>CM020063.1:56748217-59650717 GCA_009769605.1 Bucorvus abyssinicus
CTGACACCTGTCAATACTAGACTGGCCTAAAACAAATTTACTATAACTGTAATTTTGCCACTTTGCTGTTTGAATTAACATAACCTTTGCCCACCAAAATACATACTGCAAGCAAAACTTTCAAACTGATTATCTGTGAAGATTAGCAGCAGTCAAATTTTACACAGGCAAATTCCAGTAAGAATTCTTGTATTATGCAAAATAAAGAGAAAAATCTTATGCAATATGTCTGATATATTCTACCAGGCTCTGAAGGTTTAGTTTTGAATATTCATAAAAACTGCAGTGTAATATATTTTATATGAGATTACTGAAACAAAACTGAATATTTTATAAAATTTGAGACTCTCTCTCTTCAGATGTATTCTGTAAACTGAAAGATTAATGAAGTAATTGAATAAATTATTGGCTTGGCTTTAATGATTGCAAAAATGACTGCAGTTAGGACACAAATTACATCATAAAAGTAGCTTTATTTCTCTACTAATGCACATTCTGCTGCATAAAGCTGAGATTCAAGAACAAAATAATGACTCTCTAAATGCTGCTATGAAAAGCAAGTGATGGAAATGCTATCCTATGCAAGTAATTTTCCCGTAAGGGCAGAGAGACTTTAAGACTAGCAAAAGAATACACAACCATATCTTTAGAAAGAGAAATAAAATTGTCATCACAGGATTTAGTTTAGATCGAAGGAGAAGTTCCCAGAGAATATCAAATAAATTAAAAGGCAATCTTATTGCCTTAAAAAAAAAAAAACCCACACAACTCTTTTTGGAAGAGTTCAATTAACTGAAGTCTCTTTTTCCATGTGTTACGTTGTTGAAACAGCTAAAAATGTTATACTAGTGTGTTTCATTCTGAAAGGAATTCAAACTAAGTACCAGATCAACCTCCTAGATTATCAGGCTTGTTTTTCTTCTTTTCTGTCACTGACTTACCAGTGAAAAGTCATTTAAATATTGCACAGAATTCAGGTCATATCCATTTGAAATAGGGTTTTTTGCCTTCATTTTACCCCTGGATATTTTATTTAATAAAGAAAAACTCAAACCATAATAAGTCCAGATGATTCATCTTTGACGATAAAGCAAAGACGGAACTTATCCTACAACGTGCTACTACATATGACAACAGATCTTCTAGACTACCTAGAGGGCCATGGTCTACCACAGAAAACCACTGGGTAGCTATGGCAAGTTTACTGACTGCTTTCAATAAACACAAAGAGATAAACACAGGGAAGGTGGGAGAACTGTTTAAAAAAACTTGCCAGAAGAACAAAGACATGTGATACCCTAACTACAAATAAGTCATGTATGAAAAACATCTCAAATTGCTAAAATTCAGAATTTCCTTGGAATAGAAATATGTAAGAAGGGAGGGAAAGTAGATTTTCAGGAGCTTGAAGGTTTATAAACTGAATTGACTGGTTGGCTATAACCACTGATGGGGGTCTTATGATAAATAGTGATATGAATTTGTTATTTTGGTATATACCTCCCTATGCTTCCAGATATTTATTTTTTTGCATAGTTTCTGAGATGCTTTTAATGTAGCTGAATCTGGATTTGATTCTTTGACTGGGCCTGTAATTAGGACAGGAGACAACTAACCTGTTCTCCTCATGCTATGAGGTCACTACCCCAGACAACAAGGCACTGAGGAACAGCCACTGAGGCATGCTTCCAAACTAGCTTAGAGAACATACTATTGTGGCTTGAAGAATGTGTGAGAAGGGTATCATTGAAAGTAACACTTTTCATGTGACACCATCATCAACACTTTTTGTTCAGATATAAACTTAACTATGTGGTTTTATTTTGATGCACTTTTGCAAAGACAAAAGACAGCTATAAAGTAAATGAAATGATTGGTGGCATAAGTACAGAGATGAATTACAGTCTGATTTTGTTAGAATGAAGTGAACAGATGTCACGTACATTAAAGACCAGATTTTAGCAAACTGAGATGTCTAGTTACTTCACTGTTAACAGTACATACTTTACAGAAAATATAGAAAGTCTGAAATAGGCATCCCTAGAAAGACAGTAATTTTTATATAAAAATATATTTCATTCCTAGGCTACTTATATTTGAGCCAGCTGAAAGAATAATGCATGAAGCATGCCCATGTCAACCTCATAAATAAGTAAGTCTTTCAGGATACTACAAAAGTTGTAATATACACTGCCAAGTAGTTGAATTTTTCACAAGCATATGGCAATATTTTTTTAGATTTCATACACTGACTTTTAAAACCAAGCAATGTTATTGATGATGAATGAAGTTAGGCAAGCAGAAGAGACAAGTATTTTTAAACTTGAACAGAAGCTTTGCAAGAAAAGTGTAAGAGATATATACATATATTCTGAAAGATATGGTCTTACACTGTCTTGTGCATTTACTTTAACTGTCCAAACGTCAGGAATCAAATGAGAGTGTTGTCCACCAAGACATGACCCACAGCAAATTTCTCGAGCATGAGATCACTGGTTACCAGTTTAGTAGTCTTCTCTCTGAGGAAAACACTGAAGGTTTTGAGAACACACATGCATTTTCTTATTCTAACTGATGAGTTCAGTTAACACTACCTGTTCTGTACTCACAACCAAGATTTCCTGGAGCTGTGTTCAGCCAGTGACATGGCTTTGCACTACAGGTGGCTGACAGGAAAGGATTGTCCCTCTCCACTATGCACTCATTAGACCACATCTAGTGGTCCAATTTTGAACCCACCAGTACAAGACATCTATAAACCAGAGTAAGCTCCAGACAGCGCCATCGAGGTGGTCAGGGCTGGAGCACTGGCCCTTTGAGGAGAGGCTGGAGGACCAGGCTGACTTTGGTCTAAAGAAAGTTATGAGAAGGAAAAGAAAAACGTCAAGTACTTCTTGTATGTATTATAACATGAGAGTTCCACAAAGTATTCAAGGTTGGGTCTAGCATTTGAAAAGAAAATGAGAGAACTTCTTTTTGTGCCTGCCTGAAAGGACACTGAAAAGCAGTAATTTACTGAAGTCTTTTAAAATTTTCCCCTTTTCTAAACATTTTAATATTACATTTCTGGACAATATCTGACTCATTCCTTTCTTCTCTTGTTTTATACACACCAAGAGATCTTATTTTCTCCCATTTTGGAAGGATACATCTATTTCTTCCAAATTTGGCTGACTTATCATTTGACACTCAGTTTAATTTATTACAATAATATAGTTAAGTAATAAATGACAATTAAAAATAATAAAGGAGAGGGAAGTTCACTTGCTGCGTTTTGTCAAGTTATTCTCTGTTAAGTGTATATTGTCATAGTTTTTGTTTTGATACAAATAAATTTGTTACAAAGCCATTAAAGTAGTATAAAACCCTGCTGTGGACACATACTGTTTAAAATTGTATTAACTTTTTACTCTCTCTCTGTCCTGGAGATGCCTAGAGAAGTAGTAACCATTTTATGTAGACACAGTTAAAATGGTGTAATTTAGTTCATGGGAGGAAAAAAATGCAATAATGTTGCTTATCTTTAACTATTAATTCTAGTAATTTCAGAATAAGAGGAAGCATATTACTTAATAGAAGCAGCCTGCTACTCAGTTTAGTTTAATTCAGAATTAAAGCGGCCTTTTTTTTTTATTATTTTTTTCTCATCACACTTATTCTCCCTTGTATTTCTTCAAAGTTTAGGTCAGGAATCTATTATTTTTATGGATCATCAATTGAAAATTCAATTCTTGAAAAGTAAACAAGTAATACAAAAACCATATCATAAAGATCAGCTTGGGAGGGAAAGGGAAATCAGACCAATGACAACTCAAACTGAAGTAAAAACAGACACCAATATTTTCTGCAAAACTTCAGTAGAAGCAGTGTGGATTTTGTATTAATTGTACCTTTTAATGTCTGTCTTCTTTTTGCATTTAATCTGAAAGGGATCCAGCTCATGCAATCAAGGACACTTTAAAATGCACACTGATATTATTTACTTGTGAAAATGTTGTTTTCTCATACATATAAACTTTGATTTATGTTATTACACATATTTCTAATCCCACTGTGACTAGCATGTAAATAAAGTCTTAGACTGAGGCATCAAGGAAGTCAACTAACATGCATCCAATAAACTTTTTCATCTCGTACACTTTTCCAAAGAAAGCTGAGAATATTGTTAGGCTGATCGCTTATCAGCTCCTGATAAGGCCTAGCCTTCTGCCAAGTGTGGAAACAGGATTATGGAGACTTTAACAGGAAGCCTATGTTATTATGCATGAAATCAGAGAGGGGAGAAATAGCTGTAAGAGGCAGTTTTGTGTCTAGGTTTGGATGTTGCACACTTCAGTGTGTCCTAGATTAGAATATAAATGCTACCCCTTCCCCTTTTAGTTCGGACCCAAAATGTTGCTCTACAGAGGAAGAAATGTTTATCTGTCACAATATCCTTCTCCCTAACGCAGGCACGTGCACCCAAGCTATCTGGTCAACTCCCTAGGTAGAAACAGATGTATGCCCTTTAAACAAATACAATAATTATTACGCATTGCAGTCTTAAAAACAAGATTGAGTGCACGAGTGTCTTCCTCAGCTCCAAGCATGCAGATAAAATGAGTCAATATTCTGTAGATCAGAAGTGGTTGCGAATTAACTGGTGAAGAGTAACAACACTAAAGTGCCTTAACTTTTTTTATTAGCCTACTCAGTGTTTGGTACACGATGCCAGAAATTTTATGAGATTGCACATATAAAGATACCTCTTCTCGTGGGTTCCCAGATTTAATTTTACCAGTATGCAACCCTTCTACTAGAACGCAATGTAATTCTACTTTTCTCTGTCCATACAATTTGCAGGCTACCTAATCACAGGACTATCAGTAGATAAATACTCACAAAGTCTGATGCAAAAACACAGATAAAGACAAATTATTGATAAGACCTTGACTCCTACCCTTCGCACCCTTAATCAGAAGTGTAGCCTTATCACAAAGAACAGAACTAACTACTTTTTCTAAGTTTTTGGTAGCTGCATACTGTACTAAAAATGGGGTACCTAAACTGAATTTCTGCTATATATTCAAAGAGGTATGCAACTAAATATTAAGTCCTTTTCTATATATACTAATATTTCCCCCATCTCCGTATCTTGATTCACCAAAAGTGGAGAGGTAATACTGGAATGTTACTGGAGTTAAAGAAGTTTGTTCTGACAAAATACAACTGCTCTAATATGTCTGCATAGTGTATTAAAAATCAGTGAGCAGGTCCTATTTTTCCCCAGAAGAAAAAAATTTCGAAGACACACTATTTCATATAATCTTGCCAGTGATACAATGTTCTCATTTACTAGCCTACTTAGTCCTCTAAAGTTGTTGCTCATTTGAAAAACTACATTAACATTTTGTTATTCACTTGGAGACACATTATTACATTCCTCTAGAATTCTCCATGAAAATTGTAGCTGACCACTTAAAGTGATTTGTAAGGCTCTGGTGTCCAACTGTTCACTACATAAACTTTAGTGGTAGATAAACTGCCTATATAATGAGAGTGACAATAAAACGGCATGTAATCCTTTAGTACAAAGAAAATCATGCCCAGAGGGGAAAAAAAATGCTGCTTTGCAAGGATATGTTCACCAAAAGTAGCTGTATCAAATGGAAAATTAGATTAAATAAAGTTCAAATCCTGTTTTTAATGTGAATGGATAAATCATGCCTCTGGCTTGCGAGATAGAAAGATGTAAATGAGAATTGAGGAAATTAGAACTACACTGTCAAAGGGACTTAGATACTTTAGTAGTTTGCAGTACATAAGCTCTCAGTTAAGTATCTGAAAACACAGATCACTTGGGACTAGAGGTACATTGGAGTCTGTGTTTTTACCTAGGCACACAGAGCAAGCTAAAGCATTTCGAATTCCATGCCTGACTCCCCACTTGAGCCTGATCTTGGATTATAACCCCGTACAACGTTTGAACATGAAGACTTCATCTTACAGACATTATGCTACAAGAAGCTTGGGCCTCTCATACGCATAGGAGTACCCCAGAAAACACATAAGGTCTATCAGCATTTGTAGCCTGACTCCAAAATCCCTTATAAAATTGTGCCCAGACAGTGCTGAAACATAACCATTTTACAGCTGCTGACATGGACTTTGAAAGCTTCCTCTCCTGCGCATCCTAGGCCTGAGGATAACATTTTCAAAAGTCTGAGCAATCTTTAGAATCATACCTAAATTAGCTGGCAGGAGATGCTGTAGAGAACACCTTCAACTGCAGAAAGTACCTTCAAGTCTTAGCCAATTTCTCAATGTTCAAAGTTTAAGGGAAAGATAAATCATTGCCACCACATAATAAGTATCAATTCTTGATTATGTCTAAGCACCCCATACCCCACTCTTTTAATTGATCTCCTAATGAGCAGTAACTGAAATTCTACCCAAACCACCCAGAAAAAGAGAGAGATTTCATATCCAAGACAACTGATGTGAGAATCATCTTAAGTGCTTATCTGTGCTTGCTCTAAGATATAACTTGTTAAATCTTGATTTGAAAAGGTCTACAGGGTAAGGTCTTTCAGAAAAGAGGATTGTTACAATGCCTAACTTAGGAACACACCCCATGCCTCGGAAGTGAGAAGTTTGCTGCTCTCAGGCTGAAGAGTGCTGGTACCTATTCCATGCCAGGCTGCAGAAAACAGAAAACTTTGTAGATAGCATTTCCAGTAATATATGCACTGCCAGGAAAGGGGGTAAATTAATGGTGATTTGAAAGATATAAATTTGCGGTTTCGATACTGAACTCCTTTTGGAGCTTTTGGCCCAATGACGAGCTCAAAAACACTTTTGTGAAAAAGTGACCTATACTGTAGTCCATATAAAGTGGAAGAGTAACAGCTTTTATGGATATGTAAGCAGAGCTTACCATTTCATCTGCTTTATAGATCCAGATCATCCTGCAGAGTGGGGCATCATCAATCAACAGGACACATGACTGTAAAGAATATTAAATACTTAAATTCCTCAGAATACTTTGGAGAAAAAAATTCCAATTGAATTTTAAGGTGAAGCACAAAGTGCTTATGTAGGGCACTACAAATTCCTAAAATCTAGCTTTTCATTACAGCATGAAATATTTCTTCTCTCAGTAAAATGTCTGCATATTTGAAAGTGAAAGATACACAAGCTAAAAACATGTTTCTTTGTAGAAGAATTCTTTTAAATAATGACATACACTTATTAAAATTACTGTACAATTATTATTAAAATATCATACAAATACCTTGCATAATATGAGTTTCAAGCTGAAAAAGAGACAGTAAAATATATTAATGTTCCTCGACTTTATATTTAGCATCTTCTCTTCAGGCATATGTAAACATCTGTCCACAATAAAGACAGCTTTTCAATATTTCGTGATAATAACCTTGTAAAAATGTATAGAAAGGAGTCTCAGGTCCAGAGCGTATGTGTGGCAAGGGTCAGAAACATTTATTATTTCACTTTTATCAGCATGGAGGGACATATTCTGCCCCTGATTTGAAATTTCAGTATGAAAAGCTGTGAAGTAAGAATAAAAAACATGTCATGCAACTATTTATCAGTTTTGAGGGAGGAAAAAAACTGAGACATCTAAGGATTCCCCATTGCATATGTTTCACTCTGTGCCAAGGCTGAGCGGGCATCTTACCAAAATGGAGCTGGTAGAGCTGCGTCCCAGTGACCGTGCTTCCCCCACTACTGCTGATAGGTTTTGGACAAAGTGCTCCTCTGCCTCCCACAAATAACAATTCCTCCTGCCTAATTAGAATACTTGCAACTGGTGAGGAGAGATAGATTTGCTACCTAGAACAAGTACAAAATTCCACTTATATCCTGAAAACAAACCAAAAATACCCCAAAATTATCAATAGAGGTTACTTCCTTTATATATGGTTCATGTTAAGCTCAAGTCAAGGCCACTGTACTAAGGTATTGAGTTGAAGACCACCAGTGTAAGGCAGGTTGTTTGTATTATATCTGTGAGAACCTTCAAATTTTTCATAGCATAAATGATAATATAATGGCATAATTAATGGACAACGTCAATCAAAGTTTTCTGAATCATTAGCAGAATGTCAGTAAAAGAAACTGATATACAATTACCTAAAGTGAAACACCAAACTCAAGAATAGTCATCCTATTTCTTGAGGCATGTTCATGGCGAACTCAAACTCATTAATAATACTCTCCTAAAGGATATTTGGAAAAGTATTCCTACTACTCAATTCACATTGAGATACCCGTGGAATTTTTGGAGGCAAAACTCTGATTGTAAAATGGGCTTTTTTTTTTTTTTTCAAATCTACAAATGAAAAAAATCTGTAACTTCATTAGCTACTGTTAAATGAACATCATTATATTATAATATGTGGGATTGACTGCACCCTCAGCAAGTGTGCTGACGACACCATAACATTGTTTCCTTGTTAACAAGGAAGTAAAACTCTTCTACACCAACCAGCTATTCTTGCAACAATATACTCTAGCTAGAATTTCACAAAAAGATGTCATTATATTAAAGGAGATATAGTTTGAATTACTGTATAGAGATAGTTTCTTATTCTTCACTGTTTTTACTTTCCAGGAGTACTACGAAGTGACTCTGGATCAGCTGAAGGTGGACCTCAGATCTTGTGTCTCCATCAGTCCTACTGTTTCTCTAGGGGAAAGGAGTATAGAGCAGAATCATATTACGAAACATAAAAGAGAGTCCTGCCTTCTCTGCCAAGACCGTACATAGCCTAAATCAGTCATCTGACATTTTGTTCAGTTCAGGCTTCTTTCAATACAGAAATTCAATTAAAAAACTAATGGCGGATGTCCTCTTGAAGGCTCTATAGCACTGCCTGATAAGACATTGTTTTCCATATTAAAAAACAAACAAACAAACAAACAAACAAAAAACCAGCATAGTAATGAGCTGACCAAACCATACTTCTGCCTATTATTATGGATTTTTGTAAGTACCGTGAGATTTTATTTGTTTTGGTTTTGGTGTCTTTTTTTAAACAGTGCTCCATGATTTAGCCATACTTTTAATAACCGTTACTGGTTGCACACATCACTGAAAAAGATGAAATGTCTTTGCAATAACTGACATTAGAGAGAAAGTGACCATGAGCAATGATTCTGCATCTGTGCAGACAAACACAACAACAAAAAAACCCCACATTGGACGCAGCTATATGCAGCTATATTCATTAAAGGCCTAGTATAAGTAGAATGTGACAACCAATAAAATGCAAATAAACCTAAAATTTTGAGGCTTGAAGCCCTTTATCTTATACAGTATAAAACACCCAAAAGAAGTTATTATTTCAGTATACTCTTGAAAAGTAGCTAGAGAACTAAAAAATATTTCTCTTCAATAAACAATGAATTATATACTGTTAGGGAAAAGCAATACTTAAGCTTAAATGTGCAGAAACAATCTTCTGAGCAGAACTGTAAGTTCTTATGTACTTTCCTAGTCTAGATCTAGTGCTCTGATTTGCACTTAGAACTGTATTTTCATGATTGTAAGTGCTGTTGTATTAATGTTAATGGAAATGGTTGTTAAAAAAGCTGTTTATTTATGTCTCCATTGTGCGACTGCTACTGTTTCATCTTTCAAAAACTGATGTTTGTATTCATGTTGATGTATTTCCTATAATGAGGGAAAGCATCACAAATCAATAAGTAAATTGTAGTTCACCATCAGTAGTAGCAAGTGGTGTTATTAAAAAAAAAAAACAAACAAATCCAACAAAACACCCCACTAGCCGTTATCATCTTTTCTCCTGTAACAATTAATAACACTGAAATTAGGATAAAAAATTTTGTTCAATATTAGTTTTTCAATATTGAGAATTTGGTTTTGATCTGGATTGAAATAAAATCAGAATTTTATGAATGACGTCACCATAACAGAATTATAAGAAACCAGCAGTTTTCTAATCAAAACTTAAGATTTTACACTTGGAAAGGTTGAGAAAATAGAGAAGGACATTGTTTCAGTCTAACTGCCCGAATCTGGCAAACGAAAGTACTCGACCTAAGTATCTCCCATGCTGATGAAAAGTGCCTTAGCTCCCAGCCTGGAGAGCATGTTTGGACCCCTGATGTTTCAGAATGAGGAAATTCTCACCAACTACAATACTGTTATTCCATTCTAATTATTCAAATTAAATGTCTCTTTAATCAGGTGCATCTATAGCTGAGAATTCTTCCTCACAGATTTTTGGTCTGTTTTGAACTCTCCCTGTATGAAATATTCTTTCACCAGTCTATTCATTTCTTCCTCTAACAAGTCATACAGAATTTGGGATCTTCAATAATCCATGAGCTGTTGTGTGTGTCTTCTACTGAAAGAATGACTTTTTAAAGCTGAATTAGAGTTTAAATGTAAATCCTCACAGTTAGCACATTCCTAATCTTTTAAGCGCTATTGTAAAAGTGTTGTTTAGCCTCTTCGACTTAATGGAGTTTCAGCAAGTGTAATCTCCTAGCATGGTGTGAGGCAGAAGGGGGTGAAGGGAGGAAGAATCCATAAGCACCAGAATGACTGAAATCTGTTTTCCAGAAGATCTGTTTTGTGGATTGTGGCGTATTAACTTCATGGACTCCGAGGGGTGACCAAAGACCTTTATTTAGTGACACTGCAAGCCTTATGTATCCTCTGTCTCTAAAGCAGTAATTTTCCACTAAAGCAGTAACTTCCCATTATCTTATCAGTGGATGATGGTCTTTTCTGAATTACAGAAGTATGTATGAACTTATTACATCCCAGAAAATCACAAGAGATGTTTTGCACAAAATAATACTGAAAGGTTTATGATTCATTAAGCCCTGGAGTACCTAAGCAGAAGAAAATGCTGGGTTTTGATGCCTCAGAAGGCAAAAGCTCCATTTCCAACTTTTTCTGTTGTGTTTATAACACTGTTTTGTGGGTATGTATCCTTTAATGTCTTACAGTAAAAAGTAGATTAAAGGGTATTTAATCTCATTTGATGCATGTTGGGTTGAAATGGGACAGTTTTGCTCAAAAGTTAGCTGCAGGACACTGGCAGATTAACAAAGTGATTCTGTAGCTTCATTCCTGCAGGAAAAAACAGGACAAAGGTGCATTTTCTAGCCTCAATGTAATTTTTGTTCAGTTTTTGTAATAATAGTAGCTCTTCACAATGCCAAAAAAGCCTCCTGTTCTGTGATTTTTTAAACATGTTTTGTTAAGTTTGGACAACCCCAATTTTAATTTTGACTTTTTCTTTCCATGATTACAACTTCTGTGCTTGTTTTTCCTTCTTAAGATGCTTTTCATTATTGTAAAGTAGGAAAGTTCTCTTGTGGATAAAAGTCATTCTACCAGGAAAATATACCTAATACTGTGGGGGGAAAAAAAAATTTAAAGCTATTAGGGAAATGAAAATCAATTTCTCTAAGTGTTAGAAAAACAGGAGATGAAACAGAGTCTTTGCAGGAGTAAGACACTATTGACGCAACTTTATTTCAAGTTGTAAAAACCAGATGGCTTAACTGATGTATCTGTGATGCTTATACATGGAATGAATCAGTGCAGACATGGTGTACCTCTAAATGCTGGCCCATAGAGAAGTCAGAATATGGCTAGGTGATTGCCATGTTAGAAAGATGAAGTATTTTTTTTAAGTATTAAAAACAGTAGGACAATACAACAGAAATTTAAAATGTCCTTTATATGAACCACAAATGAACCTCAAAATTTAAAAAATCTGAGGTCCACATTGATGCAAATCTTTTCTAGGATTAAAAATCTATACTAAAGTGAAGTTAGTTCAGATTTTCTAGAGGGTGTTTGGTTTTTTTAAACCTCAGTTCAGTTTTCCCTTGTACGGCAGGCTGTATTTTTCAGGCAACATCCAGGCCCAGAAGAGATTTAACACAGAGAATTGGCTAGATATTTGCATGATAAGTACTGAGACCTAATATTGCCACTAGATTTTTGGATGGTAAGTACTATGACAGTAGTGCCACTTTTAGTACTTTAATGAACTAATTTTGGAATAGAAAGCTAAAAAGCAAACAAACAAACAAACAAACCAAACCTAAACCCAAAGGTATTCAGTGAATGTATAGTGAATGTATTTACGTACTGCAAATTTCCAGATAAATTAATCTTCAAGTTAAACATTTTTAACATTTCTACCAGAAGCATGTTGAAAATGTCAGGAAGAGAAGCAGACTTTCTTATCATGAGGCAAGGAATTGTTAATTTTTTTTTTTTCCTCTCCTTCAGGGTTGCAGCTATATCAATGAATGATAAAACTGATACAGTGGCAATGTTATATACTTTGCTATGTGATGGGAGGACAACCGTCTGTCAAAGACACAAGTATCCCATATAAATTCTGAAAATACATGTTAAAAAAAAAAACACCACCACCTCCTTTGATTTATGGTAGTTAAATAAAACTACAATACTATTGTTCGAGGTTTCTAAAAAACTGTCCCTTGGGATATAATTTAACATCTAGTAATTAACGTGAAATGACTGCACAATTTTTCTTTATCCTTCTGAAGTAGGCTAGCATGTCCAAAATTCAACATTGGTATTATTTTCTTTCAAATGTGATTATGATGATGATGATTTACTTCAATCTGCTGCTGCTTTTCCAGACAATAGCAAACACTTAAAAAAAAAAAAAAAAAAGGAGACAATTTCAATATCAAAGCTATTCAAAAAAGAACTTAGAGAAATGAAAATGTACAATAAGTAACATAGAGATTGCTTTTACTTGTTTTTGGTAAGTTGCAGGTAGCTGGTGTATAAAGACACTTTACTGAATAATACAGCACTGAGGCATCTCAGTCGTTATCAGTTAATCTCCCCTTTCCTTTAGATACAACCTTCCCTTACACAAAGAACCTTTCCTTACACAAGCAATGTGGAGGAAAGGTGGTAGCAGAATGATGCCTTTGCTGCAGAACAACCACACATTTACAAAATCTTCCTAGTGACAGAGTTAGATCTCCTTTACAGGAAGATGTAATAAGATGAAGAAACGCAGTGTAGCTCTGTCTCCATATGCCAAGAGCACTGTCCATGCATGACTGAAAGCAAACATTTATGAAGAGACCTACAGGGACAAAAGAATCCTAGATTCTGAATTATGAATCACTTCCCAAAGTAGACTGAAATGGTAAAGCTGGGGTCTTTAAGTCATTGCCACAGCCTCTGAATTCATGTGAAAAATGTCCCTTCTGAAAACTTCAATAATTTTGTACAAGGATATAGCACAACTCATACGTGAAATTCTGTATGTAAAGTGACATTTCTCCTTCTGCTTGTCCAGAAGTTGTTGAAATGGCCATGGGTGCTCATTACACATTGAAAATACAACGACTTAGGAGAAATGTCAATAGCTAAAATATTTTTCATGGGGTATTTCATGCCCTCTACCAGAGGTACATAACAGGAAAAATATATTTTTAAGTTACAAGGCAAAAGTTTCTCAACTTCTTGTAAGTTTCTTAAGTTTCATAAGTTTCAAATCAACACAGTTTTCCCCCTTTACTGCACAATGAATTCTTAAGGGAGGAAGGCTCAGTGAAGATCAGAAGTGTAGCAGAATTTGTGGTCAGTTAATGAGTTTTCAGCTCACAAAACACTGGAGTTTTTAGTCCTGAGATGGGTAAATGGCAGAATGACTGACAGAACTTAAGCCTAAAGAAAACACTCAGGTATCATCTGGTGCTGTTTACAACAATTCTATTTGGCGCTACATACATTATATTTGCCTAAAAAAGGAATAAAAGATTTACAGGCTGTGGGTTCAGCACTAGGAGTTAACTTCCATTCAGGCAAGTCCACCCAGTAAACTTCCACATATTACTTGACACAGTATCAGGGCTTCCTCAGTTTAGTAATCATCAACATACTCTTTTGCCAGTTCTGCTTTTGGGGAGCAGTAGATTATGGTAATGAATGCCCAAACAATGCACATTTACACATATTCTACTATTAAGAGGCACAAAACAACATATGCCATCACAGTGGAGTTTGCTTTCTTTGAAAATTAGGCAGTCAATATGTCAGTTTTGACAAGCAGAAACAGTTTTGCAATGGGATAATAATCACGAACATCACTGGAATTCAGCACTTTTTTCATTTTGTGATAGCACACTGAGAGACTTAGTGCAACAGATTGTCATGAGAGAGAGTTATTTGCATAGTATTGAAAAGTAGATGGCTGATATGAAGAAGAAATGTGTTAAAGAACTCTTGTGACTTATTAGTGATCAAGACTACTTGGATCCAAAGGAAAAATTGTTTTGTAGTGAATGAAATGAGTTTAAACAGCAAGTAGATGAAACACTAGAATAAAAGTAGTTTAGTCCAACCTACTCGTGCTGTGAAAATATGCTGAGCAACATACTGTTGCAGAGTTTTTAAAAAATGAATATTTATACAGTATACAGTATCATCAACGTATTTTTTAAAACCAAAATATATTTTTTAAAAACAAAACCAGCATGCCAGTGAGATGCATATATATACCCAGTCATTTCTCCAGGTATCAGCCACTCACACAGCTAGAAATTTGCCCCTGCACACACAGGTACATGCATCTACTTCATGATAGTCATACTTACACAAATTCTAAAAGACTCTGAGTGGACCACATCATTCAACAGCCACAATAGAATGCCATTGTTTTATTAATTTCCTGGATAATGTCCATTCTCTAATTTACGCAGTGAAAAACAGATTGGGAATGTAAATAGGTTGATCCAGGTAACTGTATTATCCAAGTAACCCCAAAAAATTGAAAGTGCCCAATGTCTTGAGCTGGGGTCTTCCCCCGCCTGCCCCTACAGCTTCCACAATCCTTGATCAGGGAAAGGCAGGTCTGGATAACTCCCACCCCACCACCTCCAGTGGGACTTTACAGACTAGAAATTGATCACGGACTGCTGGAAATGAAAGTTCTTTAAGCTGCATCACACCAGAAAAACATACTAAAGGAAAAGGGTTGTTGATCTTCTGATCTTGAGCATATGCTCCTCCTTACCCCTGGAGAAGTGTATTGGACTGGATGGGTCTTTGATCTAGGACATCACAGACAGCTGTATACTCTTAAAATCTCAAGAGCTGAACACAATTCTCTAAACTGCCAGTATCACTGGAAACTCAAATTTTCTGTGGGAAGAGAGTAGTGTTGGGGCCACTTCTCTGATTTAGCACTCTGTTCTGTATCTACCTTTATAATATGGTTTACTGCAAAACTTGAAGAATGCAAATTTGGTGGTATAAAGGTATTCTTATCCTGCCTAATAAGGCTGCTTTATTTCTGTTAACTGAAGTATTATGCTTGACAATGGTTAAAAAGCAAATAAAACAACAACAATAATAAATAAGACGTTTTAAATTATTAAATATATTGGTTATTTGTAGATGAATTCTGTGGATAGAAAAGATAATATGCTTATCTGCACATCAGAGCAGGAAAATTAGTTATGCAAGTCGTAAAACAGGGAAATAAAAGAAATGTTTGAAGTTCAACTTCACAAACAGTAAATCCCTGAAGTAGGCATGAATGAGGGAAGCAAGCAATAAATTCCCTGCAAAGATAAGTTTCTTGGGTCAGGAAACTCGTTTTATAAATGTTTGTAAAGCACAACATATCTACAACAATACAAAATAAATTATTTAACCCTAGATGAGAGACTAATACAGAGAAGACAATTCCCTCAGCTTTCTCCAAGATCAAACTTCACATTGACAACTGAGCCACGGAAGCACTTCCAATGGACTGCTGTATTACCTGCAACATTATTTTGATTGAATTAAAACAAATATATGTTTTTATATGCAAATGTATACAAAAAATTTAAAAGGTTGCATCACTGCTCAAAAAAGGTTACAGGGAGTAATAAGGTACCACAAAGTTTGATCATGAAGGGAAAAAAATGGTTTTTAGAAGTTCTCTTTTTCCTTTCTGTTTCAGTTATTTTTAAAAATTTTAGGTAATTTCACAGAAAAGATTGAATAAGATCCAGAGGTCTGTGAATGCCATCATTTTATGTAAGTAGTTTCATCGTAACTCTTTCAGCCACCTCCTAACAGCCTCAATCATACTGATGAGTTTAGGATATATGAAGCTGAGTAATTTTTTAAAAATTCCTAAATGACTTTGGATCTCAAATCTCATTCTCAAAAGTTGCTTTGTACTTTTCTCACTGAAAATATTCCTGTACTTGGATGCTAAGTAAACACGAACAACTAACTGTAACGGATCACTTCTGTTTCTTCAGCTGGAAGAGATTATCAGTGTCCCGTTATATCCTGCCAACTCAGACTAGACAGAACATGAAGTTTTGCCTATATGAATCTCCTCTCCAGATATGCCCCATATACTTTTGACAAGTGATTTTGAAGCCACTAAGCTTGAATATTGAAGAGATTCCATTAAACTTTGTTTGTTGTTAACAGTGTTATTTATTGTGAGTAGTGATATACCTATTTCTTTGGGTGGACAGGAGGTACAAAAAAAGTTTCTTGTTTTAAGAGAAGCATAAGAGAACAGAATCTATTTGAGGTATTCAAACATCAACTAGACAATGACCTAAGCAGCTAGATTAACTGTGGAAGTAAGCCCAGCATTGAGAAGATGGATGAGACCATATGACCTTCTAAGGTCCTTTCCAAATCTAATTATTTCGTGTTTCTAAGACTCAGCTAAAAAAAAACCCTCAAGGTTGACTTGAAGGAAGAAAATACAAAGCAGGATGTTCTGTGTGTTACTTTTCACTTGCACGATTTCAGAGAAAAGGGGGCTAAAAACGGACCTTTTCAATTCATGTCACTTTTTTATTTTGTTACAGCTCTCTTATTGAAATATTTTTCATCAAAGCTGAAGAACAGTTTAATTGTTCAATAAATGTATTTCAGTTGTCTGAGGGTGAAGCGTGATACATCATGTACTATAATTTTCTAATATATTATAATTAATACAAAATCTATATCAGACACATTACAGAGATAGAAAATTATTTATAGTAAGCAATTATTGTAGTGCCACATAATTTATCTTCAAGAACATTTCTTCTAAAACTTTTCTGAACAACCTGCTATTTTGAAGAAGCCATGTACAATTTTTCCAAGTGAAGTAGAGTTATTCTTAACATCTATTCTGATACATATTCTTATTTTATGAAGCAACCCATAAAAACCAGACTGTTGAACTACTTGTCGATAGGCTCAAGCTGGTCCAATGTAAAGTGGAATAAACTGGAACTAAAAATGGGGGGGGAAAAAAATCAGATGAGCAAGCAGGTATCTCAGAAATTTTCCTCCAGAGCCTCAATGAAATTGATGTATTTGATTAAAAATAGAGAAATCAATAAAAGACAAAAATTATTTTATAACATTTTCGGCAATGTTCTGAATTACTTTTACAGAATGTTTGGTAAACAATGAGCTAATTCTGAAATTTACAACCTGTACTATAAAAAGGTAACAAAACAAATCCTATATTTTGGAGGAATTATGTGGTTCAGACAAAGCATTTTTCATTTTGTTTTTTTCAGTTCTTTCTCCCACTTGAGACTATCAAGGGTGGTAAAAATTCCTGAAAACTCATCTCCTAACTCTAATTAATTCATTTAAGCATACCAAAGCATGTTCCTAATATCACTGTTGTACCAACACTCCTGATGTGACCTTTGTCTATGTTCTCTTCATGTACTGTTCCTGGAAAAGAGATGAAAGTAGGAAATGGGTCAGTAGATGGCCTCTTGAATGATAGAATTCCTTCATTCACATTAGTCCATTTCTGATATATAACACAATCCAAGTGGGAGTTTTCACAAGTAGTTTAGAATCTGTGATCACAATATTCTCTTAAACTTTTCACCTCAACATTCCAGCAAGTTTTTTAAAAAAATAAATCATCTGCTGGAGACATAGACACATCAAGAGTAAGACTTTTTAGGATCTGTGGGAAGCCAAAGCCGCCTAACTCGCAGGCTTTTACCCTAAGCAGAAGTTCACACATCAGACCACCACATTTTGCCCATTTGGAATATTTCTTATCCAAATTCCCCTGCCACCTAACCTGGTTGGTAATATATGCAACTAACCTTTACAAAAGATAAAAAGATGACATTTTATTGTTAGAAATTAAATCACAGAAATGTCCAGTCATCAAACTGAACCTTCCAGAAATCTTCTATTGGTAATCGTATCAGAACTGTGTAACTGTGCTTTGTTATAGATATCCTGGATTTAGGATATTTTTCCAATAATCATGATCAAAAAAATATGAAAAAGGGTGCCTAAATAATCTTCATTCAAGAATTATTAAGAATTAAATTATGTATACCAACTTTTGAAGAGCTTTTCTTTTTCTATAGGCATCTCTCATTCAGAAAAATTATGCAGTCATTCTGACGTGCTTAGTACCTGTGTAGCTTGGAATGATGCAAGACTGCAAATAATCACAAAACAAATTTTTCTATTGCTAAATAATATAACTTTGCAGAAGAAAAAGCTCATATTCCCTCTACTAACAATATTATTTTTATATAATGCAGAAATGTATTTCAAAGTAATCTGATAAATTTTAGCTTTAATTGGGCAAATTATTCCTCGTGTGTAATTCTGCTAACAAGATACTACCTGAATCATCAACTTAAGAAAAAATAAAAAAAGCATCTCTTGATTTAAATACTTGAAACTAGTGTTGTTAAAAGGGTCGCTCGGAATCTTTTTTAAATTCCCAGTGCCAGGTCTGGCCAGCCGCCCCCAGAAGGCTTTTATTAATTTTCAGAGCACCCATGCTAAGTTTGCTCAAGCCACCTCTCATCTCTTTATTGGCATATTTCTTTTTTTAAACCACAGATGAAAGTGGAATGGGCAATGGCATCACAGCTATTCTTTTTTAACACAACCCAAAGAAATTAATTTGCCAAATGGATACTACACTTTGGCCATGCAAGTCCAGAATTCTGATCAGATCAGACCTTTGTATTCTGAATATCTCCATGAATACTACCACAGGGTATAATATTTAATATGTTGTCAGCTTTGTGTACACCGTGCTTCTGTAAGAGCTCAAATGTCTTTGCATCATACCTATTCCAGGAGCAATTGGATTTACGGTTCTTAGCATGATTTAAATAATGCATTTAACTAACCTGTCTCGTTTCTAAGAATTTCATGAGTGACCTGAAAATAATTTGCATAAAATGACCTTTGAAGGCACAATACTCCTTTGTGGCTACAATGTACAGTAATTTCCTTAATAAACTCTGTTGTTTACTCAGTAAGATTAATATTAGGCATCCAGCAGGTCTGATTTACAGACAACAAGGATAACTGCAGGTCATATTATATTATTATGAGCTGCTACAGCAGCTGCATAAAGAATCACCACAACCAACAAGAGATTAAAAATCCAGGTTCTCCTTCCTGAGCCTCAGTAAGATCCAGTCTAGAGGTCTGCGGAAGTGCAAGATGGGATTTGTGCATAGACAATCGCCATGTGGTACAGTTTACAAGTGAAGGACAAAGACCATAAGAGCCTCCAAGAAGCAAATCCCACAGCATTTGTTGGGTTAGGAAAGCGCCATCACCCCCTGACACTGTCTGCCCCACATTCATTCTTATTGTCCATATATTTCGTTAAGAGGAAATGAGGAATTTTAACCTTCTTCTTATTTCACAGCTTCTTACAAGTTTCCTTGTGCAATTTAATTAGGTATGATTTGACTCACTTCACATTTGTCGCCGGTTGGCTGAGGCAAGCCAATCACAGGGACGAGTCCTCTCCTATCTCTAAAACCCCTCTCCCCTGACCGGGAGAGGAAGGGTTAAAAAACAGAAATAGGAAAAGGAAAAGAAAGATTTTGTGACACCTCTGAACGTTTGGAAAACTCAAACAAAGTTTAATAAAACTAGAACAAAATATATAATATGCAGGGAAAAAACAATGCAAAATCTGAGGGTTTATACAGGATGGAGCAGCGAGGGTTAAATGCAAGAGAGAGAGAAAGGGGGACGGTGCCGCGCAGAGTCCAAAATGACACCGCCACATGTGCGCCCTCGTGGAGTAAACAAAGGATCCGCAGCTGTTACGAACGCCGGGCTCCAACGTGCAAACCCCGAGCTACGCTGCTCCTACCAGTCTGGTCATGCGAATTAAAGGAAGCAAAAGCAGCAAAAGGCAGCAGTGCTGGTGGCAGGAAGGTGGCCCTGGGCACGGAGTCTCCAGTCCCAGGCGGGGCGGCGGGCAGCTTCCCCGGCACACAGCTCCACTCTACTCCGGCAGCGCGGTGGAGCCGTAGCCGCAGGCAGGCAGGCGGGCAGGGTCCGAGCCGAGGAGAGACAGCCTGTAAGGTCCCCGGAGCCAAGCCGCGAGTCTGGAAAAGCCTCTTCCCGGAGCGAAGCTGAAGGTCCGCGGCGCCCCTCGCAGCGCAAAGCCGGAAGTGTCCCGGAGAGCAAAAGACCAAAAGCCCCCAAAGAGCCACTGGCAATGCGATACGCGCCTTCTTAAAGGGGACAGTACGCTTGCGAGAAACTTTTACAACCAATGAGAGTGCTAAATGTAACATGGAAGGGAATAGTCAATTGGTCAGTTTAGAACAAAAGCTTCCAAACAGGAGACAAATTGGGTTTTTTTCCTCAAACTGCCACATTCCACCCCTTTATTCCATACCATGTACATTATGCGCATCTCATTTACATTGTATTATACAGGAATTAACAGCATGAGACTCTGGTTCAGGGTGTTTCAGCCAGGGTTAACTTCCCCTGGGGTACACAGTGGACTTCACCATCCTCCTGCATTACCCACCAGGTGTGTCCAGGGCCTTGGGCTGAGACAACACCACGGATGGGTCTGTCTGGGGTTGCAGCAGGGGAAACCCGGACAGCTTTTCCCAGCAGATTACTTTCACATACCACAGGGAGTCTATCCCCCGCTCGAGTATGTGAAAGGTCTGATAGGGCAGGGCCAGCTCGATTGATTGATCCCCTCGTGTTCACTTGCCAGGTGGCTTCTGCCAGATGTTTATCCCAGTTTCTGAAAGTTCCACCACCCAATGCCTTCAGGGTGGTTTTCAGCAAGCCATTATAGCGTTCTATTTTACCGGAGGCTGGTGCATGTTATGGAATGCGATAAATCCATTCGATACCATGATCTTTGGCCCAACTGGCCACCAGATTGTTTTTGAAATGAGTTCCATTATCAGACTCAATTCTTCCTGGAGTGCCATGCTGCCACAAAATCTGCCTTTCAAGGCCCAGAATAGTATTACGGGCAATGGCATGAGGCACGGAATAGGTTTCAAGCCATCCGGTGCTTGCTTCCACCATTGTCAGAACATAGCACTTACCCTGGCGAGTTCGAGGGAGAGTGATGTAATCAATCTGCCAGGCCTCTCCGTACTTGTACTTTGACCACCGTCCACTGTACCATAAAGGTTTTAACCTTTTGGCCTGTTTAATTGCAGCACAAATCTTACAGTCATGGATAACCTGGGTAATTGCATCCATGGTTAAATCCACCCCTCGGTCACGGGCCCATCGAGAGGTTGCATCTCTTCCCTGGTGACCGGAAGAGTCATGGGCCCACTGAGCAAGGAACAATTCACCTTTGTGTTCCCAGTCCAGATCTATCTGGAACACTCTGGCTGCTTTGTCCACTTGGTGGTTATTTTTATGTTCCTCAGCGGCTCTGCTTTTTGGGACATGGGCATCTACATGCCTTACCTTCACAACTAACCTTTTCAGCCGGGCAGCAATATCTTGCCACAGAGTGGCAGCCCAAATAGGCTTACCTTTACGCTGCCAATTGTCTTTCTGCCACCTCTCCAGCCATCCCCACAAGGCATTTGCCACCATCCAGGAATCTGTATACAGATACAGCCGTGGGCAGTTCTCCCTTTCAGCAACATCCATGGCCAGCTGGATGGCTTTGACCTCTGCAAATTGACTCGATTCACCTTCTCCTTCCGCTGCTTCTGCAACTCGGCGCATAGGACTCCACACGGCAGCTTTCCACTTCTGTTGGTTTCCTATGAGGCAGCAGGATCCATCGGTGAAGAAAGCATATTTCTTCTCCTGGTCTGAGAGGTCTTTCTATGGGGGTGCTTCATCAGTACGAGTGACTATCTTGTTCGGTGGCATCCCAAAATCTTCTCCTGCAGGCCAGTCTGTAACGGCTTCCACAATTCCTGGGCGACCAGAGTTACCTATCCTAGCTCTCTGTACAATCAGGGTGGTCCACTTACTCCAGGTAGCATCTGTGACATGGTGGGTAGATGCTATCTTCCCTTTGAACATCCAGCCTAGGACTGGCAGTCGGGGGACTAGGAGGAGCTGTGCTTCAGTGCCAATTACTTCTGAGGCAGCTCGAACTCCCTCATAGGCAGCCAATATCTCCTGCCCAGTGGGAGTATAATTGGCCTCTGAGCCTTTATATCCCCGACTCCAAAATCCTAGGGGACGACCACGGGTTTCTCCTGGTGCCTTCTGCCAAAGGCTCCAGGTAGGACCATAGTCCCCAGCTGAAGTGTACAGAATGTTTTTAATCTCTGGTCCTGTTCGCACAGGTCCCAGGGCCATAGCATGTGCTATTTCCCTTTTGATTAATTCAAAGGCATGCTGCTGATCAGAGCCCCATGTGAAATCATTTTTCTTCCGGGTAATAGTATAGAGAGGTTTAACAATCTGGCTATACCCGGGAATGTGCATTCTCCAGAAGCCTATGACTCCTAAGAAAGACTGTGTTTCTTTCTTGTTGGTAGGCGGAGACATAGCTGTGATCTTGTTGATCACATCTGTGGGGATGTGGCGGCATCCATCCTGCCACTTAACCCCCAGGAACTGGATCTCTCGGGCAGGTCCCTTGACCTTACTTCTCTTAATGGAGAAACCAGCATCCACCAAAATGCGGATTATCTTCCTACCTTTCTCACAGACCTCTTCTGCAGTATCACCCCATACAATGATGTCATCGATGTACTGAAGATGTTCAGGAGCACCACCTTTCTCCAGGGTAGCCTGGATCAGTCCATGGCAGATGGTTGGGCTGTGCTTCCACCCCTGGGGCAGTCGATTCCAGGTATACTGGATACCCCTCCAGGAGAAGGCAAACTGTGGCCTACACTCTGGTGCTATGGGATTGGAGAAGAAAGCGTTAGCAATGTCTATCGTGGCATACCACTTGGCTGCCTTGGACTCCAGTTCGTACTGAAGCTCCAAGATATCAGGAACAGCAGCACTCATCGGTGGTGTCACTTCGTTCAGCCCACGATAATCCACTGTCAATCTCCATTCCCCGTTGGTCTTCTGCACAGGCCATATAGGACTGTTGAAAGGTGAGTGAGCTCTGCTGATGACATCTCGTCTCTCCAACTCTCGAATCATTTTCTCTATGGGGTGCAGAGAGTCTCGGTTGGTGCGGTATTGCCGGCGGTGAACTGTGGAGGATGCAGTAGGCAACTTTTGATCTTCCACCTTCATTCTGCTAACAACAAAAGGGTCATCCGAAAGTTTGGCCGATGTGGACAACCGGATAATGCCATCGGCTGTGGGAGACTTTAAGGAGCAGCAGGACTTGTTGCTGTCAGATTTGTAAACAAGGATGGACATGAACGGACAAGTACGGACATGATGAACGATGGCTGAAGACACGGGAGAAAGAACATCGTGCAAGAAGCCGTGGGATCAGTGAGCAGCTGCAGAAGACACGGGAGAAAGAAAACTGCCAGTTAAAAAATAGCAGGCAAGCGCTGGGAAATACAGGGAGTAGAGGCTGAACTGATAAGATAATGGGAAGGTACTGCTTTAGTGGAAAATCACTGCTTGAGAGACAGAGAGTATATAAGGCTTGCTGTGGCACTAGATAAAGGTGTGCGTTATCACTTTCATAAAGTGCGTGCAGTCCGTCATTATCGTTCTCCGACAATCGGCTCCCACGGTTGCTATCCCAAAGGCCCATTTATAACCTTTCAGGTCCTTAAAATACCCTTTCTGGAGGAAGTCTATGCCTAAAATGCATTCAGCATCTGGGCCAGTCACAATTCGGTGAGTTTCCCAGTTATGCCCAGTGAGGCTGACCTCAGCTTCTACTAATGTAAGCTTTTGTGACCCTCCTGTCACACCAGAGATCATGACAGACTCAGTTCCTTGATGATCTGATGGTAGCAAGGTACACTGGGTGCCTACATCTACCAGGGCCTCGTACCTCTGTACCTCTGTGGTTCTAATGTGCCAGGCCATCGAATCCACACAGTCCAGTATACTCTGTTATCCCTTTCCTCCACCTGGCTAGAGGCAGGGCCCGTCTAATGCCTAGGGTGTGGTCCACAGTCAGTGGAAGGGTCTATCCGGCTTGTGGTACGTTCTTCATAGGAGTTGCTCCTTTGGCTGCAACACTGTTCGCCAAAGACTGGAGTGACAATTCTTCGATTGCAGTCGTCATGTTGGTGTGGTCTGCTCTGCAGCTCATGTGCTGGTACCCTGTGGTTAGCGGCAGGTCGTTGTTCCCATCTCCTCGTGTCTTCACGACCTCTCGAGCAGCACTGGCGGTCACATCGTGGCCTGTCCTGTCTGTTGCGCATTGCTCTGGGAGGACGATTTCTCCTAACAGCTGACACATGGGTATACACAGGAGAGGAAACGGTTCTTTGTTCTAACCTATTAATAGAGTCCAATATTTTCTCTGTCATTTTGTCTGTCACTTTCTCCACTGCTGCAATGAAGGCAGAGGTATGAGAAAGACTGTCCTCATACTGGCGAATCCTGTTAGACACGTGTTCTATGGTGAGTGGCCGATTTTCACCCGGTCTTTCCCACAGCATTGTGGCCAATGTATGGGCATATGACTGGGGTGCACTCTGCACAAATTTGCGCAGCAAAGGCTCGTTACTGTGCACCTGGTCCGGGTTGACATTAACATTCCAGTCACCATAGATGACCTCTTTCATAGCCAGCTCTCTCAGGTAGTTAATACCTTTGCTCAGGACAGTCCATTTAGTAGGGCGGCATTCAATGTCATCTCTGAAAGGGTATCTGCCCTTCACAGCAGCCAGAAGTCACTTCCAGAGACTGAGCCTTTTTGCCAATTGCCCTATCAATAGCTCCTTCCCGGGCCACATTTCCCAGCTGCCTGGCTTCTTTACTGGTTAAATCAATGTTATCAGCTCCATTGTCCCAGCAAGGAAGCAACCATATCATCAGTGACTCACCATCATGCCTGCTAAATTCCTTTCTAATACTTCTCAGGTCCTTCCTGGACTGAGGCTGGGTGTTTACCTCTTGATCTGATGAGTCATCCCGTGATGAGGATCCTTGGGAGGGTGGTGCTGTTGAAGTTGCTGAGGCAGGAGTCTTTCCTGAAGTCTTTCCTGAACGCTTCTGAGAGGTGCTTGGTCCTGCATCGTCATCAGAGCTATCTGTTGCATAATTAGTCTTTTTCTGGTGTTTAGTGCCAGAGGGCTTATTTTTCTTTTTCACAGGAGCAACCTGTGCTTGTTTGGGTGGGGAGGTGGCAGTGGCTGATTTGGTGGCTGTAGTGCCCATGTGATACCTATTCTTGATAATAATCCACACCTGGACCACATTAGAGATAATTGATAACAACAAAATTATCAAACACAGGGAAAGAATACCATCTGTGGAACACCCAGTTTCAATTGCCATTGGTCCAGTATCAAATGGAGAAGTGTAATTTTGCATCATCCATTTGGTAGTGGAGTTATAAGCAGCCACTATCATGTATTGTGCAAAATAGACTGGGAGCATTATAAACTGACTGAATACAGACCAGAACACTGAAATTACGCATGCCAGGGTGAACACCTTCTTTGCTAAGTGCCCCAGACCAGCAAACCATAAACCAGTACCAAATAAGAACAAGTAATTTGACATCACGGTTGGCGTGCCAGGCACCAGATCATAGAGCATTTTTATACCGTACTGCTTAAGAGCTTCAAACAGAATCTCGCTTAGCACCATCCTGGAAAAAACCTCGTTTGTTTCAGTTTCCAAACTTCAATAAAAATATGAAATTTTAAATATGAAATATTAAATTATTCAGAAGTGCCCACCCAGGGACACCAGTTATGTCGCCGGTTGGCTGAGGCAAGCCAATCACGGGGACGAGTCCTCTCCTATCTCTAAAACCCTCTCCCCTGACCGGGAGAGGAAGGGTTAAAAAGCAGAAATAGGAAAAGGAGCAGAAAGATTTTGTGACACCTCTGAACGTTTGGAAAACTCAAACAAAGTTTAATAAAACTAGAACAAAATATATAATATGCAGGGAAAAAACAATGCAAAATCTGAGGTTTTATACGGGATGGAGCAGCGAGGGTTAAATGCAAGAGAGAGAGAAAGGGGGACGGTGCCGCGCAGAGTCCAAAATGGTGCCGGCCACGTGTGTGCCCTCGTGGAGTAAACAAAGGATCCGCGGCTGTTACGAACGCCGGGCTCCAATGTGCAAACCCCGAGCTACGTTGCTCCTACCAGTCTGGTCGTGCGAATTAAAGGAAGCAAAGCAGCAAAAGGCGACGGTGCTGGCGGCAGAGAGAGAGACAGCCCCGAGGCGCGGGTCTCCAGCGGCCACAGCAGTCTGTCCCAGGCGGCGTGGCGGAGGCTTCCCCGGCACACAGCTCCGCTCCGCTCCGGCAGCGCGGGGGAGCCATAGCCGCAGGCAGGCAGGCGGGCAAGGTCCGAGCCGAGGAGAGACAGCCTGTAAGGTCCCCGGAGCCAAGCCGCGAGTCTGGAAAGCCGTTTCCCGGAGCGAAGCTGAAGGTCCGCGGTGCCCCTCGCAGCGCAAAACCAGAAGTGTTCCGGAGAGCAAAAGACCGAAAGCCCCCAAAGAGCCACCGGCAATGCGATACGCGCCTTCTTAAAGGGGACAGTACGCTCGCGAGAAACTTTTACAACCAATGAGAGTGCTAAACATAACATGGAAGGGAATAGTCCAATTGGTCAGTTTAAAACAAAAGCTTCCAAACAGGAGAGAAACTGGTTTTTTTTTCCTCAAACTGCCACAACATCCTTCTACAGTCATTTTTTAAATGTTTATTGATGCTTTTATTTGTGCAAATTCAATCTATAATGTGTCTTTAATGCTTACTCTGCTATTTGGTAATTTAACCCCAGTTTGTGCTTCAAGTCAAAATAGAGGAATAACACCTTAAGGGCAGCTGTTCTTAAACTCTTCTCCAGAAAATCCTGAATCAAGTAAAAACAATCCTGCAGCCTAAGCTCTTAGCAACATCACTATCATCGATGTGCGAAACAAATGACTCACTGATGCTTAGCTCCTTTGACAGGATTTAGAGATTTTGACATTTATTGTGACGAACAACACTCATCCACACATATTCTTACTTCTCATAGACAAAAATGCTGAAAGAGACATCTTTTTCATGTTAAAGAAAGAAAATTGAAAAAAAATGCATCAAAATACATTCTATACTTATTCCTACTAAATGCTATGTGGTGAAAATGATCCTCAGAAACAAGTGGAAAGTCTTGTGTGTATTCTGGGGATTTGCACATATGTTGTTAAGAGAACATATCAGAAAGAAAACCAGAATAATTTCTCTGCATAGCAGAATTCTGACTGACCTGTATAGTTACAGGGTTTTGTCCTCAGGCTGTATAGTAGATTTTTTAAGAATTTCAACATCTAGAATTTTTTAACTCATGATCATTGTTCTCACAGAGAACAATGTAAAATTCAGAAGAATGTGTAAATTTTTTAAATACATACTTAAATTTGTATAACTTTTACACATTAACATTTATCAACTTTCCCCAGCTTGTTCTTCTTTTTTAAAAAGTCTTCATACAATCTCTTTGATGCCATAACCTATACTCCCCTATATTCCCGATCAGATGTGTCCGGCTCTTACTTATCCACAATTACGATCCTCTTCAAGCCTGTTCTCTGCTTGCAGTGATTTTAGAATTAATTGATTTGCTCAACCTATAAATGTTGTATTCCTGATTTCCTTTCTCAAGCCTGTATTTAAAATCAGTCAAATTAGAAACCCAAAAGAATGGACTTCCACACTAAACAAATAATGAAAGCCTTACAGTTTTTTTAAAGTAAGTTATACTAGTCAAACTTACTGGAAAATCTAAACTCTGAGTCTTTTTTGTATTATGTATGGAACAGATTAATAAATGGAGTGGTAAAAATACCACTTAACCCTATAACGAACAGAACATTACAAAACATTACGTAACTCCACATCCTTACAATATGCTCAGTTTGTGGCTGGTAGTGCCATTCATTTATAGCTTTTGTTTTGTATTGCTCATTATGGGATCAAACTTTTTATTAACTCATTTATCTTAAATTAAAAACTTGCAGAGCTCTTGCAAGCCAGCTGTGAATTAATGTGTGAGCAGCTGAAAGCAGCGTTCTGAAGCAGGAAGTGAATAATAATGCTGCAAAATATTGCTGCATCCAATTACTAAGTGTTTCCTGATGAATTTGACTTTGACAGCTGCAACATACAAGGTAATAGAGCCTACACAGTCTGTTATTTTCTAGATTTATTACTCATTCTGTTTATCAATGAGCTTTTACTCTTTCTGAGAGTTACATTATTCTCTACGAAATTTGTTGCTCTGAATTCAATTGTTCAAATTATTATAATAAATATATATGGAATTGAACACAACTTATTTATGGTCCTGTCTACATAATACAAATTTGCATACTGGTCACTGAGATGTTTCTGTAAGCGGAACTAAAAAACATATTCCTGAAAATGCACAGCAGTATTGACCAGGAAAAGATTATTGTTCAGCTGCAGCTTGCTGGATCCAATTTTATTCATTTTGGTTTCGTGAAGACGATTACCCTGCATATCCAATGGAGTAAGAGAGCAAATTGCATCCACGTAATTAATTGGCTTTGATTTCCTCAGCTGCCTTGCTGCAAATTCACTAATGTAGACAGGTCCTTCTGTGAATGTTGCATAGCTTTTTGTTTGGTTCTGCTGCAGTACAGTTCTTACTAATTCTTACTTACTGTTACTGATCTCCAATTCCATTTTTAACTCTATTTTGTTATTTCTTGCAGTACTCCATAAAACAATCACTAATGAAAGTTCCAAAATGAACACTACAAAAGCACTTAAAAAGGGACATTTTTCACAAACTATTGCGTGGAAAAATCATTGCTTATTCACTGTGACTCATCAAGCTGCTGAAGACAATGTCAGATATGTTAGCAGCATTTATCACTCAAGTGAAGCGTGGTCCAGGTCAATCTACGGTCAAGGAAAGCAATACAGTGAGCACTATGTGGCAAAAATCTGGGTGACAAGGATTCAGCGTTTACCCGATCTGCACCTCCATTCTGTTTGTGATGCCTCTGAAGTCACCCAACTTTCTCAAATTCTCCTGTTGTAATAAAACAGAGAGGAATAGTTTCAGATCTCCCTAAGGTCATCTGTTTTGCCAGAATGACAGTTCTTGCTCAAGGTTTACCCTAGAACATAATAGTGTTGTTCTCATTTATTTACTTTGACTGTTCCAGTATTTAATGCTCATCCATAAATATAACAGCCTAAAAGATGTATAAAACTGACCAATTCAGAAACTGTAAATTTGCCTTGGCCTGCATTAAAGCAGCTGTCTAACCACAAAGAAACTGAATTTCAAGTACTGGCCTTCTTTTTCTTCTTAAAGGAGAGAGACTCAGTGCATCAAGCCAGCTTTCTTTATTTGCAAACAGTTTCGTATACAAATACTACTTATTCCTCTGGCAGATGGATGATGGATAGTCCTCAATTCTGAATTTAATTTTATTATGCTAAACATTCAAATTAGCATTTAGCCTTTTTCTCAGTTTGCAAGTTTTACTTTAGGATTGAATATTTTGTATAAATTATTTTCAACCCACCAATAATTGGAATCTCCAGAGATGTTTGTAGTATGAGCTACTCTCTGCAATATTTTCTTAGCTGGACATCTGTCTGAATTTCACAATGTATTTTTTAATCACAACCAAATGCAAATATTTAAATGACAATTTAAAAAATAAATAAATAAATAAATAATTTTGTAATTTCAGCCTAATAGTCTTGCACAGCTCTCATTCACAAAAAAAAAAGTCCTGATGTCAGCATATTATAGACGTGGAGAAAATGTTTTTGTATTCATTACAGGTAATTTATTGGTTTTAAGCTTGCCTTTTATAAGTAATTATTGAACTCTGATTTCACTTTATTTTTTGTATAAGTAATTCATTAAGCCAAATTTCTTGTTTCTTCTGAAATAACCTTAAGGCTGAATCCATTACAGTAAGTTTTAAAAAAGCTTTTGTGAAATAACATGCAATAAAACTTATTGAACTTTCCTTTGTTTTAGAAACAAAGACAAATGAAACTATCCTATTCTGCTTTTCTTAAAGTTCAGAAAGTTTAAGTTCCAGCCCACCTCCACTTCCAAGCATTCTAATGACAGACCCACTTTTCTTTCTACTGTCTCCCTGAGTCAGTTAACTGACTGACGTTCCAAAGACATGAGTTAAATTTAACTGTGCAGAAGTTTTCTCGGGCTGGAATTTAACATCATTCTTCACTGGATTTTTTGAGACCTCTGACAGAGTTTCAGTAAGCAGAAATCTGTTGACACATTTCTCCTAGAACTGAACCCTATATTTATTCTATGCTTTAGTCCACTTACTGTCTCTCTAGAGAGGTTTCCTGAACAAGCGAGAACAAAACAGAAGAAACAGAACATGAATATACTTTCTAGAAAAATGTACTCTCTCATAATACACTTAAATAAGACTATTTTCTCTACTGTCAATTTTAAATATTCCTTCCATAACTCCTCAGCGAAACAATTTCATAATTTCACCATTGGTTCATCTGAGGAAATTAATAAATGATTTGACCTTTCTTAGGATCTCAGCACTTGAGGAAAATCATTGGAAAATAGTGTATACATACCATAAACAATTATCTGCTTCTGATATCACTGGCAGATGGACTATTCCATTCTTCCACTATCGATGTTTTGGGAGTTAATAAAACCACATTCTATTTGAATAATGAGCTATGCTCTGAAGCTTTCAATAGGACAGTAATATGGTGAAAGCTGGAAAATCTGAAAGAAGGATGGGGTGCTCAAAAACATTTATAGAAACAAAAACAAGGCTCTCAAAACTTCTGATGGTTGGGGGAGTGCTAAAGGCGCTCTCTTCACTTGGCTTGCACTTCTGAAGAACTTAACCACTTACAAAGATTTACCATTCTTTAAGAAAAGTTTGAGAAATGGTACAAGGCATATAGCCCAGGGATTATATACTCTCAATGAATTTTATTCTGGAGATTGTATTTTAACATCGTACTTTAATTTATAATGGTTTTGTTTCATTTTTTAGTTTCATGCTAGTGCACTACCTTATCTCTTGCTGAGTTACTTTTCTGCTGGTAATTCAAAAATACTGCTTTAACAAATCTAGCCCTTAAATATCTGATTAGACAGGTTTAGTAAGAATTCTTTTTTTTCACTAGTCATTTCTTGGATATGGATAATGATAACTATCACTAAATTCTTAATTTCCAACCTCCACTTTCTCAAAAGTTTCTCTTTGCTATGTAGAGAAACATCGATAAAAATTATTTTCAGCATCAGCCACAAAGCTCTATTTTTTCACCTGCTCATACTGAGCCCATTATTAGCTGTTGGTTTGTAATTTCAGAGACCTTTAAGATTGCCAAGTCCAACAGTTAATCCAGCACTGCCATATCACCACTAAATCGTGTCCCTCAGCACCACATCTACGCATCTTTTAAATACCTCCAGAGATGGGGCCTCCACCATTACCCTGAACAGCCTGTCCTATGCTTCACAACCATTTTGGTGGAGAAATTTTTCCTGATATCCAATCTAATCCTCTTCTGGCACAACTTGAGGACATTTCCTCTCATCTTATCACTTTTTACATGGGACAAGACACCAACACTCACCTCATTACAACCTCTTTTCAGGTAGTTGTAGAGAGTGATAACGTTAACCCTCAGCCTCCTTTTCTGCAAGATAAACAAACCCAGTTCCCTCAGCTGCTCTTCACCAGGTTTGTTGCCCTTCTTTGGACAATGCAGTCAGTCATGAAAACACCTTTCTCATCTATTTGGAGACCATCCAATCATACCAAGATTGGTGGCAACTTTCTGCCTTGAAGCTCTGGACAGTCATTTATTGATTTCCAAACACCTGATGCTCAGAAGTTTGGAAGTTAAAACTTGTTGAGAATAAATTCATTAACTGGTCTTGCCCTGAGATTTTTTTTCTCAGTCTTCATCTGAGATAAATATATTCAGCATGACAGCAATTTGAGAACGCTGTGATGAGTAGTATGCTAAAATTGGTGAAAGCTACAACACCACCAAGTTTTAGTACACCCCAATACATGTAGAACTTCATAATAACATAGGATAAGAGTAAGCACTTAAACTCAGAAAATAGAAAGTATCTAAAACTTATCAACATCTCAGATAAACCGGATTGATGAAACACTAACATGAAGCAGAACTAAATAAACTTAAAACTTTTGAGAAAGCCAAAGCTGGTACTTAAATGCAAAACACCCCACTACCTTTCAATATATACAGAGTGTTTTTTAGCTGGAAGATTAAAAAAAATTATGTGTAATGTAATATAACTACTTGAAATCAGAAAGTAAAACATAAAAATCTTCAAAGCCTATCAACCACCTCATCAACTTCAAATGCACAGGTGCAAGCCAAATATAATTGACATCAAATGAAAAAAAAAAGGAAGATAAGAATTGAAGTTTTAGATTGCTAGATGTTATAAGAAAACTCTTATGCATCCACAAGACTTTTACTGTCTCACACATACATTAAATCCATTCCTGTACTCTAAAATATTTTGTTATTTTCCACTGAGGAAATATTAAGGGGTTTTTGTAATGTTCTGTCAAGATGGCTTGTAAGTTTTTTATAGCTGCATAAATCTTGCAATACAGTAATTGACCTATACAGTTATTGCATAAAACAGAAGGAGGACAGTTAAATGGGATTTAAAAATGCTCACATAATAAAAGCCTTTAGTTTCACCTTCTGATAGGTAGAGCTCTTCAGTTTGTCAAGCCTGTTTCATCCCTCTACGCTCGTTGAGTGGTGCGGCATCTCCACATCAGAAAGAAGACACCTTTGCACTCTTTTTTAATTTTCACTGATTTTTAAATAATGTATTTTCCTGGCTTTTGCATTTCTCATCCATACGAACCAATTTTTTCCCCTATTAATACATTGCCCATCATTAATGTTAATATAATGCATTATTTTCTCTTCGTGTCTCTATCAGTAAGGCTTTTGTATCATATATGCAGTAGGAAATTAGACTGCTTTCCAGTCCTCTCCTGTTCAATTAAAAGGACCGGTATAAAAAACCACCAAGATGCGTGCCTGCATGCATGTGGTGGTTTTGTCATTCCATTTGTTTTCATCACTGAGTGGTGACACAATTTCAAAATTCTTCTTGATCTATTATAAAAAAAATGTTATCACATCTCTGATCTGATAATTTCACTGTGTACTTTAGGCAAATGCACTTAGCTTTTGACACTGAGTGAACTCATAGCAAACCATACTAATCAGCAAAGTTACAGGCATCATTATCTTACATTGCATTCTGAAACTCTTTTTTCAGTTTTTGTAAGCTTTATTTTGCAATTTCAGAATTCTGGAAGTTGAATGTTAATTTCATCTTCAGTTATCAGTCATGATATTTCAGTCATGAGCTGAAATCCATAGGTTCCTGCAGTAGCTGAAATGACAGGATATTTGGATACGATGTGTACAGTAAAAACAGAGGGAATAGAAACTGCGATCAAATTATGTAAAAAAAAATTTAAAACTACTGGCAAAATAAAACACTTCATATGATGATATTAATTAAAAATTCCCATACATTAGCTTCTATTTTCTTTTCTAAATATACAAGTTATAGCTGATTTTTAGGCCTGTTGAACACACGGAGAATTTAAGATGAACATATGAGAACTCAGCAGGACTGAAAATGAGCCCATGTTCTCATGTGCCTAAAACAGAATTTAAATCCGCATTTTATGAACACAAGAAATCATAGAAAACTATGAGAAAAATTTGGTACATGGTCTTTGTGTCTGTAAACTCATTCACTTGGCATGTGTGACTACCAGCACAGATAAACTCTTGGAGCCTGCCTGACAGGAAAATTTTGGGTATCTAATACTTTGCTGACTAAGCAGATTTGGCAGGAATACTCACTAGTGGGGATCCTCAGGACTCCCACACTGCCTAACTGGATGTTTCTGAAGGCTATGGACACATTATTGTCTCTGGAATTATCTGGAAGCATCTTGAAAGTAGAACAGTAGAACTTACTTACTAAGACAGTAGGTAAAGACCAAACTTTGCAGAGAGCATGTTTTTTATTCTTTGATGTTACACGTTTTTATTAACATTGTATTTCCTGTCTGTGTCTGTGTCTGAGGATGGTTTTCGAAGGATGGGGAAAGATTTGTATTACCTCATTTATTTTAAAGGCAATTATCTTGATACTGCTATTAAACTCATTCCTTGGCACAACATGTGCCGTCTTTGCCCATGCAGTATGAAAAGCCCATGAAGCCACTGAAGGAAAAGCATTGAAGAACTATTTTCTTCAGCTTCTATAACAGGAAAATTCAAGTCAAAATAACCCATAATATAATGAAGGAAAGCAAAATCAGTGGAAAGAACATCGTCAGCATTTGTTAGCCCACTCTGTTATGGAGACAAGCAATGAAAAACGAGGTGTTGATATTCACATGACTCCTGTTTCAAAATATCAAATCTACACTTTTTGTTGGGTTTTTGGTTTTTTTTTTTTTTTGTGGTAAGCTTTTCCTACTTTACCACAAACTCATTCATGATAGAAACATATACTTTTTTCTAATTATGACCAATACCCTGATTAATTGGAGGGGCTTACTCTGTTAAAGTGTTCCTTTTGTTACTGACGTGTTGTCACGGTTTGAGCCAAGAATTCCTTGTTTTGGAAATGTGCCCAACAGAGTATCGGGATTATTTCATACAAGCTCCATAAACCCGGCATCCCATTGGCTAAAAGTGCAGGTCAAAAGATTTCTTCCAGTAGATGCTCCTTAAAACCTGCAGCCAGGAGGAGTCTCCTCCTCTTTGGACACCGGACAGCTTCGGAGAAAGAGCCACAGCAAGAGGGCTGGCTACCGTCCAGGCCGAAAGCCTGCGGCCTGCCCCCTGCCCTGGGGCCTAACTCAGAACTGTTTCTGTCTATCGGCGCCCAGCTCTGCTGTGAATTGTTGTGGGACTCAGTCAGCATCTCTCTCGTATCGGGTAAGAGAAGAGATATTTTTCACTTGGCAAGAATCTACCGCTGGATTCGGACGCGGGGGAAGCTCACCCCGCTTCATGTTCCGGCCGCGAGGGCTCCTCCTTTATCTGAAGCCGCTTCAGTCCGGAGTGTCCTTGAAATTTTCTTTTACAGATACTGAAAAAAGGTCTCCCTGCAAACTCGTTAAAATACTTCTCTAAGCTGTTAAAAACTTTTAATCCCTTGGCCCGCCGCCATTTTGGATAGACGCCATCTTCTGAGTTACCATCCTGGTGTGACGTCATCTCCTGGCCTGTGGCCAATCGGCCATAATTGTAGGTTTTCCCTTCTCCTCCCTTTGCAGCGTTTTAACCCTTACTCTATTGTTTTCTTGTTTTGCATTTAATATATAGTTGTGTGATATGACAGTATTTTAGAATTTTTATTAAAAGTTTGTTTCAGTTTCCCATCCATATATTCCGAGATTTGAGTTTTGTTTCCTTTTCCCCTCTATCAATAAGGGATTTAAGGAGCGTTAGGGACCTTGAGTTTTACTCAGAAACTCAACCCCTAACACATGTGCTCAGCCCATTTTTTGTGATTAGGCCTACATTTCTTAAACTTTTCATGCTTTGACTCAATAAGCCTTCTACTGATAACCAGCAGTCACAGTTGCAAAGCAAGATTTTTGATGTGGGCTAATTCAATCATCTATTTTTTGACACTGCAATCACTTACTAGATATTTATTCAAAAACACACTGTGATTGTGTATGTTTTAAGGACTAACCATTTGCCATTCCAGTTTTCCACTAATATGGTTATTCATTGTAGTTTAGTTTGCAGTTCTTTTTTGAGTTTAATCTAAAATTCTACTCCTGCAGCAGTGAGAGAGAATTACCGGGTATCCCTGTTTCAAGAAACTTTCTTTATTTTGCCCACTGGTTGTATAACTTAGGGAAGGAGGAATCAATATTTATACAGAAACATTAAGCAAAGTCAACAAAAAGCAAGTTCCAATTTGCCTGTAGGAACCATTTCTTCTAAGAAAAACTAGTCAGAAGGAAGGGTAAATGTTTTCATATTGTGTTGCCACTGACCTCTTCACCTGAAATAAAAGTTTGAAAGTGTACTTTTAAAAGATTAATCTTCACTTAAGGGCATTATTCTGCTGTATTTAAAATGTTCAGATTATACTGTATGCAGGGAGAGCTTAGAAACTCTGGCATGGCCTTTAAATTTCCACATAAAACCTCAGCAGAATTCACAAGCTCATAGACTAAGAGAGGATCCAACACCAGGAGAGATTTACTGCAGAGATCAGCTTTTGTGTTCAGAGCTGCTGGGCATATTTACCAAAGGACCACTTCACCACTATGCAGAGAAACTGGAAATACATACAGAAATTCTTAGAGATGAAAATCAAGACAGGCAAAAATTGCAGAAAAGAACAGAAGTTAAATACGCTGTCATATCTTTCACTGAGGCAACGTTTTGATTACTAAAGAACTTGGCTGTGAAAAAGCCGAAGCGTAGAAGCCAACTACATAGATCGCCAATCATTACATTAGTCACCACCCACAATTTTTGCACTCTTCAAAGTGAACTGAGAATCATGGAGCAAACCAGAAAATAATTAATAATGTGTGCGTTATTACAGCTCACAAATAAGGTATTTCTTCGTTGCATACTGACAAATATAACAGCAAGAAGTGGGGCTGAAGAAGATAATTCTGGCTTAGCATCTATGAACAAGAAATACTGGCTGCCACAAAAGCTATATAAACGTACAGTAATAGTGGGTATAACAATGGTAACAGGTCTGATGTAATAACATCATAGTAATTAATATAACAATGCTATCAGAGTAATGAGGTGGATTACTGGACTGTGTCAGCAAATTAAATAGCACTGATTTCCAGGATTCCATATTCAAGGTAAAATGAAACACTGAAAGTACAATAAAAGCTTTGCATTTTGCTATTAATGTACCAGTGCCACTGTCAATTGAGAAAACAATTAGAGATTTGTTTGTGAAGATAATGGCCCTGAGGCTTCAGAAACATGAAGACATTTAAATAATTCCAATAGTTCTTTGCTATAAGATTGAAAGAGGCATTATCCACTTGCTGATTAATGACTTCCAAAGCAGTAATTAAATTTTATACAGAAATATATATTAAATCAAATATTTTAAACTTTGCTTTACCATAAGAAAATGTCATTATATCCCTACCTTTTTGAAACACTGTTCCATCTACAAGTTATCAACAGATGAGATGAATGTATTTTATGGATATTTGCATGTCTCATATATTATATATTATATAATGAAGAAAAATATACTATAAGCAATCAAATCGGATTTTTTTTCATTATACAGGCTCCAAAATCAAGAACTTAATATCCAAATTTTTCAGAATTACAGAGGCACATTCCTTTTTATCAACTTCAAATAGTCAATGTTGAGGCATGATCTGGAACCCTGACAACTTGGGAAAATAAAGGCAGAATATAAGTCACACAGGCATAGGAAAGAAAGAGGAACAACTGGAATGGATTTGCACTGAAGCTGAACCTAAAAAAAAAATTCACTAAAAAAATCCGTGTCTACACATCAATCCTGTCAAGGCCGACATAAAACCCGAAGCACAGTAGCCCTTCCATCACTGTGACATCACCTAGAAACTTGGCAGATAATCTGCTCAGAGGGACCACTTGGTCTCGATGCAGGCATATTTCAGCTGAGAACTTCTGAATTTTGTCCTACTTCTAGATAGGTGTGCTAAATAAAAGAATGAAGAAAACACTCAGTGAGGAGCAGCACTACAGTACTTAACACCTGCATTCAAGTGAGGCCAAAACTAACAAAAGGCAGGCATGCCTTTCACCCATGGACATTTTGAGAAGCAGAAGTCAGAGACAAAACTCTGCCTTGCTCCTGTGTAATCTCCCACCAGCCAAGATGTCAACATGTTATTCTTTCCAAGTAACTTCCTACTGCCTCGAAGACAAGCAATTGTGTAAGAGAATAGTATCATCCCAAATGTGTCGTGCTGGGCAGATGCACCTATTAGAATTTAAATAAGTAATTCCAGATTTGCAGACAGAAATTATGCAAAACATAGCAAACTTAGTTGTTCTCAACTCTTGTTCATGAAGTTTTGTTTTTCTTGTTATCAAAAGACACAAATGTGAGCAGACTTGATACATTATAATCTTCCGGAGATGTATGCTTTTAGATTTATGATGTTGCTAATTACTCCTCTGTGGAGAAGTAATTATTTTAAGCCTACTAGGTTAATCTTCTTAACAGTTGATAAAAAAATTGACATTAAAGCACATGAAAATTCTACATATTGTAGAGCAACAGGATGGCTTAGGAGATAATCACATCAGGGAACTGCTGTTGTGGCAATGTTTTATTTCTATTACAACATAATCAATAACTCAGAGAGTGAATGATAACACAGAGAATCACAAGCCAATGGTTTTATATTATGAAGAAAACAAGCATTCAAAAATGTGTATCCTGAAAGCAAGAGTGCTGTTCTAATATGCCAAATAGTATCATCGGGCGGAGCACAAAGAAGTACGCCTACAAAAACTGCTTTTCCCTGGAAATTACATCAGACTACAGAAAAAATCCTTTGAAGTTCATTAATATATTTTATGGGACAAATCAAGATGTTCTTTTATTTCCATAAATGGGCTATAGGCAAGGGAAGAAATGCTTTTAGATGACTACAGTGGAATACCAGTTATGCAGAGAACACACATATGGAGATGAAACACCAATTGTGCAAATACAGAGTAAAGGCACATATGCGATTCCACTGATATAAGAACCCAGTTAAAAGCATTATAAACATATTAACCCTCCACATTTTAGTAAGTTTTACACTTTGGATCTATTTAAGCATGTATTTTTGTAACAGAAACTATGACTTAAGACTGTTTCCTCTCAGTCAATTCAAAATAATTTGAGACAAAATGAAAAAACAGATCTTTTGTTCTTTCAAAATAAGTTTCATACCTGTGCGCTTATTTGAGCTATAGCGGGGAACAGAACTGCAACGGCTGCTGATGGTTTAGTGCTTGCATTGACAGTTTTACACGCAGGGTTAAGGGTGAATTTTGTGAAATGATGGACTACAAAAGCTGTCCATTCTCTCCTGAAAGGTGGAAAAGTGAAAAAGAATGTATGCTCCTGTTTCAAAGAAAAAAGGAAAAGCAAACAAGCAAACCCTATTATTTTCGGCTAGTGAAGACTGTGTGTATATTTTCCCCATGAACTTCTTGTAATACATTTTTAACACAGATCCTTACGAAAAGTAGGCTTATGCAACAAGTGTCTTTCTGTCTGCCTGTATAGATACATGTAACCTTGAATTGCCCTGGTAAATTCAACCAAATTAAGCACTGTAGGAAAATTCAACATATAATTACATTCCTACAAGATTCCTAAAAAGATTTTGGGTTCATAGACAGAAACCCAGTTCACTGGCTGATGTAGTTCCTAAGCCACTCTCAAAATTCAGGCGAAGTCCCCAGTGACTGGAAAACGGGAAACATCATGGCAGACCTTATGGCGATTTTTCAATACTTCTAGGGGGCCTATAAGAAGGATGGAGAGACTTTTTACTAGGGCCTGTAGAAACAGGACAAGGGACAATGGTTTTAAACTGAAAGAGGGTAGATTTAGATTGAATGCACTTAGAGTTCTCTGAAAAAATTCTAAAATTTCTTAAATGTGCAATATTGCAGCATGAAGAACTACTTTAAGTAAAAATCTTGTCTATAAAATTGTAATTTAAAAGGGAGCAATATGACAGATCTTGTATTAAATTAAAACAATTGCTCAATATTATTTATACTGCTTTATGTAATGTTATATATTATTTTGGATTAAGCAACATGGGCCTGATTGCTAAAAAGGTCATGCTTGTATCAAGGCACCTGCCACTTCAAATCCTTTTACAAGTGGAGTGGAAGTTTCCATAAAAATGTAAGGTAAAGGCTTTTTGGGGGCAATTTACTCTGGATGAAGATTTGAGTAATTCCAGAAGATAAAATCATTGTTCAGGCTATCTTTCAGTAAACCAAAATTTACTGGTGATCAGCCTCCTAACAACAACACTATACACAACCAATTCCTTTGCATCATGATATTGCAGCTGAAAGACTCCTTTAAATCACAATACCAACAAATGGCCGTTTCCTTGACATGTAGCAGGATAGGCACTCCTTGTGGTGAACTTTAGACATATTTTTAGATTAACACAGCAAATATGTGCTAGAATAAAACTAAGAATAATCCAAAAGGTGCCTTAGATTTATCCTGAAGACCAAGTACAATGGGTCTGTAACTGCTGGAAACTAGAAGTTTGTCAAGTAAGAAAAGCCCTCTGATAAAACAGCATTTTTTTTCCCCAGTTTTTTCCTTCTCCTCAATTGTGGCCTTAATCTAAGATGTGCTCTGTCTTTTGTGGTTCAGATCTGAGACCTCTGCCAGAACCATCTCTGTGTTCAGAGAGTTTTTTACAGGATCTGTCAGTACCAATTCACAGATCTGCACATCTTGTGACAAAAAAACCAAGCCTTGAATATCCACCGGACAGAGTGGTAAAACACCACTCAACAAACTCAATTTGTTTCTGTTACGCTACCATACTCCTCACTTACCAGGTTTCAGCTTTATAAAGGATTTATGTGATTGCCCGTAAAGACTGGGTCACCAGCCAGTCAGCACTTACATTAAAATTTTCAAAAAATTGAAAACTGCTGATTGTGATACAGAGCAATTCAAAAATACGTACTGAAGTGTGAGATATTCTATTGTCTCAGAAGTACATGTTCTAATTAGTACATGTCCTAATTCATAATTGCTGTTACATTTACACAAATCTTCAGGATTCTGTTCTCTTATTTAATGTTTAAATTATTTATCTTGTGGGGCTGTCTGGTTTTTTGGGGTTTGGTGAGGTTTTTTGTTTCTTTGGTTTTTTGTTTTTCAGTTTGGGTGGGTTTTTTTTGGAAGTTCTGGCTAAAAAACTGCTGTTGAGGTAAAAGATTTTACCTTCTGCTTCTATCCTCCCTTTTTTATATTTGTTTGGAGAAATGTTGCCTATATCCACAAAATGAAGAACTTTGAACTCACAGGTTAAGTATTGATTCTAACATCTTTGGGGGAAGATAAAAGGAAAAATATGAAGGAAGGCAATTTACCTACTGGCATTACAAAACCTTGAATTCAGCCAGTAGTTATAATGTAATTTTTGTGTGCATTTAAATAAACATTTCTGCTCCAGTACTTATGATTTTATTAAAGGAAACACTTTCTCGAATCAGAGATTGCTAGTGACTTTGAAATTTCTAGCTTTCATTGATGTCAACAGTCCCTAAGCTTCTAAATGTCTTTGGGAATCTGTACTTCAAGTCAGTCAAAGAGATATGCTTCCATTGCTTGGAAACACTCAGCCTAAATTAAAAGCAGTTCGCCAGACCATTAGGGTCATAAGGTCTTCCACGAGTTCTGCTGAAAAGATAGTCAGAAGGGTAAGTAACAATTTCTCATCTATTTCTTGTGCCTTTGAAAATGTCTTATATCCACAAAATTATTTCAGTCATTTGAGTACAGACTCTTTTTAAATAAAAAGAGTGAGGAGAATGTAAGTGGTGGAATTTCTTCTTCATGCATCTTCGCACTGTGTGGAAATAGTTATTTACAGTAATGTTTCTTAAGTGGGCAAAAGACCTATATGGAGGTTGACATGAATATGCAGTCTTCTAATTTGAAATCTGTAGAGATTTCTTTCAGTAAGATCTTGTCATTCAAATACCATTTAAGATTAATTTATTTTGTCCCCTTGACCATGGCTAAGTTTGTTTTTCTTTTCAGGGAAAAGATGTAATATCTCAATGGCTCTGTAACTACTTGAGCTGCTAAAGGTGGGATCTGGCTCCCTCTACAGGATACTTTTTCCAAGACCTATTTTTGAAGCCGGTGTACAGTGGAGGATTATCATCCATAATGATTTCAACATGATTTGTTATTAAGCCTACAAAGTATTTCCCATTTTAAGAAACTATTTTTGGTTGTTTATTATTTGGACAAGTTAGCAGTCCAGCCTCTATGGTGAAATTTTTCACAGAAATAATCTATCTGAGGCGAATTCAGAGAAAGTTCTAGCCAAAATTTTTTAACTATTCACAAATACATAAAACGCTGTATCAACATGTTGGCATGCAAGATGAGAAAACTAAATTTTGATAGACAAGCTACTTTGTTTTGCCTCAATTTTAAGTGGCAGAATTTCCACCCCTTTAAAGTAGTATTGTGCAACTACATAGAAGATACAATCTTATTTATCATTGCTATTTTTTGCCAAATATGCAGCAAAATACTCATTATCAGAATCCTTGAAGGACTGTTAACTATTTTTGTTAATGAATTAGTGATAATCACAGCAATTGCTTGGGAAAAAAAAAACAGATGCCTTTTCACAGGATTTGTGGGTATCAGAAGCTCTTGCAAATTAAAGTTCCTTCAGGAAATCTTTGAGATGACAAAAGGTTTAAGTGAACTCACACTGCCGCAGAAGTGATTTAAATATCTAATTCTGTTATTGAAGAGTTAGGAGAATTAAATATTGTAACAATTTTGAATAATGTGTGAATGGTAACACAAGATTTGACTAATGCAACTTAAAATAAGTTGGGTGCTGCCCTCAGAAGCAACCTGCTTGCTACTCCTGGTTTGCGTACAGAAGTGATACTGCCCTAGCACTAGGTCATGAGGACGTATTGTGTAATGGAATAAAACCACCAAAAGCTTATGCAAGTTCAAATCAAACTTCCATGCAGGGAATACACATTATAAGTAAGAAGAAACTGATGGTGGAAAAGTCAACTGCTGGCTCATGTTTACAGCTCCCTAAATCAATAGAGTTACAAATTTTTCAAAAGCCTGTAGTTAATAAATGGAATTTCATGTTTAATACACCTGAGGTCCCCGGGTAACCGTGTCATACAATTAAAAAAAAAAAATGCCCTGGTTAGACATAGTATCAGTAACTCTTCCTAGTTTCCATATCTTTTTGTTCAAAATCGACACAATATTAAAGAAATTTGGTAACAACCATTTGAGATAAAGAGGGGGGAAAAGTCCTAAACGAGAAGATGTTTATAGGCAAAGAACCTAAACAGGATGAAAAAGGATGGCATCACTGGCATAGTGGGAGGAACAAAGAAGGAAGAATGATAGAGAAACATAAGCAGGGGAACTGGACGCAGTTTGGAGCAGTGTAGCCAGGATACATAACGAGCAATGCTGCACATTTAAATATTGTAGTTAGTAAATATCCAGGTTTATTCACATGCAGAAGACAGCACCAAGCAAGCTGCTCTTCATGTTTCTTCTGCTCGCTTCATGTGCTATTACAATGTTAAATCACAACTGATTCTCAGGTTAGGGTGAAGTTTGTTGTGTCCTAACTTTCTTTGCTTGATCCCTCAAGTATTTCTGCCTTCAGCTAACTCTATGAGGACCTTCAGAATTTAAAGAGCATGGCCATTAAATTCACTACTTGCTGATGGCCAGTAAGAGAGCTGCCATGTAGACATATATGTAAGAACAGCTCTGATTCCAAATTATTTAGACCTACCAGAAGACATAAAATAAAATTATAGAATAAAATTATTATAGAATTATATTAAAAGATTCCTTCCATGACGCTGAGCATCAGGGATTAAACCCACATGCTCCAACTTGTGGTCTTTAGGGATGAGACACGCATTCCACTTTTCACATTTCAGGTTAACAAACTCTGAAGAACACTATACTTCGACAACATTAGCCATATGAATTAATGAACAGATTTTAAAAGTCATAGATTTTAATAATTTTGTAAGGAACACACAACAATAACATTAATTTTATTTGATTTTCTTTTGTGACTTAAGGATTGTTTTAATAGAAGTTGGGAAGAACTAACCTGTTAGGATAATTAATCTTCAACAGAAACACTTGAAAAAATTAATTGTTAAGATGTGACATACTAAAAGCAGTGAATAATTCAGCTTTAACTTTTTGTAAAATACTAAATTACAGATATTATCTAACAAAAAAAAGGCACTTTTTACACGTTATCAATGAATAATGGTGTTAAATGAATATTCCTCCTTGTTTGATTTTGGCCTTTGTAAAATTGTTCCACAGGAGTATTTCGCTCTTTAACCAAAGGCAGTTAATACTTTTCTATGTAAGGAGGAGAACAGATAATGGTGTTTCTTGTGCAGTGGAATGTGCTATCATCTATCTCTAATGGTTTGCTTTCTTGTGATGTCATTTATATATATATTTACTTAGAAATACCTTTAAATGCTATGGATACAACTAAAACTTCAAATAAGTAGGCTTCCTATTTCATTTTTCTCATGAAAAGGAACAGCTGTGCTTATTGAATCCCACTACACTGATTAGTCTAGATTTTACACCCACGTCATGGTTCCTACATCCCCATGATACAGAACAAAAGATACTGTGATGGACTGTCTCTGTAACAGAATACATAATACATAAATTCACACACGTAGCAATTATTTGGTCAGTATTAAAAGAAGGGGAAGTTGCAAAGAAAAGTATCAGCCACTTCAAAACTTAGGATCCCTTGGTCTTTGATATGAGTTATTTCATCTACCAATTCAAGTGTCTTCTTTGTTATATGGATATTCACAGTTTCTGTAAATAGATAAAAACCACTTTAACTGTTGGTGTGAAAATAAGCTCTCTTGGCCTTTATGGTAGCATAGCAGCCTGAACTGTATCCAAGAAAGTCAAATGTTAAGATAAATACTGATTTCTTTTGTAAGTTCCATTCAACCATCATCACTCCAACATTGAAGTATGACAACTCCAAGTTGTACTTTACAGAAAGAGTCAACATAGCACTTCCAAAAAATATTGAAAAATAATTCCTTGAAGAAAAAAAAAATATTAATATGAAATAGCCCATGAAAATATACAATAAAGAGAATTGATTAATCCTATACTCCAGTAGAACTATATATAATGACCTTGTTTTTAACTTAGCTGCTGACAGGGAGGAATCATTGAAAGCTAAGCATTTGATAGAGGTCTAATACACTATTTTAGTAGTAATCTAAAAAAAAACAGTAAGTGATTGTGCCCATTAAAAGTAGTATAGCCTCTGGCCTTAGGCTAACTTTGCTATCTATCTGCTAAATTTGCTCTCCCCAGACCTGGCTTGTAAGGCATGTTATCAACTTATTATGAGAACTCGTTGAGCAAACTGAAGCTTGGTACCAGGTACATCTTTCTATGATGTGATGTTCAAGCACAGGATAATGGCAAAGGCCTTGAAAATACAAACAAAATTAAAAACAGAGGCCCAAGGACAACCCGCTGATGGCCATTGCTGCTTGTGGTAGAAGTATATACTTACGAGCGAGGAAAATCACTGCATTAAACAGAACAACGAAAAGCAGCAGACGCTCAAGTAACACCAAGCAGGTTACTGGGGCTGTGAGCACACTGCATGCTTCAAGGACCCTAGGAGCCAAAGGCGCTCTCTCTCTCTGTCTCTCCCCCTTTACCTGCTTCAAGGACCTTAGTTCTCACTTCCTCCACAAGGACACTTAAATTTGCTCAAAATTCACAGCTCACAAAACCTACAGCTTTTCATTGAAAACAACATTCTTGGACAGGACAACACCTCCATGGTTGCAGCTACAGGGTTTTTCCAGCTTAACTGTTTATATTTTGATTTAGCTGATAGCAAACCAAACTTAAACCAGCTTCCGTGACATGGAAGTTTGTTTTCAAACTACTTTATCCACACTACTTTTTGCTTCAAGCTTGTTTTCAAGTATTTTGGTTTACCTTTAATCACGTACAGTATTAGGTACTGCTCAGCCTGCAGAACTAGCTTTCCGGGCTGGAGACAAGAGACAACTGGCATTAATCTAACTATTTGCTCCAGTCAGCTCTATGACTAGGGCTTTGCTTAATGAAGTACCAGTAAGAAGATGCATGAATTTCTATAATAACCTTTAGATGAATGCAGAGTAAAAGCACAGTGCCATGGGTTTTTTTTAGACATTAAATATATAACCAAAGAGGAGAGGGATATGGAGGATTTTGTACTTGTTGAGGTAAAAAGATGTCAATTACCAAGTCAAATACGGAAAATGACACTTAGATGTTAAGAAAGGTCTTGTATACCTGTAAGCTTACCTGATTTTTCTAGCTATATCACCTGCCTATTAAAAATAAATTACCTTTACTTACAAATCTCGCCTCATCTAGTAAAGTGATTTTAAATATACAGAGAAGTGAAATGATGCTTATTTTCCGTTAAGAAGAAAGATAGGCTACCATTATGATAAGGAGGAAATAAATAGGTTTTAGGGGAGAAATATTAGTTCCTTCAGAATATCCAGAATGAGGAAATGGGCACCCAAGCTTCGCAAAATGTACTTGCTAGTGGATACTGCCTGAAGCGTAAGTTATGCAGGAAGACAGAATTTCTATCAAGAGAGTCTATGCAAATCAACTGGTTTTACAGAAGATGGGCAAGCAGATCTGCAACAATGCAAAGTGGATCTCTTGCTCTCTTCCTCTCTACACAGGGACTGCTTCTTCTGTGTTGATGGTTCAGCTGCTTACTGAGTTGACTTAACTCACAAACTCAGGAGAAAAACATCCACTTTTGCTGCTGTACTTGTGGTCTTTCTGTATTTTATACATACTGGTAAATATGCTGTCTCTTTTGGATAGTATAAAACATTTTTAATTGATACTTCGTTCTAGTCTTATCTGACTTAAGTGTAGTTGAAATGTAACCAAAAAGCAACTAGATTATCCTAGTTTCTTAAGGTATTCTCTACAAATACCACAGCAGAAGTGCCTTCCAGTAAACAGCAGTGTACAAAAACATTGGGAAACATGCTTGCTTGACCATAGGGCTTCAAGGAAACAGTGATCTCCTTTGGGATCACTGCGAACAACAGCTTTTGTCCAAAAGCATGGTCATTTTCTGCAGAAAAAGCTGAGGTGTGATCTTACAACACATCATCTACTCTGCAACCCTACAAAGAAATTGGCTCCTGGGCATAGGCTGTATGAGTCTTCAGAATTACTTAATTTATGCAGCATGTCTCACTCAATGAATGCTCTAAGACTTATTTAAATATGGGCTTGTCACATTTTCCTTCTGTTCCAGTGGAAAAAACCCCACAATCAGTCAATGTGAGTCATGACAAGCTGAGCAAGAGCCAAACGTTCCGCCTGGCAAGATGCAAAATAAACCAACTTGCTTGAACAGACCCTCTGCTCCCATTAGATATTTCATTACTGTCCTATGCATCTTGACCGATTCCATTGTGTTACTAACTGCCACTGTTGCTACCAAACTGGTTCTCATAATCCCCATGATTTGTTTTTCCTGCATTTTTCAAGTTATGTCCTAAGGAGAGTGAAGTTGATTATTTTTCCTTGCAGCTGCAAGGACAGCACGTGTTCTTCAGCTCAAAACTGTGACATTAGAGAGTTCACATCATCTTATAAAGTGTTCCAGTGCATGTTGGTCTTGCTTCTTTTCAATAGTAGAATAGATTGAAAGTTGATTAAGGAGTTAATAGATGATTTATTATGACTTAGGGATGTTTCTGGTGGTGAAATAAATTGGGTAGAAAGAAATAAACCATGAAAAAAATAGCTTCATAACCTCTATTAGTGTCTTTTTTAGTAGTCTATATGGTTTTCTTCAAACAAAAACCCACAGTATTTTACAACTCATGACACGTAATGAAAGAGTCTGGTTTTCTTTTCATATATGTTGACTTGAAGACTTACTTTTTTGCATTTCTTACTAATTCCATTTGGTGTAAAGTTTTTCAAATTCAAGTGAAAGGTACATATTTGTAAATTTTTCCCAATGCACAGGCTTGCTGTTTTCCTTTCTCATAGGGAAGGCAAATTATTTTTGGTAAAGTAAATAATTACTTACATATAATGTGGATTTTTCTTGCCAAAGCAGTATTTTAAATGCACCTATAGAGTTATTAAATGCTGTGGTAGGAATTTGTTAAAAAAGTGCAAGCTCGTAATCATGGTGTTAAATTCCAAAATTATACGGGACATATCAAAATGATACATGGGAAATGAGACCGAGAACATTTTCATAGAATCATAGAATCATAGAAAGCTTAGAGTCGGAAAGTAATCTTTAAAGATCATCTATTCCAATCCTCCTGCCACAGGGAGGGACATCTTTTACTAGATCAGGCTGCTCAAAGTCCTGTCCGACCTGACCTTGAACACTTTCAATGATGGGGCAGCAACCACTACTCTGAGCAACTTGTGGAGACTCACAAGATTGGAGTAGATGGGAAGAATCACCTCCCTTGACCTCCTGGCCATATTTCTTTTTATGTAGCCCAGGATATGATTGTCTTTCTGGACTGTGAGCGCTCATTGCAGGCTTATGTCCAATTCTTCCTCCACAAAGTCCTCCTCTGCACATTTGTTCTCAATCTATTCATCCTCCAGTCCATGTTGATTTTGGGGATTGCCCCAACCCATGTGCAGGATGGGCTCACACCTCAAGCCTGACAAGGTCCCTCTGGATGGCATTCCTTCCCTCAAGTGAATCATCTGCAAATCTATTGAGGGTGCACTCAATCCCACTATCTATGTTGATGAAGAAATTGAATAGTATTGATCTCAGTATGGACACTTGAGGGACACCACTCGTTACTGGTTTACACTTGGACATTGAGCAATTGACTATAACTTTTCAGACACAGCCATCCAGATAACTCCTCATCCAAGAGTCCATCCATCAAACCTGTATCTCTCCAATTTTGCAGCAAGAATTCTCTTGGTTTCACCATTGTCATGCTCGTGTGATGTGCTCAGATCATTCCACAGATGTAAACTAACTTGGATATCTTTAACACTGCAGTTGTATCACTAATCTCAGAATGATTTATTTCCTTCCCTAAATATTTTCACTGCGTATTTTCTATATCTCCATGAATATTTGCTGTTTAGAATTAGCAGTGTGTTGTTGTGGGTACATTGCAACTATAAGGTAAGTATTGAAAGCTAGCTCAAATAAGTTGCAGAAACAAAGGCAGGGAGATGAAGTTTGTCTATCAATCAGATCAAACTTCTGAGACTGAAATCCATCAACAAAACTTTCTTTTGGAAAAAAAAATTTTTTGAAAGATCTTATTCTAGATTTCTAGATTTTTCTAGGTTGTTAATTCATCATGCTACACATGAGGAATAATTCAACAAATAATGTGAATTTTAAGTTATTCCAATTATTTCTCCCCCTTTTTCATCCTATAAATTTGAGGAATTATCTCCCTGTTTCTCCAGATCAATTCTGAGGTCTGCCCCATAGTTTTTGCTCCTGCAGGCCCACAGATGTCCAGATGTGCTCTAAAAGAATGTTCCAAGGCAGCTTGGCCATACAAAGTTTATACACTGTTAACACATAACTACAGCATTCACAGCGTCAGGGGGAGCTCTGTTAGCTTAGATGTGGGAGGTCACTTACATAAAGGGAGAGACAGAAGGATAAAAGGCAACAGCTGTTTTCAGTGAAGAGCAGAACAGATTTTTATTTCCATGCCTGAGTTTCTAACCACTGTCGACAACATAGTGGTTCTGAATACTTTCACTTAATTTTTCAATTAGCAGCTTTCCTTCTTTTGCATCTTTAGTTGCTATTTACCAGATATATTCTCAAACTGTTTTTTACTGCATGATTTACAGACATGTAATGAACCATGGATAGAAAAAATAGCCTTTTGAGCCAACAATTACTGACTGAAATACAATCTCTGCAATAATCATAGCCACTAAAATGGAAGCCACATTCTGGGAAAGGGAAGTCATTAAATCTGTAACGTTTGGAAAACAGAGGTATATTAGCCAGTATCATTATAATGCTTACTCTCACAATAATTGAAGTGATGTGAAAGAAAGAATATGGAAAAAGAAAAATAATCAGTTCTACCTAGAGGTAAGTGTGCTGTAAAAATGACAAAGACTTCAGCATGAAGAAGAATGCTTCTGATACATCCGCAGTCAGGTTGTATCTAATCATTCAGGTCACTTCTTCTCAGCACAGTGAGTATCAACTACATATCCTGGAAAAAAATCACAGGGCTTACACATGACAGTCATTTAAGTGTTACAGTGTCTATTTATAAATATTAATGTGCATATGTAATAGCTCACAGATATATAAAAATTCAAAACTGAAGGTAGGAATCATAGTGGCACTTTACTTGCACTTTTGTTATACAGCATTCAGACAGAAAAAAGCTTGGATAAAGAACTCAGGCCAGATGCACTCTAATATCACAAGGGTTACACCACAAACCAGTCTTTGTTGTGTCTATAATGTTTTAACTTAAGCAACATGTGTTTTGTGTCAAAATCCAGTAACACTGTGACTCTATAAATATTTTCTGCATCGCAATGTTGAGCAGATTTAGTTCTGCTGCTTTCATGTTCTGGACTGATCTTTTTCATACTTATTTGCTACTAGGCCCATGGACATTTAAATTGCTGTCAGAGACAACCTACCAACCACAAGAAAAATAGTTTTTCTGGGCAAATTTGGTAGTATAAAAATAGTTAGATCTAGATTAATACTACACATTGATCAGTGGTGCAGGAAGAGCCAGTGACTACTACCAAGTATTTACAAAGTGAATTTACAGCTTTGCCCAATTCCCTATGTAACCTCTTCAAAACAGATGGAAATCCAAAGTTCAACTGCTTGTGCTGCAAGACAATCCTTCCTTTACTATTTATTTTTTATGCTTTCATCTATTTGTAATTCCTTGAAGAGAAAGCTTCCTCTTAAGAAATTCAAGACAAGGATTTCAAAATTCAGAGGTGAGTTTTTTTTTCTTTTTTTTTCCCCAGAGAAATTAACAAGCCAATCAGATGGAAATAGCTAAGCAGGGTCCTATATCTAAAAATATATCATTAATGTATTCCTGGAAACACTGGAGAAAAGAGCTACTCTTATCTTAAACAGTGACAAAACATAAATGAAGACATGAATTTCATGGAAAAAAATCCCCTATAAATATACACCATAAGAATAAGCATTTAGACAATGAAAATATCTATGCACAGCATTTTAAAATCCCAAAACTAAACTTTAAAAATCCACAATAGATAAATTATCTGCTTTACATTAATAAATTAATAATATAAAATTAATAAATAAAATCAAGGGAAGACTTGAGTATGAGACCCAATGTAGTCTAGAATTTTCAAGAAGGCTTTTATCTCTGTATTTTCTGTATTTTGTACTGGGTCTGGCTGGGATGGAGTTAACTTTCCCCATAACAACCTCATAGTGCTGTGCTTTTTATTTGTGTCTAGAATAGCGTTAATAACACACCATTGTTTGAGCCACTGCTGAGCAGTGTTGCCACAGCATCAGGGTTGTCTCCTCACTTCCCACTCCCTTATACCCCAAAGGCCAGTAGGGTGGGGATGAGCAGGGTCTTGGAAGAGGACATAGCCAGGACAGCTGACCCAAACTGACCAAAGCGGTATTCCATACCACATGATTTCTTCTAAGCCATAGAAACTAAAAGAAGGGGGGAGGTGGGAACTTTTTCTTAAGGTATTTGTTTTCTGAAGAAACTGCTATGCATGAGGAAGCTCCACTTCCCAGGAAACAGCTGGACTTCACATGCTAATGGGAAGCAAAGAATAAATCTTTTTGCTTGGCTTTGCTTCCACGTGCAGCTATTGCTTTTCTTTGTTAAATTGCCTTTATCTTGACCCATAAGATTTTCATATTATTTTCTCCCCCTGTCCTGCTGAAGAAGCGGAATGATAGAGCAGCTTGGTGGGCATCTAGTGACCACACAAGATCAAACCACTACATTTGTAACACGTTTATATCACAAATAGTTTATTAATAGAACTAGAACAGACAGTTTCCTAAATCAATTTTGATAAAGCTTCCAGTGAACTGTCCGAAAGAATCAATATTTAGACAATAATCCAAAACTAGTTTTTCTTCTCATTCATAATAGAAATACCTGATTGCATAATTGATTTCTCATGTTATTACACTTTTACTGATTTGTGTTATTTCTCTACCCATCTGGTTATCATATGGGTTCAGGTAATTTATCAACAACTTTTGTTGAAGTTTTTCTGTATATTCAGGATAACTATATAAACACTGGCCTTCAAAGCAATTAATTATACTTTAAAATACCAAACAAATTATTAATATACCAATATAAAAGCAATGCTATCCCACACACACAGATAAGTGAGGCAGGTAATTTGTGTAAAGGAAGAATTTTTGTAAGTGCAGTTTTATGCGTATTCCTCATGCGTCCGTGGCTAAATGTCTTGATCATATCAACCTTTATGGTTGCATTCTGATAGATATTCATATTTTCAACATGTTTCGGACTGCAATGTTTTCCTGTAATCAAATGAGTTTTTTATGGGTTAAATGCTGTGCATATTAAAAACAGTCACTGAATCTAGAAGAGTTTTAAATGGAAAGGATTCACATTCCTTTAAACTCTCCCAAATGTTAAAGAGCAAGACAAAGGGTGTATTTGTTTCGAAATAGGATGAATTTTAGTGCTATGGCCTCTTTCTTCTTGCACACTTTGGTGAGCTTCTTTATTACAAGTCAGAAAAATAACCTGTTGACATACAAGTTGGTATCTATTGAAATTATCAAGATGTTTAACACTTCAGAATACTGATTCTTGAAAAATATTTTGCAAAAAAAAAGAAGCTGATTTTGCACGACATCTTCCTAAAGGTGTCACTTGTTGCTGCAAAATATTCCATCAGAAGAAAGTATTTGGTTTTGGGACAGTCAGTAAGACCATGATGATGCACCATTCTATGGGAGCTGTGGCCTAGGTGATTCATGGAGCAGTGCATTTGTATAAGCTCAATTTTCCCATGTGAAAATGATGCACCATGACACTGTAATAACACAGTTTTCCAAAATATGGAATACCTTCAAAGGTTTAATTTAAAAAGCGTCCTTAACTAAAGTTCACATGAAATCTTAAGAAACATAATTTTTGTACTAGAAACTCTAGTTTTCACATACTAGACTATTGCAAACCTTTACCCAAGTGTTCTGTCAGCGACACTTTGGAGCAAGTATTCAACCTCCATAAAAATTCAAATGGACAGTAATTATATAATTGCATTTACTTTCAAGACTTTCTTCCTAGGCTTAACAGCTAAATGCATTAAAAAATAAACTGAAACACACTCTGGAGAAAACTGCAAGCCTCATTCTTCTGGTTCAGCTGACAACTTTGGTGAACTTCTTGTTCCTTAAGCCCTGATTTCATATTCCATAATTTGAATAACATTTCCCAGAGATCCTCTGTCAAGAGGTTTTACCTTTTAATTTATATGGTGGAGTGCTAAAACAGTTTTTTAAAGTAGAATTCATTAAACAATGTGTTTCACAAAGAAGCCTGAAAGGGAACAGCAACCACTCTTTTACAGTTTAATGATGTTACAAATAACAAATATGATCCTAATATTGTCTTTGTACAGCTCAGAGTTTGAAGATTAGTGATTGGCATTATAAAGTATAGATTGACATAGGCAATTCTTACAGGGCCCATTACTTCTCCTACTTTTTAAGAAGATAAAAGGACAGGATGCCATCCAGAAAGACCCGGACAAGCCGGAGAAGTGGGCTCTGGGAAACTCATGAGGTTCAACAAGGCCAAGCCAAAGGTCCTGCACCTGGTCAGGGCAATCCTCCATATCAACAGAGGCTGGGGGATGAGTGGATTGAGAGCTGCCCTGTGGAAAAGGACTTGGGGGTGCTTGTGGAGAAAAGGCTGGACATGAGCTATCAATGTGTGCCTGCAGCCCAGAAAACCAACTGTGTGCTGGGCTGCATCAAAAGGAGCATGGCCAGCAGGTCAAGGGAGGTGATCCTGCTGCTCTACCTGACCCTGGAGGGACCCCACCTGAAGCACTGCATTCAGCTCTGGAGTCTTTGGCACAAGAAGGTCCTGAACCTGTTGAAGTGGATCCAGAGGAGAGCCACAAAAATTATCAAAGGTCTGGAGCACCTCTGCCTTGAGGACAGGCTGAGAGAGTTGGGGCTGTTCAGCCTGAAGAAGAGAACGCTCCAAGAAGACCTTATAGCAGCCTTTCAGTACTGAAAGGGAGCTTATAAGAAAGATGGGGACAGTCTTTTTAGCAGGGCCTGTTGTGTCAGGCAAGGGGTGATGGTTTTAAACAAAAAGAGGGGAAATTTAGACTAGATATAAGGAAGAAATGTTTTACAATCAGGATGGTGAAACACCAGAGCAAGTTGCCTAGAGGGATGTTAGATGGCCCATCCCTGGAGACATTCAAGGTCAGGCTGGATGTGGCTTTAGGCAACCTGATCTAGTTGAAGACCCTGTTCACTGCAGAGGGGGTTGGGCTAGATGACCTGTGAAGGTCCCTTCCAACCCAAAGCATTTTATGATTCTGTGAAAAACAATATGAACTGTCTGGGACAAGATAGAATTTAATTTAAAAAACACAGACAGATTATAACCAAAGCTACAAGAAACAGTGCTCTCTCTTTAAAGCTAGCCAGAAAAATAAAGTTGTCAGTTCTGGATGCAAGCAGGTCACAGCATACTACATACTACATATTATTGACATAAAAAGGGATCTCTAAATCTTATTTTACCCAAATAAAATCACGTAGGACTTCAGCATCAAGTCGTATTAGAACATGGAGACTTTGAAAGCAAGGGGAAACGTGAAGTGCCATTGCGTGCTTGGTGGTAAACTACTATAAAGTTTTCATAAAAACTTTAATGAACATGTGGAAACTTGTGGGATAGAGATGGCAGTGGTGAGATATCCAAAAAGTTCTCTTCATGGCACATTCTCTTGTATACTATGAAGAAGTTGCCCACACTGCATAATATCTTAGAAATTATCTGGATTCACAGATGCTGAGTACTAAGTAATGCAATGGCTAAGAACAGGCAACATTTTCAGTTACTGCTCTTCATAACAATTAAAGTTCGTATCTCCGTATCAGCAACAGCAAATGCCACAAGTATTTTGAAAACTTTAGGACAACTCTTCAGGAATACAAGTCTTAATGATACTGGTGTACATGTTGCTAAGTATTAGCAATTATTAAAAATAATAAGTAAAACTATATCTATACCCTTCAGCTTGTATTAATTTAACTTCTGTGTATTACCATCCTGAAGTGAATAAAGACTTTTGTGAACATTTACTCCAGGATAAACAGATCCTTTTCAGCTTAACTTACGATAACCAACAGAAATAAATTCCGCTTATTCTAAAGAGACACTTTTGTACTAGAGGCATGTTCTGAGGGCATAGTCGGAGATTACATCAGTGTTGTTATGCTTCTATAATTAGAACCGTTATAAGTGTATTGGCCAAATTCTTCATCAAGTTCCAGCATATGGCAAAAGTCAGCAATAGGAGTCATGTCACAGTAATTATAATTGAGATATCTAATTCACATTATGGATTTTGTCTAGCACATTATAACTGATGTGGGCTGTGGAACAGACTTTATTACCCACTCAAAAGACAAATTTTCTTGGTACAAAAAGTAAAAACTCTTTTGCTTTTCCTTTTTTCTTTTTTTTTTTTTTCATTTAATAGTTAAGATGGCATTCAAAATATTGCAGTGCATGGGATTCTGAAACAGTCTTGATGAAAAACCTAGATACCATAATAATCGAAGTACAGTGCACCAAGAGGAGAGTACAGGAGAATACTGTTATTAAACTTTGCATTCATCCAGAGTAGCATGTTTATTTGAACACTCCCATGAGTATATAGGATGAAAGGTTCCCGTTCAAATCGAAGAAACACATGCTGGGCGTAACTTTGTGCTATTTTGCAGGTAGACAAAAGATAACCCATTTGACTTCTCAGCAGAAAGGAAGCCACATGAAAGGTAACACTATAGAATAAATCCAGAGCTTGCAGCAATATAAGTATCTATACCTGTATGTCTAAGCAAGCCTTATTGCCAGGTACAGAATTAAAGTGTTGTGAAATGCATAGGGATCTTACACACCTCAAATTAAACAGAGCAAGCTGTATCTGCGGGCAAAACTATGTGAAGAGATCTACATTTCTAAAAGGGTGAGATTTGACAGAGGAGAGCTGGTTGATTCTCAGCTCACATAAATGTGTCTTTTTGGAGGAAGAATCAGAGCAAAGAAATGGATTCTACAAGGGACTATGCTAACATATTCGTGTGGGGGCATATATCTGCCACCTTTTGTGTAAATTCACTGTAACATTCCAGGGTACTCGTTCTATACCCAACAATATTTTTTGATGCTTATGCTGGATCAAAGAGCTTTCTGACACAACCATTTATGCTTTTGCCACCCCAGCACTGATCTCTGCTTCCTCCCCTCACCACACCTACAGTATGAAGTCTGACTCTGTAAATTAATGAAACCGAAGGCAGTGTAGAAGTTGTTGGCAGCTGCTATTATTAAGCAGTGTTTCACAGAAGCAGCACTTTATTTCCCAGAGCTCTGCAGCCTGTACTGCTCTGGAGACAACTTCAGGATGTTGGTTACATTCTGCAAAATGCAAACTAGTACTAAGTCTGCAGCATCTTATCAATTAATGTTCTTATTAAAATGTGAGAAGGATTCTGAAAAGGTACTTTTTTAAAAAGTACACAAATAGTGAAATCTGCTGCTTGCACTTAAAACACATTTCACTTGCCCCACCAGAGAACAAATTTATTGGTCTTCAGAGCATATTCAAATATTTATAAACTTTGACAGCTTTTCAGGAACAATCTAACTTTAATATGGCTATGAGATTTTCAAAATGTTAAACAAGTTCCTCATGTAACTTCCTCTAAGGTTTGGGGGTTGTAGTATAATTTGAAAAGGAAATATTTGTCCATTTGTCTAAAGGTAAAATTTCATTTTAACACGTGGTAACCTGCAGTTGGCATTTAGTTGAAAATTCCTTTAATCACTTCATTTGCACTGAGAGGCTAACTCATTAGCTAGCTTGAAATGGCCTGCTATGTTAACAATGAGAGGACTGACCACCGGGTAGCATTTGCAATATTAAATGGAGAAACATTGTCAGCTAATTCTCTCGGCTTTTGAGTGAAGTTCCCTGCATGGAAATTGTATCTGCCCCAGGATTCAGTATGTCTCATGAATCTACGCTCCTCTGTCTCTCCAGAATGCACAGGAATGCTTCAGGAATTTCAGTCTATATGTGACTGTAAATCAAATTGATTGATAAACACGATCTGTGAATGAAGGAAGAAGAAAAGAGAATGGAAACGGGCATATTCTTTACTGTTTAATTTAAACATATATGTCTTTCTACAGGTATTTTCAAGGTTTTCAAAGTTAAATATATGCTCATGTTTATGAAATGGAATTGATACAGCTGCACCTGCATCTGTGGGCACAGATATAATATGTTCTTTCCTTAAGAGCAAAGATAAAAAGGAGCCGGTGATGCTGCATTTTCTATTGCAGTGTCTTAAGCAGCCTACACATGAAAACCCTTCTGACCGAAAAAACCCAAACCACCAAACAAACAAAAAACCACAGATGTTAGCTTATTTGAGTCCTGCCTCATTTTTCGTTCTTGGTAGGGTTGGAAATATCTGTGACGAACAGGAAAAGGACAAAGTGGTAGTGGCAACTCACCTGAAGCAAAGTGCAAAAAACATAGGAGTGTACAAACCCACAGATATTCACTATAGAAGAATTGTCATTCCTTGAACAAGAAAGTTATGACTCAAGACTATTCATTTCTGTGGAATTAGAAAGGTCTATCACATGACTTGCAATGTGTTTATAAAGTAATCTCTTGTTCTAACAAACTTACTTTATAATCTCCTTCCTGACAGAAAAATCATTACTCCACATCATAGAAATAAATTATTCTGAAATAGAGTTGTAATTTCTGCAGGTCTTTCAATGTTTAGTAGATCTGCAATACTATTAAATATTTATCAAATCTGATTTCTTCAGGAAGAAAGAAGAATCCTTTGGTGACTGATATACAGCTGAACACTGCTTCTCAAATACAGATAATAAAAGCAGGTAGAAGTAACAAAATCACAGGACCCTTGAAAGTCAGTATTGCATTAATATTAGTTGAGCTATTCATGTGCATAAAGACAGATTCAGATATCGTTTTTAGACAGTCACTCAAAAAAAAAATAGACTTTGCACACTATCCAAAAGTATATATTAATTTTACACTTTCAAAGTTAAAAAAGCTATGCTAATTCTCTTAGATTCTGATTATTCAGTGTTTCAGGAAAAAACGTAAAAGTTCTGAAAATTCTCTTTACATTGTATTCAACACAGTGCTACATACACTCACTGAATTTTATCTGACCTTTCTTTTTGGATATTTAAGTTCACAACTTTCCAGTAAACTGAAAAAAACTTTAGTATTTGCTTTTTTTTTCATGCAGATTTCTCTCTTTCAGTGGGCCTATGTAACAAGACTTCTACAGGTAATCCAAATATGCTACTGACCATCATTCTACCTGACCAACACTTTAACGATGCAGTTACCTTCTTTTGTCAAGGTTTAAGTTTCTTTAATTATCAGTTTAGTCACAAGGTTTCCTTGGATTACTAGGGTCTCTAAAATGCACTACGTATTGTTGGGGAATGGGGAGTGATTTTGCCATGTGAATTATTTCTCCAATAGGAGTGAAATTTTTGCTTATCAGTTTCTTTTGTTTATCAGTTTACCAGTTTCATTGCTTAGGAATAAAAAGGAATAATGTCACAGTTTAAATTAGAAAGGCTGGAATTCTGAAAGGTTTGTGACTTTCTGTAGCCTCAGGGAGAATGTGAACCCATCTGAGGGCTACACAAAAGAGTTTTAAAGTGATTCAGTTGGGCTTGCCTAGACTTGACTTGAGCTTGTTTGGAAAGAAGAAGAAAAGTGGAAACAGGTTTTAAATTAAAGGGGTGAAACAGAAGTGGTTTAATGCTCAAAGCAGTTAAAACCATAAATCAATCATTTAAATCTAAACAGGACAGATTGATAAAAGAGAGAGAGAGAGAGGAGATGTCAATAAATACATAAATAAGTATATACAAGTAAATATACATTCTCTCCCCTTTATCCCACATCCCTGGTTAACAAACAAACCCCCCGCCACGTGGCCGCTGCCTGGGGGAAGGGAAAGGAGAAGGGAGAGTCTCTCTGTCTTTTTAACCTCCGAGGTTCCAGTCCAAGAATGAACTATTCGGGCAAATGTTCGCAAGAGTCTTTCCCTCCCATGCCCTGTAGAAGACTCGGTGTCTGCTGTTTCATGGTCTGCAGGCAGGGGTGTTGGGTGCATCTCTCGGGCGACGATCCAGCGCTGCGTCTTGCCCAGCAGGATGACTTCGTCACTGGCTTACGGGCACAGTCCGCTCTCTCATCCCTCGGTGGTGGATCTCTCGATGTGGGGCTGGGGACTTGCGTCTCCTTCCACCCCCCTCGAGGAAACGGGAGACTTAAATGTGAAAGAGTCTTTTACTGCGACATGGAGGAACTGCGCTTTCTCTCTCTGATAGAATATCTCTCTTTGGTCCTGGGCAGAAAATCTCCACAAAAGTCGCAAGAAAGTTGTTGTGTGCTTAGGGAAAAAGGGAAAGAAGCGGCAGGTGTCTTAGCCCCACCACCACCATCTTAACCTGTTACAAACAATTACTTATTTAACTATACCCTTCCTTTAATTTTCACCATATTTATAAGGAAAAGTAACAATTCCCATGTATGCATTGTACCTGTTCATGATAAAATGATTGTTACAGAAGGCTTTAGGGCTTCGTCATGTTTGACAGGCATTTGATTGTCATAGAGATGAACAGGTTAAAGCACAGGAACACACCTTGCAAAATCTGTAGACCAAAGAATAACTTGAAAACCACAGAATCTGCCATGGAAATTTATTCCTAATATCTTCATCTTTATCCAGTCTTCATTATGAAATTATTAACTGCTTTCCCATTAAACCTGAGTGAATTTATCTGCATGAATGATACATATGCACTGAAGGCTTACGGATCTGAGGATAATTAGAGGTGCTTAAACAAGCTATACTTTAAAACTCCTGCAGACTTTGATGCAAAGGTACAGTGCTACTTTCAAATAGAAAGAAACACATCAGTCTATGAGAAAAAAATTTTAAAAACCACCGAAACCATGAAACTCAGAATACACTAAAAGCCAAGATTGTTTGAGAAAAGAAACAGACACCCACAAAAAACACTCTGTACCTGAAAGTGCAGAGGCTCTTACAACATACAATTTCCTTGTCGTCACAAGTACTGAGAGTTTACTGTCCCAATCATGTGTTTAAATACAAGTGCTTGAATTATCAATTTTCTGTTCATTACTGTAACTTTTCCAAAACCATTAGTGTATAGTAAAAGTGGAGAAATTTACAATTAGATATTTTGTGTACCCTTGGAAAAAAAGGAAAAAAAAAACCTCCAAAACAAGCTACAAAAGTGCCACCCATCTAGGGGTTGGGGGGGGGAGGGAGGCAGGGTTTAGCAGAGAGGGTGATAATAAATAGTTTTAAAAACTTATTTCTGTTTAACAATTCAAGATACTTATTACCTCTTATCTCAGGACTGGAGTATAGCTGAGTAAACTTTTTCATGTAAAGGAGAGCAAAAACAAATAGTACTTTTAGGAAAAAAAAGTAATTAAAGAAATATCCATCAATCCAGTCTCCCAAATAAGATTACCGTAAATGAGGAGCTATTACTTTTGTACCACAAACCTGAGTTTTCTGTTCTAAGAAGACAGTTCAGGAATTATATCTAATTGAGGGTTTTTTTGTTTTAATCTTGATTTTCTTCTGAAAATATTTTTGTTTTATTAAAAGCAAAATTATGATGATAAGAGCAAACTGTTCTGCAGTAAGTCATTCCACCAGTTAGGATAAAGCCATAAACCAAAACCAAATGGTCCTGGTGCCTGCAGACTGCTTTGCCCCAGAAGATGTACCGAAATAATTTTGTTGTCTACTGAATACTATATAAGCAGCTCTAGAACTGCTTTACATGCAGCCTGTTATTTTCTTTCCTTGTTTATTTAGTATCTGTGAATCCTTGTTTCTTAAGCATTTGGTACGTTATCATCTAGCAAACTGTCAACTACCTTAACTTCTTCTCATGTGGGAAAGTTTGAGTAGAAACATTCATTTGTGCAGATTCTTATGTAGATAGAGTTTTCACAAGCATTCATCAAAATTTAGCCTTTCTATTGAAACTTGCATTTCTAACAGTTCAAAAACACTGAAAAATACAAATTTATTCTGTTCTTAAGGACACCCTGCAAAAATTTACTGAATAATACAAGTAAGTGACAGCTGACTCTACATCAGGCACACAGCACGTTCTTCTATTTATTGGTCTATGGCTAAATGTGGTTAATTTTAGTCATATTAAAATGTTCTTCTGTTTATAGTCAAGCTTCTGTACCAGTATAATGTTCTTTTACAGTAAGATAAACAGAATATATGCAGAACAGTAAGAAATTTAATTCCTTTAAATGAATTGTCTGATGATCCTGAACCCAGCCTGATTAGTTGAACCCAGCCTGATTAGTTGAACCCAGCCTGATTTGTTCAGTGTTTTGTTTGTATGCCTGGTTGGTTTGCTTTGCTGCTCTGTGTGGGGTTTTCTGGGAGTGTTATTGAGAAGCAGAGACAGAAAATCTTTTTGTTTAAGCTTAATTCAATGAGTTAGTTAGATTTACAACTGGCCTATCTGTTAAAGAAATTGGCAGAAAATAGGCGCAAGTTCCAGAAAACCTGAATCAAAATTCAGTAATAAGGACAGCTGTCCAAGACAGCCACAATAGGATCAGTGGTGTACCAAAAATAAAAACATGCATACATACATCCTACCCTCTTCTAATATTTCACGAACTGCTGAATTAAGCAATTTCCCCTTACCATTACATTACTAGGTGTAGTCGCTCGCTTAGCTGCTGAACACGTTCCTGCACCAGTTCTGCTGGTATTCCCTGGAAACCCATACAGACTGCTGCTGTGACTGACAGCATCACACTACAAAGCTGAAGTGAGAATAAAGCAAAAAACTACTTTAGCAGTGAGCTTCTCTTTAAGTGGGGTACAGCTAAGTTGCCAGAGTAAAAACACATGGAAACAGCCATGAAACTTCAGCACAGCCCAAATCCCTTCCCTCAGTAATTTGATATGTCCAGAATGCCAATAAATTGAGGACAAGAGTAGAAAAATGGATGGAAATGATTTTTTCATGTCTTTCCTCTCCTTTTCATTCTCACTGTAATATGACAAAACCAAGTATGAACTAAAGGAAAATACAGTGATTATTTGGAGCCAATGCCAAAAGGGAAAGAGATACAGGGCATCCTAAGCAACCACTCTGACCTCAGGCTCATCTTTACACCAGAAAGCTACATCAGCATCTATTCTAAAATGCCAGAAACAAAGGAAAGTACAAATGACCTAAACTATCATTGAGAGGTATCAACAAGCAGCTAGGGCAACTAGTACAAGCATCTACTTTTAGAAGTTGAAAGTAAAAGGAGAATGACATTATCACTGTTTGGCAAGGCAGAGAGGACTTCTACCAGCATATTCTCCACGTTTTATCGCAAAGAGAACTATAAGGCTGTATTTGATGTTCAGACACAGCAGTCTTTTGCCTCTTTGAGTACATACCCCCAAGTGACAGCAAGTACTTTAGGTCCACAAATCCTGTAAAAATTAAAGAAAAAATCATTCCCAAGAACAGAATAATATACTGCTACCTAAAGATTTACAATACATTACCTCATTCATGGCACCCTAACTCATCAGTATTCAGACTCAGGAAACAGTCAAGTTCTTTGAAGAAATTGGTAGTATTTGTGCTAGAGTAGGCTCTTCCACCTTATACATCCCCCACCACCCAGCTTTAAAGGGCAGTTTACAAAATGCAGTTATAATCAGGTGTACATGCTTGCATATGGCAGTTCATAGGAACATGCCCAAATCACAACCACCCATTTGGACTATTACAAGTCAAGTCTGAGAGACTTTTGTCCTGACTGGAAGAAACAAAGAGCTACAGCCATTGAGTAAATAGTTCCCATTTATGTTACGCTTGCAGGCAAAAAAGCTGATCTGAGTAAGATCTCCAGTAGCTTGTACCGTAAGAGTCACAGCACTCAACTAAAGAAATAAGACTGTACACACCTGTTACATACAGATATTTAATGATTATCGGCACCACACAGAAAATCATTTGCCTAAGGTTTAATTTTCTAAATCATCTTCCCTCTTGGGAGATTTTGTATTAAAAGACTTACGTAAATCCTTGCTGCTAGAATCCCTCCCCTCATCCTCCCACTATGTAAGGAAGCTGTAGTTGTTTTTGCTGGTACTTTCTCCATGCAGGCCAAGGGCTCTGTTCACTGCTGGGCATTGAGCCCATATTTAACAGGCACAGGTTCAGTTCCACCACTTGTGTCATCAAATAGGGTAATGCAGCAATTCTGTCACTAAATAAAACACTGCACGGCACAACTCGATATTGAGACGCCATTTGTTACCTTCCAATGTAGTTTGTCAGCACTTCACAAAAATCTTTCTGAAATGTATTGTTGTTTAGTTTGTATTCTCCCCCTTTTCCTTTAGGGAGCCAAAGTTTGCTTTCAAAGTTATTTTTCTCCTTCTTTAGCTAAAACAACAACAACAAAACCACTGAACACCCACAAAACAAGCCACAACACCCACAACCATTATCCGAGTTTCTCTTATCCCAATGAGTGCCATGATTTCCCTGGGAGCCGGCTCCAGACTTGCAGAATTTAGAGAAATGTTGTCCATTTACCTTCCTCATCCAGCACCTTCCACTAGTAACTCCTGTTTCATTACTATTGGAAGCAGTTCTGCAACTCTGTTGTAGTTAAGGCTGAATTATTCAACAACCAAATAATTTGAAAGCCATCAAATACCACAAAGTTTTATAGTTACTGAATAAAACAAAACAAAACAAAACAAAAAAAACAAAACAAAAAGTCAATTGTCAAACACTTAATTGCCCGAATTGTCTCATGCATTGTGGAAAGTGAAAAGGAGAACAAAGAAATTAATAAATTATTCACTTATTTGAACAGCCTCTGAATATTCTGAGGTTAAAAAGGAACACAGGAATTATTAAAAAAAAAAACCCAAACCAAAACCATAGAATACATGAAGAAAGAAGTGTTTTCTTCTTTTGGAAGAATATTGAACCAGTGCATGGAAACCTGACCTGGACTGTAAGACTATTTATAAAGCCAGTTCTGTTAACACAACATAACAAGGCCAAAGAAATTTTATTTAAACTCAATGAAAATGCAAGCATCCCCAAAATTATCACTTGACTGGACATGCTCAGCCGATAAGTCCTATAATCTCCTACAAGAAGTCAAGCTATGTTTTGAGCAATAGAAATTTGTTGGCACTAAATACTTTGTATTTTTAAATCTAAATTTCTCATTTCCAATAAAAGTTAAGTTCATTGACCTGGGGTAAGCTATAATAAATAACATTTTATTGACCAACTAGAGAAAAATTTGCAGTCTTATTGAATCATCGTCTCTCTGCTGCTGCATTCATTCATTTTCTGTGGGCAGAAATGTCTGCTTTGGAAAGCAATTGCCTGCATTGCTTGCCCTCTCGTGTGTAATGCAGGGGCTGCGTGCTGCTAATTCAATCTCAAACCTTCAATTCACTGACAGTTGGTGTTCACATCAATGGCGCTACTGAATGCAGAATATTTTAGGACGACAGACAAATGGGAAAGAGAGGGAAAGAGAAACTGCTAGCCCTACAAAATACTGAAGAGCTTTCATACCAACTGATTCGTACAATTCCTCTAACAAAAGAGCAGCTTTTCCTTTACTATCTGCTCAGCTACCGAGCCTTGGAGATCCTTAAACCCTTTGTGCTTTGGCAAAGAATAGGCATAATTTTCAGAAGTAAAGGGCTATCTTAGATAAGTTTACCCAGCTAAGTATTCAGCTAATGGAGTTTGGCAAAAATCTTTTCCCCACACACATCATGAATGGGAATCCTTTCACAGGCCATATATTTTGCCAGAACTTCAAATGAAATTCAGTAGGCTTCAGTAAAAGCTGAGGCACTGCCAGAAGTCTAGACTTCTACTACTTCACTGTTCATTCCCCACTTGCTGCTGACCACATTCACAAGTGGAGGATGTTGAAATGACATGTTCCAAGCATAAACTGAAGGTTATTTTTGTTGGGTTGCTGCCGTAAACACACACTAAAAAGGAAAGTAACTGAAAAACTCAAGTCAATGGTTTTCTGTCTGAGTATCTGGTGGTAGATGAGTTTCCTTGCCAAGAATCAGTGCTCCATGCAAGAAAATTGAATCAGCTAGAGAATTTAACAGGTAAGAAAATATTTAGTCTCAAGTGCTGTAAATTGAAGGTTGTTGTTAGCCTGTTTCAGAAGAAATTATTTTGGGTGAACGCTGGCCAACTAGCTGTCTACCTGAAATGTTTAAGAACTCCCTGTTTTCTTGAGGTGAAGCTTTGCTGTTAGATTTAATAACATTTTATGTGACGCAACTTAACCAAGTTGTATAGTACGTTATACAAGGCAGCTACCTGGCCTCATGCATCACTGCAAATACGTTTCCAGGAAGCCTGCACTATCAAAACGGTTAACATCAAAAGCAGCTTTCTACTCAGATGCAAACTTCAAATGGAATACGCCAGCATTTCAAACAATTTTTAGTAATATTCTGTTTAGTTTTAATACTTTCATCCTGATCCAGGATGCAAATATACTTGCACGTCAGAGTTCAGCTCTGCCCCAATGTAATTTAATTTGGCAGAGCTAAACCAGTAGTATATCTACAGGTTTTGAGTAAGTCTTAGGACGTTAGAACAGCTAGCTACAACACAGTAACAAACCACCAAAAGTCTCATGCTGATGTTAAATAAAAGCAAGAATTTAAATCTATAATCACTCACCACAGTTGATCTTTGTGGAATTTTCTTTGATAAATTGTAGGCAGTTTTATTGAGATCTTAACTACAGTATGTTGACACATTAAAGAGTAAATTTCATGCTATCTGAACATCCTGGGAAGATTGCTTCAAAGCTGTGACGTATTTGCCACAACGTAAATGATTATGTATTAGAGGCTCTCCTATTCTATCCGTCTGTCATGTTGTTTTTTCAGAAAAGATTGCATGTGTATCTTGTGCTGTAGCTCTATAAAATAATTATCCCTTCACTAAACTAGCAGTCAAACTGGCTTGTTGCCGAACTAGAGAGGAATTTCAGAAGTCACACCAGTTTGAGAATTGGATCAGCACTTTGTAAAAAAAGGAAAAGAAAAAGCACTTATTGTTAAGATTTAAGTAGGCTTTATTTTTACGACTCACTACAAGAGTCCAGGATTTTGCAATCCTTCCCTGATGATACTATTTAAAACAATTAGATGTTTTGTCTACAGCATCAAGAAATAAAATAGTTCAAGGGTGACATATGTTGTAAGTGCCTTTCACTATGGAGTTGCAAACTCAAGTGATAACTAATAGACAAAGGAAGTGAGTAAGAATGGACTGCAAGTTTAGTCAATAACTAAAACAGTGGATCACAGGACAAGAGTGATCTCTGAGGCTACGTTGCTTTGTTTATGGCCAGGCTGGCACCAGTACAGGTTCATAGTGAAAAAAGGACTGAAGCTACACTACTCTGTAGTCTAGAAACCACTGAAATAGAGTGAAAGAAGAGGTTTGGAGGGAGGAAAGAAATAGCAGGGAAAGAAGACAGAAAAAGGCAGACTGTTCTCCAAGTGTTTGCTGATTGTCATTTGGTGATTAGGTTCATTCACTCATGTTCAGAAGTATAGGACTGTTACAATAAAACCTCAGGAAGAATTTGGTTTTAAGCCCTGAATATGTGTTTGACTCAATCCTTCAGTCAAATACACATTCTAAATTCATCTCGCTAGTCTGATAGGCTTGGTATCTCCTATTTTCTTGAGGTGAAGCTTTCTATTATATTTCATAGAATCACAGAATCTTAGAATACCAGGTTGGAAGGCACCACAAGGATCATCTGGACCAACCGCTCTTGACAAAAGCAGAGTCTAGGTAAGGAGCCCCAGCACACTGTCTAGCTGAAGCTTAAAAGTGTCCAATGACGGGGACTCCACCACTTCCCTGGGGAGATGATTCTAATGGATGATTGTCCTTGTGAAAAAATTTCCTCTTGTTTCTAATCAGAATATCTCCAGGAGTAACTTGTACCCCTTGTAAAGGCTTAGGGCTTGCCACTAGATGAATGAGGCTCTCGATTAACCCCTCCCCCTTTCCAAAGAGAAAGGGAATAAGAGAGAGAGATTTAAGGACTGGAAAAGAAAACTAAAACTGTTTTAATGAAAGTAATAACAATAAAGTGATATATATACAAAACCCAACTCTCTGATGGTAATTATGTCATAGCATCGCTATTGATGCTGTAGGAAGATGCTGCAGGAGTCTCAGATTGGCCTCAGTGGCAGATGGGAACCGGATTCAGGAGCGGGATTCTGAAACTGGATTCAGAAATGCATGGGTTAAGAACAAAGGCAGAATGGACAGAGTCCTCCTCGGAAGCCAGCTGTTGAAGAAGACAGCTTGACCCTTGTGACCTGCAGCTTTATACCAGATATTATGTATATGGGATGGAATACCTTGTTGGTCAGTTTACGGTCACCTGTCCTATCCGCTTTTCCCTGCAGGTGCAGTTTCTTACCGACAGCACCCCCAGTGTGGTACATCAGATTTAGCAGTGACCTTGGTCTCCATAGGAGCAAGTATAAGCAAGAGCCTTTCTGCACAACAGTCCTTAGTAGCAACTATAAATATTAAGCATTGTCACTTTTAGAAGCAGACACTGTCTGCAAAAATATGCTGTTAACTTCAGCAAGAGCAGTTAATTAGAAGAGACTGAGCTGAAAAGTAAAATCACTGAACAGAATTAATTCCGTTCTAACTCAGACCAGGACAACCCATTACCCCTTGTCTTTTCCATGACTCTTTGTAAAAGGCAGTCTCCATATTCTTTGTAGCCACCCTTTAAATACTGGAACATGGTGAGAAAATTTCCCCTAAGCCTTCTTTTCTCAAGGCTAAACAGCCTTTCCTCTTCTGTCAGCCTTCTCAGTCCTGTCATCATCTTTGTGGCCCTTCTCTGGAACCTCTCCCACCTGCCCACATCTTTTGTACAGCAGGGACCAAAACTGACCACAGTATTCCAGATGTGGCCTGACAAGCACTGAGTGGGATAATGACTACTTTATCTCTGCTGGTGATGCTCTTGTTGATGCAACCCAGCATCCTGTTGACTTTCTTTGCTGCAGCAGCACACTGTTTGCTCATATTAAGCTTGTTGTCCATGATATTGTCTGTATTTTATAACCTTTTATGTGACACAACTCAATTGAGCTATATGGTACATAATACAAGCCTGGCTTCATGCAGCACTGCAAACATGTTTCCGAGAAGCCTGCACCATCAAGGAAAATGAACAAGTGTTTGGCTCTACTCTTCGGTCAGATCAATATTCTACACTCATCTGATCTCTGCCTGGCTATTACAGACAATCTTGAGTACTGATTTACGTGAGAACGTCTTGATTAAACAAAAGCAGAATAACAGTCATTAAGTAATACTATCACTACATAATGTGGACTTCCACAAAACCACGAGACATTCTTAATGCATCTATGATTTTCAAGTCCTTGGAAGTAATTTGTATTGCTTTGTATGAAGCTCAGTAATTTGCACAATCCTGTCTTAAATATCTTGGTTTAATAGTAAAAAATTTTCACTATTAAATACACAAAATCCACAATTAAATCAGAATTTTATCTGGCTTCACCTTCCATGCGTTTACTGTATTTGTTCCTCTAAGGAGGCCGACAGTAGTATCTCTCCCTTCAGAAAAAAAAAACAAAACAGTTTATGTAGCTTGAAGATTAATAACAGACGAATAACATACTCGAAATCAGATATTATTATTACTCAGAAATACTGAATTTTCCTCAGAATCAAAATTTTCAGACCCTCTACAAATAAATGCATGAACAAAAGTGAAAGTGTTAAAAGCTTCCTTGCTTCAGGCATCATCCCAGTCCTGTACAGATGGTACCGTTACTATCATAAGTATATTATAGTGGAAGATTCTTTGTGCTTTGTTTTTTATTTTTCTAGTTCATTATTGTTTGCAATTCTCTTAGTCTTCACTGTATTCAACACCTGTAGATTTAACATGAAATAGAACTCAAGAGTTAGACATTTTCCACAAAGCCCCCAGAGAAAAACAATTAATCCTGTATTTATTGATTAGGATTGCCTGGGGTGTGTTCCTGCTGGTTCCTAGTTCTCCAGTCATGAAAATCTCCTATGGCAGCCGTGTAGATTTGCTGCATTTCTGAGTCAATACTAGAATTAACCTGGCCTTATTAAAAGAGACAAAAGCTACTTTGTGATGGTAAAACCTAATTTTCTTTTGAACAAGTTGATGCCTAGAGCAGTTCATGTGATTAAACAGGAAAAGCAATTTAATAGAATCATAGAATTGTTTAGGTTAGAAAAGACCCCTAAGATCGAGTCCAACCATTAACCTAGCACTACTACATCCACTACTAAACTATGTCAGTAGGCAACACATCTTTTAAATACCTTCAGGAATGGTGAATTCACCACTTCCCTGAGCAGCCTGTTCCAGTACTTGACAACCCTTTCGGTGAAGAAATTTTTCCTAATATCCAACTTAAACCTCCCCTGGCACAACTTGAGGCCGTTTCCTCTCATCACTTGTTACTTGGGAGAAGACACCAACCCTCTCCTTGCCACAGCCTCCTTTCAGGTAGTTGTAGAGAGTGATAAGGTCTCCCCTCAGCCTCCTTTTTTCCAGACTAAACAACCCCAGTTACTTCAGCCGCTCCTCGTTCAATTTGTTCTCTAGACTTTTCACCAGCTTCATTGATCTTCTCTGGACATGCTTCAGCACCTCAATGTCCTTCTTGAAGTGAAGGCCCCAAAACTGGACACAGTATTCAAGGTGTGGCCTCACCTGTGCCAAGTACACGGGGACAATCCCTTCCCTCCTCCTGCTGGCCACACTATTGCTGATACATGCCAGGATGCTGTTGGCCTTCTTGGCCACCTGGGCACACTGATGGCTCAAACTCAGCTGGCTGTTGACCCACATCCAGGTCCTTTTCTGCTGGGCAGCTTTCCCGCCACTCTCCCCCAAGCCTGTAGCACCGCAGGTTGTTGTTGTGACCCAAGTGCAGGAACCCGGCACTTGGCCTTGTTGAATCTCATACAGTTGTCCTCTGCCCATCAATCCAGCCTGTCCAGAACCCTCTGTAAAGCCTTTCTACCTGCAAGTGGATCAACACGCCAGCCCAGCTTGGTGTCATATGCAAACTTACTGAGGGTGCACTCAATTCCTTCATCCAGATCATTGATAAAGGATGTTAAAGAGAACAGGCTCCAACACTGAACTCTGGGGAGCACCACTTGTGACCAGCAACCAACTGGATAGGCTTCCTTTCACCTCCATTCTCTGGGTCCAGCCATCCAGCCAGTTTTTTACCCAGTGAAGAGTACACTCATCCAAGCCATGAGCAGCCAGTTTCTTCAGGAGAATACTGCGGGAAACAATGTCAAAAGCTTTACGAAAGTCTAGGTAGATAATGTGCACAGCTCTTCCCTCATCCACTAAGTGGGTCACCTTGTCATAGAAGGAGATCAGGTCAGTCAAGCAGGCCCTGACTTTCATAAACCCATGCTGACTGGGCCTAATTACCTGGTTGTTCTGTATATGTCACATGATGTCACTCAAGAAGTTCTGCTCCATAACTTTCCCCGGCACCGAGGTCAGACTGACAGGCCTGTAGCTCCCCACATCTGCATTCTGGCCCTTTTTGTAGATGGGTGTCACATTTGCTAACCGCCAGTCAACTAGGACCTCTCCTAGTTAGCCAGGAATGCTGGTAAATCTTGGAAAGTGGCTTGGCCAGCACTTCCACCCGCTCCCTCAGTACCCTTGGGAGGATCCCATCTGTCTCCATAGACTTGTGCATGTCTAGGTGGTGCAGCAGATTGCTAATAATTTCCCCTTGGATTATGGGGACTTCATTCCACATCCTGTCTCTGTTGTCCAATTCAAGGGGCTGGGCACTCAGAGAACAACTGGAGTTACTCTGAAAGACTGAGGCAAAGAAGACATTCGGTATCTCAACCTTTTCCCCATCCTTGATCACTATTTTTCCCTTGCATCCAGCAAAGTATGGAGATTCTCCTTGGTCCTCTTTTTGTTGCTAATGTATTTATAGAAACAATTTTATTGTCTTTTACAGCAGTACCCAGATTAAGTCCTAGCTGGTCTTTGGCCCTTCTAACTTTCTCCCTGTATAACCTCAAAACATTCTCATAGTCCTTCTGAGTAACCCACCCCTTCTTTGAAAGGTCATAACCTTTTCTTCTTTTCCCGATTTCCAGCCAAAGGTCTCTATTCAGCCAAGTCGGTCTTCTACCCTCCTGGCACATCTTTCAGCACAGGGGGATGCCCTGCTCCTGTGCCTTTTTCTTCCTGAAGAGTGCTTAGCCTTCCTGTACCCCTTTGCCCTTCTGAACTGCCTCCCAAGGGACTCCGTCAACCAGCCTCCCAAACAGGTCAGTCTGCCCTCCGCAAGTTTAAGACAGCAGTTCTGCTGACTCCTATCTTTACTTCTCTGAGAATTGAAAACTCATTTCATGATCACTGTGCCCAAGACAGTCTCCAATTCCAATCACATCACCTACATCACCTTCTTTGTTCACAAACAACAGGTCCAGCGGGGCAGTCCCTTGTTGGCTCCCTCACCAGCTGTGTCAGGAATTTCTCTTCCACAAGCTCCAGGAACGTTCTGGACTGTTTCCTCTCTGCTGTATTGTATTTCCAGCAGACATCTGGTAAGTTGAAGTTCCCCACAAGAAGAAGTGGTAGTGATTGTGGGACTTCTCTCGGCTGCTTACAGAGTATTTCATCTGCCTCTTCATCCTGGATGAGTGACCTGTAAGGGACTCCCACCATGATATCTGCCTTGTAGGTCTTCCCTCTTCCTTCATATTGTCACCACGAACAAGCTTTAGACAATCAAACATTCCATAACATACAGGGCTACCCCACCACCTCTCCTTCTTTTCCTATCCCTCCTGAAGTATTTATAGCCATCCAATACATCACTCCAGTTGTGTGAGTCATCCCACGATGTTTCTGTGATGGTAAGCATGTCATAGTTTTCCTGCTGTACAATAGATTCCAGCTCCTTCTGTTTGTTGCTCATGCTGTGGGCATTGGTGTAGATTTAGGGCATTAGATTGCAGTACATAATGTATTGTCAACAATAGACAAATATGCTTGAGAAATTTCAGGGGGCATCAGCATACTTACATATATCTGTGTTAGTGCAGTAGGGCTTCATGAGAGTAGGAATGTGGGATGGTAGTAGAAGCCTTCCCACTGAGTGCCTTAAAGACGCAAAAAGAAGTCACAGCTATCAAATAACAATCACTGGGAGAATGCAGACTTGAGAACTGTCTGGAATCAAATGTACAGCATAACAAAGAGAGCAAAGAACATGTTCTCAAAATACGTAAAATAAGCTCTACAAAAACACAAACAAAGGAACAGTAGAAGAAGTAGAATTTGCTCCAGCACTCTCTTAATCTTTAAGGATTGTGTGCAAGATCAAGAATTACAGAATGGTAGGGGCTGGAAGGGACCTCTGGAGATCATCTGGTCCAACCCCCTGCTAAAGCAGGTTCACCTAGCACAGGCTGCACAGGATCACATCCAGTCAGATTTATCAGGAATATCGCCAGAGATTCCACAACCTCTCTGGGCAGCCTGTTCCATGTCCAATTTAAACCTACCCTCTTTCACTTTAAAACGATTGTCCCTTTGTATTGGGTTTGAGATGGAGTTAATTTTCCCCATAGCAACCCTCACAGTGTTGTGCTTTGTATTGGTAACTAGGACAGTGTTAAGAATACACCATTGTTTGAGCTACTGCTGAGCAGTGCTCCCACAGCATCAAGGCTGTCTGTCCAACATTTCACTCCCTCACCAGTAGGCTGGGGGTGGGCAAGATCTTGGGAGGGGACAGTGACAGGACAACTGACCCAAACTGACCAAAGGGATAGAACATATCAGATACCTGCTCAGCAATAAAGCTAAGAGAAAGGAGGAGGAAGTAGGGAGCATTCATTATTTATGACATTTGTATTCCAGAGCAACTGCTATGCATACTGAACCTCTGTGTCCCAGGAAGTATCTGAATATCACCTGCTGATGGGAAGCATAGAATATATATTCTGTTTTCCTTTGCTTCTGAGCATGATGTTTGCTTTCACTTTATTAAACTGCCTTTACCTGGAACCACAAGTTTTTTTCTCATCTTATTTTCTGCCCTCCATCCTACTGAGGAGAGAAGTGGCAGAGTGTCTTTGTGGGCACTTGGTGTCCAGCCAAGGCCAACCCACCTCACCCCTGTCTGTCACTGCAGGTCTTAGTAAAATGTCTCTCTCTGTCTTTTTTACAAGCCCCATTTAAGTATTGAAAGGCCACAATAAGGTCTCCCTGGAGCTTTCTCTTCTCCAGGCTGAGCAACCCCAACACTCTCAGTCATTCTTCACTGGAGAGGTGTTCCAGCCCTCTGATCATTTCTGTGGCCATGTTCTGGGCCTGATCTAACACGTCCATGTCTTTATCGTGCTGGAGGCCCCAGAGGTGGATGCAGTACTCGAGGTGAGGTCACATGAGCGTAGAGCCGAGGAGGAAAATCACCTTTCTTGACATGACGGTCATGCTTCTTTTGATGCAGACCAGGGTACAATTAGTTTTCTGGGCTGCAAGGACACATTGCCAGCTCATACCCAATATGTTCTCACGCATGCATTTAAAAGAACATGCAACACCTAGGCATACACTTCCAGTTGAATTTGTTAATATTTCCCGATTCGGTCTATTTACTACATTTTAAACATGTATTTCAAACATGACATCATTCTGAAACTTCTTTTCCCCAGTCTGTCACACCTCTGTCCTAAACAACATAATCAATCGCAATTCATAGGCTGATACCTTACAGTTTAAACTGGACAGATTTCTTTGCCTTCTCAATTACACCAGATCTGTTTGACAAGTAAGATTCACCACTTTAACTGTCTTTTTGTCCTCTGTTGCTTTTCACTATGTTATATACTGCATCAAGAATATTGTTCTGGCATCATCATCATCATGGCTTGGCTTCGCGGACGAAGATTTGGGAAGGGCTTTGCCCACGCTTATTGCAAGCGCGCTGATGGCTGAAAAGGCCAATGCGGGATAGGCAAGACCGGTTGCAAAGAGCACACCGGAGGGTCTTCTTGGGTGGTATAAATGTGAGTACACCCTTCAAGCCTGCGCGGTGGATTTTTTAGGTGAGGCGCAGCGTGCGCGAGACTGGCCCCACCCTTTACACCTGAGGTTCATCTGCCAGGGCCTAGCGAGCTTGGACGGTGACAGCGAAGTCCTCAGGTCGTAGGTTTGGTTAGAGTATCCTTCTCTTAGATGGATGGCCTTACAGGGCTAAATGAGCTCCATCTGCCCGGGTTTGGAGTTAAAGTTGTCCTTCTCCTAGGATGGTTGCCCGAAGGCTAGTGAGCCCATCCTGCCCGTGGACACACTTTGTCTGACCCTTCAGTTGAGACCTGTCAGGCTTGGGAGACCCTACCGGAGGCATATGCCACCACCAGCATAGCTCTCAACTTCGCAAGGGCACGCAAGCTCTTTCCCCACGGCAAGGGACGCCTATATCGTGTCTACTGTTCTCACACAGTACTACGAACAACAGGAAACGTACAATCTCATAATTTTCAAGGTGTTCTGGCAGCAAAGACTGATGAAGGGGGTGGTGAAAGCCACTATCCCAAACATTTCCCCTAGAGGGTGAGAAAAAAAAAAATTAAGAGGAGTTAGAATCAAAGCTGAACCAACTTGGCTCCAATACTTACATAGTGGTTTGGCATTTAAGAACTTATACACTATCACATATCAAGAAAAAGGAAAAGTTTCAAAACTGAACATTTAAAGATGTTCTGAATTTGCGTTCCTCTTTATTTTCATGGACTTAAATTCTACTTAACTTGTAGCTGAACACATTTTGATGTATTTTCAATTACTAGTCTCTCTGTACTTTATCCCTATTCTGCAGCAGCCTATGGAATCTGAATATAGACAGCTCTTTTATCAGAGAAACATACTGAGGTTTTATCAGAAGAGGTGTATCAAAAAAACACAGTAAGAGAAAAAGAAAAAAAGAAAAAAAACCGCTTACTCAGTAGCCAGGAGACTCCAGCTTTAACGCCCTCCCCTGCTTTAAGAAATTCAAGGTCAGTTAGTTTTCTGAGAGATTTCTCCACAATTATGACTCTGTCCCTGTCTGGTATGCTCATAAACAGCAGATGTACAACATCCTTAGGATTTCATTATTGCTTAGTTATAAACAGCCACACACTGAGCAGACCAGTCCTTTGTTCCAAAGCTCCCAACTCTTGTACAGGCATGACCTGGTTTAAGATAAACAGAGTCGGTTGGTTTTTGATGAACGCATCAAACAGCCAGTACTGTATTCCTCTCATGTAGGTCAGCACATCTCACTGGTGGTGAAGTTTTTGGCGGGCTGGTGTTTCCTAAAAAACAGCATGCAGATGAAACGGTGCCCCTTCTCTCGCCCGCCATTCGAGCTGCTGCAACCTTCCTTCTCCCTGCTGCTCGGCACTACTGTCATCTCTACCGCTTCTCTGCCCCAGGGCCACCTCATGCTGCCACGGCTGCTGTTTCCTGACGCTCCCAGCCCAGCCTCCCCACAGCTCCATGTACTGCTGCTGTTTTCCACTGCCACAGTTTCGCCAGCCCAGCCCTGCACTGCTGCCACCGCCATTCCTGGGGCAGCCGCCCAGATGCTTCACGTGCTCACGCTGTTTTCTGACACCACTGAACTGCCTGGTAGCTTTTATTGCTGCTTTTTCTTTACCTGCGGTTTGAGTGCTACCCCTATCCCTCCCTTGCTGCACTGGTTCTAATCCTGTATAAACTTGTTAATACCATATTTTTTGTAGATAACATCTTTCTATTGTTATTAAAACTGTTTTAGTTTCCTAAACTTAACAGAGGCCTCAAAAACTTTTTTTTTCTTTCCTCTCATCTCTTCTCTTAACCCTTTCTCCTGGAACGGAAGGTGGGCTAATTAGAGAGAGAGTTCATCCCATGATTGGCCAGCCTTGGCCAACCAGTGAAAATGCAACTTCTTTTTTAGTCATTGTAATGGCCAGTCACTTCAATGTTGGCTCTCACATTTAAAATCCAAGCTCTGAAATCTTCTGAATTGTGCACACAATCATACTGTAAGATTCACAGACAATGTGCAACCAACTTGAGATCTCATTTTCTTAATTGAAACCAGTTAAATGAGTGCTCAGGTTTGATAGCTGTATCACTTAATTTTCATGTAGCAGTTTTTCCCCTTTCTGTCCTCTACCCATTCATCCTTCTTAAAAAGTGAGGCAAAATTTTTTACTCCTATTATTCATAAAGCAAAATCAAAAAAACCACATCAGGTTTTTAATGTGGAACTTGAGAAGACCTATCACCATCAAGTCTTTGAAAACTCACAAAGCCTCAGTATGATTTATTCTCAACCCATTCTCCCAAAAAAGAAACTTGCATATGCTAGAAAAAGAAACTGATGCTATGTTGGATCAGGGAAATTCTCAGAAGCTCAGAAGCATGGAGTAACCTAGAGAACATACCTGGCCATGATACAGTCAAGGACTGAGCATTCCCATTGCCATTAGAAAAAAAATCCAAGACAATTTACATGGACTATTTGTATGTGTGCCTTAGTAATCTTCTATTGTTTTGGTCTGGGTGGCCAAATAATGTGCTCAATTTACTTTTCTAATTGAAGTCTTCATCAGTATAAAGTAGTTGCCAGTAATAATGAGGTTAACTAAGAAGATATCACTAATTAAAAGTAAATTAGTGATCTCACACAGTTCTTATCCCAAGGTTAATTATATCTGCTTCCTGAGGTGCTCTTTTAAGATCCAGGAAACATAGAAGAGGTACAGGTAGATACTGCTGCTGCTAAACTGCAGAACTGTGTGGCTTTACATTAAACACAGAAAGAAAGATGAAAGCTTGCACTCACAAGAATACATGCTGCAGTTTGGGTTAAGTTATTTTGATGATCACACTTTTTATCTCTATCACATGTAGATAAATAGTAATCACAAAATCCAAGGAACAAAGCAGTTTTGAGTGTTCAAACAGTATTTCATGTTGAATTTGCTGTTTATCACAGCACAATGCATCCAGTTTAATTCCAGCAGAAACAATCCTGAGAATCTACCAGGTGTAACTGCTGGTGCTCACTGGTTCCACCTAAAGGATGATCCTCACTTGCTTTTCAGTGCGCACCAGGTCTAGCTTCTGGTGCAAGACATCACAGGTGCAGTTGGTGCAAGACTTCACACATGCTGGTAGACACAGTGTGCACTACGGCAATATGGGTTGTCTCTTAGCCTGGATCTGTGCTGAGCTGAATATTGTTCTCTTCTGAGCTAGCCAGGCCTTTACACCATTGCATAATATAACAAATATTGCAGATTTAAGATCAAGTCTTAAAACAGAAAGCTATTTAATCATGTTAATTTATATAGGACATGACCCATGGTAGTTTCAATAGAATATAATTGTCAAGCACCATATTTCCTTCTGGGATATTAAAACTCAGAAGTATGGCTTAGAATGCCTTCCAGGTTTAATTTAATTACTGTAGCACTGACCTTTTTATACTATTAACAAATAATGCTTTGTCCCTCTAGACTAGATTGTTTATTACATTTTGTGCCCACAGCTTAAAGCACATTGATTCCCAATTACCGGTTTATAAAACTGCCACGTCATCTTTGTCGCATGACTTTTCTGCCCCCCTGAAGCAGTTTTAAAAGTATACAGCTCAAAAGAGGTAGAACAACACTAATTAAAAGTTACAGAAGGAAACAAAGAGATAAAAAAAAATATATATCTTTTTTTCAATTACTTCAACAAGGTCTCTGTGTGTCTTATGCACTTGTGTTATCTAAAGACAGTTTCTTACCATAAAAAGCTTTATTTTTATGCTGAGGATATTATTTGTCAAGAATGAGATACGAGAATGACAATTAAAATCACGTTAGAATGGGATCATGCCAGAGATACAATGTTTAAAAGGATATTGAAATAAGCATTTTTGCTGTCCTAAAATTTAGTATCTTAATATTGTAGTGTAATGTAAATATACAGTTATGATTTCTAAGCAAGTGTTCTCTTCCCAAGTGCGAACAATCCACCTGGAGGAGGAAGACAGTTAAATCTTGGTTTTGAACCAAAAGGGTCACCTCTGAGGTCACATCCTGAATCTCTTCATAGGATATCTATGGGCATCTCTAAAATCATCCTATCAGTACGTTAAAGGTGCCAAATGGCATCTTTTTTTATTTTTACTATATGATTTGGAGATTTTAGTACAATACATGTTTACCAGACCATATCTTCTATGATATCCAGCCTAAACTATGTAGTACTTAGCAGTCTTTACTACCACTGCCCACTTCTTCCACTGCAGTTTGATGTTTTGATGTAACAGCAACTATAATCTGAAGATGGAAAAGACTCTTCCATGGGTTTCTGTTATATTTGTCGGCCCAGTCTTGAACTACAACTGTCTCAAAAGGCAAGAATGTTTCCTGGGTTGTGGTGTGGTGGGGTTTTTTGGGCTGCTGTGGTTTAAACCCAGCTGGCAACTAAGCCCCGCAGCTGCTTGCTCACTCCCCACGGCCCCCTTTGTTGTGTAGGAGTCATTTTCTGAGACTAACTGAGTTCCTATGCACCATTAGTATTGTAATACAGCTTATCATCCTAATGAACTGCTCTTTGCTTCTTAGAGCTAAGGTAGTATTATAACTAACACTGTGGAAAACAAAACGAAGTGAGAAGGAAAAAAAAAAGAAAAAAGAAAAATCTTTGTGAGTAGTAGACTCCAAGTTTGTTTCAAATTATCAAAAAAAAAAAAAAAAAAAAATCCCCTCATTCCTTGTCTGAGGAGCAATGTTTCCTAACTTCTAAATAGAAGTAGAAAAGAAAAATATATTGAACATTCCTGATATGACATTAATATTGAAGATTTAAAGAAATTTAATTGCAGTGCTGCATCCAAAGCATATTATTTTGGAAATTAGTTTAAAAATGGTAACATTTTAAGAAGTACAAAAAAGGGAAGGTAGTTCACAAATGTTTTAAATCATAATGTCAATTACACAAAGAACTGGTATTGTTCCAGTTTTTAAATGGCCATGCCTTATGTAACATTATGCTTTCTGCTGCTAGAACATCAAAGAAATTGGTGTCGGAGTCATGAAAGATTTCCACTGATTGTTTTCTTTACTTCTATCAGACATCATGGCATGAATACTTATTCCCTCTTATTCACGGAGAATTCCACCAAGCTTTACTGCAATATTCTTTCTGAGAATTTAACTATGTATGAAGTGGGCTGCCCTGGTACTCCGATACCAGGAAATATGTGAATAAACAGATATGTATTTTGGGGCACCAGTGCTAACGCATGCTCTTTTGTGCTACAGGAATTTAAACAGTTGGTGTTAGCTCTGGCTCAATTAGCTTGAAAACAGCCAACTTTTTCTATATTGAAAATTTGAGTGTTACCCACCTGCCATGAGACGGGAAAAATAATTTAGATTTCTATAGGAACAGTATATTCTCAGTAAGAAGAAAAAAATATAGGGACATTATAATTTTCCACTGTTCCTTCAGTTATAGTCTTTAACATACCTTATCTGTTTAAATCCTACAGTTGTTACTAAGAAGTTACTAAAGAATCACAGGAAAATGGAAAACAGCACATCATACGAACAGAGAGAATGAGTAGTTCTGCTTAGTGCACTTTCTGAAGATTAGCTTTTCAATTCTTTAATTTTTTTTAGCAAGGAACCATGAGGTAAGAGGAAAATACCATACTATTTGAGAAACCTCCTACTCATAGAAGTATCTGAAATCATTTGCAACCACAAACCAGACAGATTCATATTTAAATATTAAATAATATTCTTGTGTTTGCAATAACACTCACATGGAAGAAACAAGAATGCAGATAAGATTTCAGGAATAAGTAAACGTCCGGACACAGAAGCAGTCTTTGTCTCCACACACGATGGACAGAGGATGATAGCTTCATGATGGAACATTACCAGCCTACAGTTTCATTTCACTTCAACCTTTCCAATGCAGCATAAGTTGCTGCCACCATGAACAGTGGACCTGTTCTGTCACCATTTCCCCATTTTCATGCTGCTTTCCGGCTCCTTTCCCTTTCTGTGACAGCATGAGTGTCTGTTAGGCCAAACACGCAGATGTTAGCTGGACTGAAATAAGTTAAAGCCACGGGAGGATGAGCTGTTTCCTCTTAACGTGCTCTGCTTCCTTTGTCTGAGTTGTGGAGATGTAGGGAAAGGTCTGTGGAGAGGGAAGAAGTGATCCCCTGTAAGTGGAGAAAAAGTCAGGATTATAACTCTCAGCAAAAGCATGGGCCTAAATTGGTTGTGAGACTATAATGTAACCAGATTACCTAATATTTTGGAGCAAGGTTAGCTTTTAAGAAGTTTTCACTTTAAATCCAAAAAATATTTACTTTTGACATTTAGTCCCGTGACTTTCCAAGGACAGACAGAAGTCAAAACTATAGTGTGTTCATATAATTGAATCATTTAAAAATAGTTATAATATCAATGTCCACACAACAATTGATTGCTAGCAATGGGAAGCAATGTTGTTACTTTGGAGACCAATAGAAAAAAAAAGTAATTAAAATCCTAAGCAAAAAAACAGTCTGTGAAATCTTTCCAGTGATTTCAAAATACTAACTATATTTATCATGGAAGCAAGCACAGAATAAACTGAAATAAACTCTTTGTTCAACATCACTTTTTGCAAGTTTGGGAGAAAAGCCCACCATACTTCACAGAACTATGTACCTACATACACCCAGGCTCCAACACAGTAGTAGGAGAGGTTCTCCGTCTTCACTCCTTGATGAGGTAGGGCAGCGCTGTACAGGCCCAGTAAGACCTACAGCACCCCAAGGGATTTTTTTTCTTACTGTTAACACAGAATCACATTACAACATAATAATTTAAAATGGCACTTTACAGGCTAATAGCAAATTCTGGTTCAAAACATTACAGTACTCAGCTGGTTTACTTACCAATTTTATTTCTTACCAGCAGCTATGCTGGAACAGGGGAACACATGACCATGCCCAGCCGCTTCAGGTCAGCAGTTAAACTAATGCAGAGGACAGCAGGCTAGCTTAGACTGTAAAACGTTATTAGGGGCGGTATAGACTCGCAGCCTTGCTTGTTTAGAAACTATCTCATCTACTAAATGCATAGTGAGCTGGTTATTTACAAGCTGTTCACTAGTCACGAGAAGAATGCAAACACTTGACTCAAAGACTTGCACTCTTTCATCTTGTTATTTTAGTCACAGCTCAAAACACCCAAAACACCGCTTCATCCTAAAGAATTAAGTTTGCCTATAAAAGTATAAAAGCAATGGGATCTTTTGCTTTACCCTACGTGCAAGGTTACCCACACCTCACCTGACAACGAGAGGAGTTATAAGTTATATAACATTATAAGAGCACTGATACATGCATAAGCATTAGACGTCAACTGCAAAAAGACACATCTACTGACCAAGGGAATGGACAAACTCAGGTTTAGAAGCTTCATTGCTATGCAGCACCAAACCTGAGTAAGCCCAGCCAACACAGAGAAGCAAACAAAAAACTCTGCAGCCAGAGCTGCCCACCCCCCCTAACCCTCCCATCAGGTGAAAAATCAGTTAGTACATCTCTCCTGTACCCTTTACCACCCCTCAGGGCAGAAGGGGCTTTATTACTAACACATTAAGCTTCAACAGCTGCCATGTCAGCATCTCCTCTAGGACTACTTGAGAGAGAAGCAGGAGGGAGACCTGCAGGGGAAGGATAATCTCCGGAGCCATTTAATTTTCATTCCTCGCTAGAAGAGAGAGCAGTAACAGAAGTCATTTTAGTTTTCCAAACGTCTTTCTCCCTCTGCCTTCAAGCAGCGTTTATTTCCCAAAACACAAAGCAGTGCCTGACTCTTCCTGTGCAATTGTACAACATCTTTCAGCACCTGCTGCTGTAATAAAAATTAAGCTTCTCAGGAGGAGCAAAGCCCTAAAGCAGCAAAACTGAGCAAACAATTGCCAACGAGTAGTTCACTGAGCCATCACTGGGCTACAAATCCTTGAAAAATCTGAGTAGCTCATGTTAGTACCCAAGTTTGCCTTGCAGTCTTGAGTTTAACTCATCAGTTTAGTTACACTACGCTCTCTTTTGTTACACTAGCTTTTAAGAACTTGATGGGCTTTGTTTGAATAAGATACAGCTTCATCACTCAAACCGTGTTAATAACTACACTAAAATCAAGAGTTTCCCAGTTCATCACACAGCACTTAATTGTTGCCATGTCTTCCCAGAGAATGTTTTTTCCCCTTACCCTTTTTCCATCTGTTCAGCTGAGTGACTCATATCCTCAGCATGAAAAGAATTCAAGTTTATATACAGGAATCCAAAGAGTTTTATCCAAGCCCTCATTTCTTTTAAACAGAAGAGTAGCAGTAGAAAGACAAAACTTCCTCCCTTTCGCAGCAGCAAAAGGGCTTTATTTCCCATTACGCATTATTTCTCCTACCTCAATGGGTAGACCACCCCTACTCAGCAGACTCCATATCCGTCTTTATCTCAAATCATACTTCTAAGGCAGCCTGTAGCCACTCAGATTGCTCTGATATTACTTGGTCTGACATCTTTGATAGCTGATGCATCTAACTGGCTGTTGGAAACAGCTGTGAGTTAACAAAGGTCTTCACTCACCCTTTCAAAATATGTCCCTGGGAGACATTACATACCCATTCTGGAGTCACTAAGCAATTCTCCAAAAAACAGACAACAGTGATGCTTTGTTGGGATTTTTTTAAAGGGAAAAAATTGCTGATTTTTCTGAAGGAAACTGTTTTTACTGAAAAGGAATCAGTTGTTACGAAGAGTTTGCTATGTTAAGGCATCAAAAATGTATTCATATATTCTATTCATGTACTATTCATATACCATATATTAAATGTAATAACTTACAAAACTTATTTTAATATAATGACAAATATATGTAAAATTTTGTATGATTTATTGCAGACACATCCAAGATAGCTGTAGATAATGTCAAGAGGCTCCTAATACAGTTGTACTTGGTTCAAGGTAAGCCAATTTTCTCTGCTGCAAGAGCTGAATACTGTGACCGCAGTACACATGACCCTTTAGAGAGATGCTAGATTGAAAACTCTGAATACAATGCATGAGGTTTCTAATCCTGTATTTCTGCAAAAGTTGGGATATTTTAATTTCTAAAATTATTTTGAAAATGAGAAAAAATTCCTGCAGCTCAATAAGAAACTACTGTAAAATCAAAGTACCTTAGACACCATATTTCAGTGGATTGATTTTTTCTAAGACACAGTACCAAGACTGACAAATTATTCTCAGACACAGACAAACAATGCTCAATGACATCAAGAGGAACTACATGTTCCATAAACCTCTGAAAACAGAACTGCTATTTCCAAAGTAAAGTTCTGATATAAATTATTTTGGGCATTTGGACATATTCCTGTAAGTCACCCTTAAGTCTTGCCACAAGTGGAAGTCGCAATCACAATTATCAATATCAAAACCCCAGATTTTTTTGTTGATATTTCACTGTGAATTTTTCTAAAACAAATATATGATGACACTAACAGTGACAGCATTAGCACTAAATTTCTGGCTATAATGATTCTAACTGAAGTCATCTTTACATTTTCATAGACTAGATATGATCTTTCAAAAGTCAGGACTGCCTAAATACCTCTGACCTGATTGTTTGATGAGTAATTTTATCTGCAGACAAGTCTTCTAGTCTCTGGAGATGCTTTTCTTCTGTTCAACAAACTACTTGAAAAAGTGTCAAACAACGGTGTTGGCTGTTATGTATGTATGGGTTTCTAGAAATACAAATATAATACAAATATAATACAAATGTTTATATATAAATATAAACATAAGTAAATGAAAGTGTGTGGTACCTTTGTACTCACACTTAGTCACATGCCTTAATACAGATTACACCACTGCACACCAAAAAAATGTAGAAAATAAGTAGCTTTATACAAGTTATACCATACTGGATAAAGCACTATACAATCACTAAATATGAACAGCCCTGGTCCCAAAAAGGTTACAAACTTCAATGTCAGAGAGTTGTGCCATAACAGACACCAGGTCCCCTTTTGCACAGTTGCTAAACCCTCTGGAACACACTAACTGCTATCTTTCTATTACCTTTTAAAAAGGTTCACTTGCCAAATGTCCACCCTATATAATGCATATTTAAAACAGTTCTCACCCTTCTTATGGCCAATGCAATTGTGAAGAATTCAGACTCACTCTTCCAGGCTAGTTCATTTTAATCCATATCTTTTGACAATAAAAATTTGAACCAAAGAACGCATTTTAAAATAACATCTGCCTAAAAGGTATTCATGAACTGTACTTATTACACAGCTAGCAGATGTTTTTCTAGCTATGCAGGTTTTGGGTTTGGTTTTCATTTGACCTCTCAGCTGAACTCAAGGTAACATTAATGAGTAAGGAAGCAGGTTTTATTTTTTAATGCCTTCAAAACTGAAGAACCAGGAATTAAATCAAGAGGAAGAATCAGTCATAACGCAGTAAACTCTGAAAAAGATAACGCACCTGCTCATTTCAGCACTGAACGAGAAGCAAAAAAATAGTGAAGTAATGAAATAAGATTTATTACACAGAGAAACAGAAAATGAAGAGAGGTGTTGCAGTTTGAGGAAAAAAAACAGTTTGGAAGGTTTGTTTTAAAATGACCAATTGGACTATTCCCTCCCATGTTACGTTTAGCACCTCTCGCTGGTTGTAAAAGTTTCTCGCGAGCTATCTGTCTCTTTAAGAGGCGCGTATTGCAGGCTTTTGGGGGCTTTTGGTGCTCCGACAGCATCCCGGGACAATTCCTGCTTTGCACTCCGAGGGGCGCCGCGGGCTTGCAGTTTTCTTTCCAGGAAAAGGCTTTCCAGGCTCGCGGCTTGGCTCCGGGAACCTTACAGGCTGTCTCTCCTCGGCTCGAACCTCCAGAGGAAACCGCCTGCCTGCCTGCCTGCTGCTTGCAGCTACGGCACCCTGCACTGCCCGAGCGGAGCTGTTGCCAGGGAAACCCCCCGCGCCGCCTGGGACCGACCCTGTTGCTGGAGACGCCGCGCTCCGGGGCTGCTCTTTCCCTGCTGCTAAAGTCACTGCTTTTTGCTGCTTTGCTTTTCTTCAATCCACACGCCCACACTGGTAGGACAGCTCACTCGCGGTTTGCACGCAGGATCCTGGCGTTCGTAACAGCCGCGGTTCCTTTGTTCCACTCCACAAGAGCCCACGTGGCCGGCGCCATCTTGGAAACTGCCGCGGTACCGTTCCTTTTCCCTCACCCGCGTTTAACCCTCGCTGCTCCATCCCGTACAAACCCTCCAATATCGCACTGGTTTTTCCCTGCATATAATATATTTCGTTCTGGTGTTATTAAACTTTGTTTCAGTTTTCCAAACGTTCAGAGGTCTCACAAAATCTTTCTTCCTTTTCCTGTCTCTGCTTTTTAACCCTTTTCTCTCCCGATGCAGGGGAGAGGGGTTTTAGGGATAGGAGAGGACACGTCCCTGTGATTGGCTTGCCTCAGCCAACCGGTGACAGAAGGAAAAGCTCTCCAAATCAGTAATAAGGAACACCTTCCTCTGTCTATCTTGTAGAATACATGTGTCAGTAAATATTAGCGTGACAATTCAAAGGCAGGAAATACCAGTGTTTTCCAAATGTTGTATCTTCTTTTTTTTTTTCCTCAGCTCTAAGCAAAGTTTCAGTTTTATACATATATTATATACAAGTCTATCATTCAGGGCCTGATCCTTTAGGTTCCTGAGTTAGGCTCTGATTCACAAAGTTGGGGGCAAAGCAAGGTATTAAGGGGTCTTACACGAGGAGAAGATATAGAAATCTTACACACATTATTTCACAGGTTTTTCCATCATTAATACAAAAATAGTTCAATCCATTCTAACTGTAGTATGCTATTACGTTATCCTGTTGTGCTCTCCTGGATACTCCAGGTGCCCTGAACCCCAATAGATGATTTCCCAGAGATGACATGTTGATGACAAGAGATAACAGAGGTGAGAAGAAGGAAGAGTTCTGAGGCAGGCTAGTATACACTTTGTGATATGAGTTAAATGTGAGAATACAGAATTGCTAAGACTAAAGCTGAGAATGCTTATACAACACCATAGCGAGTGGTCAATCCTGACTTCTTCCTCTCCATAACAAGCACTATAATTATCGATTGTATTGACCAAGTTTTACACTTCCTTGAGAATGCAAGTAATCTCTTGGAAAAATGTGAGACATTTCTCCTTTATTTAAAATAAACCAGGTTTGTCCCACCTTCTGAATTCAAATAAGAGAGCTAAGATATTAAAACCTGACCAGTATTTATTTAATACAAATGTAAAAAAAAAATCCTTTAGAGTATCTGATGCATAAACTAAATTAATCATTGGAGAAATTCCTTTGTTATTAGAGCATTAAGTTGTATTTCAAGATTGTCTTTCTCTTCAATTCCTCATTTAGGGTATTTTAATGGATTATTTACCTTGAAAAGAAATCTGATTTCATCTGTGATTAAAAGGAAAAGAGATTACAAGTAATCAGACAATATCTTTATAGTTCTAAAATCAGAGATATGTTTACAGTGATAAATTGAATCCAACTTCATCAATTAGCCTACTCTTCTGAAAGAGATCTCTTATTTAGCAAATTTGAGACTGTTGAGGAAAGCATTTGTTTGTTTGCATGCATCTACCTGGGGAGCTGAATATCGACTTTCTCAAACCAGTTCATTTTAGTCATCTAGCCTAGCAGTGAAAGTTCTATTGCTTCAAACTAAATAATAATGAGCCTTTTTGTGAACAAAAGCAAATGTTGACTGTTTGAGAGCCTTAAATAAAAGGTCATTTGGTCAGAGACAGCACATGGCTTTTTCCATGACTGTAACAAAAAAAAATTCCAAAAAACCCCACAAGTTTCTCAGAAATTCCCTACAGAGTATTTTTTTTCTTACCCACATAGGTAAATTAGTGTACTTTCTTCAATGTGAAAACATAGTCATCACTACATAGCTCTGCCTGCAATATAATACAACAACCGTTTAACAGCAAGTTGCTGAAGGACATTCCAGACTAAAATCACAGCATTTGTTTTACATTCATCAGTAGAACTTTATGCTCATTACCTTACTGAAACCACTATCTAAATTCCAATAGGAATCTTCTCCCTCCAGAAGAAAGTCACAGGTTTTCTATTTGCAAGAGAAGAAACTTCAGAGAACTCCTGGGTAAACCACGCACCTACCTGAAGAACCCAGAACTATGAGAGTAACTTTATAGTGGTAAGTTTTTCAGACTTACTAATCACCTGTCCTTTGGGGTTATTTTGGAACACAGTATCTTCCTCTCCTGTTTTCTTATGAAATTATAGTTTTGTTGAGAGGTACATACAATGTCCTTCCCAGTGTATCAGCAAAAGAATAAACCACTGTGTTTTCATTAAGTTTCTTTATATGTGACTTGGCTATCACAAGGTTATTATCTTCAGAGAGTGTATATTTTTTCATCAAAAAAGAACATTTGAAAGGCAAAACATTACTATTTTGCACTGAAAAGGAAGCTTGTGGGTTTTTTTCCAGAAAACTGCAATTTTCTTCGTAAAAATGTTCTGATAGGCATTATCCAAACCAGCATCCCACTCAGCTTCTGTTCAATTCTGTCTTCCTACCCTGTACATATCTACGCAGTCTGGAAGATGTGGTGTAAACCTTCTGAATTATATGGCTGATTTTACCCACAGCATGTGACAAGATGTAAATGAATAAAATGGGGCAAAACCCAACTTTTAAAAAAGGCGACTATTTGGATTATTACTTATACTGAAAGAACCTCTGACCTTTTCAACACAACATCTGGTGATTAATGTTTACAGTAGTTAAACTAGATTCCCATTACCTACTAATTCTATGAAATTCAGTAACAGTTTTTTTATTCCAGTAAAAGGCAGACCTTGATTTAGCTATTTTTGTATATTTCACAATAAAAATTCAAGTCCCAAAAAATTAATTACTTAACTTGATGTTTAAATTGGAACAGCTTTTAAAAATGCTCCAATAATGTGTAAAGGTCTCAGACAGAAATTGTCCCATGACTAACTACCCTCCTGTCATTTCTACAGTCTTGTTTAATGAGTTTCTTCGTGAGATTTTATCTCTCTAGATGCACCTCTTTGTAAGTCCCAGCTCCCACCATAGTCTGTATTTGTAGCTGATAAAGTTATAATATTGTTCCTCTAAGACTCTCTTAATACACTAAACTGCAGAGCTCCTGCTGATGTCTTTCCCACCCATTGAGATGCCTTTTCACAAGAACAAGTCACTCTTGAACATGTATCTGTTCCTTCAATCTCAATAATTAAGGTGTTCTCTACATTACTTTTTAAGTTAATATCAAGAGCTTCTTCAAAACAGATTCTTGCTTGAAAATGTGTTGCTGTTTTCCAGTAGCTGGCAATATCAGTAGGAATACAAACCAGAAGATGGATGGCGTACCATTTTGATTTAAAGTAAACAATGAAAAAACTACAAATTGATAATGGCGGGGTGGGAGATGGGGAGAAATTATATTGTCTTTGCAGAATTGTGGCTGGGAGATTTGTTTTTCCCATAGTAAAGTTATGCATTGAATTTATGCAATAATGCAGCTGGTAAAGCTTCAAGGGACTAAGAGTCTCCTTGTTGAAAAGGAACAATAGATGGACAGACATTCTGGGAACAATATCCAACATTTTGCAGACCCATCAAGCACTTTTCCAATCTATTCTAGAAGTAAAAATAAACTGACATGCAGACACAGCACAAAGTATTTTGAAAGGTAATTTTTAACTTGGTGAAAGCCTGGTCATCTCTTTAGTTTTTGATTTAATGGTGATCACTAAAGCATTGATAGTCATTAGAGAAGAAAAAAGCTCTGCATACTCATCACAGGATGCTGTTCTGCTCTCATTACAATACCAATTTATTTCTTAAATACAGTAAAAGATAGTTTACAATATTAGAGAGTTTTCTAATATTAGTTCTTTATACAAGTAATTGCCACAGCCTTCAGAAAGATACTGTTCGGAGGAACATCTTGACAACCACAGAAGTTCTAATCGGGAGAGAAAGCATTTACATGACAGTAACAGTTTTGTTAAAATATGGCTAAAACTAAGTTTTAACCTTGATTTAAGGGTTTGCACCTCAAGCCAGTTTCCTGAACTCTGAACCAACACACTGCTACAGTGCTGCAAGCAGTCCTGCACTTCTTGCTCCCATCACTCATTCCCACTGCTTTTTCTTACAGTTACATTTTTGTGACTAGATACTGAACTGATATAGATGAAAACTAAATTCTTTTTTTTGCTTATTTAACCGGGGAGTGGGGGGTGGGGTGGGGACACAACTAGACAAGCTTTTGCTTCACTCTAATGAGTTTTAAACACCAAAAATTATGCATACTTACTGTATCATATCCTGTAGTATACTACTACACCTTTAATGTTCTTAACTGATATAAAATCTATATAAAATGCATATGATTTGTATAAATTTCACTTTTTAAAGCACATTTTAGCACTCCGCAGATTAGTTATCGAAATCTATAAGGGTTTTCATGTGACTTTTACAGGAAATAGAGGAAGAAGTCACTAACTGTTCTGAACATGTCAATACTGAAAGCTGTTATTTTAATTCACTAGCACATTTTGTTTTCCTGTAAATTAAAGCATAAATAACATTACTACTTTGAGTTATTTCATTCTAATCGACCTTTTAATTGGTAAAAATTTGCCTTCTTAAAATTTTCATACCATTTAAAGGAATATTGCTTCATTCTCTATCATGTTGGGGCATAAAGGCCTTTCCCAATACAGGCTGGCAATGATATCAACTGGTTTAAATTGATTTACAGAGATGCCTGCCTGTCAGTAACTCCAAATATTTTCATAGTTGACTCAATACAAAACTGTGAAATACCTGTTTGAAGGAGCATGAGAATACCACGCAGCCTTTGCTGGTGTTTCAGTAAATGTAAGCTTTTAAAAGAACTTTAAATGGCACTTCATTCTTTATTCAGTATAATTCCTGTGAGGACAAATAGAGCAAAAATCCTTAGGGGAATGCCAAGTTTGCAATCTAATATTTAGTACTTATTACTGTGATAACAGGACAATCTCACCCACAACAATTAATTTGCTTGTTGTCATAGCTTTAAGGATAACATAACAATCCTAATGTTATTTCCTAATGTTATATAAGTCTAATGTTATTAATTCTCAGAGATTCATGCATACATACAATTTAAAGTTTGCCACTGTCATGATGAATTTTCTTTCTTCTCCCCTTCCTTCTCACTGAACTCATATTCTTCAGATATGGTAATGAAGGGGTATTTTTACTTCCCATGCAGTCCTACACTGCACAGCACTTACTTGATATTACTGTTGTAGAATTGCTTTTTGTAATTTAGTTGTTATTCCTTCATTTTCCAGGCTGTCCATACTTTTCAAATGCCTAATGATAAGCCTTTGTGCCCAGGAGATAGGATACTCACATAGATGGGAAAAACACTTGTAGAACCCATGAGACTCCTCCCTGTTTAAGCGAGGGAACAGTGGAGGTGGGTCAGAGACTGCCCAGCACCACCCACCTCAACACTGCAGCAGTATTTCATCCCTTTTCACAGTTTCTTCCAGCCTCCTGTACTACCAGTGAAGTTTAGCTGCTTATACAGGAGAGGGGGAGGAAAGAAGAGAGCTGAAAAAGTGAGAGAATGCAGGGGGTAGAGCAAATATTTCAGTTTGTTCTGAAAACTGCTTTCACTTACTCCTACAACCAAACAGCATGTATACCACATACACCAGAAGGATTAGGTTTTAAAAGTGCAAATGAAAACAGTAGTATAACACATTCAGTGGAGAGCTCAAATTCCTGGCAACAGCTCAAAAAATTTGCTTGATCTCTCTTGCAACATTATTGTTTTAAGATGTCAGAATTAAATGTGGGATTTAACATATTGTGGGGAAGAGACCCTCCTACATAAATCGAACAAATCTTTAAAATTAATACTCAAATGTGCACTTCCATTATACGTGGAGTCACTGAAGAGCACGGCCATGTAAAATTCCACGCAGCTCCTGCAAAGAGCCTTTTTGCCTCAAAATAAAAAATTTTAGTAGTTTCCAGATCTCTCTAATTTTACCTAAGTTAGAAATTTTTTTTGATTTCAAATTACCTACAGAATGTCAAGAAACAAACAAAAACCCCACTTTTTCTCTAACTGATGTATGATAATCGCTTATATGAATGTAATATGAACCTAATCTGCTAAAAACATTTAGCTTCCTACTGCATAGCTCTGTAAGACAGACTTTCCAGATTCTGCCTAGTGATCTAACAAACAGATCAGTAATAAATGAGAGTTTCAGAGGGTGAAAACCTCAACTGCCATATTTCCCTAAATAATACATAGCTTGCAAACTGAGCATTAAAATATCTGGACATTGGAAAAGAACAATATATTAAGGGGCAAAAGAAGTCCATTACTTGGAAAGATAAGCAAAAATGTACGACTCCACATAAAAATATAACCCTTTTCATTAATGGGTCTCATAGTAATGCTATTTTAATATATTTAAATTACTATTAAAACCACTTCCACAAAGCAGTAATTTTCAGTAAATGGTTTAGCTTATTTCTACATTAAATGAATCAGGACTTAATATTGTAGCCTTCTCTGAGACAAAGTTATGTGCAAAATTCCTTAGCTTCTACTGTGAACATTTTCATCATTATTGAATATCTTAATGAAGAAAAGAAAAGGAAAGTCCTTGATCAAGTTAGGAAGGTTTAGAAACCTGCATGTGTATTTGAGAATGGAGGAAGCAATGCAGAAGGGCCTTAAAAGTAGCAGGTAAGAATCAGTATTATAGAACAATATTGCCTTCTAAAGTTTGAGATTTGTTGGTACAATAATTCCAGTAGCACTAAAATAATCTGCACGGCATTGCATGTATGTTAGACAAATCTGGTTTTTACACTCGCAGAATACACAAAAACAGCCCGAGGAACATAAGCCCAAATGCTCCTGTACCTATCTTACCCTCACAGAGCCCTGGTCCTGACATCAGTGATGACTTGCTCTTTTGCAGGCACACCTAGATACTGAACATAGTAAATGGCATAACCCCGGCTCAGTCCATTCTTATCTGTCCTGTCTCCTCTGGAGCTGAGTCAGGAACACCATGTAACTCATACACATCTGTACAGAGCCTGGACGCCAGAACAATTTTGTTTGGTTTTTTTTTAACTCCAATCTCCATTCAAGTGAAAAAAAATTTAGAGTGAAACCATTTTAAGTAGTTTTAGCCTCTTAGTAACATACTTCAGACGTAACAGATAAAAAAGAAGAGCAATGAATTATTTTTGTTCGCACAAAAGGGCCACGGAGACTCATATTCTGTCCCAGAGATTGGCCAGAATCGCATATCTATGGAATGGGCTTGTACGAGTGAAAATTCATGAGTGTAAGTACTCAAACTGAGATCACTGGACCTACCAGTATACAGATGTCAACCACCAGTTCTACACTGAAAGAATAATAATAAAAAAATGTAAATCATTAGCCTTTTCCATAAGAATATAGCCTGAAAATGTAAATTAATGGAAAATTATTAGTGTGGTTGCTAAATGACACACTATGTAGCTTCTAAGAACATCTTGTTTCTAAACTCCATCAGAAATCTCTGCAATATTTAACAAGACAGTCAATTAAGGAGAATTTGTGAATTAATTTGCTAGGCGTTTGAACTTCTTTAGAGAAATGTTTGTATAAGAAGCTAATGAAGAAAACTACGGTGTTTTCTGTCATCACATAATATCACATTAGATTATTCGAAAACTATGGAAAAAATGTTCAGTGTTCATCTTGGAAGGCAAGTCAATAACAGTGGTAACTTCAAAAGCAAACAATTTTCACGATAACTTTTGGATTACTTTTTCTGGAGTATTAAAGAAGAGCTAAGCATTATTAATTGATTGGAACCTAAGTAGATGAAATTAAGCAGAGTTAACAGAATAATTCACTTAGCAGTTCAGAGCTGAACCTCATGCAACAGAAATAATTGTCTCAGACTGATCGAGGAATAATTTTAATAAAAACTATTTTAGTATTTCCAGAAGGAAGCTTAACTTATGCAACAAGTGAAGAGTCAACTTAGGCCGTGATTCTCAAATCCGTTTTGAGACATCAAGCCATTCAGGACAGTAGGCAGAACACTGAGATTTGGTTTACTTCTCATTGGAGAGAGAATCCTTTTAAGAACTAAGAAGCCATATCCGGGCTAAGATTCTAAATTACATATTCCATAGTGTTTATATCCAAAGTTTTGGGTTGTAAATGCAGATTTGAATTATACTGAACTTTATCAGAAGTGGTATCTGTATGGACAATATTTGTATTTGATAGCGGGTCTTAGTGAACTAAGTGATACAGGCCAAGAAGAGTTAAGAAAGCCACAGGTAGCATACATGTGATGTACTTTTCACCATAAGCTCTGACTCCTAATATTGAACCATGTTTTTTCTTTAACTTTGGGGTCATCCTGAGAAATGGACATAAGGACTAGATTGAATGCACTGTCTTGATAGGAAATGTCCCTTTGTCAATGGTGATGTTCTGTTAAAAACACTGAATATAAAATGGACAGAGGGAGAGTAACAGAATTAGGGAACTGCAGTTTTCCTTCAAGCAATTAACTAGGACAAGAGAAATCACACAGCCATTATGGAAATACAGTAATTTTCATAGGAATGGATACATCCCAGCTACGTGTTTCAGGTGTATGGGTCCTACATCATTACTAGCACAGTAGCCAGCTAACCAAGTACTAAGACACTGCTGTAAGCAAAACCAGCTTACTTTTGAGATCTTCTGAGTGAATTTTGGCAGTACTAAATCAGTGATGGCAGCAGAAAGCTTAATTACTGAGATGGCTGAGAAAAAGGGAGGCCGGAAATCAAATTGTTACTAGTTTTGTGCTTGACCTTCTAATGGCTTGTTAGACATGGCTGAGGTGCACATTAATTTTGGTATTCACTGGGTAGCAACAAAGATCACAACAAAGGTTGTTATCTGGATCTGCCAGGACACTCCTGTACATTGAGACCAGGAGCAGGAGAAGTTGGCAGTTAGACCACAGCTGAGCTTAAAGTTTGAATCATCTTCTTTCTCCAGGAGAGCAGATGGGGCATGTTGTAGGATCAGCTGAGGCCCCTTCTTCAGTCAGAAACAGCCAAAACAGACATGTCATGGAGAATTATTTGGAGACTTGTACTGAATTTAAAAGTAAGGATTAGAATTCGAAGTACGTATTATTGATGAAAGAGGTGTTTCACCACACATGGACACGGGATGATTTGGCCACAGGTGGAAGTAGTTGGCTGGACTCTCTAAAGCCAGTCTGTGCCATCAGAGACTAAAAATAATAATGTTAGCCATGAAGTAACTTGGAGGAATTAGAAAATAGTAGAAAATGGAAAAGTGACCTCTTTTTACCCGGCGCTTTTGTTTTCTAAGTTGATGGAACACATCTACCACCTTAAGCAGGAAACAGGCACAAAGAAATGATGGAAGAACGGAGAGTTTGATCATGCTAATTATCAACATGAAAGGAAATGCATTAAGGGTTAAACAAGAACTGGTATTTTCCTGGTGGATATTTTATCCATAGGAAAAAGGATAAGACTGAGCAGAGTAAAAGATTTAATGTATGAAATGAAAATATAATGTTTCACAATTTAATGAAAAAATTGGAAAGACCTTTGTAGCCCTTATCAGGTGGGTCTGAAGTTGGATCTTTGCTCATTTTCAGATCAATGAAACTCAAAGTTAGGTAATTAGTTCTCTGCTCAGGAAGAGGCAGGTCACACATGAGCATTCACCAGTCCAGATGATTTATAGTCTGAATATAAACTTGATTTCAACTGAAAATACATTAAAAAACAGTTATTTTATTTCTTCTTTATATTTTTATTACAAGACAACAGACTAAAAGCTAGGGACATAATACAGAGCCACCATATATTAAAAGTGATTTTGGTTTGAAAAGTTCTGGAAAACAAAATGTTCGACTATCTACTATCTAGTAAGTAAAAGTGATAAGGGTAATTCCACGTGATCATGTCCTGAAAGCCAGCTAAAACTATGAATTTTAACCATGTGATTAATTTTCTCAAATAAATGTTATCTCTGGAGCACTTACATTCTAATTCAAAGAAGGGGTAAAAAGCTGCATTTATCCTTTTGTGTATAAAGTAATATTTACGAAATAAGAATTTTTCTTCAGTATTTGTCTTCTTTAAAGAGAATTTAACTAAATGCAGCTTTTGTAGTGGAAGCTAAAGATCAAAATTAGAAAACATCCAGACAGCATTATTATCTGCTGCACTATATACGAATTGCTCCTTTCCCGAAGAAGGAAGGGCAGGATAGGAAAGAAAGACCAAGATATACACAGCTATACTTTGCTGTAAATTCTGGAGAGAAATTATGTCAGTGGCACAAATTAACAGTAATACTCTGGTACTTTAACCTGCAAAGGGACCAACAGTCTTCCAGCAGAGCATTTTAATCAGTTTCCAGATATTTCTATCACTCCTCACACAGTGTTATACATTTAAATTGATTTTACATTTATTGTACATCTAGTGTCCTGATAGTGTGCAGAAAAAGTGCAGTGTGGTGAACTGAATTTGACAGAGTAGAATTTACCATAAAGATATTTTCACCACTAAATGTACCTTCTTCCCCTTTCTGCTCCAAACCATACTGTTGAGAACTCAGCTCTTACATGAATACTCATTTCTACAAAGAAATATGAAAAGACCAGAATGACTGTTATCCAGTAAGCTGCAAGCATGTTTCTGTGCCAGAAAACTCAAAGGATGGGGGTATCTCCAACAAAATGTGCAGGCTGATACTCCCAACCAATACCAGCCCAAAGTCTGAGTAAATTGCGTCTTTTAATTACCTAATTTAACATTTCCTGCTAGTATTTCTCAGCAACGCCCTTTACCACACAGCAAACAGGCTACCGAACACCAAGACATTTCAATCTCGGCTTACAGGCTAGATTTGAACAGCAATCAATCATTGCGAGAAAAGACAGACTTGCCTGCATTTTGAAGTTTAGAGTGCTTGTAGTAATTTTGAATTATTTCTTTTAGGAAGGAGAAAGAAAGGGGAAGCAAAACTAAAAGCACTGGGAGATTAACATTCCAATAGTAACAGCTGGGTTCCAGATGGTACAGCATTAGGATAAGCCTTGCTTTTATTATGCACACGTATTATCTACCATAATAATTCACATTTTTGTATGTGGCAGATGTCATTTTTGAGGATTTTTGTTGTTACTTTTCTGCACTATAATTTCTAAATGACAAAAATCATATACAAAACACACTTGTGGTTCACCTTTATTTAGCTCATGTATCTTCCTTAAATCACATACTTTCTTTCCACGTCCCAGTGTTTTAAAGTAGAAGGCATTGTTTAGTGTGAGATAATGGCTGAGGTTCTTATCATAAAAAAGCAATCAGAGATACTGTCTTACATGTATTTTGTCAGCTTCCTTCTACGCAGTTCAAATAAAACTTCAGGAAGATGTGCCTTGCGTGGATATTGGCAGCTTAGAAGGCTGCCTAAAAGCAAAGCATTTCAGGGGGAATTAATTTTGGTCTTTACTGAGAGGAAACCAGAGCAAATAGTTATAAATCTAGTAAAGTTACCTCTTCTGTAGATAAGCAGGTTTCAAGATACATAGCTCTTGTTCACAAAGCAAATTCTGACAAAAAAACATTCTTCCACTCTACTTGCAAGGATACTTGTCTCTGTGGACAAAAAAATTTAATCAATTAAGTCAGTGAAACCTTAGCTGTATGTAGCAAATCTTGCAAGAGACAGGCTGCAGAAAAAGAACACCTGTATGATGATGTCCTTCATGCAAACATACAAAAGCAATGAGAACCACAGTACCGTTGCACACATGATTTTCCTGGGTTCTCATTTTAACTAATACTCACACACCATCTATTTGAATTGGACCTCTGATCTGCTGGCCAAAATCCTGATTTTGCCATACAATTTTATATCTTCACTCAAAATAGGATTACTAAGAGACAGTCTTCACGTCAAAGATTTTGTAATGTAAATAGGCAAGGCAGCCACACTGTGAAAGGTGGAACAGAAATGAGTTATCAAGCCTCTAAATCAAAACAGAAACAGAGATGGCACTGAAACCCTAGCTTTCTGAAAACTCTTACCAGAGTTTACCTTTCGAACGCTGCTGTCTAAAACCAGCCTTTAATTCAAGGTCTCCCAAGATTAAAAGGATACCTTACAAGAGAAAACATTTTAAAACTTGAAATCTCACACATTAGTAATAAGACCAAACATAGCCCTGCAATTCTAGATATGTACATATTCCCTTTAACATGCTCTGTATAAGTTGATTGATCAAAGAAAACCCCAATATAACAAACAGGATTGTGCCAAACACAAACTGAAACCATGATAGAATAGAAAACACAGGAGGTTTTTGTTAACTGGGTTTTTTATTTTGATTTTTTTTTTTTAGCAATTTTTTCTTTGTCCTAATGTCATTACTATAAGTAGATACAACTCTACTGAATTTGCCTTTTCTCTTAAATGAGAATTACAACCAAATCTAACTGTAAGGAATTAAGAGAGGATTCTTTTGATATAAACCATGACTGACAGGTCTTCTTTTAAACATTTATCAGATCTGTGCACCTGTGTATGAATATATCCCTCAGACAAAAAAGAAGCCCCTCTGTTGCACTCTGGTGGAGACACGGACCTCTTGGAGCAAGTCCATAGGAGGGCCACAAAAATTATGAGAGGGATGGAGCACCTCTGCTATGAGGATAGGTTGAGAATGTTGGGGTTGTTCAGCATGGGGAAGAGAAGGCTCCATGAAGACCTTATAGCAGCCTTCCAGTACTGAAAGGGAGCTTATAAGAAGGATGGGGACAGTCTTTTCAGTAGGGCCTGTAGCAATATGTCAAGGGGTGATGGTTTTAAACTAAAAGAGGAGAGAATTAGACTAGCTATAAGGAAGACATTTTTTACAATAAGGGTGGTGAAAAACACTGAAGCATGTTGCCCAGAGGGGTGGTAGATGCCCCATCACTGGAAACATTCAAGGACATGTCAGATGGGACTCTGAGCCACCTGATTTATACTTTATACTTTATACCTTTTTATACTTAGTTGATGCTTTGATTATTTATTTAATGTAACAGCTCCCCAATCAGAAAAGAATCCCATGAAGAAGTGCATTTCATTTCCTAAGCAGATGTAAATAGGCAAGTGAGATACCAGCATGTACTCTACATCATAGCTATTTGCTGGACTCAGTAAAGAGGTGATTCAACATATACTAACCTAATGATGAGCACAATAATATTCATATAAATTTATTTTGAGAGATCTGTATGTATTTTATGTAGGAATTGATGTGGCATCCCTATATTTCAAAGTTCAGTGCACTAGTGTCATGGTTTAGGCCCAGCCAACTGAGCCACCAGTGGGATGGGGAGAATTGGGAGAAAAGGGTAAAACTCCAGGGGTTAGGATAAGCAGAGTTTAACAGAACAACTCAAAGAGAGAATAAACGACAGTAACAACAGTACTACTAATAAAATGATATATAAAGTGAGTCATATGCAATACAACCACTCCCCCCCCTTATATAAATGTTGGGCATGATGTTGGTATGATATTGAATACCCCATTGGCTGGTTCCATTTGGCTATCTGGGCTGAGGCCCTTCCCAGCTTCTGGTGAAAATTAACCCTATCCTAGCCAAACCCAGGACATTATCCACTCCTTATTCTACACCATCTACCAGATTCCAGACTTTCCAACTATTTATCACTACTTTTCCTGTCCTATACATATATATAGGTATGCACAGACATAATTCCTTTAATCAATGGGCCATGCCTCTAACGTGTTTCTTGAGTTCATTTAATCCATGACTTCGGAGCTCCATCTGTCATAACAACAGTCTTTCAGGGCAGGAGAGATGGTGTCAGATTGTTGCATGCTGCATCCAGAGTTTGAGACCTGTGCATCTGGCGCACCCATGCTCACAGTCTGCGAGTTGAAGATGTTGCTCTTAAGTTTCTGGGCACCACTTGCTGAAGTCAGCTCAAGTTGCATCACTGCTACCCTTCGCTCTGTTTCATCAAAGTCCATCACTCATTGCTCTGAGTGATTCTTACCGTAATACCATTGATTAGACACACTACAGCTGCAGTAGTGATGACATACAGTGGCAGGGTTATTTAACAATTGACATAATGCAAATTTAATCCACTGGCTATTTTCAACCAAAATTAAATCCCCTTGAGGTACACATCGGACTTATCCATCCTCCTGCATCACCCACCAAGTGCACCCAGGTCCTTAAGCAAAAGCAATCCTGTGGATGGGTTTGCCTTTGCCTGAAGCAGGACTAACCCAGACCATCTTCCCTAACATATTCCTCATGTGCACTACGGGAACTGTATCTCCTCTATAGTATGTGACAGCTTCGATTGGGCTGTGCTAGCTCCATTGGCAGATCCTCTAGTGTTAACTAACCAGGTGGCTTTTGCTAAATACAGAACCCAATGTTTGAAGATCTCACCCCCCATAACTCTCAGTGTAGTCTTTAGGAGTCCGTTGTACCATTTGATTTTCCCTGCGGCTGGTGCATTACAGGGTATGTCATACAACCACTCAATACCATGCTCTTTAGCCAAGGTGTCTCTGAGGTTGTTTTGGAAGTGAGTCCCATTGACTGACTCAGTTCCTGCCGGGGTGTCTTGTTGCCACAAGATTTGCTTTTCAAGCTCCCAGAATAGCGTTCCCCATGGTGGCATGGGGTACAGCATATGTTTCCAGCCATCCAGTGGTTTTTTCCACCATTGTAAGCACTTGCCTTGCCAGGTTTGTGGGAGCGTGATATAATCAATCTGCCAGGCCTCTTCATTTTTATATTTCAGCCATCATCCTCCATACCATAGAGGCTTTAAACGCTTGGCTTGCTTGATGGCAGCACAATTTTCACATTCACGGATAACCTGTGCGCTACTGTCCATGGTCACATCCAACCCCCAGTCATGTGCCCCTCTGGCGCATCTCTTCCTTGATTACATGAGGTGTCATGGGCTCAGCAAGCTGTAAATAATCCACTCATGTTGCCAGTCCACATCAACGTGAGCCACCTCAATCTTAGCAGCCTGATTCACCTGCTGGTTTTTCATTTTTTTTTTTTTAGTGTTCCTCAGTGGCCTGAATCTTGGGTAGAAAGACAACCTTTCACATTCATCATTAGCATGTGCCAAGAATACAAAAAGAGGAAATAACATGCTTCATGTCTTGAGATTGTCTTGGCCCATGAACTGGAAAAACCCCAAGAGCATACCCAAGTTAGAATTAAGGTTTATAGTTAGCATGATACACAGTACTTCTTTTTCTTAGTCTGGTATTTCTATGAGATTTTGAGCATGTAGAACTGCATTGAAAACAGAATACTTTATTGTAATATAGTCCCCAACAAAAGAAAGAAAATTATGTAATCATTGTTACCAATTTGACAAGACCAAGTTGTTTCTGGTATTACATTAAGTCACCTGATACTGAAGAAAAGTAAATGACATAGGATTCTTGTGACTGTGCTGTCAAATAAACAGGACAAGAAATTATTGCATGCCTATACTACTCAAAATTTAAGAACAGTGTATTTTAAAATTGTGGAAATATTTGTTGAGGACTGTGTTTGATTCTGTAAACATGCATCACAAAGCCTATGATCATTTAAATACTGCAATTTACTCTAATTACCTTGTGAAACCACAAGCGGAAAGCTGAAGAGCTTCAGAATTTAAATGCTACTTACTGAGTTTTTCATCTTTGACCTCTAGGATTTACAGCTTCAAATGCAGTGAAGGAAGTTTATAAAGAAAGCAGATGAGCAGTAGGACAGAACACAGAGAGCATGAATTAAAGGAGATAAATTAAAGGAGGGGATACAGAACTATCAGACTGTTATTTGTTCTCCAAAGGTCTCATGTTTAAAGACATTATTTTCTACAGCAGTTAAAAGTATTGGAAATTGTAAAGGTTCAACATTTCCAGAGATAAATGTACAAATGGTTCAGCTATCTCATAATGTCTTTGACTGCTTTTGTTTCCCATTTCAAGATGTCATTACTGCATATTTAACAACTACCACTATCCTAAAAGAAGCAAGAAAACAAAACCGGGTTTCCAAACCTGTGTACTCAGTCACGGTTGTCTGTATTACCGGCGATGCCTGCAGTAGCTGGTTTCATCACTGGACACTGAATGGCATATGAATTGTGTAGGGAAAGGCACAAGATGTTTGTGTAAGGGCAGTATTACTGTTTTAATGGAAGTCCAGGACGAATTGTGTCCATATGAAATGGATAGAGCAAAACATGAAAACAGCCTGAAGGTAACAGCGTATTTCTTTGCTGATGCTGGAGGGTAGAAGCACGCAGCAGGTATTCCATGCGCAGTGCCTCTGAGCTACTGTTTTACTTTCTTACCTCCTGCTTCTAAGATGCACCTATAGTATAAAACAAAATTTAGATTTAGGATTGAGGTTTAGAGGGTTACACAGCAGAGAATTAATCTAAAACACATAATTTTCTTCTGAGGTATATTAGCCTCCTCCCAAAAGCACTTACTGGATTATTAAAAGCTTAATTTAGAACATTAACTCCATGTTGTCCATCTGTTCTTATTTCACTGTTCTAGACCTGAGTGATCAAAGATCTTAATCCCTAAAAGAGCTGCTGGATTTAATTGTAGGCTTTTTTTTAAAAAAAAAAAAAGTGGATAAAACATCTGTTTTGGCAGAAACAGAAACCTTCTGAAGCTCCAGAAGGACTACTTCAAGCAGACATGGATGAGTTATTTATAATATATTGCCCTTTTCCCCCTATTAACTTATAATATCCACAGTCATTTTAACTTGCAATTGAAATCTGAAATTGAAAAACATGAAAAACAAATTATAGCTTGTAGATCACCAAGAAAAGAAACACCATATATACACATTACGCTTACTGCATAAGCTCAGTACATCACAAGATAACATTTCTGTTTTCTTTTTGGAAGAGTTACGTTTTCTAATTAAAAGCATAGCTTATCAAAGATCTTCGCAGTTCTTGAATAAAAGCAGTAATCAAGGTAAGGAAATGAGAAAAGCTTCATTGACTTCAGTATGGTTTAGACCACAATGTTTACACATAAGTGTTAAAAAAACTGTATTTCAGTGCCAGTAAAGTAACTTAATCAGATGCTTCATGTTCTCTCAAGCAGTAAATGCAATATTCTCTAGTCTTACACTAAAAAACCAAACCAAAACAAACCAAACCAAAACAAAACCCACAAAAGCCATGCTGTTTTACTTTTATAAATTAACTCTTGTCATATTACTCTGTGCTTCTCCCTCCTCCTCTTTGAGACTTCTCCAACTTTTCCATGTCCTTCAACATTTCTCTTCTGTTCTTTATCTTCAACTGCTCATTTGTTCCCACAGTCACAGACATTGCAAAGGATTCCCTCTTTTTAGCCCTTCTCTCTCATCTCCTCAGCAGTGGATATTCATTTGCAGGAAGAGCAAAATGTTCTTGACCTTCTGCTATGTGTAGAGATCTCATAGTGGCATTCTTCCATAGTCAGCAATTTCTTTGCATGTGAGTATGTGCAAATTTGTTCCCTTTCTGGCTTACATATTTGTCCAAACTAGCTCTCTTCCCTGCTGCTGTTACATGCAACAATCATTGACCAAGAACTTTATTCACTTTCTTTCTAATCACTGGGTTTTCAAAGAGGTCAAGGCAGAATTCTTGTTCTTTACCCATAATATTTCCTGAACAATGTGACAATAGCTCATAATCCATATTTATCTCTGAGTTTGTGGGGTTTAAAGCACGAGTGAAGTAACTGAAAACTTTTACATTATTTATTGCTACTGTTTTCCATATCTAGGGAAGTCAGTCATAAATATTTATATGCATGAAAATAGCAAGAGGAAGGAGCAAGTGGGTTTAGCTGCAACTTCTGAAATGATCCAGTTGCCAGATTTCCCAGAGCACTGGGATCTGATTACCACAATAAAAATATATTTCTCACATGTAGATGCCCTTCTGAATGATCAGAATGTTGCACAGTCAAGACACATTTTTCAGAACATTTATTCCCAAATTGCATTCATAAAGACTAGCTGCTGCTGCTGCTAAAAATTTCATTTGAGGATATCAGAAGCTCTCAATACTTCACAGAATCAGACGCAGGTGAAAAAAACAACTCGACTTAAGGTTGTTAATTAAATGAACAATAATGACACTAAAATCTTTTAAACAAAATACAAATTTTTGACAGAAATATATTCATGCCTAAAGGTAACAATGATTATAAAGGTTATTGGACTTCCATATTTATTGGGGTTTTTTTTAAAAAAAAGCAATGATCTATTTTATTTTATCCTTTTTATTACACAGCTATCTTTGTAGATGTAGCTTATGAAATCAACTAATAGTTACAAAACCCATTCAGATGAGATTTATTTTTTATATAAAGATTTATTAATATAAACATTTGAAGACATTTTAAAGATCAGACAAAAATCAGTGGGGAATACATTATATCCACTTAGTACAAATAAGGGAAAAAACAAATGAAAAACAAGTTATTTTCTTTAATAATAAAGGGCAGTACAAAATCACTTTAGACTGTGGCTTGTTCCTTGCTTTCCAGCCTTAACCCATGAGAAGAAAATCTGCTCCTTGAACATAAAGAAGCATGTCTGTAGACTTCAATTAGAAACAAATTTCTGTGACTAATAAATGACACGAGTTTTTCTTCTTCTGAAGGCATACAGAGAAACCACACTTCTACCAACAAAAGCAAAAAAGTTCTTTGTAACTTACAGCTCTGAAGAAAGCACAGATTTTTTTCATGATAGTATGCATTTATCGTGACAAAGAGGGGAAATGTACAGCCTTAGGCAACTGGAAGAGAGAAAGAAAAGAAGAAAAAAAAAAACACCCCAAAATTCAAACCACAACAACTTCAGGTTTTGAGCACCTTCCTTAGGATCCAGTTGTTAGTCTGAGCTTCTGAAGTTTCCTTTAAAGGGCAAGAGCCCCTCAGAGAAGCATCTAATCTGACTGTGAGAGAGCTCATGTAATGAACGATTTTAACAATTTATTTCTTAAAATTTATACTAAGACTTCAAAGTCAAGCAAGTACATATAACTTCAGAGATTCAAGGAGCTTTCAAACTAGATATTTTAATTTTTCGAAGGAATGAAGTAATGTAATCTAGTACAGGATGAAGGGGTAAGAACGATTTTCAATGAATAATGAAAACGAGATCTGAGATGTGCAATTTTTAACGGATTCCTGACCTTTCCAGCTTGCACATGAATTGCAGAGCTGTCTCTTGCAGCAATGAATGAGCTCTGGAAAACAAACCATGGTGGTTCCACCTAGCAAGGGAAGATGCAGAGAGAGAACATTGGGATCAGCTGCTGGGCAGGGGGGAGCTGGTGATGAGGGTGGCAGTGAGGTTGGAACATCTGTGCCCTCAGCAAAAAGGGCACAGGTCCACCACACCCCAATGAGGAGAGCAGTGTGAGGTCAAGGACAGGGACAGCCAAGGAACCTGTGACAATAGCAGCCCTAGCCATGGGGCAGGTTCAAGGCCAAACCAGGAAGCCAAGCCAGTGGGTTGGGGTCAGCAGGGCTCAAGGCTGGGATCAAGGAAGCAAAGGTTGAGGGCCTGAGCTGAAATGCATCTTCTAAGTGAAGGCAGGGCAGCTCCAAGGAGGTTCCTTGTGGTTCCTTTGCCTCTAGTTCTTTCTCAGCAGGCTGTCCCAAGGCCATGGGATTGCACCACGCCAGGGCCAGCCATGATCACTGTAAACCAAGCGCTGGGGCAGGGGAAGGCTGTGCTCTGAGCTTTGACCAGCACACAGCCTGAGAGGCACAGGCAATCAGGGTAGGTGAGAAACTTTTTTTTTTTTTTTCCTCAGAGTGATTTTTTTTTTTTTTAGTAATTTTCCTGAAAAGAAATGCTAGGAATAGATGCACAAGAACTTACTGTGTCAAACAGGAACCTAAATAGCAGGACGAAGTGAGAAATCATGAGAAGAGATACTTGACGTTTTATTTTGAAACCGGACCTAATATTTTTGTTGTTGTTGTTGTTGTTCAGATTAATTTATCTTTTCAATTTCTAAGGATTTCTACAGATATAAAAACAGGGTCCTACACGAAAGACAGAGAGTCTACTCGATACTCTAGCTGAAGGGGAAGCTTCGGTCACAAACTGAAAGTCAACTTCACATGTCAGGAGACAAATCCATAGCAGCTCAATAGATGCATTGTTCAAGGAGCTTCTTTTCCTTTTAAGATTATAACACTGAAATATATTCAATAGTAAAACTCTAGTTATTACAAATACATATTCATAGAATTAAAATATATGTCTTGTTCCCCAGCTGGCACTGACCCAGCAGAGGATAAGACAAACACCTTTTAAAAAAGTCTGTCATTTATACAAAGTCATATACCAAGCACTGTCTCAATGATTTCTTTATCACCTATTCCAGTAGGACTGATGAGATGAGAAGTAAAAATAATCTTCCCTGAAGCAAATATTATGAGATAATAAACCATTAATGTAATGTCTTCTATTTAAGACATTTTATTACTTGGTATTTGCACTCACAGGTCCTCTAGTGTGGGAATAAAAAGTGAAGGGAAACTACACATAAATTTTAGAAGTAGGATGCATTAAATATCTTGAAAGAAGATGTCTGAGATTTCACTGAAATGTTTGGAGTATACAAGCAGATAGCCAAGATTTGGGGAATTATCAATCACGTATCTGAGCTAAGAAATTTAAACACCAAGTTAAAAATCTTTTTGTTTACTGCTTGATTTTGGAACATTGTCACAATATGCAAAATTGAACAGCCCCAAATACTTACAACATTAGTTTCTAAAATACTGTTTAAGGCCGAATACTGACAGCATTAATTAAGCCTACATATTACAGAAATCTTTTACAATAAGCTTCTCTACTTTTTAAATAATCTATCATTATTTTTTCTTCTTTGTTAATGTTTCAGTTTCTTTCTGCTTTTCAAGGAATATGAGCAGAAAATTCATCAACTGCCATGTCTTTATTTATTTTTGCAAGTCCCGGTGTGGTAAATGTAGCAGCAGTAGCTGTAAATCATGACCACAGCACGAACATTATTTAATGGGATGGATAGGGCGTCAGCAAACTCCAATAAAAGAAAAATGAGAAAGGAATAAAAGCCTTTAAGGGTATTGCAGGAATAAACTTCATCCCAGATAACATTCCTTCCTCCTATAGAAGTCTGACATTTTTTATTCTTCATTTCCAGCTTGGACAGGAAAGGAACCCTTTGGTCACCAGAGCTGTTAACTGTGGCCAACCTAGGTATGTTGTTCACTACATGTTTATACCTTTATATCGTCTTTCTTACAATAAAGTCAGTACTCACTGAGTAATTGACTCAGAATTATTGTTACAACAATCAGCAGGAAAGACATGTGCAGTGCAGTACTGTGGCAACAGCTCTTCCCAGAGGCAAGGCACTGGTTCAAAGCTCATTTTCCCTCTTTATCTAACATGCAGTCTCAGACAAGGCATCTCTTCTAATGTAGGCATTCTTTAAGTCTCTGATCAAAAGCGACATAAATGAGGTAATGCTATTTAAGTTCAATGGGATAACAACAATTACAGCACCTAATATTTTCCTGAGACATTTTCTATTATGTAATGTTGTCATCATGTATGCTTCCATACCTACCTCCTGGTTTGGGTTTGTTGGTTTGGGGGGGTTTTGTTGTTTGGTTGGTTTGGTTTGGTTTGTTATGTTTTGTATTTTTGCAGCACTCATACAAATATTTGGAGCTTAGTTTTCCAGCAGGATTTGTTTCAGAATAGGAACTGCAGCTGACTGATTTATTGAAGCAAGAGTGTTTCGCTTATTCCTTCTGAAGTCAATAGAAAATGCCTAAATGTCAAGAAGACATTTTCAAGACATAATACTGAAGCACAGAAAACTGGTATAGCATGAGGAGTAAAGGATTCATATAATCTATGCAGCTATATTTTGGAATTTTGACAATTTTAACTCCCAAAAGTAGATACTCTTTCTATGAACACAAGAAATCATTCCAGTGAAATCAACAGGATAAATTATAGACATCACTAGACTAGACTAGAATAGAATAGACTAGACTAGACTAGAATAGAATAGAATAGAACAGAACATTTGGAAGAGACTTACAATGATCAACTAGTCCAACTGCCTGACCAGTTCAGGGCTGATCAAAAGTTAAAGCTTGTTGTTAAGGATTGGGGCATCAAGCACCTCTCTAGGAAGCCTGTTCCAGTGTTTGATCATCCGCTTGCCTAATGTCCAGTCTAAAACTCCCCTAGCTCAGCTTTGAACCGTTCCCACACATCCTATCACTGGCTACCAGGGAGAAGAGATCAGCAAAAGATCATTAAATGATCTCAGTAAAAGATGAAAAACAGCCCCCATATTAAATAATAATTAAAATGTACATCACAACCCTGCTTAACTAGGCAAGAAAAGTAAGCAAAATATAAAAATATTGGCTTTTAATAATTTTTAAAGTATTTTCGGGGTATAACTGTTTTCTAAATTGTGAACGCTCCAGGTTAATTTGCTCTCAGTTTTCATTATAGCTTTGTCTTCTGTTTTTCATGAATTGTCCACAGCTACTACTATTATGTCAAAGGAATTCTGAACCAGAGGAAAACCTAAGACAATTCCTGCTGTTTATGCCATTCTAGGGATCAGAAAGAAGTCTTTCTTGTGTTATTCAATTTATGCAGGTAAAACTACCAGTGATAGCTACATGGCTCTAACAGCTGTTCAACACCACACATGTCCTCCACCCCCCCACCCCCAACCCCCACCAAAAAAATAAAAGTCTATTTGCTTGCTTTGTTAAACTTGCTGTGCTACCAAACCAATTTTTAACTTGGACAGTTATATGTGATGACTTGTGTCAAGTCAATACCAATTCTTTGTTGTGCAATTAGTCTGAGTTATCTAGCAAAAATCTTAAGATGTTTTCATTAGCTTCAAAATACTTACCAAAGCAAAACATATTAATACGGAGCTTGATTTATATTATGTCACTTTAATTGTGTGAATTTACATCATTCCATGACTGAAAGATTGCAGAGGCATGGCAAAAATCTCACATCTCTGTGACAGAGCACTGAATTTGCATTTGCCATTGAATTTTTAATTCTGAATTCTAAAATGTTAATTCATCCAAGAAATTAAAATCAACTGTATGGTTCACTCTGTCACCCAGATAAGTTCAGAAACATCTCCAGAAGGAGATGTACTTCCCTACACATAAGAACCTTCTCTGGCCAGTATGTGTCACATCTGGATGTTTTACAGATAAACTGCTTGTACATTTGACTATATCCAATTAAGAACAGCGACATTCCGATCTGTGTTTTGCCTTTTCAGGCCAGCTTTGATGGGCTTAAGTGAATATTTCTGTATCATTTTGCTTACAAACACAGAATACAGAATTAATATAAAGTTTAATGAGGGCATATATTTCTTCGAAGATTGTTTTGGTTTTTCTATATTTGTGTGTTGGGTTTTTTTGGTTTGGTTTTTTTTTTTTTTTTCCTGAGTGCTACTGCTATTTAGTTAAATAAAAGGTCAATCCATTAATGAGTGTTTAGAAACAAGTAACTGGAGGGATGGTTGATGTTTAAATCTTAAAGGAAATGGTATTCCTAAAACATTAGATTAATAGGAAAAGAATTAAAGCTTTTTGACAGCAAGGCTTTTCATTTGTTTCCAGCATCACAGAAAACAGTACTGAACTGAGATATTTCCAGCCACAGCCAAATCACTGACCTTTATTAACGGGAAGCAGCATTATAATTGGAGAGAAAAACACATGGACAGCTGGCTCTAAGATTCTCTCTGTAGGATCTATTTGTCTTTGATTTTGCTTGCCCATCTTCTTTGCAAATCCACCAGAGAAGGGACTTACTTAAGCAGCTTGGAACTCCTGTTCTTCAGCACTATGTATTTACAATGCCATCTAAATGATTTATAAGAAGACAGCTATCTTTACTGAGACATCCTTGATTAATCTCATAAATTTCTTCATCTAGAAATAGCCACCTTCAGGAATTTATGTGATTCATTGACTTTATTAGAGTACCTATAAGTTACAAACTTTTCCACACAACTGTACAGGATAATACCGCTTTAATAATAATGAGGGTTCCTAGCACTTAGGGGGTAGGTTGGAAAAAAGGCTCGTGCTTGGCCCCGGACATCAGCCAGCACCAAGTCCACATGTTCACAATACTGAATGCGGCCATGGCACAGCTGCAGGGTGGTCTGCAGCCACTCGGTTACAAACACAGCCTCTTTCTCAGAGGTTCCTATGGCCTCTCTTGACTTAGGGCCAATTGATTTGCCCAACATCAGTCATCTGTGAAGAATGATGGCTGCGTAGCACCAAGTACAATATTTCTGACTCACTTCACCAACAGAAAGTACGCATTTTTGCCAGTGTTATGGAGTGAGATAATCTAAACATTTTGTCATCCAAACACCTCATAATTTTTTCAGCTTCGGCAGAGAACATTTCAAAGTAAAATCTGACTCACAGAAAATGATTTTTTTGTTATTATTGTCTAAAATACTGGTGTAGCAAGGGATTAAATAGTACAAAAGTAGACAGCATTTTCAATTTTATGTTGCTCTATTATTGAAATAGTTGACAATCACTTTTAAAAACAAACACCACAAAAAATGTTCTTCTGTGAGTATCAGAATCTAAGGCTCCACGATTTCAGCAGAATTAGTGAAGAGAGGAAAATGTAAATTGTTTATTTTTCTGTTAGTTTATAAATATAATCTGATGAACAAAGGTAGCACCTACAGCATAAATAAGGATAAATAATGACTTACACTTCATAGAATTATCTTGAAGCTCAAAGTTTGCATACATGTATCTTCTTCTATATATATTCAGCATGTTTAAAGATGTTAAAAAAAAAATCTACAAAAATACAGGTCCATATATTAGGTTTCTTTGACAGAATGATTTTAAAACCCAATATTCTAAAGATCTCCTCAACAATAATTGTACCTAATATGGTATGTTTATCAGCAGGAACTGAGAAATCTCAGACGCAGTCCTTCGATATGAACAAACTCTGATGCAAGAAAAGAACTGAAAAGTGAGTGACTGAGGCTATCGCTTGCTGCTGTAGGAAACACCAGTGGTTTACTACAAGACTCAGGATATGACCAGCTTTGTCACTGTCATGTGCTGATATATCCTATATGGAGTATTAGGAAGAAGAATTTCAAACAATCATGTCTTCACCACCTAAGGCTCTTGGTACCAGCTACAAAATGGGATTTCTTTGTGACATCCTGGGCCATTAATCATCTTTGAGTAGATGAGCGAGTGCTCCATGATTTAAAAGACACGTTATTAATATTTACTGTAGCTATTGGAAGTCAACGAACAGCCACCTTAGCAGAAGGACGGTTGGGAGAGTAATATTTCATGAGAGACATAAGCAATATATTTTCCAGAAGATATTGGTGCAAATTTGAGCATAAGAAATGCTTTTTCCACAGGCAACGGAAAGGATTCTTCCTCCTTACCCCAGTTGAGAAGGAATTTGCCTGAAAAATGAACCTCAGTTGTTAGTGTTAGTACACCATCTTGTGGATAACTGGTCTAATTGGGTGTGTCGCTGCAACAGCCAGCACAGCGTCCAATTGCTGGAAGCAACAGGATCGCTTCCTGTTCATACAATGCTAAGAGTCACAGCAAGTCTCTGTTTATACGCATCATGACTCATTTCCAAATCTTCTTGTGAGGAATGAAATCTCTGAATATATAGATATACATACATGAAAAAAGATACCAATGCTGAAGTATTAGTTACTGTTAATTCCTTCTCTTAGGACACTCTTACCACAGTATGGAAGAAACTAAAGCTACTGAGCACTTAACCATACTACAGTATGTCCCCTGATATAGCAAACCACTTACCTAATCTGCTATAAATATACTATAAATATAGTAAGGTTACCACTGGCCCCTCGGGCTGTTCTTAGGTGCAGATCAGTTTTGGAAAGTAGATGCTAGCTTTGACATCACCTATTGTTCATCAGCTAAGCAGCTCTCTTCATAGATTAGACATGAAATCCAAATGTATTCCATGATCTGTGGTGCTTCCAAAGCATTGATCCTTCAAATTTCAATCTTATTTCAGATCACTGGAAATGAAGTGTCGATTAAGAAGAAGGTGTGGTAAAGTTCCTGGATTTTCATATTCTTCATTTTTATACATCTATGCTTAATGATTCCATTATTTGCAAATATAAGGTATAGGCAATAGAAGGTGTTTTGATTGGAATTCCTCTAGGCTGGTTTCCCCGGTCAGGACCATCCAGAAATATTGTGAAGAAGGTGAGAAAGCTTAACCTGCATGCACCAAAATGGAGGTCTCCAGCTTTTTCAGTCATGTGTTGTTTTAGTGCATCAAGGTACAAAAATCTTGATTCTCTGTGACAAGCTTTTTCACAGTGAACATAGTGAAGTGGTGAAACAAACTGCCTTGAGAGGCCATGCAGTCAATACAAAGTTAGAACAGTGCAAAATGAATTTGAAATGGTGTAAAGGCCACTGTCGTCATGATACATCTCTTTAGAACAACTCCAGAGTCCCGAACAGTAGAGAGTATAGCTTATCAAACTTAATTCCTGCATACATGACCTTTTTTGCCCACCCTTCAGTCTGCAAATACAAAGAACTTGAAAAGGTGTTTCAAGGTGCCAGTGCTGTGATTACTTGTCATGATCGATATACACACTCTGCTCGCATAAACACCCATGGACACCCATAGCCTCTCTGATATCATTCTGGAAGGAATTCACATAAAATACCAGAAACTACACAGAAAATAACATCAATCCTTTCATGTACCATCCACTGAAATTTGTATAGAGCAAAACCTCTGAACTAAATATTCTTCCAAAATGATCCTCCACAGCCCTATAGCATGTGTATTTTGGAGAGTTGCTTACTTTCTCTTGGAACCCTTCCCTTGCATTTTCTGCTGTTCCTTCTGCCTAAAATGAATATTGATCAAAACAGTCAAACAGAAGGGATAATAAAATTTTAAACAAGAAGAATCAATACTTACACCTTTTGTCTCCACAGCTTTGCGTTTCTTGCTGTATTTTATCATCTACAAATACAGACAGACAAATCAACTAATATTTGTTATTTAATACAATAACTTGGCATTTTACGATACAAATGCATTGAGCTCAGTGTGCTTTGCTACATTCTGTAATATCACAAAAAAGTTTAGTAGGGTTTTTTTTTTCCTTTACTGGATTATTATTTACACCTGATTTATCTCTAGAAGCTGTACTGTTTGCTATTGCATTTTTATGAAGATACATCTGATTTTTAATGTGCATGTTTAAAAAAACAACAGAGACAGGACAAATACTGGGATGTTATATCTGTTGATGATGTCCAGCTGGGCAAGGAATCAATCAGTACAATTACTTGGATCATTTGTTAACAAGCACAAACAAGTACACAGTTCTAGTATTATATGTCTGAGCGTAGAATAATTACAGTTCTTTCAAAAAGGAATTAGAACCTGAATGCACCAAAGTAGAAACAATTCTGAAGAGAATGGAGATGTCATAATGTTATTTAACACAGTTTAAATTGCCAGAATTAGGGAGAAATGCTGAATACACAGAAAATCAACTAGAGCAAATTAATTGAATATATTTGTATTCAGCATAAGTAACACAATGAATAAAATGACAAGGTTGAGATTCAGTGGTTTAGGGTTGTTTCCTAACACACAGAGCACCTGATACAACGCTGCTGTGACAATTTCCATTCTGTGCTCTGTTGCATATTTACCTGACATGCCTTAATGTAAAAAGGGGGCTGCATCACAAAGTTACTTCAAAACTTCCTGAAATGTTAATTTACCTCATTTCACAGTTAGAATAAATTCAGACTGGCACAAAATATAAATATAATGTCTTTGGGAAGGCAGCAAAATACTCAAAGCTGTTTCAGCTGGTTGGCCAAACAGAAATACAGACAAAACTTTCAGATCAACATATGATGATTTTTTTTACTGATTGAACAAATGTACAAAAGTTTATTTGATCAAAGTTTTTTTTTTTAATACCGGAATAAAATATTTTCTAACTTCCTTCTTTCCTCTTTCATGAAAGGATGAGGAGTAACATCTGACTACCTTATTACATAGCTGTTGGCAATTTGTGTAAAGAAAGTGCCAAAATAAAAGTCAAAGTTGTTCACTTAAAAAAATTTCCAAAGGATATTCCAATACTCTTTCTACTGTTTTAGCTTGTCTGTAAAATAGTTTAAGCCTCATACTCTACATACACTCATAGGTGGGCACATTGGTCGGTCGGTCGCTTGGTTTGTGCTGCCTTTTTCTGGGGCTGGCAAAGACTGTCACAAATAATACCTTGGGACAAGAAGGGGTCATTTTGCACATTCTCTGGGAAGACATGGCAGAGTCTACTTGCTTATCTATTTCCTGATTCTGTTTCCTAATGATGAATGGACGGTGCATGCCTTCACACACTGAACAGCTGGGCATGACCAATCCTTTTCATGAGTGCACCTGCAACAAGGAGACAAGACAGGGACACAGGGAAGAGTCCATGAGCTGGAAGGCAGTTGACATAGGAAAGCCCATTGAAGAAGGCCATCCTCCAGAGTCTGAAGGGAAAGCAGGAGCCCTAAGCTGCACTGTTCCTCTGCTATCAGGACACATTTGTGGAAGCACTGGCAAAAGACACTGAAACTGTCTTTACAGATCCTCCACATTCAAATGATGAAGTACAGTGGAAATCACTTCATTTTGTTAACTCAAATGGTGGAGTTTGCTCTCATTCTTCTACCAAACAATGCTGAAGTCAGTGTGACAATGTGTCACAGAATTTCTGTTTCCTAATTTAACATTAGATTAACAGCTGCAAATCAAGAGTTCAAGAGCAAAGAATTTATCTGCAAGAGTTATTTGAGCTTATTATGTCTTCACATAGACAATTAATGTTTTACATTGGTAGTGCCTTCGGAATGAATCTTGTTATGGAATGAAGATGATTTACAAGCTAGGTTTCATTGATTTGATATTCCAAAAAACTTAAAAGACATTTAATGAACTAGCTAACTAGGAAACTACCAAGAACAGCTAACACTGTCCTGGAGAGCTGGAGCTGTCTCTTCCAATTTCATATGTATTGTTGTACAGATCTCCTCCAAAGACGATCTCAGATATGATCTTTCTTCTGGTGTCTGAATTACTTGTTCTGATTTTAAGAATGGCTGAGTTGGTCACAACTGAAACTGAAAACTGTAGAAACAGTTTCAAGAAAAAATACCACTAAAACATCACATCTGATCATTTAAAATTGGGCACCGAGAATGACTGCGCACTTTTTGACCTCTATGTGTGTTGATGAGAAATTTGTAAAGTATATGCTTCCGTAACGGGAATAAAGGCCCTTTCAGATTCCTGAGGTTTTGAAACATGTAATCAAGCTTCGTGAACCAGATATTATACTTACAATCAATATAGAAAATCCCCAGGAATTTAATTTCTTCATTCTGACAGCTTCTGGACAACTGTCATGGTTTATACCCAGCTGGCAAACAAGGAACACGCAGCCACTCTATCCCAGTAGGAGAAAATACAATTAACCACTTAAGGGTCAAGACAAGGGACAAGGGAAGCCTCACTCCCCAGTGATGGTCACAGGCAAAAACCAGACCAGACTTGGGGGAACAACATCAATTTAATTTAAACAACAAAACAAGAAACAGATTATGAATTGAATCTGAGCAGGACAGTAAGAGAAAACAACAAGATCTTAAATACATCGTGCCCTCCCCACTCCCTTCTTCCTCGGCCTGACTTCGCTACCTCCTCCCCACCGCTCACACCCACCACTCAGTGCAGGCAGGGGAGAGGAAGGGGTGGCGTGGTGTGTGGTCAGTCCCAGTTCTCTTCATACTGTTTCTGCCGCTTCTTCTTCTTCACGGTAAACACTCCTCACAGTTCTGTCTTGCAGCCACATGGCATCTTTCCCACAGGAGACAGTTCTTCTTGAACTTCTCTGGCTAGGGAGAAGGTCTTCCACCCGCACTGGTTCTCCCAGTGCCGAACAGCCCCAGCGGCAATATTCCTCAAAGTCATGGCCTCTTTCAGGATTACTTGCCGGCTGCAACATGGGCCTCTCCATGTCTCTCTGCAAACTGACCATTTGTCCACAGGTGCTCTCTGAGGATTGCAGGGTCTCAACCTGCCATCTCGCCATGAGCCAAAGGGACAGGTCTTTTCTGGTGTGTCTCCCCAACCTCTTCCTCATTACTTTGGGTGACTACATGGTTGGTTCCCACATGGTTGCCTCTCCTTCCATCCTACCCCCTCCAAAACAAAAGGGAGCTCCTGAAACAGAAAGTTGTTTTCCCCTCTTAAATAGGCTTGTTTGCGCTGATTGGCTCAGTCTTGGCCAGCGGCGGGGCCAACCTGGAGGCAGCGGGAGCTTTTCAAGAAGCTTCTTACAGGGGCCATGCCACCAGCCCATTCCCCCCCCACTACTGAAACAGCACCAAAGACCAGCAGCCCCATCCCCCACTGCTGAAACCACAGCAAACACTAAACCACTACAACAACCAAGATAAAATGAATGATTAAACATCTGCTTTTTATGTGAGCATCATCTGTCTTGTCTTTTGAATGAACTAGAAATTCTGCAAAAGAATAGTATTGCAACAATATAATTAAGTCTCTCTTAAGACAAATGTACTCTGCTTTAGCTCTACCATTTCCTAACTTCCGACATTGTGACTAGGCAAGTTGACGTTTTTAATATGCTGGAGAAGGGAAAAAGAGGGACATGCAGTTATAAGAATATGCAGTGACAACTGGAGGCTTGTACTGAATACCTAAGTTCCGTGTGTGAAAGCACAGTCCAAATTATGTCAATGCAACTGAAAACAGAGTTAGATTCTGTATACATCTAGTTGAAGCATAGGAGGATCAACAAGGAATCAGAATCTGATCCTGCTGCTCTTTTTTATTATATTTCGCACACAATCTGAATTATTAAGTAAGAAATGTAATATATATCAAATATGCAATGCAGCTTCTATACAGAGAGAATAATTTTATATAAAATTATATTGCTATTAATATTATACCCTGCTAACAGCTAGCACTGTCCTCTCCCAGCCAGGATACCTTAGCAGCAGAGGTCAGTGAAAGAGAGGAAAAGCAAGCCTGCTTATTTGCTTACTGGGCATTGCAGGCGAGAGAATTGGCACCTAGATTGATTCAGACATTTAAATCAAACTGTAGCTGTAACTTAAGGAAGGTATTAGGCATACGCAACATCCAAAATCAAAAGACACCCAAGAGCTTACAATCTTAAAGGGTTTCATGACATCTTTTCAGGCTGAAATTACCTTTTTGGTGTCCTCCCATCATTTCATAGCCACCATTTACAGGTATTTGTTAATTACAATGTACTTTAGACTCATTAAATCATACAGGCTGCACAAGGAGCTGCTAATAACTAAGGTACTAGAAACATGACTTGCACATCTAACAGTCATTTATGACAAATTCCAGTAGTAGCGATCCCAATTCTGCTAAGTGCAACTCTGTTGACATCAGATTGATGTCAACACAATCTGATGATTTACACCACAATCTATCAAAAGAAAATGAAACTCTACACTTGTGAATTTGCTTGCTTTAACTAGAGAAGTATGTTGGAGGAAAAGAATGCAAAAAAAAAAGCAGTAGTGATGTACGCAGTACCTCATCCTGCTACTAGTAATCTGGAGATGAGGACAGATGCTGAGATATGAGTAACTACTAGTTCATTTTCACAAGTTCCGTGTATAATCTACTGCAACTGTAACATAGTACATATGATTTAACATTTTAGAGGCGCTTTGAGGGATTGGAAACTTTATGGGACATTAATCTGCAATGAATGTTATTTATGAGAACAACTCACCTGTGAAAGTAAAGATATTTCTTTTGTAATTGGTGTGTGTCACATTTTAAGTCGGCTTTACCAGACAGCCTGTTCAAACTGCTTTCTGAAGTAGAGGCAGATATCTGCCAGGGTGAAAGATCTTAGTGGCCTGGAAGGAATTGTTATTACTTTTCATTCAAGATCATACAGTATATATCTTCATCTTAAAAAAAAGAAAAAAGAAAAAAAAAAGGGGAAGTTGTCTAATTACTGTAACAGGACTGGTTTGCTCTATTTGTGACTGATAATTAGGAAGAAAATAAATTCTGAAATATTTCTAAAAAATGTAACCTAGTGCAGTATTTTAACAGAAAACTGAGTGAGAAAACCAAATCAGGTTCATCTATTGTATTAACTTCAAGTAATTATTTTCTTAGATGATGTATGAACTAAGCTGTAGAATTTCCACACAGTTCCATGTGCAGCTGCCTATAACATGAGAAGGATAGGAAAATAACCTGTGCTTCCACAGTAACAATTCTAAGGAGATGAAGTGCTCCTCAAGACATGTATGCAATGTATCAACATCCCCTTTAATATTTTTCTCAAACAACAAGTCAAGATGATCTCCTGCTGTTGTCTGTATATGGCCAATATACAGCATTGGGACATCTGAAATACAAAGTAGTCAACTCTCCATTCAGAGACCATCAAAAGGAAGAAAGGGTCACTAGAAAAGTCAAATATATTCTGCTCTGAAAGACAAGAAAATCACTTCTCCATCACTTCCTAAAATAATTCCTCTGTCCTTTCCTTCTCTCTTTTTGCACTTCCGAACACTTTTGCTCACCTTTCTGTTCCTTAATGCTGGGACATTAAACATAAAAGTATCATCAAGGGTCTATAGTAAACACAAGAAATAACAGCACATACAATCTTTTCTGAACGTATTTTGGTGTTTTTCTCATCTGGGACCTTTATAACAACCTTATCCTTTCCCAGAATTTACTTATCAAGAAATACCAGAGAGAAATGTATTTCTCACTGCTGAATTACTGTTCTGTTTTCCACATAAGCAACTATTGCTATTACTTGCTCTTATTTCTGCTTAGTACATTGCTCATCGCATGTCTCTTAACCCTCTCTCTCCTTCTGCCATTTTGGTTTTTGCCATTCATATTACTCGCTTTTCTCTTCCTTCCTTTCTACTCCGAGTTCATTTGTTTGCATTACTTTGGGAATCTGCTGACTACAAGTGACTTAAAAATGAAGAAGAGTCTTCTGGGGATTTTTTGCCAATTTCTATAGAAATTTTGGCCTATCTTTCAAATCACCTTCTTGCTGAGAGGAATGACAGTTGTCTTTACCTTTTTAATAAGAACACTTCTTTAAGACAAGACACGCTGCTTTTGTTAAGATTCTTCTGATTTTTTAAAACATATCTGAACTTAGAGTTATTGAGTACAGTGAATGTATAGTACTTTTTGTTTAAGAAAAAAAATATTTTCTTGGTCAAAACTGAAAAGACTTGAGAAAGTTTGGTCAGGCCACGGCAAAGGCTACAGTTTGTTAGTTGTGCACTGTGTCTAAACCAGTCCTTGACAAAAATATCACTTAGAAAGAGTGTAAAGCAAACTTTGGCATATCTTCCTTGAGATATTAGTCATTCAACATGTCAGATGAAGTTTAAACTGAATGTATCACTGCACTAGCAAAAGGATTGAGCTATCATTGCAATAATGGGATATCACATTCAAGCACAGTTTATACTTTACACATTTGCTCAATGTGATCATTCAGAGTATCTTTCTGAACATATCAAACATAGCTTTTTCCCAAAGCAGGGAGATTCATCAAAGAAAATGGCATTACTACTCTGAAGGCCAGGCATAACTATATCTTAGCTTCCACTCTCTTTTGTGCACCTATTGAACTTCAACTTCTATCTAGTAAAGAACAAGTGGGTCAAAAGAAAAGTGGGGGCTCAAGGAGCACATTCAGAGATATTTAAGTGGCTGAGTTTCAAATTTGGGAAATTATGCACCTTGGCAAGAGTCATGCACATCAAAGCAGAGAAGTATTGTGAGTAATGTTACTTACAACAGGTAATGTAAGTAATTTGGGTTGTAGTGACTAATGTCCTTTATGATCTTGCATCTCACTTAATTTCTTCATGTATTTTTGCCTTTCTAACCTTTCTATGTTTTATCTATTTAGGTTAGATGTTCTCTACGGCTGTCACATTCTCCCAGTTCAATTTCTCGCTTCCAGTCTAAGTAGTGATATGGAGTGACACTGTCTGGGCAGACCACCAGAGAAGAGAAAATAGGTATAAATAATGCGTAACCATGAGTTGGTCCTGTGCAACAGTTACAAAATTTTCAGTTTTCATGCTTTTTAAAACAGGAAATTGTTCTAGAAAATAAATAATACATTCACATATATGCAAGCTGTATGTCAGGAGAATCTCACTGGGTAAAGCTTTCGCTATGATTCAGCATTTAAGCATTTCTGAAACAGGATCTGGGTAATAAAGCCTAGTCTCCTTCACAGGCAAAGAAAAAAACATATATTAAAAGATTGCAGAAGGACAACACATCCCTCTCACAAATTTGGGAATGAAAGGGACATTTCAAAGATGCATCTACTGTACTGTGGTACATTTCACTTAAACTCTTTATCTCATAATCTAGCCAGACACATAATGTTTTTTATTACATAGCTTCCCTCTTATAACAAAAAGTAAGTATACAGTTTCCGACACACATGTCTACCAATATGTTACATTCAGATCCCTCACAGAAATGCTTCATTATGTATGCAAATCTCAAATTTCTTTTCAAGGGACATTACAGATTATTTTCAAAATAACTATGGTGTAAAAGGTATGGATAAACATACAGCCATTTTTCTAGTGGGAAAATATATAATGCATTCACTCTACACAGTAAAAAGGAAAACCCTTCATTGATGATGGAAAAATAATGTGTGCTATAAAAACATACTCTTTATTTAGTTTATTAAATACAAACTAGATCATATTTGAAAACTGTTGTGATTGGTTAGATGAAATCATTCTGCAAGAGATGCCTTTCATTCCTAGTCTAGCATTCAGCCTTCCTTGACACATGTAGAACAGGCAATGCCTAATGAATGATGCCGATAAGCACTGCCTGCAATTGAACAGTCTTCAGCAGCCCCAAGGCAATTGTGACTTACACTCCACTGCCCTTACAAGAAGAAAGAATTGTTCCATTATGAGTTCTTTTACTGGGGATGCAGGGATGGAAGTGACTGGATAGCTCTGCCTACTAGCAGTCAGGGGCAAAGGCTTCAGCTGATCCTATAACCTAAAGATGTCAGTGCTATCATTACAGCCTGAGCCCTTTCTCATGCTATGATATGAGTATTGTGCAGCCCCTGAAGTGACCACAGCTCAGATATAAGTGAACCAACAAACACCTGGTTAAACCTGATATCTTTTCCATGTGACAATTCTCCTCTGGGCAAAAACTCCAGAACAAAGAGCACAAAAACATGTTGTAAGTCAGCCTCATGTGCAAAGAGTTCCACACATGTTTGACTGACTGTGCACACATTAAGTGCCCAGTTGTAAGGCTTATAACAGTTAAGTTTGAACTTTGTGAAAGTTGTGCAGGTGTCTGGATTCCAGACATAGCAAGCTCTTTGTGTATGTGCTTCAGTATCCATGTCCCTCAAAAATCTTCTATAAGAAGGTTAGAACACTTACTAATATAATCAGGAACAGAAAGTACTTTCTTTCCTGCTTCCTTCTGTAAGTCTCTGCAGACTAATTACAATCTAGAAAATGCAGTAGGAAATCCTTTTAAATACCTGTAGAATAGACCTCATCAACATACTGACTGCAGTTACAACTCATGACACCAGAATGCTTTCATATTACACAGATAATGAATACAAATAAACAATTTTCAGTTCAGAAAAACAGTGAGTAATGAACGCCATTACATTTTAAAGGGGAGAACTTCTGTACCTTTACAGAAAGTCTAAATAATGCCAAACTTTTTTCAAAAGTCCTTAAATAATCCATTTAAAAAAATGTTTTCAGGACACTGTAACTCTGATAATTTCTTTTTTCCCCACTTCCCATAATACAGCACACCAAGTCTTAGGTACTTCCTTTTGGCCTCTCTCTAACTCTAATTATACTACTGCAACAGCCACAGCTGTGGTTTCCATGAGAAAGAAATGTCAGTTAAGAATTTAGTATATACTTCCGTGCATTTTGCTGCAATTTTTTTTGCAAAATGAGAGAGTAGGCTTTCAACAGCCTACTTCAGCAGGGCTCTCTCAGCCACCAATTGTCTTCACCAACAGCCTGAGAGCCCTAGATTCTGTCTTGTTGCTCTTACATACACAGAAATCAACTTGGCACTTCTGATACATTCAGTTATCATAAAAGCATGCCTCTTTACCTCCTTGTTTCTTACTCATTGACTGAAATAAAGGAGGAAATGGTGATGAATAAAAGCCCTAACATGGTTTATGCACCATGGTTTATGTAGAGGGCTTTTTTAGTGCCCTCCACAAAAACCTGTTTTAAACCAAGATAACTGGGCTTAAGTGGCACGGAGAGACTTGAATTACAAGTCTTACAAGATTAATTGATAAAGAAACCTCAGTGTTTGTAAAGTCTCACTGAAGTGATAGAAGTGTTGTCTAATTTCCTTGGGAACCAGAAAGCCGTCTTCTTACACATGAATAGTAGAATAGTGTCTGTCCTCAACTTCTGGCAAGAAGGTAATGGCGAGGGAAGCTCTGAGGCACCCAGCACAGTGCTGAGAGAGAGTTCTTTGTCACTTATAAGAAAGGATAACAAGGCAGGAGGGAAGTTAAAGTCCAAACTGAGTTTTAGTTTAGAAAACTGCGGCTTTAGTTAAATTGCTTTTAAAAGAGCATGATCCAGGCTTGTTTGCAAATATTTGATTCTTTTTAACTTCTGCACAGGTACAGTAAAGCATAGAGTTGGAAAAAGTACAATCTTACTTTTGGTGAAAAATTTTGCATAAAAGCCCTTAGAAAAGACGAGCAGGACATGGTGTGAAAAGATTTAACCTAACAGTACCCTGGACACCAGAAATATCATATATAATTTAGATGATATCTTGGTTTGTTAAAACTTAAAACCAGAGGAGGTATTCTCACCAAAAACATTCAAATCTTTTCAGCTTGCCAATTTAACCCAGTTGAAAATCTGCTATGCTCAATGAACTCTGATGACTAGCTGGAAAGTGGACAGAATTTACTAAGTATATTTTGTCATCCATCCAGTTCTGGAAAATGTATTCTATTACTATGCCTATTATTAATAATCTAGGCAAACCTTACTGCTTATTTTTGCTTCGTTGCCCCATGGTTTCTGATCATAACCAGAGCATTATTTTAGTTTACCCTGTGCAATTTAGTATAAACATTTAAACTTTGCCACTAGGATACTCATATGTCTGTTTACCAGTAAGAACTTGCACCTTGGATGGATTAGCAGGCTGAAATACAGCTTCTTCAGCTGATGGAAATTCTGCAAATAGGCAGCCTCTGGTAAGCTCAAAGACACATGTTCTCTGAAAATTATTAAGTACAACATCTGTGTGCCCAGAATGTGGAAAAATCAGTGGGAATGATGAAGGATTCTTGTCCTTTCCTTGCTGAAATTTAACTCTACTTATTGGTTCTACAAAGTGATTTCCTATTAAAAAAAACCCAGATGTCACATTCTTTTCTTGTGTTAAAGTCTAATATTCATTTATAATTCAACTAATTGGTAAAGGTTGTTTCATCTGAAATAATAAAGCATGCAAAAGATTGCATAGAAATTATTAAGGATATATATGAAGTCGTATATATGACTCAAAGCTGTGGTCACTAATGTCTTTGCTGGGGATTTGGCTATGGGGTGTACTACAACTCACATTCTTTTAGTGTCTAGTTAAAATCCAGGCAGTTGAATATGTGCCTGTACAAGTGCTGTTGTCAGCTCAGACAATTCACCTCAAAAAAAGGGGGTCAAGCACCACCAGGTACAGATATGTTAATTTAATAAAAAGGACTTTTTTTTCCAGAAGCTAGGAGGACAATGAAAACATTAGGGAATAACTATGAAAAATTAAAGTCTACACAAGAGACTAAGAACTGGAATAAAGGGGAGAGAGGAAAGAGGCTTCTTTGTGATATGGGCTAAGGAAGGACAAAAGAAAAACAGTAGGTCAAAATAATGCTTTCACTGCGTGCAAACCCAAAGAAGGATGAGGACAAGACAAAAGGAGCTGAATATGTGATCAAAATTCTGACTTACCTTCTCTCCAGAAAGAAGCTGAAGAGAAGATGGCAACTTCTGCATGGGACTGTGACCACTTGGGAAAAAATGGCTGAAGTAAAAAAATTGAGATGAACTATGGAACCACAGAGCTTTTTTAGTGCCCTCCACAAAAACCTCATAAGTTTACTATAGCCATCCACAAAGATAGAAGAGTTTGGCTAATGGCACACTGGAGCAACGATAATGTTGAAAAAGCAAGCCTTAAAAATTTCTAAGCAATGGTAGCAACAAACATTATCTCAGAACACATCAAACAAAGCCAGTTGTTTTCTAAAAATAAGCGTATCTGTATATTTAAGAAAAAAGAATACTCATTTAGTCATTGCTGACCACTTGTTTGAAAACGTTTGTATCTTTCTTTGTGATAATGCCACAGCACGGAACTTGAATGAAGCAGATTGAGCTAATACTACATTTAAATATGCATTGATTTTGAAAACAATTCATTTTTTTATGTTAATATCATAGAGTGGCTTATCTTCTTGCATTTCTTTCAGAAAATTGTAGATGTTACCATGCCATTAGCTTCAGAAAACTTTAAAACATTTATCAGTAGAAAGTTGCTGAATTAGCACTAGGAAACTTCAAGAAAATGGAAAAGAATGAACTAGGTTTAAATGGCAAGATGAAATAGACAAATTTTTTTCTGTTAATTTTCATATTTGTGTGGTCATATACAGTTATAGAGACAATTCTGTTCTGTGTCAAATGTAAAATAGTTCTAATAAAATTACTATCACAAAACAGCCATATATGCCAAAATATTCTCCAGGCTGAACAGATACAGCTGTCTTTGCCTCTCCCAGTCCCTTAATAATCTCTGAGGAACATCACTGGACTTCCGCCCGTCCGCCATGTGTCTCTTGTACTGGAGAGCCCAGACCTGCACCCAGGACTTCAGATATATTTCATCATGTCTGAGTAGAGGGGAAGGATCACCTCCTTCAACCTACTGGTGACACTAGTAGATGGGAGAGTCCCCCAGGACCTTTCAAAGATGATCAAGAGTGGCTTTGCAATGATATTGGCCAGCTCCCTTGGTGCTTCTGGGTACATTCCATCAGGTAACGTGGACTTCTGTATTTCCAGTTGGTTGAAATGTTCCCTAACCTGATCCTCCTTCAGTAAGCATGGCTTCCTTGTGCCTGACTTTCCCACTGGTCTCAGAGGGATTCTTGAAGGGCAATCTTACAGGGTGACTTTCCTGAGTTGTCCTAAGACTCCAACTCACACTGTGTCCACCTAGACCTCTCCTCCGTCTGTCAGGTGAGGCTGCAGTTTGTCATTCCTTCATCCACTGAGGTCTACGTTTCCTGTGCCTTCTGACCACAAAAAATGTTCGTCAGGAGTATTTTCTTAGTCATCTGCCAGCACACATATATGCTATTAATTGATACATTATATCCTGACGTACTCTCTTTACAAATATATGTAATGTAAATATTATGCAAAATTCCTCTGGAATCCTCATGATTTTTAAATAGCAAATAAGAGTACTTCAAAACAACAGCACTAAAAACTAAACCATTAATTTCTCTGAATCTTGGAAACTATATCCTGCTAACATTTGTACAGTATTTTATTGTTCAGTCTGGTTTTGCTTCAATGCAGTGATTAATATTTCAGCAAGTGATTCATGTTTAATTTCTTTTGCATCCCAAATGTCTCCCATATAATCAGAAGGTGCCAAATAAAATCATTCTATATTATACTGAAACGAAATTATCTCAGAAACAAGTAGAAATATTTTGCATTTGTAGAAGAAAACGTCGCTGATTTCTCCCTCGGTTGCTCCTCTATAATATACTGATCTTGAGAACCTGATTTGCATAATCACTTTCTTGTTATTTTTCATTATTTTTACAGGATATTAATCAAAAGAAATATAAGAACGCAGTGATTTGCATAATCCGTACAAGGGCACACCAGTCTTTCTGTTATGATTGGTTGATAATTTTTTAGGTATGTGTTTGAACTCAGAGCACTAAGGCTGTCCGCCAGAAGACAGAAAACATATTCATATGTCACTTTTCGTGTTGAACTAGAGAGTTTTCATGTTTCATATTTTCATGTGTTTCATTGGGGTTTTAATGTGAAAATTTTGAAGTTTTCATGTAACAGAAGACCAAAACTGATAAATAAAACCTCTATATATCTAGTATTATTACGGAAAAAGAAGCATCATTACCTTTTAAAAAACTATGCAGCATCATAACCTTTAAGAATACTATGCAAAAAGGCATCACCAGCAATATGGGCCCTTGTAATTAGTCAAGTATTTCTTTTTCTCCACTGAAGATCTTCAAAACACTGATCAGCCACAGACATGGTTGAGAAAACTATGCACCAACTTTTGTGTAGGGAAGAGGTTCCTTGAAAACTTACAGATGTGCCAATCCATCACTTCTACTTCTTAGTAGGCAGGTGCATATTTAAAAGATGTGGAAAGGAAATGAATGCTGCCTGTCACTATTAAAAAACTTGAATTTTGATAAGATATGCTTTATGGATACTCCTCCTTTTACTGATAGAATCATGTGACCAAGAAGGAAAAAAATTAAGTGACCAGGAAAATTATTACAGTTACTTGAGAAAACAAATTAATGAAAGCTAGTCTGCAGCTTAACAGATAAAAATGATCAATGATGAAGGGTGGGGGGGCGGGGGGATGGGGAGGGACAGGAACCACAAAAAGAGGCTGTATCTCTAGCAGGAAATATAGCTATGCTGGCAGAAGACCTTAAGATAGACAAAATGCAAAAGCCGCTACAGAGAAATAATTTAATGTTCCAGAAAAACAAACAAGAATTGTAATTTACTGTGTGAACTCGTAATGAGGCAAAATGCCTTTGTAGATAATTTCTTCAGAAAATAAAAAGAATACAAAGGAAATATATAAATGTATCATATTTTTATCATATATTGACATCAGATAAGAAAGGCTTCAATGCCAACATGATGCGTATGTGACAGGATTGTCTGAAAAAGGAGTCTCTAGTCTAAAATAGTGTAAAAGACACAGCCTGTATTCTAGAATACTCCAGTCTGTGCCCAGCTACGGACCCGATCCCCTTGGGCCTCACTGAAGACTGACTGCTTGGCCAGATGTCAGCCCTGTCTGCTGGTAGTGGACCCACCTGCTGCCCCATGCAGGGGCTGCCCCCTGCTGCCCCCTTCCTCAGGGACCACCTGACAGTGCCAGGGCTGGTAAGTCCTCTGCCCTGGTGGCTACTCTTACACCCAACTCCTTCGCCCTTGCTGGTCCCTGACAAATTCACTATGAAATCCAAAATGCCTTTGAATTTATTGATTGAAAAGAAGGAAAAGGTGTTAGGACATACAGCCTATTTGATGTCATGTAATACAAGAGGACATGTTAATGCACTGAAATACCACTGTCTCCTTCATGAATAAAGCATCAACCTTGTTTACATCTTTCATAATTAAGGTGATATTACACCTTTCTGATACTCCGTACTTGCAGAATAAATTTAAAAAAAAAAAAAAACAAACACCAAAGAAAAAGAAAATGAAAGTTAGTAGAAGTTATAGATGCTTGTTTCACTCTTCACATGAAGTGAACAGCCAGATTGCCACAGAGGAACAGAATCAATAACTTCAAAGACTACTGATTGGAACTAGAGCATCTGAAAAAAAGGCAACAGTTCAAATTTGGAAACATGAAGTTCATATGGAATGACATAATTTTTATCACTGTGTCCTTATCAGAGATGTATATATAAGAAAATACAGTCATATAAATAATGCAAAATAGATTCTATTGCAGAGAAGAGAGAAAGGTGGAACTAGTTGAATAAGATAAAGGATACATTGATTGCTCAGGCATCTGAAGAAGTAAAGGTATTTAATGAATAATAACAGTTGATCTTCTTGCCTGATGATACAAATCTTTTGATGATCACTGTAACTGACAATTTATGTGTGGCAGTTTGAGGAAAAAAACTGCTTGAAAGCTTTTGTTTTAAACTGACCAATTGGACTATTCCCTTCCATGCTACGATTACACATCTCATTGGTTGAGAAAGTTTCTCGAGAGCGTACTGTGCCTTTAAGAGCCGGGTACCACAGGCTCTTTTGCGGCTTTTCGGCTTTTGGGCTTTTGGGCCTTTTCGCTCTCCGGGACACTTCCGGCTTTGCACTGCGAGGGGCGCCGCGGACCTTGCAGCTTCGCTCCGGGAAGAGGCTTCTTCAGACTCGCGGCTTGGCTCCAGGGACCTTACAGGCTGTCTCTCCTCGGCTCGGACCCTGCCCGCCTGCCTGCTTGCGGCTACGGCTCCCCCGCGCTGCCGGAGCGGAGCGGAGCTGTGTGCCGGGGAAGCCCCCCGCCGCGCCGCCTGGGACAGACTGCGCTGGCCGCTGGGACCCGCGCCTCGGGGCTGTGTCTCCCTCTCTGCCGCCAGCGCTGCTGCTTCTTGCTGCTTTGCTTCCTTTAATTCACACGACCAGACTGGTAGGAACAGCATAGCTTGGGGTTTGCACGTTGGAGCCCGGCGTTCGTAACAGCTGCGGATCCTTTGTTTACTCCACGAAAGCGCACACGTGGCGGCGCCATTTTGGACTCTGCACGGCACCATCCCCCTCTGTCTCTTACTCGCGTTTAACCCTCGCTTTTCCATCCCGTATAAACCCTCAGATTTTGCATTGGTTTTTCCCTGCATATTATATACTTCGTTCTAGTTTTAATAAAGTTTGTTTCAGTTTTCCAAACGTTCAGAGGTCTCACAAAATCTTTCTTTTCCTTTTCGTATCTCTGCTTTTTAATCCTTTCTCTCCCGGAGGAGAGGGGTTCAGGGATAGGAAAGGGCACGTCCCTGTGATTGGCTTGCCTCAGCCAACCGGCGACATTATGGAAAAGTGCCTGAAAAACAGCTGATCTGAAAGATTACGAAGTCTTAAAAATTACAGACAAAACCAAAGAGCATCCTTATATGCCCCCCTCCTGCAGAGCAGATAATCCAATAAAACTTCTAAATCTAGATCTTAAAATGACCTAGATGCTCAAAAATGGCACCTAATTACCAGATTTAGATACCAGAAACTACTTACTAAAATTCCCAACTTTAGCTACCTCATCTGTTAATTAAAGTTCTCAGACAGCTAACTGCTGACTAGAGAGAGACAAGATCCTCAGTCAGAATAGCTAGGAAGGCTGTTGATTTAAATGCTAGCATGGAAATATGAAGTTTGAATTTCCATCCTGTGCATTCCAGGATGACAGTTTCTCTGCTGAAGCAAATGCAAAATCACCATGTAATAGGGCATTGAAATAGCTGGTGATACCTGACATGATTTAAGGGAACGTGGCTACTAAAGAATGTGAACACCTCAGGTTGAGGCTTGTTTAGGTTTTAGAAAGAAAATTTACAACTTCAGGAGAAGGTTCAGGGCCGATGTTGCTGTTTTCCGAAAGACATGTAAAGGAAAAGTTTTAAGATTGACGTGGTCTCTCTGTTTTCTCCTTGGCTGACCCTAGGGAGCATTTGCTCAGCAGATTGTGAGGCTCCAGACCTCCCTCAATTTGTAGCTCCCAGATAGTACAGGCAGTACAGGCACATAGTGTTGGACCTCCAGTTTCACTTAAGATACCACACGGCATAAGTATCTCAAGTTCAGAGTTGCTATGTATGTTTTACTAATTTAACTCTTTTCACTCTGATTCCACTTCTTTACTACACTTTCACCTAAATGACTAATGGCTTTTCCCTCTCTTTTTTTTTTTTTTTTTTTTGAGGGGTGTTGTTACTCATCTCTGTATGGTTTCACTAACATGACTTCACCTAAATAAAAGTCCTGTTTCTAAAAAAAACTACTTTACTACTTTTAAGAGATCCATACAACAGTTTTAAGGTCATATTAACTACAAGCACCAAATAGTTGGAACACTGAACTTCAGCACACTGTATAGAAGTGGAACAATACAAGAAACATCTTAAGCATACCAATAGAAAACAAACAGGTATCAGAAAGTATTCCTTCTGAAAAAGCTGAGAAAGGTGAAATATCACTAACTTTGTCAAAGATTGTTCTTAGTGTTCTCTAATCTTTAAGGAATAATTTTTCTGATAAGTTCAAGAAATGTTAGTGGTACAAAATATCAGACTGCAAATGGCTACCTCAGCATGGAAATGTGAAACCTAATTAGTAGGCTTTCACAAAGAAAAATCATTTGGTTTTGTATGTACAATATTCATTATGCTGAATCCTAAAAACCAGCAACTTCCCTGCCACCATTGTCCACCCGTGAGATATTACTACCTTACAATAAGAACTAGGAAAGTGCCTCCCCATCATGTTTAAAATATCCATGAAGAAACAATACCAGATGAACTGAAATGAAGCTGAAATTTGCCATAAATGGAACAGAGTTTGCAAAGTTCAAATTTGGTCACTAGGAAACATTTCTAAATATCTCTGACTAAGTAACTGGAAGTGCTGCCAACGCTGGATTAGTGTTGTACCACATGCAATTCCTCTTGTCACACACCAGAGAATACATGGAGTGATGGGAATAAATTAAAATTTAATCTTTTTGATGTCTGTCATTTTTCAGAACTCCCTATGAGGCTGTTTGTACAGTTCAGACAGAAGCCTTTTAACTGTGCTGAAGGCAAGTCAGACACCTTCTGTACACTGAAAAGACAGAAAACTCAGTCCTTCTCAACTGTCACTAGTCTGCAGTTGATTTACTGTTCAAATGAATATTGTTTTAAAATTATCTAATTGAAAATAATGAGATAAATAGTTACACCTTTTTAGAGAACTTAGGGAAATCCTATTTTCTCAGTGTAAACACCTAAAGAAAAAACCAGAAAGAGACAAACCTCATTCCTTCACACGAGGCTGAAAATATTTTATTACTAATCAATGCTTACTTGTGCTGCTAATGTCTATTGCACATTGCATTAATGCAATATATATCTTCAACCTTGCCATCAGAAAAACAGGCATAAGAGAGTTTTCTGATATCTTTGTGCTCATCAAGACTCCTAGTGGAACCAGATAACTGCTTCTGCAGAGATCACTTAGAATTCCATCAGCTTCTAATAAGTACCATTACTCAAACAAAAATGTCCCTAACTTCCACCAGAAACTGCACTTTTTTGAGCTTCCTGTGACCAGAAGCCAAGATACTGGAAAGCCTTACTCTGGGACAGACCTAGATTCACCAATATTAGATGGAAGATCTGTTACTCCACCTAGCCCCCTTCTAGATCTTGGAAATGAGCAAAACAACATTATTTGGTGTTTCTCGACCATATAAAAAAATAGGATTAATAAGTCCTTGTTATAAGTCAACAAGAGTTGGTACTGGTACACTACAGTGTAAATATAACAGAATAACAGAATACAGCTCTACCAATTTACATGGCTTATGTTAATCATTTTCCAGCACTTGAAATGTTTAAAAATATAAACAGAATGTACCACAGCTAAAGGAAATATATGCCACAGAGACACTGGGATTCATTTTATTCTCATTTATATATGTAGCAAGAGCATGTGCAATATCAGTGGAATTATACTAGCATAAAAGTGGTACAGGAGAGGAATTAAGCACATTGTTAAGAACATGCAGTAAATCATTTAATGTAATCTGCCATGGGATTCTTAGGTGTACCAATTCACCAAGGCAGAGGAGCACCCAAAGTTGGCTGTATTTGACTGATCCAGCACCAGAGCTAGATGAGGATAAAACGTATCTATCAACTTTGCGGACGTTGAGCCATCACAGCTTCCTCAGAACCCTAATGACTGTAATCTACTCATGAATCAGTCATAAGTTACACAAAAGAGGCAGCTGATACTGAGCTCATATCAGAAAATAGCATGCAAAAAACAAAGTGAAATGCACTAACCACCACAGCCTTTGATATGGAGAGCTGTTAATTCTACAACTGAACAAGAATTGTGTAACCAGTTATACCATGAAATGTACATGGTGAACTTTTGCTGAATTGGCCCCGCGGCAGAGTGAGGAGGAACACATTTAAAATTTCATATATTTATATTTTAAAGTTCAGCTACAATGAGCTTACTCACTACTGTCTATAAAAAATGCTGAGCATGATAAACCCTTTTCTACATGGCACAGAAAAAGGAGAGAAAAGCAAAACCAATACAAAACCTACTAAAGACAAGGTTTTGCAAAGGTGGGGGCAGTGAGATGGCAGAGCAGAAGCAACGATGCAATATAGTCAGTGACACTAGCATGCAAAGCTAAAGTAGAAAACAGCAGCTACAAATATCCAACATCTGTTGCCCACATTAGAAGAGCAAGGTGAGTATTGCCCCAAGATGGTGACAGTGTAATGAAAACAAAATACCGTCTTCAAGGTTAGCATTACTGAATACTGATAAAACAGCCGCGGTGAGCCTCTGCTCCAAACGGCACTTAGAGCCCAGTGTAGAGATGGTTTTTGGGAAAGGGGATGAAAACTTGCTAAGGTCTGCAAACTGATTTTCAAGGATATAAAATCATAACAAGTTGTGGTCTGCCACTGCAGCTGTCAGCTAGCTAGAGCATGTGAGGAGTGACAGCTTTAAAAACATTTCTCAGATTAATTGTTAAATAATTATACTACTACAAAGAGAAGCTACTCTAGGTTGCTTTATTTTAAGTAGTCTGAGAGTCTAGAGAAGGACACAAGAGAAATGGTTTTGCTCTGGATAATGGAGTGTGAAAACAGGATTAGGCCCATTTTACATGTGCAATTATATTACAGCTTCTCTTGCACAGGAAATGATTCACCTTTTCCAGAGAGCCATTTACTAAATTAGAACATCGTGTTCATACGCAGCCAGATCCATGCTTGCTGAAGGCAACGAGGCATACTACCAACCTGCAAATCAGCCTGTGTGTTACTCAAGCTATTGCGATGTGCAACAAATAACTTCAGTGTGACATTCCATACTTTGTCGTACACTAGATTACAGCTGACAAGGTTAAGGTTTTTTTTGAAAATTTATTATCTCCTTTGACTTCCCACACACAGGGGGCAAACTAATAAAAAACAAAACAAAACAAAACAAAACCTGGTTTCTGGGTAAAGTTTGTAACACATCATTCCCCTGGTGCTCTGCAATTAGTGTTTTGCACCTGCCAGGCTTTCCATAGGAAAATTAATTCAGCTTGTCATCAGTGCACTGTTACCATGTAAATTCTCTCATCAAAACTCTGAGCAATGTTTTGTAACTTTCCTTCACAACAAAAGAGTAGGCCACCGCAACAGAAAAACCTACAAGTTAATGCATGTATGTGGGAGAGGGCAAATGCTTTGCAGCCACGATTCTCACTGCTGAGAGGGCACAAAGGAATCTGTCAGTGTTATGGCTTTCTTTTTTTTTTTTTTTTTCCCCGTCCTCTACTGCTGTGGCAAGTTAATATGCTCACACTGTTTCACACTCACTTGCAAACATGGAAGTACCTGAAATCCTCAATCTCCCCCTTCAGAACTCACTGCTGCTGGACAGACAGGGGACAGTAAATGGACAAGAGACCGAACAAGTTACCAAAGCAAGATATCTTTCTTCTGTGTCTGCCAACAAGAAACTGTGTTTCACCAGTGGGAAAACTTTCTTGTTTTTCCATTGAGATGCTTCCTACCACAGTCCGCAATGTCAAATTTCCTCTCATTCGTAATGGAGAGATGAGTCAGTAGCTAGCTACTTAGAGAAGGACAGAGCTCACAAGAAGGACCTCACTACACAAGTGACGTTACAACACACACATAAAAAAGCCTTTATCAGGGCCTTTCCTCTGATTTTAGAAAGATTGTGTTCATTCCATAAAGGAAGCTTCTCTGTTAAATTGATTCACCCTAGTGTAGTTGGTGTGAATGGAACTGAGACAATTTAGAGCTGAGGGCATGGCCCAATGACTTTCTAACTTCTATAATTTCATGTGTCAGAGAGAAATACTACTGTGTAAACTGTCAGCTCAGATGACCCTTTGGTGTTGTCCTTACAAATGTGAGTTGAATACTTCATGATCAACTGCTTAACTATGGCAAACTTGCTAATAAAACAGTAAGGTCAAGGTCATTCAAAGACAGAAGTGACATTTGTGGAAAGTTTTTACATTTGATTAAAGACGACAAAATTTGAGCTAAATAGGCATGACTAGAAGCACTAGATGCTAAATTATTCAGTATAATTCCGTGATTCAGAAACATGAATTAGCTGATGCTCAAGGCAATGAACTGTTGATGTTTTAATGTGGAAAGTTCTGCCTGTTGTCACTAATAAGAATTGACCTGACAAATAATTCTCTCTCACTTGCCGCATACGTCCATGCAATGATGCCAAGCAGGACATGGGTACTAAGTAATTAACTGAAATTTCTTCTGAATTTACCTTAATACATGCCAAGACTTTTCATAATTTTGACATTTACTTTCAGAAAATTAATAATACATGGTGATGAATAGGGTCATGAAGTTCAGATTTGTGATTAACTTCTGTTTTGAATGTACTATGTGGAGTTATGACAAGGACAAGATCCATCAACATGGTGTACGTATCATAGTGGCAGAGCAATGAGGCACAACATAATCATACATCCCTTCTATCAGTAATGGTGCATTAACAGTAATTTTTGTCACATAATAATTATCCGGGATGAAGGAAGCAATTATAACGTACAGAAATTGTTTGAAAATCTTCCTGAAAGTATTTTAAATTTTTAACAGACACTGACATGCATATTCCTCCTTAAAATATTCTCAGTGTTAAGAAGGGAAAATCAGGTTTGCATATTTTAAAGAAAAGAGTACTAGGATGGTATTCTGCATTGGAACCCACACTTTGTTGATTTATTTTGTCTAAAATTATAAACTGAAGATTTATACATATTTGGCTTCTCTCTGAATTCTTAATTCTTTAAATATCTTGCATATTGTAATATGAATTTCAATGAAGATCTCGTATAATTCATTTCAGGTTTCAGAAAGTCTGCTTCTCTTCGAACTTTTGGTGCAATTTCAAGTAAATCAGTACCCAGTCCAAAATAAGTATCTGTTCTGAAACAGCATAGTCACACAGAAACCACACAGCAACTAGTTGTACTTACATGCTATACTATTGGGGTTATGCTATAGTTATTGTGATCCTTCGCAATATGGACAGCCTGTTTGTTCTTGAAAAAACTCTACCTGCTTAATGTGAAAGGCAGTTTTATAAACACTGAGCCATAATTTTGAAAAATGTCAGAGAAAATTAATATAGACGATTTTAAAACAAAACAAAACAAAAAAACCCATAAAAGATGCCTCATCATCCATTTCCATTTTACAAGAGTGTTTCTCCCCAAGGATAAAATTACATAAAAATGTAACTTATTAGCTACATTTTGATGTTACTTCTCTTGCCCTATTTTTAATCATTATTGTGTTTGTTTTAAGAGCTCCTAATATCAATATTTTATCTTGAAGGTTTGTCTTCATGGTCTGATCATGATAAAAATTTAAACTTTTAAGCTCCTAAGTGCAAATCTATAAAGAAGCTACTAACTCCATTTCATTTATAAAACTCAGATATAGGTGCAGCTAACTATATTTGCAGTTTTCAGATCAACTGTTCAGAAACTTCAGTTCCCTTGGCTCTGCATGTTAATTCCTCTGTACACTGAAGTCAAAGGCAAAATTCCAGGTGACTTTGGTGAAGTACTAGCAAATCGCGTATGAACATAAAGAGATTTTTAAAAATGGTCAAACTCTTCAAATAACAATACAGGAATATCTGCATGCTTTTATTACATACATTGATATATATTAATTTACACGTTTTCCAAATAATGCAAGAATTTTATGCTTGATAAACAACCCAGAATCTCTTTATTGAAAAGCCTCTCATAATTGAAATTAATAAAGCTTTAACATTTCTGAAAACTGCATTTTTCCTCTCTGCTATTTTTAAGCATTTCTTCTATCAGCCCAAACAGCACATGGACATAAAAACATTTAAAATAACACACTCACAGAAATTTTACTTTACATTTTCATTATCACAAATCAAAAACTGGGAAAACCATTTTAAGATGTAGCATAATAGTAAGATAGATGTTTTGATTATTAAAGAAGACTACCTTCTGCAACGGGAAGAAAAAAATAGTAATTGTGTTTAATCCTTTTCTCTACCCATTAATTAGCTCCTCTTTTATTTCGTTGTAAGATGCTTCACTGGTTTTGTTCCTTGCTTGAAAGTCTGACATTTTGATTCTTTCCTGCATTTTAAAAATGAATTGAACATTAATAACAATAACAAGGAGGAGGTTATTGATCACAGAAACAAATAAAAATTCTCATAGACTAGTTTATACAGTCCTGTATCTATGGCAAGAAGACCTGTTTTGGCAGGATTCAAGCTAGGGTGAAATGAATCACAAAAATCACAGTTAATTCATCAGGACCAAGTCTTTGCCTAGAGTGGAAGCAAATCTTTAAAGTATTTTACAAGTTACATAAGAGAAATATCTTTAAAATAATTAATATTTAATGAAAGACTACTAACAATTCTTTATGGAATAAAAACGTTTTTTGAAGAAATTATAGATGTTACCTGAAGTAATGTTGGAGAAAATTAATCTTCCTACTAGCCTTTTTCTGGCCAAGAAATCATTATAACTGTGACATATGTGTCATCAGCAAATGATTATTCATTTATTATCTCACATGCATGAAATTACTCAAAGTTTCACTGTTACTCTAGTCCTCATTTGCACCACTCTTCTCTGTCATTGTGTATATGCTCTACAACATTGTTCTTAAAGTTCTGCTATCAGAAAATACTCCCTTCAAAGTCTTCTATACTAGCCTTTCCACATATTCACAGGTTATTGATTTTCGGTTGGATACAGTCTGGAAATACGCTACTGTTAAATTTGTCCCAGATCATTTGTAATACCTTGATTTTCTCAAGTGTGTTTATAATGAACTCGGTATAAATATGTATGGCAATCTACTGCTCACATCCTTGTGAACTTACCATTACTTATCAGCATAACACACATACCAGTGGATGACACTTTTAAAAGCAGTCAATACAGGGGATTAATATCCAGCTTTAGGTGTCATTTGATGGATGGTAGTAGCTTACAGTTAAAAGGAGTTCACCACTTTGAAGAAAAATGGGAAGGATTTACTACTCTTCTTACTTACTCTTCTAAGAGTAAGAAATGAAGTATAGGAAAGAACGTCCAATAAAATGTACTCCCCACTGCTGGACTCTAATCCCAGAGCAAAACTGGGATCACCAAATAGCTTTTATATTCAGTGCCGAGCATTCATGTCTTAAGTCATTAATTTACAAACTGATGCTTGATTCTATCACCTTTGCTGCCAACATTCGAGTTGTTTGAGCTAATTGCTTCCTTATTCACTGAAACAGGTTGCATACAACTTGACAATTTGATTGGAGATACAGTGATTTGTCACGTAGAAATACCACGGCATTGGGCTGCATAAGCCCCAATGGGAATATTAGACATAGCTTGGCAGTTTTCCGTATCAAGCATTACAAGTTTTAACGGACTGTATATTTGTGTAAAGAAAATAATGTTTATGAGAGGCAGTCTGTAGCACATGCTTTCTTCTGGTTAGTCACACCATTCAGACACTTCTGTCACTGCTCCTGCAACATGAATCTATGTGTTGACAGCTTTCAGAGCCACAAAAAGTTAGAGTAAACATAAAGAATTTCAGTATTGACCAGGATAAATGTTGGGGTGCAAAAACAATAGTAAAATTTAATGCAAAGTAGATTCTAATATTTTGATTTGAGAAAAAAGGTCGTAACTACACTGAAAAAAATCTTCAGCTACAGTACAGCACATAGTATTTCATTCATTGATAATACAAAACATTGCCAGCCAGCCAGCCACTGAAAAAACTTGTTATACACACTTAAACCTGTCTGAAGCAGGTTATTTAAAAATGCATCTGCAGTTCTTAGCCCAGAACAACTTGTTAGTCTCTTAATATTATACTATTTATATCCCTTTCTTCTAAAGAAGTTTGTATGTGAGATGACAGAGCAGAGATCCCAGACCCGGTGTTGCACTGGAGAGCCCGCTCAGCCGCAGGGACTAAGTGTCCACATACACAACTTCCAGCAGACCCACAGAAGAAAATCTGACTAGCTGCAAAAGGTGGGTCTGGATCTGAAATTCTGAATCAAGATATCATTTTGCATCCCTTGTCATTACAAAACTTACTCCACCATTACACATGATTTTTCTACTTTCTACTCCTTCCAATCTTTTCATTTTTGGATATGACTGTGATCTTATTTGAAGTAATTTTTGAGCAGCACAACTTCACTAGTTTCAGAGGTTTTGTTTTTTTTTTTTTTTTACAGTAGTGGAATTATGTTAGAGTTAAACCAATGATTTTGACATGATCGTTGTCAACGTTAGACTCATTTTGCAGAAAGATGGTATTTTTCCCGACTTGCTACGGCAACAACATCCAGAGACTTGCTGTGACAGCATGGGAAAGGGTGGGAGTTGTGATGAAAATGAAGCCATAAAAACATCCCTCTTGGCAACAAATTAAATCTGAAGTAGACATATTACTATTTTCTCTCCATACATCTATCTTTTCCATGCTATCTTTCCATGAGATTGTTAAAAATCCCTGGTTGCTGTTTCAAAATCGTGTGATGAGCAAAAAGTTATTTGCTTTGGCACTTTTAAGATTGGAAAGTGCTGATGCAGAGTTCTCAGGCTAATAAATTCAGGCTTTAGCATTTACCTTGGCTCTTTAAGGCAATATTTTATTACTTCTGGTAATTACAGGAAAGCCCTGAGGGGATCTTGGGTGATATATACAGTATAAATATGAGTATTGATTCAGCCAGTCAATCAGCCAGGCATTATTTTATATAGTATATCTACCTTTCAGTGTTCGTCTTTGGTCACTGTAGGTAAATAATGCAGAAGGAATTAGAACCATAAATAAAGCTTCTGCATGGGATGAATAGTTCTGACAGAAGATGTAGTCCATAACAAATTCGCACATGAGAGCAACTTATTAAAAAGATGACCAGTATTCTAGTTTCTGTAGTACTGCTCTCAATTGTGCCATGAACCAGATGCCAGCCACATTCTCTAGAGACCAGCTACTAATTCCTTGGCTAAGGAATTAATGTAAAATTATTTTAAACATGGGCTGCTTCCCCTCTACTCTTTAACAATTCCCACAGTGCTGAAACTGTAATGAAAAGAGATAAGAAGCTCAGGCAGACAGTCATTTGCAATCCAGCCAGGTGGATATAACTGCACAGGGACAGGTTTTTTCTTTTTATGCTTTTTATCAAATTGAGGTTAAATGCATCTGATTTCTTAAAATGCCTCATTTCACTCCTGTAAGTATACGTACTTCAAAGTGACCTTCTTATTTGTAGATTCACAGGTTGGAGAGGACATATGCTGCATGATGCTAATCCAGCAAAAAATTAAAATGCATTCTTAACTGTATGAGTATTCATTAAATCAAACATTAAGCCTCAGATTATTTTTGAGAGTGTCAGCTGTTTGAAGTGAAAGATATGTATAAGTGTTTTGCTAGATAAGATATAAAGTTCTTACATTTCCACTATTTCTTGAAAAACAACTGACACACACAAAAAGAAAATTAAAAAATTAACATGGAAGTATCTGAAATCTGGTTTGGTTCTCCATATTGCAGTAAATGTTGTTTAGTAAAAATAGAAGTTTAGTAGTATTTCAACTCTCAAAACAGTGTTCGTATTTGGCAACAAATAGTATGCTGGGTTGACCCTCGCTGGATGTAAGCCAACATCCTGTCACTCACTCACCCCCACAATAAGATGGGGGAGAATTGGAAGCACATAAGAGAGTTAAAGACAGTTTGATAAGAGAAGGAAAGAAGAAAGAAAAGGAAAAAAACTGATGCAAAGGCACTCAGCACCTCCCACAAGTAGACTGATGATCAAGCAGTCCACAAGCAATGGCTACCTACCCAAAACCAATCTACCCTCCAGTTTTAATTTAATGATGCTCATGGTGTAATATGGCATGGAATATCTGTTTGGGTAGTTGGAGTCAGCCTACCTGGCTGTGTCCCCCTCCCACTCACTTGCCCAACTCCAACATGCTCACTGGTGGAGCAGAGCAAGACAGAGGAGGCTGCAACACTGTGCAAGTCCTGCTCAGCAAAAGCCAAAATGTTAGTGTTATTAATGCTGTTATGGTAACATATACAAAACACAGAACCACAAGGGTTGCTATGAAGAAAGTTAACTCCACCCCAGCCAGATTCAGAAGAGCTGTAATTCCAGAAAAATACAGAGAATTAAAAGACCTAAACTCTAATATCTTTCCATTGACTAAGACTCATGGTCCAACAGTATTTTTGCGTCTTATTTTCCATGAATAGTATCTGTTCCACATACTGTTTATTTCAGTGGCAGTACTTGTGAAAGTACTCTTCTTAAAAAGAAGGCAGCAGAATTTTTTCTACGTGGGATCTTACCTGAGATCCAAAACCATTTTGAGAAATTAATTTTTGATCTGTAACACAGTCTAGCACAAACTATTACCAACCTACAGCTCAGTGAGTGGCCTCTGCTACGTTCATCATATCTGATCAACACTGTTACATATTAACAGACCATATAATACCTCCTCCTAATCAGTTCTGAAGAACTTAATAACATAACACTGTCTTGTTGCTTCCAATTTCCCATCTATTCAACTCATAAGCAAGGTTGTTTGCCAGTGATCCTGATATATAAACTTTAAGCAATATCAAATTCTTCTAGAGAAATGTGAATTAATACCTGACCATTTAGTGGTTATTCTGTTTGGTAAACTTCTATGGGATTCTTAAATAATAGCTGAATGAATAATGGAGTTCATCTAGAAAAGAGTAATTTGCTAGGTTATTTCAAAGTAGCATTCACCAGAATTATATTAGTGAAAAGCACATTATTGTATTATTTTTTCCTTAACAGTATACTAAAACATAAAGTACTCTTTGGAGAGGTCAATAACACTTCAGTTTAATTTAACTTTGTTCAGTTCAATTGATTTGATTTCTGATTTGACAGTTGCTCTCCATGCCTTAACAACTAAGTCTATCCAACTGTATCACGGCAGGTAGGCTTTTAAACTGACAGACAAAGGAACAGAATGTAAGTATCTTCATATTTTCCATTCAAGCAAACACATATTGACAAGTACGCAACTGCTGACGTGCAAGGTTATTCCAAGAAACATATAACAGATATAACATATAACATATTTCAGTACCCAAACTAATTTGAATGCTTGTCAATTTAGGTAACAATTTATATAATTTATAATTTATACTCTATAAGATATCTCATAAATAGAGGAATAATTCTGGAGATATTCCTGTTTACTTACCAGAGTTCACCAGTGGGTTATTATTCTCAAAATCCCCAGAGCATCCAAGTGCAGTCTCATGTATCCTCAAAACCAGCACTATTCCCTTTGAACTCAATTTGTCTAGATTGTCTTTGCTTTTGAAAACTGTCAGGTATATAAAGACTGAACATCATTATTAGCATCATAACTCTGCCAGGATGATTGAACACTAAATAATGTAGAAATATATGCAAGAGTCTCCATTTATTAGACCCAGTTTGCCCAAGATCTGTTTGAAAAGACTGTATAAATCATTTCCAGTCTTTTACAAACTCTCTTTGCTCATAGATTGTTAGTGGGGAAAAGTCAACATTTCTAATTGGCATTTAGAAGTACAAAAGATGCATGGAAAAAATGCCACCATAGAAATCTTGTGTCTTTGTTTGAGTTAGAACAGGACTAATTCTGTTTAGTGATATTACTTTTCAGTTCTGTCTCTTCTAAGTAGCTGCACTTTCTCATGTTACTGGCATATTTTTGCAGTCAGTATCTGTTTCTAGAAGTGATAACACTTGATGTTTACAGTTGCTACCGTGGATCGGTGCACACCAAAGGCTCTTGCTTATACTTTCTCCAGTGAAGAACAAGGTCACTGCTAAGTCCTGTGTACCATGTTGGGGTGCAGTAAGTCAGAGGCTGCACCTGCGGGGAGGAGCAGACGGGACAGGTGACCCTAACTGACCAACGAGGTATTCCATTCCATATACATCATATTTGGTATGAAGCTTAGAGACCACGAGGGTCAGCCTTTTTCTTCAATGGCTAGGGTCCAAAGAGGACTGTCCATTCTGCCTTTGATCCCAATCCATGCATTTCTGAATCCAGTTCCTGAATCCAGGTCCTGTATCCATTTCCCATCTGCTGCTGAGCCCAGATAACACAGCAAGATTTTCAGATCTATCCACACGCTCTCTTTTACCTAAGATTACTCACTCATAAGCTCTGGCAATTTGCAATGGAACACTTTAAGAATTTACCCTTCTCGTTTTTCCCGTTCCTGTCCCTTGCCAGAGACAACAAAATGGACAGAGTTTATATGAGGATCCAAGGGTCATTCTGGTGAGAAAGAAACTTAAGACCCTCTACAACTTCTCATTGCCCACCCTGATACTACACATCCTGTTCACCTCTTCCACAGCCTCTTCCTCTGCAACTCAACCAGGACCACCACCTCCTCCAGAGGAGGAGCGGCAACAGCCAATTCCTGAAGCCCTAAACCTGGACAGCAACATCTTCCCTCCCCAGCTCCAGCTAAGTCAATGCCTTTGACGTGTCAGCACAGCTTCTCTAGGTGGTGCTAGGATTATCCTGTCACATCACCACTGCATCACTGCACAGTGTCAAGCAATCCATGCTGTCTAAAGCAGAGTTTCTGGTGCCCTTTACATCCACCTTCACTACCAAGGTCATTACTAGTTGTTCCTGTTTCCTGCACTGTTCTTACCAAGATAAATGCTCTCACACGGACAGTCATTTGATATATGCAAATCATACATCACATGAAGTCTGAAAATGGAGACTTTCCCTAATCAAGAACCAGATAATAAGGAAATGCCTAACACAAGCCATTAGGTGCAGATTAACCCAAAAACAACTAAAAGCAGAAGTCCAAATCTAAACAAAGCAAGAGCTAGTGGGCTGCAGCACAGAGCACATCCCAAACCCTTGCAGAAATATAGGGAGGAGGAGACACTCCTCTCTGCACCTATCCTCAGTCTGGCACCTGCCTACCCTGAACACAACATTGAGCCTTCAATGAGGGCCAACGTTGTACGTGGGCTCCAGCAGGGTTCACAGATCAGGACGCTGCAGTGGACTTCGCAGGCAAGCAGCCTTGTGAGACCGTTGCCAGTCTTTCTCACAATTAGGCAAATCCAGGTTGAAGGCCACTTCCAAGATGGTCAGTCTTATGTTGACTGCAGTATTATACTTTCCAGGAAGCCACTCCATCCCTGCGTGGAGAGGGCTGCCATCCTGCACCTGGCTACCTGGCCTGGTGCAAGCAATGCTGGCCTGGCTCCTCCCAGGTCTCTGTGTGCTAGACATTTTGCAGCCACACCCAGGAAGGATCTGCCCACCTCTTCCATCTCCTTCCCCTCTTGTTCCTGGCCATCTCCTCCCCACCATCTCTGGGGCTGAGCTGGCTACATGGCAAACTGGCTATATGGCGAGTTAAAAAGTCAGATTACTTTATCGCTTACTTACTGAAGAACAGGATGGGAAGACATGGCTGGTATCAGAAGGAAGACAACAGTGGAGATAAAAGCAACATCATCTTGGGTTGTTAGATCTATGTCATGACATTACACTTGGGAGTCATCTGTCTTCCCTGTTAGCCAAAGGGCACCTGCATTTTTCAACTCAGACCTGGCAAACACTTCACTAGGTTTTTATTATACCTGACACAGCTGTTGAGGGAACAGTATGTATCACGTATGGACAGTTAAATGCTTGTCCCTTTTGATCTGGTCATAGTTACAGCCAAATTTATGTATTCCAGACAGAAAAAATAGTCAATACTTTACCATGAATCTGTGATGCTCACTTCGGAATACATATCCTACAGCTGTGTTGTGCAAGAGATTATTCATGCTTCCTTGTTTCTGATACGTAAGAAGAAATTGCATTGGAATTTGCTTTGTTCTAAGTTTGAGAGGGATTTATCTATTTGTGAATGAACAAATGAACAAAACAAATACGGTGATGTACTCTTTCCTAGTGAAATGCCTGCTTTAAAAAACCTTGTGTTTAACATATTTACGCATTAGTCAATATTTGGTCATGGTGACTTACGATGAGGATCAACACTCTTCGATGGCTACCAGAAACACTAGATTGAGTTTGCTTGATGTAATACTGTCTATTTAAATACATACTTAAAGGGCACTAGAGATTACAAGAATATATAAATCAGATTTAGCGGATAACTGGGACAATTCTACCCTCAGCAAAAGATTAATTATTCAATAATGTTTTTGTGAAGGGTTTTGGTATATCAGTTTTTCATTAACAAAATACTTGAACAAAATACAATAAAGATTGTCTCTTCAGGCTGCATAATATTATGTCTCAGTCTTGGATATCTGTTTCTTAACATGTGCCTTCTAGAGATCTGATTATTCCTGAAGCCACAGTCTCCATGCAGCTGTAGTGATTTTGTCAGATTGGCACATGCAGAGCTTGTAATTAGATTCCAATACAACTAGAATCTTTATAACCATAAACATTTGATAGATTAACTCAAGAAAAAACATCATTCTATATACATTCTATATACATGTTGATGACTTGTAGTTTTAGAGCTAATACTGCCTATCCAATATAACCTAAACAGCATGTCCTTGCCAGTTAACACACTAGTAGGCGGTGTCCATCTATCACTCATACTCACAGTATTTGCTTAAAACAAGCACCATTATTTCAATTGACAAACACCACTTGCAAAATGGATGTATCAGTACCATCACAGCTGGAAAAGGAAAATCTGCTAAAATATAAATGCAGTTTTATGGTATGAAAGGCTTTCTGAGGGGATATATATTCTCAGAACATATGGGGATAAAGCACTGCATTCATAATAGGGATCATAACTGAGTAAAATAGCACATCCACAATTCTGATAAACATACCAACCTAATATGTTAATCATTATCTCAAGGATTAAAAACTTTTCCATTATTTTAATATATAAATTAAATCTGGGTTCAAAATGTACCATTCTGCAAGATGAGACAAGACAATCTGGACTCATTTCTACAGAAATTTGAATTGAATGCACTTGTTCCACCAGCTGCTAACAGGAAATAAGGAAATTTGGTTCCAGTTACTTCTTTGTTTTCTTATTCTAACTTAATGGTATTATTTGTAATGGTAAATTTAAAATGCAGTTCTGTCCTGAAAAGAAAATCTGTAAATATTGTTTTATTATGTTTTTCTAATTGCAAACTACTCTTTTATTCTTTCTAATCAACAGCAATAACATAGCCTATCTGAGATTAATTTTAGGACAAAATAGGTTTGCTGCAAGGTTTGTATACTGCAAAGTTACCAACCTGCAACCAAAAGTTAGTCAATCCCTAAGTTGAAATATAAAATAATTTGCAGATCTACATCACTGTAGATCACTTTCCTGTAGTTTTAACTATCCATTTTTAACATACATTTTAAAAAAACTTATTTCTGTAAATAAAGAAACAAAGCTTGGAACACATGCAGATAATAAAAAAAAAAATTGTTTTACTGAGAATTTAGAATAGAAATATACTTAAGTCTACTCAAAATGGAGCTAATAATGATTTGTTCATATGTCGAGTTTCATTCACTCACACAATTGCAACCTTAATTGAGACAGGTTTATTTTGGAGCAAAGATGATTTGGGCCACAAAGAAAATCAGAGGGCTGGAGCACCTCTCTCATAAAGACAGGCTGAGAGAGTTGGGGTTGTTCAGTCTGGAGAAAGCTCTGGGGAGACCTTATAGAAGCCTTCCAGTATCTAAAGGAAACCTACAGGAAAAATGGGTCTGGGGGGGCACTTTTTACAAGGGTAGGTAGTGATAGAACCCAGGGTAATGGCTTTAAACTGAAAGAGGGTAGATTTAGGGTAGATTTAAGGAAGAAATTCTTCACTGTGAAGGTGGCGAGGCACTGGAACAGGTTGCCCAGAGAGGTTGTGCATGACCTCTCTCTGGAAATTTTCAAGGCCATGTTTGATGGGGCTTTGAGCAACCTGGTCTAGTGGAAGGTATCCCTGCCCGTGGCAGGGTGGGTGGACTAGATGATCTTTAAGGTACCTTCAAACCCAATTCTACACTGTCTAATAGCAATTATGACTGCTTGAGGAAAAAAAGACCTGGGGGTCCTTCACCCAGAAAACATGTGAATGAGTGAGAACCGTAAACAGAAATTGAACACTATGCAAAACGAGCAATGATGAAAACTTATCACTCCATATTCCAGTTAAATAGCCTGTACCCTGCATCTCTCCTTTGCATACACACCTAAATCCACACTTCAAATCAGCAAAGTGAACAAAAATCTGAAGTCATAACTGAATTTCTAAAATCAGAGTGTAAGGGCTCAGGGTAAGCTGCAGAGCAGCCTCTATTCTCTCTCAGGGGTTCGTGCTCATGGCCAGGCCTGGCATGGTGCAGCCCTATGGCCTTGGGGCAGCCTATTGGGAAAGAGCTGGGGTTAAAAACAAACCTGCCAGGAACATCCCTGGGACCTCCCTGTCTTTACTCAGAAAATGCATTTCATCTCAGGCCCTCATCTTTTGCTTGCTTGCTCGCAGCCTTTCTCCTTCCTGACCCCATCCCGCTGGCTTGGGTTCCTGGCTTGACCTTAGACCTGCCCCTTGGCTACCCATGGTCATGGTCCTGAGCCCACACTGCTCTCCTTATTGGGGTAGCGGGCCTGTGCCCTTGGTGTGGCATGTGCTGCCAGCCTCATTGTCCTCGTGGAGCTGCCTGCTCTCTTGCTGCCTGATACTTGTACTCAAAGCAAATATGGTCTATGTGTTGAAAAGCAGTTAGGCATGGACTTTTTATTTATGACTGTTAAAGATATGACAAATTAGGGCAATATCCAAAATCACATTCTGGAAGTATATGGGTTTAAATTAATCTCCTATATGTCAATGTTAAACACAGGCCTATAGTCAACAGAAAAATTGAGTACGCTTTCAACTGGTTCACACTTCCAGTATGTACCATAATAAGAATCAAAACCAACCTTGGGGCTCACAGAAATTCAGCATGTTTGCTTAACTCTGTTTTTGCTGTCACTATAATGCCACTATAATGAACTGAGTGAGAACTCAAAAACCGAGACATGCACAGGACATCCGTAAGCAAACTGTGGACCTGTTCTATGGTACTGTCTAACTTAACAATACCTTTAATTCAATAAATGTTTTTCTGCATCTAGATTATTCTAGAACTCAAAATTTGCTAAAATGCCAAATGATGATTGTCCAGAATTAATGCACATTCTTTGTGTACTCTCATTCAGTTCACGTGTTCAGTTGTGGATCTCAGCTACCCAAAGTGGATAAGTAACTATTTTCAGAATCATAATGTCACAACTAGGTCAGGCTCCAGGATCTTGGAAGAGGAAGAAATCAAACCCAGTAGCTTTGTAGAGAAAAATCTCCACAAATGTAATAAAGGTCAAATAATGCAAATGAGATTAATATCAATCATAACTTCACAAAAGTCTAACTGACCATTGCAGCACAAAATGTCACTACACTGTCACCTATTAAAATTCCTGTGACTGATTGGAAAAGAAATTAATTTTTATCTCCTGTCATTAACTACTGAAGCATTATAATGAGCTATGTAAGTAGTAAAGGTCCTGTTCAGCTTTATCAATTTTGACAGCTAAGCCCAGGATATATTTTCTTCCATGATAATTGGATGTTCTCATTACTTTGTTGTTTATACAATTTCTTTACCTTAATCAGCTCTCCCTGAGTTCTCCAAAGATCCCACCTCTATAAAATACCAAATATATTACAGTATGTAGTCAGTATATAGCAAGAGTTTGCAGTGTTATCCCTAATTCAAACAAAAAGCTTTAACACGCTTCAACACTCAATAGAGCTCTTCTGTAGAGCTCCTTAACTACCATCTTTTTGCTCTTTCCCATATCCTGTCTGCTCTTGTTTGCTTTTAATTTCCTCAAAAATCAGGTGTTTTGGTAATCTCTGTGATTAAAGCTCTCCTGCTAGATGTTGGTCTTCTCCTATAGCAATTGTACTGCCACTTGTAGTCATGGTTTAACTCCAGGTGGCAACTTAGCCCCATACAGCTGCTTGCTCAACAGTCCCCACTTCCCTCCATTCCGGGTTAGATGGGAGGAAAATCAGAAGAGTAAAAGTGAGAAAACTTGTGGGTTGAGATAAAGACAGTTAATAAGTAAAGTAAAAACCACACTCACAAGCAAAGCAAAACAGGGAATTCATTCACCACTTCCCATTGGCAGGTAGGTGTTCAGCCATCTCCAGGAAAGCAGCGCTCCATCACACTAATGGTTCCTTGGGAAGATAAACACCATCACTCCAAGCATCCTCTCCATCCTCCCTTTTCCCCACAGCTTTTGTTGCTGAGCACAGTGTTACATGATATGAATAGCCCTTGCATTAGTTGGGGTTAGCTGTCCCAGCTGTCCCCTCCCAACTTCTTGTGCAACCCCAGCCTACTCGCTGGCAGGGCAGGGAACACAGAAGGCCTTCACACTGTGAACACTGTTCAGCCATAACTAACACATCCTTGTGTTGTCAACACTGCTCTCAGCACCCCTCCAAAACATAATGCCATACAAGCTACTATGAAGAAAATTATTCCAGCCAGAAGCAGCACACTTGTCTAGGTTATTATTACATTTGTTTGTCACTTTTCAGCTCAGAAAGTCACTATCAGTATTATCTTTCACACCTAAAAATCACAGATCATCTTTTTTTATTATTATTTTATTGGCTTCTTATCTCTTGTGATTCGAATTCTGACTTCTCATAAGTCTATGTCATCCTCCTTAATTCCTCTTCTTCTTTGCTTTTCCCCAGTAACTTCACTATCTTACCAATTCTTCAGTGTTAAATCTTTGCCTGCTTAGGCCTTCATGCCTTCCAACATATGACTCCCACACCAGTCCTACTCTATTGAAAAACACCACCTCAAACAAATGGGTGATCTATATTGTCAGGGCATGACATCTGGCGATTAAAACCATTCTGCGTATTTGAAACGTGCCAGATAGGAAAACTACATTTCAAACACCTTAAACAGTCAGCCTGTTCTCCTTTACCTTGGAAACTGACTCACATCCTCATTTTCTTCATTGCTGTTCTGAGTTATGTAGCTATTTTTTCTCGTACCTCGTGTAAATTGCAAAATCCTTGGAACAAGAAAAACACTTTACTCATGTTGAATCAAGTATCATTCATAGCAGTCCTACAGAGAGGTCCTGATTGTGATTATTTACTAAGGTCTTAGGTAAAATCTTCAAGGTTATTTCATTTGTAGTGAGCTGTAATGCAAAATTTAACACTCACTGTAAGCCCCTTCTGCTGGCTTTAATCAGCATTTTGTTCTGGACTTGCTGTTCTAGTAAGGATTCATAGGATCCCGGGGTGACCAAAAAACTAAAACTACAGACACGCACTAAAAATCACAGGCACGCACACCCAAAGATAACTACGTTTATTTTGTTCACACACAGACTAAATACTAACTTACACATATATATATATAACTATAAACTATTAAAGGTTAGGCTCCTAAAAATATTATAATTCAAGTTATTGTTAGTACAATTAAGACAAATAATAATAATAATAATAATTCACTCAGTTTAAAAAAAGTTTAGGCTCACAAACTCTTACAACTAAGTTATAATAATAATAAAAACTAATAATACACTCTATGGACAGTTGAGGGCAATATAAACACTCTCATCTGCCCAAGAGCAAGTCATCCAGATGGACAGACGGACGGATGGACGGACGGACGGGGCGGGGGGAGTTACCTCAGTTCATATACATACCGACCCTAGAATAACGAGTGATGTCCAAAGCAGCAGCGTCCCCAGCATAGATGGTTTTTGGGATGAGGTGTCGGTAGGTACCAGACCCTTGGCGAGCGTCCCTGCGGGGCAACCTTGGTCTCTGGTCTCCGTATAGCTACCCACCTCTGTGCCCAAACCGCACGGTTTTTATAGTAGAGGTTAAAGCCGCCCCTCACATAACGTGTGGCCAGTACGTATGTGTGGATTGCCCCAAACTCCACCTTTCAATGACATAATCCATAACTTCACGCCTGCCCAATTTCACTACTGGGGTCACTGTTTGGGGGTCGTTTGACTTCATCTTTACTCCTCTTCCTCGATAAGAGCTTTGCAAACATGGGAAAACTCACTATTGTTGCAACTTCTCTCCAGTTCACATCCTTTTGACATCCAACCACAAGTCTCGTGACTATGAGTTCATTATACAAAAACCCGTTAATGTTACAATCAATCCACTACTATCACTCCTCCCTAAATACAAGAAAACTCGTTATTGTTTCCTACAAGGCTCCCAAAAACTCCCCACTGTCCTTTGATTCCTTACAAAGCTCAGTGTTCCACTTCGGACCAAACTGTTTAAAGGGGCCGTCTGACACACTTGGCTATAGATACTCAAAGATAACCTGTTTTCTAAACTACTTTTTCCCATCTGAGCGCCTGTAACCACTGCTAAAAAAATGACTCTGCATAAAGCAGTATAGTTTCACAAAATGTGAATTTAGCATCTAATGTTTTGCATGGTCTTTTAATCAGAATTAACATTAGGCAAGTGGAAAGGTTCTTCTGTCTTCTGCTTTCCTAGTTGATATTCTTTCCATGACTCATTCTTTCTTACCTTCTAAAATTAAATCATAGTAAGCAAGCCTAAAATATTAATCTTTTATTCAAAAAGTGCATATATATTTAAAAAACCCCCCTCAATTTAAAAAATCATACACAATCACTGACATTTATGTTACTTTGTTTCACTGTATCTCCTTTATCACCTATGCTTTATTACCCATGAAGCCAGTATGGTTTAGTTATGTCTTCCCTCTGGGGAAAATTAGATTTAATACTGCAACCACTTAGCTTTTTACTATCCCCTTCAATTTCATTTAAATTTCACCTTGAATTGTTAAAAACTTCTTCCTTTTACTGATTTGCACTTAAATAAAGGCAGAAAGATCATTGGCAATGCAATGTCATTTCTTGACTTCTACCTTTGTTCTTTCATTTTAACCTACTTCAGTTGTTTGTTTTTTTTTTTTTTATTTTGAAAGTGTTTAATATTATGTTTCAATGCTCTTTAGCTAACAATTCATTTCTCAGCTCAGGTTCCAGACACAGAGAGTTCATGCTCCATGAGTCCATGCTAACGCTTCTCATTAGCACATAACAGTCTTCACTCTATTTCCTATAAAAGCAAGAAAGTTTCATGTTAATGTAAAATAGTGTTTGATGGTGTTTTGTTTAATATGTTTGCTTTTTGCAGTAGTCTTAGTTAAAAACAAAGAATCTAAATGAATGAAAGCATACAGGGAACAACTTGTAGTGGATTTACCTTTTATAGAAAGGTGTTCTTTGAAAGGAGTGATACACTCATTATATCTTATACATGACAATAAAAATAAAACAAAGGCTGAATTAATCCCTGAGCAAAGAGTGCCAATAAATATCTAAGGTTCATCAGAATCAAACAGTTCAAAATAAAAAGCAAAAGGCAACGACTACTCTCTTGCTTGAATTTATTCCCTAAGGAGCACGCTCAGAGTCTACTAACTCAGACTGAATGGATTTATATAGAAATGCATCAGCCAGAAGTGGAAAAAGATACTACAATTATGTTCAAAAAATTATAGGAATTTAAACTTTTCTTAAAAATTACATGAAGATAGATGGAAAAAACAGATAGCTACAGCAGCCAGGGAGTTTAATTTTCCAGTACCCATGAGATAGTCAGCTATTTTTGATGTTTTATGGGACTACTGGCAATGGCAATTAGCTAAAATTGACAAGGTACTCATTGGGACACGACAGGGAAGAATTTGTATCACACCTCTACTTTAGCACTTCAACATATGATAATAAATTAGCCTCATGGCCTCAAAAGGATATTCAAGTTTCCTCTCTTTTAATGTTTTGAAACTCTATCATATTTTCTAGTTTATTACTATGAGTATTTCAAGCTGTTTAGTCTTTCTATAAAATATGGTTTACTTCTCCTAAGCACTGACTTGATGACTTTTATTTCAATGCACAGCTACACAGTAGAGTTCTGCTAGCTAAAGCTGAAAAATCTTGCAGCATAATTTCCTGTTTACCTTGAAATACAAGAAATCTTTGACACTTCAGAAGAAGTACTCACACTAAGTGTTGGGCTTTTGATTTATTATTTGTTTGGGAATTATGAAGTTTCAATGTTTTTGCTTTTGTCAGTACTGCATTTTCATGCATCTCTGAAAAAGAGAGCAAAAGAGTTTAGGAGCACATTAAAACTGACTCAACACTTTATAGTCTGTGCTTCCTTGAAGCTCTTAAGAACACATCATCAGAAACACTGGATGTCTGCCTAAAGTTTATACTAATGTCTCCTAGAAGAAATGATTTTTTGACATGCAAAGCAGCATATTCAGGCAGCCTAAGAGTAACTACAAGAGAATACCCCATTTCTTTTTTTTTTTTTTTTTTAACGTTTCTAAAGAAAAATCTGACTTTCTGACTTTGATCATGATGCACCAGCGGAGGGGGAGGTGAAAAGTGCTCTTCAACAGGAGTTGCAACCTTCATTAATGTAATCACTGTGGGAGTCTTCAAAACCTCCCATAACCTGTTGTTATTTAAGCAGTAGTTTAGTGCTCTTAGCTGAATCAGAAGCTCCGCAACACAGGCAATGAGGAACCAAGTATTTAAGGAAGTTAATAAGACAAAAAAGTCCTCTACTTTTTAAAGCTTAGAGCCGATGTAGCATGGATACATCTTTGTTCTAAGCCAGACTTTTATAATTCAAGAGCTTTCCATGCAAATTCCCACTTAAAAATCTTGATAGAAATAAAAAATTGTAAGTCATAACTGTAAAGCTACAGTATGTAACATCTAAGAGTTTCTTTTAGGTCTATGCAATAGTCTTGCTCAATTATAATGGAATTGCTTCAGTGGTACTTTGTGTTATCATGAAATGCACAGGAACATAAATGAGGTGCAATCTCTTTTGCCACTCATTTGTCTTAACAAAAAATCACAAACTCTATATTCGCTGAATAAAAAGACTGAATTGGCTCTCATCAGTAGAATCTTCTAATGCAGACTCTGCACTGGGCTCTCAGTTCATTTTCTTCCAAAAACGAGCAATGCGGCTCTTCAACAAGAGAAAGGCTAGGAGAATTTTAGGTGAAACTGCTAAGCCTCTTTACGCAGCTCTGTCTTACAAATGTCAGCTTTGCAACACAGACTGTGTTTTAAAATCACATTCTTCACCATGTCAAACAAAACGCTGAATTAGAAAAAGTTGCCCTTTGTGTTTCAGATCTCGTGTGAGAATATTACATTTTCAGTGACAGAACTGGCACATCTGGAAAGCAGTTGTACAATGGTGTATTGGCTTGGGCCCAGCCAGCAACAGAGCACCATGCTGCTCCCCACTCACCCCTCCTTCTGCCTATCCCCCAGTGGGATGGGGAGGCGAATCAGGAGAAAAAGGGTAGATTAAGAGAATTTAACAGAACAACACGAAGAGAGAACAGTAATAATAATAATAATATTAATGAAATAATATATAAAGTGAGAGATATACAACACTAACACTGCCCAGAACCCACCGCTGCTTGCCAGCACCGCTGCCATCACCATTGCCACCCAGCCCTCTTGAATTGTGTGTGCTTTTCCCAGTCAGCTTCCCCCTTATATATATGCTGGGCATGACGTCAGCATGGTATGGAATATCCCCTTGGCTGGTTCAGTTCAGCTCTCCTGGATGAGGTCCTTGGCCAGGTTCTGGTGAAAATTAACCCTGTCCTAGCCAAACCCAGGATATTATACACTGCTTATTCTATACCACCTATATCATGCCCAGATTCCTACGCTTTCCAACTATTTAACACTACTTTTCCTGTTCTGTATCCATATCTGTAAATATGCACAGATATAATTTTTCACCTATCACTTTAGTTCTCTGCTCTGAGCAGAAAATGAGAAGGCCCTACCTCCTCTTCACAGGATTTTCTGTATTGACAGCAGTAACATAGGATTACTGACTACTGCTACAATACTTTAACCTTGTCTGCTATTGTTTCCAAACTGTGCAGATGACTCCTAACATACAGTTGTTGGCATACCTCTACACAGGACAGTATTGACTTGCTCGCAAGATAGTAGTGTGAAAACAAAGTTCCAGAGTGTGAATATGTAGAAATCAATCCATATTTGAGCATGAAACTAGACAGATGCCATCTATGGAAGCAACTGAGCCACAGTTCAAGATCAAATTATTGCCTGAAAAGATCAGCTTCTAGTTAAAAACACTTTCAGACTAAGAAGTTATAGAGGAAATGATGCCTAACAATGCTTCAAGATCAAAATTCAGAATAAAATGAATTCTGTATGTAGGGGCTGAGAGCAATGGGGAAAGGCTGAGATTCTTTTTTACTGTGTGTTCATGGTTGACATATAAAACTCTTTTCCATTCGCTGTACGTATTCACAATACTCATAATATAAACCTGTACATGACACAAGAACCACGCAGAAGAAATGAGTAAACACAGAAAGGCAACACAGCCAGGCACACATACAGTGCAGAGCACTGAGGATCACTTCTTGACACAGGTGATGGAGCAGCCAGTAAGGAGAGGTGTGCTGCTGGACCTGTGTACTACCAAACCAAGAAGGACTGGTGGGCAATGCAAAGGTTGGGGCAGCCTTGGCTGCTGCAACCGTTACATGGTGGAGTTCAGGGCCTGGCATTCTTCTGCTTTGGACTCTGGCTATTTAAACAAATACAACTGTGGTCAGCGGTCTCTGTAATGCCTTTGATCTGCAGGGTCTAGCATTTAGGCCTTGTCACGTTCTCCTGTTTGATTTCTGCCTCGTGCTCAGGCACCTGCTGTAAGTGAACTGCAGCTAAGGCACCTTTCGCTGTCTTTTTTATCAAGCTTTACATGCTAGTGGGATCACGGCAGGCTAGTCCTTCCACGTAAAACTTGCGCGTTCCATTGGGCGTGTGTCAGGAAGTGGTACTGGTTGTTCAGTAGCAGTTGAGGTTTCACTTGGATCAGTGAAGAGCCAGCTGGAACTCTTTGGACCCTGTCCTTCACAAGGTAGTAGAGGTATCTTCTTCCAACCAAAACTCAGGTTAAACATCTAGTTGCTGAGAAGGCTTTGGCTCTAATGCAGGCGAGGGGTGTTTACCACGGCTGCCGCTCTGGAAAAATTCAGACTTGGGCAGTTATATCCAGCCTACCTAAAGTCAGCTGACTGTCATACGGTATTCTTTGCTTTTCAGGACCACTGATGGCAAGCAGCCGTACTGTTCTACATGAGCATTAGCTGCATCTGAGTACATCTGCACATACAGCAGTCATGCATGTGATGCACGCCATATTGTCAGGGGAGAGGGAGAGGGGCCAAAGCGCCGCGAAGCAGAGCGCATCCAAGGGGCCCGCAGAGCTGCACCACCCGCAGAGAGCGTGGGAAGGGGAGGTGTGTGCCATCTCCTGCAGAGGTCTTCTCTTTGCAGCAGCCCCTGCGCCATGGGCTGTTGCAGTCCTCCTTTGTGGAACCTGGCATGATGAAAGGGGTCCACGCCAGCGGCCCCAGGCGATAGGAGCAGGCTGACTGTTGTCTCCTGAACCAAAGCTTCGAGTTGCTTTCCCCTGTGGCCTGGGGTTGACCCTTTGAGCCCCGCTGTCAGGACCCGAAGCCCCTTCTCCGTGGCCAGCCAAGGGGAGCTGAGGTGAGATACACAGGTAGCGGTGTCGGCACAGCAGCCTGAGGTGCCCAGTGGGGCTGCTGGGCCCATGCTGGGGACAAATGAGGGTGGAGCTGCAGGGACCCACAGCTCTGTGACATAGGGTGATGTCACAGTGGGACACCCGCATCACAGACGCAGCTCCCTCTCATCACCATGCCCCTGGCCACACACACTCCCCAGCCAGGCCTGGGCAACGTCAGTGCTGCTCTTGCCAGCGTTCTGCTCTGCAGGGGCTGCCCTGCTATTGGGAGGAGGCGAGGGGCAGCCGCCGGAGAGTGCTGGAGGCACACTTGGCTTGGGGACGTGGTGAGGACAGGGAGGAAGAGAGAGGACGACGACGAGGACAAGGGGCAGAGGGGTTTTGTAGCAGGACAAGCACCTCTTCCCCAGCTGCTGCTGCTGCACTTCAGGGGCCAGAGAGGATGAGTTACCTGCTCTTTAAGCCCTTGGGGCCCGAGGAGCTCCCGACCCTCAAGGAGCTCACCACCAGTGGTAAGGCCGGGGGGGCCCTTGCAGGAGTGGTCTTGGAGGCAAGATGAAGTGGAGATGAGCTGTGGAAACGCTTGTGCTGGGGCTGGGGCTGTCGTCAGGGGTGTTCCAGAGCGGACTGGCAGCTGCAAGGAGAGCCCTGCTTCAAGGTACCTTGGAGCTCAATGGTGGCTTCAGTAGCCCCGGCCTCTAGCCGCTGCCTGCATCAGAGGGCAGGATCTCCTTCCCCAGAACAATGCTGATGCCTGCCTTTCCTCCCCAGGCCCGTCCTGGGCACAGGGCGGGCTTCTTGGAGCCTGGGGGCAGCCCCAGCGGTGCAAGCGTTTGCTCAGGGACAGCAAGGCGGGGCTCGAGTGCCCTCCACTTGAGTCGCCTCTGCGCGTAGCGAGGTTCTAGGTGGCTGCTCGTTGCTGACTCGCAGCATGGCGTGCCTTGCTTTTGCTTTCCAGAAATCTGCAGAGTCTGGGCTGCCACATCTGGCTACATCCAGAGACAGCTCTTGCAGAAGACGGTGAGCCTGGCTTCCTGCCCGTGCCGTGCCCCATCTGGCAGCCTTCCCACCTCTGCGCAGCCCTGCCAATGCTCCCTCCTCTTGCTCGCGTTTTCAGGCAGTGGAGATCGGCATTGGGACCTTTGCACTTGTCCCAGCGCATGCCACCGTGGCAGAGGACACGATTTTGCCTGTTGAGAGACCCGTGTTCAAGCCCTGCAAGTTTCTGAAGAAATTCTACCATCTGAAGTGTGCAAAGACCGAAATTCCCGGTAAGGAGACGGGTGCTTCCCCTGCACAGCCCCTGCATTTGGCACGGACGTGCCAACACCTCTGTGACATGGCTGAGCAAAGGCTATTCCCACGTGGAGAGCGCTGCACGTGCGCACACGTACGGCGGCCCAGCACCCTGCCCCTCCCCGGGGAGACAGCCTCGTCTCCCCAGATCACCCTACACTCCAGCTGGTTGCTGGCTGCAGGAGGCAAAGCTTCTCTTTGCCTGCTCCTGTCCACCACGCCCGTTCTGGAGACGGGGACGAAGCTGCAAGGGGAGTGCGCTCTGGCACAGTGTTGCCCAAGGGCTGGGCGCTGAGGGCACCCAGACTCTGGCGTCAGCTGAACTGCGGTGGCCGCAACTTGGTTGCTCTGCCCTTCTTTCCCAGACGAGACACCAACCGTTCAGCTGGACTTTGGGCAGATTGCCGCAGAGATCCACTTCCGTCGAGAAATTGTGGAGCGGTGCATACACGAGACGCTGCTTTTCTTCTCTGGGGCCCTCCGAGACAACAAGGAGGTGGAATTCTCCTTCAAGGACATCGGCATCCTTGCTGTGCGAAGAAAAGCGCTCAGCATGACCTTCTTTGAGGACTGCCTGCTGGAGCTGGATGCGACAGGCAACATGCTGGCAGCTCTACTTGGGGTGAGCTTGTCCTTTCGCTGGGGCTCCTCCTCGTGGCTCGGTGGCGATGCCCTCAAAGCTCTCTCCAAGCTGCTTTCTCTTGGCTGCTGCCTCCTGCCTCTCTCCCGGGCCTAGACACGCTCTAGGCCAGCGAGCTGGGCCAAGGCTCGGTAGCGCCTTGGCCCCTTTGCGCGTGGGGCTAATGACATCAAGGGAGACGGGGGCGTGAGGCTTTCTGAGAGGCAGCCTTTGTGTCTTTGAGCAGCGAGACAGTTTGCTGCCTTTGTAGAGCAACCAGCACGGGGGCTGGGCCTCCACTGAGGTGTTCCTGTCCCCTTTGCAGGACTCCAAGATGTTGAAGATGGTGGCCTTTGCAGGCAAAGCCCGCTTCAGTCGGCTCAGTCGAGACGAGGTCATCGTGCTACCAAAGTGAGCAGGATGGCTTCTGCAGCCCCTGTCAAGGCTGGTCAGGGGAGCAGCTGATCAGCCCCTGCTGGTGGGGGTGGGGGGAGGGGCGGGGGGGCAGGGCGCCCCCTTGTCCAGGCTCCTTTCCTGCCAACCTGAGGCAAGAGTAGCTCCTTCCCCGGAGAGCTGTCCAGGCCACCCGCCGCTCACTCCTCCCCGGCTTGGAGAGTACAGATGGAGCGGCCAATGTGCTCCCCATGCGCCCCGAGAGACGCGGAGAGGCGGGAGGGTCTGCAGGGGCATCAAGGAGGGCTTGTGCTGGGATCATCAGCTTTCTGGCAGGAAGACAAGGGAAGCACCGGCGTAGGCTGATGGAGACTGGGGGCCCCTCAGGTGCCCCAGAGAGCTACGTCATCCAAGGACTTGGCAGTGCCTCCCAAACATGCCTGCCAGCAGCTTCTAAACCTCAGCCCTCAAAGGGACCGTGCTGCCCTTTTGCCCAGCAGGGCTTTCCTTCTTTCCAGGTTTGCAGCTGAGACCCCGCACCAACCAGCAGCCCCCGAGATTTCTCTGAAGCCCAGGAACGAGTCGGCGCCTTGGCGCGCGGGTGCCCGCAGAGGTAACGTCCCAGCTGAGTGCTGGCAGGGGCCTGTGGGTGGTCCTCTCTGGCCGGCAGGCTCCCAAAGACACTCTTGGGCTGCTGTTGTCTCCCGCTTGCAGTGAGCGTGCTGGATCCAGTGTTCCTCGCAAAGAAGAGGGTTGCCCAGGGCAGGCAGCTGCCTGCAAAGGCAGGCAAGCGGGCCAACGCCAAGGGAGATGGCCGAGACAGGTGAGTCTCCCGGGGCAGCACTGCGGCTGGATGTGCAGGGGCACACCGTGCCCTCGTTGTAGCGTGAGTGAGAGGTTTCCCTTGGCCGGGTGCGTATGCTGAGGCCAAAAGGCCCCAGAGACAACGTCCTGCTGGACACATGGTCCTCCAGAACCTGCTGAACTGCCCGGTGGTGCCAGAGCCGGGGAGCAGGCTGCCAGCCCACCCCGGAGCAACCGGCCCAGATTGGCCTCCCACAAGCTCGGCCTGCTGTGCCTCTTTAGATCGCTGCTGGTCATCCAGGACAAGCGCCCGCAGCAGCAGCAGATGCAGCCCAGACCCCCAGCTCAGCCGTGCTTGCAGCTCTCTGTGTGTGCTCCGCAGCCCTCGGGAACGGTACGCCCTAGGGATTTGCCAGCCCTGCCTCCCATTTCGGGCTCTGGGCCGGGGCAGAAGAGGCAGCAAGAGCACAGTCTTGCTCTCCCTTCCGCCCTCCCGCCCTCCTGCCTTGCCCAAGCCCGCCAAGACTAACGCTGCTGTGTGATGTGTACATGGCCTCCATTCAGGCAACGAGCTCCCTCCGCACTGAGAGGGAAGAAAAACGCGTGCGGCTGCTGATGGCATCCAAGCGCCAAGAGGTGGAAGCGGAAATGTGGTGCCGATACAACGCCAACAGGACGGGGCAGAACATGGAGCGAGGCCAGGTATGGCACGCGCTTCACAGCCTCCAGGAAAATGGTGTTTCCCCAGCCCACTCCCTGGGAGGGGAGCAGGGAAGGACGGACAGCACGGCATGGCATGGCACAGCAAGGCACGCATACAGTAGCAGTGCTGTGGCCAGATGGCCAGGCAGGCGTCTTCTCTCTGTCCGCGGCCCTGCTCACTGCCCTGCAGCAGGAGCCTTCCCTAAGGCCCCAGGCCAAAGCGTGCAGGCGCCTGTAGCATGGGCAGTCTGTTTCGTGCCCATACCTCGCTCCGGAGGGCTCAGCGCCACTGCCTTGAAGACTAAGCCAAGCCGGTGCGAGTCACACACCTCGGCTTGAGCCTTGGCAGCAGCCCCAGCTACTGGTGGCAGTGCCTTAGGAGAGCCTCTCGTGCCTTTGCAGAGCCCCTGCCGCCACCTCTTTGAGGATCCCTATGGCCCTCCCCACCTGCTGAGAAAGGCCTACAGCGAGCAGCTGAGGGAGAGGCTGTGGGAGAAGGAGTGCTGCCAGAGTGCCGTACAGCAGAGAGCACCTGAGAGGCCCGCAGAGCTGCACCGCCCACAGAGAGCACGGGAAGGGTGAGTGTGTGCCGGCTTCTGCAGAGGCCGGGGAAAGGCCTGAGTGGCTCCCACCATTGCAGGACTCTGGGCTGCAGGCAAAAAGCTGGTGCAGACCGCTGGCTCTGCCTTCCCAAAGCCGGCAGCCTGCACTTGTCCCCCCCGGTGCAGCCATCACCGGGCACCTGGCCCTCAGCGGCTATGCCCGCTCTGTGCCAGCTCTCAGCCCCGGCTGGCTGCAGCCCTGTCTGATGTGCACCCTTCTCGCTGCAGACTGGCTGGGCCACCAGGGCCTATAGGACGCCCCACAGAGCAGCAGGCTGGGCTGCTCGGCAGCACCTCCAGCAACTACTGGCCTGAGCCAGGCTTTGGGCCGTGGCGGGCCCTTCTGCCGGGCCACACAGCTGAGGCCCTTTCTTCTGTGTCCTTTAGCAAGGGGGAGAAGACGAGGCTGCTGGAGCGCCGTGGGAAGGCACAGGGACTGCCAGCCACGCCAAGAAGCTGCGAGCAGCCCCGAGATGTCCAGCGGCAGAGGCCTTAGCCGTCACGGCGGCCACCCTTTTCAGCGGGACACTTGTCAGCAGCGGGTGGCGGTGGCAAGGAGGGCCTTTGCAAAGGGGAACGTGCCAAATAAAAGCCGCTGGTGCCTGCGCCCAGCCACACTGACCGTGCCTCTCGCTACATTGCCTTTCTCTGCGGCCAAGGGGACGGGAGGGGCCCTGCAGTCCTCTGGTCGGAGGGCTTTCTGGCCAGACAGGACGGCTGCACGGTCCTGCCAGCGCATCACGACAGGCCACGTAACCAGAAGAGCAGCCTCTCTGCCTAACGCTAATGGAAAGGGAGGACTGCGCCCACCTCATCCCTTAGACAGAAGCCATTGACCAAGTCTGGGACTAGGGCTGGATCTAGCTGCGCTTTTAGACTCCCCCCTGAGAACGAGTTTAGAACGCAAGGGTGGCCTTTGTGAACCTCCAGGAGCCCTTGGCTGACTCTCAGCAACTGTCCACGGCTGGCACGTGCGCTTTAGTTACGGCCTCTGGATTTTTTGCCTGCTGTTCGCTCATGCCTTGTCAGGACAAGGGCTAATGGTTTTGAACTAGAAGAGGGTAGATTTAGGCTAGGTCAAAGGAAGACAATTTTTACGAGGAGAGTGCTGAAACGCTGAAGGAGGATTCCTACGTAGGTGGGAGAAGCCCTGTCCCTGGAAGCAATCGAAGTCAGGCTGGACTCTTGGGCTCTGAGCAACCTGCTCTAGTTGCGCATATCCCTGCTCACTGCAAGAGGGTTCGGCTAGATGGTCCCTTCCAAGGAACCCAAAGTATTCTGTGATTCTACGATTCTATGTTCCCCCTCCTCCCTCCCACCGAAAGGCCACCATTGCACAGCACCCACCACCAGCGACTCTGTGACATCCGTCCTGGGGCCAAGGGCACCGTGGTATCATGCTGGTGCTGCAGACACCAGACCAGCTGCTGCAGTGGTGGGACGAGCTCTCGGTCCGTGCTGGCAGCCATGGTTCTGCTCGTGCTTCTTGTCCTGGTCATGTGCTCACCTGCACTCGGCACATGGGAAATGTCTGGGTAAGTGGCTGGATCTCTGGGAGGGAGATAGGGCACCCCTGATGGGTTCACTGGAGGATGCCCTCTGGTCCCCATGGCCATGCCACAGCTCCCCAAAGCCCTTGTGGCAGCTTCCCTTCCTTGCAGCACCTAGGCTGCAACTGGCTTAACTGGTCTGTGGGGCTAAAGCCGAATTGGGGCCAGCCGGACACCCACTCCGCGGGGCTCCCTGGCCTTGCTGCCCATGCAACGGCGCTTGGGGAGGGCAGATGGTGACCTCCAGCCTGACCAGCAGACATTTAGCAGGACAGTAACACACTTCTGGTTACAGAGCGAGCTGTGGACTCCGGCCTTTGGCGTATTATGGCTCGTCACATGTCGTGGGTTGAAAAAATGCCCAGGAGGGGACCTAGCCCTGGATTGTCAGCATCCAAGTGCCATGGCTGGAAGACACGGGGCACGTCTGTGGAAGGTCCCTCATCAGTGACCAGTGGGTCCTCACGGCAGCCCACTGCTTCCTGCAGCCCTTTTAAGGAGCAGGGCCCGGGGCTGTCCCCACAACCCTGGCAGCGCCCTGTCCCCAGCAGCCTGTGCAGACCCCAGCCCCTCTCCTTGCAGCATGGCCAGTGCCTGGGCACTGCCCAGCCCCGCACAGAGATGGTTCAGCAGAAGCCTTGCCTGCTGCCGCTGCTTCTCATCAGCCTCTGCCTCCACGCGCCTTGTGCCTAAGGTGCGCCAGGGCAGTTGCTGCCCTCACAGCGCTGCTTTCCTCTCGCCCTGGTAAAGCAGAAGGCTGGCGGCTGCTGGGCTGCTGCAGCATGGGGCTCTGCTCCCTCTGAGCCCTCTCTCCATCTGCTCCTTGCAGGTACGTCACCACGTGGTGCGTGGTCATTGGGGCCACCAACTTCACCCGACTGGGGGCCTGAAACCCAGGTGCGCCACATCAAGCGGCTGCTCATTCATGAGCACTACAGCAACATCGTGAACAGCAACGACACCGCATTGCTGGATCTGGACCAGCCGGTACAGTGCAGCTACTATGTGCAGCTCGCCTGCATGCCTTATGCCTTGCTGAGAGTGACCGAGCTGAGGACCTGCTACGTCAGGTAGTTGGGGTTGGGGCGACACGACTGCACGATGTGAGTTCCCGAGACGCGCTCGTGTCCAAAGCGCAAGCTGGGAACACTGGGTACACTGGGGAGACGGGTTGGGCTTGGTGGCAGCAGAGGCAAAAGCCCCTGTCGAGCTGCGGGGATGGATGTCAACAGAGAGATGGGCCTGAGCCATTGCCCAGAGGCAGGCAGGAGGGACACAGTAGTCCAAGGCCCTCAAGATGCAGAGCTGAGCCCTCGGGCAGGGCTTCACCACAGCGCGGGAGGAGAAGGGGCCGACAGCTGCTGGGGTTAATTCCTTTCTGTGTTCACAGCTGCAGGACCAAGCGATGTTCTTCAGGAGGCCCAGGTCCACCCCATCAAGGTCCACCTCTGCAACAGCAGCCACTGGTACGGAGAGGCCATCCACAGCCACAACCTGTGCACTGGATACCCGCAGGGCAGCATCGACACCTGCCAGGTAGGAACGTGCGGCAGCTCCGGGCCCTGCACCACCGGAAGCCCTGTCCCAAGCGTCCAAACGTGCCCCAGCGCCAGCTTGGCTGGGCAAGTACCCTTCTACTGCTGGATCTCCAGTGCTGTTGGGGCTCCCCTCCCCTGCCCCATCTGAAGCTCCTTGCCCAGTGCCCCACTCGCCCCAGAGCCCTGGGCCTCTGCCCACAAAGCCCATCCCATGCTGCAGACACCCCACAGGGCACCATCCTGCTCCTGCAACATCCCTCTTCCACACACCTAGGGTCAGTGTGCAGAGCTGGGAGAGAGATGCACCATAGCGGCCCATGACCTCTCTCTCAGGACAGGGTCTGGATGCTCCAGCACCCGAGCAGAGCCCTTCCATGCCCTGGACACAGCTCTGGCAGCTGCGGGAGCACAGTACTGGCAAGGACTACCCAACACCACCGTAACCCTCTGTCCTCCACTGCATAGTGACAGTGGGAGTCCCCTTGTCTGCAAGGACAACAGTGCAGACTACTGCTGGCTGGTGGGCGTGATGAGCTAGAGGAGAAGCTGAGCCCAGGCAAAACAGCCCAGGGTCTACAGCTCCACCCAGCATTTTTACGATTGGATCCTGGTGCAGATGGGATCGCACCCAACAGCTCGTGTATGGAGCCAATCTGCCACCTGCTCGACTCCCATGCAGACACCAAGGCCAACTCCAACCCAACCAGGCCACAGCAGCTCCTGCCCTTTTCTGCTTGACAAGCTGGTAGAATTCTTTACGCGGGTGCAGGAGCTGCTGCAGGCGCTGATGGGAAAGGCTAGAGCTGTAGCATGAGCGTGGTGCAGCCCAGTCTGAAGAGCATTTATTTCTTGTTTATTACTTAGTTCTGTTGCTCCTAGTTCTTGTTGTTAGTTCTTGTTGTTGATAGTTCTTGTTGTTCATATTTCTTGAAATAAAGTTGCCCATTTTCTCAGCTTACTGTGCTTTAGGCCAGTTCAGTCTCTGCTGTGCAAGGCCAAGACTGCTTAAACTGCCAGGGCTGCATTCTTGAGTCTCCATCACCCTGTGCCAGTGCTTCCCTTGTCTTCCTGCCAGAAAGCTGATGATCCCAGCACAAGCCCTCCTTGATGCCCCTGCAGACCCTCCCGCCTCTCCCCGTCTCTCGGGGCATATGGAGAGCACAGTGGCTGCTACATCTGCACTCTCCAAGCAAGGGAGGAGCTACCTGTGTATCTCACCTCAGCTCCCCTTGGCTGGCCACGGAGAAGGGGCTTCGGGTCCTGACAGCGGGGCTCAAAGGGTCAACCCCAGGCCACAGGGGAAAGCAACTCGAAGCTTTGGTTCAGGAGACAACAGTCAGCCTGCTCCTATCGCCTGGGGCCGCTGGCGTGGACCCCTTTCATCATGCCAGGTTCCACAAAGGAGGACTGCAACAGCCCATGGCGCAGGGGCTGCTGCAAAGAGAAGACCTCTGCAGGAGATGGCACACACCTCCCCTTCCCACGCTCTCTGCGGGTGGTGCAGCTCTGCGGGCCCCTTGGATGCGCTCTGCTTCGCGGCGCTTTGGCCCCTCTCCCTCTCCCCTGACAATATGGCGTGCATCACATGCATGACTGCTGTATGTGCAGATGTACTCAGATGCAGCTAATGCTCATGTAGAACAGTACGGCTGCTTGCCATCAGTGGTCCTGAAAAGCAAAGAATACCGTATGACAGTCAGCTGACTTTAGGTAGGCTGGATATAACTGCCCAAGTCTGAATTATTCCAGAGCGGCAGCCGTGGTAAAAACCCCTCGCCTGCATTAGAGCCAAAGCCTTCTCAGCAACTAGATGTTTAACCTGAGTTTTGGTTGGAAGAAGATACCTCTACTACCTTGTGAAGGACAGGGTCCAAAGAGTTCCAGCTGGCTCTTCACTGATCCAAGTGAAACCTCAACTGCTACTGAACAACCAGTACCACTTCCTGACACACGCCCAATGGAACGCGCAAGTTTTACGTGGAAGGACTAGCCTGCCGTGATCCCACTAGCATGTAAAGCTTGATAAAAAAGACAGCCAAGGGTGCCTTAGCTGCAGTTCACTTACAGCAGGTGCCTGAGCACCAGGCAGAAATCAAACAGGAGAACGTGACAAGGCCTAAATGCTAGACCCTGCAGATCAAAGGCATTACAGAGACCGCTGACCACAGTTGTATTTGTTTAAATAGCCAGAGTCCAAAGCAGAAGAATGCCAGGCCCTGAACTCCACCATGTAACGGTTGCAGCAGCCAAGGCTGCCCCAACCTTTGCATTGCCCACCAGTCCTTCTTGGTTTGGTAGTACACAGGTCCAGCAGCACACCTCTCCTTACTGGCTGCTCCATCACCTGTGTCAAGAAGTGATCCTCAGTGCTCTGCAGGAGCGTCCTGGACTGTATGTGTGCCTGGCTGTATTGCCTTTCCTGTCCGCCATGAGAAGCCGGGCCTGTGATGCTGGATGAGGCTAATGTCAGCTGTCTAGAAGGCCTCATCGACCTGCGCTGCCTGATCCGGTGGCCTGTAGTAAACACCCACGACGGTGTCCCCCATACCAGCCTGGCCCTTAATTCTTACACATAAGCTCTTGCCTTGTTCTTCACCTACCCCTAGGCAGAGCTCGATCCATTCCACTTGCCCTCTCACGTAAGAAGCAACTCCAGCACCTCGCCTTGCTGGCCTGGCTTTCCTAAAAGGACGTGTCTCTCCACACCTGTCCAGCTGCGCATGGAGCTGTGAACGCCACGGTCCAAAGGAACTTGTACAACATTTTACCAATTGTAAGGTTAACATGATTGCGCGCTTTCATTGCTTGCAAAATACAGTTTCCATTGTCTCACAGGGACTTTTGAAATTGTCTTTCAAGAGCACGCTGCCATCTAACGCACACCGAGGAGACTAAGCCTTCCACGATTAGCAGGAGCTTGCTGTCCCCTATGTACAAGACTTCGGGACTAGAATTTGTCCAGACGTGATGCTTCAGCCAGCACAAATTCCAAGAGTGCAGCCCACAAAACCATTTCTGAGGAGACTTAATGTGTATTGTAACGCTTGTCTGTACCTCTCTGTAAAGACGGAATTTTCTCTTCTTTTTTTAAATGCCACACCACATGTTGCAGTGCAGAGATTCTGTTGTTCACTGCGACTACCCAAAAGCGTAAATTTGTGTCTGTGCCTGTTTTCGCTCTACGTTATCGCAATTCTTTTGAGTGATAACCTGTTCTTCAGAGCCGGGGGGTAAAACGTGTTTTCACCTTGAAGCTGGGTAGCTCCAGACACGCTCATATAAGCACTCTCATCTGTCCCCGCTATTTTAAACGTAGGGAACTGCAGTAACAGTCACTCGTTTAACGTCAGGTTTTCTTTCTTTCACCTCCACAAAACCCCTGAGAAGAAGTGTCCAGAAGACCAGTAGGGACACCTTCACATGAACTGCAAGCTGAGGACTGAAGTGCACAGGAAGTCTAATAAATGAACCCCAAGACATACAGACTACCCCGACAAAGCCAGCAGACAAAGGAGTTGTCACTCTGAAGATGGGGAGTTGCACAGGTTGTGGAATCATAGAACCGTAGAATTGCAGCCGTTGGCTGGGAGGGGACTTTAAAGGTCATCTAGTCTTGCCGCCCCAACAAGGAGCAGGGACATCTGTCAACAGATCAGGTTGATGAGAGCCCCGTCCAGCGTGACCTTGAATGTTTCCAGCCATGGGGCATTTACGCACTCTCTGGGGAAGCTGTTCCAGCATTTCAGCATGCTCCTCATAAAAATTGTCTTCCTTCGACCTAGCCTAAATCTACCCTCTTCTAGTTCAAAACCATTAGCCCTTGTCCTGACAAGGCATGAGCGAACAGCAGGCAAAAAATCCAGAGGCCGTAATAAGCCCACGTGCCCGCCATGGACAGTTGCTGAGAGTCAGCCAAGGGCTCCTGGAGGTTCACAAAGGCCACCCTTGCGTTCTAAACTCGTTCTCAGGGGGGAGTCTAAAAGCGCAGCTAGATCCAGCCCTAGTCCCAGACTTGGTCAATGGCTTCTGTCTAAGGGATGAGGTGGGCGCAGTCCTCCCTTTCCATTAGCGTTAGGCAGAGAGGCTGCTCTTCTGGTTACGTGGCCTGTCGTGATGCGCTGGCAGGACCGTGCAGCCGTCCTGTCTGGCCAGAAAGCCCTCCGACCAGAGGACTGCAGGGCCCCTCCCGTCCCCTTGGCCGCAGAGAAAGGCAATGTAGCGAGAGGCACGGTCAGTGTGGCTGGGCGCAGGCACCAGCGGCTTTTATTTGGCACGTTCCCCTTTGCAAAGGCCCTCCTTGCCACCGCCACCCGCTGCTGACAAGTGTCCCGCTGAAAAGGGTGGCCGCCGTGACGGCTAAGGCCTCTGCCGCTGGACATCTCGGGGCTGCTCGCAGCTTCTTGGCGTGGCTGGCAGTCCCTGTGCCTTCCCACGGCGCTCCAGCAGCCTCGTCTTCTCCCCCTTGCTAAAGGACACAGAAGAAAGGGCCTCAGCTGTGTGGCCCGGCAGAAGGGCCCGCCACGGCCCAAAGCCTGGCTCAGGCCAGTAGTTGCTGGAGGTGCTGCCGAGCAGCCCAGCCTGCTGCTCTGTGGGGCGTCCTATAGGCCCTGGTGGCCCAGCCAGTCTGCAGCGAGAAGGGTGCACATCAGACAGGGCTGCAGCCAGCCGGGGCTGAGAGCTGGCACAGAGCGGGCATAGCCGCTGAGGGCCAGGTGCCCGGTGATGGCTGCACCGGGGGGGACAAGTGCAGGCTGCCGGCTTTGGGAAGGCAGAGCCAGCGGTCTGCACCAGCTTTTTGCCTGCAGCCCAGAGTCCTGCAATGGTGGGAGCCACTCAGGCCTTTCCCCGGCCTCTGCAGAAGCCGGCACACACTCACCCTTCCCGTGCTCTCTGTGGGCGGTGCAGCTCTGCGGGCCTCTCAGGTGCTCTCTGCTGTACGGCACTCTGGCAGCACTCCTTCTCCCACAGCCTCTCCCTCAGCTGCTCGCTGTAGGCCTTTCTCAGCAGGTGGGGAGGGCCATAGGGATCCTCAAAGAGGTGGCGGCAGGGGCTCTGCAAAGGCACGAGAGGCTCTCCTAAGGCACTGCCACCAGTAGCTGGGGCTGCTGCCAAGGCTCAAGCCGAGGTGTGTGACTCGCACCGGCTTGGCTTAGTCTTCAAGGCAGTGGCGCTGAGCCCTCCGGAGCGAGGTATGGGCACGAAACAGACTGCCCATGCTACAGGCGCCTGCACGCTTTGGCCTGGGGCCTTAGGGAAGGCTCCTGCTGCAGGGCAGTGAGCAGGGCCGCGGACAGAGAGAAGACGCCTGCCTGGCCATCTGGCCACAGCACTGCTACTGTATGCGTGCCTTGCTGTGCCATGCCATGCCGTGCTGTCCGTCCTTCCCTGCTCCCCTCCCAGGGAGTGGGCTGGGGAAACACCATTTTCCTGGAGGCTGTGAAGCGCGTGCCATACCTGGCCTCGCTCCATGTTCTGCCCCGTCCTGTTGGCGTTGTATCGGCACCACATTTCCGCTTCCACCTCTTGGCGCTTGGATGCCATCAGCAGCCGCACGCGTTTTTCTTCCCTCTCAGTGCGGAGGGAGCTCGTTGCCTGAATGGAGGCCATGTACACATCACACAGCAGCGTTAGTCTTGGCGGGCTTGGGCAAGGCAGGAGGGCGGGAGGGCGGAAGGGAGAGCAAGACTGTGCTCTTGCTGCCTCTTCTGCCCCGGCCCAGAGCCCGAAATGGGAGGCAGGGCTGGCAAATCCCTAGGGCGTACCGTTCCCGAGGGCTGCGGAGCACACACAGAGAGCTGCAAGCACGGCTGAGCTGGGGGTCTGGGCTGCATCTGCTGCTGCTGCGGGCGCTTGTCCTGGATGACCAGCAGCGATCTAAAGAGGCACAGCAGGCCGAGCTTGTGGGAGGCCAATCAGGGCCAGTTGCTCCGGGGTGGGCTGGCAGCCTGCTCCCCGGCTCTGGCACCACCGGGCAGTTCAGCAGGTTCTGGAGGACCATGTGTCCAGCAGGACGTTGTCTCTGGGGCCTTTTGGCCTCAGCATACGCACCCGGCCAAGGGAAACCTCTCACTCACGCTACAACGAGGGCACGGTGTGCCCCTGCACGTCCAGCCGCAGTGCTGCCCCGGGAGACTCACCTGTCTCGGCCATCTCCCTTGGCATTGGCCCGCTTGCCTGCCTTTGCAGGCAGCTGCCTGCTCTGGGTAACTCTCTGCTTACCGAGGAACGCTGGATCCAGCATGCTCTCTGCAAGCGGGAGACAACAGCAGCACAAGAGTGTCTTTGGGAGCCTGCCGGCCAGAGAGGACCACCCACAGGCCCCTGCCAGCACTCAGCTGGGACATTACCTCTGCGGGCACCCGTGCGCCAAGGCGCTGACTCGTTCCTGGGCTTCAGAGAAATCTTGGGGGCTGCTGGTTGGTGCGGGGTCTCAGCTGCAAACCTGGAAAGAAGGAAAGCCCTGCTGGGCAAAAGGGCAGCACGCTCCCTTCAGGGGCTAACACTTAGAAGCGGCTGGCCGGCACCTTTGGGAGGCACTGCCAAGTCCTTGGAAGACGTAGCTCTCTGGGGCACCTGAGGGGCCCCCAGTCTCCATCAGCCTACGCCGGTGCTTCCCTTGTCTTCCTGCCAGAAAGCTGATGATCCCAGCACAAGCCCTCCTTGATGCCCCTGCAGACCCTCCCGCCTCTCCCCGTCTCTCAGGGCGCATGGGGAGCACACTGGCTGCTACATCTGCGCTCTCCAAGCCGGGGAGGAGTGAGAGGCGGGTGGCCTGGACAGCTCTCCGGGGAAGGAGCTACTCTTGCCTCAGGTTGGCAGGAAAGGAGTGAGCCGACTGAAGCAGGCTTTGCCTGCAAAGGCCACCATCTTCAACATCTTGGAGTCCTGCAAAGGGGACAGGAACACCTCAGTGGAGGCCCAGCCCCCGTGCTGGTTGCTCTACAAAGGCAGCAAACTGTCTCGCTGCTCAAAGACACAAAGGCTGCCTCTCAGAAAGCCTCACGCCCCCGTCTCCCTTGATGTCATTAGCCCCACGCGCAAAGGGGCCAAGGCGCTACCGAGCCTTGGCCCAGCTCGCTGGCCTAGAGCGTGTCTAGGCCCGGGAGAGAGGCAGGAGGCAGCAGCCAAGAGAAAGCAGCTTGGAGAGAGCTTTGAGGGCATCGCCACCGAGCCACGAGGAGGAGCCCCAGCGAAAGGACAAGCTCACCCCAAGTAGAGCTGCCAGCATGTTGCCTGTCGCATCCAGCTCCAGCAGGCAGTCCTCAAAGAAGGTCATGCTGAGCGCTTTTCTTCGCACAGCAAGGATGCCGATGTCCTTGAAGGAGAATTCCACCTCCTTGTTGTCTCGGAGGGCCCCAGAGAAGAAAAGCAGCGTCTCGTGTATGCACCGCTCCACAATTTCTCGACGGAAGTGGATCTCTGCGGCAATCTGCCCAAAGTCCAGCTGAACGGTTGGTGTCTCGTCTGGGAAAGAAGGGCAGAGCAACCAAGTTGCAGCCACCGCAGTTCAGCTGACGCCAGAGTCTGGGTGCCCTCAGCGCCCAGCCCTTGGGCAACACTGTGCCAGAGCGCACTCCCCTTGCAGCTTCGTCCCCGTCTCCAGAACGGGCGTGGTGGACAGGAGCAGGCAAAGAGAAGCTTTGCCTCCTGCAGCCAGCAACCAGCTGGAGTGTAGGGTGATCTGGGGAGACGAGGCTGTCTCCCCGGGGAGGGGCAGGGTGCTGGGCCGCCGTACGTGTGCGCACGTGCAGCGCTCTCCACGTGGGAATAGCCTTTGCTCAGCCATGTCACAGAGGTGTTGGCACGTCCGTGCCAAATGCAGGGGCTGTGCAGGGGAAGCACCCGTCTCCTTACCGGGAATTTCGGTCTTTGCACACTTCAGATGGTAGAATTTCTTCAGAAACTTGCAGGGCTTGAACACGGGTCTCTCAACAGGCAAAATCGTGTCCTCTGCCACGGTGGCATGCGCTGGGACAAGTGCAAAGGTCCCAATGCCGATCTCCACTGCCTGAAAACGCGAGCAAGAGGAGGGAGCATTGGCAGGGCTGCGCAGAGGTGGGAAGGCTGCCAGATGGGGCACGGCACGGGCAGGAAGCCAGGCTCACCGTCTTCTGCAAGAGCTGTCTCTGGATGTAGCCAGATGTGGCAGCCCAGACTCTGCAGATTTCTGGAAAGCAAAAGCAAGGCACGCCATGCTGCGAGTCAGCAACGAGCAGCCACCTAGAACCTCGCTACGCGCAGAGGCGACTCAAGTGGAGGGCACTCGAGCCCCGCCTTGCTGTCCCTAAGCAAATGCTTGCACCGCTGGGGCTGCCCCCAGGCTCCAAGAAGCCCGCCCTGTGCCCAGGACGGGCCTGGGGAGGAAAGGCAGGCATCAGCATCATTCTGGGGAAGGAGATCCTGCCCTCTGATGCAGGCAGCGGCTAGAGGCCGGGGCTACCAAAGCCAGAATACCGTATGATAGTCAGGTGACTTTAGGTAGGCTGGATATAACTGCCCAAGTCTGAATTATTCCAGAGCGGCAGCCGTGGTAAACACCCCTCGCCTGCATTAGAGCCAAAGCCTTCTCAGCAACTAGATGTTTAACCTGAGTTTTGGTTGGAAGAAGATACCTCTACTACCTTGTGAAGGACAGGGTCCAAAGAGTTCCAGCTGGCTCTTCACTGATCCAAGTGAAACCTCAACTGCTACTGAACAACCAGTACCACTTCCTGACACACGCCCAATGGAACGCGCAAGTTTTACGTGGAAGGACTAGCCTGCCGTGATCCCACTAGCATGTAAAGCTTGATAAAAAAGACAGCGAAAGGTGCCTTAGCTGCAGTTCACTTACAGCAGGTGCCTGAGCACCAGGCAGAAATCAAACAGGAGAACGTGACAAGGTCTAAATGCTAGACCCTGCAGATCAAAGGCATTACAGAGACCGCTGACCACAGTTGTATTTGTTTAAATAGCCAGGGTCCAAAGCAGAATTCCTGGCACAACAGTGCCATCCAGTGTCCAGCTAATTGCAGGTGAACTTCTAAACAATTTCCTGAAACTTATTTTGTTCGTATAAACAAAATTTTTATATTTGAAAGAATTTCTTCAAGTATTTTGAAATATGGTCTGTTTTTTGATTACTGCATCAGTTAAACATTCATTTCATTCATTCATGGCTTGGCTTCGCGGACGAAGATTTGGGAAGGGCTTTAAACGTGAGTACGCCCTTCAAGCCTGCGCGGTGGATTTTTTTAGGTGAGGCGCAGCGTGCGCGAGACTGGCCCCACCCTTTACACCTGAGGTTCATCTGCCAGGGCCTAGCGAGCTTGGACGGTGACAGCGAAGTCCTCAGGTCGTAGGTTTGGTTAGAGTATCCTTCTCTTAGATGGATGGCCTTACAGGGCTAAACGAGCTCCATCTGCCCGGGTTTGGAGTTAGAGTTGTCCTTCTCCTAGGATGGTTGCCCGAAGGCTAGTGAGCCCATCCTGCCCATGGACACACTTTGTCTGACCCTTCAGTTGAGACCTGTCTGGCTTGGGAGACCCTACCGGAGGCATATGCCACCACCAGCATAGCTCTCAACTTCACAAGGGCACGCAAGCTCTTTCCCCACGGCAAGGGGGTGCCCGTGAAAGAGATCAGTTAAACATTAACTTTAAAGAAAATCTCATTCTCTAGACATGCTAAGGGTTGCTTACATTTAGGCATGAGTTTTGTAAAAGTCCCATTTCAGTAAAATAAAAAATTTTTAACAATTTCTATCAACAGTTCCTTCTAGCACAATAAAGTGGAAGTAATGAGTTCTGATGAAACTTTGTCAAGCTTTTCAGACTGGGATCTCAGAAAGCCCCAAATACATGCTCCTCATGTAGTTTGTTACAGCTACTTAAAATGAGCTTTGCGTGTAAAATTTTACACAGGTGAAGCTTCGAATTGCTGCACGATCCATAGTCTGCCTTCTGCACGGATGGCAAAATGAGTCCGAAAATTGTAAAAGCAGTTTGAAAATGGAAGCTGGTTTTGTGTCATAGGGAAAATGGCGGGCATGGGGGCAGGGTGTGTTTGTGTGCGTGTGTGTGTGGGCGCCCGCGGAGATGCTCACCGGTCTTTTCTAGGCTAGTTCTGTAATAGCAGCATCAAGAAGAGAAAAGCAAACATCTCAGGTTCTTACCAAAATTATAAAATGTTCGGACGGGCGGATGTCGCTTTAGCTTAAGGATTTAGTGGTGTTCATCTTTTCAGGTCTTTGATTTAGCCAGATGATGACACAGCGCAGCAGCGAGAGGCTCCCGCCTTCAGACGGCGGCGAGCTCTTCTCTAAGAGCGGCCCCTGTCACGCCTCAGACACGGGATCCTCTTCCTGCCCATCCGCGAGAGGCAGAAGAAAACCCTTTTCACCCTCACTTCTAAAGGAAACGGGACTCGGGGCTGGCGGCGCAGAAGGGTGCGGGCCGCCGCCTCCCTCCGGCCGCCGCCTCCCTCCGGCCGCCGCCTCCCTCCGGCCGCCGCCTCCCTCCGGCCGCCGCCTCCCTCCGGCCGCCGCCTCCCTCCGGCCGCCGCCTCCCTCCGGCCGCCGCCTCCCTCCGGCCGCCGCCTCCCTCCGGCCGCCGCCTCCCTCCGGCCGCCGCCTCCCTCCGGCCGCCGCCTCCCTCCGGCCGCCGCCTCCCTCCGGCGCAGACACCCAAAGCAACGCGCGCATGCGTCAGCCGACTGCCGCGCGGCCTGGGCGGAGTCGGAGGACCGAGGCCTTCGAGTGCTGGCCTAGAGAGGCTATACCTGTAGAGCTTCCGCCCGGCGGAAGTGGGGGCTTGCCCTGGCTCGTGCAGCGCTTGCGCACACTTTCGCTTGGCGCTGACCGTGCAACGGCGTGGGGAGAACTCGGAGCGATGGCGGCGGCGGTGGCGGCGGCGAGGGCCGGGCCGGGGGTCGGCGGAGCTCCGCGGGCAGGAGCCGGCGCTATGGCTGCCGTACTGAACCTCAACAACGAGGTGAGCCACCCGCCCCCTCGTCCTCTGGAGTGGCGGTCGGAGCAGGCGGCCGGGGGCGGTTGGGGAGGCTTGGGCCGGGGAGGGCCCGGCGGGGCTAGCGGAGACGGCGGCTCTTGCTGGAGACTGGGGCACGGGGTGGGGAGGGAAGTGGCGGAGCTGGGCGGCCTCATGTCACTCAGCGAGCGGACCGGAACCTACCCTCCCTTTCCCGTAGCTGGCCGGGCTGCCTGGAGCGGGGAGAGGGCTCGGAGCGGCCCAAGCCGCTGCTGTCGCCATGTGGCCCGAGACCATTGCCCCCGTCGCCCCGGAAAACGCTGCGCACCGTGCTGGCTCTCGGCGAAAGGGTTATGTGATGAAAATAAACATGTGTTTTGCGACGAAAAACTGCCTTTAAAGGGGTGCTACGCAATTGTCGACGTGTGTGCCTCGGTTCAACACCCTGACATTGAGTGTCATATCATCATCCTATCACGTTATGTTTTACTGAAGTTTTGCAGGTCATTCTAGTGGATCTGCCAAAGTCTCAGCTGCCTATCTTGTAGATAGCAATGTTACGATGTTGCCCTATTCTCTTGGATGTGGAGGGGCTGAGAATGAGAAAATAATGAGTTAGAGCTAACTTTTTCCTGTTCAGTAAGCAGTTTGGTGTTTCATATATCTTTCAGAATTTCTTTCCTGCACTGTAGTGTGAATTATATATCAGTTAGGTTTGTTACACCTGTGATGCATTTTAATCACACATTTGCAAATCTTTGTATACAATTAAGTCTGATGCAGCTAAACCAGTCTATTTAAACTGCTGCTGCAACTCCTAGAGTAGCTGACAATTCTGCTGAGCATGTGCTGTGTCAGTGTCTGCAGATGACATTGTGCACTTCCAGGATTCCTGGATATTTCACAGTATGGTTAAAGTTACTATTTGTCATCAAATGAACCAAAGTGACAGATTATACAAGCATTCTCAGATTGCACTTGCATTTAAGTTTTATTTTCTAGACACGTAGTATCTGTCAAGGAGGTTGATTTGCAAATCAAGAATTTAGTAAGCGATAGCCTATTTGTCAGAAAAAATGTAGTTTGATATTACATAAAATAGAGTTATTTACTTGGTAATTCATTACAAGCTTTTGTTCCTTGCTATTAACAAATGTAAAGTCAAATGTGAGTGATTTCGTGTTGAAATATGCCAGGGAAAGAAGAGAGTATCTCAGTCATTGTTGGAGCAGGGATTTTTTTTTTGATTGATCAAGTTTAGGTGGTGATTCATAGTCTTTCAGTAAAGAGATACTCATATATCAAGGTGTCATCAGAGCTTGGTCAAAAAGTAGTCACTCTCTAATAAATAACAGGTCCATCCAAGACGTAAGGTCGTACCGAGACTGAAATCCTGGATGCCATCTCATCAAGAGGGACAGAAGGTCAGGCTGGAGATCTAGTGTGAATAGATTAAACAATTTTTTCTGTATTTACACCCATGCCTTTTCTTAAGCATCAGAGCTGTATTAATTACTACAGCGACTAGTCAGAGGATCTGAAGTATGTATTTTCTTTACCAATACCTGGGTATCCTCTGTATATTTATTGCTCAGCTGCCCTTGTAAGAGCACATTTTACTGGTAAGAAATATCTCTTTTCCTCTAATAAAGGCAAAATAGTGTATTTTGCGCATGAATAAAGTAATGATTTAAGAAAGTCTAATGTGTTGCACTGTTGGATTTTTCTGGAGTATTTGTCCAATTTGCTAAGGGAAAGATTTAATGTAATTACAAAGCAGATCTATACTATGTCCCTTTGGTATTCTGCTATCAAACAGTGGTAGGGATCATATGAATTTCTTCCCCCATTAGGCTATATCATGTAGATGTGATGGCAGTTGTTGCAGAAGGAACTCAGTGACCCATATATTGCTGATAAACTTGTTTTAACTGGAGTTACAGTAGTTCTGTGTAAGGTCTTGTAAATTCAGCCATATTAATATTTATGTTGTCCAGGTTTTAATTCTGTCAAAGGCAGACTTCTGCTATAAATTAATACCATAAAGTATAATGGCCTGCTAAATGATGGAGTCTGAAGAAATTCTAGAATGATAGGTTTCAAAATTTTTTTTTACAATTTTTTACCAATACCTATTTTGTCACAGGAAGAACAAATAATCTAAGACCAGTGTTTCTCAGTATCATAAATTGCCACCTTTCTTAACATTAATTGACCTTTATTTTCATTACTTCTTGTTATGTATTTGATACTAGTAACTAACAAAACAAATAGTTATTGTCTAAAAAACTCTTTGTTCTGAAGTAGCTACAGCATTCCTTTAAAACTCTATTCTCATAGGTAAAAGTCGCACAGCATCTGCTTTGTGCAGAAAAGATACACTTATTTAGGTTATTTTTGAATGGGAAGGATAATTACTGCTTGAGAAGGTAGCTTCAGCTCAGTGTAATTCAATGGAAGGAGTTGTTCTGGCATTACTGTCCCGAGGAAAACAAACTCTCATACTCTTAATGGAAAGTTTTGTTATTATAGTGTAAAAATCAAGCCTTTGGCTCTGATATTATAATGAAGTGTATGCATGTATTGAAATAAAAAGATATTCAATTGGGTGATGATTTAACTTCTTATCACCAAAGAAACTTGGAAGTTGAATATTGTTAAGAAAATCTAATCCTCCAAGAAAATTAAATAAAGGATCCTGAAGTGTGTCTCCCTTCTGACAGCTTTTGAATTTGTTGGCTAATTTGAGAGAATTTGGAAAAAAGTAGAGACCTCTAAAGTTGTTGTGGGTTTGGTTTTTTGTTAAATTATCGTTTGATTAAAGAGTAATTCCTCCATGAAGCAACATGCTTCCTGCTGTTCTGAGAGGGAACAGAGAATGAAAATGTCATACTGTTTAGGTTACTGTATGAATGTAACCTGAAGTTACTGTGCAGTCATGTCATGAATCCTGGTTAAGGATCCTGCCAACTATACCAGTTTGTCGCAAATGAGTATTTTAGATCACTTAATTTGTCGAAATGCTGCTTAACAGAATTCGATGGCAGAGTTCACTTTATTACTTTCTACATGGAGGAAGCGTAGAAGGGAAAATTGAGTTAGAAATTATTTGAAATTATTTACAGAGAGACCAGAGATGCAGAAAGGTAAGAGAGACCTTCCCATTGAGTCAGGGAGGCTCAGAAAGGACCCCCTTAGCATTCTGAGCTCCTCAGAGAGGAGTCTTAAGTGCAGCTGGATCTACTCCTAGTCCCAGGCCTGGTCAGCAATTTATGGCTAAAGGATTATATATATATATATATTTACAGCTAACAGATTATATGTATTTACCCAATCCTTTATATCGCTTAGCTAAGATTTCAAAGTTTCAGCGTTCTTATTCCAAATTCACTTACCTTCTGTCCAGGCATCCGGTGTTAGTTTGCTCTGAAGTTCAAACTCTTCAGTCCAGACAGCCAGTGTTAAGTTTCCTCCAGAGTTTGAACCCCAAGTTTTGTGAAGCAGACTCTCAAGCATCAGATTTTATAAAAATAAATTAATTAGTAGAGTGGTACAGCAGCAGGATCAGCTGGAGCTGGGTACCTCCAGAGAGGAATGAACCCAAACAAAGAAATCCCTGGGTGATTACACCCTTAAAGTCTATTCTTTTGCCCCACTTTGTTCCAATGGTGATTTTGGCCTGAGATCTTCTGACACTTGAACCTTTATTGGATTCTTTCACTGTCTTCACGCAGGCTGTTTGTTACCTTGTCTAGTTGTTATCTTGTCTATTTGTGGCTTGTGTTGATGGTTGTAGACTTGAAGCCTCTTTATCTCCTGATTTATGCTGACTCTGGAGTCCCTGTTTTGATTAAGGAGATATACATTCAGTAGATTTTAAGTGGAAATTTACAGCTTGTGACCTAAGGTTTCAGCAAATCTAGCTACTCATGCTAAGCAAAAGCATACTGAATCACACAACTTTATAACTCCAAGTGATTCATTCTGTTTAAAACTTACTTATATAACCTAAACAACTAATATCTCTTAACATTGAGAGGCATCCCTTATTCAAAGGGAGAATTGCCTGGTGTGCCGTCCACTTGCTGTTCAAGGACAACTCAAATTTGGCTCATCCAGTGATCTATTAACAGTAAAAGGTCTTGTTGCTTCAAGGAGTAACCCTGAGAGGCATCCCAGCTCAAGGGGAGATGACCACCATGCAGCCACGCTGCTTAGCGTGAAAGCTCCAAGAAGGCTCAGTCTGTCGTATCATATTTACAGCGCAAAGTGGTTGGCTTACAGTCATATTACATACAGCGGGAGAGTTATGCATGAAACTCCTTGTACCCACAACTTAATCAATGGATCAGTGTTTACTGTGCCACTCTGCTCCTTGTGGGTTTCCTAGAGGAGTTCTTGTCCTAGCTATGGCTCAGGCCTTTACCTTCTCAAGAAGCCTGTACCAAAGAGCTGCTGGTTTGGTTAAGGAGAGTTGAGTGCATTTGTCACAAGTGGTAGAATCCTGGATGAAAGTAAGAGGGAACTGCATTGGTGATGAGGTGAGAAAGAAAAATGAGACAGAAAAATATAAGAAATGAGTTAAAATTATTAAGCAATTCACAGAATAATTAGACCTTCTATTCATCTCTACTTTTTCATGTAAAGTTGTTGATATCAGTGTAAAAGCTTCAGAAACTCACGTTATTTTCATGTTAACAAATGGGTATTCTGCCAGAAGTGTATAAATTTTCTTTTTCTCTAATTGCATATATACCTAGATAATAACAGAAAAAGCAAGATCTTGGCAGAACCCACAGTTAGCAAGGTCCAGTAATTTTAAGAAACCATCATCTTGCTGCTGGCATATAATGTCATACAGTTTCAGTGTGACAGCATAACTGACAAATTAAGATTGAAAAGGGTTAAAAAACACAAATATTTTTGTAATTCATACAGCCCATTCCTCAGTGGGATTATTGCATTTTTATTTCTGTGACCAAGGGCGGAAGTAAAGACTCCAGGAGTTTAGAACGAAGTGAAGCAGTGAAGACTAAAAGTTTTTGAAAAAGAAGAAGAAAATGCATTATTTCTTAGCATTTTCAACTCGTGATGTTCTTTTATACAAGGGAGAATGTAACTTGTAGAATGAAAATGTTCAGTTTTGCAATTATTATATATCGACTACACAGGGTTTGTCTGTATTAAGCCTAATTGTATTCTCATATCACGTTTAATTTTATAAGCATACAAGCTGAAGGAATCTTTTTAAAAAGCTATTGCTCTCTTGTATATGATTCTTAGTTTAAAAAGCTTTCTAAAAATTTTCAGGTGTCTTTTCACAGAATAGCTTCCAAAGCTAAACTTTTCTGGAAACATTTGCTAGATGGCAGCACATAATCATCAACTGCTGTGGAGAAGGGCAAGTTTAAAGGGAGGTAGTGTTTAATGTGAATAACAGTCATTGATGATGAGCAGTATACAGTAGTATGAAACTAAAGCTTTTGAATGGGAACCAGCTCAGATTTCTGTTTGCTCGTGTTTCTTAATTTATGTTGTTCTATTTTTAGAGTCGTACTCCGCTACTAATAATTACATGATTACAACAAATACAGTTATCTTTCTGCCCACCTTTTTTCTTTTTTTGGAATTTATTCTGCTTGCAACTACCTCAAGGAATTAAGCTTCAGAAAGCCCGTGAAGCTAATGCAAATGATGGCTGTATGAATTGTTTTAAAAATAACTGTTCTAATGTGTGTCTACGCAAGTGCTGTAATGGCTGAAGTTGCATATTAGTAAGGCATCGTATTATGTAAAGCAAATTTAAATCTTCTTAGAGTTGAGAGTTGCTTCTGTCTGTGGGACATTTGAATTGAACTTGCCAAACTTGTTTGGGTATGGAAACTTTGGTAGCAGGTGAATATTTCTCTTAAATTTGTATCAACAATCAATTATATCCAAAATAATTTCTCCTGTAAAAATGTTACAGATGTCTTACTGAATTTGAAAAGGTTGAGCTTTATTTACAAAGTTATTGTTTTTAGATAATCAAAGCTGATATCTATGTAATGCTTGTCATATACAATTGAAGTATTTTTTTTCGCGAGAGTCAAGATAAAAGTATACCTTCAGAGTAATATGTGTGCACACACATTTTTCAGTCTGCCACACAAGTGTAGGTTTAAAACGTTATGTAGGGAGCTTGGTAATGAAGCTCAGGATGGTGGATTCTATTCAGTAGTGTTTTGGGTCCCAACACTGTGTTGTGATACTCGATGTGGCAATACTCAGCCCCTTTTCCAAAAGCAGCTTGGATGTGTGGCTATGGATTTAGACTGGTGTACAGCAAAGTCAAAGATGGATAGCGTGGCTGATAATGAAAAAAAATAAGACAAAACCCCATGAGAAATAACCTTAACTTATGAAGAAAGGCAGAAACACAGTCTCCGCAAGTCTGAAACTGCGGTTCTGAGTTATATCGGCAATTCTATGAAACTTGCATCTTTTATCACAGTGCAACCAGAAGTAAATATATATTTGGAGATGTTTATGTAAAGGCTGGGTTATCCTGTTGTAGTACGGGTGGGTGTTGAGTTTGTCATTAGGTGGTCAGACTCAACTAAGATAACAAATGTAGATAGAAAGACAGTTGCTTAAATTGCGTTTATACCTGCCTTCACTCACAAATTGCCGAAAGGCCAAGTACATACTTCTTTTAAAAGTAAATCACTTTTGGTGACCAGAGTTTTTGTGTAGCAGTAAAAAAGCCATGGTCTGACTGGGATATCAGGTGAAATTACTAATTAATGAGAGGGGGAGAATTTGAGAGGGTCATGTGTTCCTTCTGAAGCTGAACCAACTTGTAGAGCCAGGAACTGCTACACATTGTTTTTGTAAGGTGTGTTAAATTTGAAAAAAATGGTTGCTCACCTATGCTAGTCTTTGGTGTATTTTATGTTTCTGTTATTGATACAGTATGTTCAGCATGCTTGTATAAATGTAAATTTTAAATTGATTCGAAATGGAATTAAGATTTTTTCTCATTGAACGATTACCATTTTTGCAGAGAAACATTCCATAGAAAGTGAGTTGAAAACTTCTCCATGGTATTTATTTGCAGTTACTTGAGATGTTCCTTATTTTCAGCCTTCTTCAGCATTATGACTGCCACATCACTCAGATGTGGTATGCCTCTCCGTGTTCTCATTGACTTAAGATGAAAATTTAGATATTTTTTGTTTAAGCAAAATTTTGTTTGTAATGACTTATTTTCCCCCCACATTTCAGACTCTACAAAATGGGACGGTTTTTAACATTGAAAGGCCTTTCATGTAAGGCTTTTCGTGAAGAATTGCTTTGCTGTTCAGTGTGTAGTGTCTCATACATGCAATGTGCCCCCTCAAAAGTGTGATTCATCGACTGTGGTTTCATGGGCAGCTGGACTCACTACTTCTGAAGCTGGGGCTTCTCGCTGTCCTTGCTTCTCACCCATTCTACCCACATGGTCCTACCTCCCTCATATGTGAGCAGAATAAATTTTTTGCTAGGGTAGTTCTCTGCTACTGATAGAAGGTAGCAAGGTGTTCCAGGGTGTGGGAGTAGCAGGAACATGGGACCAGGGATGAATGGTAGGGGTGTGGAGGAGAGGTGGAGATGGACTGTCCCCCTTCCACCACAGCAAGCTATTCAGTTGGCTTGTGGGGCTGGTAGAACTCTGCTGTTCTTCATATCACTTAAGTCCTTAGGCAGTAGCATTTCTGTAAAATATGTGTAAGATTTGGGAAGGCATTCAGCCAGCAAATCCTAAAATAGTCAGGGTGATTATATAATGTGCAGTTATGTGGTCTGGTGGGTGTTTATGTTAGAGAAATTAGCTATTGTCAAAGCTGTAAAGGCAGGAGAATTAGAGGGTTCAAAGAAGAAGCCGAAGGAGCCCTTATTTATATTTGTCTAATCTTGATAGTGTTAGATAATGAGTTCACTGGAGAGTAGTTACAAACTACTTTGTAGGTTGAAAGAATAATCTTATAAGTTCTCTGTTATACTTAAATAAGTTTACATTTTGAAAATGAGATCAGGGGTATATGAAGGGGAAAAAACCCTAGTCTCTTACCTGTTGCAAAAGAATGCCTAAAACGAGTTGCAATACAGTAATAAGTAAAGCAAAATGTAATTTTCAGGGATTGTATTTTCCACAGTAATCAGAGAAATGAACACTTTGCCCATCTTTCTTGGGTTTTCTTGAAAATTGCTTTTTGCTATCATGAACAAACTGATTTGAGCATTCATTTTTTTAGTGTATTATATCTAAACGGCTTGTGTTACCTAAAGTATGTTGTGATATTTTTAAGTGCATTCCTGGACCTTCTTTACCAGAGATAAAGAATCCTAGATAGAAACTTCAAAAATAACAGTGACTGAGTGCTGTGGGCATTATGGTGTTTAAAGCAGTCTGAAATACCAGGCAGACAGCCCAGTGTGGTGATCCAGGTTTCTCTTGGAAATAAAGTAGCTACCCCAAAATATCTGTTTCTTGTGCTGTCCCCTTGGCTATGTGGGAATGTAGGAGTTCCTTTAGGGCAATTTAATATTCTTATATGCTGACTCTTTAGGTGCCTAAATGGGAGGTGAGGCATGAGGAGAGGTATCTGACCAGTTACCCGCTCTTGGACTGAGCTGTGAGATGTCTTACTGCTCATAATTCAAAATAGCATGCCTTCTTTCAAGTCATGCCTCTGCCCGCCTGGGAAAATGCTGCATTTTTTGTTTAATGGCTTAGTTGTTAGAAAACTTTACAGTATTTGAGAAAGCTGGTGTATAGGTTCCCCCAGTCTGAGAAGAATCCTATCATCTCAATGACCAGCAGAGTGCACTAATCACAAATACTAACACCAGACTACTCCCCGGCAAAGAAGGGAGATTTTATGGGGTGAGGGGAGCCCGGTCGTATATTTCACCAGTGGGAGCATTTCCGTAGGAAAAGTCCTTGGCAATGCTCCAAAGGCTACTTATCCAACAATTAACATAAAATACATGAGCTCCCTCAAAGGAAATACTCAGAACTCTTTACGCCTGAGGAAATTCTTGCTGGTCTACAGATGAGTTCCCTTTTTCTGTTTTGTCCCTGGCTTATGAGCCTTGTTTGTTCCAGCAACTATTCAGCATGCTGGCCAAGCTACTTTCTTGAAATAGCATTTATCCTAGACTCCCTCATAGTGAAGAAGGTCTGTAATTTTAGGGTTTTCAGTTCTGGTAAGTGCCCCAACATCTAGACTGTTCCTTAGATGGTGGACACGAGTTCTAGTACTGTTCTGAGCTGTCTACCTGTGTGGTTAAGCTGTATCAGCAAGACTGTCTCTTGGGCAACTGAAGTCAGCTTTAGGTTCATCTGTGGCCACTTCAGGATAATTCTTAAGGTAAAATAATTAGCATTTAGATACTTTTGAAAAAGTACAGCTGTCTGGGATGCTCTGTGATCAAAATTGAAGCCGTGGCTGAATTTTGGCACTGCCAAGATCTGCATATCCCTTACATGTTTTCTTGAAGCTGGTCATACAGTCTCTTATGTGTCACTGAAACTGGTCTAAAGTCTTGGAAAGGGCCTATAGACAAATTACGAGAACTGGAAAAAAATTAATTTCTACACAATTCAAAACCAAATAGTTCATATTTTCCGTCAGTTTATTGCTTAGTATACTGGCAAATCACTGCTTTTTTCTGTAAGTTACAAGTCTGTGCAAAGTTACAAAGCAAACAAGACTTTCTCTTTAAACTCTGGAATACTTGGCAGCAGTCATTTTAGCTCTATGGAAATGCATGTAAAAATTCATGTATTACTTGTGTTACTAATAAATAATGCTAAGCACAACAATTTCTTGAAGGAGAAGAAAATTGTGCTAGACTGGGCTTGAATTCTGCTTAAAACAGTTCAAGTGTTAAATTGCTGACATTCTTTTACAGACCATGTAAATGTCCTAAGGAAAAGGTCTTTTGAAAGCTTATGAAATTTCCAAACTTATACTCTCTGAGATAGAATTCTGAGGAATTGTGGCTTTTTTTTTTTTCCTAGGAACTGTTCCAGCAGCTGTTTCTAAAGTTTCTAGAGTTGCCACATCACCAGTTATACTAATATTAACAGCAAATTCTCATCTGCTATTCACACAGATTTTTGTTTCAGCAAATTACTGAAGCAATTAAACGTGGCGAACTACACAGCTTTTCGCTTCTGGCAATATTGTATACAACTGTTATCAAACTACTGTATTTCAGGACAGAAATAAGAACTTTTCCTTAGCTCAAGTGGTTTATATAAAATGTGTGTGGTAGGCCACGTAGACTAGTAAGATGCTCTCATAAAATAAAACATCTGTGGTTCCTTAGTATGGTAGTGTACAATAATGGAAAAAGCATGCAAACACGGTCATGGGAATCTTTGTAGCTTTTATTTTAAGGGAACTGTGAGATACTTGCAGTACACAGTATAGTCTTCTATCAGATGTAATTTATGGGTATATATGTGTACATAAAATACAATTTTTAACGATTGTTCTGTTACAGGAAATGTGCTTAATTACTTACTGCTCTCATTGCAGATATCCTTCTGCAACCTTGGCGCTGCTGGGCTTGAAGCTTGCTGCCAAATGAAGATGGAAGCAAGGCTGAAATAAGTGTAGATGGGAAGTGGTGGTGTTGGATTTTTTCCTAATAGAATTTGTGCACTTGGACGGGGGAGGAGTGTCATAAAAGGAGAATAGTAATCAATCATGAATTCATTGTGAATTGATATGGCAATTTCTTTCAGTTTGTCTTACTCTGTGGAGGTCACTAGTGAAGAATAATTAAGAGAAACCTTTTTAGTTAGGATGCTCAGCACAAAAATGGCCAGCTACTAAATTCAGTGACTTTGATTGTCTTGTTAATCATGTAAAAGAAAGGGATTTTAAATTCTTGTACTGACTTCTTATGAAAAAAATTACCATTTCCATTGCAAAGATGGGTTACAATGGTACATGTTTGTTCATATGTCATTTAATACCAAATGAAGGGGTGTGTGTCTATACATATATTCAAAACTAATTACTTAGAATTGAAAGAATTTTTTTTTATTTTTTTTTATTTTTTTTTAGAATGTGAATATTCTGTTCATTTTTGTTTTGGTGTATTTTCTGTTCTGTAATCATCTGACTTAGAGTCATGCTTTTCTGTTCTGTAATTTTTATGTTGAGTAAACACATCAAAATTGGGTCCAGCAGAGTATTTGTGTAATAGCTCTTCAAGAATGGACATTTAAATTACCAGTAAGCTTGATACTGAGATCTCAATGACACCAAAAATAACTAGGGACTCTAATTCACAAATATCCCCTTTCTAGGGATATGGTTGGATTCATTCAGTTGTGTTGGATGCTAGTGTATTGTATGCTTGCAGACTTTTTTTAAATTCCTTTTATCTGTGGTCAAACAATCATTGGCTATAAAGTGGATCTCAGGACTTGAATTGGACAACCATCAATTTAAACTATTACTGTATAGTAGCGTAGTAGGGTGAGAAGTTAAGATTGCAAGGTCATCAAAATTATGCAGTGTAAAAGAGTTCAATCTAGGAAATTTATTACCCCGGCTAGGGGCAGGAGCTCGATGTAAAATGCGAGGGACTTTCTATTTCCCATTTTCAGTGAGTTTGATTTGGAATTAGGGCTTGTTTTTCTCCTAAAAGCTACTGTGTGTTAAGGTAAGGTGCAAATAAAGCAGTGAATAGCTCTTCATTTGGAAGCTATTTTAGAAAAAGAGTGCCGTCTTGTGATTTGGCTTACTCAGTTTCCAAATAACTGTAATAGTGAGAATTTCAGTTTCAAGTAAAAATCTCTATAAACGTAGAGCTACCAGTAAATGCTGACTATGGATATCTGAATCTCTGAGTCGTTAGGGGAACATTTTTTATTAAATTTGTGGCTATTGCGGTGTGTCAGGTAGATGGTATCTCAAAATTTTTACTGTGATAACAGGCTATCTTCATTACTTTCAGAATAAGCTATACCCTTGAGATCGACCCAAGGGTACTGTGGGAACTGGCAGAAGTGCTCACTTTCCATTGTTTATCAGCAATCCTGACTATCTGAGGAGGTCCCAGTTAACACGAGGTTAGCAAATGTGTCACCCATCTACAGCAAGGGCCAGAAGGAGGATCTGGGGAACTGCAGGCCTTTTGTCAATATGACCTCAGTGCTGGGAAAGGTTATGGAGCAGATCGTCTTTAGTGCCATCAGACGGCATGTACAGGACAAACAGGTGATCAGGCCCAGTCAGCATGGGTTTATGAACGTGGCTACTGCTTGACTAATCCGATCTCCTTCTGTTTACAAGGTGACCCACTTAATGGATGAGGGAAGAGCTGTGGATGTTGTTTACCTAGACTTTAGTAAAGCCTTTGGCACCATTGTCCACAGCATTCTCCCAGAGAAACTGGCTGCCCATGGCTTGGATGAGTGTACTCTTGTCTGGGTAAAAAACTGTCTGGATGGCTGGGTCCAAAGAGTGGTGGTGAATGGAGTTAAATCCAGTTGGTGGCTGGTCACACCAGTGGTGTTCTCCAGGGCTCAGTATTGGGGTCTCTCCTCTTTAACATCTTTATCAATGATCTGGTTGAGGGGATTGAGTGCACCCTCAGTAAGTTTGCAGATGACACCAAGTTTGGTGAACGTGTCAATCTGCTTGAAGGTCTGGAGGCTCTACAGAGGGATTTAGACAAGCTAGATCAATGGGCTGAGGCAAACTGTATGAGATTCAAAAAGGCCAAGTGGGTCCTGCACTTGGGTCACAACAACCCCCTGCAGCGCTACAGGCTTGGGGGAGAGTGGCGGGAAAGCTGCCCAGCAGAAAAGGACCTGGGGGTATTGGTCGACGGCTGGCTGAGTATGAGCCATCAGTGTGCCCAGTTGGCCAAGAAGGCCAAAAGCATCCTGGCTTGTATCAGCAAGAGTGTGGCCAGCAGGAGGAGGGAAGTGATTGTCCCCCTGTACTTAGCACTGGTGAGGCCACACCTTGAATACTGTATTCAGTTTTTGGCCCCTCACTCCAAGAAGGACATTGAGGTGCTGGAGCACATCCAGAGAAGGGCAACAAAGCTGGTGAAGGGTCTAGAGGACAAGTCTTATGAGAAGCAGCTGAGGGAACTGGGATTGTTTAACCTGAAGAAGAGGAGGCTGAGAGATGATCTCATTACTCTCCACAACTACCTGAAAGTAGTTTGTAGCAAGGTGAAGTCAGTCTCTTCTCCCAAGTATCCAGTGACAGAATGAGAGGAAATGGCCTCCAGTTGCACCAGGAGAGGTTTGGATTGGACACTAGGAACAATTTCTTTGCTGAAAGGGTTGTGAAGCATTGGAACAGGCTGCCCAGGGAGGTGGTGGAGTCCCCATCCCTGAAGGTATTTAAAGGATGTGTAGATGTGGTGCTTAGTGACATGGTTTAGAAAGGGACTTGATAGTGTTAGGTTTATGGTTAGACTCAATGATCTTAAAGGTCTTTTCCAACCAAAATAATTCTGTGATTCCTCTTTGCTTTTTTATGAGAACACATTAAAAAAAGTGTGAGGTCATGTTCCCATATGCTAATATAGGAGGGGATGAGTAAATAGAATCTGTTTTCATGAGAGGCTGGTAAGAACTGTTTTGACTAGCAGGTGGTTCAAATCAATGAGTAAGGGATTTCATCCAGAGACAAAAGTCACTGGGGCACTGCTGCAAAGGAAATGAGTACCATAGGAACAGGAGAGCATAACTTACGTTTAGTTGCATGATAAAATAGAAATTCGAGATGATATGAAGTAAAAGGGCAGTTAAGGTGATTGCTCGTGGAACATTTCAGAAATACCGAGAATAGTGGAAGGGAGGGAAGAAAGAAATAGCTGGTAGTCTTTTCAATACTGCTACAGTCAGAAATGATGCTTAAAGAGGTGTGTTGGACAAGAGGAAATAGGATGAGGGATTAAGAGAGCTCATATGGAGGGGAAATGGGTGTTGGTATGAAAAAGCTGGAGACTGAAGAAGAAAGCAGCAAGCTTCAGAAGAAGGAAATCCCCCAACAGAACAAGCGCTTGGTGTGGGAGTGTAGTTCTAAATGGCTGGACAACAAATATATTATACCTAAAATAGGTGGGTAATGTGAGAGCACTTGTGCCATTACAAGAAAGAAGATTTTGCAGGAACCTTCGAGTGCTGATCTAAGTTGTTAGTAACTAATACTGCGACAGTTACGCAACCGCTTAAAGATCTGGTGTCTTGGCAACTGTCTGATGGAGAACTAATTTCTTGAAGGTATGCTTTTTAAACAAAAGAATAGTATCTGTCAGACATCTGGCAGGGGTATTTCAAGCTCTTGATTCCTTCTACTTTTCAAGCTTGCCTTTTCCCCAGTTTCTCTTTTATGTCATGAAGAAACTTCCCGGAAGAATGCAGATTATTAAATTTTTCTATTAATTTTTTTCTAACACTGACTTTCCCATGTGTTTGTGTTTCTGAAAAATTCTCATAATGAAACTGATTTCTTTTTTTTAGACTGTTCTCAGGGAATAAAGAACACTAATTGGTGTAGTAAGGTAATTCTCCATTCCCAGTAGAAAAAATACTTCCTGTCCTTCTAAAAAGGCTGAGAAGTAAGTTACGTAGTAGTTATGGTACAATACCTCATTTTTTTCTTTTTTTCCTTGGCCTAATTTAACTGCTGCATTTGAGAAAGAGAGTACCCGCAAAAAAGGTAAATCATAGAGGCACGGTAGCAGAAATCACCTAAATAGAAGAGCAGTTTTGTTTGTGGGAAAGTAGTATACTGATTCAGAGTCTCACAAGCCAATAATATATAAGCATGTTTGAAGCTGACATAAGCTCACCTCACATTCTGGTGATTTTTGTAGTCTTTGTCACAGGCTGAATATTTATCTCGTTTGAGTAAGTCAGGAAAATCTGTGATGCAAATCTGGATTTCCCTTTTACCAGAGTGGTCCCTGAGGCCATGGCTTTTGCCAGTCACTGCAGTGCCCTCAGTCTGAGCAGGGGGTCTACTCACTGGTTGTGTTGTGATAGGTATATTTTGCGTGCATGTGAGGTGGTCTTGTGCTAGGGGCAGCATAGAGCCCATGAAAAGCCTGAAGCTGGACTTCATAGTCCATTAGTAGAAGTCTGAAATCTGCTTTTGTTAGCATTTTTTAAATAAGGAGAAGACAGTTTTTGTAAGAAGGTATGCAAAAGGACCAAATATTTTTGAAGTGCAAAAATACAAAGACATCTTTTCTGTTCTTTCCCTGTTTTCTTGTTCTCTCTTTTTCTTAGTAAAGGATTTCTTCCTTTAAAAACGTGAATGTTAAATCCTTATTATGTATTTATCACCACAGCTGGTTTTTTTTCCAGGCATAGAAAAGACTGCCTATGATTTCTTTCCTTTCTTCACTCACTGTACCTTTTATTTCATCATTTTATTGGACTAAACATTGTTCCTTGCTTTTCTTAGACTCCCTCATTTCATGACATACCTCTTCACTTAACCTCCTGTGTGATGGTTTTTGTTATGATACTGTGACACTAGTTACATAGATTTTTTTGTTGTTGTTGTTCTGTTTAAACTTTAGAATGTCATATTTGAACATCATACAAGAAAGTAGACACTCCTGGGAGTTACAGCTTAGAGACAGGAGAACATTTTATTATTAGTTTAAAGTATGCTTACATGATGGAAATTCCTTCAGCTTTTGAGGAGAGTGTTGTACAGGAACTGCTGCTTATTCCTCCAGAATGCATCAGTAGTGGTGTTCCTTACTCATGTGAGGAAAATTAGCTTTAATTGTTGCAAGATTTAAATTAAGGTAGGGTTTGCTTCTATCCAATAGTTAATTAAACTTTATGTTAGAGGTTAACTTTAGCAGCATGAGTTGAGAGTCGAGACCTTATTTTCTGGGATTTTTCACATACCTAAAGAACCTTCCTGCTTTTTGGGTTACTAGTACTTATTCCTCTTACAGGTATGGACAGGGATGAGCTTTACTGAAGAGGAGTTTGAGGAAGGTAGTTTAGATTTTAAAACAAAATGTTTATTTTTCTTACCATAATAAGAGCAGTTACTTTTATTTTCAGTTTTCACAAAGCCAGGTTGTACATGTACTTTATAGACAGTCTAAAAATTGTGGTATTTAGTTCAGTTTTTTATCCTTCAGATTTATAGAGAAATGGAGGAATTTTTTAATAGGTATTCATCAAGCTTGATCATTCCTCAATTCATGCTGAGTTTTATTTGTTTAATGAACTTGAAACCATTTTCCTTTACCAATCTTTATGCCTGCATAATAACAACTATGTAGTGGCATTGAAATACAGATTCTGAAGTGGATGAATCTTAGTAAAAATATTAGTAGCTGTGTTGAATGAGAGGTTCACAAAAATAATATGTTTTCTGGTAATATTAAAGTATTCATACTTGGCAAATACTGTGCTGCTGTAATGTTGCATAGGCTTCCCATCCTTTCCCTGGCTGCTGCTTAGTGTAAGCTGAAGGTAATTGAAGTAACTATAAAAATGTCTCTTTTTACATGAAGTGTCTTGCATAGAAGAACCTCCCCTCCTATCCAGTCAGCAAGCTGTCAAGTGTTCAGATTTACCTTGAAGCTTCAATCACTGGATTAAAAAGATCAGTCCAAAGAATGTGGTAAGAATAAAATGTATTGTACGTTCAAACTGCAGAACCAATGATGCCTGGCATCTTACAGCTTTGAGTCCATTATTTTTTAAAACATCCTACCAGTATCCTTAGTTATTTCTCTGTCTCTACAGTATTTTGTAGTGTGTTATCCTTGGAGTTGCTCTCTTTAAGTGCTAATCAGTAACTGTATTCATATTTATGACCCATGTTTCCCACCTGTTTGATCAGGAGGTGTGACTAGTGTTCTGTGGCTGGTTCCAAGCCAGACATATTGGCGAATCAGTATGCATGTACTATTTGGCAGCCAAAATGGAAGATAGTTGAATTCTGCTTGTGTATTTCTTCCATGCTTGGCATGCTAATCTTAGTACTTATCTCCTACTTGGCTACCAGTTTTCACAAAATGTGTAGGAGCTCTGGCCTGTGCAGATTTGTCAAACTTTATTTCTGTTTAGTAAACCTGAAAGTTGCTGGGGACGGTTTCTGACAGGCAAACAATGTGCTGACAAACTTAATTTCCTCAGAAACCAGATCAACAAATTTATTCCAGAATACACACAGTTTTAGTGTTCCATTCTTTCAGGATAGCTGAGAATAATGGATTGGTTCTCAGGACTCTAGAGGTTTTCCGTGGTGACTTAGGAGGCCAGTACCACCATCTCTTTGCAAAAATGATTGTTAATTAAACTCAATTGGGAAAAATGAGAGGCAAACAAATTTTGGAAAATCTAGATTTTGAAACAAAGTTGAGAAAGTGGTACTTTTAAGGTGACATGGACTTATTATGTTTGAAGTGTAGGATAGGATATGTTTTCCTTCATTTTTTTGAGCATGTAAATAAAGTAATTTATCATAACACCAATGTTACATAAAAGTAGTTACACAAACTGGTGTAATATTTAAACAACTTCAAGTCTAAATATAAAAAGCAAAATTATGCATAGAAGAATCACCTTGGCTGGCAGTCTTCAAAATTTGTGTCTTAAGCTTTGAATCAGCTCAGGTGCTGATTCTTTGCTGTTAAAGTCTGTCATAAGCCATGCCACCGTTCTGGATGCAAATAATTGTTTTCTGTGGATGTTTTTGAAAGCGCTTCCAAAACATATGAATGCATGAATAATATGAAATCAGTTCTGCTAGTGCAAGAAGGGAGCAGCATGAATTCATGTAGGGCTATTTGGCATACAATTGCCACTGTCCCTATTTCCCCATTCCCATTCCTCCCCCAAGTAGTACCGTAGCACAGCAGATTGGTCTTGCAGCAGGAGGTAAGCAGCCTTGTGGTTCAAAAATGAATCTTGATGGTTTCCTTAATAACAAAGGACACTTGCATGCTAATCTGAGAGACTTGCTGATTGTTTGACCGTAGGATATTGGGGGCTTGGTGAGGGATGGATGATCCATGAATGCCAAAGTCATTGCATTCCTTGAAATGAACTGTAGCATCCAAAGAACACCTATTGGGCCAGAAGATTGGTACCGAGAATGCTTGAAATGCACATGTAATCAATTTACTGGCCTGTTAATTTTGAACCTCATGAGGTTCAACAAGGCCAAGTGCAAGGTCCTGCATCTGGTCAGAGCAATCCTCAGTATCAATATGGGCAAGGAGATGAAGGGATTGAGAGCAGACCTGCAGAGAAGGACTCAGGGGTATTGGTGGATGAAAAGCTGGACATGAGCTGACAATGTGCGCTCACAGCCCAGAAATCCAACTGTATCCTGGGCCACATCAAAAGAAGCGTGACCAGCAGGTCAAAGAAGGTGATTCTGCCCCTCTACTCCACTCTGAGACCTCACCTGGCATACTGTGTCCAGCTCTGGAGTCCTCAGCACAAGAAAGACATGAACCTCTTGGAGCAGGTCCAGAGGAGAGCCACAAAATTGATCAGAGGGCTGGAGCACCTCAGCTATGAGGACAGGCTGAGAGAGTTGGGGTTGTTCAGCCTGGAGAAAAGAAGGCTCTCGGGAGACCTTATTGTGGCTTTCCAGTACTTAAAGGGAGCTTGTGAGAAAGATGGGGACAGTTTTTTCAGCAGGGCCTGTTGCGACAGGATAAGGGGGGATGATTTTAAACTAAAACAGGGCAAATTTAGACAACAAATTTTAGAAACAAATTTTTTACAGTGAGGGTGGTGAAACATCAGAACAGGTCGCCCAGAGGGATGGTAGATGCCCCATCCCTGGAAACTTCAAGGACAGGTTGAACGGTGCACTGAGCAATCTGATCTGGTTGAAGCTGTCTCTGCTCATTGTAGGGAGTTTGGACTAGATGATCTCTAAAGGTCCCTTCCAACTCAAGCTATTCTGTGGTTCTCTAAATCTTCAGCAGTCAAGTGCTATATGGAAATAAATCTAAATGAGGGAAGGTAGGAAAGAATATAAGGGAAACAACATTGTGTTTACGGTTCGCCGAAGTTTATTCACTCTCTTACCATTCCCCTCTTCTAAACATTTTGACAGTGCACTTTTTCAACTGACTGATACCCCATGACAGACATTCGAATTGAAGCAGAGTGAGGGAAAATGATCTGATGCGCTGGTTTGTCCTTTCAGCTGAACTGCCAACTGGTTGTTCTGCTGCTGCTTTTCTTGCAGGATGGAGTGGTATCTACTTAAATGCTTCAGTTTTACATCCTGTTGCAGAGGCATTGGTGTATAATAGTTGTCTTGCTGGCTTCTGTAGCAGGGAGTCTTGCATCCCTTATTTCTGTCAGACAAACCCATCCCTTGATGTTTTGAGGCTTTGACTGATGAACTGAATTTAACTTGCATTTAAAGCAGTTGCTGATCTGGTACCACGCAGTCAGAAGAGAGTTTTAGCTCCCTGTTGGTGGTTAGACTAATATGGTGTTTCATGAATTGTTAAGTGAAAGGCTGATGAGTGCTCAACAGCATTATTCAGATTCATTGTTAGATAAAAGGAGGCTAATCTTTAAAAACGATACGTTAACCTGACTCCTTATATTTTTAAAATATCCTCAGAACAGGGGTATAAGTTTGTAAACCTCTTTGACTGTTGCTTGTTCCAACCACTGTGCAGTTTCTACCGAAAGTTCCCTGTTTTACTTGAAGCAGAAGAGGAAGTAGCAACACGGCAGTGCGTCTTTCAAGGGGGGAAAAAAAAAATAACAGTCTCAAGCCAAAGGAATCATGCTGCTCCCCCAAATTAAAACTGGAAACACTGTTGTTCCATTTCTGACTTGGTTATGTGAAAGGTGTCGTGCCCAGTTTTGCCACAATTTTATTTTCATGGGAGCGGTTCAACTCTACAGGTTCGGATAATGTTTGCAATTCATATAATTAACGCAAAACATTGCACGGATTGTTTGTGAGTCAGTACAGTCAAGGTACGGTGTTATGCTTCAGATTATGCAAGTAATGTGAAGATTCATAATGCTACCATTTGAAGAGAAAAAGGGGAAAAAAACCCGCAAAACTATGCACATGTATTCATCCTGATATTTCTTATGTCACTAATGTAGCATCTGCTATTACTGTTTTCCTTTGAAATCAAAGCATAAGGGAGTGTGAAATTCACATGTGGCACCTAGCAAGAGCTCTGGAGTACTTAAGAAATCCTAGACATAGAAATGCATTGGTTTGAGCTTAGCTGTGTTGACAGCCTTGGTCACATCCCCCTGTAACATTCCGTGGAAATACTTTTAGCAGAGTGCTAGCTGGGGGTTTTCAAACTCACATCCAACTGATCAATTACATGCAGGGTTAGAAATCATCTTCAGGTAGTCCTCTGTTTTGAAAGACTTGTGTAATTTTTATTTCCATGCAATGACCTGTGTGCTGATATATGTAATATAACATCTTTGGGCTGGTTTATCACCATTATTTCTTATCTGAATGTTTACAGCTACCACTGTTCATTTAGGATTTAGAAATGTGTCTAGCCAGCTCATGATCCTGGTTTAGATGTAAGAGTTCAAATACTTTCTGAAGTCCTACATAGAGCCTGACTCCATACAGTAAGACACCAACTCTGAAGCAGTAAACCTATTAAATTTTGGTCTTTGGTAACAAGCGAGTAATTCTAAACTAGCTCTACTCCCTCCCAGCTATCTGAGATACTTGAAATTGCTTTTCAAAACCTTTACATCAAAGTGATCCTTGCTAGCAGTCTGAGTACTCACTGTGGTTTCCACTTGGAGAAATTATGCTAGAAATGACAACTGTTCTTCATGTAGAAAGAAAGATGGTCCTGTACTGGAAAAAAGAAACTCACATTTCAGTGCTTCAGATGAGAAAGTACAAAGAAAGCAGCATGGACAGACTGTGGAAGAAGGGTAACTCACAAGGAGCGTGTGCATTACTTTTCCTCTGAGGAAGGCAAAAACATACCCAGTCGGGCAGTGTGATTTTCCACACCCCCCCCATTCATCTTTAGCAGTCCCCTCGGACATCTGACAGGGTGAATTGCCCAGGGGCTGAGAGGTTGCAGGTATTTTGCTTTGCAGGTGCCTCTAGCTAGTGATGGTGCTTCTGCTGGCACATTTTAATCCAGAAAATGTTGCCTCGTATTTCATGAACGCGTCTACTTTTTGTTAGATTTATTGTGATATAACTCAGTCCACTTGGTTTTAACTTGAGTGCGTGTAGCTGAAGGTGCCAAAGGCAAGATTAACGCTACGTTGGTGTGACACAGACACTAACTAAAGAAACTATGTTCCTTAGCACCATCTGTGCTGGGATTTGATCCTTAGAATAAATACAGGGTTAACTCATTTATCGTAGTCTGATTTGTTGTGGCCCATCTCTGTCTCCTTCTGTGCATTCTCACTTTGCTCCTTTGCCCTGGAACTAGCTAGCATTAGTGTGACCATAAGGGGAAGAGTTCGGGAAACTGATCAGGCTGAAAAATCATACTGGGTTTTGGTTGTTGTGGGGTTTTTTTTGTGAAGTTAGAATGTGTGGTTTGATTTTTTTTTTTTTTTTTTTTTTTTTTTTTTTTTTTTTTGGTGAATATATATTTCTGTAAAACTGTTCTGGATCTGAACAGGTAAACCCTGATACTCCACATAGGTCAAAGTATGTTGTACTTGATGCTTTTACCTCCCTACTTATATATATGTTTATAATGCAAACATATGAAGCTGTAATAAGACTAACACAGATATTTTGACATGCTTAAAATATATACTGTAATATAGTGATTCTTTTTCTAAAAAAGAAAAAAGTGAACTTGGCAATTCCTAACTTTTCCTAAGAATCTAAAAATCGTTAGATCTTTCAAGTTGACATTCCAGATGATAGAGAGAAATATTTGTAATGAAGTTCCAGAAACATTTTTTCACTTATTCACTCAAAAGATTATGTACTATTGTTAGTTCTGGCTAGTATGTAATCCACCTGCAGGTGTTTTGCATTTTAAAATTCTCCATTGCCAAATAGCACCAAAATTTAACATTTAGAATACTCTGTGGCCATGGTAATTTCTTGGTTAGAAGACTGCCAAGTAACTATAAAACGAAACCAATGCTTTTGGTGTGCCCAAAAACGAGGAACGGAAAGAAAATCAATGAGAACCGAAACATTACAGTTCCATGTTTTTCTTGTAAATATGGGAGAGACCTTGAAAACTCAACTTAAATACATTTCACTTTCTTTTTATTTTTTAAAGCTGCATTTCTTGCTTTGATGTTTGTTGATGCATGATTTAAGCAACATATACAGCTGGTTTTGGTGTGTTTTTAATGACTTTTTCCCTTTCCACTTTAAGCAGTGGTGATTAAACTTGCGGGGGTTCAGAAGCAAATTTCTTAATACAGTAAAATCAAAAAGCTATTGTATACCTTTGAACATCTGTAAATAAGTTTTGCCTTTTGCTTTGAGCCGTTTTGATCTTAATGGATCAAACTCTTATTTCAACCTGCTAAGGTTCTCTTGGCATAAAAGGGTGCCACAAGGACTGAGGTATGGCTTGTACTTACTATTTTATTTATCTCTATCATGCATTCACTAGTCCCACTTTATGCAGGTAGGTGGTAATTTATTAGTAGCAATATGATACTTTCCTGAGACAAAATTTCCAAGGTGTATTCTTGGTGTTTTTTTCATCCCACTCAGGTGTAACTTTCATGTCAGATAAAGCTTGTTAGCCTTGAGCACAGGAGGAAACCGAAGCAGAAAACCAAACTCAGAACTATCCTCTTTTTTTTCAGGCATGAAGTGATAGAAAAGACATAAGAGAACCTTGTATTGCAAGATGAATTTGGATATGTGTATGTAAACTTAGAGAACATTGCTTAGAAATGATATTGTCAAACTGTAATTGAAACTTCTTTGCGATTGTGTCTGGACCTTGAAGACAATTCATACAGGAGAGGGTTCACCATCTTAAGGAAGAGGAGTGAGGCCTCTGTTTAATGGGTGTGTGTCTGTGTAACATTATGGATATTTCAGGACCCTTAGTCTTACAGCGAGTTTTTTCACTGGATGAGGTTTGGAGCAGTGTCCTTCCTTGAGGAGAGCAGAATGATTTGTCTTTTCTGGTTACTTGTACAAGAAATAGGACTAGACTGTGTGCTGGCATAAAGCAAAAGTGGATGAAGAAACTCCAGTCTGTCTAGTGCTAGTTGTTTAAGGATTTAATAATTCGGTTTTGGTCCTGACCCAATAATGCACTTAATCTTCAGCATCTCGTGGGCTGGAGCCCAAGGAGAACAGTTCTATGTGCTTCAGGCTGTTCAGAGGAAAATGGCATGGCCATCGGTTTATTGGCTTTCATGTGTTTTGGATAGCTGGGCTCAACTTGCAGAAGTAAACTTTTATTAACTTTGAGTTAAGAAGAATTTAAGACGTTCTGGGTCATTCAGGTATTTTCATGTACAGTACTAGCTTTTGTAGCATGGGAGGTTTCATGGTAACATGAAAGAAATGCTTTACTTTTCATATTATAAACCTACACAGTTCTTCTAATATTCCAGTGCTTTTGAATAGACTATATCGTGTAACATAAATAAGTATAACAAAGTAATATAAGAGAAGTAATGGGCAGAAATGTTAATGCTTATTTTTTCTCTTAATCCATTGGATTAATATTTTTTGAAGAATGGTTTGCTTTGGGCGTAATGATATTTTTTTGTCAAGTTGATACTGTAGTTCATAATAGACATGTACCTTTCTTGATACATCTACAAATCTTTAATCACACATTCCTTTATTTTTTTTCTAATTGGCTGAACACTAGCTTAGTTTGGATGTATGTTGCCTGTACAGACCTCAAAACAAGTTTCAGAAGGGGCCAAGTATAACATTTTATTCTAATGTAGTGTTCCTTTGAGAACTTTGCTGCTGTTTCAAAAATGTGCAGGCAAATACCTTTGACTAGTCGTGTGAATTTGCATGTAATATTGCATCTGTACTGTCATTTTGTCCACTTTGCTTGGTGTGTTTTTGTTTCCATCACTAATATGAGGACCGTTCTGTAGTGATTTAGGTTTTTGGAACTTAAGCCAGATAATTTTTCAGTTCTTTCATTTAAAAATACCTTCAGTTTCTCTTCAAGAAACTTTAAAATTTTCATAAAACATTTTTTGCAACAGCTTAATTGTGTAAGAGGCTCTTAAAATAACTTTCTCTTCCGTTGCATGTGTTTTATCATGTATTATATGCAGTAACCAAGTTCCATTAATTTAAAAGGGATAATGTATGTGATCAGAAGCCCTTTCCAGTAACTCCCAACACATTCAGTCACCGATTCAGCTTTTCCAAGATTTTTTTAGTTGAAATTAAGTAATATGTAACTATGACTGAAATACCAGTATTCAAACCAAACTATTTCTTGCAAAAAAACCCTAGAAGGACACTTAGAGATCAGAGATATGGTGACACAACCCCGTGTCAGTTTCTCTCCCTTTATTGCCCTTGCTTGAGTATGAGAAGGGCTTGCACATGCTGAGGATTGGGAAAGGCTTGATTGGACTACCACACGAGCAGAACAAATCTCTGGGAATGATTGTTCACGCTTCAGAGGCAGGAGGAACCTGGAATAAGAAGGCAAGGTGACTGAAGCTGTTTATTTCTCCCTTCCTTCCTAGGCTGTAAATTCTGGGTTAAGTGTAGTTCTTGTGATGCCTTTAAACACACAGATGCATCGTTCTGTGGAAATCACCCTCTTGGCTTGACAGAAACCTTCCTGTTCCTTTGTACCACACCAAGTGTACCCATCCATCCCAGTCAGGGCTCTTTTTGTCACCAGATTCTGCCACTACTAGCAGCGAGTACTGGGAACTATAGTGTAGGCTGTCCTGAAGACAGCAATACCTGTTATAAGCCCCCTCAGTAATGTGCACTTGGGCAAAGGTAAATTGCGGGAGAGGGTTTCTAGTTTTTGTCTGGGTAGTAATCTGCTGATACCATGCTGCGCTCTTTCTTTGCCTTTTCTCTCTTGAAACAGCAGCAGCTAACGTCCGCCTGTGGCTTGAAATGGCTTGTGTGCACGTTGCTGGTACACATCATGTTTTATAGCAATGCTTACTGTACGTTGCAAGCTGTTGGGGTGATGGAAGCCTCTCTTATTGAAATACCTGCAGCCATGGAATTTTTTTGCATGTCATCTTTGCTTACCATCTCTAGTAATATAAATACCTATAGTATACTGTGGAAGGCTGCACGGTGCAGATTGGGTGTGATTTTTATTCCTAATCACTGCTTTTGAAACCTGATGATATGTTTCAGGCTAGCATGTGTTTCTACCTAGACTTGTTTGTAAAAGTGAGTTCATTACCCCATCATTTCTTTAAGATTTAATAATTTATCTATTATATATCTATACTTTATCTATTCTTACTACTATTCTCTTACTTTGAGAACTGTATTAATAAATGTGTATTAATCATTAATAAACACAAATATTTGCTAGTATTAATAAATAGTAATGGCTTGATTGCCTTGTAGATAAAATTTTCCTGCGGAATAAAGAAATGTCTTCAACAAAGGAAGGCGTCTGTTGTTCTTTGTTGCAAGGAATCCATGAAGTGGTTATTTCCATTTAGAATTGCAGGCTTCCTGAATTTCCAGGAATCCTAGAATGTGTTCCTGTAAATAGAAGAAATTGTTTGCTTTGAGATTTGTCTGTGTTTATAGTTATTCTTTTGCGTTTACTGCAAGCTTTAAATAGATTAAAAATCCTTATAGCCTGGTTTTAAAGCATTGGTAAGTCTAACTGACTTACACTGCAGCCTTTTTAGGTTTCAATGCAAATACTTCTCCATTTCTTGTTTTTTTTATTTATAAAAAATACCTTTCTTATTATGAGTAAATGTTGTTGTTTTTCAAAATCTACTACTGGTTTTAGTGGGACATTTTTTGGAGGGTTGGTGTTTTGGGGGATTGCTTTGTTCTTGCTTTCTCAGGAGGAAGTTGCCTACCTCACTTGGTAACACAAAGGCAGATGGTTCAGTGAATCCTAGGAGCCACCCTGGTGGTCTGAGCCACATAGTTTCAGGCACACTGTAAATCTAAAGCAAATCTTTTTTTTTTTATTATTTCTGTCCGGAAGAGATGACTGCTTTTTTGAGAACTTTACAAGTACTTCCAAGAACACAGTTGATGCGTACTGTCCCGTGTGAAAGAAGTGACTGGATTACATAAATTGATATTCTTAGTCTGCCAAAGAGCAAATACCTTCCCTCATTCCTGCTGTCATAGGTCTATACAGCTTTCATTGGCTGACAGTGAGGGAGGCTGGGGTTTGGCTCTTGTAGGCCCCGGACATGTGCTGTGTCTGCGTTAATATTTCTATTAAAAAATACATCACAGAATATTTTTTGAGAGAAAGTTAAATATGCTTTGTGTTTGGATACACAGTAACTGATACCCAGGGTATGAATTATTTAAATTCAAATGCGTTTGTAGTTTGTGGATGTTTTTAATGGTTATTTAATAAAACGAGCAAAAAAACCTAAACCAGAGCAAACAACCCCTCCTTTCCAAACCTTCTAAGGAGGCATACCCAGTTTGCATCTGAAGCACCAAACTCTATGAGCATTCATAGTATCTGAGAGGTATTCAACCAGAAGATGCTTTATTATCTTTCTTCCATTTAGAAGAATGTGTAATATAGGGAGCTGTGGTAATTCCATGCAATATCTTCTAATAAGAAATGTTTTACGTGCTTCGATGGCAAATGGTAACGTTAAGGATTTGTTCCTTAGCATGTGGAGACTTGAGCAGTGCTGCTATCTAGCAGAGTCTTTGCACAGGTGCTTTTTGGCACATGGTTTCTGCTGTTAACTGAAGTAGAAATGCTTGTAGGTGGACCTCGGTGTACAGTAGTTTTCACTAGGTAGTGAAGTATTGACAAAGTACTGACCTTCGCCGTACCAATTTTAGAACAGGAGACTATTTTTCAGTCAATTTTTCATGTCCCAAAAAACTTTTTTGCCTTTTCCCTCATCTCTGTGCCAGTAATGCTGCTCCGGTGTAATTCCCCTCCACCACTTTTCAAGGAGCGCTGCTCCACATGCTTCTCCTCTGCCCTGGCAGAGGCAGGGGCTGGCAATCAGCATGTGCTCCACTTTAGAAATTGTTTTGCTTTGACTTATTCAGTAGAGCCACTGCTGGCTACAGTTCAAGGCTTAATTAACTGCTTCTTTGTGTCTGTAACCTAGCTGCAAACATGTGCGTGCAAAATACGTGGAGATTTCTTGGGTTTCTTTAAATAAATTACATAGTCTTACCTTTGTGGTCTTTGCACAGGGGGTATATACTAGTCAGGCTTCCCATCATAGGTGTGAAATGTTCCTCTGTGAGCTTTGAAGATTTTTGGGTTTTAGCTCGTTTTTTGGTCAAGCTTGATGTAGGTTCATAGAACTAATATTCCCAGTGGAACTGACTTCATGGTGCAATCACTATCAAGAAATCATTTTGATGTTATCTGAGAAATTAGAAAAGGGAATTGTAATCTGAGGTAGAGAACTGCCTCAAGAAAGAGGTGCTAACTTATTTTGAAACTTATCCCACTGGATAAATTTAAGAGAAATTTGGCTGTAAGTAAGATATGTCTGATTAAATAATGGGGGTTCTTTTGTGTGTTGTAAAAACACAAGGTTAAGTCACTATTGACTTAACCTGTATCTCCAAAATGTGCATTGTTGTCGAGACAGTGGCAAGGCCGAAGGCTTTCTATATGATAGAATTTAATAGCAAAAAATTCCAAAGATTTGTCTGTTTGTACAATCTGACTAGTAATAATTAGAATTCTGTTTCTTTTTTCCCTTTTGTTTTTTTTCTGAGGCAAGAAATAAGACCAAAACATTATTATCAAGTTTTCTTTCATACTGTCTGCTTTGTACATTTTGGGAACAGACTACTGGGTAGGGTGGGAAGCTGAAAGAGACTGTAGCAAGTTGGAAATCACTTTGATTTTATTTTCAACAAAAATCAGTTCAAATACATAAAAATATTTCCTTATCTCAAATTTTGTTCTATTATAAATAATGTTTAGTTTGGGAGTCTTTCCTTAACCTTTCGAAATGTTTCATAATGAAAATGCTTTTATGTACCATGTACTAATGGAAAAGTATTGGTGCTGTTTCACCAGGACAAAAATAAATGAAGTGATGGCAAAAGGTAACTCTTTTCAAATCTCTAGCTCATTCTAGCTCTGGAATAATATTAAAGTATGGCTACTTAGGAATGTCTTACCTTCTGTTAGACCTCAACACATTTTTAGACTGTTGGTTGTTCTTCCTCTGATGCTTATGGAAGCAGTTTGATTTTTAAATTAAATCTGATTTCGTTTGAACTGGGATTTAGTTAGCAGGGGAATGCACTCTATTTTCAAAAATAGTTCCTTTTGTTAACTAATTTCTAAAATGTAAGTCAATGGTATGTATGTATATGGAAACTAATCAAGGAAAACAAGCTTTATAACGTCTTCCATCTTTCTGACAGGTTGTGAAGATGAGAAAAGATGTGAAGAAGGCCAGAGTCCTGACTATTCGCAGACTAACCAGACACATCGGGAAATTAAAGTTGAAAAAGTCAGTTTTAAATATCAGTGTTCTTGTGTTTATAAATGAGACAATATCTTAATTGTTTTTCCAAAAATTGCAAAGTGGGAGTAACATGTATTATATATAAAACTATTATTCATAAATTCTATTTGTCTTACTCTTACGTCACTTTAGATCGACTGAAAATACTAACTAAAAATCAGTTTCATGAAGCAGAATTGGGATAACATTTTTTTATGAGATTTAGTATATTGGAAGTGAATATGAGTCACTTACAGAACTTTTTACAGCACTTTTCAGTGTCAGGCTTGATCTTTTAGGCTATTCTGCTGTTGAAGATACATTGTGCAACATTTTCTCACTGCAGTTGTCTTCAAGGTTCTGTAGCAAAAAATATTGTTCTGTTTGCATAGATAGATGAGTCATACTTGATTTTTAATAATTAGTGTTAATCTACAAAATCATTACTGTAATATTAATTATGTTTTTAAAGATAAGTGGCCCAAAATAACTTACATCATGTCATATTGGAGGCCGTAAAGATGTATCTGATACTGTGTTATAAGTGTAAGCTGAGTGCACTCTTCTCCCACAATTGTAGCAAATTCTGCAAAACAAGAAGCAAGCCCAATGATCTTTTATATTTTATTACTACACATCTTAAAATGTTATTATTTGAGATACCAGGATCTCCTGTGTATCATTGATAAGAATTGTAGTTACTATTTTATAATAAACTAACATGTTTGTCATATTATTCTGGTAAATCTTCAGTGTTTTTTCCTCTGTTCAGGACAGCAGAAGCATTAGATTATGTTCAACTGTTTGATAAAATGTTTATTTAACAACAGGGGAATGTGTTTATGCTCACACTTGTGATATTTGTATTTTGCTACTTAGTATCAGCCCACAGGGAAATAAACTGAACAAAACCCAGACTTTTTAATAAAGACTGACTTCGTTTGCAGGGGTTCAGAAGACTTGAAATTAAAGAACCAAAAACGAGTTGAGAGATTAATAGAAGAAATCCATGCCATGAAGGTAATACCATATTTAAATATTTAAACATTAGAAGTAATTGATTTTAGTAACAAAAAGCTTTATTTTCTGGGACTGTATTACTGAAACTTAACTGAAATATTTACAGAGTCAGCTTGTCAGTCCTTTTACACAGATGGAAAATTACGAATATTTGCATATTTCCATGTTTGTTTGCTGCATCTGTCAAAGTGTTAGAGAGTTTGAGTTAAGCTTGCCAGGCTAAACATGAATTTGTTTAGAAATGAGTGGTGCTTGAAAGTTTTACTGTAACAGTTAAAGTGCAGAAATTAAAGAAGGGATTTTGTGTTCCTGACAATATAATATCCTCATAGTCAGTTCTCAGAGCTTTAAGAGTGATGCAGTTTGTATTTTACTTTGAACCTCAGAGTTCTGTAGTAATTTGAAATTTTAGCTGTGTGGACTGGTAACGCTTGAGTCAGATCTGTTTTATCTTCAGCCTTGCTGTCAATTGATACAGGTTTTGATCTTATATGTTATGACATATCAGCAAATGCTTGAGAAATTTTATAGCTTCATAATGTTTTGTATTAGTCATCTCAATTTTAACTGCTACTGCTTAAAATTATGTGTGTTGAAATGAGGTACAAATTCCAGTCATAAGGCTTAAGCACAAAAGTCCTGTATAGGCCAAGAAAACTGTTTTAATATAAAATGGCAAATTTGTTCATTTTCACCCTTATCTTTGTGTGTTTGGTTTAGTTTGTTTGCTGGTTTGGTTTTGGTTGGTGGAGGTTTTTAACCTTTCTCTCTTTTTTTTTTTTTTTCTTTCGTGAGCCTTGCACAGATCTTAAGTCTTCAAAAAAACTGGTAACTACAAAGGCATCGTTGACCCATTTAGATGTGCTTTAGATGTGTCAGATTCATCAGGTGCAGTCATAGGGGGTTTTAGCACAGTACTTGCAAAACATGAGTCCTCGTGAATCAGTAAAGGGGAGAAGAAAGTGGGCAGCACTGTATTACACTGTATTGCTGTATTATGGCTTAAGCAATGTGACAGTCATATGAAGGCATTCTGCTTTTCTGGCTTGCCATCAGTCTTGTGATTGCACTCTTTATTTTTAATGACACATTTATGTATGTTGGACCATGATGAGAATTCTGGAAACATCTCTCAATTTGTAAGAGTGTGTATCAAGTGTTGAGGTATGCTGCAGCACTGAGCTCACAAGCCCATGTTTTACAGGGCTTCTGTGAGTGCTTCTGAGAGTATTTCACTGCAGGATCCATTCTCCACACACCTCCCAAAAGTGTTCTCTTTGTCCACATTATGCTTTTCCTATGAGGATTGGCTCATGCGTACATCTAAAGGCTACCTGCATTCAAGACTGCATTGGTCAAGTACATTCAAACTGTTTCTTCAGTTGACATTAATGAGTGCAGGACTTGTAAGTGCTAACTTTAAGAGCAATTGTTAAGGGAAGATAGATTTGTAATCTGGGGAGTTGAAGGCAAACAAATTTTGCTTTGAAATAGTTTATGGAAAGGGAGATCTCTTCTAAGTGAGCAGCTAAGAAAGAGGAAAAGCTCTCCTACTTCGCAGGCAAATTGCTAGTAAATGCACTCAGTTATCTGAAATTGTGCAAGTAGTCTTTATTGTTAAAAAAAATGCACCTTTATATTAATAATATTTTTATAGCATAAATGATGGGGTTTTAGGGTTTTTTTAGTCTTTAAAAATGAACAAATAGACACTTAGTAGCTTTACAGAGTCTTTGTTTCTTAGAAGAAAGAAAAATTCCCGTTTCTTGTGAATCACAGCCTAAGAGGTACTAGTTGTTTACATGTTTTTTCACCACTGTTCATTTCTAGACTGAGTGAGCTTTTTAGAGTTGGCATAGAAATATTTCTTATTCAGCATGGAAGAGGAACAAGACATAAATTGTTGATATTATTTGAGATAGTGGGAAATTTTATATTGGTGTAACATTACTCCCAGCTACCTTTTGTCTTAAGCTATAGATCATAGGATTCATAGAGAACCCTTTGCTTAACATAAATGGATATTTTAGAATTTTTAGGAAAGAATGGATGGAATAGAAATGGCTAATAAGGTAAATGGGTAGGTGGTCTACGAAATTGCAACTTAGAACAGGCTTGTATTATCCAGATTATTTTAGCAGTTCAGGGTGTGGATCTCAAACACTTGTCAGAGGAGATGCAAATTCTTTCAAAACTGATTGTGTGCAGAATACAGGAATTGGTCATTTTCTGTGTAACATGCAGAAATAGTCCATAAACTTCTACTTACATGTTTTATGTAAGAAAAAATGTCTGCCTTCTCTCTTACTGAATGTCTAGTCTTGAAGAGTATAGCAAGCTGCAAAGACAAGTTCAGTTGAAAAGACAAAAGACAACAAAAATAATTACACCAGCCAGAGTGGTTTGGAGTCAGAAGGTGGATGTTAACAGCAGAGTCTGACAGCACATTTATTTTGAGATTAAAAGATTTCTTGAGATGACTGCTTATAACTTCTAGAACTTCATTGGAGAGAGACACGAAAGGTTGCCGTAGATTGGAGAAAATACATCTTTGAAAGAAAAGGAATATTGTACAATTTTTTTTTTTTTGAGTTTTTCACAGTTGCTGAAGTAGCACACCTCTTCCTAAATATACATTTTTCAAGCTCAGACCCAGACCACCTTCTCCCTGCCACATACCCAGGGAAAAAAAAAGCCTCCTAGGGACTGCTGGCATGAACAGGGTCTTTTGTGAAGGACTTTATGTATCCTGATGACTGCAGAAGGCATGAGAGGAGGATTATATTTCACAGGGAATTTGTATCAAGCTCATGGAAGAGAGAGAGACTGCAATTCTGGGACCTTGACACAGTTGTCTGTCTTACTGAAGTTTTTAATACGATGCCATAAGTTTCTCTTACTCAGGAAAAAATTCCCTTCAGGGAGATTTTCTTGCTTTCTTAAGAATTACGTTTCTGTATTCAGCTGCCTGTAAACCCACAAACCTTTTGTAGTAGTTCATTTATTTGGGGAATCTGCTTCTTGGTCAGCATAGTGTTTCAATATGGCTGCTGACGCTTCATGGAACAACTGCTATCTTTCATCCAAACTTTAACAAAACCAAACAAGCAAAAATCAATTGTCTGATTGTTAGAGATCTGTTGTTAGAGACAATCAAATCTGTTGTTAGAGGCTGCCTGGAGCTCAGCAGGACTTGTGAGAGCCGCTTTCCTTCTGAATGAGATAAATGTGAACGTTTGGTTATAAGATCTTAACTTTTCTTTCTAGTGTGGCTCCTTATCACAGAACAGAGAAAATGGTATCTATTATTTGGTAACTTCTGTCTTATCCCTAACTCTTGGGGATGCTTTTTTCCTGTCTTCAAGTGGACTGTAAGCAGACACTGCTGACATAATTTCACTGTAAATACAGTTTCCTGGAAATGGGACGTAATTAGATGCTCACTTTTCAGGTTAAATACTGTGTCTGTGACTATCTTTTTTTAGTATCCTATACATACTCACACATGCACAGTTCTGCATATATTGAAAACCTAGAAGGTGTTGGTGCTGGTTGTATTAAGAAACTTTTTGTATTTAAACTTGCAAATAGAATATACGTTCGTGTTATTGTTGGAATTACACTTTATTTTTGATTCTATATATTTTCATTGTTAGACTTTAAGAGATTAAAAATAATTTATTTGGCAAATACAATTAATAAAGTCTCAAGCACAACAATCAGAAGTAAATAATGTGCGAAATGAGAGCAGTTAAAATTCCAGCTACGTGGATGCAGGAACTGGGGTAATTGTTTGCAGAAGTTCTCAAAGCTATTGGAATAGTACACTGATTTTTTGAGTTCTTCAGATTTTGTTTTGCCAAAACTGTATAAAATATTTATTTAACAGTTCATGAAAGATGGCTAAAAAGAACAGTATGATCCTTTCTAGTCCTTCTACTATGATACTACTTTTTTTAAATAAAAATTGTGTATATTTACAGGAATATTTTTACTTGTTTGTCAGGCTTGATACTGTCAAAATGGATTAATTATCCATTGCTGATTACTTCCTGCTGTATTTAGGAAGCTATGATATTTTTTGAAGTTTCTTTACACAAAAATAGCTAATTGTCTAGTGATTTCTTAGCAATGAGTAGGTTATCTTGAATTTTTAAACTTCTTGGGTAAAATCAGATTTTATTACAACTTTAGGTGGTTGCTTTGCTGTATATTTAGAAGTAGTTTTTGCCTTTACGTTACCAATGGTATTGTAAAACCTTGGTATTATGGCAGATGTTGCTATAGCATCCTCCAGTGGGAGGATGCCCATTAATGAGATACAGAAGAAAGGCTTTTCTGCAGTGCTTTCCCATGAAGGGAAAATGTCTTCCAATTGTTGGGAGTGAGCAGCAGTTTGTTATAACCATTGTTAAATGGCTTGGAAAGAAACATTCTCTATCCTGTAAGTTATCACTGGAGAAACAGATAAGTCAAAACAATGTTTATGGATTAATACACTTATAACACAGTATTTATCACAGAATAATGAATTTAGTACAAGAGATACAGGAAAAAATAATGCTTTACTCTTAATTATTCTCTCTCATCTTTTTTATTTTAGTAAGATAATGAACAGAAGTAGAATTAGGTGTAAACTGCAGTATTACTGTCAAGCTTTAGAAAGCCAAATTGTTTTGTAAAGATGGAGCTTCAGTCCAAAGGATGTTTTCACAATCTTTGGCCTTGGAACAAAAATATCCAGTTTCCTGAAAGTAATACTGATAAGGGTGAGAAAGGTCTTTTGCTCAGGACTGGGTAGCTGGTGATTTTAGAGTACATCAGCACTAAGGAGCTTGATAGATCTTGCTTTTAGTATGGTCTTTTTGCATGTAGTTTTTTATATCCTGAAAGCCTTACCATTTTCTTCTAACAGTAGCAGTTTCTTTTTTGGTTAATGCTTTCATCTCCTAGCCTTGGTTTCAATTAACATCTCAGTGTAGCATTGTCTTAAGTACGAGTGAGGACTAATGCACTTTTTTGCAGTTTGCTTTTTCTTTCTCCTGGCCTATGTTTCCAACAACAGTCTTGCATATTTTCTTTCATAATACATAGCAGACTTTCATATTAATGTATAGAATCTTTAACTTTTAAAGGTTTTTGAAAGAGTAATGGGAAGTTATAAAACTATAGTGTAATCAGCTTAAGAAGGGTCCTTGATGCTTCTCAACAAAAGACAAGAGGCGAGGATGGTCCAGCTCTCACAACGGTATGGGCCAGATGCCACTTACAGAAATTTCAGGGAAGGAGGAGGAGGTAGAAAGCAAAGTTATTCAGCCCTCCTTTAATGCAGCAGTGCAGATTCTTGCTTTGGCAAGTGTCTGACTTATCCATGCACGATGCATTACTCTGCAGTAATGCAGGAATCTTGGTCTTTTGGGTGGTGGATATATCCATGTATGCATTACTCAGGTGTACATGTGCAAGAAGTCAGGCACTTTTAGGAAACACTGAATTTGATTGCTCATATTCTCAACAGCACACTCTACTTTGTCATGGCATTACATGGCTTTTGTAGGTGAAGTATGCCCTAGTAGGGCAGATTATTTTTGTTACACAAACAAATATTTATGTAACAGATACATCAAATTCTGTCAGGGCTGAAGTTGAAAGCTCTTCCAAGTAGGAAACAAAATGTAAAGAACACCTACATAACATAGAAGAAGATGGCATGGGTAAACAGTGTGTTCCTGAGCCCAAACACAAAAAGGAGAGTCCTCCAAAAGTGGAAGCAAGAACAGATGACCTGGGAGGAATGTAGAGACACTGCCTGAGTGCACACAGATAGTGATGGAAAATACAAAATTCAGATGGATTGCTAGCTATTGAGGAATGTGAAGGCCAGGAATGCCTTCTGCAAAAGAATAGCTAAAGGAAAATAAAGGTTCATAGCTCAGTGAGTGGATATGGAAAAGAGTGAGGTATGCAGTGATTTTTTTTCCTATTGGTTTTTACAGGTCAGTTCCTCCCTTTGGCTTCTCAATTTAAAGAGCCTACAAGCAGTCTGTGCAAGTGAAGTGTTACCCACAGCAGAAAATGATTCCATTAAGGAATGCATAAGTCAATGGGACATATACAGGTCCATGGGAACAGATACCTTGTACTTGGGTTGCAGAAAGAGCTGACTGACTCATAATAAGTCTACTTTCATATTTTTGAAAGGTCACACTAATTGAAAAAGGTTACTGATGTTTGGAAAAAGACAAACATGCTTAACTTCAAGGAGGAAGATCGGAGCAAATACAGGCTGGTCAGTCTCAATCTCTGGGAATGTTATGGAGCAAGTTTCTGGAGAAAGGAACTCCAGGAACAAGAAGGAAAGGAAGATGACTGGGAATAGCCAGAACAGATTTACCAAGGGTGAATGATGCCTGACTGACTTTGTTACCTTCTGTGATGACATGACTGTCCGTATGGACAAGAAGGAAGTAGCTGATGTTGTATACCTTGACTTTAGCAAAGCCTGTGATACAATCTCCTGTAAAGTCCTTATAACCAAACTAGGGCCAGGAAGACAGGGGAGGGAAAATTGCCCTTTGTGTGAAATAGCAGCAGGAATCCATGGAACTCTGCCTGGGGATGAATAATGACCCAGTTAAGAGCATAAGGATCAGCATTACCAGACAAACCAACAGGGGCGTTGTTATTGTGAGTATCTGCTACACACTGCCTGATCAGATAGATAACAGAATCATAAAATCATTTAGACTGGAGAAGACCTTTAAGATCATCGCGTCCAACCATTAGCCTAGTACTGCCAAGTCTGTCGCTAAACCATGTCCATAAGTGCCACATGTACATGTCTTTTAAGTACCTCCAGGGATGATGACTCAACCACTTTCCTGGGCAACCTGTTCCAGTGCTTGACAACCCTTTTGGTGAAGAAATTTTTCCTAGTGTCCAATCTAAACCTCTCCTGGCACAACTTGAGGCCATTTCCTGTCATCCTATCACTTGTTAATTGGGAGAAGAGTCTGATCCCTGCCCTCTACAACCTCCTTTCAGGTAGTTGTAGAGAGTGATAAGGTCTCCCCTTGCCCTCCTTTTCTCCAGGCTAAACAACCCTAGTTCCACCAGCTGTGCAGACCCTTCCCAGAGCATACGCGAGGCCTTCTTCAGACAGCCAGAAGCAACCTCATGTCCCCTGCCTCTTGCAGTCTTGAATCACCCCACTGTCTGCTGCAGCAATATAAATCACAGCTATCAAGCAATGCAGGAGATTTTTGGAGAGCACTTATGATAACTGTCTGACAAAGGTGATTGAGGAGCCAATGATAGAAGATGCTCTGCTGGACCTGATAAATACAAACCAGGAAGACCTAGTCAGCAAGACAAAGTAGGGGCAGCACTGCTAACAGTGACCTCAAGATGGTGGAATTCAGGAACCTGAGAGAAGGGAACAAAACCAAATAAGGAGGATCATAACCCTGGACTTCAGGAGAGCAGAATTTGGCCTTCTGAGGCAGCTGCTTGGAAGCATCCCATGGGGGATTCTTTCCATGGGAAGTCCTGTAGAGGAGTCCAGGAGAGGTAGATTTTTCAGGTATCACCATTCAAAAATGAACCATTCCAATACAAAGGAAGTCAAGCAAAGGCGGGAGACCTGCATCATGAACAAAGAGATTGTGACCAACACAGCTGTAAAGGGAAGCATACACGGTGGAAAGAGAGACAGATGGCTTGAGGGGAATACAGTGACACTGTCCAGGTGTAGTTGAATATGGTGAGGGGCATGAAGGGCAACATGAAGGGTTTCTACAGGAATATCAGCAGCCAAAGGAAGTCTAGGGAATACATGAACCCACTAGTGAGTGGACAGGAGATTTCAGATAAAGGACATTTTAAAAGGTCAAGGTAATCAGTTGTTCTTCATGCCAGTCTTTACTGGTAAGAGCAGCCTTCAGGAATCCCAGGTCCCTGAAACCAGTGGGAAAGACCAAGGAAGACTTCCCTTGGTGGAGGAGAATCAGGTTAGGGAACATTTAAACAAAATGGGTATACACAAGTGCGTGCAATCTACTGGAATGCACTCATAGCTGAAGAGGAAGCTAGCCATTGTCAGCAGTCTCAGTCATTTCTGAAGGACCCTGGTGGGACCAACTGGAGGATGGGAGGCGAGATTCCTGACAGCTGGGAAGAAGCAAATGTCACTCCTATCTTCAGAAAAGGCAAGATGGAAAATTAGGTGGACTACAGGCCAGGCAGCCTCTCCTCAATTGCTGAGGTGATGAATAGAGTATGTAATACTGGAAACCATTTACAGAAATGTGAAGGACAAGCAGCTGATTGGGCACAGTCAGCATAGATTTCCAGTGGAGAGATCATGTTTGACTAACCTTATAGGCTTCTACAGCGAGGTGACTAGCTTGGTGGGTGAGATGAACAATGGTTGTTTATCTCTGCTTCAGTAAAGCTTTTGGCACCATGTCCCATAACATCCTCACAGACAAACTGAAGTAGCAGAGACTAGTTAAAGGGACATTGAAGTGGATCAAAAACCATCTGCTGAGCAAAAAGGTTTGTAATAGCAGCATGAAGACCACCTAACTAGAGACCAGTAAGTGGTGGTACAGTGTAAAGTTCAATACTAGGTCAATAGTATTTCACATCTTCACTAATGATAGAACAGAGTGCATGTTCAACAAGTTTACAGAATATTAAAAAATGAGGAAGATAAAAAAATGGGCAGTACACCTGATGGTTGTGAAATGGGCAGAGAGGAAATCTCATGAAGTTTAGCAAAGGAAAATGTCAAGTCCTGCCCCTGGATAGCATTCAACACTTGCACCCATCTATGCTGGGGCTGGCAGGCTATAAAGCAGCTTTTCAGGAAAGGACCCTGGTGTCCTGGTGGACAGTAGCTGAACATGCACAAGCAATGCACCCTTATGGCAAATAAAGACAGCAGTCTCCTGTGTTACCTTAGGAAATGCATTGCCAGCAAGTTGAGGGGGGTGATCCTTTCCCACTACTCAGAGCTGGTGAGACATATCTGAAATGCTCAGTCCAGTTCTGGGCTCCCCAGTGCAAGAAAGATATGGACATCCTGGATGAGGTCAAATGAAGGGTCATGAGAATGACTATGGGACTAGAGCATCAAAGAGCAGGTGAGAGACTTGGGACTGTTCAGCCTTGAGAAGGCTCAGGGGCATCTTATCAATGTGTATAAATACTTGATAGAAGTAGTGGTGCCCACCGATAAGACAAGAGGCATTGGGCATAAACTGAAATGCAAGAAACTTCATTTAAACTTAAGAGGAAACATTTTATCTGTAAGAACCAATAATCACTAGAACCAGTTGCCCAGAGAATTTGTGAAGTCTCTATCCCTAGACATACTCAAAACCAGTCTGGACCTTGCCCCAAGGAATGCTTTCTGCTTGACTTGCTTTAGCACAAGGGTTGGACTAGAGATCCAGCATCTAGCTGGAGTAGTACTCCAGAGATTCCCTTCCAAATTCTACAGTTCTGTGGAGGGAGATGAAGTAGACCACTGGCAATAAGAGTTGGTGAAAAACTGTCACGTGTGTCAGGTTGAAATGGTTGTAGTAATCAGTAAAACATCCACCTGGTTGCTGGTTGAAGGTGGTGTTCCTTAGGGATCTGTGCTGGTACCGGTACTGTTTAGTTTGTTAGTAGTGCCTTAAATGATGATACAAGGTGCAGCTCTCTGCAGGTTTATGGATGGTACCAAATTGGGGGGCTTAGATGATATACCTGAGGGTAGCGCTGCTATTGAGGTATTTATACAGGGTAGAAAAATGAGCTGAGAGGAACCCCATGTAGTTCAAGAAAAACAAAGGCAGACTCTTGTATCTGGGATGAAATAGCTCCATGCAACAGTCCAGGCTGGGGACCAGTTTGCTAGGAAGCAGCTTTGTGGAAAAGGGCCTGGGTGTCCTGGTGGATAAGAAGTTGAACGTAAGACCAAAAATTGCCACTGTGGAAAGGAACAGCACTTGCTTTGTGGGCTACGTTAGTGTAGCTGGCAGGTTCAGTGCAGTGGTCCTTCTCCTCAGTTTGATTGTGATGGGACTACAGCTGCAGTGCTGTGTCCGGTTCTGGGCTTCCCGGTACAGGAAGGATATGGACATACTGGTGTAAGTCCAGAAGAGGGCCACCAGGTTAGGGGCTGGAGCATGTGATGTACAAGGTAAAAGAACTGTGTTTGTGCTCCCTTAATGAAGAAAGGCTAGGGGCAAATCTTATTACTGTATGTAGCTACCTAAGATGGCCTAGAATGATGGAGCCATTCTGTCTTCAGAGGTGTCTAGTGGAAAGATGGTGGATATAAGTTGCATACTGGAGAACTCTGATCAGCTGTGTGAGGAGGAATTGGGGAAATTTGGGCAGAAGGTTGCACTAGATCTGGGCGTCTCTTCTAGCCTGCAGAAGTCTATGTTTACACAGGCATAAGTAGGAGGGATTTTAAAGTTAGGAAACTGTAGGTATACAATAAAATACTTTAGCTGTAGTTAGTGAAAACCATCTTACTTGGTCAGTTATTTTTTCTCTTTGAGAAATAGATTTGAGAATAAGTAAATTCAAATAGAGATTTCTCTATTTTAAGTTCAAATAGAGTTGCACGCTTAAGTTTTGATAAACATGAATAACTATGGTATAGAGTAGATTTAACTTCCAAAGAGTCTGTGGAAGAGCATTGTAAACAGTGTTGAAGATAGGCATCTGGGTCAAGTGCTTGAGAATACCTCTACTCGACTGGAATTTAATACTGCTTTAATTGATAAACTTACGGATATTCTGTTCTGAGCTAGTTGTGTTATTGAACTACCAGTAAATAGTCCTGTTTCAGAGAAGTTGTAAACAAGTACATTTTCAGTGCAGCAATGGCAAAGATGTCTATATGACAATCAGTGTCTCATGATCGAAGGTGGAGAAGAAAGCATCTGTATTTAATTGGTTACAGCACAGTGTTTCATCATCCTTTCAATATGAATGTTAAAGCATCTTAGGCATTTAATTAGAAGGGAAAAAGGATTGGTTGAAGTAACTTCAAGGTCAGTCTTTTGTCTCTCACTTTTACAATACGCTCTCCCCAGCTCATCTATCAAGACTATCACAATAAGTGGTTGGATGTGCTTGCTTATACCTTTTACTTTTTTCTAACCATGAAGTTCCATAGAATACCTTTTCTGTGATATCCTTGTAAGAGGCAATTCCTCGGTAATTAATGAACATTTTCTTTTGGAAGTATTAGGACTTTTTGAGACAGAACAAGTTCTTAATTAAAAACCATCTTTCCTTCTGTTTCTGAAATTAAAAACATTACATTAACATTGAAATAATGAGCAAAGACAATGTTACACTTCCAGAGAGAATTAAGAGAGTCTGACCAAACATAAATTATTCCTGGAGCAAATGCTGGTGTATGTAATTGCTCTACAGTCAAGACAGTGAAGATGTTGCTTCCAAATGGAATTTACTTCACAGAAATTTCACTTAAGCCTGACTAACAATAGGTACATGTGTTCATCCTTAGAAGCAAATGATAACCGCTTTTTTTTTTCTGTCAAAACACAAGTGTTTTGGTCTTCATAGCTGAGGTGAAGTAACAGTATACAGAAGTGATGAGCTCAGTATTTGTTGGGATGCCTTTCTCTGAGATCTAAGGCTTGGCTTTTGATATTCTTGATTAGTAAGAATGAGGGAGGAACTAAGCAAACTTATATTCCGCAGCTTTCTCATGCTGAAGTTAATACATTTTCTTTCTGGATAGCAAGCATAAAAGCATACTTAGAATTGTAAAGTAAACTGAAAGAAGAATGGGGAGCAGGGGAGGAATCTTGTACTATACAATTTGAATTTGGAATGAGAAAAAGCCTGACAGACATTCCTACTGTTTTATTTCATTATGGTAACAGAAGTAATGATTTTTTTTTTTTTTTTTTTTTTTTTTGGTACCAAAATCTGCTTTGGATTGCATTTTAAAAAAAAAAAAAATGGGCTGCATTTCTTAAATAATAGAAGTCAGTAAAAATATCACCAGCTTCATTTTCAAGACTTCATTCTTGACAAGATACTTAAATACTTAAGCAGTTACCATGTGTTCTTCTTTTCTTGTGCACAAGATTCTTCACTACAAAGTGAGAACAGATCAAAAAGGCAGCTAGCTTTTTGTTAGATTTGAGACAACTTAAGGAAAACATTAAAGTAAGTTCTAAGTAAAGGTTGTCAACTATCTTAAAAATATGGCTTGCAGATGAAGCTTTTTCCTCTTGAGTCTTGTGTAAGAGTTTTACTATCTTTTTTTGTAAGGATGCAAAATAAGCTATTTTCACTTTTAAAAAAATATGGCTTGCAGATGAGACTCAATCTCCTGAATTCTGCATGAGTATTTTTATTGTTTATTTTAATAGAGGCAACCTTTGCAGTAGTACGAAAAACAAATTAATGGAACCCATATGCCTTAATTTATCTGAAAATTGAGCAGTGACAGCAGACCAAAACGCTTATTGTTATTATTATTTAAAATAATGACAGAAGTGTCAGCATGTTTCTGCACTCATTTTGAAAATCCATTTTATGCATATTCTGAATAGATACGTTGTTGTTGCTGTTGACTTCTTTCATCATCCCAACATGTATTTCACTTTAGTGCACCGCCTTAGGCCTCTTCATTAATTTTCTTCATGATTCATCTGAACCTGAGATAGAAAAAGATGCTTCTGTAAGCACTGCATATCTTTTCTTTACATTTTGGCCATCTTATGCTGAGGTGTACTATTACCTGTGAAGTTCTTGTGAGATCTCTGAGGCAGTTCTAGTTAATTTCTTGCTGCATAGTAGCTGTTCTTTGTGCTTAATTTATTCAGGGGTAGCTAGGAAGAATAACTCCGGTAAACAGTGAATCTACTTAGTATGGTGGATCAATATTAAACTGTCACCATATCCTTAATCAGCTCTGCTTTTTGGGACTTGTGAAGAAATTTCCCACAGAAATTAGGTCTTCTATTCTTCACAGCTATGAGAGGAATTATTCTTGAATATTGTAGTAAAGGTTTTATTCTTATTTCTTCTAATTGGAGGTTTTGGGAGGAGAGAACAAAAGAGACCTGCTGTAAGTATCTTTATAGTCACATGTGACTAATTAATTCAGAATGATGACTGCAGCTGCTATGACTCCTTATTCCAACTGATGCTTTTGTGTGTAAAATCTTATTGCCTCCATGGTTGCCTCCTGCTTACAAAAACGTGTATATGTATATATATAGTTTGTTCTGGAAATGTAATACTAATGTCAATATGACTTCAGTGTTGGACAGACTCATTGGCACTTTTATTAAAGAGTGGATTTAGTGAACACATGGATGAATAAGATGAGGCTGAGTAATTGTATCTTTAAGAGATGAAAGTCATGCCTTGAGAATCAGTGGGAGTTCTTGAAGGAAAAAATACATGCAGTGGGTGTTGCTGATTGAGTGTCTATATCATTTTAAATTACCAAAAAGCTGTTGTCCAGCTTTCACCAAAGCCTCTGGTTTTTATTCGTGGTTTTGTTTTGTTTGGGCTTTTTTTAAAAAAAAGTTTTTCATGGATATGAGTTTTCTTTCTCTAGTCACACAATTAAACATAAAAAATGGAAGAAGGGAATATGGTTAGCTTTCATAATATTGGAAAGCTAACAGTGGAGCTCAGAGCTGGAAATGATTCAGAAAAAGAATGAATGACAGATCTTAATGATCCAAAATTTCAGGATAGCGAAGATAACTAGCACACTGCAGAATAATAGTACAAAACTGACTAAGTGGGCAATAAAATGGCTAAAGAAATTAAATTGTGATAAATGCAAAGTAATACATGTGGTAGTTGTTCATCTTCACTGGCTAGAAGTTGGTTATTACTAGTGAAGAGTTACCATAGATACCTGTGTGAAAGTGCTATATTGCTAGTCGGTGTGTTCAGGCAGAAGACAGTCTGTTCCTATTTAAATCAATTGTTTTACTGTATACCCAGTAAGTCTTCTTTTTAGTGTAATAAAAAACAAAACGAAACAAAAAACACACCCCCCCCCCAAAAAAAAAAAAAAAAGACCCAGAAGAAAAAGAAAACTAGTAAAAGAAGAGTGTCAAGGATGGTTAGAGATATGGCATAGCATCTGCAAAATGTGTAACAAAATTGGAATAGGATTCCCTGGGATACAACATGAACTACTGATGTTGGAGGTTTGCACAATTCATGTATTTGCCCTGGATAGTTCTTTTGCACTTTGTACACCAATATTTTGCTCAGGAGCTTTCAGCAGCCAATTTGGAAATCTGCAGGTACTGAAAAACAAATCATCTTTTTCATGTTTTGTTGCCAGATCTCTTCTTTCCACCTTTACCCCTAACCTTGGGCAAATGAGATGGCAGCTTTGTCATGCTCAAATTTCAAGATCTCCAGGAAAGGACAAAAAGTGATTTATTTTCTTCCCCATGGCACTTTTAAGAGTGAAGGAGGAGTCCTTTTCCTGGAGATAGTGCATACTGGGAAAGGGAATGGAAAAAGGAAATTCCTTCTTTCTCCATTGTGTCTAATCTTTGAACTTTTTTATGCCCTCTGGAAGCCGACAAAAGGGCTATGTATATGGCTCTGCATATTCACACTCTTCTACCTCTTTCTGCACCTCTCCTGGTTCTTCTGTCTTCATCACTCATTTCTGTTTTCGTATCTATTTCAAACCAGAATCTAGTGGGTGGGTATTATTAGCTGGATTGCAACCATTTGTCAGTCACTATCTTCATTGGAAACGCTGTGAGAACATAGCACATCCTTTCCCTGGCTGCTTTGGTGGCAGTCTTGCTGGCTCAAGCTCCTGATGGGAGAAGAGGCTAAACTGAGAAAGAGGCAGCTTTGTACTAGCTGTGCGTGGCGTCCCCTTCTGGCAGGTGATGCCTGTTTTCTGCAGTTTTTACAAAAACAGTTCATCTGGCAACCAGCGGTACTGGCAACAGTTGTGAATACCAGGGATAGTAATTCAAAACCGAAGATAGTTCCAGCCAACACAGTACTGCTTGGAAATATGTTAACCCTGAAATTGCATGTGGTTGTTATTTTAATATTAGAAAAGCAGCATGGAACAAATTGCCAGTACAGAGTGAAATTACAGATTGTGCCCGTCCAAGTGAACACTGATATTCAGAATTAAAACATGTTTGAAGAAAAAAAGATTATTCAAATAATGATAATTTTGGCATCATCATGCTTGCTGCACTGAATAATCCAGTGAGCTTGTTTTTTTCCTTTTGTAACTTTTTTTTGAGTGCGTGTAATTGTAGTTTACTTTCATAATACCTTCTACTTCTGAAATTGTCACAAGATTACAGACTTGCTAACGTTTTTTCTATCCTATGGTGAAAACAGTGACTGTTGCTCCCCAAATGTGGCTACTGAATCAGATGGGAACCTCCAAAATTAAACAATTCATTTAATCTGACTAAATAAAATGCCAAGTTCACAGTGTTCATCTCAGTGGACTGATGTAATTGCTGGCGTTTGACTTGCATACCTCTTGAAATATTAGATTAGTTTATAAACGTGGCAGAAAAGAGCTGCCTATACTTGCCAAATAAAGTTTGGGTATTTTACAACGGCTTAAACAAACCAGCCATGTTAACTCTTCTTTTGGGAAGTTGTGTTTTTCATTTTGTTTTTTGTTATTAAACTGCATGAAGAAGTAAACTTTGCCTCTTTGCGTGCTTTGCTTATAGGAGAGCTTGTACAGCATAGTGGAATAAGGATATTTAGCTAGAGAAAGGTAATCATTTAGCAAAATTGTGTATAGGAATATTACATAGCTTTGAGTATTTTAATAACTTTAATTTTCTACATAACAATAAAAATAGAAAACTGTTAAAATTTTGTAGTATGAAACTTAGGAGATGAAAACTCACAGGTTGACACTGAATTTCACTTGGATCTAAACTGAGACAGCAGTACTGTAGACATTTAGTAATGTTTAAAATTGGTGCCAGCAAAAACCTGACACCAATGTAGTTTACAAAAAGAACAATTGCTAGACGAATTCCGCTTGAAATACATTCTTGCTTTCCCAATGAATAACTGTAATTTTGGAGTGCTCTTTTTTGAACAGGTTGGTAATAGTTAATTCCCATCAAAATCAAATGCCATATATTCATCTAAACTGAGATGGTTATATAGCTTTTGATATTTTGGAAAGTTTTATTCTATGAATTTCCTCTGACGACTTCTTTGGTTTGTTATTTTTAAATGAAAATTAAGTTCTACTATTTTTTCTTAATCGGTTCTGTAGTATTTATGACCAAATTATTGTTAATCCAGCAAGGCTGAAAATTAATTCTTTAACGAAGATTGTTTTTTATTTAAGAAGTCAATATTAAAGTGCAAGTTAAAACAATATTAATTTCTATAAAGCTTTTGAAAATTTAAGGCAATTGATGAAACTTGCAAAATCATTAAAAAATACTTGGAATTTTCTTTAGTGTATACTTTAGGAAAATTAGCAACTGTGGAACTGTAGAACCCTTTTTCTGTATGCTTTCCTTCCTCTTTGTAATACAGAATCTAGGTATTTGGTAAGTGAAAAATACTATAATCACTGTAGGACATAATAATAATCTTAAACCCTAATGATACAGGGAAATGTATTAAAATTATAATTCATTTAATTTGTCTGCAATTAGAGAGAAAATGTCTTCATTTCTACTGGATAAAACCTTTGTTTTCAGTATGTGATGATATAGAATCAAGTCATCCAGTCAGGTTGCCGGGAAAAGCTTTGTTGGCTAGACTGGTAGAACAAAAAAAGATCTATGGAATCTTTTTTTTGTTGTGGTTTTGCTTTCCTGTAGTTGTCTGTTGTTTATGGCACAGGTATTTACAGTAAAACTTGACTTCTATGGAAAGCTAAATCTGTACATCCACATACTTTGAACTTTTATCAGATTTACTACATTGGCTGTAAGCTTAGCAAAAGTTTTAACTTCTTGAAGTCATTTATTAAAAGAAGATGTCATCCCAGAAAATGTGCGGACTTCTGAAATAGTATTTATTCAAACAATATTAGCAAATATTTGTAAGACTGATAGTACGAAAACAGTTTAATAATGACAGGTTTCCACGACATGCAGAGCATTGCTAATTGGAAAGACATCCCCACCCCTATTATAACATGTGACATGTCATTTTCACTTAGGAAAAAAGATACATCAGTAATACACTGATTTGTCTTGTTTATATTAATTCTGAGTGCCCTTATGCCTCAACATGCAGTCTTTACTTTGTCAGTATATTACGTTACAATAGATGAAAAGGATTGGGAATCCATCTTCCCAAACACATTCTCCCTACAGCGGATAATTACTGTCTTCCGTGGTCTCTGCTAGCACCCAGTAGAGTACTGCGTATGTTTATAAGCTTTACATGTTTGCACCACTTAGATTTTGTGTCCATCTGTAATTCGAAGTGCAAGGATTTATGCCAGTGAGTCACCAAAAAAAGCCATGATAGTAGCTCCCAAACAGACTCCCTCACTTTCTCTAACTGAAAAGTGCAGGCTTGGTATGGAGATATCTGCTTACTCGACCCAGGAATGGCAGTAATACTCTGAACAAGTGACTTGGCAGTCTGAATACCTTTTCAGTTTTCTGAGCATCAGTCAGATTCAGAACTGTGACAGGGATGGTCCTAACAGTGCCATCCCAGACTTCCTGTGAATCAGTCTACCTCTAATAAGACTGTTAACAGCCCTCACTGCATTCTCACCTGTGGGTGAAAACCTCAGTCCTCCTCTGCAGAAATGTGAAACTCTCAGTAACTGTGGCATAAGGTTTTCACATCCAGGGATGTGAATTATGTAAAGTGTCTGCAGTCTGCTGCAACAGGATACAATGGCAGATCTTTTTAGAATTGAAATGCAGATTTGAAATGCTGGATTAAATTAAAAAAAAAAAAAAGAAGAAAGAAAATCTCTTGTTTACTTGCCACATTTTCAGATTGTGCTATATTTTCAGGAGAAATATATGGGTGCAAAATGAGATTTCTAGGGACTGCTCGAAACAGAATTTTTAGTATCAAAGTAATGTTACTATATGCGTTTAATGTATCAGCTTATATTTTTGTTATTTAGGAATGAAACATTTTAATGATTATCCAATCTATTTCTTAGCACTAAGTAAAATAAATGGTGTGGTTGCATCATTCGGACGTCCTCATGTTGTCGTTCATCCAGAGGAGGTAAATGTGGTTTGGGGACTACTTGTCACAGTCAACAAAGCAGGAAATTGTTAAAATGAAAGTCAGAGTCTTTAGGTGCCGAAAGGTTTACTGCAGAAGGTGCAGTCAGAAAGAGGTAGCAAGTACAATGCTCTGAGTTTACGTAACATCAGGTTACAGTTAGGGAAATTTGAGACAGTAGACCTCACTGGAGGGATTTTATGTAATTTAAAGGCGAATGATAAAGATGACAGTGACCTGGATTGCCTGGATTCAATTGAGGAAAAAAGTAAAGTCAAATGGAAGTTTAAATTTCCAAGAGTAAGGAAAGCTATGGGCTCTTTGTCTAGAATGACAGCTCTTTTCTTCTGTATGATATTACCAGGACGGATAACTGCATTCCATTTTGTACTCTTATTTTAAAAATTTAAGTTAAAAAATTAGAGCAAATGCAGAAAAGACTTCCAGAGGTTACATATGGACAAATTTTCATTTTGTGGTAGATGAAGTTCAGGACATTTAATTACTCAAAAGGGGACTTAAGAGGTGACCTGGTAATAGTTTCTTAGTGCTAGTAGGAAGGCAGCCAGCTACTGGAAAGTGCTTAATTAGTGATTTTATAATAAAGCAGGTATCTTGGTATAGCACTGATCTGTTTAATAAACTCAGTAATAAGCTTAAGCCACGCTGAACTAGACAGTATCAGGTTTTTACTTATCAGTTTAAATTTTCTGTCCTACTGTTCTGTTTATTAATTTTATCCAAATTCACCTCCTGGCAATACTCCTCATCTTAGTTTCGCATCTGGTAAAATGAGGGCTTACGCGGGAGGGGGGAGGGTTGGAGGGAGGGGATATGGCTTGGGGGACTGGATTTATTTTATGTTTTTTACATAGGCAGAGTGCCATTTAGTTTGTGGTGGTGGTCCACTAATGAGTCTTACATCTGCAGAAATTCTCGTCTCTGTGTGTGTATATATATATGTATATGTATTTGGGTCACAGTTACTGACAAAGGATTTGGATTTGTAAACTGTGAGATGAAGAATTGTCACTTTTTCTTCATAATCAGTTTGGTATAACCAAAGAGATTACTTCATTTCTTGAAAACAGGCATTCATAGCTGAATCAAACTTGTACTCTTATCATAGATTTAGTTTCTTTTTGTAAAGCATATAAGCTTTCAGGTGAACCATGGCTGATTTGTTTCACTACTCTGAAGACAGCCTGATGGTAAATGCATGATGCCGTTTTTGTGTACTTTCACAGTAGTAGTATTTACACTAAGAGTCAGAGACTACTTTTGTTCTGAATGACTAAAATACTGAACTTCTACAGATACAGACTTAGGTGAACAAATTGATTATGTCAGGAAGCCAAGCAGTGATGCCATTATAGAAAAAAGAAGCTGAAGACCTGTTTTGGAATGAGGTTTGGATCTTTTTCCTATCCTTTTCTCCTCACTAAGGAACCGAAGAAAAAATAACATAAAATAGCAAAATGAGACTGAATGCTGTGGAAAAATCTTCAGAAACTTTCCAGAAAGTGGTCTCAAAGACCTGTTTAAGGGTAAAATTTATGGTAATGTTTTAAAAGATGTAATTGGAGTAATAGGTAGCAAACTACATTTGAGATTTCACCAGAAATACTTGATTTTTGGTATGTGCGTTCTGTTATCTACTTGTATGTACCATGATTCTATTGCATTTTGTTAATAGAAATTCCTACATTTTAGGACAAAAATCATCTCATAAACATGGTGTATATGGAGTGATTTCATAACAAAAGTCTTAACATCTGTACAGCTAAGAAAATGTGAAAAAATAATAAGGAAAATGAATTAATCGTACGATAAAAGTAAAAGGAAAATACTAGTCAAAAGAAAGTTGAAGTTGGGTAGTTTTTAATAGTGTGAGGACTTCTAAATTGTTTCTAAGGCCACTACTGGCAACCTTTTTTTTTTTTTTCCTGAGTTATCTAAAACTGCCTTAGACAGCATATCTGGGAATATGTTTTATGTGAATAATCTTGCAATTCTGACATGTGTCAAAGCCTCTTCCAACAGGGTTTTAGTTTGTTTGGGTTTTTTTGTCTTTTCTGTCCGAAGGCTATTCTATAAATTACCTTTCCACAGCTGTTAAGTTAGAAACAGCATCTTCCTCAGTATCACTTGGATAAATGTTATCTGAGCAACCACGGTCAATATGGGCATGAAATCATGTTTTCAGATGCCATTTATGCTTGATACACTCATGTTAAATATAGTCTTGCCCTTCTGTGTAAGATGGTTATGGCTTGCTTAAATAAGTTCATAATTTAAAAAGCAAAACAACCAAACTTTGCTGTTCTAAGTTTCTGGTAGCTGGGCGAGCTGCTGCCTCTGATGCTGGGACTGTCTTCAGAGCTTCACGGCTGCTCCACAGCTACACCCTCTGCTTTCTGCCACAACCCTTCTTGTGCCCCAGCACTCCCTCTTCTCAGCCCAGGCCAGTCTTTCTCCACCCGTAGTTACTTTTCCCCCAAATTTAGTATTTCAGTGTGATTTCGTAGGCAGCCTTGGCTTTGTGTGCTGTCACGGCACCTCAGTACCGTCCGCCTTGCAAGATGTCCCCCAGTGTGGGGAAAGCTGCTGCATACTACACCTTTCCATGAAGCTCGTCTGTTTTTCTCGTAAGGTTCCTTTAATGATCTGTAAAATTAAGCCGCTCTGTCGGCTTCTCACATTATCTGTCACATCCAGCAGTTCTGAGATCCAGTAGTTTTTCACATCCTGTTTATTCAGCTTAATCTCAGGCCAAGGCCTAGTCATCTGCCTGCAGCCATGATGAGGTCCAACTGGCTGATGGGTTTGTTTTCCTGATGCCCCACCCCGCCAGAGTGTGGAGAGCTGCTCGAGCAGCAAATGCCTGCAGAAGGTTCAGTCTTCACATTGTGAAAGTTGCTGAAAAGTCGTGCAAATCCCAGCTCTGAGAGGCTGCTCCTATTGCTGCTGCTCTGTCCCCTTCACCACCTCCGTCCAGTTTCATCTCGGTTGCTCCTGTGGCAGTTGTTGGCTCAGCTCAGGCACCAGGATAAAGACAGCTACGCCGTTGTGCTTTGTGTCGTGTACATCAGCCTGCAGAGAGTCTTGCTCATGTCCCTGTCTCTTAAAGGGCTTTGTTGAGATGGGGGCGCAGGCTGCGATTAAAAGAAAATGATCTGTTCTCCTTGTTGCTTACTGCCCGTTATCCATCAGTGTGCCAGCGTTTGCCATCTAGGGAACTGATGCCATTGGTGCTGGCAGTGTGTCTGAAAGATGGTCTTCTTGTAACTGTAGTCTCTTTCCTACAAGAGAAAATGTGGTCAGCGTGCGGGGGGAAGGATCTGTTGATCCCAACAGTTGTTTTTCATCATCCCGCAAGAGGCAGTCAGTACTTCAACGCTTTATTTTTAAGGCTTCTTTTTGGGTATTTGGGGGTTGTTTAAAACATTTGTCAGAGGTGATTTTCAAGGAAAGAGGGAGAGTGCATGTGTTGGTTGGTAGGAGGGCTTTGGCTGCATTTGCCTAATCTGGATTATCATGGACCTGATACTTCATAAAGTAGCACATTTGTCTCCAGTTCCTTCTTAACTTTTGTATTCCCTCTTCGCTTAGAACATAACACCTCATTAATCCTGGAAACTTACTGACACAGGATGTTATGATCCCAGGTATTAACATGATTTCAGAAAGCAGCTATAATCTCTGACGGCATGTGGGAGGTAGTGAGAGCATTCTTCATTATAAGCCTCCAGTAGTGGACATTTCCAGTGCTAAGGGGATAATAAGTGAAGTGGTAAGTGGTGAACAAAAGCATAAAGAGTAACAAAGCTGGTGGACAAAGGATAACAGAGACAGTGATAAAGACAAAAAGTCTCCATTCACTGAGTAATGGGCATTAAGAAACTACTGGTATTGCTTTAGGGAAGGTCAGCCTGGACTTTGTAACTGCTAAGAATGGGAAATAAGATGAACATGGGGAGCTTGGGGCATGGTGAGACCTGTAGACTATGCAAAACTTACCAAACAATGTTTGGGGGGGGGCATAGGTGGGAGCAGGTATTGGAGGGGCCAGTCCCCTGCCAGTGCCAGTCGATACACTTACCCGACTAAGCCCTGTGTCTGATTGCCACAGCCAGTCATCTTTTTATAAATATTTTTCTTAACTTTGTAATCTCACTCTTTACCCTGTGTGTATGAGTGCTGTAAGGTCTAGATGCCAGCTACTCGTGTGTCTGGCGTGAGTGGATAATGGGGTCAGCAACTAGAGTAACACCAGGAGTGTGGGTCCCTCAAGCCTGTGGTGTCAGCAGCAGAAGTGGGCAAGGCTCTTGGCTCTAGACACGTGGACAGAAACAGCACATGTCCCAGCATGGACAGAAACAGTGTGTGTCCTGGACACAGTAATGGGTGAGACTGGGGCAAGTGAAGCAAGAGAGGCTCATGGCACAGCATTTGGACTGCGACCGCAGGTCGCAGCCCGTGTGCCTGGTGCCTGCTGCTGAGGGGTACAGTCAGAGTGTCTGTATTTTCATACTGTTTCACCCCACGTTTGTGTCTGTTTTAGCTTGTGTAATCCTCCAGCACACTTCAAGTTGCTCTAGCAGTGAGTGGGAGGTGCTGGGTCTGGGCAGGGGTATCAGGTGGGTAGAGAGCTCATGCTGGTGGTCAGGAAGGACCTGAGAGCATGGTGTGCCTGTAAGCCAAGAGTACCTGTGTGACAGGAGTGTGAGTGCATGCAGCTGCCTGCTAGTGACTTGCTGCCACCCAGCAAGTAGGAGGCCTGCGAGATGCATAAAAGAGCTCTGGACCCAGGCAGAGGGGTATTTGGTGGACAGAGGGGTGTGTACTGTGTTGATACTTGAAGAATCCATGAGTGTATATCTGCTCGTGAATCTATAGAGGCTGAGAGGGGCATACTCTCAATCACGAGCTTCAATCTTGACTAGATGAAAAGGAGAAAAGGTCTTGGCTGGTTGTACTTAAATTCATATGAGTCCTGGGAGTGTTACATTTGCAGACGCTCGAAGGCAGCACCTTGTTTGTGGTAGCTAGCTGAGCTTCACTACTGCTTGAACCTGCCAGTGAGAAAGCAACTGCCGCGTTTATGGAGCTGGGGTGGAGACCTGTAGGTCTCTGGATACACTGGGCTCCAGCAGCAGAGCAGGAGGAATCCCTGGGCTGGTCCCAGAGGATGCTGGAGGTGGCAACCACTTATAACATCCTTTAACACAATTGGTGAAAGAGGGTTTTGTAACAGATATTTAATACAAAGCTTCTCTTTTCGAGTCAGGAGCTACGTGCATCTCAAAGTTGAAAAAATTCTGTTGGAAAAAATATCACTAAGTCCTTTTTCTATTTTCTTACCTGATACTGTCCATTAATAGGCACAGAAGAAAGGTCTATTTATTCTACTAACTTGACTTATATGGCTGCTTTTAGAAAACCAAAGTGCTGCTGAAGGCTGTATAAGTCAAAAATGCTTCTTTCTCCTTAACTCTAAGAGAAATGAAGGAGATGCTTCATAAGTTTGGGGGTTTAAGCCCTAACAGGAGCTTCGTGGCCTCATTCTATATACTAAGCATTTCAGTAAAGCTCCATTCATGACTCCACATTCCAAACTGTAATACTTTCTCCATTTTTATGCATGGTTCTGCAATGTTAAAGGAATTATGCAGTATTGTCATATAAAAATTAAACCTTTGACATTCTAGTGTAAGGATTGCAGAAGTTTATGTGCCTCCCCTCTGAACCAGGTTGGTGCATTCAAATCCTAAAAAGTCAGGAAATAGGCAGTTTTATTTGCGATGAAGATGATACAGTTTTTTTAATTAAGCAGCAGCTGGATTTAGTAGATAGTATTGGGTTCCAGAGCTTCATTCGTAGACCCCAACCAACTATGTGACAGTTGCATGTCACTTAACCACCATGTCCTACTTTCACCATCTGTGAAACGCTTCGGAAAGTCATGGAAAACTGAATCATAGGTTCTTTTCCATCTCTAGATTCTATTAGGTCATCCAACTGTCCATCTGCCAGTAGAAGATTGTTTCCCTATGTCCACCAGTGTTTTTCCAGTCTGTATTCTGTCCTCCAAATGACTGGGCTTCCACCAGTACCTTTGGGAGAAGATTTTGCAGATTTCTAGACCTCATTGTCAGGAAGCTCTTCTGATATTCACAAGAAGACGATTGGTTTTGTTTTGTTAATTTAATTTCATTCTGTTATTTTATTGCCATTATTATATGCTTGCTTATAGTTTTAAGATGTGCAATTTATGCCCCACCTTAAAGAGCTAGGTAAGATGGAAACTTTCTGTAAGGTATCTAATATATGGAAGAAAGGACAACATAAGGTTTTGAAACGCAAGGCATAACCCCCTATAAGAAAGTAAGCTACTTGGTTCTTCCTGAAATTACATATAAGAAATTGTGCAAACTGCTTCAGACTTAGGACAAAACCAGACTAGAATATGGAAACTTAACAATAGAGCCAGGTATTAAAGGAAAGTGTTGAAACACTTACAAATGATGATTTCCCTACTTAGGGAAAAAGAGGGAAAGGAACAAGTATAATTTAGATGTTGAACTTGAAAGCCTTTTCTCCAATTACATAGCACTTTTTTTTTTTCCAGACATTTGTAAATTATCATGGCTCCCAAATTGAATTTGCATTTGAGTCTTTGCTAATGCATTAATTATTCTGAGCCAGTAGTTACTTTTAAGGGTTTTCAGTTAGCATCTTTCTTGTCCAGATCTGAGCATAATGTTAACTACAGGTGCAATCCAAGGACCTGGACATGCCTCATTTTATCAAACTAGTAATACTTTGCATGGGCACTTCCAATTTAGATTTTCTTCTTCTTTATTGACCACAATGTTGAAAAATTACTGTATTTTATATTTATTATATACTTTTTTTATTTATTATATTACTTTTAGAAATTCAGCAAAGATATAATTTTCTCCAGGTATTGAAGTCACCAGCATTGTGATGTAGGCTACATCTAGATAAAAGCTATCACAATAACTAGGTTTCTTTATACAAAGTTTTTCATCTTTCAGAACTATGAATGTGTGGAATTTATTTGGGCTCTGCGTAACAGTAGTTAACTGCTTTTAAAATGGCCATCTGGCAAACAACTGGTATGTGACATAATTTGTTTGTTGCAGTGCCCTAGAAGGAAAAGGCCAGTATTCAGTGCATTCAGTTGATAATCAGACATTTTGTAATACAACATATATATAGCATGTAATTTAAAATAACTGGAAATCTGTCATGGGGGCATGTTTCATAAAATACTAAACTTTTAGCAAAATCCACTTGTCCAGGATTTTCATTCCTGTATTTCAGCTGCCAATGGAAATGCTCAAGTTCAGGAATGAAAACTGCATGTGTAGTCAGTCTCTTCAGAAAAGAATTTTTTTTTTTTTTTCTTCTCAACTTCATTTTCATTATATATTTACATAGGTTGATAAGTTCTCATGTAACTTCAGAGTCTAAGATAAGAGGGGCATTTCAAACCTTCCAAAGTTTATTTGTAGCACAGTACAGGCAATTTAAACATTTCTGTAAATACTTCCCTATTAAAAATCTCTGTTGCCCTCTGTAATAGTAGATACAGTCTGATTAGATGTAAGTAGTATTTTTCAGGTCAGTAAATATAGTATTTATATACATGTAAAAAAAAAAATCTATATAACAAACTGATTTTCTTTCTTTAAGAGGTCAGTGGGAGATGCCGTGAAGCTAGAATGTTTATGAGGAAAGTGAACCTTAGAAAGATTTCATGAAGTTTGATCACAAGAAGAGTAAATATATCTTTTGTCCACAGGAAATAAAGCCAGATGAAGTTACCAGACTTGCTCTTAGGACAGAAGTTAACTTTGAAAGTGTCTGCAGAAAGGTAAGTCTTGTTTTTTGTTTTCTTTCCCCTGCTTCTGTGAGAGTGCTCCTTAGGAAAAGGCGCATGTGGGTGGGACCACATGTCTGTGCGCAGGGTGTCCAGTGTATTATCGTATGTCTTCACTGTAGACCTTACTTCGTTTTATAAGGAAGTCTACCCACCTGGACGTGCCTGCAAAAAATTGTATCGCTTTTTAGTACAACTAGCTTGTCATCTAAGCTCGTGGGCTAATCTCTAGTAACTGCAATAGAATACCAGGAAACATAGTAATGGGGTTTGATCCTTTATAAATAGATTTGGTTTGTTAATATAGTACATACACATGGTTCAGTTAGTCTAAATAATCTAAGCTTTCAATGACAGTTGGACAAAGGCTCTAAACAGTTTTAGATACAGAGAGAAGTTTCCACATGTGAACAAAATGTGACAAACGTTAGCCTGAAATAATGGTGAAGTTTTAACACCCTCGTGGCTCATTCATTTCAGTGCAGTGTTTCTCCTGAAGCCTGCTTATGGTACATTATTAACTATTAACTGTCTAACTAGTGATGTCTGTAAGAGATGAAATGAAGACATACAAGTGGGAAGGTATTTGTTGAAAAATGAGGTTGAGAGCAGACAGAACACTCTAAAGAGTGAAGAAGTACAGAAATAAATACCTTTTTAAGGGATGTGCTGCAGAAGTGATGACAGAAGGCAATTCTGAATTAAAAAGAAAAACAGTACATGAAATTATATGTTTTCCTCTACATTATCCTAAATTCCTGTGGGTGGTCTACTAAGATAGTCTGAAATCTGAAATGTTTGTAGTCCACAAGCTAAGTTTTAATGTAGAATTGGGTCATGTCTTCCTATAACAGCATTGTTACTTTGTAATATAACTGCTGTTGCAATACACAGTTATGTGTGATGTAGTTCAGCTATTAGCATAATGTGCGGCAGAATTTCCATGCTTCATGTGAGCAAAATCAAGTTAATAGGAAAATATAGGAATTTGGTATTTCTGGAGCAGTGTTTAGTAAGATGCTTCCATCTGCTTTTCCTTCTTTTACTGATAGAAGAGAGTAAGGAAAAGGTCACAGATATACTGACATGGAGCTAAAAGGCAGCATTCTTCTTTTCAATTTATTGCACCAAGATTTTCCAGTCTGAGGGTGAGCTAGTCAGAAACGGGCTACTGTAATGTTAGAAGTGGTGCAGAAGTGAAGATTCTGAATGTGTGAGGACACATGGGGAGGGATTTCATGCTTGAAAAGGGATGCTAAATTCAAACCGTAAGACATTTTGTCACTTCCTGTATGAGATTATTCTGCCAAGAATTCAAATGCATCAGACTTAAGACTGGTTGCATAAAGTATGGAAGCCCCTAAAGGAAATAACTGATGCTAATTGTTTTAAAGGAGTTTACAGGTTTACAGTTGGAATTTTATTTTCTAAGAGGACAATTTTATTGCCAAGAATACAGGAGTAATATTATTAATCTTACTAGTTTATTTTGTTCTGTTATTTTTGATGTATTCATAGTCATGGCAGACTGTATGCTTTCTGTATTTACTTAAAATAGGCTTTCATTTAGCTGTAGGGCTTGAAAACAGATAATACACGTATCTCCATGGAATCATTTTTGGTTTTCAGAACTGTTGTTATTTTGGCTTCTTTCTGCTGATGATCCTGTTTTTCAGTGGTATGAAAGTCTGTTAAATCTCACATGTTGTAGTGAGTGGGTCTCATGTTTCAAATCAAGTTTATGGATGGGTGCTGATGCTTTTTTAAACACATAGAGGGTTTTTAACCTCACTGCAGTAGAGGAACATGTACAATTAATTATTACATTACTGTTGACAAGTGGTGGCTAAAACTTCATAACTTCATTATTGGTTGCTATTGGTTGGCCATAGCTTATCCCCAATTTAAGAAGGCATCCCTTCTGTGCTCTAACAAAAGTTAATTTTCCAATATATTATTTCTTCTTTTCCCACTGCTAATATTAAACTACAATTTATCCCCAGCAATATTCTCTAGATCACATGAAATGCAGACCACACTGTTTACCTTTTCATTAACTTGAGTTTTGAAATATTTGAAGGAAAACATCCTGTGGCTGTTTTCATTTTCAGAATAGGTTTGTTTTCATTGATAAAAGACAATCTGCTTTTAATTCACTGTGGAATGCTGAATATTAGTTTTGCATAGTGGACATGTAGTCAAGATATTGATTTAATTCCTTCTGCCCACTGAGATTTTATATCCCATTACTACGTTTCCCCATATATTTTCCAGAATAAAATAAGCGTACTTTTCTTTTTAAAAATAGTTTACATAGATTTCAGTCAAGTACAAAAAAAATTGTGTTAAGTGTTTAGCAAGTGGCACTCTAACTTGCGTTCTTATTATTTAGCTGTCAGTATTGCTATACTGATGGTTGCTAGTAAGCAGATCAGTTTTATGGTAGTTGCAGAGTGACTTGGCAAGAGTCACCAGCCACATGGCAAAAGACTTCTTTCTTTTCTAATTTATAAAAATGTTATAGGGCTTGCCATGTTGCTGCAAGACAAGGTGAACAGTTCTTTGTGCACCTCTGCTGAAATACTTTCAATCCATTTAAATACGGCTGTAGCTGGCACCATTGCTATCAATTGGTAATAAATTCTGTTTTAAAAATTGTAATGAATGTTGCCATGCAACTTTAACTAGACTTTATGTTGTTAATGCTTAGTAACAGCTGTTGAAAAATAGAACTTGTATTTTCTAGGTTTTGACTAAGATTTTGTGCCCTTTCTGTACACAGTTGTATGCTGTCGGCAAGAATATATTTGCCAGCCGTTAATAAAATTTAAAAATATGTGGCAGATCTGTTGTCTTAATTTTTTTTAAACTGGTATTTTCAGCTGTGATTGCCTTTTGAATTGTTCCTTACAGCATATGTACCTAGACTGTTAGAAGGAGGCTTGGTTCCTCAGTAGTGTGTGCCAGCACATGGAAGTTATAAACCAGAAGCAGGAAACTGTCTTGAGATCTGACAAAGGTCTTAACTGTTACCTTTAACTTATTGCTAACCTAGGTTTAAGGTAACTTAGGTAGGTTAAGATAGGCAGGATAGGTAGTCTAATATGTATTAATATTTTTTCCAGTATTAGAGGAATTACATGTATCATCCGTGCTGTTTCTCCAGAAAGGGGACATTGGTCCACCTTTGAAGAGCTTCATCATAACCACAGTTGCTTTTGTTGCCTTTGCACTAGTGCAGACAGATACTGACTAACTTAGTGTAGCATCTCATTTACTTTTTCTTCCTGTAAGTCTTTGATATATAGAACATGAGAGAGAAAAAATAAGCCCTGTGTTTGAAGCACTGAGAATGACAGAATTCTGCTCCAGCATAATGGAACTCTCTGCTACAAGTAACGATCTGGAGTGACATCTTGCTTTAAGTCAGAAAACTTCTTATTTTTTCTAAGTAACACAGTCTATGTGCTTCAGAATTCAGTGACTTTCAGATTTTTAGAGGGAGGAAAATTGAAACTGAAACTGGAAAGAACTGTTATATTTCTCTTTGAGTGAAGAATAGAGTACCAGTATGCATTATTGTTAGAGCTTGAATTGAGCACGTTTCTGACTTGCAGAAATACCAACAAATATTCACAGATGAAAAATACATCCTCTATCTTTTGCTTCCAGATATGATCTTCACATAACCTTAGTAGCGTAGTTTTCCTTCTCCTGCACTGAACTCTAATCTGTGGTCCTTGAGAAGAGCACTACCTTTTTCTATACCAAATCCTGTATTTTCACCTGTTTACTACAATCCTGTTGTGTCTGAATCATGCAAATGCTTGTCTGCAAAGAGGATTCTGCATGGCAAATTTTGAGTATATTGTGATCTGCAAAGTTTATTGGGCGATGCCATGCCCCTCTGAGTCTTAGCATTACTGAAAAGCTTGCCACAGTTTCTCAGTGTGTTGAGAAATTGCTTCTAGACCAGAATGTAAGCCATTACTAGCTCTTAGAAGCTTTTTTTTTTCTTTGCTAATGTAAGGCCTGGTGAGCTTATTTTGGATTGCTTCTTGTTCAGGAACCAGCTTTGTCTTGTTTGGAATTTGAAAGGAATTCAAAGACTTTAGAAACAGGATCTCAGGCAGCTCATGCTCTGCCATGGAGAGATGTGCCAGGATTTGACTGAGCAACCTGGTGCACAGTATGATTTTGATCACTAAAAGTCTAAGTTGCCTGATGAGGACAGCTGCACTTAACACGGTTTTGGAGGGATGACATTAGCGCTGTCTAGCTTTGTGTCCAGATATTTTTAACGGATGCCCAAAGGCCATTCTGCTACAGTTCTGAGGGTTATGTCAGGTATGGGTGCATTTGATATCTATGGCTTTTTAACTGTATGGCTCAAATGAATTTGGGTTTGGGGTACCAGCTGAAATACTAACAGTAATAAGAAAAGCTTTCTGTCATTTATAAAATCTTCCACTGCTTCACATGTGAGAAGACTGTTTCACCTCCCAAACATCTCTATGAATTCACTGGATCTCTAGTGCTGGACTGAGGAAGTCCCTGGGCCAGAAGGACGCGAGAAAGAAGTGGAAGGGTATTTCTGCACGAGACAGGAACAAAAAGAATGAAGTTGCAAGACTGATTGTGTATTATCTTCATTTCTTTCAAAAGAGTGTTTCAATCACATTGTCAAAATAGCTTTTCTCAGACTCGTATCAACTTCTTTTTAAACTATGCAGGTGACAGCCTGAGATTAGTCTGTTTATCAGTCCATGAACTCTCATTAGTAACAGAAAAAAGAGCAAGGACAGGGTAGTCACAGTGCTTGTGTTGGTTTATGTTCTTCTTTATAGATTCACGCTGAAAAAGCGTTTCACACCAACAATCTGTGAAAGGCAGTTTATGAAAGGCTACTAACTTAGAGGCATTAATTAACAGTCAGTAATTAATTATCTGGAGCATCACGTTCTGCAGAGCACATCACTAGATGGTAATCTTTGATTACAAGACACTAACACATACAAGACATGGTTACACAACCAAAATGCATAATATTTATTCCAATTAACACATTTATTGAGGAAATTATAAACTTGATACTGATAGCACTTTTTAACTGTGTGATAGGGAAAGAAATGAAGATGTAATTTCTGAATTGAGTAGAAGTTCTGATTAAACACATCTGCATCTGAGACGGAGCAGTTGTATCTGTATTTTTTAACTTTGAAAAATATAAATGTTTAGCTGACAGTCCTAAATGTACATTTGAACTTCACCTTTATTTTTAAAATGTACTTCCTAGAGGAAAATATATGAAAACAAAACTTCTGTATTCTCTGTGGATTTAATCTGAGGAAATGTGCTAAATCATAAAAAGGGCCTGATGCAGTCTCTTGCAGTTTAAATGAAGACTTTTCTGTTAACTTCAAAGGCTTTGGATCAAGCACAGAATAGTTGTCATCTTTTGCTTGGGCTTTGGGGGATTTTTCCACAGCCTCCTCCCTTCTCTCCACCTGCCTCCCTTCTCCATCCCCCAAGCCCCCCTGAAGAATTCTAGTCACTACAAAAACATTCTGATTAGGATAGATGTTATTATTGATGTAAAACTTCTTCTGTTGTTAGTGCCTTTAATAGCAGCATAACTAGATAATTACTTATGTGGATTTTTAACATTCTTTACTTATGAAAATATTTTTTTGCAATCCATAAACTATAGGGAGAAGACTACTGTATGAATCAGTCTTTTGTGTAATACTGATGTGATAGTCCATCAGCTTTGTATAAAACGCTTATCATTAATTCCTTGCACTTTGCTGTTTTGTGGTTTGATTTTGGCAATGTGGGGGCAAATGGCTGGTGTTCTTGAGTGACCCATAGAAAAACTTCATTCTCTTTTAGGTAAATTCTTGTTGTTATACTCAAATTACAACTCTTGTATAAATAATCAGAGCATAATTATAAGAAGAATATGCAATAATTTAATAGATTAACAATCACTTACCTGGACTCTGTTAACAATCTCCATCTCATTCCTCACCCCGCTTTCTTTCTAAGTATCAATTATTGGAAACATTATTAACTTTACTTACTTTTGCTTCAGACTGAATGTATTGGCCCTTACTACAAAGTCTCCATTCTCCAACAACATGTTTATGCTGCAAATAGTAAAATAATAATACTCCATTTATTTTCCTACATGTTAAAATGTTATGTTCCTTTTTTTTGTTTCAGTATGGAGATAAAGGTATTCATTTCCATATCAGAGACCAGATATACTTTTCACTATGTAATGGTTGCATTTGTCAACATCTTATGTTTTTGGAAATGTGTTGTATTGATTTAATAGCACAATTTCCTGTAATACAGGCTAAAAGAATTTACTTGATGCTGGGAATCAGTGTTGCAGAGCTGAATTCTTTTTGCCCTGAGTATTTTGACTCTGTTTGAATGGAAGTTGCACTGAATGTATGAAGCCACTGTTTCCTGAGAAATTTCCATGTCAAACACCAGATGTTAGTGTTAAACAGGAATGTCTGTGGTCTTCCTAAGACTACTGATGAAGTGAAGAATTTTACATTCAGTGATGAATATCACATTCAGGCGTAAATACTTTCTCTGTGTGACTGATCGGTTTTTTTGTTTTCCTGAAGGTTCCTCATCTTCCAAATGTGATCACTTGAACTGTGAGCTGTCTTTTATATGTACTCCTCTGTATCTTAGAGCCTAGAATACATTGCTATGGCTGCAGCTGAAGTTTCATGCCAGTATACAGCTAAGTCTGTTGTTTTGACAAATCTTTCTCCACTATTTTCCCACCTACTTCTCCACCTGATTGTCTGTCTCTCTGCTAGCCCAGCCAGTATCAATCCTTTCCCAGGCTTCCAATGGGAAATTTCAGGCTCCTGTCTATGCTGTGTTCTGTCTGTTGCCCTCCCATCTCTGGTTAGCCTTTCTCCACCTCCACACACACTCTTTCCCTTACTTTCTCTGGGCTAATTTAGAATCATGGAGTCATTTTGGTTGGAAGAGACCTTTAAGATCATAAAGTCCAACTGTTAACCTTGCACTGCCAACTCACCGCTAAGTCACGTCCCTCAGCACCACATCTACACATCCTTTAAATACCTCTAGGGATGGTCACTCAATCACTTCCCTGGACAACCTGTTCCAAAGCTTCACAACCCTTTTGGTAAAGAAATTTTTCCTAATATCAATCCCCAATACAGGCTGCAGTACTGAGCTCTGGGGAATACCACTGGTGACCAGCCACCAACTGGATTTAACTCCATTCACCACCACTCTTTGGGCCCAGTCATCCAGTCAGCTTTTTACACAGCCATCAGGAGCCAGTTTCTGCAGAATGCTGTGGGAAACTGTGCCAAAGGCTTTACTGAAGTCTAGGTAGAGAACGTCCACAGCTCTCCCCTCATCCACTAGACGCGTCACCTTGTCATAGGAGATCAAGTTGCTCAATCAGGACCTGCCTTTCGTAAACCCTTGCAGACTGGGCCTGATCACCTGGTTGTCTTGTACATGCCGAGTGATGGCACTCAGGATGATCTGCTCCATGACTTTCCCTGGCATTGAGGTCAGACTTACAAGCTTGTAGCTCCCTGGATCCTCCTTCTGGCCCTTGTTGTAGATGGGCATCATATTTGCTAACCTCCAGTCACCTGGGACATCCACTGTTAGCCAGGAATGCTGCTAAATGATGGAAAGTGGCTTGGTGAGCACTTCTACTAGCTCCCTCAGTACCCTTGGGTGGATCCGATCTGGACCATAGCCTTATGCACATCTAAGTGGTGCAGCAGGTCACTAATCATTTCCTCTTGGTTGATGGGGGCTTCATTCAGCTCCTCTTTCCTGTTGTCCAGCTCAAGGCTCTGGGTACCCAGAGAATAACTGGTCTTACTATGAAAGACAGAGGCAAAGAAGGCATCCAGTACCTCCATTTGTAAATCTCTTCTCCATCAGCCTCTTTGCAAACTAGGCTGCAGCACCCATAAGAGTCACTGTTTGAGAGTAAGGCGATAGACTAGACCAAAGTTACCATCATCTTCAACAGCAAAGTAACAATTGCAGTGATCTCAGTTTAATTACAGCTTGGCTTTTGTCCATTCTGGAAAAAATATTTTTAAAGTTCACTATTGAAATAAACTGCTAGTAACTGTGGCAGGTTTTCAGAGGAATACTATGTTTATGTCTGACACAAAAAGGCTGTTTCCTGTCAAATTTTAAATTACTATTTCAGGGATTTTTCTGCCACTCATTTGCACTTCTGTGAAGCTGTTTTACTTAATTTTGTTGCTTGGCTTGTTGAATTATTCAACACATTAAAGTGTATTCCTGTCCTTAGACAAAGCTCAATCTCAAAAACTATATGATTGCTTTTAATATGAATATGCTCATATCACTTATTCGGTGTGTCAGACCAGAATGTGAGCAGGCATGTTGTTGTCAACTTTTGTAAGCGATATTTGGCTTGGATCATCTAAGTAATTCAGACACATTTATGCAAGAGCATAAATGGATGAAAAGGTGTGGGGAAAGTCCAGTGTTTTCAAGTTCAGATATGCCTGTGGTAGTCATGTTGCGGTGCATGGTGCTTCTCATGCATATGGCTGTATTTTTTTCAGTCCTGGAAAGATTTATATGACAGCACTCATGAAAGACAAGCAACTCTCAACTTTCATTCCTATTTTACATTGGTATTTAAGTGATGTGTATAAATATCTGACTGGATGTGAGCTGTTGTGGGAACAACAGAGGAAAATGTTAGAAGTGATCTTGTCTTTATGCTTCATGCTTTCCTTGAAGAAAATGAAGAAAAAGAAAGTAACGTAACGAGGTTCTCAATGTGTGGTGATTGGTTTGGCTTTTTTATTTTAGATTTTTTTTTTTTTTTTTTTAAATAAAGGAAGGCCAAGTCACTGTTCTCCAGAATCTCCTTGGTATCCTTCTCCAAAATATTGTCCAGACTTGCATACAATGCCCAAGAGGCAGGCAGAGGTCCAGAATCTCGACGCATGGATGAAAGCATGGTATAGAAAGGAGATATTTAGATGTTTGTGGAACATGTGGGGCAAGAGAAAGCTGGACGGGAGAGATGAGCTGCATCGTAATCACACTTGTGGCATGGTGCTGGCACTGAAAATTTTAAAGGCCCTAAAGGAATACTTAAACCTGAAAGCAGGGGGAAGACAATATGCATAGAGGAACATCTGATTCACAATGACATGACCAAAAGGTGCCATATGGCTACTTTTCAGGTTACCTCTTAAAGGCCAAGGAGGGAACAGCTTGATCAAATAAACAGTGAAGGTAAATCAGACCACTTACAGTGCCAGTTGATTAGCACCTCCAATGCTAAGAGAAAGGGTGTAAATTACAAATGCTTCCATACCAATCCTTGAACTGAAAAAATAAATGAGGGGAAACTAGAATACCTGATGTCTAACATCATCACAGGTATAATAGATATTCTTTACAGGATTCTTTACCATCTTTACAGGGATAATGAAGTAGGATTTATATGCACAACAGTGGTGCTGTGTTGTGAAGCACTGTATTTTAAGTCTAACAGCTCAAATGTATTACAGGCAAAGACAAGCACTAAGGAGCCATTTGAATGGAAGTTCTAACTGTCACAGAAGTTTGGTACTAGTAATGTGCCACAGCCTCCAGTCAGAACGATGACAGTGAACAAAAAATGTTAAATCAGATTAGAGAAGCTACAGATTTAGGACAGATACTAATAGTGAGAGTTTTCACTTACCCTTAATTCGCTAAAGAGAGAATCTTTGAATTGCATCCCTTGTGTATCCATAGCGAAAATAATCAGTTTATAAAACTGATCCACATGAACGTGCAGGGAGGATATGCTCAACCTAATGAGAAAGCCAGATGTATTCCCTGCCTTGCCGTCTGTCTATCTGCTAATCCCCTAAACAGTGGTACCCATTGAGCAATTTCAACAAAGGTTACTGAGGGAGAGGTGACCATAGCTCATTACTTCATGATCTTGCCTTGAGAAGTACTGTAGAATTGGCACAAAAGATAAGTGCAAGGTGAGAGGACGTAAGGTAGAACATACATGACTTAGAATCTTTCATTATTTTGGTTGGTTAGAGAAGGTAAAGTGTTAAGATGTCTTTAATGTTATGTAAACAATTGTAATTGCTAATGTTAAAGACTGACAGCTACTTACACACTGCTAACTGAAAAAGCTCTTTCTGTATGTATGCTTGGTAGTGTGACTCAGAATTGCATTACAAAATCAGAAAAAAATAAGTCTGACTTTTGTGATATTTCTAAAAATGAAAAACAGATGCTGCCGTCTTTTGCTCTTTTTATGAATTAAACTCTTATCAGTTTTTCATTATATATCATATAAAAATGAAGTACAAAACCATTCCATTTTCTTCCTCCCTTTCCTAGCCAGATCAGTTTTTAAAGTGCTGCCACTCAGAATTAAGAAATTCAGATTTATAAAAATAAAAACTAAAAAAAGAATTTATGGAATTAGGAGGGCTCTTTCAGCTCAACATGAAGCCCATCAGTCTGTTAACACTGGAAAATTAGATGAAAAGTGCTGGAGGCACTATAGCTGAACTTTTTAAAACTTAACTGTAGAAGGAAAAAACTTAGATGTTCTTGAATTATTGGAATGCTGTTTTAAAAAAACAATCACATCTATTGGGATGTCAGTGAATGTAGCTGCTAAGATTGGCTACATTAAAGAGTTACAGCTTGGTAAAATGAGAGTATAAGTTTACAGCATTTTGGCCCTCTATGCCAAGATTACAAGGTAAGAGAAAATATGGGAAACGTGAGGTAACGGATCACTTAATGAAAGTATAACAGCATTAAATTTTAAGGGTAATGGTCTAGTTTTTCTTGGGTTTGGAATACAAATAACTGCATGACGACTGAAATGGTTGAGTGATTACCCATTAGGAAAATTGTGTGTGCCAGAATTCAGTAATAATAGTGTAATGGCCTAGAAGATGCCTGAAACCTTCTAAGCATAAGGGTGACTGTTCTGTGTGCCATATGGAGAAAAATACCTGCTATAAAATGTGAACATCTAGGATTTCCATTTATTTTACTGTACATCCATCATTTGCTGATACGCTCAAGTAATATCAGGGCTTCCATATAGATCTGACACATGTTTATCATTAGAGTAGTTTCGAATGCATTTACTCCCTCAATAGACTTAATTAATGATGGAAAAATGTACATTTTGGTGCCAAAGAACTGGTACGTTTATCTCAGACATTTTAACAGGTTTTCGGTAAACAGAATTTTATTGCCATTGTCTTTTTCAGAAAGTGGCTGAAAAATATATAGATTAAAAGAAATCTGTTTTTGATTGTGCACGAAAATTGCAATGTGGTATGCCAAGAAATTCTGTCTTGTTTTGAAAAGCATATTATAACATGGCCTACCCCTGGTTAGTGTGTGCAGAATTCATGAAGTCTTTAAGTTTTCTGCGGCTCCAAATCCCTGGCTTTCGTACTTGGTTCCTTCAGCAGTGCTCTGAAACATAAATGCATCTCTCCCAAGAGTTTTATCTGAAGACATTGACCTGACAATACCTTAGTTACATATAGGTGTGTTTTCTGGTGGTAAGCTTGTAGATATGACAGTCTAAGCATGACAGGGTTTGTTGGCAGGAATAAATCTCTTTGTTATAAATTATCTGAAATATACCTGATTAAATTGGAGCTTGTTTTTCAAATGTTACCTAGCTTTGAGGCTTTGCATATGTTTTAAATTTGAAGATCTGAACTATGTGTACCTTCCATCTTATAAGCTGTCTTTCATATATGCTTATACATATGGTGCTGTATCAGACTGCATCTGACTAGTGATAATTTGAGTCTTGAGCATCTTGTTTTATGGTGAAATACTGTAAGGGTATTTCAAGATTACACCCCTGAAAGTTTGGTACAATTTTGTAACCAAATTGACTTCCGAAGGAGACTGGTGGATGTCTCAATTCTGCAACTTCTCAGGTTCATCCATGGCAGAATACTCTGAACTTCTCGGTCCGTTAAATTGTTTTAATAATGTGGAGCTCATCCCTGTATCTTGCCAATTTATTTGCTACCATCTGCTTCCACTCAGTCTTTGGACATGTCTGTGATGCACAGTTGGATCTTCGGAGCTCAGATGCATTCAGGTTGTAGTGAACTCGGACAATTCTGTTTCCTGCTCGCCTTGCAGCGCTGCCTGTGTTGTCGGACTGCTTTGTGTTTCTGCTCTCTTTTCTGTAACAAATGAGTATAAGTAATCGCTTTTTTTTTTAATTTTATTTTCCCAGATAGTGGTAATTTCAAATTTTCATTTTGAGATTGATCAGCTTAACACACTGTTCAGAATTAGTAAACAACTGTCTATTTTGAGTCTATAGACCCTCATTCTAGATGGTCAGTTATGAGCAAACAATCTGTCAACTTCACTTTTCTGCAAAAGTCAGTTATGGTTTCAGATCTAATATATAGTGGTTGTCAAACTAATTTATATATGACCTTTCCTCCAGATTTCATTGTGTTCTCTGAAGAAGTCTGTTTGAATTTTGTGGCAAAGACCGTTCTCATTGTGTTGTTCACAGCTACTGTCTGTTGTCCAAGAAGGATTTTGTTTCCATTCCTCCAGAAGTACGTCTTTTGCTTCATGGTTTCTAGTTCATCATGTTTTGCTTTTCAGTTTACTTTCTCAATATAATTGTCTTTTGCTTGATTTTGAGGGTGGGCTGGTAGGGGTTGTGGGTTTTTTAGTAGCATCTATTTTACAATGCTGTGTGCCAATTTTTTTTTATTCACTTTGGCAAGACACGTGTATTTTATAGCAATACAGTGCCTCAACTGTTTAAATGTCAAAATATATGAAATACATATATTTTATACAAAACTTTATCCAAAAGCAAAAACATACAGCCTTTATAGTGTTATGTTTTATGTATTTGATTTTATATTGCTATAAGTCAGAATTGTACATGTTTTATATTGCTTAATTGTACTTGGATCTACAATTCAAGTTATGTAATATTTTTACATTACAGATACTTAATAATAATTTTTTTAGTGTATATTATGCGGAGTATTTTTCTTCACAACTGCTTTCCACTGGGAATTTGCCCACGCATTTGTAGACACATTTGTCCGTAGCATAAAGCAAGGCTCAACATGCTTTAGGTTTTCTCAAAGGCTAGCAGAGGTTTCAATGCTGGTAGTCACAAAGAGTTAGTCCACCACAGCTGTGTGGAGGTGTTGGTGTCACTCTATGTCCTCTTTCATAAACTTAAGAAGTTATCCTTTTTTTTTTAATTAGCTACATTGTTTGCATGGGATGCCAAACTGAGAGAATTATAGACACATTTTTACTAGCCCTGGAAAAAGTGAACAAGAGTTAGCAGCATTTGAGTTTTCCCATAATTGTGCTGTTTCAGCTTACACCTAGAGATGACCCTGTTCTCCATGAGGACATAATTAAGAATCCATGCCTGCTTTGTTCAGGATTTTTTTGCTCTTTCTTTTCTTTATTGAAACAATCATAGGAATTATTTTGTACATAAAGAGAAGAAGGAAGGAATTAGTAGAAGAGTAAGTAATTTGTACTTGGGCAGTTCTGGGGTTTATGCCAAGCTCTGCTGTAGATCACTGTGGTAGTTTGGGATGAAACACTCGATTTCTCTTTGACCATTTCCCAATCTGGAAAACAAGCATTTACTTCATACTTATATGGTTGGCTAAATTAGTTGTGACAGGTTAATCCAGAGCAACTCTCTTGACTCTTTTATACTCCAATTAAATATGATCTTCTAACACTTGTAAAGTGCTGGGCTTCTTAAAGGCCTTTAAACTTTTTCAAATGCTTGGATGGTAGATATTTTTTATCATGCATACAGCAAGAAATCTATTTTTGTTTTTATTTTACGATGTATCTTGAAATTCTTATTTTAAAGAGGAAACAATGATAGAAACAAGTTTGTAGTCCTTTTTGATAAAAGACAAGCTAAACTGGATCTAGGAATGAAGGTAAATGTAAGTGAACAAGTTCTGGGCAAAAGAATAGCTTTGTTTCAGACATACAAATGACCTTAGGGTAGTGAAAGCACCTTGGCAGTATTTAGAAGAATCTCATGATTCTCCCTGATGCTGGATTCAGGAGTCTGCAGAAGTCAGTGAGGAGTTGACAGTCTGTGCTACTGCCATCAATGCAAGGTCAGCTACGTTCTACAGACCTTTACCTTCTGTTGTGTGCAGTTCTGCCGATGAGCACAAAGATTGTCCAGAGTACACCCATGTTGCCATGGGTCTTCAACTTCCATAATGCTTGCAAGATAAATAAAGTAAATATCCAAATATTTTCATGATTGAGTTACCATGGTAACAGAAGACGGTGTAAATCAATATAAACTGTGGCAAGTGTTGAAAAGAATAATAAACAAGAAGCCAAAGCAGACTTCAAGTTTACTTCTGTATCTTGATGTTTAGTAAGAAATTGTTAAGGTTTTCTTCTGTTGTTCTGTTAGAAGACATTATCCTGCTGAGTTTTTTTGCAGAAGCTTTTGATCTCTTAGGACATACATTTTAGCTTCAAGTGGAAATTTTTCATCAGTCTATTTTAAATATTGTATGTAGGCCAATAAAAAAAATCTGTTGAAACTTGCATGATTTCCCGAGATCCATGCAGAAGTCACTGCCGTAAGAACTTCCCTGTCTTGCTATTAAGATTGGATAGCCACTTCTTTGTAACACCTGCACCATCATTTTGATGCTACATGGAAAACTGGGAAGGCTTGAGTAAAAGTTAATTATAAATCTGACAAGTTTTGGCTATCCATTTCCAGTGCAGATGCTGAAGCGTTAAGTGCTGATGTTTCTCTGCTTTGAATACTATGGGATGTTATTACTGTATTCAGGAGACCCATTCTCTTCTAAACTCTTGCCAAATCCAACAGAGACCTGTTTACTGCATTCCCTAGTTCATCCTCCTATTAGCCCGGTGAGCGTGTTGGTTTGTGTGGCAGTGTTTTGGTAGCAGGGTTGCTACAGAGGTGGCTTCTGTAAGAAGGTGTTATAAGCATCCCCCATATCCAATAGAGCCAATGCCAGCCAGCTCTAAGGTAGACCCACCACTGGCCAAGGTCAAGCCCATCAGCAGCGGTGGTAGCGTCTTTGTGATATTATATTAAGGAAGAAGGGAAAAAAAACCTGTGCAGCAGCATGTGGCAGAGGAGTGAGAATATGTGAGAGAAATAACTCTGCAGACACCAAGGTCAGTGAACAAGGAGCAGGAGGATGTGCTTCTGAGGCACCAGAGCAGAGATTCCCCTGCAGCCTATGGTGAAGACCATGTTGAGGAGGCTGTCCTCCTGCAACCCGTGGAGGTCCACGGTGGAACAGATATCCACCTGCAGCCTGTGGAGGACCCCACGCTGGAGCACGTGGTTGTGCCCTGAAGGAGGCTGTGACTCCGTGGGAAGGTTGCACTGGAGCAGGCACCTGGCAGGACCTGTGGTCCTCTGGAGAGAGGAGCCCATGCTGAAGCAGGTTTGCTGGCAGGACTTGTGCCCTCATGGGGGACCCACACTGGAGCCATCTGTTCCTGAAGGAGTGCACCCCATGGACAGGACCCACGCTGGAGCAGTTTGTGAAGAACTGCAGCCCGTGGGGAAGGACTGTTGTTGGAAAAGTTTGTGGAGGACTGTCTCCCATGGGAGAGAACCCACTCTGGAGCAGGAGCCCTCCCTCTGAGGAGGAAGGAGCAACAGAGACAGTGTGCCCTGTCCAGCTGAAGAGGGGGTGTGATAGACTGGCTTTGGTGGGCCCCTGTTGTCCAGCCAAAGTCAACGCACCTCAGTCAACAAACAATCTCTTGCTGTCAGGAGCTGAGAGACAGGAATGCTGCCAGACGTGATACCAATAACCAGTTGCCTCTCATACCAAAGTATTCACCATGTCTGATGGCCACAAATCACATACTGTATGTCTTACAGACATAAAGGAAGAGGGAGAAGTAGCAGCATTTCACAGTCAGAAAGTAACTTTTCTCAAGGCTTGTCTTATTCCAAAGCAGTATGAGGTCATGGGATGGACTTGGGTAGCAGCCATGATCTGGCACCTTCAGCCACCCTGTGACTCTACATCAACCACATCTGCTGTTACGAAGGACAGCTGTAACTAGTTAGAGCTCTGGAAAGAACGTGTGGATTAACAGGTTTTCTGGGTGTTTGGGTTTTTTTTTTTTTCAGTAGAGAGACAGCTTTTCTCCTAAGCTGCTATGAAGGGTATGCACTGGCATCTTGTTTTGGCCCAGAACTGGGGATTATTTTCTTACACTTACCCTCATTAGCATGATCTCTGCCTTATTTTTTTTCTTAAAATCAGGCTGTTGTTAAACTCGCCATTCAAATGCATTTCCAATTAGTTTAGAAACTTGAGCTTCAAGGTTACTTGTGTCATGGCTTTTGCCATGTACTGCACGCTTATCAGTGGGGGTTCTGACTGTCTTCATTTGAATGTCATTATTTTAAATAACTGAGAGATGATCTAAAGTAAGAGATGCAGGGCCACCAAGCATTACCAGTTTGGTAGCACTGTCCTTTGACCGAGCTGAAATTCCAGTAGTAATCCTTATAGTAGCGGTCTTGTTTCTGGTGAGACCTGAAGCAAGGCCTTTTGTACCAACGTCAGTTGAAGAATAGAAGTATGACCCCTTTCTTTCTTACTGTTGATTATAATTAGAGAGAGTACGGACAAAAGTAGACCTGAACAGGAAGAGTAATCAGAATGAAGCGATGGTCAGGAATCTCCATTTCACGTTTCAGAGTTAATCCCAGGTTTCTTTTCCTTTAATTCTTCCTGGAGCTCTGCTGTCTCAAGCATGCTGTCAAGGTATCCCTTTCAACTCCTGCAATCCCATCTGCGCCAATGACCTGAGACACTCAGTTTCTGTTCTCACTTTATCACCTGTGTGGTATGAGGCAGGTACTACCCACACAACTGCCTGACTTTTTTTACCCTGTGCTGCCAGTTCTGAGAGCCATTCCATACTTCTTCTAACATATCTCAAAGCTTGCATTGTTAATCTGTTTTTATCTTAGCAAGCTTGTAATGTCCATTCTCTTGCCGGTCATGGCCGCGTTGTATAAAGTGAGTCTCCCTTATGTGGAGTTTGCATGTGTGTTTGCACATGTCTAAGTTATACACCTGCTGCCTGATTATGCCATAACTGACAAGTTATGTTTTGATGTTTGTGTATCTGTGTGCACATCTACCATTCAGGATGAAGAGTTAAATGTCCACATGGAGTTTAGTGAAACATGTCAGTGATGATAGATGGATATCTTTAATCCCGTATACAGAAATAATGCATCACTTACCAAAATACAAAGTTTGAGGAGACTCTGACTTCCAGATGGTTTTGTCTGTGGCTTACAACTTCTGCCTGAAAAGTGTGTCTGTACACTGCTCAGTTGCTGTGTTCACTTTGCAGCACCTCAGTTGCGAGGGAGAGTGTTTCTATGGAAAATGCTAGGACAGTCTTGTGAAAAAAAATGAATAGTGCAAAATAATACAAGAAGTAGCAGCAACATGTGAGAATAAATTTGTACAATTCCGGTATCTGCATAATTAAACATACTGGGGGCAGGAAGAAGTGGAAAGGGTGTTCTTGCTGTAAATACAGTTGATGTTTTCCTGTTAAGTTTTATTTTCTTCCAAGGAAAAAGGAAAAAATAAATTGAACATTGGATGTGCCAAAAAACCCCCAAAAAACAGAAAAATGGGAAATTTTAAAGAATGTGAATGGTATATTGTATGTTTGTTGGTTACTGGCTATCCATGTGAGTAGTGTTTGTGAATTATTTTGCTATAAGGAAAAAAATGTGGTTATTCCATATGGATTGGCATGTATATGTTTAAACCCTTTCTATAAATATTTGAATTAAAGGACACCAGATGTTGCACAGAAGCTGCTGCTTTCTGAACTTAATGGTATATTCTTTCAAAACCCACAGGAAGTAGCTGAGGGAAAAAGTGTATTAATTAAGTTCAGAAATAGAATTTCCAGCTATAGAAAAATCTCCAAAGAAAATAGTGTTTGATCTTCAGAAATGTGAGCTTGCTGTCCCAGGCATCTGGTGGCAGCATGCAACACTGTCACATGGGGATCAAGATTCAGATTTTATGCTCTCAGAGCTAGGCTAGCCTGAAAGTAAGCCAGTCTGCGGCCCTTGGAAATGGATCCATCTTTTGACCTGTCTCCTCTGGCCAATATTCATAGTTCTGTAGACAGTCTACAGAGAAAATATTTTCCCAGTTTTTCTTGACCTGAAGAAATAACATTATAATAGCAGACACTTGAGCAGAAAGGAAAGTACTAGAATTCCCAGATGCTCTGCACTTTGAACAAGAAGCATGATTGGATGTACCTACAGTATATTTTGTAAGCTCTAGAACTACATCAAAAGAAGTACAAAGGGGCTTTGCTTTGCATTGGTTGAGGAACAAGATTCACATTTTGCAAACCAATTAAGTGTTTCTGTATTTAGAAGTACTGGCTCTGCTGTGACTGTAGTGTCATCTGCTCCGTTTCCTTCAGACCAAAGCACTGAAGGTGACTGTCCTTCACTAGTAGTTGACATGAAGTGTCCATCTTCTATCTTTATGCAATGAATACATAACTATTTATACTAAGTGGCATCGTTCCACTGGAGGAAAATGTACATACATACAAGTAAGGTTCCCCACTGAGCACTCTTACGTTAAGCAAATCAGATACTTTAAACATGCATTGCTGATGTATTAGGTAGTGTTTGTTGTGGTTTGACCTCAGCCAGCAACTAAGCACCCAGCAGCTACTCACTTACTCCACCTCTGCAGTATGGAGATACCATTAGAAGAGCAAAAGCGAGAAGAACTGGTGGCATGAGATAAAGACAGTTCAATAAGTTCAGTAAGTGCTGTATGTACAAGCAAAGGAGAGTAAGGAATTTATTCACAACTTTACATCAGGGGACATGTTTAGCTGTATCCCAGAAAGCAGGGCTTCGTTTCATATAATGGTTACTTGGGAAGACAAATGCCATAACCACAAACATCCTCTTCTTGTTTTCCATTCCTTGAGCTTTTATTGTTGAGCAGGACTTGCCATGGAATGGAATCTCTTTCCAGTTAATTTGGATCAGCTGCCTGTCCCAGGTGTGTTCCCTTCCCAACCTTTTGCCACACACACCCCCCATCCCCCCCTCCCACACCCCTGCCTGCTTGTTGGGAGGGCAGAGTGAGAAACAGAGAACGCCTTGATGCTGTGCAAGCAGTGCTCAGCAATTACTGAAACGTTGGTTTGTTACCAACTCTAATATATTTTAATCACAAATCCAAAGCACAGCACAGTCGTGACTGCTATGGAGAACGTAAATGCCATCCTAGGGCAGAGCCAGTACAGTCTCTACCCTTATTTGCTGCTATTTACATACCTAGGACTTAGGCTCCGTCTGTTACAGTGGTTGCTCAGGGCAGGAGAGGCAGCATGTTGTGTTGAGCTGTTGGGCACCAAAACCAGCTCAGGCTGGGTCCCGGGTCACTTGCCCTGTTCTTTATGAGGCTCATCATCTGTTGTTTCTGGTGGCTTGGGCTGTAGTACTTCCTGTAGCATATAGCTCAAATCACAGGTAGCATTTAAACTGTTGACTTCGTGTCTTTGAATTTATTTTGTACAGCCAAATTGTACTGCAGCTGAGCGAGCCATTGCAAGACTTGCAACCCACCCCATCTTGAAACCCAGATTTGTTGAACTTAAAGGTATGTAGTATTATATTAACTTGTTTATTATTTCTTACTGGTTATGACCAGTTTACTGGTGTGTTACCTTGTTCCTGTATATTGCTGACATGAACAGACAGTATAAAAAGAAAAGTAAAAAACCAAAAAGCTCCTGTAATTACCTTAACTAGCTGCAGGGAACCAAATATCACAAACTTATAGTCATTTATATTGATTGAAATGGGCTGATATGTGACAGTATGCTGCATGACATTTAATATACAGGGTGTAGGACAAACAAGGCTCATAATAGAAACTCTAAAAATCAAACGGTTATAATGGAATATCTCTAAATTAAATAGGGCTGAACTGGCAATGAGCACAAGAACATGCAGATAGAAAGGTAAAAGGAGTATTACAGCTGGGTTTCCAAAGGCAGCTAAAAGGTTTTACAAATGACTCCCTTAAAATTCCATGGAAACTGTCTCCAGAATCCTTAGGGATTCCTTCCTAATTCTTTATGTTCTATATAAACTCAAATTTTTCCAAGTAAAATTGATGTCAAAAATGGTCAAGTCCTAGTAATAAGGTCACAGAGTACTTTGTTGATAACAGAGAATGTCAGATACCCATTTAATTTTATCTGGGCAATTTACTATATGTTTGCAGTTTTTACATACAGAGTAATGCCCTCAATGAACATGATTATCAGCTGCAGATTATTTGCTAAAAGAGAAGTTCACTGTTGAATCCAAGTTTAACAATGTATTCAGTTGTTAATAATTTATTTTCCTCACTTCTGTTGATGCTGTGCTCTTATGTGTTTCCTGCCCCATGTGCTGAGTAAGTAATTGATAAGGACATTTAAAATATCCTTCTCAATACAACATATTTAACTTGCAAAAATGGTTTCTTATATTAAAATAGCTTACGCAAATAACTCACGTAGCTGCAACAAAATATTTTTCTTCTCCCCCTTGTATAGCTGCTGTAGAAGCTTTTAAGGATGCAAGAAAGAACCCAGCCAAAGCCACTCCTTCAAAAAAGGCTAAATCAGAAGAAGAGCCTAAATCAGTGCAACATTTCAATAGCAATTTGGATGACCAACGTCTTAAGCTAGCTCCAAAACAGCAGGGATGTGAACAGAAAACAAAAATGGGTATGAAAATAGAAACTGACAGGGTGGCTGAAGAACTTTGTGAGAATGAGTCTGAGCAGGAAACTGTGGAAATGGAGAGAGCATATACTCCAGAAGAATCTTCGTTTCAGGCAGTCATTCAGAATAAAACAGAAAAGAAACTTGGCTATCCAAAAAAGAAACAAACTATGAGCATGAACAAATTAAATGCAATAAAAGAAAGAAAGAATGGTGCTAGAGACCAGGACCATCCTAATGAAGAGGAGTACTTTGATGATAGTACTGAAGAGAGATTTTATAACCAGTCATCAGATTCTGACAGTGACAGCAGTGATGATTTCTTCATTGGCAAAGTAAAAAGGAAGAAAAAAATAGCAGCAGTTACTGATGTTTCTTCATCGAAAGAAAAGGATAGGCTTCAGAAAAACATAGTGAAGGAAGAAAAGAACACAGCGGCTAGGACAGTGCAAGATGTGATTGTGGAAGAAGGAAAGCAACAAGCGAAAGCAAGCAGGCTAGAATCAATGTTCTGCAGTTCATTGTCTACCTCTAGTCAGAAATCTCAAAACAGAAGGTAAACCTTTCCTCCTTGTAATCATATCCGTTCCTCCCACCTTCCCAGTAGTGGAGATTGTAATCCTTATCAAACAAGGAAAATTTCAGCCAATTATGAGAACATTTTTGCATAAACTACTCTGCACTCTTCTTGTGCTTTCTTGACACTTTGTATTTGTCATGTTTACATTAGCACTGACATAAATGTAGGATCCCTAACTAGACCTGCATCCAAATTAAATCTCTACCGAGTACTTCTGTTTTTACTTTATTAACAAAGAGGAAACAATATATAAGGGTTTTGCATGCTATGCTTGAAAAGTCATTGCACGAGTGTTTTGGTGATGATGATTCTTATTCACAGGTGTTTGTCATCTTACAAATTTCATGAAAAATCCTAAATTCTTTTTTTATTTTTAGGAACACTAAAGACCAGGCTCTCAAAAATGGAAGAACAGGTATGTATTAATTGACCTGATAAAGCTGCAAGATTAAAAACGTCTTGAGATTTTGTTGCTCTGCAGTCTAATCATGATAGGCTGGGGTTTCGTTTCATTGCAATTTTGGGGCACATATTTTAATATTTTTTGTTAAATGGTCAGATTGTTGAGCTTTCATTTTAATCTGTGCATATTGTTTGCTCTTCCCTATTTTTGAATATTAGAAGTACTTAAAGTAGGGTTTACACAGGAAAGTGCTTTTCATCTGTCTTCATGTTGAGCAGTTACCTGTGCACAGGTAAATGTGTCAGATTATGATGTTTAACAAGTAATTTATCATTTATAGTGTATGATACCATTTTTGAATTTGTTCGGATGAATTTCAGTCATACTGAGTTACATTGTGTAGTATCTCATTTGTGTATTGTGAAGAAAAGGGTTGAAAGTGTGTTCAATATTTGTGTACACAAATTTTGAATGTGGTCAGTAATAATAAATCTTAACTGTCTGCAGTCTACCAAGTGACAATTTACTCGGCTGCGGGATGAGAAAATCTTGCTGTGAACACTCAGATGAATGCGTTCCTTGTAGCTCATTAAGAAATCCTTGAAAATACCTGCAATCTCAAGGTAGTTTTAGCATATTTGTATGAGAGTTCATGATGTAGTTAATCTTTCATTTTGTACTTCTTGCACAGCTCTTCTTAAAAAGGCATCACAGCTCAAGAAGCAACCATTTGCAAAAGCTGCAGGCATTAAATGCGACAATAAGAAAGCATGTTTGGAGCAGCCTCTTCATCCATCATGGGAGGCAAGCAAGAGACGCCGGGAACAAATGTCTCAAATTACAGCATTCCAAGGGAAGAAGATCAAATTTGATGACTAGACTCTTATGTCTGTGTAAATTGAGATTTAAAAAAAAGATTCTTGCAGATTTGCATCCCGTGGTATTTTCTTACCAACAGCAACTGCTGTTTGAACATTTCTGTAATACTGTCCTTATCCTTTGCAACCTATAAGAAGCAACTGCTAGAACTTACTATCTGTTAATGATGAAGATTGCTTCATTTATTCATTGTGTTGTCTGTTAATTAATGTATGGTCATATGGTCGTATAGACTATTATGTAGGGCCACCATTTTTGAAATACACCCTAATGTGAATGGATGGGTTCTAGGAACATCATTTGCGCCCTGTAGGAATAGTAGAGATTCTTCAGAGGGTTTTTTTTTTGTATGTGTAAAAATACACTTAAAACAGTATGAGGACTTGAATGTCAAAAGAGAGGGGGAGATATAAAATATTGAGGTAATAATCCTAGGATTGTATTATCAAATACATCTCAACTGAGACAAAGTGAGAGATTCTTAAACTTGAACGGACTTCATTAATGTATCAAGGTAGCTGGAAAAGCTGATCAGTAATATGTATGATATGAAAAGTTCTGGGGAGCAATAAAATATGTGCCTATTAAATTGTTATCTCTGTCCTTTGATTATACTGCTGATTTGAAGAACTGAAAGTGTCTGTAATACTGGAGGATATATCTGGGTGCTCCAATATATCTGTCTTGCACTTTTAGAAAGAATGCTGAAAAAAATGGAAGATCTTTGTACGGGAAGAAACATTTGACTTTTAAGTGCTGTTCTGAGTTAGCGAATTCCTTTGTTTGGGATGTGAGGTAAAATCTTCATTGTATTTTTCTTCAGGGGCTTTTCCTACTGCTTAACTGAAACAAGTTCTGAACTTGTAATTAATCTTTAATGGTGTTCTTTATTTAAATTTAGTTAGCTTTCATAATCAATTCAGAAAGTTGGTAAATGACTGGAGTGGGTGTAAGATAATACACTGTACAATTCATGTACCATTTTGTAATGCCTGCCAATATCCCTGCATCCAACCAAAGTTCCATCTAGCCTAATGCCTTCAACAGTAGTCAAAAGGGGTGCTTTAAGCATAGGGATAGAGGAAGCACACAGTGATAGATCATCCAGCTTCCAACTTGTCAAGCTTCCAGTTTTATACATCAGGGACATCCTGTGATACTGTAGCTTATTGTGTTTAATAATCCTCATTGTTTCTGCAGATTTGTCTGCTATTAAATCCGTGTAATCTTGTGGAATCTGTAATCCCTTAAGGTGCAGAAGTCCTTCCTACATATTACTCGTACGAAAAACAATCTTTTCCTGTGTCTGTGCAAAGAAAGCCAGCAGCCTCCTGGGCTGCATTAGAAGAGTGTTGCCAACAGGATGAGGGAGGTGATCCTTGCCCTGTACTCAGCACTGGTGAGGCCATGTCTGAAGTGCTGGCTCCAGTTCTGGATTCCCCAGTACACAAGGGACAAGGACAGACTGGAATGAGTCCAGCAAAGGGATGGATTAAGATGATTAAGGGCTTGAAGTATATGACATATGAGTAGAGACTGAGAGGGCTGAGACTGTTCAAGAGAAGAGAAGGCTCAGGGGGATCTTGTCCGCATGTATAAATATGGGGCAGGAGACATGCAGGGTATGGAGTTTAAAGAACATTGAGCCAGACTCTTCTCAGTGCTGGCAGGACAAGAGGCAATGGGCATAAATTGAAATACCAGAAACTATGCTTTAACAAGAAAAAACTTACTCACTGTGAGGGTGATGGAGCACTGGCACAAGCATGCAGAAAGATTGTGGAGTCTCCATCCTTGGAGGTACTCAGAACATGACTGTACGGAGTCCTGGGTAACCGTCTTAAAGTGACCCTGCTTGGACAGTTTGAACTAACTGATATCCACAGGTCTCTTCCTACCTCATCTAGTTCTTGTGATTTCGTATACTTAGGACTGGGTCAAGTAGTGACTCCCTACCCATCAGCAGCGCCACAGGGGAGTTGTGGGATGTGTCTAAAACATGTAGTCACTGTGTAATGCCTCAGTGTATGTATTCCTCACTTGGGAAGATTAAATTAGAGTCAAATGGCAGGAACAAGTTTGTGGTTTTTTTAATATTTTGTTGCTCTGTGGCTGGTATGGCCACCTCTCCTGCAGACTTTGTATCTTAATGTTTATAGCCCAGCAATTTCTGACTGTTCTCCCATCCTCTGAAGGCTAAACGTTCTGGTTAGTCCATTTTGTAGTAGTATCTAGGCATGTCTTTGTGCCACACGGTTAGGCTTTCTTTTCTGAGTCCTAAACTTAGGTCAGTATTTGTGGTGTTATGTTCCTGAATGGCATTGCTGCTCAGAGGAATTAGAAATTCAAATAACCTTCCATTTCCCAGTGGTGTTTATGGTTGTTGTTTACTGTTTTCACTGTACCATGTGGAACAACATTTAAGGCCAGAAGCATCAAAGAAAAACCATGGAAACGTGTACTTTGGTTTTGTAGGAAAGGACCATATTTTGTAGAAAAAGCCATTCATTTACCTGCTATATACAAACTCTTTTAAGTTTTCCAGATGCAAATGCTAATCTTTAATGCTTTAAATAAATAAGTAAATCCATCCTAGCTGAATACTATTCCAAACAAATGTTTGGTATGTGACTTCTCTGGTTCCAACAAAAGACAAGAAAAATTTCTTTTGGTAGATATCATCTATAATACAGGTTTTCATGGACAGCTCATCTTTCTTTTAGCAGATGAGCACCGTATTTTAAGAGTTGTTTCACATTAAAGAAGTTAAAGATTGGAAATGGTTTAAAAAAAAAAGAAAAAAAAAGGAATAAAAAGACTTTTTAAGGAGCTTATGTCCTAAAGTGCTTTTTCGCATGTGCTCGGAGATCTAGGAGCATTGGTTTATCTTGGCATTTGAGCAAGTTTATTACACCATTCTTGCAGCTACAATTTGTGGCCATAGAATTCTTCCTGAAGGAAGCCTGACTTACCAAAACATCTCTTTTTTTTGACTTCAGAAACACTTGTGAGCTCTTACTTTAAAGAAAAAAGATAACACCCTGAATGTGAATGAGAGAAGAGAGATTAGGTTACTGGCATTGCTTCATATTTTAATGCGTTGCTACTACTTTTAGCTGGTACTTAGTGACTCACCTGGATCACAGCCTTAATGCATTATACAAACAAGTAGTGATGGTTGAGACTTGATAAGATTCATGTGCAGCTGGGCAATTTTTTTGTGAACTGATAAACCCAATGAACTGGTCTGGAGGTTGTTGATAAGGTTCAGAACATTTTTTCTTTGTTACAACAACATAACATTTTCAGTATATACATGATTTTAACATAACTTGTATCTGTAATACTGTTTAGACAGAGATGTCTCACAAAGTACTACCAGTTTATTTTTATAGTGATATGGAAAGTGCATTCTGTGATGATTAGATTTTAAAAACTTTGTGAACCATGCTTTCCAGTTTAGTACCATACCATAGAAGAAATGGTCTCAGGCAGAGTACATACTGTCAGGTGCTACTAAACAGATTTAGGTGCACAGTTTTTTCACTTCAGAATTACTGACAAAACAATCTCACATTTTTCAGTACCTTTAAAGGAGTCAATATTAGTTTAAATGCAATTTTATTTTTTTTTTTAAGAAAGACAGATGTACTATTGATAGCACCAGTTTGAAGGTTTACAAACAGGCATAAATATTTCTCTCATCTGTTCTTATGGACTAATTAGATCAGGAGAAATAGGACTTGAATGAAAATGCAGTTACAGCAATATTTTTTTAACTAAAAGCGTTGGGCTGCTTTCTAATTGCAGAGTGGTGATAGATTATTTTTGCAATACTAGGCGGGTGATCTAATGTGTAAATGAGATAGTGGAACAGCGAGTAGAAGACACTTGGAAACTAGGAGATGCTTTATTTGAGTATACTTTCTGCAATAATTGAATGTGCTTTTGACTGCATTTTTGTATTTGCATGGATTCTGATCCACAGCAAATTCTGCACTCTAGGGATAGCACTTTTCTCAGTCTGAAGCTCTTGGCTCTAATATGTAGTAGTATAGGAATAACTTTGTTAAGTAAGTTATAGAAACATCATCACAACATTGTTTATATCTGAAATAATTCTACATTTATTTTACGAACTTTAAGAGATATTACATCATTTTTGTCTCCACTTACTCAAAGCCAGGAGTGCCACTAGTTGATACTGAAGTGTTTGACAACCTCTTGCTAGAGCGAACGTTCCAAAGTTGTAACCATGCTCGTCTGTATTCTGCTCTCAGTGAAGGGACCAGAGATGCTTCAAAATTCAGCCTATTTCATCAGTTTAGCATACAGATTGAAGAGGCAGCAAGGACATTGGTTTGTACTCCCAGAATATAAAGAACAAATGATAAACTCTTTTTGGAGTAACTGAGTGTTAAATGTGTGGGTCAATGTTCTAGAGTACACAAACTTTCTACCATGGACTGCTCAAATGTTGTTTCCATGAAATTAGAAGTTTCTGGAGCAGAAATTCTGAAAGTGGTTTCTAAGTTCCTGTTCCTACAAGACGTCCGATACGGTAAGGAAATGTTGTATCCAGATGAACCACACTTCATCCTGTTATGCCTTCACATGTTAAGCCTCTGTGTGACGTGAGAGGTAATTTATCATGCCTTGCAACTTTTTCTTGTTTCTAACTTGTCACAACATTTTTTCTGAGACCATGTCAGCATGACAGAATCTTCTTCAGTTTCATATAATAACTTCAATTGATGCTTTCTCATTGAGAGATGGATCTGGCCTATGCATTAAGTATAATACTTCGACAAGTAGAACGCTTGAAACATTTTATTCAAGTCATTTTCACATAAACTTGCAACCATAATACGGGCATGTAACACAATATGAAAGTGCAATGAAGAATACAAAGCTAGTGCCTGAATATTATAAATTAGAGCTCTTCAGATAAAGATGCAAAGATAGTGAAATAAAGATTTTCAGAAGAAAAGTGAAGGAAATAATTAAAAACCTTCCAAAAAGTTGCAAGAACAAGTGGCATTTCACTGTATCTGTAGCATTTAGTTGCATAATAAAAACTTCCCAATAACATAGTCCTTGGTTTTAATTCAAGTTAAAATCTTTCAGCACCTTTTAGGATTTGGAGAAAATGAAAATAAATGCCTTATCGGCATAAATGTGAGACACAGGATAAACCACCTTTCCATGTGTCATTTATGAAATTCACCCTGCTGGTTTTGAATGAGTACACCGCAAACAATGCATGACTGACTATAGGAAGGTACAACTGGTGTTTGCACTCATTCGACACTGCACAGTAAACTTTGGAGCAGAGAGAAAATGAGTAGACTTTTACTAACACAAAAACATAATCTACGCAGTACGTTGGTTCCATTGGTGACCAATCTGTCATTTTTGTTACACTTTAGTCTAGAAATATGCAAATATCAAATGTATTTCAGGATTAAAAAAAACATAACAAACCCCTCCTGTAGTGAGCCTGTCATATAGTATGTTCCTTATGTGCAATTTTTATCTAAAGATCTGAAATGTGGGAGGTAATTGCTTCACACACATTTTTACAATTTGAAGGAAATTTGAGACTGCAAAACAGCAAATTGGTACTAGAATTCTCACAAAATTTAAATCTAATTTTACTCCCACTGAGGCGAATGGCAAGATGTCTTTCCAAGATGATGGGAATAAGCCCAATGTCTGGTAAAAAGAATTCCAAAATATAATTTGCTGTATAAATAAGCTTTTATCAAAATGATTTCTATAAATGTTTTTCAACAAAAATGCATGTAATCTCATAATTATATTCCAGTATGAAAAACGTAAGTTAAGATGTTTGGGTCAAAACTGCAGAGCCAAGATAATGAAATTACTGGTTGGCACGCCCCTATTTAGAACTACTTCTACACATGCTATTCAATAAACTCTTCTACTGCGTTGTGATTTACTATAGTTAAACAGGGGAAGTTAAAGTCACATTCCTTCATTTTTTTTAATCCTAAAATCCCTTGGTTTTTTCTAAATAGACTGTTCATGTTATCTTACGCAATTTTTATGCTATTGTACATCACTGTCATGTTGCTTAACACACATTTCAAAACAAATACAATATTTTGCTACGGAAAGAAAAGCTACATTTCTGTAGCTACAATATCCCCAATATTCAAAGTTACGGCGTTCAACACCTTTCCGAACCAGGCCATTCCCACTGAAAGGACTAAGTCCAGTATTACAACTTGCTCCACCTACACAGATGCTTAAGGTCCACAGATGCTTAAGCGTCCACAGATGCTTAAGCATCCACAGATGCTTGGCTCCTTGCTGACTTCAGTGGAGTTCTGCAAGTAGTTTGGGTACAGACATGTGAGCAGGTTACTGCCTCATAAGCTGAGGGATAAACTTGGTTTCTGTGACTGCTCTGTGTCCAGTTAGTGCTCTTTTATCCCACATTCAGCATCAGGCACAAAGAGGTACGAGCACACAACCTCTTACCAGGAAGCAGCCCGTGCCCACAGCCTAGCTTCCATTACAGTAGCTTTTGTGTCCATTGCCCAAGCTGCTGTCAGGACTTTCACCCCAATTTTGACCTAAGTCTATAGAAAGGTGAATGCACTTGCATCCCTTAACACCTCTTAAAAACTTTTTGGGCTGCGATTCCAGAAGCCTAGACTCTAAACAGACCCTCATTTTTGCAGACAAATGTAATAAATGGCTTTCTAATAAATCCAGTTTCCAAATTTTTCTTCTGTTCATTGCCCATGCTGGTGGCTGATTGCTAAAATGGATCTTTCAGCAAACAAAAAGGGATCTGCAAGTATAAATGGTGTTCATTCCTCACCCACTCCCAACACTGAGTAGTAATCATTTGGTTCCTGCTTCTTAGATTCTTTTTAAGAATACATACTCATTGTGCAAATTTGTAACCAAGTTATGAATAAGGCGGAGATACTTCATAATCATGATACCAGCTTAACTGTATGTAGTAAAGAACAAGTTGATATTACGATAATTCATAAAACTTCCAAATTAGATCCATAGGGTTCTATTGCGTAAAATACTTCCAAATACTGCCTGAAGTACTCTCAATAGTGATAACAAAACCTCTCCATACTCCTCAGTTCCTTTTTTAACTATGCTGAATAGCACATGTATTTTTAATTTTTTTAAAAAAGCTGTTGAGCTTTCCATTTGAACTGCCAATTAAACTTAACCAATGTCAATAATTCTAGGTCCCTTTATTTCAAATTTAGATCCTTCATTTTACATGATCAGACATCTTCTGAAAAAAAACACCAGATCCCCTTGTGATATGTTATTTCACAGTTTAAAAAACAAAATCACAGCTACTGTAGCTTACAGCAGGGTGCACTGCAAAAGCAAAATAATTTGGGGATGGGAGGAGGAGTGGTGTACCCAGCACCAGTTAAGCAGTTCAGAAAAAACTTTCAATTTGGGCTGGAATTTTTTCCCCTTAACAATGTTGTATTTGGTTCCTGAACAGCCAAAAGTAGGATGTTAAATACATTGACTTTTTTTCTCCCTCTATATATAGTATATTTTAAATTTCATTGTTTGAATACTGAGATATACATCTTTAAAGTCAAATACAGTACTTAAGGGGGAAGCAGGTAGTAGGCTTTTTCACGATAAAAATACTTTGTTAGAGATTCTGACCTACTTCTGTTTGTGGTGCCACCTGAGTTAACTGACTGTTTTGATAGTTAACCTGTTCAAATTGGATGTTTTTCACAGATGACTACATCAAGGACTCTTCTTCATCTCCACGAGCCCTTCTGTTGAACAGGTATTTATTTTTATACACATTAAGTTTGCCGAAGTCTTTTAAAAGTCCCACCTTGAAAAATCTCTTAACAAAGAAAGGCGGGTAAGTTCTTTAATTCATTTCCACAGATGAAAGGTTTCTTTCAAAACCCATCTGCTTTTTACTTTAGAAAATGGAAAAACTGCTAATGTATTAAAAATGTAAACGTAACTTTTCTTGCAGGGGTATAACTGATATATATATATGTATTTCTCTGCTATATGTTAATATTCCTCGAAAATTGAACATACTTTTCTCATTCATATCAACATGTCCTAAGCAAGTTTTATTTTAATGGTACTGTATCGTTACTATTAAACTGTTTTTCATCCTGGTGTTTTCTGAGATAGCTGACATTAGTATTTTCTATTGCATTTTATTTAATTCATTTTACATAAATTTTTACTACCTTTTAAAATATGTTCAACTCATTCACCGGTAATATTCCCACTGAAGTCTATTATCACCTAAACTCCAAATTTTCAGGAGTTAAGAAATGCTCGTGCTTTTATGAATGAGTTACGTTTTCAAAATTTAGAGTACCTGTGCATGAATCACCATTTCCACACATTTCAATAGCAATAAAAGTAATGCCAATTTAAACGCTTAAAATCCAGTTACAGATTTGGTTGAGAAGCAGCTGAAGTGCTTCAAAATCACATAAGGTGTGTGGGTGTATGTGAGCATGTTCTGTAGTTTTGTTTCTATAGTGTTTACATCCTATCAAAGTTTATATAATGATATTTCAGTTCAAAACATTTGGCACCGTCTCATCCATTTTCTTGCATCTTTCTCAGTATCTGTCGAAAGAAAAGAAACGATGTCATGCAGATGACCAAGCAGGCACAAAAAGATTATCTGCTAATTACCTTTCTGTCAGCTTGAAGGAGCAAGTCAACAAGCAATAATAGACATTTTGCTTCCTCACTCTGCATGAATATATTTACTTGGTAACATTTACAGAGGTAAGATGAGAAGACTTAGAAAAGGCATGAAGCATACATTTCCCTTCCGTGTGAATGTGAGCAGAAACAATATTCCTAGAAGTACCAATTAGTCAGCCCTGTTACAGAGAAATTCTTTAAAAGCTCCTGCCTCAGGTCTGCCAAAAATAACGGTTCGTGACCTGCAGGACGCCAGTTGTTCTTTTTCCTCCATTTCCTGCAAATCTGACCACCACACAGCAAGAACAAATAGAAGATTTTGCTGAAGCCATTTAACTTGTCACGTTTATGATCAAAGCGTGACTATAAATACAGATCTCCACACTGGCATGAAAAAATGTTTCTCATTTTAGCCTCATTTAACTACTGGTTTCCTAATGCAAAGTAAGAGTGAACAGCTTGAAGGCTAATTAGGCAATACTCACATTATTTCAGTATATTTGTTTCACCGATACTAGTTATCACAGACTATACTAGTCATTTATTTTACTTTTCATTTACTGCTCTGGAATTTATATATTATCCTGAGAACTGCTTACCTCTGTGTTACAGAAGACTGATTGCTTTTTGTGTGTGTGTTTCACACATACAAAGCTACAGCTGATCTACCATGAGAATGTTAATTAAATGAATTTGCCTTTTTGGAGGGGAAAAAAAAAAAGGCGTAACTGTGGCAATGTTTAAACTTTAACAGAACTAAACTGTAAATAGAGTGCATCTGGAAGAACCATGTCAGGGAGCATGGCTGCTGTTTCAGCAGCAGCAAAACAACATACATCTGTGGGATTCTGCAGGATGTCTTAAAATCTCTGTTAAGGGCTCTGTTAAGTTCTGTGTGGATGCTACAAATGGGTACTGAATGAGCACAGAAAGGTTTTAGTGCAAATACAAGAAGGCGTGAGCCAGAGGTAGTTATCTAGGAACCCAAACAGCAGCAGAATTTTGAAAGTGCTATATATCCTGATGGCACAATTGCAAGAGCAAAATTCTCACTTATGATTGTTTTTCAAGCCTAAATAATTTTTAAAAATCAGTGTTAGCCTTATGGAAGTAGTTTAATTACCAGAGGTCAGGATTTGAAAGCTATGCAGTTTTGAACAGCAAAGCAACTGTTCCCATCACTGCTGCCAAAAAACACCTTTGAAAAGTATCACCTGAATTAACACACTAGATCCTGAAACCCAGGAAACAACACACTAAACAAACTGGTATCCCTACAATTAATGGTGGCCGTTATTTTTCAATAAAACATAAACCTGTGAGCTTTATAAATCTGTTTCACAACTTTAGTGGTATGAATATAAAACAGCTGCAAAGACAAAGGAATGTACTTACGGTGAAATAGTACACCCAGAGGCGTATGCATGGTGGCCTGTATAGCGTATATCACAGCGTACTATATTGTTGGAGTAATCGGACTCAGGCACCAAATAGCTGGGGTTTACACTCACCTTAAGGGGAGAAAACACAGTGTTGTCTACTTCCAGATACAAGTTGATAACTTACATTCAAAAGGATATATGCATATGATTTGCTTCTTGAAAAACAAAATAAAAAAAAAGACACCACACCAAAAAACAAAGAAGAAAAGAAAACAAAACCAAAACCCCAAACCCCTCCCAATATCTGTTACCCTTACCTTCAGAATGTAATTTCCAGGTTTTACATCTGTAATATCAATCCACTGGCAATCTATATCAGCATTGTAAGTGTCGTAGCAGCCAGGGCTCAGTCCCTTAAAAATTAAGATGGACGTCAAAAAATCATTACAAATAGCAATATTCTAGACATTAGGGACTCTCAGACTCATGATCCCTTAACCATCACATTTCACTAGGAAAATTACCTCAGGAAATGAGGGTTATTTTTTCTTGGCATTTTGAGTATCAAAACTAGAACATGTAAGCCTAAAATATCACTGTCACAGACAGCACTGTATTACTACTGCATAAGAAATACATATAGTATTGACAGTTGTTCATCTGTGAGATATCTGGATTTTATCTGTATTTCATTATTAGTTGTTACAGTACTCCTTTTATTGATGCTATTACTCCCTGTTCTTTACAAAAGGTGAAAGTAAAAGCAAAACCAACCAAAGACTGGACCTAAATACCTGTCTCTACCCTCAGGAGTAGATGCAAGGAATGATGCAACTTTTTGCTATAGATGTACTCTGCAGAAGCGCCATCTCTGAATACTAGAGTCTAGGGCCGTTTTCACACTGAGTCTTCAGGCAAATCGTAACACAAGAATCTGAGAGAACTGAAATTGTAGCCTTTCTTCCAGATGAATCTTTCTGGAAAACTTCCTTGCTGTTAGAAACATTAATAAGAATCTCCATGTATTAAAGTATCGGTGGTTCAAGTCTGGTGTCTTTAACTGTGTCTTTAACAGATTGCTCTAGGCAAAGCTAGTCCGTTCTGGCAAGGCAGAGAGTGCACAAATCCCAGGTCCTGCAGGAGCTGCCTCTTGACCCAGCTGGTGATCAGCTCAGACTCTCGCATATATGTGCCAAGTCTGAGGCTGGAGGGAAGTTTCACAGTCCAATTACAAACCCCTGAAATATGGGCTTCCAGTGGAAACGCTGACACAGCCATGATTTCTAGTGACACAAATACTCCAGCTGTAAAATATGTACGTTGCTTAGCTAGATGTCATAGTCTACAGAAGGAGAAAAGGTATTTGTAAAACCTCTTCAAAGCCTTTATGTATTGCAGATCATTCATTATATTTAAAACTCAAATGTGGACACGTCAGCCAGTGAAGCATAGCTGTCATTTCTTTGTGATAAAATAACTACCTCCTAGATTAAAAACTGCAGAATATGGGAAACAACTTTATGTGTAGGTATGGCTGCACTGAGTTAAACCACAGATCCATCAAGCTCCGTGTCATGTCTCTGACAGTGATCAGCAGCAGATGCTTGAGGAGAAAAGAACGTAAGAAATGGGAGTGTAATGTCCTTTACCCAGTCAAATTCCTTCCACCAAGCATTTAACTGTATTTAAGACATGTATTTTGTGTTCAATAGCCTCCATTACTTTGTCTAAAATTTTTTTGAACTCACGTGGATATTTTTTGATCTCTGCAACATCCTGTGACAAGAAATTTAATACTTTATTCAATGTGTTGAAAGAGCACTCCTCTGTGTTTTAAAGCTGTTGTCTGACAGTTCTTTTGCATGTCCTTAAATTTCTTGTGCTGTTAGAAACAGCGAGTATCAACTCTTCCCTCTTTTAATTATTTCTGGTTTTCCAAATGGAATAGTCTATGAAATTTCTCAGTGTAGCCATACTACACTGCTGATTATCCTTGTTCTCCTGGCATTGGTGGTTTTCATTTTTTAAGCTATCCTGTGGCAGTTTTGAGAGGTGGTGACCAGAAATCCATGCAATATTCAAGGTAGGAGTCTATCATGGATTTCTATAATATCACAATGGTACATTCCATTTATCATCTATTCTCTTAATAAGCCCTAACACCTTGCTTTAGATTTGTGTTAAGACCCATCATAATGTCTGTCCTTCTCTTTAACAGCCTCTAAACACACATAAAACTATGGTATAAGGTTTCTGTGTTGGACTTCCAGCCGGTAGCTGTGGCTATTAAGGGAATTGATCACTCTGGAGCCTCCTGTTCTGCAAGGGAGAAAATACTAGCTATGAACTCTGGGACCGGCCAAGAACATCACTAAGCAGTTTTTTGGGGGTGAACACTGGGAACAACTTCTTTATCGGCTCTGTCTTGAATTCCCTCTAGCTCGCTTGACCAGTCATATAACCACGAGAACTTGTGGTGTGTTCTAATACAGTTTAGTTACCGGTGATGCTAGGCTAATGAGTGTCCCTGCATTTTAATGAGGCACCACATTTAGCAGCACCTGGGTAAATTATAAGCATCCGAGTTGCTATCTTGGCCTCTATGATAGAGAACTTCAGAGCTAGTTAGAGCATAAGATAATTTAGGCCATCAGATGATTGGTAGAAAAAATATCCAAAGGTAAATTAGAGGAGGAAAATACTTGGTTGTCTCTGAACCAACTCTTACCTGTGTATGAGCTGTACATGCATACCGTCTATAATATCCATAATCACAGGAGGTATCTTCCAGACAGAAACTTGCTTTGTGTCCTTCAGCAACTTTTCTGTGTGAGCTTGCATCCAACAAGTCATAGTGGCTGAACTCATCCATGCTGTGATAATGTCTGTTAAACCACAGGTATATTATTAAAGATCAGATCTTTAATCTGATTACATCAGATCAATAACATTTTATCATATTCCTATTTGATGTACCTCCTGTTAGTTCTGGCCAAACTTTATCTATTACACAGAAGTTGTGTGTTTGTATACTTTCCTATTACTGACCATTCAATTAAATTTTATTTTGATTACCCTAATTTTCAATTACTATAAAAATGGTATCTTCTATAGATAAATAAGATATTTTAATTTGTTAAGGGAAAGACTCCATAACAGCACTGTTTTTCCAACATGTTCTGCTTCAACTCTTTTCCAATAACAAGTATTAAGTAGTTCACATTTGAATTGCAGGTCTTATAACTGCCTTTAGCCAGAGTTCCGCTAGGAATGCTTACTTTACATACTATAAATTCCAGAGAAGTTTGCTACTTGCTAGCAAAACCCCAACAATTTACTTTCATATTTCCATGTCCCTCAATCAACGTAATACATTCCTAACATTAATGAAAACAAAATCTGCATAAAGAAATCAGCTTCTGTGTACTGGCAATGCAGATCTTGTCTGATGTCAACAATTTTTGAGGTCTATACTTAATGTAGTCTCTGCTTCAAAAGTGAGTTTGAACACAGAGTTCTAGGTCTTACTGTGGACTTGAACATCTATTATTGTTGCAATTTCACTTTTCCAAACATGTGGAAAACTAAACTTGTACTATGGACTTCGTCTGTGCAGCATTTGGCTGCTGTTACTTATGAATGCTTTTCAGCCCAAGAGGTACATGAAAAATATACAATTAAACAAAATTCAAATGCATTGCTACAATGAAGAGGAGCACAGAAGTCTCACAGGCATGCATGTCAAGAACACCAAAACTGGTTCATAGATGATGATGACTAACACTGAAGTCTGATGGCTAGCCAAACCAGTTGGCAGTTATAATTCATTTCCAAACAAGCTTGTTTCACTGTCATGGAAATCATCACAAGAAATGCATGATTTTTTGTAGGCAATGATTTTCTGTCCAAGAACTGAATCAACATCAGAGACATTTTGCATCTGGATAGTGATAGCTGGGCTATCATGGCAGACTAAGAAACTGCTTTTCTACAAATGGAAGATTTCAATAGCTCTCTATCCTTTTCATCCATTTATCAACTTGTAAGCACTAGTTGGATTTTTTTTTTTTTCTTTTTGTAGTGGTGGTGGTATTTTTCAGGAGCAAGGGTTAACTAGAGCATTTATGGAGGCTTGTTTGTTTGATTTACTTTTAGCTTTTTGATCCTTACAAGATTTATAAACTAGTAATATCAGTCTTTTTGAAGATTTGTTCTAATGATACTGATTTTTCATTCAAAGCTTAAAGCCTCCGAAGCTAGGAGAAATATTGACCTCAGGGGCCCCTTTAGATCAAGCCCACATTACATATTATTTTTTAATGGAATAGTATTAAGTTATCACTTATATACCCATAACAGCAGAATTGTATTTTAAGTAAGGTGGAATTAAGGTAAGGTTTCTAGCATTTTACAATTTGTCCTGCTACAAAATAGTGAAAATTGGAATGAACCTGCAAACTGTTACCTGTGAATTTTCTGAAAAGGTACCGGTTTGCAGTGTTACCTGCTCCCAACATTTTGGAAATGTTCTTTTACATTCGGCTTGCCATGTTTCTAGCAATTTTACTACTTCTAGAGCAATACTGCTATGTGAAAGTATCATGATATGATATGTGATACGATATGATATGTGATGTGATATGTGATATGATATGATATGGATATTAAGGATATTAATAATGGGATCAGTCAATTCAGTATCTTCTCTTTTCCGTATAGACCAGACCACTCCTTGTCAAGAACTACCCAGGAAATTCAGGTCAAGAAGTATGGGTCAATGTTTACAGCGTACCTTTTAGGGTTTCTGCAGTTATTTTAACATGATTGGGACTTTTATTAACTGGTCCCACATAAATGTGACTGGACTATAGCCTATGTAAAATATACTTAAAGGGAGAAGGTGCCACTGTCAAACTGATTTGTGACTTGTATTTATAATGAAATTATACCTCTGAATTTTACACTTATAGATAAGCTTTGTATCCATTTTGATTTCATAAACAGCAATTACCACCACCATAAAATTCATCAGACAGTAAGAGGCTAAAGTTTCCCCATGGCTTTCCCTGCTTCACTGCAGTTTTAGAAAATGTCACCTTGTAAGTGACAATTCATTAGTGAAAAAGATAATTAGAAGGTACCATACTGAGCACTTCACTCACTGGTGACAGCTGTGCCACTCCCATGAATAACGGGGTCTGCTGGGCAGAAAATCTGACGTGCCTTGATTTTTCACTCTTTGTGGGAATCTCAAGAGCACCCGATTGTCATAGTCTCTTACATCTGCTCGATAAGCTGAACTGTAACATTGCAAAAAAGAGCCGTAAGTGTGTGCAAGAAACACTTTAAAGAACACTTTATATTGTCTCAGAAGTAACTAACAGCACAGAGCTTTTCAGCCCCCTTAAAGCTCATGCACTGGAGACACACAACAATTCTACATGATGCGCTCAGAAGTGTGCTCAGGGTCAGACTAAGACCCGAGTAAGATTCAGATCTGCTTCTAATAATATAAACAGGAGTTTGACCACTGACTCTCTGCGTCTGTCCCTGAAGCAGATCCCTGCTTAGCTGTAAAATTACTCTAGTACCAAAAATACAATTTCATTACTTGCTGTTAACCACAATAACTCACTGTGTGTGTAAGATCACACAAAAGATGTTTGTTTCTATTGTAAAATATATGCCTGTTTCACATAGCTGCTATCTACAGTCTTTTAAATAATGGACTATTTCAATCAATTGATAGCCAGCAAGAACATTGTGATTAGTCTTCACTGAAAAGTTAGCATAAAAAGTACTGCTTCTTATGCCGTGTTTTCTTTTTCCAGCAAGTGAATAAAGAGCGTGACCCTGGAAACACTCTGACATCAATTAATGATGCTGGTAAATAAATAAATCTGTTTTGCATGATAAAGTATCAAACAAGTTAAAAAGGTTAAAAACAGCCATGCTGATTTCTTTCCAAATAAAACAGGAAAAATCCCTCTTTGCCAACTGGACAGGACCTAACTTCATAGCAAAGCTGTTATTTCAACACGTTTAAAGACTTGCAAGCACTTTTCAGGGAGATTTCAGACTGAGGAGACTTTACAAGGTTAGGCCCAAAAACAATTAGAATGTTATAATTTTAATAGTAACTTGTGCTGTTTAAGAGTAGGGGTTTTTTAATGGAATACAATGTGATCTGGTTGGATTGGAGGCAGGAGATAAAGATCACTAGATTAAAGTCGTTTTTTAAGGTGCCTCCATTTTGCAAAATTCAGATGCGTTCAAATGAGCCTGATAATAGAAATACACAATATAACTTTTCACAAAACATAGGTTCTTCAAAGCATCTGTAGTTTGCTGTATTGTTGTCTTACGTGCACACCCTACGATCTGCCACAGGTTTAGAAGAAGGTTACAAACTGGGATATGTTTCCTTCAGCACTCCAGCCTCACTTTTCTGCACTATTCACCACGTCCTCCGGTTCTCTGCAGTGGGTGCACAAGAATCCACAGTGAACAGCCAAAAGCCGGGGTGATGCCTACCTTGCCAGGCAGTTCTCCTCGGCAGCACATCTCAAGTTATACATGGACATCCTCTGGACATACGTGGACGCCTGGATGTAATAGGGATCCGGGACTAAGTCAGGGAGACCTGCAGTTCATCAAACCAACCACATAACAGCAAGATCAACCCAGGACACGTCTGCAAATACTTGGCTTCCATCCCAGTCGTTAGGAGCCGTCGCTTTACTGCGTACCCCTGCCCCCCATTTAGCTTGCTCTCCCTTCTGCTCAGGCCCCTCGGATTTCTCAAAAACCGCATCACACGCACGACGCCCGGACCGCCGCGGTGGGCTTCCCGCCGTGCCCCCCGCAGCTCGCCCCCGATGCCAGCCGCGGGGACTGCCGCCCACCGGGCTTCCCGCGGGCCGGGAGCCGTGCAGACGCCTGCCCGGTCAGGCTTTGCACCGAGCGAGGGGTGCCGCCGACCCCCGCACCGCATTCCGTCGGGACGCGCTGCGCTGGCACCGGCGTACGCGGGAGCGAGAGAGGAGGCACGGCGGGGCCGGAGCCGGCGGGAGGGAAGGGGAAGAGGAAGGAGCAGACTAAAAGGAAAGGGGAAGGGGTAGACGAAAGGGAAAAGGAAAGGGGTAGAGGAAAGGGAAAAGGAAAGGGGTAGAGGAAAGGGGCAGGGGAAAGAGGGAGAGGGAAAGAGGGTCTCTTACCGTACTGGAAGTAGCCGGTGCCATAGCCGGGTCTGTACCTGCTGCCCTGGCGGGGCCTCTCGTAGGTGTCGTAGTAGTTGTAATAGGGGTTATCGTCCTGGTACTTGTAGGGGTTGTAGGGGTCGTCTCCTACCATGACATCTTCCCGCCCGGGTCTGAAGCCGCTGAGGGGCGGCAGGCCGCCGGCTCCGGTGCTGCTCCGGTTGCCGTCGGTCCCAGTGCCGCCGGCGGGGCTGGAGGGGGCGCTGGGTCGCGACGCCCCCGAGGAGTCGCTCCTGGCTGCCCCGGCGGACGCGGGAGTGGCAGCCCCTTGGCTCCGCTGCCCGGCGGCAGCGCGACTCCCAGAGGGAGGTTGGTAGCCGGCCTGGAACCAGTGCCGTGCGCCAGAGTTCCCCCGGGTGCCGGCGGTGGGCTGAGGCAGCGCGGCGGCGGGCTGGGACTGCGCGGCGGCGGCGGCGGCGGCGGCTCGGGCGGCGGCTCTCCGCGGCAGCGTGCCGTTGTTCCGCAGCAGCAGGATGGGGCTGCCAGCCGCCTCCGCCGCCTGCCTGCGCCGAGGGGGCTGGTACTGTGAGCCGAGGCTGAGAAGGCTGTACACCTGCCCGTTGTTCTCCCACTGGATCCGCTGCCTCCAGGCGGCGGGGGGCGGAGGGGGGTCGCGGCGCGGCGGCGGCTGCTGGCCGCCGGCGGGCCACAGGCAGCTCCAGTAGATGCACGCGTGGAGCTGGGCGAGCAGGAGCCCCGGCGGCCCGAAATGCATCTTCTCCTCTTTCTTGGGTGCCGGCGGGGAAAAGAAACGTGCGAAACCGGGGAGAGAGCGGAGAGCGAGGGGCGCCTTCTTGCCCGGGATGGGGCGGGGGGGTGGGCGGGGGCCGGGGGGTGCGAGCCGCGCCTCTGGAAGGGTTAGGCGGGCAGCGGGGTCTTAGGCGCGGCGGCACCCGGGCGGTGCCATCGGACAGGTCGGGCCGTCGGGAAGGAAACCCGGCCCGGGGGAGGCTGCGGGAGCGGCTTTTCTTCTCTCCGGTATTTATAGGCGAGGGGATGCGAATGGGAGCCGGAGCAAACAATCAGCCTCTCATAGTCCTCCGGCTCGCGCTGGTGTCTGGAGCGAGGGAAGGAGGAGGAGGAGGAGGAGAGACCAGGGACTTTAAACTTGCTGGCACGCTCGCAAAGTTACACAAGCCCCGCTGGCTGGGCTGACGGCGCCCCCGCCATTTGTTCACGTAATGCGGCTGGAAACGTGCGGCCGTGACAGTTCCCCCACGACTCTCCTCCCCACCCCCACCCACGCCCCCACCCACCCCCCCAACACTCGCACCGTGCAGGGGCGGCCGGGGGCAGCTGCGGGGCGGCGAGCGCCGGGGCGGCAGACAGCGGCGAGGGCTCCCCATCTCCATCCCTCCTTTCCCCCCTGCCTGCCCGCCTGCCGGCCTCCCCCCGCGTCCCGAGCCATGCCGAGCCTGCGGCGGGCGGGCGCGCTCAGACACACGTAGGCTGCCAGAGTATGCCGTGGGGCAGCGCCAAAGTATGCAAAGGAAAAATGCTATTAGCTCATCAGCGCTGGAGAGACTAGAAACGGGGTGGCGGGGCGGGGGAAGGGGCCGCTAGCGAGAGAGGAAACATGTTTCTGGAAAATGTGCTGGCCGGCACATCTCCCGGGCTCGAACAGCTGCTGGGGACCTTCGTCTCAGAGCTGAGTAACAGTCGGATCCCCTTAATGACCTCTTAATTAGGAGAAAACCTCCATCAAATAAACTCTTGACTATTGACTTTTGGGTTTTCTGCGGATGAGTCACACGAGAAGTATACTGGCGGTGCTCCTCCCGGAGTAGGTTTTCATTGAAAAGTGAAATTTCACATGGGAGAGGCTTAGCCCCATCACCAAAACAAATAAACCTGGTTCGGACAGCGTCTCCCCAAAACCGTGCTGGAGAAGAGGAGCAGGCTGTGTCCCGAAAGCCTCTCCCTCCCTTCCTGCTTTTGCAAGAGTTCATCAACGCTGTGTTTTGATAAGTCAAGTCACTCAGCGAGGCAAACGCATTAAGGTCCGTGGATTTCAGCCAAAACTCCTTTTGGGTGTATTTTTCCAAGGGCTGTTTGCTTATGAATCCTTGCAAAGGAATGGAGGAGTATACACAAAAGTTCTTCACCGAGTGGTGAGGATATTTCTTAAGTGATTTCTGCGGAAGACGATCAGCCCAGGCTGCAAGTTTTCACTGTACTGAAGTAGTACTTCCCACTGCTGCTGCCTTCCCCGTTAACAGTCCACACACTACTGGCTGCCACTGCATTTTGATGTTCTTCATACAGTTCTGTCATACTGTAGTTTATATTAATTACATATTACTTCACATGGTTCACAGTAATCTAAATCCTGCAAAACACAGGCCTGCGTTGTGGCTGTGATGGATCGTGAATGCCGATTTACACTGCTATCCAGTTAGCTCTTTATAACCCCTGAAATCAGTGGTGCCATCCTGAGCATCAGAGTTACCTCTGTGGACAGGTGGGTCAGAGGTGGACCAGTGCCTGGTACTGACTGCTCATCAAGCCAGGCTTGCTTGCTCTGCTCTTGCTCTTGGGATACCTGTGCTGCAGCCTAGTGGACCAATTTAAGCAATGTTCATTCCCTGCAGTCACCCAAACAACCCAGAGGGTTAAAATCTTGGACAAATCAGCAGTTAGCTGTAAAAATTTCCAGTCTGGAGAACACCTAGGCGGAGCACAGGGCAAGCATGCATCAAAGAGAGCAAAGGTGTCTTACTTTGGAATATCCCCAATAGCTAGGTGGGTGTTTGTTATCACTGCCAGCCAGCACCAGGCTGGTGGGGAGCATCTGCTGGACTAAGCCCCCAACCAGGAGCAGTAACTGGTGTCTTTCCACAAGTGGGTTGTGCCTGATTCTCCAGTTAGTCCTAGACTGAGCAGCTTGCTACAGAGGTGGTTGGGTTTGGGTTCTCTTATTCATCGTGTTTGCAAACTGCTTATGCCCTCTGATCTTTCTCATTGTGGCCTTGGAAATATTATTCTCCATCTAAAGGTTTGCCCGGAACAATCAGTGACTAAGACTCAGTAAAATGGAAAGGTTGAAGATAGGGAAAATACAGCACCAAAGGAATGAGGTTTCTGTCTTTCTAATCTTCCTATAAATCTTACTGGTGTTAGGAACAGGAGTTTGTTGCCCAATTTGTGATATTAGACAATGTTTCCACCTGATGGGATTCTGGTCTTTTTTTTTTATTATTTTTTTCCTGATTGGGCAACTGTTTTTCATGAAAGTACGGTTGATGCTCTTTCACGGGCACCCCCTTGCCGTGGGGAAAGAGCTTGCGTGCCCTTGTGAAGTTGAGAGCTATGCTGGTGGTGGCATATGCCTCCGGTAGGGTCTCCCAAGCCTGACAGGTCTCAACTGAAGGGTCAGACAAAGTGTGTCCACGGGCAGGATGGGCTCACTAGCCTTCGGGCAACCATCCTAGGAGAAGGACAACTCTAACTCCAAACCCCGGCAGATGGAGCTCGTTTAGCCCTGTAAGGCCATCCATCTAAGAGAAGGATACTCTAACCAAACCTACGACCTGAGGACTTCGCTGTCACCGTCCAAGCTCGCTAGGCCCTGGCAGATGAACCTCAGGTGTAAAGGGTGGGGCCAGTCTCGCGCACGCTGTGCCTCACCTAAAAAATCCACCGCGCAGGCTTGAAGGGTGTACTCACGTTTGCAAAGCCCTGTAGCGACAGGCAAGGGACGAAACAACTGGTCTTGCCTATCCCGCATTGGCCTTTTCAGCCATCAACGCGCTTGCAATAAGCGTGGGCAAAGCCCTTCCCAAATCTTCATCTGCGAAGCCAAGCCATGATGATGGCGGTTGATGCTAGTCCTGTCCATTTATCAGCTATTCATGTTGTTGGCCATTTTTCTCCATAGCATGGGTTTTATTTGTTAATTGTTTTAGGTTTCATAAAGCACGAGAAGCACTATCGGCATCCGTAGAAAGTCAAGTCCTTTACTTATCATTAGGTAGCACTGTCCATTCAACTACTGTCCTCTCCTTACAGGCTGCATAATTATATCTAGCTTTTATACCTTGGCTCTGTCTAGACCCTCGTAAAGCCCACCAGTAGCTGTGACCGGAGGAATGGAGGTGAAAATCTCTGCAATACCCTAAACGTCTTGTAAGCAAGACAAGTATTTTGATTGCTTTAAAAATGCCCTAAAAACTGTCAAGTACTCTGGTCTTATGCTTTCTCATGAGGTTAATGGAGCTTCTTTGTAAAGCCCAGTTCTGATACTGGATCGTAGTTAATTTAGTTACTTTTGCATTTGCCTACCTCTGTATTTTTTGGCTGGAATGACTGGTATGCCTGGGTACTTGTTGCACTGGGGGTTTTCATTTCTGCCATCTACAGAAATAAATGCAGCCTGTATCAACTGGGAAATTAAATATTCCCTCACCAGCAAATGACACTAATTGAAACAGATATCAGTAAATAATAGTAGTAATTTCTCAAAACTTGAGATCAGGAGGTATTTTATGTTTAAATTTAATTGGTAGGTTGTTGCAGCCCCTCATTGAAACGTTACAAATGGAAAAATGTCTTCAATGGCATATGTAGCATTGGGAGTCCTCCTTATGAGTACACCACTATTAAACAGCAGTTGAGAATCTCAAAAATGAAAAGAAGATTAGTTTGTTCTTCAAAAAAACAGCAGCGAAAGAACCTCAAACAAACCAACGCTATTTGAATTTGGCATGACTTAGTACATGTCCTAAGAAAGACATTTTAAGGCTCTCTAAGCTTCCTGTTTAGTGTGTAGATGAAAAATGTGTGATAGTGTAGAAAAGGGGAAGTTATTTTAAAACACAGATAGGTTACATGAATCACGATATGTTACTTCCAATGTTATTTTTTTAAAATATCATCAACTCTAATGTTATAGAATGGCTAATTTGTGTTCTTGTTTAGTGTTAAATTGAGATGCTTAGCTAGAGTCACATTTGTGAAGAAATACATGTAATTCTATAAAATCCTAACATGAAACTAGTCAAACTTAATATGTGTTAAGTTTGAAGCTAGTATTTATTTGTTTGGATTGAAGGGCCGGTTATTGAGGAGTTGCTATGAGAAAAAGCTTGAAGAGTAGTGGTTGGTTTCAGCTTTCTGTATCTGAGAAAAATTTAGTTTACTCATCTGAGTTATGTGTGAGTAGACAAAGAATTTACCCTGATTTTTCTGTTTGCGTAAACACTGTGTTGTAACTAGAAAATTCAAATATATCTTGTTTTGCAGGTCTTAGTTATAAAACTTTTTATAACTTTTCATTTCTTGCATTCAAATATTCAAAATTTCATAATTTTTTTGCACACTGGGACACTGTGGATTTTTCTGAAGCACATTTTACAGCAGGTCCAGGTATCTTTATTTAGAAACTCACTGGTAAGTGCATTGGATTTAAAGGTTCCTAATTATAATGTGTTGTCCTTAATAGTTGGAATTAAGATGTTAATATATTCTTTACAGTATGTGAACGTCACTAGAAATGAAGAACACTGAGTATATTCAGATTCAGGTCTGTAATGAGATTTTTTTTTTTTAACCAACTTGATGAGTGCATGTGTAAGCAGTACTTTTTTGTTTTGGGAGTCCAGTCTTGAACTGTCTTCATAAGAAAAGCATGTACTCAAGAACTGCCTACCATCTCAGACACAACTACCTAATTTTATTGCAGGTTTTTTAATACTGAGAGGAGGTTATCGTGATAAACTTGAGAAACCTACATAAATTCAGAAAAAGCGAATGTTTGGCTGAACAGTTCTATACACGGGCATGTCTTTGTTGTGGTAGGACCCCAGAATGAGTCTTCCCTTCCGTGTATTTTGCACAAAAGCAAAGAAACCCAGCTAGTAAATCCAAGCTGAGGAACGCTTGAGGAAACAATTAAATCTGTCATTTTCCTTTCCTCTTCAGCAGGGAAGTAGTCTGTGTAAATCTTTCACAAAGTGGAACACTGTCCACATAATGTAAGAGCAGAAATGGCAGAAATTTTGTCAGAATTGGCAGAAATTTTGGAACATGACTTTACTACGCATCTCAACGAAGATTGTTAGACAGTGCGGCAGTGATACATCTAAAACAAGTTAAGGTGTGTAAAAACAGCATAGAGGAGTTCCAGATTCATTGTGTCTCGCTCATCATATCTAAGTTGCTTAGTCTGCAAGAAGATGTAATTCCTAACTTTCCTGTATACCTGGATCTGATAGTTCTTTTCCATCTAGTGTACAGCATCTTCATCTTCATAAGCATCCCTGAATTTGCATGGCTGTCACAGAGATAGGTAATTTTCTTTGTGGAACTTCGGTGTCTGGTGGAAAAACACCAGCGAAGAGAGCACTTTCAGATCCTGAGGTGAATTTTCATAATTGACATTGGAGAAGAATTCTGTGTTATACTGATAAGGTACATACAAAGGCCCAATTAAAATAGCAATAATGCCATTCATAATGCAAATGTGAATGCATAAGAGGTGCAACAGTGAGGAAGGTAATAAAGAACCAGCAGAAGAACTTCCATATACCTATGAATAGGATTTTAATTCTCTGGTACTTCATTTTCACTGGAGAATATGCACACAGTAAACAAAAAACCAAAAGACCCCACATCTTTGCATTAGAGAGAATGCTTTATAGGTCAGTATCAAGAACATTAGAAATACAGTTTGCAGTTTGTACTCAAAAAGAAATGAGGGAAGAATAGAAGCAGATGGATGGGCCAACTTGCCCATAGTGAGATCTACTTCTAGCAGGACACAGAAACCTACCTGACAAAAGGTCTTCTGATAAAGATGCAGGTTCGGACTTGCAACGTACCTTTTATTAGCCAAGTTCCTGTAGAAAGACATTATAACGTAGGCATCTATCAGCCCTTAATCCCTCCTAGATGTCTCCAGCAGTGATGTTGTCAAAATGTAAATGTCCGAACAGGGGGCAGTATTTTTCTAAAATAAATACCCTCACGTTTGCAACTCAGTCTTGTTTCTTAGCTTGGTGTGGGCAAGCAGTGTTTGATATTAATAGCATGCATTGGCACTATTTTCTTATCAGACTGTTATGTGTGGAAAGTTTCATCTGTAAAACCTGAAAAAAGGTTTTTCTGTTTGGATTACATAAACAGGTGTAGTGTGTCCTGCTGGAAGTTATGTCAAGGCATATGGATGGCAGAAGGATAATGAGAGGAATAGGGCAGTGTGAACCTCATGAAGTTCATGAAGGCCAAGTGCAGGGTTGAGGCAATCCCCAGTATCAGTACAGACTGGGAGATGAATGGATTTAGAGCAGCCCTGTGGAGAAGGACTTTGGGACAGTGGCAGATGAAAAATTGGGCATGAGCAAGCAACATGTGCTTGCAGTCCAGAAAGCCAACCATAGCCGGCGTTGCATAAAAAGAAGGGTGGCCAGCCAGTGATTCTTCCCCTCTGCTCTGCTCTTGTGAGATGCCGCCTGGAGTGCTGTGTCCAACTCTGGAGTCCTCAGCACACGGAAGACATGGACCTGTTGGGGTGGGTCCAGAGGAGGGCCATGAAAATGATCAGAGGGCTGGAGCAACTCTGCTGTGATAAAGGGTGAGAGAGTTTGGGTTGTTCAGCCTGGAGAAGGGAATGTCCCAGCGAGTCCTTACTTCTGCCTTTCAGTATATAAATGGGGCTTACAAGAAAGATAGAGAGATAATTTTTTCCCTTTTTAAGAGGGTCTGTAGTGACAAGACAAGGGGTGACGGTTTTAAACTGAAAGCAGATAGATTTAGACTAGATATAAGGAAGACATTTTTTACAATGAGGGTGGTGAGACACTGGAAGAGGCTGCCCAGAGATGTCGTAGACGCCCCCTCCGTAGAAGTGTTAAAGGTCAAGTTGGATGGGACTTTGAGTCCCTGCCCACATATGGGAGGTTGGAACTATATGGTATTTGAAGGGCCCTTCCAACCCAAACCATTCTATGATTCTATGAAAATAGGTATATTTCCAGTCCTGCAACAAATCCACCTATGTACAACAGTGGAGATAAACCAGTTTGCCTAAATTGATGGTCTGGACTGGTGAGCATTTCTTGGCTGCTGAGCATTTCTTTCTCTAGGCATCACTAATTATAACTGTTCTAGGAAGATTGAAAAAAGTGGTGCCTAGTTGAATGAGTCTTGGGAAGAACGGACTTTATTTATTTACCTTCCTTATAAGATGAAGAGAACACTAAACCTATTGAGAAATTGTTTGTTGTTCATATTCTCATCCTATCCAAGTACATGATCTTGGTCTCGTTATCTTTCTTCCTTATTACTTTTGGTTTTCTCCAATTGTTATGTCCTTTCTCAAGCGAGATTGTAAGCTCTCCAGGGCAGGGACTGTGGCTTCCTATGTATAGGCTCAGTGATGCTCACAGAGGTCACAGAGTCTGACTATTACTTTTGGCCACCGCTGCAATGTGAAGAGCAGCACTGAATATAGAACGCTGTATTGAACAGATACGATATTTAGAACATGTGAAATCCTGTATGCAACTGTGTGTATTATTGAACAACGCTGACACTCAGCAATTCTGACTCAAGTAAAACACCCATAGTGGTTTTCCCTTTGGTCTAAATTTCATCATAATATTTTGTCTTACATACCAAAATTATGAAGTCCTTTATTATTCTGCTCTATAGTAGATCCTTTTTTAAATACATTGCTAATCTAATTCCTATTTTCATCCACATGTAATTACCAGATTTTACTTTAGGTCTTCTCTTTGCTCAGATGATTGGAGAAATTATTTGAAGCAAAACATTAAGTCATGCAGTTAGATTGAAAGGAATGTTTATAAAAAGATGTTGAAGGTATATCTGGGCAATGACTGCAATATTTGCTTTACCAACTAAGACTAGAAAAAAAAGGATATACTTAGAAAGTGCTTGTTTGGCTTTAATGAGCTGAAATCACAGAATCATTTGGTTGGAAAAGACCCTTAAGATCATCAACCCCAATTGTTCACCCTGCACTGACAGAATCTCTAAGCCATGTCCCTCAGCACCACATTGACACGTCTTCTAAATACTCCAGGGATGGGAACACCTCCCTGGGCAACCTATTCCAATGCTTCACAACCCTTTCTGTAAATAAATTCTTCCTAATATCCAGGCTAAATCTCCCCTGGCGCATCTTGAAGTTGTTTCCTCTTGTCTTGTCACTTGTTACATGGGAGAAGAGACCAACCCCAAATAAAATAAAAGTCGATGGTAAATACTATTCTCTTCTCACAGTGAACAGGCTCAAGCAGCTGTTAATTGAAGACCAATCTTTGAGGGCAAGCTCAGAAACAGTCATGGTACACCAGGTTGATTTCATTGGGTTTATTCTGTCTGAGTTGAAGCCTAACATAGTAATTGCTTTAACCTGCACTGTGTGCCTGTCATTTCAAAGCATTCAAAAATATCTCAACTTTTGATGTCATGTAACCAAACAGAAACTTCCATGAAAATAGATACATTATTCAGAAATGTATACACTCTGCTGTGCTAATTTCAGCTGAATACTGTAGTGGCAGAGGTGGCTGCTGCCCTTATCTGAGGAAGTGGAGCCCTTTCCCTATTGCTCCAGCTGACTGGTGGTGTCCCCTGTAATATATGTCTGGGCTGTGAGGCTGCATCAGGTCAGGTGATGGGGTGGGTGGTACTGCCAGTAGAGCCTACAAGAGGATCGGCAACGGCATGAGGGACAGAACAAAGGATAGTCTTGCCTCTAATGCAACACTGACAACTCTAGTTTTGGAGCACTAGGGAGAAGCTGTGGTTTTACCCAGTGGCTGAGTTTTTATGAGTTGTCTGTGTGGTGGCATGGGAGCAGGACCTGAGGACATAAGATTACTTATCTCCCCCAGTAAATCTACAGCTAAATCCACAGCAGTTTAACTTTTAGTCTAGTTTTACCATGCTAATTTCTTTCTGTACTTGTTCTTGTTTAGTAAAATTTCCTGTACGTATCTATCTACACAATACCGTATGTAGGTACCAGTACCATTTCCCTGCATAGTTTGAACAAAATCAGTCTCTTGGATCTATACAGATACACAGACCATCATAAACAAATAGATAAACTTTAGGAGGTTTATGTTTCTGGTCACTGTCCATGCTTTATTATAGCCAATTCAATAAGGGGGTAGCTGTTATGCGGAATGGAGAGTCTCAGCAGTCATAAAATGACAGATTACACCTTCTAGCACAATGATCTGAAAGGACTGTAGGGAGGTGTGCCTGCCTCTAGGTTTTTTGCTTTTCCTGATGGAAGGATATTGTAACTGCTCGACAGAAGCCAAGCTTCGTAGAGGAAGCCAGAAAGAGTTTTATCTACCACGTGCCTTTCCATCTTTACTGTACTGCCCTTACAGGTTAGCATTTGTCAAAGACTAAACAATACCACGTAGTAACTTTAGTTTCCATAACCTGGTGAAAGATTCAAAAGCACACTATTAGCCATCTCTCCCATCACTGTTCTTTGCACACCACTGAGAAAGAGTATGTCATCTCTGTTAAAGTATTGTTAATGATCAGTGTTGGACAGGAAGAAAATGAAATATTCTTTTATAGAAACCTCTGGGGAAATGTGTAAGTAAGATTACATGTGTTAGAATTTGGATTGGAATTTGGATTTACAAAATTTTAAAGCCAAGAAGGAGGACCTATACAGTCTGATCTTCTGCATAACAATGGGATTTCACCCAGTAATTTCTGCATAAAGGTCATAATTAGTCACTGAGCTAAGATATCTTTTTAGAAAGACAGTCTTGCATTAAAGAGGTCAAATGATAGAGAGCACACCACATCCCAAATTCAGCTGATGCAATAGTTTTTTCTCTTTACTTCAAAACAAAACAAACAGTGCCTTATTTATAATTTGAATTGAACACCTCCACTGAAGTTGTGCACCTGTAGTAAGAAAGCACCTGCTAACACAAGCATGAACATGTTTTAAGCATGAAAAGTGGTATCTGGAGAAGTAAGAAAAACTAAGAAAAACAAAGAAAAATTTGGTTCACTGTTCTTGTTCACTCACCCTTGGAAAGTCCCTCACTTTTCCCTTCTGGCTGCTTGCTTCATGAGGGAAGGCCAGTGTTGTGCTGAAGAGCTGCAGCAGCTTTGCAGCACCTCTGCCATTATATGGTCTTTGGAGTGACTGTCCTTCACTGTTTTTCTACCTGTAAGAATGGATCATGTTGCTGCAAAGGAGCAGTTTTGTATGCAGCATCTGGTGTGCTGAAACTGTATTTATCTAACTTTGTCTTCTTCATGCTACTGGACTAAGAAAACCACCAATGAGTGTCAGCTGGGGGGAAGAGAACGACTTACGCTCCTGAGAAGCATTTGGGGATGTTTGATATCCCAGCACCAAAAGACGGTCTGATGCCTTTTTCTCGAGGAGTCATCAAAGACATTAATTAACAGAAATTGCTAAGTCTTCTCTTTTGTTACGTGGGTTTTGCTTTCTAAACACTGGGGTCAGAATGAATACTGCATCACTTCAAAAAATTCCATTTCTTTCACCACTCAAAACTTATGTTCAGAACCCACGATCATAGTTGTAGTTTATAAAACTACATTTAAGATCCACATTCTAGTGAAAAGGCATACTGGGTGGAGGGACTGCTCAAAAAAGCCTGCTACTGGGGGACAGCAGAGCTCCATGTACGCAGTCCTACATCATGATTTGCAGCTTTTGCCCAGGCCTAAAATATATCACGTAAACTATATCCCATACCTGAAGAAACTGGCCAGGGTCCTTTCTTTGGTTTAAAGGATAGCAAACAGAGTCCAGAAACAAAGGACAGATATTCATTGTGCTTAGTATGACCCAGTCAGTCCTGTCTCACCCATGCAGTCCCACTGAGTCCTGTGCACTCCAGATTGCCTGGTGCATCTCCATGCTCTATGTGATCAAATCCTTACTGAGACATACTTCTCCCAAGAAGCCTGCAAACAAAATGAGACTACTGGAACATTAATTCCAGTTCTTTCGAATCACTGGTGCCTATATTGCATCTACAGAGCATCTCTTATCTCTTTAGGTTTTAAAATACTTTAGAGATAAATTTACCTTCATTTGTATTTTGCTCACTGTAGCAGCACCTCAGTTATAAAAGTAATGCTCTCATAAATAATGAAGTTTGTTCTGTTTAAGAATGTGAGATTTAATTCAGTAATTTTCTGTGAGAGAAAATGGTCATGTTATTATTCATATCGCATGAAATCAACTTTTCATAAATGATCCAGATATTTAAAATAGATTGTTTCAGAGAGATGTTCCAAGCAGTGAACAAACTATGTACTTAAAGCATGAGATAGTGATATCCTTGAGAAACACAAATTCAACTCATCTGAACCCATAAAAAACTGAGCAGTGAGGTTAAACCATAAAATGTGGTGGGCAGTTTCTCACTATGGTAAACCACTAGACTATTGGGTACGCAGGCAATATGTGTTTGTTTGCTCCTGTGGATACTGAAAGTATTCTAAATTCCTCAGGACTTTAAATATTATGTTATTAAATATTAAACCAACACCTTTAGGACAAAAACAGAATCCAACACATGCCACCTGTATTATTAAGGTTAAAAAATAAAAAATCAGGACTCAAGCTTCTGAAAAAAAAAATTTTTTTTTTTTATGGTGTGTATTTCTACTTCAGCTATAAAAACCCTCCAGTTTAAACCCCTGCACTTGTTTACAGCTGAGAATAATGGTGTACCTTATTCATTTGCTTTTCGGAAAAGGTTATTTTTCTTTCAGCCAAAGCAACTCTTCTCTCTCTCTTTTTTTTTTTTCATTACAGCATCTTTGAAGTTAGAAGTTACCCTGTCTTTTTAAAGGGAGTTTCCTGTTACAGAAACTAAGAAAATTATATGCCTCAATCTAGCAGGAGAAGCAGGACAATTTATTGTTGTTTATGTCTGCAGTGGAGCTAACAGCAACACATAAAGCAGAAAGCTTTCCTTCTGGGAAAACCAAACAAATGCCGTCCTCATTTTGTTAATGAACAGATACCATTTTTCAGAGTTCACCAAAAGTTAAACATTCTCAAAAAGACCAAAATGCACAAAATAGGCTTCTTAAAAATAATAACCGTTGGGAATGAAGCAACTTAGAGAGTGCATTCATGTGAAAACTGTTGTGAAAGCAATTTCTTAGAACAGATCTTTGCAATGTTTTTTCCACTTCTAAATGCTGATTGTTGGGTTTTTTAATGCAAATTTCTGTGGCATTAATTCTGGGAATTTTTCCAGTTAAACACATTCTTCCACTTAGCCCGAGAGGAAACTCTCACAGCAATTCTGAATTCTTTTTTTTTTTTTAAATTTTAGCACGATTGATGTGGAAACCTTTGTTTTGTTTTGAGACACCCTTAGACCTATCATGTGCAATGCGATGATACTTAACCTCAGAAATGCAGCTCCTTCAGAGACAATAATGGGGCAAGTAAATATTTACCCTTGATTAAAAAGAGGAAAATACCATGCCATTCAGGAGCTTGGGCCTTCCTAGCTATCGACAATATTCTGTGTGCTCATTGCCCTCTCCTGGTTTCATCTGGTAATTTTTTGGGTTAAAAATATCCAAACCCGGTCTCCTGAGAACATTATGCTTCCCTCAACAGATTTTTTCCCTTTTCCAGGCCAATATGCCACTTGCGAACATGGTGTTTCAGGTAGTACAAAAGACCTCTCTCATCAGTGTACTTGAATCAGGTGAAGAGGCAGCACTTGAGTCAGACCTGGTGGACCCTGCTCCTTCTGCTGTTGTGGTGTCTGTCTGCGACAGGTCCTTAGGGCAATCCAGGCAATGTTTGAAGTAAAAAAAAATGCTTTTGTTGCCATCCTGCCTTAAATACTGATAACGAAAGGAAGCCGTTATGAGATAACAGATCATTACAGGTGAGATCTCTCAGAGGGCAGAAGTGTATGCTTCTTCATGAAACGGATGAGGCCAGTTTTAGCAGTGCGTTCAGGGCAATGCCCAGACCATTTCTGAGTATCTCCATGTATGAAGGTCCCACGTGCTTTCCTGGCCCATTCAAGCGTTTCACCACCCTCATAGTAAATTATTTTTCTTAATAATAAGTCAGAGTTTCCCATGTTCTAATTTAATGAGCTTGTTCTTTAGAATAGGACCTTCCATTTATTTCATAAAGGAGAAAAATGATGAAGGCAAAGGAATGATAGGGGTTAAAAATCATGAATGGTGCAGAGAAGGGGAATAGAGAGAAATTTTTTTAGTACTCAACACTATGACCATTGCCATGTTTACATTCAAAAAATAAAAAAAGGGAAAAATCTCTTTTTTCACCAGGATATAATTACCTTGTCTACTCATTAGTGCTAGATAATATAGAGGACACAATGCACAAGTTGTGAAACGAATTGAAAAAATAATGGAAGGCAGAACCCATAAGCATCTGTTAAACCTGGTGGTCTGAAAGCAGCTGTGCTCAGGAGGGCTGCAGCTTGCTGACTTCTCCAGGTTAGAAATGTGTTCCCAAGGTGGATCACCCCAGACACAACCTGTTGGAATATGCCACCCTTGCCATCCTGTGCTGGGTACTAGCAGGGGCAGCCTGCATTATACAGGTGGCATACATGGTACAGGATTTTGAATTAGGAAACCTGTGGCCTGGATTTATTGTTGAGAAGAATGAGAAATTGTAAGTGTGGCTTTAAATAGCAAAAGATGGAAAAGACATTGAAAAGAGAAGTAGCACTGAGTCTGACTCCACATAAACAGCCTTACATGGGAGCGTTGGATGTGATTTCCCATGTTCATACATTTGAAGGAAATCACATTGGATCCCCAAGACTGAAGGTTCTTACTGGTATATAAATCCTATTGTACGTACCAGGTGTTTGTTTTCACCTGCACTGCGAACAGATACTATGATGTAGGTATTTTATTTATATGTATATTAATGTATTTGTGTATTTTTGGCATATGTATTACGCATGCATGCACATGTGTGCGTATGCATAAAATGTAAACAGAGTTACTACATTTCATTTAGAAAGATTTTCTCTGACTTGCTCTCCTCTGTTTCTGTGAAACGAGAACACTGGAGTAGTAAAAGAGATTTCAGAGGCCCTCACCTGGGGGAAGAGTCTCCCAGCCAAGGAAGTGGGAGAGACAGCCAGCTAGCCAGGTGTTGCAAGGACACCTTCACAGGGGTCACATCAGAAGTAAGCCTGGGGTGCAATTTACACCTAGTATTGAATAGTCCCAGATTTTCCTGCTCTGAATACAAGGTCCTGTGTTTCATAATCCTTATATGTGGCATTTTTAATTTACCAAATCCCCAGTTACTTGATCTGTTAGAATGATTACATGAAGAATCTGCAGTTATTTAAGCAAAGTTAGGAATCTCACAAATTCATAGACTCTCACAAATATGCCAATACAGCGTTGTCCCGAAAGCCGTAATACTGGGACATTCTTGAAACTTTTCTTTTAGCTATGTTATTTATTAATCTTCTACATTTGAAGAAAATTCCATTCACATCCCAAATTGACCAGGAGGAACGTTGGTGGTTCTGGGACCTCCCAAGCACAAGAGAAGTCTTTAACTTGTGATAGGATGAGACTTAAACTGAATGTTTTGACTAAAGAATTTGTCTAAAATAACTTCATAGTGCTCCCAAAATAATCTGTCTGCCAGATTTAGCAGACATTCTGGTAGGTTTCAATGGAAATGTCCACATCCTGGAATCTGGATTTTACATAACATGGTAACACTACAAGGAGTTAGAACTTCTGGTTGTCCTTACCGCTAAAAAAATAAAGTGACTGTTAGTATACTAGGTAACATGCTTTAGTCACAAGGCATCATATGCTATGTTGTACTAGGTAGATCTGCAACCAGATTATCAAAGAGGTCACATCACATGTCCGGTAGAGGGACCAAGTATCTAAAGCACATCAGTGTTTTTAAGTTCCAGGTGAGAGAGTCCTATAGTTTAAATTTACAATAAAGAGGTATTCCAGAAGTAGATACCCTTCAATTATTCTTTATATATCTATACACTTTGTTCAGAACGGGTCCAAATACCTGAAAAACTTCATGGATTTTAAGGAGAGACAATGCATGTAAACTGTTAGAAAGGTAAGCATCACTTCGTCTTTCCGTGTACGGTAGTTTTTCTACTGAGGCTTAGGGTATAGTTATAATTTCTATCAAGACAATAATGTTCCCTGGTGAAACCAACTCAAATTCATCATCCAAGGACTTCATGTGGTTTCACATCCATTTCCCACTTTCTTCTGTATATAAAGTTTATAAGCTAAATAGGCTTTTTTCATTATCATTCTGCTATTTATTCTCTTATTCTCTCCTTTTAGCTTCAGGGGGTGCGTGGGGGAGGAAAGATCAAGCAATTTGATTTTTCAAATGGTAGCACCACATTAATATCCAGACAGAGATTTTTTATTTATACTTTTAAAACATCGTATTTTTCATGACATTATGAACTCCAAGCTCATTTTTAGGTGATATGATTTAAGTAAGATGAGAAGACCCAGTGGAGATCACAAAGTTACAAATATTTTTCTTTTAAAAAGATTTTTAATGTATTTAGGAAACCATAAAGTGATTTTAAATGGAGAGCTGGAGATTAGCTAAAGCAATACAAAAGAGTAAGTGAGAACTAGTATCTTAAATGTAGTCCAGAAGAATCTAGACTGTATATGGTCAGCTTTCCCTAACTCTTTGAAAGTATACTGCTATAAATACTGGACTATGTGGTGTTAACTCAGTGGGTGACAGGTTTCTTTTGAGTCACTGCTGACTCGCCCTGTTCTCCAGCACAAAGGTAGGAAGTGCTGTGTTGCTTAAGGTACAGTATGTTACATGAGATGAGGGTAGAATTAGGGTTTCAAATAACTTGCAGCCATTATATATCTACAAGTGTTCGTGAAAGAAAGGATGTTAGCCTTGGCATAAAAGCCAAGTAATAATATAAATGAGTAACAACTACGCTCGTGTATGTTCCGCTTTATACTTGCATCATACTGATTGATGCAAAAATTCTTGACAAAACAACATATTTATCATTTATAATCAACCAAACAGAATCTTGCAAGGCTGATGTACCAGTAGTATTTTTAATTCACATATAATTCTTCACCTATATAAATAAATTAATATTAATAACTTAGCAGAATAGTTTTTAATACCCAAACAATTACATCCTGAAATGTCCCAAGCCCATATTAAATTCAGGAATTGTTGTATAGTCAAAACCAGACACAACTCTATATAAAGCTTTAACTATACGTATAAATGGTACATAGAATTTTTGGAGCTCCTGACAATCTGATGGTCTGTGACTTCTCATCAGGATGATTCTATGCTCTTGGCTCAGTTGTGGTTATCCCAAATAGAAATTCCTCTGAACTGTTCATCTGTTTGGAGACATAAATTATTGCATAGTCTATTTTTTTCCTTCTGTGCTTTTTTCTATGGCTACTGTTTTGAATAATTCACTCTAAGTGTGCATCACTGTTCAGCCATCCTAGCAAACCTGCTTTTTCCCAACTAAACGGAGATGATTCTTCCATTGTTTTGCACTACCCTGCTGACAATTCCCTTCCCACAATTTGATGATGAATGGTGCTGCAGCTGGCCCTGCTATTCCAGGCTTTTAGTCAGTAATGAACCACTTCTAACATACAAACTAAAGCACGAGTTGCTTTATTTGACTGCCCAATTTTACTGGAAAACAAAATTATTCCCAGATATTATTGGAGCTTATAGTCAAAGCAAAGACAAGATATTATTTGTGAAGCAAAACACAACTGTTTTAGCTACATCTACAAGGATGAGATGGGGAAACTCTCCAATAAGCAACATGAAGCAAGAAATGTTGGAGCACGTAGTCTTGTACTAGCATAGCTGTATTAGCTATTATTTTAGCCTCATTTCAGGACAGAACATGATGCCATGTTCTGGCAAGTTTCACTTCTTTCCTTGCATGTGGGTAACAGAGGTATAGAGACAGGAAAACCAGAAAAGCTGAAATTGTCAGTTTTCATTAAAAGTAGGTGTCACATTATGTCTAAGGCAAGTGATTAAATCATATGGTCTCCCACAGCCGATATGGTTCCCCACAGCCTCCTCCTAGAGAAACTGATGGTCACGGTCTAGAGAAGTGGTCTGTGTGGTTGGTGGGGAACTGGCTGACAGACTGCATCCGGAGGGTGGTGGTAAATAGCTCTTCTTCAAACCTGCAACCTGTCATAAGTGGGGTCCCCCAGGGATGGATACTGGGCCCGGTACTGTTTAGTGTCTTCATAAGTGATCTGGATGATGCGATCAAGTGCACCCTGACGAAGTTTGCTGATAACACCAAACAGAGTGCAGAAGTGGACACTTCAGAAAGGAGAACTAGCCTGCAGGAAGATCTGGATAGCCTGGAAGAGTGGGCTAACAAGAACCCTATGAAGTTCAGCAAAGACAAATGTAAGGTCTTGCACCTGAGAAAATATAATCCAGGAGTGCAGCACAGGCTGGATCCTCCTTTGTGGAAAGTGACCTGGGGGTCTTGGTGGACAACAAGCTCATTATGAGTGAACAGTGTGCTGCAGTGGCAAAGAAAGCCAACAGGATGCTGGGTTGCATCAACGAGAACATCACCAGCAGAGATGAAGAAGTCATTACCCCACTCTACTCAACACTTGTCAGGCCACACCCAGAATACTGTGCTCAGTTTTGGTCCCTGCTGTACAAAAGATGTGGAGAGGGTTCAGAGAAGGGGCATGAAGATGATCCAAGGACTGGGAAGCCTGACAGATGAGGAAAGGCTGAGAGAATGGGGTTTTTTCAGCTTTGCGAAAAGAAAGCTTAAGGGAGACCTTATCACCATGTTGCGGTACTTAAAGGGTGCCTACAATGAAGATGAAAACTCCCTTTTTACAAGGAATCATGTGGAAAAGACAAGGTGTAATGGGTACAAAGTACTGGGAAGATTCTGATTGGATACAAGAATTTTTCACAACAGAAACAATCAACCATTGGAGCAATCTCCCCAGGAAAGTGGTGGAGTGCCCAATACTGGACACTTCTAAGATTCAGCTGGACAGGGTGCTGGGAGATGTTGTCTAGACTGTGCTTTTGCCAAGAAAGTTTGGACCAGATGATCCTTGAGGTTCCTTCCAACTTGGTATTCTATAATTCTAGGATTCTAGGATCATTCTATACAATTGACAGTAATTCAGTTGCTAAGAAAAAGTACTGCTTAGCACTTTAATTATTCATATGTATTTAGTAAATGTTTCTGTTATGGTTGACTTGAAGGCACAAAAATCCCTGACCTAAGGAAGAGTCACTGCATTTTAATAAAGTCATTCTTTTGATTGTAAGCATTCTGGCAAAACAAACAAATAGCAACTGTGCTGCTCTTAATGTAAAAGGGTGACAGCCATATAAATTGTCTTTTCCTGCAGCAGAAAAATTCATAGCAGCATCCGCTCAGTGCTTAGTAAATTTGCCCCTGTCCTGACCTGCAGGCACTCTCTAAAATTGAATTAAAATAGTATGTACTTTATCTACTGCATCGCTCTTTGTGTGCCAGTGTAAGTACTAAAAACATGAGAGGTTTTATTTCATATACACACTGAGTGACACAGTACAAATCGTGGGGCAGGAGGAAACTGTCAGACAAGTTTCTCTAGAGCAGCACCACTCTTGAAACATATTGGCTAAATATATCCTCTTTTCCAAAAATACCTTTTTCTTATTTCCTCCTCAGTAATTTTTACTCTAGTCCTGTTTTGAGAAATAACGAAGATCTGAAAAGGCAAGAAAAAAAGAAGAGTAGGAAAAATAAGTGTCTCCTAGACTCAAATATATGAGGACTAGAAACTGCTTCTTGTGTAAACATCAGTGTGCTTCAAAAAAGCAATTAAATATGAAAGCATTTCCCCGTTTACTTCATGGTCCAGTGCAGCCACAATGTGTTTGCATTGCATATATAATTTTTATGTTTCAGAAGTTTCCCAGTAGTAGATTTTTTTTTTTTAATTCCTTCCACATGATACACTGCATTTTATTGCTCATAGTTTGTGTAAAGCTCAGGCCATTAAGTATTCAGGGGCTGTCACTGGAAGGATTACCATTCCCAGGAGTTCAGAACTTGTTTTAAAGTCTGTAGTTTCCATAGTCACCTTCAGAATTCCTTTCTTTAAAATACTTATACATGTAATCTCAACCAGATGCTGATTTTTCTGCAATGTGTTGTAACAGATTGAATCAGATATGCTTTAACCACCACTGTCCACAACAGGCACTGTCCACCACAGGCACTGTCCACAATTTCAGCCAAGATCTGACACCGTAAATTGCTGTCCATGCTTGAAATGCAGTATAGCTTCTTAATTCTTTTTATTTTACCTTTATGGTTCTTCCAGCTTTGGCAATCCAGCAGAGAAATGGAGGTATCTGTTATGGTACAGATTGGCTAGGTAAGTTCACAGGCAGGTGTCCACTGTCTCAGGCTAGTTCAGTCTGCACCAATGTGTATATTTTCCTTTGCTATAAATAACTGCATCTGTGGTTGTTTCCATTGCTTCACAATGTCAGGAGTATGCAAGTTCCCAAATTGCCCTTCTTCCTTCTCTGAAGGCTCTCACCCTCTCTTCTCATTTTTCTTTTCCCTCTCTTCTTTATATACACAAGCAAACACATCCATATCCATGCAGATCTGGCTGCTGTCTTTGTTTAGGCTATTAAATTGCTGTACTTACAGTGTTTGTTTTCTTTGATTTATATTTCTTTTCTGTTTAGTCTTCACACCTGGTTCAGTCTATGAGTCTGCATAATATTTTCTGAAAGGTGAGAGAGGGATGCAGAGAAATGTGCTGGAAAAAATAATGTGAAAAGTATCTTTACAAACCTTCAACACTGTAAACCGTAAGTTTTATACCCCATTCCAACCACAAATTGTTGTCACTTTGCATTATATAATGTCACAGCACAGACTAAAACAGCAAAACAGGCATTATGGCAAGCACCTAGGTACAGCTAGGATATATGATAGTGTACATTGGTACTGGGTGTCCGTGGCAAGATTTTTGCAAGGGCAGACCTGCCGGGGCAGCCTCTGTGAGAAGAGACCAGGGGCTGCCCCACGCCTGCCACAGCCGTTCCAGCTGGGCCAAATGGGGTCCACCACAGGACACAGGTGAGCCCCTCAGCCACACTGGTGGTGCCTCTGGGAAAGCATATTTAAGAAAGGGCAGAAAATGCCATAGAGAGAGGAGAGAGCAATAAGGGTGAGAAACAGCACAGGAAAACACTAAGCTCAGAGAAGGAGAACAAGGCGCTCCATGGCAGAGTAGATATTCCCTGCAGCCCAAGGAGAACCCATGCTGAAGCAGGTTTACCCTAAAGAACTGAAGCCGATGAAGGGGACCCACACTGCAGCAGCGGAACAGTGTGAAGAGGAAGCAGCAGCAGAAAGGCAACGGCTGTGTACTGACTGCAAGCACCACTGCACCACTCGGGGTACGATCGAGTACTCAGGAGTGAAGGAGTCAATGTAAGCCTGAGAAAGGAGTGTGGAAAGGTAGTTTTATTGATTGTCTTTATTTCTTACCATCTGAATCTGTTTTAAATGACAATAAAATAAGTTAATTTTCCACAAGTCAAGTCTGTTTTGCCCATGGAAGAAACTGGTAAGCAATCTCCCTATCTTTATCCCAACCCATGAACTTCCTCAACCTATTTTCTCTCCCAGTCCTGCTGGAAAGGATGGTGAGCAGCTGGGTGGGAGTTTGGCTTTAGTAAGGCTAACCCATCACAACCTTTTTACTGTGTTATGGTGGCATGCAGAAAACTCCGTTGTCATCAAACAAGGAATGTCCCTTGACTGTAAACATTGTACGGGAAGACCACCTGGGAGCAAGATCTAGAACTCCTGTGCCACACAGTTGTGAATCAGCTACTCAGACACTGGTCTTTCTGATGGTCCAACACATATCATGGGACAAAAGTGAAACCTTGACATACACATACAAGCTTAATTCATATCCCATGTAAAGAGTACACAGGGATTTACATTGCAGCTTTCAAAAAACTGGACTCCATGGAGTTTCTGTGTTGAGACACTGCAGTCTCAATCACTCTGGCAGCAATAAGCACTCATCAGTGTGTTTAAAAATCAGCTCAGGAGGGATTCCTCTTTCTTCAGTTTTCTCTAGTGAATAGTAGCACATCACAAGAAAATTTGACTCCACTGAGACCATGACAATGTAAGTGAAAGCTGGATTTGGTTTGAAGACAATTTCAGCGCTATGCAACAAGTCAAATGAGGTCTTTTCTCTGTATTGTCTACTTATTTTCAGCTGTCTTTTTGTTCTTCATTAAAAAAAAGGGGGGGGGAGGGTTGAAACTTGAGCTGCTGAAACCAACCCATAAACCGTGGCACTCTTCCCATGCCCACCCTGCCACTCATCTTGTCCTTAGAAACATGGTTTCCTTTCCTTTCCATCAAATTGAGTCCAATGCAGCTTAAAAAAAAAAAAAAATCTACTTGAAGCACCAAAAAATGAAAAATTGCTTATATTAGGTTTATTTCCTTGGGTTTTATGTTTTTAATTAAAAAACCAAAACTCAAAGTCTATGCTTAAAGCTTCATTCTAAGCGTATTCAAAGTGCATGCCCTCAGTGGGTGGGGATGAAAGCAGTTTTCTCTTAGGGGGCACTGGGTTGGCTGCCTGTATTGCTACTTGTTTGGAAATAATTGTGTACTCAGGAAATCTGTTCATCGACTTTGGTAATGATCTGTGTTTAATCTGCTGAAAAGGAGAACAAGAATCATAAAATCACAGAATCATCTAGATCATCGGGTCCAACCTTTAAGATAACAAGCTAAGATATTTTATCCTGATCAACTTTCTCTTTATGACAGGTGTATCAGCATGAGTAGTTTATCCTTTTGTTCAATCAGTACTTATTGTTTCAGAGACGTTGCCTTAGGGCTGCTGTATTAAGTCCATTGTACTGTGTTGTATACTAATGCCCTATTTTCATGTGGCACTGCAAGTTCCTTACACTGGGATGTGTTTCTTAACTTCTGCTATAACAGTAAGAGCACCTATACCTCACTTTAAACATGTAAATAGTTATTCATCTGAGTAGTGATGGTTTTGGTAAGAGGTGTCGCCTTAATATTTCACAATAAAAAAGTAAAAAATGATCAGTGAAATATATGTAAAATGTTTCTGTTTACCCAGCTGGACAAAGCCATTTTTAGAAATTGTTTAAAGTGGATGGATACTGATGTAATTTTGGAAAATGCATTAAACAGAGAAAAATGTTTTATTGTAAGTCAATACCAGGAGGGAAGGAACTACAGTAAAATTTGCTGTAAGCAATCTATCAGGGGAACAGCAAAAACTGACCACTTAATGGACATGGTCCTCTAGTATAATTGGAGAATAATTTACTGGATTTTTTAGGGATATTCAGAGGCTGTTTGTAGACAGAACTGTCTGATAAAGTTTGTATTAGTCATAAAAGCAGTCTCTCTCTTTGATTTAGTAATCGTTCTGTAACAAAAAGTCTTGCATAGAGTAATGTGCTGAAATATGTGGTTTCCCATGTGATGCGTTACTGTTTTTCTAAATATGTTTGTTATTAAACCTTCAGTACACTTTTCCCTTAAGATGTATTTCACAGTGAGGCTACTGGAAGGGCCTTCTAGGGTCTCTACTTGTAGTTTGAAAAACCGAGTGTTTTCCAAAACAGGAAAATGTTTTATTAAGCAATAGGGAGGTCAGTCATACAATGACAGTGACTTCTGACTGACTGGCTGTATGTGGTTGAGGGAAACTGGATCCTATTCTTGGCGAGAAGAAGATGTGGCAGTGATAAGCTATACAGAAAAGTTTTCCCGTGGAGTATCGCCAGGAACCATCATGCTGTACTCTGTAGCATAAGTTTCTCAAAAATACTGAGTATAATCAATCTTATATCGAAGACTTTGATCTGTTAGTAATATGGAGTATGTTTATAAATAAAACTCTCCATAGTCACACTTTATGTATTAGGTTCTCCATGATGCATGGGAAGATTATGCTTCCAGAGAACCTGTGATGCATCAAAGTGACTCCAGATTTCGTGGATTTAGTCAGGCAGACAATTGCACAGAAGGCTGCTCCTTATTGACAGCCATTTGATATTTTACTAATGGCAGCATATCACCACCATCGGCAAGTTTCAGATGAGGAGTATGTCCCTGTATGCCCTGGTCATAGCAGAGACAACACTCGCCTGATCAAGCTTACAGTCCAGCCATCTAATTAGAGACAGAAGGTAAGAGAGAGAATTCTTGTCAGAGGCAGTGTTCTTTTAAAAACCCAGCTGTCTGATTTGTAAGGGTCTCTGCTTTTACTGAAAAATCAGATAACTTCTGATCCTGACTGTGCTGCATCTGGCCTGTTGGCTCACTGTAAGGCCTGCAAAATGCTGAGGCAATAGCGGGTATACAACACCGGCTGACTGATCAGATTTATATCCAGCGAACCCAGGACTACATTTGTGCCTTCCCTGACTGGACAGCAAGGAATGCTTTTGCACTCAGAAGGCAAATAAGAATAGCTCTGCACTGACACTTTGCTAAAGTTAAATCTATTTCTAAACTACTGAGGGAAGTCATCACATTGAGAAAACAAAACTGGCACTGACTAGAGTTCGGAGTTATTTTCAAATGCTTGCCTTCAGCTAGTAGTTGCCCTTTGTAAAAACAATGAAGATATTTTTGTGCAGCTGGTTCTATAGGGAGGTTACACCTTACATGGACTCAATATTTAATGAATGTGATGCTTTATCTTTAGGCTGTATCTCAGGGGGTACATGAAAGGAGGAAAAAGGCAACATTGAACAAGAGCTGATTGGGAATGGGAGGAGGTAGGAGACAGCAGGTGGTAGGCAGTTATGGCCCGTTGTTGCTTTAGACACTAATACAGCATGTTTATTACATTGTTTTTACCTTCAAGCAAGTTTTCTTGTGTGTATTTCACTATTCTGTTTGCAACCATGCAGCTTTAGGATTACATATAGGAAAGCCAGTCTGTGAAGCATCCGGACTTTCAGAAATCAGTTGTGGAAAGATTATGAAAACTGGACGTAATGCAAAACTCAACACAAGAAAAGGACTCCTAAGAAACAGCGTGAAACCCACTGTGCTGTTAAGTGCCTCCAGTGGCTACACTGGAGCTGCAGCAGTTTGCCCCATGGAGGATACAGCCCACAGTTCTTAACTTGGTAATTTCCCTTTAAGGATCAGATAAACAAAAATGTCAATGACCTTGGCAACATGACATGAGTGTCTTAGTTTCACTAGGATGAACTGTTCTTGGAAAAAATTCTCCCCTGTCTGAGTCACAACCAGGTTTTTCCTTCTGGAGTAGGAATGTGTGTTGCTCTTCCCCCTTCTCCCTTCCCAGTCAGCAACGCAGGCAAATTCCAGCTCACTAGTCTGGCATTTCAATTTCTGTAGGGTCTTCTCATGTTATGCCAGTGTAGAAGGTTTCACATTTTTTGTAACATTCTTTTGAAACAGAACTGCTCCAGAGCAACTTGCTAGAGTCCTGTAGCTAGACTTTGAAAGGGATGAGGTTTTGCCTTTGTTCACAAAATGGATGAAAGTGAATTCTATTCATTGTGGCATATAACATAAAGAGAGGCCCGTTAGCATTGATTGCAGACGTCATTAAATGAAGGCTTAAGAATACACTGGTAGGGATATTCACGTGAGAAAAAAGACAATGGCTACAATGCCATTTAAACATTAATTATATTGTGAATAATAGATGTTTTTACCCGCTGTTGAACAAAAGAAGTAAAAATGTATGTATTGTTCAGATCAAACTGCATTTAATGACTATTTCTTTCGATCTTTCTTTCTACAGGCATATAAGAAAGAAATCACGCAGGCGTTTCACATACTTTTGAGACAGTCAGTGCTGATGGCAGTGCTGTTAATCATTAGTGAAGTGTCCAGAGCAGTCGGTGATATGGAGGATGCAGATCTGATGGCTCCCTCAGGTCACAGGACCTATGGATTGAACACTCTGAAGCAAAGAATTGCTCCCTGCTCAGCGGACTAGGAAGTATTGAGATGGATCCGCTCTCAGCCCCTTGGTCTGATGCTGCTTTGTTACAGAAGCTGGTCATGTTCACCACCAGGTTGGAAAATCCTTCTGTCCCAGTAGCTGTCAAAGCATTTTGAGTAGAGTAGCTTAGCTGTAAATAGACAGAGGTCCTTCCTTTGAACTTGCCTGTCTCAGTGGTAGGACACTGATGTGACAAGTAGGTAACATCTGTGCAAGCCTTTGCCCTGATCTCTTAGTCTGACCTTCAGTAACACCATTTTCTGCAGAACAAAGGAACTGTAGACTGGCATGAGCCTTCTCTGTATTACACCACTTTGAAATAGCTCTTAACAGCAGTACAACAGCCAAAAATAATTACGGTGAATTCTCCATTATCTGATGGAAAGAAACAAGCATTTTCCCAATAGTAGAAAACCATGGATGATGCAAGTACTGGGAGCAGTCACGGAACCAGCTCTCATAAGACTGGCCAGACCTAGGAGTATCTTTGCACTGCACCCTCAACACTCCAAACTAGAGGAGGACTTACTCATTCAGACACAGTGCCCAACCTGAACTGACTCTCTGAGTGCGCCACATTGCAACAGAGCTAACAAGCTTTCTAGGAATTCAGAGTGCTCTGCAGCATAGTAGGAACCAGATCACGATTGATATGGCATGAACACAAGTACATAAAATCTGCTGGCCTCATGCTGGCAAAGAAGAGCCCTGTGGATGCACTCCAAAGGGTTCCACAGTACTGGTTCGGCATACATTGTGCGGAGACAACAGGTCTGGCTCTCCACTGAGAGAATCCCAGTCCAAGCCTACGCTGTATTCAGTGCAAAAACTGCCGCACTACTCCCGCATTCTGCCCCAAGATAATATATCAAGCATTCTGGATAGGTTCTTGCAGAGCCAGCTGCACTGTTTTGTCTTCTGCAGCACAGTTAATCAGCAGTTACAGATCCACTACTGACAAATAGTCAAGTGAGGAATATATGGAGAAATGTGTTATGCTCATGCCACTTGGATTCTTGATGCTTGCTATCTTGCCACCTGCAAGGAAGGTATGGGAATCAAAAGCACTGTGTTGTCCATGAAACCTTGATACTATGCTATTGCTCTCTTTTTACCTCTTACAACAACCTCAAACATCTTGAAGGCAAAGCTGCAAGAGTCTGCCACTGGCAATCCATGCTCAAAAAGAATAGCAAAGAGAATGATGGGAGGTGAGAAGAAAAAAAGAGATGTGAAAGGAAGATAAAAGTTATCTATCTTGAGTGTATATCCAAAAGTGCCAAACCTACACACTGTCTTTAGCAGTTATATAATAAACTTCCATGTTTTATTAATAAACTTGAAACTTTGCATCGTGATATTCTACTTGCAGCATAACCGATACCGAGCCAATAAGAACAAAAGCTCCATTCTCACCTCTAAAAAAGCAGTGAAATTGAAAATCCAAATTGAAATGAGTCATTCTTTTTACAGTTAGCACTTACCTATTACAAGGTGTTTGTTAATATTTTTGTTCTTTGTAATACAAGCAATCTCAAGATGAAGTAATAGTAATGAGTTACACTGCAAGTTTCTTTAGTAACACAATAAATAAAAATAAACAAATGCAGTATTTGCCATTTAAAAAATTGTAAAACACACCACGGAGACAGGATTTGTAAAAATTTCATCTGGATTTCCAAATAATGTAAAGTAAACTTTTCTAAATTATTCAACCATGTAAAGTTCTTTAAAAATAACCTCACATGCTCTGTTTAAACTGTATTGACAGAGTTCAAATCACACAGTGAAGCTAAAGCGAAATGGCTGAATAAACGACTCATATTCTCAGTTCTCAGAAAACAACGGGATTGAGCATAGTCTTGCATTTTTCCTGAATACATGTAATTTTAAAAATAAGTTTCATTTATAGGCAGTATCTTCCTTTTCCTTTCCAAAGCAGGTAACAAAAATTCCACCCTTCTAATGGCTCGTGGAAGTTTCTGTTCAATTCTGATAATACCCAGAAGTATTGTCCATATACAGTCAGAAGGAGAGCATAGAAGTCTGCTATAAAATTAAGGATGAGAAAAACTACAGGGAGATAAAGTGACACAGAAATGTGGTATCCATACAGCTTGCGAACAATTCCACAAAAGGCAACTATAAATTCCTGCCTAGAGTGTCTAGATAATACTACAGGTACCTGCAGCCAAGACCAGAAAAAAAACCCAGAGTAAACAAACAATATACCCAAACCGCCTGCTAAAAATGATGTTCTAAATCCTTTATTTTTTGTTATTAATATTACTGTTTGTGTCTCCCTCCTGCAGCTCTTGGCAACCACTGAACTTAAAATATTTGGAAAAACAGTTCTTCCCACCTCATCCGTGCCTCTTCTTAACCCCCGAAATCATTAAGCACTGTGGACCTCGCTGAAATCCTGTTTACTAATGCTGCTTTGTTACGTGGGTATTTTCAAGTTTTTAGAGGAACTTTTTGTTCCTACAGAGCGAAGTCTCCTCATGTCGTGCTGCAGCCAAGTTAGCCAAGGTGCTGATAGCCCCCTGCAGTGAAGGAACATGAGGAGAGAGAAATAGGGAGGGAAACAGAGCAGTCTTTTCAACCGTCAACATTTATTTAAATGTAATCATTAAATTTGGCTGTTCCTTGGGCCATGTGGTGTCTGCCCATTCTGCAGGGTGGGGCTGGAATTACTGCTGGCATGAATTTGTTTGGCCTCTTATTTTCATAACCCTTCAGAGCCACACGACGGGAAAACAAGAGGCCACATAAGTACATTTGAGGGCTAAATGTTTGTCTGGCATGCTTGCATCATTCAGGACTTGGAAGGGCTGAAGAAATTCTCTGAGCTTAGCGAACGTGAAGTGAGCTGCTTAGTTTAATATGCAGACAGAGGGCTGAGAAGGATACAGGAAGGGAAAATACTCCTGCAGGTACCAAGAGGGGTCAATATGTGGGATTCAACTACAGAGGAGAAAATGGGTAAAAGATTAACTTTGTTATCTTCTATTATTATGGCTTTAAATCCACTTATATCAAGAAGATTAATGTGGCTTATTGTACCATGAGGCTTCCTCTCCTACAAAAAAGGGATGCGCCCCTTCATTTCATCCATCTCCCTGATTTTCAGGAGCTTTTTGTGACTACTTTTATTCACTTGCAGATCCTCCAGTTTCTCGTGTAGTGTCTTGGCCCCTACCTTCTCAGAAACCTCACTGTACAGCGCTGACCTCACCTCTTTGTGGCTACCAAGTGTTAGGAGGATATAGGTTATAAATGGGAAGTGATACAGGAAACAGGTAAGAAATAAAGAAGGATTACAAAATAGAAATGGAAAGAGGAGGAAGAGAGAAGAAATTGAGATAGTGACTGAGGTGACAGTGACAGATGCTTATGGTTACTATTGGTACAAAGGGACTGCTGGTCTTGCAAAGTGCCCACTCTCTGCTTCTCAGACCAAGACTTTGCTTGGTCTCTTTCAGAATATAAATCCTTATTCTCAGGAAAGGCCTCAGTGGATGTTTTACACGTTTGGCATATGTTTGTTCTGATGCCTTGACAGACTGCACATTGGAAGCCTTCAAATGTTTTCAGACCCGTTTGAAGACTGGAGAATCTCTGACTTTCTTCACTGCTTGTTGAACATACAGAGATTTTACATCCCAGGTCACATTTATAATACGCAGCTGTTGTTTTTGTGACATCTTGGCTTAGAAGAATGGGATAAAAGCTGGTCTAAGTGCAGTTCTTGTCTTTTTATACTGTAATTAAATTCTGGATCTTGCCTAAGAGGGATCTTTAGAAAAGAACTAGAAATCAGTTCTCCTGGCATTATTCCTGGCTTATTTACTTTCCAATGCAGTTAATGGATAGGAAAAGGGAAAGGATAAGGAATCATTTTTAGCTGTGCTACTTGGAGACCCATTTTGGGGGTAATACTCTGAAGAAATTGGAAGTGAGAGGCTGGTAGGTAAAAAAAATAAAAAAAATCTTTAACGCATAACTGCAACTAGAAACTGTACGGTGTTGAGTCACTGAGGCTTAAATCCCTGTGGGGACCTCTTAGGAAGAATTACTTAAGATTTTAGAGCCAGAAGGGATCAACAGATTGTTAGGTTGACCTACTGTTTAACAGGGGTCATGGTATTTAATCCAGCTAATTTTGTAACTACCGGAAAGCTTGTCTTTCCCAAAGTCAGGTGGACTCGATTTGGAGGTTTGAAGGGGTGAAGAATTCAATGCATCAGTTAACAGTTTGCCCTTGTTGTTTTAAAGATGTTGAGTTTATGTTTTCCTCCACTTTACACAGCTTCAGCCTCTTTTCTTTTTCTTGTTGTTTTCTTAAGCTTTTTTTTTTTTTTTTTTTTGGTTTGTTGGAGGTCTTCATTACCTATTATTTTCTTGGTGTGAAAGATGCTTGCAAAGTGAAGGGTGTTTGCTAGGTACAAAAGATGTGTGACAGAAGGGACAACTTCTCTCCAGATAGAAGTAATACGAGTGACCGAAAGGGTAAGAATATATTCTAAAGAAAATTGCCTTATTCTGAAGTATGCTGTATGTAGCTGGGTTCTTCCACAGCTGAACTATTGCTGTTCCAGTTTGCACGAGGTATTGATGCTACCAGGCGAGGAGCACAGGCTCATCAATGGGTCTGCAGTATGACAGTAGGGTAGAACAGGATGCCCTGGAGACAGGATGATTCCAGCTCTTGGGACAGCTTTTGGCAACAGTTGCTGCCTATGTGGGATGTAATGAGAAGTGAGAGAGAGTGAAATGGCAGACTGCATGAGGCTGCAATGAGTCAGCCACTCCAAGGGGGCTGGAAGAAATGTATAGTCTGTATAGAGGAGCACTGGGCTGCCCTGAGCTGGAGGCGAGGAGTTTGGATTTCTGCAAATCCAATTCATCTGATGTTCTTGGCAGTCAAGGGAGGAAACTCACAGCAGAGAGCTGTGGTGTGTGAGGAGTGATGACTCTCAGGCTGCCTTCTGGGAAGGCAGGCCAATAAACGTGGTTACCACGTACTGCAACAGCAATCCTGAAGAGGGAGCGTAAACTAATAGTAGTATCCAGGGCCATATAAATTGCCTCCTTTGTGATGGAGTGAGCAGTGTATGACTAAAGGCGAAAGCACTGCACAACTATTCACAGGAAAAAATTACGTATTGATGTCTCTCATAACTAATGAATTTACCTCTTTTTGCCAAGAAAGGGTAATTCAATGCATTAATTAAAATTCTTCTTCATGCAATATTTTTTCTGGGAATTTCATCATCTCGTGATCTTCATGCTGCAATCTATTCTTTTGTCACTTCTTCTAAACACTGGGTTTGGTTTTTTTTTCTGTCCAAACACGAGGATCCTTTCCACACCCTTGTTGCATTTTGGAGTTTGAAAATTCAGTCTCAGAATTCCACTTTCTCTTGTTAGTGGTACTAATCCAGAGGATTTGACATTTCACTTATCAGTCTATGTTACTGAGAAGTATTATCAGAAGTATTGGAACATAATTGTGAGGTAATATGGTTTTGGAGGAAAAAAAAAAAGCACTAGGTACTTTCAGGTGGTCACACAGTGAAATGTCATTAATGCTGTGTAATTTGCTTGAAGCAGTCCAGTTTTGGAATGTGTGGCAGTGTTTCATTGCATGAAAAATTACTGTTGCTTCAGCTGCAGCCATATCCATCTCTCCCGGAAGACTTCCAGCTTCAAAGGGAAATCTGTTTGTGCATGTCTGAACTGTGTTTTTAGCTGCAACATAATCTTTTCTGTCTTCTGGCTGTCCATTAGAAATTGTAATGAAAACAAAGCACACGGTCCTTTCAGCCTCAGTGTAACCTTTCTCTTTCTTTGGAAAAAAAAAGTTCCTCAACCCAGAGGGTAACTCAGTTACTGAGTTACATCCTTTCAGATGCTTTGAAGGAAGGCTTTGTTGGAGCTTGTGCATGCTAATCTGTAAAGTAAAGCATAAGGATGGCACTTTACCAAGGCAATGTCAAAAAATAAATACATTCGTCTTCTAACTCATGCCTTCACAACAACTGATTCATATTAAACAGAGGTCAATTTCATGGGCTGAATAGTCAAGTTCTTAAATCTTTAGTTACAAAAACATATTGTCATGAAATGATCTTCAGTGAAACTAACATTACTCCTTAACACACAGGAGACCAGAAACGCTGGCAATGGGAAAACCATATAACAAACATTTCCGCACTTTCAGGAGAGCAAACTAGAAAGTAAAATCAATGTGTAATGAAATGGACTTCCCTCATTTATTTTCCCTCCATGAGTAAATGAGCTATAATAAACAGTAAAAATAAAGAAGTCCTAGCAATTGACGACCCCTCACCCTCACCTCATCCAAGCTGCTTTTTAAGGCATTTTTCATACTCTTCGTTTGTTTATTGCTCCTCTGCTGCTTCCAAGCTGACCTTCAGATAGGATCCCACCAAGAGTTTTGCAGGAAGTAGGACAGGGCACCAGAAGTGAAAAAGTAATTAGCTGGAATGATGGTTACAAAAATATGTGAAAAGTAATTGTATCAGGACGGTTCCTGTCTTGCTCTGAATATTTTCATTGATGTTTGTCTCAGACCCTTTGGGAAATTTTCAGACACATTGATATTCTATGATAAATTTCTGTATTATTTCTTATATTTTCTTACGGCTCCTCTATGACCATTCCTGTTGTTCCAGGATGCCCTGTTTCCAAAATAGTAAGGCCATCATCATTATGATTAAGTAATAAGGAAAAATAAAAAAAAAAAAAGAAAAGAGAAGAACTACATTCTTCTCCATATAAATTCTCCCTAATTGCACATATACATGAAATGTAAATTACTTCATATAATGAAGGCTGTGCTAGGGGCTATCTTCATTATGTGATTTAGTCTGGCTTAAATAAGATACACAATGGAAAGCAATTAACTTCTCCCTCTGGTAAAAGTAATTTCTGTGTGGTTTGTTTTGTATTTTATCTAGTCAGCAAGGGCTGATGATGGAGTACTGAAAAAATACAAACCAAAAGAGATTAAAGGCAATTTGGTACCATGCAATTTGAAGTAGCACAGAGATCTGTACCAGTCATCTGCAGTAAACCACATGTATGGCACATGTAATAGAGCAAACATTTTTCAGAGTTGTCCATTTTTGTTTTTCAAATATCTAAACATCTACACACATATAAGCATATATACATACATAAAATGCCAACCAGGATTTTAGCTAGCATAGCGTCACAAATTCTTAATATATTGTTGCTCAAGGTACTTCTGTTTTTTCAAAGGAAAAAAAAAAAAGTTAAGTTTTTTTTTTCCTAATAATCTTGTACTGTGTATACTTCCCTTGCCATTTCCAGATATTTGCACTGGTATCTGGGGCAGATTTCTGTTTCTTTTGTGGAAACAACGGTCTGATCTGTCTGCCACTAACACGAGTTCCACCTAAAATATTACGATGGAGAAAAAAGTTTTTGTGTCTTCTGAAGACACATAGGTGAATGTGTTTACAAAATGCAAGCATACACTTATTTCTTTTTGTGACTTTTCTGTTAGGCCTATGAAGCAAAGGGTAACGTTAATCTTAGTACTTCCTGGTTTTCAATTCTGTAACTGCAGTATTTTTCTTTAGTATTTATTTACCTGTCTGTCACATGTAGTCATCACAGTTTCACCTACCTCAAATGACATGAAGCTAACAGTCTTGGGTGCTTGGGACAGAATCAGTGCTGAAGGAGATGTTTTAATGTATTTTTCCTGGCATCAAAGCATCCCACAAATACTGGTAAAAAGCCAGTCTGCATATAAATTGCGTTAAAGGGTGGGAGTCTGTGTCATGCTGACAATAAATTTTGTGCAATACAAATCATGTTTAACCCCTAAGGCTAGGTGAAGGTTAAATGCCATTTGCTTGTAATCCAAGTGTTATTTGTTTGATAAACACCTTTTGCCATATATAGCATAAAGCTGAATGAGTTGTTTGGCGTGTGGGTACTGCAGTGTCAGAAGGCCTAGCCTACCACCACTTTTCTCCTTTACACGCTGGTGTTTGGCAATGCAACCCGTTCAGAGCAGGCAACATGATTTTACTTCTCTGTAAGCCTTCTGCCATTTTTCCTTTTCGTATCTCAGGCTTGGGAATTAACATGATTTAGAGAACTCGATAAATCAGCTGCCAGGGGAGATGGTCAAAGAATGCGACGTTGAAAAAGCCCATTTGACAGGTTTGCTTCACGTCTGCCTCAGCAGCATACCTGCCACACCAATATTTTCAGTGTGAAACAGATGCTAGAATTTGTTTGCATCAGGTCTCTGTTGCTTAGCAGAATTCAACACATTGCTCTTGCCAAGACTCTAAGCAAATGATGCCTATTGTACATTTTAAAGTTTTCAGTAACTGACAGCTAAAGTTTGTAATGCAGAAAAGGTAGAATGGAAGAAGTACTGTGGGCTTGAAGTTGGTGCTGCCAGCAGAGAACACTTGCCTTGGGGAATGTTTGAACCAGTGGTGTTTTCTTGTTGCCATTACTTATCATTGTTTATGTAGAATTAATTTCCACAGAAAATATGAAGCTTGCAAAAGTTAAATTTGGAAAATCATTGAAACAATTTTGCCAAAACCTGTGAATTTTTGAATGAAAACAGTGCCTGTGTAGCTGGAATTAGGGCTCCCTATGCTCTTATTCTTCCCTGTTGCCTGGGCTTCCCAACAAGGCCATTTGTTCCTTTTCACCTAGTCAAGAGGGGAAAGAGTGACGAGCGAGAAGACCCTGCCCACGGATGCAGAGCCTGACGGGGGACCCTTCCCACGGAACAACATGATCAAATTAAGTTGATAAAACAGACTTTCCCCACACACAAGATTCTGCTGCTTCCCTGGCAGGAAAAGTCTCGTTCTGCCCCAAAAGCTGGTCAGCCCAAGTGCTCCCCTGTCCTCCAGGGCAGGGCGAGCGGGGACAGAGACCCGGGAACCAGTGGCCCCGCGGGCGCGTCCCGCATCCCCTGTGCCGAGCAGCGGCTCCACCCTCCGCTCGGTGGCCGCACGGCCACGGCGGCCAATCGGCGCCCGCGCAGCCGGCGCAGAATTTGCATGTGTTGTCGCGTTGCCGTAGCAACCGTGGTGGAGCGCTTAAGCCAGCGGGCCGGTTCCCAGCGAGATCCCCGGGGTCCAGCCAGGCGGGCGGGGGGAAGCCCAGCTTAAGAAGTAAAACGGAGGGGAACCTAAATATACGGTGTGGGGGGAAATATGTTCCAGGTGTGTTCGCCTAACTCTGCTCTTTTCTTCCATAAAGGGCAAACGGAACCGAAAGGAGACATCAAGAGAAGCTCAGATCTTGTGAAAATTAGGAAATTTTGAGCCATTCTTTGGAGCAAAGGTAATGTTTAGGAAGTCATTAACAGTGCGATGCCTGGAATGGTCTCCTAAGCGTCGCATCTGAGTAAGTGCGTGGACTTTTTTAGCACAGGAAGGTGGAGGAATGGTTGGGTGAGGAGGCGCTGTGGTTTTCCTTCAGTCGTGAAGTCTAAGCAACAGGCACAAGCGGTTGGGATCCTCTGAGCTCAGATCTCAGTTTTTCCATTTTTTACCTGTTTTCCTTGTGAAACTCAGGTGAGAGCACTCATAACACACCTGGCCTGAACCTCAGTAAACCAAGGATTAAATAACACAGTCCTGTGTCCTGTCCTCATCCCATCGCATCAGTGTTTGACATTGAAGTACCAGATGGCTGGATTCCTGCAGAGCTCAGGGGCCCAGCTATAAATAAGTGAAAAGGCCGATGAGCAAAGAGTTGAGTGACTTTCTTCCCTCAGACCAGCTAGCTGGTAATAAATGGGTGTGTAATAGTGTGTACTGCAAGGATAATGCATTTATTCTCTGGAACTCATCTCTGCAGAGATTTGCCTGGCAAGAACAATGTGTGAGGAAACAGCACTTACAAGGTCAGATGTTCTGATTTCCTAACTCCTCCCTTCACTTTTTCTTGGGAAGTGGACCGAGTTCATGTATGTGTGTGTTTTAAGGGGCAGAAGAATACAACTGGAATCATCATGGGCAACTATTTGAATATTGAAAACTCTAAAGGTTACTCTGTGTAGAAGACAAGCCTACCTGGGACATAATTACTGATTGTCCCATGTAACAGAAATTACCGCTTTCAGTTCTATTCCTGGAAAATATGTGGTGCTCAACACTAATGAGAAGATTCACTTTACAAGCCAGAATTTTTTTTTCGCTTGGAAAGCCCAAGTGAAACAAAAAATTTTGCTGTCATTTCCATTTCTTGAAGCCCATTACAAAATTTCATCTTAAGTTACTCTCAGTGAACTGATCACTCAATTTATAACTTCATTAATGACTTCATTACAATTTTTCTTTTTAATTTAAATTTACTTTTCTATTTACTTTACTAGACATTGATCTAGAATGGGATGTGGACTGGTTTCTAACCAGGTGAAATTATGGTTCCACAGTAAAGAGCCCAGACATACATGGGCTTTTTCATGTCTCTTCATTTAACCCACATTATCTGGGGATATTTCAGGCTTCTATTCCAAATGTATTTCTATTGGCTTCCGGAATTTAATAATATTCTGTTAACTAAAGAATTATAAAACAGAAAACAGGACAATATAGAGAGATACAGAGGCAACAGCTTCAAATATAAAGTGAGAAAAAGACCACCATTAATCACTAAAGAACATGATCATACAGAAGCACCAGGTACCAGTGATACCAGGTAAAACTTGATGAAGTTTATCAGCCATATCCTCTCACACCAATTATAAACTACTCTTGGTCTAATCTGGGGGAGGAAACAATAATGTAAAAGAATGATGTTTTTAAGATTTGTTGCCAAAGAGATCCCTAAAAATTAGTGTTCTCCTAGCAGTAGCCATCACCAGACTTGTGCTATAATGCTCTGAAGTCTCATGCGTGATATGATGAGTGTTTTGGTAGCCATCCTAGAGTAGTTTACTGTAACAGAGATTTAGTGGGTGGCCATTTTCTTTTTGTGTCACTACCTCATGAATGTATTAGTATGTGCTGTATTGTTCACTCAAGATACCTGATAAGTATTTAATAACTTCTCGTTAGGTTTACCAATATTTTGCAAAAGAAATGGGATGTCCAGAGTTTTGTTTTTAGCCATTTTCCACTTCAGATCATTTCATTGCTTGTCTAGGTTCCCTCTGTTGGTTCTCTGTTACCGTGGCTTTCTGGTCATCATTTAGTTATCATATTACCTTTAATAGCTATGTTCCTGCTGAACAGAGGAATTGCCATGGTAATCAGATTATCTAGCTGAATAACCTGTTCATAACAAAAATAGCAGAAATCTTAGTTAAGCGCTTGTCAGCAGGAGCAGGTTCTTTCTATTGAAAAATTATTAAGGTTTATTTACACTGTAAAAGATGAGAACATTTACCTCTTCTGATTATTTTACCCTGCATAATGTAACTGTGATAAAGCAAAGTATTGAGAAAAGTCTTTCCTGCACTGAATCACTCTACACACCTGGTAACAGACTCTCAGCACATGTACATTGCCATTTTTTTTTTTTTTAATTTTCACTGACTTGTGCCAGTTTGTACAAGATGACACGTCTGGCTTCTATTTTTGTGTCAGACTCATTATCGATTACGCATTTATCCCCCCACCCATTTTCCCCCCTAAAGGATCAGCCTACTTTCTTGACATTATTGCACAAATAGCATACTTACCATCAAAGTCACTGGAAATCAGACAGATTCTGCATGCATCAGTCCCAGAAATGGAAATATTTAACAAAGACACCTGAGCTAGGAAGTACATGTAGCTCACTTTGAGCTGAGAAAACTTAACTTGCTCTGATATCTGCTTGCTCTCATACTCCCGTGCCGTAGGCAGGGTGAATTATTTGTTATTCATTATTGGACGCATATCTGATATGCCCTCTGTGATTTGCATAATGTTGAGTATCAGAAATCTACTGCAGTAACTGACAACGATTAAGAAGGTGATGCATAGCATCCCAGTGTCACCCAGACTGGGAATATGTCTATGCTGATTCTCACACAGAAGTGTGGAGGGAGGGTAGCATCATTAATTTAAAACAGGAGATGAATGTGTTAAGTAATTGTATGTGAGTAGAACTAAGGTAGTCTTCACCCTGATAAGTTGAAGTGCATCACTAAGCAAAATATGAAAAGCAAGAACCTTGTTTATAGAGCATAAAGGATATCTGAGAGAGAATGGAGTTACAGGAGCAGGTCCAGAATTTTGAATTTTGAAATTCTGACAAATTACATTTTTTAAACTAAAAATGTTTCACTTTTCCCTTGTATTTTAACTAGTAGCAGTCATAATTCCTTCATATAAGGTTATGATTTCAATCAAATCAAAGGAATTCTTTCTTATGTTTTGGCAGAGGCAGACATAGTCACGTGAAAGAACTGCTGGGTCGCAAGAGCCAGTCTCCAGGTTTCTCTGGCAAAACTGTCATAAACTTAAATCAAATAAAGTTAAATAAAATATACTTAATTACTACATAATTATATGTAGGGTCTCCTCAAATGCCAAGTATACAATGACTGCTGTTGACATCAGTCAGAATTTTGGACTGATCCATAAAGTTTTAGGTAGGAAGAGATTCAGATTCAGAGAAAGATATGGGCATTTTAATAGGTAGGAGGAAAACTACAAAAACCTTTGACTAGGCTGATTGCCTCATCACAGCAATAGTTCTTCATCAGAATAATACAGAAATCTCAGGGTTATATATTTTCCTTCTCTTACCTTCTTTGCACAGACACACACACTAGTGATCTCTGCCTTATTTTTGTGTAATAGATACAGGTACATTTTTGAAGAAAGTTTTAGTTTTGTCAAACCAACATTTTAAACAATGGGAAAAATGTTAGAAAATTCCCAGACAGTTCTAGCCCATTTGTATACCTCAGAAAACAGTGGCTTTTTAACCTGATATATTTGATTTTAAGTATTCTTGCCTTGTCCTTCTAGCTGGCTGCATCTGCGTTTAATGAAGGCGTAACCACCAGCCTCTCCACTGCAGATAGCATGGGGCAGATGGTACTGCTGTATGGGCAGCTGATCCTCCGATGGAACAAGCTTCATACTTGGATGTCTCTGAGTGTGCATCACTCATAAGACATTTAAGCCAGGCTGCTGTGATGTTAGATTTTACAGACTTACAAAGTTGTGAAGCTGCCATAAGCGGGGGTACATGCCAATATTTGTGTGCTCAGAGCTTGCAAATGGTTTCTTGAGATAGGAGGATGCATAACAACATAGGTTCTGTTCAGCTATGACAAGATAAAGCATCCTGATGTTGAAAACTATGGATTTCCTTCATCTCAGTGGTCTTTAAGTTTAATCAAATATGAGATTATTCTTTTCACATGATCGAGGGAAAAGATTAGTCTCTAGGACTAATCAAAGGAGACTCCTTCAGCCAGGAACTGTGGAGAAAATGCAATGCTGAGCTGGAAAAATATGAGAGTTTTAATGTGTGGTTAATTTGCTAAAAATATTGTTGGAAACATAAGAATGTTTTTCCTTTTATCTTTCAGTGAAAAACAGATCCAACAGTAAGATACTGCAAATTATCCAATATTTTTGTCCAACTTATGTTTGAGCGCTTTGTCTTAATGGATTTCTAAAATTATTTATGATTGAGCAGTACAAAGAGAAACAAGAGAAAATGCAGCTTAAGATGTTGGTTTAATTTAATTTGCTTTCTCTTAAAGAATAACGGGAAGCCTCATAGAAAACATTTTATTTGGAAAGAGCCTGAAGCAAGGCTTTTTGGCAGTCAACTCAGGATGTCAGTTTGGTTCTTTCTGACACCTCTTTTTTACGTAAATGTAATGAAAACCCAGTAAAAAGGAGAAAAAAGACTTACCTTTGTTAGGGATCAGCATTAGAAAATCTTATGACCAGACTGATGTAGTGTTGGGGTGCCAAAAATCTAGATGAATATCCTTTTTCTGACTTGCTGTGTTATGCTCAGTGGATCACTTTGTCTCTCTCTAACTTTTGTCCTTGTAGACTGAGTTGTTCTCCTTTGTCTTTTTATACAGTCCATCCCAGATTGAGAAGCCAGGATCTCTGGGTAGGATTGTAGTGCAAGAAGTTGTTAATTGTTGCTTCTCACTTAAAGCTATTTGAGACTTCTGTAATGTATGTAACAGGCAAGTTAGGTATTACAATTGAAATAACTTTTCATTTAGAATACTTGCGAATTTAGACCAATTTACATGAATCACCTTCATTAAATGAGCCATGTAACAACAACTGTGAGGTCACAAACAGAAGTTAAGCACTCAGTGATGCACAGGCAGAATACAGCATCAAGCATAGCACTGGAGTATAGCACTGAAGGCAAACAAAGGGAAAACTTCTCACAGTGAAGTGGAGGTTTGCATAAATAAGGGCTTACACAGCCAGGAACTCTTGAATCCAAGATACTGGATTAACCAGTATCTTTTTGCAAGCTAAAATTAGTTTATTCTTTTTTGACACTGACTGATGGCCTGATCCATAGCTGGGTTTCCACCAGGATGTTGTATTTTAAGGCCTCCATTTTGGAGCCATATGCTTCCCCCTTCATTTAAAGTATCTCTGTGGCCTGTCATACACTTTCTTAGGCAGAACAACACACAGAGACATTCTCATTCTCTCTGTTATATGAGTTCTGTTTTTGTAAGCACTCTCCAATTATAGCTGACCTCTCCAAAGAGCCTCCTGGATGCAAGCCACTGCCATCTCAAGCAAGTTCTTCATATAAATCCTTTTCATAGCTTTATCTAGCACTGTTTTAAAAGTAGTAAAGGAATCAGTTGTTCCCACTGTTTATTTTGTTTGTTTACGGTCCTCCCTCCTAAATCCAGACTTGAAAATATTCTCTGCCTTTAAAGGGAGTCAAGCATGTCCAAGGGGTATTTCTTTGAGATGTACAAGCTTGAAAGCTCTGTGACCTTTGTTTTAGCTCTCTGTTTGTCTGGCGTGAGGATTCATCTTGTTCCTTTCTGTGCTGGCACATGGGAACAGTGATCCAGCCAGCCATACAGTTTAAATGGACTTTACAGCCTGATACAGGTGCACAGAGAGAGGATGTGATAGCAGTCTGTATTCATAAACTGTACATAAACAGATTCCCCAGACTGTCACAACTGTTGCTGTATTTTGTTCATTGAATAAGCACCGTTGTGTCCTGGCAGCAAGAGGCTTTATGCAATGTGTTCTTCCACAAGGTAAACTCTATTTTTTTTTTTTTTTTCCAGCTGGGAGGTGTCCATGTGGAATTCTAGTTAAGTCAAAGGCAGTAGTGTTGAGGATTCATTGGAAACAGCCAATTTAATCCCGCAGCTAGTGCAAGTATGTTTTGTTCAATTTGGTCAAGGAATCCAGGCTTATAAAATGACCTTATAATGGGTTTTGAGGAATTGTTTACATGACAGAATCAAGACAAATGAAAAACAGAGGGGGGTCACTCTTCAGAAACAGGCTGCATACAGGAAATAGCAAATGTATGTGTCAACTTTTCTTCCAAGTTCCAACATGGACATGAAAGAAAACATAAAGAAGGCCATTTCAGGGAAGAAGTTTCCACTTGCCTGTATATGTTGAATCACACATGGGAGCTAAGAGAATGCAGCATGACTGAAGCATGGATAATAATGCTATTGTTGCAATTTCTGGTTAGAATAAGCTCTAAAAAGTGTGCATGGCTTCCAGCTCCCTCTTCAGGACAAGAAGATAAGAGATGTCACTCTTGTCACTCTGCTCTGTTTTGGATAAGGGGAAGCCCTCAGCCTGATGCTGAACAAGATGTAGTATTTCTCTTGCTTTTAATTAAATTGAACTCATCCAGTAGTTGCAAGTACCTTGCCACTGCAGTTCATGAGATTTGTTTTTTAAGTACTGTACTCACTGGAACTGCGGAGGAATGTTTTCCCACAGCTATATGCAATGATCAACTGTACCTTCACACTTTATTAAATCGTATGTATTTTGAAAAGAAATGTTAAATCCCAATCCTGATTTACTTCTACATCTTTAACACTGAGCTTGAGAAAAGATTTAAACTGCTCATATGACTTTTCATTTCACATTGAAGTTACAGGAAGTTTCCAAATAATAACGGTCCACTTGGCAGGAATAAATGTAGACCAAATGGCGTAATCCCCACAAGGAAGCGTAATTCTCTTATGAAGTACTTACAATAGCAAGCTTGGAAATCCAACAATAGGTTATATTGTTAGTAGGTTGTTTATAGCATCTTTTATTGACTCATCCATTCGTAATGGTAACAGATTTAGTCACCTAACATTTTTCATGTGGCAGGCAGTTCAATGTCCACTATTGCTTTAAGAATCCTCTCAGGTAGCAGAAAGTGTCGTTCTGACAGTAAATAGGACAAAAATAAGACCTTTCAAAGTTTAGAAGTTCCCCGAAATGTGGCTGAACTTACTGATGCTCCCTTCTTGTGACCCACCAATAACCCTTATCTCCCCTGCCTTCATGACCCTTTAATGTTTCCCTGGCTCTCCATTCCCTTCATCCTCCTAAAGAGCTTGGCTATTTCCCAACTTGGATTTATCCAACAGGCCACCCTCCTTGGAAATTCTCCCAGTCTTTGAAAGGACCTTGCAGTAGAATAGCCTCGGTGCTAGTTTGCAAATTTTAGTTTTGCATACTGTTGAACCATTCACCTAACTGAATCACATGCATGACCTGGTTGAAACTGGCAAACTCCTGCAGTGTCAAGTTGTGGCACAAAATTGATTAGCCTTCTGTAAAGTTAAGATCAGAAAATTTAGGTCTCCTAAAAGGAAAACAAGGAAAGGCTTTGAGACTTGTTGTACAAGTAGTTTTTTTGTGATACTTTCTACACAGTTAATGAAGTCTTTGCACTAAGAGAACATTGCTGCTGAGGGCAAAAATTATTTATTTTGAAAGGGACATCACCAGTTCGAAGCAAGCTAGCTGCCCAAATATTATTAATTGCTACTGTCCAAACTGCTTGTAACCTTTGTTTCTTTGTTAGTTTGTAGTATGCGTTTTCAGTGGACATTTCACAATTACACATTCTGTAGGAGTCATACATAAAAAAGCTTTTTTTGATATCTGAGGCAAAAATTCCAGTGCCACAGCTTTGCTTGTCCTTTAACATATATTATACCCTTATCTGCTAGTTTCAGACATGAGAGGATGCTACAGCCTTGTACTTTACAATATATTTCCACAGACTGCCATTATCCAGTAGAGTTTTAGAGGAGTTGTTAACTTTGAGTGCAAAGTATGGTGTCCCTCAAGAATTTTATTTGTAGCAGGTAACTGCAACATACTTGTTCACAGAGATTTGTTCCAGTACAAATCACAGACTGGCTCTGATGGTCTTCGAATCTTCCAATTTGTGTACAAACAAATCTGAGCTTCTCAGGCGATTTTGTAAATGAGAAAGTGTCACAAGTGTCCCTGGAATATGCAGCTTTGTGAATATTTAAGCAAGCAGCATGAATGCAGCAATCTAAATACCTTTGTGTGCCTGGCAAGGTGACGAGTGAACCCGGTGACAACTTGATTTTTCAATGTTGCCCATGTCCTTAAGGTATCCCCTAGAATATTTATGACAGACTAGAATCAGCTCAGTGCTTCTCAGTAGCACAGGAAAAATTTGTCATCTCAAGAGTAATGTCAGAGCTGCCTCCTTGTCCTTGGGTGTACTAAAATTCAGCCCCTGGGTTCAGAGGTGGGAGTGACAAGGGTGAAGAGGCTGTTGAGTGGGAGCAGAGTTTCCCATGGTGACATGTCAAAAGAGCAGTTCAGAGCAGTTCCAGGCTGGTTGGTGGCAGCAGAGAAAAGAACCCGTGATGGGTCACTGGGATCTCTGGGTAGATAAGTTTGGGAGTTAGGAACCTCCTTAAAGTTTGGCAGGATTGAGATAAAGTTTGGAATATTCCTTGAGGGCAAAGTGACTGAAGTCAAAGGAAAGGCGGCCAACCCCAGAACAGCGACCGTTATGCCTTGACCCTCTCCTATGATAAAATAAGCAATAATCAGCTGTTTCTTTTATTATAAAGTAGACAATGGTGACCTTGCTGTCCTTGGTAGTCACCTGCCTATGCAACCTCTTGATTGCTTATGACTACAACTAGCCTGATTATTATTTTGTATTCTTGCAATAGAACAATACCCTCTATTCTAACATGCTTACAGTCTGAATTTTATTTTCTGATCCTTGGAGTACCAGTACAAAAGAGCATGAGAAAAGAACATTTATGTGATATGACACAAAGTTGTCTATATACAGGGATAGATTGCAAATTGAAAAACTGAAATATGTTTAACACTGTTTTCTTGAGACTAAACAAACACAGTGCCCTTAGCATATGGCATGTGCTTCAGCACCCAAAGCATCTCAGTGGCCCTTACTGATAAACTCGCTCTGTTTTATTGATATCTCTCCTGTACTGGGAGAATCAAGACTGTTCAGAGAATTTGAGAAGCTACTTCACAAGTGCTGTGTAAAGGGGCCAAATTATTTCCTTCCACCAACAGAACAGGAACATTTTCCTTGCTGACTGTCCCATTAGAGGTCCCCTCTGCAAATGGACTTATTTTCATTTCTCTTGAGACTGGGAAATTACATTTAACCATCAACATAAATGCCTTAGAAATTAAAGACTGTGTCAGAAATACCAGTTCTGTCAATAACTGAAAATAAAGCATATTGATATTCAAAACCAAGCTGTATTTCAGCAGCTTCACTTTGGGCAAACCCAACTTCTTTCACATCCTTCATGACTTTACACACTCTGAGACTAGAATTTCAGATTTATATTGTTCAGCTGATCATTAGGGGTAGGATATATTTGATGTTATTTGTCTGCTATTTAAAAATATAATAGAGTAGTAAGGTAGCTTGATCCTTGTGATAAACCACTGGTTGGTAACCTTGACAAGAGAGATGGTGTTTAGTAATATGTACTCATTTAATTTGTTTCAGGATCATGTAACACCAAAAAGCAAAACAAAACCACACAGAAACTCTCTTTCCCTATTGAAATTGCCATTAGGCGCAGTTTTCCAGCTTTGAAGTTCCTAGTATATTCTGGCCCATGAAACTGACTTAAGAAGATGGAGCATCATGCTGAATAGCAGATTTTCCCAAGCCCTTTATGTGTAGGAGAGAGAGAAAACATCTTGGAATGTTGTGCCCTCATGGAAACAAATGTCAAGAAAAATAATATGAACAAAACCTGTAACGCTCTGCCAAGTGCTGGAGACATCCCTGCTAGTGTCTCTACCATCTTGCCTTCAGAGCAAGTTTCACCATCTGACGTGTCAGATCTTCCCAGAATTTTGCCCAAAGTAGTACATCTTGAAGTTGGACCCCAGAAAAGGCGGCCAGGCACTGCAATAATATCAAAACGGTCAGATTCTTCAGATATGTCTCAGACGCCACTGAACCGGCCCGTCATCCCACCAAGAAGACCTTGCTTCAGGGTATGCTATATCTGTGGCAGAGAATTTGGGACACAGTCTATTTCTATACATGAACCCCAGTGCCTAGAGAAGTGGCGTACTGAAAACAATCAGCTACCAAGGCATCTCAGGAGAGCAGAGCCCAGGAGACCTCATGTCCTTACTGGTGGTTCCGGTACGCTTACTGCTGAAAACGACGCCGCTTATCATAGTGCTCAGGCTCAGCTCCTGCCCTGTGGAACCTGTGGCAGAACCTTCCTTCCTGACCGTCTCATTGTGCACCAAAAGTGTTGCAGAGGAGGTAGCAGCAGTCTGGGGCCGTCAAGTTCTAGAGCCCATAAATCTGGTAAAGTCCCAAGCTCTGGGTCTGGCTCAGCACGTGACGATCCATCTAAAGCGTGTCAAGGAAAGAGCAGAGCTGCACCAGCTGCATTAGACAAGGTAAATAGCTAAGCACATGCTGTATGAAAGGGTGTGGATGCACTTTGATGCTACGCACTCCAGGGGAGTCTGAGTTCACGTCAAATTTAAAACCACTTTCCTGCAAAAGGATCTTTTGGCTCTGTGCAAATGTTTCTCTGCTGAATAGTAGGTAAAGGAAAGGGAAATACTGCGTGCATAAGGAAAATTCTTTTTCCTATTTCTTTTGATTTTCCTGTTGAAAGGGGGTAGTCGTGTTCTCATGCTCTGTGGTCCTGTGAGGGTTATGACCTCAAAAGGGACCACTGTGTGCTATAGTTTCCTAGGAGATCCTGCTGAGCAGCTCAGGGAAGCTTTGAATGTTATATGTCTTAGCAGGTATTTTTATGTAGTTAACATGAAAGACAATGTTTTATTATCCTGTAAACACTCCAGTGATTTTCATACTTTACCATTGTTCTTAACCTTGGTGTGGAACACAAGTTTACTGAGGACTGCATGTTCAAAGGCAGAAACTCAGAGTATAACAACAACAAAGTAAATAGACTGCGCGTTTCTTTCCACTGAATTTGATTCAAGATCCAAGAATAAAGAAGCTGATTCACATTATCCAAAAGCTACAGGAAGATTTGGAAAATGGCGTATTTTTTCTGCATTTGTTTCTGCACAAGCTGTCTTTTGGCCAGGAGCTTTGTAAAAAGATGGACATCTAAATTTAGGCCCAGTGTCTAAAATAAAAGGCTTTATTTTATTTTATTTTTCAGTGGGAGTTGGACTCCTGATTGCCTATATTACTTTTGAAAATGGGATTTAGCTTTCTCCGTCATGAAAGGAATGAAATGCTATGCAGAGCATGTCTTTAAAAGTTCTAAAAGTCAAAGCATGCTGTATTTCAGTTTTCCAGCTGCTAAAGGACATGGAGGTGATAGCATTACTGCAAACAAACACCAGAACAACAGCTATATGAGGCATTTTTGTATTATACTATTTGAGACCACTAATTGGTAGATATTGGCAAATTAGGTCCTCTCCTCAGGTCTTTAATCACCAAATGTCAAATAACTCACAAACAGTTCAAAATGCTTCACAGGTGCATCTATAACTGTCAGAAAGGAGATGTTCTTGTTGTGTCACACAAAATTGTACCAAAGAACTGACATTGCTCTAAAGGTGATTGTTCAGTGATGAAACACATGGGTGTGGAGCAGAGTTTAGTCCATCACACATAATTCTGTATGTTTAAAAAAAATGGGGGGGTGGGGAATGTCCATAGATTTAAAGTAATAAAAAAACAAATTTAGAGTGTGGTTTGGCATTGAGAGTGACTGTAAAAATGTTGCCCGCTTGCACAACATATGTGCTCCCTGTGTGGATTCAGTCACATCTGCTGACTTGTTGAACAACAACAACATCATTACCACTTTTTACTTCTGTGAGCTCTGCAGAGCCAGAATGAAATGTGTTCGAATCTGTTCCTCCTTCTGTGTGAACAACAGGTTTCTTCATTTACTTCCAAGCAGTTTCAGTTCATCAGTTGCAGCAGAACTAATGAGACTACACAACTTACAGTTTCTAATTGACTCTGAAGGACTTGATTATTAACGATGGCTTTCAGGAAGGGATGATGGACTTTACCTCTCTGAGCTCCTTTATTTTATTATTTTCCGAGCTGCCCTTTTGTACAGAGGTATGCATTAAAGGCAGAGATAGGAATGGAAAAGTGAAAGAAATACCCTGTGAACCCAGGGAGTGTTCAGGACTGGCAGACTGCTTCTCAGGAGTGGTCAGAGGAAGCCTCTTTTCCATAGGTTTAAATTCTCTGTGTGAGGGTCTCCACCTCCAGTTTAAAGTTTTGAAAGGTCCGCACAATGAAGGATGTTGAAAAGCACTAAGCTCACAGATTTAGCATGGGCATGGGCATGGGCAGGAACAAGGTCTGTGTCTCCTCTACAGTCTTCCTCTTTTCCCAGCATATGATTTTAATTTTACTCACCTGACCAGCTACTCAGCTGCTTATTAATGACAGTATAAAATACCAGAGTGGAGTGAAATGGCAATCTGCTTTGTTCCTGTCAGGAAAGCATTTGGGGCAGTCCATGTCTCACTTAACAGACCTACTTACTGTGACAGTGAATTATTTAAGTCCCTCTTTAAACTCCTGATTTAGCAAAAAAATCAGAGGAAAGGAATAATTGACAAAAAAAAAAAATAAACCAACCCTTATATAAGTGTATTTAAGAACTGTAATGCTACTGTCAAATTAATTTATGCAACGAAATATGTCCTAAATTAAAAAGGTGGATTTTCCTTATTTTAAAAACAAAGATCTGACTGATTTGGTGGTAATACCATGTGAAACACATCTTAACTTCACATCTGCAAGGACTTCTGCCTGCTTCCCTCTGTCCTGGAGCTTTCTCTCCCTTAGCAGGCACAGGATCAACTAGGCCAGTATCATTACTGACAAACTCTTACTCAATTCAGCATTAAATGGATATTCAACAGCCTCTGTGAGCCATCTCTTCCACTGTCTTTGTTCTCAGAATGCCTGAACATGACAGACTTAAGCATGTCTGGCTGTGTAAAACAAAAAACAGCCTATACTTAAGAGACTCTCAAGAGTCACATCATCTTTGAAATTCTGGTTTGGATTCTGATGTGATACCCCAGACAATGGAAGTGATGTCCGGAACTGCTGAAACTCAGATTTGCACTAGAGCAGTGTGTAGGTTTTATTCTTTCATAGACCAAAATGTCTGCTACCTGTAAGCAAGTATTAATGACTTGTCATGGGTATATGTTACAGTTTTTTTGACAAGAGATAGTGCTGATCCTGAAAGCCTATCAGATGTGTCGCTAGCATCTGGTGCTGCCATCTGCTGTTTTCTTCTTATCAAGTTAACTCCCGAAAAATAGGATTTTGGTGATCTTTCCTTACTGTATTATAATGCATTTTAACACAGCATAAGACTTGAAAACTTGTGTAACAACAAAATGCTGATGTTGTATCTTGCTCTACCATAAAGTCATCTAGACATTAGGTAAAATGAAAACTCCTTCCGATGCTACGTAATTCTAATAAGGTGGGAAGTCAATGATAAACATTGTTTGCCTCAGTTGCAGCAGTTTTGAACATCTTCTTAGGAGAATATTGACAAATGTATTTGCAAATATAGAAAGCTAGATGAGAATGGACAGCAAATGGATGGTTTGAAAGAAACTGATTGTTATCATTGGGAATGACTGAGCTTCCTGCCTTTCTGCTTTTACACAAACGACATGTTCATCATATGGATTTATTTCTTTTAAAAAATAGCACATCAGGAGTAAAATGGGATATTCTAGTGCTTCCAATGGAGTAAAATCTTTAATTACCTACATCACCTGGCAGAAGTACCTTGCTGTTCAAGGAAATTTCATACACAGGTGTATGACCAGTACCAACGTGAATGTGCTGTTGTGTTGGGACAGTGGCTGCAACTACACCAGAAGACTGTGAAATGCGTCTTGGGATGGTCATGAGAGGCATGCCACAGCTTGTTCTTGTCCCTTATGCAAAACGCCTCTTACTCTCCAGAGGGGAACGTGTATAAAGGGCTGCTTTCATACAACACGATGCTGTTTGCTAAGTGTTTGTACCAATCTTTTCTTGAACCTCTGTTCCTTGGGCAATTCAAGCCCATGACTAGAGCAGAAGGCCTCCCCTCCTCCCATTGAAATATAGGGATAATTAAATAAATAAAAAAGGCAGGGGTGTGTGCAGTCCTGGACGAGAAATATTTATGGAGGGACATTTGGGAGTCAGTCTTTTTGGGTGTACTTAAGAAGAAATTAAAAGCTTTGTGCAGTATGGGAGGATTTGACCTCATGTAACACCATAACAGCAGCCTGGCGCTAACCTCAAGTAATGTCAAGTCTATTGAAAATACATAGTTGTGTAGCCCTCTGAGCTAAATAACTTCATTCATGGTCACGCAGACATACTTAGCAGTCTTGGATTAAAAAGAAAATAGTGAGACACCAGAGGAAAGCCTAACTGCACTGTTAGGTACTTGTAGGTATTTTTAGAATATCCTCAGGAACAGACCTTCCGTACAACCCTTTTTAAAAGTGAAAAACAAAGCAGTGAGCAGACAGCCTAGCCACTGGCCTGTGAGTAGTTTGGGTTGGAAATTTGTGGTGATTCCAAAAATAGTTTAGTTTCAAACTGCAGGCCTCCAGATGTGACATTTGGGATAGGCGCACTCTGAAGAGAAAAAGAAATGAAGGATAAATATCATCAGCTGAAGAAATTCCAAAATAAAGCTTATCATACTTTGGACTCCGCAGTTAAGCAACAAAAAAATGTTACAACCAATTGTAAGGATATTCTCCTTCAGGTTTTAGTTTTCAGCTTTTTAACATGTGAGTATTTGCAGAGAAAGATTTGTGTATTTAATTTAATGTCTGCTGATAGTTCAAACTCACCCCCTTTCTGGAAAAAAGAATTCCATCCTTAGTGAGATCTGATTCAATTTAATTAATTCTGGTCTCTGCTATTGTTTCTGTACAGTTTTTAATTGTGGAAGTTACAAAACAGAGACACTTCTATTTGAAGAGATTTCTTAAACATCTTTTTCACCAAAAAAAAGGATTTAGTTATGAATCAATCCCAGTTAATAACTTTGGAAAACAGAATCCTCTATTCAGCTGCAGGCCTGGTTTCGCTCATGCACAACACAAACCCCACCTATAAATGCTCTGTCAGAAGGAAGGGATCACAGTAATGCTCATTCAGTCTTTAGGTTTTCAGGTGAGACTACTAAGAAGACTAACTCAGAACAGTGGAAATGTATCCAGATCGCACTGGATGGAGATCACTAACACTTGTCTTGCAGGTCTCTGGCAGCTGTTCAATAGCAGGACATCACAATGACTGTAGAACAAGTGTAATGGATTTGAATGGAACAGTCAGAGATAAATGGTTATCTCCACTCACTAGGGAAATATTTCTAGGGTAAAATACTTAATTTTAACAACAATATTTCTGTGCATCTGTTAAATGTATAGCGAGTATTTAACTTTTTAAGTGATTTTTTACCTGTCTCATATCAGGACTTTATGTCTCCTTGAAGCCATACATTTGTTTTTATTCCACTGCCCCTCATGGTGGAAATGATTGTGCCAGTGAAGGCTAAGTAAGCATGATTTTCATTTGTACCAGGATTCCTTTTTCCTATTCTAGTAATATATAAGGAGTCCCTATGAAATGAACGTAAATTAAATTGCTCTTTCCTAGTTTTCAGGCAATAAGTAATCTGTTTTACTGAATGTTGGGAACCTAGCTAATGAAAATAGAAGAGGAAAATATGTTCCCAATGTTTTTACACCTAGTATTTTTTTAGAAAACCATTTCTAAAATGCTATAAGCATACCCATAACAAGCATGCACACTGAAATGAGTCTCCTGACCTCCAGAGTTTAGACTATGGTATCCTGATCTAAATGACTCCAGAGCCTACAAAGAAACATACACTGCCTTCAAAAGACTCTATCTGGACCCAGTCGTATCTCCAAATCAGAAAAGGTCTAGCTCAGGAGCTGAAGGAAGTAGGCAAAAATTGATAATGAAGAATTAGAGGGCATTCTTAAAACAGTTGTTGCTATATTCAGCTGTGAATAGGAAGTATTTAAAATACCTTGTTATCAAAGATGGCTAAGGAAATTCCATTTGAAAGTTAAGAGGACGAAAATGTCCTTGGAAAGACTGTCTTTGGATAAGTTGTATTTCCAATTCACTGTGAGAACTTTCCAGATGAAGTCCGACTTTTCCCAGCAAAAATACACTTCGTAGAGTAGTATTTCTTCATGTAATTGAGTTTACATGTGTGACACAGGAAAGAAAGCTTATGCAGATTGTTCACTAATGACATTTTCAGACTGTAGCATAAATGTGAGAAGAGCTGCCCAGAATTTCTTAAATACACTGATGGGCTGACAGAGAGAGTCATAAATACTGGAACAGGTTATGCTTTGTCTTACACAGCAGCAGAGGAAAAAATGAAATCTCCACCTCCCTCATTTGAGTGAGAAAGGCTTCCCGTGTTTGGTCTGGCATGACTGTCCCTCTACCTTTAGGAGGGCAGGGAATAGCTCATCTCTTGCTAGTATTCTGCAGTCAGGAGTGCAGGAATTGCTGGCAGTTGTGAGACCCACCAGTGTGCCTCAAAGTGCTGTCTGCACTTTATGCTACTCTTGGAGCAGGGGTGGTACTGACACCATGCCCAGACCAGGACGTGCCTAAGGACACAGTCACATCCATAATCTGCAATACCACAGTAATTATATATTTTTCAAGCTTAGAGTATGTGTTTGTGGGGTTTGGGGTTCAGGGCTTTTTTTTTTTTTTTTTTCTTACATTGAGCTGTTTTTCTCTGTGAACAAAAGCAGATCTGCAGAAACAGTGACTTGCTTAGAGTCCACTTCTGCCCTTGCTGCAGTCACTGGCAAAGTTCATACTGAGGCCTTCAGGATAAACAAGAAACAGTTCCTATTTTGCTGCCCTACTCTGAAATATCCTGGATCAGTTTTAATACTGCAAGGCCAAGAATTCCCCCAGCTAACTGATCTGTGGCAGAAGTAACATGGGGTTAGGGACCACAATCACAAGCTTGAGACAGCTGCCCTCACTGTCCTGCTTAAGAGAGATGCTAAGGCTTGACACAGCGCTTTAACTGTGTTCTGCATGGAAAGGGGGTCTTTCTGCTGCTACACTAGACATCAGCAATTCAGCTGAGGAAGCTTTTGTTGCTACTTTACGTGTTACTTCTTTTTGGTACCTAAAAAAAATGGCTTCAACGTTTAAGATGGACACCATGCTGCAGCAACCTGATCAAGGAGGGTAGTTGTTCCTGCAAGTGAGGACTTGGCATTTCCATGAGCTTCACAGTGTGAAAGTAGAAGAGCTAAAACCTAGACAGGTATTAATGAGGTTACACACATGAGTTTTCAGCCTAGTATCTGCAGAAGAAGCATACCTGCTCCAGGTGGCCATTTAATGAGGCAGTAACTCTTACAAGCTTCAAGACTGAATCCAGACGAAGTAAAACTGATCAAAAGAGTTAGGCTAATTTTACAGATATGACTTTTTCCTTAATCTACATGACTGTTTTCATACAAAGTTGTTCTGATTAAAAATTACTGTTGAAAACAACCTTTATTCTTCTTCACAATTGTTACTTGCAGGCACAAGTGATAAGACGGCCACCAGCAGTAATTTGTTACATATGTGGCCGTGAGTACGGAACAAAATCTATCAGTATCCATGAGCCACAATGCCTGAAAAAATGGCACCAGGAAAATGACATGCTACCCAAGCACTTGAGAAGGCCAGAGCCCAAAAAGCCTGAAGTCAGTCCCATACAAGGTAAGCTACAGACCAAATGAAGAAATGGGAGGAAGAAAGTGGGAGGAAGAAAAAAAAAATAATTTAAAGCAGTAGCTTAAAAGTTTGCAAGTTTCTCCATTTTGCTCTGAAGAGAAGGTAGCCATCATGGCTTGTTTAAAGCTTTCTGTTAAGTATCCTGTTCTCCTTTTGTGCTGCATGAGAAGTAAGAGTAGTCGTTGCCTTGTGGGATATGTCTCCTGGAACAGTCCTCTTTATGGGTCAGTGTGTTCTGAATCAAAACACAGAAAGGGTAGCAACCTGCTTCACGGCTACATCACTCCGTTTTGACTACTTCCAACTCTGTAGACAGGCATATTTTAAAATGGGCAAAACCATCCAAGAATAATGTGCAGACTTGACACATACAGTCATTAAAATAAAACTCCCTTCAGGCAACATAGGGATAGATACTTCAGCCGGGTTTTAGATCTATAGTGTCCTCTGTAAAAAAAGCCTGACACTAGTACTTAACAGTGGGAGACACTGAGTGGCCTCAAAAATAGGAGTTTTGTGGTAATATAAGAAATACAATACTAGATGCATGATGACTGGTAGAAAATAAGGTATTTTTAAAACCTACTTGTAATATATATTGTAGTTTCAGATTTCTATTAAAATATATTTATAGATAAAAATGTGGTATCTTCTACAATGAATATTCAGTGGATGCTATTGGCCCCTTTTTATTTACAAGCCTTAGAAGCTTTCTTTGAGAGACATTATGATATAAACACAGTAGGAAAAAAAATCTGCCGTATAAAGCAAACATTTTATTTCTGTCAGTTATGTGTTTTTATGCTGTGGGTTCTGTTTTGTAAGATGCCTAGATCCCACCTTTTCAAATGAATGAAAGTTGGTGATCGCCAGCACACGATGGAGCTGGGCTCCCATGTGTATCCCACCAGTGTGCGCTCACTGTAGGATCAAAAGGAAATCTGTGACTTGCCTGGAAGCTGCTCCCAAGATTTCCCCATTCCTGCATAAAGTAATTTCACCATTTCAGCTGGATGCTTTCCCTGGCCCTGCCAGCTGGTCTGAGCTACTTTGGGCCAAACTTGTACCACTTGCTCACAGGCAGTTAATTCACTCACTTTTTTTTTTTATATTCCCCGTAATTTCCCGCAGCTTTCCCTAATGTCTGGAAAAGTAGACAAATTCTCCTGCAACTCACTGTGAAAGACTCATACACCAGATCAGTTTACAGCAGTACAAAGAACTGTGTCCCCAGAAGACAGACGCAGAAGAGGGCAGGATCACTCAGAACACTGACCAGCTGTTCAAAATAATAATAATCTCAGCTCAAATAATACCAAATCAGGCATTGGTTAACAGGCATCAAACAGCAGAGTTGAATCTGCAGTAAAAGATAGGTTGAAAAGACATTACCATTGTATTTGCTCTTTTTGTTGTTCTTTTCAATTTTTACATGTTTTGTGGTAAAAAAAGATGGAGAAAATGACAATTCCATCTGAAAGAGGAGGATGTAAAAGGACAAATCAGGTTATTTTGAAATATGCTATTCATATTTTGAAGGAGTGGAAGCAGAAGGACAACCACTCTTTGAGAAGAACAATCCAGCAGAAGGCTCCGAGATATGAATCAGAAAATTGTCTCATTTAGGCAATGAGTCATATCAGGCGCCTTGCATCTCCTACGAGGTGTTGTGTGCCCATGGTTCACCAGGGGACATTGACCTGCTTCCAGCATCTGTCCGTAAATGCCTGCTGATGAAAGTCTGATCAGTTCTGTAGCTTGAGCTAAAATTATTGTTCCCCCTGCAGTTGCCTCATGCTCCTGGCCTTGAAAAAATAATCTGTGTTGTTCTTTTTCTGTAAGACTTACTCTCGATCATCTGGTAAATGCTATAAGTGACCTTAAGACCACATACACGTACTGCATGTCTCACAGTTTCTCAACTTAGGGAGGAGGGATTACCCCTGTTGTTGAATGGATGAGGCGATGTTCAAAGAAAAAAAAGCTCAGAAATATTAACTGCTTATATAAAACTTTTCATAACTTACATAAATCTTCTTCTGAAAACTCAAGTGTCATGGGAAGACAACAACTGCCCTGATTACCCAGTGTTTTGTTTGTGGAATGCCTAACACATGCCTGCAAGGAGAAAGTCATCTCTCCCTCTCTCTCTTTCTTTTTTTTTTTTTTTTTATATTTCATAAACTTTCCAAAGTACAGAAAATACACATTCATTTCCTGCAAGCAAAGGGGATATTTGTCTCAGCCAAGAAAAGAAACACTACTTGGTTGCTCATCTAACAAAAAGAACATTAGGAACAGGCATATTAAGAGATCTAAGGCTTATTGTGGTTATGTGAACCATTGGATATGAATCATATTAAAACTGTATGGGCCTTTAATGAAGAGCTCTATCATGTGCCAATGACAGAAACCATGGAATATTTTTAAATGCACAAATCCTTTTCTGTTAAAAAATGTCTGCTGCTAAGGATTCTAAGACAAAAACAGTTTTTTAGACTTTTTCTGTATTGTCATACCTTCTGAGAAGGGCAAAGCAAATACATCTTGAAATCAAGCCATGTAGATTTTTTTCTGCATGTACTTCAAATGAAAACTCTTAAGATCTAAATCCAGATATTAAGCAACCTACCTGGCCTTTTTGGAAATCAGTTTGAAACACCACTACGTGGAAGTCCATTTCAAGATGAAAGTAAAACAAGATTTTTTTTTTTTATACTCAAATAAAATCTTGAAAATACATCTTATGTGCTTGAAGAATACTCCTGAGCTTTCAGAGCATTCACTCTTTCTGCAGTGGAAAACAACTGAGGGTAAAACTGGATTAGTGTTTAGATGACAATAGATGCATCAGTGCAATGACCTCACTGTAAGCTGTGACTTACTTAAAAGAACTATAGGTTTTGTCTGTAAGGTTTTAGGCGTACCTAAGCTTTATTCCCCTTATTGGCAAAACTTGCATAGACTTCAACAGGAAGAAAATTGGGCCCCTTGTCCAGAGCAGTACAAAGAGCATATTTTCAAGTACGATAAGCTCCTGGCCATTGCCATGGTCAGATAACACATGCTCATTAACAGAACTTGAAGTAAAGCCAAAAAGTGAAATTTGCTGATAATAGTATGTATGCAAAGATGTTAATAATTAGCTGAGAATGCATATCATAACACACAGCATGATGTTTTCTCGGTACTCTCATACAATACAAAATGATTCAGTTTAAAGTTAATTTAATTCAACCCCTGGGACAAAAAGCTGAGTCTTTTTTGTATGTTTTTTACTCTTTTGCTTCTTTCTTTTCTTTCTTTTTCATTTGCAAAAGCAATATGGTTTGGTTAAACTGAAAGGCTCAGTCAACAGGTATTTCCTGAAAATATTTTCCATAAAGAGTTGAATGTGGGTCTCCAGAATGAAAGCTGATACTTTCTTTTTTTAATTTTCCAGCCAAAGGTTTCTATGATCTTGATTCTTTAAATGAGGCTGCTTGGATCAGCGCCCAGAACCAGCTAGTTCCATGTGATATTTGTGGGCGTACTTTTCTTCCAGACAGACTGATTGTCCACCAGAAGTCCTGTAAACCGAAACCTGCAAGGTGAAGTGGATGTAACACACACGCATACATATGCACGCATGTGTGTTTGTGTGCATGAATACACACATATGCTCCTATACCTTTCAGCTGAACAATGAGAGAAATAAAATCCAGCTGGAGAGCCACAGGCATCAGAACTGTAGTGTTTCATCAGTTCACGTGTAGCAGTAGCAAAAATGCCTCTTCATTTCTGTCTTTCAGATAGCGTCACCTTGAAACCACTGTTTGAGAGGAGCAGTGTAAGAATGTTTGAAAGTAATGTTAACTATCATCTTCCTTCTCATGATCCTGCACTTTGTATGGTGCAGGAGAACCCAAGTGAAGAATCCTCCCAGCCTGCCTTCTGAATCCCTGTGCTCTCTTAATTTCTGTTGGTCAAATGTGGGATGTTCTTCAGCCCACTCCTTTGATAGCCTTCCAGATTTAGCTATCTGGACCTTTGAAATAAGTTAGGCATTCTGCATGCATTTTCCATGTTACATAGCACGTTTGGGGTTTTTTGTATTCAGTGAAGGACAGAAAGAAATGAGCCATAGTTCTTAGGGGTCTTTCACTGCAGAGATTTGCAAGAGAGTATCCCACAGGGATACGCCTTGTGGTCTTGCTTTTCAACAGGTCTATGAGACTGGGAGAATTGGTATAATGTTAGGAACTCCCTTGCTCTCAGGGATAGATGGCTACATGTCCCTTGCTGAGTGAATATATTCACCTACTGTTTCAGAAACTGAAGATTCAGACAACTTTTAGGAAATGAGTTTCGATGAGGAGTAACTCATTGAATCTCAGTGGAAGCAAAGCCAGAGTGATGTTGATCAGGAAAATTAATTATTTGAAAATGTTATTTCCCCTCTATCAAAGACTTGTCTAGTTAGTGTTCTAAGAGGCTCCATCTGAACTTTACTAATAAGAGAAACCAAACAGTTCCTTTGAGTTTGCTGGGTTTGGTTTTTTTTTTTTTTGGAGGGGGGCAGGGAGTGGTGTTTGTTGTTTTGGGGTTGGTTTTCTTTTTTGTGTGTGTGTATGTGTCCTTGTCCATCTTTGGCACAAGACTATTCATTGACTCCCACTCTGCTTAAATCTGTGGAGCATTCCACACCTTCTGGGACCATGCATCTACACCATGACTGCTACAGGTGAAACATTCCCATATAAAGGGATCCAGCCATAGGGTGGAAGCAGAGGCTGGCTGTTTTTAGTAAACACCCAAAAGCACTCTCTTCTTGGACCATTTCTTGCTTAAGAATGATCCTGATCATGTGATTTATCCTCAGCTCAATAAATTAACCATGCCAAAAATTTTATGAATACACATGCTCAGAGGAGCACAACTTTGTTATGAACTTGGTAAAAGAAAACATATTTTTGTGTCAAACTAAAACAAGCATGGTGTGTCAGACAGCTGGAATAAAATACCACCCTGCCCTTTGTGCCAAATGTAACCATAACAGAGAGCCAGTATAGGCAAGAAGGGTAGGTATTATACAAGAAAGCAGTGGGGAAGTTGTTTGAATGTGCTATTTTGAAAAATGCTATTAAGTTATGTAGCCAAATCTGTGCCAAAACACATCAGTGAACACATGAAGGAAGCAATACACACTTTAACAAGGTACAGCAGAGAGCACTTATTATTTTACTCTGAAGTGTTTTATTAGGTAGTCAATGAGGTTATTCAAAAGGTATGACAAAATCCAATACAAGTTGTTAACCAGCAAGACAGGCTTCCTGATATCATGAAAGAAGCTGTACCTCATGTATGTTTTCACCTCCAGGCTTAAGGCCTAGAGCTGGCTGTTATGTATTGTGTGACTGATGTGACTTTTCTCATTGAGCATTCACAATTACTATTGTACTTACAAATCAGATGAAGTGGATGTCTTCATACACACTAAAATGAAATAATGGTACCAGCAATTTTTCTTTTCCAGGCTATCAAGTTGTGTGAGTTGTGGCGTAAGTGAAATAAGAAGTAATATCATTGTTCTTTTATTAGAGGAACGCTCCTGGCTCCAGCCCTGGTGGGCTGTTAATCCAGACTGGGAGATGGACCAGCATTCTTTGATGAAAATAATTTCCAAAACAATCAATGGCACCTCAGCAGCCCTTTCATCTTCAAAATGAGAATTGTATTGTCTGAAGATAGATATCTTCAGCAGTCAAAGGTTCAGTTTCTGTTCTACAGTGCAAAGCTGCGTAAACCCTGCAGATGTGTCCTTGTTAGTGTCTCCAATGTAAGGAGAGTCACTGGCAGAGCTGGACCGGTGCCATCCCTCTTCCTTTTGGCAAGGAGAAGGCATGTGGCCTGAGGACAGAAGAACAGGGACACTGGTTTGTGATTGCCAGACTGGCTCCTAGAAGCTGTTGGCAGGAAACATGCACTGCAAGACCCTAAAGGCTGTTGTAATTCACATCAAGTGCTGGCCCATTGATGAGCAGCTCGGTAACTGGAGGATTATGGATATCATGCAATCTCACTTTTGTGTCCCCTCTTTCTCACACTGGGTTGTGAGGGCTGATGGTGAAACCAGAGCATGCAGGAACTCAGCAGGAAGCAACAGCCCTCAGAAAGATCTCAGAGGCTGTTAACATTTCCTTCCCTCCATAACATTGTGGGTACAATAATTTTCAAAATATATAGAAATAAAAAAAGCACTGATATGGGAGTGCATATTGTCCCATTTCAAACACTAACAAGATATCATTGTTACATCTCTACATTACCCTGTCACGAGCTTTTCTGCTGAGCTTGCCAGCCCTGGTGTTAGCTTGTGCCAATGATGATGGTGAGTTCTGTGGCAAGGTTTGTTCACTGGGAGAAACGCTGATAGTGCCTGCATGGTTTGTTCTGAACAGAGTTGAAATGAGAACTTATGAGCATTTTTCATTATGACTTTTTTGCAGAAAAGGAAAGGAAATGAGAAATTGAGCTACTTTGCTTCCTTTGTTTCCGGACTTTAGTGATTTGTCACTTAACCTTATCTAGTCCACTGTTGGCTCATGGTAATTTTCAGCTCAATCTCATGTTTCCTACTGGCATAACACATTTAAAGAGCTGAAAAATCTTTTCCTGTACTTCAAAAACAATGACATTCCATGTAGTTTGCCACAAATGTGCTGACGGCAACTAAATCTGTTCCTGGACAAAATATACAGAAAGTCAGAACATGCATTGACAAGCAAAGTTCAATCACATTAAACAAAAGAGCATCTACTTTCAGACTGTAAACAAAATCCCTGACTGATGTTTTAGTTCAGCCAGTTGAACCTACCAGTCCCAATTAAAAAATCAGACATTTTAGAAAAGCAATCCTGAAGATCATAGTCAAGCTAGATGAGTTTAACTGCAGGCCTCAGAAACTGGACATTAACAAAAGAACCCATAACTGCAGATAAATATCATCTGTCAAGTGGTATAGTTTAGCAAGTTAAAAATGTCATAGTCCTTTAGTTACCATACGAGATTCAAAAGGTCCCACATCTTTAAGGGCAGTAGCAAAAAGTGCCTAGCAGACCTTAACAAAACAGTTTTCTGGACCCTTTTTCTTAAAGACTACCAGCATTTAGTAGATCACACCTTGAGGGACAGAAAATTTGTAAATGCAATGTCAGTTTCTGTCTAAAATATAGTAACAGCCTACACAGATCTGTGAATTCTCTCTGCATGGCATAGACCTGGAAAATACACAGCATTGTGTAGAAATCACATTTTCAGCACTGCCTCCTGACCACGGGCAATTCGTATGCTTAAGCTTTAGTTCAGGATTTGTAAACATAAAATTTGATTCTGTAGTCACTGAAGCCAAGTACCACACTAGCATATGGATTCAGGATGGAGCCAGAAAAGCTCAATCAGATGCTGATATGCCTTAATCAAATTAGTTCCTGAAGGTTTTTATGATGGCACACAAGCTTTCTTGGCCTATGTTTGCTTCACAATAGAATTTCATAATTGAGAATTAAGTTTATTTTTATTATCCAGTTCAGGGAGCTGGTCAATGCAGATGGAATTCTAAGGAAACTCTTGTCTGAATCAGTATTTTCTTCGGGACTCCTGTCTGCCCAGGATAGTTTTGCTTCACTGACAGTGGGATAGGGTTTCCTGAACTCTGTATTTCTAAACTGTGTCAACCAAAGTGGGTTCAAAGGAGTTTGCTGTATCTGGACACATGCCACACTCAGTAGGACAGTAGGATCACACAAAAGCAAGATTCAACAGAGGCATGGCGTCCATGAGGAAACAAAACCTACAAGCCTGGAAAATTATCCAAGAGGTTGCCTGATAGACTGTCTACATTCTTGCATGCTCTTATTCCCTTGCTTTTTGGTCAATATCACACATTGACGTACACAGAATATTATTGACTTTAGGGTATGCAAAGGTTAGGGGTTCATCCTAAATACACATTTCTTAGAAAATTTCTGGCATTTGCAGTTCAAGAAAAATTGTTATAATCTGCAAGGCATTGAGAAGAGACTCATGATTATGCAATGGGAAAATCTACCTGACAAATAAGACTCCAGGAGCTTTTCAAAAGAAAATTAAGAAGGATCTCACTGATGACCTGCACATATCCAGACTACAGAGTCTTCTTTCCAGAAGAAAAGATATAACAATCTCCAAGGCAGGAATTTGAAGCTAGACAAACTCAGAAATAAGAAACTCAGAACTTTCAAACAGTGGAGCAGTTTATTGAGATTTACAGTGGATTGCCTATGGCAGGATTTTTACAAACCAATAACGAACTTTTTTTAAAAAAATTACGCATAGGTCTAATATAAATAAATTCAGGCCAGATTTGTGTTACAATATAGTCAGTAGAATAGTGGACTAGAAGACTCTTCAAAATTATAATGAAATATAATAATTGACATATAATTTTCAGGACAAAAACCAGTTTGCAGAAGTCTGAGGAATGTATTACAAGTAGCCAGTGATATCTCTGAGACTTCAAAGGCATCAGTTAAAATGTAGAAACTGAAAGATGCATATCTTTTAAAACTGTACATCTTCAGTAGCCCCATCTCTCCAAGAATGTAGAACCCATCAAACATGTAAATAACAAGAGAAAAGTGCTTCTGAAGACAAGAGAAATTGACCTGGGGCAGAATTTATATCTGGATTTGGAAGGTGAATCACACTGCAAAGACAGACTGGGATAAGATCTTCAGAGCACAGTGAGAGAGAGCTCTGGACACAAAATTTTGAGATGTAGTCTCCAATGGAAGATAAGCTGCCAGACTGGGGAATTGAAGGGATTTATTTCAAAACAAGTTTGTTGTTTGCTTTCATTGCTTTCTCTGGCACTTTAAGGGGAGAAAGATTTATCTATGTTAGCTCATAGGACTTGTAAATCTAAACGGTTAGGAAACTGGCTTTTTCAGGTTAGTTTCACACTTTATTTTTGTAATACATCCAATTCAAAACAAGTTATACTTACTACTGCCTATTTATACCAGGTTTAAAGGCTGGAAAGATGTAAAAAAAAGGGCACTGCCAGGTGCAGCTTGTGACAAAAGCAGATTTCCAAGACCACGTTCCACAGTCTACTCTCTCTTTACACAAGTTCTGGGTTTGTTAGCATCTAGGAGGCAGACAAGATACTTCAGGAGCAAGATCAGAGCATCAACTATGGTGCCAGACCTTGGTAGGGATGCAGGCCATTAGGCAATAGGTGCTTTACTTATAAAGAGAACCCAACAGACTGCATGCAGCCCAGACCCAGGTGAATCCAAAAAATGGTGAAAAAAGCCACCATAGCCTTCCCTGTAGTTGTCTTCCTCCCTGCATCCACTCCTCCACCATTTAGCCTTCTGATACATTAGGACAGAGGTTTCTTCTCTGAATAACTCTTGGAGAATTTATGCTTCTCAGTATATTGCCATGAGGTTGCAAAATATGTGCAGCATGGAAGAAGCAGGAGTCAGAAACACAGACCACACTGCACACTATGTGTTACAAAGTGGTAAGCTGGATGCACTCAAATAATATAGCAGAGCTACATGGAGGGTTTTTCATCCCTTAACATGTAATATTTACATCAAATCACTGGGAAGATAAGATTTAAAAAGGACACACAGCTTGAAAAATGCAGTCGTGGTTGTGAGAGTGAAGAGTCTCAGTCTGTTCAGCTTATCGAAGGGAAGACAGAGAGGCTGTTTGATCTGTCATGCACACCATATTCCAGCTCTAAATTTTAAAAAAACAAACCAAATTCAAGGGTGGAAATGAGCACTTACAATCAGAGAATTCCAGTTCTATATACCTAACTTTGACATGCCCAGAATCCTGTGCATGTTTTTCAAACTCATCTCATTTAGGTGACATAAGTGACTAGATACCAAATTCCTCACTGTTGTGGCACTGGAAATGCACAGTACAATTTCTGGAATATCTGGTTTAGGAAAACTTACACTTCTGAAAATACACGGGAGGATACTCAGACCAGCTTAACTCAGCTCCTCTGAAACAGTCAGTGTAATAAAACTGTGGGTCCTCTAGTGTTTTCAATACATTATGGTTTGTGATGCAGACCTGAATGCTGGAGAGACTAGCTCCAGCCAGCGGGAAAAATGTGTCTATGTTATGAAGTGGTCTGGACAGGCACTTTCTTTTCAAGGGAGGTAAGAAGATTTTCTACCTTACCTGGGAGTCTGTGGTCAGAGGACATAGGTGCTTACATACCTCAGGAGATCCAGCTGTGTTTAAATAGAGAACTGTAAGCTGTTTAAATGATGGAGTGAGCTGTTGGCTTGTGCAAAGGTCTGTCACATGTTTAAGAGGGAGCTGAAGATGGGTTGCGGACCTGATGAATAAGTGACAAGTATGATGTTAAGCAGCATAGTATTTCAAAGAGTGAAGAATGAAGGGATCTCCTATCCAGTAGAGTTCACAGCAAGGATATATATGTTATGGATATTTTGAGGTTTCTTATTAGAACAAGAAAAAGGTTTCTGGAGTCTCATCATCAGAGCTATAGTTTGATTTCTTCCTGACTGTGACCTTCTCAGATGTTGGTAGACTCTGCTATTCTAAGGAAAAATTGTGTGCAGAGAAGGGGAGGTGGTAGCATATGTCCCAAGGTCCCTGGTCAGTGACTCCAGACCAGGAACTCTAGTGCTAACTTCCATGACCAGGATGCACACCGAACATCAGTGTATTCCTGACAAGCCTAGGGGTTTCACAGCACTAGGAAAAGCTCAAGGAGAAGGACTCTCGTAATTAATAGTTGGCACTTCTTTATAACAGGCTTCCGGCAATCCAGCCTGAGGTAGAGGGAAAGATCAACTCATAGTTATCTGAAGCCAAAGATTAAGTCAACACAGCCCTTATTCTGTTTTCTCTGTTTCTTGAGAGTTTCCTTAGTTCAGTTTATAGCTCCCATCTCTCTGTATCATCCACCATCTAAGCCCTGTGGTTGTTTTCATGCCCAAAACCTGATTATAACAGCCCTCTTTACTGATGCTTGTTTTGCTGGTGACTTGGTTGGCTCACTTATGGGGTAGACTTCCATATTTGCTTTTCAAATTTACTTTTAATCCTGTATTTTCATTCATTTAAATGAAATTGCGTAGAAAATTCTTCACAGTACAATTACATTGATACAGCTAATTAGTTTAAAACTACCATATGACATATCTATACCTTGGCACCCAAAAGCTGCAGTACCATACCAGTAAAATGAACTGGCCCTTGCAGAACCATTTAGAGATATTTTTATTGACAAAATCAGTGTGAAGGCATGTCAAAGCTTCAATCCCCTCATTAGTGAAAACTATTATGAAAACCCCAGCTTAGCTGGCATTGGGAGTGGTTGTCTACAATGCAAGCAAGATGTTTGTTATGTATAAAGAGTGGAGCAAGAAAAGGATGGCAGTTGTTGAGAGCAGAGTTCCAGTACATACCCACTGCTCTTCCACATCATGGCCATACAGATGTTTCTTATCAGTTCTGCTTGGGCCACTGAAGATGTTTGGGACATTCTGAGAGGAAAAGCTGTAACTGAAGCTGATCAGTGACATGGCTATGCTACAGTCTGCAGCACTGCACTCAAATGTCCAGCTAAGTTCAACAGCAAGATCTGACCTCAAAAGCAGTCCAACCATCATGGTCCAAATAGGCTGCTATATTCTGTCGTCAGGCAGATTTTGCAGCACGTGTGACATTCCTTTCTCTTAAGGTTAAGATCTGAAATGTGTCTGCCTGAACTGCTTTAAAAATACTCCATGCTGCATTTCTCAGTGTGCATCACCTTAAGTTTAGGACCAATAGGAAGCGAGAACCCTTTGAAGATGCTAAACATGTATGTGAAATATTGTTTTCAATTATATGTTTTCCAAGAAAAACTGAATTAAACATTTGTAAATCCTCTGACCCATGGGGGTGGAGCAAATCAAATTACACAAATGAAAGCTGAACATGTTTAGGGTTGTTTCTTTTGCTAGTTTTTGAAAGTTGTATGTTTGTTCCCATTCAATAGCATAATGGTGAAGGGAGCAAAATCATTTTAGGATAAGAAACAGAGGACTGAACCATTTCTACAATTCTGGGCTTGAGTTTCAAAAATATCTTTTCCCACCTTATTTTTTCTTCCATGCAAAGAATTTTTAGATTCCATAATTCCCCAAATATATGGTCTCCTTAGATTTAATTTCACTTGTTTCCTAAAAGCTATTTTTGTGGAAAACAGAATATTATCATTACAGAACTTATGACAATTTAATAGCAAAGTCCCATAGGCAGCAGTTTCCTACTACTCCCCACTCTCGTGATTTTTCTAAATCTAAGGAGAGAAAAGGTGTTCAGAAACCACTTTGCTGCATACTTGTCCAATTTCGTCCATCAAATCTACAGTGCTTGCTTCATTATCTTGTAGATGAGTTTCATTGCATAAAACAATACTAAATAACTGCATTGATACTGTTGATTACGATTTGAAACTGATATAATCTCCCAGTAGCACACAAAGAACTCTACTATATTCATATAACCACACAGTGACTAAAATATTCAGCATAGAGGAGATATGGATTATTCTAGGGGAAAAAAAAAATGTTCAAGTACTTGTTGTTACCCTATCTTTGTATTATTAGATATTGCACTGTAGAAAGAACACTACTTAGAATGCCAAATATATTTTGTCCTTTCTTGTAAACAGATACTTTCGCGTGTGGTAAGAGTTGCTGAACATGCACTTTAAAAAAGGATTTACCTACATTTTAAAAACAATTTGGAAAATTATTTTTTGTGAAGAGGAGTTGATGTTTGGGGACTAGCCCAAGTATAAAATAGCGAGAAGTAGTCTGTTGAAGCCATTAACAATGACGGTTTGGGTTTTTTTCTGTGACTCTGTTCATTCAACTTTAAATGACTGACCACTGTATCTGCAAGAGGCGTTTGAAACACAACTCACATTTGTGAAAGGTCTTGTTGATCTGCCTTGTTTGCCTGTGAATCGACAAAGCCCAGCAGGTGGCAATATAAGCACTTCTCGTAATTTGAAATCATTAAACTCTTGTCCTTCCAATAGTATTATTACGATTTAGTAATTTATAGCTCTAACTTGCATGGAAAATAAGCAACACTGAAGGTGATTTTATTCACTCAAATAATGCCAATTCCATGTGTGAGAGTCTGGCATTCTTTCCATCTCTGGATCCTTCTTGTGTCTTTGGGATTTACCAAGTACTATTACATTCATCTCAGGTTGAACAGAGTGTCTTGCAGTTGGTGAGAGCAGATTACATCCAGAAACACGCCTTGGATTTTTTTTTATTTCTGTAAGTTGACAGAGTGAGCTCTGATTAGACATTTCTCCTGAAATGCTGTTCTAAGCGGGTTTTACATATGAGTCACATGAAGTAAATATTTTCATCTGGTTAAGGTTTAAAAAAGTTTGCTCTATCTGTAATTAATCAGCTCCCTTCAAAAGCTCACTATGACTTCAAGGTCAAGTCTTCTGATAGCTCACTGATTGCCAGTTACTTTGTACATGAATGTATACTGTTTAGAGATGAGTGAAAATACTTGAGATAGGAGTAGAACATTTTACTTCTAAACAGACTCAAACAAAGAGCTCATGGAAAAAGCCATGCGTAGTTTACAAAGGGTATACTTAAAGAATGTGTTTCCAGCTATAAACTACTTTCATAAAGTGACCTGAGTATCTGTATATGCTTAGAGAAATATATCAGGAAAGTAAGTCTAGTGGACATCAAGCTTTCTTCCGCTCTTCTGGGTACTGAAGTAACTGGAGAGTCCCCCAGAGTGAAATTAAGAACCAAAAGTGCTGGAGAGCCTCTGGGAACTCTGCAAGGACTGCTAAGAGATCTGACAGACTCTAATAACTGTAATACTTTGCACTCCCGTTGCGCCTTCCATTCAGAGCTCTCCAACTACTTTAAAACCAGCCATTAGCTAAGGCTTCCAGCCTTTGCCGGGCGAGGCTTGCTAACATCATTTTAATGTTGGGAAACTGATTGCTGGAGTACAACATTACAGATCAGTCCTGTTTTCCTCTGCTTACCCTCACCTTCGCTCTTTCACGGGCACCCCCTTGCCGTGGGGAAAGAGCTTGCGTGCCCTTGCGAAGTTGAGAGCTATGCTGGTGGTGGCATATGCCTCCGGTAGGGTCTCCCAAGCCAGACAGGTCTCAACTGAAGGGTCAGACAAAGTGTGTCCACGGGCAGGATGGGCTCACTAGCCTTCGGGCAACCATCCTAGGAGAAGGACAACTCTAACTCCAAACCCGGGCAGATGGAGCTCGTTTAGCCCTGTAAGGCCATCCATCTAAGAGAAGGATACTCTAACCAAACCTACGACCTGAGGACTTCGCTGTCACCATCCAAGCTCGCTAGGCCCTGGCAGATGAACCTCAGGTGTAAAGGGTGGGGCCAGTCTCGCGCACGCTGCGCCTCACCTAAAAAATCCACCGCGCAGGCTCGAAGGGTGTACTCACGTTCGCAAAGCCCTGTAGCGACAGGCAAGGGACGAAACGGCAGGTGGAAAGATGTCACTGGAAGCCGCAGACCCAACCCTGCATGCATGCGGTTCAGGACATTGGTCGCTCGAGACTGACCCAGGAGATGACAGTCTCGTTCGGCAGCATCCTGAATGACCAAGCAGCCTTTTTCAAGGAGAGCACTGCTTGCTCCACATGGAGAGGGGCCTAGAAAAGGTGGCCTAACCAAAGCTCATCTCCCCTTCCAATCCGGTTGGCTAGCCGCGGCCAACAGGCATCTTCTGTTGCGGTCAACCAAAGACAAAGAGACAAAGGCACACACCTGCCTCCAAAGGTGTGTCCAGATTGACACTTGCATGTTGGAACATCAGAACCATGCTCGATACAGCAGACAGTGGGCGTCCTGAACGCCGTTCTGCTATAATTGCTCACGAACTGTCACGACTCAACATCGACATTGCTGCTCTCAGTGAAGTTCGCCTTCATGAGGAAGGCAGCCTTAAAGAACATGGTGCCGGCTACACACTGTATTGGTCAGGCAAACCCAAAACCGAAAGGCATCATTCCGGAGTTGGCTTCATGATTAAAAACTCCATCGCCTCTAAACTTGAAAATTTGCCAACAGGTCATTCCGATCGCATTATCTCCTTACGCCTCCCGCTACACAACAAGCAACATGTTGTTCTCTTCAGCATATATGCCCCAACTCTCCAAGCTGACCCTACAGAAAAAGACAAATTCTACACCGATCTGCGCCGCCTTACTCAAAAGGTTCCTGCGGATGATAAGATCATAATCCTTGGTGACTTCAACGCCCGAGTAGGTAAGAACTCTGAAGCCTGGAAAGGAGTACTAGGCAAGCATGGAGTTGGAAACTGCAATGACAACGGTCGCCTCTTGCTAGAGTTTTGTGCTGAGCAGCAGCTTACCATCTTACCAACACTATCTTCCAGCAGAAAGACAGCCAGAAGACAACCTGGATGCATCCTCGATCTAAACACTGGCACCTCATTGACTATATCTTAGTGCGCCAGAGAAACGTTCGCGATGTCTGTCACACCCGAGTGATGCCTAGTGCAGAATGTCAAACAGACCACCGCCTTGTGCGCTGCAAACTTAACCTCCACTTTAAGCCCAAACCTAAGAGGGGCGGCATTCTGAGGAGGAGGCTCAAAGTTAACAATCTTCAAACAGCTGCAGTGAGAGACAGCTTCCCGGCAAACCTTCAAACTAGGCTTGAAGACCATCCCATAGACTCTTCTCCTGAAGCGCTTTGGCAACATATTAAAAATAGCATCCTGCAGTCCTCTGAAGAATCCTTAGGGTTCTCCTCAAAGGAAAACAAAGACTGGTTTGATGAAAACAATCCAGAGATCCAGGAATTGCTGGCAAAGAAGAGATCTGCTCACCAAGCACACCTCGCTCAGCCATCTTGCCATGTAAGAAAAGCAGCCTTTCGTCTTGCATGCAGTAAACTCCAACAGAAACTTCGAGACATCCAGAACAAGTGGTGGCTCAACTTAGCAGAAAAGACTCAACTATGCGCAGATTTGGGTGACCACAGAGGATTCTATAAGGCTCTGAAAGCAGTGTACGGACCCACACACCAAGTTCAAAGCCCCCTACTCAGTGCAGATGGCCAAACGCTTCTCACAGATAAAACCTCCATCCTGAATCGATGGTCTGAACACTTTCAAACTCTCTTCAGTGCCAACCATGTAGTCCAAGACTCAGGAATCTAGCTCATCCCAAAACAAATGGTGAAAAATGAATTGGATATAGCCCCTACTATGGGAGAGACCCTTAAGGCCATACAGCAGATGAAAACCTGCAAGGCAGCTGGGGTCGATGGAATCCCACCTGAAATCTGGAAACATGGAGGCCAAACGCTCCATGCTAAATTTCACGAGCTAGTTGTGCGCTGTTGGGAACAAAGCGAACTACCACCAGATCTCCGTGATGCAATCATCATCACCCTGTACAAGAAAAAAGGAGTAAAGTCAGACTGCTCAAACTACCGAGGCATAACTCTGCTCTCCATTGCTGGAAAAATCCTCGCAAGAATACTGTTGAACAGATTGGTACCCGCTATCGCAGAACTTCTACCTGAAAGTCAGTGTGGTTTCAGAGCCAACAGAAGTACCACAGACATGGTATTCGTTCTCAGACAACTGCAAGAGAAGTGTAGGGAACAGAACAAGGGTCTCTATGTAACTTTCGTTGATCTCACCAAAGCCTTTGACACTGTGAGCAGCAAAGGTCTGTGGCAGATCTTGGAACGATTAGGATGTCCCCCCAAGTTCCTCAAAATGATTATCCTGTTACATGAGGGGCAGCGCGGCCAAGTCAGATATGGCGATGCACTCTCTGAGCCCTTCCCAATACCCAATGGTGTGAAACAAGGTTGCGTTCTCGCACCCACTTTATTCACAGTTTTCTTCAGCATGATGCTCCAAAGGGCCACGGCAGACCTCGACGAACAAGACGGCATTTATATCCGATATCGTACCGATGGGAGCCTTTTCAACCTAAGGCGACTGAAGGCCCACACCAAGACCCTGAATCACCTTGTCCGCGAGCTGCTTTTTGCTGACGATGCCGCCCTTGTTGCCCACACAGAAGCAGCTCTGCAGCGCTTAACATCCTGCTTTGCAGAGGCGGCTGAGCTTTTTGGGCTGGAAGTCAGCTTGAAGAAGACAGTAGTTCTCTACCAACCAGCACCACAAGATGATTACCATCATCCCCACATCACCATTGGCGAGTCAGAGCTTCAGTCAGTCCAGCAGTTCAGCTATCTGGGTGGCATCATCTCCTCAGATGCCACGATCGACAAAGAGATAGACAACAGAATAGCAAAGGCAAACAGAGCTTTCGGAAAACTCCATAAAAGAGTCTGGTGCAATAAACACCTGAAGAAAAGTACAAAGATCAGTGTCTACGGAGCCATGGTACTGCCTACTCTTCTGTACGGGTCTGAATCATGGGTCATTTACCGCCACCATCTGCGACTCCTCGAACGCTTCCATCAGCGCTGCCTCCGCACAATCCTAAACATCCACTGGACTGACTACGTGACTAATGTTGCTGTCCTTGAACAGGCAGACGTCACCAGTATTGAGGCCATGTTGCTGAAAACGCAGCTGCGTTGGGCAGGGCACGTCTCCAGGATGGCGGATCACCGCCTCCCTAAGATCGTGTTCTATGGTGAACTTGCCACCGGCTGCCGCAAGAGAAGAGCTCCAAAGAGGAGATATAAGGACTCCCTGAAACAACACCTCAGCCTAGGCCATATTGACCACCATCAGTGGTCCACCCTGGCCTCCAATCGGGAGATTTGGAGACACACCATACATAACGCTGCTGTCTCCTTTGAGAGCACGCGTAGAATCAGTCTCGAGGAGAAAAGACAGCACAGAAAGAACCGTGCCTCGACTATACCACCCAAGGAGACCCTCCGGTGTGCTCTTTGCAACCGGTCTTGCCTATCCCATATTGGCCTCTTCAGCCATCAACGCGCTTGCAATAAGCGTGGGCAAAGCTCTTCCCAAATCTTCGTCCGCAAAGCCAAGCCATGATGATGATGACCCTCACCTTCGGTAAATGGACCCTGACTAAGCTGTTCGCTAGAAACATTTGCCAGAAGCTTGATCTTCTGAACTATAGCAGGCAATCTAGAAATTAGAATTCATATTTATATTGCAAGATCAGTTCTAGAGTAATTCAGATGCAGGTAGACCAGTCTGTCTGTGTAAAATCTTTAGCATTTTCTGTAATGTTGAGGAGAAACAGGTCTTTGCAAATGTGGTCCCAAACAGGGTTAATGGAGAATAGAACTGGTTGCTTCTGCTCACAGTGGCACAATTGGTTCAGAAATGTATTGAGTAACCTGCTCAATGACAGGTCCTTTATTCCTCAGTTATACTTATGTAATACCTGCTACTTATACTCACGTCATGCATCTGGAATGAAAGATGCCTTCACTGCAGACAAACCATGCACGAATGAGAGACTCCAAGCATTCCTCCTGACTCCCCAATGCCTCTACATCTCAAGAAGGAATCCTTCAGTAATTTCCCAAATCACCATGTCCCAGGGAAGCCAAGAGCTATCCTTATGCTATATGAGAACAATTCAGGGGGTGTTACAAAAACCTACATCTGACAAGCTGCACAGAATTTTTTTTATCCTTTAGCCCTTAGCTTTCTGGCACACTATTTGCTCTTTTGCCTCTAATTATGGGAAATTTTTTTCTTTCGTATTTTGCACTTTCCTTAAAAAAGGAAAAAAAAAAAAGGGAAAAAAGAAAAGAAAGGAAAAAACCCATACTGTCTCAGGCCCTCTCCCAGTCCCAGTCACACACTGGGTCCAGAGAATATCACTGTCAGCCTTCTGGCCAGGCCATGCCAGGAGAGGGTTTATGGTTTTGGAGTTAGGAGGTCTTCCCAGAGGCAGCATTAGGAAACTGAGCAGGTTACTTCTGCTGGCTACAAGAAGAGCTGAGGCCCTGTCAGTGAGACAGATGAGGATCATTTTTTTTCTAAGTCAGGCTGCCTGACAGCCCCTCATGGGAAGAGCTCTTGTCAGCACTGTGTTGTGGTGCTACTCATGGCCTATGACTCCCTGGCCTTGGGGCCTGGCCTTCAGATGCAGTCCCACGTGGAAGAAAAGCAGCAGGACTCTGGCCCACCATCACCATCTGGGTTTGATGAAAACAGCTCAGAGGCAAGGCCACCCAGTCAGAGGTGGGCACAGGCACCTCCCTTTCCCCACCTATACAGCGTTAGGTGGACCCTCAGCCACAAGGTAGAAAGACCCTATTTCTAAAGATGCAGCTTGGCTAATGTGTTTCAACCTGGGGAAGGAGTTGGTGGGAGATGGGTGGGAGAAGAAGTACATGTGGGGGGTGCTGGGTGGAGTATGGGAACTGTCAGCAGCTTCCAGCGCTTTCCCACACCACTCCTCCCTGCTGTGTACCACCCACAGGCTGCACGGAGGAACGGGCTCCATTAGTGGCAGCTCCTGATGCCCAGAACTGCCACTGCTGCATCGTCGCTTGGCTCCCCCCAGCCCCAAGTGATGCACACAGCGGCAGCAACGATTTCCATTGCATGCAGGTCTCCTTGAGAGCCCTTACAAGGCATCCAGAGCCTGCTGCAGACATGGCACCAATCCAACACACAGGAGACTGCACAGTGAGCAGTCACAAAGAATAGGAGAAACACCTCTGAGAGAGATTTCCCTTCACAAGTTGTGAAATATATAGCAGGATCACAAAGTCCGTTGGTTACTCTTCCTAAGAAGGGGAAATCCAAGTCATGCTCATTGGAGCAGTGTCATAAAGCTCAAATTTCTCAGTGCCTGACCTACATTTGTTTAAAAATCTGGGTGTCTACTGAAAAAAAAAACCATACTAGTAATGCAGGCAAGGAGGTGAGCCTTTTAGATTCTAGGATGTGTTGATTTTATTTCTCACTGCATTCTTCATACCTTTCTGTTTCATCTCTTCTTTCCTCCATCCTATTTGCATTTATTATCTATGTATCTGACCATGTCTATGTTAGTTTGCTTTAAGTTTCAGGAGACAAGCTTTAAGTGTCACCAGATCTTGGTGGGGAGAGTTTCATAGTGTACACTCTACCACAGACTCCAAATTTTTGTGGATCAGAAACTTGGCGGAATATCTTATTTGTAAAAGGGTAAAAAAAAAAAAAAAAAAGGGAAAAAAGAGACTGAAGCCTGAACCTTGGTGTTGTTTACATCAGAGAATACAGTTAAATTATTTTTTATTTCTGTGTGTGTAATTGAGATCAGACTTTGGCTGTAGCCATGTATTCTGTCAAAGGCAGAAGACCACAGTCACCTTTGGGATAGTGGGCAATTACAACCATCAGGCTGCCTTTCCTGTGCAGGTGTTGCAATGTCATATTATGTATTTATTATCCCCAAGTATCTGACTTACTAGATCTGCAAACTTCCCAGTCGCTATGAGCTGTTCTGCCATGAGGAAGAAATTAATGGTCAAAATCAGCAATGAGCCAGAGTTCAAGCCCATTCTGGACTGCTGTAAGAGCTAGGGCTGGGAAGAAAGGTTTTGTTATCAGGTTTCAGCTCCTCTAATTACTACGTAGCAGAAATGGAGGAACAGAAGATGTTTGGCACCTGCAAATGCCTGCAGGTGCTCACCACCGATTTAGGTATGGCCCAGTGTGAGTATTCATAAGTGTAAAAAGAAATTGGACTATTCCCCACACATGCATTCAGGATTACAGAGAACAGCAGGAATAGCATTTACAGTATCCTCCTGACCCTGAATTAACCTCACCCTTTTTCAGTACAAAAACTACTGTAAATATCAGATGTGACATACTGCAGTTTGATGCAAACCAGTACAAAAATTGCCCGTGGTTCATTTAAAGAAATACCTCCTGTTGTAGCAACTGCATGGAGTCAAAGATGACCACATTTCCACTGTTTCCTGTATGCACCTGACATTTGCTTCTGCAAGTTCACAGATACTGCTAGAAACACAGCACATCTTGAGCAGCAATGCCAAAGAGAAGAAAATGTTTGCATTGTACTGAAGCATAGGGATGGTTCATTTTTATCCTGGCAATGCAATTCATCTCTTAATACCTGCAGCAACCCTAAGCTGAGCATTATTTTAAGGGGTAGCGAGAGATACTTTTAAAGTTTAAAGGGTGATGAGAGACACATTTAAAGCTAAAAGCCAGCCTTCTCAATCTCTGACCCATTTCCCTACTGAAGATAGGAATGGAGGATGTGCCTCCTGAGATGTGTTAGAAGACAGGCAGAGTCAGTGCAGGTCTTCACAGACTGCTTGCAAGAATATACAAGCACACGTCTAAAAAAACTGAGCACTTACAGTGAGAACCCTGGAACCTGGTTTTGGAAAAGAAGAATATACTAGACACTGGATTAGTGACTAGCTAGAAGAAACTGCTAGATATTGGATTAGTGGTAATTCCCAACAGTCCTCCTATATTCCCTTCTTCTCCAGATTCTCAGGGTGCCAGGAAGAGCAGCTGCAGCTGTTGCAGACAGCCATGCATTAAACCACTTCTGAGAGCTGTCACCAGTTTTCAATGGGGAGAATGGCCAGCCTCTATCTCCACCCCAGAGTCTCCTCTAGGGAGATGACATTCTTCTTACTCATCAGGAGTCCATAAAATTAATACCCTCCTTGATCTGCTCTGTCAACCTTTCCCTGATGCTAAAGCCAGTATGTAGGTTTCAGCCAGGTTTTTTTCTCACCACACAAATCAGTCAGGCTCTGTCTCCAACCGTCAGACATTCTCCACATGTTCTTGTGAAGACCCAGCACTGGAACAGAGCCTTCAGGTCAGGTTTCTAACTTGGAGACAAAAGGAAGGGCTATAAAATTTGAAAGGGCTTAAAAAAAACCCCAGTAAATATTTTAAAATAAAATGCATCCTCGTCCTCCCCAAGACTGTTGACTGTACATGACCTAACCAGTAAAAAATACATTTGAGAAAAAAAACCTATCCTTGAATGTGGAGATGAGTACTTCTAACTCCATCATGAGAGCTCATGAAGGAAGAACATGTCCACAAATATAATGGGCAATGGCAGGGTTTTATAAGTGATAACCAGTTAAATATTTTTCAAAGGATCAACTGAGAAGGATACTGGAAATTAAGAATACTGAATTACTTGTTACCTTTTGCCAAACTCTTGCCTTTTATCTTTGTCCATATCACAAGCTCTGAATTCCAATCTCTATCTGTGAAACGTTCTAGGAATAATAATATTTCACAAAGTGCAGGTACCATGCAGCACTAATGAATTTAATACCTGCAGGGTATATGGAAAACTTCACATGAAATACTTTTGAATATACAAAAGTATTATTTTCTATTCACTGTCTCATGCCTAAGAAATATTCTTTTCTTTACAGTCATAGAAATTTTCCTCTAAAATTTATATTGTTATTAATCAGTCATTACTAAAAGCCAGAAAATATCTAATGAGAAAATCACCCAACTTGCAGACTTAATAAATACACCCCTGTAATCAAGCTAATCCACAACAGTATTGTGCTTCTGTATGTTTGTGTAGGTATGTCTATTAAGCAAAGAAGTGGGAGAATCCTATATTACTTCAGAAATGAGCTAAGGAGGTGAAATACATACAGTAGTTTTTTTGTTTCAGCCTCTCCAAAGTTGTTTATTGTATAGTTAATTTACTACATTTTCACAAAGTACAAAATGTGCTCACAATTATGGGTGCAACACAAATGTGTCATTCTTTAAAAGCTGATACATAGTACCAGGAAACAGCACAAGAATGGATTTTATCAAAAACAAGGACTGGGCGAACCTGGCAAATTGCAAGGTATCGGTAGCCAAAAGATTATCATTCTCTAGTGGATTAATTTTTACAATAGCAACTCCGTATTATTTTTGCTCTGTTGGAACATGAGCTATATGCTGTTGCTGGGAAGGGATACCGTAGTTTGAAAACGAGGACAAAAGAAAAAGACTGTTCGCTGAGACTGAATTTTAGTTGTTTGGAGCACTCCAGGAGGGTCTGATCTCAGCTCCATCACTAGTGTGCCATGTAACTTTGCAGAAATGTAGTGCTTCAGTTTCCAACTTAGAGGCTTTCACAGTGATGTTATTTCACTGTCTCAGGCTTGCACTTTAATGAGGGGATTGCAGAAGTTCAGTTTATAGTGCTGCTGTTGTTAGTCACGAAGCATAACAAACTAAAGGCCAACCGCTTTCTAGTGCCACTGAAATGACCTTTTCCATTCTTTAGGGCTTTGAATTTTATCTTTGTATCATCTGTTGTGCCTTTGTGTAAATCAGTCTTTGTGGCAAAAACCCCTAAAGCTAAAATCCTGACCCTAGAAGCCAATAAAAAAATTGCCACTGATTTTGTTGGAGTCAAAAGATCCTGGGGCATTTATCTGACATAGTTCTTTACCTGAGCTGTATTGTATTAGTTGATTATTCTGTGAACATTAAAAAAATATTCTGTGTTTCTGGCAGAGAAGTACCCGTCATTTTCTTCCGTGGCATGGAGTTGCAAAACAGTCTTGGCTCATTACACAAAAAAAGTTATGATGTGTTAGCAATAACACATCAATGCTTAAGTGAAGCAACTCTTTAGATCTGCAAAACAATACCCATCATCTGGGTAGTTTTGAAGGCTCAAATTCTCCTTTTTCATCTAAGTCCAGATTTCTTGCCATATCATTTCAACCAGTCTTTTAAAAACTGCTGTAGTTATCTTACCTCTAAAAGACAATTTATTTAACTTGATGGATGGCTTGGTGTAAAATTTTTTGCCTAAGTGAATACTATTCCTTTAAGCCACAAATTCAAACCATAGCAGCATCAATTCACCTCGTCTTTCCATATCAAATCAGAATTTCATGCACTTTTCTTTGTTAGAAGAGGATGAGTTATATTAATTATTCTCTGGTATTTTATGCAAGGGATTTTTCAGTACCTTTGATTAATCTTCCTTTATTTTCTTTATTGCCTAACATTTCATGTGTGTTAGTTTTCTCTCTTTCATGGCAGAGGAATAAAACAACTGGTGATACTGCACAGCTAAAATCCCTAAAGTGCTTTGTAATAAAACACAAACAAAAGAGTCACCGCTATGTGAAATAAATGTAAAATACTGGTCTGTATTAAAGTGGTTTTGTGGCACAATAAGAAGCTTTAAAAAACCCCCCATTTTTAAAGGCAAAACAAGCAAAGGGTGGTGAAAAATTATCTCAGCATTCTCCTAATGCACCAGTGCCCTGTATAACTCATTGCAGCCTGTAAAATACAGTTCTTATTTCATCCTTTTTATTAGGCTTTTTTATATTCCTAATTTACCAGTGCGTATAGGAATTGTATTCATTAAAGTCTTGGAAAAGAATAAGACTTGTTTTCCTTTTATGCTTACACAGTGTTTATGCTGTCTTGGAATGTTTATCCAAAGCATATTTGTTTCCAGAGGATAATGGTACTTGGTCCTTCCTTCTGTGAAGTGGGCAAACCAAACAGCATAATTTTTCAAGGAAGCAGCATCAACAAAAATAAAAATACAAACATTCTGTGGAAAGTACTTGATTTCACCGTTCAGTTATCCTGACTAAATGTTCCCTTATTCTGGTTTTAATTTATACCCACTAAGACTTCAGTTCTGCAGCACTCTGTGTTCAGTCAGACACCTACACACAAGCAAACAATGCAGCAAAAGTCATAGCATTGTTTTTATCTATATGAACTACTGTGCACCTACATTAGTTTTTCTTATTTGAAACACTCCACTTACAGTATATGAACAAAAAGTTTTGTAACTGTCACTAATGTCTGCATTTTGCAAACTTTCAATAATAATTATGGAAAATAATTCACAAAAAGAAATTAATTTTTTTCTTGTGTTTGCAAACCATTTCCATGATTGCTATATGAGAATTTATATTATTGCCATGATCCTCATTTAAGCTACAAGACATATGCAGTTACCTTCACTCCAGCTAGCATCTTCTCCTTGAGTGGCAATGGCATTTTTTGTGAAGAAAATCAGACTTACTGTATAAGACAGTAAGACAGGACAGTAAAACCTGTCATGAAGCTCCTTTGTGTCAAAGTACTGATATAAAATAGCTCTAAAGCTGCTGTATCTTATGATAGAAGTCCAGGCTCTGGTAGTTCAGAATGACAGTCATGACTTGATAACATTATAGCCTGAATGGACCTAGAATAAATGATCCAAAAAAAAAAAAAAAGAAAAGAAAAAAAGAAAAAAGACAAATATACTCTGAGTTTTCTTGCAAAACCCCCTCTTTGTAGTTGGTGTTTAATATTTCAGGGTGTGTTTTATGGTTAAAAAAACCTGAACCAAACTAAAACTCACACTTGTCAGAAACAATGGATTTCCATGTTGGAGCACTTCTGAAAAATAATAAAAGAGGAAAAGACATGACAAACTAGGCTGGCTGACAGCATCCTTTTTTCATGACAGATCAATTATCAGAAAATCCACCAAGACATGGCAGCTTCAGATTCAGTCACATCATCTGCCTATGGGGATGGAAACAAACAGTTCCCTTTAGTGTACCCCAGCCATCATGCAATACAAAACCTGGGAAAGCTGGAACAGGCTCTGTGAACAGTATGGTTTTAAAGTCTTCCACTTTGTACATAGCACAAAATAGTTGTTGGAAGACAAAAGTTCTTCCCCCCAAGAGAATGTCAAAAGTATCCATCAATCCAAATAGCATCTGCATCCTCCTTTGTGAAGGAAGCATTTCATACAACATGAATGGTCTCTTTTAGGAGGAGATGAACTTTCTCATTTGGCTAGTCCTTTCTGAGCTGGACCCAAATTCAAATCTACTTATGGCCTGAACAGTGTCAAGCAGAACTCAACAATCATTTTAGGATGAGCTACATCATATCTGAGCAAAAAAGGATTAAGGATAGTAAAAACCTCCAGAATTTGGCCTGCTAGCCAGTAACGTCAGCATCCAGGTTGCCTGTGTTTACCAGACACTGGAAAGGCACAAAGATCCTTGAAAATAGAGTGAGAACAAAGGCTAGAAAAGTAGTTTGCTTTTTGTTTTTCCTTCTCATCTTGCATGCCCTCAGATGTAGTTGAAAACCTATGATTTTCCTTTGTTATATTATTAAATACACAGTGCGTAGATAAAATGGATGTTCGAAATATCAAAGACCATCTTTTCCTTCATTTCCTGTGCAGGGCTTCATTAAGTCTCTAACATCAGAGCCAGAACATCAACTTAGTGCTTCTTTCTCTCTATACAAAGGAAACTAAGGAGGATCTTGATTAAGCCCTGCCTGCCAGCCAGCAAAGCCCATGCCTATGCCAGGAATAAGTGGCCAATAACAGACCTGGGCAACTGCCCTGGGTTCAGCTAGGACAGAGTTAATTTCCACAAGAAACTGGGAGGGCCCACAGCCGGGAGAGCCAAACCAAACCAGCCAATGGGATATTCAAGACCATACTGACATCATGCCCAGTATATATTGGGGGGAGCCAGCTGGGAAAAGTGCACGCAGTTTGGAGTAGCAGCCAGCCTGGCATCAGGTTCCAGGTGATGAGCTGTTGTGTTGTATATCACTCGCTTTATGTATTATTTCATTAGTAGTATTGTTATTACTGTTGTTTCTTTCTCTTTGTGTTATTCTGCTAAACTCTTCTTAACTCGATCCATGGAGTTTTACCTTTTTCTCTCAATTCTCCTTTCCATCCCACCAGGGAAGGAGGAGTGAGTGAGCAGCCGCATGGTGCTTCCTTGCTGGCTGAGCCTAAACCATGACAGCAACAGACACAGAGCACTGACCCTGGGCAAGGTACCAGCCAGTGTGTCAGACAAAGCTGTGTTGAGGATCTTTAGCCTTCATCAAGCTGGTGGGCATAATAAGCACCTTCCACCCTTCCCTCCCCACCAGGGGTTGCAGCATTTGACAGAGCCAGAGAATCCCAGGACAAGTCCTCCTTGTGGCCTGCCATACCTGGTTTTAGGAGGTAAGGATGCTGAGGGCAAAGTAAAGTCTCTGTACCAGCAGGAAGTTGTTGCAGTTGGTGCATGATTCCCATACCATGCATCTCCTCTTTTCCTGCCCTCATCCTTTCCACCTTGGTCTATGGGTCTGTCTCCGTGTTGGCTGCACAGTAGGATTTCTGGTCTGTGATGGGTCAGAGGCACTAAAACATGGCAAATAATAACAATACAATTATGTTGTGAGTAACACAAAAAAGAAGTAAAAGCTGCTTTAACTTGCCCTGATATAACTAGTCACTGTAGATATTCCACATGCAAGTACCATAATAATTGGCATTAGCTAGGGTGTAGTTTTGTATAGTGTATATAATGAATTACCCAGCCAGACCAGGGTGAATTAAGATACTATCAAGGTTCACACAAACATCTATTCTTCACTGGCTAAAAAAAAAAATCTTTGGATGGCTGAGCCCAGAGATTGGTGGTGAAAGGAGTTCAACCCAGCTGTCAGCCGGTCATAAGTGGTGTTTCCCAGAGCTTAGTATTGAGGCCTGTTCTCTTTAACATCTTTATCAACGATCTGGATGAGGGGATCGAGTGCACCCTAAGTCAGTTTGCAGATGACACCAAGTTAGGCAGATGAGTCGATCTGCTTGAGGGTAGAAAGGCTCTTCAGGGGCATCTGGGCAGGCTGGATTGATGGGCTGATGCCAGTTGTATGAGTTTCAACAGTGCCAAGTGCTGGGTCCTGCACTTGGGCCACAACAACACCCTGCAATGCTACAGGCTTGGGGAAGAGTAGCTGGAAAGCTGCCCAGCAGAAAAGGACCTGAGGGTGCTGGTCGACCGTCAGCTGAGTATGAGCCATCAGTGTGCCCAGGTAAGGCTGATACAAGGCATCCTGGCTTGTATCAGCAATAGTGTGGCCAGCAGGAGGAGGGAAGTGATTGTTCCCCTCTACTCGGCACTGGTGAGGCCACATCTTCAATATTGTTGTCCGGTTTTTGGCCGCTCACTCCAAGAAGGACATTGAGGTGCTGGAGCATGTCCAAAGAAGGGCAACGAAGCTGGTGAAGGGTCTAGAGAACAAGTCCTGTGAGGAGCAGCTGAGGGAACTGGGGTTGTTTAGCCTGGAGAAAAGGATGCTGCGTGGAGACGTCATCATTCTTTACAATTACCTGAAAGGAGGTTGTAGCGAGGTGGGGGTGAGTCTGTTCTCCCAGGTAACAAGTTATGCCAGGAGAAGTTTAGGTTGGATATTAGGAACAATTTATTTACAGAGAGGGTTGTGAAGCATTGGAACAGGTTGCCCAGGGAGGTGGTGGAGTCCCCATCCCTAGAAGTATTTAAAAGACGTGTAGATGTGGTGTTGAGGGACATGGTTTAGTGATCTGGCAGTGCTAGGTTAATAGTTGGACTTGATGATCTTAAAGATCTCATCCAACCAAAATTATTCTGTGATTCTACAGTTTTGGCTTTTTAGGTTTAAAAGAAAAAAAATACCTTTATTTGATATAGTTTTTCCTTACTTTTGAACATAGCATCTACAGTAAAACAAAACCAACTCTTATTGTCCTTGTACAACTTCCAAAATCCAAAAGGATCAGTTTTATCTGTAGGAAGCAAAGCCCCTGTTATTGACACCATATCCTGCCCGCATCTTCTTTGGATCTGACAGATTTGTGGAGCCATTAGCAGTGAGTGTCTTTCATGAGACGTTGCCTCTGGTACTATTATCAGACTCTCCAGACGGTATATCATGAGAGCACTGTCAGTGTGGTGCTGTGATATAGTATGTCACTGAATTTTTCCATAATGTAGCTGAAACTGTCACAAGAAATAGCGTAGTATGGGTGGTATGTGAGTCCACACAGGTTGTGTGCTGCAGGAGTTGTTCAAAGTAGTGAAAAGAATCATCTTGTAGTAAGAACTAAAGGACTTAGTCTGCATTTCTTTTATGGTTGCCAATTGCAGCTTCTTTTATCCAAAGAGATTAAAATATACTTTAAGTGCTTGCAAAGCCCTGAAATGTGTGGTTTACACAGTATTAAGAACTGACCTATAATTACAAATAGACCTTGCACTAGCAATTTATCTGGTAAGCTTCTCAAATGCTGACTGTTTCATTCCTTCTTATAGATTGAATTTAGGTTGTACGAAAGCAGGCAAAGCAGAAGATCATGGTTTCTCCCCGCCTCCCCTACATCCAGGAATTCAAACAAAGCGTGTTATTTCTGGACGCAGTCTGGATCTGAATGTTTCCTCTCCTTCAGAATCCATAGTACCAAAGCATTCCTGGCTCTGTCTAACCAAAGCCAAACCTGGTCAGTTGTTTTTTATATGACACTTTTACTGGCAGGAGTTGTCCACTTTACAGCAATGGTGTCTGCAGATAAAGCAAGAGGTCAACCACACAACTTAAAAAAATTGGGAATAGCTTATAGACACGACCTTGCTGTACAGCTCCCTATTGGTAGAAAGCCTTGCCACCTGTGCAAGCATCAGAAAAGTTCAGACACAGATTGCTTCCCTTGTGCCACGTGAAAAGACTTTAGCAGACACTAGCCAGCAGAGAGTGGAGGCTTTTGTCTTTACAGCTCATTTGATGCACTTGCTCAAGCCACTCATGTGAGACTGAAATGTATCCATCACCTATGACCAGAGCACTAGCCTTTGAACAGGGCTTAAATGGTAAAACTAGAAATTCTGCCTTATATGAATAAACTGGTGACCAATTTAGTTGCTATTGTTATAAGATTTGTAAGGCAGCTCAAGTCAGTTTTTTTGAAGTAATCAAGTTTTCAGTAGTATATCAACCATTAAGAAGTAAAATTCACTTGGGCTTCTTTTAAATCAAGGTTCACACAAAAGCCATGAAGATTTCTTAGAACAAAAGGAACTTGTAATTTTTCATCAGACTGTCACTGTTCTACAAATAGCATTGATTCTTGTATTTAATCAAGCTGTGCAAAGAGAAGGACTGAGAGGGGCTGGCCAACTGTGCTATCTTGAAAGAATTTGGAAAATGTTATTTTCATTGCATACAGTGACCCACTTACTTCAGCAATGGCATATTCAGAACTGGAATCCTAGAGCAACATGCAAATGTCAGAAAATTAAGATGACAAGGCAACCCTGTGTCAGGAAAGCATAATTTGAAAATTTCAGGTTGAAGAGTTACATCAGAATTCTTAATGTCAGTCCTAAATAATGAAAGAGTTTATTTCAGGATTGACATTTTGGAAGAGGTAGGTACTAGCTGGATCAGTTGCTATTATGCTTTCCACTACTTTCTTCATCATGGTCCTCATAATTCATTAAATGACATTAGTCAAGACTCTGACTCCTTCAAAGATTTTTTTAAGTGTGAGAATTTGTCTTTACCAAATCTTATGACAAGAAATACAGGAATACAATTGCATGATCTGTTTTGATTAGTGTTTACTATAAGGTTAAAAGACCATGATGTGGTATGCTAAAAGTAGCAGCTGGACACGGAAGATGCTTATAATACTTACTAGGAAGGAAGCTACAATTCTGTTTTCTTTTGCAGGTTCAAACCCCACTGCCTGTGGCCCAAGCTAGATGGTGCTAGGTCTGCTCCAATCTGGAAGCGTTTTTAGAAGTGGTAGTCAAGTGCTGCAACTAATTCAGTAGGGCTCCCTGAGAGTTTTGCTGAAAGGCTGAAAGGTCCACTGCCATGCTAAAGAACCAAAAAGCTTCAGCCATCCAGAGCAACATTGGTCTCCTTGCAGATTCTCATTCTGGCATGCTCTCAGAGTCAAACTCAGAAATTTAGTCCTAATTTTGCCATTCATTAGGCTTTTTTAACCCTAAGAAATTGCAACTATTCCGTCACAGTTTTTCCCAGGAGGGAGAAAGGACACAAGCTGTTTGAACATTGGAAAGGGTTCACAGAGAGTAATTTAGTTTGGAAGTGAGTTTGGGAGGTGGACATGAAGAGTTTTTAGGCTGCTTTAAGTAATTTGGACATACAGATCAAAAGATATGGATATCTCTATTTTAAGGTGAAGCAGCAGCAGAAAGAGTGCAAAGTTTCAGTGAAGCAGCCATGTGCTAACCTACATAGGAACAGGAAGACAGTTTACTCCCGCCTCCAGCCAGAGGCCCAGTACTAAAAAGATTAATCAAAAGACACACAAGTTGGTGAGTTCTTCACTCAGAAATGACCTTCAGAAAAGGATGTCCATTCTCATGAATGTGACAAGAGAAAAGTTAATTTACATTTTTCCTCCCAGTATTTTTTTAAATCTGTTTTTCAGTGATCTTGGCTTTGTGTCTCTCAGTTGAGAGGCAGAAAGGTGCTTTTGTTTCTGGTAACCACATCATCACACAGCATAGAGTACATCTGCAGAAAAGGCAAATGAAAAGCATGTTGTTTTCTTTCTGATATACCCTTATCTCTCCTTTCTCTCACTTAAATGCTCTAGCTCTCTCTGTGAATACAGAAGAACAGACTGATCACATAACTCAAACATCAGACCGTGACTGTCAAATGCTTACAGCTCTCTTTACAAAGGACAATACACAGGTAAGCTGTTGTCTGTAGTATCTTAAAAATAATTTTACATTAGTTACTGCCTGAACAATGGGCATTTTCACATAGGGTATTCAATGGGAAATTCACACCAACAAAGAAGAGTTGAATTTGATAGCTGTTTGTTATAAATAAATGAGACTGTCCAGCAGCAGCAGAGGAAAGACAAACTTCATCATCTTTTCTTCATAGATATAGAGAAGGTAGCATGGCAATTGTTACGGGGGGAAAAAAAAAATCACATTAAATTTTCAGTTGTAAATGGGGAAGTTAGAGGAGAGATTTAAGTTATAAAGAAAACATGTTGCCAAATAATTCTAGAAGCAAAGAGCTTTAGGTTCTGAAATATGGAAGAGCCTTAACTCATTCCAGTTACAGTCCTGAAGAAAAGCTGCATGATAGGAACAGAGAATAAACCTCCATGCCTCAATCTAGACTTATTCCACATGCCAAAGGGTAGTACACAAACAGCAATGTACATATTTTTATCTCCGTAGTGTCCAACCTTGGTCTGAGCTCTTCTGTAATGCATTTCTCATCTGGTATCTTTTCCTACATTTTATTGCCCATTTTGCCTGTGGCCTGCTTACTTTGGCTGGATATTCCTTCAGTCTCCTCTACCAACCTATGAACAGAGAGCTCTTCTTCTCTAGTCTGTAATAACCTTGTGGTGACTGCATACTTCATGGATCTCACTTTGAATCAAATTTTGTTGAGAATATAGTGAAAGATATGAGTGACTTTTTGGATAATGTTACTGGATATTTTATACTTTCAGAAAAGGTGATCACAAAGGATAGGTGAAATTTCCATTGTTGTATTTCTATTTTCCAAAAGCATAACAGTTTGCTGCGGTTGTTACACTTGACCAGAAATTATGTAAATTCTGCTGTGCTTGCAACACCTTAATACACTCAGGGATATCAATGTTTCATAAAGGGAACTGGGGGAGGAGGTATTGTGTTCCTTTTGCTATTTCTCATCAGCCCCAATGACAATACATGCAATGCACACAATCATAAAGGTCTTCAAATATTTGAGCGTATCATAGAATACAAGTACGTGAGTCTGCTCTTCTTACGTACAAGCAAAATTCATTGCAGCAAAAGGAAAAGATTGGTCTGATGTTCTGTCCTTTATTTACCACAAAATTTTCTTTTTAAAACAAATGAATTTACTTGCATGCTGAAAAGTGAGCTGATATATCTAACTCCTGCCCTACTTTTCAGACTGTGCTAGTCTCCTTGAGTGAAAATCTTACATGATAAACCTTTCATGAATTGGACTTTCAGGATTAGAACTGAGAAAACCACTGACTTATAAAGGTGTTCTTTCATGCGTAAGGCGAAAGGTTTATCCAGCTTGATCCCATTATAGACTCTGTTAGCACAGCTTATATTCCTACATCGCAGCGCTCCCTAATACTTCTGTAGCTAAAAATCTGTCAGCATTTCTCCAACACTCATATCTCTGAACAACAACCAACCTATTCTTTTATGTCACTTAAACTTCACAAAGTTACGTGTTTTAAACAATTCACTTTGGCTAAACAAGGCACATTCATTTTTATAACGGTTGTTGTGTGAGGTTGTAGGCTGTGTTATGTACATTGAAAATGTGCAATTACATTACAAGCATGTGAACAACAAAATATAGTGGTGATTAACTTATTCCTTGGTTTTAAGAATAACAGCATAGTGGAATAAATAATTGTCTATTTCCATCAACTATCTGCATTTTTCTCTTACCACATGATGTCCTCCCTAAAACTTAAAAATATAAATGAAAGCCTAGGCTTATTCCACCCCAAAATAAAGCATTGCTTTTAAAACTGTTTGTCTTGCAGAACTGAGGGATCTGATGCTTCAGGAATAACCTGCAATCTATCCCCATTCCTACAAACCTGAATGTATGTTGTTATTTTAAACAGTGACAACAGTTTGATTTCAGAAGCATAAAATTACATCAAATAACAGAGTTCCTATTTTAGCAGTTGTTGCACTGTCTGAATCCCTCAAAAAGACCTGAACCTTATGGATATGCAAAAAGCAAATGTAGTTAAGTGGCAAATTAGTTCACTTTTGCAACACAGAAATATGGAATCTTTCAAGTAAAATCATGACCCCAGTGAAGCCAGTGGAAATTTTGTCTTTATCTTTCCAGTAGAGCCAGAATTATGCTATGCATGGGAACTTTCAACACTTTAACAACCCACTTTGAACACTGTACCTCTTAAAAAAAAAAGGAAAAAAAGAGAGAGAAACAACTGAAACAACTGAAAAGGATTAGTTTAACTTAGTTGACTCCTCTTCATCCTGGATTTAGTGATGGTGTACAGTTCACTCTGAACAGCTGTGTCAAAACAACAAAGCAAACAACAATTAACATAAAATTAATAGTAGGTAGTTCTTGAGAAGTTGAATTGGTCCTCACAATATTGAAGATGGAGGTATGTTAATATCCAACCAAAAAAAAAAAAAAGAAAAAAAAAAGAAAAGGAAAAAGTCTTCCATTTCTTCCAAGCAGGGAAATATTCAGAAACAGTGAACTAAAATTCACCATCTGCAGATGAAGAGAGCTTAGAGAAATTTTATATTATTTTTGTATACTTACTTTTTTCCTTGAAATCTTAAAAATAGTGAGGCTTCTGTAGCCAACCATAACCTGAGCTTAAGCTTTCATCCACTTACCTAATGGGACAGTTTTTCAGCATATCATGTTGTGCATAATATATGTAATACTTTCTGTATTCCTGACTACTTATGTTGGAAATCTAGTTTGGCTCTAACTTTTTGGAGAGAAATGGTGATAATATGCAGTGCTTTCCAACAGACGTTGACTATCTAAAAATACGATGAATTTGCCTTGTCTTGTTGTTGATGGCATAGTTGATGGAATAGTTCAAACAGGTTAGAAATTAAATTAATTCCACTGCAGCATGTTCACCAAACACTTTATGCATCCCTAGCATATTCAGTTTAAGATACTCTGGAATCAGAATGAAGCAGAGATTCAGCTGTAAGTGGCACGTGTATTTTGTCATTACTTAGAGAGATGATGCTGACCATGAGGGAAAATGCAGGATAGAGACGCAGTGAAAGTCCAGAAATGCAGATTTTCACAACTGATATATCAAACTGCAAGCAGCTAAAGTAGGAGGAGAGAGAAGATGAGCGATCAATAGATCACATCCACCCCAGGGAAACTGGATATGGCAAGTAAATTTTTGTTTCATTTTGTTTAATTTTATTTCATTCAACAATTACCTGTGCAGTTAAATACAGGATTTTGGATCAGATGAGGTTATTTCATTTGTTTGCTTTTTCCTGATGATATTCTTGTTAAGGTTCTTTACTTGTTGTTTATCCCTGGTTAGTGTTAAACATGGAAGAATGACATGAACTGAAAAAAACAAGGAAATAGAGTAAACAGAAGGGAAACTTCAAGTCAAGGATATTAAATCTAAAACAGCAGCTGCCTAAGAGAACGTTTGGCAAGGGGAAGAACAAAGTCAGAGATATGCATCTTGGTGCTGGGTCAGGATTACTTCATATTCAACTACGTGAAAAGTTTTACTAGTTCCTTTAAGTCAATAAGGCATTGAAAAGCCATACAGCAGTGCAGGGACACGTTCTATTTCCATGCAATGTCAGAAGAGGTGGTTAAGAATGAGCTGGCACTTGCATCAACATTGGATTTCCATGTAGAAAAACCAAACAAAAAGAATACATGGAAGAATTCCTCTACCTTACAAATGTCAGCTGGGCACCTACGTGGGCACTACTCTCTGTTCTCGCCAGCAAAAGAACAATACATTTTATGATTACATCATATGGTCTGAAATTCCTTGAAGGTATTTCTTTTGCAGTTAATATTGCTCTGACCTGTTTTCTCTCTGGATCTGCTGAACTGTACTCCCAACCTTCTTACACGCCATAATCAAGTTCTCACCCACTCACGCTAGACCCAGTACAATCCCTCTCCTGAATGTTTCCTGTTTTTATTGATTCATTGTGCCTTTCCTTTCTGCTTTCCATATTCTCTCCACTTTCATGTTCCAACCTATGCTTGGAAAAATTTTGTGAAGTCAGGGTGCTTAACCTTGACAGGTGCTGATACTGCAAATTCCCCTGCTTTCCTTAAATGAGGTGGCTTCAAACAGAGATGTGGGATTCTGGCACTGTCAGATCAGAATTACTCTTTTTTTGGCCTACTTTATCCTTAAAATTCACAAATCCTTCTCAGCTAATTCAGAATTACCTCCATGATCTCCAATGCTTGAACTTTCACTTACATTTTACTTTTGCTGATATCAGCCTTAAGTGAAAGAACTGACCTCAGTCTCTTAGGTCTGGTTCTATACTTGGCCTTTTCGTGCTCCACCATTACTAGAAACCCAAAAAGCAATAGTTGGCAAAAGTAGATTGGTTTTTATGGCTGGCTAGGATACAGGCAATTTTGGCAGATGGAGATTTGGCTAGGATGACCAATGAACTTGTGAGCCTTCAGGCTTCATTGTTGCAATGTGCCGTATCTGGCCCAGAATAATTTCCCACAGGGTGAAGGATGTGACAGCCTATCACTGTAAAAATTCTGATAGTACAGATAGAGCATCTGATCCAGTAGGTTTCTCGGTAAGACTCCAAATTCTTGATGCAGATTCTCTGAGACATTCAATTTGGTCTTGGCAGTCACATAAAGGGGTGTGGGGGTAGGAGGGCTGAATAGCTTGCTTGATCCTGATATTGGTCCAATGCCAGTTCCCAAACAGTTTAAAGTGACCAAAAGGCATTTCTAAACCACACCAGCTGCTAGCAGCTCCAGAGGAACCATCTGCCATGTTAGTACATCCCAGTGCAGTCATGCCTTGATTATTCAGGTTCCAGTTCTTGCGCTGGGAGGACAAAATGCATGTAAGAAACCAGCTAGATGTTAGCATAAACCTTCCTTGGAAAGTAGGAAATTCTGTTCTGGCAGCTGACAAGTTTCAAGCCCCTTTGTAATCCTTTGTACAGCAAAGAGACTAGAAGAAGGAGAGAAGATCTCATTTTACATCTCCGTTTTCCAAGCTCTCAACAGGCTAAGTATTCTGGAGTTGTCCTCATTATGCAGGCACACCACAGAAACAAAAAATATCTGGAACAATGGACTTGTCACTAAGAGCAGAGGCTGGTACTTCCATGGTGGCCCATGGGTGGGGAACACACTGCCAAGAAATATTCAAATAAATCTGTTTTCTTCTGGAGAAAAAAATTGGAACCTGTTTCTTTGCCAGTTCAAATAACAATAATATCTCAAGGGAAAAGACACAAAAGAAAGAGGAGGAGAAAATGAACTGTCTGGAAAAAAGAGAAAAATAACTCTAGTGTGGTACACAATACTGAAAGGACAAAAAGAAAATCTGAATCCTATGTAAGATGTGTTATGATTGACTACTATTATGATCTTTATTGACATATTGGAAGGAGGAAAATTAAAGATCAGAGTGAAATCTCCATGGGTGTAAATCAGCATCATTCTTCCTTGACTGCAAAAAGCTGTGCCAATTTAGAACAGCTGTTATTTGGCCCGTATTGTTTTTTATTTTTCTTTCCTAGTTTTATTTTTGTAAATCATGGTGATGATCACGGGACAGAGGATGGATTGACAAGATGAGCTGTGAATCCCATGGGACAGGTCTGCTGCTTCAAGTTTTTGAAGTCTTTTAAATGCTTAATGCAATGCTATTTGAATAACTAATTAAGTTTTCTTTGGCAGAAACCCTATTTGGTACCAGAACAACTGAACAAAGACTTCCAATTATAACTACCAATGTTGGAGTGTTGGAAGAGGGAAAAATTAAATTCTGTATCATTGACCATTTCAGGAGATCTGGTATTCTGAGTTCAGAGGGAGTTAGTTTAGACTTCAGCTTTTGCTTTGAAAATATGCTTTCTTCCTTATGGAGAACAACATGTTGTTTCTTAATTAGGTTTTGGTCTATTTTGCCCACAGTCCTTGTCTGCTTGTCAAGGATATTTGCAAAGAGTACCACAATCCAATACGCCTTTATAATTGTTATTCTTTTACATGTTATTTATTGCAGACAAATAGGAGTACTTGTTACTTAGTGGCAATGGCAGAGTTGTAGATAAAAGAACGTAAATTTTTTCATCTTTAGTTCACAGTATTTTAAAGAGCTATGTGCTAGACATTAGAGATGGCAAACATAAATAATTAAAACAACAATGAAATACAACGTAGCAGAGCCAAAGGAAAATGCTGTCTGAAATAAGCTGGTTTGCAACTTGCTCTGTACAGGGGTAAGAAAAATAGGCCTTCCCTACACGGTCAGCAAGCAGTCAGGTTAAGTCAGTTTGAAGAGTCACAAAACAATTAACTTCATCCACTAGGAATGTATAATACTGCGTAAAAATCTTTAATTCAAAATGTTAATTATGGTAAATGAAAGCGCGATTCTCTGGTGCTTTTGTTTGTTCACATTAATATTTGAGATCTCATACACAAAAGCTCAGTCAGGGAGGTGGTTTTAGTAAGCTCTGGTGAACAGAGATTTGCTAAATAAAAAGTCCTATGAATGGGAATTGGTATTCTTAATGAGAACTCTAATGTTCAGAAGCATCTTGCCAGCCACAGAGGAGGTGAAAACCCTCAACACCTGATCATGAAAATGAGACTTCCTTTTCTCCGAGGAACAGATGAACTGTCTGTATCCCAGGACAAAGCAGCGCCTTTAGTGAAGGTGGCCGTAGAATCCTGTCAACACTCATCCATGAAATGCCTGTACTCAGCTTCTATGCAGCTACCACATTTGTTTGCTATCATCCGTCTCAATATATTGAAACTCTGTTATTATTTTTACCCAAAGTAGTGCCTTTGATCTTGACAGGAGTATTTTGAGAGGTTTTTTAAGAAGTCATCACAATGAGAATGGTGTAATGTGGCCACTGTTAGCAACTTTTATAAGAAGCAAAGCAGACCGCTGTACACTCTCATTTGTTGAGCTAGCCCAACAGATGAATCCTGTCATCTAAGTGATTCACAGAGAATTAAGAGGAATAAAGAATTGGTGTTTACTCCTAAGGACTTTCAGGGCTAATTTTAGCTATCACTATGTCGAGTTCCTTTCACATACATAGATATGCTGATAGATGTATGTGTCTGCATGTGTTGTCTGAGATCCAGCAGGACAAGAAAACAGAAAACAGCCACCTCTCTAACTGCTTAGAAACTCCCTGTCTTGTCTCTGTGGCACCCAAATTGCCTACACTGAGAATTATTGGAAAACTCTTCATTTGAGCAGGGAAGTATGAGGCCCCAGTATAGGCATGTGGTCAACTCCTAAAGTTTAAGCTTTTTCTGCTCTAACTTTTTAATGAGAAGTAGCTCTCATTTCTCATGTAGAGGTTTATTACAAAGTAGTCTCGAAGTCTTACTTTGCTTTTAGTCCTTTCTTACACAGGCAGCCTGTTTCCAGAGATTTCTCCAGACTGTTTTTTTCACATCATTATTTAAGCAATTACTTAAAGATTGTTTGAAATATCTTCCTTTGACCTAATTCAAAGGATGGAGCCTTCTGCCAAGAGGCTGACAGTAAGCGTGGATTTAAAATTTCTCAGAATAATGTTATTAATTGTGGCATCTTCAAAACAGTTGAATTAGCAGTGATATATCAGTTACAATTGTCAAGTTTTTCATTAGTTCATAGGGTTGCTGCGATTAGAATTCAATTCTAGCTCTTACAATAACTTTATGGTGGTACAGACTTCGCTTAAGGCTCAAATGAAACATAATATTTGGTCTTAATCCAATTTAATGTGTTGCCCAGTCAGGATTTCCTCTAATGACTCATTCATACCCCTACTGAATTGAAAAGGATATGTGCAAATCGACGTTGTACTTAAACTCCAAGACTTTTTATCTTAGCTCTAAATTGGCACCATACAACATCTTTATATTCTAATCATATGAAAAAACAACTCTTCCTTTTTTCCTTATTTTTCTTGTCTAATGAGGTCACATTAAAGAATGCAGGTCACACATACAGGATGGGACAAAAGTGGAGTGCAATTCTGGACAGCCAACTACATATGTATTCCCAGTATAAAACAGTAGCTGATAATCCCACAAGCAAGCTATAAGACAACTGCTGTAAGATAACGCAGGAATCAGTGGGGTTCAGCTACTTTGTGGGATCTGCTTCTGTGTACGCTCTTGCCTTTTGACGAGTACAAGCCCACTTGTCTCTTAACGAGAGGACGTTTCCTTAGCAAGCGATCCAAGCTCAGCATGGGAGGGAGAGGGAGAGCAGTCATGGAGCAGAGGATGTAATCCACTACTTCAAAGTCCATCTTACCTTCTGGCAACTTGTTTATGCAGCCATATCCAAAGGTGGTCTTTGTACATAGAACACAGGAATAACTGATAGAAAAAAAGACGTATTGCCATCTGTAATTTGTTTTGAGGAACAAACTTAAAAGCTTTCCGAATTACCAACATTAATTTTCAGAATGAAAATCCATTACATCAGATATTCACTATTTCAAAGTTGTATTATTGTCGAGATCTCATGGAATTCAAATAAATCCTTTACAACCTAGCAAAAAAAAATATTGAAAAGAGGCTTGAAAATATACTGGAAATACATGGATGGTAAAAAAAATCTGTGAGAATGGAGAGCTTCTTATTTACAGCAGCCAGTATCAGAATTTCAAAACAGAAGTAGCTGAATGAGAAACTGGACCAAGTATACATAATTTAACAGTGAAGCTAATTACCCATTACAACAATTTTAGGAGTGTAGTGATCAGGATTAGAGCACTTTCTGAAAAACATGCTGTAGTCCAGCCAGGAATTGCGGGGCTTTATGCCAGAAGCTAGAGTAGCTGATTATGGTAATCGCCCCTGACCTTTTGATCCAGTAATGCCATGTAGTAGCTTTCCAACCATACATATTATGTTCAGTTCCTCTGCACAGAATGTGTGAATGTGCTGAATATGTAAGCAGGACCTTGGATGCCACATTGTGAAATTCACTCTGTGATTCACTCAACAGAATAGATCAAATCAAGAAATATTCAATAAAGCCCAGGCTTGAGAGCGCTCTCCCCTCATGCTAGTTGCCGAATAAATAGCCTCTTAAAATCGCAGAAAATATCTTCCTGCATAATCCCAGAAACAAAGCTATATGCACTGAAGGATGTTTTCAAACTAGTTACTCAAGTTTTCATAATCTTATCTCTTCTCATGGATGAGGATTCGATCTGCATTCTTTTCATGGCAGCCCCCTGCTCTCTGAAATCTACTGACAGCAGATTGCTCCATTGTGGGCTAACGGATCGGATTCGGAGACTATGAACACTGAAAACAGTATAAAAACACAGCAGAAAAACAATTAGTTTTTATTGCAGCCAGGTACACAGTCTCATGGTTCCTTCAGATGTAGCAACTTCATGAATCTCAGACGGCAGACTTATTTGTCAGCACGGACGTGGTACTGTTTGCTGTAATCAAAGTGAAAGAGTAAGTCAGTACTTCTAACAGCTTTCACAATGTTGTCGTTCTCTCAGTCTAACAGAATTATGCCTATAGCTATAGGCTGTATTTTTAAATGCTTTTCAGAATGAAAAAGTTTTTCCAAATTGAGTAAAATATTTGATATATTGTAGGGCAAACTGGAGGTGGGAAAAAACTAAGAATTATGGGTTTGGAAAGTTAGATGCAAGGTTGACAGGATCTGTGTCCCATTTATCTCCACTCAGAATCTGAAGGTGAAGATAGGAACAATGAACCTGGTTTGGGCTCACTCTTTTGAAAAAAGGGCATAAATTCTGTCGTGCTCTAAAAATTGTAGTTATTCTTACTGATCCTAAAAGCTGAACAGGATTTCTTTTTTTTTTTATGATCATCTAAGCACCCTGATGACTGTTTTGAATGACTCTGAGTCATTGTGGATCATCATATGACCAAGTCAAAGCTTGCTCTTTGTTATTTCAAGAGATACACTGTGATTGCTAGGTTTTGCCTACTATGATATTGTTGGTGATGAAGTTTCTTGGTGAAGATACCACACATCAGCAGTTCTAGGTCACCATCCGGAAGTCCACAGGCTGCCTTTAAATATGAAGTACTTTAATAACCCTACAGTGTTCCCGTTTAAGTCACCTGTACAGTATAACACTGATTCCCAATCTTGCTGCTCTGAAGAAAATGGCAACATACTGTCCCTTACTGGACTCATCACTTCCAGGCACCTGCTGCCTCCTTTCTGTTCCTGCCCACTTCTTCCATAGCAGGAGTGCTGCTTGTTGCAGGAACGAGTATAGAGGTACCAAAGTCGGTTGTGCATAGCCATAGAAAAGCTCCTCCAGGACATAACTGAATGGGCTTCATGACTTAACTAACGGTCAAGTCCTCATGAATAGTATTATCAAGCACCAGCCTTTAAACCTGTCCCAAGGTCGTCTTAAAGTAATGGAGGGTTTTGTCTCATATTCATTAACATCAATGGACGTGATCACTGAGGAATGCTGTGATTGCTGCTAAGTGCCACGGGCCTTTGATGGGGGCCACAGTACTCTGTTTTGCCAGTGCTGCTAGCCCACAGCAGAAGATCTGTATTTTCCCATGTGCATCCAACCATACGGTGTGCAGTTCTGATGCAAATACCAGCCTTGGCTTCATCAAGTAGCAATACTGAGGTTCAACAAACCATTACATGATCCTGGAGAAACATTCTAGAAAAACAACGTGCAGGACATTTTTGAACCACTTTACTCCATTGGGAATAGGATTGCCAATGAGAAGTTGCTCCTATTTCAGCAAAATTTTCTATCTGTGCACACAGTAAGAAGGGAGCTGGCGTTCTGTGAGTTTATTTTAAACAAAAATAATGATGGTGCCATGGAACTGGCAGTAAATATTCATCCTGAAATTCTTACAAGAACTGAAGTTGTGTGTCATAATTTAGTTTTTGTTCAGCCATGTAGCCTAATCAGCACTTCTTATTCAAACAATATTTCCAGCAATGAATTCAGAAGTAGATATATAAACAGGGTTATCAGCTCTAATTGAGATACGATCATACATAACACATACAAAGACACTTGGCAAGCTTTTATCTTACAAACTGTATTTGCATACGGATGGTATTTATAGCCTCTAAATTAAAATAAGATTTTTTGGTTTAGGTTTTTCATCAACGCTGTTCGTCAAGCAGGCCATATTACTCTGTGACATTGTGCTCTGGAGCTGACCTGCATTCCTTTCAAACCATTTAATCACACACAGCTGACCAACATTCCTGTATAAAACCACCTAATCAAATGCATTACAAATACCCCAAATGGTTACTTAATCTCCATATATGTACAAGTGTGAAATGTGCAGTGTCCAAAATGCCCTTTCATAAAAGCGAATGACATAAAAGCAAAAGACATTTCCAAAGTAAACCTTCCCCCACCACCACCCTCAATCAGCACAGACGTTTTTAAGGTGGTTAGAGTTGTATTGCTCCATGTAGCTGGCCTTGCACATGAAGATTAAAATTCCCTGTAATCCATATTCAAGCTTGTTTTCTACACATCTTAAAAATACAGTTTCGGGAGAAAGAAATGTAACAGCTTTCCACTTCTGGGCAATTATGTCAAATGAGCTGCAAAATATTTGAAAATGCGTGATGCTGCAGCACCTAGATAGCTCAAGGGACGTATCACAGAGGACTGTATTTCCTTTCATCTTCAAGTAGCTGAGTTCAGATGAAAAGATCTCAAGGTTGTAACTGTCTGATGACTGTGTCTCAGGATTAAGTGGAACGAGGGTGGTGTTTTTTTTTTTTTATGTCCGGTAGCCACACTTTGATTAGCACTTTCACTAGAAATCCCTGTAGGAAGGAGAGAGTCCCACTCAACTGGAGACTGAACAGTTTCCCCATTTCCAGAGATACTCCTCCAGAGCAGTGCTATGTGCTGACTGATGTGGGCATACTTGTGGTACTGCTGAGTGTGCTCTATGTGTTCTGCGGGCAATAATTTTCCAAAATGCCAAGCTACTATAAATTCACTTTAAGTTCATACATGCAACTTTTGAGCTCTTTGCTCATCAGAGAAAATGAAATCTACGAAGTTTGAAATGTAAAAGCACACAAAAGCGGGGGGCCGGGCGGCGGTTTGGGAGGGTATATAAAGAGATGCATTTAAGGGACAGGGTGGAAAATGTGCCTATGAACAGTAAGGGGGGGGGGGGGGGGAAATCCCTGTTAATGCTAAGGCAGCACAGCACAGAACAGGTTATATCACAAAGAGGAACACTAGACAAAGGTTCACTCTTCTGCTCCTCTCCTGCTGCCATCAGATGTCCCAGTGGCAGGGCGTTACTCCGGCCGACCCGCTGGCAGGACGCCTTTCTCCAGGCAGCCCCTGCAGCGGCTGCAGGGCAGCCGGCGGGTCTCCGCCAGGCCCGACGAGCGCTCGGAGCGGCCGGGTGCACGGGCACCCTTGGCAGCTCTGCCGACACTGCAAGAGCCAACGCAGCGCCGCTCCCCAAGGCAGGTGAGACCCGCTCCACGGGAAGGCGTTCGAGCTGCCACCGGCTCCATCCGCGTCGAACAGGGAAGCAGCGACGCTTTCCAGGTTTTATAGCAGACCAAACAAACCCTCCAACCCAAACCCAGCAAGTTTTTATTTTAAACAGATGTGAGCAGACTGAACTCAGTACTTCCAGGTATTTTTAGTGCAGCGCGGTGCCACGCGCGTAGCATTTGACATGACGGCGCAGCCGCTTCGGATGCCGCGGGCATCGCTTTACACGTGCGTAAAACCCGCGTGGGCGGCTGCCAGCGAGCCGCGGGGCGGGAGGAGACAGCAGCGCCCCGGCCATCCCGCTCCCGGCCCCCAGCGCCTCCGCGGGGGCCTCTCCCCCCCGCCCCGGGTGGGGTGGAGGGCCGCACCGGTACCGCCCGCCGCCTCCCCTCCCCACGCCGCCGGTCACGTGGCAGCGCCCCCTGCGCCCCGGGACCGCGGAGCGCGGCGGCATTGTGACGCAGCAGGCCTCCGCCGCGGCGGCGGGACGAGGCGCGGGTGCGGCGGGGTGGGTGAGTGCCGCCTCTGGGAGCGCGCCGCCGGGCGGCCGGGGAGCCGAGTGTGCGGCGGAGCCGCCCTCCTCCCTCCTCCCGGCCGCTGGCCGGTGGAAAGGCAGGGGCGGAGGGCGGGGCAGCGGGAGCCGGGCTGCTGCCGGAGCCCTGCTTGCACCGGCGGGGAGTGGCGGGGAGCGGCAGCCGAGAGGCGGCACCTGGGTCCTTCCCCCGTCTCCATCACCCCGCCGCTGCCGTGAAACGGCCGCGGCCACGCGGAGCGGAGCGGAGGGTTGAGGTGAGGCGAGAGGAGCGGAGCGGGCGGGGGCTTTGTTGCCGCCGACAACGCTGTCCCCCGGGGCGGCGGAACGGGGGCGCGGAGCGCGACCCGGGTCCTCTGCCGCGATGTGGGGGCTGAGGATAGCGCTGGAGGCGCCCGGCACGGCTGCGGGCGTTCCCCCACCGGGCCGTCCCCGGGGGGAGCGGGAGACGGGTGCCCGGGCAGCGGGAGAGACGGCCGGGAGGCGGGAGCGGGGTGGGCGAGTCCCTGCCGCCGCCAGCGCGCCCCAGGGAAGTGCTTTCCGCATGAAATCGGGGCTGCTCGCGGGGGCTTTATTGGGGCTAGGCACATACGTGATGTCAGCTCTGCGAGGTGCCGCCGCGCTGAAACCCGCTGACACCCGAAACCGGCGCAGATCTGCTTCTGCTCTGCTCGGAGGCGGGCGTCCGTGGCGGGGAGGCAGCCTCTAGCACCCTTGTGTCCCAGCGGGGCATGCCAAAATCTGGAAGAAAATCAAGTAGGAGCTGCGTGTTTGTAGCTGTGGGGAAGCAAATAGAAACTTGTCTGGTAGAAAAATCTGCGCCTCGGCTTGTACTTGGGTTAGTCCAAGATCGTGTTTTTACAGCACCAGGAATCAAACCTTTATCATACGCATGTCAGTGAGAGTTTTCATGCGAGAAAATGTGATTTATACAAAGAAGAGCTTGGGGATCCGGGTCTGATAGTACTGGATACAAACCACCTTCTTAGTAGTTTCAGTCTTCATTGTCAGTGTTACCGCCTCATGGCACTTTGAATGGTTGGCTTAAAACCACAGCTCTTAGAGAGAAATTAATCAGTGCTTCTCAAAAAGCAACCCCCCAACCCCACCAAAAAACTGCTCGTATCTATGATTCCTTAGGAAGTCTTGGAAGCGTGGCCTCATTGTACACCTCAGCGGTCCGACTGCAGAAGGTAACAAAAAAAGTTTTAAAAAAATGATTCTGAAGCAAATCACTTGATTGTTGGACTCTGTTGTGATATTTAAATGAAGAAGGGGATACAACCATAGCATGGGAGATTCAAAATTACTTTGTATGTTGTGCAAATAGCTCTGATCCTGCAGCCATGAATTATGTTGAGTGATGTGCATGTATTTAAGCCTTGTGCAGCATGAGGTAGCAGACTTTGATAGTGTCCTGCCCTCACTGAATTTAGTGGGTGTATGTACTGCGTGTACTCCCAAACAGCCATAAATAATACAACCCATTTTCTTACTACCGCCCATAAACTTGAGCAGCTTCACCCTAAAATCCTCTGCAACTAGCTCCTGGGCTGCTGGGTGAACATGGTAAGTCACTTCTCTCTTAGTACTGCTAAGCCTGCCAGTATTCCTGGTGCCATACTGGAGCCCTGTTTTGAAGATACTAAACTTAAGCTGGAAAACTGGTCTTGAGAGCAGGTTTAAGGATTTGCTCAAGAGGGAATTCAAACAGTGAGAAGGGGTTTTATTGTGAATTTGACCTGTCCACTTGTCAAGAAGAAACTTGCCTCACCGCTATAGGTATAGTTCCAAGATTTTATAGTAACTTTTCCTTTAGGTATGCCTTCAGTTAACACTGAGACACAGTGTGAAAGGTTCCCTTTTTAAAATGTGATGTGTTTCATTTTGCATGTTTTCATGTGTCAATGACGGACTTGTGGAAACTGTTTCACTTTATCCAGTCACTCACTGTATCTTAAACCAGCCATGCAGTCATTTTTCAGATCCTTGTGATTTCCCGTCTGTGTCATTGATTCAGTGTGCTGCAGAAAGCAAATGTGGCTTGGAACTTGTTGAAAAGTGAAGGGGCCAGTGAAGAGTTATCTCCAAATCTAAGAAGCCTGTAAGAGACCAGCCTGTTAAAAAAACTTCTTGTTTGAGTGAGTAGTCCAGTGTGGGATCCTCAAAATACTTGGAGTGGCATTTTGGCTTAAGGAAATGGGCAGTCTTTCAGGTTAAGGAAGCCCTGTAGAAGATAGTAGATTATATTAGATAGAAACTGCTCCTCTTAATGTTTTTTCTCTAATGACAGAGAAGTAGTAAGTAAGTATGATGTGATTTCTTTGGGGCCAGATTCTGAGTGTACAAATTGCTGCCTGTAAAAGGTAGACTGGTTGGACAAGGTCACTGAGTTGTACCTTTGGAGATGCAGTACCTCTCCTGAGTGCTGTGAATAAGTGATAGGTCGCTTTGCATTTGCGTTTTTTTTCATTATTGGAAAAACCATTATCCCAAATACCTACATATTTTGTAACCATTTTTTGACAAGGCATCAGCAGAGCTTCAAGAAGCTATGAAGTGCCTCTCAACTATCCGGTCTTGCTGGGAGCCAAAACCTAGACCCATGCGAACTCCCTAAGTGTAAAATGTCTTCCCACACATACCTCAGTTGGGATACCACCTGTGCTGGTGCAGTTCTCTCACAGTCCTCTTCCAGGATGTCCCAGGCCCCTGTTGTCTCTACAACCACAGCAGCTCTGTCCTGCTTGGCCACTTGCCTGATTAGAACCAGAAAGAGGAAAGCATGACAGCCCCGCTGCGGTTGCTCTACTTTCTGTCCTCTGAAATGGAGGCGTGTGGGTAGCGCTGCCTCCATGCTGTGATGAAGATGCCAGGAGAAAAAGGGAGCACACAGCCAGAGGCAGTCCAGTGGGGATGACCCGACCATCATGGACAGCAGCACAAAAGTCATGTTGGAAATAGTGCAGGGTTGCTGGTAGTCATAGTTGGGGCATTATTTGGTGTCATGTATGCATGGAATGGTGATGCCACAAGCACGAAGAGTAGGAGATGAAGCATATTATCTCCTGTCATCCAGTTTTCAACATTTCAAATGACTAGATGGGAGGTGCATCAGTCGTTTATTTCCACCTGTATGTCTCTCATTATCTGCATGGAGTTCCAGAAAAGCAACCCATGAATCACGAGCATGGTTACAGGAGCAAGGAGGGAGAGAGAAGGGAACAATTCCCATTTTAATTTCAGTTATATTAGAATAAACATACAGCTATTTCACGTTACAGCTGAAAGTAAAATGCCAAAAGGAGAATATTCTCATCCTTCCTTATGCAGCCGTGTTAATTAATGCTAAGTAAAATAAAAGTTTGTATTTTTCAGGTGAAAGTCTTTGTAAGAAACACATTTGCAGATGCATTGCTGTGTATTGCTTAGAAAATACAGTGGGTTTCTGCAGTTGAAATATATGTGTTCATTGTCAAGATTAAAAATATGTTGAAAAACGTTGAAAAGTATTGGATTTTGAAAGGGCAAGTACTTGTTCCTTTCAACTGTTGTCAGAATAGGACCGTAACTAAACTAAAGGAAATAATGCTTAGGTAGTTGGCAAGAGGGCTTGGAGGAGCATTGTGTCTCTGCTCTCTTTTTCTGGCAGATCTGTCTGTTTCTCAAAGGAGGCAGAGAAGATAGGCTTACATGGAGCAGGTGCATAGTAACCACAAGGGATTTTCTCTTTAAATGCAAATGTGGTAGTATGATAGACTTATATGCACAATGGAACCATTGGAAACAGGAAAATAGAACATATGCATCTGATAACTTATTGATTTAAGGTCCCAAGAGAGTTATTGACTGAGGGGAGAAAAGTAATAAATTAATTATTGTGGTAGAATTATCACCTGCTGCTTACCTGTCTTAAGGTGGAACTGTGATTTCATCTTCTAAGATAAAGCTTTAAGTGATTTAGAAGTCTGAAGATCTTAGAGGTTTCAAAGGGAAGTACAATTCAGCTGATATAGTTTAACAGCTGGGGCAATCCTTCATTAGCTATATTTTCTTGTATGTTAAGGAGCATTTATAACAGCTTATTTTGAATGTGAATGTGGTTGATTTGCACTTAATTATTGAGCAGGTTTTAATTTTAATTGTTGAGTAATGCTTGAAAGTGTATTTTTGTGGTTAAAACGTAGCACTAGGTTTGTGAGGTTTGCTGTAAGCATTTCCTTTTCAGTTCCGTTTCCTCCCAGTTCTTGTTTGCAGTCTAACTGGCATTATTTTTCTTTGTTTACACCAGGGAAAGAGGCATTGTCTCACTTATCTTGTAAACTCAATACAGTGTATTACATGACCTCTCCTTGTGTATAAATCCTCCCCCCATCTGTTTTATTGTTACTGTATCAATCTGGAACTTACCATTTACAATGAAATTCTAATCAGGAAATTAACACTTCCCTTCAACCACCAGACACCCCCCCACACCCCCCATTTTAGCAAACTTGTTTACGTCTGTGAGTAAAAATCAGGCTGTGCTGCGTAGCTTTCTCAGATGTGCATGGCAGGGGTATGCACATGGTTATGATACGAAGCCACACTGCTCTGCTGGTTATTCATCGCTGTAGTGCTTTTCCAGGATCTGGCCATGCTGACTGGCATTTTCCTTGAGAAATAGGAAATACCTTTAACTGTCCAGACTAAAAACATATAACTGCTGGCATGTTTGTATGTGCATGTACATATCTTGTGTTACTAAAATACAACTGTAAATATTCTGCCTTTTGTGTGCTACTCTGTCAGTTCCAGTTGAATCACAGTAGTAAATTTATGAAGAGCCCAAGAATTGCTTTTGAATTGGCTCAAGATTTTAAATATTGGAGTTGTCAGCTTGGTGAGAGATTTATTTGAATATTTGTACATGCTGTGTCCAAGATGTTTTTAAAAACAAAAAAGAAACAAACAGTATAAAGCAAAATAAAACTGGGAAATGTAGAACACACAGAAGCAGACCTGTGCTAGCAAGGTAAATAAGCTGCATGTCATGTGCCCTGACCGACGCTTCTGTCATGCTCCAACTAAGTATACTCATTTCTCCTCTTGTACGTTCAGAGAGTCTTAAGGTGTGTGTCCTAATTATGTTCGATACTGGGATATTACCATTTCGCAAACTCGTATGTTGAGCACTGGATAAAGCACAATATTTGTGCTTGTTGCTAGGACATGGGCAAAACCTTATCCTGAGTTAGAGAGTGGAATCACCAGGAAATAAAGTTATACTTACATCATGAATTACTTGTTTTTCATTAACCTCAACCAGGTTTTAAATTAGAGGTAAAGGAATTTATGGTGGCTAAATCTAAGCAACTGTGAATCAAAACTGCGGTGGTGAACTCCACCGATGCTTTTCACTTCATAACTGCAGAATTCCCGTTACCTGGGCCCCTTGACTAACTCTGCTCACGTTAATGGGCATCCTTGTGGTAGAGGTGAATGGAGTGAGGTGCTGTACCCATGGACCAAGCAACAGATTAGAAAAAGTTGGATTCAAGCTTTTCGCTGTCCTTTTGAATATGATACAATCCACAACATCTTGATGCGATATTTGCTTAAAGCAATTTGATAGCATAATTTTCAGGAGGCTGAGTTTGTTTATATTCCTCTGTATGCATCTTTGAATTAGTTATTTCTGTATGGAATTTTAAGTTTTCCATAGAAAAAGCAGAACTACCTCTTCAAGTCTAATTTTGATAGCAGTAGTTGCTTTTAGGATTGAATAAGCCAGATCTTGGAAAAAATGCTGTCAAAGCAATTAGTTGCAAGTTAAAAGAGAAACAAATGCGTGATATACTATTACAGAGCACATGGTGCAGTTCCAAAAACTAATGGTTGGAGGTTTTGATTTTAGTTCAACATGTTTCTGTTAATGTTTGTTCATGTTAGTGTACTGTGTTGAATCTTTGACATATGGTGATGGTACTGCTTTTGGTGATAAGTTGACGGTTAATTCTAAATTCAGGAAGGTTCTGCTTACAAATAGCTCAATCTAACATCTATTGGAACAGAGTTTTGGGAATGCCAATATCTGAGAGATTAATATAAAATCATTATTTGTGGTTCATCATTACGAATCTGCTGTTGGTATATATGACACAAATGGAGCAATTATCTCAGCTGTTCATAGTGCTTTCAAAAGCACTGGTAGTGTCAGTCTAATGGGTAGGTGTTTCACACCATACTTGGCAACTTTAGCTGTCTTTCTCTAAGACTGAACAGAGAGCAATTAAACGCTCACCCACCTCCTTACAGTTGTTCTTGAGGGTCATAGATGAAGCACATTAGCGAACAGTGTAACGGAAATTGTATTTCTGCTCTTTTCTGTGATGCTTCCTGTGTGGAGGAGTTAACCATCATCTCTCTGCACTTCCTAGTAAAGCACTTCGAGAATTGGATCTGAGATGAAATGGCTGGAACAGCACTGCTTGATGACTGGAGATTTAGCTGTGATTGCATACTAAGATGACCAGGTCCAAACAGCTAAGTGAGGCATGACTGTGCACATGCTCAGGGTTTCCAGAGAGACAGGCAGCAGCATGGGTTTTTTATCCCTGCACCCAGAACTTTCTGTGTTTCACTAGCTCACTTGTGGGAAGCATGGTAAATTAGCCCATATGTAATCCCTGCTGCTATGATCTGATTCTTACCAGAACTTTTAATTGTCTGAGTCAACACTAGCTTATGTGTCTTTATACTCTCCTCATAAGGCAGCTAAGCGTGCTGAAAAACTGCATTCCTTCTTAACTTGTCTTCTGGTTGTGATTTAGCAAAATGCGCACAAAATCTCTCTGGAGTGTATCATTCATTACACAGTCAAAGAACATGTGCAAATCCCTTTGGTCACTTGCTGGACAAATTGTACTAAGCCATCCTTGAGAGGATGCAGTTGTCTGTAGTAGGTTGTAGTTTATAGCTAGTAGGGAATGTAGTGTTGCAGCTGTACAGCAAACACCATTTTTGGGGAGGGGGACAGGAATTTGAAGGGCTTTAACAGCTTCTGGGTTTCTGCCTCATGGTAAATCCTGCTCCTAGTAGCAGCAGTAGTCAGTGAAGACATTGTTGGTATCTTAATGTTCTTCTGAAATAACTGGCTTTGCAACAGTAGGTAACTAATGTGCCTGCTTAGGTCAGGGCTTTGGCATCCGGCGTTAGTACTTTGTGAAGAGGAATGAGTGCTGTTTACATGCAACACAGTTGCTTCCAGCTGCCTGTAGACTGTAGCAGCATCTCTTCAACAGACAGTAAAGCTAGATGAGTCACTGTACCTGAAGGGTAAGGTCAATTACTCCTTATCCCCACAGGAAAGGCCAACCAGCACATGTTACAGTGTCCTCCAGGGGTAGAAGGGAAGCAGGTTGTATAGAGGGAGGAATTAGCCAGGCCAATACAAATTAGCAAGATGGTCACTGTCTTCATCACGTGCTCCTCATCAGGTCCCATATGCTCTATGGTATGTTCCTAGGCTTTACTTTTTGCAAATGCAGTTTCTAGATTAACATATCTACAGTAGCACTATTTCTGAATGGATCTACACTGTAATTGAGTGGTGTGATTGCAGGACATACAGACAGATCTGTACTACCTTTGATGTATATGTGATGTGAGGACATGCCAGCCTAGACTTGAGAGAGGGCTGTCCAAGCCTTCTGGACAGATTGTTAAGCCATGCTGAACTCTGCTTTCATCTCTCTTTACTGCTTTTTTTAACTGTGCTATCTAGACTAGCACTACCATGGGTACTCCTACATATGCTGACATAAGTTCATGACTGTATGCCCACTGCTTCCCCACAACATTGTTGGTAGATGCTCTGCATCTGGGCATGCATCCCTTATTATTAGTACTGAGACAGTCTAGTTTACTTTTCCACTGAATTTAGTTGGTTATTTCACTAGTTCCCCTCCCTAAGGAATTACAGAAAGGGCAGTGGACTGTAGGAGAGACTTATGGCAATTTTCCCACTCCAAAAATTTGTTTTATGTTCTCTGTTCTGAGTTTGATTGTTAGGCTCAGCCTTAAAGACCCTCCAGATCCAGGCCATGCATTTTTACAAGTGTTAAAAATCCAGATGAGAGACCAGGTTGGCGGAGCCATGTTAGAAGGTTAGCATTTTAAAATGTTCTGTATGAAAGCATTGAATCCAGAGCACAGTTTTGGGGGGGGTGGGGGTGGGGGGGGAATTGTGAAATTCTGTGAAAAATAGCAATGAGAGTAAGGTGGTTGTCATATATAAACCAGAGTACAAAGGATTTGCATTTTTAAGAGAAGTAATGTGTATCAGCAAAACTGATCTGCATCAAAGAATATAGTCTGAAAAGATCTGTTGAATATCAATTCCTTTACTGTGCAATTCTCATACTATTTAACAAAAACTATGGAGAAAACATGGCTTGACAATTGAAGTTAGGACATAAAAAGGTCAATTTGTGCAAATTTTTTGTATGCTACAAAAATATTTCACATAAAAGAGGACTGTCAAACAAAGAAGAATATAAAATAGACTCTAACAAGGCATATTTTTCTGTGACATGAGACACACTGTAGAGGAGTAAGGTGAAGCTGAACTTTTCAGCTTGGTGGAATATTGCAGCTTACGAGTCTGCTAAGAAAATAATTTGTTTCTATGTTAATGGTTGAACTGAAATAAATAAAGTATACCCTCATCTTTCCTTAAACAGTTCTTTAAAAGAAGTGTTTCTTATGACTGTCCTTGATACCCTTCTGAGGAAAAAGAACAGCCTTGGTTCACTTGAATGGAACACAAGAACGCGAGCACATACCAGCTAAGCCTGGTTCTAGCACCGTGCAGTCTTGAATAAATTACCTGCCTCTTTTCACTTATCCACCTATAGAATGAGAAGAAAATATGTTAGGGGCTGTTCAGCCTGGAGAAGGAAGGCTTAGGAGGAGATCTCATCAATATGTATAAATACTTGCAGAAATGTTGTAAGGAGGGTGCAGCCAGGCTCTTTCCAGTGGTGGTCACAAACTGAAGCACAGGAGGTTCCTTATGAATATCAGGAAACACTTTTTCAGTGTGAGGGTGACCAAGCACTGCACAGGTTTCCCAGACAGTTTCCACTCCCAGGTGGAGTTTCCATCCTTGGAGATAGTCAGAAACCACTTGGATGCAGTCCTGGACAACTGACTCTAGCTGATGCTGCTTAAGCATGGGGGTTGGACCAGAAGACCTCCAGAGGTCCTTCCCAACCTCAACTGTTCTGTGATTCCGTGAAACGCTACAAAAAGAGATGTCATTATAGTTAGTATGGACAAGGCAACGCTGTCTCTGCTGCTGTGATGGTGGTCTTGTATGGTGCTAAGCATGAAACCCAAATCACTATATAGCAGGTAGCCACAAAAGCTCTATACTTTCAGGTTTAGGTTGTCTACATTGAGCCTTTTGACACCTGATATGTATAAGAAATGAACTGCAGTGAGAACTGTCTCCTACTTCTGGCAGCAATCAGTGCAGTCTGGAACTATGGACAGGTACACAGGTGCTCCGTGTGCTGTTGCTGATACTGGCCCTTCTGCTGTGTTATTCAGTGGCTTCCTGCAAGTCCCTTTGTTTCCAGTTTGTGGATGGGGGTAAAAATACTTTCTCATCTTGTAGTGGAGATTGTGAATGGATTAATAAATGTTTGTGAAACATTTGGACAATACTGATGAGCATCCTTGAAGCAGTAAAGATAAAAATGATCTTCCATTCACTATAGGACTTAGACAGACTAAAATAATAAGATTTAGAGCTAAGCCAAGAAATGGAAATAGCCACCTGGTATTTCTGAGTAGTTTTGGTTGTGCCCTGTGTAAGGTCGCAACCCTTTTTGTAAAGCATCAAAGCGTCATCCTTCAGTTAGGATCTGTATTGGAATAGGTACAAGCAATTTAATGTCCCCATGCATAAATTTTGTAACATTGTAGTTTTTGATGTAGTGAGGTTTATTTCATAGAATCACAGAATGGTTTGGATTGGAAGGGGCCTTAAAGTTCATCTAGTTCCAGCCTCCCTGCCTTGGACAGGGATACCTTCTACTAGACCAGGTTGCTCAAAGCCCCATCCAGCCTGGCCTTGAACACTTTGAGGAAGAGGACATCTACAGGCTCTCTGGACAACCTGTTCCAGTGCCTCACCACCCTCAGAGTAAAGAATTTCTTCCTTACATGTAATTTAAATCTTCCCTTTTTCAATTTAGAACTGTTAGCCTTCATCCTGTCACTACACTCCCTAATAGAAGAGTCCCTCCACATCTTTCTTCTAGGCCTCCCTATAATACTGGAAGGCTGCTATAAGATCTCTGCAGAGCTTTCTCAATTTCCAGGCTGAACAACCACAATTCTCGCAGCCTGTTCTCTTAGTGGAGGTGCCCCAGCCTCCTGACCATCTTCGCAGCCCTCCTCTGGACCCGCCTAAACAGGTCCATGTCTTTCTTGTGCTGAGAACTCCAGACCTGGACACAGTACTCCTCCAGGTGGGGTCTCACAAGTGCAGAGGGGCAGAATCACCTCCCTTGACCTGCTGGCCACGCTTCTTTTGTTGAAGCCCAGCGTACGGTCGGCTTTCTGGGCTGCGAACACACATTGCTGGCTCATATTCAGTTTTTCATCCGCCAGTACCCCCAAGTCCTTCTCTGCAGGGCTGGTCTCAATCCAGTCATCACCTGTATTTGTGCTTGGGATTGTCCCTACCCATGTGCAGGACCTTGCACTTGACCTTGTTGAACTTCATGAGGTTTGCAAGGGCCCACCTCTCAAGCCTCTCGAGGTCCCTCTAGATGGCATCCCTTCCCTTCAGTATGTCCACCCCACCACAGCTTGGTGTGGTCAGCACGCTTGCTGAGGGTGTACTCAATCCCACGTCCACGTCGCTGACAAAGATGTTAAACTGTGCCAGACCCAATATTGTCCCCTGAGGAACAACCCTCATCACTGGTCTCCACTTGGACATCAAGTTGTTGACTGCAATTCTTTGAGTGAGACCATCAAGCTGATTGCTTATGCACTGGGTGGTCCATCTGTCAAATCCATATCTCTCCAATTTAGAGATGAGAGTGTTGTGCGGGACAGTGTCAAATGCTTTGCACAAGTCGAGATAGATTTCTTTAACATAGTTTCATAAATGTAATTCAATTTTTGTGAAGTGTTTTAGGAATCGCTGGCAGAAGATGCTACAAAATTACGACTTAATACTACTACTTCTATAGTTGGCATTTCTGCCATCATGTCATCCCGCACTTTTGTTAGAGCTCCTCGAACGCTTCCATCAGCGCTGCCTCCGCACAATCCTAAACATTCACTGGACTGACTACGTGACTAACATTGCTGTCCTTGAACAGGCAGACGTCACCAGTATTGAGGCCATGTTGCTGAAAACGCAGCTGCGTTGGGCAGGGCACGTCTCCAGGATGGCGGATCACCGCCTCCCTAAGATCGTGTTCTATGGTGAACTTGCCACCGGCTGCCGCAAGAGAAGAGCTCCAAAGAGGAGATATAAGGACTCCCTGAAACAACACCTCAGCCTAGGCCATATTGACCACCATCAGTGGTCCACCCTGGCCTCCAATCGGGAGATTTGGAGACACACCATACATAACGCTGCTGTCTCCTTTGACAGCACGCGTAGAATCAAGCTCGAGGAGAAAAGACAGTGCAGAAAGAACCGTGCCTCGACTATACCACCCAAGGAGACCCTCCGGTGTGCTCTTTGCAACCGGTCTTGCCTATCCCGCATTGGCCTTTTCAGCCATCAACGCGCTTGCAATAAGCGTGGGCAAAGCCCTTCCCAAATCTTCGTCCGCGAAGCCAAGCCATGATGATGATGATGGGAGTACCTGTACAACTGAGCACTAATAGTGGATTGTATCTGCCGCTCGTGTGTTTTAAAACAAATTGTGTTGGATAACAGTGCTCCATGTAAGATAGCATTGTATAGCTGCAGAAGTGCTGTTGCAGAGTGTTTCTGATTTCTCAAATGAAAAATAATGACAGTTTCAAAAGATAACATTCTGATCTCAGGGGCATGGATGTCTCTCAGGAATAATTTAGCTGCTCTTCACTGAATTTTCCAGTTTCCACCAAACTTTAACTGAAATAAGAAGTTCTTATTTGACAGTGCTTTAATTTACAATAGCTTACACTGCTTGACTTCTAAGAATTCTTGCAAACAACATCATAGGCTGTGTCTAGGGAATAAGGTATGAAAAATTGTCAAATTTTTATCCTTGATTTAAATTGTATTAAACTAAAGATATTGACATAGATGTTAATGGTTAAGTGCCATTGCTAATTATGAGAAAATATTTGCAGTAAAATTGTTAAATGCTTTTTGATAGTATTTATTTGCTTTAAAAGTAAATACCTGTAATATATCCATATGGTCAAATTTGTGTGATTCATCAAGTAGTCTCAAATGAAAGTGGGCTGGTCTGAGTGTAAGGAGAGTGAGTTTTTGTGAGTGAGTTTTTGAGCTCAAGGTTTGGTTGTTTGACCCACAGCCACAATGTGCACAGTTAGATACACGCTGTATGTGATATGCCCTGCCTAAGGCTGACTCACGTATCAAATGGAAGTGTAATGCTCATTAACTCCTGGTGCCCTAGATCCTGACCTTGAGTAAAACCCAATGGATTTTTCCCAAATGGGAAGTTTCTCTGTAAAATGTTTTGAGCGTTGCCATTTGTTAGGGTTTAGCTGTTGAGTGTGCTAGTGAATTTCAGTGTGCAGAGGATGGGACAGTAGAGTTGATTGCCCAGAAGTTAAAACAGAGAAAAAAGAGGGTGCAGATAGAGGACAGACCAGGAAAGCAGCTTGGCTCTTGTTGCGGAGAAAACAGGACTTCCACATGTGAGCAGGACAGTGCATACACTTCACACAAATGGTGGATACACTTGACATACTGCGACGTTGCAGGGAATCTTACTGACACAGGAGTTTTCCCTTGAATTTATAATTAAAGCTCACACGAAGCAAAAAAACATCATGGGACTAAATGCAGGATATATGTTTTGGCAGGCAAATGTAAATGAGGCAAGTTCTAAATTTCTAACTTCAAATACAGCATTTGAATGTTACATACTTAAGAGATTACTGTTTGGCATTAGCGCTTTCCCAGGGTATTTCTAAAAGTAATTGAACAGACCACTATGGAACTACAAGGTGTTGAAATTCTAATGGATGAATTTGGGTTGAGGAATTTAAATGAGAAAATGAAAGATGGAGGGAAGGGTTAAAAAAATTCCTTTTTCCCATCCTAAAAATAATAATTAAAAAGACCCGAAACCTGACATGACCTTAGAGATGCTTTCAACATTCACAATATATTGAGCAAAGATATCTCAGATTACTTGGTTTATTGAAACAAGATATAAATGAAATGTATTCTTCAATGGAAAAAGCAGCTTAGGAAGATTTATGGGGATGGTATACTGATTAAATTAATACCATATTTTTCTCTGATCAGTGCCACTGCAGATGGTAAGGTGAATAAGGGTCTTGCATGGCATTAAGGAGACAGACCAAAGCCAGGATTTTAGCAGTGTCAAAAAACTGCAGTGTCAGATACTATGATTTAATTGAACTGATTGTACTGAGAGCAGAAACTTGTGAAGGATCACTGTCTCAGTGCTACTGCCCCCAGTGCTGCTGCCGTTGATTGAGTGGAAAAAGGAGAGACCTCAGTTTCTGTTTTTAAATGAGAGTGCAATGAGTCACATCTGCTTTATTAAAGACGTTGACACAGAATTCCCCACCTCCCCCCAAAGCAAGGCATGGTTTGGAAAGGCTGTGCTCTGCTATGCTTGATTTCATCCTAACGTAACTGCTGGAGCCTACATTAGCAGTGGTAGTTGCCTTAAGCCCTTTGCTGCTCTGTCTTACTTTGGGGCCAAGTATCTGGTTACTTGTAGATGCCATTACTAGGGTGTATTATTTTTGGATTTTTACACAAGAGCTAGGCTACCAAAAGAAGGCATCTTTTTTTATTTCTATAGTTCATGAACTTACAACAGCCCTGCAGATGTTGAATATTCATTACCTTTGCCAAAAGACTTTAGAAGTTGTGAACACTTCTACAGCACAGTACTTTTCAAATTGTACCTGGAGTAAACTGTTGTTAAACCAAATATCTTGCATATTTGTATGTGTCACTTTCTTCTTAAGTTGATTGGGAATCATATGTAAGCATTAATTTCCTGAATGTTACATTTACTTCTCCTAAATATACATGTCTCTACAGTCTTTCTCAAGTAAAGACGAGGACAGTGTGTACACTCACACTTTCTCATGTGGTGTTTCTTTACTTGGGTAAAGTTTTATGTTGCTATGGAGTGGGTTTAGGGGACACATGGGCTTCATACTTCCAGCCATGGTTTAGGATCTAACAGTTGAATTAGCATTTTCATTTGAATTTCATTTTTCTGTTGTCTTGACTAATGGCTTATGGTATGTTATGAAGCTTGATAGGGAATATGGGAATGCAAAGCAAGACATCATTAGTATTCAAATAGGTAACTCCTTATTTGACAGTGATACTGAATAGCTGCACAAGGCTCTGCTCTTTCTTTGCTTATATTAGCAGTGTACTGATTGTGTCAAATAATTTAGGAGTCCTGTCAGCTGATCTCCCAATTGTCATTTAGTAGTTGCCTCCTGAATTAAAGAAAAGGAATAAGCACTGGCTTTAAAGTGGAGTGCACTGTATTTCAGGCGCTGGTATTCTTTGAAATAATGAAGTGAACTGCAAATAATCTTGACATGAAATAGCACAGCATTTTATGTCTCTCTTTCAGTGTCCAAGCAACCATGACGTGATCCGTGTAAGTCTTTGGTTCAGTCTCAAATCTAAGTTTAATGGAGGATTTACAGAAATGTTGAACAGCACTAGTACTTGTGTATGATTGATGCAGTGTTCTATATATATTTTACAGTCCTGCATTGTAAATTATTTGGTATCATTATTAAAAACAGATGAAAACCTATAGCTTTAGTATTATGCTTGCATAGAAGATGGATATATACTCATACATACTCTCTGTATTTGTGATTGTTGAATCGCTGTACTATATTAAAATGTATTATTCATTTCTGCCAACAGTCATGAGTCAGTGGAAAATAATGGGTGCAATCATTTGAAAAATGCGCATTCACAATTTGCTTATATTCATCTCAAAAGTTCAGACTGCAGATGTGTAACCATTCATTTTACTGTTTTCAGTGATGCGTGTAAGCCTCTTGAGGATTCACATTTATGAACTTCCTGCATTGCCATTGGTATTTAAATAGACCAGATAGGTAACATGAAATAAAATTTATTTCTGCCATCAAATTTGCCGATATAGGAGGTAGTTATAAAAAAAAAAATCAGCACTCAACCTGATTTTGTTAGGTCAGCTGCTGTATTTTTGCTTGTAAAGTCATAAATTCAATTTGCAGTGGGCTTTTCCTAGTAATTACAAATATTGTATGTGTTTTCTCCAAGGAGAGCTTTGAACTAGAACCAACTTTTTTCCCTAAAATTTTGCAGGAAGTAGAGAAAAAAATGAATATTTTTGAAGCTTACTTTGTTAAGGAAGCTTTTCTGGTCAAATTTCACATTTCTAAAATGACTGAAGTATGGAATTGTTAATTTCTCATGTTTCTGCTCAATCATAATTGTCTATGGAATCTCCTGATCTGTATGTGAATGTGTTATTTTAACCTGGGTTTCATGTTAGCATTAAATTACCGATACTCAAATGTATTTGAAGACTTCTTTGGGTAGCTCTGCTTAAGAAAATATTTTTAAAGCACAGAGGAGGTACAATGAACTAATTACTAGCTGCTCAATTTAAACTTGAGCCTTTGTACGTTCAGTGCTCCAAAATATATCAGTAGCAGATTTTGTACTGTTGTACATGTTCTGTTTTTTTACTGATTGTTCCAGATTATGCTTCTGGTCTTAGTTTTTTTTCACAGCCTGATAGTTTGTGTAATTTTTTTTCCCATTGGTTCAGTTGAGTTTTTTCATTTTAGTCCTTTCTTTGATATTATTTCTTCTGTATTTTTTTCACCATTTCAGTAAACAAAGGAAAAAGCCCTTTCATAGACCTTCTTAACAGAGCTGCTTTTTACATATAGCTGAGATGTTGCAATTTCAGAGGTTGTTTTGATTACGTGGACTGTGCAGTGTGATTTATCATAAATTCAGTCTTATTAGATCCTTCATAAGAAAATATTGCAGTATCAATCAGTTGCTGTAATTTTGGTTCTTGAAACTGTTTGGAATCCAAGTAAAGAAAACCATTTTTTTCCTTCTTTTTTATTGTAAAAACATGTTAAGATTGATTGTGACAGGGGAGAAAGTGAAAACAGTGTTTTAACTGCAGGCATAGCATAATATAACGTTCCTAAGTGATTTTACATCTCCAACTGCAACGTGAAAAATGCAAGTTTCACCAGAACCAACAGAAACAAAAGTTCTTTTCCTGTAAATAGAGTGGTTTAAACCAAACAGAATGCTTGAAAAAATACACAGCATTTACAAAATCTGTTAAAAATATTTGCGGATTACAGTTTTTCTAGACATGGGCCTCCAGGATGGCAACATAATAAATAACCTGCTTTGAGGGATATTGCTTCCATAAAATTGAGAGAGTGAAAAATTCACCAATAGTGTATTTAAATTACCATAATTTTTCAGAGTGAAGGAAGTAATTATCTTTCTTGCTTTGAAAACTCTATTTACTCTACATTAAGAAAGAGAGTAACCTTTTTTTCTTCCATCCCTCGCTCACACCCTATGGAGTATTCTAAGGCATCCTGTCCTGGCTGAGAGAGGTGGTGGTTTGGAACTAGCGCAGCTGATGCCAGAACTGTTATATCATTGATGAAACCAGGAGGATAGTCAGTGCTTGGTCTTTTCTAGACTAAGGGAGCTTGTCAGATTTCTGAACTGTGAAGTGCACATATGTCATGACTAAAGTACCGTCCCCTGAGTTAGTTTTAGAGACTGGCTGTTTTGGCAGCTCTGGTTTTCAGGTGTCTACGTGAATCTCAGTTACATTAGCAGCAAATCTGGTCTGATTGTTCAGTGCAAATCTGAATTTTAGGTTCTGTAGTATATGACAGTGTGATATTGTGCAGAATTGCTTTTTATATGCACTCTTGGTTTCTGTATATACCCAAGCACACAACAGTGTATTTTCTGCCCTATTGAGACCACCAGCTGATTCTGAAAGATCTTACTTAGATCTTACTGAGACCCACTGTCTTTAGCGCGGAAATAACTGCGTAAAAGGTTCTGCTACATTTTTAGAGAATTTGTACAAGCCTTAACTAACTTGCAGGCAAATGAACAGTTGAGTCATCTTGCAGGGGAGAATGTGGCTTCCTAAATATTTTGGTGATGGGCTCTTTGAATCTATCAATTAGAGGAGAGATTATCATCTTTACCACTTAGGGTTCTACAGATGTGCCTTATCTGTTGTAGAAACTCTCCCATGAGATGCTTAGTAGTTCCTTTGTGTGACTCTCCATCAATTCTTATGGCTTTGCATGCATTTCTGCAAATCCACAAAGAAATTCAACAAGAGTCAGTTACTTATCTGCACTTGTGACTGTGTGGGATCTCTGAGTGTTAAGTGGTTGGAATTCTTCATAAACGGTCAGAATGTTGAGAACTTAGCTGTGAGGGTTGGAGACTGTCTTGGATCCAGGATTTCAGGCAGATTCAGAATTCACTTGCCCCCGTTATTTTGCCTTCCCCAACTAAGTATCATTTTTAAGGCAGAAAAGTTGCAAAATTTGTATCTCTGAATAACTGCATGTTCAGTGCAATATCTGTACTGTAGTTCACATACGGTTTTACTACAATATCGTAACTATTCACAAAAAAGAACGAATGATGAAGACGTAAGGGACGTTTGTATTTTACATGAGCCTGAATCACCTGTTTGTAGAGGACACTGACAGGTGCAGACAATGCAGTTCTTGTCTTTGCCCAGCCAGGGTTCTTCTGGAACTGGAAGACATCATCTCTGATCTTCTAAGAGCGTTCATGAGAATTACAACCAACTTTTGAATAGCAAGAATATACTTCTTGGAAGATAGATTTGCTAGACAGCAAGCAACCCTCAGATCATACTCGTCAGTACCAGCTAAGTGCTGAACTGACGTTGCAATCCAGAGTTCCTTTTCAGACTACATGGCTATGATAAAGATCAGTGAATCATCTGTATAATTGAAACACCATATGAAAGTTCTGGACCGCATAAGGTTCCCAACTTTCACAGTATTCCACAATGCAAACTCTGCGATTGGCAGTGCTTTCTTCTGTACAAATGAACCAGGAAATCCTTGTTCCTCCCTTCCCAGCAGATGTAATGCCCCTTTACCTTGCAACAAGTGAACAGAAAGGATTTGAGCTGATTTAAAAAGGATAGTCCCTTAAGCGGTTTCAACTGGTGCTGATTTGTTCTGAGCAGTGTCAAAGCTGCCTTCTCTTTCTGGAACAGGGACAAGGTCCTACCTGGAGTGTTGTCGCTTGTTTCAGTGTATGTGTGCGTATGAGGAAAAAGAGGCTGTAAAAGAAGTAATTCCTTTTTTGGAAAAATGGAATAACAGTCGTACAACACTGCCTCGCCAACTGTGTTTATTCCCGGTAAAGTGACTACACTTGTGCCTTGGTTGCATGCCAAGACTGATGATGTGCTTTATAGATGCAGAAAATTATGTTAATAAAACTACGAATTATAGTGCTACTATCCACAAGCACAAGCTTTCCTATGACAATATTGTTTACTTAAAAACTAAACATTATAACATTGATGCTAAATTACTTGTGCAGATTTTAAACCAAATCTAGCCAATCAGTGTTTCTGCTTACTTGTCAGTTGCGGATAACTAAATATTTGCTTGTGAAGCTAAGCTGCTGCCTGCCAAATGTTCTCAGGTTTGGGTTTTTTATCCTCAGTAAATAGATGTACTCCCAGTTTCTAATTTTATTCTTTTGCACCTTCCTAGAACTAGGAGCAGGAATGTTGGTTGTTACAATTTTTAGTGAAAAAACAGAGATTGTGGTATTTGGCTATACATTCTTTCAGTAATCCCTGTCAACAGCTTGTAGTAAATGTAACAGCTGTTCCTGGGGGACCCAATAGTCATTGCTAGAGAAGAGTTCAAGAGTGCAGTACAAGCTATCTCAGTGGAGGTAGAGGAGTTGGGGGGACTGGAAATGAAGATGATAGCTCAATGGTGAACGCTCAGTCCTTCTCTTTGTATGATAAGCAGCTCAGGCGTACAGTTTCTCTATGTTCCTCTATCTGTCCCAGTCAGAGGTCATCCTAAGTGACACAATTGCATAATTTCACTTGTGAAGGCTAGCAGCTAGGAATCAGAATTGGATAGTAGTGAATAGTTACCATAGATCAGAACCATCTGTTTTTGGCATGCTTTCTTGTTGCCTTGAACAGAAATGTAGTTGGTATGGAGCAAAAATTGAAGCTACTGCTAAGTAGAAAACCTAGATACAAATCAGTCAGTACCTAAGTGTATCTCTGTTGTTCCGTTCTGGTTTATCACCAGGCCCTGCCTGACCATCTTTAGCTATTGAACTTCCTAGTTCTCACTGTCCACTTCACTACATGGTTCGATAGCTTTATGAATGACTTCTTGTTCAGTGACGTTTGAGTAGAATATGTAAAAGAAAATAAAATGTATTGCTAACAGTAGGCATATCCTTGTTAATATTTTTGTTTTTCCATTACCTTAGAAACTTTGAGGTCATTGCCCTAACTTTTCATTCGAGGCTGATTTTTCAGTCATTCAGCTCCTTCATATGCTTGAACAAGCAGCAGTAGACTCTTTCTCCCAGCTGCAAACATTTCCTGTGATCCAGCTCTGATTTTTCCTACTGTTGTCACCCGTGTCCATGTATTCTGGTGTTTTTCCAGACAACAAGGCTGCTTTTTGGCTCCTTCATTTCCTTTCCATGTGTCCTTAATTAACAGTGACACCCACAGAAGTAGCTAGAGTCCTTTTGGCACAGCACTTAAAATCTTGGGCTTTAAGAGAGTCACATGTAATGGAGCAGGGGAGTCTGAATAGTTGTCTGGAGAGTAGAGTCCTAGATGGAAAGTAACAGAAGTGCAAATGAAAAGTTTTTCTGTTTGTTTTAGTAATTTATAGTGTGGAGTCAAACCCAAGAGATAGATTTAAACTTTAGTGGTAGGACGTCTGTGGTCTGTTTTCCAACTGTAGTAGCAAGTCATTGTGGCCAACAGGCATGCAAAAAGTTAAAAATACTATTGCAATATTTTTGCATGTGGTAAAGGAAATCACAGTGGTTTAAGAAATAATCTCACCATCTGCAATTCTTCAACATGGAGGGCATCAGTTATAAATTTCTAGGACTGATATTTAGTGTCTCTCCCCTGCATTTTCTGCAGCTATTTCTACCGATACAGAGTAAGTGTAAGTGAGCATAAAATACTGGTAAATCAGAATGGAGGAGTTCTAAATCCACTTTTTACAAAAGCAGTAAATTACACTAGGCAGAAGAGCACACACCCCCTTTACTTATCTGTGCTTTTAAACACATACCTTAAACTTTCACAAATCCTAAAGATCAGTATTGCTCCAGTGAGTGGAAGACAATGAGGCATCTGTTTGGTAAACAATTCTGGAAAAAAAATAGGGGTTGAGAGATGGTGCATGCTTTCAGAGACAACATACACGGTAGTCCTGGCAGAATTCTGACTGGTTCTGGTTTTGGTAAAAATAGATAATTACAGTAGATGATGCTGGATCACATTGCTCTTCAGGAAGACTAATTGCTAGGTGTCTGATTTGGAATATGGAAGAACTAGATTTGGAATAAAAAGTTCAAGATGTATCTTGCATTTTTGTCTGGTTGCTTTCAGAATTTCCATGTCTAGTGTGATCACTTTTCTTTAACTGAATTTTCGTGTTTCATGCAAGAAGATGAAAACTCAGAAAAGAAGTAGTGAAGAAAAAATAGTTGAGGAAATTATGCCATCCTTTTTAGATTGTAAAGAGTGATCTGCATTTTTCAAGTGGTGAAGTTTTTTAAAATTTTTGTCACTGTTAGTGCTCTCCATCAGAAATTTGTGACTTTTATATGTCCCTAATGGCTTATAGATATTTAGTCAAATGACAATGAGTAAGGGAGCTGTGTTGCTGCTGTGTTTATGTTCTTTTGGACTTATCAGTCAATAGTAATTAAAAAAAAAAAAAGGTAAGATAAATTTCAAAACCTCTTAGCAACCACTTAAAAAATAACTGCATTTATTTTTCTGATAATTGTCCTGGAAGAGTGGTAGGAGCTTAATGATACAAATGTGAGGAAATGCGTTTATCAATAGACTATGTGTTGGATATACTGATACTGATAGTAGAAGCCTACAGTAGGATGCTATCAGTGGGCAGTCTAGATATAAACTTTCATGGCCTCTTTCGCAGATTGATGAAAATGCAGAAATCATGAAAATAGGAAGGAGACAAATACTGCAGAATACCTGTAGCAAAAGGCAAACATTTGAAAGGAAATGCAAGAGTAATGGCCTCTTCATTAATCTAGCAAGTTCCTTATAAGGATGTGAAACATAGTCTGTTGTACATATGTTCTAGATTTTATGGAATAGACTTTGAGAGAAATATTTTCAGAGCCTGCTAGCATATAGTCAGGGTTATGGCAATTTCCCATAAGAACATGTGTTTACCAGCTCCAGCTTCCTTTTGAAACACTGCAAAGAATTGCTTTCATTAATAGTTTGGGTTGGGTTTTTTTGTTGTTGTTGTTTTGTTTGAACAGACAGAACAAACAGGGTATCTTGGTCATAATGAACAGCATAATGAAATGATAAATACATCCTAATTGCAACTTGTTTGTATCATGGTTACGCAAACAATTATTTTGGTAGGTACTTATGTTTCTACACACCCTAAAAAGTCTTTGAACAGTATTGTCTCTTTTTTGTTCATTTCTCTGTTAAATACTTCAGTATATAAGAAGGTCATTAAAAGGAAAAAGCATTGAAACCATGCCAACCTGTAAAAATCAGTCTTCATCTCTGCCTTGGGTTTAGTTCTCCGTGTTGGATATCCTGCATTACTAGCATTATGGTATACAGTGTTTGAAATGTAAATTTCCTTTTTATTTAGTTTCAACAAATTTGTAAGCTAGCAAAATAATAGAAAATAAATGCTTAGAGAAAGAAGTCTTTGTTAGCATAACAGACTCCAACGCTAGTTCATACATCTCTCAGAGAACTGCTTGAAAGAATCCCATGGATTACAGCTCTGGAAAGAAGAGGAGTCTGAAAGCACTTGTTGATATACACGGATCACCTCCAAGCTTAAATGTCCATCCGAACAAGCAGGAAACCACGCAAAGGTGACAAGGAGTCAGTCCTGCACAGCGCATGGATGAGCTCCTGACTGAACTCGTATAGGAAATGTACAGTAGGTGGAAACAGGGGCAGGTGACCCACGAGCAGTATAGACTTGTTGTCTGATCTCTCATGGTTAGGGTTGGGAAAGCCATGGCTGACCTGGAGTTGAATCGGACAGAGGATGTTGAAGGCTTCTATGAGTACATAAACAGCAAAAGAAAGACAAGGGAAAACATGAACTCACTGCTGAACGGAGCAGGGGAACTGGTAAGGAACAACACAGGAAAAGCCAAGATACTCAATGTCCTGTGTCAGTCTTTACTGGTGTGACAGGCTGCAGGAATCCTCGGCACCTGAGATCAGAGAGAAGGTTTGGAACAAGAAGAGGAGGAGAAGGAGAAGGACAAGATGAAGAACAAGGTTAAGGAGCACTTAAACTGGGCACACGTAAGTCCGTGGAGCTTCATGGAGCCTGAGAGCCATGAGTGCTGAGTGAGATGGCTGATGTCATAGTGTGACCACTCCCAGTTCTCTTTGAAAGGTCATGGTGATTGAAGACTTAAGGAGACCAAATGTCCCTCCTGTCTTCAGGAAGGGCAAGAAGGAAAACCTGGGGAAAAACACGTTGATCAGCCTTACCTCAATCTTTAGGAAGGTGATGGAGAGAATCTTGCAAAGCAGTTCTGAACACATGAAGTACAAGAAAGTAATCTAGAGTAGTCAGCTTTGATTTTTGAAGGGGAAGCAATGCATAACCAACCTGACAGTGTTCGACAATTAGGCGTCCAGCTTGGTGGATGATGGGAGAGCAGTGGATGTTGTTTACTAAGACTTTTGACACTGTCCCATGTAACACCCTTATAGACAAGCTGATAAGGGTTGGGTGAAATAAATGGAAGGTGGATTCAAAATTGTCTGAGTGGTTGGGCCCAGAGAGTTGTGATCAGCAACACAAAGTCTAGTTGATGGTAAGTCAGCAGTGGTCTACCCCAGTGATCAGTGGTGTCTATACTGCTTAAAATCTTTGTATTAGCAGTTAAACAGACCTTGACAATGGGACAGGGTGAAGTCTCATTAAGTTTGCAGATTATGCAAAACTGGGAGGAGTTATGCTGAAGAACAGAGGTACTTGAACAGGCTGGTGGGCAGGAATCGCGCAAAGGTCAATGAAGGGAAATGCAAAGTCCTGCATGAGAGGAGGAATAAGTTCACGCACCAGTACCTGCTGGGAGCCAGATGGCTGGAAATGAGCTCTGCAGAGAACGACCTGGCAGTCTTGGTGGACACCAAGCTGACCATGAGCCAGAAATCTGCCCCTGTGACAAAGGCAGCCAACAGCCTTCTGGGCTGTTTAGGCAGAGTGTTACCAGAAAGTCAAAAGAGGTGATCCTTCCTCTCTATTCAGCCCTGGTTAAGACCACACCTGGAGTATGGGATCCAGTTCTGGGCTCCCCAGTACAAGGCAGATATGGACTTAGTCGAACACGTCCAGCACAGAGACACAAAGATGATTAAGGGACAGGAGCCTCTTTTATAGGAGCAGAGGCTGAGAGAGCTGTGACTGTTGAGCCTGGAGAAAAGAAGGGTCAGGAGAACCTTACTCACATGTATAAATACATGATGGGAAGCAATGAAGAAGAAGGAGCAAGATTCTTCTCCATGGTGCATAATGAAATGACAAGAGGCTATGGGCACAAATTGGAACACGTGAAATTCCATCTGAACAAAAGAAAACACTTTAACGCTTTTTTACTGTGAGGCCGACCAAACACTGGCACAGGTTGCCCAGAGACATTGTGGGGAGTCCCTTGGAGATCACTCAGAATCTAACTGGACACGGTCCTGTGCTTAACCTGCTGTGGTTGACCCTGCATGAGCAGAGGGGTTGAACTGAGTGGTCTCAGGTGGAGCCTTCCAGCCTAAGACATTCCGTGCTTTCACCTCAACAACTCCATGCTATTTGGGGGATAATGTTGACCTATCTATGAGTTATTTCTGATGATATATAAAGCTGTTAAAAATGTCTTGGCTCATTTTTTCATTTTTTCCTTTGAGGAAATGGATTTACCTTTGAGAAAGTGAGTTTTTCTTCTCTGGAAATTGATTTTTCTTGATGGAAAAACATTTTTTAAGTTCAGTCTTTGCTGTTAAAATTTCTTGTGCTTGTAAAGGCACTGTTTACCTCAAGCATCTGTTTTTTTAAACCATTAGAACATTTCAGATGAGAAAATCTAATATATTTCATGGGAAAGATGCTGATCATTTTTGTGAGTGGAAAAAATGGTCCTTTCATACTTGAGTGATAAGAACATCACACTTTAAGTAGCTTGCTTCTTTTGTGACTATTTCATACACCTCTAGGTAACTGGTTTTTAAATTTACAAGTAGATAATTTTAATGGACATTAGTATTTCACCTGTAACAGGTATTTGAGAATTACTATTCTGTACATTAAGCAAAAGCTCTTTTTCATTTTAGAGTCATGCTATCACAAAGTGTTTAATGGGAAGAGTGAGCAAATTCGTTTTGAGAATGAGCTGTAACTGAAGATAACATGAGGTTAAATAAATATTCATAGAACAATGTAAAGGAAGAAGCAGAAGCCCGTTACCATTTAAAGACCCTTTTTAAACAAGTGAAGGGAGCAACCATCATGCCCAAATAGGGCCAGGGACTGGCAGGAAGTAGTACTCCACAGGTTGTGTAGGTGGATGAAGGCAGCGGTGGGAATAAGTAGAACTAGATATTCTTTTCCACACTTGACTAGTTTAATGCCCTTGAACAAAAAATGGCTGAGAAGAGTGATCAGTGCCTTGTTTCGTTTTATCTTCCCTCTGAGGTAAAATCTCTTTTTTATATGGAAAATTACTAAATAAGGAGTGAGCTTTTAGAAATTAATGGTTAAAGTTACTTTGTGGTCCCTGTGTGCAAGAAGTAAAACAAGAAGTCACAGTGGAAGAGGGAGGATGCTGCTGCAGTCCACTCAGTAGAAACTATATCTCTGTGTGTGGTACCTTGGTTAAAGCACTGCTTTTCTTGCTAGCACAAGTTGGCAAGTGAATAAGCAGCAGAGACAGAACAGCTTCCACTTCTAGTGCAAAATTTAAGATGTTAGAAATTGCAATAAATCCCACCACCTGCTTTTCTTACAGTTTGGCTGCAGATTGCATCAAAGGCAGCAACTGTGTGTTCGACTCCAAATGCATGCAGAGCATCCAGTACAGCTACTATTCTGCTCCGGCCTCTCTTGCTGTTAGATCGCTACAAACAGTGGCATTATAGAAACAGGTTATGGTAATGGAACAGTCTGTATTCTTGCTGGGTCTTTCCCTCCATTTGTACATAGACGTACATATGTCATTTATAGGGGGGAGTTGTTTGAGCTGGTTTTGATCTGCATGTCAGTGAGTGTTAAAGCCCATGGAGTTATCTGGGGTGAAGTAACTGAAACAGCTGCCATATAAGCTAGAGTGCAGCGAAGTAAGCATGTTCATTTTGCATGACTGTAGGGTATTTCATATTAAGAGCAAATAGCCTTGTAGTAGTTCAAAGAGAATAAAAACGTAAATTAGCAAATACAGCCAACTAAATACATCTTTTTCAACAGATCAGTTGACCTCTTTTTGTTTTTATCCTATCATTAAAGTTAAGCAGACTGTGCATTAATTTTTTTACAGTGCTTGAATCACATATGCTGTTTCAGTCTTAAAATAACAGCTATTAATTTCCGACTCCAGAGGTTTCTCCTTCATGGCTAATTGAAACAAACAAGTTTCTTTTCCTATGCCTTATTCCAGAATGCTCAAGTGCATATATTCTGGCTGAATGCTTGGAGTCCCTTTTTCTTTATGCTTGGATCTTGGAGGAAATATAAAACTGTGGGGTGGAATGCATGGTTTTATTATGAGAAATCTGGGGTGGTTTGCAGTGATCGATATCTTTCAATGTGTGTTACAGTAAAAATAACTTTTGAGTAAGTCAGATCACTCAGTAGCCTGAATATTGATTTCTTTTTGTTAGGTTGCTGTTTTCTTTGGAAATGAAGAAGTGGAATCGCTCTCTTTTAATGTTAAATGTAATGGTTACTTGTGAGAGCACTGAGTAGTACTTAGAGAAGCAGGTAGGAAGTACTTCCTAACAGCCAAATAGACACTCCTGGCCTTGAGGTGTGTGAAGTCTTAGTCACACAGATAGTAATGACAAAGCTCGCTTGTACTTTACAGAAGCTTCGCTGTCATCCTTAGAGTTACACGTTCCTTTTGCAGGAAGTTATGTGGAGAACTATTCAGTGAGCTAAAAAAACCCCCAACAAACATGAGGAACTGTCTCTTAATAAGCGTGCTTTATCTTCACTCTGTGCACACTGACATACCTCTTACTTACAGACTACATGGTCAGTCATTGTAGTTGTTACAAATACTCGATGTTAAAAGTGCCTCAAGTTGTAATGAATTTTCCATGCAATTCATGGGGATAGAAGATGGAGTAGGTGAGCCACGCGCTATTGCCTACTTTCCTATGACTTCTTTTGAAATCGTAGACTCATAGTTTGGGTTAGAAGAGACCTTAAAGGCCATCTAGTCCAACCCCCCTGCAGTAGGCAGGGACATCTTCAACTAGGTCAAGTTGCTCAGAGCCCCGTCCAACCTGGCCTTGAATGTTTCCAGGGGTGCGGTATCTATCACCTCTCTGGGCAACCTGTGCCAGTGTATCGCCACCCTGATTGTAAAAAATTGTTTGCTTGTATCTAGTCTAAATCTCCCCTCTCTTCATATAAAACCATTACCCTTTGGCCTATTGCTACAGGCCCCACTAAAAAGATTGTCCCAATCTTTCTTATAGGCCCTCTTTAAGTACTGGAAGGCCTCGATAAGGTCTCCCTGGAGCCTCCTCCAGGCTGAACAACCCCAACTCTCTCAACTTTCCTCTCACGAGAGGTGATCCATACCTTTAATCATCTTTGCAGTCCTCCTCTGGACCCACTCTGACAGGTACGTGCCTTGTACTGGGAACGCCAGAGCTGTGTGCAGTTCTTCAGCGAGCAGTGAATGAGAGTCACCTCTAGTGACCTGCTGGCCACACTTCTTTTGATGCAGCCCAGGATGACATTGGCTTGCTGGGCTGCGAACACATAGTGCCGGCTAACCTCGCTTTAAGACTCCATAGGATTGCTTTATCTCCAAGCAGTATGGATGAAGGTATGTGATCTTGAGGTCTAGGTAGATGACTAGAAGGAGTTTGATTATGTTTGGCCAGACAGAAATACATCCGTTCTTGTCTAAAACCAGTGCTAAATGTGCATTGACTTCATTAGGAACAGAACTGGGCTCAGTATTTGTGTCTCTTCAGGGCTATGGTGGTTTGTTTCTGCATGTCTGGAATGCAGAGGTTTTCTGAAATTAAATTTATAAATAGCATCTTTTGGTCTTGGACAATGGTGCTTTGCTGCATTCCTTCTTCCTGTCCTATCAGTGTAGCTTGTGCAGTGATGATACTTGCATGGTGATTAAAAGCAGTGGTGTTATTTTGACTTGCTTTAGGAGTATAATTCTATTATGAATTGCTGCTGTGAACTTTTAAACTCAGGAAAAATTCTGAATATATGTGATAAGGGATAAGGTAATCCTCGTCTCAGAATTCATTCCTTCACTGAAATAAACCACATCATTTTTCAGCCTCACTGATAACCTTTCTTTTTTACAATAAATTGCTATTTAAAATTCATCTTTAGTCTTTAAAATCTCCCCCTGCTCTTATTGAGCCTTCTCTTTATATTTTTATATTTGGAATTTAACTGGACAGATCTTCTGTGTGATATATTTTTCTTGGCTTACATAGAAAGGAGAAAAGTAAATAAACAGGACAAGAGAGATGTTCAGTCAGTAATAGACAATCCAGACACTGAACATGACAAGTAATAGAAAATAAATGTTATTTCATGTAATTGAAAAAACACTGGGGAGCCCTAGAAGGTGACAAAAATTGGTTGCACAATGCACTTTAGAGTACATTATAGTATCACAAACCCTTAGGTGACTTAAATGTGTCAACGTAGTCTAACCATATGTCAGGTTGACATTTTATTTGAATGTATGAAGCTAAAGTGGTATGCTTGAAAAGCAAATGAACCTCCATTTGAACCACAGTGTCGCTCTTTACATTCTCATGGTCTTGAATATTTATTGGTTATACCAAAGTATTTTCCCTCTTAGAGATAATGAAGAGGACGTAACTATGAATGAGAAGAGTGCATGTATGTATAGTATTGAAGTATTGCTTACAACCAGATGATCATTGTAGGTCCCTCCCAACTGAAATATTCTATTATATTCTGTTCTGTTCTCTTCTGCTCTGTTCTGAAAAGATGAAACTACAAGCTTTCTGTGTCTTTGATGCTTTCTTCTTTTGTTCTCTATTTATCACCTGCAGAGGTGTCATCTGTATTTGGTGAATAAAGATTTTCAATTGTCCTGGAGATCTCCTTTAAAGGTCATATTTAAATATGACCTCTTCCAGAGTCCGTTGTGGTGTATTTACATCATGCTTATTATTTAATTGGATTACCCTTGTACCATGGAGCTCTGTTAATAGACAAGGACACAGGTTATGCAAAAATCCAGAGAAATGTAGAGTGACTACACAATACCTGTCTCAAAGAAAATGTAGTCTTTAATGTAGACTATACACAGCTAGGCACCAGGGAATGTATGAAGCAGTAAGAGGTATGACAGCTGGAAGGCAGTAGTGGTGGTAGCCCAGATTAGCTTTGCTAGAACCCAGTAGCCAAACTTCCTTGCCTTCGTTCAATAGTCCAGCTCTCATATCCTCTAATGAGGCAGAGTTCCTGAACGTATTGTAGTGCTTTCCTTATGCTGTGTAGTAAATAGGGTTACCAGGCCAAATTAATTTATGCTAGATCTTCACTGCTACAGTGGAATATGAGGATGGAGGAACTGAAATCAAAGTTCTACGTAATTCCTACTGCTGACAGATGATGCACCTTCCTGAACTGTAGATTTTAATCGCTTCTGGGCTTTTCACTGCATGCTAAATAGATTTAACATAATGGAACATTACACTGTTCTGTTTGTTTGAAAGTGAAGAAACATGGTTTTATGCTCTTGATGTTTCTTAATGTTTGGGAATAAAATTCAGTTGCCTACCAGATTTTCAAGCATTACTTAAAACACATACTGTTTGCTTAAATTAGAGATGTAAAGTTTTTCCTTTCTGCCCATGAATCTTGTTCATCTTGAACTGCTATAGCCTCTGATGTTTAGGAAAGGGCAATATGTTTATTTTGTTATCTTAGACCTATAATTGTAAAATGTAACCTTATCCCCTAGTTAAAAAGCAACTGTCATGGCATTCTGGCATTTAAAGCTTAGATCTCTAATATTAACTGTGCTTAAAGAAACAGCCTTTTGCCAACCACTATAGAAGTCTTTACATCTGATTTACTTTATATTTGATTGAAAGTTTAAGTAAATCCCCAAATATTTTGGTATAGCAGTATGTATAGTATGGTACGAGATGTGGAAAATAAAACCCCATGTGGCACCTAGTAGGATTTCTTCAAGTTACAACTGAAGTAGACATTTAATTGACAGCAGATCTTTTTATTGTTACTTGTTCTTGTTATTTATGTATCCATAGGTAATTAAAAATATGCATTCTTAATTAGTTGTTTTGTTTTGGCTCGATAAAGGATATGTCCCCTGTGCTTCTTCTTGGATTTAGTCTTTCACATGCAGCACTGAGACTGTTTTTGGCAGAGGTACTGGATCAGATTCCTTTCCAGGCTACTGAATTCCCTACAACTTTGTTGCAAAGGTGTCACTACAAATCAGTTATGCTTTTTTAGTCCGCAGTTTTGCATTGAGCAAACAGAACAGGAAGCTGAACCTGATGCTTGCTAACTTTCTACCTGACATACCGGTCTCTTCAGTTAATTGACAGACAGCTCACCTGTATGCCTTTGTTCTTGCCTGGTGTGCATTAGTATGGATAAGGCCACGGCCACTGGCTTCACAACACAAAGTCAGCAGCAGGACTAGCTTTCAAAGCATTCCTGCAGTTCCCACATTGAGCATTCTTCATCCTCAAAAGTCACACCCAGCCCCTAGGGATTGTCGTTGCTGTGATTGTTTTTTGAGACTGTATGGTGAGACAAATCTAAGGCTTGATTTACCTTAAAAAGGAAATCTTTGAACAATGTAAACATTTCACCTGTAGGTACTGCATGCCATCAGACTACAGTCGAGTTTTGGTGTTTGCAGTAATTGACGGATTTGTTCCCTGTATCTTACCACTTCTTCTTTCTTTTTTAATTATTATTTTACTGGGAACTGCTTTCGTTGCCCCCTTTTTTCCTCATTCACCTAACTTTATTGTGTGTTTGTCCGTAACAGGATTTGAGCTCAGACAAACTAGTTTTAGCTGAGAAGCATAACAGCAGAGGAAATCGGTTTTGGAAAAACAATAAGGATTGTTTCTGCTCTTTGAAAAGGAGAAGGATGATTTTTTTTTTCCTTTTACAGCCTAATCACTGTTTAGTGTCTATTGCAATGCAACGTATGCAATGTGTTATTATACCAGTACTACTATTACTATGTTTCTGTGTGGTAGTTTTTAGCTGGATGATTTCTCCTGGTGGAACTGTTTCATGAAACTGTAAAAAACACTTTTTCTTGAGTACATATGGGTGATGTTTATGTGTTTTTCTTCTTTTAGCTGTGAATTCTTAGAGCAAACAGGATCTCTTTAACTGTATAAAATCTATATGTGTGTGTATGTCTCTCTGCCAGCTAAATTGCCAGACAAGAAAGGCTCTTTGTGGGGTTAAAATTTTGTGGATTATTTAGTGACTACCTTTCAAAATACAGTTAGTTAAATTTATCTGTTAAATGTCAGACGTTTCTGCTGGCTGGCTAGAGACAGTCATCTATACTGCTTTGGTGTGAATGCTGGAAGTGCATTACTCAATCTCATGACATCCATTGCTGGCAGTTGCAGTTTTGGTTCCAATTATTTTTACCTTGAATTTGTCCAGTTGTGCTGACTATCTGCTTGTGAATGCTATTCAGATTGTTTATACTTTTGGTGATATGCTGTGTTGCAGATGACTATTGCAAAGGTCTCAAAACAGTCATAACTCTGAGTTCTACTCCTGCCGTATGGTTTGCATTATACATGGTGTAGCTCTACTATGTTAAATTTTGTATCCAAAAAGTGCGCTTTTCGAGTATGACTCCAAGTATCTCCAAATCCTATTTAGTCGTAGTATTTGTCCTGAGCTGCTGTCCGGTTTTACCTCATCAAGAAAAGTGAAAATCTTACAGTGAACAGAATGCATGAGTCTCTTGCCCTGTCTTTACATAAAACTGAACACTATCTTCAGAAGGATAAGTTTTCCATAAAGAAAAGGTGTTTGATTTGGCTACCAACTTTCTCTTCAGCCTTTGTACGTTTCATAATCTTTATGTTTTGAGAAGTCAGAAGATAACATTTTTGGGAAGCAATGTTGCAAGACTGTCGACTGGTGTGATGAGTTTTGTGCATCTCTAGGTGAAATGTGTTCCTTTGATCAGCCGTGGATTGATGCAGCATCATCTTTTTGCCTCAATGGCTTCTTGCAATTTAGAACAAAAAATAAGTCTGAAAGGTTGAGATCTTTTTATTCTAAAATTTTGAGATATGTGGTATCCATAAATAGGAGTTCTTTTATTAAAGCTATGCAGGTTTTTTACCTGAATAAACCAGTTTTACTTGCAAAATAAAAACTTTAGGTCACTTTTTGTTTCTGGCTTGTTATGTGGGATGTTTAGAATAGCTTTATTTATCTCTTCCATTGTTTTTTAAACATACTGGCTATGAGGTTTTTTAATCCATTTAATTCCAGTGAAAAACCGAAACTCAGTAAAGCTTTGGTTTGCTTTTCAGCTATTTGTGATGGCCCATTTATGTCTGTAACCTTTTATAATTTTTTTTAACCTTTTATATTTTAATTCTCATTCTTACTTCATACATTTATCACCTTACAGAGTTGATACTGGGTAGATTCTACAGGCCCATAATTTGTGTAAGACAGTACATATTCAGTTGTCATTTATCTTTCTTCTAAAACTGACGTAATAACTTGGTTTGAGGTGATATCAATAGACACAGTGATAAACTGACAACTAATCTTTATCTCTGTGCAGGGACACTGGGATGGGTTTACCTTGGCTGGCTGTCAGAAACCCACACAGCTGTTCTCTCATTCCTCCTCCTGAACAGGACAAGGGGAGAAAATAAGATTTAAAAGTTCATGGGCTGAGATCAAGACATGGAGGTTGCTTACTAATTACCATTGCAGACAGAACAGACTCAACTTGGGGAAAGTTAATTTAATTTGTTGCCAATTAAAAATAGAGTAGGATAGTGAGAAACACAAAACCTAAAATACCTTCCCCATGACCCTTCCTTCCCAGGTTTAACTTGACCCCTTGGTTTCCAACTCCTGTACATCCTCCTCCCCAAGGAGGAGGTGCAGATGGACAGGGAATGGGGGTTGAGGACAGTTCATCACACATTGTCTCTGCCCTCCTTCCTCCTCACATTATTCCCCTGCTCCAGCATGAGTCCTTTCCACAGGGTCACAAGTCCTGCCAGCAAACCTGCTCCAGCGTGGACTCCTTTCTCCACAGGGCCACAGGTCCTGCCAGGAGCCTGCTCCAGCACAAGATTCCCACAGGGTCACAACCTCCTTTGGCCATCCACCTGCTCTGCGTGGAGTCCTCCATGGGCTGCAGGTGGATATCTGCTCCACCATGGACATCCCACCGCGGGCTGCCATTGCCCTCCTGGACAACCTGTCTCACCATGGTCTTCACTACAGGCTTGCAGGGGAATCTCTGCTCCATAGCCCTGGAGCACCTCCTCCCCCTTCTACTTCACTGATCTTGGTGTCTGCACAGTTGTTTCACATATTCTCACTCCTGTCTTCCACCTGCCGTTGCACAGGACTTTTTGACTCTTCTTAAATATATTATCACAGAGGCACTATGAGCATTGCTGATGGGCTCAGCCTTAACCAGCAGTAGTTATGCCTTGGAGCCACTTGGCTTTGGCTCTGTCCCACATGGAGACAGCTTCTGGCATCTTCTCACAGAAGCCATCCCTGTAACTCTGCTGCTACCAAAACCTTGCCATGCAAACCCAATACAGTGACAGTGCACTTTGCCACAAATAAGCTGTAATGTCACCTAAATGCAACATATTAAAGCATAAACATTAAAAATAAATAAAAAAAAAAACCCTGAAATTCTACATTTCTGGAAAAGAATCTGTAGACCTGAATGTGTCATGCCTTTTCACAACAGCTAATTCCTTTCATTGCAAGGACTTTGTCTGATTTTAGTGGTTCCCTGTAAGAATAAACCTAGTATTTGGGAATTGTACAAAATGAAAAGCTTCTGATTAGTTTCACATTATAGCCACATCTGCTTTCTCATACCTGGTTGGACTAAGGGCTTTATACTGTTTTTACCTATTTGTAGCCATCTCTTTTCCCATTGCTTCACTCAAGTCTAACAGCCACAGTTAGAGTCAGTAATAGGTAACTGATGTTGTTCATACATGCTGCCTTCCTCCCCGGTTTCTCCTCCCCAGGGGTTCCTTCCTTCTCATATTGCAAGGAGTAGAAATACCCTAATACAGTAAAGAAAATCCATGCTTTTTTGTTTCTTTGTTTTTCATTTAAAGAGAAAATGATGCTGAATAGTTCTTTACCTTCTGTAACTTGGTGAGAAATAAAAATTTACTTTTCCGGGTCTTTCAGCTTGAAGTTTAGCTTTTCCTCTTGCCTCTTTGTCTCTTCTTCTGCTAAAAACTTTTCAAGAACAGGTGTCTTAAGATCAGCTTTGTATTTGGGTGGGGTGTTATGAAAGAGGTTAATGGCAGGTTTTGTTTGCCAGTAGGTATAACACCTGCAAAAAAGCATTTTCTCAAACCCTTTATCCTAGGTCATTCTTAACTGCGTATGAATGTTTCACACAGCAATTTTATTTAGACCTAACAGCTGCCTTCATTATTCATAAACATATTTCTTGGCAGTTGTGATATGAATAAACTGGGCTTGTATTATTTTTTTTTCCCTTCAGGCGTTTCCTTTTGTTATGTGCAGGTACTAGAAGGGTTTAATTTGCTTCCATAATAATACTTAAAACTTACATAGTGCCTCACATTATTTAAGAATGCATTATGCTTTTCTTTTTCAGTTTTCTTTAAAATAGCTTCCTTTTCCACTTTTACTTCTGTTCTACTTGTCTGTGGTGATATTGCACACCTTCACTCTAGTTAGGATTTAGAAAGTAATGAGGGTTTTGTTGTCTTCGATCTTTTGATTGTTTATGCTTCAGTTTATTCAGAAATACATACTGACTTTTCCAATAAAATTTCCTGCTTTTTCTCTCAAAGAGAGAAAAGAGAGTTTTCTTTTTCCCTTGCTGTGAGGAAATGGTTAAGGCCCCTGATAAGCAGCACACATTGATATAATTCTGGGTTTGCCTTGGTTAATGTTTTGGGGGAAGTGCCCTTGCAGGCTGAGGAGAGATAAATCATGCATCTGTAGAGCACTGACTGCTTTGTATGTTAGTCTGCTTGTTATGTAGAGATAAGGTGTGATAGGATTTTGTTCTCTGTGCACAATGTAATTCTCAGTTCTTTTCTGCCTTCTTGAGCAGAGGAAAACTATAATAACAGAAATTGCTATGTTCAGGCCATTGAAGTAATAGCATCCTTAAGAGAAGATAACAACATTAATGCAGCTATGGGTGCAGGGTTGTGAGGGTGCTCAACAGCTTAGGTTGTTAACATCTATATCGAACTTCTGGAAGGACTGAGTGGTGCTGAATCAAGTATTTTTGATGTCCAGTTCAAGTACTTCTTAGCCATTCTCCCTAAAAATTGAAATGGCTTCTTCATGATATGCAGAGATGGCAAATCATATTTAGCTTTTAGGATTGAGTTATGAAGGGCTTTACAAGTTCAATGTTCTCAGGAATGTAGCGACTATATTAAACCCTTTCTGTGTGGTTTTGACTCTTTAGTATACAAACCATTTCGCTTTTTTTAATTAGGTCTTTACTACTGTGCTGACTCACCCAAAATGTCCATAGAAGAATAATGGAAGCCCCTGAATACCTTGATTTGGATGAAATAGATTTTAGTGATGATATATCGGTAAGTACCAGTTTTATTTTATTTGTTCAAGTTGAAACAATCTTAGTTATCTCAATCCTGATAAAACAAAACACTGTTGTTAGAAGCCACACTCCTTTTTACCTTATATATAGGAACGTTTGAATAGGTTGAATCTAGGATAAAATAAGGTGTTTTGTAAGGGAAATCTCTTACCAGCTTAGAAGGAAAACTTGATTCCTCTCCTTCAGCTAATAAAAATGACTTGCAAATCGAATTAAGAAGGAGCATTTTTTTCTGGATTATCTAGTCTATTGTCTTGAATGAGTTAAATGCACTCTAATACTAGCCTTAGACTCCAAAACGGTTTTGTTTTTTTTTTTCAATTTAATGTATTTCAGTTGTTAAAAATGTCTGCCTTTCTCACCTCTGAATTGCTCCTTTTTCATGTAAGTTGTTACTCTGCCCTTTCCACTAGTAGCAATCTCCAAATACAGCAAGATTTTATCAGTAGGTGTGATGTAGCTACCTGTGGCATGGTAAAGTGTAGAAAGGGGCAGAAAGACTTCCATGGGTTATACACAGCACTGATCCTTAGTGTCACAATTAAAACAGCTGCAGCTATAACTGAAAGCAAAAATATTGTTCATCTATGTTGTTAGTGGTTCTTGTAGGAAGCACTGATACAGTATATTCTATTACTCATAATAATATTCCCTCTGCCAGAGTTTCTGCTTTTTTTGTAATACAGTTGCTAACATGTTGGATATCTGATCAACAGTGCACTTGAATACATACGTTAAATCCACTATAAGAAATTCATTAATTTTCAGCTCGAAGAAAGTATACCACCATCTCCTTCCACGTTTTTCATAATTTTATAGTTTTATTGCTGCCTTTTTTTTTTTTTTTTTAACGAAGAGCCTGGTTTTCCCTTTAGCATTTGGGGCTCTTGATTCATTTTAAAACAGCTCCAGATGCTTTATTCGCAGACAGATTCCTTCTGGAGAGGATTTTTCTTTTTAACCTATTCTAACGTTGAATTTTTATTGAAGAGGAATATGGCAAATTCCCAAAATATTACAAGACAATGAGCCAGTCTTGAGCAAATACCTTATTCTGGGTAACTTTCTTTTTATTACTGTTATATGCTAGATTATGTCCTGGTATCTGTTTCTATACTCAGTTCTGTAAAACTGTAAAACATAATAGATGTAACCTCTGCATGTCTCTCCCATTGTGGCTGTTGCTACATGCTGGTGGGTTAGGTTACTGACTTTTCCATTGAACAGCTCAGGCTGCCTGTTTTAATAGGCTGTTCTTTCACTGGTCGCTGAACCTTGAATAAAAAACCGGCACAAATTATAGAGGCAGCGGTTATACTCTCTGCTTTAGCAGGTAAAAGAACAAAGGATTTGTTGCCAGAATCCAGATTAACAAGAGAATTCATGGTTATTCTAGTGCTCTATTCGTATCTCACCGTATACAGTTTAGAGATACCTGACCTTCACATTTTATCATTATCCTGCCGTGGAAAGAGCAGCTGCAGAGCATCAGTGTTAGCAATTGTTCCTCGTAGCCCTCTGGTTCTAATCCAGTGCACTAAAGTAGTAACTAAAAATAATGGCAGCAAGAAGGCTGTTAAAATGATTCATTTATAAATTTACCTGAGTTAGAAAGCCTCTGTGTATAGTCCAGACCTCTGTAGCCATTTCAGACAAAATGACCAAAATGTAATAGACATGAAAAATAGACAGGAATTTAGATGGGTAAGTGGTTTGGGTTACTTCTTTTTTTATTTACATTGCATTTGTACATAAGAAAAAGAAAATATACATTTCTTCAATATCATAGACTCAGAATGTTTTTGATTGGAAAGAACCTTCAACCCCCCTGCCATGGGCAGGGACATCTTTCTCTAGATCAGGTTGCTCAAAGCCCCATTGTGGTGGGTTGACCTCGGCAGGCCACCAGGTGCCCACCAAACTGCTCTATCACTCCTCTCCATCAACTAGATGTGGGGAAAATTGCAATGAAAAGCTCATGGGTCAAGGACGGGGAGATCACTCACCAGTACTGTCACAGGCAAAGAAGATGTGACTTGTGGAGAATTAATTTAATTTATTGCCAGTCAAAGAGGATAATGAGAAAACAGAACAAATCTAAAAAAAAATCTCTCATCCCTACCGTCTTCCCAGGCTCAGCTTCACTCCTGACTTACCTATCTCCCCACCTCGATAAGCACAGCGGGTATGGGGGAATGGAGATTGCATTCAGTTTGTCTTATGTTGTCTCCTCCTCTTCACGCTCTTCCCCTGCTCCAATGTGGGGTCCCACCCACAGGAGACAGTCCTCCTTGACTTTGAACTTCTTTTCCACTTTGAACTTCCTTTGAACTTCTCCAGTGTGTTTCCTTCCCATGGGCTGCAGTTCTTCATGAACATGCTCCAACATGCCCCCTTCCATGAGGCACAGTCCTTCAGGAATAGATGGCTCCAGTGTGGGTCTCCCACAGGGTCATAGGTCCTGCCAGAAAACCTGCTCCTGGGTGGACTCCTTTCCACAAGTCACAGGTCCTGTCAGGAGCCTGCTCCAGCACTGGCTTTCCACAGGCTGCAGATTCCTTCAGGGCACATCCACCTCCTCCAACATGAGTTCTCCATAGGCTGCAGAGTGGTTATCTGCTCCACCATGATCTTCTCCATGAGCTGCAGGGGAATCTCTGCCCCGGCACCTGGAGCCCCTCCTCCCCCTCCTTCCTCACTGACCTTGGTGTCTGCACAGTTATTTCTCTCACATAGTCTTACTCCTCTCTCCCAGCTGCTGTTGTGCAGTGTTTTTTATCCTTTCATAAATATATTATCTCAGAGGCGCTATCAACATTGCTGATGGGCTCAACTTCAGCCAGCTGCAGCTCTGTCTCGGAGCCAGATGGAACTGGCTTGGTCCCACGTGGGACAGCCCCTAGTGTCTTCTCACAGAAGCCACCTCTGCAGCTCCCCTGCTAGGTTGCAAGAGAAGCCCAATACAATAGTCAATGATGAGCATCCACCACTTCTGTGGGCAACCTGTTCCAGTGTCTCACCACACTCATTGTAAAAGATTTCTTCCTTATATTAGAACTAAATTGATCCTCTTTCAATTACCCCTTGTCCTGTCACTACAGGCCCTGGTTAACTGTCTCTCTCTATTTTTCTTATAAGCCCTCTTTATATACTGAAAGATTATAAGAAGGTCTCTCTGCAGCTTTCTCTTCTCTGAGATGAACAACCCCAACTCTCTCATAGCAGAGGTATTCCAGCCTTCTGACCATTTTCATGGCCATCCTCTGGAGCTACTCAACAGTTCCATGTCTTTCTTGTGCTGGGAGTCCTAGAGTTGGATGCAGTGCTCTAGATGGGTCTCTTGAGAAGTAAATGGGGAGAATCACCTCCCTCACCTGTTGGTCATACTTCTTTTTGTGCAGCCCAGGATACAATTGGCTTTCTGATCTGCATTGCACATTGCCAGATTATGTCCAATTTTTCATCCACCAGTATCCTCAAGTCCTTCTCTGCAGCGCTGCTCCCAAACCCCCAGTCTGTATTGATACGAGTGGTTGCCCTGACCCAGGTGCAGGATCCTGGCCTTGTTGAACTTCATGAGATTCACATGGGACAGGTCTCTCTGGATGGCATTCCTTCCGTGAAGCGAATCAGCTGCACCACTCAGCTTGGTGTCATGTGAAAACTTCCTAAGGGTGCATTGATGAAGATACTAAATTGTATTGGTTGCAGTATTCACCCTTGACAGACACTACTCATTACTAGTTTCCACTTGGAGATTGAGCTGTTGACTGTAACTCGTTGGACGTGGCCCATTCCTTACCCATCTAAGCATACATCCGTCAAACCCCTATCTCTCCAAATTAGAATCAAGGACGTTGTGTAGGACTGTGCCAAAGGCCTCACAGAAGTTGAGGTAGATGACATCTGTAGCTTTTGTCACTCCATCATGGAAGGCCACTAGATTACTCGGACACATTTTGCCCTTTGTGAAGCCAGTTGGCTGTCTCTAATCACCTCTCTGTCATCCTTATGTTTCAACATAACTTCCAGGAGGATGTGTTCCATAGTCTTACTGGGCACTGAGGTGAGGCTTACTGGTTGGTAGTTCTTTGGGTCCTCCTTTTTACCCTTGTTAAAAATGGATGTGATATTCACTTTTCCCCGGTCACTAGAGGCTTGACCTGACTGCCCTGACTTTTCAAATATGATTGAGAGTGGCTTAGCAACTACATCGACCAATTCCCTGGAGCACAAATACGGTGGTTATTTTGCAAAGTAAGATGGTACTATTTCAGATCCATTTGATATAGTATATTTGAGTGTAGTTTAGGCAGCAGAATCAGTTTCTGGGACTCTTGTTTACATTAGGCAAAAATAATATTTTGTCTGCAATGACATTAAGGAACCAAGCTGAATATTTTCATTTATGTCTTTATGAATAACTACTCACAGAAAGGAAGAAAAACATTTATGACCATTAAGTTGCATTAAATGATAGATACACTATTAAAATACTATAATATTAAAAGTGTGTTTAAAACTTGCCCCTTTTTCCCATTAGTATTCTTGATTTTGCCCATGAATTTATTCCTGTTTATAAGTTGTATGCTGCTGTAGTGGTTACCTGAAGGTTTCCTAATCTTTTAATCAAAATGCAGGATTTCTTTTGCACTGGCAAATTGAAACTATTTTATTTCTGGTTTACAGAAATAATACCAAGTGACTTAGTCATAACCAGAGCTCCTGGTGCTCAGTATTCGTAAACTATTTGAGGTTGAGTGTACAGACTATTGTTCTTATCGTTCAAATAGCTCTGCATGAATAAAAGCCTGGCTGGGCAGTGCTAGTGCAGGACTGGACCTAATCTGAAGGTCTGTCAAATGTGAATGTGATAAGTGAATTCAAATATAATGAAGCAGCTGTTGCATTGTCAGGTATTTTGAAACAGCTCGGAAAACCACGTCAATCCTCACCTGGCAGGGCAGATGTGAACTATGTGTGGTCAGGATTATGGCTAATCTCCTGGCCTCCCATTTACTTGGCACACAAGGCACCTCCTGTGCCTGTTGTCACTCTTCCTTGGCCATGGAAAGAGCTGGATCAGCCCTCAGGCTCACACAGGGGTGCATAGGTGACACGCAGCCACACTTGCCTACTCTGCAACCAGAACTTCAGGGCTCAGCATGGAGGGTCCTGTCACTAACTCCACAGTCACTAACTGCAGCAGGTTGATTTATTTGCCCTCCAGCTGAAGAACTCATTGATAATTCTCCTTTCTTTTTCTTTCCTCTCTCCCTCTTCAGAGTGAAACAAAATGTAATGGCCACGAAAATGTTCACAGAGTGTTAGATTCAGACAAACATGTTGTACTTTTAACAGTTTTAGTGTCTATATAGGTCTTCTTTAAAGTTAAAGGGAAAAATAACATACGAAGTTTCTGAGTAAGATACTCTGTACATAGCACAAATAACCTAATGAGTACTCCCAAGATGCTGATCACAGCTATTAAGTAATAAATTTGTTTTGGAGAGGTGTTATTTCTCACATGCACTGTGCCAGCCTAATCTCTTTCCTCACTTTTTTTGCTCTGGAGCTCCTTAAATTGACACTACTGTTGAGAAAAATCTTCCTGCAAGAAGATTTTTTTTTTTCTTGAGGTAGGCCAAGTACTGTTCCTTCATTTGTTCTCAAAGTAGCTTGCTAGTCCCAAATAAATATCTGGGAAAAAAGGGTGTTGTCGCACAGCTATAAATGACTAAGCAAATGTAATAGATATGTATTAGTTTAATGAGATTTGAATATTAATGAAACAGTTTCTTTTCCACTATAGCAAATAAACTGTTTTTGCTTTTTAATTTACATTTTTTTACTATTTTGTATATACATTTCAATGCCACTACTTGTGATCCAGTATTTCTTTGTTCTGATACTTCTCAGATGCAGGTGAGTCTGCAAGTGTCCGGCGAGTGACACAGCATGAAACAGCCTTACTAGAGACTGAAGTTGTTTTTCTCATGTGTTGGCTTTAAAATTCATTGCATTAAAATTTGAGAACCATGTGAAATTAAAAGGTTAACATCTTCATTAATTCAAATTTTGTAGTGCAGTTTCACATAATGAACAAATGTTTTATATGATAAGGGAGGTTTCATTTTCCCCTGAATTAATAGTGTCTGTTGAAGAAAATTGAGAGTATCTTGTGTTTGCTTGGACTAGTTGTTACTGCTTCTTGTCTCTTGTTTGCTGTTGATACTGTTCTTCTGTCTTAAAAAGTTCTTAAGGGTTTTACTGAAATTCACTGTTTCAGGTAGGAGGTAGGCATTCCTTAAATGCAGAAAAAGAACCCAAACCTGTAACAGCAATCAAAAATCCCATTACATGCATTATACTAGGAAGAAGCCCTTAGTTTTGTTACGGAATCTCACTGTCAACCGCAATGCACTTTGATTAAATAGCAAAGATCACAGTAAGCATTGACTAACAAAGCAACCTGGTGTGTTTAGCTTCCACATTGTCATTTATGTCTTTGGGCATGGTCCTCAACTATGGTTGACTTGGTTATTCTAATGGTGAACTGTGAGAAATGGTGGTTAATTTAGTATGTAAAACAATTTAAAATTATGGAATGAAAAGTGGAAAAGAATTATTTTTAAATTCCACTAAAAAAGCATTAAGTTTAAACTCTGTTTAAAAAGGATTGCAATCTCAACCTCTTTGCTCTCTCTCTCTGATACCACCAGTAACCTTGAAATTTTTGGTTGAAGAGAAGCTAACAAAAATTACTGATGATCAGGGCTAGAGCTAGAGTATGAGAGAAAATAGTTCTAGGGGGAAGAGCTGGCAGTGGATTGTGCTTATGATTGGAGAAGGTCCACTTTAAAGGATGATTTTAGTTGCTTCCTGGACCAAAGGACAGTTCACGTCTTGACCACAAAATACAGGTGGCAGAAATGTAAATGCACAGAAGTCTTTTTGAGGGCAGAGGTGAGTGGGAGGAAATCTGTTAATGATATAAACCCAATATTATTAAAATGCATAGTCAGATTTATAACATTTGATAGATTTTTGGTGGTGGGAGCTGGTAACTGAATACATTTTACTACAGTGTCAAAACAGAAAGATAATTTGTTCTTCCAGGAAAGAACAGGAAAAAAGACAAAAAGAAAAATGGTTTTCTGTTTTTGAGGTTGCCTGACAAAACACATAGCAATGGAATACAAAAGGCCTCATTCTAATTGAATTACAAACTGTGTAATAGTTTAAACTGCACCAGCTGGTCTTATGAAGCTACCATATTCCTTGGAGACATGTTCCTTGGATTCTCTTAAGAATCTTACTAGACCATTTCAACATTGCTTTCTGAGTCCTTGTGCTGAAATGGCAAGATGTATAGCTTAACAGCTCAATCTTTATTAAACAATAACTATAGTGAAGCACAGCACATGGTGTTTGTGCATGTGTGTGTTTAACTTATATTAATTTGTATTTAGTAGCATCTTTCTCCCTGTCTATGTTCTGCTCTGTCTTGCTTTAGACTGTAACATCCTGCAGCAGTCACAGCCTTGTAGACAACCCCTTGTTTAACGGTGACTGGAGTCACTAGGTGGTTCTGTGGAGTTCTGCTACATGTTTGTATTAATAAGTTCAGTGTAGTTGAGGTTGCTTGGTATATCCCTGATTCAGGTCAGGGAAAAAGTAAGGCATGGGAAGTTTTTTAAGTTCTTAGTGAAGAAACTACAGTCAATTGAGCTTGAGTCTTAAAGTTGCAGCAGACAAGTAAATTACTTCTGCAACTGGTCATATGAGGTCGACTTTAGATTATTTTGAAGTAGCTTGCCAGCTGTGCAGTAAAAGCACATCAGCCTTTGAATGACGAACTGTCAGCAAAAAAAACTAGGACAATGTATGACTCTTTGTTTCTTGTGTGGAAAGCTGGTGGTTTTATGTGTAGTTGTTTTGCTTCATTGGTCAATAGCACACCAGCTAAAAATATGTTTCTTTGAAAACATATGGTGTTTATGTATTCTTTAAAAATTGTCAGTTGTGCTAATCCTAAATACTTTTTTATGCTTTAGTTTCCAAAATACTGTTTTTAATTTTTTTTATATGTGCAAAGCCGTTGATCTTTCACAGACATAATGATTTTCTTTTGTTTAAATGGAGATTTCTGTAGCATTTAAGCACTTGATAAAGAAGGCTTGCTATTAAGTAACTTAATTTCTGTATGTCAGATTGTGTACTTTTATAACACTGGATCATGTGTCTTACTAACGGTATTCCACAAGTTTATAAGAAAAATATTTCTGTTTAGTAAAACATGTCAACTCTGTTTTTTTCCTTTTTAATGCTGAATTCAGAGGACAACATACCAATTAATATCAGACGTATCATGTCACACCAAGGTGGTGACGCAAGCTTGCTTTAATAAAGCCTAGGTTAGAGATATGTGCCTGTCATCTGATATGTGTATCTACATATATCCCTCTCTGAAATCAGATCTCTACAGTGCAGGTATTCTGCATTACATTTACATATTGAGTTCTAATTTTTAGGCATGAAGTAAGTTGCAGTATAATCACGATAATAGATGCCTAGGTGGCCAAAGTAAGACCCTTGACATTTACTGTGAAGACTACATGTATTCTCGCCTTTGATGTGTCTTACATCCCATGGAAAGGAAGTGTATTTGTGACTTGAATAATGGTGATCTGCAGGAAGGAGATACTGAGGTGGGGAGATGCTTTGCTGTGGCTTTGAAAGTTTGTGTCCCCTCCTTGAGGTGGGACACAAAAGCAGATGCCATCTGCTTTTCTCATGCAAACCGAGAAGACCACCAGACTACCGAAGTAGCAATGGTAGATTTAATCTGTGCTCATGACGTCAGGACTTTTTGAAAGTCTTACTTTTTATCTTCTTAAACGTATTACTTCATATACATTTTTTCCTTTTTTACAGTATTCTGTAACTTCTCTGAAGACCATCCCAGAATTATGCAGAAGATGTGATTCACAAAATGAAGACAGATCAGGTATGATGCCTACTTCTGTCCACCCGTCATTTTCTAGGCTGCTTTTTATCACTTACAACTTGGCAACAAGAGCTTCTTGGCAATGTTCTATTGTTTTATTTTCTCTCATTTTTGTACAGCTGTCTGGAAACATGGCTTTTTTTTTTTTTTTTTTCAACAGATGTTAGTTCATTAGAGGGAAAAAAAAATCCAGAAAAGGATTTGGCTGTATACAGATAAATGTAGGGCTTCATCTCAGCAGCTCCAAACCACAGTATATGCAACAATTTACTTGAAAACCCAAGAAACCATTGGTGACAAGACGTAATAATGTAGGCGCCAATGAAAAAATGTTGGATACATTTACTACCCATATGGTCGTGACCAGTTTGAGGGATGATGTTTTGCCAAAGTCTCAAACTGTATCAAGGATGCTACATGATAGAATCTACTCTAAGGCATACTGTAATAGTTAAGATTAAAGCCGAGCTTTTTAGTTTAATGGTGTAAACTAAATGAAGAATCATGGCATATAGATGGGAACCAGCTGGAAACCTTCCCTCTGCCCCCCAGACAAAAAGTGCATTCAGTGTTGTTTTTCAGTCTGTAAATCAGATTAATCCGCTTTTGTTTTTCTCTTCCCGATGGAGGAGAAATGAATTGGTGAGAGGAGCATTTTTGTTGAGCTATGAAAAGTTTATTGTGCTTTTTGATGTTTTAATTGAGCTTTTGTTAATGTTGTTTCATCAAATACTTTTATAACATAAATGGGAGACCTGGAATTTGTGGGATGATAGAATGCTTTAAGAACTGTGCTGTACTTCGGCAACTTTTATTTCTGAATTTCCTTTCAGAGAGTTGTAAATTTCTGAGGTGTGTAACTAAGTCAAAACTTTCTGAGAGCTACTTTTTCTACCAGAGTAATTAAAAGCCAGGTCATCACAGCCATATGCCACTGCCCTTGGCAATAAAGGGAAGCAAAGCTCTCCTTACCATACCTGTTCACCATGTTATTGCCTGTACAGGGCATGGCAGTGATTTCACACACAGTATTAACTGATACAAGTAGAGGCAAGGAAGAAATGGAAAGGGAGAGGACCCCTGATTCAGTCCCCTCAATTCACCCTATGTCATTCTACCCCCATCTTTTCCCTCTCCCATCCTCCTCTCCGTATTACCGCCATCCTCCCCCATTACACCCTTGCATCCTTGTCCTGTATCACCCCCATCCCTTTTTTCTGTCTTCTTTCTACCTTCGTGCTCCTTCTTCCCCCCTTCCTCATCCCTTTCTTCCTCACTTTCTTCCCTTTTTGTCCCCACTCCTTCCCCTTCTTTCCTCTTCTTCCGTTCTCCTTACCCATTCTTAACCCCATTCTCCCCACAATCTCCCACTATCACCCATTTCTCCCTACTGTTCTTCCCTCCATTCTTCCTTCATTCCACCTCCTTCCTTTCCTTGTCCTTCCCTGACTGCTTTCCCCCTTCTCATTCTTCCTTGCCATTCTGTTTACCATTCATCCCCTCATTCCTCCCACCATTCTTCTCTCCATTTCTCCTCCCGTTCTCCCCGCTGTTTGCCACCTGTTCTCCCTGCCATTCCTCCCCACTGTTCTTCATCCCCGTTCTCCCCATTTACACCCTGCCATACTTTCCCCTCATTTCCCCAGACCTTACCTTCTCCCTTGCCCCCGCCCCCCCCTTCCCTCCCCGGTCTTTCCCACCATTCTTCCCCACAAGTCTTTCCCCTGTTTTTCCCCACCGTCTTCCCCCTCAGTATTCTTCCCACCATTTTTCTAGACCCTTCTTCCTCCCGTTCTTCTTAACCACTCTCCTCCCCACCATTTACTGCCCCTCATTGTCACCCCTGTCATTTTCCAGCCAGTACTCCCTTCATATCTTCCATGTTCCCCTCCCCCCCATTTTCTTTCTACTGCCACTTCCCCCCCTTTCTCTGCTTATCAGTATTAGCAGCTAATCATGCGGCAGCAGGGCATTATCTTGTTGTGTCATAACAAGAGTTAAAGCCACTCATTCACACAGCTGCTTCAAGACCAAGGTGAACCAGATCAAGAATAGTCCCTAAGACATACTGTCCTGAGTGGCCTGTAATGAGGACTGCTCAGGCACAAGGGCAGCATTAATGTCTGTTTTCAGGAGGAAGAGTGTATTTTTAAAATTCTGATAGTAGTCTTAATGCCATATGCAGACAAATAGCAAGGATGAAGCACAGGTTATGAGCTCTTCCTTAAGACTGTAGGATATTGACAACTTACTGTGTAGCTGTTCCATGGCCGCCTCTGCAGTCGGACATTTTTATAATATTTTAATTACATTTGCCCTCATCTATTGCCTTGAAAAAGGGTTGATAGAAGCAAGTATAGGCATTGATAACAGGAAGTTAATTCACAGCTTTGTTTAAGAGTTCTGAGTCAAAAAAGAGGTCTTTAGCACTGATAACAGTATTGGCAAAGTGGGAACAGTACTAAAATTTATTTTTTCTCTCTACTTATCACTTAAGAGTTTTGGTGAATTGGATATTGTGCTAAAATCTATTTTACTGTTACCCTGCTTAATCACTGAATAAACATACAGTGCTGAACAGAAGGGTATCACTTTACATCTCTATCCCTCCAGTTACAGGCAATAATGAGAAAAGAAACAGGAAGACCCATCAGATCAATACCTGGCTCCAACCCTGCTGCCACTGGCAGGACTTTGGGGTTTTTGATCATGGGTTGGTTTACACGACTTCAGACTTCCTGGTGACAGATGGGGTACACCTGTCTCAAAGGAGGAAAAGGATCTTGGCACAGGAGTTGGGAGGGCTCTTAGACAGAGCTTTAAGCTAGATCCGAAGGGGTGAAGGGTAAAACCAGGCTTGCTGGAGATAAGCCTGGGGGCAGCACATCAATGTTTGTGGGACAGTGTGCTAGTGAGATCCTTAGGTCTGCCATAGCAGTGGAGGTAGGTGATGGAGGTCCGTGCAATAGCAAAGACAAAAGGGATATAGGTGGGGTAGAAAACACAGATTAACCTGGAAATGGTTGGGTAGGAATTAGGCCTTCTTCCTCCAGGAAAGTGATGGTATCAGTAGCCCAACTGAAGTGCATCTACACAAATGCCTCCACAGCATGGGCAACAGACAGGAGGAGCTGGAAGCCATTGTATAGCAGGAATATGATGATATAGTTGTCTTAATGGAAACATGGCAGGATGATTCACACAACTGGAGTGCTGTGTTGGATGGTTATAAACTCTTCAGAAGGGATAGACCAGGAAGGAGAGGCTGTTGAGTGGCCCTGTATGTTAGGGAGTGTTTTGATTGTCTTGAGCATAATGATGGTGATGATAGGGTTGAATGTTTATGGGTGAGAATCAGGGGGAAGGCCAACAAGGCAGACATCATGGTGAGAGTCTGTTATAGACCAGCCAACCAGGATGAGGAGGTAGATGAAATATTGTATGAGCAACTGGGAGAATTCCCACAATCACTACCACTTGTTCTCATGTGGGACTTCAACTTACCATATTTCTGCTGGAGATACGATAAAGGAGAAGAAACAGGAGGTTTCTGGATTGTGTGGAAGATAACTTTCTGACACAGCTAGTGAGGCAGCCACCTAAGGAAGGCTCCCTGATAGACCTGTTGTTCACAAACAGAGAAGGTCTTGTGGAGGATGTGAAGGTTGGAGGCCATCTTGTCCACAGTCATCATGAGATGGTAGAACTTTCAATTCTTGAGGAAGTAAGGAGGCGGGATCAGTAGAACTGCCACCTTGGACTTCCAGAGGGCAGACTTTGGCCTGTTTAGGAGACTGGTTGACAGAGTCACTTGGGAGGTCATCCTGAAGGGCAAAGGAGTCCAGGAAGGCTGGACGTTCTTTAAGAGGGAAACTTTTAAGGCACAGGAATTAGCCATCCTGGTGAGCCATAAGATGAGCCGGTACGACTGATGTGGCTGAACAGAGAGCTTGGCTGGAACTCGGGAAGAAAAGGGAAGTCTATGGCCTATGGAAGATGGGGCAGGCCGCTCAGAAAGACTACAAGGATTTTGTGAGGCTGTGCAGGGAGACGGTTAGAAGGACTAAAGCTCAGCTAGAACTTAATGGGGCCACTGCCATAAAAGGCAATAAAAATTGTTTCTATAAATACATTAACAGCAAAAGGAGGGCTAAGGAGAATCTCCATCCTTTATTGGATGCGGGGGGTAACATAGTGACCTGGGATAAGGAGAAGGCTGAGGCACTGAATGCCGCCTTTGCCTCAGTCTTTCATAGTGAGAGCAGTTGTTCCGGGGTGCCCAGCCACCTGAGTTACATGACAGGAAAAGGAAGCAGAATGAAGCACCCATACTCCATGAGGAGTCAGGGACCCACTACACCACTTACATGCACACAAGTCTATGGGGTTGGATGGGATCCACTTAAGGGTACTGAAGGAGCTGGCAGAAGCGCTGACGAAGCCACTCTCCATTTTTCAATCAGTCCTGGCTAACTGGGGAGGTCCCAGTTGTCTGGAGATTAGTAAATGTGATAGGATGAGAGGAAATGACCTCAAGTTGCACCAGGGCGGGTTTTAGGCTGGTTATTAAGAAAAATTTCTTCACCAAAAGGGTAGTGAAGTAGTGGAACAGGCTGCCCAGGGAGATAGTGGAGTCACCATCCCTAAGAGGTTTTTAATGGATGTGTAGATGTGGTGCTGAAGGACACGGTTTAGTGGTGACCTGGCAGTGCTGTGTTAACAGTTGGTCTTGAAGATCTTAAAGGTCTCTTCCAATCAAAATTATTCTATGATTCTGTGATCTCTGTACAAACTTCAATATCTGAAGTATCTGGAAATATCAACAGAACTGCATCAGTCAACATTGTGAAAGGCCCCATCTGTTGATTTTTCATAGCTGCTTTTGGTGCAGTCTCTTGCCTTCCTCATATTGTAGAGCATTAAAAAAATGTTCCCCAAATTATTGTTGCTATGTGCTGTTTTTGATGAAGATAGGTTGTATCATAAATCTTCATGCATTACATTTGTCCTATTTTATATCTATATTCCACTGAAAATTTTAAGTAGTTACACATAGAAAAACACAGAACTGATCCAGCTTTCTACTCATACTGAATCCTGCTTGTTTGGAGGTTGGATTTCTTCTTTAAAACAGAGAAACATGTGGAGGTAGAACTATTAAAGATTTTTTTTTTTTTTAAGAGCTAAAAGTTAAGCTTAAGTTAGCTGTAGTATTAGCTATGTAGGGACCCTAATAATCTAAAAAAAATAATTATCTGCCAGCTTTGTCTCAGAAAAATACTTAGTGAACTAAGACAGTTAAGATGAAATTATAGTGAAAATAAGATTCAACTTTATACTTAAAAATATATATAAATAGTAAAGAACCATTTTCACCAGGAATATTGTTGGAGTAGATTTAAACCGGATCAAATCGGTTCCTCTCTGTGGAATTACACTTTTTAATTATATGGCTGATATTGTGGAAGTCTTACTATTAATTGTTCACAGATAAGTTTAGTAAACCCCATTTTCTTTCCCCATTTCATGTAAACATTGAAAATATGTTAGTGACTTATGGCAGCGTTTGGTTACATTGTTTTAAAATTACTCCGGGAACTTTTAATCCTAGGCAAACATACCAGTGTTTACCAATCAGTGTGCTTTCTCAGGCATTTCACATAGACCTTTCAATGGATTTTTGGTTATGTGTGGGGTGTTTTTTAACTGTTTCTGCTGGCCTGTATATTTTGCTCAAATTACTTGTTCTTTTGGACAAGGAGGGGTTAGAAAGTCTGAGAAAGGATGTCGCTATCTGTAGTTTTTCCTTGCTGAATTCGCTCTGTCACCTCCCTTCATTGGACAGCACTGGCCAGTGATCTGTACCAGTGGGAGAGTCCTGTGTTTCCTTCCTCACCCTTTTGCAGGATGTGCATAGAAGTCATGCAGTCAGTACAGACTCAGTCCCGATGCCTCTGTGTCCTTCCTTGGATTTAGGGAATTCTGACTCAGAAAAATTCCAAGGGGTGCTCAAAGCTGAAGTATTATATGTCAGTACCCCCAGATTACAAGGTAAAAGATACTTGAAATTGGAAAAAAGATGTAGAGTAAATCCTGGATTATCCACTATAAAGCTTGATTAGGGGTAATTGTTTTCTTTACCATCATGCTCCAAGAGAATGATCTTCGTAGCTAGCATAATAACCGCTAAGATGCGCATTGTTCTTCAAAGATAGAAAAATAAGAAGTGTAGTTTAAAAATGGACTTAACTAACTCATTTTTCTGAAATTATGTGTTAGCTAGCCTGCCCATTGATTTTTGGCATTGTCTAATTTAGAATGATGAATTGAAACAGAAAGCAGTCCTTTGTGCCTTTGTTACTAAGCATGAAATTTGTTCTTTTCTTTCTGGGCAGATTTTCTAAGGCCACTTGAGCAAATAGTTGAAGAAATCTGTGTTCAACAAGCTTCACTGAACCATATTGTTGTTGAAGTATATTCTGTCAGCTATGATGACTTCTGGTTTTCATTAAATCTGTGTGTTAAATGAGGACAATATCCTACTCTAGATCTTTCTTCACAGGTTGATAAAAGCAAGTTAATCTTTAATCTCCAGCAGTTACTTTTCTACACTGCTTTATTCATTCCCGAAGTAACTGTCATTCACAAAATTATTCAGAAGGTTAGTTTCCTGTATGAGAAAAATAAATATATCAGTGACTATAAAATTGTACACAATCTCTGTCTCAAGCTCCTGGTAGTTTTTTAGCTATAAGAGAAATTGAAATAAAATTTTATTTGGAAGCAATGTTCTATGGCATTAATTTCACAGTCTGTTGTGCTCCAAATACCTTCCAGGTAGACGCTTCTGAAACAATACAGTATTGATTGGCTAATTCCTTAGTAGAATACTGAAGAAATTTCTCAGGAAAACCAACTAGTATACAATGACGTTTATGATAGCTGTGTATATAAACACATACATAAACTTCATTTTCACATCCTTCCTCTTGCTGTTTTACGTGTTTTGTGCCAGAATGACCCCTTCTGATTTTTCTGTAGAACTTTACTTGCTACCTCTCTTTTACATCCTTAGATCAGTCTGGAAAAGGGCAAACCCAATTTATTAATTTTGAAATTTTCTTTGCCTCTGCTATATTCTGTACTTTAGAAATGGCATCTTTTGTAGTGTTCTTCCTCAAGCCAACTATTAATTCACTGAGGCTTGTGTTAATGTTTGAATTACCTAGGAAAAATACATTGTTATTTAGAAGGATGAATCATTATTTACCCTGTTTACCCTTATAACCCTTAGTGGCTTCAAATCGCACTTAAATGTGAGCAGACCTTCTACGTTCTTACCTGTGCAGGGCTGTTCTTTACTTCAGGTTCTCATGCTGCCCAGGGAAGCGTTAGAGTCACCATCTCTGGAGGTATTTAAAGGACATATAGATGTGGTGCCGAGGGACATAATTTACTGGTGACCTGGCAGTGCTGGGTTAACAGTTGGACTCGATGATCTTAAAGATCTCTTCTAACCAAAATGATTCTATGATTCCATGATTCTATGCTGTAAAGCTTATGTTAAAGAACCCTAAAATGTACTCCTGGAAGTTATTAATACATTAAAACTGTAAAACAGTGCCACCTGCAGTTAAAATTGATAAATATGATTTCAGTGCTAGTAATAAAACAGTAAATAGATATTCAGAACTGGTTTTGATTATCCATGACCATGTAAAGAACATCCCTTCCTCCGTCTCTTGGAGCCCCAATATCACTGCCGGTGTTGGAGATAAATTGATGTTAACAACAATGACGAAGTTTCCCTAGTGCAGACAACACCTCAGTGTCTGTATACAAAGTCAGAATCGCAGTGCTCTAAATGGACCTGGAATGAATACAAGTCGTGATCAATTCAAGAGTCTCTGCCGAAGCTGTATCAAGGAAGAAGCTCAGGCATTTCTTTCAGAGGACAGTAAAACTCCAAATGTAAAACTTTGTAAGTACTTAACTGCAGGTCTCCAAATGATTATATAGTATGTGAGCAATATGGTAAAATACTGCATTTAAAAAAATATTTAATAGGTATGGTCAGTTGTCAATGCTCGTCCCAGGCTTCCTTAATGATGATGATGCAAAGTGAAGTAAACTCCACATAAAGTGAATTTTTAAGGCAAGGAGCAAGAGTTTCAGTTAAAGGAAAGTAATTTGAATGCATTCATCCTTTGGGAGTCAATCTAAAAGAGTTTGTCCTCATTTATAGAATCACAGAATGGGTTGGGTTGGAAAGGACCTTCAAATATAATCTAGCTGAACCCTGCTTTCATGGGCAGAAACATTTTTCACTAGATCAGGTTGCTCAAAGTCCCATCCAGCTTGACCTTTGATGAGGTGTCCACAACTTCACTGGGCAACCTGTTCCAGTGTCTCACCAGCCTCATTGTAAGGCTGCTAGACTTGGCCTTGTTGAACTTCATGAGGTTCATGTGGGCCCAGTCCTCAAGCCTGGTCAAGGTCCCTCTAGGTGACATTTCTTCCCTCAAGCAAATCAATTGCACCACTCAGCTTGGTGTCATGTGAACACTTTCTGAGGGTGCACTCAATACTGCTGTCTACATCATTTATAAAGGTATTGAACAGTACCTGTCCCAATATGAACCCCCTAGGAACACCACTTGCCACTAATTCCATTTGGACATTGATTTGTTGACTGCAACTCTGTAGATGTGGCCATCTAGCCAATTCCTTTTGCATCAAATAGTCCATGCATCAAACCTATCTCTCCAAATTAGGGGTAAGATTGTTGTGGGGGATCATTTCGAAGGCTTTACAGAAGTTGAGATAGATGACATCAGTAGCTCTACCTTTGTCCACTGATGCAGTCACTCTATCGCAGAAGGCCGCTAGATTAGTCAAGCATGATTTACCCTTGGTAAAGCCTTGTTGGCTGTCGCTTCTCACCTCTCTGTCATCCATATGCCTTCACATACATGTATTGTCAGCAGGGGTAGAGGGTACCTCTCAGTATTGTGTACTGGGAGTTTCCAAGTACATGCTGACAAGGTCTTGAGGTAGAAGCCCCCAGACAGTGTCTTCTCTTGTCTGTGTGTTTTGCACTTTGTTTCCAGTCTTGCTACTACCTGCAGGCAGGCAGCATTCTTTCAGGGTGGTTATCATGGCGTAACTTATGTCAGAAGGCACCTCTGAAGGTCATTTTGTCCACCTCCCTGTGCTCAGAGCAGTTCCAGTTATTTAAGGACCTATTCTACAAATGAATCCTGGAATAAAGAGCATTGCAACCAAGTTACTTTGGGGAATTGTTATTAGGGAAGAAACCGTAACACTCCCACTCTTCGTCAGTAACAAATAATCATTATTCAACCTCAGAGGGTCATAGACCATTGAAGGATCTATTAAGGATGATAAAATCAACAGATAGTCTTACCATAGGCCAGGACTCAGCTCCAGGGCCCAAGCGGCGTATTATTCTCCATTAGTCACAGTTCTACTGTGATTGCGCAGGTATGGAGTTCATAGAAAACAAAGGTTGCAAGAAAAGAGAATTTAGAGTTATCATACTCTAGATGCAAATCAGGTCATTAGGCGGAAGCATTAGTGGCACTGATGACTGATAACTGTTTGGGTAAAGGGAAGTCATCCAGTTTTTTCTCCTAGACAGTGGTTTAGTGCAGTTGACTGTAAGATATTGCTATCCATCCTGAGAAGGAACAGAGATAGCAAGCTAAAAAGTCTTAAGGATTTCATTGAAGGATGTAGCATAGTAATGGGGATCACTGGTTGTCACCTACAGAAGAACAGGAGTGAATTGATACACTTTAATTCCTCTTAAATAGGTTTGTAGGTGTCAAGTGACATACTATAGCAACATGTCCTCAGTTGCCAACTGATCTGCAAATGGCTCAGACCTTTACATCCATTTTCCTGCTTGCCTCCACTGCTGCCTGCTGTCCCAGCTGTTCAACAGCAGCATTTGTAACTACAGAACGCTGGTCAAAGTGTAAATGTAAATGAGTCCGTGGTGATGGTGACAAAAACACACTTAGGAGTTTGACCATTTCCTCAGTCAGTCCGTGCTCTTTGAATGTGAGTCTTTCTGGGTTCATGAAGATCTGGCATAGGAACATCTACAAATACCACTCTGCAGTATATTCAGTTCGTTTTGGAATGGTACTGATGTGTGATACATGGCCTTTTGCCACCTCCTGTTTGTGTCACCAGTGCTGTAAACTTCATGAAGCTGTCATCATTTAAAGACTGTAACTGTACCCATATGCCAGGGAGACAGGCTCTAGCACGCACATCAGCAATGAACTTCCATAATAGCTTCCTTTTAGAGCTGAAGTAAAAGCTGAGTTCTTTGTTTTTTTCATTATAGTCAGGACAATTTCAAGGTATTCTGATGTTTGGCGTTAGACAGTAAGTATCACAGAATGTCACAAGGGTAAAGATTCATCTGTGCATGAGGTAGTCTTGATGGTTGCACAAAACTCATACAGTTACCCTATAATTCTACAGGTGCTCGTGTAACAGATAAAACTCCCCTCTCACCTCCCCATGCGCTAGATACAGAGGTGATTCTGAGAAATGGTCTGAAGTCAACAGATGCTTGTAATTGTAAACATGTTATAAGGATCTTTTTTAGAAAGTTCAAAGTAAATTTTGATTCTCAAATTAAAATCTGAAGTGATTAAATTGCAAGGGAAATACTTTCTAATTGTCCCCTTTCCCCTCTTCTCCTTATTGTCCCCCAGTAGTTCTAGGACATCTACAAGTAAAAAAACAAAAAAACTATAAATAAAACTATAAGTAAGCCTACAGGCCTCTTTATTACCACTTTACATTTTCTCTTCCTCAAGAAGAGCATAGAGCACAATATATAGTGAAGAACTACTGTTGCAATTTGACCCTTGCAGGTCTTCGTTGGATACTATTTTCTATAGTGCCAAGGAAATGCTTTGGTACTTCAGGTCTATCAGGCAGCACAACGCTTCTTTACTGATATGACTAACGTCTCCCTAGCTTTTGTGTTCCTCTCTCTTTTTACTTCAGCAACACAACAACAGGATTGTCCAAATCTCTCATATTAGTGAATAAAAGAAATAATTTTGACAACATTGTTGAAAAAAAAATATGTCGTCACCTTTTTACATTTGAGATACTGGTGTACAGAAGAAATATGGCTTATCCTAGATTGTACTGGAATTATTTGTCAGATTCTGGAACCAAGCTGGCTGCTCCACAGTCTAGTCCCCTGCCTTAAACTCAGACCATCCTTTTTTGTTGTTTCTAAAAGAATCGAATAGTATTTATTTGACCCAGACTTTTAATGGCCTCTGCCTGAGTTCATAAGTATGGAGAGATGAGCAAGAGGCTTTTACCCTGGAGCAGCTGTTGAAGACTATTCACATAACTCCTGCTGTGCTTTGAAGGACATAAGCAGCACTTACGTTTTACTTCTTCAGGGAACAAGCATGTGAAAAAAAGAACAGAAGAGATTCCAGCCATGCCCTGGTCAAATCTGGCCTGTGGCTTCAGTGTTCTGTGAGGGGAAACCGTGCTGTAACTGCCTAAGCACTGATGCTGCCTGTAAGCACCCAAGTAGAAAACAGCACAAAGAGAGATTGTTCTGTCAGTTTGACTTGCTCTCTTCCCTACTGCTGTGTGGTTAAATGCTGTATTATAATCCTCTGTTCAATAAGATGTAAATTCATCATCACATTTAAGTGAAGAATGTATTTATAAGTCAATGAAAATGCTGCTAACTGTTCCTGGTGTTCCAGTTTGTTTTCTGGAAAAACAGTGTTTGTGGAGAGATGCTGGGAAGAAAAACAGTGGGAAAATGGAAGTACTTTACTCTGCTCTAACTGTAATGAAAGAGAAGAGAAATACATGACTTTACAATAACCTGAGACAGGTTTGTTACAACGGTCATTGGTTCTTTGCAGTGTCTGATTTTACAATTTTACAAACCACATCAGTGGTTTATGTAGATGCGTGTTATTAAGGTTAGAAAGTGGAGAAAGACAGGCAACAAAATAAATATAAGCTTAAATAAAGTGACGACAAACAAAATGTTGATGCTTTTTCCTCCGTCTAGACCCCTGTGTTGAAAGCAGTGTTTTCATAAAACTCAGACAGAATTCATTTCCATTCTGAGTGCTTAATAGTTCCTGTCAGGACAAAACAGCTGGGAAACATATGGTATCCATTTCCCTGTATCACTTGGAAAAAATTTCACATGTAAATAAAACCAACATAAAAGTGTAGGCCTTTGAACCTAGAATCTTATACAATACATAAATAAGCCAGTACAATGTGTTCTTTGTATTGGCCCCCTAAGTGACATGCCTTTTGATTATTATTATTTTTATTTCTTCTTCCGAAATTTATTCTTAAGCACTTCCAAAAGTATTAAGGTAATTTTCAAACATCCATAACTACTAAGCCATACTAATCTTTCACTTCAGACGTTAATGTTGCACTGAAATTGTATGTATCTGTTTCCTTAGGAGGGTGTTCATGGCAAATTGTGTGTATTTTGACCACAAATCAGATCCCACTGATACGCAGTTAGCACGTGCAATAAATCTGCTTTGTTTAAACTGTATTCTTGACTTTCAGAATGCATTAACTCTTAGCTTACATTGAAAGGGGCGTAGAAAATGCCTAAAGGGAGCTTACCTTCAGTGGATTTAATGCTGTCCCTCAACAGAAAATAACAAAATAAGTAAAATTCTTTGCCAGAGTTCCACTGATTCTGGAGATCATAAATATCACCAGCTGGGACTGTATGAAAGAGTGCAAGTTCAGTAGGATTGAGTTGAAGTTCAATAGGATTAGGAGTTCAGGTTTGCTGAGCTCCCTTTCTTCTCTGCAAGTTTGATTCACTGATCAAATCTATATCCTGCACTGCACTGAGATAATGCTCTGGAAGGTTCAGAGCTATATATATGTGTGTGTGTGTGTGCGCGTGTGTGTATGTCTATATACAGGTTACATATATATAAGGGATGGAAAGTTTGACAGAGAAGCCCAACAAAGTAGAAGAGGAAAAGGAAATAGCATACCTCAATAGGTAGGCTTGATTTTCAGATCAGAGAATCATAAAATTATTTTAGATTGGCAGAGGCCACTTCAAGATCATCTAGTCCAATGGACTTGCTCAAGCAGGGTCAACTACAGCACGTTAAGCCCAGGACTGTGTCCAGTTGGATTCTGAGTATCTCCAAGGATGTGAGACCTCACAATGTCTCTGGGCAACCTGTGGCAGTGTTTGATCAGCCTCACAGTAAAAAAGTGTTCAAGTGTTTGCCTGTATTCACATGGAATTTCACATGTTCCAGTTTCTGCCCATTGCCTGTCAGAGGGCATAATGTAGAAGCGCCTCGCTCCCTTTTCTTCATTCCTTCCCATCACGTAATTATACACAAGGATAATATTCTCCTGACCCATCTCTTCTCCAGTCTGAACAGTCACAGGTCTCAGTCACTGTTCATATGAATTTCTAGTTCTTGTATGAAAAATACATCTTCCGGAGATAACAGACCTTAAAAATTAAATTGTTGTTACTGTTGTTAAAACCAATCCACTAAGAAGTTTTGACTAACCCTTTTGTTGACCTTCCAGAAAATCATCCTACTCTTATAGTGCGTCTCTGTGCAATAAAAAAAGCAGAGTGCTAACAAGCATAGCTGGACAGGACCACTGTAAACACCACTCGGCTCTTACTGACATCCGTTACTTGATTAAAACTGTTTTATATGTAATTGATTACAATGTGTGTCGTGTTTGAAGAAAGTTTCTTTTTTGGAGTGTCAAATATTTCAGATGTTTTGATAGAGATGCCATTAAATCTGCTTAGATGGGAATGTGGCATGTTATCATGTAATTCTTGTTTCTGGTTTGGTCAGGTATTAAAGCATGCTATATCACATCACACGTCTGGTAGTAATCACTTCTAAATCATATTCCTCTATTTCTGTAGTTTCCAGCAGCAGCTGGAACTGTGGAGTCTCAACTCTTATCGGAAATGCACAGAAACCAACAGGAATTGCAGATGTGTGTAATAAATTCAGACCAGTGAAGAGGGTTTCCCCGTTAAAGCACCAGCCAGAAAGCTCTGAGAACAATGAAAGCGATGACCAGAAGAACCAGAAGGGAGAACACCAGAAAGGCAGCGATTCTCAATCTGCATCTCCAAATGATGACCAGAGTCCAGGAGAAGGAGAGAGTCTTAAAAGCAAAAACGTCGACCCTGCTGTTCTGCTTGGGGAGCTGGAGCACTATGACCTGGATATGGATGAAATTTTGGATGTGCCTTACATTAAATCAAGCCAGCAACTTGTTCCTTTTACAAAGGTAGCTCCTGAGAAAAAACTTTTGCGTATATGTTCAACAGCGAATGGTCTTAGTGGCAAGACCTGCTCTGCAGGGAGCACAGAGAGTTCGCCTGCCAGTGGGACACAGTTCTGTGTGCTGTCTCCTGTGAAAGGCTCTCAGCTGAGGAAAACGCAGCCCATTGTCCTTGATCAGCACAAGCATTTAACAGATGAATTAGAGCTTTCCCAGCCTTCAGTTAAGTGTAGCTCAGTCCATGAATCTGAAGCCCAGGGCAAGGGCTTCCTCAGCAGGACATTTGTCGATCCTCATGCTCACAAAACTGAGAAGACTATGCCAAACTGCCACCTGAAGACTTTCCACCTGCAGACAGCAGTGGCAGAAAGCAAGCAACTAGAGGAACTGAGTATGAACTGGAGCGGTGCAGGGGGCCCAGAAGAGAGGAGCGATGAGTTGAAAAAAATTAGAAGCATCTTAAACATTGTAAAGGAAGGCCAAATATCTTTACTGGTGAGTATCATCTTTTTCAAAAAACACATAGAATAAGGGCAATCTGTGATGTGGTTTATTAAGTCAGCAAAGCTGATGAATTGTGTATTTTGAACTACTGCCTTTTTTATCTTGTATGTTCCATAGAAATTGAGCATATGGACTTCCAAATGGAAGGTTTTAATTTTTAAATCAAATATGCAGCAAAACGAAGATGCTGATTTTGTGTAAATGTGGCCAAGGTTTCTAGTTTATGCAGTACACTGAAATCATGTAGAAGGCAGATGTTTTACCTATCGAAATCACTTAAATATCTAATTTAAATCTTAATTGAGTTTTGCCTTTCACAACATTTGTGGGTCGCTTTGTTCAGTTATTGCTGGTTTACCTCAGTTATTTAGAGGCTGATGATGGGAACAGAGGGGCTTCTGTTGTATTCTGATTATTATTCAGGAGAGTTTATGCTGTCTTGTTGCAGCAGCATTCTCAGGCAGGAGCTTTCTCTAAAGCCTCATTGGCCTCTGACCCATATGAAGTTTTTAGTAAATTCTAGCACTGCGACCGGGCACTGTCAATGATAGTTTCCAAAGTAACTAGATGTGAGTTAACACAATGATGCAGAGAATGTGATCACCACTCAGAACAGCTAGTGGAGGCACAGTACATGTATAAGAACTGCTTCTTGTTAGATTTTTGTTTACCTTCTCTGTTTACCAGTCTAGCTCAAGCACAAAAGCATGCTGTTAACATAGCAGCAAGAACAAAGGCAGATATTCAAAGACTAGACAGAGACAGAAGAGAATATTAGATTGCTCAGTAAGAAGTAAAAGCAAACTAAATTCACCCTGAAATAGGAATTGGGAGGAAAAAAAGAGGTCATCACAAGTAGGTAGATGGAAGGAAAATGAATAATTTTTCCAAACATGTCAAAAACTCTGAATAAAGGAGACTCATCAAATAGTGTTCTGGCAAGCCTGCACAAGGCTAAGAAATTGTCATTGCTACTCCTTAACTCTGTCTTCCTTCTTCTTCCATTTTCCTTGTGGAGTTTCTCAATCCAATTGTTTTGTCTCAAAGTTAGGTTTGGGCAGAAGTAATGTATTACGTCATGGTTGTGTAGTGCTTCAGGTAAATATTCCAGTACATCTTTTCATGGAAACAAGCTATCAAATAAAAATCATCTGTCACATGTTTTAACTACAGTTTAGATAGTGCTTGACACAAGCTGCTGCTTTTGTGATCAGCAGAATTAATCAGGAACTTTTTTTAGGGGTCATGGATATTTTATGTTCAATTACTCATCAATACAATGCCAAAAAAAAAAAGAAAAAAAAAAAAAGGAGAGAAACCAAATGGACAGAAATTGTGAAAATATTACTTTTTGCAGCTACTTCATTGATCAAACTGGTACAAAGACTTAAAGCTACTCAAGTTCTTGCACAGTTGTGCAGCAATTGCATGAGAAGGAGAGAAACTACACAGTGAATCAAGCCCAGTGAGCAACCCACCTCTAGCCTTTTGCTAATAGTAGCCAGGATCTGTATAGTGAAGTGAAAAGCTTCTGGTTTTTTGTTGTTAAAGAGCATGCCTGTGGGGAAACATCTTTCTATTTGGTTTGTGTCTTGGGCTGTGAGACTTCATCTTCTGTGTATCTTTTTATCCTTTGTTGTGACTAACATAATGCTTCTTTCAACAGCCACATTTAGCGGCAGATAATCTGGATAAGATCCATGATGAATGTGACAACAATCTTCTGCACGTAGCAGCATCAAAGGGTCATGCAGAATGCCTACAACATCTCACTTCTTTGATGGGTGAAGATTGTTTGAATGAACGAAACATTGAGCAGCTAACTCCAGCTGGATTAGCAATAAAGGTAAGTAAGTCTCTGTCTTCACTGTATTGTGACATAAAGGTTAGTTTCTTTCTGTGATGGCAGTTAGTAACACATCCAGCATAATGTTATTTTTGAAGCATTTTGTTAAGTGAGAGCAACAAAGAACTGTTGGCTGGTACCACATAAGCAGATAAAAATGGATTATTATGCAGGATACAATATCAGTTGCGCAACATTAGCATTTTATATGTTGTTGTCAATGCATATATATTCATTAAGTTAACTGGCTCTAAAAAACATTTTTATATTTTAAGGAGCTTTCATTCAACCCAAACTCAGTTGTTTCTTTAGACAGCACAACAATCTCTTGGTTTTTACAAATACAGGTATAATCTTGTAAAAAAAAATGTGAGAACACATGAGTACATGTTTACAAAGCATAAAAAACCTCTGACCCACATCAGGTGGTGAAACTACTTGGTTGTCTAGAAAAATCGCATCAAAGTTAAAATGTACATGTTGCAGAACAATCTGTTGGGAACTGCAAAAATGAGTATCAAAGCTTACAGGAAAAACTCTTATGTAGGAGAATGTGAAAAATATTGATCTTGCTGCACTAAAATAAAACATAGTGGTGTACAGGAAGACTGATAATTTAACCTTCCTGCTTCTGGTTCTTTAGAGGTTGAATGGTTGAATGCCATTCCTTTTAGCCGCTAAGTATCTTAAGAAGAACAAGGAAAGGGATGAAATGTAATACAAGAGTTTCTGATTTCTTCTGGGGTTTCATTGTTGTTTGCTTCTTGGGAAAACTTCAGAAACTGGCAGAGGACTGGTGGATTCCAGCCTGCAGGTTTGCATTTTGAGACATCATTTCAATAAGCTGGGCGTGCAAGTTCTGATTTGGGGTTTTTTTTTTTATTTTCTGGGACAAGCCACATGAATATGAAATTAAACTGATATCTGGTTGTACTAGTGAAATGCTATTATAAAAGTAAGGTATTTAGCTTCAATACCTTGGCCCGTGTCCAAACAGAATGGTTGCAGTCTGCCAATTTAAAGTCTTAAAATTTTAGTTGGAAATCACTCTTTCTTTTTTTTTCAACCTAGGTGTATAATGTGTTTATAAGCCAATAAAACCTTTTTTCCTTTTTCTCCAGAAAGGTTGCCTTTTTTAATAAATGGTTCCTTTACTTTCTATAATAGGATGGTTTGACATTCACAGAGAAGGGTGTAAATGTATTTCTTCATGTAAGTGAAGGTGCTCAGGCTCGAGTGTTTCTAATGATGACCTGCATGGCTGGACTTGTCCTGGATCATTGCAAAGTTTTGTGAGAGCCTTAAAGTAATCTGGCATAACTAAGTGTTGTAGTTCTTGATCCTTACTCCCAAAGTGGTTTTGCACAGTGATAGAACAGATTTTATTCTTTTTGCTCTTAGTTTATACCATTTTAACTCCCATAATATTACATACCATATGGGGCATGCACTTAAGTTCCACAAGAATGATGACTATCAGAATGGAAGAAAACTTTATGCAGGAACATCAATTTCCATGGAAGAGAAGGTCAGCAATTTAGAGATGATGCATAACATGTCCCAGTAAGGAATAAACTAATTAAAACTAATTATTTTGATTCAAGGCCTCTTTCTGACCTTAAGCTATGAGCTAGAGAGTGAAAATGGAGTGGTGTATTATGGCCAGTCACACTGTGCCTATCATATTGATAGTTTATTTTAACTTAACTGTGGAGAAATCCTTTCCATGTAAGCAAAAATATCTTATTTAGCAGGTACTTAATTTTATTAATTCTTTACTTTAGTAGTAAAAATACAAAAATATTTTACTCAGTTGTGATACAAAGAAAAAAAAATCGTTAGTCATGCTTACTAATATTTGAACCAAATATGATTATGAGGATTTTTCTAGGATAATAAAAACAATAAAAGTAGTTTCAATGTTTTACTTCATTACTGAACTTTACAGAAATAGAGGAAAGTTACGTGAAGTAAAATGATGTGCATTTTTGTGTTTCTATGCATACATTCCCACGGCATTCTCCTGGAGAAACTGGCAGCTCATGGCTTGGATGAGTGTACTCTTGTCTGGGTAAAAAACTGGCTGGATGGCCGGGCCCAGAGAGAGATGGTGAAGGGAGTTAAATCCAGTTGGCGGCCAGTCACCAGTGGTGTTTCCCAGGGCTCAGTATTGGGATGTGTCCTCTTTAAGATCTTTATCAGTGATCTGGATGAGGGGATCGAGGGCACCCTCAGTAAGTTTGCAGATGACACCAAGTTTGGTGGGTGTGTTGATCGGCTTGAAGGTCAGGAGGCTCTACAGAGGGATCTGGACAGGCTGGATTAATGGGCTTCAGCCAGTGTTATGAGGTTCAAGAAGGCCAAGTGCCAGATCCTGCGCTTGGGTCACAGCAACTCCCCGCAATGCTACAGGCTTGGGGAAGAGTGGCTGGAAAAGTGCCCAGTGGAAAAGGACCTGGGGTTAGTTAACAGGGTTGGTTTACAGCCACCTGAATATGAGCCAGCAGTGTGCCCAGGTGGTCAAGAGGGCAAACAGCATCCTGGCTTGTATCAGCAATAGTGTGGCCAGTAGGAGCAGAGAAGTGATTGTCCACCTGTACTTGGCACCGGTGAGGCCACATATCTAATGCTGTGTTGTTTTGGGCCCCTCCAAGAAAAATACTGAGGTGCTGAAGCGTGTCCAAAGAAGGGCCATAAAGCTGGTAAAGGGTCTAGAGAACAGCTGAGGGAACTGGAGGAAAGGAGGCTGAGGGGAAGCCTTATTGCTTTCTACAACTACCTGAAAGGAGGTTGTGGTGAGGTGCGGGTGAGTAGTTCTCCTAAGTAACAAGCAACAGGACAATAGGAAATAGCCTCAAGTTGTGCCAGTGGAGGTTTAGACTGGATATTAGGAACAATTTCTTTACAGAAAGATTTGTTAAGCATTGGAACAGGCTGCCCAGAGAAGTGACAGATTCACCATCCCTGGAGGTATTTAAAGGACGTGTAGGACATGGCTTAGTGGTGACCTGGTGGTGGTGGGTTACAGCTTGGTCTTGAGGATCTTAAAGGTCTCTTTCAGCTAAAAGGATTCTGTGATTCCCTGATTATGTGATTACATACAGAAGTGAGAAGACAAATACCAAGTCAATTTTACTCCAATTTTTCTTTCTCCCATATAATTTTAAATGGATCAATGTTTATTACATCTTTCTCCTTGTTTTTCTAAAAATAAATCTGAAACTTGAAATGGATATTTCTTTACTTTTTACACTGGAGTTTTCCATTTTATGCACACAAACAGCTTTTTCTGCTACATATGTTGACCTCTGTGAGGTTTTGACCGAGGATTTGAAATTCTTGTTTCAGCTATAAAGAACATAATAACCTTTATGAACATGAGAGTTGAAAAATGAAGTAAAAGCAGGCTGGAATGTAGGTCATGCCAAACTGCATTTACTGACGTACTATTGCTGAAAAGCAGCTGCAGCAAGAAAATACGCTAAAAACTCTTGCCTTTACACTGTGCCACAAGCATGCTCTGAATAAGATGTTCATCTGTTCCCACAGCATCTACATCGCACTTCAGAGTAACTTGCAAACTTCCAGGAGCATGCATAGCAGCTAGGGAATCCTGAGACTAGGCTGTAAAAGATGTCCAGGGCAAGAACCATCTTCTTGTTTATGTTTGTACAGTATCTGTTTCAGATAGGTCCTAGTCCATGAGGATTAGGTGTTCAGATGCTATGTGCATGAGAATAACTTAGGAAGTAAGCGTTTAATTAGTGATCAGTGAGGACTTTTGTTTATAGGGAGACTGTTCACTCTGCTCCATCACATGATCTCATCTAGTCATTGACACTTGCTCTGCAGGTGATGGAAACAAAGCTATGGTTTTGCCCTGAACAATCTGAGCCCAGGGTCCAGATTGGGTATGTAATACTATTTTACTGCCACTTTCACATTGCCACTTCCTCTATAATCAATAGTCAAACAATAATTGATCCAGGACAGCAAGATAAACAAGTGCATTCCATGAGAGCAGATTAAAGAATACATTTTCAAAAAAACTGGTATTTCATAACATTTTAATAATTCTGATAAGCTTTTCCATGTTTAGTAGATGTCTTTAGAACTGAAATTGCTGGAATTTAAATTTCTTTTTATTTGTTTAGAATGGTCAGCTGGAGTGCGTTCGATGGATGGTGAGTGAAACAGAAGCTATTGCAGAATTAAGTTGCTCTAAAGACCACCCAAGCCTTATTCATTATGCCGGTTGCTATGGCCAGGTATGACTTTCATTTACTTTTTCAAATAGATTATTTAGATGCTCATACAGTAATTTCAATTTAAAACATGTTTATAATTTTGTGGCTTTTAATCAAACTGTTCCTAATTAGTTCAAATATAGAAAAACCTTTTCCCACTTCATGTGTGTGTTTTTTCAGTATTTCACCTCTTAAGTCTTTTTTTAGAATTTTTTTTTTTTTTTTAAGCTTTAAGTAATGGCTAGGAGAGGATCAGCTGGCATATTAGGCCAACCTATCAATCCCAAGAACATCTAAGGAGACTAGCTGGCATGATCCCTAGAGGACTCCGAGGACACATCAGAAAATCATCAGACATTTTGGGATAGTTCACATTCTTTTTCCAGGAGAGACTAATTGCAAAAAATATTGGCAAATTGTGACAATTTAGGAATTCAGTGTATTGGCAGTGAAGTGTGGTGAAACTTGAACAGCATCTGTCTAGCTCTAGACAGTTTTACTGAGAATTGCATATAAAAATACGTTGTAAAGCAATCCTGTTCCACACCTAAGTTATCTATAAATCCAATGATGAGAAACCACACAAGTACAGCATTTCAGTGGTTTGCTAATGTCTGGGGAAACACACCACTTAATCACCTCATGTTCTCTTCCCACAAAGTCTGTTTTTTCTAAGTAGGCCTTGCCATAACCCCTCTTCAAAGGACCTTCTCCAGGATCTACTATGCAAAGAGTAGTGATCGGTTATTCTTCTCTAATTTCTTTGGCAGATGGGCCTTTTTATCATGTAGTTTCTTCAGCAGACATTAAGGATAAATGCAGAAAACCCACTATTTTTGAGTTAATGCTTTTTTTCTCTTACTTGTTAAGAGAAAGCAAGCCAAATGTAACCACTAAGAAAATTATCTTTTTCTTTCCTGTGCAAGTGTGGTTGTCTCATTCAGTGCTGTACAATTATTGTGGCATATTTCTGCTGTTAGCTGATCCTGTCCAAGCATGAATTTACTGGAGGGAGAAAGAAGGAGAGGGAGCAGGTTTGGAAGGCTATGGAGCTGGAAGTCTCCCCTGTCTCCTGCTGTTTCCATGGGCACAGAGACACCCATGCTCTGCAAAGATGTCCACTGCCTTTTCTCCACTCACCTACTATGCAGCTGTTGCTGGTGCAAGTTAGGACCCTGTCGGATGTACTGATTGATTGCGTCCTGCTTTCTGTAGCAAGTTTGGCCTGTAAACCTAGCACTGAATATAGGGAGGCTGGGAGCCAGATCAGAACTGGATTCAGGAAAGACATGTTTGTTACTGGGAGGAAAGAGTTTGGAAGAGAAAGTTTCATGTGAACTTACGTTCATATCTTCCATCGATTAGCCTAATTTTGTCCTCATCTCTAAAGATACTTATACAAACTAAATCCAGTGAAGCTTTGGGGTTTTTTAGTGAGCTATACTGTCTACTGCCAGGAACAAATCTGGCACACTTTATCTAGATTTTTTTCAGAGCAGGATGGAAGCTCTGCCAGTTAAGAAACACCAGTTACAATCAGACACCCATGAAATTTAAAAGGTGACACATAAATTGTCACCAAATTTTCTTAGTTAGCCGAATGCCAAAGGAAGTTCACTTGTAATGTTAGTTATCTTTTTTTATTAGAATCCATAAACATCCTGCAAACATGAGGGAATGTAGAGGCTGAAGGGATGCCAGACTATTTTACCCAACTGTGTTTAGAAGAAAAAAACCCCTGAGAAATTCAAATGCGTAGTTGGCACTATCCTCGAAGCTTTAATTTATTTTACCATTACTTACATGAGAGATAATCCATGTAAACACTGGTCTTGGCCGAATTACAAGAGTAATATTTTTAGTAGGAAGATGTGTTATTGTATCAGTTGCTAAAAGAGTTGGTCCATCCATTGTTTCCCCACGCATTAGACATGCACACCTTATTTTTCATCAATAAATATAATTTAGAATGGGCAGCCACAGGGAGTTCGTAGCAAAGCTCCTATGTTAAAGGTCGTCAAACCATAGTCATGGCCTGACTCCAAAGAAATCTCAACAATATTGTATTTTTCCAGTGAGAGAGGGACCACATAAGTTCATCTGATGGAAGGGGAGAGGAGCTTAAAGCCAGCCTGTAGCCTGGTCATCACCCCTCCTAGCAAGGGCTTCTTTAAGCATGGAATTATGCAAGAGGCAACCATGGTTGTTGGCAAGTTTCTCCATGCCGGGCATAAGTTATGGCTACATGGTAGACTGTGTACCAGCTGTGTCTGGCAGTCACCGTGTGACAGGAAGGAGATGATGATACATAGTAGATCCTGACTAAGAGCTTCAAAGGGCTGTAATTTCTTTCCAACACAGATACTGTGGTAGCATGGACTGCACAGGTCAGAGGCAGAGGGTGGAGAATGCCAAGGGTTTGTTGCGTCTGAGCTCCAGAGAGTCAATAGCAGGGCTTCAAGAAACGAAAGCTACGGCATGACTGAGGACCTAGAAGGGGTTCTCTGCACTACTTGGCAGTGGTGTAGTGCTGGAGAGTGCAGTGGGGAGGAATGTGTGACATTCAGATACACAAATGCCTAACAACATACCCTTTATGAACCTCAGGATGTATACCTTCCTGTCTGTCGTTTTTACAAGGATAATGTGTTATTTTCACTCACTTCTACTCCTGTGAAGGTGTACTGGAAAGGGCAGCTTATTTAGTTAATACCGAGTGACAGGGATAGGATTGCCTGTAGATTCAGTACTCTTCATCATGCCGGTTTTAGTCCATTTAATGATTTCAATGGTCTTCATTACTTGTTCTTTCTGCTCCAAAAGCCAGGTGATGGAGCCAAAGTCTGTAGCGTGTACCAAAACAGAAATTATACGTTGTGACATTTTCCCAGAATCTTTTTTTTTTTTTTAGGGAGCTTTGAATTATTGTAGGTCTAGAATATGCCAAAGAGATGTTAACCACTGCTACAACTTAAGACCATTGTAGGTCTTAAAATTATCAGATATACTGAATAATTTGACAGTATTTATCAGTTCCCATTACATGACAAATGTGTGATTATTTTCCGTTATCTTAATATAATGAATTTTCTTAATATCCTTCATTTTGCCTGAATACAGTTGATGACTCTAAACCTATTCCTAAGGACAATTCTCCTCCAAATACATAATGTGTTACTAAAGTGATATAAGATATATTTTGATCTATGCTGTTTTCATTTGCTCTAGGTGTAAGTCAAAAAAAGAGTTGTTTTTTTATGTCAAGGATACATTTGTTAAAAAACAGTCATTTGAGAGAAACACGAACTGTTTGAGTAGTCCTCTGACTTTGTGCCTGTGATCAGTTGATGCACAAACAGTCCTAAGTACAGATGATTGCATTTAGCCAACCATACAGGCACTTGATTTTCATGTTGATGAGATAAATGACTAGAAAGCATCATTCGCTCCATGTTGATTGTGATCATAGAATTACAGAACATGCTTAACATTCTGGTTCCTATTACGTTCCAAAGAAATATATAATTTCAAAGCTATAGTTGTCTCCCAGTTCTGCAGAGGAGTTTTGCTAAAATATTTTTCTTTTAATTCTTAAAACATAAGGGCAATTCATAGGAGTAGTTTAATCTTTCTTCACTGCTGGCCAACACCGCAGGCATCTCGAGAAGTTGCTCAAAAGTATTTTGAAAGGGATATGTGATCTGAAGTAATCTCTCTATGCTGGCTGTCGGCTGTATTGGGCATTCAGCCAAGGAGAAGTAAAAATACCTATCCCTTCACCCTGTAATAAAAACAAATCTGCTGTTAAGTGGAAATACGAAGAAGATAAGTTCCAGACAGGCTAGCCCTGTGAAGTAGTAAGCAGAGATCCGGGTGCTTGAATGGGCAGAATCATTTGGAGGAGACCTAAAAGAATCTGGGAATCCATCTCCTTTTCCTTGACATTAAAATTTCTGTGTTACTTTTATACAAACGGAGTTTATACCCATGGTTTCTAGCTAGAATTTCCTTTCCTGATTTTTACTTTTTCTCTTCTCTACCTCTTTTCTCTTTTTTACCTCTTTTTCTTTTGATTACTGCTTAGAGTTCTAGACATGCTTTCAGTACTGTTTTATTTAGGTGCACTGCACTCTTACAGACCCATGAATCAAACTGTGGGTGATTATAGACTTTGGTATTACTGAAACTACTGAAGTGCTGCAGGTTAAGTCTGTGCTTTGGTGTGTGCATCACCAACACTAGAATCTATAAAACCCTTTTGAACGAGAGCTCCTAGCCAGTATAGCACATGATTGATATCAGTGGAAGATAATAAAAAAATTTAAATAAAAAAGTCTTAAAGCTAGAAAATAATTTATTCTTTTCAGCTATTTAGATGCAAAAACTGTACAGCTGTAGTCAGCTATCCTTTAATGGACCTCACCTTTTTATGTAACCTATAGATTTAGTCTAGATTTTCAATATGTATCACATTCAGGAGGGCACAATGAAATTTAGTTTGGAGAGACATGCAAGGTTTTTAGAGAGAAAAAAATTTTTCCAAATAAACTGCTGGAGAAAATAACTGAAATAAGCTTAGTGCACTTATGTAATCTCTCCATCGTTAGAAAAGAATACCCATACAAATGTCTGTTACACCTGCATACACACACAAAGAGCGATGTTAAAAAGAACTAAGTTGGCACCTCAGTCTTGACTTCCAGACTTTAACTTGCAAGTTGTGTGGTCCAAGTCTCTCCATACTTTGCAACATGCAGGCACATACGAATTGTCTGTTAGTCAACACACTGAGAGATCAGGATAGAGAGTTTTCCTGGTTTTAGTTATGTGGCTTTTCTTAGTGCACAGAGCCTCTTCTGCCTCAGATCTCCTCTCCAACGTACAGGCATGCATAGTTTTTAATGTACCATTTCTCAGAATGTGTTACAGTACTCATATTTTTCCTATTATGTCTTTTTATAAAACAAATTAAGGATTTTGGCTTATTTCCTTGAAAAAAAATCTGAGGCAGACCCATGATACACTAAGTCCTACAAAGTTAAGAGAGGCTGAAAACAAGAATCTTTGGACAAGTAACAGATGACAGAACCAGTATTCCCCTAGTATGTTTAGATTTTCATTATTTCTTCTCTTCTGTGACATCTCTTTCTCCCTCCCCCTAGGAGAAAATCCTTCTGTGGCTTCTTCAGTTTATGCAAGAACAAGGGATTTCATTGGATGAAGTTGACCAGGATGGAAATACTGCTGTTCACATAGCTGCTCAACATGGCTACCTAGGATGCATACAGGTAGAGTGATAGCCATATCACAAACCTCTTCGTATCAAACTTAAATGTCAACAACCATTAAAATGATTATAAGAGATCTTACAAGTGGGAATAATTACCGACACAGTAAAATAAACTGAAGGGAAGAACGTTAAACTAGTAGACTCAGACTGAAATACTGGAAAGGTCTGGGTTTTTTTGGTTCTATTCTCGGTTATGCTGTTGTTCGCCTAAAGTAGCTGTTGTATTGCAAGAAGAAAGCATGATTATGTTGTTTATACATAAGCAACTGATGTGTATGGTTTTTTGTTACAGAAGGCCAGCCAATGTAGATATCCATACTCTTACCGTTCTGACACTTTGCTTCTGTTTCCAGTGAATGGTTGTAGCTCTCCAGCTTAGGAGAAGTCTAACAGATAAGCTTCTTCTGTGTTGAAGGATTTCCACTTTGAGTAAACCATCCTTTCCAGACCTGTAATCTTTGAATGTATCTATGGTGAACAACAGGGCGTAATGGTGATTTCTAACTAATTCTCAGTGAAACACCTTGGCCACTGAAAGCAATATAGTTCTGTGGCATAGAGCTGCTGAAAAGGGTATTTTGTCCTGATGAGACAGCCTACACAGCTACGAATAAACCAGTCTGGATACCAGTTTGGTGCAGACATACCAAAAAAGCTGGGTTGAACTGGATTTCAACTTCGCATTGAATTGTAGACATACCCTCTGTCCATCAGAGTTACTAGAACCATTAGTCACAGGAGTACATTTCAGTATTTTATGTTGTCAGCATTTTGAGTAAAAGCTGTTTGGAGAATAAATACTAATAAAATTATTCCAGAAGATTGCAGAAAGTTATCTGAGAAACAAATTAGTCATTGGAGAAGAATAGACAGAAGAATAAATAACCACATGGCAGAAAAGCAAGAAATAGAAAGCAAAGTGATCAAGGCAAGTAGGGCAGGAAATCATATCTAAGAAGGAATAGTAATTCTCAGAGTCTTAAGGACTCAGATAGTTATCAGTAAACGTGTTAATCCTGTTACCACACATGAACTCATCCACAGCACCTCTTAGGCCACTACAAATACAGAAGATTTGTATTAGTTCAACCCTAAAAGAAACACAAATAGTCAATTCTCATTAGCTAACCTCTTCAGAGAGCTAAATATATTTGTGCACATTGTTATGTTGAATCTACAGATTCATAGCTGCTTATTATTATAGCAGTCTATTTACATATCTGGACACAGAAGACCTAATTCCATAAAAGCCAGCTTGAGAGTCTTACACCATTAAAAAAAAAACCCAAACAAACCAGGTGACAGCTGAATGAATAGTCTTGAAAAGAACACAGTCAAATAGGTGTTCAGGACATGACCACCTCTGCATTTTCTCATTGATGGGACATGCCTTTCTTTCAAAGATGTCAGGAATGAACCATGTACTAACTCTCATGAGACTAAAATAAACAAATCATCACATCTGTGCTAATCTAGTGTTTTTATTACTGTATTGTAGACAGTTGCTATGACCAGTTGAAAAAATTGCATAGAGGAGATGTTTATCATTTAATAGTTGGGGAGTACCATTGTGGTAGGTGTATGCTTAGGGTTGCTAAGTCAACAGTGTCTCATCAAGGTGTACAATACATTTGAAGGAGAAATTAGAGTAGATGATTTTGAACAGAGTGGTGACCTCTGCAGGCTGTTTTCATGGACAAAATTAGAACAAATAGAGAATAACCTTGTTTTCCCCATGAAGAATGAACCTTAATGAATGGCTTAGAATTCTCAAGATTATTTTATTGATACACATCAATAAGTGTTCTGTGTTGAAGTGAAGCCATGAGAAAAAGATAATGAATATATCTGATGACAACAAAAATACACAATCTTAGTAATGTCACTTCATTAACACCTCAGAGTCTTAAGTGCAGTTGGTGTTCTGTTAAGCTGTGAAGCAAAATAAGCCTGTTGGAAGCAAGCTAGCCAACTTGATGAGGCAGGCTTTAAACTGAAGGACTTGAGAGGTGGGAACCAAGATGGCAGTACTCATGCCATCCCATCCAACTGTTGAATAAACCAAGTCAACCAGAACAGTGACAAATGTTCCTTAGCTGCCTTGCAAAATGAGAGCTAGAAGGCCAACCACCTCAAGGGTGTGTATGACTATGGTGGATCTTCTTGCACCCCTCTGGAGAAACCTTTTTGCTTGATTAAGCCTCTGAAATGCCTGTACACCAACACACGCAGCATGGGGAATGAACAGGAAAAACTAGAGAACTGTGTGTGGTCACAGGGCCAAATCTGGATGGCTGCATACTTTTTACGAAAGGCAGGCCACCAAGGCAAGGTGGTGGAGTTGCTCTTTATGTGAGAGAGCAACTGGAATGGATTGAGCTCTCCTTAGAGGAAAGTGAAGAATGAGTAGAAAGGTTATGGGTAAGAATTAAGGGGCAGGCTAACGTGGGTGGCACCATTGTGAGAGTGACACCATTGTGAGTGTGAGAGCTAAACCTCAAAAGGAATCAGCAAATACTGCAGCAAAGACACTCATAAAAGGAGATTTGAAGGGTGTCTTGCAATGCCTTGCAGTGCAGAGATCCCAAGAACAGCAGATACCAAACCTGATAAGCCATTACAGCTCATCACCACCCTCTGTAAACTGGCTAGGAATGTGTTCACACTGCCCTGGACTCTGATGCTATCTAGCACGGGCATCCTTTGAATTGTGCTTGCCTGTGTCATCTTTTCTAGGTCTACCATGTGCCAAGTTAGCACAATGTTCAGTAATGCACAGACAGGTGTTGTCTGAAAAAGTTAGTTACCGTGACTCAGGAGAGGATCAGTTAAGTGCCTAAATCTAAGTCCCCTGTTTACCTTCAGTGGTCCCACTCACTGAATGCTACAATCACGCTATGCTGTACAAACGAACAGAAAACAAATTAAAGAAGTAGGACTGAAAGGGAAGAGGAAGAAAGAATGTAGACTTTTTATAGTTCTTCTTAACCATAGCTCACTCTTTTGTGTTATCCTTGCACCTGACTGACAGATTTTAGGGTTACGTGGTTTGAGTTCAAGCAGCATACAAACTTGTCAGTGACTGATTTTTGAAAATGATTGGCTTGGACCAACATTTTCAAGCATTTTATTCAGGAGTGCTTTGCGTCCAGCCCTTCTTGTGGTTGACTGGAAGTCACAACAGAGACTTAAACTGACAGGTGTCAATGTTTCCTTTTGTGTTTTTACAGACATTGGTTGAATATGGAGCAAATGTCACCATGCAAAACCACGTGGGAGAGAAACCCTCGCAAAGTGCTGAGCGACATGGGCACACCATGTGTTCCCGCTACTTAGTAGTTGTGGAGACATGTATGTCATTGGCCTCTCAGGTTGTCAAGCTAACTAAGCAGCTAAAGGAGTAAGTGTTTCATTGCTAGCAGAGGGATCATTCTTAAAACAATACCCTACTCCGTCTTCAATTTGTTAGCAGTGTCTGTTTTCTGCTTCTTAGATATGATATTTTCAAGTCCTATTTCTACCTTATATCTATCTCCACACTTTCTTGCTCTCAAGCATTTGCGCCTTCACCTTTAGCAGCTCAGTTTTTCAGCTATTCTCTTTGTGGCAGTTTGCTGTGAGCATAGATGAAGGGCGCAGGAGTGGAAAAGAGTATATATGAAGTGATCCGGTCCCCTTTCCCTTTGCATAACTTGGGGTCACATCATTGCTGATCACAATTTCAGTTCGCATAGCATGCTTTTATATACAGTGAGGAGCTCTTCCCAGTTACAGTGCTGGTTGTTGATGTTGGGAGGAGTACTGGAAAAGGTCATTGAAGGGGTTTTTTTTTTGGACTTTGAAGGTCACCAAACCCCACAATGGCTACTCAGGAAATATATTCTGTTTTTTCTTCATAGGAGCTGACCTTGATATTTTAGCATGTTTTTTTAATAAACATTCTGTAAAGAGCCTCTTATTTTGAAGCATGGATTTATGCAATTGCTCGCTTTTATTGTAGGTGTAGTTAGTGTAACTTAACATGTCATAGGCTCATAAGACTCGACTCTTAGAAACCACCAGCACTGACCTTTCATTGTTTCAACTTAAATACATTATCAAGAGCTTGTCAGCTACGACAAGCCATGGAAAAGGCTTTTGACAATCCCACGTTTAGAGGAGACCATATCATTTTATGCAAGCAGCTTGTGAGTTACTGCACTGGGTATAAATTACAAGACTCTGTTAGCAGAGGAGCTGCAGGTGTGGCCTCTGTGAGAACAGGTGAGAGGCTGCCTTTTGCTGGACACAACTTGGTCCAGCCAGCTCCACAACAGACCCACTGCAGGACATAGCTAAGCCCATCAACCAAGTTGTGGCACCTCTGTGGAAGCATGTTTGAGAAAGGGCAGAAAATGCCAGAGAGGAGAAGAGAGCAGAAGAGTGACAGAGGAAACAGCAAGGTCAGAGAAGCAGGAGTTGCACCAAAGGGACCATGGCCCATGGAGAACCCATGCTAGAACAGGTACACCCCTAGAAAGTACGGCAACCCATGGATAAGCCCAGACCAGACCCAGTGCTTCCTCAAATGGACTGCAGCCTGTAAAGGATCAACACTAGAGGACTGGAAAAAGTGAAGAAGGAAGGAGCAGCAGAGAGAAACTGCTACACACAAACCCTGACCTGTGCTTCTCGTTGCCTTGAAAAGACTGGGTGTAAACTGCAGCAATGACAAGATGGGAGAAGATGTGTGTGGAGTGAAGCCTGAGAATGGGGGCGAAGAGGAGCTTGGAGAGGAGATGAACCTGGGAGTGAAGTTAAGCCTGGAAAAGGGGAGGATAGGTGTTTTAAATGTCTGTCCCTTTTTGTTTACCAGTACCTGAATCAATAACCACATATTTATGCTAATTGTCAATGAATTAAGTTAAATTCCCTGAGTCTTTTTCATCCATGACAGTAACTGGTAAGTGATCTCCCCGTCTTTACCCTGAACAATGACCTTTTTTGCCTCTGTTCTTCCTATTTTCTGCCCATCCCACTGAGGGGTCGGGACAGTGAGAAACCAGCTGTGTGAGTCCTTGGCTGCCAGCTGGGGCCAACCCATTACAGTGATACAATTTTTAGTTCCAAACTGGATGTCTTGAAAATAAGGGTAAAAATTATTTCAATTGTTAATTCACCCTTTTGGTATGATCAGGTATGTATTTTGTTCTGGTTTTACACAAGAATTGTGTAGTAGTATTAGTCCTCTCTGTCATTACAGAATACCTTCCTGCATTTGAAGTATGCTTATTTTTATGTTTGTACCTCTAAGTTTTATATTATAAAGGCATTTTCTCTTTGCAATATGCTCACTCTTCTTTTACATTTATACTCTCATATATACAAACAGTGAACTAAGGATTACTATAATTCTCACAGTTTTCATAATTTTACAGTCTGACACTGTTCACCGGACAAAGTGCCAGGTGTTCTGTAGTTGGTTCATTGCTGAGAAATACTAAAATGTACAAATCAGCTGCTATAAATGAGAAAACCAGAATATTTCCTGAGTAGCCTGCATTAACATCTGAGTCATCTCAACATATAATGAAATTTATTTTCCCCATAACTTAGAAAAAAAAGAAGAAACAACTCACACACCTTGTCTATGTTTCAGTTCTCTTCAGTGCTCTCATATGGAAAAGAAAGACTTCTTATGTCAGTCAACAGGCTGCTTACCCCCGTAGAAATAGTCTAGTTCTGACTTTCCCAATAAAAGTGTTAACCCTTTCCAGATCTCCCCCTTGTCACTTCACAGACTGCATGCATAGGAAGTAATTTATATGATTCTTATCTGGCTCCTGATGGGTTCCTTTGCTTGTCTCAGCTAGAGTTAAATCTGCTTCCCTTCAGCAGCCTGTTTTTTTCAGGCTTCAGGTTTAGCACCAGTAAGTGCATCAGTAGCCTTTTCTTCCTCTTCTACAGAGATGTGGGTCTCTTGTGCAAACCTGAAAGAGTAGCTTCTGCATGGCTCTGCAAACCTCAGGCCGTGAGTGGCTCTGGTAGAAGCATGGACCGTGATCAGAGGCTTATGCTCAGGAGCCAGAGGGGATGATGGAAGAAGACTCTTGCCCTGTTTTGCAGCCCCATCCTCCATAAATACCCAAGACAGTTAAGAATTACATGCCTGGGGCGGCTTCTCAAGGGGCTTTATGTCTAGCATAGCAGGAGAATTCGTTGGCTACAGCACCTCTGAAGATCCTTAAAGCATCAGATGGCAACAGATGGAAGTCCAGTTTACAGTCTAAGACACTTCAACCTGCTGTAACCTAGTAATAGCTCCAACCTGGGCAGCTGAGCTGGCTTTTCTGTGTTTTCTCCACTACTTCTGCTGGTGCTAATGGACATTGTTCTAGAGAAAAAGGTGTTACAGTTGTATCATGATGGATTACTTGAATGGTCATTGTCAACACAGAAGGCCCTTATGTGCTTCCCAGCCTTCCCTCAGCTGCTGTAAACATGAGCTTATGATGCAAACTTCTTTTATTCTGGGTGCCTTATTAGTCAGGGGTAAGAGGCTCTCTGATAACACTGTATGTCCCTAAACACAGAAGTTGTTGATACTGTGCAAGAACAGCAGCACAGTAACTGTCTCAGACCATGACCTAGCAAGACCTATTTTCAAAGGTCCTAAACCAAAGAAGGAAGTACTGTCTTTCATTCTCTTTTTATGAGTTCTTCCAGTCATCAAGGCAAGACAGAGCAGTTCTAGAGAGAAGTTACCCCAATCCATCATGCTCTTTGGAGCCATTTCTGAAAAGAAGGCACAAAACCAAAACAATTACATCAAATTTTGCCAGAGTCTTCACATCTTTCAGCATTTTGATTCAAAGCAGCTCGGGTGCCAAATACAGAGGAGTACAGCAAAACCTTCTGAGTTGGGTCTGAGTCCATTCAGAGAGAAAATCCTTTATATATGAAAGAAGGAAATAGGTAACTGCAAATGCTCCTTCGAATCTTCACAAGAGGATTAACACAGGCTTTTCCCCCAAAGAGAGAAGGAAACAAGCAATTCTTTTCACAGGTAAAAAGGAAAGTGGCCCACAAAAAACTGCTGTTACTGGCTTCAAAAAAAAAAAGCTTTGGTTTACATCTCATGCTACTTACAGAAGTTTGGTCAATGGCAGTAGGACTTTCTGAACTAAACAAAACGCTTAGGATAGTCACAAAAGTTTCTCACAGAGTCTATACAAAATATTGGCTTTCATTTTACTTCCTGAGATCTCCACAGGTCTTGCAATCTTAGTTACTCCTTCACTGATTTCATCTGCCTAAAAAAAAGCTTATTTGCCAGTGTAGAAAATTCTTCCTGCATAAATACATGGTTTCTAGCACTGATGACATTAGCAGTAATGACTTGTATTGTTTGGGCTTTCCTGGCCTGGAAAGACCAGGTCAGAACTAATGACATAAAATTAGCGCTTCCCTGGACTTCTTTTACAATGCTGCTTGATGAGAAACCATTCTACCTGTATTCCCAAAGGGTTGCACTGTTCTACCTTTATGGTCCTGGATGGGCAAAGCGATTAATGAGTGAGACACTTGTTGATCCTTTTGGTACACTATCCAGCCAAAATCTATGGGAAGGGAAAGATCAAAGCAAACCATGAGTCAAAAGAGGAAGGTGAGAAAGTAGTTTAATATCCTCTGTGGCCACCACTTTTCTGTGTTTTGTAAACAAAATCCATGATTGTCATGAAATTTCCTAGGAATAGCTGTAAAAATAGCTAAATAACAAATTATTGTAGTGGTATGGTAAGGTGTGTGCAAGTTGCTGGTTTGTTCTTTGGGGATTTTTTTGTGGTAGTATAGATAAGTGTTATATAGATGTATAGTAAGAAACCCAGTATAAACTTTACAATGTTAATCTCTTTTTTACTAAGTTAAGCTGTTTTATTTTCTGTTTTGTAGAGTGGCCATTCTTGTTTTACTTGAAACAGAACAGAGAAGTAAGGCAACATACTATGAAAGACATTTCAGTAGAGCCCAGTGCCTCACCATGTTCCCTGTTCAGTTACTGATTTCATTAGGAGGTAGCTGGGACCCTAATTGTCTAAGCTGACACAGAAGGGTCCTTACATATTGCACAGAGGGCACTGTCTAAGCTAAGACCCTCAGAATTTGGGCATTAAATATCGTAAAATAAGTAAACCCTCTTACCCCTGAAGCTACTGTGATCTTGTCTCCTAAATCCCTCTGGTTTTCATACTCAGCAACGTTGCTGTTCCAAGAAGTTGTGACCCCTTGTGTTCAATGTTATCTTAGATATATATGTGTATGTAATATATCTTTAGTGATAGTGCTGGCAAGATGTATGGGTTTCTGTAAGCTATTTACCAACAAGTTAAATTGTGAAAATGGAGGAAACTGATTCTGTTAGCACAGTAAAATGTTTAAGTGGAATGAGTACATTAACTCAGCAGAAGAGGTACCAGAGATTTCCACTGAAGCTAAAAACATAAGAAGCTGTTAGGTACATTATGTAGATATTTAGAAGTTGGAGGCAGCATAAAAGACAAATAAAACAGATAAAATGCATCACAATCTAATCTCAAATGAAAATATCCCTGGCTCTTAAAAGGGAGTATCTGGGAAGTTGCAATATGAGCCAATGTTGACAGATGGTAGTAAAATATCTAAGGAAGTGTGTAGGCAAGAGGAAGGAAGATGGAAAATTAAAGGAAGAAAGGATCTGCATAAAGCATAGTTGTATTGTAAAATGTGATGGCAAGGCACTATGTCAAGATCCCATCTTTATTTCTGTAGCACTTTTCAGATCCACTCTGATTTAAAAGTGAAACTTGTTTTCTGCCAGGCCTGCGCGTACAACCCCGAGTCTAAAAACTCATCTGGATTCATTCTGGCTGTGACATTGCCAGTTATAAAGACTGCATTTGGAATTCAGCTAACTCTTCTGCTGATGGCATGCAAGCTAGGAAAGAGTCCAGCTCACTGGTGGAGAACTGTATTAGTTCTGCAGATCCAACAAGAATAAAAGTACTAAACCCGTATTACTTCTACAGCAACAGAAGCAGAGCCTAAGAGAAGCAGATAAAAAGTAATTTTCACATGGTCATTTGATCAGGATCAGGGAATAAAACCAAGTGAAAGATAGCATATGGACAGTAACAAAAAGCAGTAAGTCTCTTCTTTTCTAGTAGTTTCCCAATAATTCTGTCTGTGCAGTGTTTAGAGGCATGCTGGAAAGTACAGGTCACTAAACAAGATTGAATGTTATCTGTGATGATCAACAAACCGAACATGTTTGGTGTTTTGGTGGTAGACTGGAAGGTCTAAATTGGATGAGAGGAGGGAGAGGGAGAATAAATTTTTGTGGCAAATTAATCTATTCCTCCATTTTCGTAGAACTACTTGGAGGTTTGGAGGCTGTCTTGTTGAACTGAGTTGTTCCTGTGGAAATAAGTATGTGGCAGGGCAACAGAAATTGTTATTACAGTTCTGTGGTAAATAGAGCTTCTAGTATGGATGTCACTTTCATATTAACTAACAGTTATTATCTACTGTTACAATTTTTTAAACATTGGTCTCTAAAGTTATTTACAAAGCAGTGTAGATAACAGCTTCACACTGAGACTGCAGTAGGCACAGCATTACTGAGTATAAGGTGGGTGCCGACCACAGGTAGGATGTTTGGTAAGGTTGGATAGCAAGCAGATGGATTTTTTCCTACTCCACTGAATACGTAGAGGTCATACTTAGCTCCATCATGCTGTTGAAGAAGGTTGGACCAGCTCTTCTCAGTGGGTAAAGACTTCTGTCTGAGCTCATTTGCAGATAGAAAAGGAGAGAGCAGTTGTCTGACCTGTCATTTAGCTGAATAAAAGCCATCCACCAAAAGTAGGAAGTAACTTCTTAATCTATCTCTTCCCTCTGTCTTTGCACAAACAAGTAAGAACCAAGTGGCCCTAAGTTTGCTCTGCCATATCTTTGTTTCTGGACTGTTATTTTCTGGGATTCACTCGGTTCCAATGAACTGCTGCCTATGATCCAGCACTTGTCCTTATATGAAGTATAATAAATAGTCTCTGAGAAGTAAGCATCTCTCAGTTGGTCTTGTTCAGTGATCATAAAATGTCCTCAGGGATTCAGAGACAAGTGAAAACTCTATGTTGTTATTTGTAATCTCTTTTCTTAGTTACTGTGAAAAGTATAGGTGAAGAGGACTTCTTTTTTGAATACAGAGTTGATGGGTAGTATCAGTTATCCTGTAGCTTACTAATGCTGACAGTTTTACAATTCAAGATAAACAGTCTTCCATTTTCTTGCAGGCAGACAGTGGAACGTGTGACATTACAGAACCAGCTCCAGCAGCTTTTAGAAGTGCAGCGGTCAGAGGGCAAGTCACTGCCCACATCCCCAAGGTAAGGTGACTGCAATTGTGCTACAGCCTGGATTTGCAGTTTCACGGTACATTGGTTATCAGGAGAAGCTGTGAACTGTCTAAACAGTAGATGGAACACATAAATGTAAAGTAATATGTGGAGTTTTACCTTGTGGACTTGAAGGTGAGCTCCTAGAATTTAACAGTGTGTAATGTTGTGTAAATATGGGAAATTTTGAAGATGTAATTAATAGTTCCTGTTTCCTGAGAGAATGAAAATCAGATTTAAAGTGGAATAGAATATATTTTGTATTAGATGAGTAACAGAGGATCCTAGAAACCCCCTAGGAAAGTTATAATGTTTGACCTTGTGGTGGTCCACCATAAAATACTGCCAGTAATTCATAAAGCCAGTTACCAGCAAAACCCACCTTCAGATTAATAAGACTGGTTAAATATTTTGTCTGCAGTAGCTTGTATAAAAAGTCAAAACTCCCGAAATTTTATGTATTGTTTACATATCCTGTCAGAAGTTCCAGAAGTAGATACAAACTGAGTAACATTAAAGAGCAGACTGAAGGCAGAGGACTGGATCTGCAGTTCACTAACGTATCTCTCTGACTTCAGCCATAGACTTCCACTGTGATGCATGGAAGTAAAGCAAGCATGCGACTTCTCTCTGACAGCCATCTGAACAAAACTTTTAAATGAATTAAGTGGCTCACATGTGAAGAGGACTTGGTTCATCTAATCATTCTAATTGTTTCCTCTCTGGAAGACATACACAGCGCTTCTCCTTGTTTCAGGGTTGTTAGGGAGCTACATATATGCTAAAGTATAAAGCCAGCATAAAATCTTCTGCAGGCATTGATGGTCGTAGCTTTGGTCACTGAGTATGAACTTGTAGGATCAGTGGCTGCTTCTTTTCCATTCTCACAGAATCTCAAGAGCTTTTCTGGATGAGTGCTCCACGTCCCTGAATTTCATGTGTCAGTGTTTCAGACAAGTGCAGTTAGTTACAGAAGTAGGTAACAAAGACATTGGGATTGGAGATGCAGTTGTGTAAAGCAACTTCAGCTGTGAAAGGACTGTAAACTCCAAACTCTTGCCGAAGCAGAAAACCACACCAGAAAGAGTTGTTTTTTCCTTTTTTTTTCAGAATGATGGTCTTGGTCTTCCCTGTCTGCCAGCTCAGCAGGGACGAGGGGACCAAAAGCTGTCTTCCAGCTCATTTGGTTTTTGTGATTTTTGCTGACAGGTTTTTCCACGTGGTCTTGCATCTGAGTACTGGTGAGCACCAGGGCTGTTTTACTTTCAGTATCAGATAAGATAAGGTGAGAGCAGATCTCTCATCATTCATTATTCCTGTAGAAGGGTAGGTTTCAAGATCTTTTTAGTTAAGTAAGCAAGTCTGAAAATGATACTCTATTGTTTAAAATTTTATTTCATAGCTGGCTACACTTTTCATTCCAGGTAGAACTCACTTGTGGACATTATCGTCATTGAAGGAACCAGTAGCAGATCTAAGAAAACCTATCCCTTTTACTGGGACTGTCTATTGTGGATAGATGCATATTCTTCAGTATCTGTTTCACTCTGCCAGAGTAGAAAAACACATAATGATTTGAAAATGACGTGGCTATTATAGGCATGTGAATTTTGTACGCTGTGAGAACTATGGATTCATCAGAGTAGAAGTTGCTTGCAAAAAAAAAAGAAATTAAATTGATGAATTCCCTGCCTCACACTAACCTTAATTCTGTCACCTTACTCTGGCTTAGAGGAAAAGTGATTTAAAATAAGAATGTGGAGTATTATGAGCTCTGGCATATGTCACAAGGAAAGAAATGGCCTCTCTAATTTACGTTCTTTGCAAATCAGACTTACTTGGATTGCTGTCTTCTCGCTATATAACACTTGGAGTTCTAAATTTAATTTATTATTCTAATAGTATTGAAATAAATTCATGTCACCTTTCTAATGCTTTTCAGTATTTCATATCTGAAAAGGTTTTGAGTGCACATGGCCCTGACTTTTTATGAGGTCTTATATGGCTATTATTAATACCAGATGAAGTTTAGATTTATGAAATCATTGCTATGCAGAGAGCTGGTGCTTTCACAGTATTTAGAATAAGCTACTTCTGTATATGATGTGACTTGGAATAGTAGGCATTTGGCCTTGAGGGGTTTTTTCACCTTTTAGAACATGTCAAATCCCACAAATAGGAAACGGTAGTTTCTGTAAAGTTTTCTTCAGAAAGTCCTCTTTGGCGTTGAAATAACCATTCTAAGTTTTGATTTTAAGGAGTTTTCTTTATAAGAGAAAGTGAAGAGACTCAAATCCTAATTAGGAGTGGAAGCAGGGTTACATCCTCTGTGTAGTCTTCACTGAAGCATCATAGTAATGAATTCCATGTGAGTAGCAATGAAGAGAATAAGTAACAATAAGCTGAGACAGACATGTACACTGGAAATGGCAATTTCACATTTTATATGTGCATTAATTCGGCTGTGGTATTTCCTCCTCTTTTTTTCTTTAAGCTTGCCATCATCTCCTGCTTCTGGCAAACCCCAGTGGAAACCATCTGAAGCAGATGAATTGTCTCCACCAAAAAGTAAATTGAACACCCAAGATGGGATTCAGATTCTTGGCAGCTTGGGAACTTCTAGTCACACTCGAGCCAAGATAAAAGATGAGGACTCTGATAAAATCTTGCGCCAGTTGTTGGGGAAGGAAATCTCTGAAAATGTCTGTATGCAGGAAAAGCTGACTTTGGAATTTCAGGATGCTCATGCATCCTCCAAGAACGTGAAGAAGATTTTGCCAGAGAAAAGGGAGCTGAAGTTAGCCAGACTGAGGCAACTGATGCAGAGGTCACTCAGCGAGTCTGACACAGACTCAGCTAATGCTGAGGACCACAAGAACACCTCTGTGAAAAGACCTGACAAACCAAGGCCTCAGCCCATAGTGGAGAGCGTTGAGAGCACAGAGAGTTTGCACCTGATGATTAAGAAACACACCTCCGCAGCAGGACGCCGCTTCCCTTTTGGTATCAGGGTCTCTAAGTCTGTGGATGGCCACAGTCCTTCCCCTACTTCAGAGAGCAGCGATCCCGATAATGAAGCCCCGTATCAGTCTGGTACTGTACCTCAGAGCCAGTTTTGTGGAGAAAACTTTCCGCCCAGCACAGACAGTGCCGCTGCTCAAAAGGTTGCCACCAGCCCTAAGAGTGCTCTCAAGTCTCCGTCTTCAAAGCGCAGAACCTCCCAAAATTTGAAACTCCGAGTAACTTTTGAGGAGCCTGTGGTGCAGGTGGAGCTAGCAGAGTCAGAACTAAACGAAGAAAAGGACAAGGACCGGGGCAAAGGACTCGCGCGGGCTACACCCAGCTCTGGGGAACCAGCAGGGGACCAGCTGAAAAGGCCTTTTGGAACCTTTCGGTCCATAATGGAGACACTGAGTGGCAACCAGAATAACAACAACAACTGTCAAACAGCAAACCTGATCAAAACCTCATCAACGCTGCCTTTTACCTCCTTAGGAAGAAAGACAGCAGAGAGCAAGGGAAATACAGCAACTCTCACAAAAGGAAGAAACAAGCCAGTGAGTGTACTGAAAGGAGGAAGGGCCTTTTTTCACCTCTTGTCTCTTTAAGTAATGAATAAGTTTGACAGCTTCTTCTTCCTGCCTTTCTATAGCAAAAGGATGCACACAAATAACTTTACTGTATTTGACCTGTAGAAAGCCCATCCGCTGTTTCAATTTTGGAAGGCTTTTCTAAGGAGTGGCAGGTGTCGCTTGTGTGCAGTCCATATGCGTAGTGCACATGGTTCACACGCTCTGTGTTGAAAGCTTTCCACAGAGGCGTAATACACCTAGAAGTGATGTTTGTTATTGCTCTGAGTGATAAGTCACACAATGAGAATGTCATGCTCGATTCCATGGGATTTCTGAGGAGTAAATAGCTGAAGGACTAGCCCTGTCCTGTCTATAGCCAAGGCTGATGAGGCCAACAGGATAAAAATAAGTGGTAGAATATAAAGAGGAAAAATAGCAGAAATGGTCCTTCCTGCTTCTGTGGGAGCTACAGCCATCCCCTAGGTGTCGAAGCTGTCAGTACCCAGCCTTCTTTGCCCACCCTCTCCTCATTGCAAGAGTCTTTTTATGACAGAGCATATGGCTGGCCTGTAGTAAAATGTATTGGAGCCAGATCATCCCCTCTCTGCAGTCAACAGAGTGCCCTTTCTGGGATCCCAACAGAAAGAAGCGTGTCTCCAGTAGGAGGCTGGCTCTCTTGTTCAAAAGAAAGGAGAAAATACTTTGAACAGATGTGTCTTCCAAGAGAAAGGAAGAGGTATTGAATGAAAGAGTCAGAGGTAGGAAATACTGTGAGTGCAGTGTGTTTGCAGAGTGGAGAGAAGTGCGAGCACCTGGAGATACAATAAAACGTTGAGTGAGAGGAATGGCGGATGATTTAATCCTCTGTGAAAAACAGGGTGGAGGGAACGGGTGGATGGAAAGACATGAGGTGGAAGAAAAATTTCAAGATGGTAAAAAGAACATAAAGCAGGCCAAGAGAAGGAGGAGGAATAGTGAATTATATACTGTAGAAAGTGTGACAAGGTAACGGGAGAAAAACACAGGAAAATCTTAGGCACAGAGGAGGCAAAATGAGCATGGAAAAGAAACAGTGGAAAGAGAGAACTGGGAAACAGTGAGCAGTCCATGTTAGTGGGTACTGCTGGAACAGTAGTGCTGTATAGGAGAATGTGAAATAAAATTAAAAATTCAAAGGAGACCTAATGGTCTAAACTGAAGTGAGACTGCTTTTATTAAAGTTTGCTCAGAATCACAGTGTGAACTACTGATTTGAGCCTTTAAAGGCATGCACCATCTAGTCAAACAGCCAATTTAACATAGAAATATTTTCATAACAAAATGACATATTTTTTCAAAAGAGTGATTTAGATCTTATAGTGACAGAGGAGAAGACAGTCTGTCTTCAGAGGTGTTCTGGTAGATTGCAAGGTCATGAGCAGTTTTCATAGTTCCCTAAGAAGTTGTATGAGGTAATTGTAATGGTATTGATGCTTGCACTTTAAAATGCATGTTGTCTGTGAGATGCCATGTTTGCATGTTGCTGTTTCCAGTATCAAAATTGTGGAAAGAATACGTTTTCATACCAATCCAAAGGAACCACAGCGCACATCTCAAAGAGGTAACAAATTCAGCCTTATTTACTAATTCAGAAATAAACCTGCTAAAATGTTATTGCGGCAATTTGACTGCATGTTTTGGTAGACTTTCGTGTTACACGTTTGGCAAGCTTAGTGCATGTTTTGAACTGACACAGTGTTGTACTTCCTTAGGGTCCTTACTTCAGCTACACCAGTCTTTCCTCTAGCATGGTGAATGAAGAACTGCTCTGTAACTGTGCATGGTACGTGCTTATGCATGGTGATGTTTAGCATCTCTGTTGCTTTCTTTTCTCGAATTGCATGTGTTTGTTGACGTTATTCATAACTGAAATACTGGAATTGATTGGTGCACAAAAAAGGAAATAAATGAGCAGATGAACATCTAGATTCTTAGAAAAGCAGAAATTTATGACTGATTTTTGCTGATGTCACCACTGAAATGGATACAGGATTTCAGTTCCAAGCAACTATAGAAAGTATTCATACTTGTAAATCCACCGGGGAGTATAACACACTTTGGCTGCGTATTCAGCCTCTGTTGAATGAAAATCAAGTGCCAGATGAGAATGGAAATTAAATTTCCTCTCATGAGCAGAGCAAAAAGACCACAGTTCGTCTCTAAATGGAGAGTACAGAGAACATGAGGCAGAATGCTGTACTTTAAGTCTAATGCTCTCCTGTTTTCACACATTTTTCTTACTTGCCCTCAGACTTTGAAGTTAAATCTGTTTTTTAGAAGTCTCTTAACTTTGACGGTGTTCAAACTCCTTAATTTAGACGTGTTCCGTCAGGATTATTCAAGCAGATAGAGACCAGTCCCTAAAGGTCCATAAAGACACGTTGGAAAAAACAACATTTGACAAAATGTGTGTTGATTTTATAAGCAAATGCTTTGTAAAAATTACCTGTCATTTTTACTCAACTCTTAACACTCACAAATTCATGTGATGAACATTTTTTTCTGTTAAACTGAGATGTAAATCCTTTCATTAAACCTGGAAAAGATTGCTAATGACACCAAAATTATATATTTGAAGGTTCTTCTGGGAAAATCATAAATTAGTCATTCTGCAGTTCATGAACCTAAATTACTTTCAAGTTACTATTTTCTAAATGTCTAATAATTTTTTTTGTTCACTTGTTTTCTAATGCCAGGACCTTCTCATACTTAAGAACTCAGTTTCCATAATGGAAATGAAAGTCTTGTTCTGAAGTCATTGGCACAGTGTATGTGAAACCAGAAACAGAACTGTAAGGTTTCTAAGAGGTTTCATTCTCTCCTGAAAACAAAGAGGGAAATTACAGTGCCAAAAACTGACTGCACAGCAGCAGTTTGAGGGAGCATCAGTGGGCAGCCTCCAGTGAAAACAACCTGCTGCCTCTCCAGACTGGGGAGTAATACAAAACCATTAATCTCACCTTTATGTTAAAGTCGTCTCCCAGACGTAGCCAGTTGTTGTAATTTGGTTCTGCCTTGTGTAAGTGCACTTGCGTGAGAAATCTGTGGCAGCGTAGCATTTCCCCAGAAGCAGCTAGAGACACGGAAGGTCACTGCAGAGCTGCAGAGTCCCCTGCTGGGAGGGCAGAGGTTGGTCCTGAACTGCTGGCTATCCCTTCAGGGACCATGTCCTGAAGCTGGCCCTGTGGCAGTGAGCACATGGAAGACCAGAGAGTAAGAAACGAAGCGCAGAGTGCACTAGGGGCACAGCTTCAGGAGGCTATTATTGTACCCACAGATTAGGACAGAAGTGAGCAAATTGTGTGCCAGAGTCTGTAGCATGATATTTCCAAAAATCACATGAGTGGAAGATGTATTTTCAGAAATCAGAACACAGACCTGAAAGCTCTCAGAGCTTCCAAGCCGGCCTTTGTGATGCCTTTTAGCATGTGTTGTGATTTTTGAATGGCAAAATGGGGGTCTGTTGTTAGTCCACTGCATGCTGCCCTGTAGCCTGTGAAATTTAAATAATATAAGAACATCACCATGGTGTGCACTACAGGCCCCTGGACACGGAATTTTCCCTGGATGGTCTGGGGAGACTGTGTAGTTACCATCTCAGAGCTATTTTGAAAAAGAATCTTTCTGGAAAACTGTGCAGCCTTTGGTGTTCTAAACTTTTGTAGATAGATATACTGGGAGGAGGGGGGGAAGGGGGTGTGGTTTGTTTCTGAACATGGTCCCAAATCCATTTTAACTCTAGACCCTTATATAGAAGATTTTATTAGCATCTTCTGAAATCTGAAGTAATTATACAAAATCTACCTTCAAATCAGACGACATTCCTGTCCGCCAGTTTCCACATTCTTTTCCTTCAGCTTCTGTTTATTTCATTTATTTTTTCATTCAAAGTACCCGAGTACACCAGTGCTTTGTAGTTTACTTTTTCAAATTGGTCACAGCTTAATAGCAGAGGATGGTACTAAATTTTCTAGTGTCCTTTAAAATTTGATACACCCTATTTTTCTTCAGGCCCTAGAGTACATTTCAGATGTGCAAGATGGGTTGGCATATTTTTTCCTTTTTTGGGAGGATTGGGTAGTTTCTTGCATATTATGACTCCAAGCAAATGCTTGTAGTTTTTTCCATCTTACATGTATGCCAATGAACAGTTCTTTCCCACACTTTAAATTGTCTGAGGTCTGCAGTATATTAAAGTAAGCGCTAACTCCCTGTATCAATACAAAACCCTGTTTTAGCTGCAGCTGTCAACAGCGAAAATTGCTTCCGACGTCACAGGGGCAATCAGCAGAATCTGCTGTCAGGTTTCAATCAGATAGTAAGCAGGGTATGCTTCTAAAAGAGTAAAGGGATCTTAACCTAACATATCCCACTGTCAGACCTAGTGCTGAATAAATTACAACTTCAAATATATACTCTAGAAAAAGGACGACTATCTGTATGACTGATAAAATAGTTACGATTCAAACTAGTACAGTATAAAATCAATATGAAGGTAATTTATGCCTTGTCCCAGACAACTTACAGTTGTGTTGTGAGCTGTTATGATCGTGCATCAGTGCCTGTTGCATGAGGGGATATTTAGTATTCTGTGGTAATTGTAGACTGGAATAACGCTATTCCTGTTTACAATAATCGGGCTCACAAATATGTGAGTTTAAGGCAAACTTTTTATACGCATACTCTTGCCCTTTGCTGTGTGTTTTTAACCTCCCGCTAGTATGTGTCCTTTGCAGCAACAAACCAGCTAGTCATGGTTATATTGTAGGAGTTTTACTGTTCAGCAGTAATAACTAAAAATGAGCCTTTTAACGTGTTCAAAAGTTGCTGTGAGCTGGATGCGTAATCAAAAATCCTATAGCTGGAAGGTTAATTGAAGAGAGGGCGAATGTTCTGGGGATTCAGAACAAGGGCATCTGAAAGGAAGTGAAAAAACTGAGTGTTACAAATATTTAGTGTTTAATTTTTCTACTTTAATTAGCAAACTATCATTTGAGTCTCATAGACAATAGGTTTTGTTTTTTGTTTTTTGTTTTTTTTTTAATTTAAGTTTACCTGGTTTGGAAATAAAGACACACTATAGATACACACTTACCCGTGTATCTAATAAAGTCTTAATGATTTGAATTGAGATTTTACCTAAATTACAATGTTAAGAGAGATATATGCCCCATGTCAGAAAGAGAATTACTGCTTGTCATTTTTCATATGGCCTTTGCCACTATCTTCTACTTAAGTGGACACATAAAGTAAGTCCAGTGACTCACCTTCTGAACATATTTCTCTGCTAATTATTAATGGGGACTAGATAATTCCCTTATAGGCAGAGTCAGAAACAAACAGGATATGTCTAATGTTGGTTGTAGTGGATCTTTTTATCACTATGGTTCTTCTCCCTAAAGTACAAGGAATTTTTGGACGTTCTGTCCATTATTACCAGAGCATTATGACAGTGTACTAATTAATGCCATGACTTTAAAAGCTCCTTATCATCCCATTGGTTTACAGATTTGATCTCAGAATAGAAGCTACAAGAAAGTCAGAAAAAATCCACAGTATTAAATAGAGTTTTGTGTAGTACGTGTCTAGAGAAATAAGCCCAGAGAGAAAGATGAATCTGGAGTTCAACACTTGCAAATGGAATAAAACCGGGTAAACAAACACAGGGCAAATCCCTCTATATTGTTAATGTTACCATGAGCAGTTTTCTTCTGTTTTCTCTCCAGGCATGATGACATCAATAGGAAAAGCCAGAAATCCGACAGTCAAAAGAGTACTGAAGAGCCAGAGCTGCAGGAATTCTTCCTCTAAACCACATCTTGTGATGTCTCACTTTGTTTGAAATACGTGAAGTATATCCTTTTGAAACACTGAGACATAGCCCTCACCAGCAAAACAGCACCTGTTAGGATGCCTTAATTTGTAGCAGTTAGACCATATACAAAACTTTTCTATGATATATGTGTATATGTAACTTGTTTGTACGCTGTGCTGTGTAAAGGCATGGGTGAGCAAAGATAACAATTTGAAAATTGTTACGACACAGGCAACCTCCAAAATGTTTGTTGGGCCACAGAACACATTTTGTATTTTGCGTCTTGCATGGATATATTGTCATATATCTTTATTTCCCTTTGTCGATGGCATATACTGTCAAAGTTTCAGCCAGGACTCTGCCTGCTCAGCTCCTCAGTGAGACCAAGGCAAAAGCATTGATTTTTTTTGAGTACGTTTTGTCTGTTGTTGTTTCTATTTTTTGTAAAAAGGAAATAAAGATGGTGTTAATAGGACACACTGAGTGTGGGTATTTCCTATGCTTCGCTCTTTTGTCTTTTGATTTTTAAGCATTTTGTTGGTCTTTTTGGTGTCCATTTGATAATGACACAATGTCCTGTACCAGGATTTCAGTTCAGTCAATCAGTTTAGTCAAGAATTGCTTTAATGTTTAGTGGTCTCTTTTCAGCTTTAGAATCTGTAGAAATGAAAAGAAAGCATAAATGCAATTTTAACTTACTATTTATTGATGCTTGACAAACACTGTGCTCCACTCTGTTCTAATTACCAAGTAATCTGCTAAAACCTAGTCCCTATTCTTTCAGAGCTGTCATGATCCTTTTATTGAATTTTCTTTGAACCTTTCAGAGAAAGGTTCTTACTGAATTCACTTAGTTTCCAGTGAACTGTGAATACCTTCCACAAATATGTCATACAGTACAACATCCAAAAGCAGACTACTAGGCAGTCTTTACTTGATACATTTATTTATATCAAATATGTACACATATATTTGCTTCATTTTGATTATATTGATCTATTTCCATTTGAAGACTGCTGCAGTTTGGTGAGAAAGATCCAAATACATGAGCATTTATTTTACTGACTCTTCTAATAGAACACTGGGAAGTCATAGAAATTTTCCGAAAGAAATTTTTTATTACAAAGATAGAATCCTAGAGCAGTTTGGTTAGGGAGAGACCTTTAAAGATCATCTAGTTCCAACCTCCCTGCAGTGGATAGGGACATAAAAAAAATTATGAGGTTATGCAAATTAAATTCCTGGAATTGCAGAACTAGTAAGTAAGTAATATGGACACTCAAGAGTATTTTGATTAAGTGCAATGCAGTGCTTTCTATGCAGTTTCTCTTGCCTGTTTTTCACTGTGTTCATCTTGACCATCAGGCTTCTTTTCTGGTCAGTGAGAAAAAAGAGGGCCTTCCTGAATGGGTCCATCCTATTTATTTTATCATTTCCAGGATACCTTCCTACCTACTGCAGGGGAAGTTGTAGAGCTCTTGGAAGAGTTACATAGTATTTGGATGCCTTTAGTTAAGTGAGATATATGTCTTTCCTTGGGTCGCTCTTCAGAGTGATGTCACATTTGGCCCTACAAGCCACCGTGGGCCAAGATGACTGAATGCCCCAGGCACCCTGCCTGTAGGCTTTGGATAAGCACAGAGTACTACTGTGTAAAATGGAGCCAACTGAGAGATCAGCAAAAAAACCCACAAATAGAAATAATGAAAGCGTGGACTTACAGAAATGAAATTCTGAGTTTCTTTCCACAGCTCTTATCTGTCACTTGGCAACACTTTGATTTTTGAGCTAAAGCAATAAACCTAGCACTCCAGCTGACCTGAGCTGTGTTGTTTAAAGAAACAACCAAACCTCCAAAAATATCTGTCATCCAGGAACAGCAATACCTCTAACTGGGCCTCCTGTCATCTGTGTGCATATGAAAAATCTGAATGCAGAGTGAGAAGAGACACATGTACTGCAATTGCCAGAGCTGAAAGGGAGCATAAGGAGAGATCCTGTGCCTGGTAGATGGGCTTAAAACAAATTGGCAATTTGCATTTTTGAGAGCGTGTAGAGCCTTGACTGTGGTCATGTGGATGGCGGAAGCAGCAATCCTGAGTGATCTTGACTGACTGGAGATGCATAAAGTCTGCCATAGCTGGCTGTAGTGTCTAGCTGAAATGGGATAAAACTGAACTTCTGTGAAAGGATTTTAAACATTCCAATGTGTAAGTGCTGTCAAACCCTGGAAGAAGGAAATTGACTATTCTGGAGACTGAGGATTTAAAAGTCACCTCCTCTCTGCAGGGCAGCAGTTTCTAGAGAGTATGTTCTCATACAGCACGTGGTGAATCAAATTATGCAAGTATTGTAGGGCGACTGAGATTACTAAGTAAGATAGGATTGGGATGCCAGAAGACATGCGAGGTCTGTAGTTAAAGAGATCCACTAGGTAATTGATGTTGTGTGGAAGGCTCCCATCCCACGTAATTGGGTAATTAAATACAGCTGGGCAGGGCTGGGTGGGTGTTTCGAGGGAGAGCTGCATGTGCTGTTCATATGGCTGTCCACATTTCTTGAGCACATCGAGGCAGAAAGAGTCTCAGGGCTAGCTAGTGCAAGTGAGAGGCCAGCTTGATGAAAACATGAAAACTGGTGTCTGGAGGGTTTTATCTCTGGAGAAGGTGAACTCATGCTGTATAAACTGCTGATTTTATTGTTCCTAATTTGTAGTTTCTTTCCTACCCAGGGCCCCAAAGCATACACGTGGTGCACTCTGATGTCAAGCCTATTACAGAAATGCTGATTCTGTGATCTTCAGCTGGCTGAAGCAATTGCTCTGCATATTTGTATCCTTAGTAGCTATAGAATCCAGGTGCCATAACTCCTTCTGTTTGGTTTATAGTCCTCCAGGCAGATCCCTCCTGGCATAAGTCAAAGTCAGGCTTCTGTCAGCAAAGCAAAAGCATTTCCCAGAGGCAGAAGAGCTGCTCAGGGATTTTCCAGCAAACTTCTTTGGGATGTACAAGATAGCCAAAGCTTTTAACAAGAGCACAAACTCCTTTTGATTGCAAGCATTGACAGGAGCATCCTCCCCTGACCACTTGGAAATTTCTGATCAAAAGAAGGTAGTGAAGTCATTTGCTCGTGGACCAACATGTATCCTAGTAAAACTATTTGTGGACACCACAGATGCAAGAAATGGCTTTTCATGTTCTGTCAACCCCAAAATGTCAGAGTAAGACCTCTCTGTGTTTGTCCTGTAGTATTGCACAAAAGGTGATAAATAGGTTGTTGGAGAGTAGTAGTGAATTCCCAGTTTCATGTGGTCTCTGGCTCTCCTCTTTTGAAGAATGAAAATAATTTGCTAGCCTCGTTTTTTCATGGTTGGCTGATTCGTTTGTTTTTTTCAGGTATTTGAGATGGGCAGCATATGGGTACATGCAGTATCAAAACTGCAAGTATTGTACTCTATTTCATCAGCAGCATGGTGGGCTATGCTTTGTCTGCATTACTAGAGCAGCATTTTAGTAATATTTTATTTATTTGCCTTTCGGTCTCCATATTAGAGGGCAAATACACTTGCTTACTAGATGACTAATGAATAAAATATCTGTAGTCAGCATAGTTGTTATATGAAGGAGACAGAGGAGACAAGTTAGACAAACAGTTTAGATTTAATATTCATTTCACTGTAACTGTCAGAAACCTTTTTGTAATGTCAAGCTGACATAAGATCAATGGCATAACAAAATATGAGTGACAGCATAACAGTAAATAAAAACACTCCAACATCCACTTACTTATAACAAAATGGTAACTGTCTCAGAAACGTGTTCTCTGAGAGCTGATTTGATGCATGTTTCATCACCTACCATTACAGCAATGTCAGAATATGGCCATGCAACACAGTCAAAAGTAAAGTAAAAATGTCAGCGCATCATATGCTAGGTATGAATTAATGGATTAGTGAATGGATGTCATGATGAGGCAACTTTTGTCTGTGTGTAGGCTAAGACTGGAATCTTAGGACCCTTGAAATATTTCTTAGCCTTTTAAAAACCTACTTGATGAAAACTTGACAGAAAGGTCTGTGAAAAATGTAGTCCCTTCGTTTGTAGCATCAAACTGCAAGGCTTAACTGTCTCTCATGAAATGGTTTCTCAATGACATAATAGGAATAATTTCTCAAATTATATTGCATTCCCTATTCTAAGTTCAGAAGTGTCTTTCTAACTGTATATCAACTGTGCCCAAGTACAGCCTGTTACATAATTAGCTTTTGTATAACCTTCTTTCTTTGTTTATAATTTATAAATGAGGTTGCAAGAACAAACACAATTGTTCATAAGAAGTAAGTACTGCACATGTCCTGTAAGGAAAATGTCCGTCAAACACAGAACTATGTTGAGTATAAATTCCCAAGTGAAAAAGCCCAAGTATTGGATAACTGGCAGTTCATCCTCTGCCTCTGCACAGTATCACTGCCATTACCTCCTTGCATACAGCAGACATACTGCCCGCTATTTGTACCCATCTTTTCTTTGTCTCATTGACCAGTTAATACATAACTTTGACCCAAGGATCAGGGACTGCAGGCAGGAGAAATCAGGTAGGTTCTTAATACGCTGCACAAGCTCTTCCAAATAAAGGTGTGCTACGTACATAGCATCCACCACCCATCCTCCTTCCTTACATTTAATACTGCGTCACAAGTTTTCCAGATAGTCCAGGTTTTGTAACATGGACTGCTTTTGTCTAACATGCATGGACAGCTATAAATACTAGCTCAAGCCATCTGTTTCCTGAAGAAAATACTACTCTCTGTTTGACGTCGGCACAGCTACTTCCTTTCCCACTCTTAACTGCTAGGTGTTTTGTCAGTATGCTTTCTGGCAAGCAGTGTACAGGAGGAGGGAAAATAATTATTCTGGGTATATTTGGGAAGCTGATAAGAAATCCTGAGAACACAGAGCTCTCTTTTACGTATCTTTTGTCAGTCAGTAATACTGCTCCGAGAAAAGAGTGGTCTGGAAGGGAAGAGGCCTGAAAGGAGTTTACCCTCCTTCCTGTATAGATGTGAACATAAACTTACATGTAGATGGTGTACGGGTATCCGTGGAAAAACTGCAGAATAGGGACCAGCTCAGGGAGTTTGCAATGAAAAAACCTGTGGCCTGGCCATATACATACATGTCTACGTATGCATGCAGATAGAGAGCTGTAGGGATGTGCAGTAGAAGCAGCATATTTTCTTCTGTTCCCTGGAGCATATCTGACAGTTCTCCTAGAGAAGACAATAAACTTTATCTTAGAGTGAAGATTCGCACCCCAAAACAGTGGCTGAGTCAACTGCATTTGGATGCATTATTTTCTGAAACACTTGATAATGAGAATACCCTTTTGACTACTGACACGTGATGTTACAGTTCACAGTTGTACTTTGACTTGATAAAATCTTAACAGGAGAAAGGAATATCCTCAAAACCTATAGCCTGTAATTTCTGGATACCCTGGGAATGCATTTGCAAGAAGTAATTTTAAAACACATCACTTAAACAAAGTACAAGCTGTGCTGTGTGCGAAGTGCTGACTCTTCTCACCTAAAAGTCACTTGGATGTCTCACTGACTTGAGGGTGTCTGCCTGATACGTTCCTGGGCATCCTCTCCTAAGGCACTTTTCTGAAGCTATTTTCTGCCTATAGTATGAAGTAGTTAGAAAACAATTAACCGTAATCATGGGTGTCATTAATTCTATGATGGAAAATTGCCATCCAGTGACATCCAGTGTCAGCACTGGAGATAATTTTTGCCAGTTTTCTATAGGATTGTGCTGTGTCTTCACAAATGTGACAGAACTGAAGGTAAGTGCTTTAGAGAGTACTTCACAGCGTTAAAATACACTGTGTACAAAGAATACTCACAAAGAAATTCCATTGTAGGTGTTCACACTGAAATTTTTTTCTTCATATGAACAAGCTAAGAAAATGCTGCAACAGAGTCCACGGTAGAAGAAAAAAAAAAGGGGGGGGGGGGGGGCGGTGAGGGTGGGGGAGAAAATCCTTTTAATGCTGTAGCAATAAAAAAACCAGGCATTCTCCTCCTTTACTTCTCATTACATATTTATAACAAGCCCAAAATACGCACATATTTCATTAGGCGGCGTTAACTAGACAAAACATCCACCTGAGGATTAAATGCTTATGTACGTTCCAAATTATTATGAGGTTTTATTTATAAAAGTCCACTACTGGAAAAGTAGTGACTCTCCCTCTTTTTGAATTTCTAATTTCCTTGGGTAAAGAAATTTGCCACGTGAAAACTCGTAGACATCTTCAAGGAGCTGTTATTCATCGTTTTCCAGCCTTTTCCAATAGAAAGAGGGGAGAGATTTGTACTTCAAATCTTTAGGCCAGAAGCTGGGTGTGTTTAACAGGTCTGTTATTTGTTCTGAACAGCCTTTAAAACAAGGACCAGGCCATATTCAGCAGAGACTAAGGGGAAGACAGTTTGCTGTTGTTTCACACCAAAGAAGCCAAGGCACTTGGAGATCTCCACTGCTGTCTCTTAGGGAAGTGCTTGGCAGTTAAGAGGCCTCTTGATGCTTCTTCTGTAACTGCACCTTTTGATGCTGTTTGAAGTCACCATCTCTTGGACTGTTAAGTCAGACATTAGAACAGAATAAATTTATTCTGAAAGCAAAGAGAGCAGAGGGGCCCCGAAACAGGAGAAATCCCTTTCTAACAGAGAACAATTTTTCACTTCTACCATTGTCCTCTAGATGGATGGATGGATGGATGGATGGATAGGTAGATAGGTAGATGGATATTCCTTTATACGTGTATGTAAATACATTTTTTTTTCCAGAAGAATTTAAGATGTCACGTAGGTATAAGATATGACTTGGCAGCCACCCATTTAAATTAGCAGGTTTTCTCTGGCATTTTGTACTCCTCATATGCATTTATTTAGCAGGACATATGTCAGTCAAACACTGCTTGTTCAGAGTAATGGTAACTTCAAAGCAGTGAAAGCATGCTGTGCAAGGCCTCAGGGAGCTATTTTAAGACATATTTTACATAAAAGCCTTTCTAAGAACCTACATTTTCCTAATGATTTATTTAGAACTTGATTCAACATAAGTTCGGAAAGATCTTACATACAAACTTTTTAGAAGTTGAAACTGTGTGTATTGAAATAATATTTGAAAGCCAGTAACTTCAAAATGCTAAGTCATGATCATGCAATTAGCAACTGTCCGTAGAGTATTCTGTATTTCAGATGCCTTTTTTTTTTTTTTTTTTTTGGTGCCACTTCAAGTGCGGTGTGTTCCAGGTTTTAGACCATAGCTCTTTAACACAGCTCCAGCTTCTGGCATTAAAATATTACAGGAACATATTTCAGCAAACCGTTGACAAAATTATTATTGCAGGGACCCAGCTGTTAAAAAGGGCTTGGAGGGAAGAATGCAGACATTGTTAGCATGCAATCATTTGGGGTTTGAGTGGAAGATGAATGGTATCCTGCATGTAGAACTCGAGTGACAGAGAAACTACAGTGAAAAACAAACCACGACAGCATGGAGATGGTTGCTGCTGTGTGGCCTCATTGATCACCAGAGGGAGACAGAGCGTGTAGCATTTCAGGATAGCTCAGAAACTGGCAAGCAATGATCAGGGTAAAGGTTGCACAAGATTATGCAAGTTTCCAGAACAGTGATAAATATGTATAATAAGGAGACTTCACTGCTTTGCTCTGTTAGGGTGGGCATGCCTATGACAAGAGAGAGAAGAGTAACTTCCTATCAGCTGAGGACAAAATACTCCTGGATAAAGGCAGACTCACTAGTAAACCTTTCGGTTTATTCTAAGTTAATGCAATACCGTGCTAGTTTTGGCTAGGATAGATTTAACTGTCTTCATGGTGGCTGGTATGGGGCTAGGTTTTGGATTTGTGCTGGAAACTGTTGATAACTGAGGGATGTTTTTGTTATTGCTGAGCAGTGCTTAGACAGAGTCAAGGCCTTTTCTGGTTCTCACCCCACCAGAACGTAGGCTGGAGGTGCACAGGAAACTGGGAGCAGACACAACCAGGACAGCTGACCCCAACTGGCCAAAGGGATATTCCATACCATATGTCATAATGCTCAGCATGTAAAGCTGGGGGGAAAAGATGGAAGGGAGGATGTTCAGAGTGATGGAGTTTGTCATCCCAAGTAACCGTTAGATGTGATGGAGCTCTGCTTTCCTGGAGATGGCTGAACACCTGCCTGCCAATGGGAAGCAGTGAAGGCATTCCTTTCCTTGTTCCTCTTTGCTTGCCTGCATGGCTTTTGCTTTACCTATTAAACTGTCTTTATCTCACATTTATTCTTTTGAGTCCCTCCCTCATCCCACTGGGGGGTGAGTGAGCAAACGACTGTGTTTGGCTTAGTTGCAGGATGAAATTTAACGACAACAATTTAGGCAAACATGAATGGTTTGACTGAATCAACACAGAAGCAAGTGTGTGCGTACTTTGTTGGGGTGCAGCCTTCTTGAGAGAGAAATAAAAGGATGTCTGAGACCTCATCTTCAAGCCAAAGGAAACTTGTTATTTCAAAGGGCATGTCTACATTGATGTAAAATTGTTTCAAGACTTGTTAATAATAATGTAAATTTTGGTGGCCAGAATACTGGGGGGAAAGTTGCATTCTCCTTTATCACAGTTCTTGTAATTAGCCTGTGTTACAACAAGGCTGAAAAGACAGCCGAGATCATCTCTGCCTGGGCACCAGGACCTGGCACCTGCAGAGCAGTAAGATCAGCCTTTGGATGATGAACTCAAGCCTCCTCTGTTTCATCAAACAAAGTAATGATTTAGAAATCATAGAATCACAAAATCTAGAATTTAAAATCATCAAGTCCAACCAGTAACCCAGCACTGCCAGGTCACCACTAAGCCATAGCCCTCAGCACCACATCTACACCTCTTTTAAATACCTCCAAGGATAGTAACTCCACCACCACCCTGGGCAACTTGTTCCAACGCTTCACAACCCTCTCTGTAAATAAATTGTTCCTACTATCCAGTCTAAACCTCAGCTGGCACTACCTGAGGCCATTTCCTATTGTCCTATCGTTTGTTACTTGGGAGAACACACTGACACCCACATCACTACAACCTCCTTTCAGGTAGTTGTAGAGAGCGATAAGGTCTCCCTTCAGCCTCCTTTCCTCCAGGCTAAACAACCCCAGTTCCCTCAGCTGCTCCTCATTAGACTTGTTCTCTAGACCCTTCACCAGCTTTCTTGTCCTTCTTTGGACATACTCCAGCACCTCTGTTTTTCTTGGAGTGAGGGGCCCAAAACAACACAGCATTAGATATGTGGCCTCGCCAGTGCCGAGTACAGCCACAATCACACTATTGCTGATAGAAGCCAGGATGCCGTTGGCTTTCTTGGCCACCCGGGCACACTGCTGGCTCATACTCAGCTGGCTGTTGACCAACACCCCCAGGTCCTTTTCTGCTGGGCAGCTTCCCAGCCACACTTCCCCAAGCCTGTAGCATTGCAGGGGGTTGTTGTGACCCAAGTGCAGGACCAGGCACTTGGCCTTGTTGAACCTCATACAATCGCCCTCAGCCCATTGATCCAGCCTGTCCAGATCCCTCTGTAGAGCCTCCTGACCTTCAAGCACATCAACACTCCCATCTTACTTGGTGTCATCTGCAAACTGACTGAGGGTGTATGTGATTCCCTCATCCAGATCACTGATAAAGATGTTAAAGAGAACAGGCCCCAAAACAGCCCTGGGGAACACCACTGGTGACTGGCCACCAGCTGGATTGAATTCCCTTCACCACCACTCTTTGGACCCAGCCATTCGGCCTTTTTTTTATCCAGCGAAGCGTGTGCTCATCCAAGCCATGAGCAGCCAGTTTCTCCTGGAGAATGCTGTGGGAAGCAGAGTGAAAGGCGTTACTAAAGTCTGGATAGACAACATCCACAGCCCTTCCTTCATCCACTAAGCAGGTCACCTTGTCATAGAAGGAGATGAGGTTTGTCAAGCAGGCCCTGCCTTTCATAAACCCATGCTGACTGGGCCTGATCACCCGGTTGTCCTGTACATGCTGTGTTATGGCACTCAAGATGATGTGCTCCATAACATTCCCTGGCACTGAGGTTAGACTGACAGGCCTGTAGTTCCCTGGATCCTCCTTCCGGCCTTTTGTGTAGATGGGTGTCACATTTGCTAACCTCCAGTCAACTGGGACCTCCCCAGTTAGCCAGGTTTGCTGGTAAATCAGGGAAAGTGGCTGGGGGAGCACTTCTACCAGCTCCCTCAGTACCCTTAAGTGGATCCCATCCAAATCCATAGAGTTGTGCACATGGAAGTGGTGCAATAGGTCACTCTTTCCTCTTGGATTATGGGGTCTTCATTCTGCTCCTTGTGTCTGCCTTCCAGCTCAAGGGGCTGGGAATTCACAGAACAACTGGTCTTACTATGACAGACTGAGTTGAAGAAAGCATTCAGTACCTCAGCCTTTTCCTCGACCTTGATCACTACATTTTCCCACCACATCCAGCAATGATGGAGATCCTCCTGAGCCCTCCTTTTGCTGTTAATGTATTTATAGAAGCTTTTTATTGTCTTTTTTGGCAGTGGCCAGATTGTTCTAGGTGGGCTTTGGGCCTTCTAATTGTCTCCCTGCACAGCCTTACAAAAGCCTTGTAGTCTTCCTGAGCAGCCTGACCCTTCTTCTAAAGGCTGTAGACTTCCCTCTTCTTCCTGAGTTCCAGCCAAGCTCTCTGTTTAGCCAGGTTGGTCTTCTACCCCACTAGCCCATCTTTCAGCATAAAGGGACAGCCTGCTGCTGCACATTTAGGAGTTCCTTCTAGAAAGATGTCCAGCCTTCCTGGACTCCTTTGCCCTTCAGGACAGCCTCCCAAGGGACTCTGTCAACCAGCCTCCTAAGCAGGCCAAAGTCTGTCCTCTGAAAGCCCAAGGTGGCTGCTCCAGTGACCCCCTCCTCCTTACCTCCTCAAGAATTGAAAATCCTACCATCTCATGATCACTGTGGCCAAGATGGCCTTCAACCTTCACATCACCCACAAGTTTTTCTCTGTTCGCAAACAATAGGTCTAGCAGGGAGCCTTCCCTAGTTGGCTCCCTCACCAGCTGTGTCAGGAATTTCTCTTCCACACACTCCAGGAACGTTCTGGACTGTTTCCTCTCTGCTGTATTGTATTTCCAGCAGACATCTGGTAAGTTGAAGTCCCACATGAGAACAAGTGGTAGTGATTGTGGGAATTCTCCCAGCTGCTCATACAATATTTCATCTACCTCCTCATCCTGGCTGGCTGGTCTATAACAGACTCCCACTATAAATTCTTGGCCTTCCCCCTGATTCTTGCCCATAAACTCTCAACCCTATTGTCACCATCATTATGCTCAAGACAATCAAAACTCTCCCTAACATACAGGGCCACTCCACTGCCTCTCCTTCCTGGCCTATCCCTTCTGAAGAGTATATAGCTGTCCAACGCAGCACTCCAGTTGTGTGAATCATCCCACCATGTTTCCATGGCTATAGTAATGGCTGCTGGAAAAAAAATATCTGGCAGCCAAAAATCATGGTTCTGCTCCAGGAAACAAGCCTGCAGACCTCAGAGGCATCATAATTACCTGGATGAGATGGCTTCTCACAGCTACCACAGCTAATCAACATCATCTGCTCTCAAGAAGCTGGATTTGCTAACTGCCTATATGGCTAAATATCTTCATTCTGCTTTCTATCTTACCTTATTGATAGAAAAGAAAAAATTGGCTACTTAATGATTTGCAAGTAATCGGGCTGTCAGACACTTTTTTGCTGAAAGCTCATTCAGTGTCATTTCCCTGACATGTCTCAGAGCAGAACCACTCTGTAATGGTTAAGATAATGTGGACCATGCTCTGTATTCCAGAACACATGCAGAAAAATCTACCATTTCTTCTGCATACCACCGATGATTGCAGGAGGAATGGACCGCTTACACAGCACTCATTTTAAATTACCAGGTACATTACAACTTATTCATCCATTCAAACATAGTGACATGAAGAGTTATTTAAAGTGTAGGAGAGAAAAAAGACAGACACAGCAGATTCCACAGAATGGAAAAGAAAATATTCTGTTAATCAGATAGCTCATTTCGTTCTGTTCACAATAGTCCCTTCATCTATGGCTCTGGCCTTGGTTCATTTTGGCTGTTCCATTTTGCAACTGTTTTAAATTTAGTTTGGAGTAAATGTCCCATATGCCAGTTTTATGAACCATTTCTTCTGTAGCACTGAAATAATGCCATTTCAGGATTGGTCAGGCCAGCAGGATTACCTAGTTTTTAATTGCTTGGGTTTGGCTTTATTGTAAGTTTTTCACATTTAAGAATAAGCTTAAACAGATAAGCAGACTCATACTGTTCTTTTATTTTATTTCCTTTTAGATTTGCCAAGTTTCTGCTAGTTCTTGCATGAATTCTACACAGTGGATAAAGAAAAGAAGCCATACATATATATTTACAGGTGGTACATGCATTCATCTGAGTATTACCTGAACCAGAAGTTTCTGCGCTAGTGTAGCATGGTTTGCTTCCGAGAATCTCTCTGTTAGTGCAAACAGAAACTTAAACAGGACAAAATGTTTTTCAAGACAGTAAAAGCCTAACATTATATGTATTTTGAGCATCCATTTTAAGCTCACTTTGGAAAATACACCCTGCTATCATTTTTATTTCATGGTTTCTTTTCCTCTTTTATTTAGTCATTTACACAGTATCCATCATGATAAAATTTAGCCATCTGTACTATGTCATATGAGCCAAAAACTCATTCTAATGAAGCTCCTTGGGAGTTTTGTCATTCATTTTCAGCTCTACTGGGAATTTTCCCCAGTGTTTACAATTAAATAGTGTCTTTCATCTCCAGAGATCCTCAAGAGTTTCTCATGTGCTGTGGACTTGCCTCCAGTCATTCTTAGTTCTTCAAAGAATTTGTGTCCACTGATGGGATTTAGGTTTTATTTCAGCACATGCAGTGTTGGGTGTGTGTATATAACATTTTTATATAAAAAGCAAATGCAATTTTGTGTGACCGCACAGAGACAGGTTGTGTGTTTTAAAGAGCCATTGTTTCATTTACTGGCAGAGCATTACATGGGAGAGGCAGACGGGAGGAAACGGAGGTATTAACTATTTTGGCCTGGGAGTCAGGAAGATAGCTGAGATCCAAAGAAGCAATTTGATGCTTTCTCACCATCTGCAAAAAGATTTTCTCAGCTGGTTGGTATAGGCTGCTATGGACCGTGAGTGAGGTCATGCCTGTGTCTGTCTCACAGAGCTTCCTGCTGCAGTTGCTGGAAAGCCCATTTTCTCTCTCTGCGGTTTCAAACAACTTTGCTGAGGAAAGACCACGACAGCATGAAAGTGGAACATACGAGCCTTTCCTATCAGAGGCCAACTTCTGAAAATTAGTTTTATTCCTTTTATTTCATCTTTTGATTTAAAAATTAAGTTACAGTTTAATAGTAATAGGAAACTGCTAATAACCCTTCTCCAATTTCCATGGTTCTTGTTGGAACGTAAACTGCATCGGCCACTAATTGCTGCTAAAATTCTTCTTTGCCTTTACCTGTGTTGTCTCTCCTTTCCTCTCCTTCTGGAGGGAAGGAAGGGTTAAGTCCGTGTCCTCACAGAGGAGTAATAGTTCTTCCCAAAAGACAAGTCACAAGCAAACTATTTAATTGTAAACGTCTCACTGAAGAATTGGTACATGAATGAGACATGACTTCATCCTTTAACCCCCATGCTTCACTGGTCTAGGGAACCCTGGTGGGTTTGGCCCATTTTAGTCACAGTTGTCATGGGAGATCCTTAATGACTTAGTAAGGTATCTTTAAAAATCTCCATACAGAATCAAGCATATGGTATATTTATTGGCAAATGTTAATTCCCCTAGGAACAAGTGCTGTAGTAAGAAATGATGAATTATGTGGCTTCATAAGCACTCATGTTTTCAAATGCACCGTTGACCTTTTTACATTTTCAGGGGGATTTTCTGCTGTGTGCAGTTTCTCTGGTTTGGAAGTGAAGCAGTTTAACAACGTGTCCTGAAGGAAACAGGTTATCAATAGTTTCAGTTCTGGTTACTGTAAAAGGTACATGAGACACATATATTTGTTGGGCAAGTAAGCCATCCAGGGTTTAGCAAAGCGTAAGCAGGGGCTAACAGAGAACATGAATATTCATGGTACAGGAACACAGAGTAGAATTTCTTGACAGGAGGAAAGAAGTAAGAGTAGGTCAAACAGGTCTTACAGTGCTAGAGGAACAAAAGGTTCATTCAAAGCATGCTTTTTTGGGTCAAGAAGCAAAACTGGAAAATACCTCATTCCAGTGAATAAGTCTGTTACAAATTTTAACAGATCCTTATAAGGTAGCCTGCGGTTACCAAGTAAGAGAATGGGTCCCCATCTAGATTAATCTGAGAGATGCCTGGATCCTATGACTATAATTTTGGTCTTGGGCTTGTTAAGACATGGAAACTCTAGGAAGTGTATTGAGAACTGGAGAAGGGCTGCCTGAAATGACCAGATTGAGAAATGGAGCAGAGAAGATCAGGATACGGTCCTGTCTGGTTGACCTTATAGCTTCAGAGTAATCTGCCCACAAGAAGAGCATCTGAACCGTCAATTCAGCAAAATAAAACTGCTGCTGGAACCAGAGCACCGTTTCCAGCAGAATGGCTTCCAAAACTAACATTTTAAGATCTGCTAGAAAAGGATCAACTATTACTATATGTATGTAACACACACAGCTCTGCATGTACAGTATACACATACAGTCTCTGCTGCACATGGATACTTACTGACTGCAGTACAGGCAGAGCTGGGACAAAGAATGCTTTCTTTTTCTCATTGACCATAGCCTATGCAAAATTCGAACCTATACCCTGTGTTGAGCCAGCTAATGAATTTCAGCTCTTCTGTCCTTGCCTTAACCACTACCAACAGAACTATTTCTGAAGGCTAGGTGCTGGAGCTGGTGTCAGGTCAGGCAGCCCTCGTGGGAGAAATTGAACCTGTTCCACAAGGTGGGTCTGCTGCCAAGTGAAACCAACTAATCCATAGCTATGGTGGTAAAGTAGTTAATTTTTTGGCCTGGTCTCTCCCTGTGCTCTGCACAACACCTGAGATGAACTAAAATAACATGGTGTTGCAATGCATGTACATGCTGACCCAGCTGTGGGCAGATGGATAGCTGTTGGAAACACCTTATTTCCTTGTGGCTGAATCTGTAGAAGGCATGTAAGTAAACATATAGGTAGTGTAATCACTTGTGTGGTAGATGTCAGCACAGTTCTGAGGAACACCTAATATTAATTTAAAAAGCATTGCAGTGGCACACAACATGCCCCTAAAATCGGTGCTAGGAATTGTTCAGTGACTCAGTCAGAGGGAAGGGTGAGCTGTTGGCTGGACCGCCACCAGTGTTTCTTTGTTTTAATGTATTTCCTAAGGGGCTTTTTTCCATGGCTTGTCTGGGCTGGACAATACTTCACTGTAGAAGCTGAGCAGGGTTGCAGATGAAGCTGAGCTAGAAGTGCCACGTTCATCATTTCTGTGAAGACTGACCATAACCATAGTGTGGGAGGAGGAAGTTTGGCACTTCTGCAGCTCTGATACCTTCGTAAGTCTCAGGCTTCCCATCCACATCCACAGGCCCTGTTCACCAGAGTCCTGTCAACCATCTCCTACATCCCTGCTGCTCACCCTCAGGATCCAAGGTAACTAGATGCCTTGTCAGCATTGCAGAAACAATTCTCAAGGTCCCACTCACAACAGAAGTGTGAGACTAACCACACTAGGACCAGCACAGGCACACTGGAAAACAGAACAATTTAAGCAGGCAGAATCGCTTGGGGCTTGGGCTGCCAAAAGAATTTTTGGGCCCTGAGAACATTTATATGTGCTGGGCCTGGGCTGCCTTCTCTATCCCATCATGACTAATGGTCCTAATTGATTGGGACTGCCAAGCCCAGCTGCCAAGCAGAATATTTTTACAGTCCGTGTTCTATTTATGCACTGACAAATAGAAAACTCGGTGTCAGGAAAGAATGTGTGAAGCAGAACTGCAGGAAAAGAAACATACTGACAAAGAGGACCATGAAACGATGAACGACAAGGCACTGAGGGGTGGTACCACATGTGGATACCTGTGCCTGCTGCAAGTGCTAAGAGCACTTCTGGAAACAAGTCTATACAGGGCTCTGAAACAGCATTTGCCACGTATTTTGAGAAGCTGTTTTATTTTGAAATATCCACTGGCCTCTGCTGGAGATGCTCTTGCTTTTCTGCTTTCAGTCTTTTTCAGGGACAAATGCCACCCAAATTTCAAAACATAGAATGAAACCTGTTACAAAATGCCAGCTACAAAGGATCTCAGTGGGAGCAGGTTGTTTTTATTGTCTATGACAGAGAAAACTTATTCTTTGTAAAAGACCATTCCCCTCTCAGGCAGCTCTGCAGCTTTTTTAGCCAGGCAGAGGAAAAGGTGATGTCCTGGATTGATTTCTTCTGCTAGCCAGAATAATCAGTGCATGTCCACTTGTTGTAGAGAAATTACTTGGAGGACCATAGTATTCTTAAGGCTGGTTTTTACACTAGCACATGATAGCCCACGCACTTATTACAGCCGATCCAATCTAAAACATATTTTCTCTTTCATTGCTACCCAGAAGAGACACAGAAATAGTAACAAATTCTCTCACAACAGCTCCTCAGTTCTGCCATTGCTTGTGCACTGACTGCAAGCCTTCACAAGCCTGTTTGGCTTACCTTTATTCAGGTAAGGCATTACTGTAGTTTTACAAATGCATCAAGCTTAAATGAAACACATGGAAAAAGCCAGAGAATGTCTTAAGTAGACCCTGGGAGGCAGGAAGGTGAAGATAATTTGTAAGGTGATGATTTTTCACTTTATCCAAGTTTGGATTATCTCCACTTTTGTGCTTTTGCTGTTTGGTACTATGGAATTCTGTTTCCTGTCAGTCTCTGAGCCCAATCCTTCCTATAGCAGAGGCTGTCTCTAAAGCATTCCCAGTTCTTGGTAAGAGCTTATCTGAACTCTTATATAATTTTCTTTGGGTTTCTTGACTGTAGCAGCAAGCAACAAGATGCCCAGGCAAAGACTGGAAGCAGATAATCTTGTTGGAGGACAATAGCAAAGCACGGAGGTTCAGCAGGAAGCTGTGTTACTTGGTAAGTAAATACAGCCTCAGTCGCAACAGGAGAGGCAGCCTGGCCCAGAATTTCTGTACTATAGCAAGATCAGTGCTCCTTCTTATTCATGACGTAGATGACCTATCTTTTACATGATGCACCAGGAGTGTTTTATAAGCAGAACTGCCACACAGACATTTGTCACTGTAGGGCTGGGAAGATGACTGGTGAGTTTTGCCCTTCTGTCTGCCTCCAGATATGCAAATTGATTGTGTATTGGTTGTATGGTATATTGGCTTACTGCTAACCTCATCAATAAAGGCTGTAAATTTGCCCACATTTTCCCAGCAGTGACTAAGATATGGGACTGCCTACAGAGAATGACTGCTCTACCATGTTTTCCCATCCAGCCGTTGGTAGGACCAGCAAGGGGGAGAAAATTACCAGTTATATCATGTGACATAACATGCGATTGTGGCATGGCCAGGTAGCAACGGGCACAGGTGGAGAAAATGCTTGTGAAGTGACATAGTGACCTCCTTCCTCCCACACAGCCTTGCTGGAACAAAGCGAGACCGAACCTTCCTTTCGGCATCCCTGCAGCTGGATTGATGCTAGGCTTTAATATTCACTCTAAACCAACACCGCCGCGCCCAAGCGCGCCGGCGCGACCGACAGAAGAGTTGTTTTCTCTGGAAACTCACTTCCACCAGGAAGGCAGTAGAGGGGGCCCTTGCCCCGCAATGCGGCCGCAGACCGCCGCCTCCTGCCTCGTCCCCTCCTGCGCTGGGGCGAGAAGGCGTGGCACACCCCGGGCGGGCTTGGCGGGCATGTCTGCGTCCCCAGGGAAGCGGCCCCTAAGGCGCAGGAGAGGTTGGGGAAGCGAGTGAAATCCCGCCGCCCTCCGCCCTCCGCCCTCCGCCCAGCCCTGAGCAGCGACGGGCAGCGGCGGGGAGGCTCCGCTCCGGGCCCTGCGCTCCGGCCCCGGCGCTGCGGGCGCCCGCTGTCGGTCCGCTCTGCCCCGCGTCCCTCCTGCTCGCCGGCTTGTTCTGTACTCGCGAGTCGGAAGGGAACGAAGTGGAGGAAGGAAATAAAATTTGCCCAGTGCTGCCCCTGAGTTAAAGGATGCGCTGAAACCTTTCTGTGACATGGGAGACGGTGCTCGCAGTGCTCCTGCCTGTGCTGCCCTTTGCAGAACTACACTTAAAGTTAGCAACCCAGGAAAAGCGTCGCTGTGGGCAGCTGTGTCCCTTTTCCGTTCCCTACACCAATCCTCCTTCCTTGCAATGGGCTATCTGAGAAAAAGCTCTTCCCATCATGCCCGGTGAATAGTACAGGCACATCTGGTATTTTTGCTCCCTTTAGGAAGGCACAGATTGGTCTTGCATGCTTTTGCAATGAGCAGGTTTCAAAAAGAAAATAAAAGAAATCCAGGGAGTTTGAATTGTTTCCTCTATATTCAGGAAAATCAGCCACAAAGGTTGTCGTGCTCTCAATCTTGTCTGATTTTCCATGAAAGTAATTCAGAACAGCATGTTTGCATCCATTGCGAGTCAAGCACATGAAATGAGAACTCTCCAGAATATTTTCCCTTTGCATATCAAGTGTATTGAATGAAACTGATAAAAACTACAGAATGAGTTTTCACTGACAAGGCAACTTTTTTTTTTTTTTTTAATCACACATAGAATTAAAGAATATGTAGTGAAGAATTGATTTAGCACTCATCACCAGAATTCATCTTATCTCCAGTCCTGATTCAACAGCACAGCATTAATGCCAACAGGATAGTGCACAGAAGTATTCAAGAGGGAACCTCATTGTAAGACCTTTGTCATAAAGTACAATCTTGCTTACAGCTATCACTGCAGAAAAGTTTGTTTTAGTAATCATTGTGGCCTGAGGTTTCATGTTCTCTACAGGAATACAGAAGAGTTGCCATGTATAATTCACACTTGTTCCATTTGTGTTTATTAAGCTAGAACTATACACCTTAGCATAAAAGGAAATCAATCCCTGATGCAACAATCTACAATTCAGAGACAAGAAAGAAACAGAAAGGAAAGCAACAATGAATGGCAACAAAAACTACTTTATTTACTTGTGATGTTCCTCCTTTCCTTGGCATTCTACCCTGTACAGCCGTCTCACTTCTTGGGGCAGTCTGTCTTTACATGCAATATAATACATTATGGTTGATTCCTCAATTGGGCCAAAATTTTCATGACAACCCAGAAAAGAATTTGTGCAGAAATTGTAAAGTATTTACTTACTACTTGTTTTAAAGTGTCTGCACAACAGATACACTGTGAGGGGAAAGAAGGGATAAAAGCAGCAGGCCACATAATCTTATTTTAATATCAGTTTAGTGTTTTTATGTATAAAGGAAATAATTTCTTTTTCATAGTTTTTAATTAGTCATCTGATTAATTAAAAGCTATGAATAGCATGCATTTATGAGCAATTTCTTTTCTCTGCAGGAAAATTCATGAGGAATGTGAAAGTTACTGCATAATTGATCTTCATGAAGTTAATTTGAAGTATAAGAGAAATATCTGTACAATTTTTTAAAGAAAATTTTTGTGATTAATTTTGTCAACTTGCTCTTTTGGGGATCCGAAAGGGTTTTTTTTTTCTTTGCCAAATACATGGAGTAGAGAGAAAGATGTTGAGCATGCCATAATGATTCAGATGGAGTCCTTGAACTATCAGCACTGTCCATCTGTCAGGACAACCTGCTTTGGATAAACAGTGAGAAGCCAGCAGGAAGATACTAGCATTTAATGACTAGTAGGGAGGAAAAATGAGGGGAAAGTGTGTGACCAGAAGAGAAGTTAAGAATCTGAATCTTCTCCAGAGTTGTGCAGCAAATCCATCTCTAGTAAGGCATCACAAGGTAGCATGAAGCTGAACTTGCTTCAGGCCAGCTAGAACATCAATCTGTTGCACCTAACAGCACAGCATGGATATACCTTGTGTGTAGACTTCATGTGTCCCTACAACAAGGAACATAAACTCCACAGAGACTGAGATCTGAAACTGAGTTTGTGGTCCCTTGCAGCTCAGGAACCTTTGCAGGTCCCTGGGTTTTGCATGTTTTTCATCTGCCTGAGCTACTGTTGCCTCTCTTCTTATATAAGTGTGTTTGTCTGCCTTTCTCTCCCTAGCAGAGAGCATCTGGGCAGTTGTGGCAGAAGTGGGGTCACAAGGAGGAGGCACAGCTTGTGGAGCAGGAACGGAGTGCTTTTGAAAGGGCCACAAAGCACACTGTGCACCTGGGGGCAGCAACAAGGGCTAGAAAGAGAGAATAGGTGGAAGTAAGGAAGAGCCAGAAATCTGGATCATTTGCTTGCACCCATGTGCCTCTGTGACCTTTCGGCCACCTCATGTCACTCCACGCCTAGAGCCTTGGGGCCACTTGATGGTCCCATATATCAGTGGGCAGCCAAAAAGCACAAGGAGGCTGGAACTCGGGCTGGCAATTATCACCCAGTGATGCTGTAACACTGAACTCGTTTTGGGTGACCTTAGTGCTCCAACTTTCACTGAAACCAGTCAACGCTTCTAATGCTTCTCTGAGTTGGGTAAGGAAGCACTACTGCTCTGAGTTTCCTGATGAGATAACAGTGGCAGAGTAGGTATGACTCTCCTTGCCTTGAAACATCACATCAGCAATGTCCCCCCTCCTATGTCTGTGCTCAGCACTATATCAGGTTGTCCCTTCAGTCACTTTCCCAAGGGATCGCACACTAGAGATCTCTATGAGCTATCGCTCTGGTAAAGTGCATATCTACTTGGAAAGAGCTAAATCCTCTTTGATAGTTCCCGTGTCATCAATATAATTGTACATTAGACTTTTTGCTTTTTCATGGATCCAGGTTTTGCAATAGGTCCTGTGAAAAAGAGTTGGAATAATAAAAGAGCGTAAATAGTGTGCAGTAATGACCTGGGATCTGGTCTTTCATAATATCCAGGAAAACCATCCTTTACTGGCTTGCATTAAGCTGCTGAGATGCTGCTGCTAACCTGATACTACTTCTTGTCCACCTTGACTAAAAAGGTAGTTTTTGATTTGGAAACAGTACATTTTTTAGTGTAAATGGAATAGAAAAAAATTGATTTTAAGCCCTAATTGCATACATGTCAAATAACATGTCACATTTAAAGGCTGTCGTGGGAGCCAACCGGTGTAATTGTATATGGACAGTGTTATCTAATTTACCCTGGTTTGTATGATTTACTGGTATTTTTTCTGTGGGTTTCATTATTTAGTTGTTTGATAATCTCTTTTCTTTCTGTTGTGATTTATGAGATGGCATTCCTGCTTGTTTTATACCAGCATGTTATTTTGTCAATCAAAATCTCTTTGTGCAACAGCGATATACAAAAAAGATAGTGGAGAACAACCCATAGACTGTAACTAATATTTGCTTTAAAAAGATTATTTATGGGGAAATACATCAGAGGAACCAATTTGCAAAGCAACGGTTGGTTATATGTAAAGAACAAATGCTGCAATCAGCACTCAGTGGATTTGCTTGCATATGTTTCGTGCATCTATACAGTTGTCGAAATGATTAATGAGGACAAATGAAAATTCTTTTTTTCCTTTTAAGCCTTTGTATTTTCTCTTCTCTCTCCTGATGGTGGAGTCATATCCTCTGTCTTTACTGCATCACATTTCCTCCTCACCTTTGTAGCCTTCTCTGGGACCAAGCACAGAAACAGTACAGGGCCTGGCCGTTGCCTTTCCGTGCTATGCAGGCTACTGCTGCAGGCTGGGGACATTTAGAGGTTTTTGACTGATTTGGCAGCTTTGTGCCTATAAGTCAACACTGATTAAAGAAAAGGGGATGGAATACAACCTAAGCGTTCAAGACTGTGTTCCAAATGCAAGATGTAGAAAAATAAGTTAATTATGGTCCTTAATATCTCCTAGTGAGAGGAGAATGCAGGTGCTTCATTCGATCTCTTTCAACGTGGGTAGACATAAAATACACTCTAGACCTGTGAAATACATGTATTAGTATGGGCTTTCAAAAAATACAGCAACACAGTGACAGCGATGCCAGTGCTATTACACAAAGTAGAGAGAATAATCTTGTAAGGGTACCCAGTGTTTAAAAGAAAATTTCACATCCAATGTTCTCCATTTTATTAGAACCAATTCTGCTAATACAGGCACTCATTCAGATAATTAACTTGAGTCCCAAGCAGTTGAGTGATGATGTATAGTACACACAGGCAGATCACTACAGGAGCTATAAACAGTGTTAAATTGGTGCTGTTCAGTTTTGTACCTGTATGAATCCATGGTCCTGTTTCTGGCAATAGCAAAAATCAAACTGGCTTCTGTAGGAAATGAAATTCACCCATGATGTCAATTTATCAGCTAAAGTATTAAATTTCTAGCTATGACCTCCGTTATTTACTATACATACGATTCAGATGTCAGCATGATATAATCAGGACTTTAGATGGTTTTAAGGAGAAGAAAGAAAACAAAAATAAAATTACCTCTATTGACAAGGAGCAAATACATGTGTCTGAAATAACGTAGGAAGCTAGAGCCTTTTTGCTAATTTCAAAGAGCTTTGGAGGGAATGAAAAGTACTTAGTACAATATTGCATAAGGTGTGCTTGTACCTTTAATACATCTCACATATTTGTTAGGGAGAGAAGTGAATATATTTTTAGAAACAAACTTTGCCAGAGAAAAGGGAGCATGAGAAAGTGCAGTTCCCACCCAGGCTGCTAACTGGTATTTCCGGGTTAAGCTACCAGGAGGCTTGATGGCCCTCCTCAGAATTACAGGTTTACTCGCTTTCTTTCTTTGCCTTTACGTCTGCATTCACAAGCTCAGTTAGATGCTAGGTATTTAACCAAAAGATGACCATTTATTCCCTTGAATGAAGAAAACTTCACAGGTCCAGGTGACTTTAAAATTTACAGACAAAAGCAAGACAGAAGAGAAACTAATATAATTCTTTAGCATCAAAGCTGCTGCTAAGAGACCTTCAAGAGTATCCTTGTTTTTCTAAAATATCTGGACTATCAAAGAGAATTTTCTAAGGAAATGAGAAGACAAGGGGGTGCTGGTTTAGTTGGAGGAAATAAACAGCTATGGTATTTTGTTATCTTTCTGACAAAATGTAAAAATTCAAAAAATTAACTGCGGAGGCAGTGTTCAGAGTGTATATAAACCAAAGGCTTTCCTTTAATCCTTTACTAATCCCTTACTTATCTCTCCTACTGTACATGCATTGTTAACAAAGATACAAATGGAGCAGAGACATGCAGACAACTCTAAAGGAGTTAAATGCCAATAGCTAAAGTACAAAATGCAGAATACTCTTGGCTGAAAAAGTCTTTGTACTGACCATAGCATATTACATTTTTATGATTTATAAAACATTTTCACAGTAGTTAGTAGCTCGCATATGCATATTTCTGGATTATTGAATCATTTCTTATTTTGTTTATCACGATATAGATTTTTAAAGATAATGTAATGATCACCTTTGGATTATAACTATGTACTAAATTCTCATTATAATTCAGGATTAAATAACAGGAATGTAATTAAACGTCTTTAATTTTTATGTATATTTTATGAGATAAATTGACTTTAAATATTTATCTTTTACTAGAAAAATACTTCTAGTAGAAGAACAGAAGTTGGCCTTAAGTGATATTCCAGTCCTTTTCTGAAATTTAATTCAAGAGGAAGGTTGATGGAAATAATATAAATTATTGACAGTGAATGCTCTGCTTATATCTGAGGAACAGACTATTTAGGTGATAATGAATTGGCATTTGAGCGTTCCAGAGACCTGCAAAATTTTTTTAAAGGATACAATGCAATTGGAATTTTCAATCTGCCTTATTTCAGATAATTTGAAAGAGACATGGCTACAAAATTGAAGTACAGCTTTCTTTATCCTAATCTTGGGGGTTGTTTTATAAGTCACCTCTATCATTTTGATTTTAAAATTGAAGGGGAAACCCTTTGCAGATATGACTTGCATAATCAAGTATTGTGGATTCCACATACTTTAGCGTGTGTTTTAATGGCTAAATGTGAAGGATTATCAAGTCATCAGGTATGGAGGTGTCTGTGACCATATTATTTAATGCTAGATATTTTTATGAAAAAATTCTACACCACTGTTCATTGTATGTATGATGCTGCTGCTGAAGGAGGTATGAAGCAAAGTTAAAACCAAAATAAACTATAAAAAAACCCCCCACCAACCCACAACTCTTCAGAGACTGGATAAATAGTACGAAGCATGTTTAATACAACTAATTTATAGATGAATGTGGTGCCAAGCCAGAATACATTAACAAGGTAAGGCTGCAGGGTCTCTAGGTAAGATAATATATTGCTTTCATTAAAAAGCAATCTGCATGGACCATATCCACTAACACTGGAAACTCTGCAGCTGTCACCTTTATCAGGGGAACAAGAGCAAGCCACTACATTTTAATCACTGGAGTTTGTCAGGAACGAAAAACAGCCAGCTTCCCACAAATCAACAGACATGTATCCTGATAAGGAGAGTGAATTGGAAAAGGACAGCTACACCCCGCACTACACCACCTATTCTGGAGTGATCAAAGCGGTGTAATTGTAGCAGATAAATCTACTGAATTAGGCTCTGGGATGAAACACCCGTCTGAAACACCCGTCTTTTCACAAAACAAACGCATGTTTACTTGAGTCATCCATGACATATTTCACTTTTTGGTTTGAGTATTTCCAGTAGTTCACAAAGGCAGCAGGAGAAAAGGAAAGGACGCTTGTATGCAAAGTCCAGCAGCATTATTTCCAGAATCTCTTTCCTGGTCATTACACAGTAATTAATATCTGCACGGCAGTTACTGAGCTATTCTTTTGACCAGCTCTGCCAATAAAAACAAATATAATTATTTGTTAATACTCCTAGTCTTTGAGTTTGTCGTATCATGAGAGCAGATACTATTTTTCTATGGTAGATAATTATTCTTCAAAGAGATGGCACTATGGAAATGACAGGGTCAATGCTGGGGATGAGAAGAACTTGAAGATTCTTGCAGCATACATATTATGAGAACAAAATTTTAACCTCTAGTGCAATCATATGATAGCTGAATGGTAGACAATGATAGCAGATATGACCCCTATAACAGATAACATAACAAGAATTTCCTGTAATAAAAGAAGTATTAACTACAAAACTGTCATGGAAAATTATTTTGTCCCAGGGAAATATGGAAATATTTGTTTGCTTGTGGAGTGATGGATGTAACTTTCTTTTAAGACAGGGAGGGATTGATAGACAAGATTTCTTTTTTTTTTTATGAACTAGAACAGTAAAAAAAAATTAGTTATGGGGGAGAGGTGTTTTCATTTGCAAGAACTTTGGTGTACTGATTAAAAGCAGTATAATGTAACAAAGAGATCCTTTAAAAAGGAGTAATTCTAATACTGTGATACAAGGCTTGAACAGAATGAGATAGATCTGCTTCATAAGATTTACAGTCCTGAACTCCCCACTAATGTACTAAATTGGCTAGGATTAGTCCATTTCTGTGAGCTGGTATGATCCTTGCTGACAGTCCAGGTAAAAGCACTTAGCTAAACAGCCTACCATTTGCACCAGCAGTTTGGGTTCTTAATCAGCAGTGAGAGGGGAATAAAAGAACTATTAACTCACAAGGTAACGGTAGCAATCTTGAGAAATACAACACACCAAGGATCTTGACTGTGATCTGTTATTTGCTGCTCATTACAAGATCAAATTTAGATGGTACATGTCTTCTTATTTATAGTATTTCAAAAATTTCTAGCATTCAGAAAATATTCCAAATAAATCAATTAAATGTGTGTTACCCGAACCCTTCAAGGTAGTCTTGTGTATGAGGTCCATTCTCCCATTGCTTGTTTCCACACAGCTAACAATCATCGGAAGTCAAAGCTACAGATCGCAGAAATTTCAGAATTTTCAGATCTCAGAAAAGTTATTGTTAGGCTGTCCTGAAACTAAGCCTCAGAGAAATCATCCTGTGGTGTAGTCTCCATGAGGACACTCATCCCATCTATAGCAATTAAAAAGGCATGTGGAGGCAGGCACCCACAGATACAGGCAGGTCACTGGAGTCTCAGGGAAGTGCCTGGGTGGTTGTGCAGGACACACATCCACTCCTCCATTAGAAGTCTTGCACACCTAACTTCCACAGGCACTCTCACGAGCCTGTGAGATCTGTAGCTGCGTGACTCCTTCTCCCCATGTCCCTTTACCAGGCTTACATTATTATGCCAGTGCAATAAAACAGAGTTCACAGGACTGTCCGCCGTATCTTTTTGCTGCTTGTAGGCCTGGCTGGCTGTCCACGAGAACTGTGCGAGGTGATTATGGCACTCTCGTGCTAAGCAGGTAGCTAAGAAAACCAGCCCCTGTCACTTTCTCCGCTGTGTTTTTGTTCTTGCTGAAAGCTGTGATATGCAGGCATCACCCCCCAGCGCTCATACACACAGAGGGAGATACATGCATGAACGCGGTTCCTGCATGCTCAGCTGCATTGAAGAATGAACCCACAAATACATGATGATTTTCCCTGGTTTTATTGAGAGATTTTATTTATTTATTTATTTATTTTAATATCACAGGTGTTCTATATGTCTTAACTGCTGCAGATGTGGGGACATCAGGATCTACTGAAGCTCACTAGACAGCAAAGAAGAGTTACCTACCTCTGTTTTCAGGCTCTGTGTAATTCTACAACTGATCTCAAAGTATAAGAGAATGGTGTTGCTAAACTCCTCTGGAAAGAACAGGTAATTGTGTTTGCATTTTCTAAATTCTCCAATATTTATCTATGAGAGATCCCCCGGCTGGATTTTATCACAGCCTTGAAACCTGTTGGTTAGCTGAAGACCAGAAAATCGAACATGAAATCTGTTTCTTCTTATGTTTCACCCCTCAGAAACAATTGGTTTTATCTCCTTTGCATTTCAACAGTTCTTTTAAGGGTAAATTAATGTCCAGAATGGTATCAGAATCAAAGATTTCTTTTTGGCTATCACTTTCCTCTGGAATAAAAATTCCAGTAATCCATCATCTGGAGCGCTACTGAAATAAAATCACCAATAATCTGTCAACACTACAAAGAAAGTCCCATTGTCTTTCTGTTTTCTCTCACTTTACAAGAGAAGATCTGAGTATTTCATGTTGATTGCTTGATTGGCTGCACTGGGACTCTTTAAAAATACTAAAAAAATCAACAGCATGGTACAAATCAAACACAGGCTTCTATCCATCATGAGCCTGGGGTATTATCCGAGGTTTTTACCCAGAAAGATGTCATTAAAAGTTGCAGAAATTAATTGGTGCCATTGGCGGTAATGGCCTTTCCTGACACAGTTTCTCAAACGTAAAGAAAAATTATGGATAAGGCAAATTCCTCATGGGATTTTTATAGATGTCTGCTTTGTTCTGTTATTGTTTATTGCAAATGTTATTACTGTGATCTATTGCCCCATCATGCTTTGTCTATACTGCTTATGCCATTTTGCAGCCCGCAACAACTGAGGGCTTCCGTCACTGACCGAGATAGCATTTATTTTTAAATTCTATGTTTTATATATTCCTACAGCGATCTCTAGGTGTTAATTTTGTGTGTTTAAAATTTCATACTCAAACAGATCTTGTTCTATTAGATTAAAAATTGCCAATGATCTTCCTAGAACAACTGTGAATCTTCTCTCAGTTTGTGGATCTTCTCCTACAGTTAGTGTAATTGCTGAACAAAGCTGCAGGAGCTATTAGTTTATTCCAGTTGTTCTGTTTTGCATGGCTATGAAACAGGTCTGTTACAATACAGTTTTCACTCCCTTCCTTTTAAAAATTGTAAGACTATCTTCTTAGTTACAAGGTAGATTATCCTGAGAGCTAAGCTTCCAGAAAGGTAACTCTTTTAGGAGAAGAAAACTAAGAAATGCAGCCTATGACTTACAGCACTGCAAATATAGTAGTAAATGAATCCCCCAAAATTAGATTTGATATTCAGAAAGGTTTTATATTTAATACCATCTATGAAGTTGGATTATGCAATTATATTGCATTGCTCTTTCCACAGAGGCTTGAAATATCCTTTTAAAGGCATTTGGGACCATAAGTCTTGCTTTAAAAAACTGCTGTGAATTAAACTTTAAAGCATTCTTTTCTTCACTAAACCTCCTCAGAATAAGCTGTGTATTATTTTTTGGATCTTTAGGTTAACCTGTTCAGTGGTCTCTGTAAAATGCAATAGGTTGGGTGTGATATGCTCTGGCAATATAACCAAAACGCAACGACATGGGCAAAGAGGAAAAATTACTACTATTTTTTAATTTCAGAAGCGTAAGGGTGTTTCCTCTTTTTTCCCCCTAGGCTTCAGTCTCATCATAAGCATGTGTGAAGCAGAATAACAAGATCAGCATCTTTAAGCATCTGCCCAGACTTCAGTCTGTAAAACCATGATGGTTAGCCTGTCATCGTTCAGTTTTAATCTGCTTCTGCTCTGTGCATTAGTAATCTGTCTTCTGCCTATGCGTTTTAACTCTGTCTGGTGAAGCAATGCCACTACTTATATACTTCTGGTAACTTCAGTGTGCATCTCTCAAACACACACTTTATCTCTTTGTGACTGTTGTTTTGCTTGATTTGGTTGACTGTAGGTTTTGTTTGGACAGTTTCAAAGCTGTGCTTCAGTATTCAGTTTGATTATCCTGTGCTAAAGTTGTAAATCCTTGCAGAGACCCAGCAAGAGTTCACAGAAAACAGGAACAATGCGCTGCATGGGCTCAACGGTTCAGCAAAGGAAACACAGTTTTTCGTTCACATGGGTTTTTTGTGGGGTGCCTTCTTTCGCAGTCTTATTCTAGTGTAGGTCTTTGGTGGCCTATTTTACATGGCATTATAGTGGCATTCTGGTTGTAATAGTCAAACATCCCCATAGCAAAAGTATAACCATTGTTATTTAGACTTTTGCTGTCACTCTCAGGAAAAAAGGTCTGCATTTTAATAACTCTAGAGTTTGAATATGGCCTTTCTCATAAAGGCAGTTCGTTCAGGGCAGCATTGTTAGACTGGAGATATTCACAAGTCCCATCAATGGAAAGGGCTTTCTTTACCCTTGCTTGATGATTTCCAAGACCACTACTCTGCCATTTTCTTTCTTCATGTTTATTGTTTCATCTTCGTCTCTCCATTACGGGTCAGACATCCCATATAATTTAATGGCCCTCAATGCGGGTATTAGGGAACTGCTAACAATCGTATGTTTGGTGTCACATTGGGTCTTCAAGTGACCCCATCTAAGTGGCACAAACCTAAGCTGGAGCTCCCAGTGACATTGTTCTCATCTGGAATTGTTACTTTGAGGACAACAAACACCACCATCCATATAGCTAGGAACTTGCAGGACAAAACTGTTTACTATTAAAGCAGCCAGGGTACATGTATTTCTGCAGAGCCTGGAACTTAAAGCAGTGCTTAATGTTGGGGTCTTGCCTTCCCTTGTCTGATCATCTCCCAGCTCCATACAGTTTTTCAGGTACTCATTATGAGTATGATGCTGAAGCCATTCAGTGAAAGTGTGACACAGCATGACGAGTGATATGGCATTTACAGCAAAAGCTGTGAGTAGGCAGAAACATTATTTTTCTTAAATCAACTAAATCAAATATGCATCATAACATTTAGATCAATTCATTAATTTGTAAAGTTGTGATCTGTTCTTAAGCATCACACAAAAAGGCTACAATTTGTAGCTTTTGAAAACAGTAGCCTTTCAAAACCCAGTTCAACCCTCTGTAATTCACACCTAGAAAGATAAAGTGATAAGTCTGAGGTCTCATAACCACTGTGTGTTCTTGTTCATACTGAAAATGAAGGCTGGGTTCCATGTCAAGTGCCTTGCTCATATTTGTTAGATTTCATGGGAAGAGGAAGCCTTGGGCAGTATTCTGATTCTTCTTTCTTACTCAGATAAACTTGTACAAAGGTACTCAGAACTAATGCATCAGAAAGTTCCTGGGTGCTGGTGTGAGCCACCTCTATCTATCTAGCACACTTCCTTGGCTGCTGGGTCACCAGATGAGACACTGAGGAGATACAAGGAGCATCTCCACAGAGGGTGGGCAGTTATCTGCTAGAGTAATTTCTACCATGCAGAGTTACCTTCCCTGTGCTGTATGGGGTAAGGAGGCAGGCTGCTTTCATTTACCCCAGGGTCTGGTCAAAGGCATGCATATGAGGTGCATGCAAGGACACTTAATGGAGCTCAGGCATTTGCTCTGCTTTCCACCAGGTTGCAGTAGCAGCAACCAACAGGTCTCAGAGTGGTATTTCCTAATTGTACTCTATGTATTGCTCTTCTGACAGCCATCCTTACAAAGACGAGATATAAAAATCAGCCTGTCAATGTACTCCGGGAGTGGAGTTAAGTTTTCTTAGAGGATATTGTTCTGATTTATTGAGCCTGAAGATCACTTGACAAAGTTAACAGAGAGAAACCTTTATTTTTTATCAGGTCAACCATGTAGTCAGGCTATGAAACCCTGTCTAAATACTCGGCAAAACCCTAAAAAAATAAAAGAATGTTGTGCTTGCACAAGTGCTGTAGCAGTGTGAAGAGGACCTGCTTCTGATTTCTCAGTGGTGTAGTTGTGTTATTCCCAGAGGCACAGGGACAATACGTAAGAGTGTATTCAGCTCCATTTAAAGCCCTGGAGCAAAGGGATGCAGATAAGACCAACTCTTTTTCAGAAATTAGCATGAGCTTGATCCTCAGTTTGTGTAAACTGGCAGAGCTGCGACTAGCTTTAGAATAGAACTGCGGAGATTTAAAACATTTGAGAGGCTGGCTGTCCAGGCAGAGCAATGAGAAATGCATGACAGTCGAAAAGAAACATAGACCATAAAAGATATGTTGATAATAGAGATTTTTATAAAAATATATATATACTGCAGGCTTGTCTTTAATCTTGAAAGTTTTAATCTTTTGCTGTCTACAAGACAGCACATGATATATTTTTGATATATTTTCAAAGGTCAGGCCCAAAGTCATGCTCCTTTAGAGGTCTTACGGCCGTTTGTCCTTTTTTTTTTATGTTTATACCATCATGCAGACCTGATAAGTAGATGAATGACCATGATAAATGTGCATAATGAGAAAGTGATAAGAATTGCAGCATCTGACATGAGTTATGTCTCTGTTGTCCAGAAATGGAGATGCTCTACTTTTATCTTTACTCTCTAATTTCTTAATTAGAAAGAAAGCATATTTTCCACCCAGTGCTCATGTATTTGGCCAGCATGCTGTCTAATAACAACATATCTCAGCCAATAACCTTATTATAGATACTGCTGTAATTTTTTGTTTAAAAATGTCTCAGGACCAAGCTTTATGCAGTGATACATAACAAAAATTGCTAGCCATAAAATCTGATGGAATCATGACGATTTACCAAAAAAAAAAAAAAAAAAAAAAAAGATCTAGGGCCCAATCTGGAAAGCTTTTAAAAATACTTGCTCATTTTCTCACATATATGGTCTGATTCCATTTGCTGGGATTAGTTATATGAGTAATGACACACTCATGCTTTTTGCAAACCCAGCCTATTGAGATCAGATTCTAATCTGAGATGCCCAAAAAGTCTGGATCCTGAAAGCCTTATAAGGGCAAAATTCCCTTTAATGAGATTTCTCCCATTGATAGGACTCTTGCTTTAGAAAGACAACAAAAAGGTAGCCATTGAGATAGTCCTCTAAAAATGAGCCACTGCATGCTGTTGGCAAATTAAAGCTGTGGGGTTTTTTTTAGAAAATGCAGTGTGCAAATTCAGGGATCCTGACTTCCCAGAAATCGAATTAATGGTCTGAATTAATTTATACCATGGATGCTTTAAATCCAGTGGTCGTTCATTGTCTTGTGCCTCTACTTTGCAAAGATTCACACGCTTGCATGCTTTTTCATGCTAAGCACTTCCACTGAAAAAGGATATACATTCGTGGAAGCAGGGCTTAATGGATTGAACCTACTTCTCTCAAAGTGAGTGGCAAAACTGTTAACTTGAGTGAGAGGAAGATAAGATTAACTGCAATAAAGATATACTAAGTTAAGAAATTCTGCATGCTGTGAGCAGCAAAACTACTGGCTTCAAAATCAAGTAAAGTAAAATTAATCTCTTTTGATTATATACTGCACAACTGTTGTAATACGGTATTTTATTCTGCCATTTAATTATTTGCATTACTTTTTCTGTAATAATGCTGAATTACTGGTGCCTAAAAGCTATCATAAATAGTTGAAAGGAACTACCCCAGGTGACTGCAAAAGCATATTGGGCTTATGTTTTTGTTTTGATTGCATCAAAAGGCAAAGTTTATAAAACATCAGCAATACTATGTGTGGCAATGAGGAGAGAAGCATTTTGTGGAGGCTGTTTATTTAGATTTTCTTGTTTTCCTTTCAAACTAAGATTTGTTTACTAGAGGCATTACAATTTAGTGAGACAAATTAGGCTAAACTTTTTATCTCTGGTGGTTTGCACATGCACTGATTGAACTAGTATTTCTTCTAAAGATTGCCTGGGAAGATAAATGAACAAGAGGAGCAATTAGAGTAAGGAAAAACTAAAGATTGGCTGACATGATTTAAGTTTACCTCTAAGGCAGTTTGTCATTTTGTCTCTATAATCTCTATCAGAATTGACTAAAACCGTAAACATAAATCATTATACTAATTTATTTCACTACACTGTGGTCTGGAGAAGAAGATTTCATTTTTTTCAACAGACTTTGGGGGATTCAAGTATTTGCAGAACTTTTTTAATATAGTAAAAAACCCACACCAGCCTAAAGAATCATTGATTAGTATTTCAGCTTCTTTAAAATTTGATTTTTTTTTGGTGTTAAGCCAAGAAATATTCCTGTTACTATTGCTAAAATAAAGAATTCAGAATAAATGTGCATGATTTGATTTTTTTAGGCAACTGTATAAAGCTTGAGGCTTGACAAAATGTAATGCAAGGCCATCAGTTAATACTTCACACTAGACCAGTTAATAAGCAGCCTTTTCTCTTGAGGTGCATCAGAACGAAGACTGTAGGACTGTGGAATACCTTTGTGGGAGGGAAACCAGTAGATATCTAAGGACATCTTGCAGTATAAATCTCCATGGGCTGTCACAAGGCCTGTTATAGACTCTCCAAAAATAGAGCTCTGTATATCTTCATTAGGAACTGTACTAACAACACTGGCCACCTGCAATTTTATTCAGATGCCACAGTAAAGCAAGGATTATATTAAATTGCTCATGTCGAGTGAAATATTCCTTATCGGTGACTTTAAGGGATGGATTTTCAAATGTCATTTAGACATCTGTGTTCTGCTGACTTGCCTGTTTGTGAACGGTCTCATTTGGTTCAGTGGAGCTCCTTCTGTGTGCCGATGGCAGCAGGATCGCTCTCTAAATTGTTCCCCCCAAAAGAGCACTGTCAGAGATTTTGCCTCCCTCGTGCCCACACTCCCACAGTGTTATGGTGCAGGCTGTGTGTTGCCTAATTTCACCATCAGGTAACCCTACCAAAACCAAAATCCGTCTCCAGGTTTTGGAAGGCAACCTGCAGCTAAACCTGGTTAAGTATGTTGCAGATATTCTGAGTGTATTTCTAAACCTAGGTTAGGAGTGGCGCTTTCCTACAAAAACCTTACTTAAAAATAAGTAATTTGAGGATAACCAGAACTTCAGGAGTCTGATTTCATATGGATTTGTGTCTCCTGGTTGATTTACTTACTAGTCCAAGAAGGACTAGTAATGGCATAGCCATTTCTCCTGTCAAATTATTTACAGGTCTCTGTGTCTTGCCTTGGCACCTGTTTTCATGAAACCTCAAGGAGTTAAACTCTCGTTCAGACCACTCGCACTACACCTCCTGTAACTCTATGCAATCAAAGGTTCAAATGCTCTTATAAGGGAATACACAGATAAACATTCACATACTTACAGAGCATGATTCCATAAGCCATAGGAAAATATGATAAACCGGAATCTATCAGTAAGTATTTTCAAGCAGAAATTTTTAGAGTTTTCAAAAGCCTAGCTTGCCTTGATAAATGTTTCAGTTACCAGCTTTCTGTTTCTGTACTCTACTTAGTTCACACTAAATTGAGCACAAGGAAAATATGGCAGGAAAATGTGTCGTTTCACTACCTCACTGCTGCTTAACATAATGCATACACCACAGACATGCATATCTCACTGAGAAATGTGTACTGGACTTGGTGTTCCCCTCGTTTCACCAGCACATCTGCTGTGGGTGGCAGTTCATCCTCTGGCCTGTCGGGATCCCTTGTAGTTTCTGCAAACCACAGAAGCAACCTACAGGGTTGGGCGCAAGCAGTGGAATAATCTCCGCTATCTGTATTTTACTCTCCATCCATTTTATGCCTTTTCTCCCCTCTTTCACTGGCAAGTATGAGTAACTGAAATCTCTCTTTCTCGAATCTGTATTTCTCGACCAGAACTTTTACCAAATAAGTTGAGTGAGCAGCTTTCAAAACAAACAAAAACCTGTGGCTCTGAACAGTCAAATCCCCACAGAATACAACAGAACTGTATAGGCTCTTCCTTTTTTTTTTTTTTTTAATTTCCTGCACTTTTTCTTAAAAATGCTGCAAAATGTTAGGTGAGGGTTTTTTTTCCCCTGTAATAGATGGGATTGGCTATGAGGGCTGGAACAGTAATTTCCATAATTAATGGGAACACAAAACCACTGATGCCCAAAAATGTCAAAGACTTCTAAACTCCTTTGAAATAGTCCTAAAATCAAGATAAGCATCAATGATGTAATGAGCCAAGATTAGCTCCACTACTGGCTTGGCCCTAAAGTGAAAGATGTGATTCCAAGGAGCAAATATTTCAGTGCTCCCTACACAGGTAGGCCAGGCTGAGTGAAAGCCAGAAAAATTCCTGCTTAGTTGTAAACTCACTCAACAGGAGGAAAAGAGGGGAGTAGTGTCAAGTCATCTGAGCACAAAAGACATTTTGAGAAAACGCTCATTCCAGCTTTGAACTCCAGAGGGCAATAGCCCACAACACCACAGGTATGTAGGCGTTCATTTAAAAAAGGTCATTTCCAAGAGCTTTCTTGATTCTACCAGCAGGATGGGGGTCATGCCAATAGATGTGTGACAACGGTGGGCGCAGAATGTGCAGCCAGGATTGCCAGAGGCACAACTGGTAACAGAGTATGGGGCTGATTGGAAAAAAGTGCTCTCTTACCTCTGAAAACGGCCAAATGGGTGTTCAGTAGCATGCTGTAGGAAACACAGGGTAGGACACAAGTGAGGAGAAGATATGTTGTGGAAGCAAGTCAGAAGGTTAATGTAATTTGAGAAAGTAAGTCCTCATATGTGCTAACTAATAGCGTTAAGCTAAGTGTGGCAGGTGTATAACGTACATATATGATTGTTTATTATGGTTTTACTTTAAAAAAAATCACACTTTTCACATGTTAGGAACACAGGAATTCTTGTAAGCATCATCCGAGCTGCAAACACTTGCAGAACTTTGTTAATGAAACACACCATTTGACTCTGATTAATCAGAAACAAAAATATCTTGACACCGGTAAATTCTTTATTAGTATAATTGATTTTTGAAAGGTGCACTAGATGTGGCCTATGTTTTTCAAGTAAACCACTCCACTCTGGCTGTGCCACTGGTAATACCAGTAAGTCCTCTCAAGCTTCTCACAGAGGTCACTGCTACAGTCGTTTTTGCTACTACCTGGAGTCTATAAGTTATTTTAATCCCTTACCAAGATGTCTGCTGTCTACCTTGCCACTGCTGGCACTGTGCCGCTTCTCTCATCATGCAGAGGGAATTCCTTGCCCTGATCTAGCTCTGAGTAGAGCTAACCTCACCTGGCCACCATGATAGGTTTAATCACATGCTGTATTATTTTTAGGTTTTCTGGGGTTTGCCTTCCCATACTAGTTTTCACAGTGGATACTGTACAGCTGCATTTTGTTGTAGTTTTACAGGGGCAGCATGGGTGTAAGCTCTATTATTCACTTTTAACGTAAGTAGCATCATCTCAGCTGATCACTGAATAACTGGAAGCTGTATCTGGTTCAGGCTGAGTATAAGTAAATTGGAGATAAATCTAGCTTTGTTTTGTTTGTTTGTTTGTTTGATTGATTTCCTTTTGTTTGGTTTATTTTTGCATTCTTTTTAAAACAGCTAAGATTTAGAGTTTCTTCTCTTGAAGCATTAACTGGAGAAACAGCATGGGTTCTTTACATTTCCACAAAGCTTTCGGATGATCACATACTTATAGAGGCAGTACCTATGATGCCAGGATAGGTAACCTATCCTGTTAACCCCAGAAATAGGCATAGTAATCACGTTAGTTATCCCTGAGTGTGACTTTTATTTTTAAAACTGGAATCATCGCTTGGGGCTTAATACGGCCATACTTGGTGTATGTAAGTCTAGAATCTGTTCTATCACTGCTTTCATAGTGAAAACACCTCATTTGCCTTCTTTAGATATCTGAGGGTCGTATTTCCATCCGCTGAGATAAGCTCTTGTGGCAGTTGCAATCCACTGTACCCGGGAAACTACTGGGCAGTGAAACTAAAAAGGATCTTGGTTTTTCTTCTTATTCCTTGTTATTAATAAGAAGAAAATTTTGGATGAAAGCATTGACATAATACAAATGGACATTGAGTGAGGGGATCCTATCAAAGATAGAACTGAAACTCAAATTTACATTTAACATTTTGAGTTCAATGTGAGTTTAAAATAGAAGGAGCAAATAATCTCTATATGGCAATTATGAAAGCTCTGGCATGTAAGTTCCTAAGTCAGGCAGTAAGGGTTTATAAGAAAACTGTGATATCAAAATCAACTTGACAGGTTCATAATTAGCAGTTTACAGCTAAGAGAAAACAAGTGATCCAAACAACTTACTGTCCCAAGGATTGATACCATTTTTCAGTAATGGATTTTGCAGAGAAGGTGAAACAAAGCTACCTGGATTTCAGTAAAGGATCTGATAGCCTCTGACAAGGAAAATCATCAGTTAGGTTGAGATTAAGATATGAAGTCTGTGGTAATGGGCTAAAACTGAGGTGGCAGCAGGTTCTTTTGAAAAGGAAATCAGACTCCTGCTCTAAGTTTCTGAGAGGACGCCATGGGGAGTGATATGACTTAGCAATCTTTGCACAAAAAGTTATGACAGTTGTCCAAGTGCAGAGCTGAGAGGAACTGTCAGCAGGAGGGGATCTGAGTGTCCAACAGGAAAAACCAAATAATGGAGAGGGTTACAGTAATAGAAGCAAAAGAAAACAATCATAAAACCTGCCAGATTAATAATGCAGGTACTGGTAAAATTCTCTGCTATGAGGGAGAGACTTTGTACTTCAAAATGAGAGGAAGAGAAACAGCCGTGATCATAGACCACAGTAGAGTCCTCAGTCATGCACAAGAAGAAAAAACAATGGCGATATAGTAGACCAGAAATATTGCACAGCAATATTGCAAAAAGACTTCCTGAGACTTCATGGGGACGTATGCGGCATGTAAAGTTTTAGTGTCTGTGGAATGTGAAAATGCAGTGTCCTTGGCTTTTGCCAGATTGTTTCTTCTTGCCCTGTTTGTAAGCTTAGAGTCTAAAATGTTTGCTACATACCATGCTAATATCAATGAACATTAAATTAAGCTTCTAAAGTTATAGGAGAGAATGGCTCCAGGCTAGGAGTAGGTGCGTCGCAGGTGTCTTTGCATCATACCAGAGGCATGCAAGTTAAGAAGGTTACACAGAAAATATATCAATCCTCATCCTACAGTGTGACCAGCTCACAGTGTAGTGTGTGTGTGGGGTTTTTTCATGTTCAAGAAAGATCTTTTCTGTAGATTTCAAATCCTGTATTCAGTTGGATACATTAAAAAAATTTTGCACTGAAGCAGCAGCTCACAAAAGAATGCCTTTGCCTCACTAAGCAGCTTGTCATCTATATTTAAAAAAATAAAAACATAAAAGTAACACTTCAGTATTACTCAAATATGCAATTAAAGCTGCCCCGCATGACCAAAATTTCCATTTCTACTGATATATATTAATCTTGACATATGTGAAAACAATAGTTTTGTGTCTAGTACAGGCTTTGTCTGTACTGAAAGCATATTGTACCTTTTAATGGAGTAGTACTACTTTTCTGTAACATTTTATATCCACTAATTCTGTGTTGTCTTTCCCACTCTTGCTTTTCCACATCTCTCTGTTCCATCTACTTGCTTCCCAGGACACATGCAAATTAGGTTAAGTGTAATGTGTGGTAGAACAATTAGGTTTTAATAGTAAATATTTTGCACGCTCTTTTTTCCCGAGGCACAGTTTTGCTCCCTATATATTTTAATAATTATCTTCTAAATTTACTTCCTACATTTGCGACCTTTTGAGTCTGTGACTGCCTGATACATTTAGAGTGCTGATGGTGAGCTACAGCCCTACCCTGCACCTAGTTCCTTGAAGACTGGATCCTCTGCCAGAGCATCTCCTATACTGGCCACAGATTTCCTGCATCTCCAATACTTCAAAAAGCCCCAGTAAGTTAGTTTCCACTGTTTCCACAGAGGGTCAAAGTAAAAGGATTGCAGGAAAAGTAACAAGGGGCTGTGTTTTAAGGTGTAATCAATGCCACCCCACCCCACTCCCTCCCACCCCCCACCCCCAAATCCAGCACTGAGCTGTGTTTAATTATTTTGTTTTTCTATAGATGGTTTATTGAGGTACCAAAGTACGCAAGTCCATAAAACTCAAGTATATTTATTCAAATACTTCTTTCAAAAGGGGAGAAAAGCTATGACAGACAAAACATGTGATTGCTAACAAGAGCTCATACAACTTTCAAAATGCGACGTGGCAGGCATCTCTTCACACTCTGGGCAAATGGCACATGGTACCGGGAGACATTAGGTTTTTAAAAGTGAAGTTAAACTGATAAATTAGACCTCATTTATTGAACAGCAGTTACAGCCAATTGCCCAGGGAGTCATTTGACACCTTTGAAGACCCTGCTAACTTAATTGGTGATAGTTTGGGGGCTGAAGGAAACATTTAAGCCTGTAGCAGCAGGACACCGTGTAGCATGAAAATGGAGAAGACAGACATTCTCACTGACAAGGGGAGTCATATATAGATTTTTGTGTCCATTGTTTTCGCTTATTTGTGTGTGTGCTTTACTCAGTCAATCAAATATAATTGACACCACTGGGTTCTGTTGTTTTGTGGATGACAGGAGCTAATGCAAGGGAAAAAAGCTGGAAGTAAACTTCCCTCTGAAAGGCTGTGTAAAGGTTTTTCCACTGGGCTTGTGACATTTTTTGCTCAATTGTATTAATTGATGTAGTGACAAGGCAGTTGGAAAGATGATGGATACTGATCACTACACTTTTTTTTTTTTTTTTTTTTGTACTATCTGGGCATTAACATTAACTCTGCTTTTGTGTTAAGTGGCAGGAATGCAGCCAGTAAGAATGTACAATGAAGGTTTAAGCACCTGCAGACTTTGTTTATGGGACTTAAACAGACACGGCGGTAGATTACTACAGAATGAGCCAGGGCTGTTGCCTTGGGCCAGACTTCTACTCAGGACACACATGACCCCACCTTGAATTTTCTGTTCCATTTTTTCCCTTTTGTTTTGGAGACCTCCAGATATACCAGCTCCTTGCATCAGCTCAAAAGACATATTTATTTAAAGCTAAACTGGATCTCCCCTAGATTTAAGGTATCTCCAAATTCAGGTTGGAAACTGAATTGCCTGAGTGAGGTGATAGAGGTCGTCAGTAGATTATGGTTCCTACAGTTAGTTACCACAGTTAGGTGGAACACTTCCAGCTCTGCGGAATACAAGTATGAGTGATTCCTGGATTCAAGGTACGATGTTGTAACCACTCTGCACCTTTATGTGAGGATGCTGATAAAATCACGCACAAATTTAATATTCTGCCTCATGGCTTTCCTCAGAGGACACTGTAGCCCCAGCACAAAGGAGATGCCCCCATGTGCATATGACCAAGAGCAGAGAGAGCAGGAATGTGGTAAGGCAAGTAGCTTTGCCTTTGAATACAAATGTTTCATCCACGCTAACACAGACATCAATCAGTTTCCTAAAGGACATCATCTCTGGAGTTGGCTTAGTATGTAAATTGCATAATGATAATCTTAGTTTTTCTGAAAAGACAACAAGGTCAGTTCCTTGCTTCTGGTCTGCATTCAAAGAAGGTGGCTAAAAAGGGAATTTGTAAGAGTCCAAATTTCTAAAAGAGAAAATCCGAGGCCTTGCCACAAAAATGTAACTACCGCTGTGAATCAACGTTAGGGGGAGCATAGGTATCATCTACCAACACACAGGTCAAGTGCATATCGAACCAGTCATACTCTTCCATTTACTCATTGTCTGTGTCTGCAGTTACTAGGCTGGGATGATTAATGCATTTCATGTGTTAACATCATGATTAGAAACTTGGCTTTAAATGTCCCCCCATCTTCTTCTGGATCCTATTACCTATTACTGGCTTAAGAACTACAGATAAGAGGGGGCATTGCCCAGAGAAAGTTGTCCCCAAAGATCTCATCCAGATACAATATTTCATGAGGAAAACTCAGGGAAATTCAGGAAAATCAAGGCTTTTTTAAAAATATTTATTCCCATAGGTGCCTCTATCCCACAAATATTTGCTTTAGCAATTTGAAATAAAAGAGTTGTGTCCACAGTTTATATGATCTGAATTCACCTCCTCCTCTATCACTGACACTGTGTATGATGGTGGAAATCTAGAGTCAGAGACACAAAAGGACTTAATATCTTGCTCCTTCTGGAAACACTCAGTACAAAGTAAAGCACGGTTTTTCCCCCCTAATGCAGAAAGCCACAACTGACTAGGGGGAGTCCAAGTTAAGTGAAATGAAATAATGTGGAAGAGAGAGACTCAGCTCTGCTCTTCTATGTGAATTAGGGAAATGGGAGCACCTCTTTTAGCCAGAACTGTAGCCAGGTACAACCTCCTTTCTCTAGATTTTTAACCCGATTCTTCTCATAAAACATGCTTCATTAGTACCTTGGCTCACAAGAAATGGTGCCTGGTCATGGGTTCACTGTGCTCCTCTCTCTGATGTGGAGCAATGTTTTGTACCTGGACTTGGGGAAGAATCATGACCCCAAGTCTGTAGGACACTAGTTGGATCTTGACCCATTGGCCCTTGCTTGAGATGTTTCAGGAGTGGTGGATCAGGCCAGCATGGATCCTGTCTTTTGCTGGTGGTGGACATGTGGGAAGTCATTCTCCTCTCTGAGCAATGAGCAGGTCAGTGCCAGAACTTGTCTCATTTTGTAGCAGCAAAAGCGAGTTAAGAGTTTTACTGGTAGACATGTGAGAGTTTGGAGACTGTCTCCTTTTGTATTTGCAGACTGCAAAATTATTTTACCTGTGTTTCCACAAATCCCCAGGAAAACTGCAACAAGGAGAATCCATAGTTTTCCTGTGATTTCAAGCTTCACAAACTTTCCACTTGGGATGTCTTGGTGTGCCTGATCATAGCACATAGTGTGCAATGTGTGAGTCGGGTCTCCTGCAAGGGCAGGTATCTCTAGAAAAAAGGTGGAATTGCAAATTAAGTGGTAGATAATCAAAAGCAGATTCTAAACAATGTCAGTGTAGAATAGTTCTGTCAAAGAGCAAGAAATTCTTCCTTGTTATTTCTTTGGTACATATTAATGCAGTTTGCCCATTTGGAAAGTGGAGATCCATCAACACAAACTTGTGGTGACTTCAAAGCATTTGACTGTTATCATTTCTAGTCTCATTTAAAAGTCAATAATAAGCTGTATACAATTAGATGGTATAGGTATTTGTACTGTGTACTTTTAGTTTACAAGCTGGCAGGAAATGAAGAGCCAGCCAGAGATGTATTCCTGCTTGAAGAATTCCGAGTAGCTATCAAATGAAGAGCCATGAGTTTCACATTTCATTGAAGGAGAGAGCTGTCGACCAACCAGTGCAGACTCCTGGTGTAAAAATTGGTATGTTTGCATACCTATGGAAAGGAAAACCTGTGTTTTTATTAAGAGGACTAAGGTCAAGTAAGAGGGTTAAAGACACCACACTTCAGCAAGTAAGGAAGGGAGGAGGGGGTGAACAGCAAGTCATCTGAATGAGGGAAGGGGACACTTTTTTGACAAAGCCTTAGCGTAAGAAGATGATTTGCTGTTGTTGCTGATTCTTTGACTTATGTATGGGTAAGCATTCTGCCTGGGTTTAGATCTTATGGACAATTGCTATACTTAGCCTGCTTTGATTAGAGTCTTAGTGGAACTGGAAGACAACACGATGTTACTTGCCCGGTGAGGCTATAAAATTGGGCCCAGGGACACCTGAAACATTTCCGCTCCTCAGCCCTTCCTCTGCACACTAGCCAAAGGAGATTAGACAATCTTTTGAGCTGCACAGGCCACAGGAGACTGGGCATCACAGGGATTAATGGAGGCAGAATTTTCCCAGTGACTGTTGATAACACTGAAGGCTCACTGCATGGAATAAAATACTGGGACTTTGGAGGCTCACAGAAGATGTGTCACCTTTATGAAGATGTGATTTTCTTGCTCGTGTAAGAATTTGTAGAATTATGAGGAAGCCAAAACTTAGTATCTTGAAGGAAGACATAAAAGTTAAAATATTCACCTCATTAAACAAAAACTGCATGATGAGACTTTCAATTTTGAGGTCAAGTTTATCTAAAGCATTTGAATTTCAGTAATTGCAGCAAGCTTTCAGTCATGTCCCTGTAATGTTTAAGAATATAAAACATTCCTCCAAATACACATCCTCCACATTCGGATGGAGTATGACACAAAGAGAAGATTTTCCTGAGACAACATATACAGCAACCTGCTGAATCAAATCTGGAACTCAGTTGTTCCAGAGCCAGTGTGAAGACATGTCCTTTGAAATGTAGTGTTACTTCAAGTGGCTGATCCTTCCAGGGAATTATTATATTATTGCCCTTGTAATTTAGCAGATAGCTTCTAAGATGTATAAGCAGAACCAGCCATTTTCTGCTGCCAGGGAAAGCACCGCATGGCTGGAATTGTGGTTTTCTTGCAAGTGCCACTTGCTGTGAAGTCCCCTGGAAGTCTGGCAGTACAGGTCTACCGAAGACAAGGACCTACACAGAAAGGATGATTGAGACATACACAGGTGAAATGGGGTTTAGAACAATGTTTGTTATTACTATCTTTTCCCCTTTAGATCCCTTTCAGATACTTCTGAAAGTACTGGTGTCACCCTGGAGTTGACCTTGCTAATAAATCCTTCAGAAATTTGAAAATATATGTATCTATTTATGTTTCTGTCACGCATTGTGTCATGATACAAAGTAAAAGCATGGCTTGGCATCACTGAAAACATTTGTCAGTGGACGTTTTGTTCCATTTCAGCTAGAGATTTTTGTTCTATACAGCCTTGTATGAACAGAGAGCGAGTTCCTTTCAGACATTCCTGGAACTGAAATAACTCCACAGTGTTAGTATGAACAGTGTGAAACAAATGTACAGATACTTCCCCCTGCAGATGTTCTTAATTTTCTGGTTAATTCTCCCGATGTAATTATGGCAGTGTGGGAAACTTTGACAACAATGGGTGAGTCTGTAGTTAACATCTTTCCTGTGTTTCATTATGAGGTTGGAAATACTCCTCTGAGCTAGGAAGAGAAAACACAGTACAGCTTGGGAACTGTGGTGCTAGAACCTGCTATCTCTTCATAGTTGAATGGGTTCTACTTTCAATTAATAACCAAGAAAACAAAAAAGGTGAATACTGGTATTTCTTATTGAGGTGGTGAACATCCTATCTTAAACTTCATTACAACATTTTTTTCCAGTTATTCTTTGTTTGTCTGCATGGTAATCTGTTAAGTCCTTAAGATAAACAAAAAGTGGAAATCCTTATGCTAAAAATTTGAAGGAAGACTAAATTCATTCAAAACAAAATGTCTCCCAAAGTATTCAATAAGCTGTCACTGTCAGGAACAGTGATGCCTTTAGGAAACCTCACTAATGCATGGTACAGTTCATCATTCAATGCACCATCCATCTATTGAAAAAAATCCATCCATTGTTATTTATTATTTTTCTTGAAGTATAATGATTGCTTCACAGAAGACACAGAAAAACATGACATTTATTCAAGGGGCTTTCAGTGTAGGCTTCAGCTGTATCACAATAATTGCAGTAAAAATAGAGGCAGAAATGCATTTATCCCAGCAAAAAATTACACGTGATTCTTCAATGTATTATTGAGGAATACAGTCTCATATTGCTGTCAATCCCTTCATGCTTCATATATGCTATAGCTCCTGATCAAACAACATCTTTTACTTCCAAACCATCATTTGCATACGCCTTAATATTATCCTTTGGATGCACATAATATGTAAGTCATACCACCATGGAGATAGATTATGGTGCATGTTAGATAACTACAAATCTACCTACAATTGTTATTTCAGTGTTGCCTTATCTGTGTGTAATTGCAAGTGTGTGTTCGGTGTTTGTGCAAACCCAGATTTTTCCATTTATTATCTAGGCAGATTTGCAGGAATGGAAAAGCTGTAGTTCTCTTTTAGACAAATTCGATGAGGTTGTACTGTGTGTGGCATGTGCAGAGATCCACTCTTCCATGCACAGAGATGCTCCTAATCTACGTGCACATGCCAAATGAACTCACGATATTTCATACTACTCCTTTTAGGTCTTCAATAGGTAAATTTTGTCTTAAGGTACACAGGGATCTTGACTAATGCCCACTGAAGTAGTGGATGTAAAACAAACAGATGACAAGATAAAGAAGGCTGTACCTTAGCTGCCCATTGTATCATTAATGCCTTGTGGCATATCTCCAGGTTTTGTCATGAAGCTACCACTGCATCATTTCTTCAGTTTACCACCCATAGCACAGCTGAGTGTTGTCCTAGACTCAACTCTCTTGCAGTAAATGGTATGCCAGTTGGCTTTTTAAATATACCCACTATTGAGATGCCTGTGTAATTAGGCTTTTCTAATCAGTTTATCAGTAAGTAGTGCCCTTTCCTACTTCATAATTAACATCTAAATTATGCACATTAGCTCAAGAATTTAATAAGGCCTCAAAGGATCTAGGTCTGGAGAGTGCATCAAGAAAATAATAAATATTTTAAGGAGTAGCATGTTATAAAACATTATGTGCATGTGGAGGTTGTAATGGAAGTGCATTATTTTTTATAAAGTCTTGGGTTAAATACTCTGAAATCAGCATACCTGCAGTATAAAATTCTGTATTTTGTAGACCACAGCTAATCACAGCACTTCGCTTCTGCTTTTGCACTCATAGCCAAAGCAGGTGCTTGGATGTATATGCAAATATCTTAAAGTTAATGGCCGTGTATGAATGCAAGCAGTTGCCAAAATCAGCTGTGAAATCAGAACCTTCTTTAGTAAATAAATGAAAGAACAGCTTTTGCACAGATTTCCTGACACTTTTTTACTAAACTTATTCTAAAACCCAAAGTCATTTAGGCAGAACAATGAAATGTAGTAACATCATTAAAACAGAGAAGGGTCAGGAAACATACAATGAAGCTGAGCCTTTCAGTGGGTTCTCTTACCTTTTTGCTTTTTGCTGAAGCTACACCACTGTCATATAGGTCTAAACTTTGTTTAATCACCATGTTCATATGTATGCTTGAATTTGCCAAGCAGGATGACTTTTTCAGTCATGATTTAAACCAGCATACTGGATCAATGCTGTTAGTGGTTTACATCAGTGGAGAATGCTGCCTGTACTGTGCAGTTGGCATGCTAAAAGAAAAAGCTAGGGTTTTCTTGAACTCACTACGTTGTTTGCCACAGTGGGAAGCAGAAATGTAGGGCACATCTTCTTTAACACTTTCATAGACGAATGAAAGTGTGGCGTGCCAGGAATACTTTACACCAGACACAGAATTTGTAGGGTTGACTCTAGCTTTTGAGACCAGCTCTTTCACCAATCAAGTGTGATTGTGCTTGCATGTTGGAATGAAGCCAACAGCATTCTTGCAGGGCCTCCAGGGGCTTGTGGTTTTTATTTTCACAGTAAGAGACCAAAAAAAAAAAAAAAAAAAAAAAGGCAGAGCAAACTGTTGGTGTGGTTATCCAAAGTTTGTTTTCTCTTTCTGCTTATTGTCCTGTAATTGTTTCTTTAACCCACTCTATTGATCTAGGGAGGGGAGGCTTAGTGCTGTGCCACAGTCACCAGTTCCTTGGGGAAAGACTAAACAATCCCAGAAAAAGAAGGCTAAGTAAAAAAAAAAACCCTGAAGATTGACTGGGGGCCCTAGTGAATTCATTCTTACACCAGAGCATCATTTAAGACTATGTTCTTCCATCTACCTTGTTTGCAGTAAATAGCTGCCCATTATGTCAGGTCAGGCAAGCGCTGTGGCGTCACAGCTCAGCAGCTGTGATCAGCTTGCCAAGCGTGCAGGGGATGGCCTCTGGGGAGCAGACGCATGTGTCAAGTTCTTGAGCTGTCAAGGCTCAAAGCGACAGTTTATCTGGAGGGTTTAAAACATCCTTGCAAAGTTTCCCCTTATTCCCTTCCCCCCTCCTCTTGTTGACAACCTGCTTGAAAGAAGACAGATGCTGGAGCAGTTTTCTTTAGACTTGTTTAATTCCACAAGGTGCAATGCACCAAACACAATTCTGTCCGTCATTTAAGAGGCCAAGCTGAGAAGGTAGACACCTTGTTGAGAGAGGGCAAGGGGTCCTTTATGCTAACACGAATATTTCTAGATGAGTTTGATGTTGTCATTGTACCTTCCTTATGTTCTTTACCCATAGTACACCAACTACCTTAAAGTTCTTAGAGTAACCAAAGAATTGTGTGTGGGGTAACATTTTTCAAGCCACTTTTCAACCACATTTAGTAGAATATTTTAGAGCCCTTTAACACAGCATCAAGTTATCAATACGGCATATTTTTCCCTTGCATCATTTTAGCCTTAGAACACAATAGGGTTGACTGCATATATGTTTGAATTAAAATAAGATTCATCTTGTAAACAGAGCTGAATCACTTATAAGCACATATCTTACAATGACAGTTTCATATTACCATCACCTTTGCAGGCTGATTCTGTTCATGGTACAAATCCAGAGCCGTTTGTCTCAGACATTATGACCAATAGAGTATGTTTTAAAAATATAAATTATCAGTGAAAAAAAAAATCTGTACTCTCTTTGTAGTTTGTCATCCTTTGATCACAAGGAAGCGCATTTTCACTCAGGGCAAGAATTTTCTGCTCCTGAGTGCCTTTTGCCACACATGAAACATAATTTTTATATTTGCTTCCTAAGTTGCATCAGGACGAGGGAAGCATACTCTTTCAAGACATCTTCTCTCTTGTACTGTTCTTCCTTTCTGTCTTCTACAAATATAATCCAAACAAAATGGGAAACCTTCAAGACAATCCTGCCATTGACCATCTCCATAGAACAAGAAAAGTGATAAAAGTAGTGAAGAAAAGCTGAAACATTCCTTCCTCACCACCACTTTTGCCATGCTTAATCTCCTTGAATAACTGCATCATTCTCCATCAGAAGTTACATAGCTTAGAAGGGCTCCCAGCAGGGAGAGGCATAGTTTAAACCAGGGAGTAGGCAGGAAAGTGTATCAGGTTTATTTTCATGCTTTCTTCATTCTTCAGACAGGTTAGGGAGTCCCCTTGAGCTATCTGCAGACACAAGTGATCAAATGCTTTGGAATTCCACATACACATTCTCAAACTCAGGGCTAGCATATTGGCCTGCATGGCATTCTCACATTCCTGTGTGATTTCCCAGTACACATCATGATGCATATGCACCCAGCACTGAACAAAAAGGCACTTGCTCATCCTTTAACATGTAACCAGTCAGGTTTGGAGTTAGCATCACAACTCTGTGGTAGCTCTGTTCAATTTGCATCTTGCAAAATTCTGTCCAGAATACCTCTTCTCACAGAAGCCATATGTTGTAACGTTGTAACATCCATCTACCCTTTGGTACCTATTTCTTCAGAAAGGGAAAGCTCCCAATAAGCATATTTGCAAAAAAAACATCAGCTAATGTCTGAACCTCTTCTTAAAGGTTCCTTGCTAAACATCTTTAGGAGGCCACGATCTTTTTGACTGATTCCAACTGATTTTCTTCTGATTTCCACACAAATTCAGCTAAAAGAAACCTATACTGACCCTGATAGCACTATGAATGTCATCAAATCTATTTCTCTGGTCTAGACAGTTTTCTGTGCCTCTCCCAATTTTCTTAAACATGTTATGTCAGATACTGCATCCAAACCTGAATTGGCAGGTTAGTTACTACCAGCAGGGCACTGTTAATATCACGCAGATATAGCAGAGAATGCCTTACAGTAGCACCAAGCATTACACTCCTGACATGCACCTTGCTGAACTTGTAGCATGCTCAGCCTGGAATTGAAGACAAGGAAGCTCAGTCACTGTGATATAAGTAATTTTTCTTTTCCCACAATATCAGCAGGCTGTTAAGGTTATTTTTGAAGAAAAAAAAAAGATTGATATTAATTGTTACTTATTGCTCGATTGCTTTGCAAATCTTTTGTAGTCATCCCCTCTACTTTTGCCTGGCAGCTTACCAGACGCTGGATGAGCATCTGAGGCTCCTTCAGGTCTGTAAACTGAGCCTGGATGTCACAGCACAGAGAATCCACAATATAAGGTCTCTGAGCAAGTTTCCACAATTGAAAAAAGAAAAAAAAAAAAGCAGGAAAGCAAGCTTCTTCAGCAGTAAAATTTTACTAACAAGGCAAGAACATACAGTAGCTTCTACTGTCCTTAAATCTATGCTTAACACACATAGACTCAGTGGATGGAGCACCAAGTCACAAAGTGAATATTTGGAGTTACGTCTGGGTGTGTGATCTCCAGGTGGTACTCTGTGCTGCTTGGGAAATCTTGTTTCTGTGCAACTGCTTCACAAGGACAGCACAAGCTGGCCTTCCAGAACTAAACCTACATTATTTTCAGCCCCAGCCATACCCTTTCTTATCTGTCCTACTGCATAACGAAGCACCAATGACTGGTATTCTTCCTGCCTTTTTTTTTTTTTAATCCAGCATCCTTAATCTTTTCTTCCACTAAGTGGCTGCACACTGTGAAAGAAAGACTGACATAAATGGAGCACATGTAACACTCCATGTTAAAATTTCTTTACATCCTTTGCATAAACTGGTAAGTGGCATAGAATGCTTATGAGGCACTTAACCATTTTTTAATGCAATGAAAAGTGTGAAGGATGCATCCTAAGCATAGGGCTATGCTCTGAATAATGAAGAGAAGAAAAAAATAAATTATTGAACATGCTTTCTTTCTCTGCACTGAATAATAAAATGAACCTACAAAAAATATGTGATCATATACATATCACTGGTTGGACAACCTCGCGGCTAGCATATCAGACTTTTGAGGCCATGACGCACTATTCAAACATGACATTATTTCAATAAAGTTTTTTGCCTATAATACAGAAAATGAGCAGATAGTTTGTAAAGAAGATGATTTTTTCTTAAATGGCTTTCAAATGAGTCTCTATGGAGAGCACTGTTTGTTCATACCACATAGGAAAGCAAGAGTTAGATTATAGAAATTGCCAAGTACTGTGGTGATTGATTAATGCATATTTTAAAATTATTTTTTCCTATTACATTGAAATCAATAACCTCGATACAACTCCTCATGACTTAGATGATTCCAAAATTACAATTTTTCTCTCTCTTCTACGTCTTCCAGTAAACTGAGACAGTGATAAGGTTAACTATTTTATGTGGCATTTAGATTTGTTTTTGACAGTGGCCTGTGAACAGTGACCTTGCTCTGAGCAACCCATGATCATGCCTTTTGAAAGAGCTCTTCTCTGTTGTTTCATGACAGCTTTGAAGGATATATCACCATCATCAGAAAACCTTCTTAAACGTTGAACACTGCCTTTTAAAAAGATGTACTGGATCTTAAATAGCAGAAATGTAGGGATTTGGCTTTCTCCACTAAACCCCAAGATTTCAGAGATGGTAAGAGAATCCAGGATACCACTGTTAGGATTCTGTTAGTGTCCTACTTGCTATACGATTCAGCGGAAACTTTCTAAGCCATCCTTTAAGATACCAAGTCTCTAACCACTTCAGGAATGCTCAGAATTATAACAAGGGAGCACTTCAATTCATAGAAATGGGCTGCAATCAGGAAAAGAAGATTTATCAGAATGTAAGTCTTTAAGCGCTTTTTTCCTGTTAAAATGCATCAAACTGAATAACTGAGCCGTATTATTGCTATTCAAGGAAAATTTACCTAGTGATTACAAAATGTCATTAAGAGGAAAATGATTTGCTGTAAAAGTCTTTCCCTGATGAAATGTGTTGACCTAAATGATATTCCTCAAAGGTAAGTTAGAGTGTTATGTGATGTTCTTCTATCGATTGTTGATTCTCTGTGTACCTCTGGGACCAGAAACCACAAAGAAATGTTTCGAAAGGAAAAAGAGTGACCTTTTCTATGGAGGCATTTTAATACTATGTGATGCTGAAATAAATAACTGAAAATATAACAAAGCAGGGAAAAAGTCTTTGTGGAAAAAGTAGGCTTTCTTATATATTCAGGATGAAGTCGGAGTTGTAATACAGCAGATGCTATTCACACTGAAAGCTGTAACTTCAAACCAGCCTTTCATATTCATGCACTCAATATTGAAGAGGTAAGGTGAAGTAGTAATCTTTTGCATAGAAAGCATGAAAGCCCCATGGGGTGATAAATAAAATGTTGCATCATTGTCATAGTTGAGAAACAGAAGTTTCTACAGTATTTTTTTTTCAATTTCTTACATATATAAAAAATATTATCTGGTTTTTTTTTTTTTTTCAATATTTCAGTCAAAAATAGTGGTATCATTTATCAGCCAAGCCTCCGTTCATAACCTTAAAAGAAGACACTTGGTAGATACTATAACAGTAGAAAGACATTAAACATACATAACTGAAATAACTTGAAGATCATGATTACTTTTAGTGCAATATTTGAATCGTGTTAAAGGAAAGCTTATTTTTGGCCATCTGTCAGGCTCACTTATTTATGCTAAGTTGCATACGAGCCTTCCAGGGAGCACCATGTGACTTATTCTTCATCAGTTTCTTTATGGTCTAAAGAGAACTAAACAATCCATCCTAAGCCTAATGTATTCCAAATCCCGAGAGGAGGAAGGAGGGTAAGTGTGGATCTATAGAGGGTTATGACCTTTAAGAGAACTCCAATTACAGGTACTGTGGGTAATTTCTCTTGGATCTTTACATGCCTTGAGACTAAGTAGTTGCTATTCTCATGTTCAAGATATGGCTATATAAATTAACATATAACATGAAAGTATTCCTAAACATTTTATCTGGAATATATTTTGGACTTGCTATTAATGAATCATAGGAACAGTTTAATACTGAAAATCAAACACAGCAGAATGGAAATAACAAGGAATTTATATTAAAAGGAGCTTTTGTAACACAGTGCAAACAGAAATATATTTTGTTTATACAGAATATTCCACCTGTGTTTCGTATCTCGTTATTGCTACATTATAGTAGTCATAAAATTGAGTAAATTGAGATCAGTATGTAGTATTAAGAAAAATTCCTCTTTTCTTTTTTTTTTTTTTTTTTTTCTTTTGGCCTTAGAGAGAGAACTGGTTAAATTGTTTCCAGGTACTTAAGTTTTTCTGCAGATGCTTCAACGGAGGAGGAATGTGGGAAAGGGGATGTTCTCTTTGTCTATTGGAGAAGCTGGCTGCAAGGGAGGAGGAGGAACAAGAATGCCTGGCAAAGGAGAGCACTGTAGAGCAAAGTGGGGTTTTGATACCAGTCAGAAATCTTCCCAGCATCTCCAGGGTTTTCTTGTATTGAAGAGATGGATCAGGCCAGCAATACAACACCTAGCCAATTCTTCTTCTATCACACCAGCCATATGCCTGCTCTGTTGCTAGATTTTCCCCTCCAGATAGCTATCCAGGTTAGTCCACTTTTCACTTAGGCGCTCAGCTAAGCTCCAGCACACCTCCCCACAGCCCACTTGCGTCTCCCTGCACAGGAGTAACACCAGCACATCTGTCACCCCCTGTCAAATCCCACTGGCCAGAGGTCCCTGAGCAAGAGGTTGTCTCGGATTCTGCCTGCCGGGGAGGCCGTAGCAGCCACCCTCCAGCCATGCAGCCTTCAAGTCACCCTCCAGCCCTTACACCTTGCCCTTAGTCCTCTCTACTCTTACTGGAGGAGATATCTCCTGCAGAAGCAGTTTTGATGGCTGTTGCCATGTTCAGTGGTAGTCACTCTTTCAAGTGCTGACACAAGTTTATATCATTCGCACATTTTGTCTTTTTTTCTTAAGTTTTATCTTCTTTTACAGTACCATGAATGTTACCACCTGTTTTCTCAACACTACAGAATATTTGCACTGTAAGAATTGTCACTGCCTACACAGTTGCCTAGTTTTACATTTCTTAGTGTTCTATGAATTTTTTCAAGATTTTAATGCACCTTTGCTGCCATTATTTTCCTTTAATGTTTGTACTTTTTTTTTACAATCATTGCCTTCATTTACTTTTCCAGTTTGCTCATGCAATCAGTTTGTATTTGATTTCTTTTCTTATCTCTTTGCATTTGATATCTTTATTTGCACAATTCATACCAATTAAATGTTTCCAGTTCACCGCACCATTTGAACAAGCAGCCTGCCTTCTAGGTGAGAGTCTCAGGCATGAAGGAGTATTAAGATCTGTGCAGAGCCCATTGCCTGCCATGTACAGCCAGTCACACTGTAAGGGAGAAGGTGGAGGGGAAGAAATGACAATAAGACACGAGCAAACACAGTTGGGGGAAACACAGAAAGAAGGAGCTACGAACTCAGAAAATTTGAGATGCCAAACATTTCAGGTTCCCTACAAAACAGACTTTTCCTTTAGACTTAGACTTGGACTTTTCTTGCTCTCATAAGTAGCAAAGCAAGGAAAATGGGTTCCACCATTCCCCCTTGAGTGGGATGATCCCATCCTCCATTTGCTGTAAAACATAGTGAAAGAAATTTCATTGACTGAGGCAGTCTTGAATGCAATCCAACTAGGCTCCCACCTTCCCCTTCAGACCACCAAATGCACCTTGCACTGTTACGCAGAAGTCACCAAGGCAGTCACTGAGGTCCCTTGACAAGGTGCCTTGATGAATGTGAATTGCTTTGTGAAGCAGGGGACACACGAAGGTGGCATTGCCACAACAGGTAAAAACTTCACAGTTTTCTTAATGTTCAGGTCTCCTGTGGCTGTTACCAGCAGGTCTGACTGAACACAGCCCAGCTAGAGCTGTGTGACACACAGGTCTCATGCAGCTGTCCGTGCTGCCTGCCACTGACTACAGTCACATACGAGCAGAGATCTCCCATGGTCTGAAATCACAATGGTATGGTAACTTTTTTTTGCCTGGTGAAAATAGGTATATCCCACAGGAGAGCAAACAGTGTTTAGCATCCTGTTCATACCTCTGGTGCAGTCTTTAAAGCCTGAAATGGTCCTTATTTTGGTATGCCCATCATATCAAGACAGTGTGGATTGCAAACAAGAAATGTGTTCTCACAGACTACTAGGAGAACCAATGGCCTTGCTACTCCAAACAGCCCAGGAAGAAACTTGGAGCTACTAGAAGCAGTTGATTGAGACATTTTCCCTTATATGTAAGGGAAGAGTGTGTTCATTCACTGATGCAAAACACAAAAGCCAAGCGAGCCCTGTGAATACTGTCACCTTGCCTATGAACATCCACAACTTTTCATGATCCTCCCCACTTTGTAGCCTGAACTACAGTCACCGAGCATCCCTCTCATGCCTGCACAGATGTGTGGCAGAAGGCCTGAGGAGGCATGTTACCTGCCGATGGGTGTAACCATTGCAAGCCTCTGGCAACAGCATAGTGAGCAGGACACAATCATATACTTGAGGAAAAACCCCCAATAGAATCAATCTAATAAAATAATTTCCTAGAGAACAAACTGGCCATCAAGCTTGCCAGAGCAAGACTTTACACCAAAAAGCCACCTTCCACAGCTGCTTCCTTAGGAAATGAAGGTATTTTAAGTGGCATGCTCAACAGTGGCACAAAAGCCTACCCTGCGCTCCTGCTTATTTCATACAGATCACACCCAGTTTGATCATATCTTAAACTGATCCGTCAAATGATCCAGTGTAATCCATCATCAAACCACAGCGTGCTCAGCAGACGCGTGCTGATTGTAGTTCTGCCTTGGCAATTCTAGCCAGTTGGAAAACACCACCTCAGATTACTGCCTTTCTTACTAGCAAGTGTTTCCCAGAGAAGAAATTAGGTTTTGGAACTGGATTTTCCGAAGTTTACAAAGAAGGCTATGAGATTGCCCCAAGGCCAGTCAGTGTATGTCCTTAGTACCCTCAGGTACCTTTGCTTCAGGTTAACAAAAGCCAATGATGTTTCAGAAGAAGCCACTGATATTTCCTGTTCCCTAAGGTAATATTAATAATATGTTTAAAGTATGTGCCACAAAATTAAAATTTAGATGTAGTAAACACTTTTCTATGGACTAAGAAACGTGACTTCAATTATAGCGAAGAATTGGCAGCTGTGATTCTGGGTACTCTACAGTGTATGCTGTAGATACTGTCACTGGAGCAATCTGACTGATGCCTTTTTGCAAACCAGTACAACAGGTTTATCATCAGACTTAGCTGGATAATCACAGTGAACATGGTGGTGTTCAGAATTTGTATGTACAGGGATCGGAGATCTGTTGGCATGGTTCCCTCCAACATTTTGTCCAAGTTCACCTTTTATTTCATATAAGTTCATTTCATTTGGGAATGGCCTCAACTATTTAAGGTAAAATAAAAAACGTTAGCATGTGTTAGAAACTTTTTATCCAGTCTTGAGCTTCTCTAAGTAACACCAGGCGGAATAACCATTCTAAAGGGAATGGACTATTGTGGACTAAATGGACATGTGATGTTAATCAGAAATTTTGAGCTATAGGATAATTTCTAGATGAACAGATTCTCTTTAAAAAGCTGTTTTACAAAAATAGCGATCATTCATTTACTTTCACATTGTGTAGCCTGGATCTTTTTAAAGTTCTTTCTTCAATTATCTACCAGAATTCATACATTTATAAATCTTATATTTGCTGATGGAATTGTTGAACGTTTCTAATGTTAGATGCTCCATTAGCCTCCCCTTCTGAGCTTTGTTCTAATCTGTAAAAGCAATTTGCAAAGCCACCTTACAACAAAATGAACCAAGTCTCTGTTCTGAAGTCAGAAAAGTTTAACACAGAGGAATCTGTCTGCAGATGGCTGGAAACAAAAGCTTATTTTGGGGTATTTATTAATTAGGTTGTTTTGGCATAAAAAGACGAGAAGGAAGGGGAGAGCAAGATGGAGGAATCTTCATTGAATACCATATTTTTTCAATCACAGCAGAGAGAACAATCTCATATTAGGTACTCTTTAAATCTACAAAGCAGTCTTTAGCAGCCAATGGACTGGAGTCCATGCCTTGAAGAGGATAAATACAGTTTAGTGTTGCCATACAGATCTCTCCCTCTCTTTTTATTTTTTCTTGAGTTGTAACTAATGTTTGGATACATCTTGATAACATCTCTCCCATGTAAGTTCCAGATTGCACAAGATCAGGATATTTTTCAGAGTCACATTTTTGCCTTACAGCAAGGTGTTGATACAATCAAGACTGGCTAGATTACAGGCAATCACAATTTTTTAAAGTCGTGTTTCATATTAACACAATAAATCTATCACCTGAGCCGACAAAATTATACATTGGATAAGATCTTATAGTTTATTTGTTTACAAAACTGCCAGAATGATTTTAAGGATCTTATTTCACTGTGTCCATGTAGACAAAACTGATATAAACTCTGGATAAGATTACAGTTTCATTCTGCCTCCAAGAAAATGTATAGTATTCTTCCTTTCTTGGTGAAGTTGCCGTGGCTTAGTTTTCATCTGAACATCTCCAGGCAGGTGGATGGAGATTCTTTTAGGCAACTGAAAGCAGCTATGAAATTATTTTAATGTTGTGCTCTTTCTTTTTAAGGTGTAGGTACTCATCCTGCACTGCAGGGGCAGGGATGTGGCTGTAAAATGAGCCCATGGGGAAGCAAAAACTGTCATATGAACTAGGAAGGAGGAACAACATCCTCTTGTCTCAGGTAGTGTTTCTTTTCACAGTGGCTTATGGTGGATGGATGAGTGAGAGTTTCTCATTGCAGTCCCTCCTGGGACAGTGTCTGGCACTGGGGACCAGGAGGCTGGTTTAGATGAAGCTCTTTGGAAATCACGGGAATAAATGCATGCAGCAATCAGTGCCCAGCCATGCCTTTCCACTCGGTGGCACGACCTGCTGGTGGTCCTGTTAGCTGGGCAAGCAGTGGGTTGATGCTTTTGTTTCATGGAGCTCGTTACTGCCACTAGCCAAGGGAGCTCAGCACCACTCCAGGTTTGTCCTGGTCATGGCCCATTTTCCTTGTCTTGTAAAAATAACCCAACACACGGAGGTGAGCAGCATAAACATGTTGTTAATGGCTTTGAGAGTATCACAAGGGACAGCTGTGTGTGTGGCAGGAAAATGTTCTTAAGGTGGCTGCAGCCAAAGCTGTGAGGTTAGAGCACACCAGTGGCACCCACAAAAGGAAACCCCTCTGGGAGCACCTTGTTGACCTGAGAAAACCAAAGGCTGTAGCAGTGCATACACTGGGTATGGGTATCTGGCCAAGAGGTATGTGGTGCAGTCTTGGGTAGGTTTTCCTCTTTGGAAAAAAAATGACAGGGCAGAATATTTTAAAAACTCTAACGATAAAAAGCTTTGGATTGCTTTGTTATATGTTGAACACTTACTCAGAATTACAAGTCAGAACAAATGTATCTACCATACAGTAAACACAGGCCTGTATCAGTAATATCAACAGCAATCTGCACTAACAGTAGTTATATTCAGCAATTGATAATTGCAAGTAAATCAGTATTTATCATTTGCTGTCACCGTAGATCAACATGAAATATGTCTTTGTGATTTTTAATTGAAAGTGTTACCAGATGATCCATTTTGCAGTTACTCAGTACAATAGTGAAAAGACAAGACTTTGTGACTGGATGTGTACTCTTCTGCTCTCAGTCTGTATACATTCTTATTGATTCAGGTAATGCATCCATCAGGGAAATAAAAATGTTAGGCCTTATTCAATTAAAGAAAATTACTTTTGTGGCTTTTACATAGTTTTGCTTATTTTTTTCCCCCTTCTGGGAGTCCCATTAACAGGTGTTGGGCTTTGCATTTTATTTGTAAGCAAAAAAATAAAAGCAGAAAGTAACTTCAGTGAATTGCAGTCATATAGAAACTATTGGACAGCACAAATCAAAGATCATTAAGTGAACATCCTTTAAAGTAACATTTAACTTCAGAGAAAAATCAGAAAGCTGGAGGATCTAAAATTACTTGGCTTGAATCTCTGTTGTCATATTCCTTTTGATACAAACCCCTTTGTATGTTCAGAACTGCAGCTGACTGCAAAGCAAGTGTCAGATACAAAAAGTTATTAACTGGAGATGAGGATCAGGTAAATATCTGTAGGTAACTACGTACTGTCAGTCGTAGTACAATCTCACTGACCATATCACATGCAATACGCAGGGGTGGAGGAAGGGATTCAGAATTCTGCAAGACCCAGGCTTGCCACTTGTATAAGTGGTGCAAATCCATTAAATTCAGAGATGACTTTGTACATCTTTGATCTCAATTTCTTGCAAATCTGTTAATGATTGTGTGAAAAGTCCTTGCTTCAACACGCACATTTCCATGCACCTGTGATAAAGGTCTTTTCCAACTTAAACAATTCTATGATACTATGATTATAAAATAGGGAAACATAAGTAGCAAACATCTATATTCCTTGGTTATCCCCATTCTGCTACGGTCTTAGCATTTCTGTGTCTTCCACTTGCCTGGAATTGCCACAAGCAGATTTAGAAGGAGCTCTAGATGAACAGTAATGCTAAAGAAACCAGTTTCTTCACCATATTGAACAGTTTTTATAATATTAATTAGATTCTCACCTGAGATGAACTTTCATTATTCCTATTAGAATTTTCATCCCTCTGCAAATCTTTCAGACTCAAACTACACAACTAAGAGTACCCTGATTTTCCTGTGGAGTTTGTTTTGATAATTTATTCTGAAAGACACTTTCCTCGGGGCGGGGGGATGGCGGGAAGAAAGAGAGAGAGAGGGGGACAAATAGACAAAGAAGGCAATATCTTATAATACCTGACAAACTTCTAATTTCTGCTTGGTTTCATTTGCATAGCAACTTATTACAGATCAGTTACTCAGGAGGACAGTAATTACGTTAAAGCATTAATTTATTTTCAGTAAAAGTGTATCTGTAAATAGCTAGATGAGTACAGAGTGAAAATTTTACCAGCAGTCATCATGCAGCAACTTCCTGTGTATCCTGAAAAATCACTATAGGCTCTTCCTGATTACAGTGGGCATTCATTTTCTTACTTGTAAATTTGTTGCCAAACAAAATTTCTGAACTAAATAAGTAGTTTTCCACACTATTTGCTACATGATGTAACACCGAAAACCAAGCTGAGCCTTTGGACTTAAAAACATAGATTCATCCTCTTAAGATTTTTTCTTCCCAAATGCAATATATATGCCGTTACAAATACATTGTTCACAGATATTACTGTGTTTCACTAACTAAGCTAATTAACTGAGGAAAAAATAATAATAGAGGCTTTAGTAACTGAAGTATATTCTGAGAAAATATCCCCCATTAATGCTACAAGAACAAGCAACTTCTCCCCACAGATGTTAAGAAAAAGCAATAACCCTAGCTCTATCTGTTTGGAGAGAAACTTATGTGTTTCTGGAATGATTAATGCTCCTCATGAGTGAGAGTGCTTTTTCTTTTTGTCCAGATACCTGTCTTAACCCTTGTCACTTTTAAAGAGTATCAAGGGGCTGCAAGTGATCAGGATGGGATGGGACAGCTAGGCAAGTCACAGGAGAGTATGATGGAAAACGAAGAGTGGTTCAGCACATCATTGTTGAGAGTGTGTGTCGTGGATGTATATCTTTAACACAGTTTGATTTGACAACAATTCAAACTTTATTACTAGTATAAGGTAAATCAAAAGAGCTGGATTTTAGCAGCACTTAATGATTAACCAATTTAAAAACTAGCAAGTGATTTAGCGAAGTAGAACAGCAACTTGATTTCAGATTGAAGAATGACAAGATTCACACTAGCTTACTGCAAGGTACCTTAAGTCAAAATACATATACAAACATGAGACATACAGACACACACATGCAGACAAACAGAAATAGTAGGATCCAGAGCCCACCCTTAAACGTACAAAGAAAACACCTTAACTCGGTAGAGAGATGGGACTAAGAGGCCAGCCTATAGTCAAAATTTCCCTCTTTGAGTTTAGGGTAAATATTGACAAAGCATCGGTGTTACTCAACGGGTGACAGTTGAGTCTCGAAGGAGTGGTTCCCACCCAGGCCTCATGTCAGCCTCAGAAGATCCTGAGAAGTGTCCCAGCTCAGGGTTGATGCTGGATGCAGCCCACTGTGATCCAGGAGAGCTCAAAAGGTCTCTTTTTGGATGGCTATTTATGGGGTCCAAGATAATTGACTTCTGTCAGGTACTTTTCCACTTCAGCCTAACTCAAGTGATGTAATGTTTTGGTCTGCACATTTCCAAATCTTGCTGGATCTTGGAGCCTTAGCAACCCCTCTTTGGGCCATGACCAAGTACAAGTGTTCCAGGTCACAGAAGGCTCAGAACGATAGGGACAGGAGTAGGAACCAGCTGTGCCAAGGGAGCATCTCAAGGCTTTGGTCCACTGCAGGAGGTAATTGTTGTAATTGTCCCCAGAGAATAACAACATAGAGCATAACAACATATAGAATAACAACAAATAATGCTTTGATACACTAACTGTCATAATTTGCATTTGGCTCTTCCAGCATATTGCTTTGTGGCCCAGAGAGGGGAGTCTCATCCTGTACTGAGCAGCTCATGCGTGTGTCACGGGTGGGGGTCAAATCTCACCACCACAGCGTGCCAGCTCCACAGCTAACCCGAAGAGATTGTAGTCCTGATTAGGCATAGTGCAGTAATGGAAAACCACCATACTCATTCAGTATTCAAGGTAGGCAGCTGTATAACAATTTGTTTCACAACAAAAAGTTGACAGAACAAATCCAAAACAACTCTGTGTGCATGTTTACATGGGAGGCTATTGGCATCAGCAGTGCATTTGAAGGTGTGCTTCAAGTCCCTTATGCTTTTTGTAACATTTTCAAATTCATTGCTGTCTTCAAGATGACAGGAAATTCAGGTCTGCCTTCCTCCTGGGAGATCTTTATTCACAGACAAGTCAAAAACCCTTGACAAAAGGCAACCAAGGGAACTTGCTGACCTTTTAGCTGCCTGTCTAACATCAGTGCAAGTATTGCTTCCTGATAAAATGAGAAATTCAATTTAAGGGGAAACATAGCAGGTATTTGAGTAGGCTCTCATTTTATTTTACTTCTTGGGCTGTCTCTCAAACAGAAAACAAATGTAAATAAATAGGACTCCATCCTTCATTCTTCATTCCTGTGCAGTTACCAGAGCTAACAATGCTGCACACAAGCATAACATCATTCTTGCACCATTGTCCTCCTCTCTGTTCACTCTCTCGTTCACTCATTTATCTCTTCAAAATAAAACTCTTATTTAGAAACACTATGTTTTCATTATCTCATTAATTTTTTACCTTAATTTCAGGAAGAGAGATCCCCTTCACTGAAAAACCATCAGTACTACCTCAGTTCTTTGGAAATTAGCTGATTCCTCAACCATGGTAAACCACAGTAACTTCCACAGTTTGGAGGACAGGTATAACACTAGCATGCACAAAGCTTGCTGGGTTATAAGGGTGGTCTAGGTTTGTTCCAAGACACTCAACATCTTTTCTGTATGAACCCGTTTTCATCTTCCTCACTTCCAATGAACTAATTGTTTCTAATATGATCAGTCTGAAAGCCTTGAGCTTTCACGTGGAAAGTCTAGGCTGAAGAATGAGTCAGGGACTGGAGCATCTCTCCTATAAGGAAAGGCTGAAAGAGCTGGGACTGTTGAGGCTGGAGAAGAGAAGGCTCAGGGGCATCTTCTCACTATCTCAATGTATATAAATACCTGAAGGGTATATACACTTTATATCCAAAGAGCCAGGCTCTTTTCAATGGTGCCCAGTGACAGGACCAGAGGCAACTGAAACACAGAAGGTTCCCTCTGAATCTAAGAATACTTTTTTGCTGTGAGAGTGACTGAGCACTGGCACAGGTTGCCCAGGGAGGCGGAGGAATTTCCATCCTTGGAGATATTCAAAACCCATCTGGACACAGTCTTGTGCAACTGGCTCTGGGTGGCCTTGCTTGAGCAGGGGAGTTGGACCAGATTACCTCCAGAGGTCTCTTCCAACCCCAGTTCTTTTATGGTTATGTGACGCATGCAGGACATTTGAAGCCAATAGAAAAAACTGAGTTCTTCAAATGACAAGAGATACCTTTTATGTATAGGAAGAAAATGAAAAGAACATGGGTATCCAATTTCAAGAAAGGCAGAGAATGACAATAAAAATGCTTGCATTAATATATTACAATTTGGAAGTAACTCCCTGTTGTATTCTGCCAACCAATTTTTTTCTCTTTAGTAAGAAATAAAAACATTTCATACATGAAGTTACCTTCTCTGCTTTGGTGTATACATAAGGATGTTTTATTTTATTTATATCTAGGACACAAACTATAGGAAAGTTTCAAAAATATGTTCTCTGATGCTTGTAGAAACTAACACACCAGTCTGAGAGGAAGTTGTGGTCTGTTATGAAAAGTAATACCAAAATGCAGAAATGTTGAAGTATGAAGCTTAATCTTAAAAATTTACATCAGGCTTGATTTTTACATATTTATTGCATATCATTGGTGTCATTTCAAATTTATTAAGCTGGTCAACATGGCTGGATTTGGAAGCTATTTAAGAGTTTTTTTCTTATCCTAAGGCTACAACAAAGTAAGTGTCTGAAGAGACAGAGAGAAAAGGCAGATGTCCCAGTTTGAGCCAAGACTTCCTTGTTTTGGAAATGTGCCCAACAGAGTATCGGGATTATTTCATACAAGCTCCATAAACCCGGCATCCTATTGGCTAAAAGTGCAGGTCAAAGGATTTCTTCCGACAGATGCTCCTTAAAACCTGCAGCCAGGAGGAGTCTCCTCCTCTTTGGACACCGGACAGCTTCGGAGAAAGAGCCACAGCAAGAGGGCTGGCTACCGTCCAGGCCGAAAGCCTGCGGCCTGCCCCCCGCCCTGGGGCCTAACTCAGAACTGTTTCTGTCTATCGGCGCCCAGCTCTGTGTGAATTGTTGTGGGACTCAGTCAGCATCTCTCTCGTATCGGGTAAGAGAGGAGCTATTTCTCACTCGGCGAGAATCTACCGCTGGATTCGGACGCGGGGGAAGCTCACCCACCTTCGCGTTCCGGCCACGAGGGCTTCTCCTTTATCCGCATCTGAAGCCGCCGCCGCTTCTGTCAGGAAGACACTGAAAAAGGTCTCCCTGCGAACTCGTTAAAATACTTCTCTAAGCTGTTAAAAACTTTTAATCACTTGGCCCGACACCATTTTGGATAGACGCCATCTTCTGAGCTGCCATCCTGGCGTGACGTCCTCTCCTGGCCTGTGGCCAATTGGCCATAATGGTAGGTTTTTTCCCTTCTCCTCCCTTTGCAGTGTTTTAACCCTTACTGTATTGTTTTCTTGTTTTGCATTTAATATATAGTTGTGTGATATGACAGTATTTTAGAATTTTTATTAAAAGTTTGTTTCAGTTTCCCATCCATATATTCCGAGATTTGAGTTTTGTTTCCCTTTCCCCTCTATCAATAAGGGATTTAAGGAGCGTTAGGGACCTTGAGTTTTACTCCGAAACTCAACCCCTAACAGCAGAGCAAGTCTGTTACTGCACTCGTAAAATTATTCACACTGTACTATCTTTTGGACTCTTTCATGGGCACCCCCTTGCCGTGGGGAAAGAGCTTGCGTGCCCTTGCGAAGTTGAGAGCTATGCTGGTGGTGGCATATGCCTCCGGTAGGGTCTCCCAAGCCTGACAGGTCTCAACTGAAGGGTCAGACAAAGTGTGTCCACGGGCAGGATGGGCTCACTAGCCTTCGGGCAACCATCCTAGGAGAAGGACAACTCTAACTCCAAACCCGGGCAGATGGAGCTCGTTTAGCCCTGTAAGGCCATCCATCTAAGAGAAGGATACTCTAACCAAACCTACGACCTGAGGACTTCGCTGTCACCGTCCAAGCTCGCTAGGCCCTGGCAGATGAACCTCAGGTGTAAAGGGTGGGGCCAGTCTCGCGCACGCTGCGCCTCACCTAAAAAATCCACCGCGCAGGCTTGAAGGGTGTACTCACGTTTACAAAGCCCTGTAGCGACAGGCAAGGGACGAAACGGCAGGTGGAAAGATGTCACTGGAAGCCGCAGACCCAACCCTGCATGCAGGCGGTTCAGGACATTGGTCGCTTGAGACTGACCCGGGAGATGACAGTCTCGTTCGGCAGCATCCTGAATGACCAAGCAGCCTTTTTCAAGGAGAGCACTGCTTGCTCCACATGGAGAGGGGCCTAGAAAAGGTGGCCTAACCAAAGCTCATCTCCCTTCCAATCCGGTTGGCTAGCCGCGGCCAACGGACATCTTCTTCTGCGGTCAACCAAAGGCAAAGAGACAAAGGCATACACCTGCCTCCAAAGGTGTGTCCAGATTGACACTCGCATGTTGGAACATCAGAACCATGCTCGATACAGCAGACAGTGGGCGTCCTGAACGCCGTTCTGCTATAATTGCTCACGAACTGTCACGACTCAACATCGACATTGCTGCTCTCAGTGAAGTTCGCCTTCATGAGGAAGGCAGCCTTAAAGAACATGGTGCCGGCTACACACTGTATTGGTCAGGCAAACCCAAAACCGAAAGTCATCATTCCGGAGTTGGCTTCATGATTAAAAACTCCATCGCCTCTAAACTTGAAAATTTGCCAACAGGTCATTCCGATCGCATTATCTCCTTACGCCTCCCGCTACACAACAAGCAACATGTTGTTCTCTTCAGCATATATGCCCCAACTCTCCAAGCTGACCCTACAGAAAAAGACAAATTCTACACCGATCTGCGCCGCCTTACTCAAAAGGTTCCTGCAGATGATAAGATCATAATCCTTGGTGACTTCAACGCCCGAGTAGGTAAGAACTCTGAAGCCTGGAAAGGAGTACTAGGCAAGCATGGAGTTGGAAACTGCAATGACAACGGTCGCCTCTTGCTAGAGTTTTGTGCTGAGCAGCAGCTTACCATCACCAACACTATCTTCCAGCAGAAAGACAGCCTGAAAACAACCTGGATGCATCCTCGATCTAAACACTGGCACCTCATTGACTATATCTTAGTGCGCCAGAGAAATGTTCGCGATGTCTGTCACACCCGAGTGATGCCTAGTGCAGAATGTCAAACAGACCACCGCCTTGTGCGCTGCAAACTTAACCTCCACTTTAAGCCCAAACCTAAGAGGGGCGGCATTCTGAGGAGGAGGCTCCAAGTTAACAATCTTCAAACAGCTGCAGTGAGAGACGGCTTCCAGGCAAACCTTCAAACTAGGCTTGAAGACTGTCCCATAGACTCTTCTCCTGAAGCGCTTTGGCAACATATTAAAAATAGCATCCTGCAGTCCTCCGAAGAATTCTTAGGGTTCTCCACAAAGAAAAACAAAGACTGGTTTGATGAAAACAATCCAGAGATCCAGGAATTGCTGGCAAAGAAGAGATCTGCTCACCAAGCACACCTCGCTCAGCCATCTTGCCATGTAAGAAAAGCAGCCTTTCGTCTTGCATGCAGTAAACTCCAACAGAAACTTCGAGACATCCAGAACAAGTGGTGGCTCAACCTAGCAAAAAAGACTCAACTATGCGCAGATTTGGGTGACCACAGAGGATTCTATGAGGCTCTGAAAGCAGCGTACGGACCCACACACCAAGTTCAAAGCCCCCTACTCAGCGCAGATGGCCAAACGCTTCTCACAGATAAAACCTCCATCCTGAATCGATGGTCTGAACACTTTCAAACTCTCTTCAGTGCCAACCGTGTAGTCCAAGACTCAGGAATCCAGCTCATCCCAAAGCAAACGGTGAAAAATGAATTGGATATAGCCCCTACTATGGGAGAGACCCTTAAGGCCATACAGCAGCTGAAAACCGGCAAGGCAGCTGGGGTCGACGGAATCCCACCTGAAATCTGGAAACATGGAGGCCAAACGCTCCATGCTAAATTTCACGAGCTAGTTGTGCGCTGTTGGGAACAAAGCGAACTACCACCAGATCTCCGTGATGCAATCATCATCACCCTGTACAAGAAAAAAGGAGTAAAGTCAGACTGCTCAAACTACCGAGGCATAACTCTGCTCTCCATTGCTGGAAAAATTCTCGCAAGAATACTATTGAACAGATTGGTACCCGCTATCGCAGAAGAACTTCTACCTGAAAGTCAGTGTGGTTTCAGAGCCAACAGAAGTACCACAGACATGGTATTCGTTCTCAGACAACTGCAAGAGAAGTGTAGGGAACAAAACAAGGGTCTCTATGTAACTTTCGTTGATCTCACCAAAGCCTTTGACACTGTGAGCAGAAAAGGTCTGTGGCAGATCTTGGAACGATTAGGATGTCCCCCCAAGTTCCTCAAAATGATAATCCTGTTACATGAGGGGCAGCGCGGCCAAGTCAGATATGGCGATGCACTCTCTGAGCCCTTCCCAATAGCCAATGGTGTGAAACAAGGTTGCGTTCTTGCACCCACTTTATTCACAGTTTTCTTCAGCATGATGCTCCAAAGGGCCACGGCAGACCTCGACGAACAAGACGGCATTTATATCCGATATCGTACCGATGGGAGCCTTTTCAACCTAAGGCGACTGAAGGCCCACACCAAGACCCTGAATCACCTTGTCCGCGAGCTGCTTTTTGCTGACGATGCCGCCCTTGTTGCCCACACAGAAGCAGCTCTGCAGCGCTTAACATCCTGCTTTGCAGAGGCGGCTGAGCTTTTTGGGCTGGAAGTCAGCTTGAAGAAGACAGTAGTTCTCTACCAACCAGCACCACAAGATGATTACCATCATCCCCACATCACCATTGGTGAGTCAGAGCTTCAGCCAGTCCAGCAGTTCAGCTATCTGGGTAGCATCATCTCCTCAGATGCCACGATCGACAAAGAGATAGACAACAGAATAGCAAAGGCAAACAGAGCTTTCGGAAAACTCCATAAAAGAGTCTGGTGCAATAAACACCTGAAGAAAAGTACAAAGATCAGTGTCTACAGAGCCGTGGTACTGCCTACTCTTCTGTACGGGTCTGAATCATGGGTCATCTACCGCCACCATCTGCGACTCCTCGAACGCTTCCATCAGCGCTGCCTCCGCACAATCCTAAACATCCACTGGACTGACTACGTGACTAATGTTGCTGTCCTTGAACAGGCAGACGTCACCAGTATTGAGGCCATGTTGCTGAAAACGCAGCTGCGTTGGGCAGGGCACGTCTCCAGGATGGCGGATCACCGCCTCCCTAAGATCGTGTTCTATGGTGAACTTGCCACCGGCTGCCGCAAGAGAAGAGCTCCAAAGAGGAGATATAAGGACTCCCTGAAACAACACCTCAGCCTAGGCCATATTGACCACCATCAGTGGTCCACCCTGGCCTCCAATCGGGAGATTTGGAGACACACCATACATAACGCTGCTGTCTCCTTTGAGAGCACGCGTAGAATCAAGCTCGAGGAGAAAAGACAGCGCAGAAAGAACCGTGCCTCGACTATACCACCCAAGGAGACCCTCCGGTGTGCTCTTTGCAACTGGTCTTGCCTATCGCGCATTGGCCTTTTCAGCCATCAACGCGCTTGCAATAAGCGTGGGCAAAGCCCTTCCCAAATCTTCGTCCGCGAAGCCAAGCCATGATGATGATGATGATGATGATGACTATCTTTTGGTATTTTGTTATTCATATTAACATCCCTGTTGCAGGTGGTGCTTCTAGGAACAACAATACTTTAGGTGCTTGTAGCATGGATGTATTTCTTGTGGTTTCAGTTTACTGCAAGTAGATAAAATACACTTGGCAACTAGTTGCCTTCTCCCAATCAATCTGCAAAAATTTCTGTCTAATGAATGGAACAAACCAGGAATTCCTATTTCCTGCATTAGGTATCCAGGAATAAACTTACAGCTTGAGAGCTATGTGCTTTCTTAACAACGCTTGCTGGTTATAAGAGCAACACCGTATTCGAGCACATGGGAAACATCCTCTAGCAGAGGAGCACAATTATCTGTCACAGTAAACTGCTAAAATTCCCTGGCACTAAGCAGAGCTGCCAGCCAACACCCCACAAAGCACATAGAACATGCCTGGGAGTGTTCCACACTGGCAGTTCCCATGCAGCCAGCTTGTTTTGCACTTAAGGAGAGATTGTCTACATAGTTATGGACTGTTCTATGCAATTTGGTCTTATTTGACCGCATTTAATGTACTAGCATAGATTCAGCCTCGTATCTGGGCTCAGGCATGGCTGCTGGTTAACCATGGAAAGGAAGTCACCATTCCTGGAGGTATTTGAAAAATGTATGGATGTTGTGCTTAGGGACATGGTTTAGTGATGACCTGGCGGTGCAGGGTGAATGGTTGGACTCGAACTTAAAGGTCTCTTCCAACCAAAACAATTCTGTGATTTTGTAAAATTATAGCAGGACTTGTGCCTTGGCACAGCATTTTTTTGAAGCAGTCTCCTTTTCACTATGTTCTTCCACAGCTCTCTCTACATCTAAGAATCTCACTGCAGTTGAACAAAACCAACACTATAGTAATAATTTTCTTCACATAATTAGTAATATTATATCTGTTGTAAAGATGCATATGGTGATTGAGCAGCCTGAGTGGCCAAATTTTAAGAAAGAGTTGAAGTCTCTGCTCTTCCTTTCTTGTGTTCTCCCCTCTCAGTAAAGCTGCAGTTATGATAGATGTTAATGCAAGAGTCCAAGAATTGCTCCCCATGACACCATCAGCAAAATTAAAACTATTAGGAACTATTTTTTCTTCATGCATGTGCATGATAACAAACATTACCATATAAATACTGCATGTACATGCCTGCAATGCTGATTTTCAGTCCTTCTGACAGAGCTGTGGAGGTATTTTGTCATTAATATTTCAGCTGTGTATTACTGTCCTCCCTGCTTGGGCAGTAGGAAAGAAAAAGGCTTATTTGAAGGAACTTTATGGGAGGCAGGAAAATGACAGTATATCTTGAAGAATGAACTGGAAATGTAGAACAGCCTCATTTCTTCTGAGCTTTCAAAAGATCCAGGTAAATGCTGCAGAGATACCACAGAAATAGCATTTCAGATTGACACCATAGAGCTCTCTAGTATCCCTCCTAATTATTATGTATAACTACATAGCACCAAAATTTTTCAATATGTCATTATCATGAATCTTGGATTGTTGATGACTTTGACAACTAGAATTTGATGACTGAAATGCTGTCTGCATGCTCCATCAAAACATAGAGAGGCTTCTCACTGGAACAAAAAAATCCCTACCCTATGAAATACTGTCTGTTCTGCATTGGTTCAAGGATGATGTATCTCTCTCTCTTTTTTTTTTTTCTTAAGTGTCTGTTTCAGTATACTGAAGATACACTAAGGACATACAACAGTCAGATCTTACCAGCTGTTTCATATTCAGCCTACATATCCTGCTAGGACCGGAAACTGCCCTTTCAGAATGGCCTTATCTTCTGTGTGGATGAAGAAAAGGCAAAACAAATTGTCATAACTGATAAAAATGAGCCAGCTGCCTTTCCAGGGCAAGATGCCTCTTCAGATTTACATTTGCTGAAGTGGCTGACTTTGTGCACTACAGGGCATCCTCCTCCACATACATGTATGTTCTGGTACTGCCCAGAAGTACGAAGTACTTATACTTTACTGCAGCTATGTGTACACAGAACAGGGTCTTTACCGGTGGGAAGGTGGGTCAGTTTGTCAAACTCACACATCATGTACTGCCATGGGTCATCATTCAATCCTAGAAAAGAGGTTTCTGAAACATTTAGAAAAATCAGTTTCTTCAGATGTCAATCTGGAAACAGAAACGCAGAAGTAATAGGATTTTTTTTTTATACCTCTCCAAGATTTTTGCACTTCTGCTCTCTGTTCTGGATGAAATTTTGCTGCTACAGGAAACCCTGATAGTTCAGGTTACATGATCACAGATAAACTCTTGAACTAAACTGTGGAGCTTCTGTCTACTTTTTATTTTTCTAACACATATACCCTACCCTGGAGAACACCAATCAAGATTAGCAGCACAGAATCCCACACCGCTTTAGGAAAGCTAGATGATCACTTCCTTCATTCACACTGGTGTTTCACTTTGGCTAAAAAATGGGGTCATATTTATAGAATCAATTATACTCCTTATATTTTAATTCAACTATTACGCACAACCATACTGCTGCAACACATAAGGGCTTCTTGAGGACCAAGGTCAGATAAGGAAAAAAAATTCAGAGAAAATTACTATGCAAGACCACCCAAAAACATGTGTTTGTTCACTTTTGCTTTTCCAAATTCCATTTGCCTATAGCAGCAATGCAAATAGGTTTTTTATGCAGAGATGCATATCATCTTTTGATAAATTCATATGTGCAAAGTAACCTTTTAAGTACTCGGTACCAAGATTTTAGCTAGCAGCATAAATTCCCACGTAACATTGCCTTCAGCTGTCTGATTATGCTGTTTATGGTAGCTCCATAGGAAAACCTTCCGCAGGGGTGAACTGAAGGACCCTTCTTGAACCTGTAATGGTTGCTATCACTGCAGCGCCCTGGAGTTCTGAATCACTGGTGTGAGAGCACTTCAGTGGCCATCAAAAAGAGTGCATTTTATACTCTCTGGGGATGCAACAGGTCATAGCAGTGCCAATGGTTCTGTGAAGAAGAATTGTTGCTCTACCCCAAAGAACCACAGATATTGCCACGTGGAGTAAAGACGTATTATATAGCAAAGTTCCCTTGAGGTTTTTCTGTTATACAAGAAAAGAAGGTAGTCAGTCATACTGTAAATCTTATTCTTGCCATGTTCTATTCAACAAAAGTCTCAACTTTTAAAATATGGTAACAGTGTCATTATACAATCTGAATTCTACCCAGCTAAACTGTTTTCTAAACCTGCCTGCGGCATTCACTGGATGGAGTAGTTCAGAGCTACTATGTAAAATGTGGCCTCACAAAAAAGATGTCACACAGCAGTCTCTTGGTGACATTAACCAGAGAGGATGCAAGATGTGGATGCATAAGCTGGAATAAGGAGAGTATAGGAAGGACCGAGAAAAGAGGGCAGATGCAGTGATCATAAAACACACTCCGCCTTTACTGGAGTGGCTGAGATGCATTTAATTGCAGTCCATGGTGGCAAAGCTGTCATTCACCTACTTGTTGCAGCTTTGTTGCTGGACCCAGGAGATGCTAGCTTCTGCATTTTAAAGCAAGGCACCTTTCGGGTTATGCTATCTTTTTTCTTAACTACAGGTGCCACAAGGCCACTTCGGTCCCGACTGACTGCAAAGCACCCAACAAATTCAACCGCTCCAAAGCCAATTCCTCTTTTTTTCACAGCTGCTTCACCTGCCTTGGAAGTACTGCAATGTTCCCGAGCAGATGAAGCACGTAACACTGGGAGGAGATCTTTTAAGTAACCGTGCAAAAAGATTTGTTCAGTGTGACCTATCTGAAGTGAATTTTCAGGTCAACCAGAGGTAACACGTTTGTCTAGGAGGAGACCTCTATAAGGTATGAAACATCTAAGCATGGCAGTATATTTCTTAAACAAGAAGGAACTTATGTAAGCGTACCCATTTGTTATGGCTTTAGAAAGGAAATTTCTCCCATGTCTTGCTGCAGTCACCAAGTGGTGAGCAATAGGTAAGGAGAGACACAGGCTTGCCCATTTAAAATGAAGAGCACTGCTTTTCGGCATAAAAAGAAGAAGAAGAAAATGCACATCACAGGCTCCCTATGCCACACAGTTCCAATGCCCTCACAGCACTTGTGCCAAGGGGCAGGACCTGTCATGGCACTGCCACAGAGAATGTCTAGCTTTGGAGAGAAAAAAGGTAATTTTCAGCAGATGTAAAGCTAGCAGATGCAATGCATCTCACAGATCTCCTGCTGTAAAGGATATATTTGGCTGGGGGTACACTGAAATGAAAGTCTGTTGAGGGAACTTTCAGCTCGCAGCTGATCCCAGAGACCACTCTATTTTCAGTCTGGGCCAAGGCTGAGGATGCTGTGGCTTGAGACAAGGGAAGCAAAGCAGATCCCTCAGGCTTCAGTTCTTCCCCCAAACCTCCCTTTCTCTGCTGTGTGCAGAAAGCATGAGGGAATACCCTGGAGACAATTTGCAGTCCAGTCATCTATGCAACCTACGGGATTCAAACTGAATTTAGAGATAAATCAAGGGTAATCCAGTTGTTTTTTCACAGATTATCCCTGAAAAGGTTGTCATTCTTTTAGTATATTTATTGCTCCTGAGTCTGGTTCTGACAAGGGATATCAATAACACGGATAGATTTATTATTTAAGTTTAAATTATATTTGATAGAATTTACTGGTTAATAATTTATTATGTACTAACAGTTTATCTAGAAATAATATTTTGTCCTACTTTTTCCAGTCACTTTGGAGATCTTTGCACCTGGCTTGAAGAAAACATGCTGTCTGTGTGCCTGCATGAAATCTGCTTTCTGGCAGTTCCCCCCACTGAAGTGCAGTTCTCAGGAGACCACGGAGGAGACCCAGACCGCTACACACTATTGATCACAGATGAACAGGCTGCAGTAACAAATCCTAGAGATAGCTCACCACTTTTTTTCTGAAGACCTTTTCAAACCTTTCTCTAATCACCGGGTGGAAAGCAGTAAATTAAAGCAGCAAGTTCAGGCTTTGGAAACATTCAGCTGGCAGGGTGCAGCAGGAGAACGCGTAAGAGTTTGAATTATTGTATGCTGGAACCTTCCAGGTTTACCTCTGAGTGATAAGTTATGGAAGTGAGCATAAATAAAAATTAAATACCTGCAAAGTCTTTTTTCTTCTGCCCTTTGATTACATCTCTATTTTATTTATGACTCCCAAAAGAGAGCCAAACTTCTATTATGTGACATTTCTTCAGTAAATTGTTAAAGAATCACAAACATGAAATACTTCACAGCAGGTTTTTCCTCTATTGCTACCTGCCTGTGATATTAGCTTGGTCCCCATCCCAACCCTGTCTTTAGTAGGTGATTTTTTTTCTAGTAGGGAACCATCTTATTATAGTTCATCTGACTCTTTCTGTGATTTTCTCTAAAGCCAGGTGATTTAGCTGTGCAAGGTTTTTGATGCTTCTGCCACTTCCTAGTTTGTTGTAATATTTTCACTGTTAGTACCTGAAATACATTAAAATAAAATTAAACTAAAAAATAAATTTAAAAAAAGGGAAAAAAATATATGGTGAATTGTGTTTTGAACAAAGTTAGAGGCTATACAGGTTATCATGTTCCTGGTCAAAGCAGTGTTTTCTTGCGCCCATCACACCTCTGGGCAATTTTTCTGGACCCTCCGGCTCTGACAGAAATGCTCCTCTGAAGTTCAGCTGTACTTTATTTATTGCCAGGTCTTATTTATTTTTCCTTTTATCAACACTCTCCTTAGATAGCTCTTCTCCCTCACAGGTATTTATACCTAGCTGTATTTTCAGAATAGTCTTTTCTACACTCAGCTTTCATTCTGCTAGACTAAACAGCCCTAAAGATTTAAGAAATGGTGCCATGGAGGGCATGGAGTATCATTTCTAAAACTTTATAGGTTACTATACCAGCCTTTATCATTTTTTATTTCACTCTTCCCCAAGCAGAACACCTCCTTATGTACTGCAACCATGATTACTAGTCAAGCCCATTTCTGTTATTTCTGTAATACTTGGCTACATCTCTTGCACTGGTAATGGTTGCTCTTGCAGCATGCTGTCTGAGCTTCTTGCACCAGTATGAAAACACATCAGTTACTTCCCTCTGTCCATACTCAAATTTTTCAATGAATTACAGCCAGCCCTTTTGTTGATGCTTTTATCTGCAAGACTTCTGCTGTTATCCTTATTGGTCTTCATTTTTTTAAAATATTATTCTTTCTCTGCTTGCTTTTAGTCTTCAGTTTTGCTCTTTCATACTCGATTATTTTTTTTTATTAAAACTCGATTTAGAGGATATATATAGTTGCTACCCCTTCATTTAAAGTTCCTATCAGTCATGACCACATTCATTCCCAAAAGATAGTGCCTCAGGGCCCAAGGAGAGTATGTCTGCCAAATACATTCACTTCTCAAGAAAGCATCTGTGCAGTTGACTTCTTCAATGTGTTGTCCTTTCCTCTAGTATAAGATATCATTTCTGAGCACCTTCCCTTTTCATCTTGTACTGTCATTTTTCCTGGTAGGAAAACTAGCATCAGATCACGATTATGCCCTTACCTTATATATGCTCCTACATCCCATTCTTGCTCCTGGCTGTCAGAGACTCTTTCCTGGGGCTGCTCAGGTGCCAGCCCAACCCATTCTTCTGCTCAAGAAGTCCTTGCGCTGCAAGTTGGCTGCTACCTACAGGTGTTGGCACAGCATTTCTGGTGTCGGCACAGAATTTCTGCCTCCATCCCTGAAGTGCTTCTTGTTGGTCAGAGATCTGTGCTCCTTTCTCTCACAGCTTTAAACCCTGGGCCATTAGCCATCTTTGTTACCCTGCATTTCCTGGAGATCACACAGGGTTATTCACTCCTCTTTATCCAAGAAGTAGGAGCGCAGAAGTTCAGGCACCAAGCAGCCACCCAGAGCAGGCAACAAGGATGCTGCCTGAGATTCCCACAGCATTGCAGCTCCCACACAGCGGTGGTGGTTGCCTGTGGGCATGAGCTGGGTACTTGTCAGAGGTTTTCTGCAAGGCAACATAGCAAAATCTATACAGAAGAATTGCGTGTTTCATCCCCAGAGAAAGTCTCAGATTTGCAGCATAGTGATTGGGCTGACTTGGTTTTTATTTTTTAAGAATTGCTAATAAAAAGTCCTTGCTTAAGACCTTATTCACTCTTCAGACAGCAAGGACTCTGTTGAGTATTGGAATAGAAGCATCTGCCTTTTCAAACTCTATCCAGGTAGGTCAGTCAACCAAGTACAGTGACTTAATGACCAGCTTTAGTAATTTTCATTTTTTTACAGCTTTTATAATAATTTTAATTTCATAAATTTACATGTTTACTGTTTCAGTACTCTTTTGAGAAGAGACTTATGCAATGAGTTAAGAAAACCATACTTAAGCACTGTTTCCGAAATCCAAACAAAAAGTAACTGTTTTGTTTAATCCTGGAAATAAAAAAATTTTTAAAAAAAATACGGACTAGACCTTTATAAACCCTCCTTTTTATTATTTCCCACTTTCTGTCTGCTTCTGATATAATTTCCTTCTGACTTGTGTTATAACTAAGGTCCTATTCTGCAAAGCATTAGCACCTGGAATGAGGTTAACTTTTGCACACGCTTGTTTTGAGGATCTGGCCAGGCTACGATGGTTAAAAGGCAAATTTGCACTTTAGTTGCACATATTCATTCCTCTTTCCTTTGTGGTAAATCATGTAAATAGTGTTATGTAAGAACCGTTACTTAATAACAGATGCATATGCAGACCATACATTTTGTTAAGCACTGCTGTCTTCAGCATACAGCCTTGACAGGAGATGACAGAGAAGATAACTTGCCCTCTGACAGCTTATATCCTCATTCTCAGTCCATTATCCTAAACGCTGGAAAAGTCTGAACTGAGACCTCTTTGCCATCTGGCTGTCTTTCAATGTTTTCTCCTATGAGACCTATCTTCATTCTATTTATGGACTGAAGGGCATACATGGAGCTGGCTCATCCCCCCACAAACTTGTATCGGTGTCAGCGTGTGGAAATAGCAGTGTCTGACCACAGACTCCGTGTATGCACCTCAACAGTAATCCTAGCAATACTCTTAATATGTATTTGCAAAGAAAAGAGAGATCCCTTCACTCTAGAGTTCTTGTTGTTCCCAAACGCAGAAAACAACCCGCAGCAAAGAATAATTCACTGCACCAGTAAAGGAAAAAAAAATCCCAGTATACAGACAGTTTTAGTTAAGCTGCACACAATGGAATTACTTCGACTTATATTCATTAGTAGTATGTTATCAGCAAACTCACAAATAAAGGTATATCACACTGTCATCAGCCTTTTTTTAATGTACTTTGAAAATATTCATCATCTCAATCTGTTTCTCTCTCAAACCCGGCTCTGGAAGTGAATCAAAAAGATTAAACAGAGTTCTGCCGGCTCAGGCTTTATCATAGCAGACTGACAGCAACGCTCCCTCTTCTTCCTGTCTCTTGCTCTTAAATGTTTTCATAAGTGAATTTATTGTTATTAGTTCTCATTAGCACTGCCAATTTGGGGAAACATATTGCTCCTATTAAGATGCAGGCTGTCCACACATTCCTTTCTAGGACTGGTGTAACAGGTTTTCATAAGGATTGTGTCAGTGAAAGGAAGAGAAGAGACTATCGACATTTCTCTCTTCTTGGCAAAGAAATTTCCCCAAGATGTCTTCAGTGTGCAAGTTGCAAAAGATGGCTGTAATGCAGCTGTTGCATCAGACAAACGTTGTCTTCTCACAATGGATATTGTGTGTCTGAATATTCTGTGCTTCCATCTTAGACCAGCCTAATCCCACATCGTGCAAATCTCAGCAGCCTTACAAGTGTAAAAATTCCACAGGTACTCTCCACATTTGCCTTTGTGCTCACATTAAATTGTTCAGCACTGACCCACATATTGTCTACACAAAATATTTCTTTGTCTGTATAGCATACAGCAATATGTTGCAAATTACTAGTATTATGTTGTTTTCATACATTTTGTCTTCCCAGAAAAATAATTTTTAACCGATTTTACTCCATAGTGATTTTTACTATTCTGTGTCCATATTTTTCAAGATTGTGTCATGTAAACTGCGCAATATTACTACATAATATTGTCCTCTGACAGAGTACTCATGTTTTATATCACTTAAAAAGGAAGTTGATAATTAAAAGCTGCACTTTTCACTTAGCTCCTAGCGGGATTTTTCTGTTTATTTTTTTTTAAATGAAATTCATGTGATAGCACTCAGAAACTAAACTCTGTTTCTTAAAAGGTTACAGCTTGGAGCACTGATTTGCTAATTCAAGTTTTCTGTCATTATTAGACAAGTGGGTCATTGAATCCGACAAGGAGGAATAAATCCTGTATTTTCAAAGGAATATTCTGAACAAGGATTAAGACTATTAACTAAGGGCTATGCATCCTTTTGGGAAAGCATAGGGGTTTTCAAAGAAGGAAAAGAAGCAAATATTCCTGATTTCTAATGGCATGTCAGATACCTGAAACAATAATCAGACTCAATTAGGTGACAAGGTAAATTATTATTGTAGTCCTTTTTACTGTTTTACAGTTAGGTAATGTTTTACATCAGAGGATTTTTGCTGTACTTACAGCAAAGAGTATATCATACCAGGTAAAAATTCAGTCCTTGGAAACCAAGAAATTCAGACTTGGGATGAGGACCCACAAAACCTTACCTCTGGTCCCTGATATTGCCACTGGCCAATTTTCTGCACCCACACGAGCATCAGCCAGTGAATAGCTGTGTTACAGAGAGAGGAGTGTTAACTGGACCAGTTTGGCACAGCAGTGATATGCAGCTAGTGTAGGCTGGGCAGGAAGACGGCACCACGACCCACCCAGGAGATGCCAGCGGTACGGTAAGCATGTAAGTCCTGGGTTCACAGCATGCAAAGCTACTGACTTGCAAAATGCAGGAGATATGCTGTTCTTGCCTGTGGAGTAAAGAGGCAAGAAACTCTGACAGAGCCTCATATCCCCCCCTACTGGGTTGGCATTTCCTAGCAAAGCTTAGCACTTCCTTCAGCAAACAGGTAATGGACATGATGAAGTAGCGTCGGCAAACATTAAACTACTGACATCCTCTGGGAAAATCTCATTACTGTGATTTAATTCCCTGGGTGTTTCCAATGTTGGTAGCACCTCTTGCCCTTAAAAACGTTTTCTTTAGGGACTGTCTTCCAGGAAGCTCTGGCTCAAATGGTTTCAGCTTGCCTTACTAACTATATCAGGAATCCCATTAGGGAGCCTAAGGAAGTATCAGAAGAATGAGATTTTACACTGAAAAGGAAAGTCAAATACAATTTAGCAGTTATGAAAAATGGTCTCCCTCTTAAGGGCCTAATCCCTCATCACTCTGTACATATTTCACCCATTTTTGACCAGAACTCATAAAGTGTAGAATGCTACCTGACTTGTTTGCACTTGACTTGGGTAAACACTAATATACTGGAAACCAAGCGATTCATATTCTGTGTACACACGTTTGAGACCTGACACTCAACTTCCTCTCTTACGGTCATACCTGGCAGCTGGAATCTTGCTCCTAGACATGGGAGTAAAAGCACTGTTTGCTGCTTAGTGATTACCCTGGCTGTCATTTTGGCTGTCCTTCCTTCTCCTTTTTCCAATCCTGGAAATCAAACTGGGTATTTAGTCACCAAATCTTCTTCCTGCTTTCACATAATCTAAGAGCTGCCTCTCTAAGGATTTAAACCACACTCAGGTAGCTAGTGATCTGAGCAGAGGGTTACAGAGTTGAGTTTGAAATCTGAAAGGCTCAGTCTCTTTCCAGGTTTTCCTCCCTGTTTGTGCAATACCAAGAATTTTTCACTCTGTGTCTCTGATGAGTGGTATGATCTACATGTCTGAAGAGCAAATCACTCCATTCTCAGTGCTGCAGTGAAGCTCTTATAAAGAGATACTGTAATATCAGCCCATGAAGACACTGACAAGGTTTGCATCCTTTAGTGCTTTTAATGTCCCTGCTTTGACACGAGATCTTGTGCTAGTCTGCAAGCATCTGGCTGCTGGGGGAAAATGTACAGACTTCCTAAGAGATTAGATATGCCCATCTGAGCTTCAAAGAAATGGAAACTAAATGAGTTTGAAACATGTCAAAGTCTTCAGCTTCTGTCCGTTCTCAGGAGACTTGTCCCATACCCAGGCACTGGCATTTCAGTCGTCTCAAGCAGTGGGGAGAGTGCCACAAGGAGCAGCCTGCCATCCACCTTCCCCACCACCACCCCGCGCAGCGCTGCTGACCCAGAGCCCTGGCTTCCCTGCACAGCAGCACCATCTGGGGCGCGAGGTAGTGCTGGGCTCATGGAGAGATAAGGGCTGATGGATGGCGTGGATGGCCTGGGGGATGAGATAACGGCCTGGATCTACCTCGCAAGTATGCCGTGGGAGGAGATGCTCCCTGCCCCTGCCACAGCCCTATCTCCCACCGCTCTTTAGGAAGGAGGTGAGGGCCTGACCCTGTCTTTATTGTTACAAGAGCATTTCCACCTTCTTGAATGGAAAATCTTACCTGAGAAGGTAAGGTTTGGAAAGTGAGCTTATACCTTTAAAAGCCTTTCTTTACTGGGCTTCCCGACCCACATATGTACTCCTCCATTACACTCTTCTGGTTCCTTGCCTTCCTGCTTGCTCGACCACAAGGTCCCCGACGACCATAAGTGTGTTTTGTGGGTTATTCCCCTGCCTTGCTACCACTTCAAACACATCTAATTTCACCTCTTCTTGGTAGTATGCTGCAGGAAATTCTTCCATCCCTTGATGTTTTACCATCTTCAAGAGAAGCCATTGGCTCTCAGCGTTTTATAATGTCTAAGCCATTGTTGCAACTGGCAAAATTTGAGATAACCCAGCAGAAGAAAAGCTGTTCTGCAAATTTTTTTAAAAAAAAAGTACAAAAGGAGATTTCCACAGTTGTGCTTTCACTGTTTTTAATTATATAATTCTATCTGCTACATTTAAAATAAAAAATAAACAAAACAAAAACCTTCCCAAACTTGGGAGTAATCCTTCAGGTCCTACTAATAGGTTGTTCATAGTGTTGCTGTCACAAAGATATTTGCAAAGTTGAGATTGGGGTTTTGTAAATAAAATTGAAAAAGCAGGTGTTTTTAAAAATGTAAAGGTGTGGAATGTGGGAAATAAGAGCAGACCAAATTTATTGTTTTTTGAAGAGACTTTTAACATTATCAACTAAAGATGGTTGTTGGTTTCTTTTCAGGAGTGAAGTTTCTTCAGCAAATAAGTGTTTAATAATCCTTATGTGCTCATTTTTGTAATAATTTCAGTCTGATATTAAATATGACTTGTTCAGATGTCTCTCTGATACAAGGTATGTGTGTCGGTGTTTGGACAGAGAATAAATGGATTCATATCTCTGTTATGCTTTCAAATTGCTAGGTCAGATTTGGGTCTCTGGCTGTAAATTCTTCAATTCTATTCTAAGTCAAAGGAATGTGACAGATTTAATACCTAGAATAAGTTATTAACTGCAATGATGCATAAACCAGTGGCACTTTCAGAAATAGTAGTCTATCCTGCTTCTGTTTTCTAAAGAAAAAATTAAAATATAATCTTATTTCTTTGTTTCTTGCAGTTCTTGTAAGCATTTTTCTTGATTAATCCATAAAGAAGTTGAAACTGGTGTGCCCATAAATACAATCTTCTGTTACCTTTTTATTGCAGTAATAATTTCCTTTCAAAATGATTTTTCCTTTCAAAATTATAAAAGCAAGAGGAATTTATACACACATATGACATTAAAACATCACTAGTTATAAACAGAAAGTGCCTGTTCCTACTATGAACTGTTTATGAAAGACTCATATAGAATTACAGCCTGCGTGGAAAGAAATCAAGAAAGATTGGGAGAGTAGGGAACTTTGCCAGTCTGCGCAGTTGCTCAACTGAAACACAGATAGAGTGACCTGTTGACTTTTGTAAGACTGAAAATACTTGGGTTTGCTTCTCCTACTGGCTGGTTAATTATGGTGTGCTCCAGGTTTTCCACATCAGCCTGTTTTACTCCTGCTGCTGCAGGGACCCTGAAAAGGACCTTTGAGGTGGAAGCCATGGTTCCTACACACAATATTGCCATAAGTCCCTTGGGCTTGTGGCTTGAGGGATATATTTTTCCCTCTCTCTCCTAACTGGCATTGTTTATGAGGACATCTTCTTATACATCCCAATGTTGGTGATTACTGAGCGCTTAGAAGAAGGCAACCTACTATGCTTGCTAACAAATACATTTTGTTTTAAGATGTTGTCTTAGGGAATCTGTCCCTGTGTAACAGTCTAAAGAATCACTGGGCTACTCTGAATGTCTGTATTTGGAGGAAGGTCCGTGGGAAAATGTAGGAAATTTTTACTGCATGAGCTGATTCAAGCAGAAAAAAGAGTAGCACTCCAGCATATAAACAAAACCTGGGAATTTTGATGAAGCGTATACGTATCTATCCACAGTTGGTACTTGCTTAATGTAACGTAAAATCAACTACCATATATCACATTTCACATCCTGCTATCTTCAGAAACTGGCTAAAGCACTCAGTATTTCATTATTGCCAGATACCTGTGTTCTCTTCAAGCTATTTGCATGAGTAACTTCAAAAATGAGCCAATCTTAATTTTTTTTTCAACCAGGATAAGATTATCTTCCTTTTTTTTTTTTCCAAAATGGTGGAACTGGTCTCCTAAGTTACCGCAAGAAAAATTAAACACAGTGTGGACTTGAACTTAGGGTTCCTATGTCCCAGGACTGCATAATTTCAGAATTATGTCTCTCATTTTGACTGTAAAATTTATCTTACATCTCAAAAAAAAATGTTTGTCTCTAAAAAAAGTATGCATCTCAGTATCTGCTTTCAGAAAAAGCTCTAATTGAAATGTTGCCAATTATCCATAACTAGAATACAGAATATAGTATATAGCACAGAGCAGCTCCAGAAGAAATCAATTTTAATGAGTGTTATATCCTTCTGTTACAAGTGTGGTGTTTTGGGAAAACTGAGAGCCAAGAGAATTTATAAAGCTGTCATGAAAGCATGCAAGAACCAGCCCGGTTTACCTGAAAAGGACACGTTTGCTTATTAAGTAGCATAATAATCACAAGACATGATGACAATGTATTGTCATTTCAGGAGTGCTCTCACGACAGTCTTCATCCTTCCCATTCAGAAGCTGTGTTTAATAAGTATTAAATAGTTTCCCTGAGGTAGTCAGTACCAAAAGATCTAACAGCTCTTAGCTACTACCCAGCTAAGCACTAGTGATGAGGGCAAGTGATTGGGAGATACTACTTCATATTTTTATGATTGTGGTAATATCTTTATAAACTTCTAATCTTTCTTTTCAAATTTTTTTGCAATATTAAGCAAAATAAATCTATACATATATATATATATATGACATCATCATGGGTAACTGCCTGCACTAAAGTGATAAATTATAGGAAATCTAGCAGCTGAGACTGCTGCGCTATCTTTAACTCACTATATTGTGTCTAGTTACAGCCAGGACCTCAAAGCAGTGGGGACTGTTCTGTGCCTATAAATCACGACCAGTCATGTGCACACTTACGTCCTCAGTCTTATTTTGTTATGAAAATCACTTTCTGCTCTTTAAGGTACCCTTGGCATTTCTGATGGTTTATGAATAGGTACTTTTATACCAAATGATATATTCTGCTGTGACAGTGCATTCAGAGACATTTTGTCTTTCATACATTGCACCAGGCCGTTACACAGGGCACCGTTTATCAGCGGTGTCAATAGCGCCTTAACACTGACAGCCAGTATGAAAGTAGGAAGTACACAGGATGGTGGAAACAACTGCAAAGGAGTTCATTAGAACTGCTTTAATATTTTGCAGAACCAAAAACTGTAGCTGCTGTAGGGAGGCAATAGGCGGGCTGGGGTCCATAAGGAATGATAGAAATCTGTCATTGATTTAGATGTAAAGGTCTATAAAATGCAGGAATGAGAATCATCACCATTAAAGAAAAGGGAGCTCACATTTCGGAAAATTTCTGCTAGGTTACTTCAATTGCCACATTGCACTACACACAAAGCTGATGTGGTGAACTTGATGATTTCAAAGTTGTTGTTGTTTGGTGTTTGGTTGGGTTTTTTTTTTTGATTGAGAAAAAGTCCAGTAATTTGGGACATATGGCCAACTGAATTGAAATTAATTCAGTAAGTACTGAGGTTCCAAATTTTATTTTTTAGGAAAAAATAGCAAAACCCAAGTCATTATCTTGGAAAAAATGTTGAAATGGGCTTTCGTTTCTTTTATTTTTATTTCTTTTTTTTTTCTTTTTTGATATATTGAAGGTAGTTTTCATTATGTCATCCAGATAGTTTAAATAAACTCTTCACATATAAGGTTAACAAGCTGCAGTGGTAGCAGGGTCTGTGTGGGATTATATTAGAATTAATTTGATCAATTACTTTTAGTTCCAGAGGTCTCCAGATGAGACAGAAGCCAGCTCATGCATTTTGGCAGATGAAGAATCAGTGCAGTCAACACATGCCGTGAAGGTAATGAACATTCTTTCAAACTTCATTTTTCATCCTGAGCAGAGAAGGCAACTAAGCCAAGACACTGCTGCTCAGAGCAGCCAAAATGATAACCATAAATAATCATAATAGAAAGTCCATGGCTTAAATGCAATTGAGGAGGATAAAATAAGTATTTTACCATTAAAATGATGTTGTTAAACCTGGAATTTTCATTATGATTCTCCATGGAGCACATGCAGGTTCCTCTAACTTGAGATGCAGCTTCTGAATTAAAAGATTGCTGAGTGTTTTCTTTTGATGAACTGTTTGCAAGAAGAAGCTGGGATAAACAACATTTAGCTAAATCAGGGGAAATCTCTATGACAATGTATTTCATTTCCACAGCTGAACTGAAACTCAGGAGGATTGATTTGCTGGCCAGCTCTTGTGGAAGACGGTGGGAGGCACACCTCTGAAAGGGATGCTGAGGGCTCAGTGCTGTCCGGCGCTTATACTCTCATATATAAAAAACTCCTACTGATTCATTAGGAGTTTTGAACTGGGTTGGAACTATAAAATAGGATCACAGATTTGCAACATTCCACAACAGCAGCAAGCTGCCTGCAGTCCATATCCTGAATCTGTTTCATGATAATGAGTGAAATTTGTTATTGGCTGGAAATTTTTTAGAATCCGAGCAAAAGTGATATTTTAGTGGAAATTGAAAATTGTGATGACAAATGCAAAAATGTAATCTGTCATGCATTGCATTATACATGTACACTCTATTTTCTATCACCTATATTTTCTTTCTTTTTCCTGGCTTTCACTAATAACTTCTCTGTATGAGCAAGCCTGATGTAGTTTTAAGTCAACCACAGGCCCATGCATACCAAACAGTTTGATTTTTCTTTTTAACAAATACAATAATGTCGTTCTTCTAAAAGAAAGTCGTTACATACTTAAATGTCTAATTGCAGATTTAGAAAGTTGTAGTTTATTTATATGGCAACCTGCTACAAATTTTCATTCAACTGCTAGTGCACTCTTTCACATAATTTGAACTTGTCAGGTGGCTTGTATGTGTCAAAACCGTGAAAGTTCAGAATTTGTGTTTCATATTACGTAAGATGAAGACAGAAGCTAATACAGTTTAAAAAATCTGCCTTTGTTATGTATCTCATGTATCTGTTGGAAGAGAGAAATCATCTATTTCAATGCAAATTTTTTAAATGACCACATTTAAAACTGAGATGGAGCAGAGATGAAGCACATTAGCTCTGCTTAAAATTTTGTTGATCAGAATTACTTGTACCTTCAACTTCTTCTTCCAAAAAATCTGCGACATTGTTTGCACTCTGCTAATTTTTTTTTTAAAGGTATTTAGATAATTTATCTTTTATTGAAATATCACTGATATTTAAATTTACTGCAAGCCATCATGTTCCGATTTTTACATTCTGAGATTTACAGTTTCACAGTATTTTCACTTTACCTGCACAAAAGCAAATTTCAATCAACCAAGTACTGATGGTGAGATGTCCTCCTTCTCTCACTTCTCAGTACAGTTTGCTCATTTGTATGCAGCTATTACCAAGTGGTTCACTTCACGTTCTTACCTTGGCATTTCTCAGTCATGCAGCCATTACCTTTGAACAGAGATTCTGGGCATTAATCCTGCAGTTCACCTGGCACATTGATTATTTTCATGTAAGTTTTAATCTGCACTGTAAGAGCGAAGACGGCCTTATTAGAGATTTTATTATCCCTGTCTTCTTAATTCACTTCTCCCACCGTTTTTCCAATAGCTCGAATAAATGATCTTTCAGCCCCCTCCATTTGCAGCTCCTCAAAGCAGAAAGCTGTACACAGCACAAGCACACCCGGCAGCGGGTGGCCATCAGGTATACAGCAAAACAGGTCATTAAGATTTGCAGTTTGCAGGGAGCACGGGGAACTTGGCATGTGTAATCAACACCCACGGTTCATTAAATGCCTCTCAGTTGTCATAGGTGATGTTGCCTGTCAAGCGGTAGCAACCCACTGCAGTCAATTTTGATAACATTATTTCTCTATCAAAAATTTGGCTATCACAGATATAATGAGAGTTTGACAGTTGGTGGTTTCAAATGTTTTCAGTGTTCAGGTACTGTATAATACCACTCACAAAAGCCAGTTGCTTTCACCATAGCTTTTACTAAGTAGGAAACTCTTCCTTCACTCTGCCTCTGCAGCATCATTGGCTGTCAGGACATGCTCCTTTAGGCTGTCTTACTTGCTCTGTTTTAACTGGATACATAAGAACACACATCTGAAGAAATGTTTATTGACTTCAGTGAGATTTAGAGTTTATGTGTCTGGGAATACTCAGGAAAACTAATCCAAATTAACTAAAGGTGTGAATTTAAAGTTGTGATTACTTTAACTGCATTACGCGCACATTCTCATTCAAAATTAAAGTGGCCCTAATTCGATTTAACGCCATTTACTTCCAAAGTAAATTAATACATTCTAAATGAGAGTTGGCTACACAGAAATTTAATGTGGTTTAGCCAATCCCTTTTAAAAGTTAATTCAGATTGATTTTTCTGCATGTTCTAAACAAAACCATCAGCTCTTAAATCAGCTCTGAAATGCAATGTGAAATCCTATTTCATTTAGGTGTATAATCTAAAATGTTACTTGCCAGCTCCTCTAAGGATTATTCTGCATGTTTGCAGCCTATGCATTATACCTAGAGATACTTTTTAAAAATCAAAATACTACTTTTGTCCTTTGAAGAGTTTCTACATTACAACTCCTTTACAATAGAGGATTCCTACAGGAATGCCACTCAGCCTCTCTGGACCTTAGAGCAGTAATTATTGAGTGTTTTTAAAATATGTTTTCATGTCAGGCTTTGAGAGCTGCCAAAAGTCTTCAGAAGGAAGAGAAATTGCCATGTTATTACTATACCACGAACCAGTGCAGAACAGAACTCAGGGCCATAAAGAGCATGTACGTAAAAGAAGGCATACCAGGGCTGACTTAGAGAAGTTACTCTAAAGCTAATACAGCATAGACACATACAAAGCCAAGCTCCCTAAAAATTAAAAAATAAAGGCTATGGACTATAACGTATAACACCAAGGACCCACGTTAACTGCTGAGCCATTGTCAGAAGGTCACACACTTGCTGGCTCTCGTAACAGCAGAATGAAACGTAGCAAAAAAGTTGATTGCAGATGGTTCATGATAACAACTACCCCTATTAATATAGAGGTAGTTAATGGTATTTTCTTAGAACATGGTTATCATGTAGTATGTTTTACCTAGTTATCAAATTCAGAGCAGGAGAAGAACAATTAGTTTTTACAAAGCTGAAGCATGCTTTATTTTCTGGAGAAAACTGTCAGTATACCATTAGTCCACCATTAGCTCAAACAACCATTTGTTGATTGATTGATAGATGGACAGAAGAACAATATTTATTATGTGTATAACCTGTAAAGATAAGTTAGAGGAAGACTTATGAAGTGCCTCAATGAGTTAGTATAACAAATTTTACTGGCAGTCAATAAAGACTTGTGCTCTTAACCTTCCTGGTGATTTTGATGAGAAAGTAAAGATATGTCTACCTTGAAAAGTGCAGTTGTACCACATCCCAGTATACCACTTCTAATTTAATTAAGGGTCCCTGGCGAGTTTCTTTTCTGATAGCGCACACTAAGGCTGTGCTGCTGCAATGACTGTCATTGTTATCAGTGCTTGCCCTGTAAGGTTGGTGTGGATAAACTATCACATTACAGTCATACCTTCATTTTATTGTGTGTAGATGAACCTGAAAAGGACAAAGACTATTTGAAAAATAGAGTACTATCTAAATTAGGTTAAAAAAAGGAAAGAATTAGGAGCTGTGAAAGTTAAGGGTAGGAAGAACCTCAGGATTTTTACAGTTTGAGTTATGAAATGCGGGATAGTTGCTCTGGTGTTCAGCTCATATGAATACTTGATTTCAGTTGCAGCTGGGAAAATTTAAATACCTAGATTCAGTTTACAGGTATGAATTTATTCATGCTCAATACTTCCACGATTTTAACGTCTGGTCTGAAAACATTATCTTTTTCTTTCAGAAGATATGGTGTTTCAAAGATCTAAAGGTACTAAATCTTCCAAAGTCAAACATAAAATGCCCAGCGAAGCATCACAAGTTTAGATCTAAAGCAATCTAAATCCAATCTTTCAGCACAGGCCTGTCTAGGAGCCATACAAAAATCTAAGCTCTCAGCGTGTGCACAAGCTGCATTCAGACACCAAAGCCAGTTCTTGTGGCTTCAGCGCTGCGTTTTCATACTTATTTGTGGCTATTTATGGAAGGGATGTTTGACATTTAAGGAACTTCCTAATATCTCTTTCAATAGTCTAATAAGAATAGGAAAAATGAAATTATCTATGAAAAATAATGTACAGATGATAAACCTGTTATTCACATTCATGTCATGTTTTGTGTCCAATCCCAAAGTGCCTCATGCCTTCTCCAGAATTGTTCTTTATGTTCGTAAGAACAGGATAATTTGATACACAATAAAACACACTGAACAAATGAAAAAGCTTTAATTAACTATGGGGTAAATTGATTTCATTTTCTATTTGGTAAAGGCTATTTAATATTCCTCCCTGAATGTACAGAGATTTCTCTGGGACCACTGAAGCAAAATCGTAATAAAGTAGGGCACATTCACTGAAATGCCTAAACAGCAATACCAACTCCATGACTTAGAAGATTTATTTGAAGTCCTGTTTGGTTAGTCGACCTTCTAAGGGTATGGCCGTGTGAGCAGTCAGCATGGTCTGATACAAACACGTTTTCAAGCCTTATATCTAACATACATTGTATGCGTGTAAGCTGTAGTTAGCTGCAATAAAGCTGTACAAAAAGATTTTAAGATCAGAACTCCACTTGTGAAACTGCGCTTGGAATTCTGACTGTGAGAGTGCAGAGACGTTGGGGCTGGCAGACCTCTGGCAGCCTGCAATCCCTCACACAGGCAGCTGGCAGGCAGCTCAGCAGTGGCAAAAAGGGCTCCCTGAGCTCTCCCTGAACAATGCTTTACTGTCTTAGCGATCAGATCCTGCATCAGTGCAAGGGTGTTAGTTTAAACCACTGCCAAATACAGTGATTGATCAGATTAGCGTATATCATGGGACCTGAGCTCAAGCTTATGTTGCAGCTGCAGAGCTAGTGCTGTCCCCGAGGGACGGGAATAAGCACTACCGCTACTGCAGTGATGGCATGGAGGAAAATTTTCTTATGTGACACGTGATGTCTAACTACAGAGTAAGTAAGTCATTAGGAATTACAAAATTAAGAATGAGGAACCTGTTCCCATTAGGATCAGTGGAAAGAATGTATAGATGCTGAACTTCAAACTTCTAGATTTTGCTACTTGACCTACTATAACAAAGCAAATGAAGATGTATTCATTCCTCCTATCTCTGACATCTATGAATAAAATTTAGGCCTAATTACCATTCTTCTTCAAAGAGAATTAATCAGTGGGATAAAGCTTGTTTACATCCAGCCGTACTGCACGCAATCACTTGGCCCATTTGCGAGCAAGTAAACCTGGTAGACATGAAACCTTAAAACAGAAAGGCAAACATTAAAACCCTTTTTATTCTGAAGGTCTTTGTGACATCAAAAAAACCTCTGGATGGTGCCAAGGGGCTCGCGTTGCAGTATACATAATTCCTGGCTTAAAAAAAATGGTAAAGTGTCAGCTCTGAGGAAAAGCAGACTTTATTAAAGCTGAGCCTTCCTTTAAGGTACTGTAGCTGCACTCTCCAGCTTCCCTTTCGTTAGGGAGCCTGATTTGTTGTCCACATCCCTTCAACCATTCACACACAGACATAAAATCTTACACACTGAGAATCGAAACTTCCCTCTATTGGCTTTTAGTATGATTCAAAACTCATTCAATGTATCTATATATACAAGCACTATTAGGAAATCAGAATTAAGTACACCTGTTTTTCATACCTACACAGTATTTTTTTAATATGATAGCACCACTGATCTGATCAGATATTTTGATCTCCTGATCAAATCAGAATTTTAGGTGAGCATTGAAAGACACTACTGGAGTTTTAAAGATGTTCCTATGCCAGACGTACATTTTCTGACTTGTTAGGCTTCAGTGTTAAAGCTGGTAAGAAAGAACACTCAAGTGTTTTCTCTACAGTAGCAGCAGAAATACAATTTTATCTTATTCTTCTTAAAAGTGCCTACATTCATTTTGTTCAAATTTCCAAGAAATACTGACTATTCATAAGAAAAAAGCATATTTTAGCCTAAAAGGTAAGAATTTTATGTTACGGAGGAAAATACTGCTCCAATTAAAAGCTGCTACAGAGTTTATTTGTCTTAGAAGGATTCCTGTTCCAAGATGTTTGCAGACAAAGGAATACATATTTGCATCTGTTATATACAGCACAGGCTTGGAAGGTTACCTACATCATTTAAAGGACTAGACAGTCAGGTCTAAATCCTTGGCAGTGGCTGAAGGACATACCCACAGGTTCAAAGGAACTGCAAGTCTCATTAAGGCGGTCTCTACACTTCTATGTTATGGATCAGCACCTAACAGTCTTCTGTCCTGGTATTTTTCAAAGCTGAATTAGCTATTAAGAGACCTTGGGGATGAAGAGAGTACCCAAAGATTGTGGACACAGTGGCCATTCTTGTGTGCCATCAGCCAGCCAGAGGCTGACACCAGAGATTCTCCGCTGGCTCGGTGCTGGCAGATGGTGCTTACACCCAAGACAGACAAATCTGCCTTTAGGAAGCCATCTGCTCTGGAAGTGGAGCAATAAAGACATTTACTGTAAAGGGGAAATGGGACTTCTTGTTGTCTTAAACGCTGCTTATGTTCTGGGGCAGTGTTATGCAGCAAGTCTCAGAAGGTGTAGAGTTACATGGGAAGCTCACAGCCTCAAACAAAGCCCTCTCTGGCTCAGCCTTGCTCACTTAGACTGTAAGACCTTTTGAATGGAGCCAAAACATACGGTGTTTGTACAGGACCTAACCCAGTGGGTTCACAGTTGATGACGTGGGCTCATATATGCCATTGCATTACAAAATACTAAGCTATTTGGTTTTATTACTATTCAGTGGATGCCAGAAAGTGCAAGTGGTGCTTTTGAGAAGCCTCAGAAAAGTTAATCTAGCTCTGTACTGTTGCCATGTAATGAATAATCACTTTCCAGCTAATCAGAAGTCTAATTACAGCTCACTGCAAGCAGACAAATTATTTAGCAGCGGTCCCAGTTTGCAGTGCAGGCACACATACGCACATTGAAGTGCATGATGAATGATGATAAATCCATGATCCCCTTCCATATTCCTTTCTCAAAGCATGGAATTTGATATCTGTTCAAAGCACAAAAGAGAGGATAAACAAGCATCAGTCATTTTTAACAAGAGAAGTTCAGTAAAGGGAAGCAAACAAAATCTGTCTTCAGTTTACGCTACCCATAAAAGAAACAAATTCAAATGTTGAGCTTTTGAGGGAAAGGAATGAGAAAAAAACAACCCTTAAGTATAAAAAAACCACAAACCAAACCAAACCAGCAACAACCAAAAAAAAACCCACCACATCTTGACAGAGTCATTCTGGAGAGGGAAAAAAGTGAAAAGTCGATGAAGGAGAAAATCACTTTGCTGCATCCCTCAGAAAAAGACCTAGACAAAATAGCCTGTTAGCTCCTAAAACCACCTCTCCCTGGTCTGGAGAGGGAAGTCCTGATCATATCAGAATGACCCTTGTGGGTATGGGAGGAGCAACCTCTCTGCCCAGCGATTTCATCCCGGGGAGATGCATTCCAGAGACAGCTGCCTAATGCCAGGCTTACTCCTCACTCGGTAGCAGTCAGTGCATTCAGACTGAAGTATTTTGACAGGTAGGAGGATATCATGGCACAAAGCCATAGTATCAGTGCTGAAGAGAGAGGGGAGAGTCCCTGCCAAAATATACTCCCTCAAAGCTAGCTGCTTACTGTAATTGCACATCATTTATTGAAAAGGAAAGACAGTCTGCTACAGGCAGGGTGCAATGACCTTGCAATTTATTTCACTTTTCTTTGTCATAGACAAGACACAGCTGGATCAGACTGAGGTTCTTATCCACTCTCTGTCCAACAAATGCTTTTTTCCCCGCCTAAACATTAGTTTTCTTTACACAGACCAATTAGGAGAAATTCCTCTTCAGACGTTAAAGACTCAGATACAGTGCAGGTGTTTACAGTGACTCAGCTCAACTGCTCACTGCCAAATCTGTCCAGAGCACTATCCAGTATCTTGGTAGTCTCCAGATACTTTAGGGGCCCTGCCTTGCTGACCTTGCTTGTGCCTGCCCAGAGTGGGAGAGGGTACCACCAGGACTCCTCCCACAACCATTGCAAGTAGCACTTGTCCTTGCATGGTGCATCATGACACTTATCAGCTTGGTCTTCCAGAAAGACAGTGCTGAGATTTTTCAGATACCATTTTGGGAACATCTTAGGGTATCACTCTGAGTTTCTCACTCCTACAGTGTATAGCCCTTATTAAATATGTCTGTGCAATTCCAGGCATTGGGTGGTTTTCTTGAGTTTTAACAGGTTCGTTTCTTTTGTGGCATACAACATTACCACATAGAAGATATTTCTATAGAGTAAGATGGAACACGTATAAATATACCAATCTTGTTAGGCAGCTCCACGATTGAGATGTCTGAGCTCTTCTTTTATCTGCAGGTTCTTTTGTTTAAATAATTACTGTGTTTTGTTGATATTATTAGGCTTGAATGACTTAGAACATTTTAAAAGTATACATTTATCTCCTTTCACCGCATTCAAATTCCCTTTAGGTCTCTTCATAGCATACAAACAGTGCTACACTCCCTGGAAACTTGACTGACTTCATTTAACTGTAGGCAGCCAGGATAGGTATATTATTGACACATAAACAGATAACATGATGCGGGCAACTTTTGGGAGGTGACCACCTAGTGACATCACAGATGTGCTGCTTTCAGACCATGTATGCACTACCTTTTTATAATCCACAGCACAGATCACATAAACAGGACAGTTCAGAGATCTATTCTTATGAAATATATATGCTGCAGGTAAAAAATACAGATTTGTTTACTTAATGGGCTTACTTGCAGAAAGTCACTAACTCATAACACACAAGGCAGCTTAGGATCAGAAAGCACTGTACGTGTATTCATTCAGCAGGCCCTGCAGTACTCCTGTGGCAAAAACCCCTTTGTTCCAGATATACTGTGATTTTTTTGCTTTCGTTCTGCTAACTAATATTCAGTCAGTGTTTACTATTTTTCTCTCGGGAAAGCACTGCACTATTTTGTTTTGCCTGAACACATCTCTCCCATTTGTTAATGGACTATTTTCTCTCTATTTTGCTGGGCTTTAATATGGCTTGCATGTGCTTGCCTGATCTCCTGATCTGAGGTCACAAAATTTCATAGTGCAAAATGCAGTCTTTTTCCTCATAAATTAAAGGAAATCAAAATAGTAAGCTCTGTGATGTTTTCACAAATCAAAGAGCAAGTGAAGTATTTAGAGTTCTCTCTGCTGAAAAAAAAGCTCATGAAGAGTACTAAGAGTCAGGATAAAGCCACAAAAGGCACAGGATAATAAGGTAATAAAAAAGTTGTGTATGCCCCCAGTGTTCTCAATCTTTACTCCCAGGCACTTGGGATGCTGTTAAACAATAAGTGGCAGATTGGCAGATTATTTCACTGTATGATGGTCTTGCAGGAACCATAGGAGACCAGATTCAATACTAGCAGAGTCTTCTAGGCACTTCTGAATTCCCTAGCGAGCTGGGATACAACCAGATTAAGAAAGCACTCTCCACATGGTGCATGAGATAGAACATAGCCTATAGGTCTCTCCTTGAGTCCCTTCTGTGTTTTGTAACACTTAAGGCATGCAAAGAGATGTCATGCCCAGAGTTGGAAAAACAAACCCAAACTGATGTGAGAATGGGGCTGGAGAAAATCAGCTCATGAAAGCCAAAACTGACATTAGTTGTGGACTTCACTGAATTTATTTTTTGCATAATCATAATCTCAGCTCTTGCTCTGGGAATTGTAATGTTTTTCTAGATACCTTTTATGACATCAATTAATGAATTCTTGGAGAACACTACTATTTGTATAGCATAAAATATGTCAAGTTTACCTGCTTTCTCATGGTATACAATGAGAGGATGATGGAGCCGTTCTCCTAACCGAACTTTCATTCTAACACCAATAAACTAAATCCTGATTCATAGGCACTGCTGGTGCAAATGTTCCAAGTACACTCCGTGTCAACTCACGGTGCTTTTTAGAGAAAAGCTCAGTAAAAAATATATTTCTAGGTGCTCTCTGATGAACTGATTATTAGCTGATTATTCTTATCCGTGGAGCCTCAGACTCCTCTGCTCATCTTCATCTCTCTTTTAGCACATTTTGGGATGAATGTGGTGGAGATGGTATAAGACTGGTGAGAATCCATTCTTAACAACAAAGCTGGCTAACAGCTCTGAAACAGATCCACCTCTTCGGAACTGTGGGAGTTCCTGCATATAAAAGAATTCCTGTAATTTTTTTAAATCAGGGAAATATAAAACATTTTCTATTTTTTCTTCAATTTGTCTTGTTTGAGGACTTACATGCTTTCTTTCTGGTAACTGTTGGAGTTCCCTGTTACTGCAGCTCACTTTTCTTGCCTACAGGAAAGAAAGAAACCTTGCATAATTCCCAGTATTTTGTGGGCATTCCCCAAGATCCTCACTGAAATGGATGAGTATCACAAAGACAGCTGTTCAAAGCAGATCAACGCAGTTCTTCCGTTTATACAAGCAAAAGTCACATTGCAAATTACAGTATGTGAACCAAGCTCTCTCTTGTTCCCTATTTTCAGGGCAAACGAACCTTTGCTATCAGACATTCAGAAATACAACATGATTCTCAACTATTTTAATTCTTTTTCTTGCAAACAGAGTATAACATTAAACAAAAAGGTCCAAGCCTTTATTATGTTATGTTATAAATAACACAGTGCTTGATATTTCTTCTTTATGCATAAACTTTTTTTCTTCTTTTCCATTTTAAATCATGATTTATAAACCGGAGTTTCACAATCCAGCAGCTAGCTAGCCTTGGGGATCGGTTCCCGAAGAACACTGGAAAGGACAGCAGGTCATCTGGAGCAGAAGCTGTCATCAGTTCTTCCCGCTTCTTCCCCAAACTGACAATGGCACTAGCTGCAGAAAAATGCAGATGCAGCAACAGTTACTGAAACAGAGTAAGAGAGGAAAAAATACCACAAAGAAGGTTGAAAATTGGTTACAGAAAACTCTGAAAGAAATTACATTATTGAAATCCAACTTTAACATATCTAAACACTTTTGGTAAGACATGGGTAGCCTGTAGTGCATCATCATGGAGCTTAGAAAAATGGGACTCTATTCTCCAGACAATTTTCATTATTTTTAAAAAACATTCTGTTTTACAGAGTTATTTCCTGCCTTCAGGATTACATTGGGTGTGTCAACACCTTCCAAGAAACAGGCTGGGTTTTTCACATGCTGCTGGCCATGCTGAAAGAGTGGAGAAGGGAATCTGACGTCCAGGGGAAACAAGCAGCTGCCAGAAAATGAAGGACAGGAAAGAGTTGCTTGGATACAACACAGAGCAATCATTGTGTCCTTACGTGGCATGTACCGACCACAACGTAAATGAAATCAGAGTAGGGAAAAATGGACTGGGCAAGTCTTGAGATGATTAGCAACAATTACCAGCATAATTTCTGTGCTTATTGCATTTCCATTTTCTTCAGTGGAAAGATACCATGCTGCTGATGGCTCTTTTATAGCAAATGTTTCATTCAGTTCTCTTTGCACCATCATCTGTGAGAGACAAGATCATTTTTTTTTTTAAAGAATTCTTAAGAAAATACTGAATACGGGATTTATATTGTGACCGAATGATCTAAGTGATTTTCATTTATGTTTCAGGATTACTATCTTGCTTCACGTGAATTGGAACACTTGTGTTGGATGCTTCCCTTTTAAAAAATGCCCTGTGGCTTCTCTTTCAGATATAAATAAAGTCGATAAAAATATGTGAAGTGTGGATGAAGGAGGGAAAACAACAGATCCAGACTCCCTGGTACCATTCAGTGTTCGCAGATGCCAACCATAACAAATAAGTTTTACAACAAGCTTTACACACTAGTCACCTTTTTCAATAAGGTTGGGTTTTTTTTTTCAAGAAAACTCTGATAGAAGAAAATTGTGAGTTTAATTCTGCACCACATGATAAGCCATTTTCAACAATCCATAAAACATGGGTATCTCCAATGCAATGAAGGAATCCAGTGGTTGTTCTTACCTCTTTGTCTACAATTTAAAACTGAGAAAAAAGGAATTAGTCTGTAGAAGCTGTGGAGGTCCAGAAGTAACAGATGCCACTCATGACCCAGAAGAAAGGAAGCTACCCAATCTGCTCCCTGTTCTATCTAGGATCACACATACATAGATCACTCTTGAAAGACATTGTTCAGACTACTCTGTGGTGTCTCATGATAGACTTGATCCACACATCATCAACTCCAAATGTATTAGAAAGTTTTCTTATTATCTGCTCAAAGCTTCCCATGCAAATAACCCTTTAGTTCTTGTCACATTATGAGGTAAATGCAGAATGCCATTCTTTATGGCTTCTCATTTATGCATTAGTATCATGTCCCTTATTGTTTTCTCATCTTTTCCTCACATTTCATATTATTTAACCTCTTGTCACTATTGTTGCTGACCCTTGAAGTCCTTTCAGTTTGTCTACACCTTTCTTACTGTGCTCTGCAGACACAATACTCTTGACCTGCGGCTTCAACATTGAGTTGAGTAAAAGAAACCCAATCTGTCTCTCATGCCTTACATAAAATGCTGCTGTTGATACTCCCAGAATGCAAATTGCCTGGTTTTCAGGTGATGCTTTTAAGATCAACTTATGTTATGCTCTATGCTCTCAATTTCCTGATGCAGTTTATTTCCTCCCCAGTTAGTCCTTGTTTTGTATTTAGCATTTCATATTTGCTTTGACTGTGATATGCATTTTTTTAAAATTCTAACAGACAATTATCAAGTTCTTTAATTTCAGAATTTAATCCTCTTTCAGCTCCTCTCACTTATCTATAAAGTGTCTACAAATTTATTAAGTCTGAATCTGCTTCATGAACTAAATCGCAATCAAAAGACTGACCCAGAATAGGTGCCTGTGGTATCAGCTTACGTTGTCTTTGCATTTTGTCTGTGAAGCATTGACTATTCCTTTTTGATATGGCTTGTTGACTCCTTATTGTGGTAGATGGGTGAGACACTCACTTGCTGCCACTTGCCATCAGTTTCAGATAGCTTCTCTGGGAAGCAGAGGTGTCTTTGAAAATGCATATTATGGTAATTACTTATAGCCATGAAGTAAAATGTTTTTTCTAAACACGACAAAATACTTAGGGTTGCCAGTCAGGGACGTGCATTGGCTTTGATTCAGTAGGTTAGCATTTTTCAATATTGCCAGCCTTCTCTCACTCCTTTCTTTGTTTGTTTATTCCTCATCTTCTTGGATGCACAACATGTGAAGCATTTTTTATTCGGCTAAGAGATGCACAGGTTTTATGATGCTTTTCTGGTGCACATCCCTGTCACTTTTGAGACTGAATTTGGTATCCACTTTGTAAAAAAGCATGACGAGAAGCTCCAGTCACATAACTTCTTTCACAGTAAGTTTTGATGCACATAGTTCTTTCTCTCGCAAGGTAGCTACTTAATCAGCCTAGAGAAATGGTAGTACGTGAAGAGTCAAGGTTTGAGGTTAGCCACCAGTGAGAGGCCACCTAGCTCCAGACGTAGCCCAAAATGGTTTGTGATCTCACAAGAAAAGAACTACGACAGACCATACATTTTAAAAGAAAGTCTGAGAATACAGAATATGAAGACATGAGTAGCAACCTTAAGTAATGTCCTGGGTATAAACTGTGCTTCCAAGTGTCGTTTAAAAACCTGTGTTAGAACAGGAAGTCTCTTAATTTACTGAATTCATAAAGTAACATGCTGCTTATGCCAGCTTTGACATAAATATCTGGGAAAAAATTAAATCCAATGCATTGCTTTTCATCAAGGAAGAAAAAATACAAAATCCTTTAACTGAGACCAATGAATTTTTCCAGTAGTAACATGCTCATCTAAAATAATAGGTTCCATGTCAACATACTGACTTAGCAAAGAGAAATGCATTCTTGGCAAGAGCTTATAGATATTATAAAAGAACAAAAAGCTCACTAGTCCAAAATAGCATTGGCTTAATTTTTTTATACTTCTGGTTAAATAACAGTATGGGAATTTCCTAAGGCTGATGGTTTATGTTCATGATTTTATAAAAGAAGTGGCTTCTAAATAATGTTTTCTTTCTAGACCAAAAAACCCACAATGCATTCCCATCATACTGAAGTCATAATTACAAATCCACTAATGTTTTCCATTCAATTTAATTTGGATATTCTAAGGCTTGGATCTAATAATCAGTACAATGTCAGTATTTAAGTTTTCATCTACCAGAACCTCAGAGAAGACTTTAGTTTCCTCTGTGTTCTAAAAGGCTTAAGTAAAAACTTATAAGCTCCTGAAAAACTTTTCAAGGAATTTATCCCACGTAATATTCAAAGAGGTTACACTAACCATGATCTTGACTCAGTATACATGAATTTTTTAGCTTATACTGAAAGATGAAGATATAGTAAATACATTTAATTCCACCTTGTATCCCACATTGCCTCAGGGCATACAGAAAAACTAAGCAAAGGGCCATATCTTTATATACTCGCCTATGATCTCATTGCCAGCTTTCAAGGTACCTCCTGAATACTCCAGCTGTATCCTCAGTATGCCACAAATACAGGGGAGAGGATACACCATGCCTCAAGCCACACCTCCCTCCTCCAATTCCCATCCACTCCTCTCATCCAGTGGAAGGATGTAATCACCACTGCTAGACCATTTCTTGGGGCTTGGAGAGGGGAAAATGATGAACAGGGGATGGATCCAGTTCTTTGAGAGATGCTCAGCCTTCCTCATCCTTTCTTCATGACCAGTTGGTGACCGGGCCTGGCAAGCTGTATCAGACAGCACAGCAAACATCTGTCTTCACAGGTTCCTACTGCATAAACATCTGTGCAAAGGTATTTGTGCCAGAACTGCACTTGCATTTCTCCCGGTCCTCCCAGTCTTCACCAGTTCTTCAAACAACATTGCCTCTGGGAGAAGCCCTGCTATAGGAGCAGCCTGCTCCACAAAAAGGATGTGCCAGCATAATTTTTTCAGCCCTCTTTGATGAACAGGTATGCAGAAGTGAGCCTGGCACACAGACTACCTCAATGATGGTAAATGCTGGGGCACATACCAGGGTTACAAAATTAATAAACAGTAGCTGTCAGATGAATACTCCTGTTAATGTGCTGTCAGGGACAGCAGTGATGGTGACAAGCGTGCAGACTGCCCCCAAGTCTGTTTCTGGACCACCCACGCACAGGCACCAGCACCCTCTCCTGTGAGGGCAGATCATGTCCTGTCACTGCATGGGCTGTGCTCCATCCTATCCTCCTCCATGTTACCAGCCCTGTATCTGTGGTGAGGTGGGGATATCTGACTCTGCTCCATGACAGACAACAGCTGCTTACTCTGGTCATGGCTTCTACGGCACTGAGAGCCCCAAGAGGATTTTTTGCTTGATGGAAGTAGGCACCTTCCAGCAGATGCCTACTGCTAGCACAGCAGTGTGCACTTTTAGGATGTCTCTGGAGTGTTTAGTTAAAAGCCAAAGAATAACTAAGCTCAATCCACACAGGTATGCAAGTGTCCAACCCTTTAGATCTCATTAGAAAACAGGTACCTGAATGATCTTAGGGATGTGAGGTAAATTTTTAGATAACTAAAAGCATGCAGACAGTTGCCAGTTTAACTGCCTTTCCATCTACGCTGCTGAAAAACTTAGCCAAATGTAGAAACAGAGGAATCACCACAACAAAGTAGAACTATGGTCCTATCCCAACCACTAAAAAAAATTCTCCTTCCACATAATAAAATGAATATAGGGTAAATCTCCCAAATGTCAAGAAGCAGATCATTTACATTTTAAAACATGAAGACTAATTAAACACATAATATTTAACTTAGCTTAACTATGGGTGACACTACACTGATGAATGTTTAATGTCTAAGCCTTTCTCAAGGTTTCAACTACCATGTCTTCATTCAGATCTTTGAACTGAACCAGATCTACTTAATTTTTATAGATCAAAAAGTACTGCAACTAAATAATAGTTCAGTCATTGGGTATGACAAAATAAATACTCTTTAAACATTAATTTTAATTCTTAACTATTGTTCCAAAACCATCATGGTTTTTTTCACCACTTCTTACATGTGCTATTCATTATATATTTGGCATGCAAAACCTACTTAATATTTTTAGTCCTGTGTTTCCATCACCACGTAAGCGGGAGTTGTTTCCAGGGCACCTGGAACAAAATCAGCCAGGCTTATTCAGACTGCAAACCCAGCTGGAGCCTGCCTGGGAGGACATCTCAGCTGGCCGATTAGAGAATCGGTGCAGCAATGAACTCGCATAGGACAGGGCAACAAAACCGAAAGCACAGTCTCATTCTCTGCTAACACAGAGGGAACTGGGCTGGACCTTTGGGCAGAGCCAGGTGACCCACCTGCACGAAGCAGGTACTGCTCCCAACCCGTGAACTGTCCATTGCCATCGAACATTTCCCGGCATGTTGATCTTACAGGTTTGGCCATTCACCTAATGTCTTTCATCCCCCCAGATCATCCCCATCGGCACTGCAGGCAGGTCTGCTGCCGAGAGTTGTCAGCAACTGTGGACAGCCAGGTGAGCAGCTGGGAAAACAGCTTTGAAACACCAAAAATCTGAGTATCTTTTGAAAATGAATGCTTCAAAATAGCACATAATTTATAGAAACTGAATTGGTCTGTGAAGAGGAAGGTGGGTGTGTTTGTTGGAGGTAATAATTATTCAGAATAATTCAAAAAGAACTCAAAAATTTTCTTGAAATAATTAGTTCCATGGATGGGGTGTGGTTGTTCTGGATAAATCAGCTTGTCAGCTGTTTATGATCTATATTCCTAGCATCAGGCGGGAAGTGGGAGGCTGCTTTTCCTACTTCTATTTTAATATACAGAACTGCAAACAAGGAGGAACTGAGATATCAGTCCACTAGCCTTATATTTATGTGCCAGTATTCTAGCAGCCACAGGAAGAGAACTTAGTGACCTCCAGGACAAATTTTTTTTGTTATACACTAAAAAAACCTACTTCTCAAACTTTTGACTGATATATAAATATGCACACTGATAGATAGATATATATAGTCTATATATACAGCATGTACAGATGGAGGTAGAGAGAGTATATACATAGACAGAGAGTATATATACTTCATGTAGAGTATATATAGAGGCAATAGAGAGTGTATATATAGTCTCTATATACAACATATATACACCACATATCTATCTATAAAATACCTATATACACTGATATATATAGAGAGAGATATATATACATATATATATATACGCACACACACTATCTCCCTACCCTTCCACCTTTTATGTATTGTTTTGTAGTGGCTTTTCTCATGTGGATGTACATATTTTGTGACTAAAAGATCAAAGCTAAAACAAGTAAAAGATAGCTCGTGTGAAAGAGGACATCCACGACAGTTTCCCAAGGTAAGGGCCAAAGGTAAGGTAAGACTCAATATAGGTTCCCTGTATGGTCATTGGAAAGAGATAAGGGAGATAAGTGGGAGTGATCTAGAGTAAATTGTAATTGTTCTCTGAAGGTGTGTATCTCCTGCCAAGTAAATATGGAGAATAGAAATGAGGATGGTGACATTACAAGCAATTTAATATCATGCTTACAGTTAGGCAAGACGAAGCTCTTTACAATCTTACAATCTGAAAGAGAAAACATGGCTAGGATAGAAAGTCCCTCCTTACGGCAGTGCTAGGTTTTATAAGGAGGACTGGTTAGTTGAAGTCAAGTCAGTCCCACCATCTGCCACTTAGGAATGCTCATGCAGGATTTCGTTAATATCACTTTACATTCATACTAAATTCAAACCGAACATGTGCAGTGATTTCACTAATTAACTTATGGCAGCATCATACTTGTAACCTATAGGATTGAAATGAGATGCTTGATGCTCTGTTTTTTTGACATACACAACACTGCGTCAATAAAAACAAAGCAAGTATGTTGTAGAATACAATATAAACTAGATAAATAGAAGATTAGAAAACCACATGCACTTATCTATAGCTAAATTTCTAGTTTAGGCAGGTCAAGCACTTAAAAAATCCCTCCTAAGACATCAAGTGAATCTCAACAGTTTGTTTCCGAAACTCCCATATCTTTATCAATGGACTCCTCACTGTTTCATCACTGCATGTTCCTGTAAGGATTTCCCTGAGCTTTCTTAAGAGGAAATTTGAAAATGTGATTATCAACTGATTTAGACAATATGTTGATTGCTCTCTCAATGCTCTTGAGAGATTAATCTTTTTTTCTTACTCTGTGTTTAGCATCTGTTATCACTTGAAGAACAAACTTGAAGCAAATAGATTTTCCAAGCCCAAACATATGCCTTCACAAGATAAATTTAGTTGGAGCACAGTGCAATAAAATTTGTCAAAGAAAGACAATGTTGTAAAGCCAGATTTTGGCTTAATATGCCTGAAAATGTCTTAAAGAAAACCAAATATATGTATTTTCTACTGTTGTTCAGTGGGTGTTTGCAAGCTTTCCTGTTACTTAACGGGAAGTCGTAATCAGCATTAAATTGATAAACTAATTGTTATAACAGCCAGAAAAAGTGTTATTTGGTAGAAATCAATTATGTTAGCAGTTTTTCATTTTTCCTACTTATCTTCTGCCTGGTCTGGCTATAATGTAGACAAATGCCTCAAGTCAGTTTACAGCAAAATTGTAACTAATGCAAATTACAGCTGCATTTGGGCGTGGAGCTTTGAAATAATGCAAATACTGGTTCATGTATTTTCACTGTGCAATTTTTAATGAAAAATTGCTTTCACATGGCCTTATCTTGTATGTTCACAAAGTGGGAAAAAATTCTCAGTGGGTTGTAGATTATGCTCTGAAAAAAAGGACTGTAGACTTTTGAAACAATTTTTTCTGTCTCCTAGCTCTCTTAATCCATGCAAATGCAAACATTTTGAGAGATAGTTTAAAGTTTGAGTTTTTTGCTTTCTTTAATTTTAGGGCTTTGTTTTTTTAAAAGCAGCAGCAGTACATGTGCCAGTGCATCTAGAGGGGAGGGAAGTAATTTTTTCTCAGACTAATTTTGGATTGAGTATTATTAATAGTACTTTGACTCAGGTTAATTCTACACTTTATAATTTTTATGATGATAAATACCATAGTCAGCCAACAAGCCACACTGTAGATTAAGGCTCAATAATGTAAAGAATTAATAATTTAGGATATATGCATATGCTTTGCTGAATGAGATTTTCTCACCTCACTGCAGCTGTACTAAAGTCAAGCAACTGCCTATGTATTTGCATAAGCATCATCTCTAGGTAATGGAAATAAGGACTTATCAGGCAATCCATCCTAGTGTAACAGTCAAAGATAGGTAGTACTCTAGAGAAACCATGTTTTCCTTTGACTGGTCTCCTTCTGAAGCCTACAAACTGAGCTGAAGAGTTTAGACTAGATCCTGCCTTTTAGCCAGCTAAAGTTACGAGGGGTAAACTGTACCCCAAAAGCATATGAAAATACTAAGAGAGAACTGAAGTGCAGGGGTTTGGAGCTGTGTGTTGGATATGCACATTCTTAAAATTCCAACAGTGGTCTCAGAGAGCAGGTTTCCCTTCTCTTACTTCTTGCTTTAAAATCAACCACAACAGCAAAGCTGAGAGGGGCAAACTATTCTAAAGCACTGAACATCTACAAAAGCCCAGACGAAACACCTCCCTCCTTTTGCACGTACATAATTGCAGCAGAGCGACGGCTGGAACCCAAAACCCTCATCCTCCACAAGCTCTTCAGAGACACTCTTGGCAACTCCCTAGCAATGGCTTCAAAGTCATGACAACATGCAAAATACATAGTCTCCAGCCTCTGGAATCCAAATAACAACATTGTTCTTTACATATACCAAAGAAATAGCTGCAATGTCACCCTTGCCTTTTGTGCACATTTTATAAATGCATGAATTAGCCAGCGCTATAGTTTAATGTTTTAATAATGCAGATCTTCCTTCAGAAAAATACTGTGATCAGTAAAACTGGCTTTTGTTTCTATGGTAACAACTGAAAACTCTCACCCATCTTAGGATATAGCAAGGCCCCCATCACTGGGATCCCACAGCACGGGAGTAGGCTGCTGCACATGAGTATCACAGCCTCTGCTTTGTGCCAAGCAAGCAGGAAAATAAGGTTTCTTCCTACAGGCTCAAGACTTGGCAGAGCAATACAATGCTCTCAAGATTTATGTTTACAGTGGTGAACTGGAGAGGCAATTACACTGATTTTTACTGCATGTCACTTCCATTTCATTCCATGCTGCCATCTTCTCTACCTTCAGGCTTTTGCCATGATTCTCTGGAAGGTTCTCACACTGGCAAAAAGTTTCCTCTTAATTCACATTCTCCCATACTTCCTCCTCAAATCTAAACTAAGATTAGCTCAAAAATTGTAACTCTGTGAGAGAGAAAGACAATATAAACTTTCTTCAGCTATCAAGTGATAGCACAAAACTATTTTGAGCTCTCATCTTACTAAGTCCTACACTAGATGGAGATAGTACTGCTGGCTCAAAAACGTACACTGAGATGCAGGATTGGTTAAAGGAATTTTTAACAAAGTGAGTGCTTTCAATGGGTGATTTTTCTTTTTTTCTCTTCTAAAAATGGACACTTGGAAATGGACAGTTGTGAGTTGTTGGGTTTTTTCCCCTACAACAGTTTTAATTAAGGTTCTAACCCTAATGTTCTCACTAGATTAAATTTTCGCTGGAGAAACTAGATAAAAATAAACAGTAATGTTAAATTCTCTCCTGGTGACACAGTGATGGTAAGAGTTAAGAGGTGTTTCTGAGCAGTTCCTAATGCAGTACCGGAAACGTTGCAGAAAAAGAGGATCACCTCTGACCCTGTCTTGCAGCTGAGGAAAATGGTCTTGGAATTCATTAAAGAAAAATTGCATAATATCTACATGAAACTTTTTCTCTAACAGGAGGGATTTTCAAATGGTAACTCTTGATGTGCCACAGAGGGATGGCATCAACAGAGACTGTGAACTTATTTGTCTCTGACACTGTGCCGAAGGTCCAGCTTCCTTCCCCTCACTGCTCCATTTTTCTAGGTAATGTTGTATAATCCAGTTTTGGATGAAAGAATGAAGGCAACTCAAAACATCAATAAAAACAGATAACTCCAACAGAGAAGTCAAAGAATATGCACTGAAATTAATTGGTACGAATATCACTCAGACAGCAGCTAAGATTGCATACTAATCTTTAAGCGGACCAACTGCTTCTAACGCTCCTACTTCTAACTGAAAGACCTTTCAAATTAGAGAACAGTAACAAATAGATGCTAACTTTATTGATTTGTCGTAAAAAATCTTGTAACAACTTATCCCTCATAAAATGAATTAAATTCTTTTGAAAATTAATTAAAATCTTATTAAAAGTTTAAAATAAAATGCTCCAAATGTTCATGACTGTACGGGACCAGCTGCAGACCTTACATGATTTTCTGACATTTTCTGAAAGTAAGAAAGCAGTTCAAGACAGCTTTGACTTAATCATGGACCATGAGCTTGCAGTTACATGACCCAAAAATTTTACTGGGCTATAGTTGAGCAAGTAATTACTCGGCATTTAGGAACCCTTAGCTCTCATTAATGTCACTAAGACTATGCTTCTCTCAGTCACCATAAGAAGATGCTCGAAGAAAGGTTAGCTTCAGGCAAGTGCCTATGATGCTTCTTCCAAGTATTGTTCCACCACCAACCATTTTGGGGCTTCTTCGATGCACGGCTTCTACTTTAGCAAGGGATGCCTCAGGTCTACCAACTGCTAACAATATCCTTACATTTGTTTTCGGCATGGCTCCTGTATAGGGACACAAATCCTCGTGAGATTTGAGAGACAGCAGTCAGTCAACAGCTGACTGAAGCCCAAAGAAAATCAGGATAAGTCAGAGACTGTTGTGTGTCTCTCAAGGGGTTGCAATGGCCTCGATCAGATATAAGGCTAGTAGGGCCAAAATAAAAACAAAGCTTTGCTGGAAGGCATTCTCTATTTTGTAAAGCATAAGCAGCGGAGGTCAATCCCGATAGAAGATAAAATGTATATCAGAGTAACCAATGTTTCTTGCTTAGTTCTCACCTGCCATTAGTGCTTATGAAAATGGAAAAAATTACTATTCTTCTACATCATCTTACTGTTGTAAACATACCCAGCTAATGCTACTAGAGCTTTGTATTTTAGTAAACTGCAACTGGGGAACAGAAATTCCCATTCCATTAACTGATTGAGAGCAATACCTGACACTACTCCAAAGGCAAATGAAATGCCTAACTGGTAAAAGAACCAGTCTCACATATATTAAAAATACTTTTATTTAATAAGTGAAAACACTGACTACTCACTGGTAAAGAAGAAAACAAAAGCGACTGAACAAATTAAGTCTTTGTAAAATATGTAATGAAATATGCAGATAGAAGTATAGCATATGTTACGCACAAGAACAGCCATGGTAATCTAAAGTGTAATGTTCCTTTAGCTGACTGGATGAGTGGGCACATGTGTCAAATGCACAGCTTTTGTACATATTTGTGGTTTATAATTTTTCTTAGGAAGGCTGACTCACTGCAGAGCTTGACGGCTGTGTGCAAGTGCACTACATAGTAGCATATTATTCCTTTTTAAATATAAATGGGAAAAATCAAATCTCCAAAATTCATCTTCTCTAATTTTAAGCACTCTGGCGGTTGTTGTTCCCTCACTGCACTTAGTCATCTTCTTACAATATCTCTCAGTGAGGAAATATTCCTTCAGTATTTCTCGAACATTTATATTCTGTGACATATTCCTAAGGAAGCTAATGAAACATTATATGTTAATCTAATATAGAATAGGTTCAAAAGTGGTTAGAAAACAAAGTCAAAGACTACTTTTCAGTGATTATCATTTTTATGGAAGGATGCATTAAATGAAAGATGGCAGTGGTCTACCATAAGCCTGGTATGATTTAATATTCTAATCAATTATGGAACAGGGAGAATGCATATTATCATTGCAAGCGATACCAAACAGCTGTAGCATAGCAAGAGAATTCAAAATGGTCAAAACAGATTGGAGTAAATGTTGGTAAAGACAAAATTCAGCATGGAATGTGAGATTTTACTCCAAAGTCTGACTAAACCACAGATACAAAATGAGCCCAGTACCAGTTCTGAATATGACCATAAACTGAACGAGTCCTTACAAAGTTGGACTTCATATGAGGATGCGTAACTGGCAGGATGAAGTTTTAGGTTAGGCCTGAGGAATCTTTCCTGGTGCTAGATAGCAAAGCACTAAAGCAGCCTGCCTGCAGATGTTTTAAGGGTCTTCATCACTGGAGATGTTTAAGAAAAGGTTTGACAAATATTTTCCAGCAAATGGACTAGATGATAACCTCCTGTGGCTACAGGGGGCTGACCTCCAGCTTTTATAACTCACTATCATTGTCTCTGCCAAAATAGCTGCTTCTTAGTCTCGAGCTTCTTCCAGTTTTATTGATATTTCAGTTGTTAAAATGACATGATATTGCAGTGGCTATTACATTAGTGCAATACTAAGATAAGAGTCAGTGAAGTCTGACACACATAAGAAGTTACAAAAATCTGACATACTTGATCAGAAAACCTTGATTCACATTACTTAGAACTTCGTCATCTTTATTTTGTATCTACTTTAATAGTTTTTGGACAGATGGACAGAAATATATCCAAGCAAAGTAATAAATGGTATATTTCCCATACCCTAATAACTTATAACTATTTCAATGATTCCACTTCCTGTGGCCTGAACTAGGGAAATGACACTGAGTCCTAACACTGTTGTATTGTCCCTTTGAAAAGCCATTTAAAATTTACAAGATTGTACTCCTCAGTGAAACCTGTGTCTGCATAACCACTCCCAACAGTGTTTATATAGAAGACATTTTTGATTTCTCTATGTCCTCTGAAGGGCTGGATTGCAAAGTCTCACAGAGCACTCAGATGCTGTGGGCAGAAGTAGGAGAGGTTTGGTGAAAGTTCTGTGCAGCTGATGTGTTGACTTGGAGGAACTTCTGGCTGGTGGAGAAAACCAGAGACAATCATTTTCGGAGGGTTCTCAACTTCTCTCAAGGCTAATCAAGAAAGTACAGGACCTGTCAAGGGCTGACAAAGGAAAGGAAGGGACAGAACAGAGAAGGAAAGAAAGAAAAGTCCACCCCTAACAATGGGTGTGGGTTAGGCTAGTACTGTGATATTGAGGCCTGCTGCCCAAGTGAAAAACCTGATGAAATATTAGGTATTCTAGGAAAAAAAAAAAAAAAAAAATCCCAGCTACCTCAGTTTGGGCATCCAAATCAGTTAGCACTTTACATTTTAATGTTTCAGTCTCTGCTGATTCCCTGTGTAATGGGCAACATACTCGCACATGAGTCCTCTGAAGATAAAATTCACCAGTGCCTTTGAAATTCTTAGACTTGGTAGTGAGAAGCCCCAGGAAATAAGCTCATGAGGAGGTGAATCTTTTTGTCTTCAGAGTAGGGTTGGAACAGTATAAAACAAGTGAAGTACGGAGCCAGCTGTTAGAAAACAACAAGAAAAACAGTGTCTGTAACCGTCCAGTCAGTGCTCTTTGCGAAGAGGACTCCTACAGAAACACCAGCATGTAACCAAGTAATTAAAGCATGCACACTGCACATACACCAAGGGATGAAACAAGTTCCACACGTAAGCTTAGCCTTGATGTTTCTGCTGTTCAGGTTCTTGACTTTGCAACCTTAATACCCTTCTCACATAGCATTTCCAAGGTGGATTTATTGGCTGCAAAGGATGTGGCTGCAGTTTCCGTTAGGATACATAGGTAGCCTCCTCTTCTTTCCCTTAGATTCTGACTTACTAGCATGAGGTAGAGTTGACAGCTGTTACCTATTTGTTGAATGACACACATATTAATACCCACACTGATAGGGATAAGACTTGGCTTTAAATGGACGTTTTGGGGTTTGCATTAACTCATCATGATCTCATATTTTTGCAATCATCCTAAGTTTTCCTGCAGCATTAATAGTTTTCCAATTTATTTCCTTGATTGGTTTTCTCTATTTTGGATTATTTTTCCACACAGCATTACTAATCCACAGTTTTTCACACTGAAACCTCAATTAGTTAAAAATCCAGGTCCCGTAGTTACCTCTCTGCCACAAAAATACCTGATTTACAGATAGGACAGATTTCTGTGGCCACAGATCTCTGAAGCATTGGAAAAGTAAGTAGAAAAAAGACCAACCTGCAAATACAATGTTACTTTGAGTCAGAGAAGCTAAACTCCTTACACACCTTTCTTAATGGGTGACAAAAAAAGCGCCCCAAAACCACAGCTGACATCTTGTTTGCTCTTCATTTTATTCTGCTTCTGTAACATACACAATTGGTGTGACAGATGACTACTGCGAGGTATTTCAGAGAGCTGATCTGTAGTCTAGCCCATGAGCTAGGCATGGCTGTGAATCTTGATGAAGTCTGAAATCTAGTCAGTCTAGTGGAAAACTATTAAACACCTAGGTACTCTGCTAGATTAGTACACTTGCTGGAAATCTAAAAAATTTAATACATACCATATGACCTTTCTAATCATAGCAAATAAAATTATGGTGAGGTATCTTAATGTATAATTTGAAAGGACGTACAATTTTTACTGAGGTGATTGAATCATAATTGCTTGATAAACTGTGCACCTGCCAATTATTTGAAAAGCTTCCAGGAACAACAGAACAGGAATACAACAAGAAATTGGAAAGGCAGTAAGGATGTAATGATAGTGCCATACACAAAAATGCAGATGCCAGAGAACCGCACTTCCAGGTAGAAAATGTTTGCATATTTTGGATAGATTTTTTTCCATTTCTTACCCCTTACTTTTAAATCTTAAAAAGACCTCTGAATGTTTTTTAGAGATGTACTGAACATCAATGGGCTGAATTTAGGAACAGAGCAAAAATGGGAATAGAGTATATTTCCTCTCATAGTCACTGCAAACAACCTAAGTGTCACTACTATTCTTGTTTTGTACATAAAAGGAAATATGCATATGCTGGAAAATGTCCCATTCCCATGAAACTTAAGAGTGCTGTCCAACCTCATAAATGACAAGCAAGTTAGTACAGCTTTTAGTAATAGTCCTATTGTAGTTATGCCAGTCTCAAAACACATCTTTTACTAGAGTAGTGGACAACTTTTTCTGACTTCAGGAAAACAGGAAAGCTTAGCTTTTCCTTTTCCGTCTACTTCTATATGAATAAGAAAAGATAGTGTCACTTTTCCTGGAACTTTTGTTCATAAATCTCCTCCTTTTGATAACTTTGTTATTTGCAGTCGGAAGCTTAGAGTTCCTGAGTGAGCTTCATCGCAAATTTAGCTTGCCTGAGTGGGAGATTTACAAGGTGTCACTCAAAGCACTGAGGCATGGGATGTCCTCAGACATTGGCAGGCACAAGGGGACATTTCCTCTTAACTCAGCAGTCCACATCTTCAAGAAGAGATGTCTCCAGAATTTCTGACATCTTAAGCTTGAGCAGTACAGATAAAATAATGCACAGCACTTACGTGTTTCCAAGATAACATGTATTTCTGTTTACCTAATTAGAACTTTATCATTATGTTACGGGGAAGAGGCCAAAGGAAAAACAAAATGTAAGACCATGTTCTTTCCATTCAGTCCTAAGTAGGCACTCTGCAGACACTGGAGAGGTGCCACTCTGGCCCCAAAGAGCTTATAGTCTGTAGAAACAGACTAATTCTTCTACATGAAGAGTGCCATCTCCATTGGGTACCGTTTAGAAATTAACTTCACCACAGTGAACATTAATGAAGTCCTCACAAATCACAAGCACGCGGGGTGGATGAAACATGTACTTTATCAATATGGAAAATCAAGATACTTTTTGAAACTTGATTTCAATACAGCAGAAACAACAGCAACAGCTCAATTCAAGTGTAAGTACCCTCAGTAATGCTTACTATATAGACACCGTCGGCATCTGATACCATCTTTTTTGAGTATTCTAACTTTGAAAAACAATTTAAAAATTATTAAATTTTGGAAGAATTGATATAATTTGTGAGCTAAGTCACAAATGGAGGGAAGGAAGAAAAGCAATTCAGCAGTGTCAACTTCGGGAATGGGCCTGCAGATACTCTATTTGCACGAGACGCGTTGGTTTAGCGGCTGTGACCACAACCCGACCGAACAACGGCTCTGCGCGAGTGGGGCCTATCGCTGCCCGTCCTCACTCCCTCCCCAAGGAAAAGCTCAGCTTCAACACTGTAATGAGTTTTTCTGCATAGAAACACAGTTCTTAATTCAAGAACCGACATGAAATGGGACATAAAAGTTCTTGGCGTTCCTGCCCGCTCGGCGGTGGGAGGGTGGAGGGCTGCAGCGGTGCGGCAGCGTCGCCGCGCTGACTCCTCGCCCAAGAGAGACACCGCCAACCGACCCGCAACGGTTCACAGGAAACAGGCTGAGGAACGGCAGGGGGAGGAGTGGCGCGGGAGAGGAGCTCCTCATCCAGCGGGAGCCTTCCCGGGCTTCCTTCCCAGCAGACCCTTCACACCCAGACACAGGCTCACATTCACCTCAGGCTGCACCCACACCTGCCCCGCAGGCAGGGAGACCCCCGGGACAGCCAGATTTCCGCGCCGGGGCGCCTGAAACGCGTGGACGCTGCCTTTGTAGGATGAAGACCCTGCGGTGTCTAGCGTACAGCGACCTATTTCTCCGAACTAATTCACACCGCGGCGCCGCGCTCCGCCCCGGTGCCCCGCGGGAAGGGGAAGCGGCCGCCCTGCATCGCTCCCCACGACCCCAGCCCAGTCACGTGGCGGGGGGGCGGTGCGGCCGTCACGTGAGCGTGGGGGGCCGGGACTGGCGGCCGGGCTGGAGGGGAAGATGGCGGCGGAGAGGGAACCCCCGCCGCTGGGGGAGTCGCGGCCCGCCGACTTCGAAGAGCTGGAGGACGGCGAGGACCTCTTCACCAGCACTGTTTCCACCCTGGAGGTGAGAGCCCGCCCGCCACGGCGGGCCCCGAGCCCCGCGGCAGGGCCGGTGTCCACCGGGCCCTCCTCTCCCCGGCAGGCCGCTGGTGCTGTGCTCCTTACCGGGGCCCCCTGGCCGCCCGTACGGCCGCCGATCCTTACCGGCCCGGCTCCCAGCAGCAGCCCCATCGTCTGCCTCTGTTCTGGGAGCGGCGGCTCCTCAGCGCTTCCGGCAGGCGAGTGGCCTCAACCCCGCGGGGACTCGGTGGTTCCCCCAGGTCTTCTCCTGCAAAAGGAGACCGTAAACTCTTTCTCCAAGTACGGCTATGCCGGGTCGCCGTTTTCCCGCCTCTTAGCCACTTCTTGTACTGCGGGGGTAATAAGTGTTTCCACCTTTCCTCTTAACACGGTGCCAGTTTCGCTGGTCCTCTCCCCCTTAGACTTTGTGTGGGTTAATGACAGTCCGTTGTCTTTGTTTGGCCTCTCTCCGAGGCTTCACCACCTTTCCAGCCAAAACTTGTAGTAATTTAGTTGTCTCGGAGCCTTCTTTTGCTGGAGCCGGCGCGGTGCTCGGTTGCGCTTGCTCTGCGCTGGGCGGCTGCTGCGACCCGGCCTGCCCAGCGCCAGTGGCCCTCGCCCCGAGCAGGAGGGGCAGCTGTGGGCGGCCGAAGGCAAGAGACGTGCATGCAAGGCGTTGTGAAACCGGCAGTTGTTCAGGGAAATCATTCTGGACTATCTGAAAACTGGTAGTGAATACATCTCTTAACTATGCTTGCTCTCCATGTCGGGAGTCTAATACAAAAAAAAAAAAACAAACCCGTAACAACTGAATGTGTAAAATAGGACCACATTCTGAAAAATGCTCGTTATAGTGGGGGCCTTTCTTGGCAAGTTGTTGCAGACTGTTTTATCTGTGTGTTTTGGCAGTATCTTCTGGAAGAACTTTGTTCTTCCTGTACACACTTGCCCATTTAAAAAGAAAATTGTTCCCATTCCTCTTTCCCTGAAGAGTTTCCTGTCCCTGACCTTTAAAGTAATAGAATCTGTGCATGTTTCTTTGTTTTACTCTGGTTGTTGCCTGTTCTTCCAAAAAAGGCCAGTGTACAAAGAGGCTAAAAATGTATTTTAAAGTCACTTGCCTTCTTTCAAGTCACTTTTTTTTCTTTTTATAGGTACATAATCTGTGCATTGGTAGGAAAAGATCTGTGGAAAATTGCTGTGAAGGGATAGCAAATGATGTGAACTTGCAGTTGACAAGGATTGTATCAATAGATTTCTTTGCCTCTCTATGTGATACACTGTGTAGTACTGGAGCCTTGTTCTGTGCACTAAGAAAGACTGCAGTATAGCATAAATAACATCTTTACTGATATGGTCTAGAATTGAAGCTGCAAGATTTAGTGTCTACATCACAGTTACAATGAGAAGTTCTCATGTTAATGATTAAAAAAGGTTACTGAAGACTCCTCTAACCGCAAAAACTAGCAAAGAAATGCACTTTGTATTGAGTGGTTTGGCCAGCAGTTCTGTTGTCCTGCTTTGTTTATTTGAAAGAAGGTATCTAAGTGGAAAGGGGAAGCCTCTATGCTTAAAGAGAGGCTTTGAAAAGCTTTGTCAGTAAAGCTTTTCTTGACGTCTAATCAGCTACAGTATTTAGGGAAGAACCTTAATCTTGTGATTTTCCTGCAAATTTGGAAGGAAGAGATCATTCAAATTGACTTTGAACTTCTTGCTAGCTTGAACATAGATCATTTAACTCAAGTGCATAGACTTCTTAGTCCAGAGAAGAACAGTCTTCTCATGTTGTAGGCCTAATCAAACTCCTGTCTTGAGTGTTGTTTTAATCCTGTAAATATTTGTGAAGTAGCTGTTTCTGAATGGCAATGGAAGTTCTATTGCAACAACAGAATGGCGTCCTGCTTTTTGAGGTTGATCCTTGTATTTGCAGATGCCAGAGGAGAGAGGCAAGGGGTACTGAGGTTCAAATCCATCTTATATGAAGGCTATGGTACTTTGAAAGTGTTCCCAAACAGGTTTATGTAGGAGCTGTTTGATTGCTTTTTGCATGATTGCAGCCCCTCTCCTATTTTTTCTTGCTTTCATTCTCTTTGCAGCTCACAAAAGGCATGCTGTTCCTTTCTTACCTATGATTTGGTTGTGCAGTGGAGAAGCTGTAAGATTTCTAATAGGTCTTCCAAGTAACTTCCATGTTAAAGTCTCCGTTTAGAAAATGCATGCTAACTTGTCTAAGTTTCTTCTGACAAAAGATAAATTCAATGTGTATTATGAACAGCAAATATGAAATATGTAAATACGGGAAGTCTTACTGACTCCAGTGTCTTATCTGTATAATCAAATGGAGAATACTGGTTATTTCAAGTTGAATTCTTTTATGTGAAGAAAAAGAGTAAAGTTTTAACTGGGATTTTAACTTCCTTTGTGCACATACTAAAAGTCAATGTCTTGAATTACTCTCTCTTAATTCTAGAATGTAAAATGTTAAAAGATCACACTAAGCTGTAACACCTAGGAAAATGTTCTAGGACTCAAAAATTTGCTGGGTGGAAGAGAATGAGAACACTTCCCTTACTGTGAATGTAGGGCACCTATGAACTCTGCGCACTGGTCTGACAGCAGATTGTCTGAGCTGGTTGGGTGCTCATTTCCTTGTCAGATATCCTCAGTGCCTAAGAATAGTAGAATGATTATTTGGTTATTGTTGTGCCAGCCACATTGTAATGTCTGGTGGACTGCTCCCATTAAATTCATGGTCACTGAGTGGTCTCCTTTTAGCCGCCAGAATTGCTTTCATCACTGAGGACAGCCAGACTCAATCAGACAAATGGTCTCAGCCAAGACTGTGTTTACGATACTCAGTGGTAGATGCCATGTGAAGAAAGTTGCTGCTGATAATGTGTACGTGCTGGTAGTCACCTGCAGTTTTCTCCCAGCTACCAGTTCGTGTAGATCAATGACTTCCTGAGCCCTAGGTAACATTACAATATTAATAACCTTCTGTGGACTTACCTACTTGTTATATTTTCAAGTGCATGCTTTTTTGGTTTTGGGGTTTTTTTTTTAAAAAAAAAGGTGTCCAAGAACAAGTTCTGGAAGTTAACTGTGCATTATCAGAAGAATCATCCCATTAGAAATTTGTGATCAACAAATTGCTAATTTGCTGTCTGGGTCCTCTGCTGCTATTAGGAGAGATGGCAAACAACTGTATGAAAGCCACTTTTGGGAACATATATGAAAAAAGCCTATGTTAGATTTTCTGAAAAAAAAGGGTGTATTCACTGTTACTCTTATCATTATTTCCTCCTCCTGCTTCCTCCTTGCCCTACTCTGTTTCTCTGCCACCTTCCTTATCTGTTGTGCTACTTGTTTCATTTGCCCTGAACTTCTGATCTCTCTATTGCCTGTGTTTTACCTTCTAAAGCAGGTGCCGCGTGAACATGTAGCTAAGCTGTCACTTACTCATTTCAACCAGTATTTATATTCCTGGAATTTCTGTAGTGGAAGGATACATGGAGGCACTTGAAAACAACAAGTAAGCAGTAGATGTAGTAATCTATCAAGGACTGTCATTTGGGGCAGGGTGTGTATGTAATCTCGTTGCCAGTTTATAGTGTGTGTCAAAGATCTGCAATATGCATTTGGGTTTTGTACAGAAGGCAAAACATTAGATAGGCACAGAGGTCCAAATGTCTTTAATGATATCCATTGAATTTTAACAGTGACAATTGTAGAGGAAGCAGTAAAGACACTATTGGAATATCTGAGAGGAAGACATTAAAGTCCTTGAACACTGTACTGTAGCTTTGCAGAGGTCTATATATACTAAGTCTGTAACCAAGGTTAATTGGTGTAATTCTGCTGGAGATGTGTGTCTTGTTCCTTGGTGCTAAATCCAGGCTGTAATGGAAGCATGTAGGTGTTCATTCTAGTGTGATTGCTTGGGTCCTCTTACGTTTTGCTGAAAATGTTACTGTCCTGCTGTTGAGTCTATTCTGTCTGCCCATGCAGTGATTTGTGAGCTTCTGTAACCCTGTTTTGGACAATGAGCCAGGTTAACTTGAACAACTAGAATAGTATGACAGTCAGCTTTTGTCAGCCTGTTGCGTTTTGTCTGAAGGAGGCTAGGAGGGTTGAGACAAGCAGTTGAACTGGTTTGAGGGGGACCCTACTATTGAGAGAAGGGGGGATGTCCAAACATCCAGGCTATAATTTCAGGCAACAGAAAATGTGAGAACTTGTTCGTGTTTCTTCATAAGTCAAAGATATACAATACTTAGTTATTGCCACTAAACATAGTGCACAATAAAAGAGGAGAAAATTGAGCTTGCTGTTGCCATTGCAAATTGGAATGGGCCTATAGGCCTCTTGCCAGAAACTTGTTTCCTAGAAAAAAGTAAAGCAGGATCCTGACTGTCCTAGATACCTGAATGTCCTGGCCGTTGGGTATCTTGGCTGTTGGATACTTTCTTTGATTTTTTTTTTTTTTTTTCCCAGCTCAGAATTCATTCAGAAATTTCACAACCATGTAGCTTTGAGGAAATTGACATGTTTGTGACATTTTGTAAATTGTTGGCCTCAAGTAGGTTTCAAATTGCTAAACAGCTATGCTGTCTTGTCTGTGTCTGAGCTGTGAGGTTTTTTGTTACTCCGATTGTCCAGATCTTGTCTGATACTCAGATTCCCACTGCACTAACTACCATTCCTCTGGCAACCATTTTAATCACCATTTTAGCTGTACTTCATAGAGATAACAGAGCAGAGTTGGGATTCTGTCTTTTAGCTTGCACCTGTTGTAGGATGTAACAGGAACATATAACAATATGGTAATAACTGTTTGGATGCAAGGGTGCTTTTTTTTTGAGAGGCTGAACAGCACTCTCTGAGCCACTGGTTGTGTAAAGTAATCATATTATTAGGAATTATTTACCCCAGTTTCTGTTAAATTTATGGCTGTGGCTTTCTGGGTTTCCATAGTTCCCTGAGGACTATGGCTGTTTTGCAGATAACTTTTGAAGTTAACAAACTAAACTTGGTTGCAAAACTCTTAAATAACTTGATCCTGTGTTCAGACCACGAAAAATTTTGAAGTTTCTACACATTGTGTTTTTCATATAGTCCCAACTGTTTGTGGTGATACTTAAATCCATCCTTAATTTATCTTGTCTGAGAATGACAGCTGTTTAAAAGTACCAAGGACCAGTGAAAGATTAATAGACCAGGAAATACTTTATTCAGCTGTCAGCTTGTTGGAGTTTAACTCCAATGAGCATCTGAGCCCCACGCAGCCACTCAGTCACTCCCCACAGCAGGATAGGGGAGGAAATTGGAAGGGTAAAGATGAGAAAACCTGTGGATTGAGATAAAGACAATTTAACAGGTAAACCAAAAGCTGCACACTCAAGCAATATATTTAATAAATTCATTCATTCCTTCCCATCAGTGGGCAGGTGTTCAGCCATCTCTGGGGAAGCAGGGCTCCGTCACACATTGGGAAGACAAATGCCATAGTTCCAAGTATCTGCTCCATCATCCTTCTTCTCCACAGTTTTTGTTGCTGAGCGTGGTGTTACAGGGTCTGGGATGTCCCTCTGGTCAGTTGGGAACAACTGTCCTGGCTGTCCCCTCCCAGGTTCTTAAGCACCCCCATACTTGCTGGCATGGCAGGGAGAAACAGAGAAGGCCTTCAGCACTGTTCAGCAATAACTAAATAACCCCTGTGTTGTCAACACTGTTCTGATTGCAAATCCAAACCATGGAACTATACAAGCCATTTTGAAGAAAATAACTCTATCCCAACCAAAACCATTACACAACTGAAAGGGTGTTTTAAAGGCAAGACATTTTACCTGTAAATCATCCACAAAACTAAACTTCAATATCTACTTTTCTTAAAAACAGAACTTGAGATTTATAACAAATATCAAATTATTACATCTTTATGAAACAAATAACAGCCAGGCAGAACTTGTGTTTCACTGGAAATCTTTCCATAAGAGTCACTTCTAGATTTTGTGTCTTGTATAAAAATTATACCAGCTGCATGAATAAGCTTTGCTACTTGAGCTTTCTGAGATGTCCCTAATATCTGTTTGAGTCCTCTTCTTTTGCAAGGGTTCTCCAGCTGTGTTTTGTGGAAACCAGGGTATAGGAAATTTGGAGAAAGCTGTCTGTAGCTGGTATCTTAACTACAGCTGTAAAGCCTGGTATCCAGTGCAGAATTCTTGGCATTCTTTAACAGTGCCAATGGACAAGATCTTTCCCAGCTCAGTAACAGAAAGAGATCCATAATCCTACCAGAACTCGATGGCATGCATTTATAGCTATTCCTAGGGAGGATCTGTTCCTTTCTTCTAAGTGGGAATAGCTTTATATAGACCTCTGGTTAACTTGTTGTTTTAGGCATGTAAATATTTGGGTTTTCATGTTGTGCAATACATTGATCAGGTTTAAGTGTTCAAGGTGACTTTTGTGTCTGGTAGGGTTTCTTTTTGTGAGTAGAAGCCAGATAAAAGTGGTCTGATATGGTACTGATAAGATGTAAGGTACTGATGGTCAGATGTAATCATCAGTAACCAAAATAGCTACCTCAGATAAAACTGAGAAGATAGGCTGTGGTAATAGTTCAAAGATGTGAGTATTCTCTAAGAGCTCTTTTCCACCATTCATTAATCAACAGCACAGTTAAGGGATGAAGTGGAAAGCCCTCTGCTATGTGCAACAAAAGTTCAGGAAGGCTTTTGTTCCCTGTGCCTGGCTGTATTAACAGCTGGTTTTGATGAAGGTGAATTGACAAGCATGAACTACATGCCATTCTGCATCCGTGGTAGTGTGGTGTTCCAACTATGTCCTAAACCTCAGATCTACCAAAATGTAAGTGGGTTGCTGATCAAAGTTGAGTAGCAGTAAAGCTGGTTTGGAATGTGTATCTATAATTTTTCAAGAAGAATTGCTTTTGCTGATAAAACATTAACCTGCTTGAACCTCACAGAGAAATCAAGCATTTCTCCGCTCCACTGTTCTAGCTGAAGTACAGATCATGAACACATAGGTCTGCACAGCACTGCCTGGAGACACATACTGCTTCTTCCAGCATGTGCTATCTCTGAGTTCTGAAATGACTTAAGATTGTTGGCTATTATGTGACACATGCTCTCTATACTATCATTTGTAGAATAATGAAGCATGTCAAACGGTAAAGTTTTCTTAGGTTTCTTAGTTAAAGTCTAAATTCCTAGTTTAGTCTAAATTAGTTGCAAGTTTTTTGAAACAACTTAAGGATCCTGCTTCACAGAGGGAACAAATATACCTTTTTTACCACAGAGCACTTTATTTGCTGTGGGATCATTTTGGCATTGGTTTAGTACTAGATAAGAAGCGTACATACAACTAGTGGGTTGGTTCCTTGTAAGGAACTCTACCACCTACATGCAGCTTCCGAGTGCTTCTGTTTTGACTTTCTTTGCAGGCTGTAGGGCAAAATCCAACAAGCAGTTTGAGAGGCTGCTCGCTGTGTTGCTCGTAACTTTGGTTGGTATATTGGTTCCCCCATGTTATTATGCAGGCTTTTCAGAGAGTGGAAGCCTTTGTTGGAGGAAAGGGGGTATAACTACTGTCATTTGAATAGAGCGGTTCCTTGGTGCAACCATAATCTAGTTTAGAGGAATATAAATTTTCTTGTATTTGCTTTCGTCTTACTTCTGTCTTCAGCAGGGAGAACCTTGAGCTAACATCTTTCCGTGTTGAGAGAGTCTTGATTTCATACATCCTCTGAAAACCTGTCATGTGTACTGTGCCTGAATTTATCTGGCAGGATTTTTACTGTTTCTTGCTTAATTCTTCTGTACCAGAATTTCAGGTGACTGAAGTGTGGATAAATGTGGGGGCCAAGATCTTGCTCTGTGCTCCCTGAAGTAAAGCAGCGGTGTCAGGACATGCACTGTTCTTGGAGAGCCAGATATAAGAAAGGCCTCTCCTTTAGAATTGTTGCCTCTGCTACATTTATGAATGTGAAAATACAATCTGGACAGACTTTTTCAATTGCTTTTCAGTATTTTTCAGGCTTATTTGAATATAGCCTGTGGCATTTGTTGAAGTGTAGCATGAAATGTTTACTACCTGTTTTGAATTCTGGTTCTGAACTTAAATTACGACAACTCTACGCAAACACAAGAAGCAAGTAGTGTCACAGTTTACAGAAGCTGCTGTTCAAAGTGCATGCATTCATGAATAAATATGCTGTTGTTAAAAACACCTTTGCTGGCTATCTTGGATGAACTATTCAATATTTCTTTAATTTTCCTGAGTGTGTTCAAGTGTCTTCTCTTTTTCACAGGGCAAGTTGTAGTGTTCAGTGAATTCAAAGAAGTATATCTATTGCAAGTCTAGCTTCTGTACACAGTACAATGTGACCCTACGTGGCAATAATCCCCAAATTCAACCTGTTGCAAAGCTATCAAAATTCTTATGGCTGCAAGGAGCCTTGAATTGTTTGGATGGCATTTATGCCTTCCTTTGATCTCAGAAAAACTGGACTAGAACACTTAGAGGTTTCTTTATTAAATTTTTTCTGTGCGCAAATACAGATTTAAATCCAAGCCTTTCCAAAAGGAACTTCATAATCAAATTGCATTCAACAATACTAACAAACATATTCTAGATATTTTTGTGGGAGCTTTTGTTTCATGTTAATAAAACCTCAGGAAATGGGTGATTTTTTTTTTTTTTTTTCCTGTTTGACAAAGAAAAGAGAAGAAAGAATTGTTGACTAGCTCATATCCTTTGTGCATTGTTACCACGCTAGGAGTAGGAAATGGAAATAGCTGACAGAGTTTCCTTTCTGTACATCTAGCCTTGTTTCTTCTGAATGAAAGAACGTTTGTTGCAATAGTTCTTATATACTGACACATGGCAACTGGTTCTCTGCTAATTATTTAACTTCTTTTTTAAACAGTCAAGTCCTTCATCTCCAGAGCCAGCAAGTCTTCCTGCAGAAGATCTGAGCACAAACTCCAATGGTCCAAAGCCTGCAGAAATCATGCTAGATGATGACAGAGAAGATCTCTTTGCTGGTAATTGCTCTTTTTTTTTTTTTTTTTTTTTTTTTTTTTTTGGTAATGTGTCCTCATAAACTCTTGCTCTTGGACTGAAAGATACGTGCTTTTCTTTGAAGGAGAGTTAAAACCTTTTAAGTAGTTTGACAATGATGTGCAGGTTTTGTGGTACTTTTTAGCATTTATTTACTAAATAAACATTTAAATTAAGTTTATTTACTAAACACAAGTTTCTCAGTGTGTACAGTCAGTGCATAGTGTGGTAGTGTTGGCTGGTTCATATCATTCTACTGACAATAATAGTAGTGTTTATCATTATGTAATTAACAATATTAAAATCTGTGCATAAAAACATGACTTAAGTTGCATCCTTGTTTTCTACTTAATAACCATGCATAAGCTGTCCCACTCTTTTTTCCAATTATAAAGAAAGATAATTCATATCATATTGTAAGCTGGAGGGTATTTCCTTTTTTTTTAGACTGTTTTGTTATAATGAAAGGGCAATAAACTGGCCTATGGGACCAGTCCTATCATTTCGCTAGTGCATGATTCTATCTCTGGTACTTGACAGCACTGCATGTTTTGGAGACAGATGTGTGAAATGAAAGTTCTGATAAGTAACCAGTCAAAAGACAATCAAAAGACAACATGTTACTAATGCTTCATTAATCAGTCACTACTTCGGTGTTAGTTTTCGACTACCCTAACATGGATTATGACTGCTGTCAATTATACTTGTAGGAGCATTTAACTATTCGAGAAAGGTGGTATAATATTTGGAGTGCGTTATGTACATCAAAAGGTGATTCTGAATGCTGCATCTCAGTACTAACACATTTCCTATTACTACATATTGAGTGAGTCAATTGGCAGTATGCTTTGAATACAGTCCTTATCTCATCTTCATTGATTCCCTGATGTAATAATTCGAAAGTAAAGTTATAACCTTTAGTTCTGGGCTATTCTGTGTAGATAATATGTATACGCATGCCCCCACACCTTCTGAACTTACTGAATTTATATTGCAAATACTTGAACATACATTTACTCATGACACTGTTAGAAAGTATTGGCTAGTTTACTAACTCTGTGAAAAGTGTTTTAAGAGAAAAAGAGAATAGAGGGCTAATCTTTCTTTTGCATTTCTGTTGCCTGCTCTTGTGACTTGCAAAGAGCAGGAGTGCTTTAGCAATGAAGCTTTCTAATACTAGTAATTTGGTTATTTAGCTTCAGTATATAAAACCAGCTTTTTATAACCGTAGAGCCATCTGGAATGGATATTTTAGGACAGCCAGTTCTCCTTTGGGTAATTCTAAGAAAAAAGGTGTCTGGAATAAATACTGAGGGAAACCAAACAGAAGGAACAAATGTTAGCAGCCAGATTGTTTCATCTCAAACGAATGCAGTGAGGAAAACACACGAAACTGATTTTATGAGTTTAGATTCTGCTATGGAAGACATTCTCTTAAATGCATGCAGCACTGAACTGAAAGCATCTAACATACTACTATGTGTCTAACACAGCTAAGGCTGGTCTTTAGAAGGCCAATTTATATACAGACTGATGCTAGTACAAACTCTCACATAGGGGAAAGAACCAAGGGTGATTTATGGAGCCTAAGGCAGAGTATGACATCTTTCACAGTATTCTGTTCTAAGCAGGAAGTTTGTATAATACAGTTGTACCCTGGTGATGAAATTCTGTCTTTGTATCACTGTCAGCATAGGCATTCTCAAAAACAATGTCTAGTTTGTGTTCCAGTGCTGTGCATTCACAAGTATAATTCTGTTTTTCTTCCTATAGACTGCTTTGTTAGAAAATTATGTTAATCCATCTGATTAACTTTCTGATAGTCATTTGCAATGAATAGAAACAATATGAGAAGACAACATGAGATACCTATTTTCTTGCATTCAGCATGATTGCCTAAGCCTGGCTTTCTATGAAATCAGGACTTAATTTACAAATGAATGTGGCTGGGTTTTTTTTTACTTCAACATGTTGAAATTCTAAAGAAACCTATCTTGGCACAGCTTATAGGAACACTTAACTGGAGAGGAAGAGAATGAAGTTCCACAGCTTTCTAACTTATGATGTTCCTTCATATTGAATTATTAGACACCATAAAATCCAAGTAAAGGAAGTCCTATGGGTGGCTCCTGAGAGAGGCTGATGCTTTGGAGACATAAACAATTCTGGTTTATTTAAGTTTATGTAAGTCTGCAGACTACTTGTAAAAAAATGTGATAGTATGCCTCTCTGGCTATTATAGGCTTGATAAATATTTTCATTATTTCTTCTAATAATGCAACCTAATAGAAAAGGGGGTGAAGGAGAACAAGTTATATAATTTCCTGTACTACTTTAATGCAGTTCAGAACCTGGGATTTTTTTTTTAGGCTTTTTTGACTATACTTAAAACTTCTTTGCTATTGTGTTTCTGCAGCAGCTACAGGATAATATGTGCAATAAAATGTTTTAGATACTCTTTACCTTGCCTCTGGTGACACATAAGTGAGCTATTAAAACTGGGTTTCAATGGTGAAAGAAAATCAGTTTTCCAGCTGTCATTGGCGACCAGTGAATTTTGCTGCTACATGCATTAGTATTGTGGTTCTTAGTTCTGTAAACAAACAAACCATCTCACTAAACCCACTTAAGCACTTTCACCCATGGAATAAAAGTCAGTGTTTTGATTACTTGCCCAAAAAGAATATCATACCTTGTAGAGCTCTTACGTGTGGACACCATAATAGTCAGTACTTCAAACCAAGTAGTATTAAGAGTATCCTGAGGGGCCTTGAAGTGTATCTTAAAACCTGGCTGTTCATAAGCTTCTACTGTAGAGTGAAGAAGTACGTACTGAATTAATTTTCCAAATTGTTTGCCGAAAGTTACTTGTGTAGCTACAGAAATGTGCCATGGGCTGCCTGTGCAGGACATAGCTCTCTGTGTCCTCTGCCTCTAGTGCTCATAGATGGTGAGCAGGTCTGTGAATTTATACCAGTACTCTGTCACCACTTTGGGAAAATTGCAGAATTGAAATTTTTCCTCTCCCCTAGTTTGGTAAAAGATTACTTTATATATTATTACAGTTTTTCAGCTCTGAAAGGTGTTTGGGAATGGATCATTTTATGGAAGTGTCTAGCTACTGTGTCCTGAGAAAATCAATATGTGGTGTGGGGAGTGATGTTTGTTTTTATTGGGTTTTGGTTTTGTTTTTCTTGAGGTGGTAAGTGTGTCTTCCTGGAAGTTGATACAGAAAAGGAGGTGCTAATTCTGTGAATCAGACAAGAGCCTAGCTGAACAGATAAAGTTTCTATTGGACAGTGTCTGTCAGGCTGTTCTCATGTGTTGTTTCTGCTCAGAAGAGTTAGGTGCAGATGCCTTGCTGCTTTTTAGAAGGTGGTTTTTCAATTCCAGTACTCTTCTGCAAGAAATATGCATAAAAGCATGTGAACCTGCAGTTTTGAAGTCAGAAGGTGGCCTTATTAGTGGCTAACTGTTCTGTTAAACCTACTTCTGTTCTCATTAAGATTAACCTTCCTACTCCTGATAAAACAGTAAAGGTCATGGTCCGTGACTTAGGTGTACTGGTTCTCACAGTCCATTCTGTTCGGGTATCTGTCTGAAAAATTTTTACACCTGGAGGAGCCGTTCTTAATAATTTGTCCTCTGCAGTTTCTACTTAAGTTTACTTCCAAATTTGTATGATCACCTGAGTAAACTTTTGAAGGTAATAAGTCAATTTAAACACTCAAGCCATTTCAGAATGTTAGACATCTGACATTTAGAAGTGTGACCAGTAAAAATAACTTAACTCAGCTGAAGTGAGCTGCTTGTGAGGAATTGCAAACTTGGATTTTCTAAGATGATGTTTGACAAATACTCATGGTGAAAAGTAAAGAAACAAGAGCTCTCTAATGCTGAGATTGATCCCCATGCTTGAGTGCTGGTAGAAACTCAGTGTAGTTGGCTGTAGAATGTTAATTAAGCATAAACAGTTGTCTTCTGCAACAGGATGAGATGTTTTCATGTTCTTTTGGAGCTAAGCATCTTGACAGTGATCCATAACAAAGACTGTTTAGGGACCATAAAGTCGGTATTTATGTGTAGAAGTCTTAGAGCATTTGATTGGTGGCAGTGCTTTATATGGGCTGATAACTGCCATAGCTGATGTGAGTGTTGGATCTCACTGTTTTCCTCCTAAAAGTTGGGCAGAACAGTTGCCTGTGTTTATGCAAGAAGAGCTTATGTTTTTGAGAACTTCCCAGGAGAGCAAGATTACTCTATTTCATTTTTCATGCAAACAAATACTAGTACAGAATAGTTAAAAAACAAAACAAACCCCCCACAAAACCACAATCTAATACGTTTTCAGGAGAAAGTCTAAAATGAATAAATCAAGCAAATGTGTCTGAAAGTGCCATAGTTTTCTACTCTGAAACCTACCAAATTTATCTTTCTATGAAAAAAAACCAAACCACAAAACAAACAGAAGAATTGTCAATGAAACTTTTTAATCTAGACCATGTCATCTGATTTGTCAAAGTGAAAGAATGTATGTAAGAAGCATAAATGCCGGCGTTCATCAGCACAATTCTATTTCTTGGGAAATAGATCTTCAGCTTATGTATTACTCAGACTGCTTTTCTAAGGGGAAAACATAGCGAGAAAGTGTAAGAGCTTGCTGTTATATAAAGCTAATACTTGTTTTTCCCTTCACAATCTTAATACTTTTGTTTTAAACAAAAAGTACAACATCCTTGTCTCTGCCCCTACCCTGTCCCATTGCCCTCTTCCACTGTCTTTTCCATTTCACTCTTCTAGATTTTCATCATGTCCGGGATGCATGCAAACTTGGGGGTGAAAGGTAACAGGAAGGAGGATGGCATAAATTCTCCTTTCTTCTTCCTAAAAGAACTGACCTGCTCCTATCAAACTAACGGAAACTATTTTCTCTAAAATAGTAAGTTCCTCTAGGAAAATAGAAAAGGAAGGCTAGTAGGCAGCACCTTTAAAAATTTGCTCATGCCAACCAACTCTTGGTCACACAGCTTTAGAAATACTGGTGTGGATGAAGTCTAACACTGGTCTTGCTGAAATCAAACCTCCTTGCCTTTCCAACTGCTTGTTCCCGCCTCTTTTTTACAGAAATAATGCACCAGCTTAGCAGTAGATTTAGCAATCTGCTGAACAGTAGCAGAGGGCTAATCTTGATTGGAGTTCATGTGATACACAACCTAGGTCAGTTCGTGATACTAATGGGCGTGTGGATACAAGTTCGAGAAAGAGAAGTGCTGGGAAGGAGCGTGCGTCTCTTTCATCTCATAGCACTGCTGGTTTGTTACGTTGAATTCACGCTTTTTCCATGCAGTCATACTTTCACAGTAACAGAAGTGTTTTCTTAGCTGATGGAAGTGAGAAATCTGTGTGCTTTGAATTTTTAATGACTTTATAGATCTGTCTAAAATGTGATGGTACAGAGAAGTACTTAAGAGTGATTAATGCTTTGTTTCCCAAATACATGTGCTGGAATACAGCTGGAGATAGAGAAAGGAAGAATTGAAGTGGAATCCTTTATTTTTCTTATATTTTATATTTTATCATGTATATAACTTATTATGTTACATATGTATGTATAATTTTTTTCTGAAAAATGTTTCTGTGAAATAGTCATTTGTATAACATACATGTTGAATACTGTTAGCTACCAAAGGAGAGAACTACCTCTTTTCCATGTTTAAATGTTGTTCTTCTAACAATCTAAAAGCTTTTTTTGTAACTGCCCCAGCATGACTTCTGACCTGATCTGAGGTTTTGAATTAAAGTTCTGTATTGGTTTAAGATCCAATATCCTTCCTGTGGCATTTGAGGGCAGGATGCATCAGCAGGATTGTTCAGAAAGATCTGGCAGTAAGAATAAAGCAATGGTAGGAAAAATCTTTTCAAATAAAGGTTTTAGACTATATTTGTTCACATTTAAAATGGAGAATATAAAATAGCGCTTGCTTTAAAGTTTACAAATCTGTAATTTGAAATCAGGAAGAGCATTGCCACCAGGTTGAGGGAAGTGATCATTCCCCTCTGCTCAGCCCTGGTGAGGCCGTACCTGGAGTGCTGAGTCCAGGTCTGAGCTACCCAATACAAGAGAGACATGGACAAACTGGAGTGAATTCAGCACAAGACCATGAATATGATTAAAGGCACGAAGTGTACGACATACAAGAAGAGACAGAGCCGAGGCTGTTCAGCCTGGAGAATAGCGGGCTCAGGGGAAATCCTACAAAGTGTATAAATACGTGATGGATGAGAATGGAAGAAGAGGGAGCCAGACTTCTTAGTGGTGCCTGCTGACAGGACAAGAGGCAATGGGTGCAAACTGAAGTATAGATAATACATAAAGTGTTGGTTTGAGCATCCCTGGAGATGCTGAAAACCTATCTGGACATGGTCCAGATCAGCCTGCTCTAGCTTACCATGCTTGAGCAGAGGGGTTAGGCTACGTAATCTGCAGAGCTAGATAATACTTTCCAAGCTCAGCAATTCTGTGATATACTCCATAACAAAGTGAAGACAGCAAACTGTCAGCCTCAAGCCAGAATGAACATCTGCTTCAAACCACGTTAAGGCATAATGATCTTGAATTTTGTTTTTCAGTTTATTTTGAGCTTCAGTATAAAACAAGATTAAGGCACACAGTCATTTTCATCCCTGAAATAGAGAAATATGGTTTTGTTCATTTATGAAAAACACCAAGGATTGGCAAAAGATATGTTGTAGAAGAATGGGAAACAATTGACTAACAGAATATCTTGAAATGGCAGTGGGGGGGATACAGCTGAGTGGTTTTGATATATTCATTATGAAAAATCATAATGTTACTTTTTGCAGTGATAAATGATACGGTTCATTGGATGCTATTTCCAGTTCTCTTTTTACGTTGCTAGTAGATTAGGGGCTCTTCTGGAGAAGCAAACTATCCCATGTAGGACAAAAATGAGACTTTTTTTTACATGCAATGTAACTATTTCAGAAATTTTATAGTAGGTCTGATCTCTATAACTCCTCTTAACCATTGAGCAAGGACTACTTATATTCATTATATGCATTTGATGAAAGATGGCATATTTTCTTTTGAAAGTTCAGTGGTTCATATAGACTGAACTTGCAAGCACAGATCTTTTCCAAATTGCATAGTAAACCTTTTCGTAACTTTGCATACTTGGAGTGGGTCCGTTTCAGTGCTCCTTTCACCTGCTCAGTGAAGTACTTGCCACAGGAAGTCTATTTGTAATAAGACTTGAGATCAGTTGGGAAGTCAATTTTGGTGTCAATTGACTGTTCTGTGGTCAGAGTTATCTTTTAAGGAACTAGAAATCTTGAAAATGCACATTAAGCAAGAACCACAGCATTAGTTTCTTTAAACTAGAACAGGAACTTCTCTTTACCCAGGAAGTGTGTAGTTTGCCAGTGGTCAAAACCAGTTGGCGGAGGAAAGCATGTGGGATTTGTGGAGCAGAGATTTACCTCCCCTCTAAAGGCAGATGAACAGCCTACATTCTGAAGAAAGTATTCAGTTCCTAGTGAATCATTTTAAGGCCCAGAGAGACTGACGATAGGTAGAGACTAAAGATAGGTAGTCTTGCTACTCAGTGTCCCACAGCTGATGTTTCTATTTTACAGGTTGTGGGCTTTTGGCAGGGGCAGGGGTGTATTATGGTTATGTAGCTTCATTTAGCATATGGCTTGGTCTGCTCAGTTATCAACCTGTATGATTAAATTAGCTGTTTCAAGAGTGCAGAAGCCAAAACTGGTACAGGTGCTGAAAAAGATCTGCTTGTATGGTAAAATAAATTTGTTAGTTTTCACAATATCTCATGCGGAAATAAGTGACTTATCACTTGTGTCTACTTTAAAAGACTCTTTACCTAACAGTATAATAAAAAAAAAATGCAATATTAATCTTACTTTAACCAATTATGCACTACAGGCTCAAGTGTCACGTATAATTTTAGCTATGTATTGAAAGCAAAAATTTTTCAGCAAAAATGGATGCTCTTTACAGCTATCTTAATAAACTTGTATATTGTCATTTTTTAATGTGTGTGTTTGTTATATTTGTGATGCATATTCATCTCTATTGCACAAAAACTTCTTTGCTAACTCAAAATGTTTATCTAGAAGCAACAGAAGAAGTTTCTTTGGACAGTCCAGAGAGGGATCCAATACTTTCACCAGAACCTACTCCTGCAATCACTCCTGTAACACCTACTACATTAGTAGCTCCCAGAATGGAATCAAAAAGTGTAACAGCCCCTGTGATTTTTGATAGATCCAGAGAAGAGGTATGCAGAAATTGTGGAAATGTCTTGTTTGGTTTTTGAATTTTTTTTCCTTCTTTTAAAATGACAGATTCTAAATGTTGACTCATAGGCTCATCCTTTGCTAAGGGGAAGTATGTAAAATAAAACCAATTCTGTTTATCTTGCATATAAAGTTTAGTGTGACTTTGACTCGTGAAAATACTGTAAGAATTGATTACTTAGGTTAATATACTGGAGATCTGTAGTGTGAGGAGTAAAGCTCCCTTCAAAACAGGTACTGTAAAAGTGTATCAAGCCATAAGCATGATACAAGAGAAATGTTAATGGTGTATAATAACTCCTACTAGCAAGTTACAGGTTTCACTTGAATTTCTGAAGCTGTTGTTGATGGGGAAATAGAGGAAGCAGGTTTTGGCGTTATCCTGTGTGCTATCAAACAGCTGAGGCTAATAGTGGTTTTTTACATTGCTATTTACATTTGGCGTTCCATTCAAAGACTGGGCATTGCTGAATGCCATTCATTCGGGTGTATTCTCGTACTGGACAGTGCTTCTGTTTGCGAACAAGGCTTATCTGTGACTCGATGATGGCTGCTTCCCCAGGTACCACAAGATGGCATTTTATTCTGATTTTTTCCCTTCTTCAGCCTTGGTACTCTGTACCTTCTGACATGATGTTTCTTAAGATCTCTGTTTTTATCAAATTTATGTATGTTATATGAAAGATTATGAAATTCTGCATTATTAGAGCTCAGTCAAGTATCAGATAATACTGTGTTGCTTTTCTGCTACAAATACCATTAATAAAAAGAAGTATCTGTCCTCCGATTAGAGGCATATAGAAACATTGCAAATAAGAGTGGGTTTTGAACCACAGTGTCTGCTGGCATTATAGGAGATACAGTGAATGTATCCCTAAGCTAAACATTTACTAAAATTTTTGAGACCAACAAGTCTTGAGAAAAGGCTGCAATACTAAAAGCTTTTGTAGGAAGGCTTAAAATGAAAAATGTAGAATCGTAGATAATCGAGTCCAACCATAAACCTAACATTGCCACATGAACTGTGTTGCAGTGACAGTCAATTTTAGAAATTATATTCACTTAACGTTGGATGTTGGGTCTGGAAGGGTTTTTTAATTATTCAAACATACTGCTTTTCCTCCTTCACCCTCTGTACCCTTATGCTTGTAACCATACATACCATGAATGCCCATTACCATGTTAAATATGGCCTACCTTTTCCCTAGATTGAAGAGGAAGCAAATGGAGATTTGTTTGATATAGAAATCAATGTATCAGACCCAGAGAAAGTTGGTAAGTTCCTTGAGCCTTGTATGTCAGATGGTGGACTGTCTTATTCCTTGAAGACTATTCTGAGATCTTAGCATGATTTCTTATTCAGTTATCTTTTGGCAGTTTTTAGTAGCTAAATGGATAGCTATTTAATATGTATTTTGGAGCAAAAAGTATGTGGAGGGATTAAAATAACCTGCCCTAGGATAAGTATCTTAATTTTCTTAACAGGTGATGGCATGAATGCTTATATGGCATACAGAGTAACAACAAAGGTAACTAGTGCAACAAATATTTGAAGATAAATTCATATCATACCTGAATAGATGCATCAGTAATTCATAATGATTTTTTTTTAAGACGTCACTTTCCATGTTCCACAAAAATGAATTCTCAGTTAAAAGAAGATTCAGTGATTTTCTTGGCTTGCACAGCAAATTAGCAACAAAGTACATGCATATTGGTTACATCGTGCCTCCAGCTCCAGAAAAAAGTATTGTAGGTAAGTGTAGTTCCTGTAAGGTTGAATTTAAGCATGTCACTTAAGTACTGTAATACAAATAATGTCTTTTAATACATTTTGGGCTTGTAAAATAAATACTTCTCTGCACAAATATTACTTACCGCTTGTCAGGTGGTCCAAACTGTTAAGTATTCTTCCTGTTCTGTATTTTTAAAACGTTCAGGTTAAATTCAAAAGATTTGTCCAGGCCTCCTCCTAACTCTGACCAGCATTGATAATAAGGACATTTGTCCTAATACATGGCCTTGTGTTTCTTATCTATTATTCTTTCTTCACTGTTGCCCTTCAAGAGCTGATTGTCAAAACAAAGATGTTAAATTAAAGTTTATTTTTAACTTGTGCTGTTACCAGTTGGCTACAGTATACAGAGCTTCATATGTACTCCACTTCTCTAATATTTCAGTCTGTTTCTTTTGGTTATGGTGAACACTAAAACTTCTAGTTAATTCTTCAAAGTTCTAATTCAGAAAACACTTGAGAGGTGCTAACCTTCATGAATGCCTTGAAGAATCAGCTCCTTTTTCCATGAGCTAAGAAGCATTTCTAATGCATTGAAGCAACCTCTGTTTTATGAGAAGTTCTTTCAAAATAACTATACATTTAAAATAGGAAAAGCTGTTGAAGTCTTCTGGCTTACTCATATAAACAAGTGATTGGACTCTAGAACACTGATATGTAGGGAATGGCAGGACTTTTTCAGTAGTTTGTAAAGCTAATCAGAGCAGCAGCTTTTCTTATAATCAGGAATAGGCAAACTGTGTAGATGTAGGCAGCAGAAAGCTTGGAAAAATCATGCTTTTAATTCTGTGGAAAAGCATTGCATTTTTCAATCTAACATTGAAAATTTCATCTGAATTCTGTAGCTCTTGAAAGTAATGTATGATTTTCTAATACTTACTGCATATTCAGTTTTTTCCCTATGAACTTCTGTTGCTATCAAATGTGAAGGAACTTTTGTACTAAACTGCAGCGTTTCATGCTTTTTACAGTGACATATTAATGAATTAGTAGTATTCTAATGCAAAAAAGACAAGACATGTGAATTACCTCATCTTTGTTAGAATACTTTAATCCTTGTACTCAGAGACATAATTTGATCTTACAGATAAACTTGTGGATTTACAGTTACATTACACTGTGTAGTGTATCTTCAGAGAAAAATGCTGATCAGATTTATTTTCATCATGTTAACAGAGAAGGGAAGAACTTAAGGCTTCATTGAGAGGTTAAGGGTCCCTCCTTGTTCCTGTAAGGATGTTGTTTGTCCCCTCTTTGGGTTACTGTGGGAAACTTCTTAAAGCCAGAAGGGAGATCGGGTGAGGAACAACTTTGGGAACTGTTGACCTGGCAGGTCACAGAGTACACATTCTGAATCTCAGACGTAGCACTTTTAGCTGGAAAAGCACAAAACTTACAGAGCAGGAATACACTACAGGTAGAAATAAGATGTTTGGACTGTATCATAACATACCTCTCCTCTCTTTTAGGAATTAATTATGAACGTTCAGTGTTTCATGGTGGTTTTGGTAGGGCTCAGGTTTCTAAACTCTCTCAGTTTGAGTCTTTAGCATGAAAAATACTGACCTCAGTCTGACAGTTTTAGAGTTCTTCTGTTACTGAGGTTGAACGTATTTCCCATACCATGATACATCAATAACTCTGGCTCCCCTATCATATTTTTTTGGCCACTATGGACTTGGTCAGAGGAAACGATATAAAGCTGCATATGTTTTATTCTGCTAATTTTATTTTCCATTCAGTCTGTAGTTGTTCATACGGTTCAGAATTTTCAGAGCTGGTTAGTTTTACTTAGATGACTAAAAAAATTTTAGGTTTAGCACTTCAAAAAAATAATAGAATCAAAATACTCATAATAAGCTTATCAATTAATAGGCTTATAACCTGAGATTTATTTTCCTATTTTGCTTTATTTGGGTAACTGTTTTCTTCTGAACATGAGTGACCAGTAAGAATCTGATCTTCATTTAGATTGTCTTAATAAATGCAAATTACTCTAGTTTTGTATAACTTCTAGTCACAATTGATATATTACAGGAAATGGCATATTTCATAGAGCTGCTTCCACAAAACCATGCAGCATGCAGTGTTGATGTTTGTTCCTGTGTAGTGTTTTTCATTGTAATTTGGCTTAAATACATAAACTTGGTGAGCTTTATCTTCTAATAACATCAGTTATGTTAATGATTTATTTATGATAAAATCAATATTACGCCGTTTCTTTCAAAGGCATGACCAAGGTTAAAGTAGGCAAGGAAGATTCTTCATCTACTGAATTTGTAGAGAAGAGAAGAGCCGCTCTAGAAAGGTAATGTGTATGTCTAACTAAAACTTGTTTAGCCTCAGAATGACTTGTAATATACTACATGGGCTCTGTAGTTGGGGTCTGGGCCATGTGTACTTAGATTCTGGAGGCTGTATGAAGCTGCCAAATTTTTGTGTAGTGATGGAATAATTTCCATTAATAATGGGAAATGTAGCCTTATTCATAGAGAGGATTATAGCTGACTCATTTCAAATTGGTTGGTGCTAAAAATTAAGATTGCAGAGATTCAGTAAATAAAACTTTATCAGCCTACCTAAGCATTTTGGTTTTAAGGAATTAAGGAACTTCAGCATTGTATCTGTTCCATAGAAAATCAACTGTTGGTCAGGTTGATGCGTAAAAGAGACCTTCAGTCACTTGAAAGTAGAATGGCCTTCTGATGACTTACAGTATATTGATGCGACTAACTGTATTTTGGCATGAGAGATACTGTATCTTTGTCACCCACCACTGCTATACAACAAATACTGTTCAACTGTCTTTGCCTTGGAAGGGTACTGTCACCAATACACTGCATCATTTTCCCTGTTGACATGGCTAGTAAAGCCTTTAATAACTTCAGTAAGTTAATTTGGTCTTAATTTTGGTATGATTTTATAATATGCCTATTGCTGTGATGCAATTGCATCGTATGAGAACAACAACTTAAAACAGTTTGTATGTTGAAAGCCCTATCTAACATAATGTATGAATCTCTTGAACCTGTGGAGTTCCAGAGCCGACCGTAAATAAAAAATACCTCTTCAGAATCCCATTGCTGGTATCTTTTCATTTCCTAAGTAACAGAATAACATCTGAAATGATACTGAACATCAAAATACTGATGGGTTGTCCTGCCTTAGTTATCTGTTACTGAAAGTTGGCATATAGCTTAACATTTGCTGCTTAAAATTGCACTCAGAAGTTACTGAAGTTGTTCCGTCACTTGGAGTGGAACTGTGAAACACATTCTGGTTATACAAGTTTATTGCTAAAAGAGTGGCGCTGTGAGATATGGAATAACAGCTTGGATTAGAGGAATTTGGCTTAGGTAGCTGAATAGATACTTCCACACAACTTTAGGTCTCTGTCTGTAAGAGATGACTAGTTTCCCTCTTCGTTGCTTACTTGAACAACAGAAGTAGGATTAGAAGAAGTTTAATTAACAAGCTTGTGTGCATGCTTTAAGTGCTGCTTTTTATTTATTTGTTAAAGGGTTTGCACTAGTGTTCTGCTTCTAGTAAATGCTGAGCACTCCTCCCATGCTCCTCAGGACTTTTGCCAGTGTTGGGAATGCTTCACAGTATATTCCATTTGATTTTGGTTTTGTTCTTTTCTTTTTTTCTTCTGAAAGTCTATGAATATCTTATCTGGCAAGGAGTATCTTTTTCATCATGCCAGCTTTAGCTGTCTCTTCCTTTCAGACTAAAAAAAAATTACCTACCTGCCAAGGTGTTCAAATGGTATATAATGGCAGTTGTTCTGTTGCTTTTGCTTAAACCTGAGGAAAATGTGTTCATATTACCCAGAAAGTGACACCAAAGAAATCTCCTTCAATTTGCTCTTTTTTGAACTAAGAACTATGGGGAAAGTGGGCAGGAAAGAAAGCATTGTACTTTGTTAATTGTGGTCACCAAACTTTATGCCCTAGAATAGTGATCTTGCATATTACAGGTCTGCCTGCCAGATGTGCTCAAGCACATTGCCAGTTGTCTCCAGTGAAGATGGGTAGAAGTCTCCTTCAGAGTAAAGGCTATTCCTTAGCAGCAAGTTTCTGAAGAAAAATCTCTTTGGCTGCTTGCCACATTAACTAACTTGTACTTGCTACTGAGTGTAGAACAAGCAAGGAAAAGTTGATCCATCTAAAGTATAAAATAGTTTCACTGCAACTCTTCTTTAGGAAGAAAAATAAGGATCTGGTGGCCATATCTAACAGAAGATGGAAAAATTACATTGCGTTTATAATATCAATATACTTGGACATTCTGTTTAAAGTCCCAGCCTACATAATTTTCTAGGACAATTTCTACGCAATTTGTGAATGTAATGGGGCTGTTCTGGTACTTCGCAGCTGAGGCTTGAGCAAAACTAAAGCTTTGCAAAAAGAAACGTGCTGCTCATAGTATTCTGTCATTGCATCTTAATTGGCAATAACATGTACTTTCTTATAATCCCATGATCTTTTGAGGTACTAGATTTTTAGAAAGCATTCATGTGAACATCACACTTTCTGTTAATATGTAATGATAAAATCAACTATTACAAACTTGCAGCAGTTTTTAGGAGAAGCATGCTATTGAAATTTCTCTCTTGAACCAATATTTGTTCAATGAAGTGTTTTTTAGATCTAAGCAGAAATGCAAAAAATTGCATTGATTTGTTGGGTTGGGGTTTTTTTTGCGGGGGGAGGTGTGGATGAATCCTTTCGAATATAGGTTGAAGGCTTTAGTCTAGCCAGCAAATAAATAGTTCATCCCTAGCACATAATCAGCTCACTTCTGCAAGATTTCCTTTAATTCTAAAATAAGTCAGCCAGAATTATCTGTAACAAAAAGCCTGTCCACTGCACTGTACAAGAATGTTTAAACAAGGTCATCTGTTGGTTTTTTTTTTTTTTTTCTGGTGTAAATTGGGTGTTACTAAAGGAGGAGGAGGACTTCAGTCAGCTGTTGAAAATATGGTATTTTACCACTGTTCAACATGCAGTTATGGCAGGTCCCACCTTAGAGAGTCTCTGATGTAAACACGTTATGTTAGAAACCTCTGCCAACACCGTTAGTGTATTATGTTGTGGTACAGAATGCATGGGGCTGCATTACTTTGTCAAAGTTTCAGGTTTTGTGGCAGCCTTACTGGAGTGAGGCTTCAGTCAATGTTCCAACAGCTTAGTCATCCTAACTCTGTAAGACTTAGCCTAAGTGTTGGTTGAAGGAAAGTGACAGAATGCATAAATCTGGTTTGAAGACTCATCAGAGAGGCAAAGGATTGAAGGGGCGTGGAGATTGAACTATCATCTGACCCTTTAGAGGTGAATTTTTAAGAGCGTTCAAGCGCCATTAGATAATGAGGGAGGTTGTGTGCTGCATTGTGCCTGTTCTTTATAAAAATGACACTTTTCAGTGCTGTCAGGCACATTAAATCGTTTCGTTATCTAACGTTTTAATTTTTAAAATTATAGGTACCTACAGCGAACAGTAAAGCACCCAACCTTGTTACAGGATCCAGATTTAAGACAGTTCTTGGAAAGTTCTGAGGTATTTAAGTTCTTTCAAGTTGTTCTATTTGTTTCAAGATACAGTAACCTACAAAGCAATATATTGTCTTTTTATTGAGACCTAATCCCCTAAATTCATATGAAATCAAATTGGATTGTACCTCTCCTGGGACATAGTGGCAGAGGCTACTTAGGTAATGGTGTGCCTCTGACTCTGATAGACCTTAGAGTGGTAGTATCTAAGCTATTTGCTGTTCGGTGACTTCTCAAGGGAGTTGGTTAGTCCAGTTCTGAGTGAAGCTTGTCATACATGGTGAAAATCTGTAATTGATATTACTGATTGTTAAGTGAGATCAAGAATTAAACTGGCTTGGAAGCAGCTCACTGGCCTCTAGGAGTCCATCTTGAGGTGTATTGATAGGAAAATGTGAAAATTCTGCTAGACAGGCTAGATGTTTTGTGAATAGAGGACATCAGTGGTATCAATCTGGCATGTTTCACAATATTAAACATATTGTTAAGTGTCTCTTTATAAATGTGCATAGTGGATACCCTATAATGCTGAACTGTCTTTTGTCAATATCTTAGTTATACTAATAAGTCACAGAGACCTCACTACTGACAAAAGCATCATTGATAGATAACTTACAGTGGATTTGTCAATGCTGCTGACAGACAAAACATCACGTGAAGGGTAAATGCTCTGACATAGGGGCCACCTTGTATGACACATTCAGACTAGCCTGAATAATAATATCAATTGAATTTAAAGTTTGATAACTTACCTCTGAGGATTTCTAAGTACCTAACCAAATACACAGCTCTCTTGATACATATGAGGAAGGTATTGAAATCTGGTCTACATTGAAAAGCAAAAAGACATCAACCTTTTATAATCAGCAGATCTGGCATTACAATTAAATGTTTTACAGAATGTCTTTTGTCTAATTTGTTGTAAATTTAAGCTTTTTTTGTTCCTGTAGTGGCAGTTTGTTCTTTGTAGTGTACAGGTGGCTAGTTAGGACCTTTGGCTAGTTCATAATAACTTTGGACAAGTGGATTGTTTGTTCCATTTAAATGTAAAGATGTAGAAGAAAAGTAAATAGTCTATATTTTTAAGTTTTCCTCTTGAGAATGTAAAAGTAGTAAATCTGAGAAATTAGATTACACCATACTGAAACAAATAGGAGTAAAGAAAACGCTATACCTTTTCTTTCCCCCTTGCGCCCAGTTAAACCTCCATTCTTTTAACCAGTCTGTTTGCCCTTATTTGTCATTCAATTCCAGCTGCCGAGAGCGGTTAACACCCAGGCTCTGAGTGGAGCAGGAATATTGAGGATGGTGAACAAGGCTGCCGACGCTGTCAACAAAATGACAATCAAGATGAATGAATCGGATGCAGTAAGAGCTGATTTTTCGGTTTGAATAATGAGACGAATTAATGAGCCTCAACAGTTGCATTTTAAAACTGCAGAAGTAGAAAATGGGTTATTAATTTGCTTATTGGCTTGAATTCTTAGGTGTATCAGCTGACCACCCTGGCAGTATGTGGATAATTTGCTTCTTTAAAACCAAAAGTGTTGTTGGAAATCTAATTTGTAATGCTTGACTCTTTCATCTTTTATCAGTGGTTTGAAGAAAAACAGCAGCAATTCGAGAATCTGGATCAGCAGCTTAGGAAACTTCATGCCAGTGTTGAAGCATTAGTCTGCCACAGAAAAGGTAACTACTTCTATGTGGCTTCATGAACTGAAGTGCATAGAACTTTAGAAATAGCAATGAAACAAGATTAGTATGTCAGATCTCTTAACTAATTAATAGAGCTATACTGTATATTTTTAGGCAAAAGTCTACTAATTGTACCTTTTAGTTTAAACTGCTCTAGCATTTTTGTACACCTGTTTTTAATCTTAATGTTAACCAGAATATCTATTACTCCTGAAGTTACTATATTGATTTTGCATAATTTTTTTTTCTTGCAGAGATTCAATACCATACCTAGCAAGTGATTCTACTACAGTAGACATCCATAAAAGTATCTGTAGGTCTCATGGCAAGAGTAATTTCTTTCCAAACAAAAAGTGGCTGCATAAATCTGTTTAAACATCTTTTTTGTTCAATATTGTTCTGTTAACTGAGTTTAAGCTCTTAAACAGGAATTTACTATTCTTAATTTGGTCCACACGACACATCATCAAGCTACTGTTAAGGTAAACTTTTCGGAAATAAATAGCCAGAACAAGTAGCCTCAGAATACCAGCTTTTGGTTTACTAATTTTAAAGAGTAGCAAAGCCTGTAAGTTTATATTTTAATCACCTGTCCTGCTGTTTTGTCCAAGATTGCTTTATATCAGGTGATTTTAAAAAAACAAAACACCAAAACTTGGATTTGTAGCTCAAGGAAGACAATAATTGTGCCTTCTGACTCTATTGTATTAAAATATGGGGTCACCTTTCAGCACTACACTTTCAAAAGTACATGAATATGTCATAAGTTGCTTTGCCATAACTCTATCAGGAATTACTCTCTGTAGTAAAAAATCTTTGGCTAGATGTCCTCAAGACTAAAGGGTGTTTTAAGAAGTAATGGAAAATTGAAATGTTTACTGTTAATTTGACACTTTTTCATAGATTTGAAGAAGTGTTTGAGTTGGTTTTTTAAAGAGTTGTGTTTAAATTATAAGGGTTTTAAACATCTTGAAGACATTTTGCTTCTACAAAGATTTTTGGTGTTCTGATGATCCCACAGAAGTAACACAGTTGCAAACAAATGCGTACTTCTAATCCTGAAGTAATTTGCTTTAAACATTTGTTCAAAGGTCCTTCATAGGAGTTAACTTTGTACAGGATGACTTACATGGGATTTGATGAGACAGTTGTCTTAGTATTTGTTAATAAATAAGCTCAAAACTTCACCTTCATTGATGCCAGCCATGCTGGTATCTGTTTGTTGGGGTTTTGGTTTGGTTGTTTGTTTTTTTTTTAAGGCATATCAGAATGTGGTAGTACATGATAGTAAGCACAGTTAGAGGTACTTCAGGTAATAAAACGGTCCAACAGAAGTAAATTCCACTAATTGGGGTGCTGATTTTGTGAAATAGTTGGGTTTTTCCCACTCTGAACTGCAAGGAACAACTATGTACAGAACTGTTAAAATTGTTTTGAATTTGCTCGGGAGATGACTTGGCTTTTGTTTTATGAATTTGCATTTTCTCTGAAAATAACACTGTTAGATAACACTGAAGTGACAGTTTTTTCCATATCTTTTCCTAGACAGACTAGCCATGACGTTAACGGGCTCAGAAAAACATTTACTGATGGAGAGTTTTTTGTGCAGGAGTTTTTCTCCTCAGTGTGGTTTCATTGTGATCTCGTGTATTTTATCATGAGCTTTAGGAAATACAGTTTATATTTTTCATTTAGTGAAGTTAGGGTTGACTAGGGCAGAGGTCTCTGCTCCACTGATCTGTGCTGCAGAGTAATATACCAATGTAATTACACTGTACTGAACATTACTCCTGTATTTCAGAGCTTTCAGCCAACACAGCTGCCTTTGCTAAAAGTGCTGCCATGCTGGGTAACTCTGAAGACCACACGGCTCTATCTAGAGCTTTGTCTCAGCTTGCAGAGGTTGAGGAGAAGATAGATCAACTGCATCAAGAGCAAGCTTTTGCTGATTTCTATGTGTTTTCAGAACTGCTTGGTGATTATATTCGTCTCATTGCTGCAGTGAAAGTGCGTTTAAAATTCCTCAACCCATAGATTTAGGGTAAATGATTGTGTGCCTTTGTACATGTGGTAACACAGTTAAGACTTAAGTGTTTGCCTGAAATTCTAGCTGTGTAAAATTAATGTGTCCATGACCAGTTATTCCAATGTCAAAAATGGTTCTGATAAATGAATAGATTAATAATATAAATGGTTAACATCTACTTTGAGCAGTACTAATTGTACACAGTATTTGGGTACACAATACACTAATGCGCCTAAGCATACTATACTTGTTTCTTTCAGGTTACTTAGTTTTACAGTATGCTCATAAATTTCTCAGAACATAATTTGGCCATATTTGGTAGATAGCAAATAGTTTCTGTAAATAGGAAACAAATACAATTTTTGGATTTACATATTATCAAAGAAAATATTCAGCTTTGCTGTAAGTCACATTGCACAGCATAATTAGGTTTTGACATGGGAAAGGGTGTTTACAAATTTTATCCAAAAGTATCTATGAACTTGCCAGATTGCTGGGAGTATACGTCCTCCTCCCTTGCCCCGTCCTCCTCCCTTGCCCCGTCCTCCTCCCTTGCCCCGTCCTCCTCCCTTGCCCCGTCCTCCTCCCTTGCCCCGTCCTCCTCCCTTGCCCCGTCCTCCTCCCTTGCCCCGTCCTCCTCCCTTGCCCCGTCCTCCTCCCTTGCCCCGTCCTCCTCCCTTGCCCCGTCCTCCTCCCTTGCCCCGTCCTCCTCCCTTGCCCCGTCCTCCTCCCTTGCCCCGTCCTCCTCCCTTGCCCCGTCCTCCTCCCTTGCCCCGTCCTCCTCCCTTGCCCCGTCCTCCTCCCTTGCCCCGTCCTCCTCCCTTGCCCCGTCCTCCTCCCTTGCCCCGTCCTCCTCCCTTGCCCCGTCCTCCTCCCTTGCCCCGTCCTCCTCCCTTGCCCCGTCCTCCTCCCTTGCCCCGTCCTCCTCCCTTGCCCCGTCCTCCTCCCTTGCCCCGTCCTCCTCCCTTGCCCCGTCCTCCTCCCTTGCCCCGTCCTCCTCCCTTGCCCCGTCCTCCTCCCTTGCCCCGTCGTCCTCCATTGCCCCGTCCTCCTCCCTTGCCCCGTCCTCCTCCCTTGCCCCGTCCTCCTCCCTTGCCCCGTCCTCCTCCCTTGCCCCGTCCTCCTCCCTTGCCCCGTCCTCCTCCCTTGCCCCGTCCTCCTCCCTTGCCCCGTCCTCCTCCCTTGCCCCGTCCTCCTCCCTTGCCCCGTCCTCCTCCCTTGCCCCGTCCTCCTCCCTTGCCCCGTCCTCCTCCCTTGCCCCGTCCTCCTCCCTTGCCCCGTCCTCCTCCCTTGCCCCGTCCTCCTCCCTTGCCCCGTCCTCCTCCCTTGCCCCGTCCTCCTCCCTTGCCCCGTCCTCCTCCCTTGCCCCGTCCTCCTCCCTTGCCCCGTCCTCCTCCCTTGCCCCGTCCTCCTCCCTTGCCCCGTCCTCCTCCCTTGCCCCGTCCTCCTCCCTTGCCCCGTCCTCCTCCCTTGCCCCGTCCTCCTCCCTTGCCCCGTCCTCCTCCCTTGCCCCGTCCTCCTCCCTTGCCCCGTCCTCCTCCCTTGCCCCGTCCTCCTCCCTTGCCCCGTCCTCCTCCCTTGCCCCGTCCTCCTCCCTTGCCCCGTCCTCCTCCCTTGCCCCGTCCTCCTCCCTTGCCCCGTCCTCCTCCCTTGCCCCGTCCTCCTCCCTTGCCCCGTCCTCCTCCCTTGCCCCGTCCTCCTCCCTTGCCCCGTCCTCCTCCCTTGCCCCGTCCTCCTCCCTTGCCCCGTCCTCCTCCCTTGCCCCGTCCTCCTCCCTTGCCCCGTCCTCCTCCCTTGCCCCGTCCTCCTCCCTTGCCCCGTCCTCCTCCCTTGCCCCGTCCTCCTCCCTTGCCCCGTCCTCCTCCCTTGCCCCGTCCTCCTCCCTTGCCCCGTCCTCCTCCCTTGCCCCGTCCTCCTCCCTTGCCCCGTCCTCCTCCCTTGCCCCGTCCTCCTCCCTTGCCCCGTCCTCCTCCCTTGCCCCGTCCTCCTCCCTTCTCTACTTTAATTCTGCCACCTTAGTCCATTGCTAAGAAAAATGTATTGCTGAATATGCGTGTAATCTGTATGCATGAAAAGTTTGCTAGCATCTGCATTTAGAGAAGTATTTGCATAACAGAGCACTTTGTAGTGGTTACTTTGGTAGTGTTTTGATGGAATGAGCATAAACTGGTTTGGGGCACTAACGTGTCTGCTCTGAAAAGGCTTCTTAAATACACTGTTAATTGTGAAAGTTACTGAGCTGAGCAAGCGCTCTGTCAAATGACGTGACAGAAGACATGTAATAGACACAGTGAGGTTTCCTTGAGAATATTTGTTCCAGTTTTATCCAGAATTACCTTTTCCTGTTAGGAATTTAGACAGCTCTAACAATTCCAATTGTTTAACAAATTTGTCTACTCTTACAGGGTGTGTTTGATCATCGAATGAAATGCTGGCAGAAGTGGCAAGATGCTCAGGTCACTTTACAAAAAAAACGTGAAGCTGAAGCAAAGCTCCAACTTGCCAACAAACCTGATAAACTGCAGCAAGCTAAAGATGAGATAAAAGAGGTAATATTATCAAATGTTATTTTGGAGGTCAGACTTTCTGTGTTAACTCATTCATTCTGCATTGATGCACTACTTTATAACATTTTTATTTACTAATCACTTATTCATTTGCTTTTTTTCATATTTACTGAAATTGTTAAAAGGAATTTATTTAAAATATTAAATATGTGCATTTGTTACTCATTGCAAGATCTGTAAGGCAGTTAACGCTGTCTCTACAGAGTCTGGGAGATGGGAGGAGGGGAACATAGACAAGGTAGATAATGCTTTTAACTGGTAACAGATTGCTTGGGTAGGCACAGGAGCATATCTTGGCTTCTAAAGATAAAATCCAGCTAGGACAACTAATGGAGAACTGTTCCCATGTTTCGCCTAATTATGCAACATATCTACCCATATATATATATATTTATATATATGTATGTATATATGGTGTAATTTCAGTTAAAATAAATCTAACATGTTGAAGTGTCGTAATTTATACACTTTTTCTATCATGCTTCACTAAGGAAATTGAAGAGGTAGGACAACTTAATTATTTAACATTAATACATTTTAATTATGCAACAGTATTCTTCCATTAAATAACAGGAGAACATCATTGCAGATTTCAAGCTTTCTTATGCAGTTACTTTGTTTGGCTTCCTTGTTCGTCCCTAACCACATGCTGCTTTGTTCTTCTGCCCTTCAGTATATTTTGTCTGTGGTGTTGAAGTTTCTTGTTAACTTGGCTTTCTTTTTCTTAAAAAAGGCCTTTGTTTACTGGGAAAACTTAGTGTCACTCTTGTGTGACCAGATTCTGGCTGGTTGCTTCTTTTGATGTCACCCATCCATCCACAATACAAGTGAGCTGAAACTCATTGTCAAAAATAACTTCCAGAGTATTGAAAGTAGTAGGAAATACTCAGTGTCAATATTAAAGAACATTAAAATAATTAGTTATGTTTTTCCTGAAGGATTTATTTTTCCTCTTTTATGGGATGAGGAAGTTGTTAGAATGTGCTAACTGAAAGTTATTGCTGCCATTGAAATACGTGCAGAGTTGCTGAATTCTGTAATACTAGTCCTTCTGGCAGAGAAATTGAAAAGTGGAACCCTACACAGCTCAAGCTTCATCCATGACTCAGTTGCTTTTTGCAGATAAAAGGCTAAAGAATAGTCCTAGAAACACCTTAACGAGTAAGCAGAAATTCTCCTTGTCAGAAACTATAAGATGGCAGACTAACATCCAGTGATAATAGACATGATGAAACTGGGATGTTGGAGCCATTAGGCCTGTGGAGACTTTGACTGAAGTCTCAGACACCTCTAGATGCTGTGGTAGGAAGGCACAGGCAGTCTTAATGTATTTTTTCCCTTGGCTGAGTTTTTGTATTGTTTCAGTTATTAGATAACTCTTCAGGGTGTTCTTCCATGAATGACGTCCTATTATGATGTATTGCATAGCTTCATAATGTATATCTGAAAACTCAATAAGGGGATTCTGAATAATAAAAATACTCAGGTATTTATTGGAACATAGATGATATTCATCTTACCACAGTAGGAACTTGGCACTGCACCACAAAATATGCTGTATTGAAATATGTTGATTCCTTGCTGACTTTTTCTGAGGAATATAAGTGTTACCGGATGTATTGGCTCTGTGTGTAGGGCTGAACAGAGGCAGTTTCATTTTAAGTATCTGTTAGCCTCCTTGCACCTGAAGCAAGGCTGATAGCTTTTTTCGCAGGGTATCTACACAGCTAGCTTAAATTTAGCAATATAACAGTTTGTAAAAGCAGTTATAAATAAGGTAACATAGATTATTATGATCTTTTACTGTGTAGCATTATGTCTTTTCACATAAACTTAAGGAGAAACATAACTTAGTGTTGTGTATTGTTACATGAATGCCACACTCCCAGTATGGCGAAACCCCACAAACAACATCACTTCCTCTGAATTTTCCTTCTGTGTTCTTCTGACCTGCGATAACTTTTCTCCTCCTGCTTTCTGTGAAAACTGTGCCCTGAACAAGAAAGCATGAGCTTTGGCTTGCTTAAGCAACATGTATTCTGACTGGAAAGCCAATAAAAACATCCTCAACAGCTTGTCATCCACAACAGAAATATCATACAGATAATCATATACTTGACCAGAGGCAGATTTGAAGATGTAATCATCTCTTCTGGGATTAGGAAAGTGCAGTGAACTAATATTTTTTTCAAATGTTATTAAGTGGTCCTTAATAGCAGTACTAAGATATTTTTACATTTCATCTACAGGTAGCATTACCGTAGAGATACCTTTGGATTAACTGATCTGATGACATCTATTATACAAACTGTTACTTTGAAATTGCTGTTGTAAGACTTTCCCTTAAGTATGCCAAAAAAAAAAAAAAAAAAGGTTCTTTTCAACTCTTGCGTGATTATCACTAATAAAGTTCAGATACAGATAGACTGAATGGACAGTATAAAGTCTTATCTCTGCATGTCTTTCCTTTGCCAGTGGGAGACAAAAGTTCAGCAAGGGGAAAAAGATTTTGAACAGATCTCCAAAACCATTCGCAAAGAAGTGGGAAGATTTGAGGCACGTATAATTTTGTCCAAGTACATGACAGTTTTACTTTAGAGAATATTGATATTCCAAGAAAAATTGGTTGAGGTTAATATGCCATCATTTATTTATTAACAGAAAGAACGAGTGAAAGACTTTAAAACTGTTATTATCGAGTACTTAGAGTCGTTAGTGCAAACACAACAGCAGGTAAGATAAATTTTAAGTTTTATACAGATTAATATCTAATATGTTCCTTATTAGGTTGGTTGAAAAAAGACAGGCTTTAAGTATAGCAGTTTCTAAAACATAGAGAATTGCTTCTAGTCTGTACTGTATTGGAGAATAACAGTGATTGCCGTTTCCCAGCTATTCCTATTCTTCCTTGCACAGCTCTAATTCAGCAAAGCAAGGGAGAAGCTCCCTTAGTGATATGGGCGAGTGGAGGGTCTTATAGTCTTCTGAAACTGAAGTAATACTTCCACTTATATATTGGAGTAAATTGTAACAAATACTTACTTAGACTTGTTGAAGAGACTCAAATACCTAGATGTTGCTCTTTTTTAAAAGTATAAAATATTACTGAATATTGTAAAGCAGTTTCCAGTGACTGAGAAGTAGGCCTTGTTCCCAGAAGAGTGCTTGGAGTCTTTCCTTTGTTCATTCCATAAATATAACCCATTGACTTTGTTTAATTTAAAAAAAAAAAAAGTGGTAAGAATAGCAAGCTAAGCTTGCAAACAAATTCCGTATTCTATAGCATTGTGTTCAATATGTTAACAACTTGTTGCTATGAGTAGATTTGTGTATTTATTACTTGTATTTTTATGGCATTTTGTAGTAATGTGAATGGATAATATGAAGCACTTATGTTCTTTGTTCAGTGGAGACAAGTTTACCACAAAAGGAGGAAGGTAAATGTGGGTTTTTTTCCAACATTTAGTACTTAATGGGTGTTTTTTCCCTTCTCTACAAGCTAATAAAATACTGGGAGGCATTCCTACCTGAAGCCAAAGCCATCGCCTAAAAGAAGAATACTCCAAATGACAAGACACTCTGGATGTTTCTCCTGGATAAAACTAAATTCCACAGTGAAATCACTTTAAATCATCTGAATCAACCACTATATATTTTATGAATTAATATGTGGCTTTTTTTATATACTACAGCATTTTATTAACAAGCTGCATGTCCTAACCCTCTGAAGTGGACTGTGGCATGATGTTCTGCAATATATTGCTGAATTGAACACTATTACGTCTTAATACTTGCACTAAAATGTGCACTGCAAGGCCAGAAAGCTGATATTTTTGTTCTTTACAATACAATGTTCTGTATGTTTACCTGATCTTTATGAAACAAATTTAATTGCATTGATTAATGTTCACTTAAACATTCCTGTACAAAATCATGTTTTTGTGATTACAGTAATAAAGGTATGTACCTTGTGAAACATTAAACACTCTGGTTTTGTGTCTGTAGATGTTTACTGGTGTTCTTACAAGTAGCATTTGGAACAAATTCAGATTATATCAAAGGCAGAAACAACATTTAGTAAAGAATGCTGAAGATGGTATTAAAGTTCCACAATCAAGTATTTGTGGTGAACTATTCTGGTTTTTTAGTTCTGAATCTCTTCCTTACAAGTCACCTGAAGTTGTCACTGCCTTGGTAAACTGTGATACCACATTAATAATCATGGGGTCAAAAGACTGATGATGCTTGGCCACAGACAGGCATAAAATGAAATCTCTTCCAAGTGTTTTACAAAGCTTCTGAAGGGTTTAGATCACCTGCATGATCAAATACTGATGTGCTACTGGAGTGATAAATTCCATCAATTGTCTTCAGTGGTCTTAGGATACAAAATGAAAAAAAAATCTTGCAATAATTCTGGTGGTCAGGGAGGAAGAAAAGGAGATGATTTAGCTGCATGTAAGCTAGTTGTAAGGGCTAGCGTTTTACCTGCATTTTCTTGAGAATACATTTGCAGGTTGTATCTTCTGTAGAAAATCAGGGCAGCTAAACATTAAACTTTTGCTTATCATCTTTCCTAGAATGGTTACCGTCCATATTAGCAGATGTCTCTCAATCCAAGTGAATGGAGGTGTTGCTGAACTATTTTCTCTGTGGAGCTCACTACAGGATCTTGTACAAAATTTAAGTGGTGTTTCCCAGACACTCTGAGCCAGTCTACTGCTGAAGGATCACAAGCATGAACAAAATGAATGCAAAATGGTAAACTACATTTGAAAGACTGTGTAAAAGCCAAGGTGCTACTGAAGTCTAGTTTACTTTTTAGGTTAAAAAATCCTCTATATATGTTTACAACAATTTTAAATTATCCCCATTCTTGTATCCATCATGTCCATGGTGCTCTTCGAATTAAAAGTATATGATATGATGTGGCTCAAATTGAAGACATTGTTAACTCCTTTCTTAATGATGTTCAGTCTGCAGTCTCTGATTCTTTAGGTACTGTCCCTTTTAAAATGGAATATTCTGCTTCCCTATCAATTATTCTTTCTTTCACCTCTCCTTAGTTATTTCCCTCTGAAGGCCTCATATGGGAGTTTGTGTTTCAGCATCTCTGGAGTGCATGCTCCAAATAGGTCAGTTTCTTGCAAATTCTGGAGTAGATGAGCTGCTGGCTAGTATATCCTGTGCATCTAAATTATGTGTACAGTGAAATGATTGTCTTAAAGAAAAACAAAAAGAAAACTTACATTTTTTTCTGCCCTTCCACTTTAGAGTAGAGCAGGCAGTTCAATATTGAAACATAAAGCTTGAACAATATTGAAACGTAAGGAACTGAAGTTGTTCAAAATGGTAGTTCTTATCTGGGGGAGATTACTCCTTTTTAAAAAATTCAGGTCTTCCATAGTTGTATGGGTGGTGAGCTTGCTAATAATTAAAGTAACTTTTGAATTCACTGCTAGAACTACTCTTTTTATTTCCAGATCAGTGAGGAAATGACTAACATAGGGAAGGGATATAAAATAATCCAAATCTGTTTTCTGTCATTACGAAAAAGGTCTCAGAAGAGTATGCAAGGCACCTTAGAATCTTTCTAGCAGCATATCTGTAAGAAAACTAAACTAAAAGAAAATATGTAATGAAAATGGAAGGGCAAGAAAAGACTTCAGATAAACCATGTATCTGTGGTTTAGAGAGATCAAGATAAGAAGAGCACAAGGAAGGAAGATAGCACAAAACAAGAGAGAGGAAATGCTTTATCTTAGCCTCACATCTGATGTAGAACTTCCAGGGGAGGTCTCAGCGGGGTGGAGGAGCACTGCACCATATGAAGACCTGCAGTTATCTTACATCATACTAATACACTGATTTTCCCCCTTAACCCACCCATCCATGTGCACACACACTTGAGCTGTTCAGAAAACTACCTACTTACCAGCTCCAAATATTGTGTCTGTTAGAAGTACTGAGGTTTTTATTTGATTCTGTGAACTCATGTAGCCCAGAGTTATGATTCTGCCTGTATTCCTTCCAAGTGGTCTTGTTTGTACTCACTGGATGATGAAAGTGCTTTGTGATGTTTTGAAAACTATGATGAGGTGACCCAAATAGTGGATGAGGGAAGGGCTGTGGATATTGTCTACCTAGACTTTAGTAAAGCCTTTGACATTGTTTCCCACAGTATTCTCCTGAAGAAACTGGCTGCTCATGGCTTGGATGAGTGCACTCTTCACTGGGTAAAAAAAAAGGCTGGATGGCCAGGTCCAGAGAGTGTTGGTGAAGGGAGTTCAATCCAGCTGGCGGCCAGTCACAAGTGGTGTTCCTCAGGGCTCAGTATTGGGGCCTGTTCTCTTTAACATCTTTATCGGTGATCTGAATGTGGCGATCGCATAACCCTCAGTAAGACTGCAGATGACACCAAGTAAGACGGGATTGTTGATGTGCTTGAAGGTCAGGAGGCTCTACAGAGAGATCTGGACGGGCTGGATTGATGGGCTGAGGGCGATTGTATGAGGTTCAACAAGGCCAAGTGCCAGGTCCTGCACTTGGGTCACAACAACCCCCTGCAACGTTACAGGCTTGGGGAAGTGTGGCTGGGAAGCTGCCCAGCAGAAAAGGACCTGGGGGTGCTGGTCAACAGCTGGCTGAGTATGATCCAGCAGTGTGCCCAGGTGGCCAAGAAGGCCAACAGCATCCTGGCTTGTATCAGCAATAGTGAGGCCAGCAGGAGGAGGGAAGGGATTGTCCCCCTGTACTTGGCACTGGTGAGGCCACGCCTTGAGTACTGTGTCCAGCTTTGGGCCCCTCACTTCAAGAAGGACGTTGAGGTGCTGGAGCATGTCCGGAGAAGAGCAACAAAGGTGGAGAAGGGTTTAGAGAACCAAGTCCTGTGAGAAGCAGCTGAGGGAACTGGGTTTCCTGGGTTTAGCCTGGAGAAAAGGAGGCTGAGGGGAGACCTTATCACTCTCTACAGCTACCTGAAAGGAGGTTGTAGGTTGTCAATGTGTTCTCCCGTATAGTAAACAAGAGGACGAGAAGAAATGGCCTCAAGTTGTGTCAGTGGAGATTTAGGTTGGACGTGAGAAAAAAATTCTTTACAGGAAGGGTTGTCAAGCATTGGAACAGGCTACCCAGGGAAGTGGTGGAGTCCCCATCCCTGGAAGTGTTTAAAAGACGTATGGATGTGGTGCTGAGGGACATGGTTTAGTGGTGACCTGGCAGTGCTGGGTTAACAGTTGGACTTGATGATCTTAAAAGTCTCTTCCAACCAAAATGATTCTGCGATCTAATTACACCACTTTTTAAAAAATGCCACTAAATCTTTAGAGGAGAGAGGAAGGCATGAACCCTTTTAAAGAGCAAATGCTATTTTACACAAAGTTTTATCAAGTATGTTGCATTTTGCTACTGTTTACTTCGGAGACCAGCATCTGTAGGAGTACAGAAAGGTGGAAGTTTACTTAAATCCAGTCTTTCTGATAGCAACTGAATTATCAGCACACTGAGCTTGTGTTTTTATTAAGGAACTATCTCTTTCTTTAATCTGGCCTCTTATTTTGATATGTACTTTACTTATCACTGTGATTACAATTTTTATATGCATTTCTTTGCCTACTTCTATTCTGGAAACTAGCCATTCAGAAGGTCCTTGAAGGATTAGTGGAAACTGATCTTTCAGAGTTGCCTGTGTTCATTCCTTTTTCCCTCCCACAAACCATTCTAGCATGATGAATGCTGAATACACCCCTATAGGAGAAATTGCACTCTGACAAATTTGAAAAAAAAAAAAACAAGTGGCAACAAAGGGGTGGGTTTGTTTTGTTTTCAAAAATACATTTAATTTTTAGGTAGTCTGAATGTTTGATTGTGAAAATGCCACATTCTTATTCAATTACTGAAGTGTTGCATTTTTTACTGATTGAACTGGATTCTAAAGAGTGATGATGTATAGTTCCCATTCCTTTTGGGGCCTGCTCAACAGATTAATTTGATGGCAGCCTGTGTAATTTTTACCACTGGAGCTCAACCTTTTTACAGTTTAAGATGACTAACATGATTTCAATACATGTTACACCAGTTCAAATCAAGCTACATTTAAAGTGCATTCTCCTTGTTTTGTTGGTTTTGGGATCATTGTGTCATTTCTGCAATTCGCTTTCAAAAACAAGAATCCTGGATGGTTTTCAACATACTTTGATAACATTTTATGAATTAGTGTTTCTTAAATTTTCGGTCCTCAAAGTATGAGACAGAAATACAAACCCTGGCCAAGCAGCCATGTGGAGAAATGCTGTTTTTTCTTTAGATGTAACTTGAAAGATAAGCCAACTAATATATTGTGCAAATGAAGTATTTAACATTCCAAAACATATTGACGTATTTGAATTCAGCTCACCTTGTAATCTTCCTTGTTCCTCTTGGCTGATGCACAGCCAGAAGTTCAATTATGTGCTATTGGATCTGAAACCAGATTAATGTCTCAAACTTTTCTTTGTTAATATGTTATATGATATTAGGGAGAAAAGTAGCTTTTTAGAATAATTGGTTATTACATTGTAAACAACCACAAATAGTGCCCCTATGAAACTCTTCTAATGGCTTATCAGCATAAATGCCTTATGGCGTAAATGGTGGCATTAGAATTGTATTAGGGGGAGAAACAGAAACTAAGCTTCAAGACTGGAGCCTTAACCAGAAACTAACAATAATGTTAGCATGATAGTTGTTCTCTAGTATGCCCACATTTACCAGACTGATTAGATTCTTATAATATGGCCTGTCTTTCCTTGGGATGATTATAATGTATTTATCAGAGTATGCTTTGGGGGAATATGAGATTCTTTATTCACTCCCTTCAGCCATCACTGTGCTTCAAGGACATGGTACCTACCGTGAGAGCACACGGGGACTGGAAACCTGTTAGCTTTTGTCACCACTACCACAGGGCAGCACTGGGACTGTTGTGCTGGTTGTCAGTTGCTGAGGACTCTGGCACAGGAGCAGCATTGTGTGGAAACAAATGCCCAAGGACTACCTTGCTTTGATTTCAGGTCATTTTTTATTAAGTATGGTTGTTACTTTGCTTTAGTTTAGCAAAGTGAACTAGTGTTAGTTTGCTTTAGTCCTCTTTGTTTTAGTCAAAAGCCTTCCATTTTCTATTGAATTCTTCAGGTCACAGGTCTCTGCTTAGAGCAAAATACAATTACATTTAGCTAGCAGTAAAACAAAGAGAAATGGAGGGGAAAAGAGCTTGTAACATTTTTTCCCCTGACGTTACTAGTCTAGAAGGAAGCAAATTACTTTTCAGGAGACGTTTCAAAAAGCTGATCTTAGAAGCACTGAGATACCGTAGCCACCATGGTTAGATAAAAGTGATCATTTGTTTTCTGTCCATTTTGGGGGTATGTTTTTATTCTTGACTCTGCTTATGAAAAATCAAGCCCTGCATACACATGAATTTGTAATGGTAGCTCCTTTTTAAAAAGATCAGTGAGAGATGGTGAAGTTGCACATCTTAACCAGTTAAGCCTCTGAGACTCTCCAGCATTTATCAAACCTTACCACGTGAGTTTTAAGGTACAGTTGTGGTCTGTTGTCATTTTGCAGTGCTCCCAAATGGTTGGAAACTTGGGGTTAGCAAATTTGTGTGAGATGGGAGTGTTACCCTGTGCAACAGCATTACCTATTAAATGCATCTAGTATTTCTCCTTCTGTTTCTGCCTCCATTAGTTTTTAAGTCATCCACAGAGATGCTTATTTTAGGGAGTAAGGAGTTTTATGTCATTTCCCCAATGACTAGAATTCACGTGCGGTTTGGTTTGGTTTGGTTTGGTTTGGTTTGGTTTGGTTTGGTTTGGTTTGGTTTGGTTTGGTTTGGTCTGGTCTGGTCTGGTCTGGTCTGGTTTGGTTTGGTTTGGTTTGGTTTGGTCTGCTCAGTAACAAAGAGCAGCTTCTCAGGAACAGCCACAACACGCACAACTCTTCTCAGCGCTTTTCTTTTTTTCCTGTTGAATTCAAGTATCAGTTCACAACAGGCGTTATGAAAGGTGCCGTCTTTGTACCGACACCGGCATTTTGCTGAACAAGCGGGCAGAAAAAGTGGTTTGACCCGTGGTGTACGTTTAGGACTGGATAAATTTGGAAGTTCGGGGGTTTTTTTTTCCCCCTCTCCCTTTTTCTGTGCTCCAAAGCCACACCACTGCCCTGGCATACTAAAACAGGTGCTCTCGAGCTTTGTGTTTTCAGAGGAACCTGCGCTCTTCCTTCCTCCCCCCGCCCCCGCGCCAGAGCTTCTGTGACAGTGGCACAGCGGCTCTCGACCCTTAGCCCCGCCAGCACCATTTCCTCGCACACCTTTACAGCGGCTTCCCCGCCCCCCCACCGCGAGTGCGCGCTGCCCGCCGCTGCCCGCCGCTGCCCGCCGCTGCCCGCCGCTGCCCGCCGCTGCCCGCCGCTGCCCGCCGCTGCCCGCCGCTGCCCGCCGCTGCCCGCCCGCCCTTGGCCGCGTAGAGACGGTCAGCGCCCGCCAGCCCCGCGCCCTCGCCCGGGCTCACAGGGCCGGCTCGGGCCGCGGTGCCCGAAGCCCAGCGACCAGCCCGCGCGCCCCGCTCCGCCCCGCTCGGCATCACGTGCGCGGCGTCACGTGCTGTGTGGAGATGGCTGCGGCGGCGCCGCTCGCCGGGCGTCTGCGGCCCTGAGCGGGAGTCGGCGCCCTGGCCCGGCTCGGCCCGGCCCGGCCCGGCCCGCCATGGAGGTGTACATCCCCTCCTTCCGCTACGAGGAGAGCGAGCTGGAGCGGGGTTACACGGTGAGGGGCGGCGGGGAGGGTGCCCCTCGCGCCGCGGGGGGGCGATGTGGAGGCGGTGAGCGGGGGCCGCGCCGGGGGCCGCGCCGGGGGCCGGGCTGCCCTGCAGGTGCCGGCGTGCGGGGCTAGCAGGGCGGGGCCGCCCTCCACTGCCCTGCCCTGCCCTGATGCCGTCGGCGGAGGAGGGGTGGCCTTGGCCCATCGAGCATCTCCTGTCCCAACGCGAGCTTCGCGCTGCGGAGCGGTGGCGGTGGCGACAGCGGCTAATACAGCGTGGGCAGCGGGTGAGAGAGGTAGTGCTTCCTTGCCGCTCGACCCTGCCGAGAGAGACACGTCTGGGCGCTGGGTTTAGGTCAGGGCTCCCCAGCACAGAGGTCCAGTGCAGGGCCACACATGACAAAGGGCCTGGAGCATGTCTTGCTTGAGGAAGGGCTGGGAGAGGTGATACTGCAGCCTGGAGAAGAGAAGGCTCAGGGCGATCTCATCACTGTGTAGAAGTAATCCAAATGGAAGGAATGAGGAAGAGGGAGCCGGACTATTCTCATTGGTGTTGAGTAATAAGTGGCAATGGATATGCATCAAAATACAGGGAATACCATTTAAACATAAGGTAAACCATTTTGTCACTGTGAGGGTGGTCAAGCACTGGCACAGGTTGCCCAGAGGGCTATGAAGGTTCCATCCTCGGAGGTTCTCAAAATGTGACTGGACGTGGTCCTGGCAGCCTGCTTTAGCTGACCCTGCTTGAGCAGAGGAGATTGCCTACACAATTTTCAGGGTTCCTTTTTGACCTCAGTGGTTTTCTTATCCCATGGAGCTGTTGAGCTGCAACACTTTCCATGTTGCCTAGTGGAGACAGGGAATTCTCTGAACCAAAGCACAAGGCGTTTGACTGAAGGTGGATCTTCAAAGCTTCTTTGTTTTATTGAATCTGTTCACTCAGTAGTTCCAAGCTGTTAAGAAATACCAGGAAAAAAATCTAATCCCGTAAAACTGCCAGAAGATTGAACCATGTAGGCATAGTTGCGTGAAGCAAGTGCATCTACCTGATGCTAATGCTGTATTTTCTTTGGTCCTCAGTACTGGCAAGTATTTACAAGCCATGTAAAGTACTTGAGATGCATTAACGTGGAAGTGTAACTGCATTACTATTTCTGCCTCTTAGCTGAGCTTAAGTGATCCCCCACAACATGCCTGAGTGATTTTGGGAAATGAAACGGGCTTTAAAACATTCCGATTCAGTGTGTTGACAATAGCACAGACTGATCCCAGCATGTCCCACTTGGGCAGGTTAGTTGAAGTGATAGTGATTTCTATGATGTGCGTGTCACACAGATAGGATTTTTCATAGCAATATATGTTTTTAGTATTTGGTTTTAGTGTGTTTTTTATTTCTTTAATAGCAATTCTGTCAGTGAATCCTATCTAAAGGATTTGGTTTTTTAAATTTTATAAATGTTAAGCTGTCTGAGCTTCAAATGAATCCGCAGTGAAACTGTATCTTTCTAGAAGTTTTTCAAGAAAATTACCTTGAAAGTGAAAACATTTAATTATTACAGGAATGTTCCTCTCAAGTCACTGGTGATGAGTGAAACTCATGCATCTGAGACTGGCTCTTGGTCAACAGAGTTTAGAAGTTGTCCCTGCGTGATTAATGTGCCTCTTCAATCAGTTGAGAGGGTTCTATACCACATCCCATACAAAAGTTATTATGCTTTTCACTAGAGATGCATCAGTTCAAGGATTTCCCTGACCATGAAACTGTACTAGAAGACATAGCTAAAGGTCCTCTGGGTAAGGCAGAGAGAGGAAGAGCACATGGAATTCTGTTCTGATAATAACATGGTGTATTTCTTTTATGCGCTAAAGAGCTTATGGACTATGCATGAGCAAGGCTTATTTGAATATAATTGTCAATTTGTTACATTGCTAAATCATTTGCGTAAGTATTATCCCAAGTGTAGAAATTCATGACTGATTCAAACAAATACATTGTAACTCCTCCCTCCAGCAAAACTGAGGTTAATGAGACCTTGCCATTGCTCTGTACTAGCTGGGAAGATACTGTGTAGGCAGAGATACTTACCTGAGAAAAAACAGCAACACAGGAATTATTCTGCATTGATCAAAAAGCTGATTCCACTTGGATGCTTGGAGCTTGTGCATGTTTCCACATACCAAGAACATCAGCTCTTGTTCTTTTGGACCTCATTATGTGGGGGTTAATGGTCATAAGCTGTGGATTTGGTAGATACTATAAAATATGGGGATTGCAGGGAGTTGAAGAATTTGTGATTAAGCAGATGTTTCACTAGTTCTGTGCTACCTGAATCTGATGAATTAGGAAAGTCAAGTGCAGAAAATTACACTGTGAAGTATTGAATCTTTTTAAAATGTAACTTTCAAATTAAAGGGAATGGTGCAATTCTGGACTAGTGTGGTGTATCTGAGTTAATTGTGGTTTTTTCTGTAAAATTATATATGTAATTCAGCTTCAGTTGTTATGCATCATCAGGCTTATGTGTAGTATTAACATATAAAATAGTATGATGAAAAAGGTCAGAGAAAGCATAGCTCTCCCACCAATGAGCAAGACTGGCAAGCTGTTAACAATGGTTGAGGAGAAGGCTGAGGTACGTAACTTTTGTGCCCCAGTCTTCACTGGCAGTCTCTCTTCCCACATCTCTTGAGGGGATGAACTACAAAACAGGGGCTACGGGAGAAAAGTCCCTGCCATCATAAGAGGAGATCAGGTTCATGAGCACCTGAGGAACCTGAACGTGCTTAAGTCTATGGGACTTGGTGAAATGCATCCCAGAGCCCTGAAGGAATTTGCTGATGTAGTTGCGAAGCCACTCTCCATGATGTTTGAAAAGTCCTGGCAGTCAGGTGAAGTCCTTGGTGACTTGAAAAAGGGAAATATCACACCCATTTTTAAAAAGGGTGGAAAGGAGGACCCTAGGAACTCCTGACCTGTCAGCCTCACCTCTGTGCCTGGTAAGATCATGGAACAGACCTTCCTAGAAGCTCTGCTAAGTCCCACAGGCAGGGAGGTGATTTGAGACAGCCAGAATGGCCTCACCAGGGGCAAGTTTTGCCTTACCAGCTTAGTGGCCTTCTACAACGAAGTGACTACATCAGTGGACAAGGGACAAGCTACAGATAGCATCTATCTGGACTTCTACAAAACCTTTGACACAGTCTCCCACAACATCCCTCGCTGTAAACTGGGGAGATACGGATTTGGTGGATGGACTGTTCAGTGGATGAGGAGTTGTTTGGACAGCCACACCCAGAAGGTAGTGGTCAATGGCTTGATGTCCAGATGGAGAGCAGTGATGAGTGGTGTCCCTCAGGGGTCTGTTTTGGGACCAGTGCTGTTTAATATCATCAATGACATAGACAGTGGTATCAAGTGCACCCTCCGCCAGTTTTCCAACAACACCAATCTGAGTGATGCAGTTGACACACCTGGGGAATTTTTTATTGACCTTTTATTATTTGATTTGATCTTTTACTATTGTCTTTCCTACAAGTGCTAACTTGCCTAGAATTAAAATAGTTTCTTGGAGTAGCTGAAAGAAGGAACTATGAGAGAAAATGTGATTAATAGCAGAAAAGCTTGATGGAGCTTGGGGAAGATGGAAGATTTTTCACATGCTGGCTCCTCAATAGCCCAGGAACATGCCGGGGGTTACAGAGGGTGTCTTCTGCACTGTGACTGTCAGGGACCATTGCAGAGAAACAGGGCTGAAGAAGGGGTTTTTGAGAAGTGAAGTGATGGTTGTCCTAGTTTCTTTGCCAGAAACAGTGATGGTGGTGTCCTCTTGCATGAAATGAGAAACTGGAAGGGGACTACATCCTCTCTAGAGTGGCTCTGCATTGCTACCAAAACATGCTTTCCTGACATCTCCGGGTTTCTGCTTCCTTATCTTCAGCAGAACAGAATCCAGTTCCTCATGCATTCAGCCTGCTACTGTGTATTCTCACTGCCTGGAAAGGAAAGACAAAAAACAGGTGTTTGTCCTTTCCAAGGAAGCTTGTTACCAACTTACTGGTTTGTTTTCAGCTTGCCTTCCCTGAAACCTGGGGAAACTGGGAAAGTGGAATGGACAGAGACCCACCAACCATCCACTAGCTGTAGAACCAGAATGCAGTTCTGGAGAGAGAGTGGAAGTGACTTGCCACTGAAACTGGAAACTTCTCCCTAGCTTCTAAGGGAAAACTACAGAGAAATTAAGAAATAGGAAGAGTGGAGTCTTGACCAGGGAAAGATCATTTTAGGAAGAGAAAAGATTACAAAGAAAAATGAGGGAAAAATCTATAGTGCAACAGTTGAGACAGGGCTCCGTCAACAAAGTAAAGGAGCTTATCTTTACTAAAGCACTCTTCCTCTGATATAAAACCTTGAAAGCCTTTTCTCCACCACCACCACCCAAAAAAAAAAAAAAATGCAGACTAAACTTGCACTTGCTTGGGACGTACATAAAATGACAAAACGCAGGATAAGGAAAATGTCTGTTTTCCTTGTGGACAATTAGATTTCATTGTCAGTTCAAATTGATGACACTAGCTTCCAAACTATTGAGCCTGTGCTAATAAATGCAACAGTTGTTCATAATTTGGCAGTGAATGACCTTTAAATGTAGATGCTTACTAAGGATGTCCCTAGGGAACAATTCAACTTCGAAATGACACCCATGTGTTCTTGTTATCATTTAAATATGCTCCCTTTGTCAATAACAGAATAATAAATACTACTTAGATTTCTAATGTTGATTCAGATGCTAGGAAACTTCCTGAATAAATTAGTGTACATTTGATTTATATTGACCAAAAAAATTTTACAGTGGTATATTGCAGGTCAAGGTGACATACATTTAAATGTGTTGTAGAGCAGAGGGCATACTTGAGTGACACATGTGCTTACTATGTTTTTAATTAACACTTCCAATAGTACTCACCAAATTGCTCCTGGAGTTGGAAATGTTGTGGAAGTAAGATATGACATGTAAGATCCTAAAGTACTGTGGATTTTTTGAAAGTCCATGGACTTTACCTCTGTGGAAGAAGCAGTATAATTACTAGGCTATGCTCTTCTGTATGAAAAAACTACAAGGACTTCAAGTTTGTTGTAGCTTATGTGCTTCAGCATTTTTTGATGTTAAATATGTATAGAGTCAAAAAGGGAAGTTGTTAGATGTTCTTCCATGTGGAGCTTACAAATAAGCCACAACAGCAGGTGATAAATGTGAAAGATAAAGGGGGGATATTCCTAAGTATTGTAGCTATAAAGCATGGAAGGATTAATTACGTGAATGATTTTATGTAAAAACACTTTGAAGTAATGGTATTTTAACCCTTTCACTGAGTCTCTGGACTGTGTTTTAAAAAAATCTGAACAGACTTGGTGTGCCTTGAATCTGAAATCTGCCAGTATGAAGAATTCTTTCTTACCGGTTGGGCTTGTACAAGCTGATCACATGTTACCTTGTGTCACAAGTTGTATTTCAATCAGTGACAGACCAGTTACTCCAAGTTCAGGAAAGGTAAACAGAAATACTAGATCTTCTAGATCAGTTAGTCTTATCATTTTCTTAGTATCTTCACAGACAATTTTTAAATGTCCTGATTACTCCACAAGGGAGTCAGAGTAGTTCTATACAGACGCTTTTCTCTCCTACATGGGAAGATGAGGAGGATAAAGATAATCTGACAGATGCCAGTGGTTCTATGATGTCAGAAAAATGCCGTTTTGACCATTATTTTCAGTTCCAGTGAAGGAGCATGTATTAGTGGAAAAAATAGACCTGATAATTTAGGCCAAAGACTGCGATTATGAAAACAGGTTTTTTCCTCTTGTGTTAAACTGTGCATTTGTCAGCAGCGTTGATTAAATTTATTTACTCGTCAGTTTTCCTGTTGACGACTTTATGAAACTGACCACTTGATATGCAACTGGTACTTGACGAATATTAAGACACTGCTTCTTTTTTTAAGACACAGAGATGATGCAGTGCACATGAAGGCAGCTAAGGCAGAAAGCTAGAAAAAGGTATAACCAAAGTGAAAAACTGACTGAATGTATACATAACGATCAGTTAAAGCTGTTTCCTTTGTTTGTGCGTTTAATTTCCTTCGGGAAGAAGACAAATTAGACAGAGACATATAGTTCCAGTGATCTCTAATTGTTGTGCAGTTGCTCAACCCTCCCTGATTCGCAGTCGTGAAGTCCTAGAGGAAAGGACTATGAAAGATTTCTCTGAGCAAGAAGTCACTTTTGATATATTCCTGAGAGGGGGTGTGGGTGTGCGTGTGTGCGTGTGCGTGGGGGGGGTGTGTGTGTCCAGCTGTAGGATAAAGAAATAGAAGCATGATTGCCTATGTCAGTTTACCTTCTGAAAGACCAAAAGTTGACTCATTCTGTCAGTAAACTGTAACTGCAAAAGATAGGCTACCCAATTCTCTCCCGAGGTCTACTGATGTGTGGTTTTGATCACAAAGTTACATTTTCAGAAAGATAGGGGGTAGCAGAGCGTTCAACATCATCACAATGAAGATACATTTGAATTCCATTGAATCTTTGAGAGGTAGTAGTGGCAAATTTTATTAATAATGGAAAGCTACTAATGGAGTTATTTCATCAGACCCACGCTTAACTGCCTCTGATGGTGTTTTCTGTCCATATAGCATCCAGTCATTATACTTGTAAAATCTTGTCAACAAAGATAGTGTTCAGCATATGCACATTCTTTACTTCCCAGGAATGAGGACACACTGGGCTTTAAAACGCAACATGAGGGAAGACGTAATAGATCTCTCCTCTTTTTTATTACTATAACTCACATTTTAATTGGTCTTTGAACTTTTTAATGCCTGATGTAATTCATTCCAGGTTTATTTGATTATTGATCATCATTGTTGTGGCATTTATAAAGTTACCTTGGAATTTCAGTATATACCATTTTTATGTTAGGTGATTGGTGAGGTCTAAAGAAGCTGAAAATGTGTTTTTCATCTACAGCAGTGACTGGGTTATTAATTAAGTTAGTATTGCAGGAGCAGTTTTAGGAAGCTGTCTTTTTGAGAGTATGTAATTATTTTTAGAATAACTGTAAACTTTAAATGACAATTCTTCAAACCATTACAGTTGAAAATTACAATGGGAAAGTACCACCAGATATCCACACATTTAACAATTTGAATTTTTGCAGTCTTTGTAAACAATGTTGTCTGTGCTGCTAATTTACATGAACACATTTCTTCTTGGCCTTAGCTGTCTCTCTTGATAAGTTCCTTTGTGAATTTTTTTATATGGAGGAATTTAAAGGATTGCTTATGTGGAGCTGAATATATGTAAATTTTAACGTTCTTGTAATGATTATCTTTAAATTTACAAGAAACAGGAAGGAAATCAATGGAACTTTGTACTGCAGCTTAGTGACCTAATTGTGTTTCTTACTCAATAGGCCACTGAGGACAAAGTTTAGTCAGTCTGGTCCCAACCCTGCCAAGGTGGAGAAAGGTCTTCCTGGTGCCCTGGCAGGGATGAGAACATAGAGAGGACACGCTTTCATGGCAGACTGCTTGGTGGTACAATTTCAGTGCTACATTAGGTGTAGCACCATGGAAGTCTGTAATGGAGGCTTTCCAGCTACTGCATTTTGAATACTCTTATTGTAAGCATCTATTATTTCTCCTGTTTACAAGATTATATGACAGCTTGTATCAATTTTCATTTTCAGTTTTCTATAAGCCTGCACTTTCTGTGGCTTGGGAAAGGCTAAAATAGCATTTTGTTGAGCTTTCTGGAAGGGGTTTTGATGACAAAGCAGAAGTGTCATCATTCTTTTTGAAAGAGGCATTGTATTTTTAATGGGAAACGAAAGGAGAAGTGTATGTAATCTGTTAACAAACTATTTATTCTTAGATATCCTGATGATAAAGATCTTGTAGCTAGAACATGCATACTCTTTCCGGGAACAGTCTTTTTTAAAATTATTATTTCAACCTCTGTATCATGTTGTAAACATTTCACATTTCACAAACCAACAAACATTGTGTGTTTGTTAGGTTTTCTTAAACAAAGTATTTGGGTCACAACAGTAATGTTTGGATGCTTTTAGACATAGAAATAAGATGGGACAGAAAGAGCATACCATGAGAAAGAAGCACCATCTTCATTCCAGAATATGTTTCCTCTCAGTCCTCCTCTGCTGGTGCAGTGAGAGCTCCACCTCCTGTTCAAAACAACCTTCAGTTCTGAAAACGTGTAAATAGGAAATCAGGGAAGATGTGTTTGGATGTTGAAGCTGCCACCAGTGTAGCTACAGTAAGTAATTTATAAGAAATGACAGCTAAACCTTCACTGCATCTTCCATTTAGTATATTATTTATTTGTATGTCACACTGTTTGTGGGTCCCAATTATTACCAGGGCCTCTAGGTGACAGTTTTTGAATTGTGTACATGATACACAATTTCAAAAATCACTCTTGAAAGGGAGTTGCCTACACATGGTAATAGTTGTTTGCCTGATGAAAAGTGATGTCTATCCAAAATGGTACTATTATTTTTATTTGAATACTTCATTCTTTAATATAGTGAAAATGGTATAAAATTCTGTGAAAGTCTTTTTCCCCACTAGTTTACCTTGAAAACTGCGAGATAAGAATTACCGATCTTCATTATTTTATTTTTTATATTCCTTGTCTCTCCTGTAATTGATTCACTTTTTAAAAATGGATTCCTTTTTTTTTACCAGGGCAGAAGGTATTCATGTGCTGCAGTATCTCCAAATTGGAAAATAATGAAATCTAAAGCTTTCCCATCATCTTTTACATAAGGACAAACAAAGAATCTTGATTATGTGGTGAAATAATCAATTGTTCAGCAGCAAGTTTGTATTGATTACAACAAACTGCTTTTATGAAAAGTGACCATCTGTACTTCAGCTAGCTGCCTTTAATTCTGGTCTTGCACAGGACCCTGTTTCTTTGGATATAGATTCCCTTCTGTACTCTTAGTAATCAAGATCTTTCCAGGAGTAGCACTCCCTGGTCATGTGTCTTCTTTGTCATCAAGCTGTGGTGGTAATTACAATCTAGCTTTCTTGTTATTTTGAGATGTGGAAGCATAAGAAACATGGCTTCAGTTTAACCATAAATTAATTGACTACTAGTTTTGTAGTAATGTCAGAGAATGTTGTAAAAATATTTACTTTGCTTGAAAAATGTGAAGAAATGGATATTCAGGAAAAAAATACAAATCAAATTTGAAGTTTAGTGCTATGCCATTGTAGAATCAGAACATATATCATCCTTTTGCTTTTCTGATTTCTTCCAAATTCTGAGAAAAATTATATCCCACAATGACATACGCTACATGTAACTCCAAAACACTCCATTCTTATAAGCAAGAACATTTAAAAGGTAGGTTTCAATTAAAGATTCATTCTCCCTCCAAAAGCCAAAGTCCTAAGCTTCCATTTTTATGTTGTAGTGAGAGAGCATAAGAAGTCAGTAAATACTGAAAACATCTATTTTTGATATTGAATAGAAAATGTCAGAGGCCTTTCCTTTTGCCGAGTGCTTAGAATGTGGATGTGTGATTGGAAGGAGTACAATCTCTGTGCTATTTCCGCTGCATGTTTTAAACATTTCTGTTTGACATAGAGATTGCAAGGCTCAAGTACATTCTGAAGTATGGCTGAGTATGGGTTTTTTCAAATTTCCTTCTCATACTTCTCCTCTGTGTCAAAATCTGTTCTTTTGATAGTTTCAGCTTTACCTTCCCTTGGGAGAAGTGTTAACAATGTCAGACTCCCAGGTGTTGCCATGATTTCTTAGTGCCAGTTGGGAAGAGGGAAAGAATATTTTATATGTGTTTTAAAACAACTTGGTAAGAACTTGAAGTGTTACTGAGGATAGTAATTGTCTCCTTTCAAATAAGACAATCCTTATATGTTGGCCTGAATTAGAGACAAAGTATGAGAATATACTACTCTTAAGTTCAGCACTTGCAGCTAAGGTGTCCTTTAACATTTTCCCTTCACCTTTTGATGCCTAATTGCTACTATATGTTTATCTGGAAAATAAACATGAGAATACATTACTGGGAATCAGAAACTGTTTTAAGGTACTTGGTAGCGTAATTTTTTCTCTAAGTTCAGTCTTCATATTTTAATTTTTTCTTTACTACTAGATGGTTTGTATGTAATTACAGCTTTAGAAAACCTCTGAACGTAGTTTTAAGAATGAAAAAACCTGGTACCATCTGGTTTGTAATACGGAACTCTAAATTAAAAGCCTGATTTTTAATTAGACCATGGGAGAAAAAAGGGACTTTCTTCTGAAGAGTGGAATTGTTCTGTAAATGGAGAAAAGATGACAGAAGTTAGTGTCTTAAAGCCACTGCTTTTTCTTTTCTTTTTTTTTCCCTTTTCTTCTCCTTTCCCTCCTTTCCCTCCTTTCCTTTTTTTCTCAAGTGCAAATATTATGAATATCACTACTCTTTTTAAAATCAGTGGCCAGGGTAATACCACTAACACAAAACTTTCCTAAGTGCTTAGGTGTTTTAAGTAATACATTTTGTGTACTGATACAGAAAATGCAATTACTTTAGTTTTGAAGTGTATTTGGTGAACTGCCCACATGCTGCACATTCAAAACTATCTTTTGCTACTTGCTGACTAAATTGTCAAAAATTGCTGATTTGAAAGGGGGTAAAATACCTGCTTAACGTAATCAAAGATACAACTGTTATCTGTTACGAGGTGGGCCGTGGGGGGTGGGGGGATGAGGGGGGCGTCATAAGAACTTAATGCCCCATTTCTCAAATGAGTTTTTACAATAACGAGATAGCTGTATCACACTTCTAAGTGAAAAGCTCATGAACTTGCCTGCATGGTTGTTTCCAACCTCTACTCTTCTAACAAGCTCCCAAAGTTGTTGTTGCTTATAAAAGTGGAAAATGGACCTGATAAAAATGTTAAGTCTGCAGGGCTGTGTTTTATTTATCATATCACAAAAGAACAATGTTTTGTTGCATCATGGTCAAAATAGAAGCGACCTTGCTTGTTCATGAGTGCTCAAAGCTTAGAGATAAGAGGTAAAATAATAGAGTACAATAGAAAGAGTGTAGTGTAATTATTTGTGGCTTGTCAAGTGAAGCCCTCTCAGGCCCCAAGTGATTCAAATCTGGGAACTCTGCACAATTCTGTACGCTAACCGTAGCTAGCATCAGAGAAATCTCACCCAGCTTCTCCGACAGTACTGAAATTGCATCAGTTTGTCATGCACTGAGCATGCCAGCTTCACACAATATCATTTGCTTGCAAATGGGGCTGGCCCCAACGCCCTGAGACACATTCTTTGGTATCTGACTCTTGGCCTGTGATTTGTCATGTCTCTAGTGCTATCGGCGTAAAGTAATTTTAATAGATTCTGATGGTTTGCTTGTGGAAGGTAAAGAATGCACTACAGATTGTGTCAGGTAGCTTTCTATGGCATGTAGCGTGGTATAGTCCCTCATGAAGGTGATAGCCAAACAAAGAGTATGGAGAAATGAAAACCCTATTTTGAGTGGTGTTTAATGCTCCCCTTCTCAGCACCCTGCTGAGGCCATCCTTGCTAACTCAGCAGGTTCAAGAACTTAGCAGCTCAACAAAGCAGTGTTATTTGTGCTTAAGAGTTGTTTACAGATGAAACATATAGCCAAAAATCAGTGGCTTTGTTTCTCCCTATTAATAATAATTTAAAAAAAAAGGTGTGTAAAAATGTTAATTGATTTCCCTGGACTAAACTGTATATATTTTTTTCTTGATATTTAACTCTCTGCTAATTGTTTGAAGTTTTAGTACTATAAATAAAACCACTGGATTTTTTAAGATGTTCTTTAATACCATAAAAAACCCCGAACTAAACCTCGTACAATTTATACTGAAATGTCTTTTGTATAAAATTACATAAATGCAATCTAGAATATAGATTCCTGAAGAATTTCTTCATAGATTTTAATTGCAGTAGTTATTTGACAAGTATTGGATTACTAAATCTTTGTTTGGAATAGTTTTCTTGTGTTATGAAGTAAATATGTGGCATTTTTTTTACTCTTCCTTTGACACTACTGAGAAGAGATTATTTTGCCATTGACAACTCTGATCTTTGCATCATTTTTTTTCAGCTGACTTCCTTAATTGATTACTACTTTGGTGTTGGAGCCTGCAGCATAGCTCTCCAGAATTCTGCTGACACCAATCGATTAATGTGAAGGTGTTAATGTTAGTGATTTCATCTAAGAAACACTCAAAACCATGTCAGTAATCTGTTCTTAAAAACTGCCAGATCATTGAGTCTTGTTATTTTGAACATGTTAGTTTGGGTTAACAAGGATTTCTCTGGAGAGCAAAAAAAATAAATTTTCTTGCGAACCCTTTAGGAAGAGCAGTTTTTATTAAATTGTTGCACATTAGTATAGCATACATGCACATGCCTCAGTATTTAACAGACTGTTTTAAAAAATGTTCTTATTAATATTTATGGTATCTCTGAGGAATTTATGAAAATGCTTGAGCACAAACTATTTCTTTTTAGTTTTACCTAGGGAATTTCTGACAGCAGTATAACTTTGAGCACCCCGCTAGCAAGTCTCTGCAAGTCTGCCACTTTCTTTCCCACTGTACTTTCCACATTTGCTTAGCAGTTTTGCATAGCTAAGCAAAATTTTAAAATGAGCTTGCGTTTTTTGCTTTTCTTTTTTAAGTATGTTCAGAAAAATACTGTTGTGTTGCAGTTTGTGAGAGAAATTCTGGGTTAGGATCAGAGCTCACTATCCAATATTGCACATAGAAAGAAGTAAGGAAAGTGTCTTTTTAAGCTCGATGTAGACCAAATTTTGAAAGCATGTTTTGCTTTTATTTCTTGATGGAATTTTTTGTAGGATTACTTAAAACAATGTAGAGTTTTGCGCTGTGGTAGCTTGTATGTATGTTATCTGTGCATCAGTAAAACAGCTCTGCCTTAATTCCTTGTTAAAAATGTGGTTGGTGGTGGAAAGTACAGGTTAGTTGAATCCAGTAGGCATGCTATTAACACAAATTTTGTTTGTACTGAAGGCAGTCTAAATCATATCCCACTAAGCAAATATCAAAACCATCAAAGTACTGTGGTCAGTGTAATCTCCTTATAATCAGGTAGAGGCAGAATATAGATGTGCATGCACACACATGTCTTTGTACATATGTGGGCACAGGTACACAGAATCACATGCATATGTCAACAATGGAAGGATTAATTTGGTTGTATTGCAGACGGGTCTGTTTGAGGTCCTGTACGAGTTGGTGTTTTAATGACATGGATGGTACCATTAGAGTGTCCCTATTTAAATTTGCCATCAACACCAAGGTAGAATTGACTGTGAAAATGCTGGAGAACAAGAGTAGAATTAAAAATAATTTTGGCAAATTGGAAAGATTGTTTAAATGGGGTGCTAATTTGATAGGAACTGGTGCCAAGCGCTGTATTTATCAAAAATAACCAGTAGCGTGAAGTAAGATCCAACACATTAGGTAAGAGATATTCCCTAAACGATCTGGGCCTTATCATGCATCGCAAGATGGCGATGTCACTGTTGGAGAAAAGGCAAATGCCTGTTGGGGTTTCAACAGATGAATGTAAAAAGGAGGTCAGTGTTGAGAAGTGTATACTAAGAATGGAGTACCATGTCAATTTTAGGTACTGCATTCCATGACATGTGAGTGAATGGGAAGGAGTGTCCACAGGCTAGGGCAGTGTAGGAGGAAATACGATGTGTTATGCAGCTTTCTGGATCTGTGATCAGTGTGAAGAATGAAATACATCAAGTGCTGTTTATGTCGAAAAAACACTGAGCTGGAACTTCATGACTATACTCGGTAACATAGGCTGTTGAAAAAAGAGAGGAGACAGTCAGTCTGTGGATTGGAGATGCTGTGGTCCTGTGCTGTTTAATTTCCTGTCCTAACTACCAGAAAAAAAGAAAGGCTAATTAGGAAATGATGCTGAATAATAAAGATACTGCAGCACCAGAATGTCCTTCAGGAGTAGGGTATGAAAACTCTGCCTGGGCGAGGCTTAGATGTTTCTGCGTCAAGTAAGAAGTATAGTTGGTCCTGCCTGGAGGCAGCAGGGTGAGCTGGATAACTCCCAGACACACAAAGCCAGAATAGAACGGAGGTCTTCCAGTACTGAGAGATAATGTGCAGAAAACCTGTGTAAGCAAATTGTGTGGATGTTCTGAAGCCCACCTGGCCATCTCCCAGCAAAGTCTTTCTGAATCTTCTTTTTGTGACCTTCATTTGACATTCAGCAATTGTCGTTTGCATTATCTCAAAAATTTTACTTACAACCATTCCCTAACTTCTTATCACTTATAAATTCTGTGACTTTCTAAAACTCTAGTTTGTAGCTTGGTTCTCCTGGGAGTTGTAGGAGTGTCTCATAGTGGCAGAGTTGCAGAACAGTCATGAGCTTCTCCATCTCTGTCTCTGCATGCCAGAGAAGAAACATCATTTGTTAGTTTGCTCAAGGTCTTCCTGGGAGGTATTAATTCTTTTCTGCTCCCAGCTTTAAATGCTTGGAGTGGACTTGTCACATCAGATTCCACACACCCCCACCCCCACCCCCCACCTCCGGCCCCTTTTTTAAACACCACTAATATTATTCAGTAAAGCATTTGTAATCAGTATCTATCTTGATTAATACTTCAGAATTGGACCACCTGTATCTGTTTCTGTAACTGTGAGTGTATATAGCAATGAAGGGAGCTGCAGAACATTAAGGGACAACACCTTCATCTATAAGCTGTCACCTCTTGCTGTGTATAATATCTGCCCTAAAATGAAAGCTTTCTAAACGTTTAAGTTGTTAGGTGGGTAGCTTATTAAGAGGTGGCTAGTTTGGTGGCTTAGCTGTGAAGCAGAAAGCAAAACAGGGACAGGAGTGACAGAGTCCTGATCAGAGCGCTGGGTCTTAAACCCCAGTCCAGCCCTTTGTCCTCATCTGTCTGTTAAAAAAGTAGATAGGTACATTTTTATAGGAGCAGAAAGCCATGCAGGAGCCATTCTCAGAGTTAGCACCTGAAGACCACAGACATCTTCCACCTCAATCTTGTCTCACCTGAAGAGGCACAAAGATAGACTGTACAAGTTTGGAAAGTTAGAAGGTTCCTAAGGTTTATTAATGACAGAGATAAATGAACGAAGACCAAGAGGTTTGTGTCACTTACTCCCAGATATTTTCAGGAGCTGATCAAGGAATTGTGATTTTTAAAAGAGCATTTCAGGGGGATTTGTAGGGCAGCCATTGTTGCCAAATTACATACCTTTACCCACAGAACTTACTTGCATTTTGTTAATTAATTAGTTAAGCATGTATTTTAACTTTGTGGAATAAGCTGCTGCATATTCACTGGTAATGCAAACATCCTCTTTGCTCTGATTCAGAAGGCATTATGTGATGTCTCTCAGTAAATTTATTGTGTGCTCATTCCCATGTGCTTTCTGTTGGGCACTGCTGTTCTCCATTGTGTTGCAGACCACGTACTTTGCTAGAAGTCGCAGCCAGAGCGAAGCAATACAGTAGAGCTCTGCCATCTGCCACTCTAGTCTTCTCTTCTCCTGTAAGCCAGAGACATCCACAGATAGTTCAGCTTCATTTAGTTCTTGATGTATTTATTTATTGTTCGTGTTTAGATTTATCTCTTCACCCTTAATACCAAGGAAATGATCAAAGAATCTTTTGCAAGAGTAATACCTTAAAGCAGAAGGCTTGGTGCAAAATATTGGGTGGACAGCAGAATGGTGATGGTTCTCTGTCCTGAACACTAAATACAAACCCCTTGTATTTCACTGCTCTCTTTGACGTTAGCAGGATGTTTGATGCTAACTGACTGAAAAATCCCTAGTATGTAAGAATCATGGTTGCTACCAGGAAATATGATTACAGTGAAAAAATTTTATTCTTCATGATTCAGGCAGACAATTTCTACATTTGGTAAGGTAGCAGGGTGAGGTTATCATGGGCAGCATTATAAGCAGTCAACAGGTGTCTGTCGGCTTTCTGTTCACGAGTGCATGTTGTTAGCTTGTGTCCAGCTTTTCATCCAACAGTACCCCCAAGTCCTTCTCTGCAGGGTTGCTGTCAATGACATCCCAATCTGTATTGATACTGGGGATTCCACTGACCCAGGTGCAGGACCTTGCATTTGGCCTTGTTAAACCTCATGAGGTTCATGTGGGCCCACTTCTCCAGCTTGTCCACGTCCCTCTGGATGGTGTCCTGTCTCACCAGCGTGACAACGGCAGCAGCCAGCTTGGTGTTTGGTTCAGTTCTGTGTTTAGATGGCACTTAAAAGGCCTGGGATTGAACAAGAACAAGACCGACCACAACAATGCTAGAATGCTTGCTTATTGAACAGTGCCGAGGTAATGAAAAATAAGTTTTTAATTATCTCCTGAGGCATTAAGCCTGAAGGGATTGATTAAGTTGTGCATGGACAGCATTATTTCTTGAATTCCCTGACTTTGGAGTGCTTGACTTTTAACCTTAGTGTTCTTTTGTTGTATTTTTTTTTAAGTAATAATGGGAAAAAAAAGTCTACTTACAGTCTTCTTAAATGTTTTATAGCATGTCACTGTTCGTTTTTTTTTCTTTTATTCTCCTTTGTGTAACATTGTAAATATTTAAATATGACTCCCAAAAATAAAATCTCTATAAAATGTTGAACTCCTGTTGAAGGCTCCAGGGATTTGGTATGTCAAGTTAGAACTGGTTGAATGCATTTTAAAAATAACATTTGGCTGTAGTTGTTTGCTTCAACAACTTAGACTAGTGGTCAGAACTAAGAGGCAGGCCGCAGGCCAGCCTGCTGGTGACCACTGAGAAGCTCTGAGGTGCAGGTTCTGCCTCCAGATTCTATCTACTCCTTAGCAGCTGGGATAAGGGATGTCCTTTGTAAGCTCTTGGTATGAACACTTATTGAGCAACACCGGACTGACTTGGTTTAGACTCAGTGGAAACTTGCATTCCCTACAGAATATTGCTTTTAATTTGCAGAGATTGTAAGCAGAGAGACAGGAGTGGATTTCTACTCCTATTGCTTAAGCTTTCTAAGCAAATGTTTGCTTTGGGAGAGGGAATTAGCACTGCTTTCTCTTACTAGACTCTTGGAATTAATCCTGTCCAAAATGAAGTCAGAGGCAAGTGATTGGTGGTTGTTTGTTTGATCAAACTCGTGCACACTTTATGTTGTAATCATATGTGCATTATTAAGAAGCCCAATTGTCAAAGAAACACTTAGAATTCACAGTTAACATAAGCTTTGTTGTTTTCTAGTTGTTGTTGATCCAAGCTGGGTACCAATTTGCGCATAAGTGTATGTACATGTGTCTAATATATATATATATAAAAATAAGAGAACATTCAACACTTCAAATAAACAGTCATACCCTTCTTTTATTAATCTGTAAGTGTACACATATTAGTGTTAAGAACTTGAATGGATTCTCCTACAGCATTATTTGTTTAAATTAATAAAATAGTATGTTAGGTGATAAAGTGTGTGCTACAGAGCATATGTTATTGGTTATCTGACTTATTAGTTAGTTGTGTATCAAAGCAAACAGTATTTAGACAGATGACTGGGTACTTTTGTGTCCTTGCTTTTTATGTATAAAATAGAAGAGTAGCAAGCACAGTCTGATTCATGAAGGCTTATTGTCATAATTGCTATTCATGTCTATTTGGGAAGATACAGGAAGTATACATTGTTCTCATTTAAACCTCTAGTAGACTGAAGCTTGTTTCTCCTGGGTGTTTTTTAATAAATTTTTTGGAAAAAATTTATAATCTTCATAATAATGTGACTCTCAGCTATAGTTACTAGTGTGTGATAAGCCTTCTTTACAAGCCATTAACTTGATTATTTTGTTATTTATAATAACAAGAATGTATGTTTAAAAGTCCATAGAAAGCACTGGATTATTTTTGCCTCTACTGAGTTATTAGTATTAGTCATTCTGTAACTTGAATAAAGTATGCATGCTCTTTTTTTGAAGATTGTCCATGTAAGTTAGCTCAGGTTCATCCATTGGAGTGATGGTTTTTCTCGGCTTTTCTCTATCTTTGCTGGGGCACCTGGCAGACCAGTAGGGGTCACTCTATGCATTGAATTTAGGGAAGACATACGTCATTTTAATTACCTTTTTTAATTGTGTATGCTAGCACACTTGAAAATAATAAATCCTAGAGAAGACTTGTACTCATTATTTATTAAATTGTTCTATTGTCTTTGAGTTGGGAGTATCTGTGCAAAACATATTTAACATTACATAGTTAAAATACATACATAACAGTTAATATTTTATAAGCTAACTGCAAAACAGGTATATGTCATAGTCTGGGTGTCTAATGATACAGATTCAGGAGGATCTGACTTTGAGAGAATCTTCACAGCTTGCTGAAAAATGGAGTGTGCTGAAAAGAAAATGGTTCGGGTTGGAGCTGCTGTATTTCCATACCCTAACATAGTGAAAGAGACTGGAAAGTCTGGTGAGGCAAGTCAATGGGCCACATTAATGCTTCAGTATGTTTTCTTCCATTTCGCTCAAAACCCCAAACTTTAAGGCCATTTTAACAAGTCTAGCAGAAGGATAACAGCATGTTTTTTATTCTAAAATATGCATCTATTAAATGAAATAGATGGCTGATAATATCCTGCTTTTCTAAGTTGGGAGGTTAATCATACCACTAGTTGATAATCAAGGTGGTCACCTTGAACCAATATATAAGAGCCAGCTTCTAGTTTTTTCTGTACTGACAATATTGTAAAATAACTCTCCCTTCTGCCCTCCCTGTGTCTTAGAATTTGAAATGTTTTCAGTATAAGGTTGAAGAAAGATGAAGAGACATAAGCATCTTAATCCCTTCCTAAATGGGGCATTTATCCAGTTTTAAGTTAAATATGAAGACTGAGATTTGTTGTTTGTAAAACTTTCATTACTGAGATTTCTTAATGAGGGATGCATTACACAAAATTAGATTAACTAGCTATGCTTTTTATTTTAGTATCCTTCCCATGATCTGCTCTTCCACACTTACTGTATATGTGTTATTTAGTGCCACAGTTGTACCTTTAGGAGCTCCCTTAAGGATCTCAAGCCTTCTTTCAAAGTATTTTAAACCCATTGAGAATCTTTAGTGTAAGTGATCTGTGGAGAAAACCCCATTCTCCAGGAAAGACCACCCCAGTCTGGTGCCCTAGCTGAGATCCAGGACCTGAGAGTTCAGTTTCTGGTTCAGGCAAGTCACAGTGCTTTGGTAGTTTGCTTCAGAAAAGCATAGAGAACCATGTGGAGTCAGGTGAAGCTGAGACCGAGAGTAAGAGCATATTTGTAATACTCACAGTCTTTACTTCAGAGGCTGCCTATAAGGATAAAGTGATTAATTTCTGTAATACTGGTCTGACAGCAGATGGGAGCAGAAAGAGGTAGTAAGATAGTAGGCAGCAGCATTGCTTTGTTTTTCTGTGCCTGCTGAGATTTGCTTAATTTGATTGATAAGCAGTATCTGAAAACTTGTGCTGATCACTTTTGCACGCATTCCAGTCTGACAAGAGAACCAAAGATCTGCTCAAGTGTGTGTCTTTCCTTTTTTTCAGTTGGTTGAAATTCTACTTATATTAGTAATCTCTGCATTATAATAAAGAACATAATTGTTTCCTCCTTTCCTTAACTGTTGTCTCTGTACTAAGAGTTGTGTAGCATGGGAGAGAGGGAGCAGTGGAGAAAAAAGTGATGGAAAAGAGTATCAATCTGTTTCTTGTATTCTTATTTTATACAATTGATATTTACCTTGATCAAATAGTCTAGAAAGAGATATCTTACAAGCAAAGAAATGTCTTCAAATTACCATGATGTATTTTTGATTGGAATAGAATAAGAAATTTAGTAATCCTGTAAGAAAAAGCTATGAGTATCTTTTCAGCAAATGTTACTTAAATTAACAAAATTGCTTCAGCTTCAGTGTAAGTATTTTTTAGTGTAGCATGATATTACTTGGTTTTCCTTATTCTGATGTTTGTTCTTTGCATCTCCAGTGAAGTCATGCTAACTTAAGTGAATCACAGGTTTTCTTGATCCTCTCTGCCCCCAGGTATACTGATTTTTCTGGTCATCTAAGACTCAAACCTTTATTTGTAGCCTTTATTTCTTCAACACTGATCTTTGAAAGAAAAGCTTGCTCTCCTTTTCATTCCAAATACATTATTATCTTCTATTATATTTATAAAAACTTTAAAAGATTGAACATGTGAATATTTCCACTTCTTCAGTTGATGAGTGTGTAGCAGAATTCTGCAGTGGCTTACGTTAATGGTATGTTGCTAACATGGGAGCAACTAATCATTACCATAACACGTACTACTTAACATGACCTACATATGATTTATTCTGATGGTTAATGATAAATGAGGAGTGGTAATTGGGAGATTATAGTATGGGGTTTTTTTAAGGGAGTATTTGGTTAGGGCAATTGTTTGTTGTATTACTTAGTGATTAATTGTATTACTTGTTGCAATTTTTTCTTCAAAAAAGCTATCCATTCTGAGGTAAATGAAAATTAGGCTTTCCAGAAGAGTTCAAGGAGTTGATATGGATGGGGAATATGACAAAATGTCAGCATACTGAACTACAATTTCAAACAGCAACTTGGTGAATGAGATACTGGGGGAAAAAAAAAAAAAAAAGAAATCCTTTTGCTTCTTCATCCATGGGGGGAACATACACTCATCTTTCTTCAAAGTATATCCAAAGAATTGTTTTTGAAGTATATTGACAAGATCACCAGATTTGTATGTGCAGACCAGGTAAAGGGAACACCTTCCAGGATCTGAGAAGATAAAAGTATTTTATCACTTTATTGACTGAAACATGTTTCTTTGGTTTTAAATCACCATGTGATTCCTTGTTTCTTTATGCGCTGCTTTTTGTACCTACATTGTAAATCTATGTAGGCTTTTTTTTTTTTCTTAAATCACAGATGTAGCAATTTACCTTTTTTAAACTCAATTACATTTTCAGGTATACTTGTACTTAACAGAAAAAATTTAAAACTTAAAAAAAAGGAAAAAATTAGTTAAAAAAAACCCAACAACAACAACAAAACCAGTTTACAGGCCCAAACAGTAGTATAACTGAGAGTTCATAACAGTTGAGCTACCTAGGCAGGGTGAAAAGACTAGCTGTATCTTACAGTAGTGAGTGTTGTACTGGTTTTGGAACTGACTGCTTGTACACTGAACTTTGTACAGAGCACAGATCAGTCATTTTGCCAAGGAGCGAAGTAGGAAGACTGAGACTGGAGGAGGGAGGAAAAAGTGACATGGAATTCACTGCAGAAGTTCTGATAGTTCTGCAGTGTGTGACCCTTTTGAGTGATGTGCCTTCAGTGCAAAGAACCCCTGCTCAAAGGAGCCCTCTTAAGTGAAGAGTTTTCCAATGGAAAGATCTGATTATGTGGTGCAGGTTGTAGCACGTCATGCTTTAGGATTCAAGATTGTGGACAGAGAACTGTAAACTACTGCAAGTTAGTAAACATTGAAAGTGTTTGTGACTACACACATTGGTTTTTCTTAGTGTTTCTGGATTCCTTTAAAAAATGTTACGTTCTTGTTTTATTGTAAACCTTTCGTAAGACAACATTGTATGGCAGTAGAATCTATACTTATCCACTAACAAAGAAGGATGCCTCTAATGCATAATGAATCCAGATATTAGTTTTTCTTTTGACTTTGACTTTAACTCCATTGAGTTTAACTAGGAAAACAGAAAAGGCATTGCTTCAGCTTAGTGTGCCTGTCTAGAAAGAGGTAGTGAAACTGCTACAGGCATGCTTTGAGCAATGGATTGGGCATTTACCCAGTTCATATATCCCTGTCATAAAGAGTCAGTTTCTGTTGTTTTGAAGTCAGGTGCAGTGATGTAGGCTTTCTGTGAATTATTCACGGGGAAGAAAAAGTCTTCTGTCTATTCTAAAACAGAAAGAAATGCCTGTGATGTATGCTTTCCTGTAATGAAATAAAGGAGTGTTAAAATAATGCCCTAAATATGAGCAAGTCATTTAAGATTATTGTGTGCTGCAGTTAGGATTTGCTTTAGGAACATAAAAGTTGAATCCAAAAGGAATTAAGTAGTAACTTATCAGATGTGAAAGTGGTTTTATGTTACCTAAAGACTGAAAGAGCAAATTGTGTTTATTATAATTCACTTTCAATTCTGCATGTCCTCTATGCATCCATATGTCAGCAGCCTATCATACAGTCTCTGGTTTTAGTCCTCTTAGCTCCTGTTCTGTTACAGTGGACATGTACAGCTTCTTCTTTTTCCTGAGAGAAGTCACTCCAAGGTATGTCCAGCAAAATTCGGGAATGATTAATACTGAGCAGTGTACTTCTGATTTTCAGGGTGACTCAAAATAGGTTTACTTCACTGAATGAAGATTTGGATTGATACTGTGCTCTTCAAATAAAGCAAACAGTTCTAGATCTAGGGTTAATTTTAAAAGCAGGTTCACTTGGGTTTTTTGTTTTTTTCATAATTGGTTATGAATTGCTGCCATCACCAGTATCAGTGTCAAGGCTTTGAGCCCAGATATTTATGCGTATCAGACAACTGAGATGAAGAGAATTTCCTGTTCTCTGTATAAGCACGAAGTACAAGAACCAGACTTGGAAAGGACAAAATGTAATTTGTCTGCAATTTCTTGTCTAAAGATATTCTTCTTGTCCAAAGATACTCTTTTTGATAATTTTGAGTTCTTACAAATAAAAGCTTATGTAGTAAAGGATATTTTGGCAGAATGCAGAACATTTCTTTGTTTTCTTTTTTTAAAAAAAGGCAGTGCTAAATTAAGTTTCTTAAACATACATAAAATAGCATCCTATCTATATGTCCATTGTCTGGAGTACTTCCTCTTTCCTTCCCACTGACTTCAAGAAGATTGCAGAGAGTTTGCTTTTCAGACATTTGGCATCACATACATTGAATGCAAGACTGTTTCTTTATCTTCAGTTTTCCCCTTAGATCTGTACATATTAAATATGCATGGTTTTGTGTATGTGCAAACAAATACTGACAGCTAACCATGGTATCTGAGATCACAGTTTCTGTTAGATGTATACCAAGCTAGCTGTGGAAAAATGCTGAAGATATACTTGAAAGCCATTTTGTAAGATTAAGTCCTTGGTTTCATTTTTCTGAATCATTGTAAATATTTGCTTCTGGGCTGAAATTTTCCATCATAAGTAATTATTACACATTGAAATTATTCTTAAGTTTTAATGAGATCAATTCCTCTCCTGATGAGAAAAAACCAAAGAGAAAAATGTTATTTGCTAGGTTTAATAAAATAAATTAAATTGTGTAAATGTGCTGTTGCTGCTTTTTTTTTTTTTTTTTTTTTTAGTAGAAATTGGCAAGTTTTATTAGAGTGGGATTTTACTAGAATGGGAAAAGTAATTGCTCTGTACCTGAAACTTGATCCAAACTTAGCCAGATGACCTCTGAAAATCTTGGTTTACCCAAAGGTTTTTTTCAGTCTGAAAGCAAAATTCGTCTAGATTTTTTGCAGCATGTTATAAGAACACCAAGAAAAGCACAAGACACTTCCAACAGTTAATCCTTTTGTCTGAAAGAAGTCTGAACTGAAAAGTGCAAGACTGCTGTCATGTTTTTCCTTCATTGTTAATGTCATGTATAGGATAGTCCATGCTGTTTCTACTGAGAAATAGCAGGAGATGTACTCTGCTTGTTTAAGACATTATTCACCCGCATTTCTCTGTTATTTTTAAAGTTTGTATTTCACTAGTTATGTAGGACTTGGGTGTAGCCAGCCTCTGGTCTCGTGCTGCTTGTCTAAGTCAAGAGATAGGAAATGCCTTCTCTGAGAACTAAGTCTTATATCTCTTTTCCCTTGAAGTGGAAAGAATTTTGAGTGTCTGAGGTGGCTGATAGTTTGTTTTGAATCTGAAAACTCTTTTCAATTATAAGTAGTTAATCTGAATGCAAGGCTTAACATAGAAAGGCTGAGCAACACTTACCCATTGTGAAAAGTGAGTTTTGGACCACAGGCATCTTTTACACCTCTGGATTTTTTTTCTTTGAAACAAGACCTTTTGCTCCTGTCTACTGTAAGATACGAAGTGAAAATGTCACCTAGAAGTTTCATGATTTCATTTTATTCAGGTACTTGTAACATGCTGGCACTTTTGAATCACTGCAGTTTGCTTTGTGCTAAAACGGCTTTGAGTTTTCCAGTTAGACTCCTAATGCAGAGATTTTGTAAGGAATAGCTGCATACTGTAATTGTATCCTTACAGGTTTCTCTGTGAGAAATGAGTTTACGCTGAAGTGGACTTCTACTCAACAGAAAGAAGAAAGTAATAAAAATAAGAAAATTACTATTTTTAGCTGCAGGACAGGTTGTATGCTGAGCCTCTGCCCCAGAACTCTTTAGCATTTAAATCAATACGGTGTGAAAAATTCTCATGCAAGTTGATATAATAACCTGTGAAATACTAATGATCAGTTATCACTTACATTGAGAAACTGTACCAGTCCCAAGCATAAAAATGGTCATTTAAAGTGTCTTTACTAAGCAGCACAGAATTCTGCAGAACTAAATCTCGAGTAGATCTGGCTTCTTAAATGGTAATTCCATCTTTTTTTTAAAAGGTCAGCTCAATTAGATTTTGGCAAGATTGAGTCTTCAGTGTCTCTCAGTATATTCATCAGGACACATTGGCTGGTAGTTTGCAAGTGCTCATGAGCAAAGCAGGTTAGTAATACATTCATACCAATACAAAGAGATTGTCCTCATCACCGCAAAGACAAAACACTCATGAGAACTGTGCAGTTCTTTAAGCACTAGTGGCATGATATAATGAAGTTGTATTCCATTAAGCACTTGTATACAAGGGAGCAAAATGTCATCACCTGAGTGTGGCTGCATTTCTGTGATACAACCTCATCTGTTCCGTCAACTAGTTTTGCTCTGATCAATAAGCAGTTTTCTGTGGCCTTTCACTACTGTCAGGTGTCATTGAATGATGTAAATGCACGTCAGAAACTAGAAACTTGACAACTCACCTAGACTAAAGAGAGAGTGTGGGAGGGGGTGTGCTGCTGGGATAGACAGAAATGACAGCTGATGTCTGCTGTGTGTAAATGATTTGATATTGCTACAGACAAGATTTTTCATTTTCCATAAGCATGCAACAAAGCGACTGTGGCTTGTACGAGTCAAATCATTCAAAAAGACTGAAGAAAAAGTCTTTTTATATTACAGAATAACACCGAACACAATGTTTTAATTGACCCACTTACAAGTTACCTCTTACTTTATTCTTGTCTTTTGATATTAAATCTTGGGTCCTACTTGCTTTTAAAGTGAAGGAATGTTAAATAAATATTGTAGATGTTCTCCTAGGCAGCATACAATGGGTAAAATGTCTATTCATGCTAGCATACTCTTCCAAAGCATCAGAGAATTCACTTCTTCAGTGTTTCACCACAGAATCAAAAAATGGAGGGTTTTGGTTGATTTGGTTTTTTCAGTTGTGAAGAAGCTTAAAAAAAAACTTTCAAAAGTGACAATAGGGGAGTAAAGAAGAAAAGAGTTGCATTCCATAGTGGGGAATGGTAGCAGAAAATGTACAATATTTTTCTTCCTTTTTTCTGGTTATACTTCATTATTGAATTCATTCATCAATGAGATCAACTGCCATAGGAGTTGGTACAAAGAGGAGAAAGCTGAGGACTATTCAGTATTTCACTTATAGTTACTGTATTATGAGTGGAACAGACTCTTGCTCCAATTTGACTGTAAGGAGTTTACAACACAAGTTCCAGATCTGTTTTCTGGGAGGAGTGGAAATTTCTGTAATAGATGGTTGGGGCTAGATAAACATTTAAACTGTTTTAACAGGAACATGGTATTTGGCTTTCCATCTTGAGGGTTGGTTTAATCCTTCCTATGCATCTTATCTTTTCTATTTTAGCTACCCCATAAGAAGGAAAACATGGAATTCATAATTTTGAAGAGAAAGTAAATTCATTAGTAAAATGAAATCTAGTTCTGAAAAAAATTTTGTGTTTAGTAATCTAAAGTAACACCTGCTGAGTGAGATTTGTACTCTAGACTACATGTAATAGCCATCTCCCTGATACCGGGTTGTCCTCCACACTAGTCTCTTGGCCACTGGCAAACCTGTTGAGAAGGTAGGGATGTTATCTTTGTGTGGTGGTGCATGCATGTGTGTACAGGTATGTAGTAAAGCTACCAATCTATCACATCCAGTTTAGTCTTCACTACCTTAATAATATTGTAATGCTTTAGTATTCTTACCCATTACTCTGAAGTGTCATTTGTACGTAGAGGAGCTTAAGAGCCCTCAGACTCGGTACTGTGCTTCCACTGCCGCAGGCTTTGGACGTGTGCCATGTGGCCAGTGCTTACGTACTGGAGATTTGGTCTTCACATCAGTCCCCATACTGCCCATGTGTACGAGGATGTCTCGTCTGAAAGGCCTGATCTCAGAGCAGGAGTCAGAATTCCCCTTGACTTCGGGAGTCCTCAGTTCGGGCTCTCAGGTTAATGTCACCTCTACATCTCTAAGGTGTTTTCCACAGGGCTTTCAAAAAATACTTAGCTGGGAAACTTTGACGAGGTTTCTTGCGAGGGACATAAGTCTTAGTTAAGAAGAGCCAAGCAAAACCACTCTCAAATAATGCCTCCCTTCTTCCCCGGGCCCAGGTTTGCTACCTCCTCTCCTCTACATGGCGCAGGATGAAGAGGACGGAGGATGGAGGTAGCAGTTAGTCCCAGTCCAAGCCGTATTGCTTCTGCCACTCTTTCATCTTCAAGAGAAACATTCCTTAGAGTCCTCCCCTGTGGCAATGTGGCATCCCTCCTGCGTGAGGGAGTTCTCTGTGAACTACTCCAGCTAGTGTGGGGGTCCTCCGTGGGAAGCAGTTCTCCCTGCGATGAACCACCCCAGCACGAGTGTCCCTCAGAGTCACAGCCTTCTTTGGGAGTATTCCCTGCTCCGGCGTGGGCTCCTCCATGGGCTGCAAATGGGCCTTTTCTCCACCGGTGATCTCTGAGGACCACAACGGCTCAGCCTGCCATCTCATCATGGGCCAAAGGGAAAACGGCTGCTCTGGTGTGTCCCTCTGCCCCCTTCCTCACTCACTTGGGTATCCACATGGGTTGTCTCTCTCTGTCCTACTGCCCTCCAAAACAAAAGAGAGTGCCCAAAAGAAAGGCCCTTGCCAGACAGGTTTCTCCTCTTAAATATGTTTATCGTAGAGGTGCTGATTGGCTCAGCCTTGGCCAGAGTTGGGGCCAGCAGAGCTGGGGGACCTTAAAGAAGCTTTTTACAGGGGCCATGCCAGCAGCCCCTCCCTGCTACCAAAACGCTGCCAGACACAAACCCAGCACAATACTTCGTTGCTAGTACTGGCAAATGAGATTAGATATCTGATAGTCCAGTCTAACCCCTGCAAAGGTTGTAACCTCCAGAATACACTGAAAAGCTCCTGATGAAGAGGGTAAAATGTTGCTTTTCCATTGTTCACAATCCCAAGCTTGATATTTTTTAAATTCTTTCTAAAGCTATTTCTCCAGCAGTTCTGAGATATACTTGCAATCCTAATACACTGCACAGGGATACAAAGATTGAAACTTATTTACATATACTGATTATAGCAATTTTCCATACCATTCTGGTTTTCCTTTCTGTATATTTTATATATTAAAGTAAACACATAGCCTAATTTGGTTGGGGTTTTTTTAATTTATTTACAGATTTTGCAGTGTTTCTGTCACTTAAACTTCTTGTTCCTTATTAAGACTTCAGAGATACAAACCAGTAGTTCAGTAATTGCTTTCTTGAATCTGCCTTTAATAATTACATTTAGTAAAGCTGTATCGAAAATTAGAAAGGCAGAGACTAATGGAAAACTAGATTTTTCACTGAATTAGAAAGCAAGACAATCCATATATTGACAACATTTCAAGTTGAAACAGATCAGGAAAACTGTTTTGGACTGTCTGTGCAAAGAGGCAAACACAGGCCTGATGTGCAGTGGCATCTGCGTTTTATACAGGCAGAGAAACTGTAAGAGATTTCATGTAAATAGGTGTCTTGAGAGGGGACAGTACAAATCTGATTTGGAAGCAAGTCACTTGAGGTTTTTTTCAGTTAGAGAACCTCTTTTTTCTTCACATTAACAAAAAGTCTAGAAAGTACAACTTTTCACTGATTAAAATACCTTGAAATGGGAGGTGAGGGCAAGAGGAAATGTTTTAAGTTCTTATTTTAAACTGGACCATAATCTGCAGAAGAATGTTTTGCTGGTGTGACAGCACTGTGAGCTGGCTTGTGTAAAGAGGCAAGAATAGAGAAGGTATTGGATCAGTGTGTAGTCATTACTGGGACTTCGCACCAAAAATCTAAGCCATTTTAATTCCCATTTTAAGAACAAGCAAAAACATGAAAACTATTTTCAGACTTCTATTTCTGATATGCTGAATATTTTAAATGCCTCTTATTACAAGCAGGCAATGCATGTATGTATGTACATATGTATATATTTATTAACCAAAGTGTGTTCGTTGATAAATGGATGCCTTGTGGTACTCTGAAATTTAAAAACAAAAGGCAAACCGAAAAGTTTGAAATATATACAGATCTACAGTGTAAATTGGTAGATCTCACAGTGATGTGTTTTTAGTTGGATATAAAAGCTTGTGCTTACAGGGTTCATATTTTAAATGAGTTTTATTTACTGTTCTGTCTTCCCATCCTTTCCCTTTTCATGTAGTAACTGAGCTGTTTTGTTGATAAAGATCATATGGGTATCTTTGCGTCTTCTGCATCTTCTTGCATAATGTTTTGATATTGGGCTTTGCTTCAATTAGCTACTAAGTAGGGACTGTGCCTAATAAAGATTATGCTTCTAACTTCAGTATTTTTGGAGACCCTTAATTTTACCCAACACTACAGTCCCACTTACATGCCACAGATTTAATAATAGTATGCTTAGACAGCATAAGGCTGCTTTCTGCTGCTTTTTAGGATATATACACAAAATTAGGCTCTTGTCTTGCCTGAGTCTTTGTGAGATTTGGATTGGTGTGCAACAGTAGAGATAGATCTGTGATTTTATGACAGCGTGGACTAATTTCAATAAACATCGGAAAAGAGGGTTTTGCTTATGTAAATTTACAACATTTATTTATTGACTATTAAATTCATTTTACTGTAAATTGCTGCTGAATTTTCAATTTGCAGTATGTTTCACTGAACGTAGGTTGATGGTTTGAAGGCTTCTGAACATAGAAAAGCATTGATCTTCTCTTAAACATTTAACTTCACATTAAAATCACATTAAAATAGAATTTAAATAGTAACTTCCAGTATGTTATATATATGTATTAATCAGTATCTAATCTTACGTGCATGATTAATACATGTTGGTAATCTGATAAACTTCTTGATTAATCCAGCAACTTTTATGACGTATGGAGATGACAGTTGTTGCCAGTTAGCTTTTGAACCTTTGCTGAGCCAGTGTGCTATGCTGTTCAGTGATAATAATGAAGAAGACATTATTAAATCACCAGGGATCTGAGAAACTTCACTCTTGTTTGTAGAACCCATAAAAGCTAATATTATCCTTCTTTGGAATGGAAATAATGTTTAAGAAAGGACTGCTGGAGTCACAGAGGAAATGCAGAGAACCACAAAGGTGAGGCAAGCTTGAGGTTCCCTCCTGGGCCTCTGGAATTGACATTTGAGCAAACCAGCATTATTTGTAATTTAGGAAGGATTTTGTTAATTGTGAATAAATTACTGTTTGAACAGTGACTTTTGGACCTGACCTTTTTTTTCCTGTACATGGTGGGAAAGATGAAAGGATCTTAGGAAGAGAAATAGTGTGACGCTAATGGGAATATCTATTGTCTCCCATCCCACCCACCTTCTTCAAAATATTGGAGCAGGATCTTCACAGAAACAACAGATTCAGGATCTAATTTGACAAGTCAGACTTAATTTAACTTTTCAAGGTAGCTACTCTGCTAAGCTGAAGTGCAAATTGCTGCTCGATAACACAAAAATGTACAGATTTGTGACAAAAAGTCATGAATGTATATCTGGATCTTCTGTCTTCCAAAAGGCAAGCACAGAAAAGGAAGCTTTTTTTTTTTTTTTTTTTTTTTTTTGGTGTCTTTTTACTTTTTCCCCTGACTTGGAAAGAACATTCATAAGATCATAGAGTCATTTAGGTTGGCAGGGGCCCATGGAGGTTCAGGCATCCCACACCCCAACCCTGCTCAAAGCAGGGCCAACATAGATCAGATTGCGCATCATCTTGTCCTGTCATGTTTTGACTTTCTTCACTACCCCTTTGGGCCCCAGATCCAGTGTTTATCTAATGTGGACTTCTCTGATGAAACTATTAAACAGGCCAGACTTGGCACTACATCCGGAGATAGTCTTATATTTTCTAGAAAATTTAAGTGAGCTTTACATGTAGTAATTTTCCATTGGTTCTTTTAAAAAAATGGATAGGAGATTTGACAGAAAATGTTTTCAGTGCGAAGAAAGCTCTGGGAGTAGGATTATAAATTTTACAATGTTAGTTTCTTTTCTGATGGGTAGAGTTTTACAAGGTATTTATTTTACTGATTGATGTGGTAACACATCATGGGGGAAGACTTCTTTGAAATCAGATATCGTAGGTAATATGTACATAAAGCAACAACTTTCCAGAAGTATACAAGTCCTAGGGTTTTTTCTGAAATTATTTTGTAACTATTATCTTCTCACTGGAAGCTACAGTAATACTTCATATCTTCCTTTAAGAGCATTACAAGTCGTATCACTCTTTACTGTTAGAAATGTGATGTTCAGTTTTAGTAGGACGTTACAATTTCATGTAGAATTAATGGTCAAGATCTTAGAAAGCTTACACATAGCACAGGAATAAGAAAATGTCACCCTTTTAACACTAGCAGTTTTTTAGCTACACATTTCAATGAATTTGGTCTGTTTTCTGTGGTCTTGAAGAGTAATTACAAGAGTTTGTTCAGCTTAGAAGTCCTCCACTCATTCATCCATTCATTCAGTATTTGTTAGTAATTGAAGTAATTAAGAATTTTTGAGGAAAAATAACTTTTTTCCTTTTATATATTTCAAGAATACCTGAAGTATGAACACTATTTGATGATTTTTCAGTTATGTAGCGTCAACATATGCCAAAAGCACTGGCTGGAGCAAAATTCTGCAGTGGTTCATGGTCTTTTTTGAGACTTTTCTTCTCTCATGAGGTATAGGAGTAAAAAGATATTTTTCACTGAGAGTCTGTCTCCTCAGGTAGGAAAATCAATACTGCATTTTGTGGAATAACTCTTCTATTTCCTTCTCTACCTCTTCAATATATGCTGGAAGGAGGAGTTGAGAAATGTTGGATCTATGTGTAGAACAGCAGTGGTCCCTGCAGCAATACAACTTCTCACGTCAAATCAGCTAGATACCAGCACCAACAGTGGATGTAGCTGACTTTAAGACATATTTGGGCTTGTGGGTGTACTTGCCAAGTTTGGTCGTGAGGTTTTTTTTGTTTTGTGTTGAATCGTGCCCAAGTGGGATGCTCGAAGTATGTTTTCCTAGGAAAAACCATGAATTAAATTGTTCAGTATTGCAGAAGTACTTGGATTTTGGATCTGAACTTTCCAAAGTGATTGTGATGTTACCATTGGCCTTAATCTCAAGACATACTTTCCATACATATGGTTTTCCTGCCCGTTTCAATGTTTTTTAATTCATACATGGAAAGATCGTGTAAGGACATCATCCTTTGCTCATTTGTTTTCACAACACTGTCAGTCCCACATGCTGAGCTAAGTGGACAGAGAGGAAAACTAGTCTATGACTGACCACTGCATGTAAATATGTGCACGGATGCTGGGTTACATTGTGTAAAGCTTAAATGACCACTGCGAGTGCTTAAATTTCCCTTTTTTCTACTTTTTACCCCTGAGCAGGCCACTGGGAATAAAGAGAAGGGAATATAACATTTGGATAGGTATTGCCCCAGACACAGAACTGGTGGACGAGGAGCTTTTAGGTCTCTAGTATAAACCTCTAGACTAAGAGACACTTGAGTTTTTATCATCCAGCTGCCCTGCCAGCAGTGGAGGGAAGGAGAGGGATACCATGTGTTATCCCTCTCCAATGGGTTTTCACAGCAAGAAGATGCAGTGACATATGTTTCCGATTCATACATAGTGAAATATGTTCCGTGCAAGATTACAGGAGCCAGAGTCCTTCGGAGCAATAGCTCCTTCTGCCCTTCATTGGCCAGCTTATTTTAATGGTAACGCATCATGGTCTTTTCAGGTGGTGGTTCCCTGTGCTGTAGCATAGATTTATGTCCACCATCTCTTTCTTACAAAAACTTAAAAACATCCTCCAGTGTTTTTTCTGTTATTTAACATTATAGTGGCTCCTGAACCATAGACCAGTATTACATAGGCCTGAAATTTACACTGACTTTGTGGAGATACCATAAACTTTCACTCAGTACGGACACACTGTAAAAGTAACAGCAGTGGTGATGCCATTGGAAAACCTGCGTCATACACACACTTTTTGCGAAGTTTTGGTAGGAGTTAGGCCTTTTTCCAGAAGTTTATGGTTGGCCAAATTTATCTCCCAGCTGTCTTCCTGGTCTTCTTGGGGGAATTCATGTGAAATGGTTTGGGGTTTGTTTTGGGTTGGTTTAATTGGGTTTTTTGGCACAGGTAAAGTAAAATATTTTTTTCTTTAAGTATATATTTGGACTCTTTCAGCTGTAACTTTCTAAAAATATTTTCTGTCTGAATCACATACCTGGTATGGAAAATCTAAGGCCAAAAATTAAAGATTGGCAAAACTACAAGTAACTGAGAACAGTCTTGTAATGGAAAATATTAGATTATTCTAATTATTCCCAGCACTGCCATTAACTCCTATAATATATTTTATTAAATTAACTCCATCTGAGGTCCTTTTCAAATGTTACTGAGATGTTAATTAAAAATAGCAGTAGTGTTTATGAACTGCAGCATGAAACAGAAAAGTGAGGAATCAGCTGATGTGAGGTGAATGTTCATTCATTACACCTTCAGATTTCTTACCTGTGAAAGATATATGTGGGTGAAAGAAAAGCTAAGTAGGGATAGGGCCTGTATAGAAAGATGAGCAGATGCTTGCTGAGGCAGTTGGAGGTAAGACGGCACCTCATACACATATAAGATAAGGTAAGTTACATTTTCTCTCCCCTCTAAATAGAGAAGCAGCACTTTCTATAAATACATAGAAGAATCAACTTTCACTACACTACTAAGAACTCAGAGTAAACTAAGCAAAGTTTACATTCCTTCTGCAGGGAGGCTTATGAATCTCAGAATAATAGAGCCTTTGTAGCAAAAAATATTTGAAGGAGTTATTTATGGCAGCGTTTTGTGTGAATAGAAATGGTAAAAGTTTTTCTATTCAGTGCAAAAGGTGAGAACCAGGAAAATGCCAAGATTCAGTGAGGTTTGCATAGGGGAGTGAAGTGTTCACTAAGTTCACAATAAGGCAAAAACAAAATCTGAAGCCTCAGAATTGAGGGAGGGCATGATATCTGTAACAGTATCGTATCTGTAATGGCTTCTTTCTGTTATCTGTCATTTTTTTTCATGATAGTACTTCCAAATTTGTCCAGTTGAATTTAGGGTTTTTAAGTCTTGTATGTATTTAAATTGGGTATGTGGAGGGTATCTGCAAGTGATGAACACCTAGAATTTTCTAATACAGTAAATGAAGAGTTCTTTTACACCCAAGAACCAGAACATGAAAAGTGACTCTCAAATTTTAGCTAAAAATTAGTATATGGATATTGTTTCCTCATAGTGCTGTGTTTGGGAATCTACTAGCAGTTATTACGGAAGTGTTCAAGCCAAGTTAGTTCTTTGCTAGTCTGTGCTTGGCTGAGTCTTTAATTACAGTCACAGATTTGTAGACCAGTGAATGATACTTTTTGTCTCTGATGCTTCTAGTTAACAGTTGGAGAGATTGGCACATTGTGTTAACTTCAGTTCAAGTGGCAGTCAGAAATTAAACATTTAGCACAATTTTCAATTTTCCGTTGCCTGTCAATTTGTTTGCAGTATGCACACTTATTTCTTCATTTCCAGCATCAGACTCAATTTATAAGTTATTTCAAATCTTTCTGAAATGTGTTGGATATGTATATACTTTATCTGGCTGAATACATGTGCAGGCATGTAATTACTTGATATTTGCCTCACTATCTTCCAAGTGATTGATAGGTCAGTTCCAAATTAACATAATTCTCACTGAATCAGTGTTCATTGTCTTTGAAATGATAAATATTTAATTGTAAATTAAATATTGTGTTCTCTGATAGGTTATTCAACCTTGTATCGCAAAATTGCTAATAGGATACGTTTATTATATATGTTTTCCTGGATAGTGGTTTGTATTCGTATTTCTACTGCCTTTGAACCTATATAATATGTTAGCATAAGTGCCCTGGATGTAGTCTCCACAAGCAGTTTAGATGTTGCCTTTTGTCAGACATGGGTGTTTGAGTCAAATTCTGTGCTGTCTTAGCTCTTCCACTAAAGCAAATACAGTTATGCCTGAAGCATCTGTGATTCACCTACTTGCTGTATTTTGTGCTGTAACACTAAGCAAAGCAAATGAGGAAATACTTTTCTCTATTCACTGCTTTCTTCCCTTGTGTTCACGTGAAATTCAACCCTGCATCCCTCTGAACATCGCACTCACCCTGCTCCCTTTTGTGGGATGCCTGCACCTTACTAACTACAGTTCTCGCAGCCGTACCTGGGGTACAGCCAGTCTGGCCCCCTTTGCACTGAACTTTGTCCAGACTTTGCCATGAGCTTTGGAGCTTGTGCTGCCCTCGCTGCTGCTACTGTTAGGCTGCAGCAGTACCTGAATTTGTTTAAATCTGGCTCAGGAATATCTGTGTACACTGTGGCCACCAAGGCAACTACAACATAAATGCTTTGTTAGTCTCAGCACGTAAATTCAGAAGCTTAAAAACTTAATTCGGCACAATATTTTATTGTTTTGGGGCACTGTTTTTGATAGCTGCTCTTGCATTTTCTTCAGCAGTTGTCCTGAGTTAGTTACTTCCATTCTTGCTACCTTCCTTGCACATGAAGAATCATCTGGTTTTCTGCAGTTGGGTGTATCAATAAACACGTCCTGGTAAACAGTTTCAGGTGTTGTCCCAGTCACAGCGGCGTAGTCCAGTCAGAAATGAAACTGCCTTATAGCCATTTAAGCTTATTTCTTCATCCTGCTTTGAATTACCATTCGAAAGAGATTAACCTGGCAAGGGAATCCTTTGGTGAGCAGGAGGGCATTCTTCGATAAATTGATACAATGACTTCTTTTCAGAAGTGTGAGCTGATGTTTGAAATAGTGCTGTCACTTCCATGTAAGAATAACAGAAGTGGCACGCAATAGCAGATAGTGGAAGTTTGGATGAGTCAACTGCATGAAAGGAAGTGCCTGAAAATGTTGCATGCATCCTGACTGCTCATCTTCATAACTAACAGAGTAACATTTGAAGCCTCCATTTAGAGGCTGAAGACAGGCTAATCCCAATATTTAAATATAATAGACGAAGCATTTAGCCAAGTAGACATTTAGAAAAGCAGCCTCTTTTGACTATTGCTTTTGAAAAATTATTTCTATGAACTAGTTATGTTGACAGGTAGAGAGGAACAGAGTCGTCTTAGATGGATTACTGCAGAGACCCTAATAAGAAGAGATGCAAGTATTTCTTTCCCCTGATATTTACTCACCTTGAGGAAGTAGAGCTTATTTTTAATAGCTCATGTATACTGTAACTTGCCTAAATACTGTTGTGTTTCATGTTCTTATGTGTTCAGCAGAAGAAAAGGCTTAATTCACATACCATGGAATATGAGACAGTACAAAGTCAGCTCCTTTGAAGTGTAATGCTCATCACCCTGCTGTGTGAAAATTTCTTAATTATGTTCTTTGATACCATTTGACATTTTTGTTTGTAAACAAAATATCTGTGCTTTGGAAGTCTTAGGTGGCTCGTATGTTCTCCAGACAGCAACTGCAAGTGCAAACAAATTAGCACAGACTTAAAGTTTCTAGAAAAAAATTAGTCTTGTGTCTAGCTTCTCTCAAAAAGGAGTTTTGTGCAATGTCTTGGCTGCAATATGGGGGCACTTTCCTTGTGGTTAGGAGGTGGGTCTTACCTTGGAAAGGGAGAGGACTCTTTATAGACTCTCCAGAGTATTTTGTGACAAAATAGAAGAGTCCTTACAGTTCATCAAACTGAGATTTCATCTGTTTCATGTAAATACACTTTTGCCATCAGTTATTTTTTTCCAATATTCAAGTATTTTATTCCACTGTAGTATTTCTATTGGAAGCTTCATCTTTTCCTTAAAAAGGCTAAATGGTTGTTCTTTTAGTAGAACACTTCTGATAAGAGGCATTGAGATGTTCCAGATGGACAAATAGAGCAGAGCAAGCTAATTTTTTTTTCTCTGCGTAACTGTAGGCATTAGCATGTGTTAGCAACTTTTTCCTATTTTAGTGAAAGATCAACACATTTTTCCTTAAGTTTGATTCTAAGGAATTTAACCGAATAGTTGACCACAGTGACAATGAGATTTTAGAAGGGTGTCATCTGTGCAACAGTTGTGTTCTGCAGGGCTAATAAAGAAAAATACCAAAAGCAAGTCAGCTTCTTGGTTTGGTTACAAATCAGATTTCCATAGTGTTTCGCTGGCAAGGGAGAGGCTTTTCAGCTTGGAAAGCCAAGTAAGTTATTTTTCAGGAAATGACAGAGAAGTTCCTATGGGATTTTATGAACCATGTGTTTGGAAAAGATTGGTTTAAAGAGAGTTGAAAGAATCAGAAATCTACTTATATGTCAGCTACTCTTTCATTCAACAGTGACAGCTCCATAGAGGCCTCCCTCGAGCTTCCCTTGTTGTAGGAATTACAAAACTGTCTGACTGGGATGCAGTATAAATTGTTCCTCTAAACCCTGAGAAATATGACCCATGCCTCTCAGAGGCCATCTTCAGAAAGAATACCCGCGAGTCCTATGCATGCCTTTTGTATGTAATTCCTACCAACCCTGTGCCATTTTAGAAGTGGAGGAGGCCCATACTGCAAAAGAGTGTGGGAGAGGGAGTATCCTTAATTATTTTGTAGTACTGGTGGGAAGGACAAACTGCACACTGTAAGGTTCTTGACGAGACTGTAGTCTGGTTCAGGTAGGTACTGGTACCAGCAACACCGGTAAGTGTAGTGAAGAGACAGCTCTTTCAGTAAACAAATAGCTAAAGGTTACATAAAATTAGTAAGGAGGTGTTTGAAGTAGGAGCCACGTTTATGAGAACATGTGCTTGTTGATTGTTCTTAGGTATGTGTCTTTTTTTAGTAATGAAGATCCAAGTTAGATTGCAGTAAGATGAGACTTAACAGATAGCAGTTAGCGAAACAACATTACTTGTCTTCTCAATGGCTTTATGTCACAGTAGAAAATCTATTTATTGTGTTGTAAAAACAGTAAGGCTGCTTCTCCAGGCCAGGAGTGGTCAGGTAAATGCTTCACAAAGGCTGGAGCTGTTGGGAATGCTCTGTCTGGAAGTCCTGCAGTTAACGTTTCACTTCACTGAAATCGTCTTTCTCTTTCACAGACTCTGGAAGAGCAACGTCATAATTGCGTAATGTCAAGCCTTAATTTCCACAGTTAATAAAATGTATACTTTTTTCTTGTGCTGTGACTTAATATTGTACATTGTAATTGGAACTGTGAAACGCTCTGATGTCATATAACAGACATGACAGTGATTGGGGTGGGGGAAAGGGGCTTTTTATGTGTCCAACTCAACATTGAGCTGACTTCAGGTAAGATAAGTGCCTCTTGTAACGGGTAATGTAACGGATCTGAATCTCCTGGGAGCCCTTCAGTAAAAGTGAAGCACTTGTGCTGAGCAGAGCTGTAGCACTGGTGGTCAAAGCACAGGCACAACAAGCAGCTGCCTGGGTCAGCAGGGAGGTGGAGGCAACTGTGGGCTCATTGCCGGCCTGTGAGGATCAGTTGTAATGCCCCGTCCTGGCTTGGCCAGACTCCGCTAGGGAATCTTTTGAATTCTCTGCGCGGTAAGGAATGGTGCCAGCACTCAGGGTCCATTAGTGTAAAGAAACTTTTACTCATCGAAACTTTAATGTGATTATAAAACTATAGAAAATTTTGAGATAGTGGCTTGGCAAGAGAGAATGTAATATTAAATGGGAAATGGGAAAAGGGAAAGAAAAGGAGAGAAAGGAAGAGAGATAGATTAGCCCACCCAGTTCGGCAGGGTGGGGGTAATTAGTCCCACCCCACTCAGTCGGATTGCAATCTAAGAGAGAGAGAAAAAGAGGAAGAGAGTGAGAGAAAGTGACTCCCACTCAGCCGGGAGAAGGATAGAAATCATGGGTCCTCCATTGGACTCTGCCGATGGGGGGCGGCAGGAGGTCCAGGCATCTCACTTGGCCAGCAGCTCTTCTGGTGAAGAGAGAGACAGAAAAAAAAGCTCCAGTGGCATGTGCAAGCCCCTCTTTAATGTCTTTGGTTCCCACCCTTCTGGACACCTGTCCCTCCAGGACTGGCTGGTTACCCCGGTTGCAAGGGGTCAGAGGCTGTCTGTCACCCTAGCTCCAATTTTAGAAGTGGCTGAGACACTGCTTAATCGGGGACAGTGTCCAGAGGTGGTGCTGCCAGGTAACTAAGGGTTCGGACCTTACACCAGGGATCCAAGCAGCTGCACTAGCTGGGCTGCCCATGTGCAGCTCCTGCTTTCTGCCTGCTCCCTTGGACATCAGGAAGAAGGATTCAGCACTTGTGAAGACTGCTACTAGGAAGAGTGGATGACTCTCAGCTCTGTCCCTGTTCATCCTTCCTACCCAACTGTCCGATTACTCTGTTTCTGATACCTAATCTTGTGCTTCTTTTCCTTTACTGCCTCTTACAGCCACTTTCATCCCTTCTTAGGGACCCAGCAAAACCAAGTGGAGCAAACTGACCTCTTCAGGGCTGTTCTGCTTCTTTCCTTACTGTGGCCCAACTTGTTTCCCAGTTCTGCAGCATGCAGGGGGCACTTTTTTCCTTCCAGGAAGACCATGCAGGAGCTTGTGTAGGGGCTGCTTGTGTACATCAGGGAGACCAATTGCTACAGATAGGAGGCAAAGATGTGACTATAAGCAACCTACCTAAGGCACAGAAGATGTCTCAGCAAATGGACATGGTGAGTATAACCCAAAATAAACAGTAGACGCAAGGAAAGGGAGAACTGGGACTGGGGATAATGTGGTTGGAGAGAAGAGAAAAAGGAAGTTTTCCCTTGCCTCATGCCTCCGTGACCCATGTCATCCTGGTTCTGTGCCCTTGAGCTGCCCTGTGCCCGCTGCAGAGTTGACTTTTGCGGCTGCCCCGCTTCCAAAGGATGAAGTCAGAATAAGTTAATTTGTTTTCATTTAGGGGATAGAGAGATTCCATTTTATCGAGGCAGCTCTGAAGTTTGAGTTGGCTCTGAATTCTGTCCTCATCTCCGCCTCTGCTGCAGAGAGTGTTCAGAAGTATGGAGCATTGCCATGAGGCACTTACACCCCTGAGATACCAAATTGCTGCTGCAGCTACATGCATCTCTGGTTACCCTCACCACCCAGGCGCTCTTACAGATTCTGTTCTGCCATATTGTTTTTCTCTGGATCAGTCAGGTGGGAATAGGTTTAAAGTCATCTTTTGAGCTCTACTATATACTGTAGTCTTGTTCTAGTCATACCACAGCTGAGACAGAAAATGTGCCATTGTCTGAACAATAATGAAACACTAAGCACGTGGAAATCCTATTAGTGTTTCGTGGACCATAGCTGTCATATCATTTGCTCTGAATTCCTTCCATATGGCCATGACAAAGGTTTAAGGTTGAGTTTCTTGACACTTAGAATGTTTTAGCTGTTCCTTGGACAAAAATCTGTCAAGCATACTGAAGCATCTAAAGGGATGTATTTATTTCTGTAAGTAATATATTAGATAGTATTAGAGTTGGTAAGTTTGGTCTTGAGAGAGAAAAGCACGGTACTGGAATCTTGTGGGATTTTCTTTCCTGGTGAATGTTAGACAAATGTATCTTTTCTGTAAACTTCTCTTTTTCTGCTTCTGTTTTTAGTATCTCCTCATTCTAAACAAGGCTGCCCCAAATCTCTTTCTCAATGTAATTTTTCTGAAGTTTATATATTTTGCAATTCATTTTTCCATATATAACAATACACAATATGATAGTATTTATTTACTGTAGAGTAATATTTACTGTATAGTAATTACTGATCAGTAAATACTGATAGTATTTTATTATAAACTGTGTAGTTAATGTAATTTCCATGAGTGAGTATAAAAGTGCCATCTGTGTATTTCTCAGGTAATAGAAAACCAAGCTGAGAATTTACTGGTCTCGTTAGTTTTCCTCTCTACTCCTGGTCATGTTTGTCATTCAATGGATGTAAATCTGTTTTATAGTCAGACCTGAAATTTTTTACTATCTTATTAATGAAAACCTTAGGAATTCTCCCTGAAGAGTTTCCTTCACAGGTTTGATGGTTATGAATTGCAGTGACAGATCTGCAATTCTGCTAGGCAAAAGATCAACATTAGTCATACTGATATCCAAAGGTGTTTGTCCTATACCTCATTTATGTGGGTTAAATTCTCTTGGAAGAAAGCTTTTAATGGATTATGATCTTCTGGCTTTGTGCAAACATTGTTGATAACTGTTGTGGTACTAACCAATAACAATTTCTAGTTTCAGAGTACTTGTAAAGAGTTCTCTGATTGGTGTCCTCGTATCTATGGTCCCTTATGTCCTAGTCAGGATGAACTGCAAATCTTTCAGAGCAGTGTAATTTCTGGTATTTGATTGACTATGGGGAAAGCATTTTACTTGTCCTATTCAGTGATTAATTGTTGCATTTTTCATTTAACTTACTGTCACGTAAAAAGTCATATGTCTTTTCAGAGTTATCTGTTCATAGAACATGAACATTTTTACAAGAAAAGTCATTTCCTTGCAGTGTTGCATTTTTTTCCCCATAGTTCTTCTGTCTTTATTTTGGCACTTTCATCTCTGTTCACCAGTTTCCTTACATTGTTTTTCTGTCAGGGCCTGCAATTGCTCAGTTAAATATTTGTGAGCTTTGTCTATAACTATTTTGAATCCATGAAGAGATCCTATCTGTCTCATAAGCTAATGTATCTTTCTGTCTTTCACACAAAGCCATGTCATTATATGGCACAGAAACTCACTTCTATGCTTTTAGTTTGCTCTGGTGAATTGTGATCTGGTAAATAGTGAGGAGTCAAACCTGGAATTTATGGTGTCAAAATAAAGTCATTTAGTAATACAAATTTCATAAGCAAAATATGTCTTATTTTCTTACTTGTATTTCTGCTTTATAAGTTTCCTTGTAAATTAATTCAATATTTAGATTTGCATTAAATGAAAACATTTACAGATTGTCCACTTATTTCTCACAAATTGCTTTATATTTCTGAAATATCGGTGCCACAGGAAGCAGATTAGAAACACCATTTGCAGGGTTTCATTTTCAAACAGTAGTTTTCAACTTCATGCATAGCAGATCTGTTGTCCAGCTTTGTAAATTTTAGATGGCTGCTAAAGCTGGATCCAAAGGCTCTGGACGGTAGGAGACAAAAAGTTAAAGCCTCAATACTGGTACAGCTGACTGAGGGTGTAAAGGTAGCAGATTTGTGGTTCTGAAAATGACATCACTCTGCACAGGAAGCTGTGGTTTTCACACTTCTTATGTGAAAGTGACTAGCAAATGTATTCTTTAGTGTCGAGTTGTTAGCAAAAATCATGAAACAGTAATTAAAACTTTGCTAAGATTAAAAAGGAGGATGAATAAGTACTGCCAACTGTTTGGTATTCTGAAACAATTCCTGTAATTTGTAAACAGTGATGAAATACAGAACAAAATAGATAAGTGCTTTGAAAAGAAGGTCCACAGAGGGATTTATATTTTCCTTCTTCCCCATATTCCAACTATTCTCCTTTATGAAATGACAGGTTTATAGACTTCAGAGGGAAAGACATTTCTCTGAAGTTGCACATAATATGATTAAACCAAAATGGGACTGCACAAGCCAAGCCATGATTCATAACAAGTTACCTGTCAAGAGGGTGCTTATAGCTGAGGCAGGAGTCCCTTAGACTTCTCCAAATTGCTTGGCAAATGCCGTAGCCAACAGAATAGCTAAACTGACAGTAGTGCAGTGGCTCTTAGCTGACTGAGGTGTAAGTGGGTGTTATGAGTTGCTCCTAATTCCTGGAGATTTAATATAAAGTTAATTCAAAACTGTTGCAACACTTTAACTAGTGACTCATGGTCACTTCTAACTTGGCTAGTTTCATATTCTGTTACCCATTCTTCCCACCAAATTATCTTTGAATCTCCTTCAATGCAGTGGCTTTCCTACACAATCCAAAGCATTTTGTTCCTTGCAGAACTATTTCATTCATACAGTGTGTAGAGTATAAGCTGTAAATAATGTTTCATTCTCATATAATTAGGATTTTAAGTCTCTACTAAGGAAAAAAGCCTACATTAATTTTTCTTTGCATGTGATTCTCTTTATGACTCTGATCTTAGAACACATTCCTAATGGTGCCTTGGAGTTTGTTCACTTGAAGAGGAAAATTGTGTAATAGCCAATAGCTGTTCTTCCAAAATAGTCTAAATAGATGGGGGGCGAGAGGGGGGAGAGTAATCAGTGCACCCAAATAAGGTTGTCTGCTCGCAGACAGAAACAGTCCTTTTCAAAGAGGTAGACAGTAGTATGAATTACAATGATGTGAACTAACTTTGGTAATGTAAACATTGGTGTGAAATGACAGCAATCCCATCCATACTGCGTTCAAACAAAGGTAGACACATCTCAGTCTGAATTAAATAAAAAGCTGCCTGTTTCTAATGTGGTTTGGCTAGCCAGTGAAAACCATAGCATTTTGACCTGTTTGCAAGGCAGGTTCTGGTGGTCGCTAGAAAGTATTTATCCGGTATGGTTTCTGTATGTTTGCTCTGATCAATGCTAGCTGGGCTTGTTGTGACAGAAACCCCTTTTTTCTGCATTCAGACATAAACACCGTTTGCAAATTTTTTTTCAAAGAACTTTTTATTTGGCCTACGTGTTGGGTCTTGATGTAATCATCTGTCCTGAACATCATCTCTCATTGTCCTGGAAATAATTATTTCCAACATTTTCTAAGCAAAACAGAAAACAAAGAACTCGTAGATAGACCAGGCACTTCTGTATTGCCTTTCTGCTGATTTTGTCTTCATTTAATAGACCGTGATTTCTTGAGTACTTCAAAGTATTTCTCATCACTTGCCCTCAGAACTGACCCGGTGACTTGAGAATCAAGAAAATGTCATGTTAGTGACTGCTAATTAGTGGAGCCAGAGAGCTTCTTCTCCCGGCCTTTCAACCTTCCAGAGGCAGCAACAAAAGCTGTCACATGTATCATACAAAGAAAACAAGCATTTGCCATGTTTGGTTTTGGTTTGGTTTGTTTTTTTTTCCTAGGGTGTAGATAGTATCACAAGCTCAGTTGAGACTACATATGAACTTGTAGGTTAGGAGGATATTAACCTATGATAGAGTATTTGCATTTATTTCTACATTTCCATGCATAACATACTGCATCTGTTCCCCAGTTCTCATTGAATGCATGTGAATGTGTTAGTATGCTGTATTGTAAAAGGAAAAAAGAGTGAACCTTTATTTCTTTTCTTTTTTTTGTTCTCACCATCTTTTTTTTGTTGTTGTTCTTACCATCTTCTTTTTTTTAATCTTTTTTTTAACTGCTTCAAAATGTGTTAAATATTTCTGAAAGTTTTTAATGTTCAGTATACAGTCCAAGCTTAACTTATCTTTTTGTGTGTTTGTTGAACAAACTTGTTAACAGAAGATTCAGCCATACTTCCCATTAATCACTGTGGTACTTCTGAGCCTCCTGAGTCATCATAGGTTTTTTGGGACCACCTACTAGAATGACCATTGTAAAATGTGAGACACAGCCATGTCACAGGACTGTTTGTGCAAGTAACATTAATCTCCTTTTAATTATTTATAATTTTCAGGTCTTCAAAATAGAGGTACTAATGAATGGAAGAAAACATTTTGTGGAGAAGAGGTATAGTGAATTCCATGCACTTCATAAAAAGGTAATGATTTATTTCTTTATAAGATGCAACTTTGGTTTGTCTTAGGTGTGATGTTTTACTCGCTCCTGAAATTGTTACTATATATGTTTTACCTTAAATACATCTTGTGATTTGTGTCTCTGAAAATGAGTTCCCAACTAACTCAGTTTCTTCTCTATTTTATGGAAAGAGATGATGACTTCTCAGATGTTACTAACTCTCCTTTTCTTTTTGGTTATTGCTTACGTGCTGTATTGCTGAAACACTGTCTGTAGTATGGTTTTCTTCTTCTTGTAAAATCACAAAATAAGACACATTCCTATAGCAGATAAATACGTTTTTGGTTTTTATCTGATTAGGCAAATTATTTGTTAGTTCTACAAATCGTGTTGCTAACCTGCTGTATATAAATCTGAAGAAACACCTTGTATATACCACAAAATGAGACATGAAAAAGACTAGGTAGACCATCTCACTCTGCTGCTTTTCATATAACGACTGTGATATAAAATATCTGCTAAGCTTGTCTACTATATCATCTTACTAATATATATGAGACCTCAGTACTTTCAAGATCGTTTATCCACTAATTGTTCCTTAAATTGTTTTGATCACTGTTAAAGGAAATGTATGATTTCTCCTCTCCAAACTGAACTGGATGCTGCTATACAGTTGTGCAGCTGAAAGGCAAGTTTTACATTTTTTCTGCCTTACAGAGGCCAAGTATTGTGGAGGAGAATTCTGAAAAAGCATTGCAACCCATTGCCAGTGGCAAGGCTGCAATGAAGAGCTTCAGTCCTTCCTTCATACGGCCTGGGTCAACTGAATGTGTGTTGATTTGTAGCTCTCAGTGGCAGTGGAGTGTGTTCACACAGTATGGAAAAGCTTCCTATGCAAGTGACAGAAAGGAGCACAGGTGTTTACAGCTCCTGCCAGTGTAGTGTCAGAGGAGCCTACCCTCACCAGCATGTTTGCTGGTGGATACGAATCATCTCAGAAATCATCTCATTAAGGGAAGAAGCATTATCCTGGTGGCAGAGAGGATGGATTTTGCCAGCCTTATATGATGTATGAATATAAGCAAACTTGGGTGGACAAAAGGTAACTATTCACCCATCTGTGTGACCAGTCCCCAGCCAGATGTGACCCCATTTGCTACAACACTTTGAACTCTGCCTTTCAGCCCATATTTCATGCAGCGCACTGTGAACCTGCTCATTCCACAGCTAGACAACTTGTCCAGAAGGATGCTGTGAGGGACAGTATCAAACACTTTCTTAAAATCCAGAAAAACTACATCCACAACCTTCCCTTCATCCACGCGGTGTGCAACCTTATCATAGAGTAATATCAAATTGAACAGGACTTTCCTGCTGTGAACCCATGTTGACTGTGCCTGATGGTTAGTCTTCAAATGACTTTCAGTAGTATCGCATGATCTTCTCCATGATTTTTCAAGGAATGAAGTTAGACTACCAGGTCCATGGTTTCCTGAGTCATCCCGCTTGCCTGTATAAATTGGACATAACATTGGTTAGCTTCCAGTCAGTGGGGACCTCCCCAGACTTCCAAGACCTTTGGGAGGTGATCGAGATGCCATAACATCCTCTAGCTCCTTTAGTACCCTGGGATGAATCCCACCAGGCCCATGGACTTGTGAACATTTTAGCTGATACAGCTGGTCTCCTATAATTTCAGTGTCCACAGATGGAAAGTCACTGTCCTCACAGTCATGGTCCTCTGACTCAGGGGGCCAGGCAGGCTAAGGTTTGTCAGCATTATTAAAGACTGAGGCAAAAAAGGCACTGAATGCCTCCACTTTTTCTTCTTCCCTTTGTTGTTGTCTAATCTCACTGTGATTTCTGGAGTTGCACAATTACTCCACACGAAAGTCGTGAATGACTGCAGTCTCACTCTCATATTTGTCTCCTTGTACACTGCTTCCTCTACAGTAACTTCCTTTGTGGAGATTTCTCCTTAGAACACCAGAAAAACCATAAATGATGGTACCTTTCTCTCCCTCCAGAAATATCAACAAAATAGCAAAAAAACAGGTATTCTAAGCAGATCCTTTGCAACACTCTTCAATTTGTTTCATCTTTCTCCTCAGCTGCTTGCTCTCTGGTTATATTATTCTGCAAACATGATAGTGGCTTTTTCTTCTTTGTTCCCTGCACAGATGTGAAGGACCCAGCATATTTCAGCCACAATATACTTCTTTTCTTAAGTTTTATTTTTTAAAGTTGTAGTAAAATTCCAGTAAACATGGTTGAACAGCTCATGTTCTGAGTCTTTCTTAGTGCTTTCAAGTATGACAGAAATCCTGCAGAAAGCATTCTCTGGTGATACAGTGTGCAGTTTCACCCTTTCTTCTCTCTGTTTTGTGTTAGATCAGAAAAACTCAATGTCCTTAAAAAAGTAGGGTGTGTATTTGAACAGTTTTTACTGGAGAAGACTATTTTGAACTTGTCCCTTGATTGTTGTTTATGAACAATTGGTTCACATCCCGTAACACTATTTATACTCAGGTCCAGATACCGGTTTGCTTTCAGCATGCCAATAGAGTATCTCTTCCCCTTTAATTTAAAATGTAAGTTTCACCCTAAATTGCTGTGAGTACATGGCAGTTGGAAAGGTATCTTTAGACATACTGCATATTCAAGGTGCCCTTAGTGCTGGAGAAGTCTGTAGTGAGCAGGAGAAACAAAGCTGCTGTAGAGAGCAGCTGTGGCAGAAAATGGGAATAGAGGCTGAAGGGAAGATTGTGCCTTTTCTGAAGAAGGACATGCTCCACTGGCATTGTATGGAGGAAAGAGGAATCCATTGCTCATATAGGACATTGTTCATTCATCAGAATGCCAATTAATGTGGGGGTTTTTTCTTCTTTATTTTTTAAATACAGCCAATTGCCATGACCATGGCTGGATTTGTCTCCTTCCTGGTTCAACTTTTCTTACTTTCCACTTCTGTAAAAAAGTGAACCCTCACTTCCTGTGCAATCTGTCTGTAGAGGAAAAGGTTTAAAAACTTTTCCAGACTGCCATTCTATACCAGAAGTACAATTTGTTCCTATGACAGAAACCAGCCCCTTGCTGTTGGCTTTTTTTAATTGGTTTGCACAGTCCATTATACTTTTCCCTGGTTATGAACAACAAACCAGGCCTTTCAGGCTACGCACCACTCACATTACAGTATTGTGTTCAAGTCTGAACAAAAGTTTTATTTTTCTCATATGGAGAGTTTTTTAGAAAGAATTAAACACTTTAACATAATTTAAAATAGAACCATTTATTCCCTAATTCCTTTTTAAAGTTGTTTTCTTTACTTTTTAAAATATTGGTAGTTCTTTTTAAGCACTGGAATGCTAGAAGGTGAGAGTGTTAAAACTTCTGCAGTAAAATCTGCAAAAATCTTAAGTTCTATACATCTTGGTTTGCAAGTTGTTTATTATTTTAGGATAATTAGTGTACACTCAAAATCATATTGACTTTTCACACTTGACCAAATAATTCTTTACTTGATAATTTGAGCCATCTTTTAGCCTTGCAGAAAATAGACTCTACATTATGTCAAATAGGCATTAGTTCAGTGTTGGGGACAGGAAGGTATTATAGACAATAATTGTCCTCAGATAAATATTTCTTGGGTGGGGTCAGGTCTGAAGCAATATACCTAACACATACATAGATTTGCTTAATATTCTTCAACATGGTAATAATTATTTGTTGCACAATATTATTGGACTATTGTAAGCATAAGAAAGTGGGCTCATCATTTATTCTGTGTATGTTTGTATAGCATGTACTCTATACCTACACACAGTACCTATGCTTGCACATTTAAGCAATTGTGGTTTGGGTGTTTTATATAACAGGGCCGCAGAGCACAGAAGGATTGTTAATCATCAGATGAGGTACCAGCCACAGAGTATTTATCTTGTAAGCAGCTAGGCCTTGGTGGACACTTGTTTCAGATTTGTCTCCCCTCATCTGGTGCATTGTCCTCATTTGTTACTCATCTGCAGGTGCTGGCATAGTTCACAACATCTGTGACCATAGTTTCTTCAACATTCGTGACCAACTTAGAGGAAAAAACAGGCGTTTGTATTCTGGCTTTAAGATCAGTCAGTAAAACTAGTTTTGGTGGGTTGTTTTTCTCACTTCACGTTTAATTGTAATTTAACACTGTTAAGAAATAATTTGCAAAATGTTTCCAGAGCAATTGAGGTTTCCTTGCTGCACCTTTGTTACTTGTGATTGTAGAGACGTTGTATTTTGGCACTGCTTTTTCTTGTAGTGACATCTCAGCAAGCTCAAAGATGAAATGTAAATTCTCAGTCTCCCATGGGTATGCATGTCAAAGTCAATTTTGAGTTTCTTTCCTTGCATTCCTTGCCTCAGATTTACTCAGAGGCAATATCCAACAGAAAAAATGTCTAATGTCACCTTCTATTAAAATGCAATAGAGTCTATTCCTGTTATTATTTTTGCTTTGTAGTTTTGAGGAAAATGATAATATTTTTTGGTTTTGAAAAAATACGTTGCTCCAGCAAGAGGATTCTTAGTGTTGTCAGAATATATGTTTGTATCTGTCTGTATGCACTCATGTGTATGCATGGACACATTTCCAAATATATATAAAAGCTTTCCTGTGGGAATCTTCAGAGGAATAGTTACAGAGCTGTCTCGGAAATACATCCAGTGGCAATCTTGCTATTTCTCTGTATAAGATATTAAACACAACTGTCAATCTCTGGTGCAATCTGAGAGCACAGATATTTTGCTCTCTCGATTGACCCACTCTCCAGAGAAATGGTTAACTCCCCTCCCTGTGCTTCTCCCACCTGTTCATAGTTGCCTGAATCTAGAGTTAGAAATTGTTGCCACGCTTAGCGAGGTACTATCTGAGTACATCACGGTGATGTTGTACATCCCAGATTGACTAATGGGCAACTCATTTCATGTAATCTCATATAGTTGTTGCAGTTTTGTTTTAAGGCTATTAGTCACATAGTTTGTTAGTAGGGTTCCTTTTCACTGTCCAGGGCAGCTAGACATGGAGATTTTTAAGTGCATCATGTAGGTTTGAAGCCTGCTGTTACTTCAGTGGGTTGATGGTGAGTAACTTCATTGCTGTGCTGTTTATGTGTGGTTTTTTTTCACCTGTACTGCCCCATCTCTAACATAAACATGTTTACTTTAAAGGGACGCTATTATACTTTGTTTCTCTCTGCGTGTCTTTTCGTTTCAGCTCAAGAAGTTCATAAGAACTCCAGAGATCCCTTCAAAGCATGTGAGAAACTGGGTCCCCAAGGTCCTGGAGCAGCGACGGCAAGGCTTGGAGTTGTACTTGCAGGTGAGTCTCAGCATGTAAAGGTGGCATCACTTTTCAGAATGGTAGCATCCAAAACATATCATGGTATGAAGTGGGTTGTTTTACTGATAGGCAATATTAGAGATGGAAAATGAGCTGGATAATTCCGTTCACTTAGCAAGACTAGCAGCTAAAAATCCGGGCTGTTCTGCATTTTTTTCGTGATTCTGGCAAAAGCTGACTGACTTCGGCAAATGTACTAGTACCTTATTTTCCTGTTCCTCAAAAGGGGAAAACAATGTTATTCCGTACAATGTTGTTGTGACAGTACCAATCAGAAGTGTTGCACAAGTGATACAAGGAGGCTTTGCTTAACTCGCCTCTATTTAGACAGAGTAGGGAAGAATCAGCTCATCAAATTCATATCCCTGTATTGTACGTGCCTGTATCTGAATTGTTCATCTAGTTGAAATAGGCACCTGCCATCCCATATTCAGTTGGTTTGAAAACTTGCATTTAAAGTCCCTGATTCTACCTATTCGGGTTCTGATTTTGCTACAGACTGTAAAAGGAGTCTTCAGGAGTGACTCAGACATATAGATATCTAAACATACCAGTATAAATCCCCCCTTTTTTAATAAATGGAATTTCTACTCTCCCCATGATTGTTTTGAAAATGCCCTCTGGTGTAGTTCCACAGCTGTTTCTCTGGTGACGAAGCCCTAACAAGGTGTCCCTCTAGACATGTTCCCAGTTCAGTCTACCTTCAGCTGTACTGATGCAAATGCTGGTTTATTGAAGGTGGTCATAGAAATGATCTGAGACAAAAGATGATTGTTTTGGGAGGAAGGCAAGAGTGAGAGTATTCTATTTTTATTCAGATCAGAGTAGTAAAAATAGTAAAAATTTTAAGAGATTTGATTTGTGTCATCATCCACAGTTGGCGGTGGCACATCTGGAAGCATGGTGAACTGCAGCACAATGGACAGTGAGATGCATTCATAGAAAGTAGATGGTAGCTTGCAGCACTCGGGAACCTCCCTGATTCTGAGGAAGGTTTGTAAAAGAAAACTGCTCAAGGAGGAGAACAGAATTATAGTCTGACATGAGATAGAATTACTTCTGACATAAAATTTTTAAAAAGAGATTTGGTTATAAGGAGGAAGACATGGATTTTGTTCTGAGACATAGGGAATATTTCAGGCAACACACTTTATTTTTAAATATTTACTTAGTATTGTTAATTTCAAAAATGTAATAATTTTTCTTCTTTACTTTATGATATTTATAGCATATTTGGCATCTAAAAATTATATTTATTGTGTGGGTGAGAAAGCATTGCGGTTTGGTTTTGAAAAGGAATAGGGTCTTTTTGGTTTTGATGGCTTTCAGCACAGCTTGCTTCACCGTCAGGATATTTTCCTCTTACCACCATTTGTTGTGAATTTTTTATTCTTTTCTGATTCTCATACAACTATCTTTTGGACAATATCACTACTAAGGCACATGTACTGATTTCTCCTGAGACACTGATTTTGTTGAAAAGATATGGGGGTAAGTTGGTTAGCTCTTTTTAATAGCTGATGAACTTTAAAAGAACATCTCCCCCTACTGGAGGAGTTAGTCAAATCTTGTTCTCGTACAGTCTTGTTCATTTAATCAACTTTTCCCCTCTTCTATCACCAGTGGCTATCATAGGTACATGCAAACGTTTAGGTTAGAAGGGACTGCTGGACATCATCTGATTAAAACATGACAAGCCTCTAAGTTGTATCCATACTAATGTGCATACTAAATTAAAACATTAATTTAATTAGTCATTACTATTCTTGTCAAAGTCATGAATTTATATTTCTGCTAACAGAAAGCAAAACTAATAATCAGTAAATTTTTAACTTTTAACATAATGAGAACCTGATTTTAGACAGTTAAATGTTCATATTTAGGCACTTCAGTTATCAAAAGGTTTATAATAGAGCCAAGCAGTTTCCAAGACACAGTGTAGGAACATTCTAAATTACAGAAGACTTGATCAGTTTGTAATTTAACACCATGTATATAAAATATTGCAAACGTATTTTCAGATGATACTAGTGAGAGTTAATCTGTAAGAACAGTTTGGCTACTACCTTGCTAGTCAGTGGTGGTATATGCAGCTAGTAAACTATTACAGACTCATGGTAGTTTTTAATTGTTTTTTCAAAACCAGCCAGAATCTCATGCAGAGATTGAGCATTTACACAGGTGTTACATTCAGGCAATTTGTTATATGCAATACATATGCATTTCTCATCATTGCACTTTGCACCTTGAAAACCTGTGCAGGCAAGAAGTAACTTGCCGTGCAGATAGCAGTCAAATACAGACCTGTGTCTGACATGGCCTAATCATATCAGGTCTTAACACTTTTAGATAAGTACTCTTGTGTAGTTAAATGCAGATAAAAATAGTGACATGAAATTAGAATAATAAAATGATAATAATAAGTAGTAAACAAACCCAGAAATTTCCATCTGAGCTGGAAGGTGCTGCAGTTGCCAGTACCTTGTTGCTTCTTCATGACCTTTTCATCATGAAACTGTCCTCTTAAAAACTTTCAGCACAGCATTTTTGTTTCTTGGAGTGGATGGACAGGAGCTCAGAAGCATTATATCTTTCTGAAGAATAGCAGAATTATGAATAAGCTAAATATTACTAAATTATTAATGCAAATTGTAATTTTCTTAAATTTATCAGTATCCACTGTCAGCTAATATTCATCACATGGCTTATTTTTCTCTTGTTTTTGAAAGGTTGAGTGGGATTTTTTTCCTGTTGTAATAGACCGGTTTCCATGGAATTGTGAAAGAATGATTGATATTATTTTTAAGTGACTTTCCTATTTTACAAGTTTGACTGGAATTTACAGCTTTCATTTTTAATACTGTGAAACAATTGGCTAGTAAGCACTAGTGTGTGTAGTAATTTAACTGCATCTATAGTAATAATACAGAGCCCTTGTGAATACTGAGAACAATCAACTGACTGACAAGAGGAAAGGAGCATTATGCTTAATTTATTAACAAGGAAACAGATGCAAAGATAAGTGAAAGACAGAGTGTGGCCACAAACATTCAAGCAAATTAGTATGAAGCAATAAGCTATTGCACCTCTGCTGATCCGTGGTAACTGCCACTGTGCGTGATCTTAACCTACGGCACGCAGGACTTAAGCTGATCTGGTTTGGTCTTCGTTAAATGGGCAAATGCCTGCTACTGACAGTGTAAGAGGACTAAATCAGCTCTAATTACCTTGTGCTGCTATCAACTAAGAGTGCCATAAATCAGTTAGTGTATGGTATAAATTCTGACTATACTTATTTGTGTATCTGAGCTTGTGGTTTGTAATACAGCAGAGATGAGAATCCAGGTGGTTTTGATTTAAAATTTGTAAAGTAAATCAGTGGATTACATCATTGCTGACAAAAATCTCTCTGATTGCAGAAAAGTTTGAACTTAGCTGTGATTTGCGTATGGTTATGAAATATCTTCTTTTGACATGTTTCCTGAAGAGCTTGGTGTTGAGAAAAGGTAGAAGATACAGATTTGAAGCAGCTGATTGCGTAGGGATTTGAGAAGGGCTGCCAACTGGACCTGCAATGAAAGCCGCAGACTTCTGATAGTGTGTTGCTGAGCCCGGAGAAGTATGTTTGCTTGAAAGTACCAGAAGGTGAATCTAAGTGTGGAAGATGGTAGGGCAGACTGTTAGTCAGCACTGTAGCTTCTGGGTGGGGGTTGTTTGGGTTTTTTTAATCCACTGTATAATCTTGGACTGACCATTAATCACAAAGCAATACAGAAATATAATCTGCTTTGGAATTGTACTTAAAGGAGATATAGATCACTTGAAATGCTCACAGTTATTGTTGTGTAAGAATTCAGTAAGACATCTTGTGGATGGATCAACTGAACAGGTAGTTGGGGTTTTATTCTGGACATTGTTAGGATTCCTAAGGGCAGCACTGAGGGACCTTATCTAATTGATTATCGAAGCAGCTGCAGCTGTATTGTCAATCTGATCTGTATTTGTTACAAACAGATTTTATATTATGTACTCTTGGAGGAGCAGATTTTATGGAGCTTATTTCCAGTGAATTGGTAATGGGGAAGAATTTGATCTAGCCACCTGCTCTCTACTGATTTGGAGTTAGGTCATATCCTTGTCCTGGTAAGCTGACACTGGATGTTATTGCCATCCAGTCTCTCTGCCCCAGGGACTTGCCCTTTGACAGGTCTGCCTTTTAAAGTTCAATGGAATAGATATTTTCTAACCCCCTTGGGCAGAAGAAATCTCATCATTTGCTGATATCATCAGTCCAACAAGATAACAGGCGTTGTTAGCAGAATTGTGGCACCCACACCTCAGCATGAGACTATGTAACTGCTGCTAGTCTTCACGGAAATGATTTGGTTACGGAGAGAGATTTTGGAGGAGGACCATACTTTTTATGAACTTTAGGATAGTAACTCGTTTCTTATTGCCTGAGTGACCTGAATAAATTCTTCCTGTGACTGGCAAGACTCTAATGTAAAACAGAGGGCTGTAAACCTTCTGAACGTCTCTGAATGTATGTAGGGTCTGTATGTACATATGTCTCTAACCAGAGCTAATATGTAGCGCTAATATTTCTCTCTCGGCTGAGGTCAAGAAAACATGCTTGCCTTTTATTTACTCTTGAACTTTTTACAAAGAGAACAGTCCTGATTCCTGGAGATAAGATTGGTTAAAGTGCTGTTTGGCTGTGAGACTTGAAGACTTGATGAACCTCAACATTCCAGCCATTTCAGGAATCCAAATCTTCAAAATGAATTATGGAGTTTATGAAACTGGACTAGAGATTTGTTTTCCATTTAAGGAAATGATACAGAGATCTGAGAAGCACTTTGACCTATATTTCAGTATTCTTCAAAATGCAATTCTCTTTAAAAATATTTTAACTACCAATCCTTCCTGAAAAAGATAAATAAAACCATATCTGTTATGATTTTGCTCTTAAAAAAGTAGAATCCAATCCTATACTCCTTAGCTGTCTTAGTTTCCAACAGGGTGGAGTTATGAAAACAGTGGATGGAGTGATGAATAATGTGTAGTTTCTTTATGAGTAAGTTCATCAGAAATATAAAGAAGAAAATCACATACTATCATATTGCATTTTTTAACTCTTTTTTGGCACGCAGCTCAACAGCAACTGCAAAAAAATAAGGACAAATTACCTATTTCTACAGTTAGTGATTGCAGAAGGAAAACTATCTTCCTGAATATCTGGCCCAAGATGTTGTTTCTTCATGGACCATGATGATTTTCTTTAATTACTTCAATAATTGTTGATAACAAAATTCTTTGTGATAAGGTTTAAATAAATAAATAAATAAATAAATGCCCTTTTCTGCCTGGACAACAGGCATGAGCGAATCAATAAATCTGCTTGGCAGAGTCCCCTGGGAGGCAGCCCTGAAGGGCAAAGGAATTGTCCAGAAAGGCTGGACAATCCTTAAGGGGGAAATCTTTATGGCACAAGAACAAGCTCTCCCAGTGTGCCCTTAGATGAGCCGGTGAGGAAGAAGACCAACCTGGCTAAACAGAGAGCTTTGGTTGGAACTCAGGAAGAAAAGGAAAGTCTACAGCCTGTGGAAGAAGGTTCAGGCCACTTGGGAAGACTACAAGGATTTTCCGGGTCTGCGCAGGGAGGAGATTAGAATGGCTAAAGCCCAGCTAGAACTTAATCTGGCCACTGCCATAAGACACAATAGAATATGTTTTTATAAATACATAGATTTATAAAGACAGCCAAAGGAGAGCTAAGGAGAATCTCCATCCTTTACTGGATGTGGGGGGAAAACATAGTGACCAAGGATGAGGAAAAGGCTGAGGTACTGAATGCCGCCTTTGCCTCAGCCTTCAATGGTGAGACCAGTTGTTCTCTGAGTGCCCAGCTCCTTGAACTGGAAATCAGAGATAGGGAACAGAATGAAGGCCTCCCAGTCCAAGAGGAAACGGTCAGTGAACTATTACACCACCTATATCTACACAAGTCCATGGGTCTGAATGGGATCCACCCAAAGGTACTGAAGGAGCTGGCAGAAGTGCCCACCAAGCAACTTTCCATCATTTACCAGCAATCCTTGCTAACCAGTCAGCTACTAATTGAGGTTAGCCAATGTGACACCCATCTACAGGAGGGGCCAGAAGAAGGATCCAGGGAACTACAGGCCTGTCACTCTGACCTTGGTGCCAGGGAATGTTATGGAGCAGATCATCTTGAATGCCATCACGCAGCATTTACAGGACAACCAGGTGATCAGGCCCAGTTAGCATGGGTTTATGAAAGGCAGGGCCTGCTTGACAAACCTCATCTCATTCTATGAGCTGCTTGGTGGATTAGGGAGGACCTGTGGACATTGTCTACCTGGACTTTAGTAAAGCCTTTGATTCTGTTTCCCACAGCATTCTCCTGGAGAAACTGGCTGCTCATGGCTTGGATGAGTGCACTCTTTGGGGTTTAGTCTGAGAGAAGGATGCTCAGGGAGATCTCACTGCTCTCTACGACTACCTGAAAGGAGGTGTATCAAGGTGGGGTTCAGTCTGTTCTCCCATGTAATAAGTGAGAGGATGAGAGGAAATGGCCTCAAGTTGTGCCAGTGGACGTTGGACATTAGAAAAAATTTCTTTACAGGAAGGGTTGTCAAGCATTGGAACAGGCTGCCCAGGGAGGTGGTGGAGTCCCCATCCCTGGAAGTGTTTAAAAGCCGTGTGGATGTGGTGCTGAGGGACATGGTTTAGGGACCCTGGTAGTGCAGGGTGAACAGTTGGACTCGATGATCTTAAAGGTCCCTTCCAACCAAATGATTCTATAATTCTGTGATTAAATGACCTTCCCCAGCCCCAGAAAAAACCCTCTAATTTTAATCATCAATCCAAATTGTATTCCAAAGCTTTTGAACTGACTTCTTTTAAGCTGATCTAATTGTATATTGTTGTTTCATAGAAGTTTTAGATTCAATTAAAAAAAATTAAAATACTGATTTTTTTTTTTTTTAATTCTGTGCAGAGCATTTCAGATCTAATACAGCATTTCATATGCAACTGAGGATAAGAATCTTCTTTCTCTGAGAATCAGTCATTGACCCTTTTCACTATCATTCTGGGGACTGAGGTAATTTGATTTCTCAGGGTTTTTTATCTAATTGCAAAGAAAGAGTTCTCCATCACCTAGTGGGAAGTTTCATTAGTTCTTCACTACTTAACTGATTCAATTTCTGTTGGCCTCTTGCTATTCTAACAAGGAGGAATGCAAACTCAGTAATTTATAATCTTGTCTATCCTCAAGTAGACTGGCTCTAAGAAAAGCCATCTAAACTCCTGATACCAGTCTGCAAGTAGTCCACACTGTTCATTTGCCTTTCAATAGCTGAATACTCCTCCTCTGTAACTGTAGCTGAAAAACTGCTTCAGAGCTGACTTGGCTGGAGTAGAATCGGAAAGTGGGGAAAACAAATCCTAGGTGATGCACAGCTTTTTTCACTGTTTTCTCTTTGTGGAGGAAAAAATGTCCCATGGTAGTACATAAAAGTCAGCCTGAGGTCTGCTAGGCAAAACGAAATCTGGGATTTCGTATAAAGACAGGGAGATCTTGGTTTTTGGGTTGGTTGAAGCTGACATAGCTCTCAAGGATCAAAAGCAATCTGTAAGTGCTTTCTAAATGGAACAGTTCTTGACATTCCATTAGCAATATTAAAGAAGAAAAAAAACGTAATGTCGGCAGAGGTAGATGTTTTTGAACCAGTGCTGTGGAGCTGTTTAGAAATATTGAGAACTCTGTGTGTGATATGTGCACTTTTATGAGACATTGCTTTTGCCCAATAAAAACAAATCAAGTTGGTTACTATTTAATTCTGGAAATGTAACGGCAAAATGATCTTAGAACAATTCAATGATTGTTCAGCTATTCAAATTTTATTTCAGTGCAGTTCACATTCATCACATTTAACCACTCTGTCAATGTTAATATTCATTACAGTTTTTCTCCTTTATATTCTCAGAAATGCACTCTGTATCAAGCGTTTAGTTATTCCTGCATATCTGTGTGTCTTTGGCAAAGGATGTTGTGAATGCAAAATTTTAAATTGGTTCAAGGGAGGACTGCAGAAGTTCATGGAAGAGCAGTTATATCAAGCATAGAAGGTCCTCAAAATGAAAATAATTTTGGAGGCTTCTAAAGTATTGTATGTTAATCTTGCTCATTTATACTCTTTCTTGGTATCCATTTATAGTCATTTTTGGAAATTGGATACAGTGCTAAATGGACCTTTGGTCTGAACCATTATGACCTTTCTTATATAGTGCTTAAATTAATTAAATGCATACTTGTGTTTCAGCTTGTTATTAATTTTGATTAAACGTTAATGTGTTTTCATGAACTGAGCCGTGTATGTATCACAAACACTATTCTTAGAATAAAAAGATTGAATTATATGTCTGAGAAGACGTGGTTGAATCATATTGACATAATGAGGAGGTATGCAGGTCAGATGCCACTGTGCAAAGCCACTTTAAAGGCTAAAGCCTTTTAAGTCCACATGCTCTTCACATGGGAGGTAACTGCCTGTGTATTTAAAAGCTGAACTTAGAAGAAGAAATTTTAATCTATAAAACTTTTGTGCAAAATGCGGGCCTATTTTTGTTCTTCTCTACCTTATTCTGTGCATGCCTGACCTGTGGGTTTTTTCCCACTAGGCTTCTGTTTAACCATTCCCCCTATCTTAGAGCAGAAGCTGGATAGAAATCACTTTGACTTCCCTGTGTCATTCATTAACCACCACAAAGATTTCTACAAAGGCAATCCTTCCCTTTGTCCTATGTACACGTTCACTGTTGGGATCTATTTCTAACTAATTTAAGACCAAATTGGCTTCTTTGCAGAAAAAAAAATTCCCATCAAGTCCAGAACAGATGCTTATCTTTCTGATTGCTGTTTCTGGAAACCAGTTTTGTTTTAAATCCAGGTGAATACATTGAAAAGAATGGGTCTAGCACAGAAATTTGCAAGTAAAAGTTGGATTCAGTGAAATGAGATTTAAGTGATGTTTTGCTGGAAAGTCTGATGAATCACCCACATCTATTAATCACATTGAAAATTCTCTCCATTACCCAAAATTCTTCAGCATCTTCCTTCTCTAACTCCATTTAACTCTGCAGTAATGAAGGTTGAACTGTACCTGTAAGGAGCTCTAAAAGCAATGGTATGATAAGTATAAAAAGACAAAATGTTCTTTGTCCTCATTAAAGATTGTAAGCAGAGTGTTAAATAATATTAATGGCTGGGATTGTCAGTACTTAACAGTACTTTCCTAGTACAAGTGATTTTATTGATCGATACAGTCTCAATGTAACAGGGCAGATTATTCTACTGATTTTATCGAAACCTTAACTAAGTTTGTTAGTGTACCACATATCTTTAAATAGATCTAGATGATGATGTAGATTAAGAAAAGCAGACCACCATCCATCTTTTTTTGATCGGTTAATAACTTAAATCCATCATTGCTGCAACCAGCTTTTTTAAGATTCTCTTGTGCATACACGTTTCTTTGGTGGTACAGATACCTAGATGGGTTTAGATGGCTGTGGGTTTTAAAGAAGTGTGTTTGACACATGCAGGACTGCATATTTGTTAAGAGGAGGCAGAAAGCAAGAGAAAACAGGAAAGCAAAATAATTCTGTAGATAATTTAAAGGAGAGCCATTTATTATGGGTGTCAGTTTGCAGATGTGTTTCCTGCAGAAATATTCCAAGCATTTTTCAAGCATGGTTAGGAAAATTACCTGGTTTATATTTTAAGAGTTATATTTTTTGCTTTTCAAATTGTGCTATGTTGTGGTTTATGATTCATATTTTTTCCTTCATCTTCAATATTCTCTTTGGTTTTGCTGTATAGAATTGTGAGGCGTGAACATTTCATTTCACTCTCACAAGTTGGAGCTGATCTAAATATACTTTACTCAGTGAAAAGCAGAATTTACATTAGAAGTCATGACAGGTTGAGAAACCATGTCTAAGTACTCCTTCTCTTTGCATTATGCTATATATCATAATGCTGTTGTATCACACACTTTCACCCAAGTGAAGATGAACATCAAACTGAACTAATGGTCCATTCCTATAGAGTGAGAAATGGTCTCTGTCATGACCTGCATATGCTCAGAATAACTGTAAGATATTTTAAGAGGAAGGAGAACGAAATTACATTCTTTGCCTAAGATGTCACAGCCTGTTAAAGCAGAACTAGGGATATTAAAATTCGAGTGCTGGAGCACAGCTATAGTCACTATAGTCTGCTGAAGTGTTGTTCTAATAGACTTGATTCCTCTAGAGCAATACCAAGTGTGAGATACTTATTTCATTTAGCCATGATGAAAAAAAAATGGTCACTTTCCTTATCCTGAGGGCAAATCCTGCTCAATTGACATGTAGGCATTAAATTTTCTTTTTCCGTAGCAAATATTTAGTAGATTTGGTTTAACTTCTTTGGGAGTGGGGGAAAAAAGTCAAACAATTTCTGTCCATTATGGTAAAGGAAGGAAGGAGGGAGCTGTAACTCACAGATTCATTATTATCACTATCTATGTGTGGTAGAAACACTCCGTTTCCCCCATCTTTTTAATCAATCATCTGCAGCATTTTAAACACATTTTCATTTCCTAGGCTGTGTTGTTTTGCATAAGTTAATTCTTTTTTTTAAATTTCCTTTGGTGTATAGATGACTATTGCTTTTTTAAACTGGACTTCCAAGACAAGTTAAGTCTTAAGGACTTTTTCTTCAAAATTAATCTGTAAAGTTACTTAGTGAATTGCCAATGAAGGGAAAATCTTATTTTCTAGTGAAAGAGCATTTTATTATTGTGTGTGTAGTGCAACACATGATTTTCTGTTATAGCTGTTCAGTAGTGTACAGCACTAAATCAGCATGTAGTTTAGAACTAGGTCTGCCAAATCATTGCCATTGTGATAGTATTCTTTTGCTTACACTCTGTGTGTGACTGAAGACCAATTAATATTCTTTACACATTTATAGCAGGATTTGGATTTGCGCATAAGATACAGGCCATGTTTGGAGGTGAGAGGAATAAAACAAAGTATTGAATATATGCTGAATAACTGAATACCATCCATTCTGAGCTTTGGATGGAGAACTGATTCAGGGCAGGAGGAAAGTAGTACGCAATCATACTACATGTGTAAGCAAGATTAGATAAATCCTTACACATAAGGAAGCTGAATTAAAGTTTGATAGATAAACTTAACCTGACAATTCTTCACTTTGAAATGTGTTATAATAACTTGAATACTTTTATCTAATGTCGTTTGTACCATTTAGCATAGACCATCCTGAAGGAAAAAAAAAAATAAAACAACAAAACCAAAAAAACCCCAATAAAATACTGGGGAACTAATCACAAGGGTTTGTCAGAAAGATAATGAATTAAATAACCAGTAATTCTTGAGCTTCTGCTTTAGAGACGTAGCAAGGAAAGAGCACAGGAACAGAAAAATTCTTCGTGAGAAGGGCTGCTTAAGCAAGAAATGAGTTCATCCATCAGTAGCTAAGAGAGGTGAGCAGAGAAGATGACTAGTCTTCCTCAGATGGGTTGTGGGAAGGTGGTCAGTGAGCCTTCTCCTTTGGTCCTGCAGTAAATTGGACTCCTTGCATTAGATATAATTCCCTTGTGTGTGCTCCCTTTTCTTGGCTTTTATACAATCTTGCATGTCTCCTGGCTGAAGGATATGTTGAAGGATTTCAGAGTGAACTAAGGGAGGAAGGTTCTGTGTTCATGGGTAGTCCAGGAGAATAACAAATGCTTGTTACCTTCTACTGACATCGTCTATCGCCACACACATCAGCATTGCTTGCCTTTTTATTTTTCTTTTCACCTGCTTATTGTGTCTGTAATGCAATATAATACGGATTTACTAAAGTGTGAAAAAGCTTGTTTTTCTGAAACTGTTGATTGCAGAATGTCTTGACTGAGACAGACTTGAATTTAAGTGCAGTTTCATTTACAAACAAATATGCATTACTGAACGATGCCTAAATTTATAATTCTGATACAGGTTTTTCCTGTTGACTTTAAAAACATGGACATTAAAATAAGAAACTTTCATAGAGTTTCTTATGACAAATACTATGAATTATATATAAGAAAATCTTCAAGAAGTAGCGATTCAAAAATTGAGGTTTGTGATGCAGTTTCTTTTTAACTTCTTGTAAGTATCATTGTCTTTATCTAATATACTTTTTCTTCTGTAGATGAAAAAAGTTTGCAGAAACAAAGCATGAAGTAGAACCTTTAATTTCATTAGGCACGTTGTAACTGGTGAAGATTAATGTACATATCTCTTGCTAATTCTTTTCAATTACTCAGTTCATATAAATTCCCAAACCTTGTTAATTATGCTGAAGTCAAGTGGTAATTTTTAACAGTATTTCCACAGCAAGGGAATTTTCCTGGTCTAACCTTGCCCTCCTGTAGAAACTCTCAGCAGATTAGGCATTCTGACTCGAGTCCATTCATTTTCAGCACAAGCCTAATTGCTGCCGACTGCCTGCCACAGGTACCTTGGTTATCGTACATTTAAGGGATGTAGGTTCTTCTGAGAACAAATAAGGAAAGATTAATTGTTTGTTTTGTTTCATCCCAAGAGAAATGTGGGAGCTTAATCAAGAAAAATAATTTCTTCTGTTGATTTGGCTTATTTGTGGAAAGGGATAATTGTATAAAGGCAGGTATAGAGCTATGCATTTTGAAACAAATTTTGCCATTTACGTACTTGGGAGGCAAAGATACAGCAAAATGAATGTAACACAGCATTGGAATTGATGGGGATGGTTCGCATTTCTCATAGTAAGTAATTTGGCTGCTGGGCTTTTATTTGAACCAATATTGCTAGGTGGTATTGTCATTTGTTTTGTCTGCTGCTTTGGATATCTAATCAAGGAGACAATAGTAGGGGGAAAAACGCTTTTCCAAATTGTCCTTAATTGCTAGAGCACGAAGTGAGCTAAACACCTTGGTATTTCCAATTAAAGAACTTGTTTCCAGCAAGCACCATTAAATCTATCTTTCCCAATCTGATAAATAAGCTATCAAAGAGTGGAACAGATTAATTGAGAGCAGTTAGTTCAAAGCTCAGTAAAACAGTCAGAGTAAACCAATGTTATCAATGAATGCAAATTTTACATAAAGCAATAAGAAGCACTGATGCAACGAAATAAGAGTTGAGAGTAACCGCCAAGCACAAAGGGAAATTTTATCTGTGATACAAAAATTAGTCTTGTTTGTTTCTCCTCAAAACAAAAGCACTAAAAAGGTGTTTCTTTTCAAGACATCTGTTGTGGGAATATCAAATTGTATTTGATGTCTTTGCTGTGTACATTTCTTCAACATGCTGCAGGAAACAACAGACGTGGGAAAATCACAAGTCGACAATTCAGAGCTGATCGCAAGATTTACTCCAATTGCATGGAAAGCTCAAGAAAGCCCTACTTTTACTGTACCATTTTTGTTGTTACTGTCTAGTAGACGTGGTGCTGTCTAAGGGTGTTTTGCTTATGTTAATAACCAGTAACCCCTGTTTGGTAGAGACTTAAGCCCAGCACACAGGATTTTGATTCCTCTTTAATACAGGTGGGTATCCCTAATGATATGTAACTAGACATTTTGGTGGGTCCTCCTTTCTTCCAGCTGTCTGTGCATGCCAAATGGTATTGACCCACATGGTGTAAGCATCATTCTGCACGTGGGTCATCTGGATGTTTTCCTTAATGACAAACTGTAGGAAAACCACCTGGATGCTCCCCTTAAAGTGCCAGCCTTTCACCTTTCAGAATGCATCAGCATGAGGAGAAAGCCTCTCTGTCATCTTAGATACTGAAATAAATTTATAGGCTTTGAGTATTAGTATGTTCAAAGAAAGTATTGCACATTGGTTCAGTTGTTGAGATTTGTTGTGCATGTAAGTCTTTGGATTAATGCGCTCCATCAAGAAGAAAGGCAGGAGAGGATACACATTGTCTGTTGCAGATTAAACAAACTAATTTCTAAGTCAGTTTTTACAGAACTACCTTGGCTAGGTAAGCTCTATTGCTGCTGTGAGTGTTGGCATCACTCGCGTAAACTGACAGCACAAATACACCAGCTGCCACAGCTTTTACAACTGCTCTCTTAGAACAGCAGTTTGTGTGGTGCATCTCTGGCCTTTACAGCAGCGATGTGGCTGGAGTCTGCCTTTATAGAATTATGGTTTTAAAATGGTGGGATAAAAATCTTATTTCTTATGCTGTTGCAGCCCACTGGGTATGTCTGTTCTAGGAAAATGAAAAGGTCAGTGATAACTTTCCCAATAAAACATTCTGAGAAAATGTCATTCCAGTTATGTGTATCTGACTGGGGGAGTTCATCCTCCATTTTTTGAGCATCTTATTTTTTATTTCCAGAATATCATCATCAGTAGGGAAATACAGCATTCATAACTGTGATAGTATGGGTGTCATATCAGCTCATGAACTGATGGTAACAGACATGCTGTAGCAGACGTAGCACTTTAAACACAGGTTGTTTACAGTATTTTTCTTTATATCCTTCCTGGCAAGTCACTAGCAGATCACAGTTGTATTCTAAGTAACTGTGGTTTTCTGAGCAGCTTCCCTGTGATGTTGGCTTCTGGAAGATGTTCAGAATGAGGAAGTTAGTCAAGTGAAACCCACCAGTTTCTCCAAGTATCAGAGCATCCAGATCTCCAAGTGCACTTTTCTGCATAGGATCTAGCTCTCACACCTAGTTCAGTGGGGAAGGTTCCTAACATAACGTTTCAAAAGGACTCGTAAAGCAGCAGGAGATTACAGGGGAGCAAAGACCATACACAGGGTTCACAATCAGCAATCTTGCAGCCATCATCATTTAAGCAGCTGTCTCTGCGTTATCCCATCAGATGTTTCTCTATGCATTTGGACTCAGTCAAGGTCATGCAGTGATGCATGCTGAATACTTTGAACTGCAGCAGTTGTATAACTTCAGGATTAAGAAGCACTTTGCTTTCTGGTAATGACATTGTATTTATATGCCATGCAATAGTGCTTACCTGGTTTACAGGTGGTTTTTTTTTACAATTAATCAAACTCAGGAAAGTTTATTCATCTGACCTTAAGTAGTTACCAGATTTAAATGGCAGAATGATGAGGACACGTACTGCAAGAGTAAGTTACCATAGGATATTGGGGTCGTTTCGTAGTATTGGAAATAAAGGTGAGTGGGTTTTGTGCTGAATTTGTGCTCTAATGATGCAGGAGGCTGTTGGTAATTGTGATCCAATGCAGATACTCAGGAACAGTATTATTAACATAAAAGTACAGACAGCATTTCAGTGAAGAGGTCTGGCAGCCAGGCTTGGCATCTCTGAAGAAATTGAATGTGGGGGGAAAAAAAAAAAAGAATCCCATATTGCTCTAGTTTGGTCAATTATTTTTGACCAATTTTCCAAAGTGGTGATGTTCACCAAGGAAGTCAGAGGGAAGTGCACCACTGGACCATTGATTGACACTGAGATATGGGACAAGTGGAGACACTGGGCTTGTTAATATGTGGATGGCAACATGTAAATTATTTTCCTTGCAGTATATTTACCAGTTATAATCAGCATGTTACCATTTTTATATCTATATGTTATCTCAACCACCATGTTATCAGTTTTATATCCATAGCAGATTCTTTCAACTTCATATGTCACTACACATCTTCCCACCTTCTCTTGTTTTGTTTGCGTTTTTTTCTTGAAATTTCATTTTGTCCCCTTGACTGGTTTATTCAATCTATGCATCAGTCATAGTGTTGTCTTCTGATAATCATGTCTTGAAGGTCACTTCTCTGTCCAGTCAACAGAGAATGCGAGGTTTTTTGTAGACTGCAATTCTGCTATAAATCCTTTCTGAGCACTTATACTATATCCACATCCGCTTTGATTTCAGGACACTTCTCCAGCCACACTTGCACTGTTGTCATGCTCTCTTTTATTTGCTCATCATGGTTACTAGAGTCTGATTAAGCTCTCTGTACCACGGTATTATAGTACTACTCTGTCCTTTCATTGTGGCACCAAGAAATGTGACTTAAAATAACAATTTAACCTTAGCTTCAGATGCCAAGGCTTACTTGTAGGGTAAACCAGACCTTTTGGGAACAGAAGAACCTCTGAAAAGGAAGGGTCCAACGCAGCCTTTGTGCAAACTCTTCTTGCATGGGAAATACAGAGACCAAATGTTTGTGCCAAAAATGAATAGTAGAAGAAGATTGCTGTCTACAAATGCCAGAATATATGATTCATTAATTCATGATTCTCAGTTTCAAGCTTGCTTGTGGACATTGCTAGCCAAAATTATATAGTTCTCTGGTTGATGGTTAAGGAGTATCAAGTAATTGCTAAATGTGAAGGTAACATCAAAACTATGATATTTATGGAGAGCAGCTTGGCATTCTTGCAGTATTTAATTGTTATGATAATTTTAAACAGAAATCCAAGTAGTTGCGTTACTTCTGTTAGGTTGCTAGCTTGCAATCTCGTTTCGTCCTTCTGGAAAAGTCATCCCTCTTTCAGTAACGAGAATGTGGAGAGTTTTAGCCAAATCAGAACATTATCTGCGGAATTGCTGTGTGGTGATAAAAGCAGCCCTCCAACTGATGCTCCTTGTCTGCCATCAGCACAGAAGAAATAAATAAGCATTTGCTGACTAAGTTGGGATGGCCTCTTTTCACAAGTGATTGCATTGTTCCTCACCTTTATCAAGGACTCCCTTGCTAGTGAGTTTTGGGAGGGACGAGTGTCAAAGAACAGAACCATAATGAAGTACCTGCGATTGAGCAAGGATTACATTGCTCTGTTAATTCTGTAAAAACTTGTCAGTTTGCCACCCAAATAAATGCCTAGAGTGCGTAAAACATGGAGCAGAGTGACCTCTAGAAGAAAAATCAATGGCAATTCATATTTCATATGTCTATAATTGCTTGTGAGAGCATGGCAGCAGTTTGTTTATAAAGCAGATCATTCTACCAGGGATTGTTTCCTGACTTTTTCTTCTTTTCAGTGGTGACGCCTCTGACGGACTGTGATTCGCAGCAACATGCAGCAATAGACAAGTTTTATTGGTGGTGATTTTTTATTATTGTTTTTACATTACTGTCTTCAGAATTGCTGCACCATGCTCTGTATGAACTGGTGCACTAATCTACAGTCACAAATAAACAGTGTTCACAATGGTTTCCTTGGAAGACTCCTGAAGCTGGTTTTAACCTTTTTAGTAGTCAAGGCTATATCCTCTGTGAAGTTATCCATTTGCTAGTATTTTAACCATTAAACTGAATCCATTGTATAGCTTTCATTTTTAAGCAATTTGTCAGAGAGGCAAGGAATTCTCACAGTCTGCTAATTTAAAGACAGAATTTTGAAAATATCTTTCCCCCTACACACTTTGCTTTGCTTTGTTTTTTCATTTTTTTTTAAGAAGCTGTTGTAAGATTTGTATCCCCACTGAGGACCGAGATGTCATAGGGATAGAGAAAATGCTGCTCACTTTATGGATTACTGTTAGGTCAACAAAACTTTGGCAGCATTGATTAACTTGACAGTGAGTACAGCAGTACATTTATCACTTATGGCTGTGCTGTAGAAAATCTAATAAGAGGCAAACAATTCCCTTTAGAGCAGTAACAGGTTCACTGTGGCTAACGGTGCATGCACTGGAAATTTCTGACTTTAAATTATACCCTTGCTGCTAGTTGGGTCATTGACTCAAAGCTACTGCACTTTCACTGCTATGTTCTGTATTATTAATTTGATCAAAATTCTTTTGGCTTCTATAAATGTGATCAAACCATATATTGGAGTTCATGTAAACTCATAAGCATTTTTGAAGAAGGCAGGCAGAAGGATCTTGATCCAAGCTTTGTTATGTAGAAGGTGCAGCTGCTTGTTATGACTACAAATGTTTGGGGTCTTACAAGGTTATAAAAGAAAAATGTTGAACTGTTGCTTACAAATCTGCCTCTGATTCACAGATAAATAAATCCAAAACCCAAACCTATCTTACATTTAATAATTTTCAGAATTATTGAAAATAATTGGTCAGAAGGACTCTTCATATGTGCAAATGTGTGCTTTGCTAATTACCAGTAATTATGTTTAAAAAATCTGTACAAGTTGATTTACAGATATGTTCTTCCAGTTGTCTTGTTTTTGTAAGAATTATGAGAACTGGACAATGAAAAGAGATTTTCTGTCTCTCCTGTGTGTAAGTACTGCTGCTTTACTGCAAGTTAGTGTTTGGTTCTAATCTGATCATGAAATTAGTTTTTATTCAGTATTGGTTGGTTTCACTTAAATAAATCTTTTCCGAATATCCGTGACTAGTACATTGGGAAGTGTCTTTGCATTACAAATATAGAGAAAAAGGGTTGTTCGTTTGTTTTTTGGTTTATTTTTTTAAGTCTTGTACTTGGTAGTTCTCTTTAATGAAAGCCCTGCATAAGATATTATTTTACAGAAGTTTACCCAAGCTTTTCTTCAGATCAATTAACTAAAAGTGAGTAAAAGCCACATACCTGAATAATTGCGTTTCTAGGTACAAGCAAGAAAGAACAATGAAGAAAATGCAGTATTACGTGCAGATCAGAACATAAAGTCTGCAGCTAAATTTGTGGCTTTATCTTTGTGATATAATCTGCAAAATTGCCATTCAAATGAAAGAGTGTGTGTGGGGGGTGTTAATATCAGAATATATGGTTCACTAGAGGAGAGAGCCCTTATGAGTAGCAACTGTTATTTCAAGTATTTTGTTGTTATTTCAGGAAACTGTGTAAATTGGAGGTTTTGTTCTGCAATATCTGTAAAAATGATGTCGTTTTCTTTGTTGGGAGAGAAGTATTCTACTCGAATCAATTGTCAGGAGGCTTAATGTAATAAGGCAGTTTGTGGTCTGACTAAAAGAAACACTGAGCAAAAGAAATTCCCATAGCAGTTTGTTTTTAACAGAAAAACTGAGTTTACCTGGAACATAAATACATTGAAAACCAAGACTTAACAAGGTAGAGCAGCTTTAGAAAGAAACTGTGGTGTTGTACAAAGTATGTCTTGTAATGTCTACAATTTAACCAAATATCTGTGTTAATGATAGTGTAGCCCTATCAACAGCATAACAACAGAATGTTTGCAGCAAATGATCAGGCAAGCCAGCGTATATAAGTACCCTTTGCACAAAGAGGGAAAAACAATGCAATTAAAATAGTGCTTCCTGTTTCATTCTCCTTTTTTTAAGTTGCAATATAAAAGCTGTGTTTCTCATTCTCTTATTGCATTTTACAAGACACATTTCCACACTTTTTCCTGGGCTCATACAATAAAGGAGTTACCCTACTGCCTGCCTTGCTGAGCAGAGACCTGATATTGATTAACTATCACACTGGCATCAGAACTACTCTTAGGATTCAATTTTTTTGTTGTTTTGCATATTTTATTGATCAAAAGTGGTAAATGAGCATCAAGCGTGCAAGAAGACGATGAATTGTTTACTTGCATAAAATAACCTTTCAATAAGGGAAGATGCATTGCTCACACTTTTGGTGCTGTTCTGCTGCCCGAAGCAGATGGCATTCAGCTGCTATTGATTTGCTCCTATAGTTACAGAGCAGCATGTAACAAGGCATGCTCATTTCTCTGAACGAGAGGTGAGGCTTTTTGCCAGGGTGGCGGGAGTGAAAAAGGGAGGACAGGGGAGTTTGGGGATTGTGTGGGGCTGGGCTTTTTTGCAAGAAAAAACAGATAAAACCTTGCAAGGTCTGTAAGCATCTCTATGCAAACAAAAAGTAGGGTTTGTACAGTTGCAGGAAAAGGGAGTTACTTTGACTAGTTCTAGCACCTCTGGTAACATTAATTCCCACTGCAACTTGAATCTGTGAGCAAGAAGGCACTTAAGATTGTAAAGATCAACCAAAATATAGCATTGCAGGCTCTACAACACACTTCTTAACTGCTATGTTTTTTATTTATGCATGTTTTTTTCTACTTGTGTAGAGACTGTTGACTTCGCAGGATAAAGTCATACTGCAAAATCATACTGGGCTTGATTCTGCAAACTTAATTTCACTGATGAGTAAAGAATTCAACAATTTGCTGTTGGACCTCTGCTGTAATGGGAGCAGGGGAAGAGACAAAGAGAGCATTCCTGAAAGTTTATTTGAAAGGGTATTTAATGCAAAAATTTGGCGTGAACAAGATCTTTAATTGTTTGACAGATTTTAATGAAATGTAGATACATGAGAGAAGAGGGTTTCAGTAAATACAGCATAGGAATGATTGTTCTAAGATAAAACATTTTAGATGATTTAAAGTCATATTTCTGGAGGAGTAGTATGTGGAGTGGTACTGAGAAGGGGGGTGCAGTCCTTGATCAATCTGGTTTAACATAGAAATAATCCATCTGTCAAGATCCACAAATGCCATAATATGAGAGGTAACAAACTTAGCCTCTTGATGACAAAAATGGACCAGTGAAATATTTTGACAACACCTTAACTAAAGTCTTCCTTGCCCACCTGACTGTTCTGCAGCAACTCTTACTGCTGGAAGTGTTTACTGTTGATTTTTGAACAGTCTTGAGCATCTTCCTGCTGTTGTTTGGAAAAATAAAATAATTTACTCCATTATGATTGCTTTCCTATCCTCCATGTCCCTTATATTGTCTTCCTTTTTAATGAAAAAAATCCATAAATTATGACCTCTGACAAAATATTCTTACAGCAGGTAGTAGCTAGATATTTTCAGGAATTTAATTTAAACATGCATATTAATGTCTGTTAAAAAATGTTGTGCTTTTTCTGTTCAAACTTCTGTTCTCCCATATTGATTCCAACTTGCTTGTGTGATTTGTGAAATGCTGTCTAAGCTTTTTTAATATCCATATGGTTGGAAGTCACTACATCTCAACCATTTGTTATGCTGCTTCTGTAGCATAAGCAGGCAAGAAGAGATTGTCTGAATCTTTGACTTTAACCTGCTGGTTTCAATCCAGAGTAGAAATTCTTTATGGATGTTTTTCAAAGAGAACAAACCTTAGTGAGTTTTTCAGAAAACAGATTCTTTTAGATCAATGGCTAATGCTGTCAGCACAGCATTTACCACATTCTTCCACACTGATTGGGACTTTCTCTCCTGTGGGGCTAGGGAAACGTTTTGAACATAAGAATTATTTCAAACAGAAGTTAATTTAATGGGACGTGGAAAAGTGCATGTTTTTAAACAGTGTTTTTTCTGTTACAGTGTTTCTACAAGAAAGCTAGTTGCTCTCACAAATTAAAATAAATGCATTGATATTATTGTTCTGTTCCCATGGTATCTATTTATACTGTTAGGACTGACTCTGGTTTTCCTCAACACCCCTGTCTCTCTCATTTCTGAGTTTCTTAATGGTCAAAACTTACTCAGTGCTTCTTTGCCCTTGTGAAAGCAACCACCTCATGGACTACAGAATTAGGATATCAGAGTAAATTGTTAGTGTATTAATGATTCAGAATAAAACAAACCAATTTTTTTACCTTGCTTTTGTGCTAAAGGTAAGTAAAAGAAAGTGTCTTGCAAGTGCAACGTATTTTCCTGTTAAGCTGATTAAACTTTAATGTAACCTTCAGAGTTTTTAAAATTAAGCTTACCTATTTCCTTGCAGTTACTCCTCCAACATTGCAAAATAGCCTAGAGACCTTATTCAACATCGCATTTTGTGCTGCAAGGGCTACCAACACTCAAAACTAAAACCACACACACACACCGCCCCCGCCTCCAAAACCTCGCCGTATAAATCTAATTATGTCAGCTATGTTAACCCTTATTTACCTCTGCAAAAATGACACCATGCATTCATTAACCTCAGGTGCAGTGAAACCCCTGTGCTTTCTACATTCTCTTGTTTGGCCTTTGGAGTAGGTACCTGCTGCTTAGTCTAATTAGTTTCAAAGGGAATGTCGAGTCATTTCTCAAGAGTTTACTCTGATCCAAACCTCTGACAGAAAACATCAGGGAGACAAAATAAGAAGTTATTGTAGAGTGGAATTGCATTTTTCTTAGAGTACCTTGTGGAAACAATGGACAAGAGGAAATCATTCTCAGATGATTTCTAGATTTTTGATACAACATTTCCAAGAAATTGACATTCTGGTGGAGAGCAAGACTTGTTTTCATAGCTAACTTAGTTAGTCTTCATCAACCACCTGACTCTTTCCTTGTTCCTAGCAAAACCAGCAAAATGAGTTAGAGCTGTGGCACGTTTTCTCTGAAGTAAAAAAGAAGTGAAAATGCTATTTCAAGGCTATTCTTAAATGTTTCAGTATTTTTATGGGCTTTTTCAGTTCTTATGAGGCTGTGTTGTTTGACCAAAACCACATTATCTGACCAAAAAATCCAACATCCCATCCAACATCTGCATCTTAACAGAATGGTCTATGACATTATCCAGAGAGTGGGCTTTTGGGGGGATCAAGAGAAAGTTGGTCCTGCTGCAGAGCTACTCCTCTGTTTCTCTCACTGCTGAGATAATATTCTGTTGCGTTTCACTCTGAAGAATGGCGTACAGCTTAGTTCTGTAATCACTGCCTTCTCTTCAGGCTTGCTCATAGTCTTCCTCCTTATAAAGGACTATTTACAATCATAGTAAATACAGTAGATGATAGAAAATATGCAGTGCAGGAAAAATAGTGCAGATATTCTATGCAGAAATTGGTGACAATTTTTTTCAAACTCCTCTTTGAAATGAAATATAATAACAGGAGAAAAAATATTTTTACGTACTTTAGTATGTCTAGAAAGTAAACATGCAAATACAAACACTGCAGCTGTTCTGAAACCAAAACTGTGTTCTCTGTCAAGCAGCGTTTTTGATGAAGTGTGAACTACTTTAATATATCTCATAGCCTGTCTACATAAAACTTCTAGTGAATTGAAATAACAGTCATTTCGCTTCTATTTTACATTCAGAAATATATTTCCTCTCAGATAATTTTTATTAAATACAGGTAAAACAAGGCAAACAATATTTGGTTCCATGTGATCTTTAAAGTTTTCTTAAAATATTTGCTGTGTTCAATTAACTCTTTTCTGTTTTATCATTGTTTTGTCCTAATATTATTTGTCTTTTCAAATCTTTGAGTAATGCGAGTATTTCTAAAATAAAACTTCTCACAGTTGACTGCAAGAAAGAAGTATTGGGTTATCATCCCTGCATCACCCCTTCATCTTCTCTGCCTGCAAATGGGGATGCTGGCTGCCCGCCAGGTCAGCCTCCAGCTTGGTCCTCTGTCCCTGGCATTCTTTCACGTGGGATCCACAAAGCAGAACAGAGCTCCCATGTCCTGCCCTCTAAACAAATCTCCACCCTCGCTAACACTGGGAGAGGAAAGAGGTAGAGGGGCTGTGGGTGCACAAAAGCCAAAAAATTGCCTTTCACCATGGGGTTTTGCTGGTGGGAGTGGCCTCTCCCAACCACCTGAATGGCACAAAGGATGAGTGAAGTGGGGTGAGGAGACAGTGAGTTGGCTATCTCCCAGCCATGCTCCATATTCCTTCCCTGGGAGAACCGTCTACTACTGTGGACCAGTACAATTAAACCTGTAACTTAGCTGGCATACTGTAAAATAATAGTTGGAGCAGATTAGACCAGGGTGTCCTCTGGGAGAATAGCCTGCCTCTGACAGTGCTCAAAAACGGGTACATGAGTGGGTACAAAAGTGGGAAGAGAACATGCTTTGATAATTCTGCCTTGATACATTCTCCATTTCCATTTTCAGTTCAATGAATTCCTCTTCCATCAATCTATTCAGTTTCTCCTTAAACACATAGACGTTTTCAGCATTTGCGATGTCCTGGTTGGCCCATGGTTCAACTACCCAATCCATGAAGAAGTCCCTCCTTCCCTCCCTGACTAAAGCGCCTCCTTTTTTATAATAATAATATATAATTATAATTTCTAATGATTTCTTGGTTCCTTTTCTCATAGCTTCTAATAATCTTTTGATTTGCTTTTTTTAATTGCTGCTGAATAGAGAGCTTATCTTTTGAGGGATATATTGTAGTCCCCTGCATCTCACTCCTCTGATTGCTAATGGTCAGTGTAAAGCCGATCACTGTTATTTTTCTTAGATATGAGTCACTCTGGGCTGTAGTCTCCTAACCTCTCTTTTGGTACTTGGAACTACTTATCTTTGCCAGGATCGTGCTGCTGAGTTTGCCTTAAAGCCTTTGGTGGGGGACTTTGTCATAAGCCTTTTGGAAATAAAAGTAGACTTTATCAACAAGGCCACGTTTATCTGTGCTTGTTGATCCTTTCAAGGGTTGCAGTATGTTTTGAAACAAGGTGTCCCTTAACAGCAGCCCCGTGATTCCTGTCCATCCAGATGGATTCATCCCTATGCCCACTAATTCGACTCCTTATTGTAGTTGTTACAAACATCCTTGGTACAGGCATCTTAGTTTATAAATCCCCAGTTCTTTCATGGTACTCTTTTTTTTTTTCTTTTTTTTTTTTTTAATTAAGTTTGTCATTTTTTTAGTCTTCTGGTTCTAAAGCAGCCATAAATAATACTGTACACACTGATGTTAGTTCAGAAAATTCATCAGTGAGTTCCCTTAGTCTCTTTGGAGGAATTGAAGGAACACTGCATGATCATGATGACTTGTAACAAGCAAATAATTTTCTGTGTATTTTACCACCTCAATGAGAGGATCCAAAAAGACAAAACAAAACCAAAAAAACCCAAAAACCCTCCAAAAGTATATGGTGAGCATTCAGAGTTCAAACCCAGCAGTGATGAGTGCTGATGGTTTGATGATGGCTGCTCATGGCCTGGCCTGAGTGAGTGTACTCTTGACTGGGTAAAAAACTGGCTGGATGCTGGGCCCAGAGAGTGGTGGTGAAGGGAGTTAAATCCAGCTGGTGGCTGGTCACTAGAGATGTTTCTCCAGGGCTCAGTAGTGGAGCCTGTTCTCTTCAACATCTTTATCAATGATCTGGATGAGGGGATCAAGTGCACCGTCAGTAAGTTTGCAGATGACACCAAGTCATCTTGCATGGGTGTGTTGATGTGCTTGAGGGTAGGGAGACTGTACAGAAAGATCTGGACAGGCTGGATTGATGGGCTGAGGCCAATGGTATGAAGTTCAACAAGGCCAAATGCTGGGTCCTGCACTTGGGTCACAACAACCCCCCCGCAACGCTACAGGCTGGGGGAAGAGTGGCTGGAAAGCTGCCCAGCAGAAAAGGACCTGGGGGTGTTGGTCGACAGCTGGCTGAATCGGAGCCTGCAGTGTGCCCAGGTGGCCAAGAAGGCCAATAGCATCCTGGCTTGTATCAGCAATAGTGTGGCCAGCAGGAGGAGGGAAGTGATTGTCCCCCTGTACTCAGCAGCGGTCAGGCCACGCCTTGAGTACTGTGTCCAGTTTTGGGTCCCTCCCTACAAGACAATCAGGTGTCTTGGACCATGTCCAAGAGAAGAGCAACGAAGCTGGTGAAGGCTCTAGAGCCCAAGTTGTATGAGGAGTGGCTGAGGGAACTGGGGTTGTTTGGCCTGGAGAAAAGGAGGCTGAAGGGAGACCTTATCGCTCTCTACAACTACCTGACGGGAGGTTGTAGTGAGGTGGGAGTCGGTCTCTTCTCCCATGTAACAAGCGATAGGATGAGAGGAAATGGCTTCAAGTTGTGCCATGGGAGGTTTAGACTGGATTAGGAAAAATTTCTTTACCCAAAGGGTTGCGAACACTGGAACAGGCTGCCCAAGGAACTGGTTGAGTCACCATCCCTGGCGGTATTTAAAAGGCTGTAGACATGGCACTTACTGACATGGTTAGGTGGTGGACTTGTTAGTATTAGGTTAATGGTTGGACTTGATGATTTGAAAGGTATTTTCCAACTTAAATGATTCTATGATCATAAGAAAGGGTTATCACATACTAAGAAGACATGAACATGCATTGAACCTCAGTATTTAGAGGAACAGTCTTAGGACTGAAGAAACACTTGCAAATCTGGAAAATCTAGAACCCACATTTTCAGTACCAGCTTTATTCACCTTAAAGTAGATTATTTATTTATGATAGTCTTTTAATTTCCTGATCAGATACTGTTGTGGGTTTTTGCTTCTTTTTTTCATGCTACCTCCTCCTCAGTGCACAAGGATCATCATGGAAGGAGGGCAGTGCCTGACTGTGCGAAAACCCAAAAAACCTACCAGTTTCCAAACTTTCCAGGTGTTGCAGTTTGCAGCCTGATTGTTGAGGTTATTTTTTCATTACAGCATATTTGTATTTAGTTCCTTTAAGCTTTCAGAAAACAGTACTGCAAGTTTAAACCTCTTCTGCTTTATCTGGTGTTGTATTGTGAGTTGTAAATGTGGTTCTTTTTTCCACACCTTCTTCCCTGTACTCTTGAGAAGACTTTTTCCAAGCTTAACTGCCTAGTTGCTTTTCTGTCCTAGAATGTGTATTTTCTGTATATAATGATATATATAGTTATCTAAGCTATTCCTGCACCTGTTTGTTATCAGCAGCATTATTGACATGGTTTTAAATACCTATTAATTGTCCATTGTCTTAGTGGTTCGTTGACTTAGAAAAACACTTCAACCTTTTCAAAATCACCACTTATTTTGGTCTTTCTCTGTCATTAATGGATCTACTTACTCTTTGCACTATTTTTTCTGTTACTGATTTTTAAAAGTCTTTCTTGTTCCTACTACCTGTTTTTAATATTAACTCATCCTGCCCTTCCACTTCTTTTCCTTTTGCTCTTTTGATTTCTTCATTTCTTGTCTAACTTTGTCTTAAACTCCAGTCCTTTGAGCAGTGTCTCAGGAAATTATGACTGCTTCCTTTCCTTTTTACTTTTCAGAGGAACTGTAGTCTCTAGCATTTTGTTTCTAATCTTTCAAGGGCTAGCCTCCTATTTTTCTACAGAGAGATTCACTGTTTGCTCCCACTACATTATGTTCCCAGTTTTCCAAAATAAAATCAATACTGTATTTTTCACATCAAATGGGTTATATTTGTACACTTAGCCTCAATCTGCTCTGCACTTAGGAGGTGAATATTAGTTGGAACTGCAAATGTATGATTATCTAGCTTTCTAGCTAAAGTACTGACTACCTTAAAACTTACTTGGTAGTATTCTTAATAAAAATGAGTAAAGTGCTTTAAAGTTAGGTTAGGTAAGACTCAAGTGAAAATGTAAATAGCTTATAGATGCTGTCATGGATTTCTACATACATATTTTCAATGGTGATCCAGCAGTCGTTAACCTGTTGGGCTTCCCTTCCATCTAGCTCATTTATCCTCTGTGTAGCTTGAGAATGCTGTGATAGATGTATTTGTCGCTCAGGCGATATCTGTAGAGTTTTAAGCTCACTGGAACTATAACAAATTAATCTTAAAGTTGGTGCAGGAATTTCCAGTCTTGAGGTTCACAGGTGCAATTCCCCTCTACGCCTCTATTACTTGTGTGACTTTACATTAACTTTCAGATAGTAACTTTAGGATCTTTTTGGAAGTATTTTGGTATATAATATCTACAGTCAATGTTTTGTTTCCTTTCAAGCTCCACTGTGAAGATGGCACTTACTGTTTACTTCCCTTTGATATGCTAGGGACCGTTAGCTAGCTGATACTTCACATGGAGCATCTCTTCTGTGTCGTATGTGTGGTTTTCATGCTTCTTGTATCTTTATACAGAGTTTTAAGCATGTTTGATAAACTCCTGCCCATCAGTGATTATTTCTGGTATTAACGAAAAGTGGAGAGTCCTTACTACGACAACTTAAAGTGATGACTTAATTAGAAAGAATTCTCGTTGATAACCTGTAATAACATCCTCACTGAAGAAGGGAGTGAGTTTCTTCACAGTTCTTCACAATGGGTAATATAAAACATTATTGTATCTGCTATTATTTTTTTTAAAAAAGGAAAGCTTGCTCTTAGAAGTCTGGTTCCTTCATCTACTTGGTTTTTAGTTAATGTGTTCTTTTGGTAACCTTTTTATCATTTCTGGGACTGTGTAAAGCAGTTCAGGAAAAGCAGGTTAATAGAAGAATATAAACTCTAAAGTGTTCTAAAAGATGTGGGTTTTGGTCCCAGTGGAGACTGACACTACAGCCTACTTACAGTAGCTGGAATGTATTGATTTTCTTCTCCCCCATTTTAGCTGCACCACTGAATTAGGTATTGTGAAGCATCTTTACCTGTGAAGAGAGGAAAAACTGTCATGAACTTTTTCACCCTAACAGTAGAGCATTTCAAACTAAACCCGATTGAATGGAAAAGTCTGTAACGACTCTTAAAAACTTACAACTCAGGTCCCCAGTCTCGTTTCTCCCCCTCCAACAGCTGTTCCAGCAACCTTAAGAAAGTATGGTAGATGATTTTAGGAAATTAAATCTCTTTTTTTGGTTAAAAATGACAACAACAACAATAATAATCTGTGAAGTTGATGCATTCCTCTGGCATGATCTCCTAATATTAGCAAAGTGGTCCTGTTCAGGTTTTCAGCAAGGTGTTCAGTTACTGTTATAATTGGCTGATGAGTAGGTTTGGACCTAACTAGAATGCCAGTGTTCGATTTCGCAGTGTCCTCTGTGAAGGTATGTCACCATTTACCCTGGCTTTAGTGACAATTTTCTAAAAAAGGAAACTCGTGGGAAATCATTATGCTGTTTATATGTCTCCCTTGTTGGAGAGCATTATCCTGTGATATTTTAGCACTGTTTTCCACTGCATGATGGCATCTAGCTAAGGTTAAGGCAGAACAAGTCCCTTTGCAATTTTGTGACTGTATTTTACTCGCTGAAGGAGAAAAGATAACCGACAATTAAGTATTTCAGATGTCACTGAAAGAACATGTGCAACTAATCAATGACATCCTTAGGGAACATGATTTTATGAAACTGAGAAGGTAGAAAAATTGGTATTTTTGTGATTTGTGTTACATAATAATAATTGCACCCTTTCAATGAAAAAGACATTTCTGGTGATGTAAACATCAGGCTTTCCCTTGTGCTTTTTTTTTTTTCCTGAAGCACGAAGCAGTTCATTAAAGTGTGACAGTAACAGATAAACACCCTTTACAATTTTCTAAGAAAATACGGCACTTTTTACTCTTAGTTCAGCTGAAATCAATGAGCTTGAAAAATGTATTTTTGGAGTCACTTCCCAAATCACTTGCCAGAGGTTGTGTTAGGTCTTTTAGTTTTGGGGGTTTTTATTTATTTTAGGAAAGAAATACACATGCTGGTTTTTTCCTTAAATTAGTCAACTTAGCACTTTGAGGCCCATATCTGAAACTCATGGCTATGATCTTGGTAGAATGTGGATGAATTAGAAATACACGTTACTAACACACTAACTGTGCATTTTTATTTCTTGAAAAATATGTGTCTTCTGATATATATATAAATATATATAATTCTGATTGTAGAAGAAACAAGGTAGTTGTCATGTTTATAAGGCAATGATGTCATCTATTCACTTGAACAAAGGCTACAATTGAGCACATTGCATGACAAATGGTGGTTTATAGAGTTTACCTGCAGGTTCCTTTTCTGCTCAGCTATTATTTAAAGACATCAAGTTTGCAAAGTGTGTGCTTTTTACAAGTTTTCAGTCAGAATTTAAAAATCTGTTGTGTTATGGGTTGTTCCAATGAAATTAAGCCAATTATGATAACATTTATTTCTGATATAAAAGTTTTTTTTTTTTAACAACTTAAATAGAAAGTTGAGAATGCTTACATTTTTCTCTGGACATCCACTTTGGGCCATTGCTACAGGCAGGAAATGCAGCTAGACAGACACACCTAACCCAGTGTGGGTGGGGTTTTTTGTTATTGTTGTTGTTCCCAGGTTTTTTCTCTTTTTATTTGGTTTCTAGCATGTATATTAAATGGCTGAATTATGTGCTGGCCCTTTTTTGTATCAAAGCTGATGAAGTCAAGCCAGAAGATAATTTGCCCCCTTATTAGTATAATTAATATGTACCTTCATTTATTTTTTAATTCCTTAAAATGCATGCCACATTACATTACATCAGTTGAAAATTCCTCCTTTGTTCAATGCAGTCTTCCCTTCCTTCATAAAATTCTGAAAATTACAAAATTCCCAGTCAACAGAGATGGCATCCAAAGTACAGTACAGTGCAAAACTGCCTTTGCTTCTCTGCAAATTCTACATTTTCAAGTTTATTTATCACTAAAGAAGAGTTCCTGGCAGTTATCAAACTATATGGATCAACACAGTAAAAGAGATGCTATTTGCTTACATCTTTTTGTGAAATATACTTGGTCAGGGCAGGGGTAGCAGGAGTTGGGTTGACTTGATGCATGTGGTGAAAAAACCTAACAGAAATAGACGGAGAGATTAATCTGGAGTCAGTGGAAGTAGGAACAAATAGGTTTGTAAGAGCTGTCAGTTTTCCTTTTATACAATGATGTATCCTTCTCTTCTTCCATGACAACCACTGTTCTGTTCAGCAGCCTCAGCAGGCAGCTCAACTTTCAGAAAAAAACTGTCGGGAGGTCTAAGTATGAGGCTGCATATAAGCATTGGATGCCCTTAAACATCTTTGTACAACTTTTTGCAGCTCTTCATTGCATATAATTACTAAGATGGTTTTATTTGAGCAAATCGTATGCATTGTTATGCAATTCACACACTCTCTGAATATGCATCCATTTCCACCCCTCCCTCTGTGCATAACCTGAATGCAGAACAGGACGGATTTTGCAGCAGCAGAGTGCTGATTTTGCAGAATGCAAATTAAACGGCATTTTTAAATGCAGCATCTTCATATAGAGGTGAACTGAAAGGCTTAACACTTGCCAACATTTCAGATCTCCCTGCTTGTTACATGTTAAAATCTGGAACAGAAAAGTTGAAAATCTGCATTTTCCCTCTTCTTTTTTTCAAACTTGTTCGTGATGGCCTCAGCTGATGACAAAATGTAGGCTCTGAATTCAGATTGCAAATGAAACATAAAAAAGAACCAGTTCTCAACTATCTTTGTTTTCAAATGTGTTTTTCTCTGTAAGTCTATGCACATCTTAGGTAATTTTTACATTAACTGGGTTTTCATTACACAAATAACAAAACCATTTACTATAAAACTGGCTATAAAATCTAAATGATCTCTAGATGTCTCTTCCAACCTAATTTTTTTTGTGCTCCTGTTATCCTCTGCATACCATTGCGTCTCCCTATTGTCATATAAAAGAATACACACACAGGAATAAGTAACCTCCTGAATGCAAGCAGAGTAAAGTTTCTTCCTATCACCAGCCTTGTTTCTCCTCTAGATTGGTTTCTTCTAACGTTGGGTGTGAAAATGAACGTGGATAGCTTTATTTGTACAAGTCGTTTTATTTATAAATCTAGTGCATATGTTCACTCTGGATCAGGCCTTTATGAAGCAAAGCTCTCTAGGGAAGAGCTTGTGGCTTTCATTTGCATGTGAAGGACGTGAGTTACCAAAATGTATGGCAGTATGAACAGTAAATATATAGGGGCTTAATCTTTCAGCTGAGACATTGGTTGAATTTATGAACTGTTTTGTTTTCCTCGTGAAAGTTAAAGACCAATGATTATTTTTGGTCTGCTTCTATGAAACTTCCAGAGATCTATTGTTTCATTTAAAAGTCATTCTTTCATTATGACTATGCACCTAAGCATCTCATTTATTTGTTACGTATTTTTAACTGTATTTGTAATTAATTTACTGAAAATTGTAAATCATCTCATCAATGGAAAACCAAAGGAGAATGGAATCCGGCCATTGCTGTGGAAGAATGTGGCAGGTCTAGCCAGCAGCTCTTTGGTCAGAGCTTTGTCATTAGGAGTTACAGTGCAGATAAAAGGAGTATGTTGTAAGCTGATCTGTCAAGCCAAGCAAAGAGTTTCCCTTGTTAGCATTTACCAAGGCATGCATTAATAAAATTGCACAAAGTGGAGACTTCCTTTTTCCACTGATGTGCCAGACAGGAGTCTTCTGTGAGGTGAACGTGAAAGCACTGACCTGTATCTGCTTTATTTTATGTTTTAAATAAACAGAATTTTATTCACAAATGAGCGTGCCAATAACTTAGTTCCAGAATCAGACATCTCTGCTTGAGAGGCATCTAGCTTGGCACCAGTGATGGCAGGTGAAAAAGAATGTAGTAGCATAAGCTGAATGTATGTATATGTATGTGATTCATTAAGAACTGTGGTTTTCCTCTTGAAATAAAGGACTCCAAAATAGGTGTAAAAAAAATGGAGAAGAATCAGAAAGTGTTGCAAGTGGGAAATGTTTTGGTGGTTTGAATAATAGTGTGTGAGAACTAAAATATTAAAAAATCTTGAGGTTTTGTGCCTTATTCTTTTTTTACAGACAGTCATTTTAGAAAATGAAGAACTCCCTAAAATATTTCTTGATTTCCTGAACGTTCGCCATGTACCTACCTTGCCAAAAGCAGAAAGTTGTGGGTAAGCTCTCATTTACTGAAAAATACATGGAGGCCAAAAGGCCCATATCCACTCGGTGCTGATGCAATTCCATTGACTTAAAATGGTCTTGCTGCCAACTCTAACGCTATAAAATAAATGGGCATTAGGTTCATGTTAAGTATGTTTATATATATTCCCAAAAGGTGGTAAAATAAATCCAGCCTGTTTAAAGACAGAAGTGAGGTTTAATGTAATATTCTTGGAAAGCAAAGGAGATTTTGGATGAGAAAAATATGATTTTCTTGTAGAATTTTAAGTATCTACTGAAATGTAAGATATGCATAAACACTCACTAAAGTTGCATAGAAAGCCTTTGCATGTGTTTTATGGTCATAGTATCTGCACGAAATAGAAGTTCATTCTGTGATCACTTTATAATCTCTCTCCGTGTGTTTGAAAATGGGGTCTTTCACCTTTCTGGTGACATCTACGCCAGTGGTTCCGTTGCTTGTCCCCTGGGAAGGGTTCTTGATCAGGGTGGGAGAAGACAGTCTTAGTATGATGTGTGTAGTGACTACAGAAATACCCCAAACAGTGTAACTGGAAGCGCTGTTACCATCTGCAGCTGTAAGCTTTGTAGGAAGAATAATTTCTTTTGCTATGCAAGCTGACGTAGGTGATAGTCCAGTAGCACTACCAGGACTTGCTCCCAGAAGGCTACGTGGCCCTTCTCCAGTGTGTGGAACTGCAGTGGGAAGAAGGCAAGTTGAAAAAAACTGAGGTAATTTTGAGGCTTTCTTACACTCAGAGTTGTCTATGGCCCAGGGCAGTCTCCAGAGTGATTCAGAAGTGAGCAGACTTGTTTTCACTTGTACTTAATGGCATCAGCCCACACCCTCAGTGGGATTGTAGCCCATCACTTCATAGATAGATAGATAGAAATTTCTTGTGAATCTGTTACAGTAAAATGGATGCTGTCATTTCCAAGTAGAGATTGTTGTGAAATTTAACGATCTCCTACATTCATCACACTGCATCATGCACCTACTGACCAGAGAAAGTTTGTTCCCTTTGATGGTTGTGGGGTTTTTTTAATTGTAGCATTTGTTTTGTGGTAACCAAAGTTTCCTCTTACTTTACTTGCAGCTCTTTTGATGAAACAGAATCTGAAGAATCAAGGTGAGCTTGTTTCCAGATCTTCCTACGTCACCAGATGAATAAACAACTTTATTGGCATTTACTGTACTTGTTCGTTGCAGTTGACAATAGCAGTAGTTTAGCATAAAAATTAGATGTGCTTATTAAATGTTATAGTACTTTCATCAGCTGTGCTAGATCCATCCATCTGAAGCATGAAATAGGCATCATTATGCATGTGTTGAGAAATTCCTTATAAAACCCTAAAAGAGTACTGCTAGCTCTGAAATATTTCTAGGAATGTCTTTTACCCATTGAAGTGTATTTTTCATAGCAAGAAGATTTAGCAGAAGGAGTTAGAGGTTTGGGTTCTACGCTATGCATTTGATAGAGCTTTGTATGTTGCTGTACTTGGCACATGCATGTACAGAGCAGAGAGGACTGATGCTGGCTGGGGAGGATATCTGTACCATGACCAGGGTGGGAGGCAGTCTTGTGAGGGGCTTCCAAGGACTTTCTCTCCATGGGTGAGGTGGATAGCAACTGCTTTGGGGGCTGGAAGAACGTGGTGAAATTTTGAGTCTGTTTGGTGGCCTGAAGAGCCTGTGGGAGCCTGGTTGTAGGTGATCTTGTAGCCTGAATTACACCAAGTACCAGGGAGCAAAGCAGGATCAGGAGGTCTCAAAGCCAGCTGTAAGCTGTGTGGCTGAGGAAGGGTGAGCTTTGCTCCCTGGACATGGAGCCTACCCCTTCCGCGTAGTGCTGGTGTGCAGAAACGTGTTGGCTCCTGCACAGCTCAAACACCTCACTTTATCAAAGCTAGTTTGTAGAATATTGTTTGCTGTCCCTTGATACTGACATCCCTGCTCTTGACCTTTCCAGCAAACTGTCCCACCAGCCTGTGCTGCTGTTCCTAAGGGATCCATATGTCTTGCCTAAAGCCAACGGTAATCAAACCTGTCATCTGTTAACAGCACTTTACTGATCTGACCCTGCACCGCATAAACCACATTATTATTAATGCCAGCCTAGTCAAACGACACTGGTCCGAAATCTAATAACCTGCCAATAAAACAATAGTTCTTGTGTAAGAAACCATTAAAACACTAAGTGGGGTGGGTAGTTTATAAAAGGGTAGAATTTTCTCCCCCAGATGCTCTCTCAGACAAACCTTCTGGGAATTCAAATCAGAAGAAGAAGAACATTGCTTTTCTTCTCTTGTTGTTGACCCTTTGGGCTGTTTTGCCTGAAGGATTTGACTTAGAGGGCCAGTCGTTTGTAAGTGCCTTTTCCCTAAACACCAGCCTATCTATCTACTGCAAGCATGTTTGCATTTCCATTTGGATTATTACTATTTCTTATCGTTTATAACCTCTAGAGCTCTTTACGGGAAAGAAAAAAAAAAGAATGTATACTTTAATTGATGTGTTTCACAGGACATTTACATTAGCCTTCATCTCCTAATACATGGTTCAAAAGAGTGTTTAAAATAGCTTGTTATAAACCCTTTTTTTTTTAAATAAAAAGTTCTTTGCATTACTAATTCAGATAACTTAACCTCTGCCTTAAATTAAATGTGTGCACACACAAAAAAAACCCCAACATTTTTAGTAGTGTGTTCCTCCTGGTTTTGTCATTTTACTGGTTCAAACTGTTACTTCTACTAAATTATGTATTAAAAATATAATCTGCTTTCAAGGGATAATTTTCTCCCAGAGATGGAAATTAAGATTTTAATTTTTTTAATGTGGCATTTTGTTTTACAAAATACTGTGTTGAAATCAAGAGTCAGTTCTTGAGCTGCCTTGAAAAATAATGAAATGTTTAAGAGTAAATTGAGGAAAGCACACTTGTTTGCTTGTAACTGCTTAGCCCATGAATTGTACCTCCTTGAGATGTTCTGAAGGGAGGGTGTAAAAAAGACAAAGCCAGACTGTTTTCAACGGTGCCCAGTGGCAGGACAAGAACATTAGAAACAACAGGAAACACTTTGTCACTGTGAGGCTGGCCATGCCCTGGCACAGGTTGCCCAGAATGGTGGTGGAGTCTCCATCCTGGGAGATACTCCACAGCCATCTGGACGTGGTCCTGGGGAACTGAGTCTAGGTGACCCTGCTTGAACACGGGGTTGGGCCAGATGACCATCATCGTCTCTTCCCATTGCAACTGTGCTGTGACTTGTTGTCTTTTCAAGCTGTTTTTCAAAACCATAGGGACTATGCTCATGTGTTTTGAGAGAGTTAAACAGTCTCTCTTGCAGGCAGTGTCCACTCTAGCTAGTGGAGTGGCCCAACAGTATTGATTATTGATAGATACTGAGTAGTGAGTATTGATAGATTCTTACTGAACTTAAAAGCTGCAGTTCTGGAGTATAAGTGTGAGTGCAGAGGTTCTGGGTGACCAAGGTCCACATCAGAAGACACCTTACAGGTTCATTTAGTTTTTACTTTGACTTAGCACTAGTCTGGTCACATGGACTGAATGCCCATTTGAGGTGGGGGTGCAAATCACATCAATGAACCAAAAGCACAGTAAGAGGAGATGTTCACTTCACAAGGTCACTCCTGACCCAAGTGACAGCAGTAATGCAGAAGCACCCACAGAGTTACGTCTGTCTAACAACTGGTCAGGATGCTACTTATACCAAGATTTAGCGTGACCCTCATTGCATGTCTTAATCTTACTGCTTAATGCTCCTCTTAATTTCATACCTGGATTCCTGGAGAGCAGGGTGTAAATTATGAACATCATTTAATTCCATACCATTTCTGAGAGAGAAAATGGATTTCATTTACAGTTTTCCTGAAGAATGAAGACAGTGCTTAATGCTTACAGAGCACATGTAAAGTTTTGCTGTAAGATTTCTACTCAAGACTTTGCAGTTCTGTGAGAGTATTTATCTTCCGTCCCTAACGTATACTCCAAGTACCACTAAGCTTCCTTTTCCTGAAAACATTAGGAACTTTGTCATGAATTTTCTAACTACTCTTTTAAAGTAGCGCTTTACTTGAATTAAGATAGAAGCCTTTTCTAATGACATGTTTCAATACTATGTAGGCCTCATTAATGACATCTGAAACAAAGGACTTCTCAGGCTTTTGCCAGGGCATTTTTTAGCCTTGACACACAGCATTTAGATTTTCATATGGCCGGTGACTATTCTTTGTATTTGAAGACCCTAAAAAATATAACTCACTTGCAAGTTATTCTTTAACTTAATTAATTAAAACACAAATTATAATGTGAGTTGTAGTTTTAAAAAGGAAGAAAAAACACAAGTCGTAATTCTAGAGGCTCTACTAGTTGTCTCAAGTCTAGTTAGAAAGAAACTAAGCTTTTACACAACTACTGTTCCCTCTAATTCTTCTTGGTTTCAGTTTGCAGCACAGAGAAAATACAGATGAGCTTTCTAAAATTTTCCCTCTCAGATTAGTTCTGACTTTGATAGACTCTAATTGCTTTGTAAAAAGCAGCCAAGGTTCAAACTATGATCAAGTGAGCGTCCGTTAGCAAATAACTATTCATTGTATGTTCTCTTTGAAGAAGGTGAATTGTGACAGTTGTTTAGATCAGAAGTGGAGTTAGTCTCTCCTGGATATAAGAATGCCTGTGTTAACATCTTCCCATAAAATAGAAAACTGTGTATTTGTAGGTTTTTAATTAAATAAATAGTTGTTTCTGGAACTTAAAAGAACAAATATTTTCCCCCTCATTGCACTGTTATTTGTTTTCACAAAATACAGTCTTGCCATTATTCTAATGACTTGAGTTGCAAAACAACTTTCCAAAAATAAGATTTGCAGTTAAAAAAAATCATTTATTTTCAGGCTCACTTTTTCATCATGTATCTAACACAGTCTGAGTGCGTGAGCATATCCCTTTTTGAAAAAGAAATCACATGTTATTCTGAAGAAAAATTAAGGAAAAATCTAAAATGCTGCGGATTGAAAACGATACCTTAGAAGCTAAAAAAATGGAATCTCAGATTTGCTGTCACTTGTTTGAAAATTGTTCTGACAAGTCTCTAAGTCATGTCAGTATCACAGACCTGCAAGGCTGTGCTTCAGTGTATTTATACATTTAACTTAAAATTGAATATGCTTGATTTTTTTAAGCAATGAAGCCTCACAATAAATCTGATGCTGTAAAGTTGTATCATTTTTTAAACCAATACTCATTTTCATATTCATATATATTTTATGTATATCTCTATGTAGTATGTTATAGAAGAATCAGTAAAAACTAGTTTCTGGAACTGCAGCATTTAATTTAGAAGGAAAGCATCAGATTGCCCTTACAAGTGTATTTTTAATAACGTTAATGACAACAGCATAGGGTTATTCTACCAGGGTGATTTGAGATAGCTGAGCTTGCAGGTCTTGAGGAAGTATTATTGGATTCAAAATATTAACAAGTAATTAATAATGAGGACTTGCTATGAGAAGTTGGGGAGAATTATGCATGTATTGTTTACAGTGGAGGCTGCCATTTGTTAAAACATCCTAAAATATCTCATCCTAAAACATCATTAATACATTGGAATCACCTTAATACCTGTAACACCTTTAAGCTAATAAGGATTATTTTTTTTCTTACCAAGTCCAAGTCTACTTTTTGCTTAATATTTTTACCTCCAAAATTATTTCAGCAAAACTATTAGAGGCAAGACTTCTTAGATGATCTATTTATCAAGTATCTAATGGTTTTTAAAAAAGTTGCATCTCCCCTTTTTAAATATCCTGTAGGGTGATAGTGGAGGAAAGATTAATGTGGGATGTTCTGTATCAGAAATAGTCTGTTCTTCTAGGCAAATTCATTTCCTAGTGTACTAGCAATTATAAGATTCTAAGATGTGACCAGAAGTTTCTGATTTCTTACTGTTAATGCTCAGTGATGTAAGAAAACTCTTCATTAAAAACTCAGAGAAGTTGGTGCATTTGAAAAATATGTACACCCTGCCCTTTCTCCGCATGGATCTATCACTGTGTTCTATCAGGTAATTCTTTCATGCTAAATCGAACATGAAAATTAAGCACCAGTTTCCTTTACATCTGTGGTATGGACATAGTGGGGTTTTTTCCTTCAGATATTATAGGATGACTTTCTGTAACACGTGACATTTTATGTTGCTTAGACAGCCTGAATTTCCTGCCTCGAATAATCATGTCTGATTGTACAGGCATCCTCAAGTCTTCTCAGTCTAAACATTGCTGTAAACCACAATGGAAAAACAGCTTTGAAGTATTCCCAGTAGCAATCTTGGAATTTCTTCAAGTATATTGAGATTTTGTTAGAAATTGAATTGCCAGTGTAATCCATCTTCCTTGTGAGAAAAGATTCAGATAAAGAGCTGGAGCCTAGCAGCATTAAGTATTAGAACATCCCTTTAAATCAATAAGCCACAAATCTGGCAGCACGTTCATGCAATGCCCAGTGCTACACTGAAGTGGCTTTAGTGCTGAAACAGCATTACTAATAGCACATCCCCAGCACGGATAAACAGTTGAGTGATGCAGTAACCCAAACTACACACAGTCTTACCTAGTTAAGTTTCACAAAAACATTTATATTGTACTGACATAGACAAGAAAGCAAGGTTTATTTCTTTTTTTTTTTTTTTAGATGACTTTCCAAACGTAGTTATAGAAGGCATTCTACATGGAATCTTTTATCCTCATTTACTGCCCAGGTAGAAGTGATGCATGGCTACAAGAAGCTGAAGCAAGTCTACGAGTCATTTTTAATGGAATTAACAGGAACAAAATTCTGTGACATGAAAATTATACTCAGAAGCAAGAGTCACATCCAGATTAAGTTCAAGCATTATATCTTTTTAAATAAAATCAGTGTCACTACATTTGCTGCTTTTAAAAAATGAAGATATGGAAACAACAGTATTGAAGTTATTTATACCTTCCATATATTGACATGCTCTATTTAACACTAAAAGCTGAAAGTCATACACTGAATTACACTAACCTTTGAAAATAATTGAAAGCTTTACTAATTATTTCTATACTTTCTATCATAAATTACACTAAACCAGGATTTTTCTCAGCACATTACCCATTGCTGGCAGTGGATGGATTAAAAGTGCTGACACTGAAGAGTGTGTGAGAAATTGCCAGGGAAAAAAAAAAAAAGAAAAAATTACAGCAAGAAGAAATTGAAAGCAACTTAAAAGTATTTTGTTCTTTTATCTTAAATTATTTTGAATCTGCTCTTTAGTATCAGGTTGAAAAAGAGACAGTACAGGTGTGTGCAAAGTTGCCATTGGAAAACATTCTTCCACGTTCTGAAATACATAGCTCTCTCTCTCAGGAAATTTTCTAGATTTCAGTTTAATTTATTTTATATGCCAGGAGATTTTTACACGGCATTTATGCATCTCCATTCCGTTATGACGTCTAATCTGTGTGTATGTTTACTCTTCATGTCAACTTGCAGACTGTATTCCATATCTTAACATTTTGTAAGCCACAGAGCATAGAACTCTGTGGTAAGCTAAAGCAAGAGTATGATTAAGTAGTTAAATGGTAAAACTAAAACTGATACATATATATATACTTATATATATGTATTTATTCAGATTTAACTGGAAATTTGTATGTGTGCTACTGGACATTACAAAATAAATTACTAGAACACGAATGTACTGCTTCAGTTTATTTTTTGTGCGTTTCTATTGAGAGAAGACGTTTCTCTGAGCTTGGGTCATCGGAGATGGATCTCACAGGTATCTCCACATGAAGCATGAGAAAATACCTGGGTGTCTGCTCATTTAAAATGCTCAGCACCATGCTATCTGATCTTGCTGGGCTTATAAAAGTGCATGTCCTGGGGGAAAAAAATTCAGTGTACTTCCACAGCCAGTAAGCCACTGGGCTCATCAGAGGAAGGGAGCGTTGCACAAAAGCAGTAACAACAGAGCTAGACACGAACAGAAGTCTGATCCTGGGGACACGTACATTGCCTCCTGCTGCCAGCCAAATCTGTTTTAAAGCTGCTTAGGAATGATGAAGAGCTGGGACTTGTATAAAAGGTAGGTCTTTGACTGCAGCACTTTGCAGGTAGCAGAACTCTCTACACTGTCTGCAGGTTCAACCTTTGGAAAAGCTTTCAGCTGCTAGCGGAAAGCCATTTGGGTAAGGGAGTCTGAGGCATTCTTGCTTTTACTTCCTAACACTGCTTTCCAGTGCTGTTTTTCAGAGAATCTTAAACAGTTGGTAGAAAGAAAAATTAAAAGGAGTAACACGGAAGTCTGATTGCCTAGTACTAGGCAAATTTAGAGGCCCTTGACAAGCTCTCCTCTAGCTCTGTTTTAAAGAAGACAGTAATCCTTTCACAGGTCTGTAAGTGTCACTATTTACCCTCAGGAAAGGCCACAGGGCTGTGGACAGTAAACCAAGAGAAGCTCCCCTGTAACTGCAAATGACTGCCAGGAGGACCCGAGGTAAACCCCTGCCCACAGCATTTTCCTGGTTCCTTGCAAGGGGGGTGCCAGTAGGTACCTACAGGTTCTGTGCTATAGCATGTACTCTTCCCTTGCACCACTCAAAGCCTGGATACCTCACACACGCTCCAGAACACCCTTCAGGAAACAAGTCACTACAGAGATCAGTGGTGTGCTGCCGACTGCACAGGTGGGTGAATCCTTCATGAGATCTTGGTACTGGCTCTTCGATCTCAAGTTCTAAAATACTGGAAACTCAAGCCAAAAAACCCCCATCTCTTTCCTGTGGAGTACTATGTAACTCATTAGAGAGCCTAACACAGCCATCTCTAAGCAGTACCTTATGCTGACCTTGTTTAAAAGCTACCAGTTAAGTTGTCAGCTTAAGAGTTAAGAAGCATTACAAAAATAATGAACCTAAAGTTGCATCTCTGACATACAACAAAACTGCAAGAAAAAGCATTTGAGCTTTATCATAAATAACATTAGCTAGGTGTTATAAAATTCACTGTGCAGTAAAACAAGGCTCTTCTGTTTTAATCAATTTCTAACTGAGGATCTTCAGTAGAGAGAGCTGCTCTTTCTTGATTACAGGATTGTTACCGAATACTGTGGTTTTTTGAAGGACAGCAGGGACTTTATCTGACACATTAAGCTTAGAGAAATTTACCATCCCTGCTCTTACCTTATGACCTCATTTCTGGAAAGCAGCACTCCCTGCATATTTTGCAGCATTAGCTGAGGTGAGAAAAAATGCCTTTGGGAGGGAGGAATAAAGAAAGCTCTTCATAAAGTATTTATTTGAAATCAAAGTTTATTTATTCAAAACTCTTCTCTATTTTACTTTTTTTTCTTTTTTAGAAATGCTGATACTGTTACAGAAAATAGTATTTTCAGTTGAAGAGGCAGAAACAAATATTGCAAAAATTTCCAAATAAAACAAAATTACTGTATTTCAAAACCTGAAAAAATAGAAGTACTTCTCAAATTTTTCATTAAATACTTCTTCTGGAATATCTAGGATTTAGTGGGATATGTCTTGAAGTATCTTTTATGTATTTGGCAAATGCTAAGTATTGTCTCAATACAGCCTCATATGTTTTGAGGATAAAGCTCAACAGATAGTTGAGATCAGCTGAAAACAGGTCTTAAAAAAAGTGATTGAAGTTTTACTTTCCATTCTGACTGTTGGTCTCACCAGTCGTCTACTTCCACTACAAATGGTTCTTTTACAGCTGTTTTGCCACTGTTGACAATCACACAGTCTTGAAGGGGCCGGTCATGTTCATCCGTCTGCTGGAGTTCTATTGAGTGCACCACAGACTGTTAGAAAAAAAAGAAAAGGGGGAAAAAAAAAGGGGAAGTTCGGTTTAGCCAAGGAAACTCCAGTGGCTCAAGTCTAGTACCAGGTAAACAACTAAGTACTCCTAGCATTATTATTCATTAAGCACCTTCTGAACAAAGACCTTTACCCTGCTGAGTCCCCAACTCATGGTGGTGTTTGTTTGGGGTTTCCGCCCCCCCCCCCCCAGTTATGCCACTCTGCAACCCACACACAGCTGACAGAAGGACACGGAAGGCTGTTTGCCCTTCCATAAAAAAAAAATTCAGCAAACAAAAATATTATGAAGGGGCAACTAAAAATATTCTTTCAACTGACTGACCTTGCACAGACTGGGTCTGTCTATAGCCTATGGGCAGAAAGTGAATCCAGAGATCATAAATGATGAGCAGCAATTATTTTTCTAATCATACAGCCTAACTGTGCTTCAAGAAATCTGGTGACTGCTTTTACCTTTAGTATAATGCACACACAGATTTTAAGTGCAGTACCATGCCCACCAGTCAGACTGGTACAGGTGAACTACCGGCCTCACAGTAGGCAACTGATTAAAGTCGTATTTTTAAAGGAGGAAATTCAGTTAGGAATATTGACTACCTGACTTGGGGTATTTGTCTATTAATCTTACTAAAATAAAACTTAGTCCAAGTCTGTCCTCAAAAATTCTCAGCTACTACTGTAGCTCAGAAGAATTTAATTCAATATGAATGTGGGACTGGAGGACAAGTAAAGTTTTCAAACTCCTCAAAGAACTGGTCAGTGAAGTAGTTAATGTTTCTCTCATTCACTTCAAAACATAGATTAAATGGAATAATTTAAAAGGAAAACCAGACTGCTAAAAGTATAATCAGTTGGAAGTACCATTTTTAAACTCAAAATTCTATTTGCCCTTTGATCAGTTTTGCAGCTGTGTACAGTTTGAGGGAATTAACTAGATTTTTTTTCTTTTTAAACAGATCTGAATATGTGTTTGTATATGCTACATTCACATGCTTCTAAAAACCCTAACAGTGAAAGTGTTATCCATAACTAGCACTGCTACAAGATTAGATTTTTAGCTTGTAGAAATACAATTATTTCATGGCTAATGGAGGTTACTGAAAGGGGGACCTGAATTTTTTCCATTTGTAATCTGCGAAGGTGTCAGTGCTGATTTCAGTGGTCTGAAACAAGAGCTGTAGAAGCCAAAAACATGATTTAACTTTCCATTTTTGCAGTCACCATTTGCTATTTCAGTACTAAACTGTCCACCTACAGGGTCTTCACAATCATTTTCTAGCATTTACATATTAGATAAACACTCAATTGTTTTGAATCACAATGGTGTAAGTTACACTAACACAGACAAAACGCAGCAGAATTTGTCCAGATTTTCTTGGGTTAATATCTTGCCACTACTTTTAGCTTACCATTCCATCAAGGACTTTGCCAAATACCACATGTTTTCCATCTAACCAGGAAGGCTTTGTCACACTGATAAAGAATTGGGATCCATTGGTGTCTGGGCCAGAATTAGCCATGCTAACCCATCCAATTCCATAGTGTTTGAGCTTGAAGTTCTCATCTGGAAACCTTTCTCCATAGATGCTTCTTCCTAAGACACAAAATAAGAAAGCAAACTTTAAAAAAGTCAAACAAAAAAAGACCCCTTTTTGTTCAAAAATGGCATGTAAAGGAAGAGAAGAAATCAGAAGCCAGAATGCATTCAATGCAAGAGATGCTGCACTGGGATTGCCCTCCCTAGTGGACTGAACTGGTGTTCTGGAAGCTCAAGAGTGAGAAGTTACACAGCCAGAATTCATACGACCATTATGTTTACAGTTTTAAATTTAGTAAGAAGGGGAGAGAGTATGACCCTATTTTTCTAATTTCTCTGCCCCTGTTTTGAAATCCCCTCCCACAGCACCGTTTCAGAAGGTTCCACAGTACTGGCTGAGCTGAGGGTAGAGAGGACAGCGTACTCCTTCCCTACTTGCCTTTCCTCTATGCACTTTCACTGTTTCATCACGGATTAGTTTTCTGCTGGATGACTTGAACTCGTTCACGTATACAAGCAATCAATGAGTGCCTCAGGGAAGGAGCACTGTTGCAAAGCCAAAGCAGGGGAAAGGCAGAGATATCCATCTTTTGGAGTCAGTATGTTGTAGGAGTAGCTCAGCTGGTCACGTGGCTCCAGACCACCACACAAAGCCACGCTTCTTGAGTGGAGACAAGTCACAGACAGAAAAGAGCTATCTGAAAAAACTGAGGACAAAGGAAGCTCTACAGATACATGTAATCAGGTAACCCAGATAATTGCACCTTATATTCCAAGATGCTTGGAAAAGTACTAGACGCCCTAAAACAGATGGGATTTTTTCATTTATGTGAGCTGAAAGAATGAAGGAATACGCTGTTTTGCTCAATCTTTTCAGCAGACATTTGAAGAAAGAAAAAGGAACCTGGAAGATACTAAGCATGTTACCTCCTGATCCATCTCCAGCTGTAAAGTCTCCTCCTTGAATCATGAAGTCTTTGATCACACGATGAAATTTACTTCCTTTGTATCCATATCCTCTCTAAGAAAATGAAATAATTCTTAAAATAAATATAACATCCAGTTCTATACAGTCATATGGAAATAAACATGGGGTGAACAAACGGCCAGATTTCACAGAACGTACCACCACAGGAGACAAATACTGGAAAGAAAAAAATTAAACTGAGATGCCAGTGAATGCAGCTGGGCTGCGCTGCCACAAAGCAGGTATTATTCATGTGATCAAAGGCACTGTCTTTATTCGACTGGAATCTTACCACAGCACCTCTAAATGCTAGATCTGTATAGCAGGGACAGGTTGAGGTGGTGACATCCAACATCTCGTAATTATGTCTTGTCAACCAGGCCCCAAGGACCTTCTGTGGGAAGACACACACCAGTGCACAGCCTTGGGGATGGCACTCTGGCCAGTTCCACTGAATGAAGATTGAGAGTTTACAATTGAAACAGCATTAAACAAATATTTGCTTTCCAACCCAAACTTTAATACACAGTGGAAGAAAACTGCAAACATACTTCTCCAGTTGCCAGTGCAATGAAGTTCTCCACAGTCTTTGGGACAACTTTTCCAAACAACCCAATTACAATTCTGCCAACATCTTTGTCTCCAATCTTCACATCAAAGAACACCTGAACATTTTTGGGAAGAGAACAAAAGCGATACAAACATAAGCATAAGAAAAAAGCCAAGCTTTTGAAAGCATAAGGTGGTAACAAACTGCTTCTGGATGGTCTATATTATATCCTTCAATTCCTGAGGGTGCTGTTTTAGAAAATAACTTCAGAGCTACCAAAACCAGATTATGCAGAAAACTGAGAATGGGTAACTATACGTTTTGATTCTTACTGCTTTATCACAGGTTTGAAGGTAGCATTCAAGAAGACTTTTCTCAGACATGCCTATCTTTAAAGCTGTACAGAAAAGATGAAATATGAAAGTAATGAAGAACAATGCCATTATTCCAGTGTGGTGAAGAACAATAACAAGCAGCTATGGTACTGACACTCCCCACAAATGGTAGTTTGCTATCCACTCATAATCTTCGCTGTTCTTGGCATTAGGATTAAGCATAGGCAAAAGCTGAAATTCCATTAGATTAACAAAGAGTAGGAAGAAAATCCTAGAGCTCAAGCAAGCAGTTGTCTTCCTAAATATAAATTCAAACCTTATAGAAAAATAATCAGACTACATTATTCAGCTGATTGCCTAAAAGCTTCAACATAGATGTTGCTAAAAAGCAACTTCAAAAAGGCAAAGGACTTATAAAGCATTTTAATATAGTTCAGAATACACAAATTCATATTTGAACGTGCAAAAACTTTGTTCCAACAATTACTGAAAGTAGGAACAGCTGTCAGGAAATGAGGCATTTTGAAGTTCTGAAAAAGTTACATGAAGACTATTACAACTTCTAGGAAACAGCAATATGTATTCCTGTGATGTGGCATTTGCTGTTCCTTGTGGCTCTCGACCAAGTATTACTTGTCTGCAACGCTAAGAAATTAGTCCAGTAATGCTAATAAATAACCACAGTCTCTCCAAAGTGAATGCCTCTTTCACGCTCTCCTGCTAAACATTTCTACTGTTTCTTGATCTTCTGTGTGGTTTTGACTGTTGAACTTTTGGCTAACGCTATAAAAGCTCTATAAAGAAAATAAAATTCCTTTTGATACACCTCATTCATTTCCCTGGTACTTGGCACTAAATAACATACTTCTTAGATGTATAGCTCCCGAAGTATTAACAGCACACTTTCACTAACTTCTTATAAACATATCCCTTTGAATTTTGCCGCCAGGGTTACGTAGGTAAGGGCTATTGCCTGCCTATGTTTTCTAAACACACCTTATTTTGCCTGGAAATGTGTCGTAGCAGAAGGACTGCCTGGAATACATAAGCATATATAAGTAACACAACCGAGGATACCAACCAATGACCCCAGACATAGCAACATCAAACACTTTGACAGAGTACATAGAGACAAGTCCATTATAGATCATAAACCTAACCTAATCAGAAGGCTTCATTCACGGCAGAGCTGCTCACCTAAACAGCAAAACTAGTACTTCCAAAAAAGCGTTGCTTCGGCGTGTTTTGCGTTTGTGAACAAACAGCAAGTTCCTGGCTTCCTGGTAACAGTTCACACACCTCTGCTACACAGTTGATGATTTTTGGAAAGCTCTGCACTTCCTAATTACGCACCACATAACATGTCTGTGCATAATTCTGGCCAGGAAATCAAACATGGACATATCTGGTAGCCCTAGACGCCATTTTTGCATGGAGAAGCCATGTTCTCTTAAGCGTATTTCCTGGGGAAAGTCAATAGACACTAGTGAGCTGGTCAACGCAGCAGACTCAAATTTCAAAAAACATCTGTCCAGATTCTTCACCAAAAACTCTTAAAAGAAAGTAAATACTATAATTTTTCAGTCATATAAATATTTATATAAGTATTTAATCTTAACCACAATTTGCAGTAAGTATTTCAAGCCTGAAATGAAAAAGAGCCACCAGTAAGAATGGTTGGTTCTCATGAACATATTAATATATAATTTACACAAGATGGTGTATACCACAATGAAAACAAGGCCAAAAGTATTCAATTTTTCAGGGAAAAAAAAAAGCTGACTGTGAAACAAAGATCTCATGATTCCTAGAGACCAGGTAATGTAATGATAAATGAACTCCTGACAAATGCAAAATACTGCATGTGATAAAGGACTACAAAGCCACAACAAGGGGTCCTAAATCAGCTACCACTCAGAACAGACATTTGGAGTCACCCCTAGGAGTTTGATGAAAAGTCTGGCTTTGGGCTTGTGAAGGTCAGAGAAAGAAAATGAATATCAGAACTAATAAAAACTGGGTAAAGACAAGAGATGGCCGTAATTACGTCATGGTATACATCTGTACTGTGCGTTCACACCCTGAGTGCTGCAAGTAATTCTGGCATCTCTATAACAGAATGACAAAATCAACCCAAAAAAGGTAGAGAAAAGGGCAGCACAGATGCTCAAAGATCTGGAATACCTTCTATTTGATGAGCTCTGTAAAATTACGCCTGGCTTGGACAAGTGAAAGCAGCAGCTGCAACTCTCTCTGTCCCATGATGTAAGAATCAGAAAAGGGCATAAAATGAAATCCTAGGCAGAACATCTGAAGAAGCAAAGTACTTTATGCATAACTAAACTGGAATATATCACCAGAAGATGTTTTGGAGGCCAAAACGTATGAGATTTACCCCCACAAAAAATAACAAATTTATGGACTAGAAGTGCACGGCAATGCAACTGTAGACAACTGTAGACAATGGTGGCAATGAAGTTCCGAGATGAAGGCACAGCCTGTGTCTTAGGAAGCTGAGGCCATGGCCCAGGAAGCAGCCCTGCTCCTGCCCTGCCCTGCTTTCATGAGTGCAGGCATCTTTCACCATGAACACGGCACCTGCTCTTGACCGTAAGTGAAAAGGTACTTGGAGACAGAAACATCTAATCCCTAATCCAAAACTGGACTTGACATCCCACCTCCTGCACCAGCAAAAACATTTTGAAAAGATATGCCAGCATGTTGCAATAATGAGGTGCATCCTCATCCTGCTGTCAGGCGGCACATCCTGCAAGTCCATCTATTGGGCAGTGCCATCTGTAATTACTGTACATGCCTTACCACATACCCTGTCCTACCGATGGAGGAGATCTGCAACACCAAGCGATGCTGACTCCCAGGCTTGCAGCATGCTCTGAAGTAAGATGTGGTTAGGGTTAGGTTTTAAACCACCCCAGGTGCCTGAGCTTGTTGAGGGCTGGAACAACTAGGGAGCAGGAAACAAGGGAGAATAAAATGACAGCTCATGACACCAACAGTTTCAGCAAAGATGGAGGGCAAAGAATAAAATACAGCAAAACTGAGCCCCGATATGGTTAAAAACTCATTGCTCAGTGCAGCACGGACACCACCACGCCACCCCAAACCGTCTACTGGCAACAGCAGAGACCACAGAAGCAAGGATGTAATTATGAATTTTAAAGTTACCATTTCTCTGAGCCAGTGGCAGGTTTAGCTAACTGAAAGTTTGGGGTGTGCCAGCATCTACAGAAAGAGGGCAAGCCCAAAGGGGTTAAAAAAAAAAAAAAAACAAAAAAAAACCCAACACGCAAAACACTTATAAAGTGGGAAAGCAAAGGCATTTGTCCAAGCCCTCCCCTAAACCGACCCGGCAGAGGCCTCCTTTCTGCCCGAAATCCGGCCCGGGAAGGAGCGGACAGCGAGGGACCGGCTGTACACTACAAAACCGGGGTAAAAGGCAGCCAGGCGGCCTTCACCCTCTCACTAACCGCTGACAACGGGCGCGGAGCTGGCAGGAAAAACACCCCCGTGGAGGGCCCGCTGACGAGACGCCGCGGCCCCTTCTCGACCGACCGATCCCAACTCGCCTCCGGCCGGGCCAGGGAGCCTTCCCGGTCGGCGGAGCCGCCCCGGCCGCGGACAAGAGTCACCTTAGCTGTCACGCTGGGTCCCCTCTTCTTGAAGCCCTCAGCCGCCGGGGCCAGGAAGCAAAAGCAAGCGACGACGCCGAGGAGCGCGGCCGGCCCCCCGCGGGCCATGGCGCTGAGGCGAGCGCTGCGGCGCCTGCGTCCGCCGGCGGGCGGCTCCACCCGCGCCATGTGGCGGGGGGGCTGCCGAGGGCAGCGGCGGAGTCGTCACCCATCCGCGGCGCGGCTGGCGCTGGCCCTGCTCAGCTCTGGAGGGTGGATGGAGCTGGGGAGGGGCGCCGAGCCTGGCCGCAACGCGGCCGCTGGGGACCCAGCCTGGGCCCGGCTGGGCGCTGCGAAGGGTGTCGTGACGGCCGCCGGCCTTCAGACGTGCTGTTCTGTGCCGAGCGGGTTTTCCTATTTCTGGGGAACGGGGGCGCTGTCAGGGTGAGCCCCAGAGTCCTGGGTGGTCATGGGGTGGTTACAGATGCCGGTGGGGGAGGCAGCCTTGTGGCTCAGTCTCGCCAGACAGGAGCTGGAGTTACCTGTGAGGGGCTACGTACGAAGCTCTGTTTTTCACTTCAGCCAGTCCGTGTGCTGTCCCGGGAGGGTTCCTTGAAGATCCCGCAAGTGGGTGAAGTAGCCAAAATAGTAGATATTCAGAGGATTTTGAAGGTGGTTATTGGTGTTTCATCTTGGGCATAGGTAATGTGTTGAGGAACTTGGCACCTGTGTCAGCAGTCCTAGCTTTGAACAACAGGGAGCGGCACAAATGAATGCGTCAAATGGAAAGGTCTTGCCCCAGCCATTGGCTACCGAGACAGGGAAGAGAAAATTACCTTTGACACAGACATGTTACCGTCTCTGCTCAAAAATCATCTGCATTCGGGACCTGTCCCAAATGGTGTTGCTGCTACAGTCCCTGGAAAATTTGTGAATTGTTAACACACAGTGAAATTTGTGGCTTATGGAGCATATGAAGGGAAAAGAATTAGCCTATACTGATACACTGCAAGAAGGAGACTCGACATTGACTTACGTAAGCATGCTCAGGATTAAAATCAGCAGTGCTGTGTTCCTGGGTGTTTCACATAGCACCTGCACAGAGAGTTTGGTGCTGGTTGCAGAGCCAGCCCAGAGCTCAGGTGGAGTGCCTGAAGAAAAAAAGCTCTGTGCTGCTACACCTACACTGTCATTGCTGCTGAACCTCTCAGCTTGAGACTGTGCCTCATTTAGCAAGCAGTAGACACAACAGTTACAGCATCATGGAATCGTTTAGGTTGGAAAAGATCCGTAAGATCATCAGGTCCAACCATTAACCTAACACTAACAAGTCCACCACTTAACCATGTCCCGAAGCATCATGACTAGAGTCTTTTAAATACTGCCAGGGATGGTGACTCGACCAGGTCACTGGGCAGCCTGTTCCAGTGCCTTACCACCCTTTGGGTAAAGAAATTTTTCTTAATAGCCAACCTAAAGCTCCCCTGGCACTACTTGAGGCCATTTCCTCTTGTGTTATTGCTTGTTACTTGGGAAAAGACACCAGCACTCACCTTGCCACAACCTCCTTTCAGGTAGTTGTGGAGAGCGATAAAAGTCTCCCCTCAGCCTCCTTTTCTCCAGGCTAAACAACCCCAGTTCCCTCAGCTGCTCCTCATACAACTTGGGCTCTAGAGCCTTCACCAGCTTCATTGCCCTTCTCTGGACATGCTCCAGCACCTCAGTGTCTTGTAGTGAAGGGCCCACAACTGAACTGAAAGTATTTGAGGTGTGGCCTCACCAGTGCTGAGTACAGGGGGACAATCCCTCCCCTCCTCCTGCTGGCCACACTATTGCTGATACAAGCCAGGATGTTGCTGGTCTTCTTGGCCACCTGGGCACACTGCGGGCTCAGATTCAGCCAGCTGTTGACCAACACCCCCAGGTCCTTTTCTGCTGGGCAGCTTTCCAGTCACTCTTCCCCAAGCCTGTAGCGTTGCGGGGGGTTGTTTTGACCCAGCTGCAGGAGCCAGCACTTGGTCTTGTTGAACCTCATACCACTGGCCTTGGCCCATCAATCCAGCCTGTCCAAGTCCCTCTGTAGAGCCTTCCTACCCTCAAGCAGAAAAACACTCCCATCCAAGATGACTTGGTGTCATCTGCAAACTTAATGAGGGTGCACTCAATCCCCTCACCCAGATCATTAAGATATTAGAGAACAGGTTCCAATACCAAGCTCTGGAGAAACACCACTTGTGACTGGCTGCCAACTGGATTGAACTCCCTTCACTACCACTCTTTGGGCCTGACCATCCAGCCATTTTTTTACCCAATGAAGCCATGAGCAGATGCTATCTGCACTGTGAGCTTTTCAGGTTGCCTTTCCAGTGGACTAAATGCCCCCTAGCCGTTGAAGAGTGCTGGGCATGTTTCTGGAACACATCTTCTGGTTTAGTTTCATCTGACAGGCAAGACCTCACTGCGCTGAGAACCAAAGCACAGTAAGTGGAAAGACCCACTTCAAAACTGCACTCCTGATCCAAAATAAAATGTGCTATAGACATACCCTAATGCACAGCTTTGCCTAGAGATTGATCATAAACAGTTTTTTACAGGGGATAACACTTTTCTGCTGTCCATTCTGCTGCACATGCTGCCTACACTAGTTGGCAATGGGGTTTCTCATCAGGTGACTGTGATAAAAACTCACTTCCCAGGCACAGCAGAGGGTGGTGGTTGCTGATGCCACATTACTTAGCACATGAGCAGAAACACTGAATAGTCGTCTTGCTTAATTGATAACTGACACAAATACAACCCCTTTCCTCAAGAGGTATAAAATACCCGCAGGTGTAGCTCCTCAGTCAAAGAACCACCTAGACTAATCTAGGGCTTACCTTTGACACCTGACCTATGTTATGGCATTTTGTAAAAATGCAGGCTTTAACAAAGCCCTGCCCATGGGGACTCACTGTCAGCTCTGGGAGCTGGGGGGCTTCAGGCTGTGGTGCAAGACGTTTACCCAGTTTCCTTGTAGCTAATTAGATCTGTTTGTCTTAGTGCTGAAAGAAGACTAGTTGAATGCAGAAGGGCCTGTTCATTGTAGGTGTGCTGGACAACACTATCCACAACACTCCACAGAGTTCCCTTTCACTTCCAGTAAAAATGCTGGTGTTTCCAAGGATGACTGCCCTGTTTATTGAAGTGTGAATATGTTTCATCCATGTACAAGATGGCAGTATGATGCAGGAAGAATGAAATGAGTGGTTAATAGCACTGCGGAGATTTAAAAACAGCCAGATGAGACAGGATCTGGTTTGCATTATCTTGGAAAGTTTATGAACGTTGGTGATGTTCTAAATAATTTTTGGAAGAAGATAAAACAATATTTAAAGAGGAAATCTCCAAAAGAGGCGGAAACTTAATATGTACAATGAAAACTCAATTTTATAGGGAAAATGTCTTTCTGACACTGAAAGAAGTACATGTTCTTTTTGTAGAAATTTGATTTCATGACTATCAAAACTGAAAGGACAAAAAAGCCAGACAAACAGTAGGATTTGTGAAAAGAAACTGTGAAAAGAAAGAAATCCTTACAATAAAACCGGGGAGTAATATGTAAAAATCAGTTATGACCACTTTATTTTTCTACTTCAATTATTCATAACTATCTTGAAGATTCTGGAGATCTCCACAAACTCTTTACACAGACTAAGCGAGTACAGTCTGCTGAAAACTACGCTGAGTTCACTGTGGCTTTGCTCAGGGACAGTTTCTGTGTATTAAAAAAAGTGCAAAGTCAGGAAAAGGTCTACAACTGAAGACTATTCTTTCCTGTTCCATCCTCCCTAGCCATGAACAGTTTGTTCGCCTCTTTGGTGCAGCTGATTTGAAGACTGTTATCATTTCCTCCCTCAGTTTTCTTTTCTGTAGACTAAACAACCCCAATTCCTTCAATCTTTCCACATGGGTCAAATATTAGAGCAGGCGTCATCTGGCTGTGTAATTTTTAGTTGAAATATTACCTTTATTCTTAAATGTGAGTAGAAGATACAGATAAGCACATTTTGTAATTTCTTGAGCTTTTTTCTTTTTTAAATTGATCAAGTGACATGAGGATATTGTGACAAAAATTAAGTAGCCCATTAAAAGAATATGTTCAAACTATCTTGTGTTTGTAATACAGTGCACACAGCACGTCTTGCATTTTAGAGCTAGCAGACGTGAGTTATTTTGGTGCTCGTTGTCTTATGAAGTAATCAAGCCTTTAAAAGAATAATTTGCTACTGTTTGACAGTCTTCGATTTAAGTAATAGTATATGTAATGAGGTGTTTCATTGCTTCTGATGGGCTCTTTACAATTTAAAATGGGTACAGAAGAGAGATATATTAAGCGTATAGCATCTGACAGATTTTGATTTCTAGTAGTACTAGCATTGGCAGCAATTCTAGCACTTCCTTTCAGCACTATGGCGTTTTAGCGAGCTATGATTTATTGTAGTGATATAGAAATATTTCATATCCAAATTGCTCTAGTATATCATGTTTTACAGGTAAAAAGAATTCTGGTCATGACATACGTAATAATAATGCTTTACGGTTCTATAGGCACTTCCATCCACGTTAACTGCTTGACACCTGCCAGGATAAAACTTGGAGTTAGCACTGTGTTCTGTAAGGCTGCTCTAACTGAGCTCTTGTTTTTATTTCCTCACTTTGAACTGGGTTTTTGATTCCAAACCTGAATCACTGAAAGTGTGACATCCTTCCTAGGCTTGATCTTTGTCCCTGTTGTTTCCCAATGCCATCGTATTCCTTGTCTTGGGTTTTTAATGTATCACTGGCAGAGTAAAGTCATATGTTTAAAGCCAAATTTAATCCCATAAACACGAAGAAATGACACCACATTGTCTTATACATTGTCTGAATTATGAAATGGTTAAAAGCTATAAAATATCAGGGCTATTGTGATTGCATATAATTCTAAGTGACCACAGTTAAAAAGTACAAATTAAGGTCCACAAATTATAAGTCATTATATATGACCTTCGTGAATAATGAAGAAAGAGGTTTATGGGGAGTTTTGTTTGTGGTTTTTTTGTCTTTTCCTTTATGTAACTTCAGAAAGATGGAGTGTATTATGTGTGCTGTCTCTTCTATTAAGTCACTTGTAAAATAGCTTAGACTTGTCCTGTCATCTAATGCACTTATGCAAAATAAATGTGTCCTATGCTCCGGATAAGTGTCTTCCTTTTGGTGATTAGTTTTTAAGCTTTTTAAATTTTGTATCCAAACACAATTTGAAGTGTCACCCTTTCCACTCTAATGGTCAAAGCATTTACTTAGGTGATACCAGCAACGTGTTTTCAAAATAGTGCAGCTGGAGCCAGAACCATTTTTGCTTTGAGCACATTTGTTTACACGATATCAGAGCTATTTGTAATTGCACATCTCACTGCAGTGAGCATTTAGCACATAGTCATTCATTTGAATTCTGTTTTTCATAACGTCTGCACTTGCATAAGATACCTTGGGAGAAAAGAAAAAAACTAGCAGCAAAGCCTAGCTGTAAGGAAGCGTACAGTCAGATTTCTTTGTTTTCAAGGAAAAAAGCTAAAACTTAGCTAAAAAAGCTAAAGCTTCATAGTATCTTTAAATTATGTGGTGTTCTTTCTTTCTCTGACGATTACCTACAATAAAGATTCTAGTTCTCCAAACACTTGTGCACATTCTCTGACTATGACTGTGGTCTCCCCTCCGTGGAACCACACACACCTAAAGGTTAGTACACAGGTGTTTGAAAAAGTATGCCTTTGTCAATAACTTTAGGTTCCAGTAATCGATGCTTCTAGCCTAATAATGCCCAGAGGTGCAAATCAGGATACACAGCCTGTGGTTCTGAGCCCTTAAGAGTAAAGAGGAGAGAATTCCTTCCTGAAAACCACAAATCAAAAGTTGAAAAAGTTATGAAACAACATCCTGTCACATGACTGTGGTAAATAATTCATCCAGCTTTGCTCTTTTCGTGTGAGATTTGTTATTTTGACGAATATTGTTGTTGGGGGTTTTTTTGATCTAGGGGAAGAAGACAATAGGAAGAGTGAAACAGAGAAGACTCATGAATTGTTTAGGAGGTAAATAGCAACTCATAAGTAACTCTCGAAAGACAACAAACATAGCCAGCATTGAGAGGGCATGTGAATGGGCTTGGTCCTCACCTACCAGATACCACAAAAGACTGCAGTAGTGAGGAGGAGAAGTGGGGCTTGCAGCTGTTTGAGAAGAAAGTGACAATGGGAACAGTTTTTCCTTTACGAGTCACAAAGAAAGGAGTCAGATGATTAGAGAGCCTTTATACGAAAAGTGATAATTCTAGGAAAGACCTAAGTACCTAGAACCAGGGAGAAGGCTGCTTCAAAGATGGTTTTAAATGGACAAAAATATGTTGGTGGATTGTTTCAAGATGGGTGAAAGGTGAGGATAAATGACATTTCTCTCTTCATCATACTCTGGAGCGTGCTGTGCTGACAGAAGTACAAAGTTAGCTTCATTAGTACAGGAAATATGGCTTAGAAGATACAGAGAAAACAAATATGTGTAATTTCAGTGTCCCTGAAGTTCAGAATTTTTATTACCATGCTGAAGGTAGTCTCTGATCTAGGACCACATCTATCTAGTAGGTTTCTAATCAGTAAGATGCAGTGTTACAGAATAGATGAAATAATTTCCTATTTTAGAGAGGGTACTATGTAAGAAAGATATCTGAAACTACCTACAAAGATTTGGGGCCAGTTCTTCACCTGTATGTTTCCTTTTAACTGTAAAAGAGATTTCACCCTTATGCATATGCAGCTCTTCACTTGCATATGACCCTATTTTTTGCATATTTTAGGTCATGATGAAAATATACTCTGAAGTAAAAAAAATATTTTATTGAAGCTTTATTATTCTTCCTGGACATGTTGCCAATCAGAGATCAAATTTCTAAGAAATACATCCATGATCCTTTGGCTATATGAAATGTTGTTGTATAAATTTTTGTACATTAAATGCATGCAGGACCTAAAGGAACTCTGCCAGCATTACATAAGGCCTCTAATGCTGCTTACGAGATGAGCACTAAATGCTCAGCTGTAGGCAAGTATATACAATTGGTGTTTTTCCTTAGTATCTTTTGTTTGAACAGTGTTACAGTCAGTCATACGTAAACTGCTGTAATCTTCCTTAAGAATTTCTATGTTGCAGTATCTAGATGTCTTGCTCTTGGGGAAAAAAAAAAAGCAGTATCCTGACTAGCATGGTACAATAACTCAACGTGTATTGACATTTTAGTGGTGTTTGTGTGGGTTTTGCAACATTCAAATGAATGCCGTTGAAGCTATTCTCTATTATATATGCTAAGTTGATTTTCTGTATTCTAAGTGATTTATTTTAAAAAATGCTCCTCTAGAGTGCTTTGTAAATTCTACGTTTTATGCCCAGTAACTTGTTACAGCAGTCACTTTTATATTTCATGATAGAGTTTTTTGCAGTGCTGCCAATGAATGGTAATGTGTGTTATTTTTGAGAAATGTATTCTAGATAATTAGGAAGTAATTCTCATTCTCAGTTTTGGAGAGCTGTACTGATGGCAGTGGGACCCTTCTGAGGTGGGCTCCTGTTGGCTGGATGCCAGGTGCCCCCCAAACTTCTCTATTGCTCCCTTCCTCAGCAGGACGGAGTGGGGAGAAAATAAGATGGAGAAAAAACTCACGGGTGAAGATAAAGACCATTTAACAAAGCAAAAGCAAAATCAAAGGCCATACATGGAAGGAAAGAAAAACAAAAGAATTGTTCTCTACTTCCCATCAGCAGGGGACGTCCAGCCACTTTCCAGGAAGCAGGGCTTCAGTACACATGCCAGTTGCTCTGCAAGAAAAATGTCATAATAATGTATGCCTCTCACTTCCTCCTCCTTTCTCTTAGCTTTATTGCTGAGCAGATGTGATATGGTATGGACTATCCCTTTTGTCAGTTTGGGTCCGCTGTCCTGGCTCTGTACCCTCCCAAGATCTTGCCCACCACCAGCCTACTGGGTGGGTGGGTGGGTGGGGGTTGTGTGGCCAGATGGGGAATGCTGGACAGGCAGCCTTGATGGTGTGGAAGCACTGCTCAACAGTAGTCAAAACACTGTGGTGTTACCAACACCTTTCTAGCTACCAATACAAAGCTTGGCGCTATGAGAGCTGCTATGGGGACAATTAACTCCATCTCAGACAGAACCTGTACACCTTTATATTTACGATATTCAGAGTTGCCTGAAGAATCTCAGCATTGTATTCCCATTATCAAAAGAGGAACCTAGAGGCCTGACATGAGAAACTGGGCATTTTATACACCTTGTTCACTTTTGGGAAAGGAGCTTTCAGACATTGGGGAACTTTTCATAACTTTTCTAGACTTCACATGGTTAAGCTAGTGGAAAAGAGTAGTGTTTTAAAGATTTTTGAAACGTGTCAGCAATCCCCCTAAGCCCTGAAGACTACACAAAGCATTTTAAAACAAGAACTTCTTACAAAATACATAGATATACATAATGCATGGAAATGTGATTGTCTGGAATGACAATTTGCTCATACTGCTGTCACTTCTCAGTATTTAATTCATCAGAAACTGATGCTGGTGACATGTTTTCCACTTGTCATTTGTGTGAAGCTATGAAGGAAGACTGCTAAGACTTAACTTTTAGTACATCGGCATTAAATGTTTTGCTAGTTTTCAGTTTCAGTTTATCATATGAAGCACTGTAACATGTCAGAAACAGTGGAAACAGTCTGGAAAATTTAAATTGGTCTGAATAAACAGAGCTGGTCTCTGAGCAACCTGATCTAATTGAAGATGTTCGTATTTATGGCAAGAGGTTGAACTAGATGATCTTTAAAGGTCCCTCACAACCAAAACCGTTCTATGGTTCTATGAAAAGGGATCAAATTTGTGACTGTGAGTAAAGGAACCTGGGATAAATAGCTCAAGGATCAGTTGTGTTAATATCACTTTACTGCGAAATGCTTTCAGAAATACGACTTTTATATGCTGAAATGCTTAGTGTAATTGTAATGCCATTGCAACTTCTGTTATTTCTTCAGTCCTTAGTTTGCTTATACTTTGCTGGTTGATGAGTTTTCTCTAGGTCTGAAAGCATACCTTAATTGCATAATGTTTTGGATGGCACATCTCACAGAGTTTTAGTTGACAAAGTAATGATTTGGATAGTGAAACAGGTTACGGAATCCCATTTATATTATTTAATCCATTAAATTCTAGATAATCCTTATTAGATGCCCAAATGACTTACATCAATTATTGTTTTTCAGATCAAAAGAGACTTTGGTGGATTAAATCAATTTCCACAAATGCTACCTAGAAACTGATTTATTTTTATGTCCATTTTTATGTATCTTAAACCATGGCCCTGATTTGTAGCAGAAGCAGCAGCAGAGTAGAAACAGAGCAGATGCTTCTCTGATTGTATCTAGGGATATGTCAATGGTATCCTTAGAAATAGAGAAATTTTGGCTTGGCAAGCTACTGGTGGCATTTTCCTCCTCATTAAAACATCAGATTGATAAAGTCCATGTACTGCTCTGTTCCAAAATGTGTAGGCTTCTTTAAACATTAGCATTCTTATGATTTCATTGGCACTGCAGGCTTCTGGGGAACTCACTTTTACAGATCCCTTCCTTCACATCTTTCCTTCCATCAACTTGACAAGTGAGAAAAAAGTCACCCCTAAGACTGCCAGTTGTGGCTGCTGCTGAAGGCAGGGGATTACAGTGAATACTTAAAATTCAATTCCAGGAAAGCTTTTTCCTTTTTGGGGCTATGCCCTGTCTCTCTCCCAGCTGACAGAAAAGCCAGCACTTTCTTAGGTTTAGCAATGTTCTCTGTCAAAATTCTCTAACTTCAGACAGCATAGCCAGGAAAGTGACAGTTTTATACATATCCCTTTGTAGAAGACCTTAGTAGTATTGTAAACCCAGAGTTTATTCACAACTGGTGTGCTCATACATTGCTATAAAAGCAGAGTGATACATCATGTGACATGCAAACTACTGTTTTCACACTTAGGACACCAATCTGTAAATTTGTACCAGAAAATCTTGAATGTGGAGGCAAAATTGGTTCTCATTTCATAAACACATTGACTATGTGTATTTTGTCTAACACGGCAAATGTTCCTCTAGAAGATAAACAATGTCATCCACAGCTGAAGTGTTGTCTTTTAATGACATGGTTCATAAATTATAATGTCATTAGGAAATTAGAAAAGCAAAATGAGTGTTTGAAATGTAAATTAGAACTTGGATCTTTTTTCTGCCTCTTTAGCATCAGTGTAAAATCCATTCTTACAGAGTGGCATTTGCCTCTGTCAAAGCAGGATAGTCAAGAGCACATGAAGACTGCGTTGGTGATGCCTTCCAGCAGGGGTGTCCTGGTTGGCTGACCTTCTCTTCTCTCTGTCTTCTGTCTGTGATGCTTCCCCAATAATTGCATTTTTTGTCTGAGTAGGATTTTTACATTTGGTAATGTAGGATTTTTACATTTGATAGTGTAGGATTTTTATGTTTGGCAGCCTGTAAGGATCGACTTCGCTAAGGACATTTTTCTTGTGAGATTAAAGAGTATCCATACATGGTCTTTTCTGCCAGAAGGTATGAGTGGTAGAAGAGACATTTCACCACTATGATTTGATTAAATTAAGCTTATCCATAGTTGTGTCTGAACCTCTTACCAATTCACAGATAGAGGCATGATTCATGCTTCTTCCTTCAGACCTAGAATAGGTCTGCATGACTACAGATATTATCACAAGATGTATTTCAGCAATGACCTGAATGAAAAAAATTGTCAAGTGTCCCAATCCTGATTTCTAGAGGAAATTAAAATGACCAGGGCTTTTGGATCAGTTTTTTAGAAAGAATTCCTCTGTGAAAGCTGGGACAGGAGCAGATCATCTGTGAGGGACAGGTAAGAACAGACACAAGTTCATACTGTGGTAAGCTGGGGTAAACATGAAGTCAAGCGTTCAGCTTCCCTTCCCTTCCCTTCCCTTCCCTTCCCTTCCCTTCCCTTCCCTTCCCTTCCCTTCCCTTCCCTTCCCTTCCCTTCCCTTCCCTTCCCTTCCCTTCCCTTCCCTTCCCTTCCCTTCCCTTCCCTTCCCTTCCTTCCCTTCCCTTCCCTTCCCTTCCCTTCCCTTCCCTTCCCTTCCCTTCCCTTCCCTTCCCTTCCCTTCCCTTCCCTTCCCTTCCCTTCCCTTCCCTTCCCTTCCCTTCCCTTCCCTTCCCTTCCCTTCCCGCACCTTCCCTTCCCGCACCTTCCCTTCCCTTCCCTTCCCTTCCCTTCCCTTCCCGCACCTTCCCGCACCTTCCCTTCCCTTCCCTTCCCTTCCCTTCCCTTCCCTTCCCTTCCCTTCCCTTCCCTTCCCTTCCCTTCCCTTCCCTTCCCTTCCCTTCCCTTCCCTTCCCTTCCCGCACCTTCCCTTCCCTTCCCTTCCCTTCCCTTCCCTTCCCTTCCCTTCCCTTCCCTTCCCTTCCCTTCCCTTCCCTTCCCTTCCCTTCCCTTCCCTTCCCTTCCCTTCCCTTCCCTTCCCTTCCCTTCCCTTCCCTTCCCTTCCCTTCCCTTCCCTTCCCGCACCTTTCCTTCCCTTTCCTTCCCTTCCCTTCCCTTCCCTTCCCTTCCCTTCCCTTCCCTTCCCTTCCCTTCCCTTCCCTTCCCTTCCCTTCCTTCCCTTCCCTTCCCTTCCCTTCCCTTCCCTTCCCTTCCCTTCCCTTCCCTTCCCTTCCCGCACCTTCCCGCACCTTCCCTTCCCTTCCCTTCCCTTCCCTTCCCTTCCCTTCCCTTCCCTTCCCTTCCCTTCCCTTCCCTTCCCTTCCCTTCCCTTCCCTTCCCTTCCCTTCCCTTCCCTTCCCTTCCCTTCCCGCACCTTCCCTTCCCGCACCTTCCCTTCCCGCACCTTCCCTTCCCTTCCCTTCCCTTCCCTTCCCGCACCTTCCCTTCCCGCACCTTCCCTTCCCGCACCTTCCCGCACCTTCCCTTCCCGCACCTTCCCGCACCTTCCCGCACCTTCCCGCACCTTCCCTTCCCACACCTTCCCTTCCCGCACCTTCCCTTCCCGCACCTTCCCTTCCCGCACCTTCCCGCACCTTCCCTTCCCGCACCTTCCCGCACCTTCCCTTCCCGCACCTTCCCTTCCCGCACCTTCCCTTCCCGCACCTTCCTGCACCTTCCCGCACCTTCCCGCACCTTCCCTTCCCACACCTTCCCACACCTTCCCGCACCTTCCCTTCCCACACCTTCCCACACCTTTCCGCACCTTCCCGCACCTTCCCTTCCCTCTGACTTTTTCAGATTTACAAGAAGTTTTAGCTCATCTGCCTGCACAATTGTTATCTTGTAAATACCAGCTCGTACAATACAGATATGAAGAACTGGATGGCCTGGGAAAGAATGAGGGGGGTCTGAACAGCTTGGGAAAACAGAGGGTGGAAGACAAAACAGAAGAGAAAAAGAAGGACTGAGCTTAGGCTGCATGTGTAATGACTATGCAAAAATACTAATCAGTTTTAAGAAATAGAATGAATATGTATGATTATTCTGGGAAAAATAATGAATAGGTATGTAATCGGGTGATATAAGCTTTGGTTGAGGCAGCATACGGTACGCACGTTAGGCGAAATTATCCCCCCTGCATCCAGCTCTGCGAATAAAGAAATGCCTGCTTCTTAATGCTATATGGGTGTTAAGGAGTTTCTTCTGATTTTCGGTAACACAGTGACTTTCCTCACTACCTCATTGCTACACAGGGATCAGTAGCTCAGTTGCAGGCCCCATCTATATTTTTCAAAAGTTATGGTTGGAAGGGTAAATGACAATATCTCACTGGAGCAGCTTCCAACAATACAATAACAACTGTGTCTCTGTCTTCCAGTGGATGCTGTTCTCTCTACTATAGAGACATCCGGATGCTGACAAGAAATCAAGTGCAACTAGCTCATCCTGAGTCACAGCAAGGTCAAAATCGTGCTGTGAGATAATGCTTTGACTACCTGTCTGAGAGACTGTTTCCAGCAGTATACAGACCTCTGTGTCACTATATGAAACCTTGGCATCCTGTCTAAAACTGGATAACCAGGTACTGTCAGTATCTACAAATGTCTTATTTAACATTTAGGTTGTCTGGCAACTTTGTCTTTCCCTGTTGGGCAAGGACCTGATAAAGCAAACAGTGAATTTCATTGAGATCTTGAACAAATCTCAGCTGCTTCAGTTGAAGTTGGCTGGCTGAGGCTGTTAGGAGCCCAGCAGTCACAGAGCTCCTATCCAGCTTTGCATCTACTTTTCCAACAGGAGCATCTTCAAAGTCATAAATTGTCTTCATGAGTTGAATGAGGTAGAAGGCAGTTGTCCTTCCCTAAACCTGTGCTTTTGTCACTTACTAATGTTGCCTTTCTGTATCTACTTAGCAGTAATGTCAGCAAAACAAGCAAATTTAATAGAAAGTATAATTTCAAAGGATCTTCCCAGGCACTGAAAGCTACAGAAGCTAAAATGATGCCTTGGAGGGGGAAAAAAAATAGCAAGCTTCTGGAATTAGTAATCACAGCTGCTGTCAGTAACATCATGTGGTGTCGGTAATATTATCCCAGTAATGTTTATAAGAATGAGCACATGCTCAGAATTCTGAATGAATAGTTGAAATCAGTTAAATTACTTGCTTCACTCTAGAATTGTAGTCCACTAACCTGTTGCAAATTATCTGTATTTTGTTTTCTGAATAACAGATATGTTGACAAGGCATTGTATTTCAGAATTATTCAGAATGGTTTTTTAACAGAACTCTGGGCTTCCCAAGGAAGTGTTTTTCAGAATTGGTTTGGAAAGGGAAGAAGAGGTCATTTAGATACTCCGGTGTCTCTCCAAAGAATGCAGCTATAGTTCCCTTCTCAGGGAACTGAGAAATTATCGTATATGATTATAGATAGCTATACATCATGAGCTGTTTTCTGTTTTATTAGGAAAATTATCCCTACAAACTTTAAAGGGAAGCAGACCCTAGGTTTTGGGGTAAACATGCCAGTCCTGGAACAGGAGAAATGAGTATAATCCATGTACAAGGGTTCTGTGACTGAGGAGCAGGAAAAAAGATTCACACATTGTCACGATCATCTCTGTCCTAGACCCAGCTACTTGTAAAAGCTCAGAGGTGGCAGTGACAGTTCCATTTCTCTCTAACAAATATTGGCAGTTGAAGAGAGTTGGTATTTTGAGGATTTGGCTTTCAAAACAGCCTCAGAATTTTACATACCGGCCTGGAAAGAATTTTACATACCATCTGCAAGAAACTGTGAAAGAAATTGTAAAAAAAAAAAGTGTAGCCAGAAAATGCTCATGAACATAGGGTGAGTGGGCTAACAGAAGTGGTGAATGCCTGGCCTGACTTCTAGTGTCATCAAAGCTGCCACTGACTTCAGGAGGTTTTAAATCAGGAGTACAAGTCTGGTGTCAAGAGCTGCATGGCGACATAGTTCAGACTAGTATCACCACATCACCAGGAAACACTGTGTTCAACTACATTAAATGTTTTCTACTTGGAGCCTACACACCACTTTTAGTCCCATCCCATGATCAGTGTGGTAAATTCAATGACTTGGAGAACAGACTTCCTCTAGTTTATCCTGGAAATAAGGGTATAATTATGAGGAGAATAATTAGTGAAAAGACAAGCAGTTCATGTTTATTTTGTATGCCTTTAATCCACCAAGAGATCCCAACAGCATAAAAAGAAAAAGATAGGTTGAAGAAAATAATAAGAACAAGGACAAATTACACTCAGAAATACATATTTTTAGTCCTGCCTTCTGTTTTGTTTTTTACTTGAAGGCAAAATAAAAGTGTTTTTAAAGTATCCCAGTGACAATACATAACCCTAGTGGCTACTACCATTGACTCTGAAAGGAGTAAAGGTCAGAAGGGATGACATAAAATTAAGTCTCTATTCAAATTCTAGTTGTTAGGATACAACTGAGGCACTTTGTTTTAGGAAGAAACAGGTTCAAAAAGTTTCAAGGATGAATATGCTTTTTATTTTCAAGAGTTATTGGTATGAATTGTGTAGGCATAACCTTTCTCTTTTTTTTTTGGTGAGTGTAGTTATAGATTGTGTATTTTCATTATTTTAATTTTTATTTAATTCCATTTTTCTGCCTTGGTTCAACCACATAGGAAACAGGAGTAGCAATTCTGGACTTTAAGAGAAATGTGGAGAACTAGGGAGAAATCACTTTGATTAGACTGGAATACTCTTTGAAGACCAAAGGATTTTTTTCTGCAGAAGGACTGAAGTAAATGTTTCAGAAGCTGCCAGTCAAGAGACACCTAATATCTTGTAATACATCTATCTTGCTCCTGTCTCAGCATGGCAGAACTGTAGCCTGAGAGGTGAGTACTGTAGATAGGGAACTGGTTTTGGGGTTCATCTGCTTTTACTGATCCCCTTTTCCCTTCCTGAATGTAATGTCTAGGGGCCAAGAACCATGATTATTTGGCAAGACGAGTTCCCCAAAATTTTCATGGTTTCATCAGCCCAACACGTAACTTTAACATATCTGCAATTATGAGGCTGTCATTGTGGCATTACATCCAAAGGTCATCAAAGGAGCATTTCCTATTGAATTTCAGGGGAAGGGAGCATTTCCTATTCCTATTTCAGGGGAATAGACCTTAGATCAAGACTTTTTGTGTTTACTCATAATTACTGAGAAAACTTCTCAGCAGAAGACCTCTGCAGTGGATAGAATTGGAGAGGAGAAGGTAACAAGTCTGAGTACTCACTCACTAAGGATAATAGTAGCCCCCCCATTTTACATTAGGGTCCTGCATGTGACTGTCCATTATTGAGGATTAGACAATGAATAACATTGGTGAGAAGATTATCCTCTTTCTCTGTAACTGGAGCTACACATTATTTTTTGTTGTTTCATAGTCTACATTCCGTAATCTACTTTTCTTCAAAGCCTTTTCCCCAGCCACTGTAAAGGGGAACTGCTACATGTGTGAGAACCAGAGATGGAACAGAACCTAGCACATAGCCCATGAGATGCTACTATCAGCGAGAAGTCTGACTGTGGGGAGGCAGAGTCTGTGATACATAAAAAGCAGCCTGTGGTATAAAGAAACCAAACTGATGGGAGTCCTTATGGGTGCAACAGGTCAAGTTACATTCAGAAACTTTATTTATTGCACTGTGAAGATACCTTTTATGTTGCATCTAATCTGACTTAATTGTGAGCTGTTGCCAAAAAGAGGTGATCCCATTCTTTCTTCTGTCTTCCTGTGCGTTGCAAGTGACAAGCTCTATCCAGTCCTTTATGTCATACGAAATAATCATACAGCTATGCAGTGAGTCAGATAAACCTGCTGATCTGACAAAGAACGTAACTTTTTTTTTTCGTAAATTAGTTATCTGATGGATCAGTGAACCAGAACAGCTCACTTTAAAGCCTCATAATTATTAGATCCAGTTTTACCCTGGTGAGGGAAAGATGGAGAGTAGGGATACTGAGAGAAGCCTGCTGTTATATAAGATTAAACAGGATGTCTAGATGCACCCTAAGAAATAGCAGGTAGCTGTCTAGAAGAAGAACTAAGGTTCTAGGATCTCAGAGTCTATCGGACCTTTCAGTACCTATTTCCTCTCCACTCAACAGATATGCAAATACATCCATCCTATGAGATATTCAAAAGCCGCCTGGCCATGGTTCTGGGCAACCTGCTCTAGGTGTCACTGTTTGAGCAGGGGGTTGAACCAGATGATCTCCAGCTGTCTCTTCCAACCTCAAGTGTTTCATGATTCTGTTGACCTCATGTTTTTACGGATTGTTTGAACTTCTTTCACTAACTGCTTACAACGCTTTCTGATGATAAAATACACAGTAATATGATTTCCAATGTGTCCAACTGTTCAGTATGATTCATCCACAAGAAGAAATACCAGAATTACTGCCATATGCACTCTGTCTTTAATGTTACAAAAATAAACACTGAAGCCATTGAGGGTGAACCGAATTGCTCAGTTTCCTAAAATAGAACAAACAGCAACATATTATCCTTTTCTTCATGGTACAGAAGTAACTCAAGAATTCTCTGCTAGTAATTAATATGGAAAAGGCGTAAGAGAAACAAGGCAAAACCTATATGAATGTGGAGGCAATTTAGGAAAGATTTTGCAATATGTAGTTAAACCCCCAAATCTTAAATGTCCCGTTCTCTGAGTTAGCTCCAAGAACAACATTGTACTCTGTGATCTAGCTGCCACGAATAGGACTTTCAGTAACTTTACCAAAGGCTCTATTCATCAAATTTAAGGGCAAGTCAAAGGAGATAGATTCAGTTCTGCACCACTTTCCACTGAATTACTTTCCATTATGAAATTCATTAAATAAACAGTAAGAATGCTGCAGCACTGTGGCTACTACCAGTTGCAGTTGGATAAGACCACCGCACAGTTTTTCTCAGGCTTTTAGGTGAAGCTGTGGTCTTTGTGCTCCATCCTCTCTAGATGAATGTCACTAGTTCATCATGAATTATTATTGCGTGTACACACAACATACTTCATACTACAGGCAGATGAAAAATATCTAGGACTTTTGGATCTTGCCTCCCAAAGTCGTGCCTGTTGTGACAAATAGACACTGTCACTGTGTTGGAACAATTTTTGGTATGTCTTACAAGGGTGCGTGGATTGTTGTTAGATTTGTTTTCCAGGTTGAAGCTTTCTGATTATTTCAATAGCATAATAGAAATAGGGCTGTAGTTGATGCACAGAATCAAAATGACTGCCAATGTTACAGGATGTACAGTATCCTCTGACAGAACAAAATTCCTCTGCAGAACATGCCTCCAAGGCCTTCTGTAGTCTAAATGAAATCATCTGTCTTTGTGGGACCTCCTGAAAGATCAGTTGAAACCATGACCTGTTTGGGACAGACACATCATAGAAGATGCAGACATGGAATAAAGCAAATCCATTTTCCTGTGTTGTCGATCTTACTGACAACAGTCCTACTCATCCCTTTTATCTTTAAAGTTTAACACTTTGCTAACATCAGTTAAGCAAATTTTGAGACAGCTCACTTGAAGGAAAACAATATAAATAAAGCTGTTCTGACATAGGTTGTCACCTCAGAAGTGCCAGAGGTGTGGACAGTGTTTTATAAAGACATCTGTTCTTCAGCTGCTGGGAATGAAATGTGACAGTGCAATCTCTGCGGTTGGCTGTAAAAGGCAGAGAGGCAGTGGAAGTGGGAGATTCCAGTGTCCTAGTTCTGGTTTGTTATAGTTATGTTTGTGTCTTGGGACAAATAACAAAAGCTCACTGAATACTGCACATAAGTTTAACTGTTCACATGAAGTTTGTTCCATTGATTTCACAGAATGTATTTTTATGTATGAAGCCTAAACCCATACTAATTCCATGTAGGATCAAGACCTGTCTCTTTCACTGACTTAGTTTCTATCTAACATCTGCTATGTTAGTGATATTGATGAGAGGCTTTGTAGTTAAATATTGTGAAGCAGGTGCTAATTGCCACTACTTCTTTTAACTTGTTCCTACCATTTATCCTTGGCCAAATTAAAAACCAAACTTAATGGAATAAAGCCTGAGTAAAACTTAAATAAGGTATGTGATACCTTACCTTTCTATTAATTTTTAAATGAATGTAATTGTCTGCCAGATAAAAGCATCTTCCTGTTATACTGCTGATTGCTTCAGGAAGTTCCAGATTTTCTCCAAAATAAATAATAGCTGAACCACCCTCATAATGTCCTAAAGGGACCACTTCTGTAGACTTCTTTTTGGCAGATGTACTCAAAAGTGAATGTTCTGGGCTGCAAGTTAAATACTGTTTGAGGACTTCTTGACTGCATGTGCACTTACAAGTTTGGACCATATAAATGTGTACAGAGATGTTTTGAAACAAGCCAGGTCTGCTTATTATTCCAACTTAATTGCTGAATGGGCAGACTGCCCTACTCTCTTGTAACTTTTTTTTGCGGGGAAGCTGACTAATCTGGCTCTTCCTTCATCAACAGAACTTTGTGAACTGTTCATATCCCACTTTGAGAACAAAACTAAGATCATTGTGAGTCAGCTGCCCTCTGACAAAGCTGCCAACACTAACAATTCTGTAATTCCAAATCTTAAGCCTGTCACAATTCTCAAGCTACAAATACTTTTGGCATTTTATGCTCCAGCACCTCAGGGCACTGTTATGTTTTGCCAAATCTTTGGTCTAAACGGTTTCAGTTTTTCTTGATTCTCTAATCCCTCTGGGTTCTCACATTGTTAATCTTTCTTTGATGGTGGAGAGCTTCTTAATAATGCCACAAAGTAAAACAATTATCAGTCCAGTTTTTAAGAAAGAAAATCTGTTACCAATAGAAGATCCAGCATGTTGCCATCTAATACTCAATCATCATTCTTTTTTTTATTATTTTAGTGATTGTAACATATTGCAAATGTGGCAATATCTTTCAAAGAAGGTCTCTTGGCTTCCTCTCAGGCTGGACCCTGTCCTCTGCACTGTGAAACAATATTCTTAAGAGTTTATTTTTGATCTTCATACCCTGACTGATGATGAATTTTTTTGCTGCTGCCGCTTGACCTCTCTATTTCCTTTGGCATTATTTTGATCGTAATAGAATATTAGGTCTCTTGGCAACCCAGATTGATTTAGCTCTTGTTTTCATTGAGATCTATTATGCGCATAGTCATTCTGCCTTTCTCTTTCTGTCCCCCTTTCTCTCGCATATATTCACAGGCACACACACTCAAGAGTATATTGTACATAGCATAGCACAAAGCAGACAGGCAGAGATGGTCTCCTGGACAATCTTTAGGTTTATTCACTGTAATTTAATTAATAGATATAACACCTAGCATGTACACCATTTTTCCTGAGAAGAAATTAATACTTTTGACAAAGATGCGTATGAATTGGTGTCTCTGTAGAGATGCAGTATAGCAGACACTGTTTGTAGGGAAGTTTGCCAGTCACAGTATTGGGGAGAGTAGCTAGCCTGGGAACAGAAACCAAGCCATGAGCAGATAGTGACATGAAGAAAGGGGTATCATTACTGAATTCTCATGTGTTTTCAGCCACCTTGTCTCAACGTATTTATACGACATAGTTTGTGCACACTATCTGGGATATAAACAAATTTAGGTCCTGGGTCTTCTAGTCTCTGTCTGTCTCAGTACAAATCTTGCATGTTGTTTGTGAAACGTTCGTTTCCAGGCAATTTTATGTGTACAGCACTGACAATTAAGTATTATTCTGTCCAGATGTAATTTAATGCTATACAGTCTAGCGGGTCTACTTAGTTATTCAGGTGTTCGATCACTTCATTTCACAGTGCAGTGTCTACTAGCACTGGTCTTTTGCTCAGCTTTCCCTGAGATGAAAAACAAAGACGTATGAAGCTAAATCACTAGTCATTGGTTCCGGAAAGGAGTTGCACCTAGTTTCCTTGTTTGCATTCTTTGTTGATGCTGAAGGTGTTCCTGCCTCATAAATCAAATGCTCTTTTTTACCAACTCTTATCTTTCAGACAACTAATGTATGTTATTCTCAGCCTTTTTTTATTACATTTAGTATTTTTTTGTGTTTCTTGAAAAGACTGCCAAAATGCTGGTTCATTCTTCTTTGTATATTATATTATTTTAAATGTTTTATATAGTTAAGTCTTTTTAATGTCAACATGTATTCTCCAGAATGTTTTGAAATTATCTGGGATATTTCAGTAAGTGATCTGACTTTCCTCAAGTAGAAAGTGAAATCTTAAAAGGTTAGAAGAATGAAATCTTAATTCCGTTCTTCTTGGGTCATTGTTTCCAAGATTTGCAAGAATATATGAAATATTATGGGTGTATTTAATCAAAAATATATTTTAGATGAGTCCAGTAATCAAGCACTCAAGGTATCAAATACTAGTGATTTTTTTCAACAGACTTTAGGTGGGAAAATTCTTAAAATATGGCTATTAAGTGGCATAATTAATGTTTTTCATTGTCTCTTAGATTTTCTGTACTGCATTTGTTCTTTGAGGGGCTTCAGTGCAGCCAGTTCTGAAAAACAGACCTGTGTTCTAATAGTAAAGCTGCTTTTTTTTCAGATTGCACCATATCACAGATAATAAAAATATTAACTAATAAATCTGCTTATCTTACATAAATGGAAAAGTATCTAGCTCATTCTCCCACGGTTGTGTTAATTCTATACAACTACCAAAAATTAAAAGTGGTAAAAAATATATGTTAATCACAAAATAAAGAGAAGAAGGAAAAGCACCTATGACTTAATACAGACCAGGAGTAAGGCTGTTGGAAGGTGCCATTTTTATATAGTCACTTTGCTGACCACAGTCACACTTTGATTTAAAACAGATACAATTCTACCAATCTTTGGTGTAAAAGCCCTAAGAACTTTTTTCAGTACAGTGTAAACTTCCCATTGAATAAGGTGAAATTAAGTATAGTTAACAATAATAACTTTTTTAATATGGTAACTTCCACATGTTTATTCAAGCTAGTAGGTGACTACGTTTAACTAACTAGTCTTTTCCTCAGGTGTATTCCTTAGTCTTTTGGCAAGGGAAAATATGTTCCAAAATTCTATTGAATACTAAACCAGATCTAATAAATCAGTACCATACTCTGTTTTACACAGAGTTTATTCCTTCTGACTAGACCCCTATTGATTTGCAATCTACTTGGTAGGATACAAAAGTAACATATTACACAGTCATGGGATTAATTTCCAAAATTCTGTATGTGTCCATATGTGCAGATTTTAATAGAAACGAATGGAGATAAGTGTTCTGTGACTCAAGTTCTAATTGTACTCAAGGAACTCTCTATGGCCTACGCACACATCAGCATACCATTTTCCTTTCTGGAACACTCTCATTTATAAAGATATTACAGGAAATAGCCATTGAGCGCACTCCATGGAAGATACACTCTGAAAACTGTGTCTTTGAATGTTGTCTTGTTAAAAGCCTAAAAAGTTGATGTGAAAAACCTGAATTCTCCTGCTGAACCTCAAGAGGTTCTCAGGTTATTCTGCATTCAGTCTGTGAACGTTATCACCCTTTGTACTTGATTAGGCAAAGGTAAAAAGAAGTAATAATGATTCTGTCATTTCTTCAGGTCATTTGGTTTTAGCTGAGGAATCATTTTCCCTCCAATTCACTATTTAAGAGAATTACTATAGTCTTTAGACATGGCATATAAAAATTATGCTTCCTGCTTTTGGCTAAAGGATGTGATCAAAGCATGCAAATTTTCAGTATATTCCAGCAATAGTAAGATGGACGATAAGTGCTTGATTTGAAAATGGAAGCTTTGTACTCTGAGTGCCTGATAGTGTTTATTATAGCACTTGTCCTGCTGAAATCAGTGGGACTTGGGATGTGCTGATGGCATCAAAATTTGCCCGTTCTTATTCTTTCTTGCTTAAAAAAGACTTAAATAAAAAAGAAGAAATGTTATAGTAAGTGAACTTCTCAAAATGCATGTTTTGTCATTTCTTAACATACTTCTTCCCTTCCTTCTAGCACTATTATTTTTGCTACAGAACTATTTATGTAATAATAAATGAAATGCTGTAATATAACATTTCTTTACTGTCTATACTACTTACATTGTTCTGCGTGCACTGAAGGGAGTCTAATGTTGCAGTTCTGCATTAAATCTGTAAAAGCTTTGTTTTGCAGCTTTACAGCCTGGAAGAACTAAGAGGTGCTCAGAAAAACATAATCTGGTTTGGGTTCGGTTGGTTTTGTTTTGTTTTTTTTTCTGTACACTACTTCTATTTCTTTACTTTTCCTAATGCTTGTTTCTGAAAGAAGTGTCTGTGGGCTCCCTCGCTAGCTACTTAGCACTTCTGCCTCTGCTCTTCTGTGATTTTTTTTCACAAATCTGAAGAACTCTCAGGAAGTTCCACCAAGAGCAAGACTGCATGGTGGACAACCAAATTAACAGTCAAAATGGCAGAAAGAATACATTTTGAAAGGTACATGCCAGGGTTACTTAGAGAAACGGAAGTTTAACAGAGCAGAAGAGTGAGATCGAGAGTGCACCTGCCTCGCCTCCTTGACCTGTGACTAGAATCTGCTGTTGAGGAACAGAAAGGACAGCAACCTGGCAGCAGTGGAGGTAAACTTAATTTCTTGCTAGAATCAGACTGAACTTTTAAAATGTTTAATTTAGATGGCTAGGACAGGTTGTGGTTTAGATTAAGTTGGATTTATGTGATGAGTCCGTTTGTTTCATCTCTATAATGAAGTTCACTTGTACCCTAAGTGATTAAATAGTATAAGCTAAGTCACTGTTAATGTTTTTGTTATCAGAGTGGTTTAAGGCGTTTTATCTTAAGTAGTGCCATTGTATTGAAGCATCCGGCATGTTTTAATAATCCATGTACGTGCAGAATAGACAGGAAATTATTCTGAAATGTAGAAGATTTTGGATGTCAGAGGACATTATGTTAATTGACTTGCCTGGCATTCATCAAAAGTCTGTTCTAACAGAGAAATTCGTTATTTCAAATCAAAAGTACTGATAATATTCCAGAATGTTATGAATCCATTTCAGAGAAATAGGACAGTAATCTATCCATATTTAAGAAGTGTAATTGGGGTTTGTATATCTGAAAAGAAGCAACACAAGTAATGGTTAATTTGACTTTTGGAAAAAACTCTATTGAACTGCATATACTGCTTGTCATTTAAGTTTGTAGTCATACACTACATTGGCAACACGACTTTGACTTTTTCAATATTCTTTGGAAACACAGATGTAATAGGTTGAAAATATTAACTTTTGGACAATTCAAAATCATAAAGGCTCTAGTGTAAACAATAGTCCCTACCAGGAGCTTTACAATAAAAGAGTAAATGGATTTATATGACTAATAAGCCCAAAATAAGGTAGCAATAAAGACAAATTTTCAAGTTTAACACTCAGCACATTCTGTTCAGCAGATCTTTTGTTAGAGAAAGAATTCTTAAATTTATCCCAAATGCCATTCTGGTAGAGTGGTAGAGGTCATTTGGCAAGTTCCTCCTGAAGCCATCTTCTCTAAGTGGCACAGGCTGTGTATATCAGAGCCTTCAGTATCACACAAAGAGCAATCACTGAGAATTTTTTCTCAGTGTAGCTGGATGTATGAAGAAATTACCAACTACAGTTTATTTTTATCACCTGACAGCTAAAAATTACAGCATGTTTAGCCAGCACAACGAAGAATGTTGGAGGTCCCTTCCAGTCAGCACAAGACTTAAATTAACCTATCTCTGAGGGTGTTTTGCATTAGTCTGGGGCTGATACAGACTTAATAAGGATGTGATTCCTTTTCCTACTTCTATCCGAAGAGTGTAAGCTTTGGAAAAAGTGTGATAAGTTATTTTAAAACCATAGCTTATTACGCTGTAAGAACAAATTCCAAAGTGAAAGTATAATACTGTGGTTAGGTTACCAAAATATGAAACACCTGTACCTTACTACTTGGATGTGGTCCTATAAATGTCCTGTATAAAGAGTTGAATCTGTTTTAGAGTGCACTTGCTCATGCTATGAATTAAATAACCAAAGTAAAAGCACATCAGAAAATCAAATTCCATAGTTTGGAAACTCTAAGACTTTCTGAGGTTTGCAACCGTCCAAAACCTGGGCTGTTGTGAAGGTATGAACAGAGTGTCTTAAGATATCTGTAGTGGACTTCTCTCACTGGAACAAAGGCAACGATGCCAATCTTTTTGGGATTCAGTGGAAGGAGATATCCCATACATATTGCTAGAGGAACTGTTTGCTTACCACAAGTGGAGTGTGGGAGGAACAACATTCCAAGGTTTGCTCTTGGCTTTGGGAAAGAACTGAAGTCTTGTGATCACATCAGTGTCTGCAAGGAATGAATCATGTGTATAAATTTGACACTCTTGCCAGTGAATATGGTTTAGCCAGCATCTCTGATACGTGAGATATGTCTAAAGTGGTTGTCAAGCAGAAGCTTAAATTTGTGTTCATGCTGTTTCACCCAGTCCATCCACATGGAGCAGCAGTGAATGCCATCTGAGTCCTCGCATTCTGATCTAGTTCCCTCTAGCCCTTGTAGCCACAAGTTTCTTCTGTGGACGGTTTGCACAGCAGGGGCACTGATGTCCAGTGTCTGTGTCTCAGCTGATTTCCTGCATGGTTTGTTGTCAGGAAGTCAGATGGAGATTTATAGCTTGTTGTTTGATTCTTAGTCCTTCGTTTTCCTCAATGGTTATCCCAAAGTAGCAGCACAGGCATTACCTTATCCCAGTTGCTATAGGCTGCCTCCCGTTTCTTTTGTCCTTCCGTTGTATCTATATATACCATAATGGGGTGGTTGGCATCAGTTTTTCTACTTTTTCTTCATGCAAAATCATGTTCCAATAAATTACCTGTGTTTGCCTTTCTTTCAAGAATCAGAAATTGCTACAAGCAATGTGCTTAATATCTTGGAGGATTCTCAGTTTCATCTAGTCAATATTTTCTTAAGTTTATGAAATAAAACTGGCCATTACATTTTGGTCTAGTGGAACCTTTCCCTGTGGTTATCAGTGACTACTGGAGATGTTTTGATTTCCTCTGTTCTGTGTGGGGTATGCACTTTTTAAGGTCCCCTGGCCATTTTCATTTGACCAATTCCTTTTCCAATGCAGAGGCCCATAGCATCCCTTGTCTTTCCATTTCTTTACCTATGGTACATTGTATTCTTGAGATTTTTGTTTTGTTTTTGTTTTGTTTTGCTTTTGTCTTTTCTACTAAAAGTCTCAAGTTTTTAAAAGGGTATTTTGGAGGGAAACAGGATAGGGGCGGCCTCTTACAACATACAGTAGAAAGAAGGAATTTAATTTTTAACTTTTTTGGACTTAACAGCTATTCCACAGTTGCCTGCAATGGTAGTGTACTGAACTCTGTGGCCAAAGTGGTTTTTTCCAGTCTACACTTTCTCTCTCTCCTTTCTAAACCCAAGAATCAGTAGGCATTGCCAGGGTAGAAGAACACGTCACTATTCATCCAGAAGTTGAATAGCTCACAAAACTCTGACCTATCTCTAAGAGCTTTGGGTTTTAGGGTTGTCTTTTTTAAATGTCTGTTCAGCTGGATGGAGGCTAAGCTACCTGTGACAGGATGCAGAGAGCTTACTGGTTTTCTCCAAAGAAGGACGTTTGCTCCCAATATAGGTTTAGCATGGACGAACAAGGTGAAAAGCCAGTTGGTTTAACTATGTCATTCATTCTTTGAGCAGCTGTATTTCTGGATTCAGGTCTGGACTTCAGTTGCCATGAACCCATAGTTCTACATAACATTATGGGAAGTACTTAACAACGTAAAGAACCAAAATGTTTGTCTGGTAAAACATCAGAAATTGAACTAAAGTGACTGTTGTGGAGTGGCAAGAACTCTCCTCTAGTTACTCGTTTCAGCTGTTGAGTTAGATATTCCTCCTTGAGAGTTCATCTTTATATGCTGTTCAGTTTTATTCATTAACCTAGTAAACTCCTTTGGTTGTGAGGTGCTATTTATTGATGTGGTCGTAGCAAACCAAAGTTTTCTGCTTGGTGCCAAAGCTGTGACCAGACGTTTTTCACAGTAGGCACAGTACAAAACACCCATCTCTTCCAAAAGAGCTACTACCCTCTTCACGTCCTTCTCTACACATGGAAGTTCACTAAAACAGCTACACCCAAATAATGATATGAGAATGAATACTTGTGTTCCAGAATTTGGCTTACTGAAATAAGTCCCACATATGGGCTTATTGCAAGCAAAAAAATAATCTACGGGATGTAGTGCAGCAAAAAATGAAGAATATTAACAGAACAGGTATTTCAGACATGTTCTTGCAGCCTTTTACCATGGTACACTAGGCAAAGACACAGTCCCTGCTTTGAACTTTTGTCCCCTGGGGCTGTTAGTCTTTTCCGTTCCTCATCAACAGATCATTGGTGATTTATGAAGGAAAAACAAAACAAAACAAAACCCCCCAAAACTACCAGAGTGCAGGCCTAGAAAAATCTGTTACAAAAGTGTATGTTGTGAAAAAGCAGTTAAGTATGAAACATAAAGTGTGGGGTTTTCTGGTTTTTTTCTGTTACAAAACATTGAGTCATGATTATGACACTAAGCCAAAGCTGAAAAAGAACACCATAATTTCCATTTATTTCTACAAACATTACAGTAAAACCATGGCATTCGCCTGACAATACTAACCATTGAAATGCTACTATTCTTGAGTTTTGTCCAGACCTTATCATTCTCATGTCACATGCAAACGATCGCATTTAATAGATTCCATATTTATGAGAACTATTTTTAGGTAAAGTACAGGAAAACTCTCTAGACTACGTTTTACTGTTTGAAGTAGCCATAGTGTTGCTTAAGCATTCAAAACGTTGAGTCGCTTCATCTTGGAAAGCTTGATACCAGCGTCTGTAAAGGAGTCTGGCCTTTCAGAGTGCTCCCGTACACCATTTCTGAAACTATGGTGAATGAAACACATGTAAGAAGATGCACTTAGTCGTGCAAGAATTAAAAAAAATCAGAAAAGCTGTGCTTAAGGATGTCAAATGTGCTTAAAGTATTCTGCCTATTAATCTTTTTATCACCCAGAGAATGGATTTTCAATTGTATAATCCTATCTGGAAAACTGTCTTAATATACTGCATTATAGATTAAACTGTGTCTTTCGTTTAAGAAAAAAAGGGAAAAAAAAAAGCTGGAAGACAAAACCTGTATTTCAATAGTTAATTTAATTCTCAATTAATCGAGAATACTTTCAGATGGGCTGTGCATTGAAATGAACCCAAATTTTTTGTGTTTAAATTCAACTTTAATTGTACTCTGACTTGATTTATTTTTACTTGGTCTTTACAACTGAGTAATTCCTCTTCTTATCCCATTTGCAGAGTGCCTTGCTTGGAGCAGTTTGTTTTGTTGATGGACATAAATACTGGAATCTGCCTGTGAGGGGGATTTGGTGGCTCAAGGAATTTTTAATGGACTATAGAGAGCATTTCACCTCAAGGGTCTCTAGTTCACAGTATCAGTTCAATAGTGGCAGAAAGTCATTATGCATCTGGCTGGCATCTGCTTGGTGGCCACTGCCAAGTCATTTAATAATCTCAGTCCCGTTCCACGTGGCCATGTGCTTTCTGTTCTCCCCAAAGCAGTGGCCTGCAGCAGACCTCCTCGGCCACTCTCCTGCTACCTACGCCCAAGGAAGGATCCCAGTCCCACTTTCTGAGCGACTCCTTCATCCTCCAGACACCCCAGAACGGGCTCAGCCAGAGGCCAGCACTTCCCAGGATCCGCCTCACATCGACACCTCCAGAGAAGGGGCGCCAGGGGCGCCAGCTGCCTCACACCGGGGCAGCCCCGAGCTGCCCCTCTCGAGACCCCCGCACTGCCATCCCGCGGGGAAGGGCTCGGGGGAGGCGGGGTGGGCTGTGCGGAGAGCCTCGCAGCGGCGGCGCCGGCAGCGCGCCCCGAACCCGCGGCGCCCCCGTCCCAGCCTCGCCCCGCCGGCGGGGGCACGGGCGCCCTCTGGGGTCCTCCCGGGCGCCGCGGCGGGGCCCGGTGCTCACCCGCGGCCGGCGGGGCGCTTGTGGGCCGGCCCCGGCCCTGCGGCCGCGGCTCCTCCTGCAGGGGTCTCACCTTCCTCCCGCCGGTCGTTCCCCACGGGGGACAACGGCCCGAGCGCCAGCCGCGCCGGGGGGTGCCTCCGGAGCGCGTTCCTTCACCTGTCAGCGCCGTCCGCAGGGGGAACCCGCGGGCGGCGGGAGCGCGCCGGGTGCCCGGGGCGCGGAGGTTGCTCAGCACGCCGCCGTCCGCAGGTCCGGGCTTTAGGGAGCAGCATCTCTTTCCTCTCTGTCCTGACCCGTGGTGTTTGCCACCGTCGGCCCGACGCAGCCCTTTCTGCTCCACAGCCCGACCCTCGGGGCGTGCTGGCAGTGAGGGGCGGGCGTGCGGGAAACAGCTTTTTTTTTGTCAATTTTACCCACTCTTGCCACGCTTTGGTTGCTTTCTAATTTCGGGGAGGAGGAAGGGCAGTGCCTGGCTTCAGTTCAGGGAACGCTCGGGAGGTGGCGGGTGCCCGGGAAGTCCCGGGCAAGGCCCCGCTCTGCAGCGGCAGCAGCGCGGCGCCGGGAGCAGCCCGGGGCCCGGGAGCAGCGCTGGGGCCGCCCGGCAGTGCGGGTCCCTGGCGGGTAGCCTGACCTGCGCCGGGGGGGTTTTCGCTGGGGCTACCACGTTTTAACCACGTGTGTAGAAATAGGTCCTGCATTGTGTAGATCCTCCCTCTATCCCTTCTTCTCCCCCTCCTCTTCGAGGGAAACTAAATCCACACGGTGAGATGTAGGAGAGCGCGAATCCCCGTGAATCCCATCTGAATAAATGTCTATATTAATGAATTATTAACTCAGCCGCTCATGACCTTAAAACTGGAATGAGGAGACGCCTAGGGCAAGAAGGAAAGCTGCTGAATCCTTTATCGGACTCCTGTCAGAGGTAACCGACCATTTGTCTTCCCCAGATCGGGAGAATTAATTAATATGAAAGGCAAACTTTTTAATTGCGTGTCAAACGAAATCAGATAGGGTGTCCCCGATTCAATCCTTTCCCAAAAGGGGTTTAGTTCCCTATTCTACCCCCACCCAAAAATAAAACCTGCGAATTTCCAAAGAAGCGGACATCCTTCCTAAGCGTTATTTACAAAGCAAAAAAACAAACACACACACAAAAAAAAAATCGCAGGGAAAATGATGAATTTGGGTAGTTAATTTATCGATTTTGGCTCCTCTTCCCGCTTGTTTTATTTTAGAGGTCATTAATCAATGAAGAAAAACACCACCGTGTTCCCCCCTTGCATTTAATACACTTACCCTCCTTATTTATTTCTTTTGAACAAATTCCTAGCAAATATTCACCAATCGATTCGTAGGCGATGGATTTTTATATAGGTTTGATCGCTTTCTAAACGGTCAATGTGATTTGTTTCAGTGCTCGTCCTCTAAATAATGAAAAAGCCTGAGAGAAGAAGAAGCAGGAGGCAGTAGTTTAAAAACTCCTTTTTTTCCCCCTGCATCTTTACACGCGGAAGTTACATCCAGGAGGGGAAAAAAAAAATAAATACTTAATAATGATAATAATAATTAATATTATTAATAACACACACCCCCCCAACAAACAAAACCCACGAGCAAGAAATGGTAACAAACAGACCCCAGACAAACTCGTGGGAGACAAAAGGGACGCGCAACCACCGCTCTGCGCGGGGAAGCGACACCAGAGGTCAGGGCTGGCTAAACCCATCCCGGGGAGGGGCAGGTTCAGGGAACCCTGCTCGCAGACCTTTCCAAGAGTGTGGAGGGTCCGGGAGCGGTGGTGTTTTGGAGGAGCTGGGACCGGAGCCGTTTTCTGTCCCGATAAGACACGTCTCTCCCTTCCCCGCCAGCCTGCCGGCGCAGGGCGCAGCACTTTCCCCGCTCGCCGCTCGGCACCGCGGCTGCCCCGCGGCTCGCTGAGCTTCTCCGCCGCCACTCTCCTGCTTTTCCAGCACTGGTCGAGCGAATCCGGCGCAGCGGTGTGCTTGCTGTTCAAACGACAAGGCCCATGGTGTCCGGCGGCCCCCGCCGCCCCCGCCCGAGGGCCGGGGAGCGCCCGCCGGTGCTGCCCGGCCGCAACGCCACGGACTGCGAGCAGAGCCAGTGGGCGCGGAGTCGGGCTGCCCGCGAGGACCGGCTCCCTCCCGCCCGGTGCCCGCCCGGCCCTGAGGACGGGAGAAAGCGACGAGACTTGTTCTTTCTTCTTCCCTCTTCTTTCCTCCGGTTAGGCTGGGTCCCGAAGTGCCAGGGGGTTTAGACATTTTATTCTGCCACCTTGATCGCTCGAAGCGCTGCTTTTCTAGCTGTAAAAACCCAGCCAAACCAAAGAAGACCCAAAACAATACCGTAGTATCAGATAAAAGTCCTCCTAATATGAACCCGCATGGAATATTTCTGTTAACAACTCAAGGCAAGTGCAGATATTGACAATGTACTTAAGCCCATTAGCTAGGAGTTTTCCCCCACTTCATCACTTTTTTCTAGCGTGAAACGAATTTTTAGAGACTGCTACCACCAAAAGCAATGCGGTATTTTAAAAAGCTGTGCGGTAAGGAAAACAACAATAAAGCAGACCTGTACATTTTAAAAAGTGAAGAGAGTAGGAAAGGGAGGAATAAAATTGTCCAAGAGGAAGCTGGTCAAAGACGAGAGACGTGAAAATAGAGAAAACTACGCGCGCCCATTCGCAGATGAGTGAACCCAGCAGCGCGCTGCCCGCACGCTGGCGAGTGTGCCAGCAGACTGCCACCCCGCACCTCTGTCCCTCCGCGGAACTTCAGAAAGTGGACTAGTAGAACGAGCGGGCTGAAAATTCATTACGTGTTGCACAATGGAATTGATCAGGAGACATAAAGAAGGTTTTTATAGCCAACTTCATAACCCATAAAAATCGAGGGGCTTTCCTACTCCTGTTTGCCTTTAACTTAGGTGTTATCAATCTATACAGCAGATGACGGATGACCTTGTCAAAATTACGCCAGTCAAAACATTTTTTGTCCCAGCCCTGTTCGAATTCGTGTTAAAATGTCCTCCTTTAGACGCAGACGAAGTCTAAACAGCAACAGCTTTCCCAGACTTTGCGAGAATGAAGGGTGGGAAAGAAAGAAACTAGGAACAGGGTGGGGGGAACGGCAAAACCTGTTTACACGCGCACACGTTATGTTTGTAAGTAACTGGGCGTTTAGGGGCAACGTGACACCTGACAATGGGGGCTTTTCTGACACTAGAGAGGTGTTTTTGTGACATGAACCCTTTAAGTGTTTTGTCTTAAATACATGGGATAGCATGTGCATGCGATATACGTAAGAGATTATAGTTCTCACCTAGTTTTTCATACGGTATAAGAAAGAAAGTGGAAAAAACCCGAAACCCGTAAGTACTCACTGATACGTGAGCTCAACAACTGAGTAGCGGGGCGGGAAAAGCCAATTTTTAAGCGAAGTGGAGAGAAAAAGTCGCTAGAGGCGAGAAGTTTCTCGCCACAGGTTGCATCTCCATCTACTTCTTTCCCTGTGCTGTCACCGAGTACTGAGAGCAGGAGAGAGACGCGCTGGTGCTCGAGGGGACACGGTTTCAGGAGAGAGAAATTCTGGGGCGGAGAATTCTCTCATCGGCATTGGGACCTCCTGGGGCCGGTCCAGGTAGCCGAGGGGAACGGGAGGCAAGTCATCCCAGGAGACATGTTAAGTAAAGTGGGTGGGACAGTATCAGGACAGCGAAAGGCGCCCGGAAGGTATCTAAAACCCGCCTTATCCCCCGAGGGGCAAAAGGCAAGTGAGGCAAGGCCGTGGCTCCCTGGGGCCTGTCAGAGTGCGAGGCGCTTTCTGGCCGGGGCTTCCGACTCCAACCAGCAGCCCGGCGCTGCGGATCGCGCAGCGCCGCGGATCCTGCTCGGGGCTGCGCCGGGCCATTGCTCTCCTTCCGCCGGGATGAAAGCCCGGCTCTTCCCGGGTCACTGTGCACCCGGAGCCGAGGAGGGGGGAGAGAGGGAAGGAGGGAGGGGGAGGGGAGGGAGGGAGGGTGGGAAGGAGGAGGGAGGGAAAGAAAGGGACACCTTTAAAAGTTGAGCAAGGAACAAAGTGGGGGAAGTTGCCAAAAAAAGGGCTCTGTGTTCAGGCTCGCTGGTAACTTCCCTCTCCCTCCCCTCCCTCTCGTACACACCACACACACTTGTATTTTGCGCTGTCGTAAAACCCACGTGTCTAGCCCGGAGTCTGCCAGAGCCGAGCGAAGAGCCCGGGCGCGACTGCGATGCGCAGCCACGGCAGAGGGAGCCTGGCGGCTCGGAGCTAGCCTGCCCGCCGGTTCCCGGCACCTGAGAGAGGTTCACCCCGCTTGCCAGTGGACAACGACCAGAAAAGTCTCTCCTCTCTACCCTGCTCCGGCTCGGAGGCTCCCGGGGCTGCCTGCACCTCCGCACGCCGACCGCGCAGCAGCCGCTCCGGCGCACCCCGGTCAGGTAAGGCAGCTCCGGACCGGGGCGCCCGGCGAGGGGGGCGGCCCCGGCCGCTCCGCCTCGCCCGGCACAGCCAGCCCGGCCGGAGCCGCAGCGGGTACCTTCGCCCGGGAATAGGGTACTGCCGGGCCGGGTCCTCCTCCTACAAATGCTGGTGTGGAAAGCAGGAGCGGCTGGAGAGGAAAGACTCACGCGTGTGTGCGTGGGGCTGAAGTTTCCTCCTCCTTCTCCCTGTTGTCAACTTTAAGAGTCGTTTCCCCCCGCGGAGAGATGGAAGGGAATGAAAGGGGAAGACGTTGCTTGCGCCGGGGACAGGGTGAGCTGCGCGCCTTTCGGGTTGGCTGGCTCTGAGGCCGCCGGCGTAAGGGGCTGCTCGCCGCGGCTTCGTCCTGCCTGCGCTCCGGCGGAGGCGGCGGGGGAACACTTGTCGCCCCGGCCAGCGCGTTTCTCCCGTGTCCACCTCGGGGCTCTTGGGGACGAGGTTTTCTTCTGCTGAGCCTGGCACGGGCGAGGAAGCGGGGCGGGGACGGTCTCGCCTCCCACCGCGGACAGCCGGCGCGAGAAGCCCACGCGTGGGCCGGCGGGTCCGAGCTTGGGGAGTGTCGCGGAGTCGGGGCGGCCCGGCCGGGGCGGGGCGGGGGTCTCACATCTGCTGTCCTCTTCCTCTTCTCTCCGCAGGCAGCGCGATGCTGAAGCCCGGCGACCCCGGCGGATCTGCGTTCCTGAAGGTGGATCCCGCCTATCTGCAGCACTGGCAGCAGCTTTTCCCACAGAGCAGCCAGCTCAAGAGCAGCGGGGCCCTTGCCCAGCTCCAGCCGCCCGAGAGAGCCGAGCCTCCGGCTGACAGCCTCCGCCAGCGCCCGGCCTCCCTCTCCTCTGCCTCCTCCTCTTCCTCGTCCACTCCGTCTTCCTCCTCCACCTCCTCCTGCGTCGCCGCGGCCGCTTCCCTGGCTGGTCTGACCTCCTTGCCTGTGACACAGCTCCCAGTCTTCGGGCCACTGCAGACCTCCGAGCCCCCGTCCGGGGGAGCGGCCGCTCCCCTGCAGGGCAAGGACTTGTGCGTGACCGGCAGCGGCGGCAGCAAATGCGGCGAGCGCGCTGTCGCTCGGTTCCGGTGCACGGCCGAGGAGCTGGACTACTACCTGTACGGGCAGCAACGCATGGAGATCATCCCCTTGAATCAGCACACCAGTGACCCCAACAACCGTATGTATCGTGCCCCTTCTCGCAGTTTCCAACCCCCAATCCTCTGCCTCTCCCCGCACTGGGCCAGTCTAGGGACGCTCCAGGTTGGGGGACCGCAGTCGATGCCTGCACCCCTCTCTCCATGAGGACCATCCTCCGCCCTGCCCTTCCCTCCCCTGATCTTCTTTTGCGTGGTTCCCTGTGCTTTTGGAAGGTGGGCGGTAAGCCCTCGGTATTATCTTTTCTTGCCTGAGATCCAGGACCCTCCCTGGAAGGCACACCTCACCGGGAAGGCTGCTGCGAGGGGTTATACTCCTCGGAGGGCTCCTTAGGAAAATGGATTCAGAAACGGTTCAGAGCAACTTGCTATAAAGCTGATCCTTTCTCTCCTTGCTTGTCTCACTCCGTTCCTGCCTGGAAAGCCTGGGCTTCGCTGAATACCCAGAAATCAATTAGTCCTCCGAGACGGGCAGGGGAAAAGTTGCAATTTTCATCAGATGGGCTAGGGCAAAGTTTTCCTCTCTCTTATCTCAGAGTATCGTTTTCCTTTCAGACCTCGTTAACACCTCTCTGGGTTTAGTTTTCACCCCCACGGGAAGGCATGACACGGTCATTTAATATGAAAAGTTGGTTTTCTAGACGAAAAAGGTCGTCTGCCTGAGTGTCAGAATTCACTTAGGACTTGGTGGTTAGAAAACGGTTTATACTGCTGTTGACAATTACAGAGGTTTTTTTGTTTGATTTTTTTTTGGGGGGGTGGGGTGGGTGGGGGTGGGGTGGCCCATTATTAAACATCTGTATCGACTAGAGGTTTGTGATTTTAGAAATTGGTCCTGCCTGTCTTCTGTTCCTGCATCTGACGATACTGCGCAACCGAGGAAATTGACGGGGTGAAAATAACTGTAACAACTATACTGCTTCATCAGATTTATTACTAACATTCAGAGCACACGGATCTGTCTCTGTTAAAACACGGGAACATGGCTCCAGCGAGTGCAGTTTTTTCCATTGCTTCCAACACTCTAGCTTGTGTTAAGGTTAAATTTAAAGTTTCTTAAAATTCTTTATTCTTGTTGTCCTCTTCACCCCCCCCCCCCCCCCAATATGTCTGTTTAAGCAAGGCCGTTGAACCGATACCCCAAACCAGTGATCTGTAAGCATGTGCCCAAGCAAAACGCGGATTCGTTCAATTTCATTTCAGATGGCAGAGTTTGTTTTGAAAGTTTCCGTGATTCTCTGTCGTGTGTTAGTTAAACTAAGTGGATGTTAGGGTAGTCTTAGTCATTGTGCGTACGTCTTAAAGAGCAAGAGAAAAGTTGATTCTGAGTTTGGTGGGGGTTTTTCTCCTCTTCTTAACATTGCAAATCTTTCTGTATTGGATACCGACTTCGTTTTGAGCGACTTCCTCGTGCTTAGTTTTACCCTGTAGTGAAATGTGTTAGTGTATTTCCTATTCTCGGGTGCAGAAAAAGTGATCTCATAAATTACATGTGCTTAATGGAATCCGAAATAACACTTTTAATCCCCAACCGAATCGTTCAGACAATACATGTTTTAATTCTTGGAGCAGCTCTGTAAATCTGCAAGATAGAAGTTTTTGTAAGAGAAAGGAAGATTTTAAAAAGCGATGTGGGGGGAGCGTTTTTAAGGAGAGAGGGGAATAATAGCACTTCTCATAGTCGAGGGTGAAGCCTGTATAGTTTCTTACCAGTCGCGATGTTAAAGGTGGATTCGAGGGGGCAAACGGGTCGATTGCAGAGTGCTTGTGGATCACGTCCGGCTGGGACGGGGCAGTGCTCGCCGTCTGAAGGATGGGGCAGGGTGCTGCCAGCACGGTATCTCCCGTTTTTTCTGCAGCGAGAACTAAAAAGTGTTATCATTGAACTTGTTTACAAGGCGACTTTTGCTCCAGCGTTATTAGTTGTCTCTGAGCAAAACTTCTAACCAGAGTGTTTCAACCTTCTGGAATCAACCTTCTGGTGCGTTTGCTTTGGGCAGCTCTTCCTTAAAAATAAAGGAAAAAAGGCAAACTGTAAGTGAGGAAGGAGTTCGGAAATTGCTGTCCGTGCCGTGCCACTTCGCTCGCTCGCTCGCACCGTCCAAGGCGCGGCAAAGCAAGCGGCGGAGCACTGGCCTGGCCACTCCTGCGCGGCTCCCCAGGTGCCCCGGAGGTCACGCAAGGAGTCCGTGGGCAGGCGGGATTTTCAGCCGCTTTGTCTCCGTCCCTCACTTCTCAGTCTGCACCGGAGGGGGAAAGGAGGTCGGGGTAGCGGGTGAGGTGAGGGGAGCGATCGACTTCGGTTTGAGCTGTACTTGCTTTGCTGCACTTTCAGCTTCCGACAGCCCCACCGAAACCCCGAGGCTGACAAACGGGCGCCTGGCGGGACAGGGGCTCTCCCCAGCCTGGCACAGACATCCCCCCCACACACCCCCTACGGCCCGATCCCCTCCCGGAGAGCGGGGCGGAGGGCCGCCGCCTCGGCATTGCCCGGCTGCAGCCTGCCTGTTCGGGGTTGCCGGGAGGACCCTGGCTGACGGCTGCTTCTCGGGTTTTAATTTTAAACGTTCCTCCTTCGCGGACCAAGCGAGAGCACCGTTTCCCCTTCTTTCTCAAATGCACCTCCTTCCCTCCTCCCTTCTCCCTTCCCGCCACGAGCATCCCCTTATTCTCCAACAGGACCCACCCGCCGGGCTCACCCGCTCGTCAGAGGCGCCGACAAACTTCGCGGTGCCTTCGGCCGCTCTCCGGACGGCCGCCCGAACGCCGCGGGGCAGCGGGCAGGCGGGCGGGCGGCTCCCGCCGGGTCGGCGTCGTGGCTGCCTCCGCGCCGAGAGAATCCGGGAGGCGGCGACGCTCCCGGCCGTCCGCGCTCCGCCAGGCTCGGCTCCCCAGCGCCCGACCCGGCGCCGGGCGGCCGCCGTGGGGAGATGAATGGGTGGCGGTTTCTCCATAGACACATGCCTCGATCGTCAAATATCAATGAATATGTCACGGTCTTGGGCGAGGGAGGAGGGCGAGGGTCAGTCACCAAGGAGCTCTGTGTTAAGTGTATGTAATTGTTTAAAATTGAAAGGGGTTTAGCTGGGTGGGTGGGGGTGGAGGGAAGGGAAACAACCAACCAAGAAACAAAACCCTAATTAAGGCCCTGCAGTCTTTACTCTTGGGGAAGTAAAGGGGATTATGTTAAAATCCTGATAATGTAGCAGGCGGCCGGGGACCGTTTTCTTCCCAGTTCTGAGTCTGGGAGGATGAGATTGTTTCTGGGCGCCCGGGGAGGGGCGCTTGCGCGGCGAGGAGAAGATCTCCTAGGGTGAGTTCGGGGTGCGGGGCCGGCTTGCTCCCGTGTAGACTTGCCCCTAGCTGCTGGGGAGTGACTTTCGCCCTGAGAAATACGCGACTCTACCTTCACCAGAAAGCGCCAACCTGCCACTGTAATAAATAATGCTGTGTAAAACTAAAGTGTCACGCAAGCAAGCAGTTTGCACGCCTCTTCGCATTCAATTTACGGGGAGACAGTGTATATATAACCCGCTGTGAAGTGGATCGGTGTGGGGAATATTTGGATTTTTTTCTCTAAACTGCTGGTAACCTGTATGATTTAGCTATTTTACATCATTAGTTACCCAGCACCCTTAAACACAGCAGATAGCCATACATTAGATTGAGGTTAGAGAAGGTGGTGACTGTTTATTTAGGGTGATAAAATGGTCCATCAGCAGTAATCTCCATCGATATGTGCCACCAGGAGATGAAGGATGAGGGGACAAGCCACAATTAATTGCCCTATAGTTTTGTAGGAGAGAGTGGAGCCGGTGCGGACTGAACTTCGATCTCCTCTCCCAGAGCCTATTCATCATCTCTACATTGTGTATGGGGGTCTCTCAGGGGCAGGGGGTGGCAAGGTTTATCTACACGCAATATTCTCCTTCCCTTCTCATACCTGACACGGAAATTTAATTCATTCATACCTTCAGTCGAAGTCAGGGAAAATCAAAATCAAACCCCTTTCCTCCCGCCCCCCGCCTCGCAACAATAACCAGAGAGACGCTCAGCGTCCTCAGCGAGAGGGACGGTTCCCTCGACCCGCCGTCCCAGCGTGCGGGCCCTCGCACGCCGTCTTCCTCGGAGGAGACGACGCGGACCGTCCCTGATCCCCCGGCCGCGGGGCTCGGGCTGGGCCTGACTCCCTGACCGGGGTCTCGGACCTTGCGGCAGCTCTTGAGCCGGTGCGGGAGCACGGCCCGGGCGGCCGGCGGGGTGCAGCGGCAGCTCCGCTCGCCTCCCCCCGCCCCGCGGTGGCGGCTCGGCCCCGTCTGGCCGGGACGGCGGGGAGGAGAGACGAGGTGAGGCGAGGGGGTAAAAGCCCGAGGATTGGGGAGGAGGGGTGAGGGGGTCGGGCCCCGAGAAGTGTCGGGCAGAGCCAGGCGGAGGCGGCCGGGACCCGATGCAGATCGTGGCTCTGTGTCCCTGGACTGCTCTGCGTCTCTTGGGGCATCAGGCTGGGCTCGTCCCCGTTCTCCGCAGCGAGTATTTAGAATAAATAAACAAATAACTAACAGGAACCCGAGGGGAAAAGTGCATCTATGTTTTGTCCCCCCGAAAGCCTGCCTCAAGTCAGGCAGTCTGAGAGAAACGGCGATTAATTTCGCAGGAAAGAGACTCATGCCAGTTCGTCGATAAGGAAACTGAGGCACGAGGAAACCGTGATCCCTAGGAAAGCTCCAGCCCTCAGGAAAAGACAGGGTACTGTCCCAGCCAGCCCACCTTCCCTCCTAGCTGGGTACCCGGGCCCAGTTAGGGACGCAGGGCCAGCCGCGGTGATTTATACTGGCAAGTGTGTAATACCGCGTGAAATGATGGCCACTTACACCGGATACCTGCATGCTTACGGTGAATTATGAAGCAGAGGGTCAGAGGCCACCCTTCTTTAATACCAGTGAACTGCAGGTATGCAGTATAACTGCACCTTTGAAGCATATTACTGCCAAGACAAAAATGTATTTCTTTCATTTATTGTTACAGCTGTTTTGCTGGTTAAAACACTATGTTCAGCCCTACCTTTTACTGACAAAAGCTTTCTCCCCTCCAATTTCCTTTAAAATTTGCAGTAGTAGTCTTATTTAGGGTGGAGAATGTTTAGAATTATGTTTTGGGGGCAGTAATGTGTCCTCTCCCTTTTGCTTAGGTTTAGTACTTTTGAAGTATACTTACATGGAGTTGTAGTGCTGGCATTACACTCTGTTCATTTTTATGGAGGCAAATAAACGATAACATATTGCACTCCTCCCAAAAGAGCCATACCAAACAGCTCCACTAGGAAATAATTTATTATTTTTTTCTTGCTTCTGCCTTGCATTAATCCTCCCATCTATAGAACATGAAGGTATAAAGTGAGAAACTGATTTCTTTCCAGAGTCTGGCTGCATCTGGGTCTGTAATGGAGCATTCCCACTGACCTTACCTTCTACATCTCCTGATTTTACCAAGAGACACTGCGCTGGCTGTGGTTCTCCTTGCTTTTTCTGTTTTCAGCACATCCCTCAATTTTCTCATATTTCTTGCTTCTTGTCTTGATTTGGGGCTTGACTGATGGTATTACCACCAGTGGAAGTATTAGTTTCAGCAGTCCTTGGAGGAGGCTTGTACTCACACAGCTGCTCTCTGAGGCGAAAATAGGAGAAAGGGCACAGTATGCCTCTCCTTGCTGCCCTGCGTGGCAATCCTCTGGAATTCTCACCCTTGTCCCACCATGTCCCTTTTATTTATGTGAACTTCCCACACCTGTGATGGTCATAATGCTTGCCATCCCATTTGGAGACTCTAATGATGTCAGTGGACCACAGCACTCCCCCCTCTCAAAAAAACCCCTTCTTTTCCATGTATTACTAAACAAGCTGGTGCCCTGTATCAAATCCTACTTTGCAGCATCCATATAGATGATGCTGTTGATCTTTCCGTGAAGCAAGGTAGTATGCAAGTCTTGAAGTGCTCCCTTTCTTCCTCTGTCTGATATTACAGACTTACTTCCCTTGTCCTCTGGGACAGAAGGATCTATGACTTCCAGTGACTGTCTTTAAATGAATGGTTGTAACATTATTGAAAGTGGGCTTGGGTCAAAGCCTTCCACATACCATTACACAAAAGTTAGTCATGGAAAAGATGGATGGTTAACTTTTTACTCGAGGCATGGTAAAATACGTCTAGTAGGGTTTCCACTCCTTTTAACATTTATGAGGAATTTTAAAAAAATTTATTTGTATAATTGCATAAAAACTGAAGATAGCTGTATAAAGCATGCGACTAAGAACAGTTTCTGTATTGCTTAGTATTACAGACAGACTCCTTCCCGCTCATCAGCAAGCCATAGGCCAAAACTGTTTCAGAAGACATCCCATTTTCCAAATTTTCAGCTTTGGCAGGACAAAGGGAAAGGAACACAGCAGGAGATCAGATACTGCTGCTGCCAAGCATTAAGACATTACCAGTGTTTTTGGATAGTGGAAAATAAGTATCACCATGTGTGACTTTCTGTAAGGGTATATGACAGTGACACAGAGTACATTTACACTCCTCATCAATTTCTTAATTTCTTTTCCTTGAAAAGGTAGAAATAAAATATTTTAACCATGCTCACACACATGTGTTGTCAGCATGAAGTGAAGAAATCTTTGCTCTAGGCAGGTACTAATAGTTGTGTGCATGGAAAGTTACACATATCTGGTGGCAGGATGCAGGAAATTGATACTGAAATTGCCTGAGTGTAGTCGTGAAGATGCCTTAGCATGTTTATTGCAAGTTCCTACAGAGACACAGTGTCTCCGAGAAAGCCATTAATAATCAGGTAGTTGGGAGGAGAGTTATGCATCTAAAAGACGTCCAAACAGCACGAACAGGTCGGATTCAAGGGCCTGCCCTGGGTGCTAATTGACATCATGGTTAGACATCCTCTCCGCGAGCCCTCAGTTTTCCTGTCAGATGTTTTCTTTCTACTTGCATGGTAAGATACCGGATTTGTTTAAAGTGTACTTACAGGCCAACCTGTTTGGGGTTGTGGGTTTTTTTTCCTTTTTCCTATTTGAGATGCTTTCCTGTGTCATCTTCAACGCCAAACTCCAGTGCAGTCCCTGAGATCTTTGGATATGCCAAAACCACAGGGTTTCTTGATGACTGGTTTCAAAGAGGAAAGAAAAGATGTTGTGGTGATACCTCACTTTCCAAACTAGCTGTGGAAATAACAACAACAAAAAAACCCCAGGCATGTACTTGCTGCCTTTTATTCATTATGCCTGGGAATGGCTGTAGGAATATTTGCTGCATAATAATCTTCCAGGACTAGCCCGAAACCTTTTCCCTGGGGTCCTGCAAATCTTATCCTCCAGTCACCTCTAATTGACGTGGCTGAGTGAGCAAAACCCTTCTGCAGTTGCGGCTTAACCCAACAAAAGAGTCGTTTTGCGACAGGGATTATATTGTTAAGGAAAGGCTGTAACCCTGCAGCCAAAAGGCGGTTTTTTTGGCCAATACAAGTGCGGTCCCCACCAGGGGGCTTCGTGCTGCTGCTCGGGAGTGCTGTGGTGCGGCACGGGCTCTGCTCCCCTCTGCCTTCCTGCCCTTATGCTGGAGACACGCTAGGGGTGTCCAGTGCCATAGGCAGGCCGCCTTCTGCAGGGACACCCTTTCTGCTGAGACCTGAAATTGATGTGACAGGTAGAGAACTTGGGCAGACGAGCACTGGGTAGGGACACGTGCATTTCCTGCAAGACTTGAAGGTGTAACGATTTCAAGGGAAATTAGCTTCCACATGTGACTTTCAAACATTGTCTTATTGCTGAGTTTATTGTTCTATGGCACAGTTTAAAGGAGGACGACAGAAACCAGAACGTGTGTCTGAAATTGGAGAATGCCAATAGAGGCCGTATTTTGAAAATGCAGCTTTTCCTATTGTTTAGCAGCTTTTACTGAGTAGAAAGGAAGGTTTTCCTTTGAAGGCTCTGTAGAAAAGAGGCCTACATAATACACAGTATATCTGCCTTGGAAATAAGAGCAGCTGAGTCAGTCCCCCTGGGAACTGAAACTGTGGTTACAGGCAATCTAGCAAGTCTAACTCTGTGGCTTAGATCAAGAAGCTCCAGCTTCTATAGCGCTTTATTTTTGTAAGAATGTGTGTAGGTTGTGTAAGTTTATTAGGGGAAAGATCTAGGACTTGCTACATAAGTGCTATGGCATAGTTATTGTTTTTAATTTGTATTTCTGGAATAAATTTATATGAAAACCTTTACTGTGCTTCAAAAGTGAAAATCTGCAGAAGAAAGTAACCTATTTCAATAGATTCATTGTTATGTTAACTCAGTATTCCTCCAAACATTTCTCTGGAAGTTGTGTGCATTCATGGCATGTGCTATTGCACATGTATGCAATAGTGTGCAATGGAAACATTTAACCAAAAATGTCTTTGCTCAAAAAAGAAAAATCGCAGTAGGATCTTCCCTAAATAGAGCAACATCATCTGTTATTAAGAACAGTTAGGGAAAATAACATTTTTAGAAACTGGTTTTTTTCATGGGAGCTGCCCACAAAACCAGACATGCTGTTTTCGTTCTTAACCTCAGCTACGTGTAACAGGCAAAGAACATGCATTCCCATTCAATAAAAATTTTCAAACATGTGCTAGGAATCAGTAATATTTGCTACATATTTTCAGTGTAAAGATTAGATTTGGCTATAAGAAAGTAAATGTCCATGCATGCTCTGATTTGTCATTCATTATGTTCTGTTTAATTTATTTTAGTTTCTAAACAGACAGGTGTACACGCACATGTTCATATAAAAAGTAGAGCTAACGTTTATTTAAAATAAGGATGAAAATAATTCCTGTTCCAATTAAACCCTTGGGCTGAGCTGTGGTAAGTCAAATGAGGGGAAACTGTAAGGTATTACAACTGTGTTTTGAAATGTCTCACTGAAACACACTGGGGTGGTTTAAATGGGCTATTTAAAAAAATGAATCTTAAAAAACTATGTTAAAATAAATGAGTCTAGGCAAGTCTGTGAACAGATCAGGCTTGCAAAACGTCTGCAGGGTTTCTGCTCAGCCTTTGGCATTTATTATTAAGGGCATTGGCAAGATTAGGAAAACCATCCTAAGCAACATGCAAAAGGGCATGGTGCGTGTGAGTGCTGAGCTGCCGTGAAATGATAGGAAAAGTAAAGGGTCTTGCTGGTGGCAGGGATCCTGGTGGTGGCCAGCAGCACCATATTGATAGTGTTTTTCCATCTTTGCCCTGCAGGATGTGACATGTGTGCTGATAACCGCAACGGTGAGTGTCCCATGCACGGGCCTCTCCACTCTCTGCGCCGGCTGGTGGGCACCAGCAGTGCTGCTGCAGCAGCACCCCCGCCTGAGATCCCAGAATGGCTCCGGGACCTGCCCCGGGAAGTGTGTCTGTGCACCAGCACAGTGCCTGGCCTGGCCTACGGCATCTGTGCAGCACAGCGGATCCAGCAAGGTACCTGGATTGGGCCCTTCCAGGGAGTACTGCTCTTGCCAGAGAAGGTTCAAGCTGGAGCCATCAGGAACACTCAACATCTCTGGGAAGTAAGTCGTCATCTTCCATTGTGCGAGTACTAGCACCATTCTCTAGCTGTGGAAGAAACCCCAACAAAATTTAAGTACGCTGACCCAGCAGATCTGAAAATGTAACTCTGTAAGCAAAAACCTTTGCTGCACCAGAGGTAGCCAGAAAACCAGTGGACGCCTCAGAGCTCCAATGGTTTGCATAGGAAGAGTAGATTGTTGCAGGTGCTGTAGTGCGAAATAGAGAGATGTGGCCATTGCAGTCTGAAGGCTGCAACTCATGGTGCCCTTTACGTTTTGACCTGAGTAACAAGAGTTGATGGAGCTCATGGGTCACAGTACTAGGTGTATCATCTAAGTCTGAATAGCACATGTGGGTTGAGATGGTGTAAAGCACCATCGCTGTGGCCTACAGAAAGTCCAAGAAAGCTACGGAAACAAGTCCAAGAGCTATCCTCCAGCCCTGCTATTTGCACAGTGACGGTATGAGTTCTTGTTCACAATTTAGTTCAACCATGGTCCCGCACCGACCATGTATTCCCCTAATGATACTTACAGTGCTTTCCTGTGAAACCCACTTTCAGCTCTTAGAAGATGTTCTTTTTCTGTATTTGTCACCATCTTAGAGAGGGTAACAGTGATAATTGGTATAAAAACATTCAGGCTGTGATAGTTTGGTGTACTTTGCAATGGACACTGATGGTGGTTTGGCAGACCAGATCAAAAAAACACTGTTTTATTCCTTTGGCCATACAGGGACATCCATAGCTGTTACTGTTCATGACCATGTGTGTTTTCTCCAGTGAAGCACTGGAGTTTTGTGCTTAGGTGTAGTTTGTATGCAGGTGCTAACAACAGCATTTTGTGGTAAGTTAATTTTGAAAGAAAAGACAGTGTATGCTCATATTACACACAGATCTAATAATTAATAGGGAACACATGTAATCCCTGCATGTGTCAGTACTTCTTATTTACAGTAAGAGCCTACTGTCTACCTAGTCTACCTGTATTTTGCCGTTCATTCTTCTATGCTTTGAGCTGAAAGATGTCATTTCTTAGGTCTGCTTAATCCTCCGTGGTGCAGCTTCTGCTTATTTCAAGCCTAACTGCTGTAGAGGGTCAGTAGAAACATGCTCGCAGATCTGCAGGTGATATTTGCTCCTCTAGACCAAATCTGAATCTTCAGAATTTAAGGGGATGATTCTTGCTGGTTAGAAACCCAGCAAGGAGTCCGTGGACATGTAAAGACTGGTTTTGCTGTCTTCAAGCGTGTATTCAGTAAAAGTGAATGGATTTTTAAAAGATATTTGGTGTTCTGGAGCCAGGATATGGTGTATAGTGCTTGTTCACAGAAAACCTGTGAATATTTTGGTTGTCAGCAATTTGGGACTGATAATTACCTCTTTTAATCATTATGTTCTATTTTTGCATACCGTCTAACATGTGTGACTTCATTCTATGAGTAGGTGCTCCTATGCATTTCGTATACGCGAAAAGATAGTAAGTAACACATTGAGGTCTTTGTCTCAAAGTATTTGAGACCCAGAAAAAGTCATCGTGGCAAGAGGGACATTTTCATATTAAAGTCTGAAAGATCAGTCTCAGAACACACCTAAATTTACTCCATAAAACTGCAGTAATTGGGAGTTTTACTGCCTTCAGTGGAGATGGAATTTTTCTTGTATAGCAGATACCAGTAAATCGGAATTAAACCTGTTTCTATAAAAGCTCAGGGATTACAATGAGAGCATTTTGGAATTTGTTATTAATCAAATATTTCCTTATGGAACACTCTATAATGATGTTGGAGGCTTTATTTTCATTGTTTAGAGAGGTTTTGTGGTTTAGACTATGCTAATTAGCATGATATAAAAAAAATAAAAGAAGCTTGCCAGATCATCAAGTTACATAAACTATTGAAATTTAGCTAAAATAAATGGAGTTAGAGAATTTTACATTATTCTTAAATATTTACATTATAATTTTAATTTTTTTATTATGAATAAGTTTTATGGAAAGAAATAAGCATAATTCTTTTAGTCTAATTTCAGATAAACTTAAAAATGGTTTTAAAGCAATAAAAGAAGGAAGATTGTTGGGAGGAAAAACAAAAGCAAAGAAGAAAAATATGTTAAGTTAAAATAAGAAATAGTACTGATGTATGTGCCAGATTCAGGCCATCAAAATGTGTCAGGTGTTTTTGTGAGTTTTTGTGGGGGTTTGCTCTTCTGTTCTTAACACACAACACGGATTTCCTGTTGCCTAGCAAAAAGACTGTATTTTAAGTGATTTGTCTTAAACATAATAGTTAAATTTAGGGGTTTTTTTTGGAGATACTGTGGGTGATCCCAGATTATTTCTGTTAATGGCAAAAATTGTTAGCAAAGAATCATACTCTAAGTCTAGCTCAAAGTTTGGGCCACTTCTTGTTTGTTTTGTCTTTTAATTTGGTATGTTTTATCTATCAGAGAACTAATGTTTAATAAAGAAAAAGCCCAGCAAAAGGAAGTAATCAGAAAGAGTATGTGATTTTAGAAACCTGATCTATGAAAATAAAAAAAACCCAATTGAATGTATGTATCTCAATATTCTGTATTCTTTTAGTCTATATGGTATAGGAGTGGGGATTAAATCACTGTAAACATTGAAGGAATGTCTCATCATTGACCCTTTATAAAATTGTGGCTTTAGTCAGTTATCTTCTACAGGTCTTTTCAAGATAGCTGCAAATACAAGTATGTCCACAGATCAGTTATTGGTGGCCCTTATAGAGGGAACGTCTCTTTCTTAGTACCATAAATAGCGTTCCAATGTGTTTTTTTTTCTCTCAGCATTGCAAAGTAAAGTTGATAGATATTTGTTTTCTTTTATAGTTCTTTGTTTTCAGTGTACACCAGATAAGTAGAAAGGGTATTGCAAAGACTTTTAAGCATAGTTTTTTGTTGGCTTTTTTTATTCTCTTTGTTGTGGGAAACATCAGAAGCACTGCATTTGATGTATAGTTCAGCACTATGGAAATACGCTTCGGTCTGTCTGCACAAGTGTTCCCACCATGCACTCAGTGTTTGCTTTGTATGTAATCCATACAGCATAATGTACACCGATTCAGAGTAAATTACATACCATTCCACTACCTCACAACAGGCCTTGACACCTATGGGTGTTCATGGGAAATTATAGAGTTCTCTTGCCATCAGCCAACATAATTTTTTCTAACTTACAGAAAGATCAGCCTTTCAGAAAGCCAAAAATATTAGTAACTTTTAGTTGTAGTTCTTTTTTTTTCCCCCCTCTGGCCCACTTCTGTCCAATCCAGAGTTTGCATGTATTTTATGAAAATACAATAAACTCTGATTTGTTTAAAACAAAAACAGGACTGGGTGTATTAAGTAAACACTCACTTTGGTAATACAGGCATTTATTCCAGCACTGCTTGATAATATTTCTGATCTTTTTTTTTCTTTTTTTTTTTTTCATTTTGAAGTAATGAGAACAATCCTTTTGTTATTGCAAAGAAAACAGAGACTTTCTTAGCAATTAGGTCTTACTGATGAGAATGAGATAATATTCCCTTAATGTGTTTTCTAATAAAGAGGTGAAAAGGCACACTTGATTCCAACATATATGAAAACATTATCTCACTTATTAATGTGTCCTTACTCCCTGGAGATAAATTAATCTAGTTGCACATGGTTTCCCCTTTCTGTTTAACATCAAAATTTAATAAGAATAGACTTAAGGAATGTATACGATATACGCTTAAATTCTACTAGAATAAAAACCAGAAGTTTAAAAGGCATATACATTTTAGTAGTCAAAGTTTTTCAGGCTCCAAACTTTAAACTGTGAATGCTAGAAACAGCTAAATCATAAACAGTCTTTTCTCCTGCAAATGCAGTTTAGATGAAAAAACTTTTACTGAGAAACATATCAAAGGATAGAGTCTTAAAAGATTCCTTTTCTTCATTCACTTGATAAAGTTTGCTCTGATCTGATTGATTTTTTTGATTTTTTTGTGTCAGCGGTCAAATAGTTTGGTTGGTTTGTTTTTTTTTTTTTTAAAAGAGACCAAGAAGTCAGAATATATTATTTCAGTTTATTTTAACTTAGCATAATTTAAATTTTGCTTTTCTGGAGGAAATACTTTTTCATATGTTAAGTTTTTTACACGGGTGTGCAAAATATACATATAACAGGGCATTCATTAGTAATTACAAAATGCTAAACCTGTGTAACTGATTTTCCCCTTAAATGGACTGGATTAACTGGCACTACTAAAAAGTGTGCATGCCGTTTTAATAAAGTACTATTCGGATGCTTATTGGCCTTTTTGTGCCTCAAATGAAGTCAAAGAAAACATTGCCTTTGACTTCATCTGGACCAAGAACAGTCATTTTGCTGGGACTCATCCTGGCCGGAGTCCATGCAGCGGTACTGTATATTTCTGTACCAATTAATATGCAGAAAGAATCCTTACCTTTCAATTGAAGCACTCATTCCAGTTATGCTGATAGATTTGTATTCAAATTCTTAAGGCTGTATTTTTGGACTAAATGCACTGTTACGGCAAAGCACTGTGGGATAGAATTGTGTGCATGCCGTAGTTCTATTAAAGTGAAAATTATGTGTCTCAGCAATCTATCATCTAGTATTCTAGACTGCTTGTCAACCCTGTATCAAACGTGTCATGTTCATGAAATTCAAATAATTTTGTCTCCACATCCCCCCCCTTAATTATATTATTATTATATCTTAACTTATGCAGAGTATAAGTGCCATTCTGTTGTTTTGTTTTGCATTTTCTGAGGATTTTCTGTGGTGTACGAAACTTGCATTTATTTTCTATTAAGAAAGCACAATAATTTTTACATTTACATGGATTTTAGGTTCGTCTGCTGCCTACTGGAAATATCCTTAGTGTTGTGTTCAGTAGCTTGCTAAGCTGAAACTTCAGGAAAGGCACATCCAGTGTCATAGTTTCTTTAATTTGCATACCTCAGAAGGAAATGGCGCTAAGCCGCTGTAAAGCAGCTTGCTAACATTAGTATTCCTGGCTCACTTAGTATTACATTTTTCCATTTGACTTTCTTAAGTTATAGATTCCTTACTTAGGGTCAATATAAAGTTAGTTTGATCTCAAATATAAAAGCTACTTTGTGTTTGATAATTCTTATTCTTAGAAAAGTTAAACTAATCCTTGATGTTTCTTTTAGAAACCCTGTGATTTTTATAAGACTTTTTCATGCCTTATCTTCATGTATCTCCTTGTCTTTGGTATGTTTATTCCATGTACACAAGGTATCTATTGTACGCCTGAGCAGATAAATAAGCCTAAGCACACGTGCCACAAAATAAATATAATTTGGCACTGGGGCTGATTCTCTTCCTATTTAACAAAGTGAAGTTTGGAATACACTTTGGTGAGGAACTGGATAGAGCCCCAGAATCTCAACAGTGTTACTGAAAGCAGTAATTCCATGGACTGCACAGAACATGCATGTGTGTGGACACACATAATTCCCAGAAAAAAAAATTTTCTAAATTCCCAGATCATGCAGGGACTGTTTGTTTTCCCCTGTTTTTCCATGGCAAGTAATCTCACCTTGGGAGATTTTGTTATGTAATACGCAAAAATTGGAATGGAACACAAATAAAGATAAAATCTCATTTCTGTCCCTATTTGACCGCTACCTTTCCATATTGCTCAAAAGTGATCCAACCACCAGTATTACGGAAACACTTGACCATTTTCTTTATTAGTCAGAAAAAGCAAATTCTATTGTTGGATGAAATCTGGTTTGTAAGGTGTGAAATTACTCTTAATTTATGATACCATTAACAGTGAATTATTTCTATTGACTTTTGATTGAAAGTGGGTGAATAAAGGCATTGTTTTAATGAGACATATGGATATCCAAAATGTGTTGGGTACCTGATGCCAATAATGTATTCGTTACAGATTTGATGAGCCAAACCTGCAGCATATGCTTTTCCGGGTGGCGGCGATGTTCAGTATTTTGCAGAACTGTCTCCATCACGGCTTTATGTGTTTTGGTCCCCCTGGTTTCAAGGCATCAAAGATACGTCAACTTTAAAATGCAGACTTTTAAGTAACCGCTTAACATAAAAGCTGGAAAATTCATCCCAGGGTATACTTTCCTACCATGCATTTGGCACCTTTTTCAGATAAGTTACAGAATTCCATTATCCAAATTGTTACACATGTGTGACAGAGGTTGACCTTTAGTCATGTCAATCCTTTTTGTGTAGGCCTCGGGCTCCAGCCTAATGGCTCAAAGCCTGATTTACTCACTGTAATAAGGGCAGGAGGTCGAGCAATTGTCAGCTTGCCTGCTCGTACTCGTCTCAGAGCCTGGTTGAAGGCTGTTAACACAAAGCTTTTCAAAGTGAATTTACAACCACCACCACTGACAGAGGCCAATCAGTACACCATAAATGTCAGGTTAGTGAGATTGAGCAGTAAGTAAAGTACTGGCAGCCCACTATTGGCTGAAATCAATTGCTTAAGGTTTAACTGAGAGTAGCAATCCATGTATAACGATGTCTGCAGAACTGACTTAAGTGTGGAGACCAAGTTGGAGAGTGGATTAGGTAGAATTACCCACCAGCAGCAGCCATGGCACCAAGTCCTGCATTTGTTCTCCTTCCATACAAACAGTACCCGCGCTGATGTCATTCATGGTCAAAAAGTTGTTGGACCTGCCTCTTCTTTTTTATGTATGGAGAAAAAAGGTACAGAAAAAAGGTAAAACAGTGTGCAATTTTAGCTGGATGAAGAAGGCTAGGAAAATTTTTAGTGTATTTGTTCAGCAATACTCAACTGTTTTTAGTCCACGGTTCTAGAGAAGGTTTTTCCACAAGGAAACTGTGGCTTTTTGCAGTTGGCTTGTAACTGGAAACTATCACAGAATTCACTAATGAGTGATTATATACCCGATGGTCTGAATATCCATGAGATGTAGTTACCCACAAGACTAAATGTTTTTATCATTTTGTGTAGTGACAGCTTAGACAACAATTCATTTGGCTTTGAAAGCATCAGCATTAAAATGTAGGAATCCATTAAAAAGCTGTATGCCAGGATTTATAAATTAGGCAATTTCCTTGATTATTGCAATCATTTACAAAATTGATTGTCCCAGTGTGGTGTAGGCAGATTTCAGCAATGATCATTGACAACAGGCACATCCTCTAGTATCTGTTCTCATTGTTCCCTAAAAGAAAAGCCACTCTACTACGAGATTATTCTCTATCTCAAGGTCAATTATGCATTGAAAAGTCTCCTAATGTAGAAGATCACACTTCTTTAAAGGAGGAGCACATCAGCTATTCATAGACTGTAATGATAGTTGGAACACTTATTTTTTTCTTCTGTTTATAATTTGTTTGCTGGCAGCCAAGGCATTCACTTGAGTCTGTAAGTGCCTATTCTCTTTGTGATCCATTATTGAAAGGTAAATAATTTTGGCAAATTGCAGCTGTAAATATTTATTTGATTGAAGATTTAAAAGTCAATAATGTGTTTTATTTGTTGCATCTTAAAGTTCTAATTAACCAATAGATATAGTGTATAGTAACTTGATTTGGGTCAATTATTTCTGTGTGACATAAGAAAGACATTATGTCACAAAGCAAATATGCTCTAGACATTTTCCTATATTGAAACAAATAAAATAAAACTGCAACATGCTAGCCACCAACCACAAAACCACAACACTTTCTACTCGTGCGAAAATAAGTAATATGCATGGTAAAAACCTATAAACTCTAAACCTCAAAATGGAGGTGATTACAGGAGATCCTTGTTGGAAACTGTAGATGAGGTCCAGTCGTAGCTGGCGACAAGCTAATTTATGTCAGGCCTCATGCAGACCATGATCTTCGAGGACTAATATCCTGCAGTTGTTAATCAGTCCTTGCTCACACAAGATAGCCATTGATGCCACTAGAAACTTTGATTTAATGAGGTCTTCAGGCATGACTGAATAACACAGTATCACTTTAGTCACAATTCTTAAATAATTTTTTTCCAAGATAGGCCAACTCTTCTTTCAGAGCCACCTGCATATTGTCTGCCCCAATGGTCTATACAACAATGATAACACACAGTTAATGTAAAGGTGCTCTTGTATAAATGCATTCATTTGACCTTAAGCTAATATTTTACTGTGAAGAAAGGGAGGATTGTATTGCCAGTGACTGTGTAGTGGTGCATTGTATTTAGTTAGATAAATATCAGCATCAAAGAAAAACATTTTTTTTGGTAGCTTGTAAAAAATCTGTAACTCATAAATTTATTGTTTGTACTACATTGCATATTAGTTACGTGGATTTAGCAAGATGTATGTAAACAATTCCATATTTTAACAGTAATTCAACCTGGTACTTTCTGTGTAGAGACCTACTGGTGTATAAGCAAGCAACTTGAGTAACCCCAGGGCATTTCTAAAGATGTTTTGATTTCATCTGCGGAACTACAATGTGGAGAAAAGTGGTTTTATCATGAGTACAAGAACCTCCTACTGAAATAGAACCCATATGAAGCCTATGTTCTTCATGTTGTTTACCTGTAACAGAGCCCTGAATTTGGAAATAGATTAATGGTCAATATTTGTTACAGTCCTAAACTGAAAAGAAAATTCTACATTAAATGAATTGTCATGTATAAAGCAAATGATGTAAGCAAATCTAGAGTTCACGACTTTTACCTAGGCTAAACTTCTGGTGGTGTAAATGTCAGTATTTTTTTAAAAATGGTTTCTATGTACTTTTTGCCTGATGCCATGTCAGCATTCACTGTGGAAAGTGGGGTATTAGTTTTTATCAATCTGTCAAAATAACTTATATAGCAGTATGAATTGGTGACTGATACTATTTTTAGACCACCATTTTACAAAACCAGCTTACCATTGAAGTAAAAATTATAATAAAAAGTGTTCTATTTTCTATATTCTATTCTATTTCTATTTTAATTTTAAGTTGGCTTTAATTCTGTTCCCATGTCCATTGCTCCAGTAAAAGAAGGAGATGAGAGAGAGATGCACAATTACTTAGAAAAAAAATGAGAAGGACTCGGATCTGGTTTTTTGTTTGTAAAATCAGTTGCTAACAAAGCACATCTTAACTTCCAATTAAGAAGTTTTGCTGAGCTACAGATATTTCCCTGGGTTTGTGTTAATTCATTTTATTGTGACCAGCAAGATTTCGGTGACACTTGTCCACTTATAAAAAAATGAGTGGTCTTTCAGAGCTAACATTCTGAAAAGCATTTGACATTTGATGAAAATTGCATACACCCCCCCCAAGTTTTAAAAAAAAGCGATTCTTATCCATGGCATAGGGCCATTCTTCATTTCAGAGCAGGGTAACTGATGTACATGTTGGTTAGGTGCCTCCAGATGGCATGCCTTGGAAACTTCTGGAAAAAACACTAACATTTCATTAAAATTAATACATTTCTTTTTAAATAATGCAAAAAAAAAAAAAAATCAGAATACTTAAGCAAAATTGATAGGTTCCTAAAAAAAAAAATTGATTTTTAACAATATGTTTTTTTACATGCAGAAAAGTGGAGGCTGCAGGTTAGTTTTTGACCAGCTCTAACAGAAGTGCACAAAAAATTTACAGAGATTTGCAAATTTCACTTAAAGCAGCTTTATCCCTTTGACGCAGTTGGCAAAGTGCACCAAGCTAAGACCTCAGCTCTGTTTTCATCTGCGTTCTCTTCTCCATGGTCCCAAACCTGCAAATTGCTAAGTACCATATTCTGGCTCTGGCACTTTGCTGGTGAGAGGTGCTTCCTGAGAATTAGAGGGGGTTTTTTCTGAGTTGGGGCCAAAACTTTTCAGCCAACCAAATTTCTTCTTTTGTTCATGGACCAAAATAAAAGAGTTAATTTGCTGTAAATCTTTCAGCATGTTTAAAAGTCAGATAAGGTGTTTAGGAAGCTCAGTTTCTGATGCAGTTTTATCACAAAGATAACCAAAGTGAGGATGAACATTGGCGTTTCCTTAGACCACACACTAATCATGAAGACATTTAAGAAAAAAGTGATGTTCAAATTGATGTTCAAATCTTTGCACCAATGTTGTCTCATCTGAATTTCATTCTCTCTTCTCTTCTGATCAAACCAAGATCACATTCTAGTTATTTGGAATATGAGGTAGGGTTTTTTTTTGAATGTTAACTTGTTTGCTTGTTTGTCCGGAATGGTACCTATTGCATCCCCGGTTTAGGGATCAGGTGAATTTCCAGAAGTGGGAGTTCTCCAGCAGAAACTGCATGGCCTTGGGCTCAGGGGTGTCTCTATCCCACCATATGGTGGAACAGACATTAGAGTAAGCTATATATCTGAGCCTGGGTGGGCTCAGACAGTAACGCTGGCTGAGTAGCTATTTGACCTTAGGGCCTGCCATTCCCAACAAAAGATGGCTGAGGGTCAGGCTGAGGTCTGCAGCCTCCCTTTCCTCCAAAGACCACATTTGTCTGTCTCTTTTCTTAACCTTTCTGTGTTTTTGTTTATTTAATAAAACGTTAATTTTTGTGCCCTAATTACCCAGAAGTGACATGTCCCAGATGAACCAATAGTGTTGCAGAAGTTTTACTTCATTGTTTGAAACAGATTTTTCCTTGACTTTTGAGAGGCTAATTTGAGCACAATTTCGTTGTTAGCTGCCAAGCCAAATCAGATGGCTTCTTTTTTAAAGACATAGCAACTGTCATCTTAGATCACTTTAAGGACTTTGTAGGGTCTTAATCTGCTTAATCCATCATTCTGAGTTTATATTTCTTCCACATTATTACTTATCTCATCTGAAATCTCACAGGTCCACATACTATACACTATTTGTTCCCACTCTATGGCTTGCATGTCATAGTGGCTGTATTTATGATCAGAAATAGATAGCAATGCCTCTCAGGATGCTATCAATCACAATTTGAAATAACAACTATAGCCACTGAAGAAGTTCGCTTAACGCCTTTTCCCCTCTCTGAAGCTGAGCGGCACGCTGCTCCCGTACCACACCCAGCCACTGGTTGGTGGGTAGTTCAGGAAAAATGCACCTTTCTCTGTCGCATTTGACTTCCAGATCATCTGTTTCAAGGGTTGAAAGACATCAAAAATTTAAACTTGCTGCTGCACCCGTGGACAAAACAGCCGGCTACAGTGATAGTTAAGCCAAGGCATTTCCATTTCTTGGCAGTAAATTATGTTTAGAGCCGAAGTAATGAAGGTACAGACCACCATGCTGTTTGTTTAACTATTTTCTACCTTTTCTTACTTTTGTTTTATTATTTTTAACTTTTTAATTAAATTCTTATTTATTTTCTTATTTATTGCTGTAAAACTCTTACATTAAAACATGCTTTTTATGATTTCTGAAAAGATGTGCATTTGTCTCAGTGCTTTCTACAAAGAGGAAAACCAGTTTGGAATCTCTGTGTGCAAGGTGATTTAATTTATTTGAAGAATTAGCAGTAAGTTTGCTGTTGAGAGCATCTGTTTCTAGTTCTAGTTGTTATCCTGCATTAACTGTGGAGAAAAGTTTTTTCTTTCACAGACAAAGCTGAACTGGATGTACGTTAATATTTTGACAGTTAATCCCATTGCTTTATTTAAATAATGCTACAGTCAGTCATTGCAAGTTGATATTAACTCGTGTGGTTAAAAGAAATAATGCTGAGAAATTTCTATGTAAGAAAGACTTTGCGGTGCGGCGTCCAAGGATCGGATTGCCAGACTGAAAGTCTGACGGAATTTCTCCCTGCTTCATACTCTTTGAAGGCCTCACCATAAAAATCAGAGAGCTAGTTATCTTATCTTCCACTTTTCCTCAGCAAATTCATGTATCTATGGAGGCTGAAAAAGTGGACCTTTAGATCACAGGCAAAATTGGTGCAACAATTTCAGACAGATGCTGGCTGCTAAAACAATGTGTTTGAAGAAGATGGATAGTAAGACAGCAAGGCAATGTAGTGCCAGGGGGTTTGGAGAAAGAGCCAGGGCTCTCTCAGACTATGAATCTTGTACAAGATTACTGCCATTCTTTTTCTTTGTTCTCAAACATTACAGTTAATTTTACCAGTCTCTCTCAAACCAGGCTAGACTTATCCCATGAGCATTACGGTGCAGTTCTATTTATTATTCAGTTTTTGAGCTGGCGCTATCTGATGATGAGTTGTGGATATCCCGCAGAAAGTCACAGGCAAAATATTAAGGATTAATAATGTCTGAGTTAATAATTTTCTCCTTCATGTTCTCAAGGTATTCTGCTCTGGATTTTCCCCACTTTCTTGTTGATTAATTTAAATGTGTTATCTAGTTTAAGGTTGAAAAAACTTGGAAGTGCTACAATAGGTACTTTTGTGAATATACTTGATCATGCAAAGCTTTTCTTAGAAGTCTTTTATGTGCCCTTAGCATTGCAGTAGGAATGATGATATCACACCAAGAGTGGGCCATGGGCAGGCAGAACTGGGCACAAGCTTGCCATGTCTGTGGTCTTAGTTGACCAGACCGAAGCCTGTTGTGAGCTGGAAGCCGTGTGGTAGTGTGTGTGCTAGCACAGCGCCATGCCCAAGGGAGAAAGTCCCAGCGAGGTTAATTGTCTCATGGGCTGAAACTGGATTGTCCCCAGGCATTGTTTATTACGATTAGAGTGAGCTGGAGCTTTGTGCCTTCTGACATGGCTTTGTCCTGTGCCTGATGGGGAATATTTTTGTGACGATTTGACCAACACTTTACTACATTCTCTGAAAACTTAGAGATAAGATAGGCTTCCACTTTAGCTGTAGGTAATTTATCCTAGCAGTAATACTGACAGGGCTTCTTAGTGGTTCCAAGTCAATCGTGAGCAAATGGTGCAATTGCAAATACCAGAGAAGGTCTTATATTGTGTGCTTTATAATAGGGCAGTTTTGCACATACACATAAGCCAAGTCAGTACCAACAGTTGCTAAAACTGCTCATTAATTATATGGTTGAATGTTGAATAGTTTCATATTAATGACTTAAAAACTCCTAGTATTTAGGAGTTTTTTTATTTAAAAACTCACTATTTAAACAAGCAAACAATCATTTGCTGTGCCTAACTATGATCAACGGAGTAAGAGTATTCTTCTGTTGTGTGTGTGACAGCTGTAAACAGTACAAATGGAGGTGTGGGCTCTCTAAGCTCATACCACAATGTCACTGCGTGATTCTGAGCTTTCCTCTATTCTCCTCAAATTTGTTGGGAGCTGCTTGTGTTGAGGAGCTTTACAGAAAGTGTGGAGTGGCTTCCAAGACCAGAAGTTCTGAGCTTTGTCTCAATGTCAGATTGCAGGATTTTTTAGGTCTCTTTGTTCTAAGATTCATTATGATTGTACTTGCTAGTGAATAAAAAGACTTCAGCATTACTCCCCATTCTAGCAGAACAAAAATGGTAGGAGTTTCAAAGAAGGAAAGCGTTTTAAATTCATACATTGGTCTCTTAAACTTTCCATCCTGCTGGATTCTGTTGGAAGGGCGTGAGGGGATGAAGAAAGAGATCTTGACTTCGTGCGTGAGATTAGGAATTTGTGTTTGAGTTGCCCATGAGCATTATGGCATTTACTTCTCCAGCATAAGTATTATGGTAGCTATAAATTATATAAAATTAGTAGTGTCATGTGACTGAAATATCTTTGAAGAGTTACCTTGTGTCTAGAGACCACAACCAGAGAACTGTGGTTTTTGAAGAATTACCAAAAGGTGATTTTGGAGGTGATCAGATTCTGGAAGAAAAGCCTTTGAGTGGATTTCTTAATGGAGCTTAATATATTGTATTCATTATAAAAGAGTTCAGAGTTGATTTGACTTCTTTGTATGGACACTTACGTATGGAAAAAATCCCCACCACCTGCCAGGTGAGCTTTTCTATTCAAAGAATGAAATGGGACAGACAAAATAGCACAGCTAGAAGCTGAAGTTAGACAAAATACATCTCAAAAGAAGGTGGTAATTATGTTTTGAAGTAGTTAAATATAAAAAGGCAGATACTTTACTTTGACTCTGTAAAAGATCATTAGATGTGTTCTGCATCTTTGGGTTAGATGATCTGAGCCTTTGCCTTCATGGCCTGTGAACCTCCAGACCCTTTCCTTTACCTCCTAGGCCATACATGAGGAGAGCAAGATTGCCTTGTAGCAGTCTTCTGTGTAGCACTTTGCATAAGGGTCTCATCTTCAGTGGGGCACTCATTGGGAATTTCTTCCCTCGGCTGTCCAGGTAGATTCTGCTTTCTCTCTCTCTCGCTCTCATTCTCTCTTTTTTTTTTTTTTTTTTTTTTTTTTTTTTTTTGTGTGGGGCCAGAGAATTGCCACAGTGGTTTGAGGTGTTAGTCTTTCAATTCGCAACTAACCTATTTGTGCCCTGGGCTGACTACCACCGACCTTGCAGGTTGATCACTATCTCTGCAGCTTCAGATGTGACTATCCTGTCTTGCTGGTTCATCTGGACATTTCTTGCCTTAGCAATTCCCTGCCATTATGGGGGCATCAGGTACTCAGGCACATTGGTCCTTTCCCTTTTTTCTGTGCCTTTTTCTGGGTGGAAGCTAATGGTCTGTGTCTGGAGCCGATGATTGAACAGTCCCTTCTGGCTTTAAAATCCATGAAGCTATGAAGCCAACCAAGAAAAGTTACTGTGTCTGTATAAACCTTATCGAAACTGAGCTCTGCTCATTCTCCCAAGCTCTGCTCATTCTCTCAAGTAAGAGTTTCTGTGCTTATAAATTCCTCTCAGCCTCCTTTTCTGACAGAGTGCAGCACATCAGAGGAGTTGTCTGATAAAGATGGGGAGAGAGGAGAGGGATTATTATAAAAGCCAGCCATGTGGCTTCTGCCCGGAAATCTGCATATTTCCCTTATGCTTTAAGTGGTGTATACAGGCTGCAGCTTAACCCAGAACTCCAGAGAAATAATAATATGAAAGGAAGAGCAACAGTAGCTCTGAATTTTCTTGCAATGATCCTATTGTAACAACACTGAATGGACATGCAGCCATATACCACAACCCCCACAGCTGTCACTTTGGCAAACCTTTTGATGAATTGGATCTTGATATTTACAGAATCTATTAAAATACAGCCCATCATGTGTTTGTTTATATGTTGACAAGATGATGTACACCCTGCAGGTCAAGGGTGATGTGAACTGTTTTGGTGTTCTTGTCAAAGCAGCTAAAAAAGAGCATTTAAATAATTTTTGTAGAATAATTGTCTAAGAATGTAAGAGCAACATGCAGAAATCTTACTTTGAAAAAAAAATCTCTACTGATCTGACACAAAAATCTGAGCTTGTTATCAATCAAAAAGACTTTCCTACTTCTTCTCTAATATGTTAGAAAATTGGCAGCTCCGATAGAAAAACAAATAGCAAAATTAAACAGAAAGTAATTGATTTAACTACTTGGGTGGCTTATCCAGTACCATATAAAATTTTTCACTTGAGCTTGTCACTTATTACATATATTTTTTTAACAAATGAGGCTGTACAGCACATACAAAATCTTGTCCTATTTTGCTATAAATATTCTAAGTCAGAATTAACTTTATGAGGGTATCAGATTTCTTTGAACATCATTCACATATATTTGATTTTTCTTTGCAGTTATGAAGAAAAAATACTGTATGAAATTAAATCATGTCAGTCTAGTTGTCCACACAGATATACCTTGTAAATCCAAATGTGGCTATATCAAGGGTGTTACCTGTGTATAAATTGGACCCCAAATTCATACACTGAAGAATTCCAGACCATTTTCCTAACTTCTTTGTCTTGTTTTTAGATTACATTCTCATGAAGTGGAGTAAGAGCTAAGACAACTTACTGTAGAAGAATCTCTTTCCATCTCACATTTTTATGACTTGTTTTTTCAGCACCTTGGAGTCATGTGCCTCAGAAATAAATAATTCCTGTTCCAACATAAGGCGAGCACATGGCCACCTCAGTGCTATAAAAGAAATCATGGAAGGGAGCAGATAAAGAAGATGAGTTTGAAGGGAACAAAAAATAAACAGTTTTCCTGGATTTGTTATGTGCATGTTGTCAAATTGTTGAGGCTGTTCACCATTTTAGAAAGGAATGGGTCCATTTGGAACACAGAGTGGAGCTGGGGTGAAAATCTTGAGGAGGAAGAGGAATATGTGAAGGTGAAAAAGAAAAAGTGGGTGGATAAAGAGAGAGAAAGGAAGAACTGGTTCTGTTTAGTGTGAGAATGGAGGGATCAGGAGTGTTACAGATGAGATGACTGCTGGACAAGAGCTGTCCTGAGATGATGTGCTGAAGAAGTGGTTGTATTGGCCCTCGTATCTCCCATGGAAGAGGGACATGAGAACAGCTTGTGTTACCCTCAGATTTCCTCTTCCTAAAAGGAACAATCTGTGCTGGTTCAGCTCTAGCAAAAACTTATTCCTGGGTCTTGGGCTCCCTCAGAAAGATGCCCCTTGGATCAGGTCTGGAAAAGGAAGTAGAGCAGGCTGTTCTTTTATTCATACAACAGAAAGGAGGTTCAGGCCTTTTCTGAGCAGAAACACTGTTAGCTTTTTTTCTTCTTCTTTAGTTATGTATTTCTAATACTGTTTTGGCAAAGAGAAGTGCTTATAACTTTGTTTTAAAATGAAAGACAGAAGCTTCCTTCACATATCTGGGACCTTCTCTCTTCCTTTTTATTCTTTCAACTTACCTTAACCTTGCTCCAAAAGCATAAGTTTAAATATTTTTCTCCTTCTTTTTTTTTTTTTTAAACTTTTCTGTTGGGATTGCCAACAATGAACCAGTTAGAACTAGTTGTGAGACTGCAATCTGCAAACACTTGCCTAGATGGAGCTGAACTGATACCACCGAAAGCAAAGGAGTAGTCATTAGATGCCCTTTGCTCAGAAAAGCTATATCCACCCTCTACAATGAGGTGTTGGGCTGAGTTATTTCTGACTGAGCTATTACACCTGAATGACACAATATAGCTGAGTTGTCAGTATTGTTAGTCTGGATGCATTGTTGTGGTGTACTCAGGTGTGACAGGTTAGGCTGGATCACAAGTTAGCAAGGTTTGAGATTCTGCTCCTGAAGCCACCCAAATGAGTGATCAAGGCTCTGAGCAGACCTCGTTGGTTAGACTGATTACAAGTTGTTAGTGTCCTTGGAAGCAAAAAGTGTCCCTATTTGCCTGTTGTGCTGAGCTGTTTATTATCATGGTCTCTAATCAGATGCCGTAGATCTTTCAGGCACATGATATGTGCAAATCTCAAATAAGAAAGTATGAAACTGGATGACTTTTTTTTTAAACGTAATTTCAAGTGTTAAGCTCACAACAGAATCAGAAAAATTCATTATCAAACCAATGACAAAACTTGTGCTTAATGTTCTGGAAGCTTAAATTAAGTTTTGATGTGGAACATTTAAAGCACTTAAGCAGTACCCTGTAAAGCAAAGGAATGAGGTGAATGTGATTTGAAACTGAAGGTATATGCAAAAAAATACTATTACCTTAAACTTTATTTTTTTAAATCTGTTTTTATTTATAAAGGTTAATAAAGGGTAATAGAGGTTGCAGTGTGGTTTATACCCTTGTAAACTGGTACATGAATTACAGACAAGTGTCACACTTGCATTGCATTTTCCAGATTTTTCAAGTTTGTTGGACTGAATGTGCTCTTTAGATAATGTCTCTGACAATTCAATTAATTGTAGTGGAAATATAACAAAATGTCTTTAACTGTATTCTTTGGCAAGTATTACACTTTACGAAGAACTTTGTAACTCTAAAAAGGAAAGAATCCAATATATTAGTTAAGCTTTTTCATTTTTATTAATGGTCTGCATTATGTGTTTTCTGATGCGGGAAACAGACTTTCAGGCAAGAAGAGTGGAAACAAGAAAGAACCAAAGAAATGCATCTTTCTGTGTCATGCTGATGGGGTCTCATGAGCCTTATGAACAGATTAGCTTCCATTCAGCGAGTGTGCTTATAAATAAGGAGGTATAGTACATGATTTGGTCACTGGTCATAGATACAGAATGCTCGGTGTTAGGGTCAGATGTTAAAAAAAAACAACAACAAACCAGCCAGTTGCCTACTCCTAACTGCGATTTCTTCCACCAGAGGCTATTAAGCTGTTGTCCATGGCTCCCTGGTGGTCTGCAGGACCTTGCAAAAGTACTGCAGATTATGCAGAGGACTGAATTCAAAGGAGTCTCACTAGGTGGTAGAATTGTGAGCTGTATTTCAGCACCATCATGACAGCTTCTTTCTCTGACATGAGGCAGGACCTGCACCATGCCCGGCATTGGCATTCCACTAGGATTTCCACATATGCGGTTACGGATGTCCGTGTGCTCCTTAGGCGCTTGTTTGCAAATGCTGTATTTGTGTATGCAGGCACTCAGTTTGCCATAGCTGAATGCCAAGTGTCAATAAAGAGCATGGACACAGCTCATCTCAACAGGCTAAGAACTGGCCTTCCTTGTAGCTGGTTGCACTGTTTGGATAATAAGGTTATGGCAAGAGTCACTAGATGACACTGTTACATAGTTCCACACAATCTTTTTTCTTAGAGTCTGAATTCAGTCTTTGAAGATATGCTGTATTGTCTCCTGTGTTTCTGTTCCTGTTAGTTTATACTTTATGCTGTGAGCACCAGGATGATTTTCTGTCTGATTAAATCTTTCTGACTAGACTTTGCTGGAGGGCAGAGTTGGTCCTTCATTTTGGACAAGACTGAATATAATTTGCATTCCAAAGACCCAATTTTGAACAGCAATTATTTACCATCTGTTAAGAAAGAGGTCTGCAAAGACTTCTGACTTTGGAGAACTCAGAGGCTACTCACGTCCACTGTGTGACAAGGCTGTGGTGACACAGGGACTGCTGGGTGATCTGGTGTAGTGCCTTTGGAGAGAGGAGGTCAGCAAGGGGGAGCCACACCTGCTTTACCAGAAACCTGCCTGCCCTCCCAGTTCAACTTGGTTCTGCTGTGGAGTGAGGGGCTGTTTGGAGCCATTGTCATCTTTCATGTGGAAGCGATGCTTTCCCTTGGTCTTTCTCCCTGTGGAGGGATAAGAGTCTATGATATTAACACCTTTTCCTCCCCCATCTGATAAGATTGAAATAGTTAGGCTCTCCAGGTGCTATTATTTTATGCTGTCATTTGCAATGTCAAGATTTTGCTGCAATGCAAGCAGTGGTATGCAATTATTGCCAGGCTCCAGACATAGTCATAGCATTGCCGCTCGCATATTATCTCAAGACTTCCAGAGGATGACTTGAGTCATCCCAGCCTGTCAAGTCTTGAAATTAAAATTGAGCCAAAGCGGCATGCTTTTATTTTTAAGCATGTGTCTGAAAAGCTTTCCCATCTCACTAGTTCTGTGAACAATATCACAAAAATTTTTTTTTTTTTTTTTTTTTTGCTTTTGAGTTGCCTTGCTGGAATTATTTACTGGGTAGGAAAAGTCATTTTAGGGAAGCAGCTTTCAGCAGCATTACAACCACAGCTTTTCTAGTAGCTGCTGTTGCAGCTGTTCACTGTACAAAGAAAAAAAAAAAAAGGAAAAACCAAGAACTATATTTTGGAAACAAAGCTGAAATTACAAAAAAGGGGAAAAAATGGTATTCCTTACATTATTTCTTCTGATTGGTTGACAGCATGCTTTCATAGTCCAGTCATAATGGAAAGTAAGAATTTTTAAGACTGATGGTATACATTTACTTATAAATATATTTATGTAAAGATGCTATTCTTGTTTTCCAGTCAAAAATGCACAATAGTCACACTTCAGAGTTAAGGTTATAAAAATTCTTTGTATTTTGTTTTTTCTTAAAGACCGTGGGAAAGCAACCAATATAGAAAGAATACAAAAATGGATAACTTTTTTGAGCACTAGTCTCAGGAAACTCCATCCAGGGTGTGGCAATTTATTGCAGCTTGTATTTGCACTTTCAGTCACTCACATTCAATATCAGTATGTTAAGTGTCTGGTCTAAGTCAGTTAACCTTGCTTATTAAGTATTGCCCTCTGATGGTGCCTGTTGCTCTCCATTGTCTCTACAAGGTAATAGGGTTAGGTTATATACTTAACCTTAGTTGGTTAATATTACGTGAAATTAATCCTGCCTTCAGGTCACTAAGAAACTTCATTTTACAGTGTGTGTGAACAAAGGAAATAATCAATAGTGCCCCAATATTTATTATCAGTTTCCCCTATTGTAAATCCACTAAGGTCATGTTACATTGCAGTCAAAGATGTGCCTGCACCTCCGGGCAGATACGAGCCAACTAGCTTTAATCGAGGTAATTATTTCAACCTTATAAATAATGTAACTCCACCAGTACTGAGCTTACCAGGAGATGCAGAACTCACAGTAAAGCGTGGTAAATAGCCTTAAGTACATCCAGGGCTGCTGTGACTGCCCTGCTGTTGTAACGTGGGTAGCTGATTTACACCTAGAGAACAGATTTGTCTGCATCAGTCCCAGTCACTTGGATTGCAGTATAGGCATGCTCTAAATCAGTAGGATTTTAAATCTGTGATTATACTTGATATATATGAAAGCCAAACTGGTCTGGTATCTTTTCTTATGCAATGCATCTGATATGTCTACCAAAGCAAAGACTGCTTAATTTAAGCATTCTCTGTTCTGCAAATGCAGAGCCACCAATATTTTTCTTGGATAACGTCTGTTCCCAATTGTAGCCATCAGAAGGTCAGAAGAAGTTCAAAATGGCATGATAGAGTTTATCTATTTGTTTGGAAAATATTAACTGGTTATTGCCATAGCAAGTTATATTAAATTGTTTTGGTTGTGTGATATAGGATTTTTATATTAATACCATATTTTAAATGTATTTATAAAACAGTTGAGCTTTGACTATTATAGTTCAGATCTGTGCAGCTTTATAATTGAGACATTTGTAAATTTACAGTTACAATTTTTTTGGCAGGGACCTTACAGAGATATGTTTTAAAAGAAAAACTTTGGATAATTGCATCATGATGGATTTTTTGAGACTTGTTCATTTCTGCTCTCAAAGATATTAAATCAATACAAATCTCAGGACTGACTGTATGCAATATGTGAATGAAGTATGTGATGAGGTCTGGATTTTTTTTCTCATTTATGTGTACAGTAAATGTAGATGTGCCATTAAAGTTGACAGAGTGTTTAAGCAGAGACGCAACTTTAATGGCATAGTTTACCTCAGGTGTAAAATGCGCATTGCAGTACATACCTTTTGTAATATTACAAGTGAAAAGTGCTACAGTCATTTATTATAAGCGAGGTGAGGTCTTCCTGCTTTTTCTCTCCCATCACCACCATCATTTAAAAACCTGCCAGCTATCTGCTTGCTGCTGGTTCTTATTTTACTGACTTTTACAGGGCTTACAACATAATTAAGAGGCTGAAGCATAGACGTTCTGCATTGTGAAGCACAAGGCCTTTTGACAGTATTTTTAGTCCTTGCATGGAACTTTGTGTTAAGATTTGCTCATGTCGGTACGGGTCTGATTCAGGTCCTATTTACAAAGTTAAAAACTTTATTAAAAGCTGAAGGGGCTTTTTAAAGTGCTCATTGATTTTGAACACTTTTAGAGAAATCACATTTTAGATTCAGAAAATATGTTGCAAAAATGACGTTTAATTTTGATTAATATGAAATATATCTACAATTGAACTATGGTATTGCTAATGATTTTTCTGTAGTGATTGGAATTTATTTAATTCATAGTCATAACTATAATGTTAGTAAGACAGTCATCCCTCCTTCACTTTAGCTGTATTTTATGTAATAGATATTTAAGTTAAATCTCCTGAAATGTGGAAAAAGTAGCAAAATAGTAAATGACAACAGGAAATGTAATCTTCTTCTTTCAGGACTGCCAGACTTTTTGTATAATGCAGGATATCCTGTATATATAGTGAAGTCAAATTTGGAAAGCATACAGGGCACACTCTTTTCTGTACTGTCATGGCAACTGTGCTTTTCCAAACATGCGGCAGCTTAGATTTCCAGAGATTTAGGGAAACAGCAACTGCATCTGGACCTATTGCCTGTGCAACCGGTCCAACATGTGGGGTGTGTGGAGTGTGCGCAAACTGTGCACTGTGACTTTTCTCACCAGCACTGTTCCAGATTTCACCTTCTTGCTGCTTCGCATTTAATGATGTGACTTCTAAAAGTAGTTACACACTTCTGGGATGCTGTCGAGAAGATTATCGAAGATGCAGCTGGGTATTAATAGGGATCAGCAAAGTTCACTGACCCGATCTATATCTCACTGTTGAAGAAATGTTACTGTTTTTTTGTGAGCATTTTTTGTCACCACCATACCTCTTCTCTACTTACACATCACAAAGCCATACATCCCAGGACATCATTCCTCTTGCATCTGCAGTGAGACACTCCTTCCTCCATACCTTTTGCTCCTCCATGTGCTGAAGTTCCAGTGATATCAGTGACGGTGCTAAGTATGTAATAAGTGAAAAATATTCAGATATCAGTGTTATGCACTGGAATTAGCGTAAAAGTGGAGATTATTATGGCAGTGAAAGTTCTGGGGACAAAGGACATATATCCGTACTAAAACCAGGCTTCATTAGTCCTGCTCACTGAGCAACTAGCCTTTAAATTATTGAGCGCTCCTGAATGTGCCTCACTATTAAGCCTCTGGTAAGTGTCTTTTCCTCTCGGTCAGTTTGTTTATTCATCCTTGATTCCAAGGATTTGCTCAATTTTCTAGTAAGTATAATATATTTCCTATCCAGATGCCACATGGGATTACTAGACAATTTACTTATCTGGACAAAATAAATGTCTTTCCTTTGAAGCCTGGAGTAACTCACTTCTCTCCTTTCTACTGGAGAATGAAAAGTCTTTGACAAAAAGAAGCAAGATCTTCCACAGTGACATACTATCGTATTCTGTTGGATGATTCTCGGCATTTTTTGACAGAATGAGTCAGGAGAGGCTAGAATCGTACTGCATTAACCTCTCCCGCCTCACTCTACCCGTACTCCCATTTTCTTAGAGAGTTTTTAGGCAAATCTGAACAGGCTGAGATGACAGTCCTGGATTTCAGCAGCTGTTTGAGCTGTCTTAGTAGAGTGTCTTATCTGCATTTGGCCGTGACTCTGTAATAGCAGTGACTCCCTAATGTTGAAGTACTTTTTCATCTTCTCCTCTCACCTTTTACTTTGATTTTTGGCTGAAAGCTTTGGCCTCTTTAGTGTACTGTTGTTAGGTGGAGTGCGTTCAAGATACTAAGCAACCAAGGGGTTTGAGTTTAGGAATGTTTTCAAAATAACTGTAAAATATTAAATTTATGTTATCCACAATATGTTGGAGGTCAGTTCGCCCTCAAAACACGATGCCTGACAATTGTGCTTTCTTAGTGTGGGTTAGAAAAAGAATATAGTAGACTTAGGAAAACAACATAATTTAAGAAGTGACACATTTCAACAAAGACATAAAACTGTAGGCAGTACAGAAAAGAAGCAAAACCTTAGGAAACCATTACTTCATTAGGACAAATATTTTATGTCTTTTAAAAGACTCCTTATTAAAAAGGGTGAGCTCCAGGACATTCATGTTTGCATGAAATCATAAATCTGCCAATTGAGAACAAGAAGTGCCTCTTCCTAAGGATAAATTGATTTTTATTACAACTTCATAAAATGCTTTGAAAATAGTTAATCTGAGTGTATGGCTAAGAGTTGGCACACAGGTTTTTTTCCAATATTCTCTTATCTTACAAGTGTAGTGGTCAAGCCAGATTGGAAAGTCAGCACCATAAAGTGAGTGTGCAGTCTGTGAGACTTAAAAAAAGGTGCTGAACAAGGGCTCATTTGCTTGCTATTAGCAGAAACATTTCCTCTTGAGGAGACGGTTACATAAAATATACTAATGTACTCCATTATTTCACACATTGCTTAGCGTCTCCTACCCTGTCTTTAGTATGCCTTCCCCTTTCCTTTGCCCTCAAACGTATGGGCAAATATATACGACTTAAAGTTACCTACCTTACCTATGGACTGGCAGCCAGGGGTTACTAGCAGGCCAAGAAAGGGTTTAGGTTTTAACTTGTCTACATATAGATTCAGGGTTTATTTTCTCCGTGAATGGGAGAGAGCTGGTAGAGCTCTGTACCCCACTGGGAATCCCAAGCGTTTTCTCTTCTGGCAGAGGAGAAGTGCGGCAATTCCTGCTTAGCTCAGGAAAACTGTGAAGTCTCACTCCCTATTAATCTCTTTGTATTTAAGTAGATAATTTTTGTGATTTTGCATAGGGAGAAAGAGACAGGAAATGAGTGGGGAAAGGTGACACCTTCAATCACGTCTTCTGGGTCTCCCAATTCATTTAGCCTTATCTGTGTCTTTTAGATTGCAAGCTCTTAGGTGCCGTGACTGTTTTTGTGTATGCCTTTAATAGCCCATCACTGGTGTACAACAGATAACCAGTTACAAATTGTTGGGGTTTTCCAAGGAAACCAGGCGTGGGGTTTTTGTATTTGTTTTTGTTTTTTTCCCAGAGAATGCTAAGAAACTATAACTGTTTCCATAAAAATATCTGTTTCAGGGAAAATTCTGATGAATAAATCTTTGAGGAAAATGATTCAAAATCATCTAAACATGTTCTTACATTTTCTAATCAGAAAGTTAATTTCTCAGTTCAGAACTCCTTTCAGTTTTAATGCTTAGTAAGCTTAAAATGAAGCATTTTATTATGGTATATAAAATCGTGAAATAACCTAAGTGATTTAAAACCAAAGCAAAACAAAAAATTTTCTCGAAAACATTTCATTATTCTTATTGCTTTGCAAACATTGTGAGGTTTTGGCTATATCCAGTAAAATAATTTTGCATAAAGCTCTGCTAAAGAGTGATTAATTTTCCCTTTCTATTAAACTTCAAGGATGGTGGGAAAATAATAAAGATAACTTGTTTATTTTGCGTTATTTTTAGGATTTAGACTTGATGAAAAAATAAAACTAATTTTGTATTAGTCATTTTACTGTCATAATTTTTGACATGGATTGTAATCACTGGTTCTGTTGGTTTCTAATTAATTCATCTGCTTTGAGTTCCTTTGTAAAAAAGTCAGCATTTAAGGCCAATACACTTGCTGCTCAAACTAGTCTCCTATTTCTGAAATATACCTTCTGCATCTGTGTTAGTCAGCAAAAGCCGTCTAAATATTTTCACTTAAAACTGTTTGGGACAAAAATAATGCTCTTTTACCTAAAATTATTTTGTTACAGAGAATGGAGTTGAGAAAGTCTGTAAGGATAAAGGTAAGCTATGTAGTGTTAAAAATGAAACAGAAAAACACAGAATGAAATACAGGAAAAGAACAACACAAACCTTTGCAGTCAGTCCTTGGTTTTCTCACTCGAATGAGACATTCTTGGGTGCTTTTCTGCTGCCTTGGTAAAATGAGGGACCGAAAAAAGGAGCATGATGAGACAGTGGCTGATAGGAAAGAAGATACAACTAAAGAAGATTTTGAATAACATTGGTTAGATATAGAAGAGAAAATTGGAATTAATAGTAAAAAAATGCTTCTTAAGCTGTTTAGAAATAAGAACAGAAAAGAGCCATAAATAGTGTAAATTTATTCTTGTAACAAGGTGATATACAGTCATGGAACAGCATAACATGTAGATCCAAAGGTAACCATTTATAAAGCATATATATATGTGTGTTGTATGTAATTTTAGGAGTGGCAGTGTTTGATTCATTCCAGGAACAAGGAAACATGCCTTCTGGTGAATTGCCAGCACTGTTACTGTCAGCATTTCTCTGTTGCTTGGACATCTCCAGTCTCCAGTACTGTCTTTGTTAGATATCAGATAGCTTCTGAGAACTGACTGAAGCCCTGCAGAATGTAGCTTGGTTCCATGCTAGCTTCTTGGGGAGAGGCTAATTTGTATTTATTTGTAAATCTGTATCATTCTACAGTTTTAAAAACGGGGTTCATAGGTAACATGTAGTGCAAATGAAGAGCGGGCTACAGCTTTACTGCTTATTTCTACATCAGATCTTTCTGGACTCCACTTTTTCTCTGCATAAATCTAGAATGTGGATGCCTAAAGGGGAAAAAGGGGAAAAAGGGGAAATTTTTATTATCATCCATGTAATTTTCCAAAATAAGGATTTCTATTCTCATCCATTGAGGTTCTTAGTCAGGTTTTTATTTTCACAGTGTGAAGATGTGATGAGTACATGAGCAGTTACTCAGATTTGCTGATCATAGTCTGAGATTAATTACAAAACATAGGTTTGCAACAACGAGCTGGCCAAAATCTATCAAACATTGATCCTTTTCCATGTCAGCAAATATGCAAATGAAAAGTATAAAGGAAAGCTTGAGATGAAGAGCAGTTGGAACCTTTTGTGTTTCATCCACCTCAATAGAGAGGCAAAACATTGTAATGATGAGTCCACCCTTTATTTACAGTATACACAATTTGTGACAGTGATTTTTAGAACTCTAAAAATTGCACTTAATAAATATGAGAAGATACAGGTTTTCTTGATTACTTAAACCTAAATGTTTATTCAAGCTTTCATGAGAAGTTTGTTTTAATTTAAACAGAGCTAGGGCTGCTGAACGGATGCCATTTTTTTGATGTGGACTCAGTACACATGAAACAAATTTTAATAGCATCCACACTCATTTAACCAGTAAATGTATTCCACTGAGGCTTTGCTTCGTCATGGTTTGCCTAGTGCAATCAGAATGAAACTGGTCGTCTTTTCATAGATATTGTATTTAAGGTTTTTATCCTTCATTTCATGTAATAAAATGATTGCTGGCTTTAATTAAAAAAATCAGAAGAAACGTGTGGAAATACTGCTGCTGTCGTTCAGAGCAATACAGTGTTACTTATATTTTCCCTTTCAGTGTTGATGTTATGTAGAAGTTGGAGACACTAACACATTGTGGATATTGCTGCTGAGAGGGAGAAGGGAAAAAGATAGGCTTGAAACACAGCCTGTGAGATGGCACAAAGCCAACGCACTGAAAAATGGCAAACGTCACATTTAACAGCTGGACGCAGAAATATTTCTCTTTAATTTGGAAGGAGAAAATTTTTTTCACAGCAGGGCACTCTTGCAAGAGCACAACATCAAAGAGGGTGGGTCTCCCCAGTCAAACATCATCTGGCTCTAGTGATGGAGCAAAATGAATGAACTGTCAGGACTTTTTTCCAGTGTGTATGTTTTTGCCAAGTGAAAAGTAAAAGGTTCAGTGGCTTGTTCTGATCACAGACCAAATCCTGATAATGGAAAGCTGATTCCCTGAAGTCTTTCTCTGATCAGCTGGCAGGCAATGTCTGAAGAAGACCCCAGATTGATTGATGGTCCGCTTTGTATCGATGGCCCCTGCCACCTTGAGAGATAAGTGAGATATGCCAAATGCTTAACAGCTCTGGAGGGCTCCTGTGATTGTGACTCAAGCAATGTTCTAATCTAATGTTATAATCCTCACAGAAACAAACTCTCTTCCAAAGAAACTTAACATGATACTTAACAATACCAGACCTGCACTCTGGCAAGAAAAAAAACATTTCACATCCTCCACCATGTGTCCACTAGCAACACCAGCACTACTCCTTAATGCACTCTATTCATCTGATTCTTGCATCTGTCTCTGTCCTAAACCAGTTGCAAACTAACCACCATTCTGTTTTTCTGACAATCTGACCATCCTACAATCTAACAAATTTCAAGGATTAATAGAGCACAGGCTGTTTTTCCAGTATAAAAACCTGGTGACACAGTTTGTACAGCCATTAGTCATTTGTTTTATGAGGAATCTCAGGCACAGTTTATCATATACTTTATTACTTGACCTTTTAATCATCATCTGGGGAACTTAGCATTCCAGACATTCCAAAATATTTCAACCTAAGAATATCAGTGTGCCTCATTATTTAGAACTCACAAAGGAATTATGTATATTTTCTAAAAGATGTAATTTTTGCTGAAATTCCTTATTTATGGTGAGCCTTAATGAGACATTTAAAAAGGGATTGAAAGAATTATCTGTGGAGTCTGTACTGTGGTAGTAAAAGGGGACTCTGCTGACATAAATGTTCTACACGTACACTGTAAAGGCAGTCCCTAGCCATACTTAATTACAAACTTGGAGTGAAGATAAACGGTGCACAAAAAAAGTATCAAAATCCCTGTTTTCTACAGCCAAATGGTCAAGACACAGAGTTTAAGTGATTCCTGTAAGTCATATGACAAAAACTTCTTCAGAGCAGGAGCTACACCCAGGCATCTGCAGAGCAATTCTGATGTCTCAACCCAGGCGCTTAATGCCATTTTAAGTCCTGGAAAGTATTGAAGACATACAGTCAGGGCTGCCAGGTAAGGCACAGAACTTAGGGAGATCTGCCTGCCTTCTGAAACAGTCACTGGAGGCTCAATGGTGTACTCACAGTCATCAGAAATGGTAGTAGAAACTTAAGTTTAGACACCTGAATTTGCACCCTAGTCTAGTGCCAAACCCTTATGAGTGGGTCATAACCATTGCTCTAGGCAGCATCAATTTTGTCAGTGTTGAAAGTGTTACGTGTTAACCACAGGTTACGTGTGGATAGGCTTTCATTTCACTTGGTGGTTTGGTTTTTTTTTAAAATATTTCTGAATGAGGGGGTTTTTTTCCGTTCTGTTTTTCTCATAGAATGCCCATGAACCATGAGTCAGGAATTTCAAATTGAGGGTGGTGGAGGTCATTGCTATCTTGTGAACGGATGAGATGATCTCCAGAGATCCCTTCCAACCTCCATGATTCCCTGAAGTGCCCCTGACTTTAAACGAGACCGTAGTGTCTCATGGCACATGCAAAGAAAATAGAATTCACTGTCTCAAGGCAAGAAGCCTTGCTTAGAAAGTTAGAGCAAATTATACTTGCTTTTATCTGCCTAAAAAGCGGATAGGCATGTAGGGTTGCAAAGCATCCAAGGAAGTAGGAACTTGAGTCCCATTGACTTCAGTGGCAGTTTTAAGTCTAACTTGCTAAATGATTTTTGCGTGTTTTACTACAGGATTGAGAGTGTCTCTAGGAGCACTCTGCTTGAGAAAGTAAATATCTTTCTAAACAGTCCTTAAAATGTTTAGGGGGATATTGTATTGAACCTTAAAAAATCCTAACGGTAAAGAAAACAATGAGAAGCCTGAAGTGCTTCAAAGTGAAAACAAGCGAAAATCACTGATCTAGCAAGATTCATTTACAGAATGATAGCTGTGCCATATATTCTATGTGCAATAGTTTAATATGTCTGAAAGTATCACTAAACATTGAGGCTGGGATTTGTAAGTCTAAAATCTGCTACTTTTGTGGAAATGCTCTTTCACACATAGACACAGTGTCATGCATAAAGCCTCAAAACCACAGTTTGGAACAATGTTTTGAAGAAATTACATCAGTGAGGGGGTCAAAACCTGTTCTCTTCTTCCCATCAGCTCCATCTTTGTCAGTAATAAGGTAAGCCCTGAGTCACATTTGAACAGCAGACCTTCCTTGCTCTCCCTGCAGCTTCCTTCCTTCTTGTATATTGCTATCAGGGCAGTTTAGAACAGTTTCCACTTTTGAGTGTCTTTTTGACCTGAGTGATTCCTCTAAGGTCACTGAGTTATCAGTGAGTCACCTTAGGAGCTATGTACCCACTCACTTGTTTCAGCTGCATTGCCTAGCTTGATGCAGAGCAATGAAATTTGCCAAAACTTGGTTTTGTACATACTGCTCTGGAGTGCTGTCCTCGCTTACAGTATGTTTGTGGTTAGGTGTTTTGCCCTTTCAATTCTTTGGGCAACTGGATGGGTATATTGCCTATATGGAAATAGGCGGAAAGAACAGCTCAGCTGAATGACAGAGAACCCTTCTGGAATATTTTGTTGCTTGTAAAATAATGATAGAAATATAAAAACTCCACCTTTTAATTTTACTTCGCAATGTCTAAACGTTTTGAGAAGCTGCAAGAAGATGGTCAAAGGTTTGTCATTACCTTGCAAAGGAACCAACCATGTTTTCAGAGGCACTGGGGGCAACAAAGAGCACCATAACTGTCTTGATTCCCTGGCTCAGAATATAATTTTAGGAGCTTTATTACTGAGTAAGTTCAGTGAGTCTTTCCAGATGAGTGAGGGTTTTCAGCGTCAAGCCCTTACAGTCTTCTTGCAATTCCCTCCCCGATTTGTGTACTGGGATATGGATCTACCAGCCAACTGGTGTGAGAGTCTTCTGTTTGGCTTATTTCAGCTTTGATCATTTGCCTTCCTGTTTTTAAAATATCTTTTCCTTTTTAGTCTTATTTTTCCCTGGTCTCTCTGGATACTGAGCCTAGATTGGCAACACTTTTTTGCTTCATGCTCCATGTTCCACATAAATGAGACCACAGAGAACAACTTCAGTCTGTTGCCTCCTCATGGTCATCTACTACTGGGACTGCACAAGAGTGCAGTGCAGTGAGCAGGGTGGAAATACCAATGCTAAGCAAAAATGTCTGCGTTGCAGAATGACCTGTGGCTGAAGTGCCACCGTTTTTTCTGTCCTGTCACAGGACCTGTCAGAAGAGTGTAAAAGCACACACTGAGGAAGCCATGTTATGTCAGTGGATACTGCAAGAGCACTGGTCCTTTACAGACCTGTTTGCATGTGCGCAAGCTTCCAAGTTCACATGGGTTATTTTTCTGCTCCGTGTCTTCTGTTTCTTGCCCTGTTATTGAGTAACACTGGTTTGTGTTACATGCAAGTCTTCCCTGTTCCAGAACCTCTGTGGGCTAGTGTCAAAACAAACCGTCGAGACTTGACTTAAAAAGAAATATTTAATGAAGTCCTCATAATCAGCAGGGCATTGCTTTTGTGACACTTTCTGGAATAAGGCCCCAATCCTCCAACCGCTTACACAGATGCTTGATTTCACACACGAGTAGTCCCATTGAGATCAATGGGACTACAACATGTGCGTAAGTGTTTGCTGGACTGGGGTCTAAGTGAGAGATGAAGCCTTTCACCTAGCAGAGACAGTTCAAAACAATGTTTATAGTTTCATATGCTATAATCCTTTGAGAAACATTAAAACTAAATAGCTTTTAATATTAGTTGGCAAGTATTCTCTTTTATAAAATTTGCTAGATGGTGCCTGCTAGATTAAAGAGAAGAAACATTAAGCAGATATTACAAGATGTACGCTCCATATCAGATACGGCTAATTGTAGAAAATTACTTTGAATAGTGTGAGCAGTTAAAGACCATTGGCTGTCAGCATATATTTCTCTGTATTTTCACAGAGGTGTTGCATCCCAGGGAGATTATTGCCAACAAATGTTGGAGAACATTTTAGCTTGATTTTAACCAGAGAGGCTTTCTGATGTTTTCTCCTTGCTCATTTATTTCAGATTTTTCTTTCCATTCTTATTGCAGATTCTATTTTATCAGAATGCTTTTGCATATAATACAAAAATTGGAAAAGGAAAAACAACTCTTTAAATGAACTGTGTTTTCTACACAGCAACAAAATATTATCCAGTTATTTAGAAAATAGAAGCACTACTAGTTACTGACATAGATATATTTCACACACATGTAAAGACAGTAGTAACGAGCTTTCACTATCTTCATAGGTCGCTTGGAAAGTCATGCCTCCTATTTACAACGTACTTCCGCGGAAACTACAGCAGATACAAAAAGCCCAATAACACTAGTTGATAGAGCAAATTCTCAGCTACAACAGATAATTTTTTGACACAGTCCCCACCAGTGGCTGTGCATTTTCGCCAGCGATGAACAAGACCCTGCCCAACGCGCTGGTATAAACCTGCACGGGCAGAGGTGACCCACCGTCACTGTCGCCACTGCTGGAACGCGCCACCCACCACCACACGGTGCTGACACCCACTGGTTGGTCTCCATAAACGTTCAGCAGCATCATTGAATGTCAATGGGTGCAATTTTTAACTCGTAGAGGAATTCACTTACACACCTTTGCTTCATACGCACTCCCATGTCAGACCCCGTTTTGTCAGACAGCCCATCTGCTGCTGTCTGTCACACTGCGACAAAATTCAAAGTCAAAAAAATTTAACGAAATATTGGCGGGAAGGTTCAACCTCTACTGCTGCACCACCAACAGCTGCCGCTGATGTTGTGGGCCCACATAATAAAATAGGAGGCATTACTTTCAGAGCACCCTTGTAGGTATTAATAAAAACCAGAAAGTTTTTATTTCATCATAAGCCAACAAGCTTAGATGTTGTCTGTAGCATATTTATGTTTTTAATTCTGATATCTGTCCATAAAGAATCTGAAGACATATTTTAAGTGGCAAAACAAATCTGTTATTCTTATCAAGCAACAGTGGAATATATGAGAAACATTTATAACTAATGCCTTTCTGAAATACTGTCCATACAGATGAATAGGGAACGTATCCAAGTGTTTCCACTTATAGTAAAATGAGGTTGCTGACATGTATATTACTGTTTTTTCATACTGGTTTTTTGTGTGTAGTGGGTTGTTACAGATTCAATAATATTTATTAGCCATCAGAGTTATCACAATGTGATGAATAGACATTTCTTTATACTGGCTAAGAATAATTTGCCTGTTTACTGTATAGGTAATCTAAAAGACATTATGTCATTTACAAAGTATTTCAATGTTTGGGATGTGGTCTTTGTAAAGGATGTGATTATATAATGTTATTATTATCTATCAACATCAGTGTTTCTTTTTAGTTAAGCTGTATTTGGAGGCTTTTCCATGCATTACATTTTGCTTCTGAGTTTCATTATACTTCGTATTTTCTTTTATATAGAGAGACTAAGAGTTGGTCTTAAAATGTTTGCTGAACAGCCTGTCTTGGTCACCAAGAAAGTGAATAAAAGGAGGAAGATGCAATGGCTAAATAGATGCATTGTAGTTTCTACATGTCTTTCTCATTCAGAGTGTAACAGAGAGAAGATGCATATTCAGAGGTTCCCTCCTCTAAATCAGATGCCCAGCTCATAATATTAAAGACATTTAAAATCTGAAAGCATTCATTCTTCAAATAGTTGTTATCATCAAATACAAATGCAGCTGTAGTTTGATTTTCAGCCTAAATTATGCTCCTTAAATGTAATCTACTCCAGGAATTTTGTCCGTTGTCTCCTTTCTTTCAGTTCCTGCAGCACCTTCTTGTGGACATTTCAAACTTTCTAGGTGATGAGGTCCTTTGGCAGTGTGTTGATCTCAAAGGGAGCTAGGCACCGTTGTACTACTCAAAATCCAATCTGAATGAGTAAGTTATCAAGTCACTCATTCAATCCAGTTTTCTTTCAGTTTGAGATGATTAGAAACACTAACAAAGAAATAATGTATAACTGTCGTAGTAAACGTTAGATCCCATTGACATTTAGCTTAACTGTCACACGTCTCCAGGATGGCGGATCACTGCCTCCCTAAGATCGTGTTCTATGGTGAACTTGCCACCGGCTGCCGCAAGAGAAGAGCTCCAAAGAGGAGATATAAGGACTCCCTGAAACAACACCTCAGCCTAGGCCATATTGACCACCATCAGTGGTCCACCCTGGCCTCCAATCGGGAGATTTGGAGACACACCATACATAACGCTGCTGTCTCCTTTGAGAGCACGCGTAGAATCAGTCTCGAGGAGAAAAGACAGCGCAGAAAGAACCGTGCCTCGACTATACCACCCAAGGAGACCCTCCGGTGTGCTCTTTGCAACCGGTCTTGCCTGTCCCGCATTGGCCTTTTCAGCCATCAACGCGCTTGCAATAAGCGTGGGCAAAGCCCTTCCCAAATCTTCGTCCGCAAAGCCAAGCCATGATGATGACTGCCTTAGGCAAGTTAAATTACTGAATTTTGCTGTGTGCTTACCTGTGTGAGTCTCAGAGCTTTTCAGAAAACTGTTTGCAATTTCTTCTGCTTTACAGAACTAACCCTCCTTGTAATTTTTTAAGACAGCCATAAAGCTCTGTTCTACCAGTTATGCCATTGAACACTCTCCCTCAATCTATCAAAGCAAACATATTCAACTTCACTTACAGTACTAGTTTATTCCAGGGGATGAATACAATGCTGCAAAGCAAATTAAAAAAAAAAGAAAAAAAGAAAAAAAGAAAGGAATGGCAGTTTCCTTTACAGGAAATTGATCAAATAGTGGAACCAGTCAAAAAAGGACTATAGTAGACACCCTCATGTCAAAAGCAAGGTCTCACAGTAGTGAGATTTGCCTAATGTAGAGATTATTCAGTTCTGATGTCCAGTGAAGATAGAAGCTTTCAGTGTTGCTGTAGCTTGTAGGTTCATACATTGTTGTAGAAAGAATATAACTTCTATGTACGCTACCATATTTGACATCAGTCTGTTTATTCAGACTGTTACAACCTTTTTATCCTGTATTTCCAGTAGAGTACATCCGTGTTTTTTAAATGCATGGCTGATGATTTATGAAATGTATGTACTCATCAAAAGTACTCCTTGCTATCTTGACTCTTCCCAATGTGGTCAAGGGTAGAACTTCTTATGGGAGGAGAAGACTAACGCTGAGTGATTTGAAAATCCTATGACCTTATGCATGTGATGTCAATGAGAATAGCGGTGAACAGCAAAAAGCAAAATTATCTACTAATTGTAAGAACTAATTCTTGCATGTTTTGGGGTTTTCTTCACATCTCTTTTGATGTCTTGCAACATAAAAAATTAATTCTAATAGCTACTTTCACAATACAAATGGACATGCAAAGAAAAATTCCACTTTTAGGACCAGTCTTTTCTTCCTCTGCCTGCAAGGAAAATGAAAGGTCAATTAAATTGTATGCTAGTACCTTTTTTATTTGACTAAATGGAAAAATAAAATGCAGGGAGAACTTCTAAGGACACTCCTTTAGCAGGTCATAGAAAGAGAATAAAGGAAAACAACAGATAGAGAGGAAAAGAACTCCAAATAACTATTTTTGCTCTCTCTGTCTCTTCTGTGAAATTGTTTCATAGCTTGGCTTTCTCTGCAGCTTTACATTTGGGCTCCTTTATTCTAAAATTCTGTGACATCTATACCAGAAGCTGGAACAACAGTCTTTAGTACCTTTACCCCCATCTATCCAAGTGAGCAGCAATGATTATGTCAGTACTGAAGTAATTGAGAGTTCTCAGAAAGCTCTTTAACACTCTGCCTTATCTGTTAGTACTACTTAAATCTTACATGGTCCTACTGAGACTTGGTATGTTGCCAGAGTGACAGATTTTCTAGCAACCGTTGTTTATTTTACTTGGTAATGGTCATTGATAGATTTTAGAGCATCACTTAGAGGAGACGCTGTGTGCTTTAGCAATGATATTATTTTTATGTTGCTATTATCATTGTCATTTTAAGTTTCAGTATCCACAGCCTCCAGATAATTATCAATAACCAATCTAACAAGTAATAAATCCAATCCTTCAATTTAATTTATATTTGCATGCCATTACAAGATGAACCTGACCAGTATCAGTACATTGGCATCCTACCTGCTTTTCCCCATATTTCTCAGTTGGAATGCATGTGTAAGAATATCAATGGCACTCTGTAAGGAATTTCATCATATATCTCATGCCTTTCAGTATTTATGTGTTGATTACTGAGTAAAACTACTGGTGTTTGTAGGTAAAGGAATATAAAAAATGGAAAAGAGAAAGCTTGAGTTATGCTGGTTGCACTTGGGACTTAACTTTCTTGGAAAATGAAGCTGTTTCTGTTGTAAACTGAAGTGAAAGGAAAAAAATTGTAGAAGAATAATATCCTTCATGTTCTGAGTCTTTTGATATGTAACATACCAGTAAACTACCTGTAGATATTCAAGAACCTCTTAAGAAGTTGTCAAGGATTAGAGAAGTTAATTAGCTATATGGGAACCGCTAAGGAAGAACACAAGGCATGTCAAATAAGAAGGTGAGTGAGACCATAAAAAAGAAATCTTAAAGCTTTGAAACAAAAGAACAAACCCCCTTAAAACTCATCAAAAAAACCAGTTAAACAGTACTTTGGGCCAAAGAGGGAAAAGATCCAGTAAGCAGTTTAGGCGACACTTCCAAGACTAATCAAAGTAGAAAAATGTAGTAACTGATTTTGTTTCCACCGTTAGATCAATGACTAAAAAAATTACATACTTTCTCCATAGGTAGCGGAAGAAATGGTATTTTGCTTTGCCATGAGGTTCTTGCAATACGTTAAAAGTTACACCAGCATAGATGGATGTAGTGACACAGTGAGGTAGTCAAAGATTTTCAATAACATCGATTTATCAAAAGATTCTGCAGTAGTTTTTTAGTAGATACTATGAGTGCTGAAGTACATGTACATATGTAATACAGATGCAGGTGAATATGTATGTCCATGTAGTTTGCTATAATATCTGGGTTCACAACTTCTGCCACAGGTTTGGTTTTCCTCTGTTATGGCAGGTCATGGCTTGCTCTGTCATAATGGTTTATTCAGGCAACTATATAGTGTTTGCCAGATTTAGTAATTGTAAAATGAGTAAGAACTGGTCCATGATGGTAATAGGAACAATAATAACCATATGAGTTAATTCCACCCCACCCCCACCCCCCAGATTTTAACCTGTATTATGCAATTTGACAAGTAAACAGATACAATGCAGTGTTGCTATTAGCCTTCTAAGGTTGGGGTTTCTGCTTCCTTACAGCTGGACTTTCACTCCTGTAAGAACAGAGTTAGGAATGCTATGGGATGGATTCTGACTATGCAGCTTTATTTGCAGTGTCAGTAATATCCTCCTAGGAAAGGAGAGCGTAGTGTTACTGGTGCGTCAGTACTTTCAAGAATAAAGCATTTGAAAATATTTAGTCCTGCTTGTAGAGCAGTTCTTCCTACTCCAGGCCAAGGCCTGAGAGAGTTCCAGTCCTGCAATTTCATGGTATCTTTTAATTTTTCATGTCAGCTCATGACTGTCCACATACACAAAGTTCTAAGTAGGTCCCTGTGTGTCTAGATATGGCTGTCAGTACCAATTATGGCAGTCTTCTTTGTCTCTCCTATTTCACATCATCTGTGGTTTAGGAAGCTATCAGCTCTTTATATAGTGGGAACTCGTTTTGCCTCACGTTAAGCCATGTATTGTTATGTTAGTAAACACCATGTAAATGAACAGCTAATAAACACTGTGCTGAGCCTGTTTGGATAGTTATTGCCAAAATGGTTCTAGCCAAGCACTGTTAGTCACTCGTTTTTCCTTCTCTTCCTTTTTATAGGATGATTTCCTGTTAAAAAAAAAAAGTTTCTCCATTACAGGTTTTTATTGTTTAGCATATTTTGCTCATATATTCAACATACATTAACATGTTTACATAAAAATACGTCCTTGCTGACAAGCAACTAGCTACCACATAGAAAAAATAACCAAAATCCCTGGTATTGGAGTATTTGTTTGCCTCTCAGGATGTCTTCTTATTTCTCTGACTTTATTCCACCACTCAGAGCATGTTAGGGTAGCATCTTGCTTCTTCAACTGAGGAGCATCTGGCCAGGTTCCACCTGGTCCTTGTCACAGGCACTTAGGAAGAAATGGTAAGGATCTGTGCAGACACTTGATTTCCCTGTCTTTCCTGCTCTAGCAATGGATATATTGCTCCTGATTACTCCCAGTCCCTCTTGGTCAAAAGCAAAAGCAAGGCTGACTCCTTAATTTGAGCCTCTCCTCTGGTGGAGTAAAGAACTAGATTCTGATTCCTGTGTATGTTTTTGTGTGCATTGTAGGAAACACTTTTAATAAACCAGAAATATTGAATATAGTCAGGTAATTTCTGAGATTATTGAAATAGAAATAGAAATCCAAGTTTGTTAATTTACTTGCTCAAGAAATGTTCAATTCAATGTAATAAATGTGCCTCCTCTTTAATTAGCAGAATTAGTACTTTCAAGAAGGCATCAGTTTAGGCTTATACAATTTCAATAGGGATAACATTTTGTGGGTAAGATTGCTAAAGCATTTGGTGTCTGCGGAGGGGCAAAAGACCTGAAGATCAGGTTTGCTTCAGGTAAGCACCTAATTTCTCAGATGCATTGCTGAAGCTTAACAAAGTAATTGCATAACAGTTAAAAATCTTGTGAGACTGCATGCTTTTACTAGGATTAGCACTTCCTAGATAACATTTTTTAAGCACTCAGAAGGGCAGGTGTGCATGAAATGTATCTTTTCATTTCAGAGCCTCCAGAGCAATTTTATTCTTCAACTTCAGAGGGAGCATCCAGTGACAAATACAGACATAATGCTGTCTTTATTTAAAATTGCCATAACTGGCTCTCACGTCCTTAGCAGGGATGTCATGTTTAGGAAAACCATGATTCCCTCAGGACTGATTCCTCATTTACTTCTTCAAAAAATTATATGTCTCAAGGGAGCTTCTAAATGGATCTTCAGCTCTCTTTTTCCTTCTTGTCTCATTTGTTTTGGAATTATGAATCCTGCAACTCCCTAATGTATCTTGTGAGGTTGCTGAAGTACGTGCTTTTGCTGCAACTGAGATGTGAAGGAAGGGATACTTGTTTAGGGATTGCTACTGCCCCTTGCTCAGATGTTTCAGCCATTTCAATGCGGACTTTACAATCAGATTTTCTTGTTTATCTGGCAGTTCATTATTTAAGGGGGACCTGTCAAAATAGCTTAAATATTCTTTGGGAAACATGGTCACATCTTTGAGACACGACAAATATGTTTAACACAAAAAGATTGGCTTGATAAAAGAAACATGATAAACTGGCACCCTTCAAAATAATTTTCTGCTGTTCCATGTAGATTTCTAAGAGCTTCAGTACACAATGACAAATCTCATGGCCATAAATTCCTGGAAAAGGCATAGAGAGACACCAGCAAAGCAGTGAAAATGATTGCTGATGGTTTGTTCTAACTACTTGACCTTGTGACATCTCCCCCAGATATATGATCAAGATGGGACGCTGCAGCACTTTATTGACGGAGGAGAACCCAGTAAGTCAAGCTGGATGAGGTACATCCGATGTGCAAGGCACTGTGGGGAACAGAACTTAACAGTGGTTCAGTACAGGTAAAGCACATTTTGTTTTACCCAATGCAACAAAATGAAAATGTTTTTAGTGAAAAGTCAAACTGTAACTGTCACCAGGACTATTGCCTTGGATTCAAAGATGGTAGCAGGGCTTTTGAGAATGCTCCTTTTTTGGGCAAAGCTGTAGTGAGGATGGGTTTAACTTTGGTTGCCCTGAGCTGAGGCCATCGTAGTAAGCTTGCTAGAGCTGGCGAACAAGTACGTCCCTGTGTCACTTGTGTCCACCACACTACTCAGAGCCTTCTGCACATTTTCAAACAAGAAATCTTCTGCCCTTAATAAAGATGCATGTATTAGAGGAAGGGAAAAAATAGCAGGAGAGGAGTTTTTAACCCAAAGGCTTTCTAAAAGTCAGTCGTGAGAAACGTATGTGCTTAAATCTTATTTGTTATACGTCCACAGCCAAGATTGCTAGTGCTTGCGCCTCGTATCTCGCTAGTTAGAGAAGGTCAAAATGTGAAGAAAAATGTAAAGGAATTATGGTGCATTTTGCTTTGTACTTACAAACAGATCCAGAAAACCCAGACAGCGCATTGCATAAATACATGATCTCAGCTATAAACAAATCTTTTTCCTCAGAATCAGAAGCAACTGCTTGGCCTTATTAAACGTGGTAGGAAGCACATCAAAGAATGCCCTGGGCTTGCCAGTTGCAGTGAGCAATCCTGATTTTCACTAGCTGCTTTAGAGAGTGGAGTTTCTTTTCTTTAGGAAGAATCTTAAACTTTTTTAAAGTACCTTTAAAATTAAAAATAAAACATACGAAAGCAAGCTAAAATGAAATATATAAAAAGTTTGATTATCCCATAGGGTTCCAATTTAACAATGGTAAAATTGTTCAATTGCATTTTTGGCTTTTTTATTCTCTAGCCAGTTGACTAAATAATGCCACACTTAAAAAAATAACAATCCTATTTATACATTACAAATCTTTTATTATACCCTTAAATATCTGATATCTATAGCTAAAATCCCATCAGATTTTAAATAAGCACACTGGATAATGAATAAAGATTGTTATGATGAAAGAGTGGTTTTTGTATCTTGTGAACTATTTCTTAGTGTGGTGGTATGTGCGCGCACATATACATATAAATAATACGAAAAAATATATATGCGTACATATGTATAGATGACAAACCTAAATGAAAAGTGAGCATGAAAGTCATTACACATCTGTCAATATTAAGTGGATTTTACAGCTCTCCTTTCATGATGGAGTTTTTACTTAGAGTTCCCTCTGTTGATCTGTTTTCGATTACTTCAGATCTTTATAAAATGAACTACAAAAACACAATTTAAAAAACTGGCATCTATCACCAGTGACTGCATCCAAGTGTAAGAAAATAGAAAAGTTGGACACTGAAAAACCGGCCTAATTTTTATTGTACATGGACGTCCTCCTCACAGAAAGTCAGCTGGTTTAAATTCATTCTGTTATGATTTGTAATATCTAAATGGAATTTTCTTCAAAGTGCTCTTGATTGATTGACCCTTAGCTGAACGTTTTGTTTTTATTTTGAGGCTGACAATAATGTTTGTTGGCATGTGTTCTGCTTCAACTGCGTTGGGACGCCATGAAGCTATCTTTATGAGTCATCCAACCACAATACTAAATACATGTCAGCAAAGGAAATATTATCCGAAAAGAGAAAAATCCCTTTGATGTACTTCAGCATGCAGAGATTTCTGCGAGTTTTGGAAGCTCTGTACGCTTGTAAGGGACGGTGTACGCTTACACTTTTTTTTCATTGCCTACTCCAAGCCTCACAGACCACCCATTGCTCAAAAACAGTTCTGCTCTTTCAGCGGCAAAGCGTGTCATTTGGTTTTAGCACATTCATTTGCGGGGCTGCTGTGTTTATGTTAAGGGAAGCCAAACTGAGAGATGAAATGTTACAAGGGTGAAGTACAAAGTAGACTCAATTTTTCTCAAGTTAGGAGATGCTGGTAATTTATAGCGTGGCTCCGATTTTCATTTTTATGTAACAGTGGAAAAAATTAACGAAATGCGCAGTTCTCAGAAGAAAGAGAGGGGGAAGAGGAGAGGAAGAGGAGCGGGGAAGGAGGGGGGAGACACAAAGGGGAGAGTTTTTGTCAGATATTCATAGAAGAGTAGGAAAACCGTTCTGCTTAGCTAGCAGTGCCCTCCTGAGACAGGGTGGCAGTAAGCGAGGAAAATAACAAGATAAATGAAATTTTTGCAGCTGCTAGTAAAATATTGAGAATCTGCACTTTTTTATTGATCTTTATGATCCTGTTGCCAAGAGCCACTTTGCGGTGACAAAATATGTTGACAAGTGCATATCTCACTGCCATGAAAAATGTGGTAAAAGATTCTCCTTATGTCTGCAGTGTTATACAAGGAACAAATTGCACCGCTACAGCCAATTCTTTATAGAAAGTCTAAATTTAAGGCCTACCAACCCTAAACACTTTTATCTTGAACTTCAGGCTAACATTTGTAGCAATTCTTCACTCAGAAAACCAGTTGAGGCCTAACAGTTTTTTTTTGGTCTACGGCTGTTTTTCTGCCTTACATAAGCTCTTATAAAAAATGGTCATTTCTTGGTACTTTGACTGTATCATTTTGGTATGTAATCCTTCAGCAAGAGTGGAGTGTTCTTCTTGTATATATTGAGTTTCTATCCATCTCACAGGAGTATGTTTTACTGTTCCATGTGAAGCCTAAGGGAAAAGCCACTGCAAACTGATAACATTTTTATTTTATCTTGCACCTGATTCTAATCTCACACAGTTTTTGCCCCATGTAAATCTGTTAACCGTAGAAGTATCACCCTGAAACTATTTACGTCAGTGAAAGGTCAGGATAAGGCTCTTGTTTTTGTGCTAGAGACTCCGGGATTTTTCTTTTTTCCCCCCTCGTCTCCCAGTTCAGTGCTCTAGGAATATCCACAGTTTTTTCCCACAGAGCAATGTGATAAGATAACACGTTTACGGTAACACTAATCTGTACTTACTGAAGGATCATCAACTCTACCCTCATGTTCCATACAGAGGAAGATTTTATGGTTGTGTGTTCAGACTAACCCCATTTTTTTATTTCCCTAAGCCAAAATCTACTTTACTCAATAATCCAACGTCTCTGGTTTTGGTGATATATTGCTGTAATGAAAGGGCACACCATGCTACTTCAAATGTCTTGCTGAAAGAATTTATTCAAATGAAAGAACTGTTGCCTATTTACCCCCACAATATGTTAACTTTAGCTTAGATGACAAATGCAAAGCTGTTTAAATGGCTGAAGTGACTGAGTGGTGTGCAGCATGCTGATACTTGTATTGTGTGAGCAAAATGCATGTCTAAAACTGCTTCAAAATGGATGTTGCAAGAAAATACCTGTGCTTTCATAAAATCCTGGTGCTTGTAAAATCTCACTGTTTAAAATATGCCAGGTACATAGTGCCTGTAAGCTCTTTGTTACCCTGTGCTACAGGAACAAAGTCCTTCCTTAATGATAGATTTGGTTTTAAAATAATCAGTAAGTTATTAATCTAGTTATCTGCAGAAATGCTTCCCAAACAATGGACTTCTACTGTAATTTTATATATGGTAAGAGGAGAATGCTCTATTCCTAAATTAGACATTTTTAAATTTTTCTCTTGATTAGGTCAAACATATTCTACCGGGCTTGTATAGATATTCCCAGGGGCACCGAGCTGTTGGTGTGGTACAATGACAGCTACACATCTTTCTTTGGAATCCCTCTCCAGTGCATTGCACAAGATGAAAATTGTAAGTTCTTCCTTGCATTTCTACCTGTGTAAGCCAGAATTCCTATTTCATGGCTAATCAGCTATATTCCTAGAGTATTTTAAGACATATTAAATTAAGTGCTTGTATATTTAAGGTAAGCTTGATGTGTACAAAATAAACCCCTGAAGCTGATACACTTAAGCTGTGCAAAATCCAAAATAAATGGAGGTTACCTAAATAAATGGAGGTGTTTGGAAGTGTTCAGGTGTGTGCAATTAAATAGCAGATTTCCCACCATGGCATCCCCACATAGCTTGGCAGTGTGTAGAATCACTCTTCCTTTTAAGTGATTGATTCCCAGTCTATTCTTAACCAATTTGTTGGCCCTCTCCATTGTTATCAGACCTATCACAAGACACTGCCTTGCCAAAACAGTAATGCGTTGCAGGTCCGCGAGGCCTGTGTTAGTGATTCTTCATTCTATTACCACTGAGTATGTTGAGAAAAGCTTTGTCTGACTGACTGTAGAGATGAGACCTTAGTGTTTAAAAGGTAAAAGCCAGCTTCTCTAAATACAAACTGAGTGTAATTAGGCTAAAATGACAATGAACCTCCATTCCGTCCTGGCCATCCCCATTTCCATCCATTCTTCTACCCCCTTCTCAATATTTTATTTTTAGTTTGCTAGTAATTGTCACAAAATTAAGCATGTAACGTGTAACACAGACCCAGTGCAATCTAGTGTTGGATATCTTTGTCTGTATTGGGAATGTGTGATCGAAGCATGCCCATCGGTCTCACTGTTTGTGTGTGGAACTTGATTAGAGCTTGCATCAAAGACCTCTCTTCATTTTGACAGCTATGTTTATCTACATGGTGGAAGAAACCAATAACAGATGCCTGATTGACTTTGGTCTAAAGCAACCCTGTGACTGACCATGCTTAATAAATTGCATATAAGATGTATTTTTTTGGTCAAGTACTTGGATACTTAAACAGCAACGCTAGGATGAACTTGTGTCTTGTAGCAACTTAAATACCGAACTACCAGGAATAAAACAGGAAGAGAGAGGGATTGAACTGTCAAAAATAAACATCCTTTTTCATCTTGAATTTTCAAATCTCTTGGGCTTGAGAAAAGTTGAAAAGAAATTTAATTACTGACAGTGATGTTTGCTGATAAAACCCATGCTCTGCAGCGTACAATATGGAAATATTATTTTTTCTTTCATGAGCTGAAGCTTACAAAAACTTTATTTGAAAAGCAAAGCATTACGGCTAAAGTCTCTAAATATTGTCACTTACACTTTGGCTGTGAGAGAAACCATAGTTTGACCCACAGAGGGAATGACATGAGTGGATGAAATTAATCTCTGAACATGGAGCCAGCTGCAGGCTGGTGTATGACTTAAGCGCCACATAAGCCCACAGACTAAACCTTCTGCTTATCTTTTGCACAGGGGTATTTTCACCCAGTACAAACTCTGCCTATATTCCTTAGGTCTTTAATATCATGATCTTATTGCTTCTGTGGACATTTATGAATCTAATTAAAACAAACAAGCAAACAAACAAAAGTTCTGATTTTGTGTGAGAATGCTGGGGCAAAATGAAAGTATACAAATTGCCCCTCGTACTGAAGGGACATAGAAGATACATTATATATCTGGAAACTTGTGATAGACAGCCCCATGGATATAACTTTACTTAAAAATCACGTTCTCAGATACTCCAGAAAAGAATAGCCTAGGAAGGACCTCAGCTCAAGTAAATTAAATGGTATGTAATATTATATTATTAGAGTCACTATATTGACCGAAGATATTAAAACATAACTCTGTTTAAGGTATTATCAAAACATTAGTTTGTATTACATTTTTGTTGTACATTAAATAATGTTGGATGATTCCAGCTCACAACTGAAAGTTAAATCTCGCATTTGCTCTTAGAAATCTGTCATCATGACTTAACCTAAACAAAGCTGCAGTTGGTAATCACCTGTTTAGTAGGTGCTGTGTACCTCTGTGTGGATATATACATATAACCACTTTGTGTTGGTAACTGAATGTGTGAACATACATAGACATAGACATATGCATACGATATGTTTAATTTAAAAATCCCCCTTAAAATATTATCTCATGTCATTGAGTGTGCCAAAATTAGAAAGCATGCGGAGGTACTGGGCCCAGGTGGCCTAAATTATGCTTCTTTTTGCATTGTGGTACAATCTTCCATTAGCTGACCCCCTTCTTCTATAGGACCCCCTGCATGACCTAGGTGATACTCAAGGAGTGAGGCAGCCGTTCAACTTTCTTCTCTATGTTTGACCTCCTGCCTTCCTTATCATGCAACATCCAAATTCAGCATTAAATCACTTCTTTGTGAGAACAGCATATTGCATTTGCTGCTGAAATATCCGAGTGCCTCATAAGGCATAGTTAACTGATGATCATAAAACCTTCATGGGACTAGAAACAGTTTTTGTTCCTATTTTGTAGATGGGAAACTGATACACAAAGGTATCTCTGACTATACGTTGTGTTGTCTCATGGTGATCTAACTGCTCTTTGCCTTAATCAGACGAGTTATGGTGAAATCACTGGCTTTGTACTGTACTAGCTGTGTGACTATTTGTGAGATGTAATAGTATAATATCCTTGTGGCTGCCCTTTAAGGGAACTATTACTGCAGTAGATATTTAAGTCCTGTTGTATCTCAAGGGGCGTCTGAGCAAGGATTTTTTTGCCGATGCTGTCAAATTTCGTGCTTGTCTGTGATATAGCAATTGGACATGCTGACTGCAAGATGCAGAGTCATGGTATTACAAGTGCAACATCATTTTCTTTCAGATGACAATCCCATTGTGCAGTAAAGGTATATCACAGTAAGGCTTCTCTGAGTCCTTCTAGCCTCAGACACCCCTTTGCATGAGTTTTCATTTCAGTGTCACAGATTTAGCATAATCCATTCACATCACTGTCTCATTCAAGCCCATTTTTTGTGCATTGTTAAAATAAAGTTGTTTAATTCTAGTGTCAAGAATATGGATATTGGTAATTTTTTTGGTGTCTCCCAACACTGTATTAGTTTTAAAAAGGCATAAAAAGGAACTTATTTACTTTTCTTGTTTTCTCCCAGTGAATGTCCCTTCGACTGTAATGGAGGCCATGTCCAGACAAGACACCCTACAGCCATTTAATAAAAGTAGCAAACTATCCCCTGCCACTCCACAGCGATCCATAGTATTTCCACAGACTCCGTGTAGCAGAAATTTTTCACTCCTGGATAAGTCTGGGTCCATCGAGTCAGGATTTAACCAGATCAGTGTCAAAAACCAACGAGTTCTTGCAAGCCCAACTTCTACAAGCCAACTAAATTCTGAGTTCAGTGACTGGCATCTTTGGAAATGTGGGCAATGCTTTAAGACTTTCACCCAGCGGATCCTCTTACAGATGCATGTGTGTACGCAGAACCCTGACAGGTAAAGCCCAGGCTCTCTTTATTTCTGTATCTACTGATAGCCAGATCCACTGCTTTCTTCTTTTATCAAGCTGTTATCATTTCCAAAACCAAACCATTATTAGGAGGAGCCTGTACAACATAATTCATCTACAGATATGTGAAGCAAGCCGATAAAAAACATTGCTTGGCTTCACTATTTGTAAAAACGTTTGGTGCCTAAATGTGCAGATAAAAGGAAATAGCTAAGGATATAATCTTGTTTTCAGAATGGTTTGGTACATCTGATGGAGGCAACAAAATAGAAGGAAAGTTTATGAATATCATAGATGGAAAAATGAGGTCAAGATAATTAAAAGTCTTTCTGTCTTCCAAAGATAATCTAACTTGCTGCTCAGTGACTGTCACAGTCATTTCAGGGTTCACCTATAGTGTGCAATGTGTATGAACTTAATTAAGTACTAAGAGGTAATGAATTGGAATTTTTTGCTTAGTACTATTTTTCTTCAGAGCATGCAAACCCATAAATCGTGCAAAGCTGTCAAAAGGAAATACCTACTCCACTAGTGATGTGGAGGAAAACAGATGCCACTTATTCAATAAACTAATATCCACACAGAAGAAAAATGTTGACTAGATACCTCAGAGTCAAAGTTGGTTTGAAAGTTTGTCAATACAGAATTTTATGGCCGTGAACTGAGGATGAAATTTAGCTGAACAAGTGAATTAAAATCTCAGGTACTCTGACCGGTGGCACAGTAAATATAATGGAACCATTATTTATGAATCAAGGCTGGTTTATTTGACAATTTTGGTAGCTGGCAGGACAAAAGACAAAAATCAAATTAATTCAATAAAAAAGACTGCCCGTATTTTGTCTCTTCTTCAGCTGTGAAGAAAGTTTGAGCAGAACAGCTGAATCCCTGGGAGGTTGTTCTAAAAGCGGCATTTAATTGTGAATTACATTTAGCCAAACACTACCAAAAAATATTCAACAGTGAGTCTGTGCCTGTGTTTGTATGCGTGTCTATGTCTCATTGTGTACGTGGTTATCTATATGTACACATATGCTTCTGTGATTCTGTGGGTACAGAGATGCTGGAGCATAAATCCAGTTTTCCCGGAAGAAATGTCAAGCATGGTGGGGCAAACTAGATTCCATGCAAATCTTCACAGAATTTAAAGCAGTGATAATACTGTGAATGCAAACAAGCCCTGTCAACATTTTCTGAATTTTATGCTGGCCTGAGCAGCAACAAACATCAGGCTAAGGAAGCTGTAGGACACAACTGCCAATTTAAGTGCCACAATGTAGAATATAGGTCCAGAAAGGTCCACTCCCCTGTTTCATGGGCTCTTATGTTACCAGTATTAAAGCATTCTAAGCATACTGTAAAGCATAAAATGCTGCATCAGCTTTCTAGAAGAGGCATCTTGTGAGATTCCCCCACATACTTTTTCAGTGATTCATCCAACCAGGTGTGACACCTAGTTATCATCCTCTCCTTCACTTGAACTTCTGTTTTCCTTGATGAAGAACCAAACTGCAGATTACAGTTAATGAAAGAAGAGCCTTCTCTAAGGAGTCTCTTCTACCCATAGTATTCATTTTGCCAGAGAGAGAAAATGGGATAAGTCTATCTTACAATTAGGTCTGTCATCTTGGAGGTGAGATTTTTTTTTCTTTTTTTCTTTTTATTTATTTTCACCTAAATATCTTGTGTCAAGTATTGCCTGAAACACAGTCTGGATTTTAAGTCTCGCGCCTTAGAAGAGAACGCATTCATTAGTAGATTAGTGATTCATGATGTCCTACTGTTTTGCCTCTCCCATGCCTACCTGATTTGGCAATGCAAAACAGCTTCAACAAGAAAATGTAGAGCATTTTTAGCTCAGAATACCCTACATCATGGTAGGAAAATTATCTAGACTGGAAGACAAGTTTGCTCCCTGGATAGCATGAGGTGATTAGAGAAAGAAATCAGCAGATTTGGGGAGGATTGAAGTGGAGAGGAGGTAAGTAAAGACTCTGAGTTCTAAGTGTTGAATACCAGAAGAGTCTTTCAGAAAGATTCGAAACCTAATAGCTAATGCCTTTTTTTTTATATTTATAGGCTAATGTAGCTGATTTCCTCTTTGGCTTGTTGCGTTTTTTGAATCCTGTTCTTAAGAAACTTTTTCTCTTGTGTTACATAGAGAGCATAAAACCTAGAAGAGCTTGCAATATACACTTAGGCTCAATCTGTTACATGAGTACTAGATACTGCAGTTCTTTGTTCTGTTTCGCCTGTGTTTCCTCTGTACTGAAAAATGGCGTACATCTCTCACAATCCACAAATTGTGCAGACTCCTCGTGGAGGACCGTTTTGTAATGTCGCCTGTGTTCCCACAAGGCGTGCCATCAACATAACTGCTGTAAAAGCATTTCCCAATAGGTCTTCTCCAGAGCACTATGTGGGACACCAGTCCTATGAATCTGTTTAAGCTTTCTGCAGTTCATTCAGTGTTTCAAATTACTAGAATAACAGTAACCACGGATGATAACTGCCCTAGGATCTCGGTTCTCATATCCCTGGCTAGGAATCATTACAGGCTGAGCTTACATCACAGGCAGCTTTTTGTCTTTTAGCAGGTACCAGTAGATCAGCTATTTAGTGATACAGTGGCTGGAAAAGAGTTGGTTTTGGTTTCTTAAATATATTGCATTTCTCCAGATGAAAAAATTTTAAAGTGTTGTACAAACTTTCCTGGAGACAAGAGAATAGGATATGATTTCTGAAAGAATATCTGCTTGCCAGCCTGGAGTACTGGGTAGAACACGCTGGTTTGTATTTTCTCAACGATATCTACAGCAACGCTCTGGCCGATAAACTGCTCCCATTTATTGTTAGCAATTTGTGAGCACACTACCCACTGTATCTTTGATGTGACTGAAGAAGCAGGGCCTGTCTTCTGTAGGAAATGACTTTAGACTATCTGTTCTGGCTTGATAGTTGTCTTCCAACAATGCTGATTTCCTACAGCATGAGGTGTACAGGGAAAACATCTTTGAATCTATACGGGAGTCCAATTAATGGACTGAAATTTGAGAAAACCAGACTACTTGGGACTTGAGAAATTAAAAAAAAAGAAATTGCTTTAAAGCCATTTAGATTCAGAAAACATCTAAATGAGAGCAGACTAAAAAAAGGTCAAAAATATACTTAATATACTTAATTCCTTTAGGCACTAAGGAAAAAATGGTCCTATTTAATAGGCAGATGATTTAATAAATAAAAATAATTTTTTAAAATGATGAAACCAAAATAGAGAGAATTATTAAAATAATTTACTGTGTTTGTTATTTTAGACTAAGATTAGGATTTTAATTTAAAATAAGATTAACTAAATTATTTACTGCTTTACTTATAATTTACTTTTCCTTTTCCATTGAGATATTTTTTAGCTTGTTATATTTTTTAGGGCTTCTCTGTGAACTTAGTGATAATTGGAGTTGGAGTGGCTGTGGTAGGTGAAGATCTAAATCCATCAAGATTTGCATTCTGGGAATATTTGAGCTTTTGGGACTTTTTTTTAAGCCTTATTCAGGCAGAAACAATTTGAGCGACCATTTCTTGAAACAGGAGTCAGAAATCTATTTTCACTTCTGTTCTTTTGTTTCAGTTGCTGTTTTGGGGGGTGGTGGTGTTTGTTTGGGTTTGGGTTTGGTTTTTCCTTCCCCTTGTTGGAGAAATTCCCCAAAATTCTATTTGGGTTTGCTCCAGAAAGGGGGTAACCAAAAGTCTTTGATAAGAGTAAATAATTTTAGAGCTTTTTTTTTTTCCTAACACTTTTCTGATAATGACAGTCTCTTTTAACGTCATCTTTCCTCTTAATAACTATGACCACCAGATTCAGGATGTATTGGTGTTGAGAGAAGAAAGATGGCTACAGTTCCCAAAGCTGTCTGTAGCACATTTTCATATAAAATATGTATATCTGTGTGATACATATTCTTATTGATTGCTATGAATTTAAGATGATAATTTGAGGGAAAACTCACTCTGTAAGTCTGCCCTTTGTGATAGATTGTGGATGTTACCTGGCCCTCACAATTCTTGTTTACTCAAAAGATATTATTGTACTCATATTTTGCTGTAGCGCCTCCATACTGAATTGTGAGGGTTTTTTTAATAAACAGAAGCTCAAAGTTTGAAATTGCCAATTCAATAAGTCCTTTTCCCTACGATCATGGCTCAGCCCATTTTGTGTTTATCTTTTTCTTTAAAGGTTCTGTGCGTTTGGCCTTGGTGTTCTCCCCAAGCCCATTAATTAATTTAAACATCTCCCAAAAACAGACCTAAAAGAAGTAAAAGTTGTGAGCAAGAGCTGTCTATTTCTGTTTATGGAGTGGCTATGGAATATTGCTCAATTAAAGTAAACATCATGCTGAATTTAATGCTTCTTCTTGCATAACCTTTTCACAAATGTTTGCAAACTTTCACTGTTGGTAGTTAGTAACAACAAAGCGTGTACAGAGCAGCACCTCTCCCTAACAGCTTCAGAAGTTTGAAAATGCTTCAAGCGCACTAACTTTCTGCCTCTGCTAGTTTCTCCACAAACATTTGTAAGAGATGATCCCAGAACTCCCAGTGGGTCCAGTTCTGCCACCCCTGCTGCTGCCTGGTGCCTGAAGTGCTCGGAGCAGTAACTCCACTGTCTGAGGGGAACACCAAGCCAGTAAAAGATGCAGAGACCAGAAGTAGTGAATGTAACCCATCAATGGCCATGCTGATGCTAGGGATCCTTCCATGTGAAAGCCTGCAGTATCCTTAGGTGTCAGTTTGTTCTCCACGCTCTTAGTTCAACTTGCTAGAAGAAGGCATCCCTTCAAAATACCTTTCCATTAGGACAACTGCGACCTAACTCCTCTGGCTGCAGCTGTGCTCTTAATGATGTGTGTTGTACAAAGGCCTGACCCTGAAAGCTGATGCTGGCCCCATTTTATCATGGACTGCTTTCAGTTTTTTGGAGAGGCTGTGGTGTGACAACCTTTCCCCTATCCTGTCATGAAACCCTGCCTTAGGTTCAACAGAGCCCTGCATCCCAAACTTTGAGGCCCTGACATCAATCAAGTTGTTTTTTACTTCTTAGTCCTCAACAAGGAGAAAAGCACTTTCAACTTCACGGCAGTCTCTCTTCTTTCAGCTGGTGCTTTCCTAGCTTTTTTTAAGGGGAAAAATTACAGTGATGTGATAGTTTGTTCCCTTGAGCTGACAGTATTTCAGTGATAGAGTTACAGGTATTCAGATACTCACCATTACAAGCAATTCTTCTTCTAAGGATTATGATGGGATTCCACATGCACCTTAATAACTGCAAATTGTCTTCTGAAGAAGCCTCGCTAGAAACCTGTTCATCATAAATGAAAGAATTTGAAAATTCAGTGGAAAATAATTACACAATTTTTCAGGATTCTAATAATTCAGACCATGAATTGATTATGGTATAGAAAATAAGTTTATATTGGCTGGATGTACTTTCGATTCAGGAGTTGGAAAGTGTATTGTTTTAGCAAAGGAGTAGCGCAAAATAAATGATTAAGGATATGTCACTTTTACTAACTGAAAATCTAAAAAGAACAATGTAAATGTACAGTTGCCTGTCAGCAGCTATTCCAGGTGCAAAGATATGGATTTTCCTAATGTTATCCCTTAACATGCACAAAGCATGTTAAGGGACCCTTATCCCCTGCAAAAAGCATGAACTTTGGTGAGGTTCAATAAGCCTCATAGGGGAACACGGGTTTTGTACTGGTCCTACACATCATGTAGTTTTACCATTAAAATCAGCTACAAAAGTTAGAAAATTGTAAGATGGGAAAAGACATCACCAGACAGCAATATTCTTCAAGACATTGTCTAAATTAGGGAGCAAAAAGTACTCTTGACTTGTTTCATTTTAGAAAGGTAGCTTGAAAAACTTGGAAAAGCTCAAAATCTAAATAACTTAAAAACCCTGATAGCTATTACATTACAGTTACTCCTTTCTGTATTTCACTTTAAATTGCCTGTGCTTCTATAGTGGGCCATACGATCTGTACAGTCAGGGATGTAAGATTAGGGTCTCTACGAAAAGCTGGTGGACTCTACATGTGAGTAAACCTAGACACCTGATTGATGGTGCATGGGTTTAATGACAATAGTGTAATTTTTCTAACGGGAGAATTTGCTTCAAGGTAAGCATATTTCCTTTCTTTAAGCTCAGACAGGAAGACAGAGAACTAAAAAAATATGTGCCTGAGTGTTTAATGAAAAATATTAGAACTACTTTTGATAGCTGTCAGCACACCAATCTCATCTGAACATTGTTATACATCAGTTTAGCTGTTCTTAAACGTAACTTAAAAACACCATATGAGAAGATTTTCATCAGATTTGATTTACACCTGGAAGGGCCTACAAGATCCTTTGTAGAAAGAGCAATGATAAAGACATTCCAAACTAAGATGTTTCTGATACATGATAGCTGGAGAACAAATCTTAATAGAAAAAAAAATATTTGTTCACGTAGTCAGCAAGTACTTTGAGGCCCTGGAACACCTCTTTCATCAAACTGATTACTTTCATGCTTGCAAATCTGCAAAGGAATATTTTAGTTATGACTGTCATCCATTTTGTTTGAACATTAATTTTCTAGAGCATTAACACACATCTGGGCTGCGACACAGCTATGCTTACATTCACATTCATGTGCAGCAGGAAGGTACAATATATTCTTGGTTATTCCAGTGGAAATGGGTTTTTCTGGGCTGGAACAGCATCCAGCCTACCAGCACATCTTTGAAAATACAGCCCATGATGACCACCGTTTTTGTCGTTATGTCCCGGCTCCTTCTGTGTGCAAACCTGTGCTTTAAAGAGGTAACTGTCTTAATTCGTTGCCCCAGTGCAGACCAAAGTGAAGACATAGCTGCTACATCAAAGACAGGCCTGTTCTGCCCATGTCAATGTACTCACTGAACCGAGCATTGCTGATGTTCAGTCCTTCTGCACCACTTTAATTTTTTAAAAAAACAACATATTGATTTTATTTTCTGCCAAGAAAAATTTTTGAGCACAGTAAAATGGTTACCAGAGAAGAAAATGATAACCTTCATACTTACTGAATGACTTTTTTTGTTCTTAGAAAAAAAAGTAATATCCAAAATTTGTCAAAATTTGACATATTTGAATCTGCAGTGCAAATTAGATACAGCATTTTTGTTATTGTATTTCAATACATTTATAGGTTTTCTTTTTAAAATGAGCTCTGTTTAATGTAGCCATGTATCTAGCTTGAAAAAATTCCTTATTCTGCCTATTTTAGTATTAATCAGAATCACCTATATATGAACAGGAGAAATGCATCCCCTACTAAGAGGAGGGTTCGTTAATAGTTTTCTCCAAAGGTATGGATAAATGGAAAAAATTCAGGGCTCCTCTTCTTGAGCATCAGCCAGTGAAATGTGTACTGAGTACATATATTAATACCTTTTGTAAACAAGAAATTTGTTTTGAGCTGGTGAAGGGGGTAAAAACATTTTACTTGGCATCACAGTGTTATAAGTGGTTTGAAATTTTGACTACATATATACAGTGCGACTTTTCACTGTGTGAAATTAATCACTCCAACTGTTAAAAAAAATAAAAGATTAATTGGTTTTATGTAGTGCTGTATCATTTATTGTGGTAGCTGTTAAAAATAGATAACCAGAGGCTAATAGATGTTAATGATCCCTTTCACTATTAGAAAATCAATGTTTCTTGGATACAGAAATGTATCTTAATGTATTCTTTGTGCTTAAAAGTGATTTGAAAATACCCAAACAAATAAGTCTGCATTCACAAATCTTCTTTGTTTTACCAGCACTTGAATTTTCATGTCGAGTTTGATAAATATTTTCTGTGCAAATGAACCGTGCACTTCAAGGAAGAAGACTGGGCATACTACCACTTATCTTCCAATAAGAGAAACAGAAATTCAGTACTTTTTTTTTTCTTATAGTATTATTTTACATATATTAATTTTTTTTTTTTTAAGGGCCACGTCATCTAGGTGAAGTAACTTTTCCACAGCTTTTATATATTTCTTTCAAACTTGTTGAAGAGCAGTTAGATTTTCAAATGTAAGTGATTAAAATTGTAAGCTATTGAGTTATTGACAAATACTGAGCTATTAATCAAGCTAAAAAATTCTACAATCAGGGTTCAGTGCTCTGAAGCACTGTAAAATAATAGTATTTGTGTTCACTGATGCAAGTAGCCACAATTAAGCAGTTCACTTGACAAATGAGATAGTTCACTTTATTTTGCACTTAATTGAATTGTACATGCTTGGTCACCATTGTCTCCTTCCCTTTAGTTTTGTTTTCTAGCCATTTAAACATACACATTTTTTAAAGAAAGAGCAATTAAGCTGGTGTTGGCCATTGGCTCTAGAAATGCAGACATCAAGAGCTGTCCCTTAAAATGTTTTGCAGGGTAAAGATCATTAATATACTTCTAAAAAATTTCTTAATTTTCTTAACAAAAAATCTGATGATCGTGTAGGATTCCATCACTAACTTTAATCAAATGTGAAGAAGTAAAAGACCCTGTAGGATGTTATATCACTTTTACCAAACAGACATTGTTTCTTCACGTTTTATTTTAGTAGGCAATGATATTTGCATTTCAGCAGTTCTCTCTCACCTTGCTCTCTTGTATCCTTTTCTTTCTATGTTTGCAGTCTGTTTGTTTTGATTCTGAATTTATAACATATCAGTCATTTTTGTTTGTTTGTTTCGTTTGTTTTTAATAAACTGTAGTGTTGAAAACCGAAGTTCTGGGTTTCATTTCAAGATTACAAAAAAGGCACTTTCAGTCTAGGTGGGAGAAACGTATTAATTAAATGCAAATATTTTCAGTAGCGGTAAGAAAACAGAAAGGTAATTGTAAAATGGTGGTTGTTTTTTCCAGTGTCTCTCATTGAAAGACTTCATCTCAAAAAACCTAGATTCTTCCAAAGCAGTGTGAAGAACTTAACTGTGAACAGCTGCAGAATGCCTCTAGGATATAGGTATAACAATCAGACATGCGTTTGTAGGTAGGACTGTATCTGGCACCAACAGACAGAGGATTTCATGAGCCTCTTAGCTCCAATGTGTGAGAAGTTTTTTTTTTTTGGACTAAGGAGTACCACGCTGAGTTTGGGAAAAATAAAGCAGGTGTGTGATGTGTAGTGCGGGCTCGCTATCTTGCTGAGTTATATTTTGTAGGGCATGATGCCCATAGACTCTCAGTCAGTTCCTGCATAAGCCTTTCACATTTGCTTAAGAGGTCATGAAGTTTTGAGTATCTGTCTCCTGGGAAAGCCCCAGAGAAGTGCACCTGCACTTCTCTTTGGAAATTACTGGGAAGACCAGATGTTCCTGCCCATATGGTTTCCTGCTTACGTCCATAGAAATCACTGACGGCATGGTGTTTCTCTTTCCAATTGCAGGCCCTACCAGTGTGGTCATTGCTCCCAGTCTTTCTCCCAGCCCTCAGAGCTGAGGAACCACGTAGTTACGCACTCCAGTGACAGGCCTTTCAAGTGTGGCTACTGTGGTCGTGCCTTTGCTGGTGCCACAACGCTCAACAATCACATCCGGACACACACTGGGGAAAAGCCCTTCAAGTAAGTACGTGAAGCCAGCAGCCTTTGCCAGCTGAGATCACACAGGGAAACGCATTGCTGCTGTTCACTAGCATCACTGCTTCATACCAGCACACAACAGAGGTTCCCTTGAAAGCCAAGGTCAGACCACCAGATAAAACCATTAGTGGTGTGACTAAAATTACGGTTAAACCAGGCTCGGTTTTGGGTGCCTTGCATGCCTTGGGTGATTTTTCTCTTCTCTGATGAGAACTTGATTGTTTTAATTAAAAGACGAGCTGCTTCCAGAAAACTGTAGCTGGAAATACACTCAAGACTGGAACAGACTGTGCTGTAAGAACATGAATGTGATCCTTTGATGTCTACCTGCTGAGGTAGATGGAGCTTCACGTAAAAGAGTGTGGTGGGTTTGGTGAAATATGGGGGAGAAATACGCGCTTTTTTTTTTTTTTTTTAGTCTCAGAATCACTGCATAGAAAATGAACCTCTGGCTTTTGGCATAAGTTTGGTAAGATCGTAATCACAAATTGTCAGAGTTCAGCTCTTCAAGCTATAAAAAAATAAAAAAGAAGTTACCTGGTCCAGATGATTTTTCATTAAACAGACTCTGATTATTTCTGCAGTTTCTCTTTACTGAAATTAAAGCCACGCACAGACCCGAATCTCAGAAATTTTCCCTTTATGCTCACCTCCAGCCTCAGCACAGCTGATCCTGCTGGATTTTACACACTCTTGTGCAAGACTCTTCCTACCTAACAGGAGGTGTTCTCCAAGACAGAATGCAAGTTCTCCACAAATGTGTTTGTATCTTTGTTGAACTGACAGGCACAAATTTTATGGATATTGTACCTGGAACAAACTCACTTTGGAAGAATAATAATATGTTGATATCAATTATAGTACTTGTTTTGAAAACTACTTTATGTCCCTAGGAGCAATGGGAACAAGTGTAGAAGGCGGCATGTGTCTCTCCCAGTTCTCCAAGGACTGTTTGTCCTCCATCTACTTTTCTCCATTTGTATTTCTGTTCTACTTTTGCTGTACTGTGCTCTTGGTCTGGTTAATGTAAGAGAGCTCAGCCATGGGGCTTGTCAGAACCCCTCATAACAAGCTCGGTAGAGATACCAGTAGAGATGCTTTGCCTCCTTATATGGTTGAAAGGAAGCATGGGCTCTCTACATGTCTCTGCTGGGGGCAAGGGGACAGAGCCAGGAACCAAATACTGCATACCCAGTACAGAAGAGCTTGCATACCAGAAATCATGGCTAGGATAGTGTTGAGAGTGGCAAAACAGAGAAACTCAGAGCATCTAAACATTGACTTCTCTAGAGCCAGTCTGTTGAATGCTCAGAGCCCATAGAAAGTGAGCCAAAAATAGTGTGAGCAATCAGATTGATTTTATCTAGCTGCTGTGTAAATAGATTTTAGTAATTAATGGAAGAGGTTTCCGGGTCAAAATGGAAAATAGATTTCTTTTAATGTTAAGGTGTTACTTATGTGTAACCTTGTTGACTCCACTTAATTTTTTTCCTTAACATCCTGTTTTTGTCATGTTTCCAATAGATCTGCTATTTTGCCCCATTTAGAGTCATTATTTTTCCCCTTTGGTTTATTTTTTTTTTTTCCCCCTTTACCAAAATGGTCTTGACTACGGCACAATTTCATTTGTGATAGGGCTTAATGTATGTTCTGCAGTTAACCAGTAGTCTAGGATTCCTTTGTTTCACCTTGCTTATGCTCAAGTATTTAAGTGTTCCAGGATGTATCTGCCTGTTCCTAAAGCTGCAGGGCAAAGCAAGAAAACATGTGGATTCTTTGTACTTCTTATTTATGATGCATGGCATGATTTCAGTCTCGCAGGATTTTTATTTAGTTTCTTCAAGTAGTACCAATTTCCCTCTGGAAGGCTTGTTGAAGAATTTGTGGTAAGCTGGCTAGTAATTTCACAGGAAGCTAAAACTGGAGCTGCAGATCTTCCCATCCCTGCTAGTCAGATAAGGGGACGCACATGCCCTGATCCTGCAAGCTGTTCAAAAGGGCAGATTTGCCTCCCATGCAGGACTGATTGCATTTGAGAGAGGAAAGGCAGAAAACTTTTCCAGAAATTGATCTGCCCTCTCTGCTGGAGGAAAGAGATAGCTGCAGCTCATCTTGATGTCTCATCACCATTTTAGATCCTCCTTTGAAAAGGAGGGGTCCAAGACCCAGTATTAAGTAAGCTTAGGGAAAAAATAATCAACAAATTCCAGTAAACAAGAACCATAAATAGGACAAATAAGATTTCTACCTTTTGATCATGCAATTTAGTTTTTAAATGTTTGTTTACAAAGAGATTTTGAGTGTACACTTACCAAAAAAATGTGTAAAATGGAGAAGTCCATTGAGATAGGGTTTCTGTACCTCAAAAAACTCTGTGATAATGTACACACTTCTTTTGAATAACATTTTCACTATTAGCAAGAACAGCCATGCGTGGATAATGCTAAATTACTTAAATTCTAGCTGAGTTATTTTAAAAATAACAGGCATAATTTTAAAGGTATTGCTAAATTCAATTTCATAGGTGTAAATGGGCAGTCAGCTGGCCAGTTTACTTGCATCTACTGTATACGCAATCTCTCTATTTCTAATGTAGTAAGTCAGTTATGTTTGTAAGTGGTATTTCGACAAATTAAAGTGTGCATGGATTAAACAGGCAATGACAAACACTAAGTGTATGTGTGTATGAAAATAATATTATTTTCAGAAGGTGGTTTTAGAAATGGCGAACATAGGGTGACAGTATTTTAAAATATTTCAAATTAATTGTTATTTAAGAGGAAGTCTGTGATTGTTTAAAAAGTTTTTTCTGCGAGAAGGCGCTTTCTTTGTAGGTCCTAGGTAACTTGGGATGGATGGTGGAAGACTTTTCTATTTGCTTTTCATTGCAGATAACAATGCTAAGTGAGGTTATCTGTAGTCAAAGCTTTAGCTGCATTGCCTGGACTGCAGGTCCAGTTAGAAGGGATTTCTTTTCATGTCATCACAAGCTATCAAGTCAGCCTCACCACTGTAAAGTTTTTGTGTATTTCTTATCTTAACTGAAGTCTCCAGTATGGCTGCTAGTCTGGGAACAAAGCTCTTAAGTAAATTAAAAGGTAGGAGAAAAAGGAAAATTATTTGCCATTCCCATTTTCTTAAATTCTTCCTCCCCAGTCTCTTCCATTTCAGCAAAATTAAAGAATAGGTAAGGGACTTGCCTGCAGAATCAGGGTTATGCAAACATCTAATATTCAGGAGACAGCCAAAAAGAATTTAGAGGAAAGATTCTTTCAGATTGGGATAAGCCAGGTGTTTTTCATTGCTTCTTACTGAAATGCAAAACTGGGGAACATTCATTTCAGGTTAAATATAGATTTGTACCTGCAGTAACATCTCAGTTTTGTCCTGGTTTTTTTTTTTTTTTGTTTGTTTGTTTGGTTCGTTGGTTGGTTTTTAACCCTTTCAAAAGAGTTTAAAATTTAGTGTTAGATGTAGTGTTTGAATTAAATCTCAAAATGTTTATTTTGAAAATATCAAATGAAGATATTTTTCCCTAAAACAGACCCTCAGCATTTTCTTAATCCAAAGCCTTTCACAGAGGTTGATGTAAACTTGGGAATTAAATCAATCCTGTCTGTAATCCTCAATGTCAATGTTTTGAAAGTACTGTGAAACAAACAAGCAGACTGGTGACAATGAGGGTTATCTAACCAAACTCAGGAAACCCAGTACCTGAGACATATCCAAAACCAATTGCTGTTCATGGGTTTTGTGAATTTAATAACCATTTTGTTTACCACCCCTACCCAAGAAAACCACATAGGGAAACCTTGTGGTAGAATGAAGTCTTGCATTTGATGAGGTTGAATACTGTAGTACAACATTGCTCCTTTCAATTACAATGAAGGCGCACACACACATTGTAAAAAACAATAACATGGATCCAATTTTCACTGATGGCATCTAATTGTGTGAGGACTTCTACATTTCTTCTTTGCATCTACATTGGTCAGGGGCTGTTTAAATTATTCTTAAATGCTATCAGGTGGCTTAAGTGGAAATTAAATTGTCCCTCAGTTAGTAGATATAATTACTGGTATCTACACTGGAGGATTAACCAAAATTTTGATGTATGTCTAATAGCCAAGCTTGGGTTCAGCCCCATGGTTACTTTGTGTGTAGTCGCATGAGAGGGGACTCTTTTTACTTTCTGACTGTTTTGGCTATGCACACACATGCTTACCAGTCTCATAGACACAGGACATTGCAGTGGTTATTCTGCTACGACAGGCTGGGAAAGTATGGTTGATAGAGGGAAAGACTACATCATAATTCAAAAGAAAATATATTCCTGCTTTTCCTCCCATTCCTACCTACCATGAGGTAGTCATGCTGACTGCTGTGACACTATCACCTTCACCTTTCCTACCAGTGTCCAACAATACTTCTCTGGACCACACTGAAAAGAGGAATCAGGGACCTAATACAGTTCCCTGCTTGCAAGCCAGGTATTTATATGTCCAAGACTGTAGTCTGAAAATACCATCCACACCCTTTGCCGTTGCCTAGAAAATCCTAGACACCTCGAGTACTACCTGAAGGTTAGATTGGTACATGAGAAAGCCAAAGGCTTTATTCTGACTTTTGCCCAAGGGCTGTATAGTGCGCAGCAATGCTTGGCACCCACATCCCTCCTGACTAAAGGGTAGATGCTTGTAGCATGAGGCTTATTTTTTTTCTGGTCTCTCTCTAGTATCGTTCTTTTCCTGCATCTGTATGAAAGAGTCCTAGAACTGCCTGTGGCTGGGAAGTTAGAGCAGAAGCAGCTTGTGGATAAAGGAAGCGACCTTGCATTTTAAAGAAAAACAGTGAGCCTTGCCTCTGTGCTTTCAAGAGCAATGTAGGGTTCTGAGTAAATGCGGTGCGCAGCTCTAGGCTTCCAAGCAAGCTCCAGAAAGGGTAAGGAGGCCTGCCATAGCTTAATGGCTGGCAGTTTTAATGAGTGACTCTGTCTTTTGATCACCTTATAGTCTTTCTCTGATTCTTGTGTAGCCCCTAGGCATCCTGACGTAGTATATTTCATTTATTTGGCCAGGAACTTAGAAGACAGGGGTTGCTACACCTGGTTTTGTAGGGCATTTTGCAATTACAGCTGGGTTAGGTAAGGATCCAAGCCTCGTGTTACTCAGCAAGCAAAGCACTTGTCTCTGTAGACATCAAAATAACAAAACTATCAAGTTCAAGTAGATGGCAATACCTCATGCAGACTAAGTTAACCCCCCAGCCTTAAAATTGATTCTAATGCCTCTGTGATAGATATATATATATGTATATAAAAATAATACAATAATTTGCAAGTTTGTCAGGCAATGAAAGGTAGTATATTTTGACACACTAATCCAGTAACTAATCAGTTTTCTAATAAACAATCAGGAGTACACTAATGTGTCATCAGCACTTCAGGAGCTCTGGAGAGTGGATGATCTGCACATAGACGTTAATGAATACCCCAAAAATCATTAAGTAATCAATACTTCTGAGTTATTTTCATTGAGCTGATAGGTCTGATACATTAAAGCTGACATTTTACATTTGTCAAGATCACAGTGCAGTTTTTTAACAGTGGAACAGGCTGCTAAAAATATTCCATGAAAGACGATCAAAGAAACACAACTTAAAAGTGTTGACATTTTAGATTGGTACAGTAGCTTGGATGAATGACTCTGTAATGTCTGAGCTAAATGTTCCTGAAGCAGAACTTTCTTTCTAAAAATTACTTATATGAAGAATATTCTACAATTATGCATATGTGTAAATATCTGTTTTTCTCTCTTTTCTTTTTTTTTTTTTTGTAAGCAGCTAGATCTGTGACAGTTCACTTTCTATCATTCATTCACAGCAGTGAAGAGAGAAAGATGAATATGAATTAGCTGGGCCCTTTGTTTTCCTCATTTCTCCTTTGAAGGTGAAGAATTCATCGTAGTGATGCTTTTATGATAATCTTCTTTGAAGATAAAACATCACACAGCACCATTAAACCAAAGGTGCCTTTTGGAGTGAGTGCCATACAAGAAGAATCTGATGCATCTGTATTTGCGACTCATCAAACACCCCTATCTAGTGTTCAGAATGCAAATTAAGAGGGCAGGCAGTATTTAGGAGATTAAATACAACAGATTCTCTTTCAGAGTAGGGATGGGGGATTCATTCCAAGCTAGCAATAACCCCCATCCCATCCCCTCAGAAATTCAATGGCTTTGTTCATTCATTCACACGTTATTTTTGTTGCAGATTATGATTCTCTAAAGAGAGGACAGGGTAGAAAGAGAGACAACATAAAAGAAAGTGAAGCAAACGCTGGTGACTGTTAGGAGTTCTTGCTCAACTCACAGATTTCTCATATAGTGTCAATGTTTTCAGATAATTAAGTAACCACTAACTCTATGTGCCTATTTAAAATGAACCCCACTGCATAGTCAGATCAGATAAACAAAGAGTTTTCTCTTGTTCTAGCACTGAATGATTATTGTTTTGTGATTTCTCTTCCTCCCACAGGCAATTGTGGATTGTAAATTAACAGAAGGTGAAATTCTATTTGTCATCCATTTCTCCTAGGGGTTACAGAGCAGAAAACTGCAGACAATCTGCTTCTTTGATGGCTCACTCCTAAAAATCTCTTTTTGTTCTTTATCTATTTGAACTGACAGTGATCAGAGCTACAGCAGGACAGGCCTCTCTGGAGAAATCACCTTCCCCCTGTCTATTGACAGATTCCTCTGTTCTGAATCAGACAGGCCTTGTCCCATCATAGGCATCAAGGCCTTGGAAGTAGCCACCAATTAAACCTCTTGAGCCAGTAAAATCTGAAGGCACTTTTGAGTGTCTGTTCTGATTAGGCAGGATGAGACAAAGCCCATCACCCCCCTCAGAGCAGCTCCCTGGTCTCAATTTTCTCTCTTGCCTTCACCAGGTGCGAGAGGTGTGAGAGGAGCTTCACACAAGCCACCCAGCTGAGTCGACACCAGAGGATGCCCAATGAGTGCAAGCCAATAACAGAGAGCACAGAATCAATTGAAGTGGATTAACTGATTGACTGGTTGGAATTAAACTGCAAGGAAAGTCATGATTAAATGTCACGGACACTTAAGCAAAACCAAAGATTTCCTCTGAGCAACTTTCAATCAGTCCCAGAAAACCAAAAGCAGTAATAAAATAAGTAAGATGTTAAGAGATATTGATCCTGGCGTGGAATTGAGACCAGGAAAGAGATTATTTATTTATGACTAGGGATGAGTCTTATTTCAATTGACAAGTTACTTGGGACTGTTAACATTTCAAGTCCCTCCATGTATTGCTTTAATTCTAAAAGCCTTTATAATTGTTATTTAATACCAAAGTGAGGAATCTGAAGGGTTCTTCTGCCCATAGTTATGACTAAGAATGCACATGGACTTGTTTATCCTTGCACCTTTTTTTGTAGCATGACTCAAAGGACCCAGATGTAATCCGCACATTTGGCTGGGCTGGGCTAAGTTGATCTTGACATGGCTGTAATAGAAAATGCTGTGTGGGATGGGAAGTGATCAAGAGCCTTATCTGGGTCAGTGTCAGCCTCCTCAGGCCAAAGGGCATTTCATTTCCATAGTCTCATGCCTCACACTGTGTGCACTTTTTCATGCAAGTAGTTTCATTCAACAGCATTGTGTTGGCATAGATATTCTGGGAAAAAAAGGAAAAAAAAAGGAAAAAAATGTTGTATATCTGCAAATATACATTATATAAAGAAGACAGTAGGAAAACTATGTTAAACTAATAGAGCTCTCAAATTCAGTCTAATAGCTATGAAAGACAGAGATGGTAGAAAGTATTTAAAATGTTTAAGATTCCAGTCTACATGTAAACCGTATTATCATGACCAAAAAACCAAGACAATGTTTTTTGTTTGGGTAATTGATTTCATGGCTTGTTGATTTCTAGGAAAACTGATAAGAAATCCAAGATGTAGTCCATTGTTATTTTTACCGTTTGTTTGGATCAAATTGCTAATGCTCCTCTATTAGATGAAACTTTCAAAATACTTGAGCTGAGCTTCAAAACAAATGCTAAATCTGAACCCAGATACCTCGTAAATGGCTTGGAGGCTTCATAGTATTCACTTCATGGAAATTTGCCTGGTACAGTTGTGAATGAAGGGAAGCCAAAATATTCCTGACATCAATGTAGAAAGCTCAGATGTCATTACATTGGTTCAATATAACAATTTCCATATTGGCTTTTTTCAAGCTTTTATCCTTGATGTATTTCAGATTTCATGATTTTGTCTAATCAAATAATGATTTTCACTTTTAGAGGCCAGCAGTGTTTGTTTGTATATTGATTGTCTCAATGCTAGAGCTGTAGTTTGATAAAAATGTAAAAAAAAAAAAGTAAAAGAAGAAAAAAAACCAAAAAAAACCACAACTCAAACCACCACCAACAAGAAGCAAAACCTGAACAGTTCTGAGGTCATGCTATATCATAAGGTAAAACTGCAAAATAAATTTGTGGAGATTATGGGGATTAAAACAGATTAATTCAGTTTTGCACCAAAACTGAAATGCTGGGTGGCTCATAAGGGCTCAGTTGATTATATTAAATATTTTAAAAACATTTATGGGGATGATTTTAAATATGTAGAGAATTAAGTATCCAATTCTGTAAAGGGCTAGACAGAATCAGCTACGAATTTAATAGCAGGTTCAGACCATTTATGAATTCTGCAAAGAGCTCACGCAGAAAAGGAGCATACAGTAAAATTCAAATACTTTTAAAAGGAATTTAAAAGCTAAGACATCCTTACTTTAGGATGTTCATTTATTCTATTGCAGAAACTACACTGCAGAGTCTGGAGTTTCCAAAGCTTTGCAGGGAATTACTTCAGGAGTTACAGTATTTGTGTTTGGCCATTAAAAATGTAAAATGTTGTGGAAAAAAATATTTTTTTATCATTGTTTTAGCAAGTACCAGATTATCTCATAAAGAGGCTTCATCCCTGTGAGTTTTTCAGCTGTTTCTCAGTGCAGAGATATGGGGAGTGAGCAATTTTGTCATCACTTGCCTGATTTTATCCTCCAAACTAGGAGAGATTCTTAGCTACTATATAAATGTTTGTTTGTTTGTTTGTTTGTTTGTTTGTTTGTTTTTTAGGTTAAAAGAAGCATGGGAAGCTTGGTAGGAAGAATTGTAACTTAAAGATGAATATTTGAACATTGTTTTTTTTTTCCTAGCAAGGCTAATAAAACGGGGGGGGGGGGGTGTGTGTGTGAAAAATCTGACCCTGAATATTTCAGACCTTCATGCCTGGTAGTTCACACCTTCCCTCATTTCAGAGACTTTAAGTAACATCTTGGTGAGGCACTGGCTTTTAGTTAATATTTGAACAGCACCTGTAGTTCATTTCTGCAAGAAAATAGTTATTCTTAAAAAAAAAAAAAAAGAAAAGAAAAGAAAAGAAAAGGGGCAGAGATTCATAAATTGAGTAAGTAAGTGGAAAAAGAAACACACCATGGCCTGAAAATCAAATGTGAGCTATCTGTTAGACTTGGCTGTTGCATTACCTAACTGTTGTCTCCTGTTCAGGGACATGGGTAGTGGTAGTGCAGAGCACTGAGCCTCTTGCAGAAAGGGATTTATGTTTGAATCCTAAAATGTAACTACCACGTTAAGTATGTGCTTACAGATATTGCAAGTTCCCTGCTGAATATAGATAGGCTTATTCATATGTTTTTAATTAAACATATGGCTAAATATTCTCCTGAACCGGCATGGAGTAAAGATCAATTATTTCAAGATTTTACTGGATTTTTCAAGAAATGCACCAGAGTGCATTTTCTGCACTGCGGAACTCAATATTTTTCTTCCCAATAAATAGTTCTTTCTTGTGGAGATGAATATGTTGTGCCAGATGCCTAAGCACACTTTCAGTTACTGTATTATTTTATACATGATGCTTTCACAACAGATTTGGCAGCACACAAAAGCAATTCAGTGAAAAACCATAATCTCACAGAGGGTTTTTCTAGAGCGCAACATTCGGTATTATTTCACAGTATAGCAAATGTAAAATTAACATGGTCAAACTAAAATACGCCCTTAGGTTGGACAAAACAGAATCTAGTTCTCGCCTACACTTCCTGAATGCTGAGTGAATTTCAGTTCATGTATCGATAGAACAATCATACATTTAGGTCTATTATGAATACAGGATGTGTTTGCACACAGTAAACTGAAGCAGTAAGTGTAGTACAATTATCTTTAAATGTAGTGATTATGTGCCTGCCATTTCAGAATTTCTGAAGCACTTGGCATTTCTGTTTTGTACTCTGGTAAATGAATGCAAGCTTTTTTTTTATTTTGTTTTGTTTGGTTTGGTTTTTTTTGTCCAACCCTGAAAACATTGAAAGTCATATTTGAAAATCGTGCCTAGTTCTGATTTTTTTTTTTCAGCATGGAATTAAATTTTATACATTCATAGAATTATTCCTTTCTGAAAGATGTTAGGTCCTTTATGAACCTGCAGTTATAGACCCCAAATACAATCTTTTTTAATACAAGTTGATTGTCTTCCCACGAAAGAAAGCTGAGTTGGGGATAACGTAATAATTGCAGCACATTACATACTAGAAACTTAGAAGCAATGATGTTTATATCTTTTCTTTTGGCAACTTCATCTCGTTTTAGTTACTATTTATTATTGCTATGGTGCCATTATGTTATGTGATGCTGTCTTGTAGCTGAAAAAATGATGTGATTTCAGTCAAATAAATAGGTGAAAGTTCAAAAGTAAGTCCTCATTGCTTTTCAGAGTCATCAATTACTAGTTTGTTTGGGTTTTTTTAATTACAATTAGAGCACTTTTCTGATCCATCCAAGTCGTTTCTGTGGATAAGATTCCAGAAAATAAAATATTCTGGGACTGCATGAAGACTTGTTTTCATATTTTGTCTAGATTTTTGAAGTTTTGACATCATCAAGCAAATGTGAAAAAGTGCATAAATCCACCAATAGATGTAGAGTATGCTGAAGGGGTCCTCTGTTGTAATAAAACCAGTAATGACACTGTAATTAGAAAGGTAAACAGCTTGCTTGTATTTTTTAAACTTCATGAAATTGCATCTTTTTTACTGCAAAGGACCAAGTTAAGTCATGCATGTAGCTGTATTCTTGTGATATCAACTGTAAAGATTACATTGCGGTTAAATGAAAATAACAGGCACACATTTAAAAAGAGGACAAAGAAATGTAAATATATTTGATTAATAAAACATTTCTATTACAGTATCCTAAGCCTTTGTTTTATATTAACATTATGTATGGAATTTTGTGCATGCTATGCAGAAAACCAAATACGCTTAAATGCATGTGCATTGAAGGCAGCCTCAAATAATCACAGTGCCTTCCTGTAGTTTTCATTATGAGCTTACAAAATGTGTTTGCAGCTCAGATGTTGCAAACTGATTCGCAGTGAGAAGAGAGTGAGATCAAGTTCAGTTTTCTTGTTGTCTGGGTCTCAATACTCCTACTGATGTAATGCTGAGGGCACAGTGCAGTCACATGCTCAAGTAATTCCTCAACCATGTTCTTGAGTTTGTTTGTATAGGTTTATAACTCAAATTGTGTCATATTGTAACCAAGTTTTCCTATTCTGCATACCAAAATGCGGGTTTTTTATGGTAGATGGCCTGAGTTTTGTTTAGTTACCTGAATCCTGATTTATAAGGATCACCATCTAGTGGACTAATACAGAATTTCAAAACTCCAGCTGATGTGGTGTCTGAGCTCATTTTTAAAAAATCATTCTAAAACCAAAGCTAAAAGCTGTAACCGTGCTCCACTGCAAGGGACATTCAGTGCTTGTTTTAACATTATTTCACTGCCATTGTGTATGTCAAAGAGCAGTGATTAGTTCACTAAGTCACTCCTTGTTCCACTTGAAAAAATACCACTTGAGTATGAGAAAAATATGACAGTTTCTGTCATTTTTCATGTTATATGACCTTTTACATAAGCACCAGTACCACCACGGTAGAATAATTGTGCAAAACTACTGTACTTGAGAAAATACTCAGGTAAATTGGCCAGCAGACTGCCTGCTGGTTTGCAAGTAGCGGGGATCGTCAATCATTCAAGGCAAGCTTCTATACATCCAAGGAAAACTCTTCATAACAAGAAATTGCATTGAGTCACACTGTATGAGATTATATTGCCAAATCCACATAATCTGTCATGAGCTAATGAGACACAAATGTCTAAAGAGGGTGGCGGGTGGAGAAGTCCTTTGGCTGATGTCCCAATCTACAATATAAAATAGCCCTGGCGTCCACCTTCTTGCAATTCTTCGGATGCACAATTGAGAAGGCGTGAGGCTCAGGTCTGCTAATACTTTTCTTCTAACTCATTTACTGAACTTTTTTAGCTGGGCTGAAGGCTAGGCGTTTGCTGCCTTCTTGTTTTGTCCCCGTATTTGTTCACTGAGATCTGAGGAAGAATCAATCCAGTATTAAAGTACAACAAACCAGCAGAGCAAGACAGCACAAATTTTATTATTTTTTAAATATTTTTTTTAGATTTTTTTTTTAATCCAAATACTGTGAACAATTGCTTGTGAGCAAATATATAGAGAACAGCAGCATCCAGGTCAATGCACACACTAAGGCAGCTTCCTTGGCATTGCTGAACATCTGCCAGTTAAAACAAGTTCAGTGACTTCTTAACCCCACAATCCCAAGCTGTATTTGAACTGATGACACACCGATGCTGGAGCAGCACTCTAACTTCCATCTACTGAATGCTGATTCTCCCAGCCTCAGACCCTTCTTTTCCTACTTGCTAAAGGACAGTCAGCAAAACATTTTGACAGCAAACTTGGTCAATCTCATCTTCCACAGTTGCAGGGGATCTGATAGCCTTTTGGACTAGACTGATAGTGCAGGGCACTTCGCATACCCAGTGGACTGATGAAACAGAACTATTCACCAACCAGTGTAAGACAACAATTACGTGCCTAAGAATAAGATCTGTACGAGCCAGTGCATTGCATGGCGGTTTTGTCTTACTCCTCAGTACTTTCTGGCAGCCATCCTGAAGCAGGTCCCTGACCAGCTAGTCAAGAGATAGCTGTGAACTTCTTTGCTCTAAATCTGAATCATTTGCACAACCATTAAACCAACTAAGAAGACTAGAGATAGCTGGACACACCACAAGTATTTTCCTATCCACTTAAGTAAGCCTGTCAATAAACTAATGTAGGAGAGGACTTAGATATCCAGACATGACTGGAATTAGTCCAGGAACATGGCAAGGGAAGAGGAAAATACAGTCTGTCATAAAAGGGATCAAAACCTTTGCACTCAACTCAGTAGGTCTCACCTTTGAACACTGCATTGACAAAACATTTTTTCTTTTTCAATTTTCATACATAACTTGAGAGACACCCATAGTCTTGGAAATCCACATTAGTGAACCCTAGGCCACCCGTTGTAGCTGTAGATGGATCACTCTATCTTTCTCCCAAATGCCGCCTTCTCCACCAACCACAGCAGATGAGTCTTGCCGATACTTCCCCATGGATTTAAACATTTTCCAGTCTTTAGTCTTCTCCCCCTCTCCTGTTGGCTCTCATGATTTCCATCTATTATATTTTTATTTTTCTCTTCCCCTCTGACATTACTGCATTTAATTATTCTCCTCATCTCCAGAGTTTCTCCAAATAAGCTTGCAAATGACTAAGGAAAGAACTTGTATTTGTTTATATTGGCACAACAAGTCACAGAATAATTTTCTTTTTTCCTATAATCTCAGCTTCACTAGAATGAATCAAAATGTAATAGTCAGGCAAATCCTTTAACCTGGAATTTTTGGTTTTTAAGGAGCCAAGAACATTTTAGTTTACAACATGCACACTACTAGTTATCAAATATTCTTCTGGAAACTATTCAGATCTTTTTTTTTACTTAGCCTTTTATCAGGGAAATAATAGTTTTCTGTTTTATCCTATGGCATAAAAGGTAACTAGATAGCCAGTAAATTAGAATTTTCATGTAGAAAATACTTTCTATAGAGTACAAAAAAAGCACCATTAAATGCATGCACTGAGACATACTTTTAATATCTGTATGTTTGTCTCTGTCTTTCTTTTTTTTTTCTTTAAAACATAAAAAGCCAATTTCTTCTGCTTACACATAAGGTCTTCAAGAATGGGGATAATATATTGCTGTAATACTGCACAGTAGTTCTGCACAATCAAATGCCGCAGTAGTGTCTGATCAGTCAGTGGTAAGAACACCATGTAACTCCCATCTCAGTTTTTGAAATTACTTAAGTGATGAAGATATATGTTCCATAAATAGAGAGGCAGATACAACTGGAAAAATTATCTGATTCATTTCCATGAGGTTATTTAACTTGTTTTTATTTAATGTGCTTATGATAGAAAGGAAGGTGCACTGTTCTTTAATGGGAGGTAAGCAGATCTGGGAAGTTTAAGCTCTGAATGTAGTGTAGAAGCATATTGTACCTGTCTTCCATCTCATTGGCTTTTCTTTGCTCTGTGCTCCTAGAGAAAGATGATCTTCCAAGTGCACATCTTTAATAAAGATTGTTCAGACTTTTTTTAATTTTTCTCTCCCAGAATCTACTTTTTAGAAAATCAGAGGGCTTACTTGAAGTAAAAAAAAAAAAAAAAGAAAAGATATTTTTATTCCATAAATTTTAGTGAAAAACAAAATTTAAGAGTCCATAAAATGGGCTCCTTTGTACATGATTCCTCTTCATCAAGAACTCCTTTTAATCCAAAAAGTATTTTGAGAGATGCTTCCTGCCTAGGTCTAGGTCTAATTACAACCATTTGTATACTACAAATTATGGGTTTCCATAGTGTCTAATGGTTTGTTCTTCTGCATAATCGTCTTAGTAAAATTATTGATTTTTAAATTATTGCTTTACTTTTTACTGTGGATGCAAAGATCATCTAACTCTTTCAGTCTTGCATGGTCATATGGTCTTAATTCACCCCAAGTCAAGTCCTAATGAAGGTACTGCATTGTGCAGTTTATCATATGTACTAACAAGTCATACTGTAGATGATGGAAGAATTTTAAGCCAGGTGTAGCTTTTTTCTTCCCTCTCTTTCGTTTGCCAGTACCTTTCTGGTGTAGGATTTTCCTTTGTTGAATAAGGTTGCTGGCTAGCTCCCTTTCTGCCAGCAGCGTAAGTTCAAGGGCTCTTTACCCACGAAATCCCATGGCAAATTCACAGCTACTTCAACATTCTTCTAGAATGCTTTCAGCTCTAAAGCTTCCCTGATCTGCTTCCATCCTAATAAAGGACAGCATAGCCACCTTTCTTTGATTAGCTTATTAACTAAAAACAAGTTAAGCACCCCCATGATAATGACCCAGCTGTTGATTTTGGTTTATCTGCCAATTTTTCATTCGTTATGTTTACCACCATCAAAATCGCACATTTCATAAATTGCAGATGAAAAAGGGAACCTGCATCACTGTTTATGTATGGTTAATCTTCAGTATTTTGTGTCATAATTTGGTTTGCATCCCTCTCACCTTTGAATGTGGTATTAACAGCACAGGTAAAATCACAGGAACCAAAACAAATTACCAGGTTTAATTAGGATAAAAGCCTTCATAAAATAGCACAACAAATATATTTTAATATAATAAAGTAATAAAAAATTATCATTCATTTTTGTTAGGGCAAAGCAGAGGTGTCTCTATAATGGAATTTTTTTAATCCCTGCAGCTTTTACATATGTAGTAAATTATTTGTCTGTCCAAGTACCTTGGAGTGATGGCTTCATTTGAATTTTTTTTTTTTTGGTGGGGGGTGGGCTGTTTTTCACAAAATGCTCAACATATTCAACCTACTTAGTGAGGCTGAGACGATGCAATCTATCCCTAAATCTGTCACAACCATAGCTGTAGTCATTTAAAATAACCAATCCAATCATCCAGCTCTTGATTGTTTGATGTTCTTTCTGGCTTTACACTTTTGATTAAGAGGCTCAGCAAAGAGGTGAAGTTGCAGAATAGCAAAGGGTTCCTTGACCTAAAGAACTGGAAGTCAGCAGGTCACTTACAGTGACTGTGATTTATTGAACAATAAACACAGCCTCACCAAACCCTTTTCTTTCCTCACTGGCCTATTTTTGCAGGCATCATATTCTTGTTTGGAGGATACATGCAGAGAACTTCAAGAAAGATTATTCAATACTGATATCAAATAAAATGTATCTGTGATTCTAACTAACCATAATCATGTACATTAATGAACTAATTCTTGGAACCAGGATAAACTAACAAGAACAATCCATACTACTGAAGATTTTTAGCATACTCTACTAAAAAAAGGAAAACACTATATCTCATTTCATCAAAAAAATTAAACTTCAGCAATGAGGCTTTTCTGGAGAGAATCGTGAAATTTTGGTCAGAAAGTAAAGAGTATTTCTCTTGCATAAAATTTTGTTACTGACATCTTGTGCACAGTATAAGAACAAGAGTTTGTAACAAGGAAAGTAGGGGCATAAAAAAGAAAACAAATGAAAGAAAAATAAAAAGCAACAGGAAAAATAATCCTGCCTGCATGGAAATAAATGTTTTCACTACTTTCATTCTTGGAAATGTATGATTTATAGTGATTTTAAGAGATGGCTTTGAAGCACAAGTAAATGACTCACACTTTACTAAAGATCTAAGCCAGATTTAAGCAATCAGAACTTATGATGATTTTCATACTACTTTTGTCTAACCTATTTTTCTTAATAAGTGTCTCCAGTAGCACATAGACTTGCTGATCTACGTAACTCAGGGAAGACAAGTACGAACTCACTTCACTGTGTATGTAGAGGTACACTAGCAGGCATTCATTCTCATTCTGTCTCTCCCTCCCTTATTTTTATTAAGTCTTTCTTCTTTGAAAGATCCAAACTTTTCATAAGTGAAAAGAAATAGATGGAAATAGAAGGAAAGAAGGTGATAAAGTTAAGTGTTCATAAAAACAAGAAGGAAATTATCTACCAGGAAATCTTACTGTCTAACTTTAATAAGCTTCACCAGAAGAACAGGTACATATCACACATAATTTTTTCATTAAAATTTCTTTCCAGATAAGTGCATCATTTGTCTCTGGGTTCAACATACTGCACTATGCCATGCGTTAAATTGAGGTAATCTTCCACATGATATATCACCTGGCTGCTGTTCTTAAACACAGTAGAATTTGGGACTTTTTGACTGTCTTTACCCTATGTTTAAAATTAAATGCTCTGTAAAAGAATGAAAAATAAGCTTCTTCTAACACAAACCTTTCCAAAGGGAGACAGATATCTTCTATTCCGCTCCAAGAGGTACCATCCAGGACATGCTGCCTCAGAGAGTGAGACTGCACCCTCGCTGCTCTGCTGCCTTGCTCTGGGGGCTCTGTGAGCGTTCAGTAAGCTTTGATCCCTAGCTGGGTGATGAGCTGACTAGATTCTTTCCTAAGCATGAAACTTGCAGAGCAGTTAAAAGCACAGGAAGAGAAAGTCCACATACTGCATTCCATCCTAAACTTAACTGCATTTATAATGATTTGTATATTCAGAAAAACGTGCCTTTAAATACCAATCATATAACAAAGATAATCATGTTCCAGCAAGGAACTACAAGTTTTGGAAGCTCAAGCTTTCTGTTTATTTGTTTGATTGCAACAGAGCTTTAAATGAATACAGCCTGAGGGCTGGCTCCACATTTTGTTCAGGGGCCGTTGCTTTCTGTGCCTGCCCATGTCACTTATGGATCTGCAGTGTCTGAGGGGAAACATACCCACCACCAGTTCTGGGACGACTTGTGTGACACAGTTTATGTTCTTAATGATCTTCCATGGTACCCCCATATTTCCAAATGCTTAATGTTGCTAGGAGTAAGTGATTTCTTTCCACTACTGCTCAAAGTGCCAGAAGGCAGGACAAATTTAAACACACTAAGATCAACACTGTGAGTTTACTTGGCCTCCACATCTAGCAACACAGTCATAAATTTCTTAGGATTCTTATTTGAGCATTTTAAAGGCCCTATAGATTTAGCAAGTTTTCTATAACAATGCTTCTTCTATGACACTTAGAAATGCTGGAAGTCTCAGGAGCTGCACTTTGCATTGTATTTGATCAGAGGGTCACTGCATGACCCAGCAGCACTTTGCCATTGGGTGCTATTTCACGTTCGACCACTGCAATGGTGGCAACATCAAAATACTGAAAACAGCAAGGAATGGTGTCATTTCAGTTCCCAATCTGCTTCCTTCTTCACCCCCAGTTGGATTATGTTTTCCTCCTTAAAAAACATACTGTGGTGGAAGTTATTGAAGCATTTATCCCAAGTTGTGTATTATGCAATAGGGAAAGTATTTCTCAAAGGACCCACTACTGTTTACTGTGAGTGACTTAGACCCCTAAGTAAAGATAATGCCAGACATTTGGGCAGTATGAAGAGTGCTTCAGCAGTACTGTCAACAAATACAATGACAGTAATGATTTTTAAAAATGATTTCTAAATATAAGTCAACCATGTTATCGTTACTATTAGTTTATAACTGCCTTAGGTAATGTTATCTCAATTTCTGCTGGCCTACTCCTGTACGGACTGCAATCCCACAATTACCCGTCCAGCATCATGTTGTTACGCAAGAAACAGAGTTGTCTTAAAAAATTACTAAAATCATCAGTATCCTTCCTTTCCTCAGCCTCCTGCATGTTTACTGAGGTGTAAGGGAACTCTGAGATATAGAGGTATTTTTTGCGATCCTATCCCCATACTTCCTGAGGCCCGTATGCAACGAAAAGTTCAAACAACAGATACAGAAAAGCACAAAGACTGTCAAACAGCATCCATTAATTTCTTTCACCCCAATGGCATTGACTTCACTCTTGGCTTCATGAGTCATCATTTATGATCTCGGTAATTTACTGCAATGGGCATGAGATATACCACAAAATCAATGAAAATGAAGGCAAATTCAGAACTAAAATCAGGGCCTGTAAGTCACTAATGTTTGAAAATGATGGAGTGAGAATTATTACACAGATTTGTATTGGCCTTAACTGTCCATGGTATAACTTGCCCGAGTGCAGCATGCACAAGGCTCTTTATTGTACAGGAATCAAGCTGCAGTCTCTGCTGAACCACCTGGCCTCCTTAGCACTTAAAGATGAACAGCAAATCAATTATGAAAATAGAGTTTAGTCCATATTTATGGGCTGAATGTCCCTACTAGCTAGGCTCTAGGGGACATTCAGAACAGAAATACATTTCAGCTGCTCCTTTAAATAATTCGTTTTCCTCTGAAATCCTCTTGATAATTCTTGGTTCCCTGCAGATGTTTTCAAATACATCATCCAGTGGTCCTGCAAATACAATGAACCACAAGGTAATGCTGGTGGCACTTAAATGTCTTATATCCATGAAAAGTATGTTCAGGAAACGCAGTTTCTCTGTGGAAATGAAGGCACAAACTCTTTATACTGGATGGTCCTACTTGTCATTCCATGAAGGTAGTCTGGAAAGATATCTGAGCCTCATTCACTGTTTATATTTCTTTTTCAGATAAACTTAATAACATCAAGAAGCCTCTCTTCATGAAAATCATGTTAGAAGTGTTTGCTGTTCTCTCTATTAGACCAAACTGGTAACCAAAATAGGCAAGTCTTGAATGTGTCATTAGAAATGGAAAATCACCAGCCATGACGCCAAGGAATAGTATAGCTGCATCCCAACAGTGTTATTTGTCCTACCAGGAAAGCTGTTCTCAAATAACCCCACCCTAATAAGGTTATTAAGGCTTGTATTCACTAAGGAAGACAAAAGCTAAAGAATTAATTGAGAAGATACTGTTCCCATCTTTGTAGCATCTTACTGTTTCCTTTGCTTACTCTAATTTGGTGCCCCAACTGCACAAAGAACATTCAAACACCATCCACAAAGTGGAAGATGGTGTCAGGCGCTCTCTCCCTCTCCTAATACCAAGGTCCAGCTGGGGGGTGTGTTTGCAGAACAAAACATGGCAGCAGGAAGAGGAATGAGAGCTGATGATGGTGTGAATCTGATGCAAGAGAAGTGCTTGTTTCACAAAGGGAGAAATAAGAAAGAGATTAAGAAATAGAAATGGAAAAACTTTGGTGAACATCATTGAAAAGTGTAGGCAGTGGTCTGGAACAAAACTCTTCTGTATGTGGAAAGAGTGAGAAAGGTGTACACTTAGGGAAATCTTTTTAAAGCTAATATAATGGAAGAAAATAATTTTAAACCCAGTTCAAAGCCTTCATTAACTTCCTAGAGTTTAAAATAGTCCTTCAGGCTGTGTCAGAGAGAGGTGCTTTGCATGGCACATGCCACGGTTTTAGCTCCGTTCTTCATCTGGACCAGGGATGTGGCTGGAGTATGCAGAGGTGGAAAACCCAAAGGAAAGGGATGAAGAAGGGAAAAAAGGGCCATAAGTGCCTGGACCACACTGCATTTCAGGGTCAGATGAGTCACTGCTGCAGACACTGATCTGGTGTTACCAGGTCCCTCACTCAGATTAGGATGAGGATTACTATTGGAAGTGTCTTGTTATTTTTCCCCTAGAATGCCAGAAGACAAAAGATATTAGGAACAACCAATTCCAAATGGAAAGTAACATAAAACCAGTACTTTAATAAGACAGCCCTTTTTCCTTTCTTTTTAATCATTTGGATGTCAGTTCTGTTACAGAAGCTAATTTGATCCTTAAATCTGTCATGGTTTAAATAAAAAATGAGAAAATAGGGATAGTCTGAAAGGCAAGTCCAGAGCTGAACAGTTTTCAGGGGTCATAGTTAGTTTTCCCTTGCAGGCCCTCTTTTAGGAACAAAGTATTTTCTACTGACTTCATTGAGTTTTTATATGTTCTTAGAGTTATGCAGCTGCTCTCGTTTGTCGATAACACAACATTTCCTGACTCAGGGCCTTTAGTTAACCTTATTGAAAGCTATACACATGCTTCACAAAATCATCTGATAACCCCAACAGCAACATTAGATTGGTTCATAATGCTGCAGGACTCTGAGGGATGCTTGGATTTATACTCTGTGCTTTAACTGTAAGATGTCTATCCAATATTTTGAGATTATTAGAGGATTTTCATAAAGGAAAACATGGTTTTGGCAAAAACACAATAAAACTTATCCTTTTGCCTTCATTCAAGGTTACTTTTCATTTAAATTTGTTTGTTACAAAAACTAAGAAAAAACTAGAGAAAAATACTTTAATATTTTCTTCCAAGTTCTGAGTAAAATAAAAATAAAAGGGAGTGGAAACAAATTATAATCAATATGTTTCATTTTGTACTGCAGAAGGGAAAATGACTCTGCTAAGAGACTATGCATAACCTTAAGCAATACCAGATGTGGTACAGAGAGAATTATATACTACTACTCACAGTTTGGTGTTTCTCTCGAGGCATCTAAGAACAGGTAAATTTGATGGGTGAAAGTGTTATGCCAGAAGAAGCCAGTTAATGAAGCAGAGTCAGACCTGTTAAAAAACAACTGCAACACAGGGCTCTTGCAATTTGTAAAACGTTATGTTATTCTTTGGAATGATGATTATGAACAAGAGAAATATAGACTTTATTTTTGTCGGTTTTTCTAAGTTTTGACCTAGCAAAAGGGAAGTTTAATACAATTCTCTGAGGACAGGACAGTGGTGGCATAAATCATTCCCCTCTTCAGCCCCAATCAGACTGAGGGTGTGCTGTTTTGTACCCCACCCATTTGCCAGGCAGGATCCAGAGGGGTGAGCCTGCAAACTCCAGATGGGAGAGGAAAGCTGGGAGAAAGCACCCATCGCAATCAGGGTCCCTAAGGGATTTCTACCACCTACAACCCCCATTTCTGTGAAGACACTGTGGGAGCCCACATGAAGTATTGCTGCATTCCTGTGGTGCCCAAGCTAGAAGCATCTGCAGGCACTTTGGAGGTTATTTTAAGTGTTTTGTGTTTGGTTGGGGTTTTTTTTTCACATTATGTTATGTGAACTGCTCTTGCCATTTTATTGTTGCAGTTTTGTTTTGGAGACCGTTCACGTGTGTCGGGACACTTTGAAGATTTGGGAAGTGCTACTGCAGTACAAATACTAAATTACAGCCTCTATTGTGCTGCATTATTCATAAGTCATGCAGTAGTCTTTAATTCTCAGTTCATGAAAATCAGCTCAGATGGTGGTTAGCAGCTGCTTCAGAACCGTCTGAAACACAAACTATGACAAAGATAAATAGCCACGGAAATCTCTTTTGCCTAGGTATTCAGAGAGGTGCTGGAGAGCTGTCTAAATTCTCATGTGTTTCATTCAGACATAATAAAACATCAACAACAACCAAAACCTGCCCTAATCAACCCCATCCCTTAAATGGCAGACTTCTCTGGACAAACTTTCCCCTTTTCACTAGTTCTAGATGATGTTATGAATACTACAAAAACAGACTCCAGGGAACGATCCTTCACAGACAGGCAGACAGGCTAAATGAGGTAAGGTTTTTGCCAGCTGTAATTTTTCTGATCTGGGATCTGTGCAGTATATTCTAAAAAGCCAAAAATATCCACATACTCTCAGAGGATAGGTCAGACCTAGATGGAAGGCCAAGAAAACTCCACAAGTTTCAGCTTCAGAGCTGGCCAAGATAAGGGAGCTCAAGCTTATTAGAGCTCCAGCTCTCACATTTATTTTCTTCGAAGCCTTTGTCTGCAGCTCTCTCATCTTTTCTCCTGTCCCATCCTGCGTGAACCACTACAGACTCCCTCTGGTTTTAACCGCTGGTGATCAAGCTCAGCAAAGCCTCTAACAGCTGCTGGGCATGAGAAGGGGTATGAAACTGCACGATCTTTGGAAATTAGAGTAACTCAAACACGGCTAGAGAACAGCTTTTCAAACCTGCTGTATGAATTCCATAGGACAGCAATCAGTGGACACGTCTGCTCCAGTCCCAGGGCTTGACTCAGCCTTAGTGGATGTATGGACTCGGAGGTTTACACCAAGGGCAGACTTGGCTGTACGTGCAAAGCCTTTTAAAGGCTCCTCTCACATTTCCTCTGTAATTTAAAATATGCACCCTGGTGCATTTTAATACTGTTGCAGTAGGTCAGCAGCCCAGCAAAACACATGGAATCCCACTAAATGTAATGAATTGGAGTCATCATTCCCTACACATATACTTGTGACAGGCCTGTATTTGTGTGGTCCTGCTCATAGTCGGGGAAAAGTACTAAATAATTCCTGTGTTCACTGCCGCCAGAACTTGTTTACCCGTTGACCACTCCCAGTGTGCTACATAGGCTGTATTTCTTTCAAAAGGTTTATTTCCTATAGTCCACCTCACACGTATATTTGAGAAGGGATTATTTTGAATCATGTCACTAAAACTGCTATCATCTTCTTACCTCTCTATGGTTTTATTTGAAGAAAAATTGGGATCTTTATATAAAAAATCTTTATATAGAAATCATATCTAAATGGTATTCAAGATATTCAGCCTGAATCCTGTGGTCCTCATTCAATCTTTATCCTGGCACAGCTCTGACTGAGGTCAATGGGCATACAGCCTGAATAAAGACTAAAAGCTGTGCGTCGGGGCCCACGGGGCAAAATTACTAGAGGTGGACAAATTAGGCTGGATAGACTAGCAATGGAAAAAAATCTGTGCTCAAACTCCAGATAGCCTGAAGCTGGTCCTTCACATTTAGCTGAGGGTATACCTTTTGTGAATATTCATATTCACAGCTTGGGTCCCTCCTTCCTGGCCTCAAGTGTGTGTGAATTCCTACAGCCATCCTTTTTTCCTGACGTGGTGGCCTTGATGCAGAAGAAGAATTCCTCCTTGCAGGAGCTCAGCCCAGCAGACAGGCAATTCTGGGACATGAACAAGGCAGCTCTCACTGCAGGACCTGGAGCCGGTCTTCTGCATGAGAAAATGTCGTGATTTTAAAACATTTCTTTTTTTTTTTTTAAAAAAAATGTCCCCCCAAATACCAACCATCTGGATTTCTGGTAAACAAAAATCCAACCATCTAGATTTCTGGTAAACAGTGATTGAAGTACACATCTCTTCCCGTTGCTGCTTCTACTTTTCTTTTGGTCCTCTCATCTGCTTGCACAACTCTGCCATGCCCCAAGAGATGCCACCTCACAGGCCTTCTTCAGAGGTCCATCCGTGCCTCTGCAGCTTGCTACCTAGGGCAGAACACTTACTTTCTTCTGGATTGGGGTGCAGGAGGGAGCTTTGCCCTCTGTGGCCAGCACACAGGAGAGCTGAAGTGAAGCATTGCCAGCCCATGCCAATGTAAGGTGCTGGGTCTGCTACAGGCTGTCATTTGCATTTCTGCTATGTGTTAGAGTACTTTTATCCTGTGTGCTCTATAGGTAACAAAAAGACTTCCTCAGCTAGTTTTCATGCTCTCCTGATGAAGCAAAAGGATGGCAGATCATTTATATAATTTCTAGTTGGAAAACTTCGTTTTAAAGTCTGATTTTGTGGTTGAGTGACTGGAAAACATTCATTAATATTTTTGAAGGTATTGGAGACAAGTACCATAAATTTGATTTTCAGATATTATGGATCTTTGGTGATAAAATTTAAAAATAAATAATAAAGCATCTCCACTAGATTATTTAACTGCAAAAGCAAATGTACCTGCTATATATTAACACTGTCAGCCACCTAGGCATTACAGTGGATTTTTAATGTGTTTCATCAAAACACTTAAAGGCACTTTTTAAAATATATGACCTACTAAATAAAAAAACATAGGACGTAATCTTCAAGGCACACTGATTAATGTAAAATTGACTTGAACAAATGCAGCTTATGGCCATAGTCCAGGAAGCTCTCTTGGTGCTAAAGAGTTTCATACAATAGTTTTCCATTTTCAAAATCACATCAATTTTTACTTACAACGTTTTGAAAACAGGTACAGCAACTTTCAATCAACTGCCCAGCAATAATTTAAAATCTCTTACTATTAAATTGTAAAAGTTTGAGTCATGGGAAGAGGACAATGCTGTAGAGAGCTGATTTCCTGACTGTCATCACCCCCAGAGATGTCAATTGCTGTGCAGTGTTGCCTGTGTGGAGATAGAGACGGAGTGGGTCAAACTTTTCTTTGCAAATAAGTTATGTGACGGATTTGTCTCCCCACTCCCCTCCCCCCCCCGCCTTTTCTTTTTCTGTTCTAATATTTATGTGAGCAAAACTCAGAGTAGCATTTGCCCATGAAAATCCCATGTGTCAACTGCTGTTGAATATGTAATAGTAATCAAATAATATCAGAAGGTCATTGCCTTACCTATGCAGCACTTTGAGGAAAATATCTGTAATTCTCTTCTGTAATTATTTCTGGTATTAAACTTTGAATATCTGCAATTAGTAGCAGACACCCAACCACTGGGTATAAACACTGGCTTTCTACCCACAACAAAGATTTAAATCACAAAGAGCTTAGCCAGCATACAAATGTGGGGAAAACTTAGCTAAATACTTCCCGAATAAGACCGTCATGTAATAAGACAGTTACAATGTATGCATCCTGTGATTTGTCCTGTGGCTTCAACCTCAGCAGGGAAATCACCAGCACTTCTGCAGGCTGCAGCATGAAGCAAGGTGGAGCTCAGCCAGGAGTGGCTATTGGCTTCTGGTTTCCGCATGGGAAGGAAAAGTTGGTTGAAATGGGAAAACACAGCACCTGCTCTGTGTGTTGGATGGAGCCTGACAGAAACACCTTGTGATGATATCAGCTCAGGCACTTCACAGAAAGGATGTTTTTCTTCTTGCAAAGCCAAAAAGAAGATAATTCAGTGTATGTAGTATTCATAACGCTCTTTCCAGAGACCTTGAAAATGCTAGAGGAGTTTGAAGTGCAATTTTTCTCTCTGCTCAATCTCATGGTCTTCCTCTCCTTTGGAGGAAACAGCAGCCTGATGAAGACATCCCTCTGACAGCTTCTAAGAGGTCACTGCTGCCTGGTGACCTGCTGGTGGAAATGCGAGATAGGCAACAATGAGGTGTTATTTGAGGCACCTCACCCATAAGTGGATAAAAAAGCATTAAAGCTCTCATGAAAGCGTTCACCACATACAAAGAAAAGAAAAACAGGAAATGAAAAGAGAAGCAGAGAGAATAAAATTTCAGAAAAAGCTTTCAGGGTTCCAGCATCAATATTCTTTTTATAAGACAAAAAAGTTCGAGTAATTTTTAATGAAAAGAAAAGCCTGTTTTATTGACTGATGAAAGCTTTATGATAGCTCTATGATCTGGTCTATAATTTCTAAATTGTTCCTGAACTTCTCCCTCTGGAGAGTCTCTGATGGCAGCTGGGGGAGCTTGCAGCCAACTTGCAGACGCAGCCATTGCCACCCCTCTGAAAGAGGGATCAGGGTACAAGCACGGCTGTGTCTTGCTTTTTCAACTTGTACTGAACACACAGTGTAGGAAAAGATAAAGGCAGTGCAATGCTCAGCAGGACCTTGGCCAAACAAGAATGATCTACCACCCTTGGTAAGTGAAATTGCTCCAGGGCTGGTATAGAGTTTGGTCTTCCAGCAATCTGTTTCCTGTGCAAGGAAACAACCTCCTGTTTCCCTCGTGTTTCCCACATGAGGAAAGATGGGCATGCTATAGACAGGGCAGATGAACCTCTCCGAGGTTTGCAGTGGGGCTTAGAAATGGCTAACACTTTCTCTGATCAAAGAAACATATGTGCAGTTGGGGCTAATCAGAGCCGTTATCTTGTGAGATACGGGCTGTGGCTACTTAAGCCATTTCAAGAATGGAACTGGCTACTTTAAAAACATGTGCAAAGCAGTATATACTCTGAGAGTGTAGCAGTCTACAGGGTTCCCATGTCTGAGGACCAAGAAAGCTTTAAAACCTAAACTTTATGTCCATAATGAAAGACTTGCCCTCACTGGGTCAGGCCTTTCAAAAAACATGCAGTAAGAACATTTTCTACTTCACAGTGATTCACAGCTGCCTCTGGGGGCCACTGCAATAAACTGGAAGAACAATCTCGCACATCACAGCCCAAGTGGTGGGTGGGAACCAAGGGTCATCCCATCAAAACCCCCTTCTCAGCTGTGCTGGATCACAAAAGCTGAATGCTGGAGTTGACGCAAGAGCTACAAAGATCCTCTTTGCACAAAATGTGTGTTTTAGGTCCCCCCACCACAGTGATATATAAACGGTTCCAAAGAAATGACACAAAGGCTCCTATGTGGCTTCAGCAAAATGTGTAGGGGGAAAAGAAGATAGATATGATATATTTTCCTGCATTTTCCACTAATAAGTCTCTAGTCTATGGGAAACCATTAGGATGTTTTTGTGCATGCATGGTATGAGAATGAACGCATCTTTCCTCATAATGAAAAGTTATTGCTTTTTGGTGTTGGCACAGTAATAGTTAGATGTGTCTTCCAATTTACCCCAGTGCTATAAACGTTTTTTCTGGTGATTTCTGAGTTCTTCTGGGCTTTGCACGTGTGAAAAACTGGCAATGTTATGCATATTCTTCCCATTATTTTATACAAGGAGGTTAATGAGTGCTTGCAACATGATAACTACGACAGAGGACCTCTGTGGGCTTTGCCAGCTCAAACACCAGTCAATCCAGACCAAATAAAATTGTTCTGTAGCATCTTGAACTCTGTGATGCACTTAGGAAAAAAAAAAAAAAAGACACATTTCCTAACAGAGAGAAGTTTACAAAGGGTGCAAGATTTCTGGGAGCACTCAGGGGCCCCTGGGGCATGGCTGGTGCCAGGGTGCTGAAGCTCACTCCAGCACAGATGAGGACTGAAAACCTCAGGGTAATGGGGTGTTTGGCGCTGAGGCTGTGACCACTGGGGGATACTACTTGCCTTGTCATTCTCCACTGAGTGGGGCAGCGGCAGGCTCGTGCTGCAGAAAAAGGTCAGGGCTGCCTTTCTGCGTCCCTGCTGTGAATACACAGCGCCAGCCTCGTCACACTCCGGCTCCTCTGAGCTCAGTGAAGGGATCAGTCTTTAGCTAGTGAAGCGATATGTTTTTTCCCAAGGTCTTTATTACCTATAATCATATAAAGTAGTTTTCATTTTGATGTAGGACTATAGGCATGGATTAAAGACTCTTTTGGTGGGGCTTAATAAGTGCATGGGATGGTTCTTAATGCTCAGGACAGAGGTCTTGAAGCTCTCTCCAAACTTGGCTTGGGTTGCTGCTGAGACACCCTTATGATCATTATTTCAACGGGGAAAAATGAGCTGGAAGTAGCTAAACTTATATAATGTTTTTCTTTCCTTCCCCTGCCCCCATTCCCTCCAAACCTTACATTCTTTTGTGTTGTTCAAGTTCCCCAGCGCTTTATATGAGGATTCAGAAGTCTGGTTCTCTGGAAACAATTGTTATGTCAGCTGACATTAACACAGCAAGCATTTTAACTATTTTTCCAACATATCCATCAAGTGCAATGGCCAAAACATTAATTCTCATTATGCTTCAACAAAGTTTCTCATTTTCCTCTAATTCTATCACCAGACTGCCTCCATGCAAGACTGCTTTAGAAATATATCAAGTCATTTAACTAAAAGGACTTTGGTAAGCTTTATTTTTAGTGACTTTGTGCCTATAAGTTTGTGAATGTTCTAGGCCATTTATGACACAAATTTGAGCTCCTCCTGTCCTAAGTTAACAAAAAACATGTATGCTTTAAATCGGCCAAAAAAAGTAGAATTATATATTGCTGTTACTAGCTTGGAAACCAGGCATAACCCACTAGGTTCATCAGAAAATACACAACTGCTGAAACTTGGATCAAGACTTACTTGCTGTCTACAAGCATAGGGTCCTGCGGGCTATCCCTAAAGATTCATCAACCAGTTTTGAGAAGTCTCAATTCTGAATTTTTGCTCATTGGACAAAGGAGAACATTGTTCATGGACTTTGAACAAGGACACTGTTCAAGAAAGTATGAAGGAAAAATAGATGGAGTATGACTTTTTTTTTTTTGTTATTGTCAAAGAGTTATGGATATGTATCATTTAATATTGAAGATGGGCAGGTATAATGTTTGAGAGCTCCAATGTTCAGAGCAATGCCAGTGTTGTAAGTGCGCTGGTCTAAGGCAATAATGCGTAGGAAAACCTATCCATGAACAAATAATGAATGTCCACGATAAGATATCACAGTTTCACAGTGGGAAGATTCTAAAAAAATACCAATAATATAACAATTGATTAATGTTCCGTTTTTAGAAGTGTGATGCAGTCAATGTATTAAGCAGAGTCCGTGCTTACTTTTTAAATGAAGCATGCAACCGACTCACCAAACTACATTTTTACCTTCAAATATCATCTAAAAAATGTGCATAAGAACTACAATTGAAGGAAGTAAGATACTGGTCATGACCCTAGAGAGAAGAATCACGCCAGATTAACTTCCATGTCCTTTCTGGGTGTGCTGAAGATTTATAAACTAAATTCCCACCAACATTAACAGAGGTTAGTATAGGTAATTGACCTTGTAAATCAAGAATAGAGTAGACACTATAATGTATAATATTTTAAGGTGTTTATCACTTTGCTGAGGCAGACAGGATTTCAGCATGTAAATCGTTACAATGGAAACAGTAATTCTACATCCCCGTGCCTGCATGGCAGTAAGAGTTCCTCCACAGCTGCAGGGAGGGCTTTTTCTCTGCAACCCCCACCCCCTGCAGCCCTGGCATTGCTCAGGCTGTGAAGCACTTCCCGTGGTCCACAGAGACCAGCACGAATAGGACAAAGCAGTATGCCAAATTGCATCACCTTTTTTGTTACTTCTGCCAGCACACATCTAATTTTCTGCGCTTTTTTATCTGCTCACTATTTCTTCCCAGCTCCACTGGATTTTCTTTCCTAAGGAGAAGGTACATTTAGGTGATTCTCAGTTCAATCTCATACCACAATAGAAGAATGACATAAGCCATGGCTGAATATATATTCAGAAAATTTCAAAACATTTGAGTGGGATAAAATAAATAATCCTGAGGGAAACAAATGTTAGAGTCTCCAATTCTGCTAATATATTCCAGAAATGCACAATGACTTTAAGAATACATTGCAACCTTCAGATAATTGTTAATGCATGTAAGTGTTTTGCAGGAAAAAAGGCATTTTGTGTTATCTGCAAAAAGCTCTCTTGAGTAGGAGTCCATATCTCCAGGTATTTCTTTTAAAGGGGAACAGTTTAATAAAAATAACAAAGCTAGAAACCAAGAACATTAACTTTCACTTTGCCTAGCTACATGCTAGTACTCTTGCTGTAATTATAACACAGAGGTCATTCCAAAGGAATTACCAGCCTTCAAATGATATGAGACAATTATTCTCCAGGGAGTCGGACAAATTTGTAAGACAAATACAGTTGAAATTTCAGACATCAATCTCTTTTTTACCATAGCATGGGAACAAGGGAGCTGTGAAATGTAATTTTACCCTAAGGCCCAACAAATGATCGCATTAAAATGATTTAAAAAAAAAGACTTTACATCTATTATATCTTAGAAGTGAATGTAGCATTAGATTTTTCTAAGGCTTCCTGTGAATAATGGCATTTAGTAGAATCTGTAAAAAACACTTTACAGATGCCCCTATTGTTCGCTGGCCTATAGGCAGGCCAGCCGGGCAGTGACTAAAGGCAGACCATGTGCAGTGGTGTGGGTGTTAGGTGCTGTGATGGGGAGCGGCGTGATGCTGGGAGCTGGATCCCTTTTCCTGAGCAACCTCCTGGCTGCAGGGGCTCAAGTCAGACGCTGCTGCACCACCTTCCAGCTTCCACTTACCTCTTCCTGTGGTAGCTCTGTACGAGGAGAGGATTTTGCAAACCAGAATTGTGTCCCCACATTCCCCAAACTTGAGGAAGCTAAGACAGTTTCATGCACACCTGTGGCAAGAATCTGCGCTGCATGACTGGTCCTGACAACTGTGAGTGAAAGACCCTGAAGGGCCTTTAGTGAACACCCCCAGGTGTCTGTGAACCACACGGACACCTGTTAATGGTGTGCATCACCTGAGTGTGTAAGAGAGGTAATAAACTCCCAAAAGGTGGTGGCTGTGGGCCTTCTGCTTTCTATACTTCAATGCAACAGCTCCACATTGCCTCCCACCAGCTCAATTTGGCAAGAACCCTGCACGGCTCAAGCCCATCCAGCAGAGAAACGTGCAAATTTGTAGGACTCATCCTAAAAATGGTCTCTCCCCTCACATGAGACTCGTGTGCCCAGGCACACCACTACCAGTATTCGTGTGCAGAAAGCAGCAAAAACTCCTTCTCCTCCTCACATGGAGTCACTCAACCTATCTTCCAAAATTATGCCGTGCCAGTCATGGCAGCATTGATTTGAAAGGACTACTTACGTGAGCCGAGCAGGATTTAACCCAGTGGGTGTGCCGTAGTTCAAAATGGTGAAGAACTGGAAAATGGATATTAAGGAACTGCTCTTTGGCTGAGGTTTGATTTACAGAAACCTATAACAGTCTCATTCTTCAGATAAGTGCATTTCTCCAACTGCTATTACTCAAGAAAGCAGGCTCCTTAGAAATCTTTACAGCTGACACATTGCAATGTGACCTTGCACAACTTGGCAGTGCAACTCTGCATGTTTTTATTGTATTTAAACAGGAACATTGGTTTTATTCATAGGCGGAAGTTAAACTTTAGCTTCAGCGTCGTTCTTGTATCGCCCATGCGTTGTGTCCATGTGTGCCCATGCGGGCACAGGGTTTCTGCAGAGGACAAGCGAGAAGGGATGTGTGAGTCTGTGAGGAGGGCGCGTATGTTTGTGCACATATTTGCACCCATTTTTTCCAAGGAGGATTCCTGTCCCCGTGACAACCACTGTCAACAGCTGCCTGAATGATCTCATTAGGTATAGCCTCTGCAAATATTTAGGTTTACCTGCCAACTTCCTTTGATTGTACAAGAATGCTTCCCAAATGGAATCTGACTAATTAATGAGAAATGCAAACACAGCCTTGTTTAAAAGAGTGCAGAGCAGAGCAGCACCTCCTGATCGATGAGGATGATTGACTGTGGAAAGCTATGCTGAGTTTCTTTGGTATTTCGGGTGGGGAGAGTGGTGAAAACATCATGTTTCCATCTATGAGACCAAATCATCTCATTCTACCCCACAACAGTTTTCTAAGATACAGTAACTCTCCCAAGAGATACAATGAATTGTTATGAAAAATAGAAAAAGTCATGACGAGTGATAGGCATCTCAAAGTTGCCATGCGATGTCTCGCAAGCAAACGCTTTGTCCACCTTATTGTGGGAACGCTTCTGAGTGCCCCAGAAAGTTCCCAGAAGCATAAAAAGTTATGAGTCCCTGATGCTACATAGTTTCCTAAGTTAGATTTAAACTAACATGCTGTCATATTATTAGACAGGCAAAAATGAAGGGAGTGACACAAGCTAGTAAAAAAACCCAGAAATGCATATATATTTTTTTGGACATACATATACCTTTTATTTTATTTAAATTACTCTTTCTCTACAACACAATCATTCATCATTTGCCTCTTGTTTGCATTTTATTTTAAAGGCACAGGATGTCCCGCTTGCTGAATTGGATGCCAGGACACTCACCAGCCTCGACGACTGGGGGCCAACTTGCGGCCTCTTTGCTGAGAGGAGGACAAAATGAAAAGCAAATATCACCGTATGACAATGACAGAACACAAGGAGGCACCTGAGGGAGGTGTCACGTGCGGTCCAGAGATGATAAAACAAAATTGACTCACGATTCCCGTGTATTAAAACAAAAACTAAACTAAACACCTATCTCACCAGGTGCTCCTGCCCATGAGGAATAAATTGCATGTTTCAAATAAAAAACTGTACCATGTCTTTTCACTGCCCTGATTAGGAGGAACACCTTCCTACAAACATGGAGGAAGTTTTTGTTCCTTACCCTTTCCATCATTACCTGATTCAGGAAAGTATTAAAAGACGTACCTTTCACTTTTGATACATGTAATCCTATTTCTTTGTAACCATTGCACACTCTCATTTTTTCCCATCACCTTTTACTCTATTCATATGAAATACTCATTTGCCATGAAACTGAGTGGGATGAGGGATTATCTAAAAACTCTGAAAACATCAGTCTTACAATAGTCAAAGCCACGTATGTCCATAAGGACTCCAGAATTCAATAAAAAGCAAAGAAGTTTAAAGGAACTAATTTTATTTCTTTTTCTGATAGAAAAAGAGGAAAAACTGCAAAGAGCCATTGAAAGACTGTTTTCACTGTAAATCAGTACAGATTCAAGAACTGCTGTCCTTGGATCAAGAGTGTATCTAACCCATAGTCAACCCAACAGTTTAATTTTGAAAACTTGGCTTCCAGTGTTGGAAGTATGAGATCAAGCCAAGACACATCACCAGTAAAAGACTGGAGCTCAAGGCCAGTGTTGAATTACAGAGCCCAGAAGGTTTACGGAAGTGTTTAGCAAAAATTGTTTGCAAATGGGTTTAGAAAAATGTTCAGCCTTTTGCTGCCTGCTTCAAGATCTCACCCTGTCAGAAGAGCTGAAGAGCTCTCCTCCCATCATCCTGGCAGAGATAAGGATGGGCAGGCAGGACACTTTGTGCCCAAACCAACGTCCTCAAATAAAGCTTGAGAGTCTTTCTGGAAACTGTGCTTTAGCCAAGGCAAGTGTTCTCCAGCCAAAGAGGCTACTGGGCCCCATCCAAGCATAGCTGGATGAAATACAAAGCCCTCTGATACACGAAAATGATGCTGTGTGATCTAATGGTCCCTTCTGGACTCAAATATTGCACAAAAACTGGTCTATTTAGTGCTTTTCTTCCCTGTTTATCAGATGCACTGTTAAGTGGAATAGTTCTACAAGGAATAAGAGTAAACGATGAACACGGGATTTTGCCCTGCGCAAACCAGACTTGTATTTGATTTCTCAGCTTTGTTCTAGAATCTGATATCCATTTAAAAGAATTTCATGGGACCTGCAGGAATTGTGCTAATCAATGGACAGTAAATTTATGCTTTTAAACTGTTCTGTTGTTCCCATACCCAGTGCAGTCATCACTTACGTCAGGACTTGCACAGGTTGGCTCTACCTCTGTTTCAGGAAAGCCCTGGAAGTAGGTTGTTGTTAAATGTATAGTCCCAGCTCGTTTCAGAGCAGAACAGAAACAGAGGTATCCAGCAGGACAAGCAGCTTCTAGAGGTCACAGGGAAACATATTTGCATCTCACTGAGTTTATTTCTATTCCCTCACTCAGGAACACAAGCGAGTGCTTTTTAGTGAAATGATTTATGTTTCACTTGTAACAGCATCTGCTGATTTGTGATTGCTTTTTTCTTTCTTTCTTTTTTTGGGGTTTTTGTTTGTTTGTTTGTTTGTTTGTTTGCTTGGAAACTTTTAGAGATTTCCTGCTTCTCATTATATCCAGCTTATGCACTTAGTTTAAATGGCAGAAAATGTACTTTTCAAAACCTGCTACTCCCCTCTAATGCAAGCCTTGAGTCTGGTGCTGTATTGAACATTCATAAGAGCACATTCACTGCACCGTGAAGACAGAGACCTTATTAACTGTGGATGAGGTACCTTCTGCCAAAAGTCCCTGGAGAATCTCTCAGAAGTGCTGACATAGCTCTGATCAAGGGATTCCTATAAGAATTTCTTAAAATAACTTGGTAGTCTCTGAAATCCTTCAGCTAAGTCTCCATGGATGTGAGAGCTATTGTATCAGGAGGTGTTATTGTGTATGACTTATTTATCTCCTCTGCATTTATTCTGCTAGGCCTGTTTAGGACCCATTTGTTTCCCAACATGATGTCCCTAGGACCCAAGTTAATAGAGGATGACCTTGCTGTACTGGCAACAATGCAGTAAGATTTCTAGGTTGTTTGTGTTTTTTTTCTATTGAAAGACTTAACATTGCACTGATGAATGTCAGCTGCTGGTCCCAGCCATGCAAAATGAAGTCCTATTTGTATCGTTGGACATGTATAGGGAGGTGTGCTGCAAGCGTGCTGCCAGTAGGAGTTACTGGGATCTTATCTCATGCTTTCTTCATTTTTTTTTTTTTCCTGAAATCCTCTGCATGGCACCAAACAAGCAAGGAGATACAAGGTGCAGATATTTTTACTTACTAAATCAGACAAAGTACTACCTAGACTGGTAGCACTGAGCAAATAGCCTGCCATCGGTCACCCGGCTGGCCTGCTTTACTTTGAGGGATGTGAACCACTGAACATTTTGTTTCATGCTCAACTTGGTGTGCAAAACAGGTGTTGTAAGTGAAATGGTTTTCAGACAGGGTGTCACCAAAGTAGGTTTTCCCACTGACCACAGTCTAAGCGCACCTCCTAGGAATTCAAACAACTATCTGAGGGAATGAGACATTGGCACTTGAGCTATAGACTTCTGCTGCAGTCTGAGAAAAAGTCATCTAACCACTCGACCTCCACTTCTCTGTCATAAAAAGCTTACCCTTCTCATTTTGCAGGATGCAAAAATACAGCAGAGAGGAATTGTGCACTATCAGCACAAAGCAACAGTAATGGGCTTTGAAAATCAAATGTCAGTGGAGCCACGCTGCTAAATGCATACTGGTGATTGCTGTGTGGTGGCACTGGTTTCGCTGCATCCCTCACCTCGCCCTTGCAACACTCAGCATCACTTTGGCAGCATGGTCAGGCCCTGCTTCAAGTTTTTAAGGAGAAGATGCAAAGAAGTTAGAACTAATCACTTCCTTCCTCAGCAAATAGTTCCTTGCTGAAGAGGAAAATCCCAAGGCAAGAGCACCCTTCCACATGAGTAATCAACAGTGACTCATGCCAGGCAATCTCTTAAAGCAGAAACCTTTTAGCCTAAAGAAGAATAAGTGGGACTGTCCCAGCAACACTCCATATGTTTAAAGCCAGCTGTGCACTTAAGTACTTTCCTAAATAAGAGGTCTTAAGGAGTTTGACAGTGGCTGAAAGATCCACTTGCTGATCAAAAGTGTGTTCTTCTCTCCTTGAAAAAAGGCATGTCTGATATGACATAAAGGTTATGTTTAAACTTCAGTAATGGGCTGATCAGCTGCCCGCTGTTTTATACTAAAAAACACACTGCATGCTTTCCTCACTGTTCTCTCTAATTGGTTCTTTCCTAGAGGTATTTCCCACTCTTCCACCTCCATCCTTCGCTCTGATTAACAATCATAGCATGATCTCATCAGGCCTCGACAAGTATTGATGGGCCATGGTATCATGAGGCTAATAAAGTGTGTTACCCAGTATTTTCTGGTGACACATAAAAACTCCCTTATGAAAGATGCAGGAGAGAGAATATAATATAAATTCCATTTTAGTAACAGCAGAGTACTGTGAGCCCTGCAGCACTGGGCACGAGCGCGTTATTTAATGGAGCTCTGCGGGGCAGCAGCACCAGGGCATGTGGCGGAGAGAGGCAGGGTAGGGGGTCATGGGGGCCCTGGGGCCAGGGACCCTGATGTGCTGCAGCTGTAGTGGAGGGGACAGGGTCGGGCAAGACTCTGAGCATTTTGTCGGAAAGCAAAATCCCCAGGCACCTCCTTGAGTGCCGCCCCAGCACCTAAGCAAAGCTCTCCAAGGTCAGCAGACCTTGGCAACACTTACGTACTCTGCCTCCGCTTGCTCTTGCTGTTTTCTTTCCTCTGCTGCCCTGTTCGTGTGGGAACTTTATTAGAGTACAATATCAAACATGGTCTGTGCAAGTCCATTCCTTTAGAAATTGTGGGTGGAAACACACATCAGGTATTTTGCTCAATTAAACTTCCTTCTATTTACAATTATTCCCTGAGCATGAGTCAAACATTAAACAATAAGGGTAAAAAAGGCTAAATTATTTTCCTCTCTCTACTACATCATGACTCAAGTGTCAAGCCCAGCAAAGCCACAAGCTATGAGGACAGCAACATCCGTTCAAGGCCACAAGCAAAGCCATAGTCGCAGCTTTGCAATTCTCTCCTGAGCCCTCTGGACCCTCAGCTGCACTGGGGCTGCTGGATGCTTGTCCCTGCCAGCAGCCCCCCAAAGACTGGGTGAGTACCTGGCACCTCTGCACGTGCCCTGTTTGCACCAGCCTTCCTGGGGTAATATGATTTCGGGTGAGGTGCCCATGGAGCCCCAGGGGGAAGCTGGGCTGAGCCGCTCTTCCCAGACCCCCCCTTCAGGAGGAGCCTTGCAGCTCCCTCTTGCAAGTAAACCCGAGCCTCTCTCCTCCCATCCCTTCATTTGCCAGTGAACTAATTACTCCGTATTTTAAAAAAAGTGCAAATCCTGAAATTCCCTTTGCTGAGTGGAAATCAGAGGAGTCATAAGGTTAACAATTCGGGGCTACAAAACTCTTGCAACAGAAGAAAAGAGAAAAAAATATACAACAGGAGGTGCAGCAACAAAGAAAATCCCTTCCCTATCTATCAAGCCCTCTTTCCCCAGCCTCTGCGAATGCCTCACCTCCTGCACAGTCTCCAAATATAAACTTTGCTCAGCACACTCAGGGTAATCTTTTCACATCATAAAACTTATAATCCTCCTAAAGTGGTTTCCTAGGGTTTGAGGTATGATGCACTTATCAAATAACTGAAACAAATAAATCAGCTTATTTAGGCTGTGGTCAGTGTGTGTGTTGCTCTGTGTACGCAGGGAGGAAGCCAGCGCCATACCAGCATTTGTATACATTAGCAACAAAGCTGTCTGTGACAAGCTGTCCTCTGCACAACTAAATATTTAGTTGCGTATCATAAGTAATTTCTTAAGCGATTAAAGTGAGAGCGTGCTCTCGCTGGTGCAGGGAGCCGAGGTGTCAGGGTGAGCAGCATGGCAGGCTGGGGAGGAGAGCCCTCGGCATGGTGGTGTGGATGGTGTGGATGCGGCAAGGGAGGATGCCCGTGGCAGCCTCTCTGCACCCATGCTGCAGAGCCCCATGACCTGGTGGGGAGCTGCGCTGCTTGGGGACAACCCTGGGCCTGGCCAGGGGTCCACACCCTCGGGCATGCTCTGCTGTCACCCGTCTCTGCCTAGAAACTGGCTCTAACCAGGGTACACGTGGCTTTCTTGCATATTTGCACAGTTTTCAAATATTTGTTGCTAGCTTTTATTGGTGTTAGAGCAAGGTTTATTTTTAACTTGGTCTGTATTTATGGATTCCCGTGGTTGCATATTTTTTGCATGTGCAAATTTAAACTAATAAAGCAATTTTCTTATTTAAGAATTATAGAATTCTTCTAGAATATGCTTCCTGTTCAATATAAACACATTGTTAATAAACTCAAAACCTTTAGCTTGTAAAATTTAACTTTAAACAACAAGCTAGACAAGCTATCGTAAACTTGGTCCCTCTATGTTTTTCTGCGTGTACCATAAATGCTTTCTTCAGCATTCAAGCAGCATCACATCAGTGCTCACTTAAAATATTGGGGTTGTTGAGATACAGATACCTGCTTAACCCAGTATCTTGAATTTTATATATATTTTACCGCAGGAAAAAGAGAATGAAATCAGCCTGCCATGGGCCAAGTTCTTGGATGGGGGGGGTCTCTTCTCCTCCTGCTGCCTTCCGGCCTTTCCCCAGGTTCTTGCTGCCTGGCTTTTGCTCTCCAGAAGATATTTCAGCTTTTCCTTACTCTGAGGGGGAAACTGCAGAGGCAATTTGAACTTTTTTCAAGAACATTGATGTAATTTTCAGTGTATGCCATGTGCAGGCAAAGGGCAGAGTGGGATCGGGCTGTGACCTGGTAAGGATGAACCACATGTGAGAAGAAGGTTGGAGGGGCCTCATGGAGGCAGCACACAGGGAGCAGGGATGGGACTCCCCTGCATCCCTTGGTGCCTGGCACATCACCCTGTCTCCCAACTGGCCCACAGGGGAGCCCCTTCCCATTCTAGTCCTCCCTCAGGTGCCTCAGCAACCAAAGACGCTCCTGCTGTTCCAGGGCTGTCCTAGGCGCCTGGGGTGTATTTTGCAAGGGCTGGTGCAAGGTTTGGGCAGCAGATCCCACGGGGAGGGCAGAAACCTAGCCTTCCCTATTCCCTGCAGAGGTTTTTCTTACACCCAGATGCCAGACTGGCCAAATGGTTTCAGCTACCAAAAAAAAAAAAAAAAAAGCCAAGATTGCTCTGGTGTCGATGGCATGGAGAAACATTTAAGATCTTGCTTCCCTGAAAGGTTTCTCAGAGATTTTGTTACTTGCACCTGGAAAAGCAGCATGAGGAAGACAGTAGCACCATCGTCTTCTTTTCTAGAACATACTGGTTAGTAACAAAACTAAAGCTCAAATAAATATTCACCAGAAAGTAATTTCAGTCTGTCATGGAAATAACTTACATTTATAAGTTATCTAAAGTAAAGTGAGCTGTGCTGGCCTCCAGCAGCTCTGAAACCATTACAAATTATTGAACAAGTCATCTTTCTTTATCTATATTGACATAATAAATATGTTTGCTTGAAAACATATGGAGCTGTATAGGTGCAGAAATATTTATAAGCCTGTGCTCTTTACAGCACCATTTTACAGGGCGCTGTCAACTACAGAGGGGAAACGGAGAGGTTTCATTTCTGAAGTTCTTGTCAACAGATAGAGAGCTTGTTGGCCACATCGCTACAGGCCCTTGTCTTCATGGGCCACAAAATAAAAAAAAAAACCAAAACCCCAAGGAGCAAATGGTGCGACTGGATTTACTATTTCTTGTAAAGGTTAATTCTTGAACCACTACAAGTCTGTGATCCTGCAGACTGAGATATTACTGCTTTTGTTAACACAGAGCAGCCTAGCCTTCAAAGTTGCCACTAGGTCAGCTCTGGAAATCATAAAAAATTAGAGAGCTTGGGACCTAAATGAACTGTCAGAGTGATGGGAGATTTGTCAGGGAGAGTTGAAAATCTATGCATGCAGCAGATGGGGAGAGGGACGGCACCTGCAGCCACAGGAGAAGCTGCCATCACCAAACACTCTTTTCCATGCCTTGTATGGGTTCTCCTGTGTCACAGCGTGCATTTCCAAGAGGAAGATCTGCCTGAATGACATTGAAATGCTAAGTAAAAAATACTGCAGTGGGAATTGCTGTGTGCAAGAGTGTACACACACACAGTGAAAGTTCAACCAGTCCTGGCTGGGCACATTTGCAATTGGGACATTGTGGCTAAACCACCTCCTGGCATCTGATGAGTTCTGAGGCATCCCCTGGGTCAAATGCTGACATCTTCTGGGAGACTTCAGGCTCCTGTCCTGGTTTTGCTGGGACAGAACCATAGGCCTGCCATGGTCTGCAGGCCATCAGCAGTTTGGAGTCAGCCAGGGCTCACAGGGGTATCCCAGACCAGAAATGTCACGCTCAGTACAAAAAGGGAGAAGTTTGCCAAGGAGAGGGGCATTTTCTTCTTGGGCTCCTTCTGGCCCTGCTCCTCTTTCTTCTCCTGAGGACTACTCTCCCTTTTACTGTGACCACTGTACATTCGCTGGGCTGAGTATAACTTTTTATACTTTATATTGCTATTTGGTATTAGTTTGGCTGTTTCATTACATCCATTTTCATTTCAACCTGTAGGTTTTCTCTCCTTTTCCTTATTCCTGTTCTCCACTGGGGAGGGGTCATCGAGTGATAGAGCAACTGCTACAGTTTAGCCCCAGATAGGTGCTAAACGTAGACACCAAGCACTTAGGGGAAAAAACTCCTGTAGTGAAAGCTGTATTATATTTTTTTGTCTGCCTGCTTAGACAGTAAACATATCATCAGTGGCTCTTCAATTTCCCATAAGTAAAAAAATTAGCAGTTACTGGCTATGAATTCACAGGAGTGCTTGCTATAAGCAAGAAAAACTAGCAGCATATTTTAAAGAGTGCTTCTCCCTGGAATGCAAGCCCAGACAAAGATTCAGCCTGTTTTTTTAATTTAAGTCTGGTGGTGCAACATGTCATACCTCGGACACTGACAACAAATCAGCCTTTATTCAAGTGTGAAAATTAAAGCATAAATTGCTGGCTGCTTAGCTCTCAAAACAATGTCACGTTACAAGAAATGTGATATTTTGAAGAGAAACAGGAAAAAATTTATCAAAGTTTTTGTTATTATTGCATTATCCTCCTGCTTGATCTACTAGCTATAGATACTTGGTGTCTACTTAAGTGCTTTCCATTCTTCCCATAAGCAAATTCTGGGTGAAGACTATATATCATTTTACTCTTGATCACTGCTAGTCTCAGTACCTCATTACAGCAGAGCACTTTTTGAAACTGAGCTATAGCCCAGATAAATGATTGTATAAAGTTTTAAATAAACATACAACATTTATGTTATGTTGTTTCACAGGGATGATTTATAGTCATTTTCTTCTTCCAGTCCTGAGCTCTGGACATAAAAGACACTGAGCTCTCTGCTGTTTATCCAAGCTAAATCCTCTGTTTGTTCTGCATAAGCGTTCTTGATTCTTTAATATATTGCAGGCTTTAGCTTTGGGTTTATTCCCTTTGGGATGGTGGAATTAGATACATTAACTGACAAAGATAAGGTACGGACAGTGTAGCTTAATAGCCATTAAAATAGATACTGTGATAACAAAAATGGAGCTAGAAAAGGGAGTTGAGGTAGTGATATTTTAAAAATATGTATTTATGAGAGTTAGATGAATAAATGCAAGATTTCAGAAATCTCCATAAGGAATCCCCCAAATGATGGTGGGATTTTGTTTGCTTGGTTCTTATTTTGTGAGGATAAGAGAATCAGGAATGGAAGATACCATGAACCAGGTTACATGTTGCCTCTGGCATTCCCAAAGAATTTTGTTTCTTCTTACTAAACTGCCATTATATAATCTGGATGCTGAACCACTGAAATATTCCTCTGTGCTACAGGAGAAAATTAAGAAAGTGCTGTAAGATAAAGAAAATCTCTCTGCCTTAAGAACACCTTGGTGGATTCTGTTTACCATATTCCTTCTTTCATCAGCATATTTAAAAACATGTAAGTTCAAACTGCATAGGGGTAAGTCTGCTTACTTCACACTGCTATTCTTCATCATAGCCCTTGTTCCTTTATTAAAAAAGCAGACAACACTAAACACCTCTTTTCTTTCGTGAGCTTAAATAGAACATTTTGAGCTAAGCCCACTGAAAGTTGCTTTGTAGTTTGACTCAGTATTCATTCTTAAATTTTTGTGTAAAAACTCGGTGTTAGCATTTAAAGACCTAGTGCTTGACACAGAAGAAAGATTTTCAAGAATTACAGTCTTTAATGTGACATACCCTAAATCATCTCTTACCACAATATAAAAGTTAAGCTAAGATTTTAGAGGCTCTAAATGGACTTTCATTTTTTTTTTCTAAGTCAGGATTAACTGGTGTATGAGCAACAGACTGGGCGCTTTCACTGCCAAAAATTATCTAACTAAAAGTTTGAATCTGGCAGTATAAACAGCAGCCCTGCCTGTACTCATACAAACTTGTTATTTTGTGGTACACAAGTTGGTATGTTGTCCGTGCTCTGTAACAGATTGCATTCCACAAACCACGAAATGCATTTTTATCTGAAAAGCAAAAATAAAGATATGGGGCAGTCTTTTTTTTTTTGTTTTTTTTTTTCTCTTTTACTCTACAAGCATTTATTTTAGCTAAAATACTTCCCTTTTATAGTGGTGGGATATTTCCAGGAGTAATGGTTCAGATGTTGTGAATGACTTATGCAATGAGCATGAAGGCAAGAGCAAAAAATGAAAACCAAAAAAGCCCATCAGCTCTTTGTGAAAGACTGTTTAAAAACCCCCTATTTTCTGTAGATGTTGCTTTCTAAAAAAGAATTATCTGATCAAGATTGCTTGCAATATAAAGTACATAAAATAACATGTAATTTCTCTACTTAATTACACTTTTTTATTATTTGTTGTAAACAAATCACCCAGTTTATGTTTGCTGGTGAAATCTGCTTCTCTTCTTCATGTGTACATGTGATACATATGTGCATGTGATAACAGGAAAAGGACAAAAAAAAAAGGGAGGGGGGCAAGAGCCCACTTTGGCAAAAAAAAAAAAAAAAGTGGGCATTTGTTGCTATACAGAGAGAGGTTTAGGTTCAGGTTTTGTGAGCAGCAGCAGTAGTGTCTTTTCCCTGTGATAGCAAGTGCAGCGGAGCAAATCCGCTGCTTCCTCCTCCTTCTCCTCTCCTTGCCCTCTGTGGCCCAGCAGCTCTTGAGTTTTCATGACGAGTTCCAGAACCTGGGTGGAGAATTTGTGACCATCTCGTGGGCACAGCCACATTTGGCATGGAGGTGCAGGCATCCTGGTTTCACAGCATTTAGACAGTTACTTCGCTAAGAGTTGGCCTCCCCCAACTTCAAGACTCATTTCGAACAGTACCTGTCACATTTATTAGGATAATAGGGATTTCCTTTTATTAGTATTTCAATACTAATAAGTCATTAAATGATTTTCCTATAAAAATTTCACTAAAGCCATCACAATTACTTATTTGCTCAATAGATGGAATATGGTAAACAATGCTTGACCTTTTCTTTTCCCAACAGCTGTAACAACCAAGCATTAACTAGCTATTCATCAAAGCATCAGTACAATGAAGAATCACCTTCATCTTACCAAAAGAGAGACAAAAGTAAACAGCACTGCCCAATACCACATACAGCCTTCTTCGGGACAGGCCCAAAACCTCGGCTATTTTTTCCTGCCCTCCTCAAGTGATTGTATTTAATTAATCTCTTAACAAGAAGGTTAACCCAGCCTTTCTTGGAAGGCTTCAGCCTTGGAGGATTGTAGTATTTTTTTCTTTTTTCTAAAGCTTTTGGATGAATTGGTAATTAGCCAGAAGAAAAAAAAAAGACCAAAGGAAATAGCTTGTACTCATTTGCTGAAGAATCATCCCAGTAGAAGCTGGTAACTACCCTTTTTAGGGCATTAAGATGACTGTATACAGCACAGATAGTCTGAGTTTAAAGCAGTTTGTGAAACACTTACACAGAAAAGCTTTTCCCACATTATTCTCATTTTGCTGATAGGATGCGGAGGCCCAGAGCCCTGTTCAAGATCACTCAACACCCCTATAACCAGGATGGGCAGAGAAACCACAGACTGTGCCCAACCCTCGGTCTGCCAGTGGGAGCCCTTTCACAAGTGACTGAGGAAAGACTTTGCCATGTTGCACCAAGTACTGCAACACAAGCTTTTGGTTGGGATGGCAAATCACTGCTCTTCCCTTACGTGGTGTTAGATAATGCCTTCTAAGATGTCCTCTTGCTAAGCCTACCTATTTCTAATTAGGCTATTACAAGCCACCTGCACTGATGACGATATATGTAAATGAAATAGCAGTCAGTTGCATGAAAATGTTTATTCTCAGGTAAAACTTCAAGACATTTTAATGATTTGCTGTATGTATGCAGTAAGAAGATACAGTCATGGAGTAAAAAAGAAAAATCCTTCTGTTCTGCAAGAAGGACTAAGACGGGACAGGTAAAACTCACTACAGAGGCACATAAGAATGCTGCTGAGGTGTGCAAGTTTTTCCATAAATAGCAGTGCCCCATCATGGAGATATACCAACAGAGACACACCTACCAATTCCTTGTGGCAGTGGTGTGGTCATGCTTTTGACATTCTGTTTATTTTTTTTTTCCCATTTATTTTGGGTTGTTAGCCCCATTTCTTCAGTGCAATAACTGGATTATTATCAGAAAAGTCAGGATAAACCAGTAAGCTATTTAAAACATCACATGCATCCACGTTCAAGAAACCGCAGTAAAAAACCAGTATTGCTACACAAGCATCAAAAATGTTACATAGTCCAAACAACGTATCATATACATCACCCGAACAGTTCCTGGAGGAGCAGGTAGGCTCTGTGTGTTACATCAAATACACATTTGTATTCATGAAAACATGCCCACACTATTGGCTTGAAGTGCTGACTATAAGAACAAACTATTAAGCTGTCTTACTTATTTGCGTGAGAAGCATCACGTCAGCTTCATGCCTGGTATGAAAGGGACTCAACCTTCACGCGTGCACGTCTGATTACAAAGCAAGTAATAGCTTATGGTGCCTTTCAGTCTTGGTCTGGATGACCTAGTGTATTACAGTATTAATCTTGTTGCCAAAAATAGCCTTCTCAGGCAAACATACTGAGGGTCCGGTGTTCTGTACTACCAACATCTCTTAACATGAGATCAGTAAAATTATTTTCTGTACCTCCAGATGTGAAAAACAAAACAAAAAAACCCGCCCTCACTTAGGCTAAGCTATTAAACAAGTACAAAAGTGTTGAAGACTTACCATTATCACTCAAATCTAAATTCCACAAAAAATTTATTAGTTCCAATGCCTGCTCAACTCAAAGTGCAATGATTTAATTTTGCTGCCCTGTTTACATTTGTGTTTGTAAAACAAAACTGATACTAGTCATAGTAAATCATAGTTCATCATAGTTCTCCAACAACAATTTTTACAGGTTTTTTTTCATAGTACAGTTAAAGTTATAAGCAATGTACAATAACTGTTGAAACAGTATTAGGCTGTGGACTGCTCTACTAGATTCCATCTGCCCCAGTAAATCCACTCTAAATCTTAGTGCAGTTATGTCTTGATAAGTGCATCAAAACCCTTTGGTCAAAGATTCAGTAACACTACACTTCCATGATCATCTACTCTTTATGTATATTGTTAGAACAAAACTTTCTGTAGTAATACATAAATTGTTTAAAACACTGTCAAACTACTACAAGTATTTCACTTGGAAATAAAGAGTCCTGTACTACAAAGCAGTGTGTGTCACTTCTCCAGAAGCATTATTAATGGAGACTATTTTAGTCTTCAGTGATGGGGAACGACAGGCTGTAGCATTTCTTCAAGTTAAGAATAGAAAATAACTGTACTTGCAAGAATTCAATTACCCTGCATTAAAGCCGCCATGGGGTTACTGTACATTTATACATCAGAAAGTCAGTAAATTATTTTTCTATAAATTAGTCTTTCAAAGTTGACTTTTTTTCCTCACTGTTCTGAATGCCAAACTCCTGACTGCTTCTCCACCACAGAGACTTCATATCTGGATAGCCGACATCTGTAAAAACATTTCTAATAAAAACACTACTAATACAACCCCCTGGAGAAACAAATGAAAAGAGATCTAAGTATGCAGCCGCCTTTCTACAGTTTGGTCTTTAACAATAGCAGGGTAGTGCTTCCTATCCAAGCCTTGACACAGGTCATGATCATTTAAGCACAGTAGTAGCAAAATAAATAATTGTGTAAATATGTAATAAGCACTTAGAAGATATGATAAAGGACTTCTGTCTTTAGCTGTGCATTAAGGTTTATCTCTGTGGATGGAAGGGAGAAGCACTTAAATTGCAGTGAAGGGAAAACTATGGACTGTATCTTTGAAAGCTCGGTGCCAGACATAACATTGTTTTTTTTCCCCACAACAGCAGTTTTGAAAGTGTATTAAAAGTGTTGGATAACTGCTAAAATATTATAGAAACAGTGGTTATAGCTTCATCACCAAAACAATATACTGGGAAGATGTAACTATGCATTTAAATAATCCAGATTCAAAGCAGAACAGTGCCATCTTATTCTTAAAAGAATTTGTCATGTTTTTTTTATAATGCATTCCACTGCTTAAGTGAATAAGAATTTAGAGACAATTTTTCTGATAAACAATCTAACAATTAACAGCGGGGAAAAAGGCCCATTTCTTTGTAACAGTTTGCAGAAGTATAGCTAATGCTCCACATCAAGGCAGAACAGTGTTTCTAAATGCCCTTGTTCTCAGTCAGGCTAATATTTTTCCTTTAAAAGACTGGATTGGACAAATTCAGGATGTAATCGAAGTTTCCTTATCCAAAGCCAACTGCAAGTTTCTGAGCCCGAATTACAAGGCAGACAATAGCCGGAACTGATTTGACATGGAATTGACATAGAACAGCCCCTTCCCCGCCCCCACCTCCCATTTACTAATTTTTATGGGCATTTGGGTTCTCAGAACCATATTGGTAAGTGTACTTGTTTTGAAATAATTCCATCAAATTCCCTAGTGAAATCTGGGTGCACTAAAATCAATAGTAGGAGTCTGCCGGAATGCCAGGAGGGCCTAGCTTTCGTTCCTCTTCCCACCCCCTTTTTACAGCATACAGAACTAGGACTGAAGCAGTCTCATTTTCAGCAGTCTTTTAATGCCGGGTAAATTAAAATAAGCTCTTGATCGCATGCATCTGTTTCAAAAGGCACTTCTTTTACCATGAAGAGATATTAAAATTAAGATATTTTTTATTACAAAAAAATTGTACTTTGTCTTTTCACCGAATAGCTCTAACTTTTAAAACAGTTTTGAGGCAATAAAAAAAGCAAATAGAAGCAAACTTTTTTTTTTAAAAAAAGAGTAATATTGAGCTCATCTCTGCTATATCTACTACAAATGTAATTGTTTTTAGAATACCTCACACTGAAGCACATAAGACAAATTGTGCTAAAAAATAAAATTGGAACTTTAAGCTTAAAGTATCATTTATTTTCTCTTCTAATACATTACTTCTAGTGTTCATTGTTTGACTATATAACAAAACAAAAATGCTAAATAAGTTTAATCATCAAAATTCTTGCTTCTCACCTTGTATGTAGTGATCTTTCAAATGACAAAATGGACCCAAATAGCTTAAATTATCAGGCTTATGTATTAAAAATAAACAAGACTGCCATTTCTTTACCAGTCATGGAAGGATCTCAATTAGAAATTAGAAAGTGAAATTAACTTTGAAAACAGAACTTGACAATTTTATGGTTTCAAGCACTACAGACTGTCATATTAATGGAAAAATCTTAGTCAACAAATAAACACAAAATCCTTTATATTTAAAATTTGAATTTTATTTAATGAAGTAACACACCTGAAAAGTCATACAATACCAGTTCAAAGAAAATCACCAGTTATGAAAACTTAGTCAGTCTTTGTGATCTTTAAGTCTAAGGCACCCTCCAGCGTTTGAAGAAGAAACTACACTTCAGCAAGTGAGCAAGTATTTGAAGAAAAACTGAGCAAGTCTTCCTGTCAAGATAGAAGCTCCCTGACTCATTTACAAGAATTGCATATGATCATGCATCAGTGATACGACAAAGGCATGATGTAAAAAAATTGTAAAAGTAATTTTCTTGAATTTAAGTTATGAAAGTGTTATTTGTTTTACTAGTGGAGAAGGAGCTCCCTAGGTATGGTAATTTGAAAAATACAGTATATAAGTCAAAGTATTACAAAAGCATTTGTCTCAAAGTCTGGTACTGGTAAGTGACAATTCCTCACAGAATGTGATCTCTAGGTTTACACAGCTTATTTAAAACTTTTCTAAGGAGCCTAAATGAATAGTTTATTTAACTGGAGATACACACATGGTAGGGAGGAGGAAAAACAATGCACCTAGAAGCAAAGCCAGAAACAATATTAAAAAATATTAACTAATACAAAACATGGTCACATGTATACAGCCACGCCCACAGAAGTTCACTGGTTTTTTGTTAAAAAAGGAATTTTTGCATTGGTATCTTTGCTCATTCTAAAAGTAACAAATCCTAAGTGACGATGTTCAACTAAAGAAACATTTGTGCCTACAGGACTGATAAAAATGCCTATTGAAGGGACAGTGTTGTAAATTAATATTATTAGCTAGAACCAAATGAATTATTTTAAAATTACTGAAACAGAATGAAGGCTAGAAACCAAAACTTTTTGAACTGTGATTATGCACAAATTAACATTTCTTGTAGATTGCTCTCATGGTATTTAACACCTTGAGACTGCCCCCTGTTCATACTTTCACAATCAAAGAAAACCTTACATGCAATTCAAGTGCTTTGAAATATATGTTAAGTAACTGTAAAATGACTAGGTCTTGCTTAAGGAAAACACCTCTACTGAGAAGAGCTCTTGTTTTATGTATGTGTTCAGAACATAAAGTGTATAAATTCACTGAATTAGTGCTTCAATTATCTTTCCTCATTAGGAATGGATGTAAGAATGCATATAGATTTCTGAGCTAGGTCCTTCTCCTCCTGGCTTGCGTGCAAAACTGCTAGGGCAACAAACGGATATTCATCCTGCACAATCAGGCTAGTTACTTATTAATTGATTCAGTTTCATAAGGTTTGAGCATTCTTCAGACAACACTCAAAACGCTGTCTCTTATTTACTACATAACTTAGCTATAGTTGGAGAAGCAAAAGTTTGTCACATTTTTAGTAAATTAAAAGATAGTAATTGTTCTGTGCTGCACTTTGGTTTAGAATTATGAGTTCTGTCAGGGAAAACAGCTGGTGTCCCTTTTCCCTAGTGTAGCTGAAGAGATCTTTTTTAAAAAATTTAAAGAAATTATGACAATATTGACCAAAAATCTTACATTGCGTATTAAAAATCTGACAAATAAACCTGGCCAAGGTGATGCAAAAAGAGGTAGAAAACATTTCACAAGAAAGTACACAAGATAAATATATTTACACATATATATACATATGAGTATAAAAACTTAAAAAACAGCCATTGCCCCTGTAAAACCTACAACTGTGCTTAACTTCACATTGCAAATATTTACATTTATTTCAAAAAGGGCTAACAATAGTGTGCAAAATTAAGCATGACTTTACATATTTTGCAAAGTAGTACACATCTATAAAAATCACCCACTCTATTAAAGTCTTGGTTCTTTAACAACTTTTTGTGCGCTTTTATTTAGTGATGTTCCTTTTTGCAATAGCTTCTCCGATCTGACGATCAAGTTCACTTACAATATGGTCTTCATGATTATATACTCCTGTTCTCAACAAGGTATCCCTCTCTTCTATCAGACGAGAGAGGTAATCATCCATGTTCTCATTTAATTTTCTAGAATGAAGATTGTCCACTCTACCAGCAGAATTATCTCTAACATCCTGCAATTGCTTTCTCTCTTCTTGTTGCTTTAGCCTGATGTTGATAAAACAGAAACAATCAGAGGATGACCCATATTAATATGAAAACAACCAGAGCTGGTTCTCAGTCTTTAGGTTGTCTACTGAAATACTTTATAAAATAAAGAAATCTATAAAGAGGTAGCAAATTATCCTCTTTAGGGAATAAAGAACTAGAAGTAAAAGAAATGTTAATATAATACTTAAGTTCTAACAATACCTATTCTATATGATACATAACTACAGTATTTGCTATTAAATATTTGCTATCCTATTTCAATAATGCAAGCAGCACTCAGATTAAAAGGGTTCAACATACAGAACCACTGCAAACAGTTCTTGGAGGACAACATTAGGAACATGTTTTCAAAACATGAACAGTTCATCCCTCTTTCTTTTCTTAGCAGTTATCCTCAGAACTGAAGGTTTAAAACAGAAAAAAAACTGGTGCTGTACAAATGTGACCATAACAAAAAAGAGAGTACAGTGGCCTTAAACAGTTTTTTCTATACTGCAGTACTGTTGCATTTTATAAATGTTCAGTCTTTACCTAAGGGACACTAAACTATGAAAGTCATCTATCTGTGCCTTTGGCACAGTCCCCCAAGGCATCCATCTCTGTGAACTGGAGAGATATGGATTTGATGGGTGGACTGTTTGGTGGGTAATGAATTGGTTGGATGGTTGCATCCAGAGGGTAGTGGTCAATGGCCTGATGTCCAGATGGAGACTGGTGACAAGTGGTTTCCCTCAGGGGTCTATGGTGGGACCAGTGCTGTTTACTATCTTCATCAATGACATAGGCAGTGGGATTGCGTGAACCCTCTGCAAGTTTGCAGATGACACCAAGCTGAGTGGTGCCAGTTGACACGGCTGAGAGACTGGATGCCATCCAGAGGGACCTGGACAAGCTGGAGAAGTGGACACATGTTCACCTACACCTGGGTCAGGGCAATCCTCAGTACCAATAGAAGCTCAGGGATGATGCGGTTGAAAGCAGCCCTGCAGAGGAGGACTTGGGAGTACTGTTGGATTAAAGGGTGGACATGAGCCAACAATGTGTGCTCACAGCCCAGAAAGCCAACTTTATCCTGGGCTGAATGAAAAGAATTGTGGCCAGCAGGTCAAGGGGGGTGATTCTGACACTCTGCTCTGGTGAGACCGCGCTTGGAGATCTGAGCCCAGCTCAAGAAGGACCTGTTGGAGAGGGTCCAGAGGACAGACACAAAAATGATCAGAGGGCTGGAGCACCTCTGCTATGAGGACAGGCTAAGAGAGTTGGGGTTGTTCAGCCTGGAGAAAAGAAGGCTCCAGGAAGACCTTATTGTGGCCTTCCAGTACTTAAAGGGAGCTTATAAGAAAGATGGGGACAGCCTTTTTAGTAGGGCCTGTTGTGACAGGATAAGAGGGGGATGGTTTTAAACTACAAGAGGAGCTATATAGACTAGAAATAAAGAAGAAATTTTTTTTACAATGAGGGTAGTAAAACACTGGAGCATGCTGCCCAGAGAGGTGGCAGCTGCCCCATCCCTGGAAACATTCAAGATCAGGTTGGACGGGGCTCTGAGCAACCTTCTGTAGTTGAAGATGATACTGCTCAATGCAGGGGTGTTGGACTAGCTGACCTTTGAAGGTCCCTTCCAACTCAAGGCACTCTGATTCTAAACCGTGTTTTTTCACTTGACTGACAGCCAATTATAATCTTGATTTAACAGAATCTTCACTTATTTTGAGGCAGATGGGAAAAAAGAGGAGAGAGGGAAAAAAAGGAATCTTAAAAATGTTTTTATACCTGTTAAGTTCATTTCTGATATCCTCCAGCTCTTGTCGGTCTGTTTTCCCCAGCTCTTTTTCTTCTGCTGCCAAATAGCGCAACCTCATGTGCTCCAGCTCTTGTTGCTGCTTTTTAAGGTGAGCCATTGCATTTTCTTGTTCACGCTAATGGGGGTGGGGGTGTGTGTGTGTGAAGACATAACTCAGTTGACTATGGGATTACATGTAAAAGTGCTCATTATAGTGACATGAACAAAACATCATGAATAAAACCATGAAAATTAAGTATCCAGCAGTATTAGAAATGCAGGAGTTACACAGAATGTCGTAGTTGTTGTTTGTTATCTATAATGCAGTAAGAACAGTGACTATCACCACTGCAATAAACCTGTCCAGGCTGGATCAGCTGTCACCAACATCTTCCCATTAACAAAACAGCAAAAATGTTACAAACTGTTTTACAAACTCTGGCTTAAAATAGTAAACATAAAACTTATATTTGTGGAACTGCTCCAGATAATAAGATTTATTCCTTTGCTATATGGTATTTTAAACTGTAATTTTGAGAAACAAAAACCAGAAAAATGCCAAAGAGATGTAGGAAACTTCCATCATCAGTCCCACAGTGCCTAATGTCAAAGCTTCAAGAATCACGTTTTGAAACTTACATTTGTCTAGCCCTATGCAAAACCTTAGATAACTTTCTACGTGGATTTAATCAAATCAATGTAATAATTCTAAAAGTTTATTTGGTTCTACATTTTTTTCTTCTTTCAGATCTATACAGACACTGTAACAAAACCAAGGTTTGAGTCCACTACCACTTTGTGACATGAAAGTGTCTTAATGAGAGGTGTGGTCCTCTCTCCACTTGTTTTCCTCCCAGTAATTTCCCATATGACCTTGTGCACTAACTCAATACAGTCAGTCTTATACTCTGAATGAGACAGAAGATCTGAGGCAAAATGGTATTTCTTCCTGTAGTTAAAAAATAAGGCAGGAGGTTACAGAAACATCCTGGATCTAGACATATTGTGAAGTGCAAGGTTACCTTTAATTTTGTCACTGCTTTCATCTGAAGTATTTGTTAATACAATCAATTTTACATTTATTATATGAGTTATAGATATTTTTGTTTGATATGTGTGAACATATTCATTATACAGTCAACCTAATAATATTTGGAAGAGTCTAGTCAGGCATTTTCCTGAATCTCAGCTCCCAGCATCTTAAGCACTCCCTGTTGATGATCAATAAGGGATAAGAAAATCTGAATTTCACAAGGAACTGGTGTGAACAAAGACTGCATTTGTTAATGCAAACAGGTAATGCAACAGAGAAGTACTTGAGAGGAAATCATAGCATCTATGTATCCTCAAAATACTCTATTTTTATACTAAATCCAATACAGCAGCCAGGCAAATTAAACGTTAGAACTGCAGTGAGACAGGCCAGAAAGCCTGAAGAACAACTTGTTAAAGGGATACATACTAATAATAAAAGTAGAAGCAGGAATCCTGCCAAAGAGTCTAGAGCGGAGAGATGAAGCATAAAAAAAGCACTTGTGGAAGATAAGGCCATAGGCCTTCCTTCCTCATCAAGTGTTCATTGCAGGAGAACATTCTCATGTGACAGGCACCACTTTTTACGTGGGACAGGTTAGAAAAGACAGTTTAAGATTGAAGGAGAATAAGTTTTAGAACAGGAATTTACAAATACTTACAGCAAATCTTAACAAGTCACTACAGCCAGCTGATATTTATCCAAGAGTTTAAGAGTTCTAGGGAAATTCAAACAAAAAGTCGCAAGACTAACTGGAGGTATAATCTGTCACTAAAATTAGTGTTAACACCACAGGAATAACTGTTCCCCCATTTTTTATTTTATTCTTTTAAAGAGAGGCCTTAGGAATATCGAGGAACTACCAGCAGGACCTACTTCCAGAGTGTACAAACAGGTTTAAACCATAACTAAAACCAAAACTACCAGGATGTATGGCGACACCGGGAAGAATAAATCTGGCTTTTGTAGAAGAGTCACAGTTCCAACTAGTCTTAAAAAAAACCCCAAAACCAACAGAACACCACACCAAAGAAAATACCTACAACCAAACACAAAACTAAGCTATCACAGAGAAAATCCTCTCAGATTACTCAGGGTTTAGAAGGCCAAAGAAGGGATAGCAATTGATCATTTCCACAATAACAAGAAGGTTAACAGTGGACTCCATAATAATCTACTCTGATATATTCATAAATGAGGAAGTCATTTTGGAATAAACCATTTGCTGCATATACAAAATTATTCAGTGGTGAAAAAGTGGATTTGAAAGAGTGGGATATTACAAGGACAAAAATATTAATTAGCTTGAAAAGGAAACAGACAAATTAAGAATGTAATCACTGATGTCTGTTTAACATGACAACCCAAATGCAACTACTGGCTCATGATGTACGAAACTAGATGATGGAGGGCAGCTGGAGAGTATTCAAAGATATCCAAGCCAGTTTCTAAATCTTGTGCATCTACTGCTGGCCTCTGTATGGGCTAGATTGATATTTCACATCAGTTGACTAGTTTGGTTTTTTTCCCACCCAAAGAAAAGCACTGGCTGAAAGTCAAAATGAGGTAAATTCCAACTAGAATCATGATTAAAGTTATTAAAACAGTGGAAATTAATAAAACTTAAGCAATATACCAAACTTCTTAATCACAGAATGTTTTTGAATTAAGATAGACACTTGAATTTAAAAAAAAAATCCACAGATCAAGCATTACTGTTGAAGCATGGAACAAAGACAGAGGGTGCTTTTTTCTCCTAAATAAAGTCCTGATAAATATCATAACGGTATTATCTGGTTTCCAGATATCTGGATAGGTAACACCATTCAGACACTAAAATCAAATTTCAAATATACGATCGGTTACCAGGAGGAATGGAATTATGTTAACTATTTTGATACTTATCTTGTGTATTTGGCTTTGCGATATGCAGTTATTTAGACTAAATGCTGTGCATGATCTAGACTCAAATAGGTTGGTATAAAACCAGTACAACTTAAGTTATAGTGCAAGTAAATAAATGGACAGCACACCTGATTAGCTTATTTAGCCAGAATCTAAAAGTATGTAAGACAGGCTATATTTACTTTTTTACAAGAAGTAGCATTCACTTAGACAGTCCAACTTTGAAAAAAAGACATGAAAGCAGGTGAGAAGGGATTTTGCAGATTCACTTATGATGGCTCCTGTGTGTAATTTAAGTTACACAGTTCATACTCTGTGATTTTCAAAAGTCTTTCCAACATTAGGCACTGACTCCTTTAAAAGCCTGTCATAACAATTTGTAAGTGCATAACAGCAAACCTGCTCTATACCATTCACAGCACAGCAAGAGAAACCCTTTTCTTAAAAATCTATCAATGCAACAAGATGGTAAAGAATTTATAACAGTTGTTTATAGGAAATGAAGCATGCTGATTTTTAACTAATTTATATACAATTCTGCTGTGGCATGTTAAGGGACTGTAAAAAGATCTGTCTTTTGTTATGACGAGAGAGAAGGAAGGGTTTCTTATTCATCACAATGATGAAACTGGTGCCACTTTATCAGAGAGCCATTCAGGTATTAAAATCCACTTTTTCCATCACAGTTTAACAATACTTTGGGCGACAAACTTTTTTAAATCAGAGAAGGAACTGAAATCTACTGCATAGTAATACTTGACACTTAGCAGAATTTACTATGAGATCTTCCAAAATGAAAAAAAAAAAATCACTTTTGCACATTTACAGTACTAATAAAGGAAAGTCCAGCATTTCTAAACTCACTTGTAACATTTTAATTTTATTCTGTGTATACTTAAAAACTGAGTTATAATTGAACACAAAGTAATTTTTAAGTGTATCTCAGTGCACACAAATTTATACATACATACTCAAATCCTTAAAATTCTCAGTTAGAGGACTTTGACATTACATTTCCACAGAGAATATGCACCTATAATATATCCTGAAATAAGGAACATTTCAGATTTACTTCTGACTGCTTATTGTAGCAAGTCAGGCTATCTTATGCCTCGGTAAAAGCTATTAGAATTTTAAATTTTAAACTTCTAGAATTTTTCGCTTTTAAATTTCAGGTAAGGAAACACTCTGGAATCATCAGCTGCTGGACTAAAGGCAAATTTGTAGATAAAATATAAGACCCATTAGAAACTCAGAATACTTGGAAACTTTACTCCTGCATGACCACCTAATTCTCATCAGCTGCTATCCCATAGTGCAGCAGGCACAGATGATCCAAGAGTTTCATGTGCAAATTACTCTGAAAATTGTTTTTGGAATATACCCTTAGCTGGCCCAGGTACCTTCTCCTCTACTCCCTTTTCAGCAGTGCTACTCATGCTATTCCTTTTGTTAATTTTCTTTCCTTTTCCCCTCTCAGTAAAACTTACCACCAATACTCCTTTCTCTTATTACTTTTCCACTCTCCTCTTAACACTCCCATACATAAAACAAATCCAATGCAAACAAAGCCACATACTAGTTATCAGATCATTTACTTCAGTGTTTTACTACTTTTCTTCATTAGTTTGCTGCTCTAATGTAGTACTTGAGATACTGAATAGGGTCTTAGGAGCTCACATGATAGGAACTTCAAACATGTTTTGAAAACTATGGTACTGCAGGAATATCAGCATTAAAGAAAAATTAACCGGTAATAAAAAACCCTCAAATTTCAATTATAATCTGATCAGAAAAGAATCCCTGTATGCTGCCAGGTGCTCTAGTTAAGAGGCTCTTCAATCAAGGAAGCACAATCTTTATTTTGCCATAGCTGCCTATAAATCCAAAAGGGAGATGTAAACATACATACACTAGACTAAACAATGGCTAAATAGCAGCCACTCTTCACTCCCCCACTCACACATACCATGCAAGTCTGTGGGAAAAAACTTACAATTGAAGCTAAGGAACTCAAGTAAAGTTTTCTGAAAATAACCCAGAGTTGACAAGTCAGTAGGAGGGCCTGGATGGTTTCAAGACACAGTTTTTAACCAAGCCTTGGATCTCCAACTGGGGTTTTTTCATGCCTTTTTCTTTAAACAAAGATTTACATCCCATCCTTGGCTAAATTACTTACAAATTAATCAGATTAATTACTGAGTGGATAAGCAAGACACTAGACAAGACAGCGTGAATGTCAGCCAGCCAATATGCATTGGTGCTGGATTTAACACATCTGTAGCACACAAACACATTAGAAGTCTAAAAATATTTCTCCCAGAGCACTGAACAATGCACGCATGTACACTGAGACTTTAGTTCTCTAGATTACAAAATGCTGAAAATTATGTTTCTGCTGTCTTTGATTTCTGTTTTGATACATAGTTTCTTGCACTCAGACTGGCCTTGAATTTAGCATCTACGATCCCCGTAAGCCTGTATGCAATTCTGTGTAAATGGTTTGATTGCTTTCAGAAATAACGCTCACATACGTAAAAACTATAGAAGTCTCATTTATATAGTACTGAGCTCTCCCCCAGTCAGCAAAATTTGAAAGAGTTTTGGAAATGATAAAATCTACCTGGGTGCATAGATACACAGCTAACCTGTTGACATTTTTGTCTTCCTAAAGCTGAACAGGGTATAAACGAAGTACTAATACAGACTTACACTGACTGAAAAAAAGAAAAGTAAGATGGGTGAAGTCTATTTTCACTTAGCTTTACAAACTTTAAATTCAACTACTGTTGTATTTTGTTAAGCACAGGTAAGCATGATGTATATGCATCCTCATGTAATTCAGAACTTTTTTAGGTTACCACTGGCACTGTGTTGAGCACTTAAAATCCTACACATGGAGAAGTTTAGAGCATTTCTATTAACAGTCACATACTTTAAGTTATGTACTGCATATCTCATTCTGCAAAATACAAAGTCACAGATGTGTGCTAAGAACTAGTTCCAAAGTAAAAGGAAATTTTTTAATTAAGGAAACATTGACTTTTATGGTTGCAAATCATAAGAGCATTTTACAAAATGCTTAGCCTGTAGATTATGCTTCTTTAATTCACAGATTGACTGTACTAGGTCACCTTTGAGTAATGGAAATCTCTGTTTAAACATTTTTTTGGCAATGGGCACAAAGCATTAGATCTCATTTCCAAGACTTACCAGCTGGGTTTTGTCATTAACATTTATTAACAATCTAAGATATGGCTTTCAGCGTCTAATCCTCACTACACAAATGTTTTGTATAGTTCTCTAGAGAGCTTTGGTGTGACAAATTACTGGCACAGAGTACAGCGCTGTGGCTATTCACCAGAGGCAATGCAAAATTAACATGGTACTAATCCAATTTAAACAATAAATTGGTCAAACTACACACAATTACACAAATCATCTGAACTAAAGCAAATCTAGAATTCCTGAAGAAACAGTTTCCAAATTTATACTTAAAACACAGTAAATGGTTTTTGATCAACTCTGCTTCAACTTTTATTTGACTCTTTAAAGTCACTTAAATCCTTTATCAATAGGCTAAGTGTAAGATGAAACACAGGAGTATTAAAAAAAACACAAGAAACTACTTTGAAAGGGTTTGTTCTGTAGTAGAAAAGTTTTAGGTAGCATAATTCACTATATATGCCAACTTCTTTCATGGTTCAGACTTTCAGCAAGAGGGGCAGCTGAAACCATCTACATATGGTACTAAATTCAGATTGTCAGGTGTACAGTGATGAAATTTATAACAAAAACCTGATAGTGACATATACTAATGTTGAACTGTCAATGAACAATCTTCTCTTTTATTCTACAGGAATTTTTAAATATGGCAGTTAAGAAATGTCCTGGACATTTCATGGCTGCTGAAGAAATCTTAATCAGAGAGATAAGATTTATATTCTTCCTTCTATCATGTTGTCACACACAGACATTTCAGAAATTGGAGATGAGACTTCATTACTCCTTTTATCACTAGGCAAAAGAGGATCAATTTGAAGACAGCAAATAAAGATGAAATTTTTAATTATTAATAGTGATTGTACAGCACATTCACTCTCTTCAAGGAGAAATAGAGCTTTAGAAAGGTAATTATCAATTAGGAGAGGGTGGGCTTAGCTTCATACTCTCTAAAAACTGAATACTCTAGCAGTAGGAATGAAGTAAGAACTATAATCTTTAAAAAAAACCGAACACTTATTCTCAAGCAGGAAATAAGTGTGAATACAGGTAATAAACTTTTACTACACTTGAATTCTGAAGCTTTATATCTATGTCAATGTTTGTTCATCAACAGGGATTAATGATTCACTGATTTGTTTGTCAAGTCCAATGGAAATGCTTGCCATTCTTACATACACTGTTTAGCTAATGTTTACTGTAATTCATGAAAGACAAGTGATGACAAAGGACACACAGGCATACGGATTCAGTGAGGATGAAGCTGCTACTCCTGCAAACTTGAACAGAGTATTTTCAAGCCATATGTTTATGACTATAGGTACATACACAGAAGCTCTCTTAAAACAAGCCATTTAGTAGGAGATTAGGATTTCCAGAAGCAAAAGAAAGTTTCACTTCCAGTTTACATTTTCTGCAAGTTTTCTTCATTGTAGAGCATTCAGCAAACCTTAAACCATTGCTTCTAAAAGCTAAAATTTGTTTCTCACCTTTACTCTTCAATGATTGTGCAATTAAAATACAGAACAATTAGGACTGTAACACACCAAGATGGTTGGGACACGAACAAATTATTTTCTCTTGAAAGTGTTGACTGAGCATTACTGGGAATGAGACTAACAAAACTTTTCTTTTTTGAATGATGCCTGCTTTTAGCTATACCGAACTTCTTCGCAGGCCTGAGCCTTGGTCTTTCCTGAGTTAAATATTAAACTCGGATTATGCTGTTCTCATTTTTGTACAAAGCATAGCTCACAGCTTTAATTTTGCTAAGACAAACACTAATAAAATGAAAATTGCCAGTAGTAACAGTAATTATAAGTGGTTTCCAACACTACATTAATGCTGTTGTCTCATATGACAAAAGAAAACCCCCATACCTGTTTTAACCTTGCAAGTTCTTTCAAAGCCCTTGTCCACTGTTGTTTGTAGTGGAGCTTTGACTTGGTAGCTGACTCTAACCTTCTTTCAAGTTCAACCTAAAAGCAATTAAAATCATATCAGCTGAAGCAATAACACCAGTAACAATCACTGAAAGATGTATATATACAAAGGGTCTGGTTTAAGAAAAGAGTTTATGTAGTACAACATATAACAGCTTTGGATGATGTTGTATAATATAACATAAATATTATGGCACATGAATATTTTCTTGTTTAAAATATAGCCTTATTTGTATTGGGCAGCCGTCAATACAAAAAGATTAGTTTTGAGCACTAAACCTGCTGACATAACCTTTAAATTTTAAGATTACCAAATTAGCAACTCCCTCCCTTTTTTTCAAAGTAAGATTATAAACACTAATTTAACAGAAACACTGAAGGATAAATCTTGACTTTAAAAGGTGTGTAGATTTTTTTCTGCAGCTGATAGATGATATGAGCTATATTCTTTTCTCTGACAGACATGTCTTCAAACCATTCTTTAGAAATCTGTGTATCTAGTGTGAATCTTTGATCCCACTATCTAGATAACTCTTTAAAAAAATGTTACAGACTAAAAAAATTTATTGTATTCTGTGCAAAAAAAAAAAATAGCATTGAAAGGCAAATGAAAACAGGTACAAAGCACAACACAGTAATCGCAAAGGCGAAACATTTTTAACTAACAATTCTGATGTAGTGGTATTTTCTTTTAATCAGACAAAAATTCACTATTAAATTTGTGAAGATCTTAAAGCACTGATTTTTTTTTTAAATTCTAACAAAAATAGCTTAAAATATTTTCAGATTTCCTAAGAGTCTGTAAAGCCCAAAACATTATTTTGAATCATTTGCTTGCATTATTAGAAGTTATTCAAGCATACAGTATCATGCAGAGTGGCTGCATAACTTCGAGTTCATTTTGTGCCAAGAAACCTGGCTCTATTTTTTTCAGCTTACTTGGTCAACAATTTGACTCCAACCTCATAACTATGAGCATAAAATGCCCCTACGTGTGGTTTTAATTAAGCAAAATATCTTCTACTGCAGGCATGTATGGTTTCTAAGAAGTAACTAATGACATGATTCCATTCCACTGATAAGTTACACAATCTCTTTTCAGAAATACTAAAATAAAAATGCACATAATGGAATACCAGTCTAAATTAATCCTCACAAGAAATCTTAAGCTTTATTTAGTTTTATAAACAGAATGCTCAGAGTCCCCAGCATAAATCACGATGGTAGCAATTTAAAGGTATAGGTTAGGTTTTTTCCTGCCTTAGTGTCTAACGCTCTTGCTTCCTTGACAGAAATAAGGCCACTGTTGGGTTTACTTGTGTCTGAATATTTGAAGTCTGAAGAAATTGTTGGATAAAATAAAACAAAATGGACAAATTAACCACCTTATCACGAAAGATTATTCTACATCTCCCTTATCAGTGAATGGACCACTGTGACAGTTTTTAAAAACTAGAAAAATCCAAGATACCTTTTCTAAAGTGAGGAGATTTATTTCCGATTGTAGCTGGATTTCTGGTTTGCTGCTTTGCTGTTCTTTGTATTGCTGGAACTCCTTCTCTAAAATTTTATACTTATTTTCTGCTTCATAAAACTACATTGAAGATAAAGATATAATGCCAGTTAGCAGAAAACAAACCATTCTCAGACAAAGCATTAGGTTACAGAACTTAAGTCACTCCTTAGTCTGTGGGAAAAAAAACCACTTTCCTGTCAATAATATGATATAAAACAGACACTGAAAGCTACACATTCATAATTAATGATTTCTTGATGATGGCAACAGCGATGTTTCAATAGGAAGAATTTTAAAGAGGATCTTTGCTTAGTTCTGGAAAGGAAAAAACAAGTCTGTCCTCATATACAGAGAGGATCAAAATTTATAAACATTGCTGTTCACATTTCTAAAGCAACTTGCAGAAGAAACACAGAAAATAAAGCTATTTAGATTTACACATATCTTTTAAAGAAAGCCAACAGTGTTATCTACCACATGAAGTTTTAGTTCTTACTCAATTTCATCAGCATAACTTGTTTAGGAACATCTGGAAGAGGAAACAACTAATACTTTGTATGGACAAATAATGATTTAGAAGGAAGGCTGAAGTAGTAAGACTTCAGTGACTAATGACTTAATGCTATGTACCTCTGCCCTCACTGTGTACTTCCACAGTTTCATGAAGATTTTATAAACAGTGACCCTTGCTTTTCATCTTAAAATTGGTAACTTGAAAAACGATGCCAATACACAATTACTTTACTAGCAAAAAACTAAGCAAGTCAAATGTCCAACAGCTTTTTCATTATACCACCTTAAAAATATTAAGAATGTTTTAAGATGTTCTCAAAGAGCAGCTTATATTTTTTTCTGTTAAATATTATTCAGCTATAAATACTTTAATACACTTGATAGAACTGATGCATTCTATCACAGAACATGACCCCAAATGCTGCACTTATATTTATCTCCAATTAGTTAATGCAAGTATTACTACAAATTGGATAAAACAGCTTAGAATACTGGGCAAAAATGTTTTAAAGAACTCATTTCTGTTTCAAAGCCTCTAACTTCTTCTATTAGTACATCAATACTTAAATCCTCTGGATCTCCCAAACTGGGTCACCTCTATTTTTCTTTCAACATTTTATTTTGCATTTATTGTTTTTATAGAATTGATGTAAGAAAGCGAAGATTCTTCCTAAAGAGCCATACAAAACCATAGTTCACCGCAGTTACTTTTCACATATAACTCTGATAGCCAACGTTGAGAAAAGATACTATCATTTGTCACCTTTCTATTTTTACCAATTTATTTTTAAAACAGACAAATAGATAGCATGCTGATGACAAAGACAGTACCTAATTTCCTTAGCTACGAAAAATGCAAACTCTCCAAAGAACTTCTACAGTAATGCTTAGTTTCTTGTTTGGTCCTGAAAATACTTTAAAAAATTGAATTTCTCATGAGACCTCAGGTTGTATACTGTTAGGAAACTGCACAAATCATACAAATAAATCACAGCTTCCTTATTCAGGAAGTAAAGGTAATGTTCTTCAAGGTGGATGCTTGAAGGATCTTCTCTTGCACATAGTGGGGCTTACCTCCAAAAAAGTTAGAAATTTAGAGAACTCTACAATTCAAGCGTGAAAATTATGTATTAACAAATCTCCTTAAAAGGTAAGGAATAAGGCAAAGCAAATTGTTTAGAACTTTTACTCCTTATTAAAAAAAACCAAAACATGCAAACAAAACACTCACACCTAAAAAGGTAAGAGGCCAGCCCAGCAGGGGAACCTTCTGCCTGTGCACATTATGAAGGGAACCAGGCTACAGTGAGATTCCAAAGTAGACAATAACCCACCCCCAGTTAAGCAAAACAAAAAAGCTTGTCTTATGCAGAAGATGTAGTAACAACCACCTCCTACTGAAGTACAAGAAAGATTCAAAAGAGCAGAAATAGCATAGAGAAAGACAGCCAGATGAGCAGCTGGAAGGAGTGGCCTTCATACAAAGCAAGACAAAAACATAGCAGGGTTTGTGTTTAGAAGAAAGTATGACAGGCACCTAAGCAATCAGGAACAGTATGTAGCACAGGCACTAAAGGATTCTTCATAATTATTAAGCAGCTAACCTAAAATGAACAAAAACAAGTTTTTAAATATACAACACATAATTGAATTTTAGAACTCACTGCCACAAGACGTTGCAATGCTGAAAATAAAAATATTTTTTAAAAGGGATTAATGAGTTCATGAATACTTTCACTGATGGCTAGTAAATACGAAATACTGCCTCTGGCTGAAGGTATACATAACTCTTGATGGTAGTGCTGAATACATCAAAGTTGTATTTTCTCATCCCATTTCTTACTTTCTTGCCCTCTAAATCCAACCATAGCTGCAACAGAAGGCTGAGCTAACTGGATCATTGGTCTGATACAGTATGTCTGTTTTGAACATGAAAAATAAAGTGATTGTGATGGTACTGCAACCTAGTTAAAAAAAAAGTGAGAGTCAAAAGAATGAATTTGGAAGATGACTCCTAGGTGGTAGCATTTGGCTGCTTAAGCCTGAAGAATTATTGGCTATCTTGTCTGTACCAATACAGCACTGGTATCTGCCAAGACCACATCCATGATGCAGAAGTGACCCACTGACCCCTTTGAAGTGGATTGCGTTCTGCAGTTTGAAACTACTCATCTCAATTCAATGATTGTTCAGCAGAATAGCCAAGATTAGCAGCATTTTTTGTATTAGCTGTATTTAAAACGTTCACTCTATGGCAGTTAACACACCCTGATGTGAAAATAAGTAGGTTAATATCAGAGTTAAATACTAAATCAAAAAAACCCCAAAACCCAGCACAACTCTTCCTAATACAAAAATATGCCTTTGGCTGATACAGTTCTTCAATTAGTCAAAGCTACTGTATTATCAGTACCACATCATGGCTTGGCTTCGTGGACGAAGATGTGGTACATATCAGAAATGAAAAGCACCAAAGCAAGCAATTCATCTACATAACTACTTTCACAGAATGGTAGGTGTTGGAAGGGACCTCTGGAAGTCATCTAGACCAACCTCTCTGCTACAGCAAGTTCATCTAAAGCAGATTGCACAGGATCGTCCCTAGGTGGGTGTAATAACTCCAGAGAAGGAGCCTCCACAACCTCTTTGTGCAGCCTGTTCCAGTGCTTTGTCACTCTCAAAGTAAAGAAATTTCTCCTCATGTTCAGATGGAACTTCCTGTGTTCCCGTTTATGTCGATTGCCCCTTGTCCTGTCACTGGGCACCACTGAGAAGAGTCTGACCTCATCCTCCTGCCACCCATCCTTTAGATATTTAGAAGCACTGGTAAGATCCCCTCTCAGACTTTTCTTCAGGCTAAGGTTTCGCAGCCTTTCCACATAAGAGAGATGCTCCAGTCCCCTAATCATCTTCATTGCCCTCCAGTGGACTCTCTCCAATAGCTCCTTGTCTCTTGTCGCCGGTCGGCTGAGGCAAGCTGAGCACGGGGACGAGTCCTTTCCTATCCCTGAACCCCTCTCCTCCGGGAGAGAAAAGGGTTCAAAAGCAGAGATACGAAAAGGAAAAGAAAGATTTTGTGAGACCTCTGAACGTTTGGAAAACTGAAACAAACTTTATTAAAACTAGAACAAAATATATACAACATGCAGGGAAAAACCAATGCAAAATCTGAGAGTCTGTGCAGGATGGAAAGGCGAGGGTTAAACGCGAGAAAAGAGAGAAAGGGGGACGGTACCACGTGCAGTCTGGAAATGGCACCGGCCACATGGGCGCTTTCATGGGGTGAACAAAGGGAAACCGCGGCTGTTACGAACGCGGGGCTCCAATGTGCAAAAGCGCTGTTCCTACCGGATTCTTATAGAAGCGAAGCAGGACTGGAAGCGGCGGCGCTGGCAGGCAGAGAGGGTAAAGCCTTACGGCAGGCAAAGAACAGCCTCCAGGCGAGCAGTCTGTCCCAGGCGGCGTGGCGGGGGCTGCCCCGGCGCAAAGTCTCTTTCCCGGAGCGAAGCTGAGGTCCTGCAGTGCCTCTCGCAGCGCGGAGCCGGGAGTGTCCGGAGGGCAGAAAGACGCGAGAAGCCGCGAAAGCCCCGAAAGCCGGGAAAGCCCCGAAAGCCCGGAAAGCAGCCCAGGAAGTCCCAAACCCCCCGAGCCTGCGGCTTCTTAAAGGAACAGTACCCTCGCGAGAAACTTTCTCATCCAATGAGATGGGCGACCGTAACATGGAAGGGAATAATTCAATTGGTCAGTTTAAAACAAAAGTCTTTGAGCAGTTTTTTTTCCTTCAACCTGCCACATTCCACCCCTTTATTCCATACCATGTATGTTATGCGCATCTCATTTACATTGTATTATACAGAAATTAACAGCATGAGACTCTGGTTCAGGGTGTTTCAGCCAGGGTTAACTTCCCCTGGGGTACACAGTGGACTTCACCATCCTCCTGCATTACCCACCAGGTGTGTCCAGGGCCTTGGGCTGAGACAACACCACGGATGGGTCTGTCTGGGGTTGCAGCAGGGGAAACCCAGACAGCTTTTCCCAGCAGATTACTTTCACATACCACAGGAACTCTATCCCCCTCTATGATATGTAAAAGGTCTGATTGGACAGGGCTGGCTCGATTGATTGATCCCCTCGTGTTCACTTGCCAAGTGGCTTCTGCCAGATGTTTATCCCAGTTTCTGAAAGTTCCACCACCCAATGCCTTCAGGGTGGTTTTCAGCAAGCCATTATAGCGTTCTATTTTACCAGAGGCTGGTGCATGGTACGGAATGTGATAAATCCATTCGATACCATGTTCTTTGGCCCAATTGGCCACCAGATTGTTTTTGAAATGAGTTCCATTATCAGACTCAATTCTTCCTGGAGTGCCGTGCCGCCACAAAATCTGCCTTTCAAGGCCCAGAATAGTATTACGGGCAGTGGCATGAGGCACGGAATAGGTTTCAAGCCATCCGGTGCTTGCTTCAACCATTGTCAGAACATAGCACTTACCCTGGCGAGTTCGAGGGAGAGTGATGGAATCAATCTGCCAGGCCTCTCCGTACTTGTACTTCGACCACCGTCCACTGTACCATAAAGGTTTTAACCTTTTGGCCTGTTTAATTGCAGCACAAATCTTACAGTCATGGATAACCTGGGTAATTGCATCCATGGTTAAATCCACCCCTCGGTCACGAGCCCATCGAGAGGTTGCATCTCTTCCCTGGTGACCGGAAGAGTCATGGGCCCACCGAGCAAGGAATAGTTCACCTTTGTGTTCCCAGTCCAGATCTATCTGGAACACTCTGGCTGCTTTGTCCACTTGGTGATTATTTCTATGTTCCTCAGCGGCTCTGCTTTTTGGGACATGGGCATCTACATGCCTTACCTTTACAACTAACCTTTTCAGCCGGGCAGCAATATCTTGCCACAAAGTGGCAGCCCAAATAGGCTTACCTTTACGCTGCCAATTGTCTTTCTGCCACCTCTCCAGCCATCCCCACAAGGCATTTGCCACCATCCAGGAATCTGTATACAGGTACAGCCGTGGCCAGTTCTCCCTTTCAGCAATGTCCATGGCCAGCTGGATGGCTTTGACCTCTGCAAATTGACTCGATTCACCTTCTCCTTCCGCTGCTTCTGCAACTCGGCGCATAGGACTCCACACGGCAGCTTTCCACTTCCGTTGGTTTCCTATGAGGCGGCAGCATCCATCGGTGAAGAGAGCATATTTCTTCTCCTGGTCTGAGAGGTCTTTATATGGGGGTGCTTCATCAGTACGAGTGACTATCTCGTTCGGTGGCATCCCAAAATCTTCTCCTGCAGGCCAGTCTGTAATGGCTTCCACAATTCCTGGGCGACCAGAGTTACCTATCCTAGCTCTCTGTACAATCAGGGCGGTCCACTTACTCCAGGTAGCATCTGTGACATGGTGGGTAGATGCTATCTTCCCTTTGAACATCCAGCCTAGGACTGGCAGTCGGGGGACTAGGAGGAGCTGTGCTTCAGTGCCAATTACTTCTGAGGCAGCTCGAACTCCCTCATAGGCAGCCAATATCTCCTGCTCAGTGGGAGTATAATTGGCCTCTGAGCCTTTGTATCCCCGACTCCAAAATCCTAGGGGACGACCACGGGTTTCTCCTGGTGCCTTCTGCCAAAGGCTCCAGGTAGGACCACAGTCCCCAGCTGAAGTGTACAGAATGTTTTTAATCTCTGGTCCTGTTCGCACAGGTCCCAGGGCCATAGCATGTGCTATTTCCCTTTTGATTAATTCAAAGGCATGTTGCTGATCAGAGCCCCATGTGAAATCATTTTTCTTCCGGGTAACAGTATAGAGAGGTTTAACAATCTGACTATACCCAGGAATGTGCATTCTCCAGAAGCCTATGACTCCTAAGAAAGACTGTGTCTCTTTCTTGTTGGTAGGCGGAGACATAGCAGTGATCTTGTTGATCACATCTGTGGGGATGTGGCGGCGTCCATCCTGCCACTTAACCCCCAGGAACTGGATCTCTCGGGCAGGTCCCTTGACCTTACTTCTCTTAATGGAGAAACCAGCATCCACCAAAATGCGGATTATCTTCCTACCTTTCTCATAGACTTCTTCTGCGGTATCACCCCATACGATGATGTCATCGATGTACTGAAGATGTTCAGGAGCACCACCTTTCTCCAGGATAGCCTGGATCAGTCCATGGCAGATGGTCGGGCTGTGCTTCCACCCCTGGGGCAGTCGATTCCAGGTATACTGGATACTCCTCCAGGTGAAGGCAAACTGTGGCCTACACTCTGGTGCTATGGGAATGGAAAAGAAAGCGTTAGCAATGTCTATCGTGGCATACCACTTGGCTGCCTTGGACTCCAGTTCGTACTGAAGCTCCAAGATATCAGGAAGAGCAGCACTCATCGGTGGTGTCACTTCATTCAGCCCACGATAGTCCACTGTCAGTCTCCATTCCCCATTGGTCTTTTGCACAGGCCATATAGGACTGTTGAAAGGTGAGCGAGCTCTACTGATGACATCTCGTCTCTCCAACTCTCTAATCATTTTCTCTATGGGGTGCAGAGAGTCTCGATTGGTTCGGTATTGCCGGCGGTGAACTGTGGAGGATGCAGTAGGCAACTTTTGATCTTCCACCTTCATTCTGCTAACAACAAAAGGGTCATCCGAAAGTTCGGCCGATGTGGACAACCGGATAATGCCATCGGCTCCCACAGTTGCTATCCCAAAGGCCCATTTATAACCTTTCGGGTCCTTAAAATACCCTTTCCGGAGGAAGTCTATGCCTAAAATGCATGGAGCATCTGGGCCAGTCACAATTCGGTGAGTTTCCCAGTTATGCCCAGTGAGGCTGACCTCAGCTTCTACCAAGGTAAGCTCTTGTGATCCTCCTGTCACACTGGAGATAGTGATAGACTCAGTTCCTTGATGATCCGATGGTAGCAAGGTACACTGGGCACCTGTATCTACCAGGGCCTTGTACCTCTGTGGTTCTAATGTGCCAGGCCATCGAATCCACACAGTCCAGTATACTCTGTTATCCCTTTCCTCCACCTGGCTAGAGGCAGGGCCCCTCTAATGCCTAGGGTGTGGTCCACAGTCAGTGGAAGGGTCTATCCGGCTTGTGGTACGTTCTTCATAGGAGTTTCTCCTTTGGCTGCAGCACTGTTCGCCAAAGACTGGAGCGACAATTCTTCGATTGCAGTCGTCATGTTGGTGTGGTCTGCTCTGCAGCTCACGTGCTGGTACCCCATGGTTAGCGGCAGGTCGTTGTTCCCATCTCCTCGTGTCTTCACAACCTCTTGAGCAGCACTGGCGGTCACATCGTGGCCTATCCTGTCTATTGCGCATTGCTCTGGGAGAACGATTTCTCCTAACAGCTGACACATGGGTATACACAGGAGAGTAAGTGGTTCTCTGTTCTAACCTATTAATAGAGTCCAATATTTTCTCTGTCATTTTGTCTTGTCACTTTCTCCACTGCTGCAATGAAGGCAGAGGTATGAGAAAGGCTGTCCTCATACTGGCGAATCCTGTTAGACACGTGTTCTATGGTGAGTGGCCGATTTTCACCCGATCTTTCCCACAGCATTGTGGCCAATATATGGGCATATGTCTGGGGTGCACTCTGCACAAATTTGCGCAGCAAAGGCTCATTACTGTGCACTTGATCCGGGTTGACATTAACATTCCAGTCACCATAGATGACCTCTTTCATAGCCAGCTCTCTCAGGTAGTTAATACCTTTGCTCAGGACAGTCCATTTAGTAGGGCGGCATTCAATGTCATCTCTGAAAGGGTATCTGCCCTTCACAGCAGTCAGAAGCCGTTTCCAGAGACTGAGCTTTTTTGCCTTTTTGCCAATTGCCCTATCAATAGCACCTTCCCGGGCCACATTTCCCAGCTGCCTGGCTTCTTTACTGGTTAAATCAATGTTATCAGCTCCATTGTCCCAGCAGCGAAGCAATCAAATCATCAGTGACTCACCATCATGCCTGCTAAATTCCTTTCTAATGCTTCTCAGGTCCTTCCTGGACTGAGGTTGGGTGTTTACCTCTTGATCTGATGACTCATCCCGTGATGAGGATCCTTGGGAGGGCGGTGCTGTTGGAGTCGCTGAGGCAGTTTTCCCTGAAGGCTTTCCTGGATGCTTTTGGGAGGTGCTTGGTCCTGTATCGTCATCAGAGCTATCTGTTGCATAATTAGTCTTTTTCTGGTGTTTAGCACCAGAGGGCTGATTTTTCTTTTTCACAGGGGCAACCTGTGCTTGTTTGGGTGGGGAGGTAGCAGCAGCTGATTTAGTGGGTGTAGTGCCCATGTGATACCTATTCTTGATAATTATCCACCCCTGGACCATGTTAGAGGTAACTGATAACAAAATTATCAAATACAGGAAAATAATACCATTTGCAGAATATCCAGTTCCAATTGCCATTGGTCCAGTATCAAATGGAGAAGTGTAATTTCCCATCATCCATTTGGTAGTGGAATTATAAGCAGCCACTATCATGTATTGTGCAAAATATACTGGGAGCATTATAAACTGACTGAATACAGACCAAAACACTGAAATTACGCATGCCAGGGTGAACACCTTCTTTGCTAAGTGCCCCAGACCAGCAAACCATAAACCAGTACCAATTAAAAACAAGTAATTTGACATCACAGTTGGTGTGCCAGGCACCAGATCATAGAGCATTTTTAAACTGTACTGCTTAAGAGCTTCAAACAGAATCTCGCTTAGCACCATCCTGGAAAAACCTCGTTTGTTTCAGTTTCCAAACTTAATAAAAATATGAATATTAAATTATTCAGAAGCCCACCCAGGGACGCCAATTATGTCGCCGGTCGGCTGAGGCAAGCCGAGCACGGGGACGAGTCCTTTCCTATCCCTGAACCCCTCTCCTCCGGGAGAGAAAAGGGTTCAAAAGCAGAGATACGAAAAGGAAAAGAAAGATTTTGTGAGACCTCTGAACGTTTGGAAAACTGAAACAAACTTTATTAAAACTAGAACAAAATATATACAACATGCAGGGAAAAACCAATGCAAAATCTGAGAGTCTGTGCAGGATGGAAAGGTGAGGGTTAAACGCGAGAAAAGAGAGAAAGGGGGACGGTACCACGTGCAGTCTGGAAATGGCACCGGCCACGTGGGCGCTTTCATGGGGTGAACAAAGGGAAACCGCGGCTGTTACGAACGCGGGGCTCCAATGTGCAAAAGCGCTGTTCCTACCGGATTCTTATAGAAGCGAAGCAGGACTGGAAGCGGCGGCGCTGGCAGGCAGAGAGGGTAAAGCCTTACGGCAGGCAAAGAACAGCCTCCAGGCGAGCAGTCTGTCCCAGGCGGCGTGGCGGGGGCTGCCCCGGCGCAAAGTCTCTTTCCCGGAGCGAAGCTGAGGTCCTGCAGTGCCTCTCGCAGCGCGGAGCCGGGAGTGTCCGGAGGGCAGAAAGACGCGAGAAGCCGCGAAAGCCCCGAAAGCAGCCCAGGAAGTCCCAAACCCCCCGAGCCTGCGGCTTCTTAAAGGAACAGTACCCTCGCGAGAAACTTTCTCATCCAATGAGATGGGCGACCGTAACATGGAAGGGAATAATTCAATTGGTCAGTTTAAAACAAAAGCCTTCGAGCAGTTTTTTTTCCTTCAACCTGCCACATCTCTCTTGAATGGGGGAGCCCACAACTGGACACAGTACTCCAGATGTGGCCTTGCCAGGGCAGAGTAGAGAGAGAAGAATGTCCCTCAACTTCTGGCCACACCCTTCTTAATGCATCCCAAGATACCTTTGGGCTTCTTGGCCACAAGAACACATTGCTGGCTTATTGTTAGTTTGCTGTCCACCAGACTCTCAGGTCCTTCTCTGTGAAGCTGCTTTCCAGCAGGTCAGCCCTTAACCTGTATGGATGCATTGGGTTATTCCTTCCCAGGTGCAGGATCCTACATGTGCCCTTGTTGAACTTCATTAGGTACCTCTCCGTCCAACTCTCCAGCCTGTCCAGGTCATGCTGAGTGGCAGCACAGCCTTCTGGTGTATCAGCCACTCCTCGCAGTTTTGTATCATCAGCAGCCTGCTGAGAGTACACTCTGTCCCTTCACCTAGGTCACTGATGAATATGTTGAACAGGTCTGGACCCAGTACTGACCCCTGCTACTGACACCAGCCACAGGCCTCCAACTAGACTCTGCAACACTGATCACAACCCTTTGAGCTCTGCCATTCAGCTAGTTCTCAATCTACTGCTCTCTCTACTCACCCAACTCACACTTCCTAAGTTTACCTGTGAGGGTGTTATGGGAGACAGTGTCAAAAGCCTTGCTGAAGTTGAAGTAGACAACATCCACTACTTTCCCCTCATCTGTCCATCCAGTCATGCCATCTCAGAAGGCTATCAGGCTGGTCAAGCATGATTTCCCTTTGGTGAAACAATGCTGACTATTCCTGACAACCTTCTTTTCCCTCACATGCTTAGAGATGACCTCCAGAATGAGCTGTTCCATCACCTTTCCAGGCATGCAGGTGAGGCTGACTGGCCTGTAGTTTCCTGGGTCCTTCTTGCCCATTTTGAAGACTGGAGTGACCTTGGATTTCTTCCAGTCCTCAGGCATCACTCCTGTTCTCCATGACCTTTCAAAGATGGAGAGTGGCCGAGCAATGCCATCTGCCAGTTCCCTCAGCAGTCATGCATCCCACTGGGGCCCACAGATTTGTGGGTGTCCAGTTTGCCTAAATGATCTCAAACCTCATCATTCTCCACCAAAGAAGTCTTCCTTTCTCTAGACTTTCTCTCCTACCTCCAAGGTCTGAGCCTTGTGAGGACCAGCCTTAGCAGTAAAGACTGACACAAAGAAGGCATTCAGTAACTCCGCCTTCTCTGTATTCTCTGTCACCAGGGCACAGATCTCATTCAGCAGTGGGCCTACATTTTCCCTAGTCCTCCTTCTGCTACTGATATACTTGAAGAAGCCATTCTTGTTCTTGACATCCCTCACTAGATCTAATTCCAAGTGGGCCTTAGGTTTCCTTGTTGCATCCCTGCACACTCTGACAACATTCATATAGTCATCCCAAGCGGCCAGTCCCTTTTTCCACATTCTGTAAACTTGCTTCAACTTTTTCCAGTAGCTCCTTGCCCATCCATGATGGTGTCCTGCCTCCTTTGCTTTACTTTTGACTCTTAAGAATGCACCAAACTTGAGCTTGGAGAAAGTGGTGCTTGACTATTAAGCAACTCTTATGCTTCCTACCTTCTAGAGCCCTAACCCGTGGGATTTCTCTAAGTAGTTCCTTGAAAAGGTCAAAGTTACCCCTCCTGAAGTCCAGGGTTGTAATCCTACTTGTTGCCCTGCTTCTTCCACACATGATCCCGAACTTCACCATCTCATGGTCATTGCAGGCAAGGCTACCCCCAACCTTCACATTCCAAACCAGTCCTTCTTTGTTAGTACAAGGTCCAGCAGCACACCTCTCCTCGTTGGCTCCTCTACCAGCTGTATCAAAAAGTTATTATCAGTGCTCTGCAGGAACCTCCTGGACTGTATGTGTGCCTGGCTGTGCTGCCTTTCCAGCAAGCATCAGGTGACTGAGGTACCTCAGGAGAACCAGGGCCTGCGATCATGAGGGTACTTTTCATGTACTTCTGTAGAAGGCCTCACAGACTTCTTCCTGATCAGGTGGCCTGTAGCAAGCACCTACAACAGTGTCTCCCATATTAGCCTGCCTCTTAATTCTTACCCATAAGCTCTCTGCTCAGTTTTTATCCTCCCCTAAGCAGACCTCAATACATTCCAGTTGGTGTCTCACATAAGGAGTAACTCCACCACCTCACCTTGCTGGCCTGTCTTTCCTAAGTCATCTATGACAGCATTCCAGTCAAGTGAGCTATCCCACTATGTCTCTGTAACTGCAATGACATCACGGCCCTGTGACTGCACACAGTTCTCTAATCCTTCCTGTTTACTCCCCATGCTGCGTGTGCTGCTGTACAGGTATTTCAGAGAGACTCAAGCATGCACATTTCCCTAGAGGGGTGCAAGAGGATCCCCCACAGCTGTTCACACCCTTGGGGTGGTAGGCCTTATGATTCTCATCTTGAAAGGCAGTTAAGGAACATGTCACTGCTCTGCTTGGCCTGGCTTATTCCACAGCTGAACGTGAAGGTATGAACCCCATTTTAGACCCTACCCCACTCAGGTGTTGGATTTAAAGCAAGGTGGCCAGCTGGCTGCCAAAGATTCCCTTGCCTCTTCTAGATAGATGGATTTCATCCCCTCCTAACAGATTAGAGTCAGCAAAGAACATCCCATTATCATAAAAGCGCAAACCCTCACAATGGCACTGGCCACATAGCCAGAAGTTGATATGCATTATTCACCCATTTCTGGCTGCCACCTTGCCTCCAACTGGTGAAATGGGGAAAAAGATAACTTAGGCACCAGTATTATTTACTTGCTCCCCCAGGGATCCTTAATTTCACCCAGGTTCCGGTTTGCAGTGTCATTCATGCCCACATGAGAGTAGCAATGGTTAGTAATCTGCGCTCTTGACAAGTTGTGGCACCCTCTTGGCAACATCTCAGATTGTAGCTCCTGGAAGGCAGCATTCCTCTCATGACTCCCTGTCAGGTTGGCAGATGTGTTGGCCTCAGTGCCCATCTTTGAAAAAAACACTTTTATGCATTACTAAGAATTAATCTACTTAAATCACTGTCTAATACTGTAACTGCTGAAAAAAGCTAGTATTAACTTTTAATACTTTTACAGTATGCATTAACAATCAAGAAAAATAGTTAAGACTAGCCTTGTCATTAGTGAAAAAGCTAGCTTACAGGTCAAAAGGATGTCACCTAAATTTTCTTGGTTTAATGAAACTACTACTTTCAGACTATGACGAACTGTAAAGTCAAGCTACCTAGATGTTCTGCTAGATGTTAATTGCTAACAATTTCTTAAGTTACTGAATGTATACTGCTGTTCAAGCTCTACAAGTCATTGCAGTTTGATTTTCACTGTTAAAAATATCATAACCACTGCATTGCAAACTGGCCCTACTACTGAGCAAGACTGACAGAGATGGATCCCAGCACATAGCTCACCAAATAACAGAGATAAAATGTTTATTACGAAGTTGCCAGAATGGGCTTGCCTCAAAACCACTGCTCAACTTAGTACACTTAAGTAAGTGTCTTTTAAAGTAAGTAAATGATTGAGGGAGAAAATTTAAGTGTACTTACCTGCTGCTGTAAATGAAGCTTGTCATCTTCCAGTTGTTTGATTTTTGACCTTTCTAGCTCAACCTGGTGTGCACATTCTTCTCTGGCTCGTCGCACAGAATTCTGTAGCTCCTGCAGATTTCGTTCATGCTCTGCTTGCAACTCCTTCTTTACTCTTTGAAGCTTAGAAGGGAGACATATTTATATTAACCCATAGGTGCTAGAGCTTTATTTTAAGGATCTTTGTTACAACTGCGACTACTACTCATGACAGAAAAGAATTGTTATCCATTTTAGAATTACACAATAAAAATTCCATTGTTACATGTTTGTTATATGGCCTTTTATTGGCTTTCAGTTTAATGACCATGTTCAGGCTACAAACATATTTTTGCTTGACTATTGTATAAACAGAGCTATGTATCTCTACCGTGCTTTCTATGTCAGATTGCTAAAGGCAAATTTTATACCCACCTTTCTACTACAAACTAAATATACCCCTTCATTGCAGAAACAGTGAAGTCATCGCTACAGCTAAGATGCCTTTAGATCAATAAGGGCACTCTTCAAACAGCATACTGAGACAATTTCTTGTTGAGCTAAAAAGGACACGTCTGAACTTTCTAGAAAGTTGGTACTGGCCCAGATAACTGCTAGCTGAATAGAAAACTCTCCAAATGGCCCATTTCTCAAAGTGCGTAATTGCTAAATGAACCCTACATCATGTTATCTAGACACTTTTGGAATCCACTTATTTTTATTATCTGTCAACCCTTAGGTCAGATTCTCATTAAATTTAGAGCAAGTTTTGAGACAAACATGCATGACATTCAAAATAAATACTTTTACTCTGACTGAAATGCAGTTGGCCAAACCTAATCACTAGATTTTTTGTATAGATGTTAAAAGTGAAGTCAGACACCATTTACAGCACAAATTGCATCTTGAGGATTACAGACAACCTGAGTACAGAATAGGACACAGGCTCAAGCAGCCAGTCCCTGTATTGGGGGCTTTAACTTTGTCACAGGCACACGTGTGGTTGCTATGATAAAAAGTTTAATTTGAGCTACAGTAGGAAAGAGTTTGTTGGACTCCTCAATCACCACAGCAGTTTACCTATAGAATTGTGAGTTCGCTCTGAAGTACAAAAAAAAGGCAGTTTATTTCCTTTGTTTCTGTTTTCATATGACTAGCTTCCCTGAGGACTCACACCCCATTTTCTCATCTTGGGGGTGTTCAGTGAGTTCTAGAAACAGCGGTAGCTGAAACTGGGTTTCTCCTGCATCTTATTTGGCCCTGTCACAGTAAAAAAATAAAAAATAGAACTCTTATCAAATTGCTGGATAACAAAGCCTGGACAACTGCAATTTCTCCCAGCTCTCCTTGTCACTTTCTCCTATTTCAATGGTTAATCCAGCAATTACTGTTTGAATTAAGGCCCTCCTGTTCCCATGATACAATGGTACAATGTTCACCTGTCAGTACTAAACCTGAAATTGAGATATACTAATGTTATATAAATGTCTCCACCAGCACTCTATTTCTGTAAGAATAGAAAAATGTAACTCTAACAACCCATTCAGAAGTTAACTGAATTTCCATTTCAGCAGAAGAGTGTAGTTGTAGCAAAACTTGGCTTAAATTATTACTTCTCCTCCACGTATCAGTAAGGATGCAGCTCTTTCAGTTCTCATACACAGGTCACAATGTCTCTACATGTAAACTCAAACCTTATAGAAATAGCTTATTCAATTGTGTTGTTTAAAATGACCAAACACTTTTTACCTCTGATTCAGCACTAAAAAGCTGTCGTTCTCGCTTATCTAGTTCTCTCAGGGTTTTCTGAAGTTGTTCTTCCAAAACAGTATACTCAGCGACCTAAATGAAAATAGAAAACGCATACTTTTACTTGCAATAAAAATAATTTCAGCATTTACTCTTGCTTAGGTATAAAATATTGACAGTTTTTGTCCAGAACCTTACATGTAAAACACACCTCCAGCTCTTCATGAAGGAATCACAACAGAGAGCTTTCTCTCCAATAAAATTAGGGCTAACAGGTTACTATGCACAGCTGGGCTACAGAAGTGCTTTTTGACCATACAAGTGAAAAGGCAATTAAAAGCTATAAAGCCCACAAAGAGAGAAAGCTAACCTAAAGGATTTCTAACAAATATTCTATGATTAAGGACTACTTAATTTTTTGCACTGCTATAGACTAGATGCGTGCATAGCAGTAGGAGTGAAGACTAACCACAGACCCTGTGTTCTATGTTACAGTTATGAAATATCTTTTCAAATTTCAGTGATTTATACTGTGACTTCCAGCAAATATGAGTTACCTTACCTTTTTCTTTACTAATGCTTCTCTCTCCCTATCTCTTCTCTTCCATTCTTCTGCCAGTACTTGCATATGGGCCATTTCCTTCTTTTTAAGCTTTTAAAAGAAAAAAAAAAAAAAAAAATCAAAAACTGTTGCAAGTGCAACTTTCAAGGAGAAAGAGCTATCAGAACTAAGCCTTGGAGCAAACAAACTAAAACCAAAGTTTTTTTTTTTTTACACTGACTTATAACACTCAAGGTATGATTCTGACAGTGAAAGATCAAGTACAAAATGCAAAGTAACCCCAAGTCTGAGAAAAATATCCTAACAATAGACATTAGACATTAGATTGTATCTTTTAAGACGACAGATGCAACTTTAAGAACACTAAAATGGCTTCAAGAGTAGAAACACAGCTGTGAATTTTAACTGAGAATAAAGAAATGCAGTATTAATATTTCATACTAATAATGTGAATCTTGAGTATCTAATGTACTTCATAAACAGTAAGAGTAAATTGTGAAGAGTGTATTCTGTATTTCACTTCCCAGCAGCCACTTCAATCACTTAACAAGTAAGAATTATCATTCTTCCTTGGGAGTATGAAACATATTTGTATACACCAAGTTTTAATAGCCAATAAGAGCAAAATTTAGTACTTACTTGAAAAGTTCAAGAAAAATGCAATTAATATTTCTTTCACCAATTCTGCTAAAGCTTCTCTGGCAGTCATGCAGTTTAAGAAATGAACAGAAAGAGTAAAAACCTGATTTTCAAAAATGTCCTCTTGCATTCCCTTCCATATTTCTAACTCCAGTGCTGCTTTGTATTCAAGAGTTTCGCGAGGTTGTAGATGGTTTTCTGGGGCACAACGAGGCTGAGTTTGAGGGACATGCCGTTGTTGACCAGCACCTACACACTAATATAGTAACAGCAGATTTTTAACTGAAAACCCAACATTTCAAGTGTTCAAGGAAAGGGGATAAGATTTATGTAAAGTTTACCTGAGAAGAATCTGACACCAGAACTTCTTGCATTTTCACAAGCCCATAGTCTTCCAAAGTGATAACACACGAAAGCTCTGCTATTGTGTTGCCTGACCTATAAATAACATTAGAATGTTATTTTAATGAAAACTGTCTTAAAAATACAGAATATGAACTGTAAGACACACAAAACAGCAAAGCTGAAGTGCTAAAAGGTTCCACGTAAGCTCAGTGATTCTAAACATCTGTCTACGTTGAGAACCCAAACATGCTGTCCCATATATATTATTTTAACTTAGCAACGGATTTATACATCTACAGTAAGCTTTCTGACTAACAGATAACTTGTCATTGGGAACCTATTTAACTATAATCAACATTTCCCTATAAGAAGAGAATGATCCAAAACTGTACCTGCAGTCTTAAGTCTAACAAATACACCTGCTGAATACAGGCATTGCTGCTGGCTTCGTTCCAAGATACTCAATGTATTTCATTAGTTCTGTTTTTTTAAAATGTTAACAGTAACTTTCTCATTACCCACAGTATAATAAGTCCCTTAGCATATAATGTATGGTAACCCATCCTTGGACTACTGAAACCCACGCTTCTGGATGCTTCAGCACAGAGAACGGCAAACTTTAAATCCACTTATAGGTTAGATATCTACCTGGTCCTGTACAGTGAAAAATAACTACATAAAAGATATTTTAATGAAGTAATTTGAAATTAGTTGCAGTTTCTGCTAAAGTAGAACAGTTTGTCTCTGGATGTCTCATCTCTAATCACAGACAAAATGTAGTAAACAAAGGTAGTTTTCTTCACAGAAAGCTATCAAGAGAAGGAATATTCATAAATCACAGAACTGGAAGTTATCACTAGACTAATGTGAAAGTATACGGCAGCATAGGCCTGTACTGGGTCAGAAACAAAAACATCTCTTCAGTTACAACTATTCAATGATGGAAAGGCAATTACACAATCGCTTGAAGCCTGGAAAGTGCAGAATTGGGTATCAAGTAATTTGCAACAAAAGGCTGCAGAACTAACCATGGCTGTTGTTTTCACAGAAATTCTCTTCCAGCAAATATAAAAAGACAAAACTAAAACATTTTTGCAAAGGTGCAATCTTCTACACAGTTATTTGCAAGGGGAAAAAACTCACCCAACAAACATTTGTATTTGACATAAGGTAACATACATTATTGCATTAAATTCTTACAAGCTTCTATCAGTCACTGATTAAAAAACAAAACAAGATTCAAGGTAATTAAGTCAGTTTAACTTATCAGGGTAAAAAGAATGTTACTACACCACCACCAAAGCTAGGAGGGCATCAGCACAGCAAAATGCAGACCGGAGTCATTTTGAGAATGCCATCTAGTGGTTATTAAGTATTGTACAAAACCAGGTTTCATTTTAACAAACATTACTGGTGAAAGTGTCTTAATGTACAGTGAGATCATAAAGTAACTCTCCACAGAATCAGACCGAGCTGGCTTTCACACAAAAAAGTTTAAACAAAATCAGAGATCAATTTTCTCTCAATTTGGGAAGAGGAGGACATCAGTCTTTGCGTCAGTAATCTGAAATTTCCTGCATGTCAAATATAGCATGTTTTAATTACCTGTAGGATTAGAGGTTTAAAACCAACCTCAGTATTAATGGCAATTATATTTATTTCTAAAGGCATAATACAGTTCCATTATTATACAGAAAAAGAGAAGGGTCTAGGCACTGATTCCTATCACAGTTTATATCTTCTACAAGGATACAGGACAAAAGTAACTATAATAAAGTAAGTTTCTTTATATACATAAAAAAGAGCATCACTCCTCTACATAAATGAATGTTTATCTTCAGACAGAATATTAACTAATAACACTGCTCCTTCTAATGTAGACAAGGTCAAACCCCTGCTACTATCTCAGGGTTTAATCCTGAAACAGGAAACCTCTCCACTCTGTGGATTTATCTGTCCTCCTAACTTTCACTGAAGTCAATTGCACCTAAAAACAGAGTATGGACAGTCTTAACTATTTTCTGGAATATCAGCAGCTTTTTGTAATTATTAAGTAACTTACTCAGGGAAGTGCCTCAGTAACACTTTTTCCAATTATGTATTTCTTTAATATGTGAAGCTTACCCAACTCACGATTACATAAAGGTGAATTACGATGACTCTGGCAGTAGCATGGGCTTGCACAATATGCTTGTGGCCATTTAACTTTTAATCTCTTGGATGCCTGTTCCCACCCCCATATTGCAGTACTCTGCAGCCTGTTTACCTGTTCAAAAATGTGAACAGGAAGAGCTTGTCCTTTCTCAGGAAAATACTAAATAAACAATTCTTCAAAACTTGCTACAGAGTAATTTTTTAAATCAGTTTTACCCTTGTGCTGCTGTGACACTGACTGTTTCATTACAAGTCTGACGCCAGCATTGTTCACCATTACTACCCAAGAACCGGGTTTTTTCTGAAGCCAAAACATTTGAAAGCTGAAGTCTCGCCACGCCTAGAAGTAAGTCTTTGGCTGTTTTATCCTTGTGCCACAATTCAACCAGCAGAGGTAATCTGAAAAAAAATAAGGTATTTTAGAGTCAGGCATCAACACAAAAGAGGAAACATTCCTATTCATTTGGGAAGAAGACATCATGTTGTAAAAGTAACTTCCTGCATCAGTGATAGTCACAGTTGCCAAAAAAATCAATTACCGTCTCGCACACATTAAGGAATGAGACTGACTTTGTATTTTCTCCTTAAGGTCAGATTATCATTCCTTTCTCCAGTTACTAGAAAGAACAATACTGCAGTGAAAGTGATGGCCTGAATAATCTTAACAGGCCTAGATCATCTTCACCTGTAAATACCTATAAATAAATTTTAGTCACTGCCAGTCAAGGAATGCACTCCCTCTACTACTTCTTTCAAAATACCACTTTTTTGTTGATTCTTTATGCTGCATTGTAATCAGTTATCAAAAGCTGATGGGACTACTGGGAAAATTGTGCCACAGCCCTCAGCACTGTACTGAGCTTCCTAGGTACTTGCTCTATTTTCAAGTATATTGGATAGTCATCATGTATTAAAAAGAAGAAATAAAAAACAACATACCTATTTCATCTGAAGTAATGCTTTGTTAATACTATGCTATCAACCTTTAATTTAACAACTTACAGCAAACAGCACTTGTTTCTGTAAGTAATGACTCCTACACAAGTACTCAAGAGATGCAAGCAAGAATGTCAGAGTCCCCAACTCTAAATGAATTGATAAGCTGGAAGAGCAGTGTATCAAATATTCACTGGCATTAGCAGTTGGCTTTTTTTTTTTTAAAAAGTTATCAAACTGATGATCTTAAGTAAAAAAGTTGAACTTCTGACTGCATTTACACTTTTTCTACTTTTTTGTAGTAATTAAGGTAAAAAGAATGAAGATTATCACCTGAAGAATGTATCTTGAAGCTGATGAGGTATAGTTGCAAAGTCAAATGCACAGTAGGACTGTGGAAGAAAAACTTCCATGTTCTTTCTGACTTCTACAGGTGGGCTTGTCATAATAGGTGCTGCACTGCCAAAAAATGGATACGAGTACCTAACAAAAAAATAACAAAAATAATCCAATAATAATTTAATAAATAGATACGATTTTCTTATACCTTCTGCAACAAGAAAATCAGTTTAGGCATCTTTCACTGAAGCTCGACTTGTATTAAAGTTAGCAAAATTTGCACAGATACATACAACAATAGAATTCAGTTCTCAAATATTCATGTTTTCATTTACTTCAGCACTGATCCAGCTTCATTTACATTTGTTGTTTTGCCAAAAAAGCTTTAATAACCTGTATGTTAATAAAAATAATTTGTGTGTTTGTGAAAATTCTGCAGTTATATAAAGTAAGCAGAGAAATAGAAGAAAGTAATATTGTATTGATGTAGATTGCTACTTGAGAACATCAATAGCTATATTTACAGCTAAGACTGGAGTAACATGCAATATGTCATAACAAAGTATATATATGTGGAGTGTGAGAACCATTTGAAAATTTTAGTCAGATTTGAAGAATTTATTTTTTAATTCCCACAGTTTAAGTTACTAAAAGGAAAGTTGAATCATTTTACGAATATGATTTACAATGTGACCTGAAACTACATTACTGGCACAATTTAGTGCATGATAAATGACAAAGGGGAGGCCAAAACCTCTTGAACTTTGCTTTGCTCAAATCGATGACGCCAGCTGTCGCCTAAGTTACTAATAAAGTACATGCTGCATTAAATGCTGCCACTTACAAAATTCCATACTTCAACTGTTTGTGCAGAACTGCTTAAAGAGCTTGTTTAGATCTGAATGAAATAATGCTCCTAATACACAGTGAAAATGCAATTTTTTTACCATGTAACTTTTCTTAGTACATGTGTTTGGATGTTTCTCCTCTTCAGTTTCTTGCCATATTTATCACTGATTGTAAAAACTGAAGTGCATGAAACAGCAAAGCCTATTTGTTGTCCACTGTTCTGAAACAAATTACTTTTTGGAATGTTATACGCAAAACCTTTTATGCGACAGAACTCCATCTCTTGTATGTTGTTCTTCAGATACTATTTAATATTATAGCTGATACAGAAAGCCATTAATGATGCCATCTATATTAGTTGTGTTTTAAGATAGTCCACCCCTCCACTTCAACCCCACCTTTTCACCCTAGTTCAAAGAAAGCTTAATCTCCAAAAATCATTAACACGAATAGACTTCCCAGTGACCAGTTAAAACTGTATTGAACCAATTTCTGTCAGAACAACAAATGCAATGCAAATGCAGAACACCTTCACAGCCACAAATATTCAACTCTCTCAAACTAAATCACCATTTCAAGATATTCTTTATCATGTGCACCAAAAGGGCCCCTAATGGAAAAGCAAACTGTAAAATCTGCTATGAACCACTGAATTCACATATGCCATCAATAACAAATATCCATGAGTAGGAATTTTATTACTTTTTTAAAAACAAGATTATCCCTGTTATCTATGAACTCTTGATCCTAAACTCTAAGGAAAACCTAAAACAAAACAACTTGATAAAAAGAAGTTTCTCTTTCCACTGGCAATGTTAAAAATGCAACTGAACCCCAACTTGCATACAGATACTGGTTTCAATACACTTCACATTTTTAGTTCTTATTCCTCCAACTCAGCATTCACCTCCCAGCTTACATTTGCTTTTGTCCAAAAGTGCTCCCATACTTTACTTCCATATTGTCATCAGTAATAACTTCATCTCTAAGCAATTTTTTCAAATGAGCACTAGTATTTTTCTACTTCTGCTTCAGGCACAAAACTCAGGTATCCAAAAACTTGCCTTTTTTGTAACTCCATGAAATAAATGTAACAAAAGATGCTACTTCTCCCTCTAAGCTTTGCTCCCTGTATGCAAAGGCTATCAGAATTCTCGGATACTACATCTCTGAATAATAACGCATTTATTACACTGGTTCTTCATTTTAAGAACAGAAAGTGCTTTCTTTAGATTCACTGTCATACACAAACCAGGTGATCTGTCCTTCTCTAAAATACTACCAAGGACTTCTTGGTGGAGACATGAAAAGCTACAGAAATCAATCCTTCAATCAGCTGGAAAGGCAGCCAGAAAGTAAGACAAGCAATCCTCCTTTTCCTCTAACGACTGTATGATGATCTGTATTGTCTGAGCTCAAACATTTAAATATTTAATACAAATTACAGCACAGACAAAGTGTTACATACAATCTTTAATGCTGTAATGCTCAGAAGTTTAGTGATAAGCCAGATGAACTCTATAATTTGCTACTGAAAACCAGCTAGGTAAAGCATATTGCCAGCAATCATTCAGATTCTGAAGGCTTTGAATTGAAAAGAAAGATGCTGTTATTATCAAGAATAAGATCAACAAAAGTAAGTTGTACCTTAAAATGCAATTTATTGGAAAACCAACTTTCAGACTGCGTATACTTCGTAAGTCTACTGAAAAGCAAAAATGGTGGGAGGCTGCTGGAATGACAATTTTCTGTGCTGACACTGGCTCAGAAGAACTGGATGCACCCACAGCCTCGGGTTGAGATGCAGCTACTGGATCATCACCAGCTGAAAATACAGAAGAAAATGTGTGCATTTTTAATATTTTTTTCTGCCCAAAATGACAAAATTAAAAGTTAGGCCTCACATTTTAAATGCAAGTACAGATAGGTTGCTTCCCCAAGAGATTTCAATTCCTTGTACTATAAGCTAATACTATGAAAAATAGCCACTCTACTTGTAAGTTACTGCTTCCAGAGAAAAAGCACCTAAACCCCAATATACTTTAAACCTTCTTAAAAGATTCTGTAATATTTTCCTTTTTTAAAATTAAATCTTCAAAGCTATGTAGGTTTATGTCACTGAAGAAAAGTTTAGACTAAGATCCAAGACACTACTTTCTTCAGAAAGATGCTATAAGACTTCAGTTTCAACAGTTTACATAATTGTTCCTAGCCAACTTGAGGGTCTCCAGGAGAGGTGGGCTTACAAAAAAAAACCAACACCCAAACATTTGTAGTATTTTAGTTTGCTTTGAATTAACTCACCTCTAGTTTAGGGCTGAAAGACAGAACACCAGGTCAATTACAGTGCTAATGTAAGGCACCATCAACTATTGGTCCCATGCTGAGGTTTAACTACTGAAAAAAACTAAAATGCTCTAGCTAGGTCTGTAAAGCACATCTGCTTAGGCCCTTTGATCAGAACTTACCTCCTGTGGCATTTGTTTTATAATTACGAAGCAGAAGTGACAGTGAGTGCCTGTTCAGTTGCATACAGGCTTCCCGAGTCCTTGCACTGGAACACAATACTGCCATCAAAGACTACAAGGTTGAACTACAAGTTTTATAGACAAAGCCTCCAAAAGGTTTCCTCCAAAAATATTTAATATAGTAAGGCAGCAAAAGAGGCAAAGAGACTGTCAGAGAAGACCTCAAATGCATTTTATAAGTTCTAGTTGTTTTGATCCTCTTTCTTCATAATTATCTAAAATGTCTCCATTTTTGTCATTTTTACAGAAATACATCATTGCTAGAATTTACTTTTTCCTGCTTGTTTTTGAGTGTTGTAGCTGCATTTACGTAACAATACAAATAAGAAAAATTCAATAATACTTCAATATCAGCTAGTCAGTACAACTTTGGAATGAAATCATTTTTAATGATTCAGCTAAAATGTCACTAGATTGCTTGGTGCAATGAAATGGCTGAATAGATGTTTAAAACTGTCATATACAAGAGAACAAAAATAGCATACAGCCTACTATTAAAATTCATTTAAGTTGCTAATGTATTAAAATTTCATTCAATGTACTAAATTTGATAAATTGTGCATTACTGGAATTGTGCAGTTCTGCCAATAGAGGCGACTTTGCTCCGTTCTGAGATTTGGAAACTGGAAGCTCTTCAGTATGCTCTTTAACCTCTTGACAACACTCAGCCACCAGTCCTGAAAGTCAAACATGAAGTGACATGTTTTACATTTGACCAAAACAGAAAGTTATAAAATTCTTATAACTATTAATAAAAAAAGCACAATCCTAGATTTCTTAACCACAGACTCAAACTAGCCACTGGGTTCAAAACACTTTCCTGACACATTCTAGAAAAAGGACTTAATCCTTGCTTAGATAAGATCAGTTAGGATTAAAAGAAAATTTGGCTGAATTACCAGACAAATCCCAAAAGCCCAATCCAGGACACAGACAATCCTTTACAGAACTGGATGTCTTTAGGACCATCACAATACAAATATCATTAGAAAAATAATCATTCAGCTTTATTCATAAATCATCCTTAAGGTGATGCATGTTCACTAATGTTTAGCAAAGAAAGATCCTTTCTTCCAAGCTTTACTCTATCATTATAGCATTCCTTCCTCTCTCATCCCTGTTCCTCTTCAACTTCTCCCCAACCCAGTCCTCAAATCAAAAACAAACCAAGGGGAGGTCTTAGAAGGCTACATGAGTTACCAAACCCCACAAAAAGTTAAACAAAAAACCCAGTTGCTTGGTTTTGACCAGGAATCTGTAATTGTATGAATGTTTGTTTTCACAATTTAATATCCGCGTAGTAAATTTCTTAGAAATCTCAAAAGTCCTCATTTCCCTTGCTTTTCTCATAATTAAAAGACCATTTAATTTCCTAACTGACCAAGTCAGTTTCTTCATCAGCATTGCACTTAACCCTCCCATTCTCAAATTCCCTGAATTCTGAATTATTTTTCAAGGTGACTACCATCCACATCACTTGTAATCTACACACCATCAAATCCTCAATCTAGCTCTTCCAAGTGTTTTCAACAACTACCATGTTCAAATCACAATATTTATTTTTCTCCAGATATTTATGTAACTAATTCTCACTTGCCTGAAACTTGGATCATGTACTACTCATTTGTGATGACAACACCACACTTGACAACTGGGGCAGGGGGGTAAAATGTACACACATACCCTTTTTCTTTAGTTTTGTGCCTTTTTCAGACTTAAGACTCTCCACTTCACTTTCTGTTGCTTCATCTGTTGAAGAAGAGTGGTCAGCTTGAGACGGGACATTCTGGGATCTCTGCTGCAGGGTCTCTGCTTCTCCACTAACAGGTGAAAGAACTTTTTCCATTGGCTGTTTAGGTTCAGTTGGTGCATTTAAGGGAATCAAAGGCTGAATGAAGTGATATAGTTTTCTTACTGATCACGGCTTGCATTGAAAAAATTCTGTCTACAACATTTTTATAATTTAAGATTATTTTTCTGATGTATAAAAATGAAGCAATGAAAGGATTATTCACAGAAAGCAACGTATTAGTTTAGGTTTGGTTTTTTTGTTTTTACAAACTTAACCGTCAAATGTGACTTAGAAATACCAATTATTTTTTTTAACATGAAACTGTGCGACAGTGTCTAAGCCAACAATAAACAAGTAAACCATACCTGGGCACTCAAGCTCTCCCTTTGCAGAGCTACAGATACCCCAACAGTAGGAGCCATATCCAAAGGCAACTGCGGCAGTTTCTGTTTAGCTCTATTTGGTGGAACAAGGACAAACGCTCCTTCTATAGTCACAGGGTGTTGATCGATCTCCACATTTCCTTTCTTCAGTAGTCCTGACAGAGGTATTTCAGTGCTTCCAAGAGACTGGTCCCCACAGCAAAGATGTATCTGTACATATATGAAAGTACTACAAAGTAACTGGCATGTCCCATTCCACTTGAACTGTCTTGAACTGCGTAAATGCAACCAGTTAAAATGATCATCCCTAGTCTAGTCCCTGCATGCTGAGAACAAGTGTTTTAGGCAGTGTAAGAACGGCCATGAAATTTCAGTATTGAGCAGGTAGCATCTGCCCAGTGCAAGCACAGTAGCAGATTACTGCTCTGCCCTACCTGTCATACCATCCCTGCTGGAGGACAAATTCAATAGTCTGTGGCTTTTAAACACAGCACAGATTCTTGCTGTTAATGTATAGACAATGCACATTCTGATCCTTAATATTTGTTACACTTAATGAAGGCTTTAATGCTAAAAGGTGTCAGCTGCCAATATACTCACCTAGTCACATATATGCATGTATGTACATACACACACATATATACAAATACAATTATACACTATATATACACATGCACCCCCTAGTCTGGCAGCTAGAACCTTTTAAGATTAAATTCTTAATCTTAAGGAAAAAAATCTATTAAATATTAAGGATCAGAATATAGTGCTCTGATCTTCTATCCTAAATTTTAAAGTGAGTAAGAAGTCAGAGAAAATTTTAATCAAAGATGTGGACCTGACCTCACGACAACTCATGTGCAAAAAGTCATTCTTTAATAGGATGAAAATAGGCATAATTCTCTGTATGTATACATATATATAATATATATAAAATTCTTTCAAGACCATATACTAAGATTAAGTTCCAAACACATCAGTGCATATGTTCCTCTAAAAACTGTCATTAGAAAAATATTTGAAGTTGAAACAAAAAAACCTGAAACAATAGAAGATGTAAACAGAAACATTCTTAAACTAACCTAAATAACAAAACTAGAATGGTATGTACAAGTTTAAAGAAAAAATACCTTTAAAAGGGTCCAGATGCAAGATTTACTTTGTCTAACACTGTCTTGTTCATCAGCTATGTTATTAGAAACCTTATACTACCCTCAACCAAATAGTCTCAATGTTTTGTAATGAGTTAAATGAAAGCCAGAGTGCCATAAACACTTTCAATACTAACCAACACTTAGAATCATAGAATCATTTAGGTTGGAAAAGACCCTTAAGATCACTGAGTCCAACCATAAACCAAACACTGCCAACTCCACCACTAAAGTATGTCCGCCAATTAAAGGCACAGCTAAACATAAGCAATATCCTGGAATAGCTCAAATATGGCTGTAGTATATTTAAAAATAGTATTTGCCTAAAGAGTGGGGGGAAAAAACCAGACCTCCCTTATGGTTTACAAAGAATGCTGTGGACAGTGATCTTAGAACTTAAGCAAGAGACCTGAGCAGCTGGTGTGGACAAGGTTATCACAGGAAACACAAAGCAGGACTGTAGGTTGCAGATGGTCTGATTGCAGAGTAGGTCCCAGAGCTCAAAGCTCCTGCGAACACCACATTAGCTATTTGTGAATATCATGTTTCAGCAGTACCTTTTATCGTGGCACGTAACCTAGCTTACTATAGTTACTGTACTAGAGAGACTGCACTCTGAGCTGGGAAACGTGCTGCTAGGGTTTCCCTCATATCAACAAGAAAATCAACTTGTATTTGAGCCAATATACTACAATACTACCTAGTTTTGGAAAGAGAAATGCTTTCCAGTTCCAGCCTTAGCCATATTCCATTTCTTTTATTTTTATTATTTATTTTCATCCACATTTGAGACCAAACAGCTCACCTGCAGTTTTGACTGTGCACAAAGATAAACTTGAATTACGTCAGCTGTACTACGTATTCGAACTGAAGCTCTTTCTGGCTCAAAGTTAGGATTAATTAAATCAGTGAAAGGTTCATTTGTGACATCATTTCCCAGTAAGGAGTAGTAGAAAAAAAACTCAGGCTGTCGTTCAGGAAGCTTCATAGTACTAGGAACTAACTAAAAAAGACACAGAAAAGAAGAATCAATCTCTTTCATTAATGTACAGTTACAGTAATCCTTATTTAAATTAACTTCAAAATTAGAAGTTAAATTAGCTTAGAAATTAAAGAGCTTAAAGTGATCTAAGCAGCTGAACTAAATCCTAGCTTGCACTATGCAGAATAAAAACTTCTATATTAACACTCAAACCACATCAAAAAAAATCTTACTTTACAAGCATACCAATGATCTGCAAGATGAACCATTCTGAATTACCTTTAAGATTTATCAGCATCAAGGGCTGTAACTGACATCACATATTCAGCAATGTCAAGCACTGCACAAATATTCAGAAATCAACAGGACCTCTATAAAATATTTATAGTGTAAATAAACAATGTAGATTAGAAACTTATTATATATCTTATGTGATTGAATAAAAGACTGGATCAGCCAGAAACAGCTACTTCATCCAGTAGCCACTGCAACTGTGAGTTCAAAGCCTAAAAAGGCACAAGCTACCCCAAAGTGATCACAGTAAATTTCAGAAGGCCCTACAATTCTGACATGGAAAATTATTTTCTCTGATAACAAATGACAAGACTGGGGAGAGTTTATCACACACTGAGTCACAGATCAATTAAAATCTTGCTGGCTCAAAGTTGTGAATCCCAGAGTAACTTGGGCATATCTATATTTTTAAATCAGATAATGTGCATCAGCATGGTAAGTACAGCATAAAGACAGCATCTGAGGTCTAAAGGTGAAATAATCACATTAGCATGGCAATTAATCCAAGCTAGTAAGTCCTTCCTTTAGGCAATATATAAACTCTGTTTCATGTATCTTACGGATCTGAAAGGTATTTCACTTGAACTTTGGCATGTGGGCACCACATTGAAGACTGATATTATCAATAAACATACTTTTGATACTATATTTAATATAAATGTACGCATTTCACTAAAGTCCATGATTTACAGGAAATTAAATTTTAGTGCTCCAAAAGAATTCTGATCTTTCATCTGTAAATTGACATGTAAGGACTACATAGTTTTAAACTTCAAATTAATGTATATTAATTCGAGACAAGGCTATTTATTGCAAGAAACTTACAAGACATTAAAAAAGTCTTGCTTAGAAATTAGGCGTGTTAAAGCAATACACAAACATAGGATAGTATTTCTTAGAAACCATGCATAGGAAGGAAACAAACCTGTTCCAGCTGTGTGGCAAATGCAATAGTTACAGACAAGACAAAGTAGTCTCTGCAATACTCTGCTGGTCCAATTTGATGATAGCCCTCTTCTTCATTCAAGACTGGCACAATACTTTTAGGGTCCAGTCCAGAAAGAAGGGCAGATGCTAAGAAGGAAGAAAAAAAATTAAATAACTTGTGACCTTATTCATTACAGGAATCTTACATATAATTATACTTTTACCTTTAATTATTGTATGTGTGGAAAGAAAAATGACAAAGATCTTGGTGCTTGGTTCTAAAGCATTTCATCTCAAAAAAGCCCTAACATACGCTTTGGTACAGCTATAAAAACATCCTGAAATTAATTTTTATTCAGTGGGAACAAATGTTATTTTGAACACTATGACAGACAGAATGCAAGTGCATATTTTTAATTATTACAGTGAGTAACATTACAGTGGCTAGAACTTTATTTCATCAGGTTAGAGTCTACCATACTGTTTCTTTATTTTACTCATTATAGGAAATGAAAGACAGTAATTGCATATCACAACCTGTTTAACTGTTGAAAGAGTGTATCACTACACAGACCTCTGGAACATTTCATTTAAAGATTTTTTTTCATCTGAAGTCTTCAGTGCATAAAATGCTGTTTGTCCTCTGGTTTACTAGTTTCTACTCCGTAGTGCCAATAACTCAATATAGTAATAACCACATCAGCACTTCCAGTTGCAAAACAAACAGCTCTGTTCCAAACTCTGGAAACTTGAGACCACTTAGGTAAGTGAAGCAGAAAAAAAAAAAATTAAAAAGAAAAATCAAAGTGCATGAATCCTAAAAGGAAAACATCTTAACTACGTGGCTAGACTAGAACAGGGTAGTCTAGCTTTGTCATACTTGGAATGTTAACTTTAAACCAGCAAAAATCTACAAGTTTGTTTTCCTCCATTGCCTAAATATGGTATTGACTAATCTTGAGATGACAGAATAAAGGGCAAAGCTGGCAAACTTGTTCATAGCAATTATTCCAATGAAAGCACAAAGTAGAAGGCAGTTCTAGTGAAGTGATTTCTTCTATTTTCTGCCAGTGTCATGACGGGTAGGAGAGTTTGCAAGCAGAAAGATCACAAGGGAAATGCAGACTAACAAATCATTTACAGTAGTTCCTTGCCTCTTTTACAAAAATTATTGTATGTGAAATTTCCTGTGCTTTGCTGTGAACCTGAAAGGATGGACTAAGCTAAGTGATTACACTGGAACTTGAATACTGCCTTAACCACACTTGCTATGCAGACAAGTTGTTGTACTCTGGGCCAGAAACCTTGTAAAATGCTTATTGCCCCTGACCATGTCATTTTTACAAAACTACAGTCACAGATAATGAATTTAGAATTAGGAAAAAGTTATCCTCAGAGCACAGACAAAAAGTACTGTAAGGTAAGTAGGAGAAAATCCACTAGTGTTAACAGTGGCTCAGGTTTTAGAAATTAAGTAAATAGGTGCTTGAGTGGGGGGTGAGGAGTGAGGTAAGTCTGGCTTTGTTTTGGGGTTTTTTTAAATCAAGTTTCTCTGTGTTTGGTTTTGGTTTTTCAAAATTACTACCTTGCATTAAAAAAATTCCAGATTAAAAAAAATTACCGAAAAGCACAGCATATAAAGACATCTACTAGTATTAATATTTGAGTTCTAGTAGATTTTTTAAAAAAAACCCACTTTTGAGAGGAATATACAAGGGAATCCAGAAGTGGAATGAGGCCCAGCAGTTAAAAGTTGATGTTACTACAGAAGTGCATCAATAGAATATGATTTAAGTACTGAATGCAATGCTACAGGCTTAAGGAAGAGTGGCTGGAAAACTGGCTGATGGGAAAGGACCTGGGGTAGTTGATCGAGAGCCGACTGAATACGAATCAGTGTGCCCAGGTGGCCAAGAACACCAACAGCATCCTGGCTTGTACCAGAAACAGTGTGGTCAGCAGGAGAAGGGAAGGGACTGTCCCCCTGTACTTGGCACTGGCAAGGCTGCACCTCAAATACTATGTCCAGTTTTGGGTCCCTCACTGCAGGAAGGACATTGACATGCTGGAGTGTGCCCAGAGACGAGCAACAAAGCTGGTGAAGGGTCTAGAGCACAAGCCCTGTGAGGAGTGGCTGAAAGAACTGGGTTTGCTTAGCCTGGAGAAAAGGAGGCTGAGGAGAGACCTTACTGCTTTTTACAACTATCTGAAAGGAGGTTGTAGTGAGGTGGGTGTCAGTCTCTTCTCCCAAGTGACAGGACGAAAGGAAACAGCCTCAAGTTGCGCCAGGGGAGGTTTAGACTGGACATTAGGAAAAATATCTTCACTGAAAGGGTTGAGAAGCATTGAAACAGGCTGCCCAGGGAGGTGGTGGGGCCACCATCCCTGGAGGTCTTTAAAAGGCACGTAGAAGTCATAGAGGGACATGATTTAGTGGTGACTTGGCAGTACTAGGTTAATGATTGGACTTGATGATCTTTAAAGTAGCTTCATTTTGGATGGAAGAGATGATTCTATGAAATTAAAATTCTCTTTAGACTTAGACCAACACATTTGCAACAAGTGATATGATCATCTGGCACAGCATTTTTAATTCAAAGTGAGTGTTATTATGTTACTTACCTTTCCCTTCTCTAGGGGGTGCCTCCTTTGCTTTAAAACCATCAACCAGTGCTTTTGAATCAGTTTCCAACACAACGCCTACTTGTATTTCAGATTTAAATTTAGCATACTTGTTACTAAGCACAGGATACCATTTTGGAGCCTACATAATTAAAAAGAAAGTAAAAAACAAAAGCATTTTTAAAAAACAGTAAAATAATATTACATTGTTATGGAAAAATTAGACTTGCTTTAAGTATTTCTACATCATCTACAGAAATATACCTTGGTTTTTATTTCCAAAAACTTGGTCTGAGTACACTATTACACTAAAAGATTTTACAGAATGATTCCTGGAAGATTAGTTGAAAATACTGTTTTCCACCGATTTGTTGAATAAACAAGTTAGCAAGAAAAATGCCATAAATCTTTAATTAGAAGAGAGAATCTTAAGTTCTCAACTGAAAGTGCACAGTAAGTTATATGGGTAACAAATCCTTAAGGACTGTGATGTCAAAATAAGACTCCAGGGTCCTATTATGACCCATAGCTGAGTTATGTTTTGATCAAGTACAACACAGAATTTTGATTAATTAAATTTATATAAACAATTACATTATGTTTACTCTATGCTGTGTTAAGGGGCTAGAACTTCCTATCACCTAACACAACTTCCACAGTGGCCAATTAAAAAAAACTTGATTTGATGATGGAGACTCAACTCAATTGCTCATAACCATTGCTTTGATAAATTTTTCCAGGCAATTAAATCATGGAATTGCTTAAAAAGTATTGCTTAAAAGTGTCTCAATTCTCCAATTCAGAAGTTCAAGGTCAGTACAGAAGTATTTTCATTTGCCCATGTTCTTACATAGAGTCAAGATGACTCTCCTCTAAAATAAAAAAGAAGCAGAAGCACCTGATCAACTAGGAGTCATACTTCAAGACGAGAGTTTTCCCTGTGCCTTAACTCAGTGTGCAGCAGTACTGCTGTCAAAACGTAAATTTTTAAAGCTTTATACCCCATAACATACCTGTTTCTTTTCCTGCACAGCCCTTAAATCAAGTACAATATAACCTATATTCTCTTTAGCAGAAGATATGGGATCCAATGCAAAACACTGGAGTTTGATAGGTGTACGCTGAAGCCTGAAAGAACAACTCAGTTGAAATCCAAAATGTAAAAGTTACCTGTGCAACTTGTTCCCAAAAATAATTTGTAAGTTTCAAGTATACCAGTGATGCAAAATGTATTCATTAAATAATTAGTTTTAGTAGGTCAGAAACTGAGTTCATACTGAATATCTAAAAATCCATCATTACACGAGAGAACAAACAATTATTTGCTTGGATTATTTTGTAAGAGGAGACTCAAGTGCGATTAAAGAGACATTAGAGACAAATAAATTCAATCTTATTTATGTACAAGAAATAAGCACTGCATCTCACGTGAAATTGGCATTTCGCTTGTCACAGTATCTTAAGAGTAGGACTTAGGAAAAAGATTTTTGTGCAAAGCACCTAACCATACTTAGAGGCACAGATGAGCTGTCTAGCATAAGGTATATATTTAGATGGGTTTTGTCTCATCAAACAAAAATAATATGGCCTTTTTAAGTACTTTGAAAATATGGAGGTAATATTACAATCTGTCAGTCAGAACCAAATGACATTTATGGAAACCTTATTCAACTTCTCAACTCTTCTATGTGACATTTAAAATAATATTTTACATAGGCTTTTGAGGCTTGAAGTTAATTCTATGTCACTGTATATACATAATTAAGTTTGAACTACAGTGTTATTCATTTCCTATAAGCTCATGGGTTTTTTTAGTAGTGAAAAAAACATAGCCTCTAGAATTTTTAAACAACAGGTATCTTGACACATACTAGTTTTGTTTGTTGTGGCAACATTATGGTAGATCAGCATACACGTAAAAGAAAGCTTCTAAAAAAAAATTCAGATGACAGTAATATAAAAATTGTATTTCAGTAACGGTCTTCTCCAAATTAGATTAAACTTTCTAATGTTACCTGTGCTGATGAAGTGCTTTCCTATCAAGCTCCCAAGCCAATTCTGTAGCAAATTCTGGCTGATCAGTATGCTCTACGGGATCAGTAGCCAACTGCTCACCATCAAACTTCGCTTCAACTATAAGCATATGCTTGGGTCGTTTTGGAAAATAGCGTCCTGTAAAACAGTTTAATTGTCATGTGCCATCACAAAAAAAAAAAGCTCAGATTTATGCCATAAACCAATTAAATAAAAATGTATTTCCTGCATCATCTTCCTCTAAAGCTATGTTCTTCATATTAAGAAAAGAAGTCTTTCCACTACGCAGAAGAAGAACATAATATGAAAGAAGTTTGTGAAGCATTCAGAAAGAGCAAAACATAAGGCAGCAAAGAGAGAAAGAAACTAGGTGACTCGTATGATTTAATTTTGATAAATCTAGGATTGGAATAGATGAAGTGAACCAGTAAGAGAGAGATTCCATGTTTTGCCTCTACTGCAGGTTTCATAACTGTCCCATGTCAAAGCAGCAAAACACTCTCTCATGAAAGCAGTGAAAAGTGTTTTTCCAACCACTTGTTCAAAAAAACCTCCAACCTACTAGATCAGGAGAGTGCCTAAAGTTGTATAGGATTTGCCCTGGGTTCAGCATCATCCTGCATTCTGAGTAATAATTTAAATGACAAAGTGAACATTTTCAAAATTTATAAGTATCACAGTGCAGGGAGGGGCCACATGCATGTCAGAGGACAGGATCTTATTTTAAAGCTGCCTTGGTAAACTACAGAAAGGGACAGAGAGATAATAGGATTTACTTGACAAAGTATTCCGTCAAAAAACCACTCATACACTAATTACATCTCATGAAGGATTAGCTAAGTATTCAAGTCAACACTGAAAAAAGCTTACATCAGGTTGCTAACAGTGGATAAAACCACCAGAATACTATCAAAATAAAGAAAAAAAAGTGTGTGTGTGGCAGACACATGAAACAATCCTGATCACCATAAGACATCTGTTGGACTTCAATGTTTTGGTCCAGAGCTTTCTTGAAGTGTGGCCCAGCTGGAAAGACTCCACAGGCAGCCAGGCAGAACTGAGCCTCCACAGCCCGTAAGGAAGGGCTAGCGATGCTGCTCTCTGCAGCCAGGGAAGGAGAGGCCTCATACCATGCACAGATGTCTCTGGTGGAACGGCAGCCATATGGGGTTCAAGCGACAACACAGGCTCGGCCAGTTTCGCAATGCAAAACACAGACATTTTTTTCGGGAAAGGAAGGATGGCCTTATTCATTTTAATTAATATTCTGGGTGAATACCTCCAGAAACAAACTGGGGGTGGCCTATCTCGGTTTTAAGACGCGTATGTCCATAGCTTTATCAATACGGCCAGTTCATTAAATGCTGCTTGGCTTACCCCGCTCTCTCCCAACAGAGAAATCACATCTGAGGGCAGCGACCTCTGCCCACTTTCCGACCAGGACGCAGATGACAGCCGCGGGACCGAGTTCTCTCTGGCTCCCCAATCCCCCCCCCCCGCTACCCGTTTACCTTCCAGTACGGAGACGACGATCAGCAGCCGATCAGCGGCTCTGGAGACCATCTCCCCGCTACCCCCGCGGGTCGCTGGGGCGCGAAGCACTGCCGCTCCCGAGGAGGAGCGGAGAACGGAACAGGAGCCCCACTGACTCTCCCGTTCTGCCGCCACTCGCCACCCTCTTACCGCCTCAGAGCCTTTAAACGCCAACCGCCGCCCGCTGCCGCACTTCCGCCTAGCCACGGCGGCCCCGCCTGCCGCACGGCGCGTCACTTCCGGCGAGGGACGCCGCGGCACCAGTTCCGCCCCGCCCCGCCCCGCCGCACTAGCTCCGCCCCGGTGAGCGACGTCAGCTGCTGCCGGAGCGGCTCCTTGAGGCGCGTGGCTGCGGTGCGTCATCCGTCGATTTTCCGGTTTGGAAACGGGGCGTTTAAGGAAGCGCCGGAGGTGCCGCGGAGCGAAGGCGGTGTTTGCCCTGGCTCGGCCCGTCGTTCGTGCCGCTGGCTGTTCACGGGCGGTGCAAAACGCGCATTGTGCGCGGAACCGACTCAAGGAAAAGTAGTCGAAAACCTCATGTACATGAATAAAAATGTAAATACGGCAGTGCAGGTTTGTCACGCACTTGCCGTTGCCAGTCGACAAGTACCAGCTCCCCTGGACACGCTGCCCATTGACACAGAGGAGTTTGATGGGTGTTCTCCCACTGTGAAGGGTGGCAGGGCAGGCCAGTGTGAACCTGGCTGAAGCAGAGTGCGGCTTTGTCGTCCCCAGAGCGCTCTGAGGGGATTCTATGTTCCGTGTGAAGGAATAACCCGTTAGGCAGTAATTCCAGAAGTTCGTGTCCCCTGACATCCCAAATTACACGCGTGCCTTGACTGCAAGGGAAAAGAAACCATTTTTATGTTTCGAATCTTCCATTTATTAGATAGTTCAGCAAAAACTTTGTGCTGACGTAAAATCGGTGTGTTTCACTAACACACGTGCTCCAGAAAGGTAAGACTCATGATTGGCAAATGTCAGGAGAGGGAGAAGCCCTTTCCTTTGGCAGGAGTTTAGTTCCGGCTGGTGCTTTTTGTTGTAGCATCTTCTTTTGTATAACACTGCATTTGACCTGACAACTCTCTGCGTTTACAGTCCGAGTTCTTAAGTTTCTGTCATTGTCACCTGCTGCAAACCAGGTTGTCGGTGCTTTTTAAACAAGACCTGGAGGGAGACTTCTGAAATGTGAGTAATTTGGGCTAGGGAGGGAACATGATCACAGAAAATGACAAAAATGTGCAATTTACTTGGCAGATTTTTTTATTTGAAAATTGATTTCTCTTGGTGTGATTCCTGGAAATTGTATCTTCTGGTGGCTTACATGACTTTATTCCACATCAGCGTGCTGCAGTTTGAAACCACAAAGAGCTACTGTATCAGTCAATAAAGATTTTTAAAAATGGAATGTTTGTTTTAGAAATTAAAGGCAATAGGGCTTTCTGGCTGAAAAAAAACCCTAATTACAAATTATCCCTCAGTGGGCCTCTCCTTTTCCTCACAACAGTCAGCTACATTTCATCACTTTGTTCCCTTCTGGTTTTGGCCTGTTGTCACTTCATATTTTCCCATGTTTTGTTTCTGTAACCTTCCTAATTCCATGAAAGACTTTTCCACTTTCATTCTTACTTTCTCTTTAGATCAATGGCAGTGCAAGTTTAATGGTTGGACTTGATAATCTTAAGGATCTCTTCCAACCTAAATGATTCTATGATTCTGATACCATCTTCTATTTTGGGCTGCTTTTCATACTCCTTCTTAGTAATTATCCTAGATCATTGAAGAGCTACAATTAGCTAGAACTATTCTTCCCATTCCTTTAACTGGAATACCTTGCCTTTACATTTTTAAAGAGTTTGTTCTAGGAACTACAAAGTCTCCTAAATCACTTTTCTAATAAACTTGTTTCCCAAAGAAATCTTACACATTTATCCTTTCACTTCAGTCAAATCTGCTTTCTTCAAACTTGTTATGTCTTTTTCTAAAGGCATTTATTTTTTACCCCAAACATAGAACACCTAATGACTTTCAGACTTCAGTAAATGTATTAGTGTTGGAAGGGCATCTAAACAGAACAGAATGAAGACAATGATTGTATTAATGAGATTTTAAATGTCATTGTCATGCAGGACACTCCTTTTTACTAATTCATGAGATGGTTTTTAATCTATCTGAACAATATACACTTACAAAACCCTGGATGCAACAGTCAAAAAATCATCACCAAGAACTATAAAAGTGTTTTGTTCGCAAAACAGCCTGTGTTTCAGCTGCAGTCAGTTTCCCAAACAGTATCTGAAAGTAAATGTGTTTTTCCATTTTCTTAGATGAATTGTTTAATGGACATTAGGCAAATTAACATCATTATGCTTCTCTTTTAGCAATAGAATTAGAACTGTAGCACTTCCAAGATTAATTTGTCAATTTATAATCCAATTCCTATGAAGAAGATAGAGTTTGTACAGTATCTTACGCTGCATTGCTCTCTTCAGTTATCCTACATCTCTAAGGAAACGATATAACTAAAATTATGTAAATACAAATTATAAGATAGCGCGTAAAAGCAAATCGATTAGTGAATATTAGGTACAATATTTAAGTTATCATCAGTTATAAAACTTCCTTCATACAGTCAATGGTGAAACTAATTATTGACTTAATAAATTATGACAACCATTATTTAATTTAGTCAAAATCAGTTGGTATTGTCTTCTTGTTTTAGAATATATTAAGTTATAACAGTTCTTAAAAATTATTAAATAAATTTCGCTGGTGCAGCTATTTTTTCAATCCCAGCTTCACTTCCCATTGATATCCTATGTTAAAATGTTAATTTGGGCTCCATATATTAAGTTATGCTTCATTTTACAAGGTTACTTACTCTGCCTTCTTTACTTCATTCTCTTAAACATTTTATTTAAACAAATTTATTTCTGTTAACATTGGTAGTGGTTGCATTTCTGTCTAAATGTACAAGTAAGAGGATCGAATTATTCCTGCTAAAATTACACCTTTGATCATTCTGTTTATCTACATGTTAGGTATCTGTTCCTACATGGAATGATTTGGATCATTCTGGAAGCCAAAACCAAATTAAGGCATTGAATATTACAGCTAGCATGTCTGAGGTGTTTGGCCCTCTCCTTGGTAAGAATATATACAGACAATGTTCGCTTTGGAATTATTTTGAATAATGTATGTTTATATTAAAAATGCCAGGGCAGTGAGCTTTCAAATAAGGTGAGAAGGTGATGAGGTTGGTTAGTGTTCTGTATCACGTGCAGGTTCAAGGCAATCGGACATGTCTTCTGTTAGATTGCTCACATTGGGAATAGTGTTTTTCCCATTACAGATCAGATGAGCAGTTGATTGTTTGTAGTATGGCATTACTGAGGTTTCACTGCATGTTGTGATAGCTTCAGAGATTCCCCCTTGCCACCTCTAACAAGCTAGAACAGCATCATCATGTCTGTTAAAGAAATACAGTTTGGACCCTAGGTTTCCCAAAGCAAAGTCTCAGGCATAGCGTCTTACAAAAATAAGTAATTTAATAGAAAGGTACAGCTGTAAAACAGCTTGAGGTGTGCACCTCCTGAGAGGGACCCTGAGCAAAGAAATCCCTGGGCATTTATACCCTTACAGACTGTGCATTCACCCCTTGTGTGATCTTCACGCACCTTTCATGCACTCTTTGGTCCAATGGTGATTCTGGCCTGAGATCCTCCAACACCTTCTGACTCTGTGGGATTCCATCACTGTCTTCAGGCAGGCCATTATCTTGGCTAGTTGCAGCTGCTGTTGACCGTTGTACCCTCCTTATCTTCTGGTTGTGCTGGCTCTGGGGGCTTTGACTTGACATGTTCTCTACCAGTTCAGCAAATCTAGGTGAAATATTAGGCGTGTGGCCTGAGGCTTCAAGAATCTAGCTACTTGTTAGCAAGCAGCATAATGAATCCCACAACTTTATAACTCTTAATTCGTTCCATTTAAAACTTACTTATGTAAGCTAAACAAATAATATCTTAAGGTGCATAGCTGAGAATGGGTCACATACAATTCAAACAGGATCCTCTCTGCTCTGGCATCTTGTTTCACGATGGCTTAGTTCTGAATATCTTTCTGCTTGCAATCTTGTATTATTTCATTTGCTATTTGTGTTGGAGGGGGTTCTATAAATATAATCCCAATCTAGAAGATGACTGTTGCTTTTAACTTCGTGTTGTTTCCAGCATTTTCAAAATGCATCAAATTTTTCTCTGAATTAATTAATTAATAACCTTAGAGTAGCTATTAATTGACTTAGGATCATTTATTTGGATCTTATTTAACCTGTTTTGCATCTCTTACAACTTGCAGATTGTTCAAGCACAGAGTATGGTAAATATTTCTATCCTATTGTAGTAGAGATATGTAATGTGTGTTCTAAAAGGGTAACTTGAATTACTCTTCTTATGGTTGTTTGGTTACGCTTTGTAAATATTCTTAAATGTTTTGTTTGTTTTACCATAAAACGGAACTTCAGTAGGAGCATACTTTATATAGCGGTTGGATATGAGAAAAGGATGTAATTTTGCCTGTTAAGGCAAAATTTAGAACTAGAATTACTGATCCTTAGTGCACAACCTGGTATGTTCAGGAAGAGCAAAAACAGAGGAAATTTTAAAAAAGAGGCAGCTGGAGGCTCTTTTTAAAGATTAGAATAGAGGAGCTATTCTTCTGGAAAAGGGAGAAGTGAATGGTGAATAATAAATAGGAAAACATTATTTCTTCTCCACTGACAGCTATAGTACATGTAACCAGATGGCGTATATGTCTCTGGAAAGTTTATTGTAATGCCTAATTGACTAAACTAAACTGTAGTAGTGAATAGTTCTGTCAATGAAAACTAGAAAACTGTTCTATTGGGTTTGCCTGGCAAAGCTTCGGTAGCAGGGGTGGCTTCTGTGAAAATCTGCTGGAAGTGTCCTCCATGTCTGACAGAGACAATGCCAGCTGCTCCAAGATGGACCCCCCACTAGCTGAGGATGAGCCCATCAGCCATGGGGGTAGCGCCTCTGTGATATTTGAGAAGGGGGAAAAAAACCTGCTGTACAACAGCAGTCTGGAGAGAAGAGTGAGAATATGTGAGAGAAACAACTCTGCAGACACCAAGGTCAGTGAATAAGGAGGGGGAGGAAGTTCTCCAGATACTGGAGCAGAGATTCCCCTGCAGCCTGTGGTGAAGACTGTGGTGAGGCAGGCTGTCCTCCTGCAGCCCATGGAGGTCCACGATGGAGCAGTTATCCACCTGCTGCCTGTGCAGGACCCCATGATGGACTAGGTGGATGCCAGAAGGAAGCTGTGACCCTATGGGAAGCCTGTGCCCGTAAAGATAAGCTCAGGAAGAAGAGGGGGGGGAAGGTGTTTTAAGATTTGGGTTTATTTCTTATTATCCTACTATGATTTGATTGGCAATAAATTAAATTCATTTTTTCCAATTTGAGTCTCTTTTGCCTGTGACAGTAATTGGTGAGTGATCTCTTTCTGTCCTTACCTCGACCCATAAGCCTTTCATTATATTTTCTCTCCCCTGTCCAGCTGAGGCAGGGAGTGATAGAGCTGCATTGATGGACTCCTGGCATCCAATCAGGGTCAATCCACCACAACTGTTAGAAGAATTGGATCTGAAAGGGAAATGAACAGTTACATACATGAAAAATAAATTCAAAGTACCCAGCAGATATTCCCAAATTAGGTACAAAAGCAATGCCTTTTTCCTCTCTCAAGTCTAGGACTATCTAGAACTCTATGAGAAAAAATGAGAGCATCGTGAAGAATACTGGAATATATTCTGGATCTCCCTCAAGTGCATCTGTGCTGTGACACTCCTCAGGACTGTTCTTGTTACTTACCGGATGGTTTCTGTTTCTTTCCAGACCTTTTCAGTAAAAGTGTCGGGTCAGGTTTTGTGTGAAAATGTCTGTGACAGGATTTCCTAAGACTGCAGATGGCTTTTAAAATCTAAAAATGCCATGAATGGATATGTTCCTGATGGACTTCTGTCGCATTGTCTTCTGTTACTTGGCTGCTCACTGCTTACCTAGTAAGTATTGCTAATTCTGAAAAATCAAGGATTGCTAAACCCTCATTATTTGGAAGGAGGAAAACTTTCAGACAATGTTTCGGGCGGAAAAAAAAAAAGACTTAGTAGAAGTAAGCATATATCATGGGCTCTATTTTTCAGTGCTTCAGTATTCTTGGAGACATTTACATTTTTCAAAGTTTAACATACCTGTCTAGAGGTAAGACCTCTCAAAGGTTGCACTGTGACTGAAATTTAAAGTAAAATTTGGCATTTGACCTGGCAGAGGGATGGGACCCCACCCAGAGGTACCTGGACAAGCTCCCATCTCAACCTCGGGAGATTCAACAAGGCCAAATGTGAGGTCCTACACCTGGGTTGAGGCAATCCTTGGTACCAGTACAGGCTGGGGAATGATTGAGAGCAGCCCTGCAGAGAAGGACTTGGGGGTGAAAAGCTGGACATGAGCCAGTAATGTGTGCTCACAGCCCAGAAAGCTGACCGTATGCTGGGCTGCATCAAAAGAAGCATGGCCAGCAGGTCAAGGGAGGTGATCCTGCCACTCTACTCTGGTTGGACCTCACCTGGAGTACTGTGTTCAGCTCTGGAGACCTCAGCACAAGAAAGACATGGACCTGTTGGAGAGGGTCCAGAGGAGGGACACAAAAATGCTTGGAGGGATGGAGCAACTCTGCTATGAGGACAGGCTGAGAGAGTTTGGGTTGTTCAGCCTGGAGGAGGCCCTGGGAGACCTTATTGCAGCCATTCAATACTTAAAGGGGGCCTATAAGAAAGATGGGGACCTGTTGTGACAGGACAAGGGATGCTGGTTTTGAACTACAAGAGGGGAGATTTAGACTAGATACAAGGAAGAAATCTTTTACAATGAAGGTGGTGAAACATTGGCACATGTTGTCCAGAGAGGTGGTAGATGTCCCATCCCTGAGAACATTCAAGATCAGGTTGGGCGGGGCTCTGAACAACCCGCTGTAGTTCCAGATGTCCCTGCTTATTGCAGGGGTGTTGGACTAGCTGACCTTTGAAGGTCCCTTCCAACCCAAAACATTCTATGATTCTGTGATTCAGCACATGACATTTCCTGATGACTAATGACGAAGGGAATCTCTTTGTCATTTAACCAAAGAGAATGGTATCATTTTGGCTTGTATAACTGGGCAGGTCAGTAAAAAAATGAGAACCTTGATCTCCAGAATCTTAGTTCTTTTACCTATACATTAGGTCTTGCCTGTCTTAATATAAATAAAGATATTATCTTTCTTTTCCGAAGAGACCATTTGTGAAGCTGAACATGCTATGTAATATAAGAAAGGAGAAATTAAGGACAAACTCATAAAAATAATTCTTCTGTCTGTGGTCAGTAATACCAAAGATGCTAAAAATAGATACTTTTTAGAGCATTTTAAGAAAAAAATCACTTGGGTCTGGTTATCCAGTTTGGGTTGCTACTGGATCCACTGTTGATAATGGGACATACACATCTAATTAATTTATTTAGACTTGATAGCTTAAGAGTAGGCAGAAGCACATCCGACAAACATGGATTTAGAGATGATTTGGTTGCTGCACAGGAGTCTGGACCAGCTTGTCTGTGCTAAGAGTGCACAGTAAGTATTCTTCAGGTGTTAGTGAAGTAAAGAGCGTGCAAATCGTTCAGTGCAACAACTTTCTTTCCCAATTTCTCTATGACAAGTAGCAATGTAAATTTAATTATATGGAGGCAAGCAGAAGATCGAGAGTAGCCGTTAACAAATCAGTGGAAAAATGTCGTTATGTAGTCTTAATAACTACTCATGACAAGAAGCACTAGTGCTGGTCTCCCCAGAGGGAATGACATTAATCAAAGACTGCTGGCACTCAGTCACCTTTTCAATTTAGGGATTATATTCCTTCCCATAAATACATGATTTCTAAGATGCGTAACATAATATTCTTGACAAATTCACTAATATTCTGGGGCACTTCAGGGACATAGAACTGCACACACACACACACACCCCCGGACCAGTGCCAGTCTCCCCAGAGGGAAAAATTCCTTTGCGACCCCAGACTCAGGCACCAGTGGTGTCTTCATTCTGCAAGCACAACTTCTGTTTGCTGCAAGAGCAGCAGGAAGGAGCTTACCCAAAATGGCCCAGAAGAGCCCTGGTAAGAGACTGTGCTTACTGCTGCAGAGGAAGGCAAAAAACCCCTGGGGACCAATGCCAATCTGCCCTGGGGAAGAAAAATTCCTTCCTGGCCAAAGACCCAGGGCACCAGTGGCATCTTCGTGCTGCAAGAAGAGCAGGCAGTCATCTACCCAAAATGGCTCAGAGAAGCCCTGTCAAGGAGCAGTGTCCAATGCTGTAGAGGAAGGCAAAAAACCCCTGCGGACACGTGTCATTCTTCTCCAGGGGGAAAAAAATTCCTTCCTGACCCCAGAGCTGGTGATCAGCTGTTCCCTGAGCATGTGAGCAAGACCTGCCTCCCAGACCCAGAGGGTGTTCTCCCCTATCAGGGACACCACCACTTCTCAACCCCTTCAGTCCTGTAACCTGGAACCATATCAGGGGCTTCTGAGACTTGCAAGAAGCCCCCAGACAGATTCCCTTGAAAGCAAGAATGCTTCCCATGCATGGCAGGACACCAGTGGATGCTCCAAAGCACTGGAGGAAGGTGCTGGTCCTGATACTCCTTGCAACACCTTTGCAGCACATTTGTTAGGGCCGCTGCCACTGGCTCCTCAGGGGATGAGGACAGCAAGCTCTGCAGTGCTCCTCAAGCACAGAGAATGCATTCCTATGGTCTTGGCAGGCCACCAAGCCAACTTTTGCCACTCCTATCCAGCTGAAAAGGCCTGACAGCTGTGGGCACCTCCAGATGTTTGTGGTGCTTCTCATCTACCCAGGATGAAACAGGATTTCTATCCAGCAGATGCAGCTTCATACATGGCCCTGCCAGGAGCTGGGATTACATCAGAGAACCTCCAGCAGCCTCATTCAGCCTCAGGACTTCACCCCTCAGCCCCTCCAATTAAATCCCACTGGCCCCTCCTTTCCCATGCTGTGGAGTGGCCCTTGGCCAGTTCTGTCCCAATGGTGCAACCTCGCAGGCTGGCATTTGGACACAGGAGGATGCACCTTTTATCCTGTCTGGGCACGGTGACATGCAGGGTCTCCCATGCCATAGTGGAGGGGCACGAAGGAAGGTGCTGGCCCTGAGGCGGCTCCTGTGTCCAGGGGCTGGGGACTGGTCCTGCCCTTGGTGGCCATGCACTGGGCACAGCTGGGACAGCCTGCTGGGCTCCCTCCCTGTGACCCTGTGCAGCAGGTCCCTGGTGTCACCACAGCAGTGCCAAGAGTTGGGTCACAGCCTGGCCCTGGCCAGGGGCTTCTTCTGCTGCACCACAAGCAGCCAGGTAGCTCATTAGCTGAGGGCAACATGTGCTCGTCCAAGGAGTCCCTTCTGTTCTAGAACCTAGGGAGACTTCCTTCAGCACAGAGCTTGGGCAGTCCATCTGCAAGCCATGCTCCCTCCCCAGTGCTTGTGTGAGGAGAGGACATCATCCAAGGACTTACTAGCAACCATGAGTCCCTGCAGTCATATCCTGCTCTGCTCACCCTGTTCAAAAGGCATCGTGTTTGGAGCAGGGAAGATGGGAAACAACCTCTCCTACCTTGCCAGTGTCTGTCTGCCTTGGGGGAAAATATTCCTTCCTGACCCCAGACCCAGGGCACCTGTGTGGTCTTGGTGCTGCAAGAGCAGCGAGCAGGCACTTGTCACAGTGGCCCAGAGGTCTATTCCTGTTTCTGTTACTATCGTATAATCTATAGATTTAGTAGCCACCTTAGTGTTCGCTATGTTAATTGATTTCTCTCTACAATGTGGAGTCATCTCCAAACTAGACCTGTAAAGAAGCATTCCACATGTATGTTACCTAACAAGAAGGAAATATTTGTAATTTGGTGTTCAGGCTTATGACATACAATGTCTGAATCACTCAGGAAAGGATACACTCAAGAAAAATTCTGAACAACTCAACAACTGGTAATTTGAAATGAATTATAAAGGTTATTGCATAAAGAGTAGACAGCCAAGAGAAAGTTGTCAATACAAATATATTTAATTTACTACTTCAGATAGTGAAGAAATCTAAAAATAGTGAGAAATTTGGACTGGGATTGGCGTCCTTAGCCAAAAGCTATAGTACGATTATTAATTAACATGATATTTTAATGTATGTAACAGTAATTTCTCAGTCTATGATTTTGAAGAGCAGGGTGAAGTTAATTAATGTGTAGTTTTGTTTATGATTGAGCAAACCATAAAACATTACTGCAGCCGCATTGACTCTGGCAAGGTTGTGGTGAATTTGGGGTCAGGAGTTTAAGATGGTTTCATGATAAATGCTATAGCAGTAACATGCTAAAGCTGAATTATTTTAAAGAGAATTTAAAATAAAAGGAAGTGTTCTCTTTGCCTTAAAAAATGCCTATTTCCTAGTTTTGTTTGTATGAAATTATAAAATGCATATTTTGCCCTGACGTGACCCAACCAATTTAATCGTGCTATATTTTCATGCTGGAGACATTTTTTTCTCTTAGGATCTTAAGCAGTTTATTAAACTCTTCCAAAGCCTTCTGGGATCACCGGAGCGGAGTAGAGCAGCAGGATCACCTCCCTTGACCTGCTGGCCACGCTTCTTTTGATGCAGCCCGGCATACGGTTGGCTTTCTGGGCTGCGAGCACACACTGTTGGCTCATGTCCAGCTTTTCACCCACCAGCACCCCCAAATCCTTCTCTGCAGGGCTGCTCTCAATCCACTTATCCCCCAGCACGTATTGATACCAAGGATTGTGCTAACCTAGGTGCAGGATCTTGCATTTGGCCCTGTTGAACTTCACGAGGTTCACATGGGTCCACTTCTCAAGCCCATCAAAGTCCATCTGGATGGACTTCCATCACGCAGATCAACTGCACCACTCAGCTTGGTGTCATCCACAAAGATGCTATAGGTGCACTTGATCCCACTGTCTGTGTCATTACTAAAGATACGCCTCCCAGTATGGACCTCTGAAGGACGCCACTTGTTACTGATCTCCGTTTGGAGATGCTGCTGTTGAGTGCAACTCTTTGGATTCGTCCATCCAGACAATTCCTTATCCATTACATAGTCCATTCATCAAACACAATCTCTTCCCAGTAAACTTAAGATTTCTAAAATTCTGGTCCAACTTTAGTTAAATTTGTAGGAATTTTTCCAGGCCAACTGTATTGTACTCAGAACGAGACTGCCCCTTAATTACTCACATTTTACACATATTTAAAAGCCACTCTGCATTTTTAAAATATTCATGAGGTGTGAATGCATTAAGTTTTTAAAATATCTGTTGTTAACTTTTCCTGGATGTTTAATGATAAAGAACAGTTCAGGTTTAATGGAATCAATCCTTTTGGAAAAACAACTATGATTTCAAGGGAAAACTGCTAAAACATTTTCAATCAGTTCTCAAGAAATACATTTTCTAAAGCACTGGAACCATGACTTCTGTTGTTATTCTTTTATTTGTTGCAGATGCAGTTGCTTTCTTTAGGTCTGTCTGAATGAAGATAGACCTATGCTTAAAATGAAGATAGACCTATGCTTAAAAGTATACTATATGGCTTGTGTGTATGATAGTCTTTTTCAAAGAAACATCAATTATGTCATTGGAATTACATTACAATGTAACACACAATTTGCATTTAGGAACCTGCATCAAGTGCTGCCATACTACTCGCTGCATTGTGAAAACAAGAAGTAATTCAACAATACACACAAACATTACAAAACAATTTGGAATGTGAAATGAACAACTTCATGATTAGCACTGCAGAGGGAATCTTAGCCATAAAGTTTGCAATGCAAATGACATAATAAGTAGCATGTTATATTTTTATTATTTATTTAGGAAAAAATGGTTTTCATCAATGTTTGGAAAATAATTATTTATTTTCATAAGTGTAGCATTTTGCTAGAAATTCCCTATTAGCTCTACAGATTTTATGAAAGGTTGCCAAATACTATTAGAGTCTGATGTGTTATTCTAAGACCATAAGACAACATACTATCCAAAAACTTTTCAACTATCACCCATGTTAGGTGTTGCATTATAGCGCTAGTTATAATTAATTCAAACGGGAGAGAATGCCACATAATGTCTAACCATTAATAGATAATCTTGTAATTGCATTTTTTTGAACATGTTTTTAAAAATCTGGCAACATGATCCTGCCTGAGGTGGAAAACAGTTCTGTGTGGACCACTGGGTGCTACATGGGTTCTCAGCATTGCAACTCAGGCTTGGGGAGAAAAAAGTATTTTATCTGGCTTGCCTCATTCATTGAGCTTTTTTATATTTCTATATGGAGTGCTCCAAAGATATAAATCCCTTATGCTGATTTTAATTTCACCACCATCCCAAGAAAGTTTGTATATCTTCCCTCACCAGTAAGGCAAAATCAAAGGCTTTCTCTCCATTGAGGGACATGGAATGAAATCTCCCATGAGATACCCAAGGAAGAAAACTGATTTTGTTCCTGACCTTGCCTTTGTATGAAATTATAAAATGCATATTTTGCCCTTAAGTGACCCAACCAGTTCAATAAGGCAGTCTATAACAACACAGAAACCAGAAGCTTGACTCAGCTGCCCACTTTGGCTTCTCTCAAAGACTCCTTACCATATAGGTGCAGGTTAGAAGAAGAGAGGAAGTGCAACAGAATATACAGCAATGAAACAACTGTCTTCCTTTGAACAAGATAAATCACTTCTGAAATTTTATGCAGTGTGTAAAAATGGAATGCTGAAAAGGCCAAATTATTTGCTGCATTACACGATCACCTTTTTTATCAAGTATCAGTGCAGAGGTCCAAAGCTGGCTGCAAATTAGCTTGTACGCTGGGTGCAAGTATGTGTTCCTTTCATGCCACTGGAAAGTTAACCAGCCTGACAGTGCCAGAGGTGTTACCCAAGTTTAAAGTGGTTATCAAAAGAACTCCAGACCAGACACAATGTGGACACATTCCCCACGCCCCCACCCACCCTGGAGTCCTGTTAAAATAAGATCCCCTTTGATTTTTCATGAGGGTGGAATATTATGGAAAAAAGCATAGCTGTGCTAGCTCAGCTAGCGGCTACACATCCTGCTTAGGTAAATGTGCCATGTGTAGTCTTCTGCTTTGTTTCTTGCTGGAGTTATGCTCAGCAGTGTTTTCTGTGAAAAGCTTTTCAGCTGTCCTTAGGATTTCTAACAATGGATTACAAGACTTCTCAGAGGGAAACGAAGGAGCTTATCTTTACTCTGTTTACATTGTTTCTACTATTATTTTTTCACGAAATCTTACAAGAAATGAACAACAGAATATAAACACATAACTTTATTTTTAGTGATCTTCACGCAATGTGCATCTACAGTATCATGTCTCTTAATGTCTGTTGGATATGTCATTTCCCATATAATTAATATAAAACTGAAATAAATTTTTGGTGAAAGGTTAGTTTTTATAAATATGATGTTATCAACTTCTGGACTTGTCAGCTACATCTGTAGTTGTTAGTGTGTATAGACATAAGAGGTGGTGTATGTGGATGTTCATTGATCGTTCAGGATTTTGTAAGGGATCTGGATACATCTGTTTTTACATTTGGATTGGAGTGTGAGAGAGGAAATGTGAAAAAATATTTCAGCATAGCTTTTAAACAGGAGTAGTAGGAGTTGTACCTCCTAAGTACTACGGAAGAAAACAGAGAGTTTTCATGACATACATTGTGGCCTGCATTTAGTTTGAATAATACTGTTAAAGTTGTTATGAGGGCGAGTGTTTTCCTCTACTCATCAGAATGCTAGTTTTCTTCTCTAAATACGTATTTATAGGAATTGCAATATAATTAACAGTTGCTGAATCCAATGGCCAATCTTCTGCCATCTTACATTTCGGTAAACTAGAATTATTGTTGTCTAGTCTACTAGTAGCACTCAGTGGCATGAAAAAAGGATATATTTTAAGGATAATTAGTTTTACATTAACTAATTTAATCTTACTTCATTATACCATGCAAATAAACACAATAAATAAACACAAATAAATAAATTTACACTACATGTGAGGCATTCTAAGATTTTTTTGGAACATACTCTGCCATGCGTAGTGGCACCAACCATACTGCAAATGGCCTCTGCTAAATAGATTTTTAGTGAGAAAAATAAAATCCAGGTAAACTGCTTAGATGAAAGGCCTAGTCAAAAATGTGGACTGTTTCTGTAGGTATAATACAATTTATCCAAAGTTTGCATTCTCTGCCTATGTACTTCTACAAACCATGGAGATGTTGATTCAATTACTATTTTGTCTGAGGTCCCCTTCTTTCACCATTGTTAGCAAGCATACACCATTATTATTGTAACTACATGAGATGCAAGTGTAAAATGTGGCCATCGTAATTACTATTTAGGATAAAGTGGCCCTTAATCTTAACAATTTAAATACTTAGTGTTGAACAGCATCTAACATAGCATGAGAACGCACAGACTCAGAGCTACCATAGAACTATTGTAAATCAACCATAGTTATTTTTCCTGGTACTAATTCCTAGATGCTCCAAAGAAGGATCAAGGTTCCTTTGTACAAATGTTGATGTAAAGGAAGAAAAATGCTCTCTTGCTCTCTTCTTCATTACTAAGGTAAATCAATTATGAACTGTCGGCATAGCACTGTTCTGACAAGAATCCTCACTTAAGTGTAACTCTAGACTAAGTGTTGGGGACTACTTAATGCAAATGGCAGTGTTTAAGTTATTATAGAATATTACATTACTGAATATCATGCATCTTGCATATTTCTTCCACTCCAAAGAATTCATGCTAGAAGACACAAGAACTTTGTCTTGATAGTGCATTCTAATGCTTTTAAAGTGATATAGCCTGCATTCTTCCCTTCTACTTTTGCTTGCATAGCAGTATTGGAGAAACATTTTAAAGTCATAAATCCTTTGCTTAAATTGGGCAGTGTCCAAAGACTAAATAATTTATTTTGGAATATTTTACTTCTTTTTCTACCACTCTAAAACACTACTGACATAAGGGATTTTAGTTTTGCCACTACCTTCAACACAAATGCTACTAGGTTTTAAAAGTGATGTGTAAAAATCAATAATACTCAATTACAGTTCCAGATAAGCAAAATTTAGCAGTGCTTGTATTTTTTCTTTTGCATCCTCTAAATAACCTTGGAAAAATGAGAATAAATCAATTGGGATTATACTGGAATGCAACTGGAATCACTAGATAGCAAAGCATACTGCTCGCAAGACATACATTTTTAGTAATATATGGCGTTGTAAGAAGATGAATTCTGTATCATTCCATCTCCAGGTTGAATAAATGTACTGTATGAATTCACAAGTCAAGTTAATTTTTTTATAGATCTTTTATACATATATTTATTTTTTTATATATATATAATATATATTTAACATATATTTAACTATGTAATACTTCTAAGCCCCAAAAATCTCTCTGCGGAAAATCAATAAGGCCCAGGTGTCTGGAAAAAAGTATTTATCTATGAACTGAATATATTTATTTTGAATTCTAGAAGCTTCCAGTAGCTGCTCATTCAGAAAGTATTTCTAGGATGTTCTGATGCTTGTCCTTTTCTTGGATAAGATTCTCATGGCAAAATGTTAAGTGAACGATATAGCAGTGTAAATTAAAATAACATCTAAAAGCACGTTCTATAGTGATTGAAAACTTGTATTGCTGAGAGAGTGTTAAATCATAGAAACAGATCAGTTTCTGAGGTTTTGGTTTTTTTTTTTTTTCAATCTGCAGTTTTAGCTTTAGAGCAAACCACTGAAAATACTGAAATGGTATTAGAAATGTTTTTTTAAAAAGCAGAAATCTTGCAGATTGTTTTGGTTTTGTTTTGGTTTTTTTCCTAGTTTATTCATCCAAAGAATATGATGAAAACTGTCTTACTGGTGCTGTGTATTATCAAGAAAGGCATGCAGCACTATAGAGTACTTTTGCTTTATCTTTTAGCTTTTTGTTTTAAAATGAGAATCACCCTCTCATTAAGGATGGATCTCTTCAATAGAATAACTTGCCTTTTACTTGCATGTAACCAGGACTCCAGGTAGGAATTTCTGGGACTGAAGTCAAAGGCACAGTTCCCATTGGCACTGATGAGTGGTGGACTCCACCCGAGGTGTTATGCGAGATCACATTAATACCTCAAAATCAAAGACTGAAGTGTATGCTAGTGAGAAGCACGCTTTGACAACAAAAGATACACTTGAGAATGCAGGCTTACAAGATAATACTAAAACTGAAAAAGCAGTAAGTTAAAAATGTTTAATTTTACTGGATACCGGCATATTTATATCTGGTTTATTTGCAGTGGGTTTTCACTGTATTGTATTCTGGGGATACTCTTTCATGGGCACCCCCTTGCCGTGGGGAAAGAGCTTGCGTGCCCTTGCGAAGTTGAGAGCTATGCTGGTGGTGGCATATGCCTCCGGTAGGGTCTCCCAAGCCTGACAGGTCTCAACTGAAGGGTCAGACAAAGTATGTCCACGGGCAGGATGGGCTCACTAACCTTTGGGCAACCATCCTAGGAGAAGGACAACTCTAACTCCAAACCCGGGCAGATGGAGCTCGTTTAGCCCTGTAAGGCCATCCATCTAAGAGAAGGATACTCTAACCAAACCTACGACCTGAGGACTTCGCTGTCACCGTCCAAGCTCGCTAGGCCCTGGCAGATGAACCTCAGGTGTAAAGGGTGGGGCCAGTCTCGCGCACGCTGCGCCTCACCTAAAAAATCCACCGCGCAGGCTTGAAGGGTGTACTCACGTTTGCAAAGCCCTGTAGCGACAGGCAAGGGACGAAACGGCAGGTGGAAAGATGTCACTGGAAGCCGCAGACCCAACCCTGCATGCACGCGGTTCAGGACATTGGTCGCTTGAGACTGACCCGGGAGATGACAGTCTCGTTCGGCAGCATCCTGAATGACCAAGCAGCCTTTTTCAAGGAGAGCACTGCTTGCTCCACATGCAGAGGGGCCTAGAAAAGGTGGCCTAACCAAAGCTCATCTCCCTTCCAATCCGGTTGGCTAGCCGCGGCCAACGGACATCTTCTTCTGCAGTCAACCAAAGACAAAGAGACAAAGGCACACACCTGCCTCCAAAGGTGTGTCCAGATTGACACTCGCATGCTGGAACATCAGAACCATGCTCGATACAGCAGACAGTGGGCGTCCTGAACGCCGTTCTGCTATAATTGCTCACGAACTGTCACGACTCAACATCGACATTGCTGCTCTCAGTGAAGTTCGCCTTCATGAGGAAGGCAGCCTTCAAGAACATGGTGCCGGCTACACACTGTATTGGTCAGGCAAACCCAAAACCGAAAGTCATCATTCCGGAGTTGGCTTCATGATTAAAAACTCCATCGCCTCTAAACTTGAAAATTTGCCAACAGGTCATTCCGATCGCATTATCTCCTTACGCCTCCCGCTACACAACAAGCAACATGTTGTTCTCTTCAGCATATATGCCCCAACTCTCCAAGCTGACCCTACAGAAAAAGACAAATTCTACACCGATCTGCGCCGCCTTACTCAAAAGGTTCCTGCGGATGATAAGATCATAATCCTTGGTGACTTCAACGCCCGAGTAGGTAAGAACTCTGAAGCCTGGAAAGGAGTACTAGGCAAGCATGGAGTTGGAAACTGCAATGACAACGGTCGCCTCTTGCTAGAGTTTTGTGCTGAGCAGCAGCTTACCATCACCAACACTATCTTCCAGCAGAAAGACAGCCTGAAGACAACCTGGATGCATCCTCGATCTAAACACTGGCACCTCATTGACTAGAGAAACGTTTGCGATGTCTGTCACACCCGAGTGATGCCTAGTGCAGAACGTTAAACAGACCACCGCCTTGTGCGCTGCAAACTTAACCTCCATTTTAAGCCCAAACCTAAGAGGGGTGGCATTCTGAGGAGGAGGCTCAAAATTAACAATCTTCAAACAGCTGCAGTGAGAGACAGCTTCCAGGCAAACCTTCAAACTAGGCTTGAAGACTGTCCCATAGATTCTTCTCCTGAAGCGCTTTGGCAACATATTAAAAATAGCATCCTGCAGTCCTCTGAAGAATTCTTAGGGTTCTCCTCAAAGAAGAACAAAGACTGGTTTGATGAAAACAATCCAGAGATCCAGGAATTGCTGGCAAAGAAGACATCTGCTCACCAAGCACACCTCGCTCAGCCATCTTGCCATGTAAGAAAAGCAGCCTTTCGTCTTGCATGCAGTAAACTCCAACAGAAACTTCGAGACATCCAGAACAAGTGGTGGCTCAACCTAGCAAAAAAGACTCAACTATGCGCAGATTTGGGTGACCACAGAGGATTCTATGAGGCTCTGAAAGCAGTGTACGGACCCACACACCAAGTTCAAAGCCCCCTACTCAGCGCAGATGGCCAAACGCTTCTCACAGATAAAACCTCCATCCTGAATCGATGGTCTGAACACTTTCAAACTCTCTTCAGTGCCAACCGTGTAGTCCAAGACTCAGCAATCCAGCTCATCCCAAAACAAACGGTGAAAAATGAATTGGATATAGCCCCTACTATGGGAGAGACCCTTAAGGCCATACAGCAGATGAAAACCGGCAAGGCAGCTGGGGTCGACGGAATCCCGCCTGAAATCTGGAAACATGGAGGCCAAACGCTCCATGCTAAATTTCACGAGCTAGTTGTGCGCTGTTGGGAACAAAGCGAACTACCATCAGATCTCCGTGATGCAATCATCATCACCCTGTACAAGAAAAAAGGAGTAAAGTCAGACTGCTCAAACTACCGAGGCATAACTCTGCTCTCCATTGCTGGAAAAATTCTCGCAAGAATACTATTGAACAGATTGGTACCCGCTATCGCAGAAGAACTTCTACCTGAAAGTCAGTGTGGTTTCAGAGCCAACAGAAGTACCACAGACATGGTATTCGTTCTTAGACAACTGCAAGAGAAGTGTAGGGAACAGAACAAGGGTCTCTATGTAACTTTTGTTGATCTCACCAAAGCCTTTGACACTGTGAGCAGAAAAGGTCTGTGGCAGATCTTGGAACGATTCGGATGTCCCCCCAAGTTCCTCAAAATGATTATTCTGTTACATGAGGGGCAGCGCGGCCAAGTCAGATATGGCGATGCACTCTCTGAGCCCTTCCCAATAGCCAATGGGGTGAAACAAGGCTGTGTTCTCGCACCAACTTTATTCACAGTTTTCTTCAGCATGATGCTCCAAAGGGCCACGGCAGACCTCGACGAACATGACGGCATTTATATCCGATATCGTACCGATGGGAGCCTTTTCAACCTAAGGCGACTGAAGGCCCACACCAAGACCCTGAATCACCTTGTCCGCGAGCTGCTTTTTGCTGACGATGCCGCCCTTGTTGCCCACACAGAAGCAGCTCTGCAGCGCTTAACATCCTGCTTTGCAGAGGCGGCTGAGCTTTTTGGGCTGGAAGTCAGCTTGAAGAAGACAGTAGTTCTCTACCAACCAGCACCACAAGATGATTACCATCATCCCCACATCACCATTGGCGAGTCAGAGCTTCAGCCAGTCCAGCAGTTCAGCTATCTGGGTAGCATCATCTCCTCAGATGCCACGATCGACAAAGAGATCGACAACAGAATAGCAAAGGCAAACAGAGCTTTCGGAAAACTCCATAAAAGAGTCTGGTGCAATAAACACCTGAAGAAAAGTACAAAGATCAGTGTCTACAGAGCCGTGGTACTGCCTACTCTTCTGTACGGGTCTGAATCATGGGTCATCTACCGCCACCATCTGCGACTCCTCGAACGCTTCCATTAGCGCTGCCTCCGCACAATCCTAAACATCCACTGGACTGACTACGTGACTAATGTTGCTGTCCTTGAACAGGCAGACGTCACCAGTATTGAGGCCATGTTGCTGAAAACGCAGCTGCGTTGGGCAGGGCACGTCTCCAGGATGGCGGATCACCGCCTCCCTAAGATCGTGTTCTATGGTGAACTTGCCAGCGGCTGCCGCAAGAGAAGAGCTCCAAAGAGGAGATAGAAGGACTCCCTGAAACAACACCTCAGCCTAGGCCATATTGACCACCATCAGTGGTCCACCCTGGCCTCCAATCGGGAGATTTGGAGACACACCATACATAATGCTGCTGTCTCCTTTGAGAGCACGCGTAAAATCAAGCTCGAGGAGAAAAGACAGCGCAGAAAGAACCGTGCCTCGACTATACCACCCAAGGAGACCCTCCGGTGTGCTCTTTGCAACCGGTCTTGCCTATCCCGCATTGGCCTTTTCAGCCAACAACGCGCTTGCAATAAGCGTGGGCAAAGCCCTTCCCAAATCTTCATCCGCGAAGCCAAGCCATGATGATGATGATTCTGGGGATAATTTGACAAGTTGGGGTTTTTTTATTGTTTCTTAACACTAAGAAATTTCTACCTTGTTTTTATCTCATTAAGTGATTTTTTACCATGATAAAAATTATAATCCTCATCCTGACAAGCCTGAAAAATGTAAGCAGTCTGAGTGAATTCAGCAGGATAATTCATGTGGAAGAAAAGCCATCCATATGCTTGAGAGTGTTCAGGTCTTAAATTTTTTGCATGATTTCTTCTCAATAGTGAGAATGCATATAACTTTACAATTGGCTCACACTCAGGGTACATGGTAGAGAAATGCATGTCCTCCAGATCTCAAAAACTGATATACTGGGAGAGGAAATTATACCTGATGACTATATAGTCCTAGAGAAAAATAATTTTACATGAATAAATATAGTTCATTTTAAAATTCTTAGAGAAGTGAACATATTTTTTTTTATATAATTTCCCTGGAGGTTAACCTTCACGCATCATTTATTTTTCCGATGTAATACTGTGCAGAGGTAAAAAGAAGTTGATTGGCAGCACCTTATCTTGACCATTGCTTTTTTTCCTGGATTGCTGAGTTTACACTTAGCTGTGTGCTTCTACTACTTACTGTTTTGGAACATTTTTGATTGTATGTGTATTCGCATTAGGCCTTTACAACCACATCTTTTGCGTCCTTACATCTAAATATAAAATTACTCTAATAAATTAATTTTCATACACTCCAATGCTTGATAGCATTTCAACTTTCAGCAGTTTTTCCGTTGTCTTTAAAAGAGTTTTAAATTAGGATATTAATGACTTTTTTTCAGATCAATCTACTTCAGTATTAACTTACTCAGTTCCATCTTCCGTGATTTTTTTTAACCATAGAAGTTCAGCTGGAACTATTGATTACATACTTTTCCTAAATTAAACTTATAGGTCTATCCATTTGTGGTAGAACTGAGAAGCAACATACTAACACCAGTATCACCCCCATAAAGAAAATGAAGCTTTTTCTTGATGGTCCCTAATTTTTCAGTAGTATAGAATACATAGATTGACATAGTACTAAAGACAAGAGTGACCTTTAGCCTATATTGCCAATCACATGGCCACTGGAAATCCTTTAGGAAAATATTAGATAAGCATCTACTTGAATTAATGTAGGTATAGTCTAGAAACAGGGAGTTGGAAATTATGATCTCTAAGGGCCTCTTAGAGTATTATTTTTTAATTTAACTGTATCTAATTGTCAGATGCCTACAATACATGTATTGATATTTTATAATTGATGCCTTCAAGATTTAATTAGTTTATCATTTCAAGAAATTACATGACTATAGGTCACAATAATAAGGAACAACATTAACAGAAGTGAAAAAGCAGTGTTAGACAAAGTTGGATAAAATGCGGGTATATTTTTCTAAAAAGGCTATAAAGCTGAAGAGGGGGCGAGATGATTCCTTCGAATAGTAGTACTGTTCAGATGGAGAATAAAAGAATGTTCAGTTCTTTTATCCTTTGAATGTTAAAAATACACTGGGGAAGCACACTATTCAACTTTGGCAATATTGTGTGTGGACACAAAAAATATTTTGGCTTGCTGTAATTGCTGTTTGGGGTTATTTTGGTTTTGTTTTTATTTTGTTTTGTTTTTTGTCACAAGGATTTGAATGACTGAGAAAGTAGTCTACTAAGAGTTGCTATAAAAATTTTTACAGTGTGCTGTCTGAGAATAGACAGCATATTAACTGAATAACAATAAGAAAAGACTTCATAATTTCTACAAATTCTTATTGTTCCACTTATGTTAGCTTTGCCAGAGAAAAAATAAGAGGCACATAACTAAATAATTGAGAATTCACTGTATGGAAATAGAGTTTGTGTATTTGAGCATATGAAAGTTTATACAATGTCAATAATAATAGCAGAAATAAAGCTATCAGTATAAATGTAGAATATACACTTATTAATATACTATGTAGCATATACTACAAGCAGTGCTACAGCCTATGGCTTGATAGGAATGCTTGATAAATTTTATATAGATTGCGAATTATATCTCTGCAAGGCTGTGGTCCATGAAAAGACTGCAATAGAAATAGCAGTAGAGAAATTACAGTGGGAAGATAACTCAGCACATTTAAATCACTATTGCTGAAAAATATAGCATTATTGACAGATAATTATAAATGTTACTAAAAGTACAACTGGAAGGGAAATTCTGAAATTATTTCTGGAGGATTTATGTTAGGAATAAACAGCTGTCAAGTGGATCAGATCATAAAACTTGGGGGATGTCACACCCCAAGACAGAACACAAATGTATACTGGAAAGATTAGAAAACATTAAAATACAAGGATGTTATCTCTGACACCTTTCCAAGGCGTGGGGTGATCCTTTGAAGTCATTCCACTCTTTGACATCTATATTGATCTATAGACATGTCCTGATAGAATCCAAGCCTTTTTCTTCATTACCTTTCTCGTGGAGTCTGGTGGGTTTGTTTAGGCATAAGGATAGTTCATTATGTTTAATTCAGGAGTATACAGTATTCAGTCTAGCTTGTGTGGTTGCTCATATAGTTCCTTGTTTAGATTTTGTGAACTTCAGCAATGCCTTGGTAACCCAAACCCTTACACTTCTTTTTTTCTTTTCGGCATTTCTGATTCTGGGGAAGTAAGTAGAATGGTAGAATCCACACATTTCATACTGTCAGAGCTTTTGTTAACTACAATAAGCATAGACAAGCCACACTTTTCTCACAACAAATGTATGTTGATCAAGACCCCTTAAAGCATTTCCTTCCTCTGGCTCTCTCTCTCTTCTCACAGCACAAAATATTTTCTACAATTTCTTTGTCCCAACACTTATTTTCATTATTCCTCAACAACTTCAAAAATCTTAAAGAGCCACATCCTGCAGGACAGCTTCTATGTTTAACTGTCCATGGACATTCATGCTCTTGTTTGCAACTTAAGGTATGTAGTGGAACTCGGATTAAATGCCTTTAAGGAGCATAGATTCTAACTGAAACTACACTGTGAAGTATTCTTTTGCCACATGGAAAAAAAAATATATGGAGTTATGGCCAATTTGAATGAAAAAAATTTAACTTCATGCAGTGTTTTGAAAAGAGTGAATTTTTTTGAGTTGGATGCACGGAGATAAATCTTCAGTGGTATGTTGGCTTCCTGTACCAAACTTAGTATGAAGGAATTTCTAATTTTCTGAAGATAAATGTCTTGTCATTCACTTTTTCCTCTTATAATGCAACTTCAGTTTTTAAAAACAAAGGATAACTACAAACCCAAGCTTGATCTCTGTTTTAAATGTTATGTGTAGCAATCTAATTTTTTAAATTAAATTTAATTTAAATGATCTAATGATAACCCTTCCTCAACAACACTGCACCTTGTAAGACCAAACCACATAGCAGTTGAAATGCCAGATGAACTTCAAGACAGACAAATGTCAAGTGACAGACATGAGGAAAAAAACATCCTAGCTTCACGTATAAAATGGTGGGCTGATCCTACCTATGCAGTAGCTGGACCTTAGTTTATGAAACATCTCTGCAAAACTTCAGGTCTATATAGGCCATAAAAGAAAATTGGATGTTCATCATCATGGCTTGGCTTCGCGGACGAAGATTTGGGAAGGGCTTTGCCCACGCTTATTGCAAGCGCGTTGATGGCTGAAAAGGCCAATGCGGGATAGGCAAGACCGGTTGCAAAGAGCACACCGGAGGGTCTCCTTGGGTGGTATAGTCGAGGCACCGTTCTTTCTGCGCTGTCTTTTCTCCTCGAGCTTGATTCTACGCGTGCTCTCAAAGGAGACAGCAGCGTTATGTATGGTGTGTCTCCAAATCTCCCGATTGGAGGCCAGGGTGGACCACTGATGGTGGTCAATATGGCCTAGGCTGAGGTGTTGTTTCAGGGAGTCCTTATATCTCCTCTTTGGAGCTCTTCTCTTGCGGCAGCCGCTGGCAAGTTCACCATAGAACACGATCTTAGGGAGGCGGTGATCCGCCATCCTGGAGACGTGCCCTGCCCAACGCAGCTGCGTTTTCAGCAACATGGCCTCAATACTGGTGACGTCTGCCTGTTCAAGGACAGCAACGTTAGTCACGTAGTCAGTCCAGTGGATGTTTAGGATTGTGCGGAGGCAGCGCTGATGGAAGCGTTCGAGGAGTCGCAGATGGTGGCGGTAGATGACCCATGATTCAGACCCGTACAGAAGAGTAGGCAGTACCACGGCTCTGTAGACACTGATCTTTGTACTTTTCTTCAGGTGTTTATTGCACCAGACTCTTTTATGGAGTTTTCCGAAAGCTCTGTTTGCCTTTGCTATTCTGTTGTCTATCTCTTTGTCGATCGTGGCATCTGAGGAGATGATGCTACCCAGATAGCTGAACTGCTGGACTGGCTGAAGCTCTGACTCGCCAATGGTGATGTGGGGATGATGGTAATCATCTTGTGGTGCTGGTTGGTAGAGAACTACTGTCTTCTTTAAGCTGACTTCCAGCCCAAAAAGCTCAGCCGCCTCTGCAAAGCAGGATGTTAAGCGCTGCAGAGCTGCTTCTGTGTGGGCAACAAGGGCGGCATCGTCAGCAAAAAGCAGCTCGCGGACAAGGTGATTCAGGGTCTTGGTGTGGACCTTCAGTCGCCTTAGGTTGAAAAGGCTCCCATTGGTACGATATCGGATATAAATGCCGTCTTGTTCGTCGAGGTCTGCCGTGGCCCTTTGGAGCATCATGCTGAAGAAAACTGTGAATAAAGTTGGTGCGAGAACGCAACCTTGTTTCACACCATTGGCTATTGGGAAGGGCTCAGAGAGTGCATCGCCATATCTGACTTGGCCGCGCTGCCCCTCATGTAACAGGATTATCATTTTGAGGAACTTGGGGGGACATCCTAACCGTTCCAAGATCTGCCACAGACCTTTTCTGCTCACAGTGTCAAAGGCTTTGGTGAGATCAACGAAAGTTACATAGAGACCCTTGTTCTGTTCCCTACACTTCTCTTGCAGTTGTCTGAGAACGAATACCATGTCTGTGGTACTTCTGTTGGCTCTGAAACCACACTGACTTTCAGGTAGAAGTTCTTCTGCGATAGCGGGTACCAATCTGTTCAACAGTATCCTTGTGAGGATTTTTCCAGCAATGGAGAGCAGAGTTATGCCTCGGTAAATGGGTAGATCCCATAGTAGGGGCTATATCCAATTCATTTTTCACCGTTTGTTTTGGGATGAGCTGGATTGCTGAGTCTTGGACTACACGGTTGGCACTGAAGAGAGTTTGAAAGTGTTCAGACCATCGATTCAGGATGGAGGTTTTATCTGTGAGAAGCGTTTGGCCATCTGCGCTGAGTAGGGGGCTTTGAACTTGGTGTGTGGGTCCGTACACTGCTTTCAGAGCCTCATAGAATCCTCTGTGGTCACCCAAATCTGCGCATAGTTGAGTCTTTTTTGCTAGGTTGAGCCACCACTTGTTCTGGATGTCTCGAAGTTTCTGTTGGAGTTTACTGCATGCAAGACGAAAGGCTGCTTTTCTTACATGGCAAGATGGCTGAGCGAGGTGTGCTTGGTGAGCAGATGTCTTCTTTGCCAGCAATTCCTGGATCTCTGGATTGTTTTCATCAAACCAGTCTTTGTTCTTCTTTGTGGAGAACCCTAAGAATTCTTCGGAGGACTGCAGGATGCTATTTTTAATATGTTGCCAAAGCGCTTCAGGAGAAGAATCTATGGGACAGTCTTCAAGCCTAGTTTGAAGGTTTGCCTGGAAGCTGTCTCTCACTGTAGCTGTTTGAAGATTGTTAACTTGGAGCCTCCTCCTCAGAATGCCGCCCCTCTTAGGTTTGGGCTTAAAATGGAGGTTAAGTTTGCAGCGCACAAGGCGGTGGTCTGTTTGACATTCTGCACTAGGCATCACTCGGGTGTGACAGACATCGCGAACATTTCTCTGGCGCACTAAGATATAGTCAATGAGGTGCCAGTGTTTAGATCGAGGATGCATCCAGGTTGTCTTCAGGCTGTCTTTCTGCTGGAAGATAGTGTTGGTGATGGTAAGCTGCTGCTCAGCACAAAACTCTAGCAAGAGGCGACCGTTGTCATTGCAGTTTCCAACTCCATGCTTGCCTAGTACTCCTTTCCAGGCTTCAGAGTTCTTACCTACTCGGGCGTTGAAGTCACCAAGGATTATGATCTTATCATCCGCAGGAACCTTTTGAGTAAGGCGGCGCAGATCGGTGTAGAATTTGTCTTTTTCTGTAGGGTCAGCTTGGAGAGTTGGGGCATATATGCTGAAGAGAACAACATGTTGCTTGTTGTGTAGCGGGAGGCGTAAGGAGATAATGCGATCGGAATGACCTGTTGGCAAATTTTCAAGTTTAGAGGCGATGGAGTTTTTAATCATGAAGCCAACTCCGGAGTGATGACTTTCGGTTTTGGGTTTGCCTGACCAATACAGTGTGTAGCCGGCACCATGTTCTTGAAGGCTGCCTTCCTCATGAAGGCGAACTTCACTGAGAGCAGCAATGTCGATGTTGAGTCGTGACAGTTCGTGAGCAATTATAGCAGAACGGCGTTCAGGACGCCCACTGTCTGCTGTATCGAGCATGGTTCTGATGTTCCAACATGCGAGTGTCAATCTGGACACACCTTTGGAGGCAGGTGTATGCCTTTGTCTCTTTGTCTTTGGTTGACCGCAGAAGAAGATGTCCGTTGGCCGTGGCTAGCCAACCGGATTGGAAGGGGAGATGAGCTTTGGTTAGGCCACCTTTTCTAGGCCCCTCTGCATGTGGAGCAAGCAGTGCTCTCCTTGAAAAAGGCTGCTTGGTCATTCAGGATGCTGCCGAACGAGACTGTCATCTCCCGGGTCAGTCTCAAGCGACCAATGTCCTGAACCGCCTGCATGCAGGGTTGGGTCTGCGGCTTTCAGTGACATCTTTCCACCTGCCGTTTCGTCCCTTGCCTGTCGCTACAGGGCTTTGCAAACGCGAGTACACCCTTCAAGCCTGCGCGGTGGATTTTTTAGGTGAGGCGCAGCATGCGCGAGACTGGCCCCACCCTTTACACCTGAGGTTCATCTGCCAGGGCCTAGCGAGCTTGGACGGTGACAGCGAAGTCCTCAGGTCGTAGGTTTGGTTAGAGTATCCTTCTCTTAGATGGATGGCCTTACAGGGCTAAACGAGCTCCATCTGCCCGGGTTTGGAGTTAGAGTTGTCCTTCTCCTAGGATGGTTGCCCAAAGGCTAGTGAGCCCATCCTGCCCGTGGACACACTTTGTCTGACCCTTCAGTTGAGACCTGTCAGGCTTGGGAGACCCTACCGGAGGCATATGCCACCACCAGCATAGCTCTCAACTTCGCAAGGGCACGCAAGCTCTTTCCCCACGGCAAGGGGGTGCCCATGAAAGAGATTGGATGTTAGGAATTACATTAAAAGCAATATGAAATAAAACAGGGAAATCATTCTAATCCTCTGATCTCAGAAAAGATGCATTGGTACTAGAAAAGATTCAGAGAAGTGTTGACCCAAAAATGAGTGCTAGCTTTGTGGAGTTACCACCTACCATCCATCTCTGCACAGACATGCAATAAAACAAATATCTTGACTCTGAGTGTGGATTGACTCATTGCACACTGGATGAAAGACCCTACTTTTGGGACAACAGAAGGGTAACAAGAAATACCAAAGCACAGAACAGCTTATTTACAAGGAACAACGGAATAAGGTAGGATTTTTCAGTCTTAAAAAAAAAAAAAAAACCCAAGGCAGTTTAGTAAGAGTTATGGCAGAGGTTGCAAAATCACTGGCAGCATAAATTCAGCAGGACTTCTAACAAAAGTCAAGGCTAGGAGGAGCCAAGTTCAAAACAAGCAAAATTATTCAGACAGCAGCTAAGTTTTCTGTGAATCTCCTCACTGTAGGATGTTGTCAATACAGAAACTTGACATTACTTTAAATGGAGCCTGGACTAATATTGTAAAGGAAATCTATCGAGAGTTACTAAACAGAAAAAACAAAGGAATTCTCTGACCTGAAAGTAACCAGTGACAAAGAAAGTACGTGGAGGCAGTCTTATATGTGATTGCTATGTTCTTACTAATCCCCGGGGCACTGATGGTTCAGGTCCTTTGAACAAATAACGTAGCTGTGGAACGCTGGTTGCAGTTGTTCTCATGTATAGGCCAAGGGCCCATTTCCAAAGATGCTGAAGGCTTCCAGTCTTGCTGGTACCAGTGAAAATCCCTCAGTACATCTTTAAGTGAGTCTGGTTTCATCTTTTTGTTAGTATTTCTTTAGATGGGATTGCTATGAATACACAGCAACTGCAATGTATCTCAGCAAAGTAACTGATGATTCCTAGCAGAATGGGTGAGTTTTGTAAAAGAGAATTTCTTTTTCAGATGAAAATGGGAAGCATATGATGATACCTATAGGCAGTATATATCGTTGTCTTTAGAAAGAGGAGGGAAAATTAAGAAATATAAGAGCTAGTCAATTTAGCAATTCACTAAGTGCTTCAAGACAGTTATATCCCTATGGCTCATTTGCTCACATAGAAATATAAATCAGGACATATTTAAATTTTGCAATCTTTAGACACAGAATATAACTAAGAATATTTTTGATTGACAAAAAATTCTCTCTTCAATTTAATATCTAAATTGCTGAGACCATCCCTGCCCCCGAAAAATATATATTTTTACAGAATATCTAATAATTTATGTATAGCAACCAATTTGTTAAAAAAGCTTTCATTGTATTTCTCTCTCTACCCTTCTCACATAATCCAATGTTTTATATAGCAGCTGTCAGCACTTGTAGATTACAAATGCAAGGATTTTCACAGAAAAGCCTTGATCTAGTCATAGTAATCATCATCCCCTGAGCTTAGCATTTTACTGATTATATTGTTAGTTTTCGTGAATAAAGAAGACAAATTCTGTGGAAATAGCCATGTTTTCAGCACATCATTAGCAAGTTTCAGGAGAAAATTATATAATAGCAGTAACACAAAGCACATAAGGAGCCCTTAAAAACAGACTTTTATTGAATTAGTGAAAAGGCAATGCTGTTAAGGAAGTCAAGCAATTAGTACCTCATCCCTTATGTTTCACCTGACGGTATAAATGGTTTCTATTTCTGGATGGAGCAGGAAATCTTATTTTGCCCTCCAAATCCATGTGAATCCAATTTCCAGAAATTTAATACTCATATCCTAAAAAGATACATAGGGCTCTTTTAGGGTTAATCCTCAAATACAATAAAAGTTCAAAGCTTTCTAATTCATAACTAGTCTAAGAAACTCTTAAGAAATCAATAGCATAGATAGAAACAGAAATAAAGCCAAGATAATTGCCTTTTGGATGTGAGTTAACAAGTTGGCAGCAAAGTTATTTTTTAGGGCCAGGTTTTCCCTTGATTTCTTGTCTGTGAAATATAGTTCACTGATCTCAACTTTCAGAGAAAACATAAAATGCAGTGATCAGTCTAGTGCAATATTTCAATCTGGAAAACCAAACAAAGGCAATACAATCAGAATATGAATTTTACTACTGTAAAACTAGTTATTTCCTACAAGAAAGCAAGAGTTAGGTGATGATGGATATAACTTGCTTCTCTTTAACATTTTATTGAGAAATATGCATTCCCGTCCATTTTGATAAGAGACAATATAATAGGATATAAATCTTCGGGGAATTCTCTCATTTCTACTATACAAGAACCTCTTGGTCTAGGTAGCACAGCTGTAATTCTGCCATGTAGCTCTGTAGCTCATCAGTTCCTCAATTTCAGGAAAAAATTTTAGTGTCAGTGGGCAGAATGCTATTGACTGCGTGGACCAAGCCAAAAAGGGGAAAATGGAAAATTGTAGAATCTGTTCTGCTTCTTTAGTCGAGTGACAGACTCAAGCACCTTCATAATTTTTCATTAATCCAACAACCAGTTTATACAAAGGGCAAAATGGAAATGTACTCACACTCCATATAGCAAGGCTGGAAAATTACTCCTGGAATGTAAATAAGGATCACAAATGGCATAGCTGTTGGCACGTAATGGTAAAGGACAAAAGGAACCCTTGTGATTTTGACTAGTCAAAATTAGGGTATAGACAGAATTAATGGCAGATACAGAGTCTAAAAGATTCCTCATGAAAGGTGGCACACAGGAGGCTTTTGTGTTGAAATGGAGAGAGCCCTTGATGTGTGCAAGATATCTGGATTACAGAGATTATAGAATATGTGATTTCCTAATAAGTAACAGGATAGTCTTGATCATGTTTGTGACATTGAAAGAAAAATTGGCTTTGGGAAGGAGCTGCAGTGACTCAGCAGGCTAGTTAATGAGTGCCCTCATCTGAGTACAGCTCTGCTCCCCCACACACTTTCCATTTAAATGATCTCCTGCTATATTTGGTGACCTTTGACCATACTCAACACAATAGCACACAAATTAACTTGGTGCTATTACGAAACATTTGGTCTCATCTCTTAGACTGAGAGAGTTTCATGGGAAGCAGACAGAATACAGACCGTGGTGTGCTTTCCTTTGGAAAACACTGAAGGCCATCATCTGACATGTGAAAGAGCAACAGCTCTAACAGATGAGAGGGAGGCGGAAGTGTTACAGATAAAAAAAAAAGTTTATTCTGCATTTTTACCAGCTGCTTCTAATAAACCTTCCATTTCTTAATTTGTTGTTCACATAACCTATTCTGGAAATGTTTAGGGGGCAGAGTGGGTGAGTCAGTCACTGAGGAACAGCAGTTAGAACAATGTTTGGAAAATGTAAATCTTGTATTGTGGAAGAGTCGCCCTGTTGATACTCTTTGTGCATTAGGAACCAGTGCTTTGTGACTAATTCACTATTGATTTTCTAAGGTAGAATCCAAACAATTCATAAACTAGAGAACAGGACTTGAGGGCAAGGTATGGGGGGTAAGAAGGGTAAAGATACAGATTCAAGCAAAGGATTATTCATTTCTCCTCTTCAACGGAAAGGATTAGGAGGAACTACAAATACTGGTGAAGTCAGATCGTGAATCATTTAGCAGCTGGCATAAAAAACAAGAACAATTTATAATGCAGTTTGTGATATATTAGCAAATGCAGCATTTTAAAACCCCTAGAACTTGACTAATTGCTGTTATGAAAGGAAGTGGAAATATTGTAGAATAGGTTGAAACACATAAATAGTTTATTTGTACTCCCAGACTGTTACATTAAGAGAGGAAAATAAACACAAAGATGCAGTGCCTGAAAAATACTGGAAATGTTTACATCATAGTGCTATCTCTTCTGTTTTTTTATAATTCTATTTGAAGAGTTATGGAGACATTTCTAAAATATACTGAAAAGAGAAAATAGGGTAAAGAGAATATAAGGAAGTTTATACTACTGAAAAAAAAGTTAAAAAACCTTCTTTATATTAATAAAAGAAAGGCCCATTTTTAAAAGTCTGTATCAGTTTTAAATTAAATTAATTACACTTGGAATCATAGAATTAAAATACAGAAGTATCTTTATAATAAAACCAATGCAGTCATTTCTAAATATTCTAACACAAAGCTCTAGTTTTATTTTCAACAGTTACTGGGAAGCTTAGCTTTGGAAGTACTTATGGGGCAGAAAACCTTTTCAAGTACCTCTTTAAAAGTTTTGTAGAAATCTTTCTATCCATTTTTCTTTTCCCTAAACTTCAAGCTTTGACTATCACTTTTACATAAAAGAAAGAATACATAACTTCTGGTCAACTTCTTAGATAAGTGACAAAGTGATTACCATTGGTTGAAGCAGGTCTACGATTAAATGCTTAAAATAAACAAAATCCTCTCTGTACGTGAAGCAGCCTTAGATCAACAATCAGGTCACTTACCACTATCTCAGTCTTGAGAGTTCTAGCATTTTGCCAAAGTGCCTGAATTTCTGTACCTCATCACGTGGTTCTCATGCATGCAGCCTTTCCAGTCCTTTAACTTGACATGACTCAGAATGTTTTCATACAGTTTAACAGGCTAATTCCCCAGCTGTACTGAAATAGACTTTGATGCAGTTGGGTCATGGCACCAGAGAAGATCTACTTGTCCTCTTTCTGCTTCTTTTGTGCAACTCTGATTTCCACCAGTTTTTAAAAGCTCATTGTTGTCCATTAGTCTGGAAGGGATCAGACTGAGCACAGCACTTTTTCACATCTCTCCCTCATGTCAGTGTACTCCCCCCAGATTATAGGGAGTCTAATCTTAAGAAAAATTGAGAACAGCAAACTACTGAGAAGTAGACTCAACCAACAACTTTGAGATTATGGAGAGAATGCATTATAACATTTGTATGTGGGTCAGATAACAGAAACAGCCAAAGCCTGGTTTTACATTTTCATTTGAAGTCAAGACATTCTGCCAGCTGCTTCATTTTGTATGATGTATGAGCATTCTTATGGGATTCTCATACTGGGCGTGCTTTTTGCCACCATCATTAGCAATGATAGCACTACACCAGCAATCACACGAGTTTCTACTTCTTTGCTGTGTGCCAGTAATGCACAGCAGAAGGCAAGTCCCACCTTTCTCTCATATGGTGTTAACAAGTCTAGGTTCCTTGCTGTGCCCTCTATATTCAGAAGAAAACTATAAAAGGCTCCCTGCGGTCCTGAAATTTTGGAACCTGCAAGTGTACCTCAACCCCAACCTTTAACGCGTACTGCTAAGTCCAGCCAGGTAAGACTTCACAAACAGTGTGTGGTGCCAAACTGCATGAACTTTAAAACAAATGAAAAGTACCCAGTGTTGTTTGTTTTCTCTGTTTGTAGGCACACATTTGCAGCTGCTAGGAACAGATTCCGTCCATTGCCACTCCACGTTGGTTAAGTGTTGGCTCATGACTGTCTAATTTACTATGTTGCAGTAATTTTTGTATCACACACTGGCAACTCTTAGTCTAGGGCAAAAAACTACAGCTAAAGGTTAGACAAACAAAATTTGGATGATCCATAAGAAAGAATTAATTTACTGCAGCAGCTTATATTACTGCCTATTTAGCTCTATTTTTAGGTGTTGAGATCTTCTTAGGTACATGGATTAAGTTCCAGGATCCTGACTGGCAGAAATTTGAAAGGACTGTGGTCAAGATACCACAATGACAGCAATCATTCTAAATGAGCTTGACTGGCTCAAGTCATATGACAGTGGAAAAAAGACCAGTACTTAGAACTGAATATGAGTTTAAAACATTGGATGGAAGGAGGAATCATATTTCTTCCATATGTAGAAAAGAACAAAGATCTTAATAAACTGGAAGAGATTTTAAGTTTTTAAGGGAGGTCTGAACTGTAATACTTAAAAGTCAGAAGGTATGCCTGTGGGGATTTTTAGTGCAAGTTCTTAATTTACTAGTATCTCGTAATTAATATTTTAACATGGCATAAAGGATTAAGTTCATTAGAAAAAACACTGCATAAATGAAATTGTGTAGGCTTCTGGAAATCTGTTGAATTCTTCTGTTGAAGTCTCTGTGCAAAATAATTAATTTTAAAATGAAAGTTGAAATTTTACAGGGAATGAAATGTCAACTTTATGATAATGTACTTTATAAAAATGAAAAGCTTTGGAAAGTTAAGGGGCATTGGTATCTGGCAAGCTCTGTTATTTTGCTGTGTGTGCAGGAATTTTCAAAGGATTCCATAACTGCAATAATGCTTAGTCTAGGATTAAACACTGGAAGTTTTTTGTCCTTCACTTGGAACAGCATTCATGCATGTACATTGCAAGATACATCACATTATAAAGTTGAGGCCACAACATTCCTTTCCTATTTTATATACTTGACATACGGCATGGTATGTCTGTGTTGTTCTTAACGATTAAGAGTAGAAACACATTTTACATGTAGCAATTATCCACTTTCTTCATCACTGCAGCCGGACTGTAATTATAATCACACCAAGCAGATGCACTTTTTGTTTAAAATTCTGAGATGTGTAAGACATCTTTCCTTTTTGCCTTATGTTCTTCACCTAAATCCTAGAATTGCAGATTAAGCGATCTGTTGGGTTGAAGTAAAGGCCAATGAATTGTGGGTTTTTTTTTTTTTTTTTAAGGACAGGAAACATAACTGAACTGGAAAAATACCTTTCAGCTTTTACATAAAAAAAAAAATAAGTCTCCACTTGTTAGGTTACAACAGTCAGTTTAGAAAGGTTGGGAAAGGCAATTGTTGGTATTTTTTAGTGAGAATGTGTCTATTTCTGATCAAAGTTGATAGAAAATTTGAAGACAGATTCTACAGAACAAATCCGGAAAACAAGGTAGTGCAAGACTTACTTTTTTATTTTTGTCTCTGCTTAGTTGCTTGTAAGAGTGGAATGTTTTAAATATCTGACAGGATCCTGCAATACTAATTGAAACTAAGTATAAGCACACTCCTCTTCGATGAAACAGTCTTTTACAGAGGGGAAACTTTTAATGCAAAACAGCACAAATGTCTCTGCATTGTCCCAAGACTGCATCCCATAGGATGCTAGTGAAGACCAGGTGAATTCCTGAAAGAAAGTTAGATGTTCTGAAGGTGAATCCACACTCCACATGTTAAGTGAGAAGTTACACAGTTCTGCTGATGAATGACCGTGCCATTACTGAGATCTGCCTTATATACCAGCACACCACAAAGTACTTAGCATGAATACAGGACAATAATCAATGGGCTTAAGTTACAAGATCACAGCAAGACATCAACAAAATCTTTCTCAATGGGAGCAACAGCACAGATTGCCTGTGGTGGTTTTTTGGCAAGTAATTAAATGTCTACTGAAACTAGGAAATGTACAGTTGGGGAAGAGAAGCCTGACATCTTAAAGTCTCTTGCAGCTATACTGTTTTTAATTCTTTGCACTGCAAGCATTTCTAGAAGGTTTTGGAAAGATGTAAACTTTCACTAAAATTTATTTGGGCAAGCAATACCTGATATGTCTGAAGCTCTGACACTTACCCTTGGCATCCTCTCTCCTCCCTATTTGTACTGACTGTAAAACAAGCTGTTAATAAACTTTTAAAGCTATCTTTTTCAAATGAAAAAAAAAAAATCTTTTTACTTAAAACCTTAATGCTCATTGTGGCCTGAATATGAATTTCTCCTTGTCAGAGAACAAGAAATGGGCCTAAAAGTTTTATATTGCACAAGTATTGGCACTAAGTCTATTATATAGCATGTATTCATCTATTTTTTAACATTTACATGGTAGTTCTCGCAGCCATCAAGGGAGACTGGGGTTCTGATCTCCCCGTTTCCTGCACGGATACGCAGGGAATGCAGGAGGCCTGAGTAAAGCTCGCAGTGTGTCACCTCACCCACCTGTAACGACAGTGCCAAACGAGCGGTGTTACCCCCATCACATGCGGGGACTTCGAGGCGGGGAACAGCATTTTTGAGAAACTACCAACGTGAGCAGTGCGACGTCGGAGGATACTGGCATTCTGGGGGCTGGTGCCCAGCAGAGGATTAAGGAGAGCTCAATTTCCAGGCGCGCCGCGCCCGGGCACAGGGCAATCTCTGGACACCAGCCCTTCCCAATTTAAGCAGCTACCTTTGCCGTAACTAAAGAAAGCGGCAGAGTGCATCAGCTCACCCAGGCTTAAAGCGAGGGAGGAGAGAAGCAGAGGCGGAGGGGCTCACCGCGCGTCGCGCACAGCCCGCCGCCGCCTCCTTTGAACCGGATCTCTAAGTTTTGAGGGGAAGCAGCGGGACTGTCGCGACCAGGGAACGGCAGTCAGACGCCTCCCGGTGCCCAAAGCACACCGAAGCGCCATCCCCCAACCGGACCTCTTCGGGCGCTGCCGCCTGCCCCCGCCCGACCCAAAGTTACTCCACCCACCCTTCCGCTCCGAGGAGGTACCGAGCAAGAATGGGACGCACAGCCCGCGCCGCGGCTCGGCCCCGCCCCCTCGCGCTGCTACTGCTCTCATTGGCTATCTCCTCTGCCCACCAGCGAGCCCCGCCCCCTCAGAGGCCTGGCGTTCACTTCTCGCCTCCCGAGTGGCTGGCGAGCCCTGTCAATCTCTCCCGCGAATTGCGAGCGGCGCCGGTCGCCCTTGGCCGAACGCTGCCCCTCTCTTAGAGGCTCCGCCTACGCACGGGCCCCCTCCGCATCCGGCAGAGGCGCGGCCCGCTCGCCCCGGGCGCCTGCCGCGGTGGGAAGGGGCGGGCCCTCCCTGCGGCCGCTTCCCCTCTGGTTCGGAACACCTCTCGCACTGCGCCCTCTCCGGCTGGCCCCATCTCGGAGCTTTTGCTGCAGGGCAGGGCAGGGCAGGGCAGGGCAGGGAGCGGTGCCCAGAGGTGAAGGGTTTGCCGCCGACTCTGCCAGCCGAACACCGAGCACCGAGCCCACCCAGCCTCTTCCCCGTCGCACGGCACAGCCGGCTCCCTTCAGCACCCCCGAAGCGGCTCCTGCTGCTCCGCGGAGACGGGAGGTAGCTGGCCCCGGCTGCCTTTCGGAGCGGGCTCGATCGTGGTGGCCGCAGCATCCCCTTCGGCCAAGGCCTTTAACCGGCTTGTACCCCCTTTCTCCGGGGGGCGGGGTGGCGGGGGCAGAGCGCGGTGGCAGTTGCAGGTGGCGGGGCTCGCGGCACTGGTCCGCGGGCGGGGTCGCTTGGGGTTCTGGGATACACCGTGTGCCCCGGAGCCGCGGCGGATCCGCGCTGCCCCCCTTCCTCTAGGTGGGAGACGGGAGGGCGCCGGGGGGCTGCGCGCCCCTCGGCGGAGTGAGCCGGGGCGGAGGTAACGCCTCGAAGCGCGGGCTGTGGCGGTGCCGGCAGCGCGCAGCGAGGGGACGCGACCCACGGCTGGCGGCGGAAGGGCCCCTCGCTTTCCTGCGGTTTCGCTCCGGGGTGGCAAAAGCTGTCGCCGTGAGACCTCCGACTGCCCTATCCTGAAGCAGTATTGCTCGCGGCTTGTTTGGTTTCCTGACTAATCGCCGATTTCGGTGCTGCTGACGGTGGTTAGTTCCACCGAGCATTGAGCTGTGATTATAACAACAAGTGAGTAAAGTCGTTTTCCTGTTTTTTGGAAGCCGGTTGCTGGAGAGCGTTTGTACTGGCTTGGTTAACAGATTAGAGGCGAACTGAGCTGGCAGTGGGTTTTTTGTATGTGTGTTTCGTTTTTTTTTAATGTTCTCACTCAGAATATAATGGCTTTAAGTTTGATTCATTACAATCTCTGAGTGATGTTTCAGGTGATTTGCTGTGAAACTTTTACAGAGATGTTAAACTGATGTGCTATGTGTAAAACCGGTTGGAATATAATCGAAGATTTTTATTTTTAATGCGTTTTGTATGTAAGATCTTTTGTAAGTACATTCATAATTATATACTGTGCAGTATTATCCTTTATTTTGCATGTCCTTTATTTTGCGTGTTCTTAAGCATGATCATAAATTAAGAACACTTAAGTGTACTAAGTGTTGCTAGCTGGGTAATGACTGCTTATAGAGAGAAATGACTTATCTGCACTGTAGACTCACACTTTTTCTGAACGCTAATAAATGTCTAGCAGATACATTTTATCCCGAGCTGCCTTGGAATGTTAGAATTCAATGTGGGAGTAAGGCAGTATTCTTTTTAGAAGGAAAAGACAAGATAGAGGTTTTTTTGTTAACTGTATTTTAGGAGATGCCTTCTACTGATCTCAACATCCTGTTCTCAGCTTCTTTTGAACTGAGACTTTTCAACAAGTGGAACAGTATTTGCAATGGAAATAAGTGATATTGTGCTGACCTGAAATAGAGAAATGACCTGGCAAACAGCAGACTAGTTCAGCTGCTGAGAATGACTTTCAGCTAAGAAAATGAATCTTTCTGTCTTGCTACTGTACTTTTGAATTGATGTATTTCCTTATAAAATGTAAATTAATTTCAGAAACTAGAATACTGTTTCTAATACAGTGGTACATCATGATTTCTTTATTTTTTTTTTCTGCATGATCAAGATAAAGATATTCAAGGTTAGGTAGGAGATTCAATCTGTTTGATTGTGAGACTTGCAGGCCGTGTCTTAACCTTTACAAAGTTGTTCTTCCCTAAAAAAAACCCCAAAAAGTCACTGAACCTACAAAAGAGATTTTCCCCATCCAGTTTATTTATGTCCAATTAAAAAGACTGAATTTACTTCCTGTGGTAATTTTTCACTTTTTAATAGTATCATAACTAGACTGAATACATTTTTAAAGCTGATGCAGAGTATCAACATTTAGTGTAACCCAACTGCATCCTATGAAAGTGGGATTGTTTATGCTTCAGTAGGGACTATGCTAAGTTGTTCTGTAATTAGACGTATCGAAGTTACATGCCTTTGTAACATCTTTACTTTTGTCTAAAAATTGTGTTTTAAGAAAATATTAAGAAGTCTTCCTGGTATTTAAGATAAATTAAATTTTGTTATGACTTTGCGAAAACAGTGGATAGATATGGGGAATAGGGAGGTGGCAGTGGTTACTTTTCTTCAGTATCTTGTAATTCCAAAACCCAACTTTCTAATAAACAGGGTACTGGTCAGCTGTATGGACTACCTCTATCTAACTTAATAAGTCATACCAGCTAAACAACTTTTTTTGTTCTGTTGTAAACAAAACATACAGCTACTTCTTGTTGCTTACGTTTTTATTTTTACTTCAACTGACTGTTTTGGCATAGCGTGCACAAAAGTAAGAACACAAGGCACACACAAACTGCAGGAAGAACAAAGTTGTAAAGGAGTTTGAGGTGCTGCTTCTTCACAGTTAAGCTCACTGATGCAACGGGGAACTAACTGCAAGAGTTTTCAGCCAATCCTGCATACCCCACCTGCAGTTATGTGAGCAGAAGAGCTGACACAGTGCTTCCGGAAACAGTGGGACAGTGCTTTTTAGCAGCTGGCTGTGGTTGGTTGATCTTAAACTGATGGTACCTGAGGGTTATATAGCAGTGAAAGTGGGGTGGTATAGTACTAAGGAGCACCAGATGTACCCTGGAAGAGCAGGCAAAAGCATAAGAATTGTAACATGTTTGCTTTGCTTCTAGGCGTTTTAACATTCTTTTAGAAGTGTTTTGAGACATTTAGATGATTGTTTTCCCATATCTGTTAAAAGGTAGAAAGTATCTTTTATCTAATTTCTCTAATGACAATCCTTAATTCGAATTATTTTGGGTTTTTTACTGTGCAGGTATTTTAATGCTTCCTCTGTGCTGCTGGAGAACCAGTGCAGTGAAATGAAGCCTGCTGCTGCTGAGTTTGCTTTTCTGAATGTAGTTGTGAGTAGTCTCCTAGACATTGTCACTGGGGTTCTAGGGGTTTATGGGCCACATTTGAAATAGTTCAGTGTGTTTATTTAAGCTAAACAGTTGCATAAATAAAAGCAGACTAGTAAGCAAGTAGTTACAAGCTAGGCTGATGATCACAGATAAAGACAGTGACTGGAACATCTGTCCCTCCCTATCACCTTAGGTAAGCTACTTATAATTAACGTCTCTTCTTCAGCGTAGGAAGAGTGTAGAAGAGGAGGCATTACACACCAGTCTATGCTGTGGAATTGGTTTGGATTTTGGTTACTTAGAGAGCTTTTGAAAGCAGTGCTTCCAAAGGAAGTTCCAAAACTCTTAGTGAATTTTAAAGAACTCATCTCTGTTCAAAAAATATAGATGAATTTATTTTGATTAGATTTAACTCACCAGTTATATTTCGTTCTAGTAAATAGATGGTAGATGCATCATAGATGATATGTACATTATCTTAAAAGAATGAGTAGGAGGATTCTTTTTAAGAAAAAGTGCAGAGAATGTTTGTAAACGCTAAGTATTCAATACTTTCAGAATATGAAGTATGTTTACCAGTGCATTCTCCTAAGATGTTAATTGAACTGCATCTTTTAAAAGATGCAATAAACCTACTGTAGAACAGCAGTTCTTGAAATTAGGTCGCAGGTTGTTGAGAAGGTTGTCCTTTCTACTACCAGGTTTTTCTTTACCTGCCCCATTCCTGGCTGTGCAGTTTTGTACCTCCACTCTTGCTCTGTATCTGTCGCTTTTATCCTCCACTGTGTTGATTTAGCTTCTGTTCAATAGAAGCTTATTGTTGAGCATGTGAACTTTCTACTAGGTTACTGAGTCTAATGGTTTTATAAGGTGTTTGAGCACTGAGGCTGGTCTAAAATGAGCAACAGAGCAGCAGGTACCTGTGGCCAGATGCAGCAGAATGTTGTTATGCTGACCCATTATATTGTCTAATTGAATTTTTTCAAAACAAAATTTCAGACCTTGATTGTATTGTAGCCTTAAAACTGTTCTTTTTTTTTTCAATTTGTCTTTGGGCTTGAGGTGCTTATTGCCTAGTAAATGTTCATCTGTTGTTTGGAAGGCTGCATGGGCTGTATTTTTGTAGAAAAATTGCGTTGTGCTTCAGAAGTACAGGTTTTTTGGCAGATTACCTTTGTGGTGCTGGAACTTGTGTTTGAGTCTGGAGTAAGACACACCTTTGCAGCCTGGAAGAAAGTACTATTTAAAAATTGTATTGCTGTATGTAGAAGAATCGGGAGTACCTTTCTGTATTTAAGGCACTAAACATTTTCCATTTTAGGTCCTTATATTTGAACTTAAATGAAACAGCTTGCATTTCTGTATGTAAAGGCATGAAAGTCTTTTTATATTTCAACAGCTTTTTAATGAAATGATATAAAGCAAGCTTATAAGGGTGTTTAGTGTTACTTTAGAGGAGTTCCACTAGCGTAAAATGGAATACATGATTAATTTCAGATATTATTGATCTTGTTGATGTCAGTTTAAATGTAGATAATGTCTATATAAATACAGATATCTTAAATTCTGCAGTAGTCCTGGGACGATGAAATATACTGCAGAGACTGCAGTCAGGAACATGATTACTCTAAGGGTCATGGGAGGCATTATTTCACCCTAACCTTGACCTCTAGTATTTTTGTACTTGTGCCTTGCAAACACTGGCTTCTGAAAACAAATTAAGTTTCTCTTTCTGTGGAAGATTGCCTCAAACAATTGCTACTCATTCCTTTTGTACAGTATTCCAGGAACGTGTTTCTCAATGTATCAGGTTATGAAAGTTTTTATTTCTGTTTAACAATTGTTGCCAGTAGACTGAGGCATCTCTAAATCTGGAGAGATAACGAAGGATAAAACTTGAATTTACAGGTAACAGTACACAGGCAGAAAAGCATTTTTCCAACAGATATTAGGACAGAATGGCGAAATTTAAGCTTTTGCCAGATGGAGAGATAAATATCTTTGCCTTCCAGAAAGGCACTTTTAATCTTTGCTTTTAATTCTCTGACTTTGAGCTCTAATCAAAAGCTGTTGATTGTTCTTGGAATTTTCTTCTGAAGAAAAAAATTCTTTTTTTTATTAGGAAGTAAGGCATTTTTGTTATGCAGTTTTCTTATCTGTTGTCTGTACTAGTGTGGAACTTGTTGGGGAGTTTTAACCAAACTTAGACTTTTATGCCTCTGAAGACATATTCCTATAAGCTTCATAAAACCCTGTTTAAATAGAGTAGATATTTGTTAACTATCCACAGTGGTAGTAGCTTGAGAGCTGTTTGGCTTGCAACTTGTATTACTGGGCAAGCAACAGAACATCTGGTTTTTTTGCTGAGTGAGAAGTGAAGGTAAGAGTTTTATTGTGGGAAGAAACTAGGGATTTTGCAAAAAACAGACCTCACAGTGTAACAGAGGGAGGTCTGGGAATACTGTGGAAGCACGGAAGACGTCCAACAAGCTGAAGTTACTGCAATGAGTTATTGTGGTTTTTTTAACACTAAACTGTAGAGGGCTAAGGTTAGCTGGCATTTCTGCTTTTGAGGAACAATTTGCTTAGTCTAAATCTGTCTTAGTCTCCCTAAGTAGTAAATTAAGATTTGTGTCCGCATCAAGATACTGACATTTTCTCATTTTAGCGCATGAGAATTTTGTTTTCAATTAAGATTGGTGTAGTTGGTTAATTGCCATCAGACCACAGAAAAACTGATGTCAGTAGCATGCAGGTTATTTTGTTCTCAGTACTTTTCATTTACCCCAGGTAATTTCATATTCAATATTGTTTGGTTTTGTGTAAAGCACAGGGAGACTTGTTTTTTTCCACTGAGTTTCATAGGAACTCATTGGCTTAAGTATGTTTTATATTAGATGAATAGTGATTTATATAATAGTGAGTTTTATAATAGTGAATTTAAGATCGTAATTGTTTTTCTTGCTTTAAATTTGCATCACTACGCACCTTACATGTTCAATATGAAGGTGGCAAGTGTGATTCTGATTTGTGTGGTCTGAGGTTTTTTTATCTATAACCTTTTATTCCATATTAGACTTACAAAGCAAGAAGAAAACTTTCTGAGAATACTTTTTTGAGAATAAGAGAACTAAATCGTTAGAGATGTTTTAAGTAGATATTGCAGTGAAAGCCATACATGTGAGGGGAAAGTTGCAAGTGTATCTGATAGTAAACTACTTGGAATTCATTGCTGTAGAAAGTAACTGTCTGATTTATGTAGAATGTTAAAACAACAGAATCCTTTGATTGTCATGTAGTTTGTTATTGACAGAAAATGTTGACAGATTCATAGCTGGAAAACTTACTCTGGAGGCATTTTCCTGGACTGTGGGTTATCTTTTTCATTATGTGCAGAGTTGGTTAATACCGGTTTTAAGGTACTTTCAAAGGCAAAACCTGTCAAGTTAAGTCTGAAGTCTTTCATACAAGTTTCTGCCTGTCATGGTTTAAGTCCAGCTAGAACCTAAGCACCACATGGCCGCTTGCTCATTCCCGCCCACCCCCGGTAGAATTGGAAGGAAAATTGGGAGAAAAAGGTACAACCTTATGGGCTGAGAAAAGGAGAGTTTAATAGAACAATAAAAAGAGAGAAGAAACAACAGTAAAAACTATAATACTAATGAAATAACATATACATGATGTGCAACGCAACTGCTCACTGCTGGGAATCACTACTGGCAGCATTTTCCCTGGCCAGCTCCCTTCCCCTTATATATACAGGGCATGATGTCAGTATGGTGTTCAATATCCTATTGACTGGTTTGTTTTAGCTATCCTGGCGATGGCCCCTCGCAGCTTCTCATGAACATTAGCCCTGTCCTAGCTGAACCCAGGATGCTGCCTCAAACAGAAATAGGCAAGAATAGTTTGGATTAAACCACTTGTCTGATTTGGAAAATAAACATAGGGAGAGAATACAAAAGAAAGCAAAAATTACGAGAAACTCTCACCCAACTAAGCAACTTGCTGATAAGTTCTGGTACTGTTAAGTTAAAGCATGTACTAGAGTTTTGGTGGGGTAATTTATCAATCTCTTCATTGTTTAGTCAAGTTTTGCTGAGATCTGAGTCTTTTGGAAACGCTATTTTTAGCAGTCCAACAGAGCTGACAGTTTGGAAGAAATTCTACAAAAATTAATCCTGACCATGTTCAAGTCTGAGCTGCATGAATCGAGCAAAACTTCTGGAACCTGCTTCTGTCATGTTGATGGGAGATCGCTGTGCTGCCAGGCACTGGAATTGAACGCAGAGCCTTTCCAGCTTGTAATTTCTGTCTTTTCTTTGCTCCTACTCAGGAAAAGGAGGAAACACATGACTTCAACAGTGAGTGAGTGACTAGGGCTATGACTTGGGCTTTGTCTGAGCTGGGGGACAATGGAGTATTTCCCACCTCTCAGATCCTAGTGCATGTATCCATACTGGCCATGTATGAAAGAGCATGCTTTGAGCTGCAGTTCAGTACAGTTGTAGTTGAACTAAAATAGAAAGAGGGCTATAGGGCAGAAAACCGCAAGTGATTCAGGGACAGTTGAGAGGGAAAATGAATCTTGGTAAGGTCATAATCAGGAAAGGCAGAGGTACTAAAACTGTCTCAGTAGTTCTGTGCTGTCAAAGGCTGTGAAACTTAAGTATGTGCCTCAGGAGGTCTGGCCTCATAAAAAAGAATAATGTTCAGTACTGCTGGTAATAGATGACTGTCTTATGGGATCAAATCATGATCTGTCAGGCATGAACATGTGATGTCTTATTTTCTAGGCATGTTTTTTCCGGAGTGTAGCACAGCAGTTAATGACTGTTCTGAATGCAGTTGCAAGTTGCAAAGTTTCAGAGTTAAAATCATTTGACTTGAATTTGGCTCCCCTCCTAAGTTCTTACAGTAGAACAGGACCATGTAATTAAATATAAGGGCAAGGAGGAATTGATCTCCGTGAACTAAATAGACTTTTAATTTTGAAAACTGGTCTTCACAATGGGGAATGCTAAGAGCATGCTATGTACTTTATCCTGTCCTATCTAAACTGAAAACAGAATTAGTGGCTTCTAGACTCTTAGAAAGTGGATTTTTTTTTTCCCATGTAGCACTGGAGTGCTTTGCCATTGTGCTTAATTTTACCTTAAGACATAGTTATGGTGTTAATTGAAATGTAATGCTTTGCTTTGCTTTCTAACTTTCAGATGCGTTCAACTTTACAGTTTCTTAAGCCTGGCTTTAAGCTAATCTATACCTTTCAGCTGTTCTCTGTGACAGTTGAGTGCCAATGGTACAATGCTTGATGTAGAAAATTGAAGCATCCATTATGTAGCATTAGCTAGCTCAGCATTAGCTTTCCATCAGCTGTGGACAATATCGCCCATTTAAGTGTGTGTGTGGGCTGGGGTTGGAAAAGTGGAAAAAATCACTGGAATGCTGCTTAACCATCAGTTACCTCCTTTCTCTGCTCTTTGGTAAATAAGGTTTAATACTACCATTATTAGGGTTTTTTTAATTATACCTTGTGTTATACCACTCCTTTGTGAAAACTGACTTTCATTGGTTACTCCTACAATGAATGTACAAGAACTTTAATCAAGTAAATGCATTCACTCACATGGAATCTTGAAGTGAAGTTGGTGGGTTTCTGTGGTGAAAGCCTATAATGAAGTGTGATTTGTGGATTAGAGTCAAACTTTTATATTTTCTCACTGACCTAGAATAAATGTTTATGCACTGAACAGAAAATAGCAGTCTTCAGTTGATGTTCATTTTAAGTTTACAGAGATTAAGAAATTGCATGGGGATTTTAATTGTTATGTGGTTAGTCCAGTCTCTCATGAGGAACAATTCTACTGAGTTAGGGAGACCTTGAGTACTGTACGTGTCTTCTAATGTGACAGTGTTTTGACTAGAACTGGCAATTGGGTGGTAGAGAAGTCTGCATTATTGTTGGTTAGGTAGTAATCTTTCGAGTGACGAAATTTACAAATCAGATACTAAAGTTTGGATATTGATAGCCCTCGGATTTCTCCACGTGACTTTAACCCTTGGTACAAGAAAAATTACAGTAGCTTGACTAAAATGGATTTTTGAAGAAGTTTCAATAAAGATAAGGTATATTTTTGTTTTTTTTTGTAGGGAGGGAGATTTAAAGTGTTAAGAAATAAAGCTGGTTTTCTGTTAGATTTTGCATATTAAAGGATTTTATGTGGCCATAAGCAGTTTGCTTATGAACTTTCCCTAGGGAAATAGCTATATATGTGTATATTTAAAAGCTCATTCTAGAATCTTGAACTAATTATGTTAATTGAAAATAATGTGTGGCAGTTGATACTGTAAGAGGGAAATGTAATTTTGGGTTTTGTTTTTAATATTTATATAACTTGACAGGAAAACCTGACATTTTAGAAGGCTTAGCTGTGTAAATTTTTATTAATGAGAAAGCCACTTGGACTTACCTTGACATTTTCAATTAGGCAGCTTATTTAAGTGAATGTCATTTGTATGTGTTTGTGGACTGAGACTGTGTACATGTAGACTTGCATTCAGTTACATAAAAGGTAACGTATGGGGAGAAACCTACAAATCTGTACAAGTAAACAAATAGATTTTTTTAAAAAAATTAGAATGCTCATAATCTTGTTTGCATGCCAAAATTTATAAATTCTGTTCTTGTTTTGCTTCTTAAAACTGTTCTGTTAGTCTGGAATGGCTTGATATTACAGAAGGTAGAAGCAGACTGGATAATGCCTGAACAGTATCTGAGGCAGTCATAGAAAGTGAACAGAAGAATCTGTGGAAGACTTAGACTTTTAAGTAAAAAAGACAGAAGTGCTAATGTAGAAGGTACTCAAGAAACAAACACTGCATTGTTGGAAGTGCTGGTACTGCAAACAAATTTAAGTGCACTTGTAATCTGTTAGTTGCCCTGGAGTGCTGAAAAGCACAAGTCACACTGAAAACGTTTTGAGGCCATGTGTACTGAGAAACAAATTGCACAGCTGAGCTCCTGCATGATCTGTTATAAGGAGATTTCATTTGCCTTTGAAATTGGGATATTATGTTTGCTTTGTTAAATAAATACCTTCTGAAATGCAAAGTTTGTTCTGCATGGGATCAAGCAGTAGTAGTTGCTTTGCTCATTTTCCTTCTTTGCTGATGAAACTCTAGAAAGGGTTTTCAACTCATTAATCTATTGCCTGCTTTTTCTTTGTGGAATAAATGTAGTAAATATGGGACCTGATCTTCAGTATTTTGAAAGGCAAGCTCTCTGGGAAAGAATGTGGACAGTGGTTTTTGATGGCCTGATATGTGGATGCTGCTGAAGATCCAATTTGGGTCCATCTTTACTTCTTGTGTGTTCCATGTGTTTCTCAACTTAGTCATGCAGAGACACTAGTCCTCTTATGCAAAACTGAAGAAGTTCATCCTTGTCTCTTGGATTAGTTTGTATCTGCTGCAAAATATTATTGTTTTTTTAGGGGAAGAATGATGTTACTTCAGAGGACTTATGTGTTCCTTTTACAGTGATTCCAAGGTAGTTGTTTACCTGACTGCAGTCAGAATGATAAGTACCTAAAAAAGGGGAGAATAAAACATTCTTAGATGAATCAACTAACACCTGAAAGTATGATGAATGTTGGGGTATGCTGGAAGTGGTAGAAAGGAAAGAGGGGATAATGCCAAGCTGTATTTTGTTTTTTATATTAGAAGATTTAAAAAACTAGCTGCATTAGACTTGCAAAAGTTAGATGGAAATTCTCTTGTGTATATCAAGTGGATTACATTGTTGTGAACAAAATGAGTTTCTGATGAATAAGTTTCCTTTGTGTTGAAGTTACATTTAGAGGACATCTTCTAAGAAATGTAGTGATCAATTTTGAAACATGTTATTGATAGCTGGAGAGAGAAATTTTGTCAGGAGAAATTTGTTTGGAAATGTTTTTAAAGCTCATGTCATGAGTATGTAGCATCTTTGGAAGTTCTGCACAGTGAATATTTCAGCACTCATTTTGTCTTGTTTTTGGCAGGTGCTAATGATTTTGTCTTTTTCTGCTGAAATTTGGAAAACAAATAATATTGATAGGACAAAATCAGATTGATTACATTAGAGTTACGCAATGAACCTTTTAACATCTGTTTTTATTTTGCAGTTTGTATATGAAAATATTTTTCTTTTCAGGCTCAAATTAGCAGTACAAAGAAACACCAATCTAAAGAGGTGTGATACCAATATTACAAGCGTCTCTTTGTATGAAAAATAAAGCTATAGACAAATCTATTTGTAATATAAATTCTTGGAATTACAACTGTGCATTTTTGGGTCACATGAAGGTCTGGAAAGTTTTCAGTTTCTCTCATTGGACTAAATTGAAAAAATATTTAATGATTAAAGACTGGGTTTATTTTTTATTTTAAGTAAAGAATGAATCTTACTAAATCATATATAAATTTTGAGGTCTTTTCCAACTCAAGTTCTATCCCAAGAATTTTTTAAAGTTACAAACTGGTGTCCTAAACTGTCAAGGGCTATTCGATTGTGAAGCTCTTTGCTGTGGATTTGAAATTGCACAGGTATTCTCTGTTGCATGGAAACATGTATCTTAACATGAATTCAAGTTATGCAGTCATCTTTGAGCTAGGCTGAAAAGAATAGCATACAAACAACACCAGAAATAGATTAGATATTTGAATTGTTTATTGGTTACCTCATTCTGAACTTGATTTCAGGTTTGTAATATGAATTGCTGTTTTTCTACCTTTAAATACTCTGAAGGAGTTTTGCTGAATAAAATTTCATATTACTCTTATCTGTGGTCCAAATATATTTGTAATATTCAAATGAATATTGGAAGTTCAGTGTGACTGTTCTGTCTGAAATAAGAGCTACTTAGTATGTGAATTATTACATAAAAACTGTCAGTAATGGTAGAGGAGGGCTCTTGGAAATCCGCAGCAGAGGCACTAGAAACTTTCTCTGCATCCTTTTAGAAGGTGTGAGAAGAAGCTTTGCTGCTAGATTAATGTCAGTGCCAAAAACCATGTGACCTTGGGAGTTGAGGTATGTGAACAAAGGAGCTTGAGGTGTGAGAAAAAACTGAAGATGTCTGAAAATGGTAGAAGCCTGGGTCAATTTTTAAATGCCTTATGCTTAAATGAGAGGTGTTTCTTTGCCATCTTTCCATTTTTTAATGGAATCTTTTATTTTTCTTCCTAGCTTTTGTGCTACTGTATGCCTTTTCTAGAACTAGAGAAAAACATTAGTATACTGATACTAGCAGTGATTATAGGATCTTGTAATTAAACTCTGAAAGATAATGCATATCATGCCTAAGGGAGCAGTTATGGTTACATGTTTCGTTTAACTGTGTCACTTCCGGACAGTGGAATGTTTTATTTAGCAGCTTTAATGTTCTCTTAACAGGTTTAAGAGTAAATCTTGAACATGAAAAAGGAATGAAGTAGCTAGGAAATTTTTATTTTAAAGGTGACTTGCACGTTTGAATGTGAACATTGTTATGACATACACCTTGGAATATGTAAACTTGAGTGTAATGTCAGTGGTGCTGCTGCTGCAGGCTCAGTCATTTGAGAGATGTATAAAAAGATGAATAAAAAGGGTGCGTAGACAAGTTAGTCTTTTACCCTGCCTTACATAGAGTCCTAGAAAGGCTTTATAGCTGCAGAATAGGGTACTTGTTATGTGGCATATAGTCTTTGGTAGTTTTAATTGGGACATTTTCAACTGAGATTCAGAGAGGTATTTGTATATACACATCTATCTTTGTAATCCAGGCATGTCTAAATTGTTTTCTAGGTGTCAATTCTTCCTGTGTGCCAGTCATTCCATTAGAATTTGAATTTTAGCACCCTCCTACTTTCTGGCAATAATTTGACTTGGACCCTGAATTTGAGTGGGGTGTTCTTATGTGAGTGTGGTTGTGCAAGAATTTAGAAATACTTGCATGATAATAGGTCTCAGCAGTGCTTTAAAACTTCCAGCCCAGCTGGGGCCTTGAGATTTTTTTAACCCGTAAATATGAAAGAAATAGTATTTCAGTGGGTGTATATGATCTTTGGTAGTAGCACAACGTAAAGAACTGGCAGTTGTTTCCAGGGCCCATGAAAAAAGAGAACTTTAATATAAATATGGTTAGAAAATTTGACCAAATTTTTGTGGCCTTGTGTAATTATAATTTTTTCTTAGAGCTGGTTTTGCACTGCTCTATTGGGTTTTGAATATTGAGTCAAGGAGGAAAAGATTAAGATGATTTAAAGGAAAATGTCTCCATGTACGTTTAGGTGAAGATTGTTTTGCTTCACAGATTTTCTGTAGCAGCTTATATTTGCTCAATATGTAGTGTGTTCTTTTGGGTGATGTGTGAACTTGGAACAGGAGCAAAGCTGTTGAATATACTGAATGTATAATGGAACAGAAGACAGAATAGAGCCTGAATGTGATATTCTAGCTCACCTACTTATTCAACATGTATGCAATGTTACAATGTTTTTCTTCAGTGCCTTTAAACAATTTTCTTTAGGTGTTTGGGCAAATACTCTTTGAGTCATTTAGAGATCATAATCTATTTGTTAAAGAAGAAAAAAATACTGGTTTTCCCACAGTGAATTCATTTGGAAGTGAGATATTTGCTTAATTTCTGTGTGTCTAGCTCTACGTGTATTCTTAAGGAGTTTTCAGTGTTCTGAGTTCTTTAGGATTATACAACTGCACAACATGAATTTAAATTAAAAAAAAATTTGAGTGGTGAATTGAGAGATCATTTTTGTTAACACGTTTATATAGTTCTGTTCAGTTGCTCTCTCTGTAGGATTTTATGCAGCAGAGAGTGTGTAAAACAGGCTGTATTTTCCAAGTTGGAACCCCTCTGTCTATTAAGTAAGTAAGCTTTGTGTGCAAATCATCAATGTGTAAAATATATCCTGTAGACTAAAAATGACCCTTCAAGGGAATTGTTGTCTGTCTGTCCTCTTTTAAGTATTAGAAAATTGCTCATCTAACTGTTAGTTAATAGAGGCCTTTAGGGAAGAGTCCCTTTAGTCCTTGTCTTGGCTTTGTTGAGAAGTATTTAATCACCTTTTGTAATGCAGAAAGAACATTTCTGAAGTTGTGGGGACAAGTGCACAAAAGTTTGGAAGTGATAGTGCATGTAGGTGAGTAGCCTGTTCATTTAATGAAGCAGAGAACTGAGCAAACCCTCCTGTAACTACTGTAGTTCCAGAGTTAGCAGTTTAGCCACACCTATGTGTTGGTGAATCCAAGCTAATCGGTTTTGCCTTTGACCATTTATATCACATGTGGTAAAGCTGGTACTGACAGACATAGTTGAGTCTCTGGACCCAACAAATGCAGTTGTCCTCATGTGCTGCTTCTTTGCGAATTGGGATTTTGTTTTGGGCTAAGTTTATAATTATTTGGTTAATTTGACTGTATGTTCTCTACTTAAGACATGTGTTGGCATGGACCAGTAACCTGGCTGTCTTTTGCCATCAATTTTAATTCATGTTTCTAAAACTGAGCCTGAGATTCCTTTTACTCTTCTGCAAATGCTAGGTGTGTGACTACTGTCAGTCGACTGAAACATGTATCTAGCTATTCTCTTCACTATTCTTGCTTGACTTCACCACTCCTCTCCTTGGTTTTCAGGCAGTCTCTCTACAGTGCTTGGCAATGTCTGTTATATTCCATCCAACAAATAAAACCTCTATTAGCTGATGTTAGTTTTGCATGTCAGTTACTCTACTTCCTTACAGGTCTTCCAATCTGGTATTTCCTTTTACCCTCAGTCTATATGGATTGTAGATCTAATTTCTAATTAAGATCTAATTACTTTTGCTGCTAGGTAATACCATTTTGACTTTTTTTTCATAGCTTCCTTGGCCGCCTCTTCCTTTTTATACTTCAGCAGAGAAAGTTGTCTCTCTGCTATGACATTGCTTTGTTAACTCAGCTTTGGTGGTGTGTTTGTCATTATACTGATATTTAATCATATATTCTTTGAGCAAGAACACTTCTTTAAATCCAAACAATATACATTTCCTGATGTCTGGCAGAAGCTTATGGGTCAAGAGTGCTCATTTATGTAGTCAGAGATGAAAAACAAAAATTAAACAAAAAATCAAACTGTGAAATGAGAACAAGAACACCACACTTTTCAGGCACATTGCATGTGAGGAGAATATAGTCCTTTTAACTAGCACATAGCAAGGAAAGGTTTATGCCAATAATTCAGAATGCTTACACTGTATGAGTTATTTTTTTCACTTTAGATAATGCACTCTTCTGAGTGGTGTCTGACTTCTGAACCCAAATTATGTTGATTCTTTGAAAAAAATCTGCTGGATTTTCCTGAGCAGTCTAGGAAAACTAATGCAATTCTCATAACATTCTGTATCAGAAGTTATTGCATGCCCAAGTAATTGCAAATACTACATATACATATATCTTTGCCTTTTAGTGCTTTTCCTCTAGAATGTGAGCATTATGGTAAAGAAAAGTTATTGCCATCAACAGTGTAACTGTCATAGGTAAGTGCAGTGTAAGTAAATAAAACCACGAATGCCTTTTGTATTTCTAAGGTAGATACTTCATAAAATATTGTACAGGAACTTAAGTGCTCTCCTTGTTTCAAATTAGCTGCAGATTATTTTATTAGGAAATGTTGTAAGAGAACACTTGTGTCCTGGAGAAATTGTGACAGGAATGCTTGTGTGTTTTCCTTCTGCTATGAAAAATATATGGGGCTTCTGATGTTTGTTTAGTGGGAATCTGATAAAAGGTGTTAATTTCAGTTTATGTAAAAAAGCATACCTGTAATGTAACTGCAATATTGGTTGGTTCAGTAGCAGAAGAGGGAAGGGCATATAATTCATATAGATGCATTCATGGAAACTGAAATATATGTTGTTAATAATGTATTTGATTTCATGCATTGTTGCCTTAAATTTCAGTAAAACACTTGATAAAGCAGTACTTAAACCTCATGAGAAATTTTTTTAAGGAAGAAATTCACTAATCAGTTTATTTACTATTTACTCTATTTTATTGGGTTTTATTAGGTTTTTTCCTGCTTTGTGATTTGCTCCCAAAATGGTAGCACCACTTGCAAAACTACTTGATAAATACCGAAACATAGTCTCAGACTTATCTTTATCCCTTGAATGCATTGTAATTTAGGGTTTCCCTATTTGAGCCAGCTGGGTGATGAATCCAACCCACTTACTCCACCTATCATCAGGTTCATGATGTGTGGAGGGAACCTTTCCTTTAAATGTCCAGTTCAACACTGGCACTCTCCAAAGCTCTAGGGGTTGACCTCAAGTCTCCCCTGATGCCTTTTGCTAGAGGCTCTGGGTCGACCATTTTCCTTGGCTGCAGTGTAGAGCACATTTTTAATATCTTGACCTGTCTGGACTGGTCTGAGGGCTACTGCATGAACAATCTCTCTCTTGATTTATTCAAAGGCCTGTTGTTGGCTTGGGGACCCAGTTCTTTTTTCTGAAGTCACTTCATAGAGAGGGCTCACAATCTGACTGTAGTCTGGGATATGTGTTCTCCAGAACCCATGATGCATAAGAAAACTTGTGTCTCCTTTTTAATAGTTGGAGGAGACATAGCTGTTATTTTGTCAATCACATCTGTCAGGATCTGGTGATGCCCATCTTGCCATTTAATTCCTAAATACCTATTTTTTGTGCAGGTCTCTTTTGGTGGTAAAACTGGCTTTCAGAAGAATTTTAATCACTTTCTTTGCTTTCTCAAGAACTTCTTCCTCTGTAATCCTCATATGACAATGTCGTCAATGTATTGCAAATGTTTGAGAGCTCCACCCTTTTCTAGTGCAGACTGAGTCAGTCCATGGCAAATTGTGGCATTGTGTTTCGACCCCTGGGGCAGTTGATTCCAGTTTTACTGGATGCCCCTGCAGGTGAAAGCAAACTGTGGCCTACACTCTGCTGCCAAAGGAACAGAGAAAAATGGATTAACAGTATCCGTTGTGATGTACCACTGTGCTGCCTTTGACTACCGTTTGTATTGAACCTCTAGCATGTCCAGCACGGCAGTGCTCCAGTGGCAGTGTGACTTCATTCAGGCAACAATAATCTACTGTCAGTCTCCATTCTCCCATTAGATTTCCACACGGGCCAAATAGGACTGTTAAAGGGTGAGTGAGTCTTGCTGATCACTCCTTGACTCTCCAGTTGACGGATCAGCTTCTGGATGGGGATCACAGAGTCTCCATTAGTGTGGTATTGCCACCAGTGCCCCATTGTAGTAGCGATTGGCACCTTTTGTTCCCTGACCCTCAGCAGTCCCACAAGAGAAGGGTCCTCTGATAAACTGGGCAAGGTAGAGAGCTGTTTAATTTCCTCTGTCTCCACCATCACTACACCAGGTGCTCACCGGTACCCCCTCAGGTCCTTAAAATACTCGAGATAATCTACACCAGGAATGCATGAACCATCTGGGCCAGTCACAATATGGTGTATTTGCCACTTATGTCCAGTCAGTCTCATTTCAGATTCCACTGCAGTCAGTTCCTGGGATCCTCCTGTCACTCTAGAAATACAAATGGATTCTGTCCCTCTGTAGTTTGATGGCATTATGATGAATTGTGCGTAGGTGTCCACCAAAGCCTTATATTGCTGTGGTTCTCATGTGCCAGGTCACTGAACCCACAAAGTCTTATAAACTCTGTTATCCCTCTCCTCCACCTGGCTAGAGGCAGGGCCTCCCTAATTCCAAACAGAGTGTCTGAGAGGCTCACAAGGACTAGACCTGCATTGTCATTACTCACATCTCATAAATAAGAATCAAAAATCCATCTATGCTATCTAGGTTTCCCACTGGAAACTGAAACAGCACTTTTCTTGAAAGCACCCCCTTTTGCCACTGTTTTACCTTGCAACTCCTGCAAGCATGCCTGTAAGACTGAGGTAGGTTTTCCACCCTATTTTCTCATGTTTTCCCTGTGGTTTACAAAGGAGAAAACAGAGGGTGCCTCCTAGTGTGTACCGTCTTTCCTGAGCAGGCCTTACAGGAGAACAGTTTCTTCTGACAGCTGAGACACTTCGTTGGTGCAGGTGGGGAGTGGGTTATCCTCCATCCAGGACAATATTTCGTAGATCTTACTGAGCAGTTCCATGAATTTGTCAAATGGTTTTTAAATAGTAGAGACATCGGCCTGTGGGAAGGAGGAGAGATTATCTGCATATTGCTACAGTTGAACACCCTTGTCACCCACCATTGGTGCCTCATCATCTTTCCAGCTATATCACTGATGTGTTGGCATACGACGGTGATGCACTCAGCACCGACTTGTGCTGTGACTGCCTGGTAACTCTTGAGTTCCTTGGGATCTAGTGGTGTCTGCAGTCATCCAGGTCAGCAAAATCAGTTCCCTCACAGCTAGTTTCCTCAGATTTGTAATTCCTCTCCCAATGGTTGTCCACTTGCCTGGGCAGAATATGACATCATCTCTAAAGGGATACTTGTTCCTCATGCTTAGCAGGAGTTGCCTTCAGAGAGAGAATGTGCCTCTTTTGCAAGACTCCTATCAATACCCACTTCTCTAGTCATCAGTCCCAACTGCTTGGATTCTCTACCCTCTAAGTCCAAACCATTGGCTCCATTATCCCAGCCCTGGAGCAGCCAAGGAACCAGTTGCTTGCCTTCATGACGACTGTGATCTTTACATGTGTATAACAACTCAGGGACAGAGATCAAGTGATTACCTCTGATTCATCTGCCTGTGATGTCCCTGCAGGACCTGGTCTTTTTGTGTATTTCTTCTCTGCAAGGGTGACTGATACTCTTTGAGTCCCTAGTTCAGCTGCATCACCCATCACCGGGGGCTGAGAAGCTACAGTGCTTGTTTTGGGGGCTGAGATGGCTTCAGGGCCTGTTGCAGATGTTGCATCAGCTACACAATACCTACCTCTATACTGATGTTTTACTATAACCAAGACAAAGAGCTGAGAGACATTCAAAAGGTGTGACTATGAGTAAGGTGGTGGAAGCATCCCAAGGGTAGTCTAAATTCTCTTTGTGCATTACCATTCCATAGAAATCAGAAATCTGTGTAATTACAAAATAATTTGGAATGGTATAACCTAATGGCAAAGAACGTAGTAGAGCAGCACCTCTCATCCCATGCCCAGAAGTGACAAACCACACAACACCAATAGCCAACAGCAGTAAAGCTGCCCACAGCTCCAAAAACAACTCTAGAAACAAATATCAGAGAATTGCACCCAGTGAACATCTTACCCATATTGCCAATGTAATGAGTGCTTGTAAGGACTCAGACAAATCTTGTTAAAACTTTGAGACTCTCAAGTTAAAGGTCTGTAATTCTCCCAGGTGAGCTCTGTAAGTCTAGCCCTAAATAAACATTGGGCACCAGATAAACTGTCTGCATTTAGCCTGTATCTGGGGCTAAACTATAGCAGTTGCTCTACCACCCAGTGACACCTTTCCATCCAGGAAGGGGGATCGGGAATAGGAGAGGAGACCCATGGGTTGGAAAGAGAATGGTTTTAATGAAACAGCCAAACTCACACTAAGTGCCAGTATAAAAAAGTTATACTGAGCCCAGTGAGTGTATGGTGGTCATAGTAAATGGAAAAGCAGTCCTTAGGAGGAGGAAGAAGAGCAGGGTCAGGAGGATCCCTAGCAGGAGGCCTTCCTCCACCCTCAGGAAACTTGGCCCTTTATACTGAGAGTGATGTTTATGGTCTGGGATACCCCTGTGAGCCAACTTGCATCAGCAGCCCTGGCTGACTGGAAACTGCTAATGGCCTGCAGACCATGGCAGGCCTACGGTTCTGTCCCAGCAAAAGCAGGACAAGAGGCCAGTGCTGCCCTGTGCCAGACACACTGCAAGGCACAGCTGAGCCTGTCATTGAAGACGGTGGCACCTGCAGGGAAAACTTACTTTAAAAAAGGTAAAAAAAAAAAAAAAAGCTGCACAGCAGCTGTGAGAGAAATGGGCCTGCAGTCACTAAGGTCAGTGAAGGAGAGGGAGGAGGTGCTCCAGGCACCAGAGCAGATTCCCCTACAGCTCATCAAGAAGACCATGATGATGTAGATTGTCCCCCTGCAGTCCATGGACACCCATGCTAGAGCAGATATCCACAGTACAGCCCATGGAGGACCCCACACCACAGCAGGTGAATATATCCTGAAGGAAGCTGCAGCTCATGGAAAACCCACACCAGAGCAGGCTCCTGGCAGGACCTGTGGACTCGTCGAGAGAGAGGAGCTAAAGCTGGAGCAGGTTTTCTGGCAGGTCTTGTGCCACATGGAGGACCCACGCTGGAGCATTCTGTTCCTGAAGGACTGTACCCTGTGGTGAGGACCTGTGCTGGAGAAGTTCTTGAAGGACCATCTCCCATGCGAGGGACCCCATGCTGGAGTAGGTTAACAGCGTGAGGAGGAAGGAGCAGCAGAGAGGAACTGTTACGAACTGACCACAACCTCCATTCCCTGTCCACCTGTGCCACTCAGAGGGTAGAAGGAGGTAGAGGGGTGGGAATTGAAGGAGTAAAGTTGGGCCTGCGAAGAAGGGGGTTAGGTGAAGGTGTCTTTGTTTTTGTTTTTCTTTCTCACCATCTTACCCTGTTTTAATGGGTGATACATTAAACTAGTCTTAGGAAAGTCAAGTCTGTTTTGCCCAAGATCATAATTGGTGAGTGCACTGTGTGCAGTGTTATATAATAAGACATTATATAGCACAGGCTGTGTCTGTTGCTGTTAGTGCCTAAAAAACAGTATCTAAAATATTAGACTGTTAAATTGTGGAAAAAGTTACTTGAATGTGCAGATAGGATATTTTTAAAATGAGGATTCTAAATGTATTGCAAGTCTTCATCTCTGGTAACTTAATACTATGACTATTAAGTCATGGCCTTGGTTATAGAACAATCATGGAATCATTTTGGTTGGAAGAGAGCTTTGAGATCACCAGGTCCACCTGTTGACTTGCACTGCTGTCACCATTAAATCATGCCCTTCAACACAACATCTACAAATCTTTTAAATACCTCCAGGGATGGGGACTCCACCACTTCTCTGGGCAGCCTGTTCCGGTGCTTTACAACCCTCCGGTGAAGAAATTTTTCCTAATGTCCAATCTAAGTCTTCCCTGGTGCAACTTGAGGCCGTTTCCTCTCACCCTATCTTGGGATGAAGCTATTACTTGGGAGAAGAGACTGACCACCATCTCGCTATGTTTCAGGTAGTTTTAGAGATGTTTTCTCCAGGTTAAACAACCCCAGTTCCCTCAGCTGCTCTGATAAGACTTGTGCTCTAAAGCCACCTTAATCACCCTTCTTTGGACAAGCTCCAGCACCTCAGTGTCCTTTTTGGAGTGAGAGGCCCAAGTCTGAATGCAGTACTCAAGGTGTGGCCTCACCAGTGCTGAGTAGAGGGGTCAATCACTTCCCTCCTCCTGCTGGCCACACTGTTGCTGATACAAGCCAGGATGCTGTGGGCCATCTTGGCCACCTGGGCACACTGCTAGCTCGTATTCAGCTGGCTGTCACCTGACACCCCCAGGTCCTTTTCCACTGGGCAGCTTTCCAGCCACTCATCCCCAGGCCTGTAGCATTGCGGGGGATTGTTGTGACCTAAGTGCAGGACCTGGCACTTGGTCTTATTGAACTACATACAGTTGACCTCAGCCCATCAATCCAGCCTGTCCAGATCCCTCTGTAGAGCCTCAAGCAGATTAACACTCTTGCCTAAGATTGGTGTCACCTGCAAACTTACTGAGAGTGCACTTGATCCCCTCATCCAGATCATTGATAAAGGTGTTGAAGAGGACAGGCCCCAATACTGAGCACTGGGGACTTTCCAAATTACAGATCTTCCTGTGATTATAGATGGATTAAAAAAATGTATTGTGCAAATTAATTTCTTACTGGCAAAGCTTCAGTATTTTGTTAACTACTAAGCTTCATCTGGACAAGCATTGACACAGAACAGCTATTATGCTTTGCATAAATACTAAATAATCTGTCCTTGAGCCCCCAGCTTGAGTACTCTGGAACTGTTTTTTTGATACATACGCTGAAACAGTGTGAGATTGGAAGTTTTTCTGGTGATCATGGACTTTCTTTGGCTCACAACTGCTTTCTTAGAGAACACCATTGACTTAGTGCTTCTACTGAATTTCTGGTGCACTTTGTCTTTCTGTTGCCTGCTTGTTATTCCATGCTCCTGATGCATCATGACGTACTTCTCAGCAGCCTCAGAACCCAACCTGTTACAGCTAAGTTTTCTGCTCAATTAGCAAGGCTACATGCTGTGCTCAGGTCAAAGACAAAATGAGGAAATCCAAAATAAATGACAAAACTGGAACTGTTTTATCCTCCTAAAGTGAAGTTGCGTTAGAAGAATACAATTTTAAACTCATTTGACATAGGATTAGATATTGTATATATGCCAACATATGCAATATGGTTAGCTGTGGAAAAATTGTAAGCTAAGAATCCTATTAACTGAACTTGGACTTGTATTTCTTCAGGTTTGCCTGCATACCCAGTCCCTTCTGTAGGCCCAGTGTTCTATTGTGGAGCCCATTGGTATCACTGCCTTTCTGGCCTTTCACTGTTCCAACATACGTCTTTTAGCACTTGGTAGTATGAAGATTTTGGTACATGGAAGATAGTGCCAGGAGGTTTGGCCTTCTGTTGCTACTGAGATTAATAACTGTCTATGCTCTTTGAGTCTTTGGTGATGGCAGTAATATGCTGTGCTTAGGTGCATTGCTTCTGTTTGCCATGAAGCCTGCATATTAACACTGAAAATTCTAGGATTGTTTTTCCCTGTTACTTCTTGCTGGGGAACCAGTAGATATGGAAAATGAGTCTTTTTTTCTTTTGTACTTAAAATATTTATACATTCTGCTACATTAAGTGTACTGATCTTCTTTCTGTGTACTAACTGGTACCCTTGAAGTCATACCTCATGTCCCCAGTTGGCTGAGGCAGGAGTCTTTCCTGAAGTCTTTCCTGAACGCTTCTGAGAGGTGCTTGGTCCTGCATCGTCGTCAGAGCTGTCTGTTGCATAGTTAGTCTTTTTCTGGTGTTTAGTACCAGAGGGCTGATTTTTCTTTTTCACAGGAGCAACCTGTGCTTGTTTGGGTGAAGAGGTGGCAGTGGCTGGTTTGGTGGCTGTAGTGCCCATGTGATACCTATTCTTGATAGTAATCCACCCCTGGACTATGTTAGCGATAACCGATAACAACAAAATTATCAAACACAGGGAAAGAATACAATTTGTAGAACACCCAGTTTCAATTGCCATTGGTCCAGTATCAAACAGAGAAGTGTAATTCTGCATTATCCATTTGGTAGTGGAGCTATAGGCAGCCACTATCATGTATTGTGCAAAGTATACTGGGAGCATTATGAACTGACTGAATACAGACCAAAACACTGAAATTACGCATGCCAGGGGTAACACCCTTTTTGCTAAATGCCCCAGACCAGCAAACCATAAACCAGTGCCAATTAAAAACAAGTAATTTGACATCACAGCTGGTGTGCCAGGCACCAGATCATAGAGCATTTTTATACCGTACTGCTTAAGAGCTTCAAATAGAATCTCGCTTACCACCATCCTGGGAAAAAAACCTCGTTTGTTTCAGTTTCCAAACTTTAATAAAAATATGAATATTAAATATGAAATATTAAATTATTCAGAGCCCCACAGTTGGGCCCCAGATATGTCACAGGTTGGCTGAGGCAAGCCAATCACGGGGACGTGTCCTCTCCTATCCCTAAAACCCCTCTCCCCTGCACCGGGAGAGAAAGGGTTGAAAAGCAGAGATAGGAAAAGGAAGAAGAATTTGTGAGACCTCTGAACGTTTGGAAAACTGAAACAAAGTTTAATAACACTAGAACAAAATATATTATATGCAGGGAAAAACCAATGCGATACTGGAGGGTTTGTACGGGATGGAGCAGCGAGGGTTAAACGCAGGTGAGGGAAAACGAACGGTATGGTGGCAGTGTCCAAGATGGCGCCGGCCACGTGGCGCTCTCGTGGAGTGGAACAAAGAAGCCGCGGCTGTTACGAATGCTGGGATCCCACGTGCAAACCGCGAGCTGCGCTGTCCTACCAGTGTGGGTGTGCGGGTTGAATGGAGAAAAGCAGCAAAAGCGGTGGCGTTAGCAGCAGGGAAAGAGCAGCCCCGAGGCGCGGTGTCTCCAGCGACGAGGGATCTGTCCCAGGTGGCGTGAGGGTTTCCCTGGCAGCGGCTCTGCTCCGGCAGTGCGGGGTGCCATAGCCACAGGCAGGCGGACAGGCAGGCAGGCAGGCAGGCACGCGAGTTCTTCTGAAGGGTTTGAGCTGAGGGGACACAGTCTGTAAGGTTCCCGGAGCCAAACCCCGAGCCTGGAAAAGCTTTTTCGCGGAGAGAAGCTGCAAGCCCGTGGCGCCCCTCAGAGTGCAAAGCAGGAAATGTACGGGACGCCGTCGGAGCGCTAAGAGGAGTGTACAGGAAGTCCCGCAGATTCCCAGAGAGAGAGAGGCGAGGGTGATACGCGCCTCTTAAAGGGACCAGGACGCTCGCGAGAAACTTTTACAACCAATGAGAGGTGCTAAACGTGACATGGGAGGGAATAGTCCAATTGGTTAGTTTAAAACCAACCTTCCAAACAGGAGAAACTTGGTTTTTTTCCTAACCTGGGACACCTCAACACACTCCATTTCTATTTTTCTTGTTTCTTTCTTAACTTTTGTAGCACAGTCGATGAGGAAAAATTACTGATGGCTTCCCATTGAGTCTATTCCTCTGAGATCTGTGGTTTGGAAAGTGACTTTAGGATTTCTAGTGGTGGTGCTTGAACTGGCAACATTATGTGGTATCCAAATATGCTTGTATTTTTTTCTTAAATGCCTCTGTCTATACCATACCACACCACTGCATTCGTTACTCACCGCTGAAATCCTTTTCCCTTCCATTCAATGTCTATTTGGACTGGAACCTGCATTTGCGTTTTCTGGTTGTTCTCAGACCAAGTGTTTCATTACCTCTTTCATAGTAAGGTGATCATGCTTCTTCGCCAAACAAGTTTCCATGTGCTTCATTGTTCAAGTGATAGGTTAGTCAGCTGTTGATTAGTGATTTTTAAATATCATCTGGTTATGACTGTGCTATGAATATCCATGATTCAGCAGATGCAATTATTCAGGTGGTTATTCATATTCTTAGCTATCTTTTTTCTACTGGTTCTTTGTTTTTTAAAATGTTGTTAAGAAGCTATGATGTGAGTAATAATTTTACTTTGTGAGAAATGAATTTAAGAAATTAAAGTATCTTCAGTTTAAAGTGTTTGTTAAGCTTCTTATAACTATCTTTAAAATAGGCTATAACACATGAAATGCATTATTTTTTCAAATGATTATTTATTTTACTGCAGTGTGTTCCCAACATTGAAGCAAATGTAGCAAATTAATTTTGAACAGATATTTACCTCACCCTGAAATTTTGCCTATATATTAGTCAACTGTCTTCTGAATTTTTTTTTTTTTAAACCACTGTAGTCCAATAGAAAACAGTATCCACTATTCTTATGGGCAAGATAAAAGTGAAAGCTTTCTTGGGATTCTTTATTGCACTAGTAAGCTAACGTTACAGTTTTGCTGAATTAGTATGGAATTAGTATGTAGGCAGTGATGCTTGATGGTGGTCAGGGGGAGTGGGGAAGCAAATTTACAATATAATTGAATGGCGCAGGGAGAGTAAGTAAATATATTTTATCTTCAGACTCTAGGAGTTACTGAAAGAGCTGGTGTCATTGCCATGAGTTGATAAATTGTGCATCTCAGAAATTATAACTCAGAAAAGATAATGGAATCATTTTACATTTCAGTATCTCTCTGTAACCTCAATAACTATACAGCTTGAGCATTTCCTTAGATCAACAGATACTACTTGGGGAAAATAACCCCAGAAATAAGATGCTTTCTTTTGCAGAGTTGGCATAAGATACAGTGTCTAAATGTCAATTTCAAGTGTGTTTAACCTCCTCAGGAAGTAGTAGATTTGTGGTTTCACTGGAAAATATCCATTGGATTAAGTCTTGAGATTTTTTCAGCTCACTTCAATCACACCAGTCTTTCTTGCCATTATGTGCTAGAATCAGAGGTTTTAACCTTAGAGCAGTGATTTTCATAGAGGATCTGTAAAGCAAATATAATAAGTTTTGTCTTAATTGTATGACTAGTTGAAGAGAGAGACAGTTTTTTACAAGCATTGAATAACTTTGTTTTTCTTCAACAGAATTCCTGCAAATACTAGTAAATATTGCTGGTGGTGTGGTCCGGAGGCACATTTTTACTACAGATACTACAACAGCTTTGCGAATGGGATGAACACGCTGCTGTTGACTGCTTACTGACAGTAACCAGCTGTGCACTTCCCTGGTGATGTTTTCATTCTCATGTTGCCCAGTGGAGTTTGCTTATATTGATTTTTAAAAAGACGAAGAAATCAAAGTGGAGTACTATAAACTTGACATGGATAATAAAAAGAAAGACAAGGACAAGCCAGATGAAAGAATGGCGTGGCCTAGTGGGAAGTCAGGCCATAATCCACGTGGAACTGGTTCTTCAAATTCTGGAGTGTTAATGGTTGGCCCTAACTTCAGAGTTGGCAAAAAAATAGGATGCGGTAATTTTGGAGAACTGCGGTTGGGTAAGATCCTTATTCATTTCAATTTACATTATTCAAGCCATTGCAGGCAGTCTAGGCGTGAAAATGTCTACATGAGCACACCATACAGCTCTTCAAAGTGCTTTCAGGCTTCAAATAGGTTAAATTTGCCTTGCGCATCTTTTGGGACTTGGCGGTGGCCAGTGCAAGCTCTATCACATACTAAGAATCTCTTTAGCAGGAGACTTCCTGGGACTTAAAATGTTTCCTAACTGTGTGCAGTCCTAAATTCAACCGTTGTCTCTTCCAAGATGCTGGAAATTACTTCATGGTTGTTGTATTTTGCTACCTTTCATGGCTTCCTGAAGTAGTTTTTTTAGAGGTATTTGAGGTTAAGTGTACGTGAAACACATGCTTCTCTTGTAGGTCCGCCTTATAGTACTGTGGTCTTAAGAGTTATTTTGGAGAGGTGTAGCAGACACTAGAATGTTTTTCATGGCAGCAAGCTCTTGGATTCCTTAGTTTCCTTTCCATCAGAAGCACTCTAGTGAGGTTAAACAGTGAGCTGCTGTTAGACAGGGGCAGTGAGAATCCATTTGTAGAGAGAATCGGAGATGAGTAATTCAGTCACTTAGTTTCCTGCTGAACAGATGGATGAAAATCAAATGGTGAAGAAGGGACAGTGAGAAGAACCTGTGGAATTTTGAAGAGTAGGGGCAGCAAAACTGGGAATTTTACCATTTATTAAAATAGACACTAAATGATGGGTGTGTGCTTTTGGAAGAGTATATATTTAGTTTGGGGACTTAAATTTCCGTGATAACAGCACGATTAGCCAGGGTTTTCAAGATCTGGGAATTCTGTATGTATTAGGAAATATATTAATGGCAGGAATTTATTACAGTATTCCTGGAAGGCTTGAGCTAATGCACTGCTTCAAGGTTTACAGAGAGATGGGTTCAAAAGTAGGGTATTTGAGAGTAGAGTGGACTATGTAGGTGGTGTGTTTCTGTTGATCTTCTGCCTCTGGTAGAATTACTACTCTTTGTCCTTCAGACAATGTTTTTAATATAGTGCTTGCATAAAATATAATGTTTATATATGCATATTTATATCGTGCGTAAAATATAACATGCTTTTAATACAGTGCTTTCTGGGGGCCTTATATCTAGTCTGAGTCAGAATGTAAATAATCTTAGCATATTAATATTGTAGAGGGATGAATGATAACATTACTGGAGGTCTGACTGAGGATACTGAATTTAACACAGTCTCAGTAGGAGGTACTCTTGTTATTCCTATTAATAGCTAAACAAAATTCATATATTTTGACCCTTACAGTGCTATATATGTGCCTCTGCAGTTCACCAGTCAAGCTGAAACTGTCTTCAGTTTTTCCTAAATTTTTCTAAACTGGCTTTGAATGATAATTTTTCTGTTAAACCTCTCCATGAACTAAATCAAACCAATATAATTAATGTCACATTTACTACTGAAGGCAACTGTAAACTAAGGACTTTTTTTTTCCCGTCTGTTATATTTGAGTGGTCACCACCTACAGAGTTGATACCACTTTCAAATCAGTATCAGATTAACTCATTTGCTTGCAGCAGATACAAAGTGAAATAATCTATTTTGTTCTAAATACAATATTAAAGTAGTTGAGATTTAAAGTCTGATGGTACTGAAATAAAATAAGACAAAAAGGTAAAAGAAATAGGAGGAAGATAGTGTAGCATATTGTCCTGCAACAGCCACCAGGACAAGCGCAGGCATTGTCTTTTTAACATGTGCTTTTTTTGCATATATAGTAGCTATTTCAAATTTTTATTTATTGTTACTTGTAGGGTAAGATGTTTTAAAGATAAGTTACTGAAAGCAGGAGTTGAGACTTGTAATACAGATTCTGATTTATATTTTTTATTTTAGCATTTACATTACTACAGTAGTAAGTAACTTCAAAGTGGACAACCTTCCTACAAACATGTACACAAGCACTTAATTTGTTTTATGTACTTAACACGGACTGGAATATATTTTGAGCATGTGTCTTAGGGTTAAATCTTAAAGACTTAAAGAAGGAATAAAGTTGTTAAAGAGTGGTGAAGTTGCACTTCAGGAGATAAAAATTCAGTTACAAATCAGTAGCTATCAGTAGTTCTTCCACCTTAGAAGAAAGGAATGGCCAGACTTCTGTAGTGGCTTGTGGATCAAGTGGTGAATTTGCCATATTGTAGCAAATGAGTGTCTATGATTGTTTTTAATATTGACCTGTTAATCTTAAGGCTGTTCTGAGTTATAGTAAAGATGGAGTAGTAAAAGAAAGCTTGTTGCTGCTGCATGTGTTGCGTTAGGCCATGCCTGTTCTGTGCTTAGGGAGAGATCAACAGGGGAGTCAAAACTGCTGTCTTCCGTATTTTAAAGACACAGTTGTCTTGAATCACCTCATGGAAAGTTATAATGTCCCATGTGATGTTTCTTCAGAATGATAAGCCTGTTATTACTGTATTTGGCTTCTGGAACCCAATATCCAGTCACTTGTCTGTAACTGGAATTGTTAGCTACTCCAGTAGCTGATTTATAGATCTAATTGAATGAGCAGGGCCCCTGCAAGAGTTTCTTCTAATGTCTTGTAGATTGTAATAGCGTACAAAGACACAGAAGCAACTTCAAAGTAGACTTTTTGACAAAAATGTAACTAAGATGATCGTAAGGTAAGAAATAACTATTAAGCATACCTGGATTTCCACTCTAGGCCCTGGATATGTCTTGGAATTATCCATTCTTTTGGTGGTCCTGTAACTGCATCCTGCCCGTACTGATTCTGTGTTTATTATTGTACAGCCTTCAGGTAACTTGCTTTTTGTAAAGCTGACACATGATTTTAATCCATCTTTTTTCAGCTTTGCAAGAGTATTCTTGCAAATAAGAATTAGAGCTGAGACCGTAGTCTTTGACTATAAATGTAACTGTCTTCACAGGGAGCCTTTTTGTCTTGGTCCATGTCTTCTCCCAGTTTGATTTCTTTAACAAAACTGAGCTAAACATGGGAAATTCAGACCTGAGTAATACTGCAGAGAAAAAAGCACGATTGTCATTAGAAGTGATACACACTAAACTCATTTGAAGACTGTAGAAAAATGAAAAGTGTCAGAAGTGACAACTTATTTTTTCCTTTGTTTTTTAATTTTACACTTATAAAGCTTGTTTAATATTTTAGTCATTGCATACAATTCAAGTAATGCTTGTTGAGATATGCTTATCCAGTTACAGAATCACTTCTAAAGCAGCAGAAGCATTTTTACAATTTCCGGTTTCCTCAGTAATACTCTTGCCTGGTTTGTCCTAACTTTAAGCTTAGTAAATTACTAAGAACTGAAAAAAAAACCAGTCCTAGCAAATTCTAACTTTACTTAGTGTCCGGTGTTCCAAAACCATATGCTAATTTTAAAATAAATTTTAAATAGTTTTCAGCAATAAATATGAAAATATAGACTATCACATTCCCCTCATAGAAATTTACCAACTTTCCAGCTTTTCTAATGTATAAAAATTTTTCAAACTTGGTGAAATAGCTGAAACTGTCTCTCAGTGAAACTGCCACTTCTTACACTGTTCAAGAATAAAGTTCTCTTTAGAGCATGGTTTCAGATATGATATGGTGTGTGGCTAATAAAGCCACATTTTTTTGAAGTTGTTGCCAGAACAACTAGCACTTAAGATCAAAAATGTTTCAAAGACTTTCTTGAGGTTTAAACGGCATTTTACTTGAATGGTAAAGCCAATGTCTCACATTCTTACTTTTGTTCTTTCTTTCAAGGAAAAAATTTGTACACAAATGAATATGTGGCAATTAAGCTGGTAAGTTAATTTTTTTGTTTTAAGGATTTGGGATAAGAAACTAATCAGAATTTTCCTTTTATATATGACAGTTTGATTTCCTTAACTGAAATCCTGAATAGTCTGGAACATTTTCAACTGACTAGATGAAAGCAGTTAGTGATAGATGTCATTATATCTTTGGCTATATTAAATAAAACTAGTGTTAATTGTTGTCACTGTTCTCAAGACTATATGTTTCTGAAGTGAATGGTGATTACTGTCTCAAGAATATGCTCAGCAGTCCTCTTAGTACATTCCTTTTTTGTGCAATAACTAGAGCAACACCAAATTTAATGTCAATTATGATATCAGATGAACCTCCAGAAATTTTGCAGACTGTCTCTGTTTTACCACGCTTATTCCTGCCCCAGTCTCGTTTTCATCCGTGTCATTGGTATTTGCACATCTGTTTTGTTAGACGTGTTTTATTTGCAATGATCTGTAAAATGTTTCCTTCACTTACAAACATGGCAAATTTGGATGTTTCATTAATATGTCATTGTGCTGCTTTTTCTGAATCTTCAATCAGAACTCAGTTTACTTCATGTTTTGCTTCTGGATACTTTTAACTTCTTGGTAAATAACTGTTTTCATAACCAAAGCATTTCAAGTTTAAATTCAGTTATTTACTTTTTGTCATTGAAGGAATTTTAGGACTCCCATTAATTTCTTGTTGATGCAGTAGGACAGACTGTTTTCCATAGCATAGTGTGGTGAGTTGCTGGTTCCATAAAGTGAAAGATAAACTATGGAAACAGAAATACATAGCTTTAGATGGGGAATCTAAAAAGCATTACAACTGTATATAATAAACTCCTGAAAAACACTTGTGTCACTATGGTTGCTTAGAAAAATATTTACTTCAGGAGTAGTTACAAATTTTAAAACATCAAAGTTATGCTTTGAAAGAGCAACATTGGATGTTGTTTTGAGACCTGTTGTGATTGAGTTATACCAGATTTAAATTAATTTTGTTTTAAAATATTTTTAACTTACTGCTTGTCCACCATTCTTGCTCACCTCGCCCTCCCAGGTGCCTCTGTACAGCAGGTATGAGGCTCTGGATGTGGAAGGCCTGTCAGTGGAGGATGTGGATGACAGTCCATCTGCACCAGAGGTGTCTCCAAGGTCAGAATGGCTGACCCCCTGTATCACGACCATCCCCACGAGGAAGAAGAGATGGCTTTTAGTTGTAGGCAGCTCCCATCTGAGGGGAACAGAGGATGCAACGTGCTGGACAGACCCTCCTCACAGGGGTCTGCTGCTTCCCTGAGGCCTGGGTTAAGGACATCCCTAGGAAACTTCCTTGCTTAGTACAGCCCTCGGACAATTACCCATTACTGATCTTCCATGTTGGTGGAGAGGAAGCTGCAACCTGTAGTCCAGAGTAATCAAAAGAGATTTTAGGGCCTTGGGACAGTTGGTGAGGAAGTCTGGGGCGCAGGTTATTTTTTACCCCTCTCCTTCCAGTTGCAGGCAGTGATGTTGGAAGGAACAGATGGATCCAGTCTATTAATACATGGCTCCGTGGCTGGTGTCACCACCGCAGTTCTGGGTTTTTCGACTAGGCCTGGTTTCAGATAGAATTCACCTTTCTCAAAGGGGGAAGAGGGTCTTTGCTCAGGAGCTTGCGGGGCTCATTGAAAGGGCTTTAAGCTAGACTGAAGAGGGAGGGGGATAATATCAGGCTTCCCTGTGACAAGCTGTGGAATGACACGCCATGTTTAGAGGGACAGGACGAGAGCAAGGGCCCTCAGCCTGATGTTCTGAGTCATGCTGGGGACACTGCAGCACAGTTGAAGCCTTGCAGAGATGAGCCAGGGGCTCCTGAGGTATTAGGAACCAACAGGGAAACGTTGGTGAAATATCTCAAAGGAATTGAGGGGTGTTCCTCCAAGAAGGTGACATGGCCACCAGCCCAGCTGAAGTTGCTCTACAACAATGGACACATCATGAGCAACAAACAGGAGGAGTTGGAAGCTACTGGGCTGCTAGAAAGCTATGACCTGATTGCCATTACTGAAACTTGGTGGGATGAATCCCATGACTGGAGCACGACTATTAATGGCTACAGGCTGTTCAGAAGTGATAAGTGAGAAAGGAGCATCAAAGACATTGCCCTCTATGTCAAGAAATGGGTGGATTGTGAAGAGCTGTCCCTGAAGAATAGCTGTGAGCAGGTTGAAAGCTTATAGGTAAGCCTTAGAGACCAAGGCAACCAAGGGAATGTTGTGGTTGGTGTCTGCTACAGGTACCTGAGCCAGGGGAGCCTATTGATGAAGCCTTCTTACTCCAGCTACAGGAGGCATTGCACTTGCAGGTTCTCATGCTGCTGGGGGACATCAACCACCCCGACATCTGCTGGAAAAGTAGCACAGCAACCTGTGGGCAATCCAGGAGACTCCTGGAGTGCATCGAGGATAACTTCATAGGCCAGGTAATAGACAGCCCCACCAGAGGGTATGTAATGCTGGACCCAATGAATATCAGTGCATCTGAGCTCATCGGTGATGTCAGGATTGGAGGCAGCCTGAGCTGCAATGATCACACTCCGGTGGAGTTCACAGTCTTGAGGGATATGGGTCAGGTGAAGAGTAAAGTCAGGCCCCTGAATTTTAGGAAAGCAAAATTGCACCTCTTCAAGGAGTTAGACAATAGGACCCCCTGGGAAACAGCCCGCAGGGACAAGGAAGCAAACAGAGCTGGCGGAACTTTAAGGATGTTTTTTATAGAGTACAAGACCTCTCAATCCCCAGGAGTAAGAAATCAGGCAAGGAAGGGAAGAGACCGGCAAGGCTGAGTCGAGACCTGCTGGTAAAACTAAAGAGCAAGAAGGAAGTGCACAGGTAGTGGAAGCAGGGACAGGTATCCTGGGAAGAGTATGGGGACACTGCCTGGTTGTGCAGGGATGGGGTCAGGAAGGCCAAGAAGTGGGTGGAGCTGAACTTGGCAAAGGATGCAAAGATTAATAATAAGGGCTTCTACAGGTATGTCAGCCAGAAAAGGAAGGTTAAAGAAAGAGTAACCGCCCCGATGAACATGACTTACAAACTGGTAATAATAGACGAGAAGGCGGCTGAGGTACTTAACAACTTTTCTGCTTGATAACCTCTCTTCTTACACCTCCTGAGTGGATGGACCACAAGACAGGAACCAGAGGGGCAAAGTCCCTCTCTCTATAAGAGAAGATCAGGTTCATGACCACCAGAGGAACCTGAACAAAACATTTTTAAAAAGGGTAGAAAGGAGGACCGTGGGAACTCCTGACCTGTCACACTCCGCTCTGTGCCTGGTATGATCATGGACCAGATCCTCCTAGAAGTTCTGCTAAGGCACATGGGAATCAGGGAGGTGATTTGAAACAGCTAGCATGGCTTCACCAAGGGCTGATCCTGGTTGACCAACCAAGTGGCCATTTATGATGGAGTGACTATGTTGGTGGGCAGGGGAAGAGCTCTGGATGTCATCTATCTGGACTTCTGTAAAGCCTTTGACACAGTCCCCCACGACATCCTTCTGTCTCAATTGAAGAGAGAGAGATTTGGTGGGTGGACTGTTTGGTGGATACAGAATTGCTTGGATGGTTGCACACGAGAGTCCATGGTGGGACCAGTGCTGTTTACTATCTTCATCAATGACATAGGCAGTGGGATTGAGTGAACCTTCCGCAAGTTTGCAGATGACACCAAGCTGAGTGTTGCCAGTTGACCTGGCTGAGGGACAGGATGCCATCCAGAGGGACCTGGACAAGCTGGAGAAGTGGACATATGTTCACCTCTTGAGGTTCAACAAGGCCAAGTGTGAGGTCCTGCACCTGGGTCAGGGCAATCCTCAATATCAATAGAAGCTCAGGGATGATGGGATTGAAAGCAGCCGGAGAATGACTTAGGGGTACTCGTGGATTAAAGGGCGGACATGAGCCAAAAATGTGTGCTCACAGCCCGGAAAGCCGACCTTATCCTGGGCTGAATGAAAAGAAGCGTGGCCAGCAGGTCAAGGGAGGTGATTCTCCCCCACTACTCCACTCTGGTGAGACCTCACCTGGAGTACTGCATCCAGCTATGGAGTTCTCAGCACAAGAAGGACATGAACCTGTTGGAGAGGATCCAGAGGAAGGCCACAAAAATGATCAGAGGGCTGGAGCATCTCTGCTATGAGGACAGGCTGAGAGAGTTTGGTTGTTCAGCTGGGAGGAGACCTTATTGTGGCCTTCCAGTATTTAAAGGGGGCTTATAAGAAAGATGGGGACAGTCTTTTTAGCAAGGCCTGTTGCAACAGGATAAGGGGTGATGGTTTTGAACTACAAAAGGGGAGATTTAGACTAGATGCAAGGAAGAAATCTTTTACAATGACGGTGGTGAAACATTGGCACAGGTTGTCCAGGAAGGTGGTAGATGTCCCATCCCTGAGAACATTCAAGATCAGGTTGGACAGGGCTCTGAGCAATCCGCTGTAGTTCCAGATGTCCCTGCTTATTGTAGAGATGTTAGACTAGCTGACCTTTGAAGGTCCCTTCCAACCCAAAATATTGTATGATTCACTATGTCTGGTAAAACTTGAAAATGGTCTGAGAATTCCTCTAGTTACAGGCCATTTACTATAAAGCACATTCAGAAATAATTTGCAAAATAGTGATTTTTTTTTTTTAAAGCACTATTTACTTGATGATGTAGAGTAAGAGAACTTTTTAATCTGATCAGTGGGTTTTGGTAAAACCATTTTTATTATATATGAAACTTAATAAACTGAGCTACTATTTCAACCCAATTAAACTTTCAAAGGTACTGTTCAGTGGTAACTTTTATTTTGTTTCCAAATTATTCAATCTTCCATCTGTTCATTTACAGCTGTGCAATAAAGCTTGAAGTATCATTATTGAATAACTTAATCTGAAGTTGCTAAAGAACCAGTGTAGTGAAGTATGTCTGTAATTTACTACTAGCGCTTAAAGAACTCTGAACTCGCAGTTAACTTTTCGAGTTAGCGATATGAAAAACTATGGTGTCTTTGCAATATACAACAAGTGATAGGAATCACGGTGTAAATCAACAGTGGAGCTTGCATCATCATTTAAAAGTAAAAATACATTTATTAGCAGGTAGAACTCATGGGTTCTTTTAACATGATATTAACTTTTTTTTATACCTTGCGTCTGTTTTGAATTTGTTTCTAAATTGGAAGGGATTTGGGTCACAAGGTTCAGTCTGTTAAAACCAGCTGCATCAAATCTTAGGGTTTAGTAGTATTTTGCTTTTTTTGCTGTTTTTCTTCTATTAGAGACAGTGCCAGGACTCAGTATTCTAACAGGTAGCTTGTACTTGCATGTGGTATACCATCCTTTCCCTTTTAAATAATAAGCCTAACAGTTTTTCCCTATCTGTGGCACTTACTCCCTTTGTGCTTTGAGATCAGTCATTAGGCCTATGCTCAGACTTTGTTTTGTAATCCTGAAAGAGGCACTCTTAATTTTCTCTGTTTTGCAGCTATGGTAGTTCAAGTTTAGTCCTTCTGAACGGGATTACTTGAATTGTGTATGTATTCCAGTTTGAGCAGTTACCCTTGGCAGGTATGATTCTGGTAGTATGTCTCCTGTGGTAACCTAAAATCGCATTTATATTCCTCATGGTAGCATTCCATTGTTGATGCACTGTTCTCTTGTGAGCAGCAAGACATCTCTGATGCCACGTTTTGTGTATAAATGGTAACCATATACTCTAGCGCAGAAGGATTGTGTGGGTTTCTCTCAAGAGCATGAATTACAGTGTCTGCATTTATACAGCAGTGTGCAGGAGTGCTTCTGATGTTAGAAGTAAATGGATTTTATTTTATAAGTATTGTTGTGACTTAAAATTTTCATTGTGTTGAGTTAGTATTTCCCTCGTGGACAGAATTATACAAGTATGTTCCTGTTCACGATACTTATGGCAACTTCAGGACTTACTTGTGTAAGGAAATAGTTTAAACAATTTTTCTGTGTGAAGCTTGAGGATCATACCGTGTATGCATTTTAATGATAAAGCTTATATGTAAATGCATGTTTATTCTGGTAAAGTGACTAGAGTTCCAGGATCTCACTCTTAATCTGGCTTCTTTCATCATGGCCTGTTATGATTGGGCAGATAGTCAAGTTGGAAAGGTTAGAACAGACTTTCTTAAGAACTGAAAGGAGACTCTGAAGAACTGGGCTCTATCAGTTGTGCACTGTCTAGTGGTGGTTGCTTGTTTCTGAAGGTCTATTAGTACACAGATTGGTACCATGTGACCAGGTAGTTCTTCAGCAATTTGGTGTACATGAGCTATACCTTTCCTGACCACCTTTTCATTTATTTTTAGATTTACTTTTATTACATGACCTGCTATTTCAGTTAAAACTCCTATTCCTTATGCAGCTATTCCCTCTCCTTGGTTCTTCTTCCCTTCGACAAATTTCTCCATTGCCCAAACTTATCTCCTCTGCTGGATTCTTAACCACTAAGCAAATACCAACTAAAGGAATTTCTGATTGAGATGCTTCTGGAAATAAGTCAGTTTTCTTTCTGTGTTTGTGTGAAAGATAGCAAGTTATGTGGTAGTCACTGCTGCCTATAATCTTTATTTTATTGATTCATTAATCATTCAACTATTAAGATTTTAATCCTTAGAATTATGAGTATATGTGGAAAGAAGATTGCGGTTGGTTCCAAGGTTGGAATGTCTTTTTCCTCCTTTTTTGTTTTTAAAGAAGTCTAGAATGGTACTATTTCAGAACCTCTCTAGGAGACTGTAGTAAATCCAAATCAAGTGCAGCTCTGTTTAATAGACTGATCTTTTCCTGTAACAAGAGCCGTAACTCTTAAAGAATTTTTTTTCCTGAAAATAGCTTTTGTTTGCTGTTGCTTAAGAAAATAGGAAGCAGAGATAGAAGATGTACTGAGAAGGAGTTCTCACTGGATTACTAAAAATGTGAAAAGTAGGTGGCAGCTAAATGTTTATATTGTGCCCTGTGTTAACATCAGAGTTCTTGAAAACTTCTGTAAACTTACTTACTCTAACCATACTGTCTGTTTTCTAAAAGCCCTTTAAAAGAGAAGTGGCATATATTGAAAATTGTATAGTAGTTTATTCCATGTATTTGGCACAAAAGTAACTGCAAAAAAATCCCCTGGCATTATGAACTTGAAGCAGATTTCACATTTCAGGTGGTTTTATCATTTTGTTTGAACACATAAGGATCCCACAAAAGGAAAAAGGAGGGAAAAACATGAGTTCAAAAGAACCTTGCTGATGAACTAAGGAGCTGCTGTTTCTGCTATTCAGATAACAAGTGCTTAGTAAACTGTACATTTAATTCTTTGATGGCAGCAAGACCCTTGTTACCTAGGTTTTAACGTAGAAGCTTTGAAATAATTAGACTTGAATGTAAAAGCAGTGTAGTGAAGTTGTTTACAGAACATTGCAAAAATCTTGGAATGGTTCTTTCAGGATACTTCAGTGAGGAGCTGAGCTTTTTCAAGTAAACAAAATACACTGATTTCTTTTGGTAAGAGGAGAAGTTGACTTTAAAGTCCTCTGGGATTAACATGATGCTTGAACAGTTACATGTATCCAAGCTTATTTATAGATGCTGAAATGCACTGAAAGACTAATGAAAATAGAAAGACCCATTATTTGCCATTTCTTTTTTTATTCTTGAATATGCTTTTTAGACTTCCTCATAAAAATGTAGATGCAGTGCTATATTCTTCTCTCTTAGATTATGGGGTTATGGTTTGGTTAAACGTTATGGTACGTTTAGCATACCGTTGTTTTGATTTACCCGTATCTATCTTTTGTCATTTACCAGTAGCTTACTGCATACTGCAAAGTGGGATGTGTAGGAACAAATCAAATTTTATGTGAAGAGCTTATTGTGCTTGCACTCTCACAAGTTTTGTTGAACAAAAGATTGTCTTTCCTTTGTATGTTGGGAGTTACTGAACAGTCAGGGAGATATCTAAGCCTCCTTACAAAAATGAGGCAATTCCAGATGACTGTCAGCCACTAAATGGATTACAAGTACACATTACCACATTTTTGTCACCATTACTGGAGGAAGTGGGTAATTGTGTCTCTGCTAGACAGTGTTTGTTTAACTTCAGTGTTTGTCTGGTGGGCAGTTGTCAAGTAGACTTGTTTGACTTGAGAACACTTGCCTTTTGGAGGCTTATCAGAACTGTTCTGCTGATAACAGAATGAGCAGCATTCATTTGAAAAAGTGTAGATTTGTATGTCAAAAATTGGAAGGTGTTTCTTTTCCCTAGGACAATTTTGTGTGTGTGTGTGTGTCTATTTACATAAATCTAATACATACAAACTATTTTTCATCCTTATTATGGGAGCATCTTATAACATTGAGCAGTGATTAAGTTGTTAATGTACTATCAATTAAGGCAAAACTATAATTGAAAAAAGTAAAAGTGTAGCTAAATCTGTGAGGTTTTGTGAAGGGTTAAAGTAGTGGATTTAGTTATCCACATTTAAAGTGGTTTGTAAGGGTTATCTGTCTTTAATACTTGCAATAAATTTCATGTTTTCTCTTCATAAACTGTAAGTAGGACCTTCTAGTGGCCCAGTTAATCTTGCTTTTAGATAGTTTTTGATCACTTTTTTTGCAAAGAATTCCAGTGTTCAGCTAGGATGAATGATCTGGAGCATAAAAAGCATATATTAAATTCTATTTGTTTTTTGTACAAGCTGTTACATTGGACTCTTTTTACTTTTGGGCCTCAACCTTTGGCATCTTGGCAAAATCAAATGCATGAATGTACCCTCACAGGGACTTTGGCTGTAGCAATAGCAGCAATTTGAAATATTTGAGTGTTGAAGGGAGGTGAGTCAAGGAAGAGGTCTGTTTCTCATAACTGCACATTGGCTCATGGTTTCTATGGCCTGGATGTCCCAGTGTGAAATCACACATGGTTAATAAACTGTTAGTTTCTGGAGAAGATGGTGTGAGGAAAGATGATCATCTTGCCCAAACTTTTCCTAAAAATTGCTGCTAAAGTATTAACAATCTTGCTGATTATATACTGCAATTCTAGTATGAGCATTCTGTGTAAGAATAGTGCACAGTTAATGTCCAGATTACCACAGATGTGTGGGAAGATGTTACATATCACAAGAAAACAGGCATATCTTCTAACAGATGCTTTAGGAAATTATTTTAAAAATCTTATGATAAAGTACCTTTACTTTGGGAAGGGAAATACTCAGGCAGTTAGGGCTTTCATTTGGGCTGCTTGTGTGTTCCTGTGCTTGGTCTCATGTCACTTTGAGACCGTACCACATAGTAGTATGTAGAACACAGAACTAAGATTTCATTATCTTACATAAATTATGTTGGGAAAAGAAAGGTTTAAACTACAAACTTACTCTTGTGCTTTTTTACTTTGTTTCAGATTTATAGGTTAGAATGGTTCTGCTTAATTTCTGTTAAGATTTTACTATTTGATGGAAGGATTTAGTATTTTTTTTGTCAAAATCATAAGATAGAACTTTTTTAAAAATAAAGATACCTCTATCATGTATAGTAGGTGTGGAAAGGCTTTTCAATCTGTTTAGGTGCATATAAGTACCATCTTTTGAGAGCTGGAAGGTGCATCACCCACATGCTTCGGAGAGACAAATTATTTTTTGGCTAATCAATTGTGGGTCTGTGATTGGGTGTGCAATGGACCTTTGCTGGACCTCAGTCCTGTGGAGCAATGCAAGATGCAAATGTCCCTATATGCTCTAGTCTCACCTGACTGAGGTTTAGGTTTATTTCTTAACTACCAGTCATTTTGGAAGAAACATTCAAACTTTCCATGTGACTTGGAAGCAATAGGGTTTGGCTGGTAGTAGGTTAGTATATTAGTTTTTAGGCTTTGGCAGAGAGGCTTTGTTTTAAATGTTGTTTTTGTTTTTAAATCAGGAGCCAATGAAGTCGAGAGCACCACAGCTACATTTGGAATACAGATTCTACAAGCAGCTAGGATCTGGAGGTAAAAAGCAGTCTCATGCATTTTACTGTGATGTAATCCAGGATCAATTTTGATGGAAGTTTTCCGATTTAGGGGTATAAATCTGTTTAATAAAGTGTCCCTAGTTACTTAACTAGAAAAAAGTCCCATGAGTCACTGGATTAATGTGTAAGTTTTTCTAGTATTGTAAGACTGTTTTGTTCTACGCTTTAGGGTGTGTCTATGAAATCCCAAGACTATTTAATAAGTCTTAAATATCAGAGAATTTGTGTGCATATGGGTATACCTTAAACTAAGCAGTCTTAGACTATTCCCTGTGTGTTCTCTTTGAATAAAAACTGTAAATGATCAAACTGCTAATCTACTAATCCCATATTTTTAAAGTTGCTGTAATATTTAAATAGCTTCAGTCTCTGTTTTACTTCACTTTCATTGATGCAGTATTTATTGCCACTTACTAATTTCAATTCTCTTAAATACGTTTTTAAAAAAGTTTAACTTCAAATGCAGTTTGAGATTTTAATTTCTCATTTCGCTCCTCTTGGTGCTTTTACACCCAGAAGTACTTTTATGATGGTTCCCTCAGTGATCCAATTATCACATGTTGCTTTTATAGATAAGCAATACCTAAAACTTCTCACGTGTTTTTGTGCCTTTCACAAAACTGTATATAGTCAGTTAACAATAGGTGAAGCTTCTTAAACTAGGAAAGTGAGTATAAATCTTCCCTAAATCAGTTATACCTGAAAAAAATCTTATGATATCTTTTCCTTGAAAATGTTCCTTTAATTCCTAGAATAGTTTTTCACAGGTTATGTAGTTACTTTTTCCATTTTTTATTAATGTAGAAGTTTAATGTATAAAATTAACTTCTAATAGTTGTTTTCTACATGCACACTTGGGTTTTGTTTGTATCAAAAGCAGCTTGGATTTTGTAATGGTGATTTTAAGGTTGTGCTTAAACTACAATAAAATATTATTTAAGCTGAAAAGTTATCTCCGAAGGTCAGGGAGTACAAAATAACCATGCCGACACCACTTTCATTTTATTGCCTTGAGCGTGTGTGTTATGATTAATTTTAATACTTTTTAAATGCTGTTTTCAGTTTCAAAAATTCAGAATCAGTTGTTGATGCACAGACTGGGTAGTGTTTCTCTAGTTAGGTAGCTTTCAAAATTTTTTGCTCTTCTTTAAAGACCCTCTCTAGGGAAACATACTTTCCAATACTTTCAATTTATATAGAACTTTTTTTTGATGCTGTAGTCTGGATGCTCTGCAACCAGGAGTCTTTAGAGATAACTCTTTGCAAGACATGACATTGTCTATTTTTGTTCATAGATGGAAAATTAAGTTGCAGAATGTCTAGTCAAAATGCTGAGTCTTAATATGTCTGCTAATTGGAGAAAGTCATTAGGGTCAGCCCATGTCTGAGTTTTTTGTAAGTAGTTGTAAATCGTCAGCATACATTAGACTAGCATTGTGGAATAGCTGGTAAGTGGAAAGCAGAGATCTGAATTGCTTAATGAATGAGACATGGCAACCCACAAGTTAGAGACAGTGCCCGGCTGTGAAATCCATGGCGTAACTATGTAAAATTGCAAAGGAGCTGTGTGGTGGAGGTAAGAACAAAGCTGTAATTACTTCTTCAGACTGTAGAAACTAGCCAGTGCTTCTCAGAGTTAGGAACCCTTATGGGAAAAAAATCTTAGCAAATGTAACTGTGTTTACCTTTTTGTTTAGTGAATAAGATTGAGGGACTGTTTAATGTAAGAATGTAGGCAAGCCAAAGTTAGTCTCCTTTACTCTGGATATAATTCAATCTTTTTAACCCTGTTTGTTGGGTGCAACAACTTTATTGCTTTCTCTGTTGCCTTACTGAGGTACTGGAAGGGAGAATGATCTTTCTGATGAAGATGAGGACATCTTTGGGTTGGAAACAAGAAGATAAAGCTGATGAGTTACTAGCCATCTTTAATATTTATGAAGAACCTTGTTATAGACCTCCTCTGTTTTCAAAGTAACCTTCTTTTATTCCAATGCAAAAGCCTCCTCCAGGAGATGTGTCACCCTGTAAGCTCCTTTTTGAGTCTTGCCTGACTTTCTCAGGCACCCCACTTGGGACTCATTTTAATGGGTTTTGTGGGAAAGACTCATTGTGAAGAAAGTAGTGTTCATGCTCCCATCTTCTTTGGGGGAAGTTTGAAAATAAATGCTGATTCTGTGTCTTTCTGCAGCACTCTTCCCATCTTTGCAGGAATAGCCTCTGTGAAATCCCAGTTTATTTGAGGGCGGAGTGAGGAGGAGGGAGGGTTGTTAACATGTGAATGAATAGTTCTGAAAGAAAATGAGGTTATTTTCCTGAAACATCTTCTGAAAGAAAATAAAGAAAATGTTATTGGGTGACAGATTATTTTACCTTATAAGCCTTTTTAACAGAGCATCTTAGTGCTTCTTCTAATCTTGTGGTTAATGGAAGGAGTAGCATTTTGAAATTGTCTATTTTCTTCCTATTTCCTTATGTCCTGCAAGTTTTGTCTACTACAAGTCTACTTACTTATAATAGCCTTTTTGCTTTCTTTTCTAATGACCTTGTAACTTTTTTTATTGTGATAAGAGTCTTCCTATTCTGTGTCTTGAACATCATGAAGATGTGAGACATGCTTGAGTGAAAAAAATGTGGGGGATCTTCTGTGGTTCTGTGCCTTGAAAGAACAAGCTAAAAATAGACATGAAATATGATAGATGTGCGGTTTTTATACACAGGACTTTTAAACTTTTTTCACTCTTTGTATTTAAAAGTACTTTTGTTTTTCATGAAAAAGCTTTAACATTTCAAACCTGTATTCCTTTGGAGAGAATCTACTCAGAATTTACTCTCAAGTATGCTTTTACTGAACATACCTGTGAAGTGCAGTACCATGTAGGCATTTGTCAGGGAAAAAAAAAAAAATGTGAAGAATCTTTCTTAAACAGGAAACATTTTATATACTTTCGGGCCTTTTTTGAAACATTTTAAATTATTCAGGGCAATGGATCTAAAACATTAAAATTGATTCTTAAATCAGTTTAAAGACATGGCTTATTTTATTCATATCATTTAGCTTTCATCTAAGTTTTATATACCAAGAGATTTTTATGAAAATTGCTGTCTCTTTTGTGCTATGATTTTGTTACCTAATAGCTGTGAGCATGCTATCCTCATGAAGTTTGAGATGATTTAGTCGGTATACAGAAATCTCTAGTCAAGTGAATGAGCAACCTACAGATGGAACTTAAAATATCTTTAATTTTAATAAAATTTTAGTTAAAAGTGTATTTTCTTAATATCAAAGAATGAATGGTAAGAAAAACTGATAGATTATCATAAATGCAGGACTACAAATGAAACTATAGCTGAATTCTTACTTGAAATTATACTGACTTTAGGAATGTGTAGAAAACAGTTTTGTATTTTTATTGATTTTTATATTCAATTTTTATGCTATCAGTCTTTCTCCTCATGGTAAGAGGATGAACTGTAGATGTTTTTTGTGTGCTATGCCCATAATTTAACTGCACCTAAATACATTGTGCTTTTGTACTAGGAGGGACTGAGGGGAAGGATATCAGAAACTGCTCACTCAATCTGAGTATTAAGGAGTAAAGCTGAGAATTTTTTCTAATGTGGTATTTTTTAAATTTAAAAACCTTACCAGTGAAAACTTTTAAAATCCTTTATTTCTTTAACAGGCAGGTATTTACTGTGTGCTTCAGTTCCCTTTTGCAATGAGTGTGCATATTAAGATGTATTGTTATGTGTTGAGGAGCATAAAAGCTACTCAACTTTTATTGTCAGATTTTTCTGACATCTCTTACTAATTCTGTGTGTCATTAGTCATAATGGCTGGAAGTCTTTACAAGTGAATGAGGGTTTTTTTGCACTTACCCATCTGACAAATGGAACAAAAGAATGGCAGGTGTCTCCTGCTGCTTAACCTGCCTTAGTAGAGCTTGTGTCTGCCATGCTGCTGTTTTACTGAGAACAGGCTGTTACTATAGTACCTGTCTATAGCAACATTGAGCATTCATTGTTACATTTTAGTTTTTTATTTGAGATCATTTTTGAAAGAGACAAAAGATCTGTTCAGCAGTGGATTATCTTGCTTCTGAAAACGCTGTATTAATGTTTCAGAGAAGGCAGCTGCTTGGCATTGTTAATGGTATTTTATTTTTCTTAACTTTTGTAAGAAATACTTAGTTCTTTTAGCTGAAGTCTAGCTAAAACTGGCAGTCAAAAGCTTCTATTACAGGATGGCCAGTGTGTGTATAACGTGTATTTGTGTACTATGGAAAAAGGTGATGTATTTTAGAAGGTTATGGCCAGTGTGAAATGAATGCTAAGTATTGCATTCTGGACGCGAGAATCTTTTTCATGGTTTGGTGCTAACAGCAATGTGGTAAATGTGCTCTGCATTGCTATCTAAAAATATATTTTTCGGTTTTGGGGTAATGAGAGCCTGCCTTAGACTTAACAGAATCATACTACTTGGACAGTGGTACTGAAAAAGTACCATTGGGTTAGTGGTTGAAAAAGATTGGAGTGCTGGCATAATGTGAGTTGGGAAGACACAGAAATGTTACCAGATCACTTGTGTATGTATTGGCTAGTAAATGCTGTTAGTGTAAGAAAAGTCTGTCTGTAATCTTGAGACGTTGCAACCAGGGAAGTACTAAGCATTTGTTCGTGGTGGTCAACAGTTGTTACAGAGGTGTGGAGACTGCTCACCATTTTGGTAATCAAGCTCAGTAGAATACATAAAAACAAAAAGATATACAGTAATGAAAATGTGGTTCTTCATCCAATTTGAGTTCAGACCAGTTCGACTGTGTATGAAATTTGAATATTCAAGGACACCTTTTAAATTTTTTTATATGAGTCTATTCAGGATACAGAATGCATGAGGCAGATATTGGCATTGAAAGGGAGGCTATCTTTTGTATTTAAGATAGTGATAGGGTGGGGTTTTTTTTTTAATCTCTCACTGGGAAGCACTAAAAACGCTACTTTTGTGGGGGAGAAGACAATGGAATTTCAGATTGCTATTGAGATCACCTCTAGCTCCTCCTTTGGGCCATAGCCACCCTGCCTTCCACTTCAGCCTGTGGAAGAAAATGCAGCACAGCATGGTTTCATCATCTGTGCTCTGCTGTAACTCTTCTCAGAAGAAAATTATAACCACTTTATTATGATGTCTTAATTTCTTTCTCAGTTGGTAGATTGTAACTTATTTCCTAGACTGATATTCTACCACATCATGAGGAAGTATCTCAATAACAAGTTTGCTTGATTGTAGTGCTAGAAGTAAATGGTAGCTAGATTAATGTAACAAGTGATCACTTTTATTAATGGATTTATAGAAACAATGTAAATAACTTATCCCATTCTGTATTCTTCAAAATATTTTGGGATTGACATCTTGCACTTGCTGTTATTATAGAATGGAAGCTGCATAAACTTACATGTAACTTACAGGTGCACATGTTAATGTTTTGAAGAAACAGTGATTACTGATAAGAAGAAGACTGGTGGTATACAAAAATTTGTATTGATTTTGGAATGTGACATCACACAGGTTTCAGAGATTAATTGGTGTTTTTATGTAAAATATAACAGCTGTAATTGTGAAAGTGGCTTGATGGTACAGTTCATAGAACATTGTGAATGTTAGATAAATGGATATTTGATTTAATAAGGCTTACGATAAAATAGATGTCTAATTCTGTTTTAGTATTGTAAATAAGTAGTTATATTAGATATATTTTAATGGAAAAATCTTACTGTTTTACTACTATTTCTTACATTTGCAAACATATTCTTATATTTGTAAATAAGAATTGTAGTCTCAGTGTTGTGATGCATGCCTCCAACATGGCATTTTAGCAGGGCTGTAGTCATATTGCTTATGTAGTGTCTCATTGCATGTATAGAGTTTTACAGTGCATGGATGATCATGGTTTCAGTAGCCATAAAGTGCTACATTTCCAGACATTGTACAACCTTCTGTGTGTGCTACTTTAGTTTTGTTTATGCATGGTTTTGTGTATACTGCTTTGGTTCAAGTCAAAAAACACATATGGCACTATTCCGGATTTTGTAATCGCTTCCTTTCAGAGGATTCAGGCCAGATTCTGTCGTCTTAGTAGGGAATTCTTGTGTTTGTCGTAGATTAATTGCATCCTTGACAGAGTACCAGTATGAAGATCACTGTTACCACAAATCTTTGATCTACTTAGTTTTTGGTATTTTGCTCATGTCCAATGAATTGCCACATAGGAAAATTAAAAACACTGATAAAAGGCAGTGGGGTATAGGAAGCTGAATACGGAACAGCTTGTTCTGCAGATGCAATCCTGTGTATTTTACGGGCATTTATGGATCTGATTCAACAGACAATCTAACCAATAAGCTATAATGCAGATCACATCAGTAGGTGTGTTTCTTGACTGGCTTGGAGGACACTCTAAACGGAAATTAATATTACAAAAAGCTGAAAAATGCTGAAAAGCTGCTTACTTGCTTAATAGCTTTACAAATTGAGAATGTATTTTATAGAGATATTTTGCCAAGGTAGGGCTCAAAATTCAGTCAGTGATAGACTGGGAAATGAGGTTAAGTACAAGTGGTGTTGCCATTGATCAGTGTGCCACATATTTCTTTGACAGTCAGTCTATTGCTGCTTCTTTGTCAAGTTAATTTTTTTTTTTTTTCTGGGTGAGGACACACATGCAATAGTTGAGGCATCTATGTAGTATCTCTATTAAAGCAAGTACCTGGAATTTTTGTTTGAAGATACGGATCTGTGGTCATTATGTATATTACATTAGATAATTGCAGTGAACACCATGTAGCCTCAGGCTTAAATCAGGTTTCGTGCTGAAGTTCTTGAACAAGATAGCAGCCAAGGTGGATAACAGTAATGAACCAGAAATAACTTCTACTTTATTTTCTTTATTTTGAAGATGTTTGGCAGATACGGTTGTAATGTACTAATAATGTGTTCTTTATTTTAATGTTTTTATCTCATCGTTGTAGAGGAATTCAGACTTAGCAGCTTTAAAAACTTTCTGGAATTCATGTACCTAAACATAGTGGACTAAGGTATTTGAGTGATAAACCAGTCTTGACAGATGACAGGTGGTTCAATTCAATAACTCAATACTCAGTGCTAAGAAACTGGGGACAGGAGAAAAGAAAACACTTGTTTACCTTTTCAACTTTCTGAATTTAAAGCAAAGTATAAGTCTGAATTAATAATAGTAAAATATGGAAGGAATTGCAATGTATACAGTTAATGAAAAAATGATTAACTGGTTGATATGTGCTTCTTATTTGATATTTTGGTGATATTTTGAGAATTTATTTTGATGGTGTAAAGTTTTTATCACATGATAATTTCTACAGAATTTTTAATGCAGTTTTCTTCATCTGATAGACACAAGGTGATAGTCTCTGTAGTAAGCTTTTCAATAACTTCTTGAAAATAAGCTCATACAGTGAGTAGAATAGTCAACTCTGCTGTTTTCTTGTTTGCTTTTGTTAGCATTAGTAGCATCACCTTCAGTGTGACGTTTCTTTGTAGGAATCGTTTTAAGCTGCTTGTCCATTTTGTGAGGTGTAGTTTAGTGGAAACTAGACAATATAATCCAGAAATCCACTTAACTGGGCACCATAAACTGCAATAAGCTAAAAGTGAGTGAACAAACGAGTATGGTACTGTCATCATCTCCGCATTCCCACTGCCAGGATCTCTCCTGTGCCCACCATATGTGACACAACCCTCTGAGCAAGCAAGAGCTCCAGTGTCATTTAGTACATTTCATATTAGCAAAGCTTAGTTTCTTATTTTTAGATAAAAAATAAATATACGCCCCCCCCCCCAGGCACCCCAGTGGATAGTCTTGCACACTTTTTGGGTGTGTGCACTCTTATTTTGGATACCGCTGTTTACAGCAGTGATGTTTTTGGTGGCTGATGAAAATTACCTCTTCTAGAAAAGCAAGCTAAAAAATCCAAGCAGTATTCAAGTAGTGAATTTCCAAGGCAATACTTCCTAGATTTTTGCTATTAATGAAATGAATTGAATGTCGTGTTGGTTTAAAATGGATTTACAAGTTTATGGCAGGGGAGTCATGTAAAAGCATTGTAGAAGGCTTTAGGAAATTGAGTCCATTCGAATTAAAGTGTTCTAGTTGTAGACAAGTATAAATAACTGCAGATAAGCAAATGTGACTCGTAAAAATAAGGTCACTGTGTCCAGAGCTGTAAACATAGAAATGAATTAGAATTTTTAGTGTTAAAGTAATTTAGTGGGAGTATGGGCACAGGTAAGTTTCTACACTGGCAGTGACGTTAGTGTGACAAACATTGCAGGGGGTGTATTTCTTTTTAGAAAGAAATTTTGAGAACGGGGCAGAGATACATCAAACTCATAGGAAGGATTGAACGGAATCAAAGTGATTATTAAGCAAAATACCTGGAATGTTTCTTAAAACTTCCCAGTATTTTCCTCTTATATGCTTACACCAAAGAGCTTCAGTGGTTGAAGCCACACTAATTCAAATGGGAAATAAAATCCACGTTCTTAGTTAGTAATAAGTATTGGAATATCTTGTCAACAAAGGGGTGAATTCTTCATTTTCTAGAAATGAATTTTTTGTTTGTTTCTTTTTCTAACTTAACCATTTTTTTCTGAAAGTTTTATATAAAAGACCTTATATTTATATCTCTATTGAGGGGGGAAAAACCTCAAACACTCTTTAGTAGCAGCATGTTATTTTGGATTTTTCTTCTGGAGATCTAGAGACTTGAAGAAATAATGCAAATAGCAGAATAATGGTAGGTTATTGTTTTTAAGCAAAAGTAGTAAGACTACTTTGATTTAAAAAAAACCCCTAAAACCTCAACTTCTTATACTTTGAACTGTTAACAAGAAATGATTTTATAGACACGGAGAATTTTACCTATAATACTCCATATCTGCTTTGCAGAAGTTAGTAACATGTTAAATACAATTTTGGGCTATTTGCTAGTTTCCATCTAATCAGAAGATTGCGTGTTGTAGGTAAAATAAGTACTATTCTGGCCATGTTGTATAAAATTAAACTGACCACAGCTGAAAATCTAGCTCCCTGCCCTGTATATTATACACTTAACAGGAGCTGCTGTGGTGCTTTGTTGGTATTATGTGGCAGAATAAAATGTTAAAGGATGTTTTTGACATCTCACGTAAACACACTTCTAAAATTGATGTCTCTGCTTACAAATCTGACAAGGTCACTAGTTCCTTTCTAGCATGTAGTCATGCAAATGAGTCCTGTAAATCTAGACAAAGCCCAAAAGTCTTCTGGCTTCTGTATTTTTGAAATGTGTTTAATATATTAAAATGTTATAAAGATTCATAGCAGATGCAGTGGTAGTATAGGAGACTGACTTCTTTTGAGAATGTTTTTGAATTAATGTCTTTAAACATGCAAATACAAGGATGTCTCAGGCCATTACTAGTGGTGCTGCCAAATTTGCGGTGCTGTAAACTTAGGTGGTTTGGGTTTTTTGGTAATTATCTGTAACATAATTTAATTTGCTGCTGCAAATACATTCATATTTCCATGTGTAATTCTGCCATACCAGAAAGTGGACGCAGAAAACTTGAATTCTAGAGTTATGATATCCCCTTATATGTAAAAATATCTTTTCTGATCCCTTATCTGATAGCTAGGGATGATCTTTTTAAAATTAGAAACGCTATCTTTTACAATGTTCTGATGTAGTGTGCAATGCGCTCCTTCATTTGTAGCAATAAGCTACTTTTGTGAAGTCTTTCTGAAATGGGTATAATTATGCATGTTAAGCGTGTTAGTATAGGTATGTGTATGATTATACTTATTTAATGATAAATGGAAGCTCTAGTCTTCAGAAAATTGAGCAGTTAAACTGGATTTTTAGGAGTTATGTTTTTATTTTTCTCACTTGTAGGAAAAAAGATTAGTGAAAATGCTCTTAGAAATGCTGCATTAATTTGCTTTTAGTTTTGCTAAAACAGTAAGTTTTTTTTGGTTTGTTTTTTTTTTACCCAAAGCTGTACTGGACACAATTACAAATCTACGCCCTGAGTATAATGAGCACTGTAGTAAGGTATGAAAAACTGGAGACTTGATGTACCTTAAAAAACACCAGGAGTTAGGAATGTGTTAATTTTTAGACTTGTATTTGATCTACAGAGAAGGAAGGCAAAATCCAGTGTTTCATTAGACTATTCTAAAAATAGATTTTGTAATTCTATGTGGTACCGTATCACAACAGTAGACATAATAGAAAAACTCACATGAAAGAGAAAATCTTTTTCAGAGTATTGAATATTTACAGTGAGACACAGAAGATGATATGCACTGAAGAGCAGAAAATATCCAGAATAACAAGCTTCCTTAAGTGAACAAAATTTATTCTGCCAAATGAGGAAGAGATTCTGTGCCTATGAGGAAGTGCAAAATGAGTAGAGGCAATGATAACAAGTTATTTTTAACTTTATAGTCACACAATGCATATTTAAAAAAAGGCGAAAGTAAAATTGAATCATAAGGCTTTAAATATTGATATTTTTCAAGCTTCTGGATTGCTTGGCTTCTTAAGGCAGGTATTTATATAAAGCTATAAAGTCCAGAAGTGCAGAATATTTTCATATTAATTTTTGGAGTATATATGCTGTTCCTTGTATTGACGAAGTGTGTGAGTATATATAAATAGGAAGATAGAACATGGCATAATTGTGAATGCAGTGCTTGTGAATATTAACACTTCTGGTCTTTTCATGAAGGCATCAAAAAGGCATCATTTATTTTGTCAAAGACTCTTTAAGGAAGCTCTTTCTAATGAAGTGGGTGATCTTATACGCACTGCTAACTTAAAGTTGGTTGTATCTCTGCTGATGGTTTAGATACCTTTAACTGATTTGTTGAACACGCTTAACTGATTCTCCTGCTGTGCCAGGAGAAGCCTTATTTTATGGACGTGCTTATGATGCTTCTGTTCAGGGAAAAGATCAGAAGTAATTTTTTCAGCTAACATGTAGTTTTGCTAGTCTAAGCTGGGCACTTCAGTTACCTGGTTCCAGTAACAGACTGGATAGTGAGGGAATCTTCTGACTTTTAGCCCTGGTTTTCAAGACATTTATGGTCTCGGTATCACCAGCTGAGGAAACGTTTAAGTGTGTGTTCCTGCCAGGGTTTCTGGAATGCTCCCATGGAAAACTCAATAAAAATCAATTCTTTAATACAATACTACAGCCTTAGGTTTTCATAGTTTTCTATGCAGCAAATTATAAAAACTATATTTTTGTAGTTTTTATATACAGCAAATTAAGTCATGCTTCGAGTGTTTTGTATTGGAAAATATAACACCTATTTTACATCAGAAAATATTAGAAATAAGGTGTCAGAGTGACAGTTCACATTTTTGACTTCATGCAAGATGTGAAAACAAATGTAGCTTAACACTAAATTTGCCTTTTGCCATTGTAGGTAGATGTATTTGTATACCTGTTTACAAAGTACTTAAGAGATTGTTACCTGAACATAGAGTGGGATATTTTTGTTCCCATGAAATGGGAAATGAATATTTGTTTTGTTCTGAATTTAATTTTTATTTTAATAGTTTTGTAAGTAAAGCAAGATACACACCTAAATCTTGAAAATTTGTGTCTGTTAGTACAAAATCTAAAATGTGAAATTGTGTTTTATTCAAAGATATTTTTCTTCTAAATAAGTCTAGTCATTTGACAGTAGGAATAGAATTTAATGGATTCTTTCTGGACATCAATTTTTGAAAGAATTTAAGAAGTTAAGAGTGGTGTCTCGTGTGATACTCCAGAAGTGAAGTCAGGGTCAATCTTTATCATAGGTTCCCCTTGAGACTTCTGAACATTCCCTTTATTTTCTGTTCTTAGGATTACAGTAAAAAAAATCCCTGTCCTTCATATGGTTTGAATTAATAAATCTCAGTGTACCAAATGTTTTACTAGAAATCTAGATTTTAAAAAACCTCCGAACTTCCACTCTGATGTTTTTTAATGCACTAGCTCATATTTAGGAAAAATGTTTTCTTTTATGTGCTATCTAAACAGCAACTAGAATTAGTGGAGGGCGCTAAGACAGGAGAAGCCTTCCAGTGCAAATTTAAGTAGAAAATGCTTGTATTTGGAAAAAAAAATTAATACTAACAAGTGATGACTTTAAAAATTTGTTATCTGTTGTATTCTGACTTTGGTGGTGGATCTATAACTTGACTTCTTGTCTCCGTAAACTTGAGGATTCATTAATCTCTCTTGGATTTTTAAATTATTTCTGTAGATAATAAAGTGATTTTATTCCTGAACATAGGTTTGTCATAGCCTTAATTTAAATGCCTGTTTTTGAAAGGAGCTTATTTAAAACTCTCTTCATATCTTTTTAAAATCGTGTTTCAATTTACTGTTACAAAACCTATCTGATTTTTATTTTTTATAAAAAGCTTCAAATCTTTCACAAGTCAAACATGTAATATGCATAAATTATTTAATGAAATTGGTACTACTTTCATTATTCCTGTTGTATCTTTTACCTGTAGATTTTATGAGGTTTTGTTATTGCTTTTATTGTATTTTTAATAGCAGATTACCTTGAAATTGTGTAGGAATTGTATTGCTATGTTAATTAACCTGATTTAACCCCTTATAATTACTTTGTATCTCCATTTTACAGATGGAATACCTCAGGTATACTATTTTGGCCCATGTGGCAAATATAATGCTATGGTGCTAGAACTACTTGGACCTAGTCTGGAAGATTTATTTGACTTATGTGGTAGGACATTTTCTCTTAAAACCGTTCTGATGATAGCCATACAGTTGGTAAGTAGAATAGATGTTAATCTGACTGTTCTTTAGAATAACTAAGTTAGTCTTCAGTGAATTAAATGCTTATTTCACTTAGGAGATTTGCACTTCCTATGTTTTAAATTGGTGATGGTGGCTTCTAAAGAGTCTGTGATACAGTTTTAGCAGCAAGACTGTTTTAGGTCACTTGGATTTACTTTGTTCTAGTTTTTCAAGAATCATTGTATGAATATAGTTTCATTGTGTCTTCAGAGTTCTCATAAACACAACATGAAATAATGAATAGTTTCACATACTCAGTTAAAAAGAAAAACAACATGAAATACAAATAATTTTAATCCAGGAAAGCAGTTGTATGATGGGACTCCTAAATAGCATAAATATTTCTCCTGGGCATTCTTGGAAAGGAAGCAAGCAAACAAACACAAAATTCCCCAAACCCTTCCAGAAATACTAAAATAGCACAAAATCATTAAATGAAGAATTTTTTTAAATTTTTTGGAAGATTTCCTGATTTGGTTCCCACCTGAGAATGAGTGGAAGTGGAAAGAGACAGAAAGGCAAATAAAGTTTGCATGTTTACCTTGATACAATGGACAAAGAAATCCTTATGAAATAATAATGACACTGAACCTCAAAATGCTGAAATCATCACAGATTCAAAGATCATCTTTATTTGCTGTTTCTTTCTGAATATATTAATTTTGATAGAAATGGAGGTTATATACATAGTGGTGAACTTCCAGTGCTTCCCTAATTTATACCTTTAATATGTCATAGATCTACATGGAACTTTGCTGCTCACTGCTTGATGATGTAATTTCTGGTTATAGTTTTAATATGCACAAAACATGCTTGGAGCCAGGTGTTCTTAAAGAAAATAACTTCTGTTATGTACTGACTCATGTCTAAAGTCCAGTGTGAAAGTTTCCAATACACCATGTGGTTTATCTGCTTTGGAGCGGTGTACAATTTTCATTGACCTTTAACTGGGAGATATCTTGTTAAAAGCAATAGCCATATGGTTTTAAGGTGATAAGTGGGACGATTTCCTCTAAATATAAAGTCAATGTAAGATATTTAGCTTCTACCACAATTTAATGTGGCAACCCGAAGCTTAAACTAAACTAAACTGTTGGTTTTTTTATTTTATTAAAGATTTCTCGTATGGAATATGTCCATTCAAAGAACTTGATATACAGAGATGTAAAACCTGAGAACTTCTTAATAGGACGACCTGGAAACAAAACCCAGCAAATTATTCATATTATAGATTTCGGACTGGCAAAGGAGTATATAGATCCAGAAACAAAGAAGCACATACCATATCGAGAACACAAGAGCCTTACAGGAACAGCTAGATACATGAGTATAAATACACATTTAGGAAAAGGTATGTGTGTTTTTTAAGTGCAGAAACAAGAATTCAACAGCTGTCATTTGCCTGAAATCGTCTTGTTTTCAAGTTGTAATTTTTCTGTCTGTAGTCATTAAGAACAGCAGGTTTTGTGTACTGCGCAAAATTATAGTTTGTCCGTATGGAAATACTATTTTTGGGAATAAGGTTCTCTGTGTCTCTAATGATTGTGATCATGTCTCATCAAATAATTATTTTTGTTAGATATCCATAAAAGACGGATAAGATGCATCTTTTTCAATCATAGCATCTCATTAGAAGTATACCAAGGTGAGGTAGGGTGTCTGGATGTAGATATGCTGATTAAAGTTATCAAAGTGAAAAGACTGCAACAACATAGGTTTTCAATGCTACCTTGCCAGTTATTTGATCCCTTTGAAATGCACCGTGTAGGGGAATAAAAGTAGCTTATATTTGATGCCAGTTTCTTGACTTTTATTATTTTTAACGCTTATGCTCTTTAATGAGGCTTTGTCAGAGTAGTTAAAGGTTATGCTAGTATTGTAAATATGATAAGGTAAAGAAATGACAGGATATATAGAGCAAAATAAGTTGTTAATATTTAATGAAAAAATGCAGCTGGAAAAAGGTGCACGAGCACTCAAAAGGTCTTTGTTCCATTTTATAGAGGTTTTCTACTGAAAACAGGTTTGACGCTTTTAAATTTATGTAAACCAGTTGCTTATCATCACATGGTAATCACTAATTAAGTTGCTTTTTGAATTGGTCATAAAAAAATGTTGCATGATACTTATAGTTCAAAGGTACTTAACATTAGTATGCCAAAAGAGAAACCATTCACATTTTCCAGATAGCAGTAAGGTGCTGACACCCCTCCTTACTTCCCTAAGGATTGAAAACTCTACCATTTAATGGTCACTATGTCCAAGGCAGCCTCCAACCTTCGTATCACCCACAAGACCTTCTCTGTTGGTGAATAACAGGTCTAGCAGGGAGCCTTCCCTAGTTGGCTCCCTCGCCAGCTGTGTCAGGAATTTCTCTTCCACACACTCCAGTAACCTCCTGGACTGTTTCCTCTCTGCTGTATTGTATTTCTAGCAGACTTCTGGTAGGTTGAAGATCCTCATAAGAACAAGGGCTAGACATAGTAAGACTTCTCCCAGCTGCTAATAGAATACTTCATCTATCTCCTTATCCTGGTTCGGTGGTCTATAACAGACTCCCACCAAGATCTCTGCCTTGTTGGCCTTCCCCCTGATTCTTAGGCATAAACTCTCAACCCTATTGTCACCACCATTACGCTCCAGACAATCAAACTACTCTCTTACATACAGATCCATCATCCCTCCTTCCTGAGTTTATAGCCATCCATTGCAGCCCTCCGGTTGTGTAAATCATCCCACCATGTTTCCATGATCGCAACTATATCATAGTTTTCCTGCTGTACAGTGGCTTCCAGCTCCTCCTGTTTGTTGCACTTCAGCGTAAATGCACTTCACTTGTGCTATTGATTTTGCCACCTTTTTGCAGGGAGAAGACCTAAGTCTTACCTGACCATCCAAGCGCCATACCAGGCGCATCCATGATTTCAGTGCTATTGCATGGCATTCCATTTTCTAACTCCACTGCTGTGGCAGACCTAAGGACCTCGCTAGCATGCCATCCTACAAACATTGATGTGCTGCTCCCAGGCTTACCTCCAGCAAGCCTGGTTTTATCCCTTTCCCCCTTCAGATCTAGTTTGAAGCTCTGTCTAAGAGCCCTCCCAACTCCTGCACAAAGATCCTTTTCCCCCTTTGAGACAGGTGTACCCCATCTGTCACCAGCAAGTCTGATGTCGTGTAAACCGACGCATGATCAAAAATCCTGAGGCCCTGCTGGTGAGACATTAGGCTTGGAGCCAGGTATTCATCTGCTGGGTCTTCCTGTTTCTTCCTGCATTATTCCCTTCAACTGGAGATACAGAGGAGAACGCAGCTTGTATTGCTGATCCCTTGACCAGTCGTCCAAGGCCTTGAAGTCTCTTTTTTGTCTGTGTGAAAAATAACGTGGCCTTACTGGGATAGCTATCTGAAGGACATACAAAAAGTCCACAGCTCTTACCAGCACATAGCTGGTGCCCTAGCTTCTATAAGGCAATTTCTCTTGGGGATTAAAATTACTCTACGCTTCTTTTCCAGTTCCCTTCATTTTCAGGAAGGGCGAGAGGGATCTCAGAGAATGTAGTTTCTGATTGGGAACTTAAGGAAGACAAAAATCTGTAAAACCTGTAAAACTCCTATAATTTTCTGTATTTACTGGAAATCTGAACTGGTAATTGTTTTGGGATTTCCCTAAATTGAGAAAAACAGCATTGTGGTCTAAGTAGGTACATGAAGTTGAAATTGGTATAATATGGCTGTCTCTGTTAGTCTCTGGGGAACAACCAATATCAGCCTCAGTTCTGTTGGTCTTTTCTTGGTAATGTTTAATTACTGAAGAGGCAGAGGTTAGTTATCTTGCAATGAATGCCTGAGACTCTTTTGCGAATGAAACAATTCTGCTCTTTAATGCTAATTGAAAGGCCAAGTGAAGTCCATTTCCTTGAACAGTACTTTTTTTCCAACAAAACCAACAGAACCCCACCCTTACCATTATAGTAAATCTACTCTGTTATCAGAGCTGCATATGTTCTAGATGTAAAATCAGTTTTCTAGGGATTAGACTACTCTGTAATCTAAACCAGCAAAAAATAGTTGTATATTGGATCAATTTTAATGCATTTTCTATAATGCATTATAAGAAGAATAAATGTTTGGGCCTAAAATTGTATTAGCCTAAATCCTGGAGTTTTTCCAGAAATTCAAAGAAAAAATGTTTTTTTTCAGTTACAGGCTGCGTTTTGTCCTGATGGTCCTTCAGGAGTCCTAACAGCTTTCACTTGTCACTGAGCTGGTGGTGCAGGATGAAGTCCTTTTCCAGACCTAGGACCCCCATAAGAAGTTCATTAGTCTCTTTCTCCTACCTACTGAACTGTCACTGGACCTCAGGGGCAGGGTTGTTGCTGCCTTAAAGGAATACCTTTTTCTGTGTAAACTAACCTTATAAATCCATTATTATATGAAACAGTGCTTCTAATACAAACTGAGCTAGACATCTTTGCCCCCTTAATGAAAGGGAAAATAGGATTTTTTCTGTAAAGATTATGTTATTCTTAACATAACAGTATGGCAAACAATGTGCTTATGATAAAATTGGCATACAACTTCATTTTTATGAACCAGAATCAACTTCAGCATCCATGATTTTGTTCAGGGAGGGATGTTATTATTTCCCTCAGATTATATAATTACATCAAATCGTATAATTTTTACTACAAACTCTGAGTGATAACGTTCAGATTTATTTTTGCTAAACTCTTTAAACTGACAGTTCAGGATTTGTAGATTGTCTCTTTCTATCTGCTTTGTGATTAGAGTAATGAGTCTGTGTATCAAACTGTTTAATCATCCTAGTAGCTAACACTGTGTTTTCTGATCCAGATAGAAACTATGTTTCTGATGTTTCAACCTTCCTATAGTAAGCAGTAAAACTTTATTTGGAGGGGAATGCCATGTTTATAGTGGATTCTTGCTGAAAAGTGAATGTCTGTTGTTTGACCTGTGTTACAGTTACTTTACCGTGTATGCTAAAAAAAAAAAAAAATTCTGGAGATAGCCTGCTGAATGAGGTTCTGATTCTCACTAAAATTAACCTATTTGAACCAATATGATTAATTTATCCATAGCTTGTGAACTAAGTATCAGATTTTGGTTTCTTACTAATTTAGCTAGCTTCAGGTGACATCTTTTGAGAGAGAGGAGGCTGTGTGCCCTAAAGATTTATTGTGTGTTTGTCATCTTATTATCTTATTACCCTTTAGTCAACAGATCCTCTCAGTCTCATTAAATTGTGATGCACTAGGATCAGCGTACATCAGCAGCCCTTCCTCCAGCTGATACATGAAATCCTTTTGTGTTCCAGCTAGCCCACTGCTAGCTTTTTTCCAGTTTTCAGAAGTACTTCTTCCAACAACAGCAGTATAATCTTTGGGTTTCCTGTTCCTCAAGCTTATCTTGAAGAATTCCATACATATGAAAGGATTTTTGACTACTGTTTTTTAATTACTCTGACATGATCAGTGAAGAACTCAAATGGATTTTAAAGAACAATCCCCTTCCTCAAAAATTAAAACAAACAAACAAAAAATCCTTTCCCATAGCAGATTGAGGGCATTGTGAATTCAAATGGTGTATCCTAGAAGTAGTTCCCACAGAACTATCCTAATGAAATGTCTCCAGTGGTGCAAAGCTCATTAAAAATAAAATCCTCTTAATTAGAAATCATTTCAGTGTAAAGGTTGACAGTCTCTTCTTTCATAGAAAGGACTCTCAGTGAAGGAGCAATTGCCTCAAGAAGGTGTGTTGTTTGGGTTTTTTTAAAGGAGAAGAGGTTAGTTTTTCATCAGTGTAACCTGTAGAAGTTAATGCAAAAGACAGGAATTATTGTCCCTTAGCAAAGACCAAACAGAGCTTTCCAGTACATTTTTGTGAGCCCTACCTTAGTGTTGTCCATATAGGAGCCAGCCGTTGCACACTTGTAATGTTTTTGTATGCTTTGCCACCATCCTACCACTGATCTGTCCTACATAAAACACACACTGTGTTGCACAAGAGGTTGTCATGAGCATTGCTTATGAAGTGCTCATTACCTCCATGTCCAGCCTCATAAAGCGCACAGGATTTCTGCAGGCAACAGGAGTCAATGTTTCCTTCATTGCAAGGAAACCTGTCAGGCATAAAACTCCACGGCTTATTCCTGATTTCTTCTTAACCTATGTGGTTGCATCAGGATAGCATATGGGGTGTTGCAGGGTTGGCAGAGAAATTGAAGTAAGACCAGATCATCTGGAGGGCACTCACTGAGAAAAGTGGGAGCAGTGGACAACAATAGTGGAGGAGTGGTCACAAACAAGAAGAATGTTGGCCAGGGAATTGGAAACATGGAAATGACTGAAGGAGAAATAAATGCAAAAGAGCACCATATGGCTGGCAAATGTGTGATAAAGTAAGGGGCTAGATGTAGACCATGCTCTGAAACACCGTACATTTTCTTTTGTTATTTTCTTACTCATTTGCTAGTATGTGTTTCATCATCATCATGGCTTGGCTTCGCGGACGAAGATTTGGGAAGGGCTTTGCCCACGCTTATTGCAAGCGCGTTGATGGCTGAAAAGGCCAATGCGGGATAGGCAAGACCGGTTGCAAAGAGCACACCGGAGGGTCTCCTTGGATGGTATAGTCGAGGCACGGTTCTTTCTGCGCTGTCTTTTCTCCTCGAGCCTGATTCTACGTGTGCTCTCAAAGGAGACAGCAGCATTATGTATGGTGTGTCTCCAAATCTCCCGATTGGAGGCCAGGGTGGACCACTGATGGTGGTCAATATGGCCTAGGCTGAGGTGTTGTTTCAGGGAGTCCTTCTATCTCCTCTTTGGAGCTCTTCTCTTGCGGCAGCCGGTGGCAAGTTCACCATAGAACACGATCTTAGGGAGGCGGTGATCCGCCATCCTGGAGACGTGCCCTGCCCAACGCAGCTGCGTTTTCAGCAACATGGCCTCAATACTGGTGACGTCTGCCTGTTCAAGGACAGCAACATGAGTCACGTAGTCAGTCCAGTGGATGTTTAGGATTGTGCGGAGGCAGCGCTGATGGAAGCGTTCGAGGAGTCGCAGATGGTGGCGGTAGATGACCCATGATTCAGACCCGTACAGAAGAGTAGGCAGTACCATGGCTCTGTAGACACTGATCTTTGTACTTTTCTTCAGGTGTTTATTGCACCAGACTCTTTTATGGAGTTTTCCGAAAGCTCTGTTTGCCTTTGCTATTCTGTTGTCTATCTCTCTGTCAATCATGGCATCTGAGGAGATGATGCTACCCAGATAGCTGAACTGCTGGACTGACTGAAGCTCTGACTCACCAATGGTGATGTGGGGATGACGGTGATCATCTTGTGGTGCTGGTTGGTAGAGAACTACTGTCTTCTTCAAGCTGACTTCCAGCCCAAAAAGCTCAGCCACCTCTGCAAAGCAGGATGTTAAGCGCTGCAGAGCTGCTTCTGTGTGGGCAACAAGGGCGGCATCGTCAGCAAAAAGCAGCTCGCGGACAAGGTGATTCAGGGTCTTGGTGTGGGCCTTCAGTCGCCTTAGGTTGAAAAGGCTCCCATCGGTACGATATCGGATATAAATGCCGTCTTGTTCGTCGAGGTCTGCCGTGGCCCTTTGGAGCATCATGCTGAAGAAAACTGTGAATAAAGTTGATGCAAGAACGCAACCTTGTTTCACACCATTGGCTATTGGGAAGGGCTCAGAGAGTGCATCGCCATATCTGACTTGGCTGCGCTGCCCCTCATGTAACAGGATAATCATTTTGAGGAACTTGGGGGGACATCCGAATCGTTCCAAGATCTGCCACAGACCTTTTCTGCTCACAGTGTCAAAGGCTTTGGTGAGATCAACGAAAGTTACATAGAGACCCTTGTTCTGTTCCCTACACTTCTCTTGCAGTTGTCTAAGAACGAATACCATGTCTGTGGTACTTCTGTTGGCTCTGAAACCACACTGACTTTCAGGTAGAAGTTCTTCTGCGATAGCGGGTACCAATCTGTTCAATAGTATTCTTGCGAGGATTTTTCCAGCAATGGAGAGCAGAGTTATGCCTCGGTAGTTTGAGCAGTCTGACTTGACTCCTTTTTTCTTGTACAGGGTGATGATGATTGCATCACGGAGATCTGGTGGTAGTTCGCCTTGTTCCCAACAGCGCACAACTAGCTCGTGAAATTTAGCATGGAGCGTTTGGCCTCCATGTTTCCAGATTTCAGGCGGGATTCCGTCGACCTCAGCTGCCTTGCCGGTTTTCATCTGCTGTATGGCCTTAAGGGTCTCTCCCATAGTAGGGGCTATATCCAATTCATTTTTCACCGTTTGTTTTGGGATGAGCTGGATTGCTGAGTCTTGGACTACACGGTTGGCACTGAAGAGAGTTTGAAAGTGTTCAGACCATCGATTCAGGATGGAGGTTTTATCTGTGAGAAGTGTTTGGCCATCTGCGCTGAGTAGGGGGCTTTGAACTTGGTGTGTGGGTCCGTACACTGCTTTCAGAGCCTCATAGAATCCTCTGTGGTCGCCCAAATCTGCACATAGTTGAGTCTTTTTTGCTAGGTTGAGCCACCACTTGTTCTGGATGTCTCGAAGTTTCTGTTGGAGTTTACTGCATGCAAGACGAAAGGCTGCTTTTCTTACATGGCAAGATGGTTGAGCGAGGTGTGCTTGGTGAGCAGATCTCTTCTTTGCCAGCAATTCCTGGATCTCTGGATTGTTTTCATCAAACCAGTCTTTGTTTTTCATTGAGGAGAACCCTAAGAATTCTTCAGAGGACTGCAGGATGCTATTTTTAATATGTTGCCAAAGCGCTTCAGGAGAAGAGTCTATGGAACGGTCTTCAAGCCTAGTTTGAAGGTTTGCCTGGAAGCTGTCTCTCACTGTAGCTGTTTGAAGATTGTTAACTTGGAGCCTCCTCCTCAGAATGCCACCCCTCTTAGGTTTGGGCTTAAAATGGAGGTTAAGTTTGCAGCGCACAAGGCGGTGGTCTGTTTAACGTTCTGCACTAGGCATCACTCGGGTGTGACAGACATCGCAAACGTTTCTCTGGCGCACTAAGATATAGTCAATGAGGTGCCAGTGTTTAGATCGAGGATGCATTCAGGTTGTCTTCAGGCTGTCTTTCTGCTGGAAGATAGTGTTGATGATGGTAAGCTGCTGCTCAGCACAAAACTCTAGCAAGAGGCGACCGTTGTCATTGCAGTTTCCAACTCCATGCTTGCCTAGTACTCCTTTCCAGGCTTCAGAGTTCTTACCTACTCGGGCGTTGAAGTCACCAAGGATTATGATCTTATCATCTGCAGGAACCTTTTGAGTAAGGCGGCGCAGATCGGTGTAGAATTTGTCTTTTTCTGTAGGGTCAGCTTGGAGAGTTGGGGCATATATGCTGAAGAGAACAACATGTTGCTTGTTGTGTAGCGGGAGGCGTAAGGAGATAATGCGATCGGAATGACCTGTTGGCAAATTTTCAAGTTTAGAGGCGATGGAGTTTTTAATCATGAAGCCAACTCCGGAATGATGACTTTCGGTTTTGGGTTTGCCTGACCAATACAGTGTGTAGCCGGCACCATGTTCTTGAAGGCTGCCTTCCTCATGAAGGCGAACTTCACTGAGAGCAGCAATGTCGATGTTGAGTCGTGACAGTTCGTGGACAATTATAGCAGAACGGCGTTCAGGACGCCCACTGTCTGCTGTATCGAGCATGGTTCTGATGTTCCAACATGCGAGTGTCAATCTGGACACACCTTTGGAGGCAGGTGTATGCCTTTGTCTCTTTGTCTTTGGTTGACCGCAACAGAAGATGTCCGTTGGCCGCGGCTAGCCAACCGGATTGGAAGGGGAGATGAGCTTTGGTTAGGCCACCTTTTCTAGGCCCCTCTGCATGTGGAGCAAGCAGTGCTTTCCTTGAAAAAGGCTGCTTGGTCATTCAGGATGCTGCCGAACGAGACTGTCATCTCCCGGGTCAGTCTCAAGCGACCAATGTCCTGAACCGCCTGCATGCAGGGTTGGGTCTGCGGCTTCCAGTGACATCTTTCCACCTGCCGTTTCGTCCCTTGCCTGTCGCTACAGGGCTTTGCAAACATGAGTACACCCTTCAAGCCTGCGCGGTGGATTTTTTAGGTGAGGCGCAGCGTGCGCGAGACTGGCCCCACCCTTTACACCTGAGGTTCATCTGCCAGGGCCTAGCGAGCTTGGACGGTGACAGCGAAGTCCTCAGGTCGTAGGTTTGGTTAGAGTATCCTTCTCTTAGATGGATGGCCTTACAGGGCTAAACGAGCTCCATCTGCCCGGGTTTGGAGTTAGAGTTGTCCTTCTCCTAGGATGGTTGCCCGAAGGCTAGTGAGCCCATCCTGCCTGTGGACACACTTTGTCTGACCCTTCAGTTGAGACCTGTCAGGCTTGGGAGACCCTACTGGAGGCATATGCCACCACCAGCATAGCTCTCAACTTCGCAAGGGCACGCAAGCTCTTTCCCCACGGCAAGGGGGTGCCCATGAAAGAGAGTATGTGTTTAATCAGTGTTCAAATGAGAAAATAGGAGTAAAAACCAGAATAATATGTAAATTGTTCGTTTTATATGAAGATTAAGAATTGTTTTTCAGATGCAGCATATTTGTGGCAATGTTACTGCAAAACATAATACACTGTGTAGCAGTTGTTTCAACAGCAGTACACAATGAAGCCAGGTGAAAATGAAAAATCTGTTTTCTAATAAGCATTTAAAGACTTTTACTATTCTCTATTATATTCAGTTTTCCTAAGAATAAGGGATTTTATTTTAAAGTAATATGGAACGTACTTTGACAGCCAACTGAATATGAGCCAATAGTGTGCCCAGGCGGCCAAGAATGCCAACGGCACCCTGCTTGTATCAGCAAGTGTGTCCATCAGGAGTGGGGAAGGGATTGTCCCCCTGTACTCAGCACTAGTGAGGCCACACCTTGAATACTGTGTCCAGTTTTGGGCCCCTCACTTCAAGAAGGACATTGACATGCTGGACCTGTGTCCACAGAAGGGCAACAAAGCTGATGAAGGGTCTAAAGCACAAGTCTGAGGAGGGGTGGCTGAAGGAACTGGAGTTGTTTAGGCTGGAGAAAAGGAGGCTGAGGGGAGACCTTAACACTCTACAACTACCTGAAAGGAGGTTGTAGAGAGTTTGGTGTTGGTCTCTTCTCCCATGTAACAAATGACAGGACTAGAGGAAACAGCCTCAAGTTGTGGCAGGGGAGATTTAGGTTGGATATTAGAAATAATTTCTTTACAGAGAGGGTTGTGAAGCATTAAAAGAGTCTGCCTAGGGAAGTGGTGGAGTCCCCATCCCTGGAACTGTTTAAAAGATGTGTAGATGTGGTGCTGAGGGACATGGTTTAGGGACCCTGGCAGGGTGTGTGGTTGGACTCGATCTTAAAGGTCTCTTTCAACCAGATGATTCTGTGATTCTGTGAAAACTTTGAACTTTGAGTGCATTGCATTTGGTTTGTTACTTTCCTTTCTCTTTAACCTTTTGTGAACTTTTTGAAGGACTGCCACTGCTCCAGTACTGATAAAAAACTGTAGCCATACCAGACATAGTCTTCTGTAACTTAGCTTGCAAGTCAACTAGACTTGAGAGCAGGCTGTATATACATGTGTCTCCATGCTGCTTTCTGATCAAATAATAAGACTTCTGAGCCTTGTTCAGTCCAGCTTTGGCTTACTCAGACATTTCATAAAAAGTCCCTGAGAAATATACCGTCTTTTCCATGATTTTATAGAGGAAAGATGAATTCAATTAAAGTTTTCTTACAATTGTTTCAAGTTCATAAGTAATGGATCAAAAAATGTGAGAATTAAAATGCAATTACATATGTGAAGGACCAAAGTCAGGTAATTTGTTTAAAGTACTGTTGAGATGGATACATATGCAGTCTGCATCTGCTTTTTATTATTGGTTTAGCTATGTTCTTAATGGAGTCCATAATGCATAAGAAACCCCCAACATGCTCTGTTTGATTTTAAGTACTTTATATCTCCTGATTATTTTTACATATTTTGGAAGCTAACCCTTAAATAGAATGTAAAATTCTGCAGATTGAATGTTCTAATATTATTTGAATTTTGTTTCAGAGCAAAGTAGAAGAGATGATTTGGAAGCTTTAGGTCATATGTTTATGTATTTTCTCAGAGGAAGCCTTCCATGGCAAGGTTTAAAGGTAGTGGTTTTTGATATCTTCCTCTATCCTATTTTCAGATCATCAGCTTTTCTTCTCATGGTATTTTTCTTTTTGAGAGTTTGTCTGCAAGCTGTGTAACTTCAGAAGTTTGTTTTGTTCTTGTATCATAGGCTGATACACTAAAAGAACGTTACCAGAAAATTGGAGACACAAAACGAGCCACCCCTATAGAGGCATTGTGTGAAAATTTCCCAGGTAATGTCTACTGTTAATAAAAATGCTGTGTATTGATTTAGAAAATGAAACTGGCATAGATAATTGTTCAATATCTGGTTTTAAAAATAAATAAAGTAATGCTTCTAAATATGTGTATTGTGTACTATGGTAAGAGATAAAAGAAATACTCTGTAAGCAGTAAACTAATGCTGGTTTTCTTGAAAGACAGCATCTTGTAAAGGAAATATTAAAAAAAACCCCCTACGATACATATTCTTACAGTGATCAATTAGTCTACACTTGTATCTTCATACATAAAATTTTGCATGCCTTTTGAGCTCAAATCTGATACCATATCCCTTTTTAAAACAAACTACATTAGAAGGAGCTTGAAATAAGATTTAAAATAACTAGCAGGTAGTTTCAGGTGTCACTTCTAGTTACCCTTAAGTGCATGGAGAATCAGTGAGGTATTGGAAAATTGGAGAGAAGCAAATATGACATTTTTGCAACATATTAATTGGCTTGGGACAGGGGACACACACCCATGACATGGATGCAATTTTGCCAAAATAAACACGTTGAAAATTAATTGCAATATCATTGATAGGCAAAATGGATTTTCAGAGAATAGTTTATGACAAACTGATTTGATTTCCTCTTATGAAAGGAAATCCTGTCCACAGCAGGCCTTAAGGACAGGTGTTTTATATCATAAAATCTTAGTACTTTTGGCACTCCTTTTAAGTATCCTCACAAGTATTCTTAGAAGCATAATCAAGAGGAATCGACTATGGGAATGTAAAACAATTTGAAGTAGTTAAGCACGTTGTTCCCAAATTTGAATCAGGAGATGGTATTCCACAGAGATCTGTGCCGGATCTGTTCAGTATTTGTGAGTGCCTTGTGAGTATAATTGAGAATGTTTATTAAACTTGCAAATGATAAGTTTGCAATGTAGTCTAGTCAGTGGGGTTAGAATGAAAGGATCCTGGCAGATTACAAATACAGTCTGAAAAATACAAGATACAGTTCAATAAATTGTACTCAAGGTAATATATGAAGGTAAAATCCAGATTAAGTATTTTTGAGTATGGAAATGTTCCTTAGGTAATGACTCAAAGTCAACCAGTCACAAAGTAAATGCAAGTGAACAATGTCATGCTGCTATATTTTTAAAACAAACAAAGAAACCCCTATACTAAGTTGGTTTATATAAATAGGATATAACCTGAAAGACACATAAATTGTCATTTCCACTCTACTTGATTCTGTAAAGCCTCAGCTGAAGCAGTATGTTCAATTTTGGCAATGTTCAATTTTGGCCTATTTTAAGGGTATCTCATGAAAAAGTGGGAGTGCTTTTATGCCTTATTTGCTAGACCTATCATCAAAGATGAAGATTTCTTTAGTCGAGACTGTGAGGGGAAGTTCTTCTGTGCCTTTTGGCTGCTACAAACATCAAAGAAATCAACTTGCTACATCCACAGCAGATAGGACAAAGTAATGGATGTAATCCAAGAAAGTTCAGACTTGAACTCCTGTGTTTCAAATGTAGTGAAAAGTGTGAAGGGATTGTGATTGCCAGGGAGGCTATGGAGCTTTTTTCACTGGAGTGTTGTATGAAAACAAACCAGACAGACAAGGTTGTAACCTGTATGCTATGGGATAGGGTGGGGTGCTAGGTGGCCTTCCTTCCAATCCTGTCATAAAAATTAGTCCATTGTCAATTTTTCTTATGTTTTTCATTTCACTTTCTTCTGTGTGTTAAAAAAAAAAAAATCAAATTAAATTGACTTTTGTGAAACAACTTAGAGCAAATGGACATAGGTTTGGTGAATTGATAGAAGTTTAAATGTGGGGAAAAAAACCTGTTCTGGAATATAAATCTTCATGAGTAATACATGTGTGTCTTGCATGTTGATTTTTATGTAGTTGCTAGAATCCTTTAAATACAAAATTTAAGGTGTATGTGGTTCAATTCCTGGAAATAATTATGCATGAGTAGCTCCATATAACTAGTGGACTGTTTCCACCAAATTTAATCAAGTACATGCTTGTTGACAGGTTTGGGTCTGAAAATGGAATACGGGAAAGATACTTGACCTTGGAGAACACAAAAGATAAATTTGTTTGATAGTACATATGTACTTTTTCATAATCAATGTATTCTTATATGTGGAAGTTTTTGCATGTCAGCTATCTGAGGATTTTCTACCTTTTCCTTTCCTTGCCACTTCACACATAGAATAGAATGAGAAGTACATCCACCATCATTTCAATTCTTTTCAGTCAGCCTGCAGACTTGAGCTAGCTGATTGATATTTTGTAAGGGAAGACAACTCTGTAGTATCACTGAAAGATTCTTTGGTCTTTGTCACATGTGAGACACATCTTTATCATCCCCTGTTCTGTGGAATTGTACTGTCTGAATGTGCAACACTACTGCTGTTTCAAGCCTCGTATAGAACATGAGCAAGGATTTAAACCCTAGAGTTTCTGCTTCAAATATGTGATAAGCCTTCATACCTCTGAAGACAAGCCTTGTGTGCTTTGGTTTCTGTTTTACATTGGGAAAGTATGGTTAAAGATGTTCCTAGCAATGTGTCAATGTTTCTCTTTGCCTTCAAACACTGATTTCCTTGGCTAGTATTTTCTGCTGAGCTGGACCTTAGGTGCTAAGTAATTCCTCCTATCCACTGCTCCATCTACTCATGCCTAAAACATGAGCGTAATACTCTGTTTTTGTCAGAACTGAGTAATTTGGGTTGTCTTGGCAGCATTGTCCCATGGTGCATTCTTGACAGCGCCAACATGACACTGCCTCACAATTTTTTTATCAAGCTGGTCTCAAACCTTCACTTCTCCCTCTTTACTCCAGTATCTCTAAAAGACTTCAGCTTAGCATAGCTTAGTCTGAGCATTTCCTCTGCACTTCTCTTGCACAGCCATCCTCTGTCAGAAGACAGACTTCTTACAACACGTTGTCTGGACCATGAAATGTTGGCTTCTCCAGACTTAGTGGAATGTGATATGTTGGTCAGAGTGAGTGTGCAGTAATACTGTTGTGCTGCTTCTGACATACATACCTCTTCATAAGATCAGTGAGTGCACGTGGCATCTACTTTTATTCATCCTCTGACTTTCTGGTCATACAGAGGTGACTTCTCTTGTACATTGGGACCATGAAAACATCCTTCTTGGCTTAAGAGTGAGGAGTCATTGCTTTTCTCAGAATGGCTTGCCAGTGGGTGGTTTCCTACTCTTTTCATGAGCTACAAGGGTTCCTAAACAAGTTAGATTTTAATAGCTCTCTCTACCTGGAATTCATGTCCCAGGACTCAGATCAAATGCTTTACCTGATCCATATCAGATTCCAAGAAGTTATTGCGGTACTCTATTCTAAACCACTGCAGTGTAATTTTTTTTTTTTTTTTTTTTTTAACAGGAAGATGTGGACAAATGCAGTCTGAATGAACCAAAATTTCCATATGGTTAGGTTGTTACTCCCTTCACTTTTCTAGTACTTTAGTTCTTTCTTATAATGCTGGAGCGGAAGGACCTGTAGAACTTGGTCTTTAGTGAAAGCTTGTTAACTTTTATCTCTTCTCACCATCTGCTGTATTCTCAGACTGTCATATTTCCACATGCCCTTCCTTCATTTCACTGATTCCTGATGAAGTTACTGCAATTGTTGTCAGTCACATGTCTGAGTTTTGCAAAGGGATTTGAAGCTTGTGCTTCAAATGTTCATGGGTCCTCCCTTTCAGCCCTTGGATTCTTGTAGGATTCTGTCCATAAGGATGCTTGTTCTTTACAGTTCTTGTCTCAGAAGCCTATCGTGGCTTAAATCCATTATCAAGAATGGGGCGTCTATATGCTTTACTCACCTGCCAAGAAGTTTGAGCTGGAGCTGTTGTCTTAACCGGAAGTTTCTGGCTGCCAGTGCACAGTCTGGCTAGGAAAGCTCTTTCCTTTTATCTTTACAGGTCCAGACCCTTTTAGAAATCTCCCTGTTTGACTCCACTTATGGGAGAATCTTACAAATACCCATATAACACCTACCCAAGTGTATCTCCATTTGTATGCTAACGTAGTATTTAAACAGTGAGATTAAACTGACACTGGTCAGAAGTCATTCTACACAAGCTCAGGTAACCTTAGGACTTCTCTGCAGTGTTTCTGTTCAGGATATTTGCCACTTGTGCTCAACACCTTCAGATAATATGATGCCTGAAGCATTCAGCACTATTGCAGCTTTCCATAGTCATACTACAGTTATGGCTGAACAGAGCCTATATTGAGTGGTTTTTTTATAAGGACAATAGGATTTGCCCACTTTAGAACGTACATGTGGATCCCCTTTTAAAGAAAGGAAGGTTACATTCCAGTAACAAATATTCTCTGAGGCATCATCCACCCTACATTCATATAGCCTCTTCTTTACCTTTTCTTAGGCTTGTCTTTGTACAGTTAATTGAAAAAAAATTGAAAAGTAGAGTCATTTCTCTCCCCACTTTTTTGTCACACTGTGCATCAGGATTGGAAGGTTGAATAGAAGATCTTGACAGGCAATGCAAAGGGAAAATTTGTGTGTGGGGGGTCATTTGGTAGGATATGTTTAGAATATGGCAGTATATCTTGAAGAATATTATTACTATTAAGTAATTTTCGTTTCTGATAATTCATGGTGAACAACTCTTCAGGTTTTATGGTGAGAAGTAGAAGTTGCTAATAGTAAGTACTAGTTTTAAGTGTCATTAAAACAGGTATGTCATTTATGTACATTTCTTATTTATATAGAGGAAATGGCTACATATCTACGTTATGTTAGAAGGCTAGATTTTTTTGAAAAGCCGGACTATGACTACTTAAGAAAGCTCTTCAAAGACTTACTTGATCGGAAAGGCTATATGTTTGATTATGAGTATGACTGGATTGGTAAACAGTTGGTGAGTACAATTAAGCTATTAGTAATATTGTGGAATTTTTTGTGAGCAGTTTCAAGCCAGTGTTAGTCTTGAGTTTGAGAATGCATGTGCATCTCATGGCTGATGTTAGAGTTGTGAAGAGCTGCTATTACAAACCCATTTTCAAATGCATTTTCAAACACTGTCTTTTGGCTTGAGATGTTGCATATTGAGTCTCTTTCCAAACAGGTTTCCTAATATCAAAGTAAATCTCTGTTCAATCCAAAACAAGGTTGTAGGAATTCAAAGTAGTTTTTGAGTTGAAGAAGGAATTTAAAACTACGTCATCATTGCATGTAGTTTCTGGCTTTGGGGGCTTTCTTGCTCCCAGTATTTTTAAAATGTAGAGCAATCACTTTTCTGCATCTGAGGTACACTCCAGTTATTTGTCGGTTCATTATGAAGAAACTGTCTGTATTTTATATGCATTGTTCTAATGAAATGTGATGTAGGTTATCAGTTTCCATCACAGTACATCTAAAGTTACAGAAAATACTGTGTTTATATTCTTTAAAAAGAGAGTAGAAGATTAATTTTTCAGCACATAAATTTTTTCCTTGCTTCTTTTAAATAAGTAGGAAGGGGTTGTGTGTATAAGATGGACAATTTTGAATTGTACATTTTACCCTGAAGTTCCTTGTGTGACTCTCTGAAAGAATTGTAGTATTTATTGCTAAATCTTTTTTTGTGTTTAGCATTAAAAATTACTTCAAGCCTTTCTTCAGGCTTTCATCAGAATGTCCTGATTGCTAAACTGAAGAAAAAAAATCAGCCTAAAATCTTTCAGAAAATTAATGTCTTATAATACTTAGAATTGCTACTTCAGGAAATTGTGTAAGTTTTGGTTTGTCTTCTTTTCTTTTTGGAATTAGTAAATATCTAGTGAAGCGTTTGCTTTAATTTGATAATTCTGGGTTATGGGAAACGGTCAGATTTAAAGATTAATTTGTATTACAAATCAGTAACTCTTGGTAAGACTTAGAAATTTATTTTTTTTACCAGTTGCTACATATTATTTATATTTGTAGCCTACTCCAGTGGGTTCAGTACATTCAGACCCTGCACTGTGTTCAAACAGAGAAGCGTATCAGCACAGAGATAAAATGCAACAATCCAAAAATCAGGTAAACTGCTCATGTAAGATTATAAGCATTACTTTGTCTTTGTCTAATGATTTGTGCTATGTTTTTGTCTCTATTAGAACTCCTAAATAAAATTGACTTCAGGTTTTCTTTGTTTTTAATTTGATTTAAAATGTCCTAAAGGCATGCTTGTTTAATGCTGTGATATAACGTAGCTAATGTCAGTAGTTAATTTTCTCTGATGATAGTTCTTTAAAATTTTTTTTGTTCTCTGTTTTTAATCACTGTCTCTTCCCATGCTATATTATCTACAGACGTTGTAAGATGTGTTTATAACATTTTCACTTGTTCTTTTTTTAAACCAGGATAGTGACCAAGGTGGTAAAAATGTTAGGAATTTAGATCTGAGTCCATTTACCTAAGCTAAATCACAGGGTTCTGCTGGTGGAGTTTGTTTCTTTCTAGGAATTCTGAGTTTTAGCTACTTTACTTCTCTATGAAAATGATATGTAGGCATATGTAAGTGTGCAGATAATGTTGATGTACAATCAGTATAGGAACTGAGTATGTCGTGCTTTTGTTCTTTTAAAAAATAATATATAGTAATTAATTCATTAATTGTTTATTTTGGGAATTTTTATTTCTTCTTTTACATATATTTCTAATGCGTTCAATAATGGTAGTCAACAGACCATAGGGCAGCTTGGGAATCACAGGAAGCCAATCCACATCATCTGAGGGCTCACCTAGCAACTGACAGACATGGTGGCTCGGTACAGGTATTTTCCACTTCTTTGCATGACTTAGTCATTTTGCGTTTTATAGTACTAGTTTCCTGCAGTGCATGACATGATTCCTGTTTTCATATTAAACTTGCTTTCCAGTAATGTTCAGAATGTTCCTTCGATTCCCTACTTCACAACTGCAAATTGAAATGAAAACAGGTGAAAACTGGATCATTTTGTATGTGGAATTTCCGCTACATATTTCTTAGTGAAAACCTAAAACAATGAAACTCTCTTTTTAAAGGAATATACACTTACATCAGTGCAAGCAACTGAAGTTTAGACTTTTGACATGATATTTATAACACACTAGTGTTCCTTAAACAAGTGTTCACTGAAACACTTTTGCTCCTTAAGAGAACTTCAAATGAAAGTATTAAGTAATGATTTTTGCTTAAACTTAACTACTTTTTTTCAAACAATAGTTGACTAGAAAAATGTTCCCAGGGCAGTACTTCACACCTGCAGTGGAAAAATGAGCTTTTCCTCTATTATTGATTGGTTTCATCTTCTAAGATCTTGCTTTACTGGTTTACTCTTAATTTTACTTTTTGATGTCTTACTCTTTGAATGTATATAGGGGTGAGATGGTTGGAAATCTAAATTTAATATGGAAGAACTCAGAATGCCAACTGCAAAGTCTATATGAGGTTTTGAGCTTTCAGTCTGAGGTGAAAATAATTTAGCTTTGGACAGCATTATCTGGGGTAAAAAAAATTTTTTTTTTGCCTGTTGCATTTTTGATTGACAATCTCAGTTACATACATTTGTCTGAAGTTTTGTTTTGGAAAAAAAATTGTCAGTTCCTGAAGGAAAAAAGAGAAGTCCAGGGTAAACAAAACAGGGCTGTAGTCTCATCAGTGCGATAATTCTGTATTTTTTTAAATGCTTTTGAAACTCAATTCAAACTTAATATTCTCTACATTTTGCTTCTTTAGAAATTACTGTCAAGTGTCATGTAAGAAAAGCTAGGAGATGATAATTATCACTGTTCATCAAAAAAATTGGTCTATGCTTCCCATTAACAAGTGTTTTAAAAACTGTACCTGTATATTTAACTTGAATTGAAATAGTTTTCTCAGTAACATCAGTTTTAAAGATAGTAATTTACCTTCTGAGAACAGTATAGTAATGTGGAATCAAATTGGATTTGAAATTGTGTTTTCCAAAATTTTCAATTTTTTTTTCTTTTTTTTTTCGGTTGGAGGGGGATGGGTGTCAGAAAAATTATTAAACTGCATTTAGTAGTACTTTCAAATTGTATATCATATCACTCTTTGGAAGTCATAGCACTTAAGAAACCTTTTATTCTTTCTCAAGTAAAATGTAAAATTGCAAGAGAATTTATTCCATTGTAATATATGTTAAATACCCTTAGGGGCCAGGGATAACATTTTCTAGGAAATACCAGTAGTATTTGTTACTGTTGCTGTAATGTTCTTTTTTTCTCAAAGGATATGGGCTGAGTTCAGATCACTTAGATCAGTTGAGACTGAACAGTTGCTGTGTAAAAAGAAGTGTGCAAAGCTGCAGCCATTTGGTCTGTGTCTTTGGAGATCAAGTATGGTACAGAAAGGTTTTTAGAAGCCAGCTTAATTGGGTTGCTTTTTAATGTGGAGTGGTCATGGTTCCTAATTAAAGGAACTTATAAAATTACATAATATCTTCAGTTTTGTTTTGAAGCGTGAGCCTTTGACTGTTGTCAAATACTTCTTTGTTGTAGTGATGCTAACTGAATCATTCCATTAAGCTGGATGATTGGCTAGCTAGTTTAGCTGGATTCCTAATTGCCCCCAAGAATACAAGTTCTAAAGGTGCCACAGGTAATTGTTCAAAGGAAAGTTGAGTCTAAGGTATGAAATGAAAGTATTTATTTTTTCTGTAACATTAGTGAGTCATTGCTCATCTTTAAGTTCAGTTTTATGTTAAATTATCCTTTTTTCTGCAAGATATGAATATTTGGCAGATAATTTTATTTTCAAGTGACAACAGAATGTTTTGCTGAGATTGTATACAAATCTATTAAGAGATGAATTGTGCCTTCCATCTTTCATGAGGCTGCTGTGAGGAATTGCAGTCTAACTCCAGTCATAAGTAGAGAAATTAAATTAGGAATTTCTCTTTAAGCACTGTTAGTTTGAGTTTTGGTTCTTCTCTCTCCTTTCCTAAAGTTTTTGCTTTTTATGTAGATCCACTGTGATGAAGCTTCTTTATGCCTTTTTTGTGGTACATACTGGCTATAGAATTTGGTGTACTACATCTTTAGTGCATACACTGTCTTCCAGGTGACTTATTCTTGTTTCATTTTGTTACATTCCCATATCGTTACAGCGTGTGGTGCTGATTTGTTAGATGATTGGCATGTAGTCCAAGAGAAAAAAGTCTAATGATTGGTCCAACTTAAGCCCATATACTCCAGGATCAGAAGTGTACAAGAGTTCACACTGCTTCATTTACCCTGCATTATCAGTCTTTTAGCAAATAAACTTTTTGATCAGATTGTAAAATGTTTTACTGAAGTCACAAGGAATTAACTTCTGGCACTGTAGGTTATTTTATAAAGGTACATAACTTACAGTTATAAGATCGACAGTTGTAGCCTTACTGATACTGGAAGTGAAGCACTCATGCCCATCTCTTTAGCTCCTCTAAATAAGTCTTTGTTAGGTATTTTTAAAGGTAAATATTTTGCTCTGTTGCAGGTGTATTAATTCTTGGTTCTTCATCTTACTGAGACCATTCCTAGAGCTGTTTTCAGCAGTAGTCGACTAGAGCGAAGCCCAGGCCATTTGTGGTTCTGGAGAAGCATGACTGATGCTGGTTTTCAGCCTACCAATACCCGTTCATTCACTTATGCTTCCAGAGGTCACAACTCTTTCCAGAAAGATGAACTTCATTTTCCTCCCATCTAATTGAAGCCATGCGACAAGCATTTATACTTGATTGTGTTTAGTTGTTCATTTGGTGGATGTGTCTGTGGATGTATATGGGAAGGACTGAGGTCTCTTTCTCCTTGATCTCAGTCTCTTTGATAGAGATCACCAAGAGTGAGGCACGGCAGTTTTCTACCTGGTGCAAAGTTTGTGTCAAAGTTTCTTAGAGGAAACTAATTCATGAAAAAAACCCTTAAGACAAATGCTGTCTTGAAAAGAAAGACTTTTCCCACTAAAGAAAACCACTGTCAAGAAACACTATTAAATTTTGAAGTCAGTTGGAAGAATTTCAAGAAAAGAATCACCAAACAGGTTGTTAAAGCTTCTCTGTTTTCTCTTTTATAAGCAAGTAAATGTGTTGGGAAACCCTGAAATAAGCTTTAATCTTTGTTACCTTATGGCAGTGCATTGACCTAAGCAGCAGGTTATTATTGCTGCTTTAAAGCTGAAGTCAGCTTAGGTTAGTATGACTTTAACTAACTATGATTTAAAAAGAAAAAGCAAAAAACCAAACCTGTCATAAACCAAGAGGTTTTTTCAAAAAACCCCAAGCTGTCATAAACCAGGAGTTTTTTTGGTTTTGAGTTGCTTAAGTCTTGCAGATTTTATTTTAACAATTGCCAGAAGAGATTCTGAAGAGACCAGAAGAGAGTTGTTGACAAAGACTGATAAGAACCATCCACGAATCTTGAAGCAGGGTAGCCAAACCTTTTTTTGCTGATCTGTCTGCCTCTCCAAAATAGACTTACTCTCCTGGTGATAGAGCGACAGACTATAAAAACAAGCTTAGGTACAGTTTTGTTCCTGTCAGAACGTGTTCACTTTCTTCTAACTTTTTTATCCATCAAAAGGGAAAGATGGATATTTTCAACCTATTGTTGAAAAATAATATTCATATCTAGATTATTAATGTAGGAAGGATTTTTAAATACCTGCTTTCATGTTTTGCTGTACAAATGAAGAATGTATACATGCTTGAGTTTGGTCCCTTTTTTTGAATCTGCTGTCCAAGAAGATAGAGGTGAATGATGAATTCCTGGGAAAGAAGTGTGAAGTAGAATGTCATGTGAAAGCTCCAGAGATGTTAGAGCTCCAGAGATGTTAGATGATATTTGAGTTAAAGTCATACATGTTTTCATTTGCTTTTTGTAGGAAAAGAGAAGAAAGTAGGAGTTCTTGCAAATTCCTATGCAAATGGTCACCTGTGCTTTCCAACAGTCAGGAATGCTGACGTCTATGTATTTGCCTCCCATCCAGGAAGGAGCAACACCTGTCTTGTTGTTTCTTGATGTACCCTATCCTTACTTGAATAAAATGAAGACAAAAGCTTCTGTTTCTGATCAACTGTTGTTACTAAACCTTGAACACAGGTCTGAGAATCTCTTTAGAAAAGTTCATTTTAAGTCTAGATCATGGTGCAAAAATCCTGAACGATATAGAACTGCAGGCAAGATTGACTACAGTCTTAATTGGGTGGCATTGCTTTATATGGAGTAGTGCAGGATGTGGTTGAGATTAGTTAGGTAGTTATGATTTGGATCCTTTGGATCCGAAACTTATTTGGTGGACAAGTTGAGCAATTTTTTTCTCTCTTACACTTCTGTGAATGTCAGGATACAATGTAAATTTGGCCCTTTTAAGATCTTGAGTCATGAAATAACAACAGAGTCAGACTTAACTTAGTTTACTATACTATACTTATAAAAATTAAGATAACACAAAACACAAATAGTAGCAACACAAATAGTGGTTAAGAATATATAGAGTTTAGCACCATACATACATTTAGTAGCATACAAAAGAAGGAGCCCAATATGGTATACTCCTGGCAGCAAAGAGGTTGTAGTGTATCTGTACCTTTTTTAACAAGGTGGACAGCCTCGGGGAGATAGTTTTCCCTTTCTATTGCCAACTCAATTCCCTAGGCGAGAGGCATAACCCAGCAACCGTCTTTTGAGGTCGGGAGTCCCCCTTTAAACTTGCCTAGGGCAGAGTAGTTAGGAGGGGGTGCTGAACTCCAACTTAACCGAACTTTCTACCGCACTTATATGCCATTGCTACGAAAATCAAGCGTCTTTTGATTGGTTAATGCTTCTCAGTCTCGTCATGTGATTGGGTCCCTACTTGCGTGACAGTCACATGGTCACTACCCTATATGTTATGTACCTCTAATTTTTAGAACTCCTTTTTACCTTATTTGCCATAGACTGCTTTCTAATAGTACTTCTTCCTTACCTTATATGCTGTAGACAATAACTACCTCACTACAGGTATCCTATCTTACACTACATTACTCTTACTCTACATCTTGTTTACAGAGTTAGCTCATGTCACATGGGTTGCTATGGAGTTGTCAAGAGTGACAGTTACTATGGTTACAGTGGCTAGGTTGTATTTCCTGTAATTGCGCTTTCCAGGAAGTCAGCACGATCCAGGAAGTCGGAGTTGATGATACTCTACACATCGTACACCCTGTATTGGAGGCCTGAATTGTTTTTACCTCCACAGTGAACGATGCTCTCTTATTTAGCAAGTACTTCCTATGCAATCACCGTATGTTTCCGCTCTGCTTATCACTGTTACAACTGGATATTTCACAAGAAGCCTTGAAATTATCTGCATGGTATGATACGTGGTGCGATGGTTGGGATCATACTGTTTCCCTTTACCAGTAAATATGGACAATGGTGGCAATATTAAGATACTTGTGGAAAAAAAATAATCTACTAACCCCGGGTGTTTAGTTTAAGATGCCTGATGCACCATCTTATGATCCTTTGTTACAGAAAATTCCTACCTGTTTCTGTCACTGAATGTTTAGTGCTTCTGCTGTCTCCAATGATATGAAATAACACTTAAGTCACCTGGTCGAAACTCTGCTAACTTACCTGTCATCACAGAAATAAAGACCAATTCCCAGAATTCTTCAAGTTATATTGATTGAAATTTAAATAATTACATTATTGCAGTCTCAGACGTATTTCCTTTTGTTTTGTTATTGGACTGCACGGGATTTTTGGCTGTGGTTTGAAAAAGAAAACCCAGTCTGGTGCAGGCATATGGCATGGAATATGGCTTAAGTTCAGCAGACTTCTGAAACTCTCTACTCAATTACAATAGCAACCAGGGAGGAATCCTCTGTAGGCAAGCCTATTAGTTCTGGTTATAAATGGCTGAGACGTAACTGCTACATTAAGAGGAGAGCTTGGAAGGGTGAGGGGAATAATAACAATATAATGATGACCTTCCTTTTGTTTCTTCTACCTTAATCTCTGACCTTCAGGGAACAGCTGGCAAAAATCTTGATCTATGAACTACTTCCCTGTAGCTGCATATGTTTTACAGATAGTTTTTGCGGGGTATTGTGTGATTTGGCCAGAACAATATTTTTATGCAATGTTACATGTCCAAGCCTTTCCTGCTACTTTGTAGCTAGTAGACTTCTTGATATTTTAATGGGTCAGGTAGCACTGTCAGCTGCCCTGACATATATGCACTTGTCTATATCCAGTATAACCATCTTCTGGCAGATTTCTGTGAGATGAGTAAGGGAGAGGCCTCTGGAATAGCTCCCTTTGTCATGCAGGAGGGCTGACAGGGACTGAGAGAGAGAATATTGGATTCCATTTGGTTTAAAGTCAGAACAGACATTCCTAGAGAACCAGAGTTGTCCCAGTGGCTCAAGAATTTACAAAGGAAATCGACAGTAAATCAATGGGAATGAAGATTAATCTAATTTTTTTATTTGTTTGTTTGATGGCAGTAAGTGTTCTTGTGCTCTAAGAGCAAAAACCAAGCACCACCTACACTCTTAGGTCAGAAAATGTCTTAATTTTCCCCTCTTCTGGTGAGTACTCTTTGAGATACAACTGAATTTGGCTCCATAAAGAAGAAAACTAAAGCACTTAAATACACTAAAGAAGCAGAGATAGGGTAAGACTGACTGAATTGGTATTAGGAAGGGGCTTAGTGCCTTCCCTTAAGGCTCTGAAGAGACATGAGTGAGATCAGCAAACCTGATCAACAGAATTACTTTGCTTAGTCCAGTCACTTTGAGTCTGTCATGAAAATGTCGGTTCCCCTAGTACAGATGAAAGAAAAATAGTAGGAGCACTAGGATGCAGGAATAAAGATCGGAAAAGATACTATTATGTGAGTAAAAAGAATTACAGACTTCACAAAAATTACTGATTTTTGAAGATGTATTGTAACTTCAGGAATTAACAAATGTATGTCTGGCACTAGCATAATTTCAGATATTTCTGGTGATTTCAGGTAGTAAGCTCAACAAATGGAGAACTGAACACAGATGACCCAACTGCAGGCCGTTCAAATGCACCCATCACAGCTCCTGCAGAAGTAGAAGTAGTGGATGAAACTAAGTATGTCCATCTTTTTATATTCTTTGAATCTTGTGTGCTCAGCTACTTCAAAATTTTTCTTGTATAGTTATTAAAAAAGTATTGTGTAAACTGATTAGCCACTGATGAGGTGCAAAACTATAGTTTAAATATTTAAGTAATATACTTTCTGTAGCTTGGGCTTTTTAGGCTGAGCCCTCAATAACACATCTCTCTGTACTAGAGAAGTGCATGCATTTTTGATACTTCAACTAATTTTGAAATATTTATTTTAAGATAGTGTTCTGACTACCAGAAGTTATGTATGAATTATGTAAAATTCTTCCTCTGTGTGATATTCTGATTCTCTCTTTTCCTTTACTCTCTGTATAGCTGCCAGAAAGTGTTGAACATGTGGTGAGTTTTAAAGCACAGGCAGGCAGAAATAGCCCCAGGGACTTTGTTATTGTTATTTGGTTTAAAACTAATTTCAGAGAACTTTAAAATAACAAGTCCATTTGGAAATCACAAACATGTTTTAATATTGTGAAACAATTAGCTGTTTTTACAAACAGCCACCTTCAGGAGCTATTTTGCCTGCTTCAAATCTTGCTTGCTTTTAAGTTGTGTAGTCTGTGGTGTACTTTATTTAATCCTTCCTAGTGGGTAGCAGAGTATTTTTTCTTACTTGCTATCCTGTTTTAGAGGGGAATACATTTTTTTCAGTTGTTGCAGCATTCATATAGAACTTTAACATCTAGGAAGTAACTCACTTATATGAACAAGTAATAAATGCTAGCAAATGTTTGAACTTTGCCCATTATCTCTGTAAATACAGTATTTAACAGAGTATTAGTCTTTGACAACCTGCTAACTAATTACTAAAAACATAACTTCAGGGTTCCGTAAAGTTACTGCGTAATGAAAACGGAAAATATTAAGGTTAACATGGGATGGACAACTAAGGAGTAGTAAGTCAGACTTGTGAAATAGTACAGGAAAATATTGTTGATAGCTAAAGGCAGTATACCTTCCAAAAATGTTTTCTTTTATAATTGTGCTTGGAATAGGATTTTACAAGGGTATGGATCTAGGTTATCATAAAATGGAGGCACTCAAGTATGAAGGATACATTAGTACGTGAAAAATCCAGTAAGCATTCCTTAATAGCAATAAGTTTTGTAGGCCCCATTTTCCCTACTTTTAGATAAGGGGGAATTTCCCAAAATAAAAATTTTTCTTGAAGTGATTTTTCTGCAGGTTTTGGTTTTGTTATGTAAGGTTTTTGTGCATGTGTAGTGAAAAATTGTGAATGGACATGTCTGTTGTGCCACACTTGTTCACTAGCTTTCTGTGAGCACTGCGAAGACTGGTTCATCTGACATCTCTGCAGAGTACTGTATTATTATTTTTCTGGCAAGAATTCAGTTTCCTTGTATTTAAAAAAAAAGAGATCCCAAGGAGCAAGGATGATGATAGGCTGCACATAGAGAAATTCCCTATCCTTTCCATTTCATAAGTGCAGTGATAACCTTCCTTAGCCCAGTTTATGTACACACAGAAAAAGATTAAAGTTCTAAAGTTTTGAGTAGTGCTTACCACAATTAAACCCATGCACCCATCCTTAGTTATCTACAGAAAGTAAGAGAATTCTCAGAAGCCAAGATGCTGCAGCTGCTTTAGAAGTTTAGCAGTTCATTGTCATGGTTTAACTCCAGCCAGCAACTAAACACCACACAGGTGCTCCCTCACTCCTCCCCACTCCCAGTGGGATGCGGAGGAGAATTGGAAAAAAAGGTGAAACTTGTGGGTTGATAAAAGAACAGTTTAATAACTAACATGAAATAAAATACAATAATAATAGTAAAACGTAACAGTAATGTATATAATATTACAATAATAATTGAAATGCAAAGGAATACAACAAAAACAGGGAGAAATAAAAACCAAGAAAAAACAAGTGATGCACAAAGCAAATGCTCACCACTTCCTGACTGATGTCTGAGCAGTGATCCCCACCTCCCAGCCAACTCCCCCGCAGTACTGAGCATAACATCCCATGGTATGGACTATCCCTTGGGCTAGTTGGGGTCAGCTGTCCTGGCCATGCTCCCTCCCAGCTTCTTGTGCACCTGCTCACTGGCAGAGCATGGAAAACTGAGAAATCCTTCACTTAGGATAAGGGCTACTTAGCAACAACTATAACATCAGTGTGTTACCAACATTATTCTCATGCTAAATCCAAAACACAGCACTGCACCAGCTACTCTGGTAGAAAATTAACTCTACCCCAGACAAAACCAGGAGATTCATTTTCTCTAGTTTGAATAACAGATGGACAAATATGCTATCCTTGGCCTTTTTGGCCTAGTCTTTACTGGTTTTGTTACAGACAAAATATCTAGTCTCAATATCCCACTGTTTAGATTAATCTTCTTTTTCAATATGAAGAACACAAATTAGTTTTCCAGCAGTGTCTACTTAAACTGCAGTTTCCTCATTCAAATAATTCCTCATTATTTGAGGGGGGTAGAAGTTGTTTCATATTTTGGCAGTAATTAAAGCAACATAAATGCTTTCACCCATGACCCCTCCCCAGCATAGCTATCAAACATCAATGTATAGTTATACATCTTTTCTCAGTAACAATTCTTTTGCGGTTTAGGTACTTTTATGTTTTAACATGATAGTTACAAGCTTAATCTCAGAAGGAATTGTGAGACATTTAAACATCCACTTACAGGTTTTGCACTGCTGAAGATTGTAAGGAAATGCAAGTATCGGTATCTTTCATGTCTGTGATATAGACATTTTTGTTTTTAAGGAGACATTATTTTATCAAAAGACTCTCACTTTGTGCCTCTCTCATAATGATTTCTCCATCTGAAAATGTGAACTTGCTGGTATCTTATAACATTTCATCATATTTTGAGGAGGCAATTATCTTTTAGAAACAATTCTTTATTCTAGATTTTCCTGTAGTTTTAGAAGCTTAGCATGACTATATCTTCGTTTAAAAGATTGAAGAAAGAGTGCCCTATTTTAACTATGAACACAGATATTGTTTAGCTCAGTATTAAATCTTCTGTTACTATTTCAGTGTGATGCTGTAAATCAGAAAGGATAAGGGTTTTCTTCAGTAAGCATCTTTGTATTTTGAGACATTCGTCCAACACTTCCATTGTTTTATACATTTATGCACCCACATGCGGTATATATTCTAAATCTTACACCTTGTCATCTTCGTGCTCCTCAGGTGTTGCTGTGCAGCAAGCACGACTTAGCAGTGGGTGCTGGGTTTTGTTTTGGGGATTTTTGTTTGTTTGTTTGGCATTTTTTGTGGTGTGTTTTGGGGTTTGTTTGTTTGTTTTAGAAAAGTAACTTTCACCCCTATTTCAGTTGTTACCTACTGGAGTTGTAAAGCATGGAGATTTATTTTCTATAGATGCTCTTCCAGTTACCACTGAGCAATTAGACTTTCTTTCCTTAATTCTTTGCTGACTGTCAGAACAGTTGTTTCTATGCAGCATGAGTAATTTGAATAACCAAAAGGCTCTGCCAAGGGAGGACAGAGAAGGGCAAACAGGAAAAGATTGTTTGATCTGTCCTTTTTGCATCTTGCATCTTTTTGCCACTTTAAACACCTGTTAATAATCCCAAAGTAATGTGCTGCCACATGCTAGATGACAAATATAAAAACACAGCTATCTAAACACAAATGAGAACTGAAGTTGCTTTAGCAAATGTTGTGCCAAGGGACTGCTCAAGTGGTAGAGGGAAGGGTATTTAACAGAAAAAAGGTATGATAATGTTTTAAGTAGGACAAGAAATGTTCATAACCATCATACTGAGATTGCTACCTTAGGTGATATCTCAAAGGTCACTTTAGATTGTAAGGAGAGGTAAGTGGTTTCTCAGGTTTCATAAATTGGTATTATACTGCCTGCTATAGATATTTTTTATACCCTACCATAGAAAGAGGTTAGCAGTCATTAAATGCTTTCTTTCAAAAGCATTCATTAAAAATCCTTTCCTAGCATTACAACTTTTCAAAGCTTATCCATTCTTACGCATTTTGCATGTATATTGAACAATATGATAAATTCGTGGCTTAATACTCTCTAATAATGCCACTATCTGTAGCTTTAAATATGGCTTCAAGCAATGTAATTATTTATATATATATATAAAAGTGATAATGTCACCCTCTAGTGACAGTATTTTTAGGAACATGTCTGGATTTCTATTATAAATTATACTCTTCAGGAGACTATGCGCTTTGGATCTCTAATTTCAGGGTTATGTTTCTTTTCCAAAATTTATTATCAGGCAATGTAGTCTGACCTGTCTTATTCCCATGTAAATGTTCATATATTTTAAAATTACATTTATTTGGCCTTGGAAGGTTTGACAGCTCTAGCATTTCTAGTACACATTTTGATAAGTTTCCAAGCCAGTCATGTAGTTTACAGTGCTCTATGGAATTTTCACTCCTTTAACTCTTTTTAGATAAATTATATGTATTAATAAGGGATTTATTTTCCCAGACCAAATAAAAGTCTTCATCATATAGTGAAATTCCCTGAACTAGAATACAGTTGAGTAGTTCTTAGAATTAAAAAAACCCAAACCTGTTAATAGAAATTCTACTCTGTGTAATAGTATTATGCAATAGTATTATACAAACAGTATTATGCAAAAAGACCAGGAAAATAAAAAAGCAGTGCTTTATGTTGGTTAAAGATAGAACTCATCTGCATGATGCCCTTCCTCTCTGCATGATGTTCCTCACTGCATGATGCCCTTCTTCTCTGGTTGACTAAACAGGCCATGGAGAAGGAATATAGGACAGTATGAGAATGAGATTTGCAGCAAGTATGAATTAAAATTTTCTGGGAAGGAAAGCAAGAAAACCTAAAGTGTCCTTAAATTACAAAGAGGCTCCAAGCAGTCCTAAACATTTAAGTGAGATCTGCTCTTCCTTGAGACATGCTCTATAATTTAGCAAAATCTTAAACAATGAAGAGTTAAAATGCTAGATTGTTTTTCTAGAATACAAATTAATTCTTTGCCACACTTTCATCTTCCTACAATTACTTAGGTAACCTGTGTTCCGTATATACTCAAATTATGAATTGAGATACATTTTTTTCTGTAAGCTTTTTTTGAGGCCTCCTAATCTGAAACAGGTACAAAAGCAATTTATTATTGCAGTCCAGGGTAGGATTTCCTCATTTACAGGATCATAGGATTATTCATGTTGAAAGGTAGGGAGCACTGTAAAATGCTGTGATTTGATTTGATGTTTGTTGCATATACATATATTAAATACTTGGGAAAAGATTGGGATAAAAGAAGGATTAAACTAAACTGGACTCCATGCATCTGCATTTAAATTCAAAGCTGAAGTGGTAATGGATGGTAGTGGTTGTAGACAGATGCTAGGAAAGAGGGTTAGTAGTTATGGGGGAATTTCCATTGCAGTTGGTGGCTACTAGCCTTCAAAACGAATTACGTTTCTTTTAGAAGTACTTCAAAGTTAATAAATACAGTATGATATTTCTACTAGCTGTAAAAATATGTGTATATGTAGTTTCCCCTATTGAATTTTAATTTTGGGCTTCCTCTCCATCAATAACCAATGTGTTTTTTCTACTGAAATTTATGTAACTCTTAGAGCAGCTCTGGTCTGCCTCTGCCCACTGCTACTTTTTCAGTGACTGAGCAACAGGGTGCTCTTGGATATTTTGAGAAGGTAACTTCTGTCTCCCCTTACTTTGGATGTAGTTCTCACCCCCTGTAGAACCTTATTTTTAGACCCTTAGCCTCCTTGGTTTTCAAATGCTTTCCCTATTTCCCATATTCCAAACTAAATCGGTGGGATTCCTTTTGAATTTGAGAGGCATAAAATGCTTGGCAAACTTAAGGACTTACTGATAGGCTATTGATGCAGTACATTTATTTTTCAATTCTGTTGTACTTAGTAGTTGAAGAAAGACCCTTTAGTGTATAGCACTGCAAGTGACGATTCAATAACCAAATGGCAGAACATCATGGGGCAAGCTCTGTTAAGGCAGACAGCTTGCATGTTCACTTCTGATTGCAGATTGTGAATACTTTACTAAGTGGAAGCTTTGTTTTTAAAGGTGGTGGTCAGGAGCTGGGAGTTGCTAAAATAAGGCTAACATTACATAAAAATGAAACAGTTTTCTTTGTGTATTTGTTGCTTTCCTCTTTATTTTCAAAAATACTACCTGGACTTCTGCAGTCCTCCTCTGTATTACCTATTCCTAACTCACTCCAATTCTTTTTTCTTTTGTAGAGTTTTTTCAGTTACTTTCAGATTGTTGCTATCTGTTAAGTGAAGTTTGCAGTGCTTGTCAATTTCATTTTCCTTTATGTAGTATGCAATAAAGCAGAAGAAAGATTGTCAGTATACTTCAATATACTTAAAACTGTGATTTTTTCACTGTAGTAATATCGCAGCACTGAATCAGAACATTAATTATATTGTTCCTGAACATTTTCTTCTAAAATATTTTTGTGAATAGCCCTGGGCAATGTTTTTCCAAGTTCTGGTTGGCAAAGGAAGCTCAAATTTTCTTGTACAGCTGTAGTGTCTTAAATGCACAGTTCAGGTAACACAATCTTAAGCTCAAGCTTCTATTTGGCATATTGCCAGTTAATGTGAAAGAGTACTGAGGTAATGGAATATTCCTTATTCTTACAAGTGCATTTTTAAGTCAGCCTATACTGCCCATGCTTTGATACCCTCACACAGTACTCTAAACTTAATTCCTATTTTTATCATAGCTGTTTTCATTTAGTACTTTTTCCAAAAAAAGGTGAAAAGTGTAATCAAAATTATCTTTCCTAAAGTTTCTTTCACTAATGAAGCAGTCATCTGCAATAGAGCTTAATGTGTTCCCTGTGGTGGTGGCTATACCTGAACTACATACTTCAAGTGAAACAAATACAGTAAACAGTTTAGTTTGTGATTTCTTTTTATATCATATGTAATTCATGTCACATCTGCAGGTGCTGCTGTTTTTTCAAGCGGAGGAAAAGGAAAACCATTCAGCGCCACAAGTGACTAGAACCAAGCAGAACATGGGAAATTGCTTATTTGTTCAACTGCTGTCTTGTGAAGTTAAAAAAACCCAAAACCTCCTTAATGACCACACGTTTTCCAAGGACTCCCTTAGAAACAATTTCATGCCTGTGTGCTTTGATTTGGTTCTCCTGCATCCATCTTTTGTTTCTTTAGTTCATCAATTCTGAAAGCTTTAAGATTTTGTCAGATATGAGTGCTTCTTTGACCATCAATAAATGGACCAGTGAAATGGTACAAATGAACAGTATCTTCAGCAAAACAAAACTTGAAAATTATTTGTCCTGTCCCAGGAAGTACTAACAGTGTCTTAGCTGAAGACAGATACCATAAATCTGTTATTTGAGTTTGTAGCAGAATATCAAAAGCAGTTTTCTTCAAAAATGCAGAAGAAAAATACAGATGCACAACCATATAGAAAAATAATAAAATCTTAAGATTTCTTATCTTTTCTGACACCTGCATTGATTTTTTTGTTTGCTTGTTTGTTTGTTTGTCCCAGTATTACTGGCGATACTGTAAGTCAAATTGTATCAACATTAAACCCTGTCTTGTGATATCGTGGTGCAGTCACTGCCTAGAGATACTGAGGAGGTTGATTTAACAAATGCTGGCAATACTAATGAACAGGAAGTATTTCCAACAGCCTCTGGGTTTGAAAACTTGCTTTTGTTATGCTTACAGTGGAATTGTATTACAGTAGAAATGACAAGAATGTTTGTACAAAGAATACAGAAGTTCATATAATTTAAGTTGTGCTCCAGTAGTGTTAGCAAGATTGAAATACCTTCAAAAGAGATGTGCAGAGGAATTACAAAAGAGGAAATGAATGTGAATCTGGCTGAAGTGGAATCTGTATTTATGTTCACTAAGGTAATTGATGATTGACTGCATCTTTAACTTGAAAATACGGATGTACCATGTAATCTTAGACATCTGTTTGTAAATTATTTTACTTTTTAATTTAGAAAACACATGCAATGAAAGTGAGTTAGACTTCGTTCCTTCTCTGCATACTAGCCCATAGCACCCAAAATTTCCCAAGATGTTTTTTCCTGGAAATTTCTTGTCTTTCAGTATAATGTCGCTGTTAGGTTAGGATGGCAAGAATGTGTCAGGTACTTCCTCACAGTCCAATGAAGTGCCTGCTATGTGAACAAAGCAGCATTTCTGTAGGCAAGGCAGCCCGTTTTATATTTTCTTCGTCAGAAAATATGTGCTTCTTTTAAAGTCATGATGACAGAGGTGTGCTTTTTGTCATGTTTAGCTGCCAGTTACTGAAGAAGGCGTGTTAAAGATGTAAGTGACTAGACAGATTTGTTGACCAAACCTCAAATTATCTCGATTTCTTAAAATTCTTCTAGAGCTAATTAGCATTGTTTTTCTATCCACACATGTCTTTTGGCATACTTATTTATTTTTAATCTGTTTTGTGGTAGCATTTAAAATGTATGTTAGAATAAATGTAAAGCTTTGAATTCATCATCACATTTACAAGGATTTTAACTGTATTTTGGAATTTGTTTTTCCTTAACAGCCAAAAGTGTATTTTATTGTTTGGATTATGTGCTCATATGTATACTTTGATCATTGTCATTATTACTTTTCACGATCTTCTTGTTTTAAAAAACCTGAACTTGGCCTACAGAAACATACTGTATAACAGGTCGTAAGTTTCCACTTTACCAGTTTGTGTTATTGATGATCTTAAACTCAATATGTTTCTTCTTTTTATTGGAGCTGAAAAGGTTGGTTACTTGACTGTTCTTATATGTAAACAGATCCTTCTTTGTGGTACTTGGCCAAATTTGTTGCTTCACAAGATTTCTAAGTACATGTGGCATGTGTATTTCTCACACACCTGATTAGTTTCATTCGTGGAGGTTTTTGACCTGTACAGTGTTTATATGATCTGAACTCCATGCACATAACAAGAAAGTGTGTATATTATGGACTTAAAATATTTGAGTATGTAAAACTCGTTTGCTGAAATGACCAGTATTTAGGCACTTGCTTTTCAGCAACATTTTTTTTTAAGTGCTTCATTTTAATGCTAAAGCAGCTTTTCTTCTAGCAAAGCAAAGTGGTCAGTACTAAGGCAGGTATGTTCAGGTTATGCCAATCCAATTTGCATTTATATCCTTTTTCTTCCTGTCTAAACTAATGAAGTAAACATTGGCTGGATGTCTTAAAGTTAAATACATCCCTTTAAATGTAAGACAAAAAAATAAAGGTAGTTTTTTAAAACTTGCTTCCCTGCCCCCCACTCCCTCCCCCCCCCCCACCTCTTTCCTACAGTCTTGGATTAAATAATGGAAGTTTTTAGTTTAAGAATTGCTGAACAGTTTTAATTTTTTTGGATGGCAAGGGATTTGAAAGCATGTTACTTGAAATGCTACCTCAACATTGCAGTGGTAGTTATGTTTGCTTAGTTAACAGATGTTGTTGTTATATGCCTTAATACACTTAATGATAAAACTAGAGTGAAGAGACTTCAATGCACATGTTTGTAACTAGGAAATCTACTCAGGGTCTGCTGCATGGATTAAAGTCTATGCTGTCTGTGCCACCTAGAATAAAAGCCATTACAGATACTGTGACATATGCAATCAATGTGTCTTTAATTTTGCCAGGTAGGTATCTAGAAATGGAAGATTTATAGTTAGTTCTTCAGTCACAACCTTTTGTTCAGTAGAGATGATTTTTTCTAGCTGTAGAGCATTTGATACATAAAAAAGGGCATATTACTTGAGAACAGTGTAAATAGGCATAATAGCTAGCACTTTCCTTCATAAGCAAATGTTTTCATTTACTTGTGCTCTTACAAATCTACAGAATTATTGCAAATAAAAATCTTGTTTCAAGATGTACTTTATTTTTATTCAAGCTAAAGTTTTTCTCAGAACTTCTTTTTAAGACTTGGAATTTTAACACCTGAATGCTTAAAAATACACCCCACATAATTTTCAGTAGATTTTTAGGAGCTTTTAATAGCTTTTTTGAAGCTTATTTCAAACTTGAAGATTGCAGAATTGGTTATGTCAGAATTAAGCCACTGTACAGCTTTATTGATTGTCTTATCTAATTAAATAGTCTGTTTTCTGAGGTTATCTTCCTCTTTAAGTTTTAAGGATGAGTGATAGTAGCTGAGGTAGTATAGTTTTAAGGTTGTATTGCATATCTTATTGGCAGATCTGTTTGAAATCTGCTCAAATGCAGCTTTGCTGAATATTTGTGAGGCTTCCTGTGATGACACATTCTATCATATGCAATATTTAAGATACTTATTAATATCTTTCTATAACTTGCCTCTGAACTGTTATCCTGTTGTCGTTAAAGGCTGCTGAATCTAAAAGTACTGTTAAAAAAAAAAAAACAACCCAAAAAATCCCCAACCCGCCAACATCATTGAGATTGAGATGCAACTTACTTTTCAGACTGCACTTTTACTTTGTTGTGTACTGAAGAGCACTTGAGTGTTTAGCTATCCCTGAGGGTTTAGCTAACCCTTAAGTTTTGAAGTAGGCAACCAAAAACGTGGAACACAAGGAAACTGCTTTGTAAAGATTTGAGTGGTTAGGCTACTGTCATGTTTGTGGTAGAGACTAATATTTAATTTTAGAAAGGTGTTTTGTACTCTGTAGATCTGTACCTCAGTGGTCTAAGCTTTTCTATTGTTGGAGCAAAGTAGTCATTGATACATGGCCTTTGGTGATAATCAAATACAATTTCATGAAAACTTAAAGCTCTTGGTGGACAGAGCGAATGATAAGGAAACAAGGATCCAGTGAGTTATGATCATTGTACCTAGCAATTTTTTACATTTATCCCTAAACTTCCTTTTCACAGAATCACATAATTTATTTGCTTGGAAGAGACCTTTAAGATCATTGATTCCAACCATTCATCCTGCACTGCCAGGTCAGCAATGAACCATGTCCCTCAGCACCACATCTACACATCTTTTGAATACCTCCAGTCATGGTGACTCCACCACCTCCTTGGGCAGCCTGTTCCAATGCTTCACAGCTCTTTTGGTGAAGATTAAGTTCTGGCTGGGCTTTAGCCTTTCCAATTGTTTCCCAGCACAGCCTTCCAAAATCCTTATGGTCTTCCTGAGTGGCCTGACTCTTCTTCCACAGGCCACAGACTTCCCTTTTCTTCCTGAGTTCCAGCCAAAACTGTGTGTTTAGCCAGGCTGGTCTTCTTCCGCGCTGGCTTGTATGGCACACTGGGACAGCTTGTTTTAGCACTTTAAAGATTTCTCTCTCGAAGAATGTCCAGCCTTCCTGGGCTCCTCTGTCCTTCAGGACTGCCTCCCAAGGGATTCTGTTAACCAGTCTCCTCAACAGGCTAAAGTCTGCCCTCCTGCTTCTGAAAAAGCTTGAGAATTTAAGAGTTAATTGACGATTGGTAAATCGTGGACCGTCCTTTATTTTTTATTCCAGGCTTTGATAAATCACCCTATTTCACACAGAATGAAAAATACTGTGCTGAAAATACAGGTTTATGTCTTTTTATTAGTGAATAAGGGACTGAGCATCTTTCAAGATGCATACAAGAATATTGAATATGATTGCTGCAATGGGTGCACTCTTCAGAAGGGGTAGGCAAAGAGAGGCAGAGGGGTAGCCCTCTGTGTTAGGGAGTGTTTTGATTGACTAAAGCCTGGTGGTAGTGACGATAGGGTTGACTATCCCACTTGTCTCGTGAGTGCCTTCAACTTACCAGGTGGCTGCTGGAAATACAGCGGAAACAGTCCAGGAGGTTACTGGACTCTATGGAAGATAATGTCCTGACACAGCTGCTGAGGGAGCCAACTAGGGAAGGCTGCCTGCTGGACTATTTCTTTGTGAAAACAGGACTTTTGGGTGATTTGGTGGTTCGAGGTCATTTCAAGATAGTGTTTATGCATTGGAGACAAGGAGGAACCCCAACAAAAACAAGCCTGACCCCATTGTTGCAGCTCAATGGTGCAGCAAGGTGGCAGTGGCATAGGGACTATTCTTTCTTAAGCCAGCTTTTCTTCTCATTGACAAATGTGTCAGCTGGGTCCACAGCATGGAACTTTAGTGCAGTGGCACATGCTGTGGTCTGTGGCTTGAAGCATTGCATTGAAATGTAGCAGCCCTCTGTGTGCCAGAGGCTGTGGCTGCTCTCTCCTGCAGAAGCCCAGGCCATGGCCATTGCTCAGGAAGCTGCCTCTGCAGAGGTATGAGGCAGGATAGGGTTACCAGTGATAAACTCTGGGACAGAAAGACAAGGTTTGAGTGATGGTGTGCTAGTGAGGGCTTTCACCCTGCTCCACAGTGTACCAAACGCAGTGGAGCATGTTTCAAACGTTTGTACTCTAGTGCTTGCGGTATGAGGAATAAACAAGACGATCTGGAAGCGTTGGCTGAACGCCAGAGCTGCAACAATGTTGGCCTAAGGAAGACTTGGTGGGAAGAGTCTTGTGACTGGAGTGCTGTCATGGATGGTTACAGGCTTCTCAGGAAAGACAAGCAGAGCAGGTGAGGTGGAGTGGTAGCGCTGTGTGTAAGGGAGGGGTTGGACTGTACAGTGCTTGCAGTTGGGGGTGACCTTGTTGAGAGCCTCTGGGTAAGGATTAAGGGAAAAGCTACTAAAACAGATGCTGTGAGAGTCTGCTATAGATCACCCAGCCAGGATGATGACATTGAGACATGAGTCTATAGAGAATTAACACCCCCTAAATCATTTGATCTGGTCCTTATGGGTGACTTCAACTTTCAAGGTGATATCTGAGACTGTCATACAGCAGATCTGAAGAGGTCTAGGAAATTCATAGAATCACAGAGTGGTTTGCATTGGAAGGGACCTTTAAAGAACATCTAGTCCAACCTTCCTGACATAGGCAGGGAATTTGAATAGATCAGGTTGCTCAAAGCCCCCTCCAACCTGACCTTGAACGCTCCTAGGGATGGGGCATCCATAGATTCTCTGGGCAACCTCTTCCAGGGTTTCACCACCCTCACTTAAAAAAAAATCTTCCCTACATCCAATCTAAATCTACCCTTTTAGTTTAAAACTGTTGTCCCTTGTTCTGTCACTACAGGCCTTGGTAAAGAGTCTCTCTCTTCATCTTACAAGACCCCTTTAAGTCTTGAAAGGCCACAATAAGGTCTCCCCAGACCCTTCTGTGGGCTGAACAACCCCAACTCTCTCAGCCTTTCTTCATAGCAGAGGTGTTCCATCCTTCTGATCATTTTTATGGCCATCCTCTGAAACCGCTCCAACAGGACCAAGCGTTTCTTGTACTTGTGACCCCAGAACTGGATACAGTTCTCCAAGTGGGTTGTCAGGAGAGCAAAGTTGGTAGAAGAATCACCTCTCCGCTTGCTGGCCACGCTTCTTTTTGTGCAGCCGAGGGTACAAATAGCTTTCTGGGCTGCAAGAAAATGTTACTGGCTCATGTCCAATTTTTCATTCATCAGTATCCCCAAGTCCTCTTTCTCCTCTGCTCTCCATCCCTTCATCTCCCCATATGTACTACTGATACTACTGGGCTTGACACTGCTCACTAAAAAATGGGGGTAGCAGAGTCAGTTATTCAAAAATTTGCACCTTTCATGAATGAAATCAAGAAACTCCAGAAAGACAAATCCCATCTGATAAAAGATTTTAGAGAAAGCTGAAGAATTGGCTTCCCCCATCTTTCAAGAAATAAGAGTGGTGAGATGTCGGTAGAAACTGTTGAGTAGTTGCAAAGACTTACGTTTCCTGGGACAGGTATTTTGTTATTTATATCTTTTAAAATAATTTCTGATTTTTCATCCACCAGTATCCCCAAGTCCTTCTCCTCTGCTCTCCATCCCTTCATATCCCCATTTGTACTGATACCAGGGGTTGCCACAACCCAGGTGTAGGATGTTGAAGTTGTCCTTGTTGAACTTCATGAGGTTTGCATGGGCCCACTCAAAAAACCTGTCAAGCTCCTGAAGTGCATTGAAGATTACTTTTTGATACAGGTGCTAAGGGAGATAAATAGGAAAGGTGCCCTCCTAGATCTGTTGTTTGTAAATAGAGATGGTCTTGTGGGTGAAATGATGATTGGTGGCTGTCTTGGCCACAGTGATCAGGTTTTTAAATCCTTGGCAATATGAGAAAACCTGTCATCAGAGATGCTAACCTGGCTTTTGGAAGAGGAGGCTTTAGGCTGCTCAAGAAACTTGTTAATAAGGTCCCCTGGGAATGTGCTTTTGAAAGTATTTTGGTCCAGGTGCCCCACTGGACCGGATGTTTCTCTACAGAGGAGGACCCGTGGGTAGTGTGATGGTTGCCTGTCTTGGGCATAGTAACCATGAAATTACAATGTTTTTGACTCTCGGAGATGTAAGGAGGAGGGTTAGCAGAACTGGTACCTTGGACTTCTGAGGGGCATACCTTAGCCTCTTTGGTTGACAGGGTCCCTTAGGAGGCAGTCCTGAAGGGCAAAGGAGTCTAAGAAGGCTGGACATCCTTCTAGAAGAAATTCCATAAGGTGCAGGAGCAGGCTGTCCTCATGTGCCAAAAGGTGATCTGGCAGGGAAGAAGACTGGCCTGGCTAAACAGAGAGCTTTGGCTGGAACTCAGGAAGAAAAGGGAAGTCTGTGGCCTATGGAAAAAGAGTCAGGCCACTCAGGAAGATTACAAGGATTTTGAGAGGCTGTGCTGAGAGACAATCAGGCCAAAGCCCAACTAGAACTTAATCTTTTATGACTGCTGCCATAAAAGACAATAAATATTGTTTCTATAAATACATTAACAGCAAAAGCAGGGCTAGGAAGTATCTCCATCCTCTACAGCATGCAGTGGGAAAACATAGTGACCAAGGCTGAGGAAAAGGCTGAGGTACTGAATGCCGCCTTTGCCTCAGCCTTTCATAGTAAGACCAGTTGTTCTCAATGCCCAGCCCCTTGAGCTGGAAGACAGACACGGGGAGCAGAATGAAGCCACCATAATCCATGAGAAAATGGTCAGTGACCTATTGCACCACTTAGATGCACACAAGTCTATGGGTCTGGATGGGATCCACTGAAGGGTACTGAGGGAACTGACAGAAGTGCTCACAAGCCATGTTCCATCTTTTATCAGCAGTCCTCACTAACAGAGGAGATCCCACTTGGTTGGGGGTTAGCAAATATAAGACCCATCTACAAAGGCTGGAAGGAGGACCCAGGGAACTACAGGCCTGTCAGTCTGACCTCGGTGCCAGGCAAGGTAATGGAGCAGATCATCCTGAGTGACAGCAGGTGGCACGTACAGGACAACCAGGTGATCAGGCCCAGTCAGCATGGGTTTATGAAAGGCAGGTCCTGCTTGACCAACTTGACCTTCTATGACAAGGTGACCCACGTAGTGGATGAGGGAAGAGCTGTGAACGTTGTCTACCTAGACATTAATAAAGCTTTGGACACTCTTTCCCACAGCATTCTCCTGGAGAAACTGACTGCTCATGGCTGGATGGCTGGGCTGGATAAAAAAGTGGCTGGATGGCTGGACCCAGAGAGTGATGGTGAATGGAGTCAAATCCAGTTAGCAGCCAGTCGCCAGTGGTGTTCCCCAGGGCTCAGTATTGGGGCATGTCCTCTTTAACATCTTTATCAATGATCTGGATGAGGGGATTGAGTGCACCCTCAGTAAGTTTGCAGATGACACAAAGTCAGGTGGATGTGTTGATGTGCTTGAAGGTAGGGGGGTTCTATGGAGGGATCTGGACAGGCTGGATTGATGGGCTGAGGCCAGTGGTATGAGGTTCAACAGGACCAAGTGCTGAGTCCTGCACGTGGGTCACAACAACACCCTGCAACGCTACAGGCTTGGGGAAGAGTGGCTGGAAAGCTGCCTAGCAGAAAAGGACCTGGGGGTCCTGGTCGACAGCCAGCTGAGTATGACCCAGCGATGTGTGCAGGTGGCCAAGAAGGCCAACAGCATCCTGGCTTGTATCAGCAATAGTGTGGCCAGCAGGAGGAGGGATGTGATTATCCCCCTGTGCTCAGCACTGGTGAGGCCACACCTTGAGTACTGTGTCCAGTTTTGGGCCCCTCACTCTAAGAAGGACATTGAGGTGCTGGAGCGTGTCCAAAGAAGGGCAACGAAGCTGGTGAAGGGTCTAGAGCACCAGCCTTATGAGGAGCAGCTGAGGGAACTGGGGTTGTTTAGCTTGCTGTCTACAACTAGCTGAAAGGAGGTTGTAGAGAGGTGAGGGTTGGTCTCTTCTCCCATATAACAAGCAATAGTACAAGAGAAAATGGCCTCAAGTTGCGGCAGGGGAGATTTAGGTTGCATATATAGGAAAAATTTCTTCACAGAAAAGGTTGTAAAGCACTGGAACAGGCTGCCCATGGAAGTGTTGGGCATCATCCCTGAGGAGTATTTAAAAGATGTGCAGACATGGCGCTTGGGGACACATAGTTTCATGGTAGTCTTGGTACTATTAGGTTAACAGTTGGACTTGATTATCTTAAGGGCTTTTTTCAACATAAGTTAGTCTATGATTTTATTTTAATATATGCTGTTGCTGTAATACTTGAAGGAAGTAATGAAGGTACAAAGGAATGATCTACATGGTACATACACCTATGTGTAATGATAAGAAAGTAGAAGGCTATGTAAGAGATACTATAATGGAATCTCTCTGTCGTAATTGAGATTGCCTGTAAGGAGATAGATTGATCAGCCAACATCAACTCAGATGTTAGGAACATACTTTTTCTGTTTTTCAAATGCCCAAAGTACTGGCTCTTGAGTTGCCGTTACTTGGACATGAAGAGTCATAGATGCACAGCCACCCTTCTGGGGCTGAGCTCGTGACACTGCATAGCTGTAAAAAGTTCATTCTGTTTTTGATGCGGTCATCTTTGGTTGACAGTATAAACCTACCTGGTTCAGGCAATTTACAATTTGAGCATGGGTTTCTAAATGGGTCTTAACTTTCTCATACCTAAATTTAATATTTTCTTTATTATTAATTTATTTTATTGACTAGAGAGATTGTTCTGGTGAATGTAGACAAAATAGCATGAAATCTTCAATGCTTCAGATATTTAAATGCTTACAATGCATCTTGGCTTCAGTAGGTGTGATGAAACCATTGATCCTAGTTTCTACACTTGCTGCTGACTTGTATAGTGTATCCAACAAAAATTCAGATCATGGTTCTTTTCTCAGAAAACTTGGGTTTCATGCCATAAACAAACATCTACAATTCTAAAAACAAAGGTGGTACTCAACCACTTATTTGAGAGAGATTACTTTCATACTTTGGCTGAAGAACATGGGAAAAGTCTAGATCCATAACAAACCACTACTTGCTCTTAGTATAAGGCATAGCTCCCATTAGCTTGCCAGGGAAACAACCTGTGTCTGTAAAAAGAATGAATCCTCTTCCTGGCAGTAGGGGTAAGACAGAGGTAGAGAGCAAACCTGTGAGATGCTACATGTAGCTTAAATCTTTTACTGGAAAGGTGTTCTGGGTGCTACAGTGAAATGTGGTCTTAAAATGTACACGGAGCTTCCTTAACTGGGAAAAGGCTTTAAATGTTGCATATTCTTGTTTCTACAATTAAGGAGGCAGGGATTGTGCAGGTGACTGTTCACCATTGCAGAACTTTCTCTCTTGGGAGCTGATGCATGAAATAGATATTGGTAGGTGGCTATATAATTAAATATCAATTATAATATATATGGTAATCAAATAGAAAATTGTAATCAATGTTAGCTTTAGCATTTGAGTGCTTGACGTGGCAGCTTTGACAGGTGGTCTTTCTAGGGTATGTTTATGTGTCATTTTGTAAACACATGGTAGTTGTTTCAGAACCTCTGGATTCATTGCTTAGATCCACCTGTAAATGAAACCAGAAGTAGGAGGTTATCAGTTTGCTAGTGAGCTTTTAGGAATTCTTGAAAGGTAGAAAAGAGGCATAGTAATAATTAGACAATAATCTTGTGTCTGTCCAACATTCCTTCACCAGATTGTCATTTTAGTCTCCCTGTCTCTTCCTTACCTCTATATTTTGGGTTTTGTGGATATGTAGGTTCTGAACTTGTGCGTCCATTGCAATTTAAATTTATCTTTGAGGGGTAAATAACTTTGTTTCATCAGCTGAGAATGTACTGTCTGCATTCAGTCATGTAGGGTTGCCCTGATAATTCCTACTATAGATTTTTTTCCCAGGGTTAGTGCCCCTATCAATGAGCAAGAGGAATTGAAGGCAAAGTTCTTTATAACTCTTAAGTATTAGTTAGATGATGGTTAAGTGTATATAAATTACTCTGATTGGATTAGTAACCCTCCCTGCATGGACTGAAATCACAGCTGGATTAAGCAATCTAAATTTACTGAGTCGAAGCTAAACTCGAACAGTCACTCACATACAGGAAAAAATTAATATGTTCTTATAATAAACGTTTATTTTCTGAAATCTAAAAATAATATTCTACAGCCTGATTGTGCTATACTGCTTTATAAAATAGTTACAAAAATTACCCTTTATGGAAAAAACACAAAGTAAACTTTTATATTCTTCTCAGAAATACCCAAATGTTCCAGGTGAAATGAGCCCCATATGTCAATGACCAGTGTAGGGAATTTCAGCATCTATTAATTCTGCCTCGAAGTTGAGCATCAGCTTTGTGCAGTACATCATTAAGCAACCTAAAACACCTAAATGTTGAATGTGATTAGCTAGTAACATTTTATTTAGCATATTCCTTCGAATCAGCAAAAGTAATTAATTTGTCTCCTGGCTTTGGCTACGCTTTGGCTAACGCTCCTCCTGTGAGGAACAGAAGTGTCAGCTCTGCTGTGTTCTTGTTTGCTTGTGCTAGCAGGATTGTCTTCCATCTGCAGTTTCTTTGCAGGAAGGTCTCTAAGGTCTGTGTCCATTTTGTGAGGGGTAGTTTAGTTAAAACGAGATCATAGAATCCCTAAATCCACTCAAGCAGGTGCGTGTGAGCTGAAATATGTGGCAATACGCTGAAAGTAAGCAAATGAGAGAGGGCACCTCTGTGAACCTCTGTGTGCTGTAGACACCCTCTCTTACCCCAGGAGACCTCCATATAATACATGATATGGGATGCATGATGCATGGAGAGGAAGCATGTTAGTAAAGCTTAGTTTCTTTCTTGGTCTTTTGGGATAGAAACTAAATACAAGTAGAAGTTCTCCTAGTTCCTTCCCACACCCCAGGGGATATTGTTGCTTACCCCCAGGGTTCAACCACCCTGCCTTGAGGTCCATGGGCTGAGAAAATGGAAGTGAGGCACAATCTGTATGTCCTCTGCAAGAGACTACAAGGCCAGAAGTTACCAGCACCTGACTCAATACAAATGATGTACCCAGCTCTGGCTCAGTGTTTTTAACAGTAAAGATTTTGTTGGGTACCTTTCGGATGTTTCCACCCCTGAACCTTACCTAAACTCATGTTCCCACCTTGGTTTGCTTCTATATGATTCTATGCACTCTTCAAAAGCTCTCAGGTTAAATTAAAGATCTGGGATTTCTCAGAATCTGAGCTTGATTGCTGCAAGAAATTATGTGCAGTTGTTCGTGGATCAGTTGGTCCTGCTTTGACTGGTGAAATATAAACTTAATCTGGGATTTAGCTGTAATAACAGGACAGGGATGGACTCTATTTGTCCTGTGGATCTTGTTGCAAGCTTGGAAATGCTTTTCTTCCTTGACGCATTTTAGAGCAGCATCAGAAGGTCCTTTTTTCCCATCCTGGAAGGACAGGAGAAGCTGAGTCTGCCAACTCAAGGAACTCATCTGGAGCAGAAACAGGTATTTCTCCTGGAGACAGCTCCCTTTCAAACTCTCTCATCAGAGTTAGACCAAAGTGGTGCTAGCTGCAGGCATTTCCCTGGGCAGCTGGGCTTAGTCTTGCCAGACAGCAAGCTCCAATGAACTGGTGCTGGCTGGCTGTGGGTGCCAAGGAAATTCTCAAACACCTCCATGATGCCTGTGCTCCATGGGGGTGACATCACAGCCTGGTGCCCGTGTGCTGGCATGCTACAGCAGCACAAGAAGAAGCTGCTGAATGTGGTTCTTGCTTTTCCAGAGCTGCAGGTGTTTGGACTCGAGACCCGAGCAGTAAACCCAAGTGTCTTGAAATCTTGTAGGCAGTGCCAGGGCAGTGCTGTCTCCCGTTGTCTGTAGCAGCTGGCAGCCAGGGAGGAAGATGACAGGCTGTAGCATTAGGCATCAAAGTGCCCCATTGTGAAGGTTATTCAGATAGGCACCTCTCCCACATGCAGAAATATCCTTACCCTCGTTGCTGTAGTGGTGTTTTCAGAACTCCTGCTTGAGAGCCTGCTGGAGCAAGAGCTGTCATGGGCAGGGTTGGGGAAGAAATAAGAAGAACAACAAGGCTTCCCTGAACAAAAAAGACATGAAACTAGTAAAGTGGATTTGGAGGAGGGCCACAAAAATTGTCAGAGGGCCGATACACCTCTGCTGTAAAGAAAGGCTGAAAGTTAGGGTTGTTCAGCCCAGAGAAGAGAAGGCTCTGGGGAGACCTTATTGTGGCCTTACATTATATAAAATGGGATTTTAAGAAAGATGGAGAGAGACTTCTCATCAGAGCCTCTAGGTTTAGACTGGTTTTAAGGAAGACATTTGTTTACATGGAGATGGTGAAACCCTGGAACAGGTTGCCCAAAGATGTTGTGGATGCCCCATCTTTGGAAGTGTTCAAAGTCAGGTTGGACAGGGCTTTGAGAAACGTGATCTAGTTAAAGATGTCCCTGCTCTTGGCAGGGGAGTTGGACTAGATTATCTTTTAAGGTCCCTTGAAATACAAACCATTCTATGGTTATATGAAAGTTAGGGCTGAAACTTCTATTTCACAGCTGATAGTGGTTCAGAATCTGTGCTACTGGAATTTATTCTTTCCAGTTTGGAATAGCAATTAGCTAGGTCTTCCAGAAAAAGAAATGGAAAATTCTAGCGTGAATTCTGGGGAATTTGTATTTATGATAAACTAAGTAATCTTGTAGTTATTCTTTTAGAAGCTATCTCTATCTTTAATATTTATTTGCTTGATGGTTTTCTCGTTTTTGTCTTTTTTTTTTTTTGCTTTAGTTCAGTTTTTAAGAATATATGCTATAATTTTTGAAACAATTGCAATAGCTATGGGGACAATATTTTGACGTAAAAATGACAGGTGAGATTTCAGATTTTGTAAAAGCCATATTGTTTTACAAAGCAATTACCAACTGCTTTTTAGAAAAACAGGTGCCAATTCCGAGGAAACTGTCAATATGCCAGATACTTCCTCTTAGCAGATGTATTAACACAGGGTGAAATTTGCTCTACAAACGGGTACAGACGGGTGATGCAAAGCTTTTTCTTTAGTGTCATGGAGGCTGGATTCATACTGTGTCTCATTTTGACTACAAGGCTCTCAATCTCTGGAGGTTTTTTGTCAGTGCTTACAAACCTGATGTGTTACAGGGACAATACAGAGTAACGGGTCTCAGTTGGTTTGCTTTGTGGATAGGTGTAAGAACTAACAAGCTAGAACTTCTGAAAAAAGATAATACAATTCATATAAAGGTCTAGTTTGCTTAGAGGACTGTTGTATGTATAAGTATTTCTAACTAATATGAGTACATTTTATTTGATAGCAATAGATAATTAAATCAACGTTAAAGGAGACCAGCAGTAGGCTTATCTGAATTGACTTAAAAGAATTCCAAGAAAAGATTATACTACAAATGAAAATTCAGCATTGATATTTGGGCAATTTTTTTCCTACTTTTGGACATAATTTAAGAAATCTGCTATTAAAACCTGTGATTATTTTTCTTCAGAGTCACTTTGAATTGTCCATATTAAAGAAAAATAGGGTGGTTTTTTAGAGAAAATGCGAGCAGGATTTTCTGCTTTCTTCCTGCTATTACTCTGATTTGCTTGGTGAGTCCTAAAGTTAGCAGTTGCTTAGATTAAATTAATTTGAAAGCATGGAATAATAAGAATGATGGGCCTTTTTAGACTTGTTTGTCCTGTTATTAGTTTAGCTTGGATTAATGATTTTTATTCCAAAGATTGCTAGAGTGCTAGACCCTTTCTTCTAACAGAGGTATGCACTCCTCACTTTTTATGAAGAATAATATTTATGAAATCCAGTAAACAAATTTAGGCTACGGCTACACGGATTACTCTGAAGATTGCACTCTGGAGAAGAGTTGAGCCTCTGCAAGGAAGCCATATTCTTGAATTAGTACTTACCACATGTAGTCTGTTTTGCATTACATGTCCTACATGTACTGCACAAAATTACAGTTGAAAATAGAGTCTTTCGCCTGATGAGAATGTTTAATAATGCATTAAGATCATTTTAGTAAATCTGATATAAAAATTTTATTCATCATAAACATACAAAATTTGTATCTGAAATTAATTTTACCTAATTAAGAAGAGCATCTTGTCTGCATAGCAGATGAATTGGTAGGCACTGTGCATGTCAGTCCTGAGATCTGAATTATAGTTCATAATTCCCATACCTTAGAAAGTCATCACTTTATAATATGGACTGTAATACAAGAAGGCAATTCATTCCTCTCCTACATTGCTGTCATGCTTTGGAGATGAATTTGTCAAACACTTTTTGGTTTGTGATCGAAGCCAGATTTTAGAATTCATATATGCCTGTACACATAACACAAAGAGTTATTGGTGCTTCAAAGGCAAAACCCTGCACTAAGCTTGACTGTGATTGTTGTATAAAACTTACTGAGTTAAGCATACTGTGTGGAAAGGAATATGAGGGGAAAAATTAAGAGGCAGTAGGTCAAAAGCCTGCTAGACTTTGAGGTATATAAGTCCAATTCTTATATATGTAGTTGTAAAAACCAGCATGATATTTTCCAGTGTTCGCTTGAATGATCCAGAAAATTAAGCCAATTCAATACCATATTTTTAGGACTAGTATTAAAGGCCAACCATTTTAGAGTGATTTCTTACAAACTCAGAACAGGTATTTTTGTGTTCTGTTGAAGAAAATTTTATTCAGGCTTTTGGCTGCACATATTTTCTGTATGGTTTTCCTATCATAAATGAACTTGGATGAGTTTTTGGCACACTAAACAAGTACAATCCATGCAACTGTAACAGTTGATGTGGAAGTTGTTCTAAGAGTCATATTAAACTGCTGTATTTTTAATACAGAAAACATATTAGAGTTACTTCTCAATGATACTTGATTTCATGTTGGAATTTGTATCTAGCAGGTCATCCAAGCAAAAGGCAGCATATGGAACTCAGTGTTGGCATTCTTCCAGAGTGAAAGATTTTGGAGGGACATAATCTAGAGAAGAGTTATTACACTGATACCTGTGTTGAATTTGGTCCAAATTCAACATGAGGCAGAATTTAACTTTGCCAAGAATCATGTCAGTACCAGCTCAACTGATTTGTCATGTGGCTGTTTGTCTAGCCCTGTCCAGTAGCACACTGTAACCATTCTATAATACTGCTTCTCAATACTGAAGTCTACAAATAACACAAAATAGTGAATAGCCATGTCTTGGACGTATGACATTCAGTTTTAGCACTGGGTTCCACAGTTGGTGTGCTGGCAGGTTGATGGCTCAAAACTTGATAATGGACGGCAATGACTATGCATTCGTTATTTTGAGCTATATACTCTGCATTTTGACCTATCATAATTACAGACTGTTTATGAGTGCAATAATGGGCAGTGGTGTTCTGCAACTAGTTGCAATTTGGTTATCTTCTGTCAAAATAATAGTAATGACCCCACCCCCATCTCCATATAATGTCAGGGTTTTTGTCAGTGTACTACAGTGTATTAAATCAACATGGAAGGATTTCATTGGATATGGCTGACATGCTTTAGTTGGGTTGCTGTTACTGTTGAGGTTGTTTCTATCAAGTTCCATATTTTCACAAAGACAGTATTTGCCTCAGCTGATCTATATCCTTGTGCAAGTGTAACTCCTTGACGCTAAGCATTTGTATAACCACCCTCACCAGATGCTCACGTTTCCCTCTCTTTCCCAAGCTGACTGCTTAGCAGGTAGATTTTCAGTCTCTTGAGAGAGTTATTTCCCTGTGGGAAGGGAAGAGTACGGAGGCATGGATTGTTGTGAGACAGGAGCAGGGTTGTTTAGGATCGCTGATGTGGAGCTATTGAGGGGGAGAAGGAGCCCTGGCCCAAAACCATTTTGTACCACTTGTGCAGACACAAAACTAACATTGCTGATGAATTAAGTTTTCCCATGGCATTCTTTGTTTTGATTTTTGGGTTTTTTTTTTCAGAATTCCTGCTATGCGTGCTAAAATACTTTATTTCAGCTGTGCCACATAAATGCCACATTAAGTGGACATTGGAAAGCTCTTATTATATGCACTTTGTAACTGAAATAGTTGTTTCCAGATAAAATATGCTGTATTGGGAACTGTAACCTGGAATGGAATAAGTCCTTCAGAAAATGCTCCGTTTTGTAGCTAAAATGCATTGCTTCAAAAAACTCCAAACAACACATGCACAAAAAAACCCCAACCCAACTACTCATCATATGTTCAATATGTTAAACTGCTGTAAATGCTGACACCTTATTCATGTTCAGTAAGTGTCTCATGTAACTAGTCTACAAAAAAGACTGCAAATTTGTTGGGCTTTTTTTTTGAACTAACATAAATATTTGCATGTTTTACAACATGTTGATTATATTGTTTTAAATTGTACAATAGGGCATTTTCTGAGAGCGTGGAAACATTCTTACAGAACACAAATCATGATATCTACATATTTCTAAATACATTTATCTGCTTAAAGAAAAAGCAAATGATGTTTTTAACTAGAAAAATGCACTCAAAATTTCAGTAGCTCTCTTGCATGATAGCAGTATCTTGTTCTGGGCCTTCCAACAACTTTGGAATTGTAATGCACAAACGTATACTGCAGAAATTAGCACAGTAGGTGTAGTTACTGTGTACTGATGAACAGCCAGGAACTGAGGTGCCAATGTGCAGATAAAACTGAATTAGAAATCGACCACATCTTTCGTCATGGAACTAGACTTGTGCAATTATTCTTATTGATCTGCTTGAATAAGAACATGAAGCTTAACAGCGTATAGATCTCCTTGGGATCATTCTTTCTTGGAATTCATACTCCAGAAAGTTATTTTGCCAGTGGGCAAGAGTGCATGAATAAAACTCAGACACAGGCAGGCCTGAGCCTGGTTGTTTTGCTTTGGGTTTTGTTTTGGTTTTTTTTCAGCTGTATTGCTCAGTAAGTTTTGAATCTGTGTATTTGGTATTTTTATCCTACAGGCAGGGCATTGATAATGATAAAGTATATGCTTGACTTAGAGAAAACGAAGTTAGCCATTTTGGCAAACGCTCTATTATAGGTGATTATAACAAGGAATTTAAAATGTATGCCACAATTGAATAACATGGAATAATTACATTTCCTTTTATGTGAAACTGGTATGACCTTCATTGTCTGCAATAGCAGGAACTATTATTTCTAAAGTAACTATACTACACTTTTAGGCCAATGGTTGTTAAGCAGAAAGCTTAACATGAATAAATACAGATAGAAATTGTCAGGTCATGTATCAGTGAGAGTTCCTATTAAGCAGTAATATAACTTTAAGAGCTTACAATGAAATGAAATTCATAATGTAAAGACCAAACTTGCCTATAAGAAAAGCTGTTGGACTGAAAAGATTCCAGTTTTGTTTTTATGGATAGTAAGATAGTACAGAAATACTAAGGCATTTCTGCTGGATAAAATGTGATATATATTAGGACCCGATTCAGTACAAAAACTGCATCTGCTTCCATGTGGATGATCTTACTATGCCACAAAAACTATCTTTCTTTTTAAACATCAATGCTGCTCTTAGATCAAAACAAAATAAAACAAAACCAGAGATAAATAGCCAGCCGTTACAATTTTTAACTTCAGAATACTCACACATTGAAGTGTATGGTTGCTGAAGTGTTTTAGTGATTTGAATTAAAACATTCCCTGTTAGCATAAGTGGAGTGTTAGTTAACGGTCATCAGTGATGCTGTCCTTGTTTGTACCTCATGTTCAGCAAGCATGCTAACTTAAGAGCAGTGAGCCATGGTAACCTATGAAAGGAGGTGCAGAGCTAAAGGCACAAAATCAGTTTGCAGGGAAACTCAGCAGATCACTTCTACTCAGTGTTGCATGTGAAGACACAAGGTTGTCTGACTCAACAGCTGTGAAGCGTTTAATGAAGTATATTTAAACTAAGATGGCGCAGTCTCAGCATAGACAGGTGATTTCATGAGCACTTCTAATGAATTTTTGTGACTTTTTTCAAATGTAGTTTTTCCCAATATGCTTTTCAAATTAAGAGTGAAAATGGGTAAGATTTTGAAAGTCTTACTACAAAACCAGCCATGTTGCAGCAGACTGAATGTGTATTTAGCAAGGTAGTCTGTCACCATCAGTGATCACTATCAGATACCTAAGAAAGAATATGGTAAAATGAAAGCTTACAGTAGTACTTCATCCCAGTAGTCACCTCTTTCAGCATTCCACAGATCAGGAATGTCCTGGGTCCAGCTAGAATAGGGTTCATTTTCACAAGAAGCTGGGAGGGGGCACAGCCAGGATAGCAGAACCGAACCAGCCAGGGGAATATTCGATACCATACTGATGTCATGTTCAGTATCTATATCATCTATATCTATATCTATATCTATATCTATATCATCTATATCTATATCTATATCTATATCTATATCTATATCTATATCTATATCTATTTATATACAAGGGGGGAGCTGGCCAGGGGACAGGCATGCAGCTCGGGTGGATGGCTGGGACCATGCAGATTCCACATGGTGAGCAGCTGCATTGTACATCATTTTCTCCTGATTCTCCTTCCCATCCCACCAGTTGCTGGCTGGGCCTAAACCACAACAAGGAACTTCCTCAGTCCTGCGCAGTATTTATCAGTTAATAACCTCAGTGAATTTTATTTGTTCTTTCAGTAAGTTGCCTGATTGCTTTCTGAACTTGAACTTCTACTTATATCCAGAGCATCTTTGATGGAAACTTCCAGATTCTACACCAGGCGAACTGTTGAGTATATCTTTGAGATGCTGGATGCTTGGAAAATCTTGCTGTTAATCTTCCTAGATTAGTTCAGCAGAGCTTATACAAAATCTAGGGTTTTGGTTTGGTTTTTTGTTTGTTTTCTTTGGGTTTTTTTTTTTTTTTAAACGTCTGAAAATGTACATTAGCTTTATTGTATGAAAGGACTGGTAATTCTGTACAGTATTATAGAACTTCAGAGGTGGATACTCAGAATGCAAGATCATAAAATGCTACCCCTTGACCAGGATAGTTCTGTTCCCTGTAAAACATCAACCCTGCTAATCACAGATTTGTTCCTGCATAGTAAAACTGAAAGTTCTGAGGTACAATGCTGTAGATGTTACTAGGATTTTAGAAACTTGCCTTAGTCTGGCACTGCACAACTTTAGCTATGACTGGTCACACTGCTAGAGCCTGATTTCACAGATCTCCTCTCTATTTCTGTAGCATGGCAGTGGTAAGGAAATTCAGAAACAGCTGCCACATTAGTTCATCTGGCAGGTTCTGACTGTAGACTTGGTTGCGCTGGCTCATTAACTAGACTTACTATATAGTGCTGCATACTCTTTCATGTTTATTTTTGTTCCTAGTTTGTTTTTTCTTTATTGTTGTTGATAATGCATTGCAGTATTTTGTGATGCCAAGGAAAATAATCTGGAGTGGACAATTGCTGTAATTTTTCTATTTGGAATGCCTGTTTTGACATCTTGTGTATTTTATCTGTACTTAGTTTCTTGTTTTTCACATCTGCTTACACTGTGCAGCTAGATTTGTCCTCAACTGGTCATGTTTTGTAACTTTCAATAAACAGTGAAGGTCTTGATTTGTGAGCACCTAATAAATGAGAAGATGTAGGTCAGTTCAATTGCCTTCTAATTGCATACATGGCTATTTAAAAGTACTTGAGGCAGAAATTAAAAATGTCACTGTGACACCAGTTGTGATCTTCGAACACATGAAAGGAGCAATACTAATGCTGCAGCATATGCACTACATTTGAGGGGAGATTGTTTTTTTATATAATGTTCATTCCCTATTTAGCCACAAACCTCCTAAATGCAACTTTTATTCTGGACTCTTTTTTTTTTTTTTCAATATGAATTCTTGGATTAAGTCTTGAGAAAGCTTTTAAAACTTTCCCCCCCTCCCCCCCTGCCCCGCCCATCGGGTAAGTATAATGTAAGTGTACACCTACCCATCGGGTAAGTGTAATTCCTTTTTAACAACAGTGTAAATTAACACTGTAGTTAAAGTGCTGTTAACTGCCATTATGCGTATGTGTAACTGATTCTAACTTTATTTTGTTCATTCTGTCTGTCTTCGTGATGCTGTTTTCCCTTAGGCTTCCACTTCCACTTCTGTGTCAGTACTCATTTTAGCCTGTGTATTCGTTGACACAAAGGGTTGTCTTTAATTGCATTGTGAAGCACCATGCTACAACATTAATATTTACAGAGGAAATACTGTCTTCTGAACTACATGTACAAATGCTCAGTAATAATGGACAGAATACAAGTTTCTTTGCCGCTGCCTTAACATCATAACTTACAGCTTATGAAGTCTTTACTGCACATGAAAGCAAAATTCTGAAATCATAATAGCTGGCTTCAGTAAACCCAGTCTTCTGCCAGAGCAACAATTGGCTACTTTAAGGTTCTGGCTGTTAAACTCTGGAGAGCACCTAGTAATACTGTGACTTCGTAAAGGTTGTATTAGATATTTGTCATTTATGATGTGTGATGCTTCCACAGGTAATGCTTGTAACAGTCTGGCTGGTGATGGGTAAAAGTTGCAGGCGTACACCAAATAATTGATTTAGATCACCCTTTCTTCAAGAGGAAGATACACTTCATTGCAAGCTGTCCATGCAGAAATGATGCATGCAGGAAAGGGTCACTGAGCTCACTTAGATAATCTGACTCTTTCACAGGCAAACTAAGTAAATAAAACACCTCTTTCCCTAAATAACTGCTCTGGTAGAAAACCAGCTGCTTGCTTTCCCATATCTCCATATTTCTTATTAGCTGTAAAAATGTTTTTAAACGTGCTTTGACACAAAAATGTTTTTTTAAGTTTGTTATCTAAGGAGAGCCCTATCTCCTGTTTCAGGCAAATTCAGGTTTTCATGGAGAAGTTACCTGGATTCAGTGTTTTGGATAGCCTGTTCTACCTAGCTCCGGGTCAGACTGTGAACAGCCGTGCCTCTAAGATTTTTGGAGATTGTCACTTCAATGTTGTGCATCGAAGGTCCTTGTCTCTCTCTAAAACCTGGAACTTGTGGAGTATATGTAACAAATTATGTCCCAAATACAACTACAAAGGGTTTGCTTTTTTTTTTCTGGGTTGGATGTATGAGCAAGCTTATTTCAGAAAGCGACAAGAGACTCCTCACCGGACAGGAGGGTGGAACGCGCTTACAGGTGTTCTGAGTGGTTTAGAAGGTATGGGCATAGGCTATAGTCCAAGATACACTGAAGGAATCAACAACATTTTTTGGTCTGTCTAGACCTTGAAGGGAGGCCCGTCTGGTTTAAATTGTCACGGCATGTTTTCTGCTTTTTGTGACACCCCTGCGCGCGGCCGATGGCCGTGCAGGTGCCCAGCAGAGCCGAGGGAGCTCGGGCAGCAGTATCTGCGTGCTGGAAGGGCTCCTGGGACGCTGGAGTCCAGAGGACGGCTCGGGGCTGAGCAGAAGGCCGCTCCTCCGCCCTATCTTCCCCCTGCGGCTCCCCTTGGCGTGCGCCCGCTGCGGAGCGGGTGGGCGCGCGGGGCCCGGCGCGGGAAGCCGCCGGGCGGTGCCGCCGCTCGCTGCGCCACGCGGTGGCAGCATTGACTACGAGTTCGAGCCGGGCTCTGCCCGCGCGGGGCCGCGCGAGCGCCGTTCGGCCTCGTTAGACACCAGCCGTGTGAAAGATTGATAGCGATGCAAATGTATTTATAACCACTAGAGATAGTCACCTTCCACCCCAATTAGCCTTTGAATTGATTTAGTGAGAAAAACATCTATTATGGAATAAAAGTCTTAGAGATTAGTGTTCCGTTATTTCACTACGTCTGAAATAGCTGGAGGTAAAAGGGCCGCGCAGGCGTCAATAAGCTTTAATATAATAAAGTGCTTTTAGGCTACATCAGAAGCAAATTACACGTCGAAGGTTTGTTTGTTGAGTAAAATATAACTAAAGGTACGCCGGGTTATGCCGGGTCTCCGTGGCACTTGCAAAATCTAGCTTGCACAATTTTTCTTGTCAGTCTTTTGTTTTTAACAGGGGTTAGTTCATGAGAATCTGCTTACAATAACATCATTGATTACAAAAGTGTGCTTCTTTTAAAAATCTAACAGAAATCAATCATGTTTTGAAGTTGTCTGGGTTTGGTTTTTTTTTTTTTTTTTCCTATTTGTCCTTCTCCCCAAATACAGTTTGCTGAAAAGAGTCTGGATTGAGAGGGGTGGTAATGGTTCTCACGGTGGAGTGCCAGTCCTAGCTACATCCTAATGACTGACTAGTACTGCAAGGAAAGGATCCAAGGAAGAAGAGACTTCTCTACTTGACATGGAGGAAAAAGAAATTACTATAAAAGGCTGCTATGGTTTAGTGCTTCTAATGTAAAGACCTAATTTAGGCCGTATTGAGCTTCCATTACAGGTGAACAATGCTGTTTCTTTGAAAGGCAAAATTTCCCTAATATTTTATAATATCATTCTAGTTTTGCTGCTTTGTGGCTATGATGTAAACTACCTTTCTCGCTAAGAAGTACAATGTGAATAAGCAGCGTTTGAAAACAGAAGTGGAGCCGTAACTGGGTGCTTCTTGATTAAGATTCCCCCTGTCTCCACCTTTTCTAGTGTAAAATCTGTGCAACTCTTTCCTTTCTATTTATGTGTTCATTTGTGTTTATATAAAGGAAGAAGCTTAATGAAGGCTATGCAGTCACAGCAGGATAAACCACTGTGAGATCAGATGTGTCCCGGTGCTGTGCGTGAGAGCAAGAGCTTTGAGCTGTGAGTGTTCGTATTTGCTTCATTGTTCCTGAATCCTCTTTATTTTGTATGTACCTTGTATAGTTAACACTATTTAAAACACAAAAGTTAGCTCCAAAATATACTTCTATTCTTTTTACTTTTAGGGAAAAATTATGAGTTCTTTTTATTTTTATGACAATAGAAAAATATTTTACACAATTCAGCATGCTGAATGAGGGTTGAAACCATGAAGATCACCTCCCACTCCCCACAGCAGCTATTGTGACTATTTCACAAAGCCTAGTCTGAAATTTACCTAAAGTGGTAAAGAATGAACTGTTTCCAGATGGCAAAATATTTTTATCGATGCCAAATAAAAACACCCTTCTTCATATGAAGTTGTGACTTTATTTTAGATACTTGTGTTTGGAGTTTGCTTTCCAACATCTAATCAATGAGTATGGGAACAAAGAAAAATGTTAGAATAAGAAAGAAACCGATAAGCAATGTTTGCCAAGTATTTCTTTGAAAGTGCAATAGGGCTGAAAGGTTTGCCCAATCTAGATTGCCATATAGAAATTGGAAAAAAAAAGGTAAAGTGAGTAGCTCTACTTTTAGTTTCTTTTGTAATCCTGATTTGGATATCTACCCTGCACTGCAGCATTGGTACCAGATAATACAATGATATTCCACTTAGTCATTGTGAAGCATGCTTGACAATCAATCAAAAATCAGCTGGAGGCAAAATCTCCTGAAGGCAACCTAGATCTGATGGGATTTGCCTTTACATGTATGTATATAAGCGTGAGATAAACCAGCTTTAAACATAAATGGCATGTCGACAAACTACACTGGGATTTAAAACATGTATTTGTATATTCTGCAAAATGTTTGCTTTTGCCTATCTCCAATTCTAAAGAAACAACCAGTTCGATAAAAATAGTATCCTGGGATCTAAAATTGGCATCGATTTTTAATTTACACAGAAGCTATTACAAATATATATCAGTGTCAATTAAAGCAGTTTCATTGCTTACAACATATAGGAAATCAAACTCCGTAATTACATTTGCCATGCGGATGGTAGCACTACTTCCAAGGTTCAAAGATCACTGACAATTAGCATAAGATTTAAAATTGAATTACACTAAATATTGTTCACATTCATCGCTTGAAAATTTGACAGGAGAATGTTAAATGTATATAATATATTCTGGCAGAAAATCATAGTTATCTTGTTCCCTAAGGTTTGCATCTTCAGATGTTTAATTTTGTATTTGGTTCATAGCAAAAGGTTTGTGTTGTGCTTAGGTAACCAGATAGAGCGTAGTTACTGTATAGACCAGGCTTTATGCAACGTTTGTAGCAGCCTGGGAACACAACAGCACAGGTAAGATTAATAAAAAGGCAAAGGTAATAACCTGGCACTGGTTAAACATTTCACAGCATAGCAGCAAAAAAGAGTAAGCTCAATCTATAACTGTAGGGTTGTATTTATATTTGTTAGATTTTGTTTATCTGATTTTTCCCTACGGATTTTTTTGTTTCATTTTCTTCTGAAATTGTATGGTATTTTTAGTAATTTAAATATGTGTGTGCTCTAGGTTTAGTGGATGCTTTTCCAAGGAATTAAATATTAAATTGTGGAAGGCCTTTTTGCAAGGACGTAATTTAAAAGTAAGTATTCTGATAGGAGAGAGTAGTTTCAAAGAAGAGACACTATTTTAATTTTCTCTGTAGATAAATTTGAATGGTTTCCACAGCAGTTGAATGATAGCAAGGCAGGAGCGAGTCAATGCGGAACCTACTCTGACTGAGTTTTGTCTTGTGTCTGGTGATCTCTGCTGTGCTAAGAAGATCTGCACAGCTGACTGAATACGCGACCTATGCCCTTCGTATAAATGTGGAAAAGAAGTAGAAGAGGCTTGGGCCTGTTGCTGGAAGGCATTGCTAATGCTTCTTTAAATGAGGGGAAATGGTCAGCTGTTCTTGGAGATGTGATAGCTCAGTCTCTCATCGTCTATGAAACTATTGCTTGATGCTAATGTCCTCTTTGTGGTCTGGTTTCTGAGAGATTGGAATACGTTACAGTCTGTGTGTTTCCACGCGTTGGTGAAAGTTATGTATGTCTAGTGAAAACAGGGATATGACTGGCAGTTACGTTTGCTTAAAATCAGGCTGACTAAAAAGGCAGTTTTCAGAAGATGGAAATCTACAGCAGTTCACTTGAGTGAGCATATTTTCAGACTGTACATGAGACCGGAGAAAGTATCTCCCATGTCCAAAATATGAAACATGAAAACCATAAATTCTTCGAAAAGTTCTCCCTTTCTTAAGAGGTGTGAATGTTATGACAGATGGGCGATATTTTTCATACACAAGATGTTAGAACATCTTGGTTGTACTAAAACGTGCATAGGAATTTTCTGTGTTACGGACCATAATTAAACAAACACGGAACTAAAGAAACAAGGCAACATACCATTGTCTGGGTTTGTACACTACTGACTTCTCGGGGTATGCATAAGGAGAGTATTAGTGAATTCTGTAAGAAAGAATCTACACTTGGCAAACAGGGTTTGTGAGAGGAGTATACTTGTGACGTGAAGAGATCATAGATCAAAAAACAGAAGGCTTTTAGTCCAAGTTATTGTGTTCATAAGAAACCAAACTACTTTGCAACTTTTAGTTAAAGATAAATTGTGCATTATTTAGGAGGTATGGTGTTCTTCTATTTCCTGTTCCAAGTTATTTTGCTCCTTAAAGCTTTGGCTTACCTGCAACACTCTTAGAATATTCTGATTTAAATGGTATTAGTTAATCAGTGTCCTCTGTGCTGTATTCCTTGAGAAACATACATGCAATTCTCTCTTGTTGTCTCTCTTTCCTTTAGTATCTATTCCTTTTTTATTTTATTATGCTAAAAGGCTTTTACTTATAAGCTCTGTCATCGACTTTTCTTCAACAACCAGAGACAGTAGCTACTCTGAAACTGGGAGAATTTCTTAAAGCCAGATGAACACCCAGTTTTTCTCATCTGACAAAAAAACCCAAACAAACCCATACCTCTAAGTAAGAGCAGTGACGGTTTATCCTGTGCAGACAGTGCTAGGAAATCTGATTAAAATTGTGATAGTTGGTCTTTACAAAGGCAAAAATAGCATAGACCATTTTTGGGAATTTGCATCTTTATAGCAAAAATAGCATATACTTTCTTAGGTTTCATCAGGGGAAAGCTTTTTTAGAACAAAAGAAGAATAAAACTGTATTTAACAATAGGTTTGGTTTTACTAACTGCCACTTTTAAAAGTGGTTTGAATTTCTACAAATAGTTTCACTGTTTGCACTGAAACAGCATGGAGGAATAATACTGAGGATTAAAACTTCCCAGTGTAGCCATGTTTATTTTTGAGGAGAACTGGAAAAAGTTAGTCTGCCTCCATTGCAAAGTTTAAAGTAAACAAATTCAATCCCTGTAATATTTGTTACACTTTATATTGTATTAAAACTGAGGATGAAGAAAACACTTCTTTTATAAGAACCTTTCCAAATTATGAGAATTAAAGAATAGGAAAAAAAAAAGGCAGAAATTAGGTTCTTTGGGTTTTTTTTCCCATATATTTTTCCTGATGCAATAAGGATATGGCTATAATGCATTCCAAAGATCTGTTGACTCCTAGTCAACTCCTGGTTTTAAATTTTTTCGCTGTATGTGACTCTTTACTGTACATGTCAAAACTCCTGATGAATAGCTTGCCACGTTTCAAAGATCTCTTAGCAAGAGTTACTGAAAAAAGGGTGAAAAACCTGAATACAACTGTTCTGCATTGTGTTTTCAAATCAGATTTAGGTTATGAACAGTTACTATCTGATGTACTTTAGCGTCATTAGTGCTTTGCAACTGGTTTATAATTGACAGGAATTCACATGACATAAACCATTATCAGGACTGTCACATTTGTTGGCATTCTCGGAAGATACAATGCTTGAGATCAATATAGTGATTAAACAAGGTTAAGATGATTGATGAGGATTTAGAGGATAAATTAGATGTCAGACTGAATGGGAGGATGATGCCCCCCATCCTTAGATATTTTGAGAATAGTATCACCCAGAAGCACGAGGCTTTGCAAGCAAATTCCCATATCAGAATAATTTCTTATTATTTTTATGTCTTATGGATAAGAAGAAGATTTCTGGAGTAACAAGTATTCCAGTACTAATTCATCCAATAATAGAAAATCTATGGACTTAGGTCAAACAAGGATAGTTGATCCCCAGTAGTGCATGTTCTTGACTTCTAGACCTTGTGTTTTGATTTTTCAGGTGCTTTTAGGTCACGTATAATCTGAAATGTATCAGACCTTGTTATAAAATGGATAACAGGAGATGCATCAGTTCACCTCTACAGACATAAGACATGACCTTGAAAGTTACAGTTTTATATTGCTCAAAGTCACAGATAAACATAATGGAATGTAACTAGAGCTCAATATGGCAATTGTATGATGTTGCATGATTTGGTAGCCATGCAGACATGAAGCAAACATTAAGCAGTACCTTTCCCAAGTATTACCTGCTGTTACAAGCATTGCCATCCCCATTTTATAGATAGGAAACCAAAGCTGTGAGAGATCAAATCTCTTTGTAATTCTCTGATGTAGGCAACGCTATGAGTATACACTGCTTGAATCTAAGGCTTCAGCCAGCAGTTCTGCCTCCACTTAGGTTACAGGATAATCTGTGATGAATGGCTCTCTTATCACACGTTACACAATGCAATGGCATGTTGTAAATAGACTGTAAAAATGTTTCTTTGAAAGAAACAGTATGATTTTCTTTTTCTTTCTTTTTTTTAAGAAGGTCTTATGAGAGACATGCTACTTTGGATCCCTGATTAATTGATTAATAACTCTTATTATTCCTGACTGCTTACAAGCTGGTTTGCCATTACCACCTTTATACTTTGAAGCTGGCATAGTTAGCAAGGAGTTAATTTTTTTTTTTTTTTTTTTCCCCCTCAGTTTTGATTTGTTTCTAACTGTCTCTTCCAATTTGTAGAAATGTAGAATTTGTTTCCATGGTAACTTTTAGACTTCAAGGCTCGTGGGAAAAAGACTGGTAAATGTATGATTTAGATTATAGTTGCTGAGTTTCATTGTGTTTAAAATGTGGTTAAGTTGAAGCAATTTAGAGTAGTGAGATTTGGAAGGTCTGACTGAAGTATTTTGCTAACATCTTTGTTATACTGAGGTACAAATAATTCCAATGGAAATTTCACTCAGACCAGGTAATTTTTGTGTATGAAGTGAGCCTAATATGCAGCAGTTGCATTTGTGGACTGAAATGGTATTTGCATGCTGCCTTTTCAACAGAAACACTTTATTTTGGGAAAACTGAACTGGCTAAATATTGAACTTGAAAGCCTAATTAAATTCCTTGTATTTGTTGTTGGTACTTTTCCAGATAAGGTGTTTATTTCTTTATTACCAATTCAATTACCAGAAACCCCCAAATATACTTATACTATTTCATCTCAAGGTGAAAGTAGTCAAAAGGAAGTTCTTGAAATCTGAAAATAATTCTGTAGCTTTGACCTACAGTCTTGTGATTTCAGTATTATCAAATCCAAATGTGAGCATGGTTTTGATTCAGCTTCAGACCGTGGTCTGTATCTAATGTGAGTGTGGTTACTATCTTTTTAAACTTGATTTTCTTTTCTTGTAGATGTTGCTAATACAAAACACACTAGCAGTATTCAAGGTCATGTATGTACAGCTGGTCTTTAAGGCAGGCTTCAGTTCATCCTAGGAAACACCTTGCGTCTCTAATGTTTTCATGTTAAAACAAAACAAAATAAAACTATGACCAACTTTGAGAGCTGACAGGGGTCTAGGGTCCAAAAAGTTAAGTAGTGTTGAGTACTGCTTATTTTTAATGTCCTTCAATGTGAGACATTATCTCTGACCTGCAACTTGATTGGACCCAAACACAGCCTCTGAACTTTCATAGTAAAAGAAATGTTTGGATTTCTTAGCTTACTTTTCTTTGGCTGGGCTACTTTTTAATGGTTTTCTTTAGCTTTCATAGTGAAAAACTGGCATGTAAATACATCAGTTCATGGTATGGAAAATGTCTATTCATAAAACTGAAGGTCTTATGAAGAGTAAGAAAATGTAACACAGTAAGGTCTTGGAATATAAATTGTCCTGCTGAGGAGGATTTGACACTGCTTGAAGTTGATCAGTCAAGATAATTCAGTTTTACTTCTCAATTCATTTGGACCATCTCCATAGAATTTCTTTGCTTTCCCAGTCTTTTGGTGGACTTGAATATGCAATTGTATCTATAGAATGCATACCAAATCAGTTCACTTACTACCGTAATGTGCAAGATTAGGATGGTTACTTAGACAGGATGAAGTATGTTATGGAGGGTTGACCTTGGCTGGACATCAGGTGCCCACAAAGCCGCTCTATCACTCCCTCTCCTCAACTGGTCAGGGTAGAAAACATAATGAAAGACTCATGGGTTGAGGTAAGGACAGGGAGAGATCACTCACCAATTACTGTCAAAGGTAAAACAGACTTGACTTGGACAGATTAATTTAATTTATTGCCAATCAAAATCAGAGTAGGATAGTGAGAAATAGACCCAAATCTTAAAACACCTTTCCCTCACCCCTCCCTTCTTCCTGGGATCAACTTCACTCCCAATTTCTCTACCTCCTCCCCGCAAGCAGCACAGTGGGGTGGAGAATGGAGGTTGTGGTCAGTTCATCACACATTGTCTCTGCCACTTCTTCCTCCTTAGGAGAAGGACTCCCCACACTCTTCCCCTGCTTCAACTTGGGGTCCCTCTCATGGGAGACAGTCCTTCATGAATGTCTCCAGTATGAGTCCTTTCCATGGGAGACAGTTCTTCATGAATTCCTCCAGCATGGATCCTTTCCACATATCCTTTCCTTCAGGAACAGACTTCTCCAGCATGGATCCCCTGCAGGGTCACAGGTCCAGCAAGCAAACCTGCTCCAGTCTGGGCTTCTCTCTCCACAGGGTCACAGCCTCCTTTGGGCATCCACCTGCTCCAGCATGGGCTGCTGGTGGAAATCTGCTTCACCATTAACTTCCATGGGCTGCAGAAGGACAGCCTGCCTCATGATGGGCTGTAGGGGAATCTCTGCTCCAGCGCCTGGAGCACGTCCTCCCCCTCCTTTTCCACTGACCTTGGTGTCTGCAGGGTTGTTTCAAGAGTAGCTCTCCTGGCTACTCTTGCACAGCGGTTTGCCCTCCCCCAACTCCTTCTTAAATGTATTATCACAGAGGAACTACCATTGTTACTGATAGGCTGAGTCTCAATCAGTGGCGGGTCCATCTTGGAGCCAGCTGTCATTGGCTCTTGCAGACATGGGGGAAGCTCTAGCAACTTCTCACAGAAGCCACCCCTGTAGCCCCCCTACTACCAAAACCTTGCTACACACACCCAATACACATGCGCTTGAAAACATGATGCTTTTCTTCTCAGCTTTGCAAGTTTAGAGAGATTAAATTGAGACACATTTGTCATAACTTTCTTTTGATGATTTTTTTTGTTGGTTTTGTCCTGCTTCCTTTCCAGCTTAAATACATGATCTATGTCTGTTAACACTTCTTCAGATTGTGCTTCTCTTGAGACTTTCTTCTCCAAAATATGTTCTTTGAATATATCAGGAATACCTGAACATGGAGTACTGTATGCATATTTTGAAACCTAAAACCATGAACTACTGGGAGTGGTTTTTGTTGTTTTTATTGCACGTAATGCAGCTGGACCGTGTTGCTTGTGTATCTGTATGCAGTTATGGTGGTGCTGCTGCTCATGAGTAAATCTTTGAAATAGATAGTCTGGTTTTGAATTAAAAGTCAGGACAAACTAAATTAATAACTTCACCCTTTCAAGTAATGCAAATGTATCTTAGAGAAGGTGCCAGCCTAGGTACTTAGACCTCTCTAACAAACTGGGAAACCAAAAACAAATAAGCAAAAAAAAAAAAACAAACCGAAAACCAAAACCTAATACTCATACTTCTCCATCATTTCATTATGTACCTGAGTTACTGTTAAAAGACATAGCAGGTAGAAAAAAGACATCTGCTTGTCAGTTCCCTTCATCCCCTTCAAAAACTGGCCATTTTCAAACAAATCTGAAAGCAAGTTAGATTTATCAAAGTTAATGAAGTTCTTCAAGACTCATGAAAATCAATGGAAAGAGAGCAGTGGCAGGAACAGTAGGCAAAGCTAAAATATTGGTCATTCATTTGGCACCAGCCTCAGTAAGCACATGCTCTTCACTACTGGGGATAAAACATAGGGACTGGAAGTCTAAGCAAGGCTAGTTAATAATACAAAGTCAGAGAAAACTGTAAGAAACAAAGTCTCAAGAGTTTTGGTCTTCACATGGCCTCTTGTTTTTCAGCTTAAGACTAAACAATGGCCATTTAAAAATGCTATCCTTGCACACACAAAAAAAAGTGGTCACATGCAAGTAGTATATCCATCTTTCTCCTCTTTACCACATCCCCATTTGATCTAAGATTTAGGGTTTTAAAGTTTTAGAGTTATCAAGAAAAACTTTCTTTTTAGTTTAACAATTGCATCTGTTTCTATAGATGCATTTGCATTAAGGAGCCATCTCTTGTCCTGTTTGTGTTTCAATCTGTTTGAAAAAGAATGTGGTCTACTCTGAATGGTCTATGCTCTATTATGTTTTAAGGGCTTTTGACATTCTACCTGATTGTGTTGGATTTGTGTTTGGAGCAGTTTTGGTAGTGGGGGATGAGGCTGCTGGCATGGAAGCTGTAAAAATCTTCTCATGAAGAGCTCCCTCGGCTCCAGTTTGGCCCTGCCTCTGGCCAAGGCTGAGCCAGTCAGCACCTCTGCGAATAAACATATTTAAGATGGGAAACCAGTTTGGCAACAGCCTTTGTTTCAGGAGCTTTCTTTTGGTTCAGAGGTGGTAGGACAGACCGAGAGATGACCATGCGGGAGACAACCATGTTGTCACGCAGGTTAGTGAGGAAGAGCTTGGGGAAACACACTTGAGGAGCCATTTCCCTTCTGTCCATGATGAGATTGCAGGCTGAGCCCTTCCAGTCCTCAGAGATGACTGGTGCAAAAGAAGTTGGTTTGCAGTCTGTGGAGAAGCCCATGATGGAGCAGAGAGTCATTGAGAAGCTCATACTAGAGCAGAGAGTTGTAAAGGAGTCCACGCAGGAACAGGCAGTTGATCCTGAAAAAGGCCATGACTCTGAGGGAGACTTGTGCTGGGTCATTTTGTCTCTGGGAGGTCTACTGCTGGTGGAAGACCTACAAGCTAGTTGAAGGAGTTCATTCAGGAATGGATCATGTGGAAGGGATGCCACGTTGCCACAAGGTAGAACTGTGAGAAGTGTTTCCTTTGAAGAAGAGTGAGAGGGAGAAGCAGCATGGAGCAAACTGGGACTGACCATGACTCTCCCATCCTCTGCACTCCCTACACTGTGTGGTGGAGGGGGAAGGTAGCAAATCTGGGCCTGGGAAAGAAAGGGTTGTGAGTGGGTAGATGTATTTAAGATTCTTTTGTGTCTCTCACTGTTCTACTCTGATTGGATTGGTGATTTAGAAGTGATTTTGTTGTTTAAATTAGATTGATTTTGTTTCCCCAAATTGAGTGTGTCTTTTGCCTGTGTCCATAACTGAAGAGTGTGCCCTCCCTGTCCTTCATCCAGACTCGTGAGCCTTCTATTTTCTCCTGCTGGAGTGATAGAGTGGCTGCATGGTGCTTGGTTGCCAGCTGGGTCTAAAACCACCACACTAGTATACCCAGATGCGTATCTATGACAAAGTCTCTGGAGGTAATTCTCACATCGTTAGAGACGGAATCTTGAATAAAGGCTGGGTCCTGGCTGGACAGAATAAACAGTAGAGTCAGTATTTAGGAGTTTGCAGGCATATAGAGCCCCTGTCCAGAAAAGAAACCAAACTATATCTGTATACCTAACTGGCTTGGTGTGCAGTCATGTTTTTAACCTGGTTTTGTATGTTTAGATAATGGGAAGGTCATGATTATTTTGTACTATTGTTACAGGCAGTAAAGAGAAATTAAGGAAGAGATTAGGTAGGGAAGTGAAATTTTGCATGCTGTAATATGAAGTGGAATGTAGTAAATCTGTCATCAGTTGGGTTTTTTCTGTGCAGATCGGAAATATTGATGATATTCTTTCAAGTTCCGTTCAAATTCTTTTGACTTGAGAAACAGTTACTATTGTAAATATGTGCTTTGCTGTCCTCTTTGCTGTTTGAGTAGCTTTTCGTGGTTTGTTGCTCTTATGTATCATAAACATGGCTGTTAATCATAAAGAAGGGGAATAAAAGTAATGCTCCACAATACTGTAAATAGGAATGTGTCGACATCTGCAGGTCTCTGAACCAGGTCTCTGATTTTTCAGGTCTCTCCTGAGCCAGTACTATTTCTTTTCTACCCTTCTCTTTTTTTCTCTCACCTCAGAAAAACATTAACTTCTAAGGCACTACTTTTAATTTTACAGTTCAAGGAGATGGAAAAAGCAGCTGTAAGTAATGAACGGTTAACTATTTTAACAATAATGTAACTGTCAAGCTTGGTTCCTTTGTGTCAGCTGCTTAATCCAGAGCAAACATACACGTGCAGTTAGGCAAAGGAGGCTCTGACAGAGCTGGCTATCACAGCTATGGCTAGTTACAGAGGCTTCCAACTTAGTTTCACATCAGTGAATAGTATTATTTTATGGTTATGGACAATACTGTTGGATAATGATTTTTGAGGTGGATGGTCATATATTAATTTATTGAACACTTAAGGGAGAATCAGAGGCAAACATCAGTTCTGCAGGGTTTTTTTGTGCTGATGTTACATTTTATTGATGGATTGCATTTCTGGGAAACAGGAGTTTTCAAGATAAGTAGTGCATTCTTTCAAATTGAAAAATATGAAATGTAGTAAGAGTTCCTGGGGACCTGACTGTGAATAATCAGTAGTAGGAGCTTTGCCTGTCTGTAAGACCCAGATTTGCTTCCCTGTAAGAGTCTATTGGTCCTTAGGGCCTAAAAGAAGCAAATGTTGACAGCAGTGCTTGAATCAGTGTGGTGTTTTTTACTGCAGGCACTTTTTTGCTTTGCAGTGGCATAATGGTCATGCTGTTGTATGGATTTGGTTATTTTTTTCCTCATCATACATTAGATTTTCCAGGTGAGTAGGACTTTATGCACTCAATTGACACAGCGTTCCTCCAGGAAATTATGTAAACAAGTTGGAATCTTCTTTGAACAATTGCAAAATAAACCCAGTTTCTCAACAAAAAACTTGCTACCAGTAAACACCTCGATGCTATTGTTGCACAAACAGTGATGGATTACGCTGTCCAAGTTTATGTCATATTGGTGGCAGATGGCATGAAATAAACAACCCACGGTTTTAATTCTTGCATGCTTTGATTTTTTTGTCCAAATGAGCAATAGGTGTAGCTTATGTTCAGGCCCTGGAATATCTTGGACTGTGAGTGGAGAAGACTGCTCTTATTCTGCTAAAACCAGTATTCTGGGTGCTTGTTTTCCTATCAGAATCCACCAAAAAACTGTATCCCTGCATAACTGTGATATTTGTTTCTCTGACCACTAGACGGTATATTTTGGTATGTGCTGATGAAGATAACAGTGTCACCTATTACAAGGAGATTTATTTTGCTTAGTCTGCTGTTTTGCTCTTTTCTCTTTCTTGCTTCTCCCACCAATCAGGAAAAAAATTAAAATTACCTTTTATTCTAAAATAATAACCAAATTTATATATTTTAAACGTCTTTGGATCATCCCTTACAGTCTTTTTCTCTTTCTCCTGCTTTATTCCAAAATCAACTCACAGGGAAATTTGATTGTACTATCATTTGACTGCAGGATAAAAAAATTGCTTTGCAAAAGCCAATTCCGACTGGTGATGATGTGTTTGCTTTTTGAAATATGGAACAGCTGAATGTTTGATTGTTCAGGATCAGATTGGAAGTAATTTCCTTGATTTTCTTTGATCTCTGAAGACAGCAGGGGTTTACCTTTTCGAATGCCGCTTGACTGTAAGTTTAAAAAAAAAAAAAAAAGAAAACAAGATTGTGTGAATATCAGGGCAAATTATACCCTGAGTGACCTGCGCTGGTATTACAATTCTAAGCACAACTTTTTCTGTCCTCACTAAACAGAAATATTTAATTCAAATATGTGTGTGAAAATTACCATTGGTAGGATTTAAGTCATGACCATGTAACTATTATAATTGGAATTGACTGTCCAAGCCTTTGTAACTCGGTTCCATGGTAACAGTTTGGATATTAGGGTGCTACAATAAAATTGCCATTGCTATGGCTACACTGACTGATGCCTTGATCTTAAAATGAACTTCATGTGAGAATGGGAGCTTACACTAGTCTAATCACTGGCATTTTCACACCCTGTAGAAATCAGCTGGCGAAGCACTCAGGCATGAGCAGGACAGACTGCTGCTCCTGAACATTTTAATACTAATCTCTCTGCACTAAGGTCAGCAGAAGACTTTTAAGGAATATTTTCCTAACAAGTTTAAAAACTTAGTAATGTTCGACCAGGGAGTGGGTAATGGGCTGTTGTTTTTGTGTGTAATAAGGAGTGACTGCATGCTAAACAGGGGAAAAAATTTTTTTTCCAAATGAGAATGAGCAAGACTTTTGAAATTCTTTGACTTCCATTGACTTCAGCTGACCACTGATCAGGCCTTCACTCTAGCAGAAGATACACTTTTTTCCTGAGCTGCTGTCACAGAACGCATGGTCTTTCTCAGTGAAGATCTATCTAGCAGACTCTGGTAGAGCAGGTTCTGCTCAGTTTTACCTGACTAGGATGGTGAGAGGCCAGATAAAGGTGACGAATAGAGAAAATGAGAGAACTAGAATCTATCAGGAGTTTGAGGGAAGGAAGGCCTTTGAAGTGTCACTTAGGAAAGTCCCTAGAGGAGACAGTTACGGACTGGGATGTTGGCCTACCACTATTTCTTAACTGTCATAGGAGTTCTCATATTTCCTGTGTTAGCATTTGATATAGGAAGTATACAATAAAAATTGAAGAGGGAACAGAATAAGAATTTAAGCAATCATTTAATATATATGAATAACAATTAAAGGCTGAGTAAGTCAATTTGGCTTTACTTAGATTAAGTGAAAGCAAAATGACCACAGAGTGTGAGGTACAAGAGAAGAGCTGGAGCTTTTCACAGGCAAGGATTAGAAGAAAAAGCTTCAGGGTGAAGTTGACAATAAGATTCATTATTTGATTTAGAAGATGACAGGCTTGCATCTGATTACATTATATGTATATTGGACATCTTTTAAGGCAGGACAGAGGGATCCAGCTTTTAAGAGAGTGATAATTCAAAAAGCCTGCTTGAGCAGCCTGAGAATGAAGGGAAATGATTCCTCCAAACAAAGGACCTGAGTAGTTTCTGCTTGTAAGATCTTTGGTTGAAGGAGAAGGACTGGTAGAAAGGCTCTGATAAGTGTGTGTGTATATCATATATTTGTGACTCTGAGGTTATGATGTACAATTGAGTATGGTGTTATGCAAACATAAGTGAGCTAATCGAAGTCCTGAAAGCTGTATAGCTGCATCAATACTATTTAATCAGTGCTATTGAACCAGTTAATCCTGCTTCTCAGGGTGAATACAACTATACTTCTGCAAACCGAGCTACCATCTCTGCCTAGCAGTATTCTGTGCCTTGTAGATATAGTAGGCTGATGTGTGAGTATACTTTTGCATGGTATACACTGGCCTGAAAAATAGCATGTCCTTGGTAAGGAGAAAAAGACGTTGTCATGAGACTGAAGGTTAGGAACTTCAACTGTGTTTTTCTAATTGAAAATACTGGAAGACTAACAAAGCCTTGAGAGAAGTCCTCAGGGTGCTCAGGATAGATAGAAGAAAGACACACTTGTGTGTTTGTAGATACATTAGCTCTGAAGAGAAAATAGAGGCTGTGGAATTTTTTTTTTTTTTTTTTTTTTACTGCTGATCTGCCAAAAGGTTCTCCCATCCCATCATGCAAAGAGCTTGTTTTCTGTTAACAGATGCTCTTAAGAGGTAACACACATGTTCCTGAAAATTGAGTTTTTTCCTGTTTTCTGACCATATAATTCTAATGCAAGCACATTCCTATTTTTATTTGACTGAAATAATGTCCTCCTAATTTTAGGCCTGCAATTTATGAGCTTGTTAGCCAGATTTACTTTTCATGAAGATTTCCATTTTGACTCAAACCAGAGTCACCTTTTGAAGTAATGTTGATATTGCATATGAAATGGCATTTTTAGATGTCCCCAATGCATTGGAAGCTTTATTGTTAAATGACTTGTTAGCAGAATGTCTTATTAGCTGGTGTATAGTTACTTGTAATCCCTTTAGACTTCCTGTTGATTTATAGCTCGTGCCATTAATAACATGCAGAAGAAAAGAATGCAAAAAACCAAAAAAGTAAGTTATTTCAGAATTAGTTGGTGAAGGGATGACAAGCTGATAACAAATTGGCACTATTTTCCAACTGAAGAAAAGTTTATTTTAAAAGCTATTATTTCACCATTATCTAGAAAATACCAGTATCATCTTCTAGGCATCAATATTAATCTTTCTATTTATGAACACATCAAAGTGCTTACCAGGAGTAACAGCAGGTTGAGGCATTGACTGTAAATAAAAGGAAATATTTAAAACTTCTCAAGTAAAATAACACCCAATACTCTTTATGACACACAGTGAGATTGTGCATGGTGTTAGAATCTCTTTGACATGTTATTTTGAAGCCAACCTTAAATGACTTTCTCTGTTCAAGTATGAAGGTGCTGTTTATTCAGGAAAGCTGAAATCTTACTTGATTACAGGCTCAGCTGTTCAACTCTGACTAAGCTCATCAGCTCAGAAATGAAAATGCATGCTTTTCCCTTTGCTGGAATGACAGTATGCAAATGTCCTATACTTAGATCGCAGGAACAGGGAGAGGAATTCTTCTGTACCTAAAAACTTCTTATATGATTTGGTAGCCATCAACACTCTTTACAAACAGTGAACAGAGCAACCACACAACCTTTACGTACTAAAGTCTTTTGTCCAGCGGAAGGAGTAGGAACACAGATTAATGCAAGGGAAGGCAGTTTTTTTGGAAGGCAATGACTGGAGGTGTTCCCTAAACAGAAGTTCTAAAACTTTCCTATTAAGAACTGAGATGAATGCCTTCTCTTCTGCTTAGTCTTATCTTCAAAAGGCTGAGTTTGGGGCCAATTATTTTCTCTATCCCTTCCAAAAATGAATTAGTTTTTAATGAAATCAGATAAATTTGTTAACACAAGACTTTTTCACCTTTTTGGACTGCTTGATCAAAACTGATAGAAAGTATTCAGTGGAAAGCTGACCCAGTCCTTTCAAAGCCAAGGAGGACTCCTCATCCTTCTATCACAATTTATAAGCATTTGGCAGAAAAGAGGGGAGATTCTTTTTGAAGCAAGCAGAAACAACTTGTCAGGATGATTTCCAGAAGTCCTCTTTGTTTAGCACAACAGTTTGGCGACAGCAAGGTCAGATACAGTAACAGTGCTTTGCCAAACAGCTCTACATCTACTGTAGTTGAAACTAAATGAAAAACTATAGAAATTAGTAATCCAAAACTTGATATTTCTAGTGTGTAAATATATTTCTTTTCAAGGTAAGACAGGATGTGAACATACAATGTAAAACTAGTGCAAGCTGAATATGAACATCCGAAAGTTTAGTATAGAAAGAGGAGCAGCAGGAAAGTTCAGTAAGGAATGGAAAACCAAGCATTATTTGGTGTCACACTGTACAGAAAATTATATATATCCCACTCACATTTGTGACTGTAAACACTATTCGTTACTGGAGCTTATGATAAGGATTTTTCCCTTAAATTGTTGTCTTTATTTTCTCAATATTTTGAAAGCTTTATTTAAATCTTATCAGTAATTTTATTCAAATAACTGGGTTTTTTCCTATGATAATAGTTTACTCTAAGAATTCTTTCAAGTCACCAGTCTATTTGTTATATCTGTATTTCTTTTGACTCATATTTTAGTTGTGAAAATGCAAACAGATTCACAGTCTTGGTTACATTTCAACACAGTAACTGCTAAATCATTTAGGAAGAAAAAAATAAAAAAGTCACATAAGCAGTTGTTATTATGTATGTGTATTTTTAATATCTGGTTTTCAGCATAACCTTAGATTACAATGTGGGTTAAATTTCCCTTGCTGATTTATAAGTATAATGTAAACTCTGGGCTCACCTAATGATATTGCAATAAAACTGTTCTGTTGCAAAGTAAAGACCTTGCTTAACACTGCAAAGCTCTGGGTTCATTTCAGTGTGATCATTCAGGCACTATGGAGGGATTATGCTTTTATTGTATTTTTTTTTCATGAATACATGAATGAATAATAGGTTCAACAAACAAGAGTTCCGTACTGACTATGTCAAAGAAATAATTTTGTAAGTTGTTTTGAATTTCAATCATCCTCAACACTCCTTGTCCTGCTGAGGTCTGTGCACTAACAAAGTCAGCATTTTGAAACTAATGTAAATGGTCTTGAGTCTTGAGCAGAGTGTCAGAGATCAGGAAGTTGAAAAGGAGTGTGAGAAAGGAAGCATCCTTTGTTTATTCATATATATTTTGATTGCATCTACCTTTCCACACTTGACAAGCATTGCTTGTGTTGCGTTTGCACATCCAGAACATGTGCTTGTTTTATGTGTCTTCAATTTCAAGGAGTTATTTCCCTGAAAAAGAACTAAGAAAGTAGTGTGAAAGCCACAAAAATATATAAAAGCATACACACACATGAAAGCTTGAGATTCAGAAAAAGCAGGATGGAAGTGCACGAAGAATGAAGACTGTATGTAGAACACTATTGTTTTATTCTGTCTCTATGGAATTTTATGCGTGTGTAAAGTATCAGTAAAACACTAGTTCATTAAAAGTGTGACAGGAAGAATAAACACATTGATAAGATGTCCACAACTTTTTAATATTTGCATGTGGGATGGCATCAGTCGCTGAGTAAAATATCTAGTTTGATTATACCTTTTATAATAAGTACTATAAATAGATGAACAGTACAGGATATCATAGTACATATATGCTCTATTCCTGGGGCTAGGTGTCTTGAGGATGCATCAACTAAGAGTTTAAAAAAAAAAAAAAAAAGAGGAAGTGTTTTGAAGATTTCCCAAGGAAGAGATGGGGGGAAAAAACAAAGCTATATTCTGATGGAATCCATAGTCTAGTACAAGGTGTTTAATTCTGAGCCTTGCTCCCACTTCATCTCTACTCTTTTTCTGAGAAGTGCAAGGTTTGAGACCTTCCATTTTTTTTGTATACTCCCCCCTGCCCTTCCTATCACTGACTGTTACTGAGGTCTTTTCCTTAAAATATATATCTACAAATTTTTATAGCTATTCTTCAACAAAAACATACCATTTAATTACTAGGCTGTAACTGTGGAAGCTGAAAATGACAATTAAACCTATTCTGCAAAAGCTAAGCTTTGTTATATTTTTGGCATACTTTTCTTAGTAGATAAGTGATCAGCACTAAACTTGCAAAGAATGTAGCTTCCATCTCATCATCATCTCATCTCATCTCATCTCATCTCATCTCATCTCATCTCATCTCATCTCATCTCATCTCATCTCATCTCATCTCATCTCACCTCCACTCCCACCACTCTGACATCCATCTAGGATGTACTGCTAGCAGCTTCCCTGTAAATTTGTCGTAGACAAGTAGTTGTGCCAACAAGTATACTTATTTGACAGCTTGCTGTCCCTTACAGTATCTTCCTTCCTCCAAGCTAGTAAGTATTGCTCTTATGCCTTCTCTTTTACCACAGAGAAGCTGGTACAACCTCAAAGTGCAGTTCACACATTGCAGTAAGGGGGATTATAGAATACTTGTTTTATAGAATACTTGTTTTTCCCTGTAAATTTGTCGTAGACAAGTAGTTGTGCCAACAAGTATACTTATTTGACAGCTTGCTGTCCCTTACAGGATCTTCCTTCCTCCAAGCTAGTAAGTATTGCTCTTATGCCTTCTCTTTTACCACAGAGAAGCTGGTACAACCTCAAAGTGCAGTTCACACATTGCAGTAAGGGGGATTATAGAATACTTGTTTTGCAGGAAATCTCATTTTTCAACTGCACATTTTTTACAGAATCATAGAATCATTTGCATTGGAAAAGACCCTTATGATCATCAAGTCCAACCAATAACCTAACACTACCAAGTCCACTGCTAAACCACGTCCCTCAGCAATACATCTACACATCTTTTAAATAACTACAGGGATGGTAATTTCACCACTTCCCTGGGCAGAATGCTCCAATGCTTCACAACCCTTTCAGTGAAGAAATTTATTCTAATGTCCAGCCTAAACCTCCCATGGCACAACTGGAGGTTGTTTCCTCTTGTCATATCACCCATTACTTGGGAGAAGAGACCAACCGCCACCTCTCTACAACCTCCTTTCAGGTAGTTGTAAAGAGCAATAAGGTCTCCCCTCAGCCTCCTTTTCTCCAGGTTAAACAACCCCAGTTCCCTTGGCTGCTCCTCACAGGACTTGCTCTCCAGTCCCTTCACCAGCTTTGTTGCCCTTCTCTGGACACACTCCAGCACCTCAATGTTCTTCTTGAAGTGAGGGGCCCAAAACCTGACACAGTACTCAAGGTGTGGCCTCACCAGTGCTGAGTACAGGGGGACTGTCACTGTCCTGTTCCTGCTGGCACACTATTGCTGATAGAAGCCAGGATGCTGTTGGCCTTCTTGGCCACCTGGGCACACTGATGGCTCATATTCAGCCGGCCGTTGACCAGACCCGCGAAGTCCTTTTCTGCTGGGCAGCTTTCCAGCCACTCTTCCCCAGGTGTGTAGCATTGCAGGAGGTTGTTGTGACCCAAGTGCAGGATCTGGCATTTGGCCTTGCTGAACTTCATATATTTGACCCCAACCCATCGATCCAGCCTGTCTGGATCTCTCTGACTTTCAAGCAGATTGACACATCCACCTGACTTGGTGTCATTTGCAAACTGACTGAGGGTGCACTCAATCCCCTCATCCAGATCATTGATGAAGATGTTAAAGAGGACATGCCCCAAGACTGAGCCCTGGGGAACACCACTGGTGACTGGCTGCTAACTGGATTTGACTCCATTCACCATCACTCTCTGGGTCCAGCCATCCAGCCACTTTTCTATCCAGCCCAGCCATCCAGCCATGAGCAGTCAGTTTCTCCAGGAGAATGCTGTGGGAAATAGTGTCCAAAGCTTTATTAATGTCTAGGTAGACAACATTCACAGCTCTTCCCTCATTCACTACGTGGGTCACCTTGTCATAGAAGGAGATCAGGTCAGTCAAACAGGACCTGCCTTTCATAAACCCATGCTGACTGGGCCTGATCACCTGGTTGTCCTGTACGTGCCACCTGCTGTCACTCAGGATGATCAGCTCCATTACCTTGCCTGGCACCGAGGTCAGACTGACAGGCCTGTAGTTCCTTGGGTCCTCCTTCCAGCCTTTGTAGATGGGTCTCACATATGCCAACCTCCAGTCAACTGGGACCTCCCCAGTTAGCCAGGATGGCTGATAAATTGAGAGCACTTCCACCAATTCCATCAGTGCGCTTGGGTGAGTCCCATCCAGACCTATAGATGTGCGCATCTAAGTGGTGCACTAGGTCACTGACCATTTTCTCATGGATTATGAGGGCTTCATTATGCAACCTGTGTCTGTTTTTCAGCACAAGGGGATGGATGCCTTGAGAACAACTGGTCTTAATATTAAAGACTAAGGAAAGAAGTCATTCAGTACCTCAGCCTTTTCCTCATCCTTGGTCACTAGGTTTTCCCCTGCGTCCAGTAGAGGATGGAGGTTCTCCATAGCCCTCGTTTTGCTGTTAATGTATTTATAGAAACTTTTGTTATTGTCTTTCATGGCAGTGGCCAGATTAAGTTCTAGCTGGGCCTTGCCCTTTTGCTGTTTGGACATGGCTGGTGGCTAAAGCCACTTGGTCGTATTTCCTCCAGGAGGAGAAAATAAAAAAAACTACGTAAGATACAAGGCAGGGGATAAGAGAGCTAAATGCACCACTTACAGCCTTGGACAAAAAACCCAGACTTGATTAAGAGGAACAAAATCAGCTTAATTCAGAACAAAACCACAAATAAATCACCAATTAAGTGAGAGTAGGACAGAAAAGAGAACAACAAGATCTTAAACATACCTTCCTTCCACCCCTTTTTCCTGGGCCGAGCTTTGCTACCTCCCTTCCCACACTCACAGCCAAAGTGGGGGGAAAACACAGGATGGGGGGCACAGTCATTTTTAACCCTCTGCATGAGGTTCCAGCTGCTTGCTCCATGGAACACATGCCTCACAGGTTCTTCCCAGCCGTGTGGCATCTCCCCACCCCCACAGGAGACAGTCCGGCATGAACACCTCCAGTTCACGTGGTGGGGTTTCTGCTCCTGGGCTCAGCTCTCCCAATGCCAAACCAACCGGTGCCAAAACTTCAAGGTCACCACATTTTTCAGAGGGTCTCCAGGTCTCCACATCCTGAAACCTCTTAATCATTGGGGTCTCTGTATCCCATCTGTTTCTCCCCCACCTATACTTGTTGAGTTAGTCCACTTGTGACAGACCAAAGGAAGAAAATCTCTCTCTACAAGCAATTATTCATCAAGCTTCTCCTGGCTACCTCAGTGACCGTGTGATTGTCCTCTCTTCTTCCGTCTTATCTCCTCAAAAACAAGAGAATGCACCAGAAAATGAAAGGTGTTTCCCCCCTCTAAATAGGCTTATTTGCAGAGGTGTTGATTGGTGCAGGCTGGGCCAGAGGTGAGGGGGTGAAATTGAAGCCAGATGACACGTTTCATAATGATTCTTACAGGAACCACGCTAGCGGCCCCATCCCCAGCTACCTAAACCACAGCAAACGAAGGCGGCAGCATTCCTCCCCGAAACCATGCCAAATCCTAAACCGTGACATGGCCTTTCTAATTTTCTCCCCGCACAGCCTTGCAAAATCCTTGTAGTCTTCCTAAGTGGCCTGACCCTTCTTCCATAGACCATAGAGTTGCCTTTTTTTCTTCCTGAGTTCCAGCCAAATCTTTCTGTTTAGCCAGGCTGCTTTTCTACCCCGCTGGCTCAAATTTCAGCACAAAGGGAGGGCCTGTTGCTGCATCTTTAGGAGTGCCTTCATGAAGAATGTCCAGCCTTCCTGGACTCCTTTGCCCTTCAGGATGGCCTCCCAAGGGACACTGTCAACCAGTCTCCTAAACAGGCCAAAGTCTGCCATCTGGAAGTCCAAGGTGGCAGTTCTACTGACCCCTCTCCTTAGTTCCTCAAAAATTGAAAACTCTACCATTTAATGGTCACAATATCCAAGATGGCCTCCAACCTTCACATCACTCACAAGTCCTTCTCTGTTGGTGAACAACAGGTCTAGCAGGGAGCTTTCTTGAGTTGGCTCACTCACCAGCTGTGTCAGGAAGCTGTCGTCCACACAATGCGGTAATCCTGCACTGTTTCCTCTGTGCTATATTGTATTTCCAGCAGATATCTGGTAAGTTGAAGTACCCCATAAGAACAAGTGGTAGTGATTGTGGGACTTTTCCCAGCTGTCCTTAGTATATTTCATCTACCTCCTTATCCTGGTTGGGTGGTCCATAACAGACTCCCACCACAATATCTGCCTTGTTGGCCTTCCCCCTGATTCTTATGCATAAACACTCAACCCTATTGTCACCATCTTTATGCTCAAGACACTCAAAACACTCCCTGACATACAGAGCCACTCCACTGCCTCTCCTTCCTGGCCTATCCCTTCTGAAGAGTTTGTAGCTGTCCAACGCAGCACTCCAGTTGTGTGAATCATCCCATCATGTTTCCATGGAGGCAACTATATTGTAGTTTTCCTGCTGTATGATCGCTTCATCTCCTCCTGTTTGTTGCCCATGCTGTGGGCATTGATGTAGATGGACTTTAGTTGGGCTATTGATCCTGTCATCTTTTTGCAGGGGGAAGGCCTGATTTCTACCTGACCATTCTCATGTGGTACTTTGATCCCTAGCTCATCAGCATCCCTTGTATTTGTGCTATCACTTGGCACACCGTCCCCTACCTCCGTGGCAGACCTAACGACCTTGCTAGCCATCCCACAAACACTGATGTGCTGCTCCCAGGCTTATCTCCAGTGAGCCTGGTTTTATCCCTTTCCCCCTAGTTTAAAGCTCTTTCGATGAGCCCTGCCAGCTCCTGTGCAAAGATGTTTTTCCTGCTTTGAGACAGGTGTACCCTGGATGTTACTAGCAGACATGGTGTTGTGTAAGGCAACCCATTATCAAAAATGGAGATGACCTGCTCCGTAACATTCCCCAGCACTGAGGTCAGACTGACAGTCTTGTAGTTCCCTGGATGGTCTTTCCTGCTTCTTGTGGAAGAGCATAGCATTTGCTGATCTCCAGTCAATGGGATGTCCCCAGTTAGCGAAGACTGCTGGTAAATGATTCAAAGTGGCTTGGCCAGCGCTTCCTCCGGCTTCCTCAGTACTCTTTAAGTGGAAGAGGTCACTTAAACTAGATGGTGAAATTGTTGATTCATTGGCTAACTCTTATGCATTAATGCCAAGAGTGGAAGGTCACCCGAGAACTCTTTTGCCTTTATAAATAATAACTTAAAGTTCACTCCCTACACTTTTGTTTACATTTGAATACTCAACTGTTCAGTGAATGGGAGGATGGCCTTAAGATTTAATTCTTAAGTTTTGCTTATTATGTGTAAATGCTACTAGTTTTTTATGTTGCTTTTTTTTATCTTAGGTACTTTGAAAATCCTGTGGTTTTTTGCCTGAGAATGATCTGGCAGCTAAAGCATCTAAATCCAATGTTTTGGATGTACGTGTTTGAACCTGCACTGAAGGATTTGAAAAGTGGTCTCTACAGATGATACAGTCATATTTTCTGAATAAAGAGTAGTGTGTCTCTCTTTCTGATACAAATTCTTATTTTTTCTTGCTTATGTTGTAGGTTTTGGTAGCTAGCTGGCTAAGAGCAATACAGAATTGCCAATGTAAAACAAACAGGCAATTTATTGTTATGTTGACTAATTTAATCTTGTCAAAATTGTCAAATCCCCTTCAAAGTGATTGTCACCACCTGTTTGCTCTGGCACTCTATTCCATGTGCAGCCACTGTTCATGTAAATGGGGTCAGATGGGGTTTTTTTCCCTCTCCGTTTTAAGTCCAGAAGGACTACTTTAGCTTAATTAATGATCTGACCAATTTTATAGGTTTGCCTTATCTCGTGTTCTCATTAAGTTTGTCACTTTCCCTCTTAATTTTAGAAGCCAACTTTTATCCTCAAATTCTTGAACAATTTTGGGAGCTGTTTGCAATCTTGTTATTCTTTTTGTAATATATTGGGCAAAATGAGTACGCTAGATTCAGTGCAGTCTCATTAATGCCAGTATTTGTGTTTTCTTCAAAGACTGTCCTTCCTTTTGGTAATTTCTTAGACTTGATCACTGATAAACTTCTCTGTGTGCAAGGATAATGTGGAAAAAGTTTTCTTTCCACTAAGGGATTAAAAAGATTTATGCTATTAGGTAATAAATATGGATTTTAGAAAAATCTGCACTCATGCCTATTGGGTGCACTGTGATTAACCTCATTAAAAAGAGTTTCTTCTCATTTTAACATGTTTTGTAGTACTCTGTAGTACTGGAGGAAGAGATACTAGACTTGTGGCTTACCTGTCGTGACTTAATTTATCTTTCTTCTCATATGCAAAGTCTACAAACAACCACATCTTAACAATAGTCACTAACTAGTTACATAAATTCTTGAAGAAGTGTGCCATTCTCTCTATAAAAACATTTGCCCCAGAACATTTGTTAAAAGTTTTCTCACGTGCTTTGAGACTAGAACATCTTCTTAGTGCAAGGGAAGCTAATTAATACTGCTTGTGATATTCCTGTGTAATGAAGTCTCAGTATCTTAGGTAAAAGGCAACTGCATTGTGCTGTGCAAAGACAGCTTTTGTGTTAAAGAGCTCAAAGACTTGTGAGTATGACGTTATTATATGGAGGATGAAGGAGCTGAGAAAAAAGGTGATGAAGTGACTCAAAGAAATCTGTAATAAAATTGTTTTAATTGGAGAAAATCCTTCCTGAATATGGTAATCTTAAAGGCCACAATGTGCTTCAAACCGTTTTCCCTTAGGAAAAATAACCAAATATTTGTTGGCTACAGGCTCCCCTTTTAACCATTTGGTATAACAGTTGCTTCTGGATAATGCCCTTGTGGATTCATAAAGGTGATTTATTTTTTGCAAGGTGCCCAGGGTATACTGCATTAATTTACCAGCATGGGGATTTAGATAGGCATGCCTTTGTGCACTGATCACTCTCCCTCTCATCTTTAGGATCAATGAATTACATATTTGTTTGTTTTGGTGGTTTGAGAAATCCTTCTATTTCTTTTTCATGTCTGAAATGGTTCATATTAAAGCTTTCATAATACCCTTCAGTTTCTGTGTTAAATTGATGTTTAAATTGGAATGAAAGTAGGAACCTTGGCAGTTCAGATAATTCACTTCATCTGGTGGCCAGCTATGTTAACAATCACATCATATGCCAGCACTTACGCCAGATGAAAGTAGTCCCTGGGGCACTAGAACTGCATTTTAGAAGCAGAGTGAAAATACAGTTATGGTCTTTGTTTCATTGTTTTATTCTGTAAAATGGTAAATTTTTTTAACTGGAATTTTAACGTGTTAAAAATATAATTTAAAGATTATGTTGAGGGCTGTTTTGGGTGGATTAGCCTTGGATGCTGAGTGACAGTTGATCAGTATTCTGGACAGGAAATGTTCAGCACAATATCAGCAAATTACGTCTTTTTATTGCAATGTATTGAGCACTTGGAGGAAATGGTATATTTTTAGCATATGAATAACATCAAAGGCCCACATTGCAAGAAGAATTTCAATCTTCTGAAATACAATGCATGGCCTTCCCTTAGAGTATTTAAGTGCCTCCCCTTGTAATATAGTGCATGCTTGAACCCAAAAGCTTTTTTTTTTTTGCCTAGCATGGACAAACTGAATTTCAGGATTCAATTGCTGGTGCGTGACTGCACATTCCATCACTTAGCAAAAACATTTGCACTAGCAAATTGGCTTCCTGCTTGAAGAGTAAAGTGTATTTGATTAAAAATAGGATTCTTGTAGGAGAAGTGGTTTGGTATTTTTAAGATCAATTTTCACAGGATACTTTTATGACATTTGTATTTCCCTGATAATAATGACAGTGATTACTCTGCCTGAAAAACATGACTTTAAACAGTTCTTTACATCTGAGGTTATTCTGATTTGGCTTTCGTTATTGTCTCCTATGATTACATTTCTAAAATTAAGCCAAATTAAAAAAAAAAAAAACAGGCAAATCTATATCCCACAGATACACTGAACTACTGTCCTTCTTAATGAATACACTTTTCTTCTTCTCTTCTCCCCTAACCAAAGACAAGCAAGCACACTGTTACTTTTTTTTTTTTTTCCCCTTAGAGCTGGGATACTGCACACAGAAAGAAATTCTTATAACTTGAAAATTTCAGCTAGGCTGATTCTTTAGGGTGAGAGCTTGTTTGACAACCTATTATGACAAAGTCACTCCAAAACACAAAACGCTTAGTCTATTTAGTCCATTAGTTTAAAGGATACAGGTGAGAAAGTTTGTTTACACTAACTGTCAAATACTTATTGGCTGCTATGTTTAACTCATGAAGATTTTGCTCATTTTCTACAGTAACCATTTACTGGTGGAGTAGAAAAGCACTTGTAATTGAAGGTCGGTATAAGTTAAACTAAAACCATTTAACACCAGCATGAAACTAGTGGAAATGAAAGGCTCAGCACCTGTCATGAAAATTCCAGTATTCCGAACCTATCCCAATTCACACCAAGGGTGAGTCTGGCTCACATAGCTTTTTGTGTCAAATCAGTGTTGGTTTCTCTGCTTTTTAACATCTGTTGTTATAAATTTCCTTTATTTTAATTATACTTTTTAAAATAGCAAAGTGATGTATTTCATAATACCTTTTCATTCAAATTGTTAAAAATTCAAAAGCCATTGTTCCTGAAAAACTATACTGTTATTATTACAACGTTTCCAACATCAGAGGCTCTATACTAGGCTCAGCTTTGCTGCCCTTGCTCAGCAACACTGATCCACCACAGCATTTAAGCACGTTTCACTTTGAGCCCATGAATAATACTACTGAAGTCAAGGAGACTACAAATGCCTAAGTGCTTCGTCCCTTCAGGATGCAAAGGGTGTCCTTCATTTCAAATGACAATACAGATGGAGGAAGAGGGGACTGATTTGTCTTCTGGTTACTAAAAATGGTGTTTCTTCCTCTTGTCACTTTATGACCAATATGAAATACCATTCACATACTTAACAAATACTTTTTAGAAGGAAATTTTGAAAGTAAGTGTATAGTTTTTCTAAAATAGTTACTGAATGATACACATCTTAAGCTCACAACCACACATTCATAAAATGAAACAAACAACTGATGCTCTCTCACACTAAATATACAGAAGTAAAAAGAAATGAAAGTAAAAAAATAAATTAATTCCAGAAAACTCATCTATATACTGCGCACATGTGGCTTTGCTTTAAATTAAAAGCTTAAAAACCACTATTGTCTCTCCAATTATCTCTTGATCACTTAACTGATAAAAAGATTCACAATAAAATATTTTTATTTTTTAAAAGGACACTTGGGAAAAATAGTTCCCTGAAATTAATCTAAAACTTCAAAGGGTGAATCAGCCAACAGTGTGATCACTGCATATTTGAAATTATTATTGGTCTTGGTGCAGTTAAACATGTGCTGAAAATTTAAAGACATCTCAGGTGGTCTTACCACCTTACCACTCTTACCACCCAGCCTGATTTGGGTTTTAGTATACTATAAATAAAAGTCAGAAACCACACATTGTTATTAAGCAATGCTGTGGTGACTCATAGAACTGGCAATAAGTCAGTGGACATGGAGTGTTAAAATTAACTAAAATAAGACTGGTAGACTTATGCTTTTAAAGGAATAACTTCTCACAACAGTAGCCCAGCTTTAATCCCCTATACATCATCTGATTATGAAAGGGGTGGTTTAAGATTATGCTGACTGTCCAATGTATATGAAGGCAATAAATGAGAATCCACCAGATAAAGTACTCTTTAGAGGTAGAAACATTATGTAGTATTACTTGCATTGATTTTCAGATGATCATACTGTGGCAAAGTGCCTCTACAAGATATGCACAGTTATTTTCAACATGATCTTGAAAAATGTTTGAGATATTTTTGGTGTTAAAAGGGATATAAGATGTTAAACAGTAACTTTTCCTAACAAAACCCAGTCCCGGACACAACTGAGCTAAAGAGCTTTGTGCTGATCTGATGTGAAAATTGGCAGAACACTCCAACATTTGCTGAATAATGGTGGGATGAAAATCTTTCTAATGAATTCTCTTTAAGGTGCTATGCAATTCTTCTACCTTCATAATATTTGCTAAATATAATTGAAATAAGCAAAATACTGCGGCTGAGTTACTGGTAAAGTGAATGAAGTGGGATGAAAAGGAAGGTAAAGACCTTGTTTGTCTGCAAAGAAAATACAAATAACTGTTTAGATTCATTATGTCTTTAGTATATGTCAGAGATAACTGAAGGAAGAGTCAAGGGTTAGAAAAGATACTGAGGGTTACCACCAGGACTTGCACTTTGCTGATGGAACAATGCTTATTTGCACTAAAACCACACACAAAAAAAAATAGATAAAAATATTTTTCTTTGAGTTTGGAGACTACTTTCTGTTTATGATTTGTCTAAACTCTAAAGTGCTAAGCTGGCAGGAGGGTGTAGGAGGAACAGATAACAAAGATGAGTTCATACTCCCTAAGTGTGGGTAACTACACTCCAATCTCCTCCTCCCTCAGCCTTCACTTGTTCAGTCAGAGGGAAAATAAAGACTATTACTTCTTAAATTCTGTTGAGAGTGTGAAAAACCTGAACGAGACTGCAACTGCGTTAAGCTTGTTGGTGCATGATACCCAACAACCACCTTAAGGATTCTGGATTTGTCACAGTCACTCATAAGGCCTTTGAACTATCCTTTCCTATCCGTTCCTGTTATTTGAACTGGCAGGAGACTGAAAAGGACAAGACTATAACTTACTGATATGTTCAGAGGGCCACAATCTTGTGAAATCTGTTTCCTGCTGACATGAAGAACAGGATGGAAGAGAAGAGCAGAGTAGCAGTACAATATATCATGATGGTATCAAACCTCTGTGCTCTGGATGGTTGGTTTGATCATCTTTCAAAGGATGTGTAATTTTATCATTATTGTGACCCTTTCTCTAGGTCAGGGGAATAGGACTTCTGTTGTTGCTCCTGTGCTTCTTATCCTTCATTGATAATTAAAGGCAATCTATTTTTTCAGGACTGATGCTAATGAGAGCAAAGCCCTTAAAGGGAAAAAGGTAGTGAGAAGTTGAGAAGAAAATAGACCAGAAAAGAAGCCCACAGGGAAACCTAAAACTTCTTAGACGTTGCTTCCTTGCCAATAGTTTAGAGACAGAGATCAGATAATTTGTGATAAAAGGTCTGAGCAGGCTTGCAACCTTTCCAACTACATTAGCCTAGGCAAAATTAAAAAAGTGGACTTGTTTATAGTGTTACAATAATTTTATCTGAAATTATTCTTTACAATAAGGTGTTTCACTCTTGGCATTTGTTAACACAGCTTGCTCTACACCCCAAATATGGACTTGTCATTCTATTAATTCATTAAAAAAAAAAAAAAAAGACTATATGAATGTGAATGACCCCTACAATGGGTCATGAAGAAAACCAACACTGAAGCAATATCTCACGTCTTAGCTCTTGTCAGTTTACTTTTGTCTCACATCTGTTGTAATCTTAGGTCTCATCCTTGTATAAACATTTCTCTATATAATCTTCAGGTGCACTAGATGGTACCTGGAGAACAGGGGAATTTAACCGAAATAGGGAATGTTTCTTTATGGCCACCAAGCTGATGTGTCATACAAGGAAGGAGATTAAATCTGTGGGAAGAAAGTTCAGCCCAATATCATAAAATGATAATAAATGAATAAAATGAAGACTGTTTTTTTGTTTTACTGTATGTACTGATGAATAGAAAACAGTAATCAAGGTACCTTAGATTTATTGTACTTCTGCTAGTACTGAAAGTGACCACATCAAGCAAAATGAAGGCCATAAACAGAGTTTTGTGATAGACTTAAACTCTATGTTCTTTGTATAGCAGTTCATTAAATAGTGTTTCATTGAGTAAGTTCTACTACTACCTCTCTGCTTGCATAGATATTGCTCAGTGAGAAATTCAGACAGAAATCTGAATTTTAACTTGCAGGTTCTAACTGAAAACGCCGTTTGATTATAGCATTACAGTTAATTTAATTGTTGCATCTGTACTTACTGCCTACATTTTACTTGTGCTACTACTGTGTAAACTACATGTTGTCTAGTAGTATATAAAGTAACGGGACAAAAGGGAGTAAAGAATGTGTTGTGATTTTCAATGTAAGTCCTGTGCACTAGTAATCTGACCTTTGTTAGTGCATATACTTTGCAATTCTTACAGGACCTTGTCTCGGTTTCTTAAACGTACATCAATGAACAGGTAAGCTGATTAAAAAAAATAAAACCTTTTTTAAAAAAAGAAAGGAAAAAAGCTCATATTTATTTTGAGGGTAATATGACCAGGATGGTAATCTAGTGTCTTTTTCTCTCTGAACTTTTCAGTTAATATTTATTTACCACAGGTATCAGTATGGAGATGATGGTATTCTCTCTGTGGCTCCAGAAATATAGGGGGAGGTTGCAGCAAAAACCACTTTGGTTCTTTAAAAGAAAATGAAAATAATTATCCGCAGATATCAGGCATTTTAGCGTTAACTACAGCCTAAGCAGTAATGGTCTTTTTTTTCTACCAATTTTCTTTAATGGAGTTTGCTATTGAAAGCTAATGGAGGGGCGGTGTTTGCTTTTTTTTTTTTTGTTTTTGCCTGGAGTAAATTACAGTCTCACTGAATCATTAAGGCTGGGTCCCATAGCCATAAGATTATTGATTTTCGTGTATGTGTGTGTGTTAACAAGCAGAAAATGCTAATCAGTTACATAAAGTGGTTTGATGGCTTATTGGTTGCTTTTCTGATACTGAAATGATTTTCAGGAGAATGATTTTGACCCCTGGATAATATGGTAAATTTTTGACATATTGTCTCCTTCCAATTCTGCTCAAAGAAGTCTGAGGAAAGTGGCTTTTCCTAATTCTTGGAAGAGATCAGAAATGATGTTGCTAGAATAACAATAAGAGACCTATGTACCAGGTAACTCACTACAGTGTATGATGAAGCAACTGAGCAATGGATTTTACTACGTGTAACATTCTATGAAAAGCACACCAGTCAAAGAGACTCCTTCCCTGTGAGGTGAAGTATGTATTTCACTACTGGTAATATCTACATCTGCAAGAGCTCAAATATTAGAACATGGAAATTAATATGAATTGGTGATTATCAGACAATGGTAGTACTGTGTCTACTAAAGTCTGGAGTTTCTGCAGGAAGCTTCCATAAAACTTACTGGCCTTTCATGCAGCATGTCCCATAAATCAATGAGGTTTAAATAGTGCTGCCCTCTTGAACACCTGCTTATCTGCCTTGAGAAAATTCTGTAGCCGTTTAAACATCACTTTACGACATTGTAAGTAATGCCTGCCCTAGAAGAACTTGGAAGAGCCATTAAAGTTAAGGGTCTATCAGCATTTCATTATAAAACTTGATTTCAAGGGGTTTATAACTCAGCCATTTAAAAATGCATTCAACTGAAACCTGGTATGTGACTCATTGCAGTTATTTATTTAAATATTTTAAGTGGTCTTTTATTTGTGGGAGGAGGAGCAGGGAAAGATTGGAGGTATAAATATTTTTTCTTACAGAAGAAAGTTTTTCTTATAGGCAACAAGCCTTGAATGCAGATATTTTGTTTCCATACAAAATGTCTTACTGATTATGTACTTTGAAAGATTTTATCATGTCACATGAACTAATAGCTTGCAGTTATCATACTCTACAAGAGCATCCTTAATGAGCTTGCAAGTCTTCTATTTTTTTCAAAGAGCATTTTAAGAGTTTTTTGGTTTTTTTTTTTCTTTTTTCTTGTAGTTTTAACAAATGGTATTAAGTTCTTCGTGTACTGGAAGACAACACTGAACTCATAAGTTAGGGTTCATAATGATTTTATTTGCTACCACAATAGGTTTTGTTGAAATCTGCCACACAACATCTTTACTAGCCACTAAGTACATCAGCGCTATACTTTGCTGAGCTAACCCATTTGATCCTTGATAGGAGAATGAAGTGTGGAATTTGAAACATACTCACAGGTTGGATTTTGTGAGGACACCAGATCTGAAGCATCTTTGCAAAGTAATTAATCAACAGAGATTTATGAAAGCAAACAAAAACACAATGAAGTTTTCCTAACTTCTTTTTTATAGAATTCTAAAATTCCATCATGCATACCTTATTGGAAAGGTATGCAAAATGAAATAGACAAAGAAACAGCTTTGTTCTGAGGTGCTGGTAAGAATTCCAAGCTTTAGAGTTAAACCAGCACTTGAAATTCACCTGTAAACTCACCAACAGTGATTGTAGGTCCAAGACGACAAGCATAATGTACTCTCAGCAGAAAGCACTGCTACAGAAATAAACTATTGTGCTGTATGCTGTTTTCAGTGTCAAAATTATCTTGAGCTAGGGCAGCACTACAAGAAGTCAGGGTATGGGGATACCTCAGCTGAAGTGCTAAGAAAAGTTTTTAGTTATACCATTACTTTATAAATTTATGTTCTTTAATAAGTTATGTTGTCATTTAAATGATTATTCAGTTTTCTGAGTTATTCTGATTATTCAGTTTGGTGAAAGCTAATTTAGAATTTGTTCAGAGTTTTCTCTCTCAACTTGTTCTTTCAACTTAAAATCTGGATAATTGGAATTCAAAGTAGATGTTTGCTTCTTGTGTATGAAGGTGGATTACATAAAAGCTACTACAAGTATTTTGCATGCCCTTAATAGAAAACAAAAGAATGTGAAGGGGAAATGATGAATTAAGGGGGTCTGAATTTGTGTTTTAATTCAGCCAGCTAAGTGCAAAGCTGTAATTCAGTCAATATATTTTTGCCTTGTTTTAGGTTCCCTTGGACATATCCATTTCTTACAAAATCAGAGGTTAGGGAGGGACTTCAAAACATGTCAGGTCTGGTATGACTAATTGCAGGAAGCTTTTGGTGAACAGGAACTTACGCAGTCTGCAGAATAGGAGCCCTTTCTGGATGGGGGTAGATAATTCCTTTTCTCCTTTGGGCAGCATCAGAAGATACAGTTCCAGCTCAAACTGACATAGATCTGTGGGTGGATGTGTGTGTACACATTTATACACATTTCCAGGAAGTATAAGAGCTAAATTATGCATAATGGAAATATACCTTGTTTGTTTAATGAAAGTTTTTGTGTATCTTGGCTCCTCTTCATGATAAGCTATTTTTTACAGACAACTCTGAACATCCAGTCAGATGTAACTTTGCAGTCATAGCATTTTTCACTGATTGGACAGGTGGAGAACAGAAGCCACTCCTCTCTGGTTAGAGATTGCTTGTGTTTTCCTGTCTTGTTTTTATAAGTTTGGCAGTCCAACTGAAATAAACTTCTATTTTCTCATCTACCTTGCTGTTATAACTGTTATACTGTTGTATTATACATTCATTACAGAATTTAGCAAGGCTGTGCAATAACAGCCTCAGTTGCCTACTTACTTACCCCAGAGGGCAGTCAGTTTACAGGGACAAGCATTCAGTGTTTGTGTTTAACATTCCCTGCTGTATTTCTGCACTGTCCTGTCCAGCTGAGCTTGAACACAAAATGTGTTGTTGCTCCTTGGTTAGAAAGAAACACTAAATGATCTTCAGAAAGCAGTCCAGTCCTTTAACACTGTGAACACTGTGTTTGCCTATGGAAGGTATACAGAAATTGAGTCAGCAGGGCCCAGATCAAAGTAAAGGATGTTGACAACACAACGGTAGTTCCCTGTTGATCTGGCCTGCTACAAGAACTTTCACATAGCCCAGGAACAGAGCTGTATATCTCAGTGGCCAAGTTAGTGAAATGGAAGTTTTATTTATTTTTAAAAACATCTATTACTGTAATTCATATTTTAAACCAGACCATGTCAGCAAATGTTTGAATGACCTTGAACAAATGATATGATCAACATCTAAGTGATGTTAAGTTAATTTCCAGGGTTAGACTGGAGCTAATACTGTTGTTGGGTACAAGACTGGCAACAAATTTGGGGGCGAGTGACCTTAGGGATTCATGGGTTTATAACTAGTACAGTTGTAGTTTCAGAGTACTTTTTCTGATCTGGGGCTCCTGTTGCATTAATCAACTGCACTACTGTTTTTGAGTAGTGTTTTGTAGCGAAAGCATCTGTGCAAAAGTAGTAGAAACACGTAATGGTCAATTAGTGGTTTATCCTAGCTAAGATTTAACTAGTTGCCCCTAACAAGTTTAATTAAAGCTGGGATTACAAGGTTAGCAAAACCATGAATGCATATCTCGATATATATCTGTTGTGCAGTGTTTATAATTGTGATACTGCTGCTAGCGCTGCAGCAGTGTCCCAGTCAGACTGTTGCAAATTCCCTGTTATGATATATGGAAAGAAAAGTGTTTAGTGCTGACAGTGATTGCCCTCATGTACACTTGCTTCATAGCTCTTCCTCCTTTAAGGGGAGGATGGAAAAGAAGAAAAAAGTACTAATTAAGCAATTTGTGTTGGTTATCTGAATGTTATAGTTCTTGTTCTCATTCTAACCCAGTGAGCTTTACTTCCCAGTATTCCGAAAAGGTGGCTTATAACACATATGATGCTTACCCCTCTAAAGGCCTAATCATCACAGAATCACAAAATGACTACCTTCACCTCACTGTCCACTCATCTAACCCACACTTCCTAAACTTCCCTATGAGGATGTTATGGGAGACAGTGTCACAAGCCTTGCTGAAGTCAAGGTAGACAATCAGATTGGTCAAGCATTATTTCCCCCTGGTGAATCTAAGTTGACCACTTTTGATACATTTTTCCTCCATGTGCTTAGAGATGACCTCCAGAATGAGCTGTTCCATCACCTTTCCAGGGATGGAGGTGAGGCTGAGTGGCCTGTAGTTTCCCGGGTCCTCCTTCTTGCCCAAAGTCACTTCATCATCTTCAGTAACTGATTTTCTGATCAGTCACCAGACACTGAAATTTGTTTGGCTGAGGTAGTCCACTTTATACCATGGGCCTGGCAGTGAATATGTCCTCATCCACCATGGTTTTCAGACTGGAATGTTTGCTGCCACCATGGGTCCATCAGTGCAAGAAAATAGTGCGATATGTCTGTATTTATTTTTTTCCTGAAGAAGGTGAAGGAGTGTGGAAAGCTAACTCATCTCTGTGGTTTGGTGCCTGGAATGCCATGCCTTCTGATCAGCAAATGTATAGAGGTGAAATACAGATTTATGTATCTGCAGTTATCATTCTTTGTGTTTTAGAAAGTAAGATGGCCAGAAATGATGATACATGCTCTGTCATTGTCTTGGCAGTGACTTTTTCTCTGCAACACTGGAAGGGAAAGGACACAGGACTAGTACCAATTAGACTGACACATGGGTGAAAAAAATCTACGGCCAATAATATACTCTGAGCTATTCTGATTTCCTTGGCAGCCTTAATCCGTATTTTTAATTTCCTGTGCTGTGGTCAATGCTGGAAAACATTTAAGACATCAAGACAATAGCTGACCATTTCCTTAAGAGACGATGGCTCTTTCAACTAGTCAGTTAGCTGTGGACACCAGCACTATCAGTGTTGTATATCCCTTTGCTGTGGTGCTCAAGTGAAGTCTGTCAAACAGTTTTGGCTTGATTGGTCTGCATAATCTGTCCAGAAGTTCTTGGTATGTAGATTCACTTTTGAAAGCTATACATATGAGCTGGTGCTTAGTTCTCAGCCTCACTTACTCTCTGACTGTGTTGAATTCCTTTGCCCTGGAAGAAAGAGTCACTGTGGCATTCATTGCAGTTCCTGTTTTCTAGTAACTTACACTTTCCCACCCAGCTATTTTTTTCTGATTCTTAAGGTGGGTGTTTATACTCAGAAACAGAAAGTCAATAATGATTTAACTCAAATTGCTGAATAGCCATCGCTGGCCTCCAAAACTGATCTATATTTTCATATTTCTTTTGCCTTTAATATCCATTTTAGTGGAGTATCTGACTGCTCTGGATAAGTTCCTGCTCTTTTGTCATAAAGAATCTGACTTCAGTTCAGACATTGATTTGTCAGCTAACAGTTATGCCTCATTTTCAGGAACATTAAGAACAGTCACAAATGGAGGGCTGAGGAAGCTACAGAAAGATGAGGGAATGAAGCATATTTATATTTTCCCTGCCCAGCATAAAAAGGAAAATTCTTCAAGTCAGCACTTTAAACAAAGCACCCTCTTTGCAGTGGTGATATGTTTAGCAACAACACAAGAAAGATGCAAGTGAAAATGTACCAGATGGTAGCAGTTGCTGAATACTGGATTTTGAATTTACGTCATTGTATTCATACGTATTTGCGGGTCATTCTATCATTTTGTAAAGAATGGAGGAAATTACTTACACTTCTCTACCTAACTCACTAAGAATATGGAATAATCATTACATCATCTGACTTGGGGGTAGGAAGGGAAGACGTAGTTCTCACTATTAAGAATATGACATGTACATGATTATGTGAAATTGATAGGGTGCTTCCTGGGCAGATGGTAGAGCTTCATAAATGTGATATATAGACAAGATGTATAGACTAAAGTCACACGGAATCACAGAATCACGGAATCATCTGGTTGGAAGACACCTTTAAGACCATCAAGTCCAACTGTTCGCCCCACACTGCCAAGGTCTCTAAACCATGCCCCTTAGCGCCACATCCACACATGTTTTAAACACTTCCAGGTATGGGGACTCCACCACTTCTCTAGGCAGCCTGTTCCAATACTTCACAAGCCTCTGTAAAGAAATTTCTCTTAATATCTAACCTAGATCTCCCCTGGCGCAACTTAAGGCCAATTCCTTTCATCTTGTCACTTGTCACATGGGAGAAGAGACCCCCACGTCTCTACAACCTCCTTTCAGGTAGTTGTAGAGAGCAATAAGGTCTCCCCTCAGCCTCCTTTTCTCCAGGCTAAACAACCCCAGTTCCTTCAGCTGCTCCTCACAGGACTTGCTCTCCAGTCCCTTCACCAGCTTTGTTGCCCTTCTCTGGACACACTCCAGCACCTCAACGTCCTTCTTGAAGTGAGGGGCCCAAAACCTGACACAGTACTCAAGGTGTGGCCTCACCAGTGCTGAGTACAGGGGGACTGTCACTGTCCTGTTCCTGCTGGCCACACTATTGCTGATAGAAGCCAGGATGCTGTTGGCCTTCTTGGCCACCTGGGCACATTGATGGCTCATATTCAGCCGGCTGTTGACCAGACCCGTGAAGTCCTTTTCTGCTGGGCAGCTTTCCAGCCACTCTTCCCCAGGTGTGTAGCATTGCAGGAGGTTGTTGTGACCCAAGTGCAGGATCTGGCATTTGGCCTTGCTGAACTTCATATATTTGACCTCAACCCATCGATCCAGCCTGTCCGGATCTCTCTGTAGAGCTTCCTGATTTTTAAGCAGATCAACATACCCACCCAGCTTGGTGTCATTTGCAAACTGACTGAGGGTACATTCAATCCCCTCATCCAGGTGACTGATAAAGATGTTAAAGAGGACATGCCCAAATACTGAGTCCTGGGGGACACAAGAATGAATGGCACCAATTGTGAGACTTCTCCCAGGTGCTTACAGAGTATTTAATCTATATCTTCATCCTGGTTGGGTGGCCTATAGCAGACTCCCACTGTAATGTCTGCCCTGTTGGCCTTTCCCCTGATTTTAACCCATAAACACTCTATCCTTTCATCACCATTGCTGAGCTCAAGACACTCAAAACTCTCCCTGACATACAGGGCCACTCCCCCACCTCTTCTTCCTGACCTGTCCCTCCGGTAAACTTTGTAGCCATCCAAGGCTGCACTCCATTTGTGCGTGTCATCCCATCATGTTTCGGTGATGGCAACTATACAATAGTGTTCTTGCTGCACAATGGCTTCTAGTTCCCCGTTTGTTGCCCATGCTGTGTGCATTTGTGTACATCCACTTCAATTGACCTTTTGATCCCATCTCCTTTTATTTTTAGGGGGAGAATGCCTAATTCCCACCTGACCATTCCCAGGACCTGCCATGATTCCTGGCACACCAGTATCCTTTGCGACTATGCTATCACATGACACACTGCCCTCTAATCCTAGTGGTGTGGCAGTCCCAAGGAGCTCACTAGCACACCAATCCACTAACGCTGATGTGCAGCTCTCAGGCTTAGCTCCAGTGATCCTGATTTTGTCCCCTTCTCCCTTCATATCTAGTTTAAAGCTCTTTCAATGAGCCCTGATGACTCCCGTGCAAGAATTCTCTTCCCCCTTTGAGACAGGTGCACCCTGTCTGACATCAGCAAGCCTGGTGCTGTGTAGACCAACCCATGATCAAAAAACCCAAGTCTTGCCTATGACACCAGTCTTGGGGCCAGGTATTGACCTGGTGGGTCTTCCTGCTTTTTCCCTCATTGTTCCCTGCAACTTGAGAGTTAGAGGAGAACACAACTTGAGCTCCTGATCCCTCATCCTAGAGCTCTGAAATCTTTCTTGATTGGCTTCAGACTTCTTTGGAGTTCATCATTGTCCACCAGAAAGGCCAATAATGGATAGAATTCTGAGGCCTGTACTAGAGTGGGAAGCTTTCTTGCTACATCTTTAACCTGGGCCCCAGGGAGGCAGCAGACTTCCCTAAGAAGTGGGTTGGGTCTGCTTATTGGGCCTTCAGTTCTCCTCAAAAGGGAGTCACTGATGATGATGACCCATTTCTTTTTCTTTATAGAAGTAGTTTTTATGCAGGACGTGTGTTGACCTAACCCCAGCAATACTTCTGTACTTGGTGAGTCATCAGTTTCATTATTGGTTGGCTCCACTTGCAGGGCCTCATGCCTGTTATTCAAGGGCCCCTGAGAAGGTGGGGGTGTTGCTGGGGCAGTGTGCCCCCTGCATCGGGCAGGAACCTGTTCCCATAGCCCTCTGATCTTCTGGTTTTTGTGTTCACTCTGATGAATATGGAACTGGGGGTCCTCTGTGTTGTGCATTTTATGTGCCTGCTGGGCCTGCCTCAGGGAAGGCAGGATGTTGTTCCAATGATCACTTTCTTTCTTGCACTCCCTGATTCTCCTCAACCTACTCGCCTCCTCTTGGAGCTCTGTCATTAGGCAGAGAAGTTCCTCTACCTGAGTGCACCTCCCTCTTGAATAAATGTAACAACAGGGCACACCCTGCAGCCTGATGCCTCAGTGACTGCATGTCTCCACTGAAGGTCCATCTGGGCAGCTGCTTCAGTCATGATGGGTGCAGCTCTTAGAGTGGCTGTGACCTTCTGCTAGGTGGACACGATCTCACCCTGGTCTAACAGGTAAATGCTTTCAGCACCCTTCTGTGGGCTGAACAACCCAAACTCTCTCAGCCTTTCTTCATCGCAGAGGTGTTCCATCCTTCTGATCATTTTTGTGGCCCTCCTCTGAGACCACTCCAACAGGACCAAGTGTTTCTTGTACTGGTGACCCCAGAGCTGGATGCAGTTCTCCAAGTGGGTTGTCAGGAGAGCAAAGTTGGTAGAAGAATCACCTCTCCGCTTGCTGGCCACGCCTCTTTTTATGCAGCCCAGGATACAAGTAGCTTTCTGGGCTGCAAGAAAATGTTTCTGGCTCATGTCCAGTTTTCATCCACCAGTATACCCAAGTCCTTCTCCTCCTCTGCTCTCCATCCCTTCATCTCTCCATTTGTACTGATACCACGGGTTGCCATGACTCAGGTGCAGGATGTTGAAGTTGTCCTTGTTGAACTTCATGAGGTTTGCATGGCCCCACTCAAAAAACCTGTCAAGGTCCTGAAGCGCATTGAAGATTACTTTTTGATAGAGGTGCTAAGGGAGATGAATAGGAAATGTGCCCTCCTAGATCTGTTGTTTGTAAGTAGAGATGGTCTTGTGGATGAAATGATGATCGGTGATCATGAAACTGTTGGTTTTTAAATCCTTGGCAATATGAGAAAAACCTGTCATCAGAGATGCTGGATTTTGCAAGAGCAGGCTTTAGGCTGCTCTTGGAACGTGATAGTAAGGTCCCCTGGGAATGTGATTTTGAGATTATTTGCATCCATAAATGTTGGTCACTTTTGTAGACCACATTTTAAAAGAGCACAGGGCAAGGCAATTCCAATATTTTGGAAGTCAAGCAAGAGGGTCAGAAGGCTGGGTTGACTGAACAGGGATCTCCTTCTGGATACTTAGAGAAAAAAGAAAGTGTATGGACTATGAATATAGAGTCAGATGACACAGGAAGACTATAGAGGTGATGTTTGCCACTGAAGGTGGAAAATATTTACGGCTGAAGCTCAGCTGGAGTTGAAGCAGGCCAGTATAGTGGTGGATAACAAAAACCTCTTTTTAAAATACTTTAACAGCAAAAGGAGGACTAAAGAAATCAGTGGTCCATTACTTGATGATGTTGGTTGTCACCTTACAAATAGGGATGAAGAGAAAGCAGACACATTTCACTCCCCCTTTGTCCCTGTCTTTAACATTAGTGGTAGGCCTGGGACCCCTGGAGCCCTGGGTTGTAGAGCAACACCTGGAGAGTGATAGACTCCTAGTTGTCTTTGAATTTGTACAGGTTTTGCTGCTGCAGCTGAATGTGTGTTGAGTCTATAGGGCCCAATGGGTTTCATCCCAGGGTACTGAAAATGCTGGCTAATTTTATTGCAAGACTTCACTCAGTGACCAATGGTTTTGGGAATCTGGAGAGGTGCCAGTTGACTGGAAGGTAGCAAATGTTATTCCAATTTTCAAGAATGGCCAGGAAGAAGACCATGGTAATTACAGGCCTGTCAGTCTCATTTCAGTGCCTGGTATAATTATAGAGATTATTCTGGGAGTTACTGAAATACCCTTGAAAGACAATGCAGCCATCCATCAAACCAACATGGATTCATGAAGAGAAAGTCATGCCTTACTAACTTAATATCTCTTGATGACAAAGTCGCCTGCCTGGTGGACAAAGGGAAAGTCGTGGATGTGGGCTCTTTAAAACTCTTTTAACAAAGTTTTTGATACTATCTCTCACAGTATCTTTCTGGATGAATGTCCAGCATATAGCTGGACATGTACACAGTATGATGGGTGATCAGCTGGCTGAAGGACGAGGCTCAAAGTGTTGTAATATTTGGTTTAACATCTAGCTGGTGGTCAGTCACTAGTAGTGCTCCTCTGGGCCCAGTTTTAAGGCCAGTTCTCTTCAACGTTTTTATTAATGACCTGGACACAGGAGTTGAGTGCACACTGAGAAAGTTTGCCAACGATACTAAAGTAGAAGAAACCATTGATTCCCTCAAAGGCATAGAGAGGCCTTGCAGATAGATCTTGGTAGATTAAAGTGCTAGGCAATCACCAACTGTGTGAAATTTAACAATGACAAATGCCAGATTCTGCACCTGGGATGGTGTAATCCCGGATGTACATACAGACTGGGGGACAAGAGACTGCAGCCTTGCAGAAAGAGATCTGGGGATTTTGGTTGATGGTTATCTTAATGGGAGTCAGCAATGTGCCCTGGAGGCCAAAAGAGCCAACCATAGCCAGAGGTTCATTAAGCACAGTAGAGCTAACTGGTCAAAAGAAGTGATTGTCCCACTATACACAACATTGGTGTGGTGTCACCTTGAGTACCATGTGCAATTTTGGTCTCCACGATATAAGTATATAAAAAATCCTAGAATGTGTCCAAAGGAACACAACAAAGATAATGAAAGAACTAAAGGGTGTGATTTATGAGGAGCAGATGAAGAGACCATGGTTTTTTTCAGCTTGGAGAAGGGGAGGCTGATGGGTGGCCTCATTGCTGTCTACAACTTCCTCATGAGAGGGAGTGAAAGGAAGTTACTGATCTTTCTAGTGTCCAGTAATAGCTTGTGAGGGAATGCCTTAAAGCTGCATCATGGGAAGTTCAGATTGGATATTAGGAAAAAGTTCATCACTGAGAGGGTGGTCAAGCGCTGACACAAGTTCCCCAGAGAAGTGTTCACGTCTCCACACCTGTTGGTGTTCAAAAAGCAGACAACACTTTTAGATACATGGATTAACTCTTAGGTTGCTCTGTGTGGAATCAGGAATTGGACTTGATGCTCATGGTCCCTTCCAACTGAACATATTCTGTGATTGCAAGTACATGAACCACACTGCCTAATTTGTCATTGAGACTCGTGGGCACAAATAAAATGCAGTTTCCTTTTCTGCTTGCAACTGTGTGACAAAAAAAAACCTTACTTCTGTTGTCCTTGAGGTCTTCCAAATCCAGGATTACGTTCTTTTTTTTAGGGTTATGCATTCTTATTGAGCCATTCTTTTCAGTTTGCAGATCAAGTTTGAAATGTTAAAATGTCAGTTTCTGCTCCTTTGTGACAGATCATTAGCACACAAGTGGCTTAATTGTGCTCAAAATTATTGAAAAACAAAATCTTAATTCTTAAAGCTGGTTTTGGATTAGAGATTGGCACAGAAAGCATACATTCCTCATGCTTTCTGGGGTTTTGTTTGCCAAGTCTACTGAAAAAATAAGTAACTAACCTTAAGCTGCTCAGATGGGCAGAACGTGTTTTTTGGTGTTTTGAAGAGGAGTTTGTGTGTATGTGTTCAGACGTTCTTGTGCATGTGGACACAGCATGTTCAGCTTTACACTTTCAGATGTCATTTTAGGAAGTGATTATGTGTAAGATTCTGTTTCAGTGTGTTTTGGAGAGCTCTGTAGCTGCAATACCTCTTCTACATTGTATACCTTGGAGTAGACTTTGACACTGTAATGACTCTACGAGAGATGGAGTCTTCTAAAGACTCTTTTTATCCTTCCTCTGCAGCAAAAATCTGATGATTTATGACTAATTTTTATCATACTCATTCTAAACAATTTTCAGTTCAAACACCATTGTGCTCTTAGTCAAGGCTACCAACCAGTGATTTTAGGGTTAAGAGAAATTGAGCAATATGAGTAACAGTCCTTTGGGTACTATGTTATTTTCATTCATCAGCACATTTGAACAGAGATTCTTATTTATTCCACATTCTTAAATGTAACAAGAAACAGTTTAAAAATACAACCAGCCTCTTTTTTTTTTTTTTTTCCCCCCTAAAAATGAAGGGGCGTTGTTAGGTACCTGGTGATATTGCGAGGAACTGGTAAATCTGTTGCTTGTGATGCATTCAAGCTTCAGCTGACTTGTTTAGCCCAGTCAGGAGCATGTGTGTTCTTTCGTTTCTTGTTTGTTTGCCAGACTAGAATGTACAATTATAGAAAGATGTCAGACATCATGTTACAGCTTTAGGTCATATCTTGTCTGCTTTGCAAAACCACACCAGGGCACAGCTGACTTCAGCCATGCCAGGAATACATTCATGTCAGCTCTGCTGCAACTGTTGCGCTGACAGATGCTAAGCAGCACAAGAATGAAAAGTGTGGAAGAAGCATTTTCTCCCACTTTCTCTTTTCTTTCATGAGCTAATTTGATCTGGAAAAATAACTGGATAGTACCAATTTTAAACAAGTTTTTTGAGGTGCTTGATGCAAGTATTTTCTTTTTCTTTTCAATTTCTTTTACATACATATTTGGAAATATAATTTTTCTTCCAATCTGTTAATTAATATAATGGTCTGGTCTTACTCCAAAGTCCAGGGAATTTAGAGTGGATCAGAGAAGTTTCATTTTATGAGAAGAAACTTCAGCAGGAGAAAATAATTCTGAGTTTGTCCTTGGTCTGTTTGTTGAGATCCTTTCATTGCATCTTACATGGTCTCTAGGTGCAGTGCGAAAGGGATGTTTTTACATACCAGTATCTGGTATCTGTTTAGCTTGGGCAAGCACTTACAGCCTGGGGTTTACATAGGACCATAAAAAATGTATTGAATCATTATTGGAAAGGACTGCATAGAAGAGTTTTCATCATGCGATTTCCTTTAAGTTTAATTTGGTGATGTTCTTCCTTATCCAACAGAATAAATTACAAAGTGTTTATTTCTGGCTTTTGTTAAAATTTAGTGTAAAAATATAATTTCTTGTCACAAAATCGGTTCCTTCCTTATGCATCAGAAGCTGCTGACAATGAAGTGGAAAAACTTTCACCTCTGTCTCCTGATCTAAGAATTATTTTGTGCTTGTCTCTGACTAGCTTAATTTTTCTGTTGAGTCTTATTTTGTTTGATACTTTTAACAGGTTGACATTGTAAGTATAAGTAATTGTATACAACATAAGCCTAGAGGACTTTTCTGATATAACAACAGATTTTGTTAAGGTTTTTTGAGGCTTGCTGGTCAAGCTTAGTATTTTTCTGAAGATTAGTAATTTTGTGAGAGTTTCAGAATTTCCAAAATTTTGTTATTTGAATGAGTGTACTAATACCTCTTCTCATACTCTGGAAAATATAAAACTTGTAAGTCTTATTGTTTAAATTAAATCTCATGAATTATCAAATCATACAAGCCTGGACACAGTGCAGACATTTCATGCATATCCAATTGACTATCTGCCAGCCAGCTTTCACAAGGTTTTAACACTGTGGTGCTCTTCTGCACAGAAAGGAAATTTAATGCAGAGACCCCAACATTTCTTACAGATTACTGCATCTGGTACATTCTCTGTACGTGTGTGTGTGTGTGTGTGTGTGTGTGTGTGTGTGTGTGTGTAATGTGTTATGTACTTTTTACCTTTCTGAGGGAATTAGGATTTAAAAGATTGCTTTGCCACCTATTGCAGGAAAACAGACATCATTCTTGTGTGAGGAAATCTTTTGTGTTCAAAGGCTTTATTAATCGCAGACATCTTTCAGCAGTTTAAAAACTGAAGGATTTATGGGACTCATTCTTTAAGAAAGGTTGGAAGTGATTACAGCATGTTTATCTGTAATAATCTGGTATTTCCTTGGTTTTGTTTTCTTGCAAGTTTAATGGACTTGTTTGTAGAAAGTTTTTTGTTTGTTTGTTTGTTTTTTTTTTTTTCAATCTGCTGTACCGAAAATACGTCTCTAATCTTTCAACACTTGTTCAGGTGAAAAAATCTTGTTGAGGTGATTAGGCTCTATGAAATAATACCTGTTTGTGGCAGCAGACATTGCCACATCATGTCTGATCTGATCTGGACTGCAGCAAGTTTTTTTTTCCTTTCAGCTATGTGTTTTGTTGGAAGATCAAACAAAGCCATGCAAATGACAGTAGCATACTGTAAAGAAGATTATGTCTCAATATTTCTATCATCTTGTATCATGCACCAGAGAGACAGCTGTTTTCTCCCCCACTATGAAGACATAGATGCATATTTGTGGTTTCTGGCTGCCTTTCAGAACAATAAAAATCTACACACCTGTCAGCTCTTGGCAAGCAGGAATAGTAAAATTACTAACTTTGTTTCCACAGCATTCTCTCACTGACAAACACACCATTGGCTTCATTTTTCTCTCCATCACTTCTCAAAAGGCTTAGATTTCTCCCTAGAGGCACAGAAGAATTAAGCAGTTTTACTACTGCTTCTCATAAATGGCTTACTTTTTAGAAAGGGTACATTTTCATGCTAGGCTTGCTTTATTACTACTTTTCTTCTGGATCATTTTTTTTGACAAGCAGTGTTTTGCATGTGTAAGCCTTTGTGCTATATAGCACCCTCCTTTCCTAAGACAATCCAAAAACCCTGCAAGCTAACGGCTCATTTAGTGATCAATTTGTCAAATAATATTCACAGATGTTTTTCTGGTAGTGCAGTGAAGGTAATACCCCCGTGAACGATTCCTCCTCATAAGTGGCTAGGTAGAGGATTTGTTTTGTAAAGTGTAATGCAGAGTTCTCCAGCAGCCAAGTTTCTCTCTTGCCTGTCAAGCTTTTAATCATGGTGTTCAGTTTTAAATACAGATACATGAATAAGTTTAGGAGAAAATTTCTGTCTTTAAGGACAGGTCCTTAAGGAGCTGCAATAGATTCCTAAGATGGACTTAAGGGCTGGCTTTCAGTCTTGGCTCTGCATCTCTAGCTTTTGCTGCCTTAGCTAGATCATGAAAGTTACAAGAAAGACATTAGTCTTATTATTGGTTTTTTGGTTGGTTGTTTTGTGGTTTTCTTTTTTTTTTTTTTTTTTCTCTTGGTTTATTAACACTAAAATCAAACTGAAGAGAAAGATGGTTCAAGACACTTTAGAAAATAACTGAAAACTTCCCCATGTCACTCCTGCCCCCACTTCCCCTCTCTTCCCTGTTCTTACAGCTCCCTCCCACTGCCCTCCAAGTTAAAAGCACAAACCATGAATTCCTCAGAAAATCTTTTACAAGGAATGTTGAAAACTTTGAAGACATTAATCTGAAATGATCTGTCAAAGATCCAGAAGAATGGAATCTAACTGAACTTTAACTACTTTATCCTACTTAAGCCGGAACAGAACTGCTGAGCCGAGCAATTTAAGATTCCCACAGCTGCACTAGCTATGTTTTCATTCATGGTACTAAATTGTTTCCATTAGCCTGAAAAGGGTTATAAAACCTACAATCAATTTAGTTTCTGGGGCATTGTGTTTTGAATACCGTTTAATAGGGTGTGACAAAAACACATAATATCTCCACATGTTCTTACATTGCAAGCAGATTTTACTTGGTACTAGGCAGTGCACCAAATGTTCTGGACAGAGAAATGTTCAGCAGAGAAAGCACTGGAATTGGAAATAAAAGAACACTATCAGACAGCTAGAATGCCCAAGGCATGACAAGAATCTTAAGTGCAAGAGATGAGCACAAAGGAATAATAGGAATTTTTATCATCCATTTGCTCATCAGTTTCACATTTGCTATGGATAGATATCATTAGATTTGTTTAACGTAGGGGAAAATAATAGATTCAGAAACTGAAACATGTGCGAACCCAATTGGACAGGAATATATTTAATACTAATAATAATAATGAGAGATGGCTGAATGTGATGAACAGCTGTGGGCAGAAGGAGGAGGATTCTTCATTTCTTCCAATGAACTCGATGACTTGGATTACTTTCTCAGCCCAATACACCCACAGCATTTTTGTTACATGAATAACCACGTTTATTTTAATAAGACTTTTTGATAGGGAAGGACAGATTGATTTACTTACCTTTACTAATGCTCCTAATCTGTTGATACACCATACCTCCTTACAGTTCAAGCACTTCGGCTTGTTGTTTTTGTTCCCAGTATATCTTTAATCAGTTTATTGCATGGGAAAATGAGACTTTTTAATCAGGAATTTTGAGTAAACAAGATCGGGCAAGTTATATGATAAACCATTTCTGAATGGTGATGTGGAAAAAACCCACGTTGTCCCATGCCAACATTTACCTAGCAGTGTATTTTGGTGTTTCTGGAATCGTGTGCTGTGGTACACTGTCAAACATGTGAATGCTGACCATCAAAAAGGGACTTAATTCTGACACCGGATGAGCTTAATTGTCTCTCCTAGGTGTTTTATTGTTTCTAATTTACACTCAACACTTTTTAATGTAAGCCAAATAAATCAGACAAATTTCACTTTGAGGCTAGAAATGTATTACTATGTTAACAAGCCAGCTCCTTGCCAACGAGTGCTGTAGGGTAAGGAATGAATGATCAGGGTGAAATTGGATTGTGTCGGTTTAGTGAACTGATTTTAAGGTGTGGGTTTTTTAGCTGATTTGTTCTTGCAAGTATTTTTAATGGCCCCTTTTAGCAATCGTAAAGACTAGGTGACAACTTTTCCAGACTGAATTTTTAAGCAGAGAAAATTAGCTGCTTCTGAAAGAATGTGTCGTAGACATTTCTAAACTGCTTCTCACTACCATGTACTGTGGTTAAGTATTATATGGCAATAGATAATATCGCTAGTATTTTGTAAGGTGATGATAATAAAAGCCTAATATGCTTTACTTGATGTTTAAAAGTAGTAAGCATTAAATGTGATTAAGAATTGCTACATCATCTTTTCAAGAAACAGTATCTAAGATGCTAAAACATTGCTTCCAACATTCAGCTCAGTGGCCTAACTGAAGCTAGCTGTTGTAAAGCAGAGAGAAATCACAGAAAAACAGAGCTTGAGGGGGATTAGAAAGACTATGTAAACTCTCCTGTTTTCCCAAAGCTGGATGAAGTGTCTCTCATACCTAAGGTTTTTTCTTTCACCTGTACTTACAGCTTTCCAGCAGAAGAAACTCAGCATCCTTCTCCACCTATTTCAGTCCTTCTCTATCCTTTCCATTGGAGAAGTTTTCTTCATACTTAAACTAATCTCCCCTGCTACTATTTGACCTTGTATGTCTCAAACTTGCCAACTACTTTCCCTTTGCGATTGCATTTTACAGAAGAGAGTTACATCATATCTCTTCTTTCTTCTCAGCGCAACACTTATCCCCATTTTTTTTGTTTCTTGATCACATTTTGGAATTACTTTAGACCCTTGAGATCATCAAGTCCAACCACAAACCTAACACTAAAAAGTCCACTACTAAACCACGTCCCTAAGTGCCACATGTACACACCTTCTAAATAATACAGGGATGAGGACTCCACCGCTTCTCTGGGCAGCCTGTTCCAGTGCTTCACAACCCTTCCAGTAGAGAAATTGTTTCTAATATCCAGCCTAAACCTCTCATGGCACAATTTAAGGCTATTTCCTCCTGTCCTATCACTTGTTACTTGGGAGAAGAGACAAACACCCACCCTGTTGTAGAGAGCAATAAGGTCTCTCCTCATCCTCCTTTTCTCCAGGCTAAAGAACCCCAGTTCCCTCAGCTGCTCCTCATAAGACTTGTGCTCTAAACCCTTCTTCATTGCCATTCTTTGGACAAACTCAAGCACCAAAATTTCCTTCTTGAAGTGGGGGGCCCAAAACTGGACATAGTATTCAAGGTGTGGCCTCATCAGTGCTGAGCAGAGGTGGACAATCACTTCCCTACTCCTGCTGGCCACATTCTTTCTGACACAAGCCAGGATGCTGTTGACCATCTTGGCCACCTGGACTCATTGCTGGCTCATATTGAGCCAGCTATCAACCAATATCCCCACGTCTTTTTCTGACAGGCAGCTTTCCAGCCACTCTTCCCCAAGCCTGTAGCGTTGCAGGGGGTTGTTGTGACCCAAGCGCAGGACCTGGCATTTGCCCTTATTGAACCTCATACAACTGGCCTCGGCTCATTGATCTAGCCTGACTAGATCCCTCTGTGAAGCCTTTCTACCCTCAGACAGATCAAGACTCCTGCCCAAATTGCTATCATTGTTTTCTATCTGTCTGGTCACTTCTGTGTTCTCTTTTCACTTGAGCACAATTTACATGCCAGCAGGATCTTCTAGGGATCTGTGCAGGACAGAGGGATTCCTCTGTGTGCTTGCAGCATCCCAGTGTGCAAATTTGATGGCTCCCCTGTTTGTGGTCTATGCTTATACTCAGAGCCACAGTTACTACCTGACCAGTGTGATATATCTGCTACATGTCTATCTCAAAGTAGAGACAGAATTTTAGTTTTGTCTTAATTGAACTGAACCTTATTTTTCTCCTTCATCATGTCATCAACCTACTGGAATCCTCACTATTTCAAATCATATTCTATCATGTGATTCCAGTACACCTGTATCTGTAGTGTCTGAATTGGGTCTTTTCTGGCATCCAAATCTGTAAGTAGTGAATTATATTTTGATACACGGTTCAGTAGGGTGGCAAATTTGAATTCAGGATACCTTTTTTTGTGTTACTCATTACTGAAAACCTCCTAGATATCTGATTTGACCCTTGCTATCCTTTTCTTCTGTCCTTCCTATCTCCCACTGTGGCTTGCTTTTTACCTGTAGCGTACTTTTTTATTAAGGAACTGCTAAATCTGTGAAGTATTTTCCTTACAGATTTGTATCCCTCAGGGTTTGTTCCACTGCTTATCTGAAGTTTCATTTACAAAAATGAGTTGTCATTATTTTATTAGTTTTCTTTCATAAAAATGACTATGCTTACAGATAACATCATTCAGTACTTCTAGCAACTATCTGCTTTTAAGTGTTAAAATACTTTTGAAAAAGCAATAATCACCATGGCTAACTTTGTTTTTCAGACGTGGTTTATGTGACAGTGTTTTTAGAGCAAAACAGCTCATTCATTTTTGTGGACAGGCTTTCAGGGTTTAGTAACCCCTTAACTATTTTGTGATCTTTCTAGCATTGGGATCCACCTGCTAAAGCACATGGATATGTATGTGGTATGCGGATGTGTGAATGTCCTCTGACCGTTTGTGTCATACACAAATGGTAAATAGCAGCATTTTGACTCTGTTATACCTGTGTAATTATATACCCTGTAATACAATTCTTTTGAGCAAACTCTTCAACAGCTGGTAAAAGAGTTTGACTTTGGAAATCTAATGAAACTGAAGAGGTAACTGCAGCTTGGGTCTACTCAGAATGTGGAAAGGCTTTTTATAGGCAAGAGTATTTTCAAAGTTTTAAAAATGCCTGGTAATTTGAGAAAAGTGACCCATTTTACAGCATGATTGAGAATGGACCTTTGCGTGCAAAAAAGTTGGAAAATAATATAATTTCTGTTGAAATGCTGAAGGAAAAAGAGGTGACTTCACTGAAGAGTGTTGGGTGACAATTGTTTCTGAACTCATATATAGTTTGGTTCCTATGTAGCCAGTAGAGAAGTCTGGGGATATGTTTGCAAATTCTAGATAATCTTCTACCCCTATAACGCCTAAAATTGCAGGAAACTTTCAATTTTGACTGGAATATAAAAGAACATTGAAGTATGAGTATATTAGTGTTAATTTTACCAATATGTCCAGATAAGGAGTGCTTTGAATAAGAATAAAGTGAATCCGTGGTAATGAAATAATCTAAACTAAATAAGATCTGAGGCTGGTTTGATCCTAGTTGAAACTACTGCATTTGTTGCGATAATTGCCACAGGTATTAGGGAACTGTGACAGCTTGATGTAATCTCTGATGGGTCAAGATGGAGACAACACCTATAAAGACTCTGCTTCCATCATATGAAAGAGTGCTAGAGAGAAAGTGACAATTGTCCCAAATACAAACTAAGCTATGAATTGAAACAAAGTAAACTATGAATTGAAACACGAAGATTGTGCAGATGAATGCAATATGTGGAACTGGCAGTGTAGCTGCAACAAAGGCATGTACAGTGCTCTTGGCCAGTTCTGGAGCAAGCAGCTTTTTCAGTGCTGAAGCAGCCCATTCCAAAGGACCTGAGGTGTTTTGAATAGCTTAACCATGTCCAGAAACAGAAATCCATTATATATTGAAATAAGATTACATTCTCCAAAACTTCGGGAAAACACTGGTGGTTTTTCTAGGATGTTTAGGAACACATACTTTCTTTTACAATGACACATTTTTTCTTCAAACATAACTGCATTTATGACTTTATGAATAGGCAAGATTATTTAAGTGAGATTGCTAAGATTTCTTTCTTTGTGTACAAGAACATCTACATTTACACAAATGGGTGTTGTGCTTTCTGAAGAAAGGCATAGCATACAAGATTGCTGGATGAAGAATGATAATGAATCTAATTTATTTTTTGAGAATGTAGCATACTGGCTGATTAACCTTACTGGCATCTTTCTTCCACTTGCAGGGTGTAGCTCTGGAAAGGGATTAAGTGTGAGAGACAAAGCTGTTATTTCTTGAGAAAATGCCCATTCTGATTTTTTTCATTGGAAAGCAGAGATAAGCAGTATAATCCCGTGTGCAGGGGTGCTTATACATGAATGTGAGCAGCGTATCCATGTGTGTGTTTGATATCTAAAATCTTTAGGAACTCTGCTGCAGGAGAGGAGGAGGCAAAGGAATAGTAGGTTTCTAACAGGAATGTGTTGGAGGCTCCTGGTAAGCACAGTCATTTTGACTATGGATGGCAGCATTTTTGGAATGCAGACCACACAACTGGGATTTGTATGTCTGTTTGGTTTAAAAATAGAAGAAAATGGGAAGGCTTAGACAAAGATGTGAGCAATGACCAGTCTCAGTAACTTGTATGGATTTTCCACATTTTGCGGAACAAATAGCTATTGAAATCTGAGCACACAAAGCGTGTACTAGTTTTAGTAATGACTAGCAGTGTCAGCACACTATAATTAACATAGGGTGGTATAACTTATAAGGAATGTACTATGCAGTTTAACACCAACGCAGAGAGAAGGGTAGGAGAGAAAGAATTGTTAGTCTGCAAAATTAAAAGTGTCCTTAGATGTAAACATTTTATTTTTCAGATGCTCATTACAGTTTTTGTCACTAACAAAAGGCCTCTGTCATTTTTAGTTAACACAGCAGCAAGCAAGAGTCACGAAAATGACCTCTGTCCTCACGCCTCCATATTAATATGGAAGGGAGAGTCTCAGCAGACTGTTTTTACTGTACATAATTAAGCAATTCTGAATGCTCAGTGAAACTTGAAATGTATGGCAGAGAGCCTGGTAATATGATGGTTAATGAGATGAGACTTACACTTATTCTGCCTCTATAACAAGTGAAAGCTTTTGCCTTCAGATTGAGGGCAGACGGATACTGATGTATTGATTAAAAATGTTAAAACCAACAACAAGGGTACTGTTCTGTGTCTCTCTGTTTTATGACTCTCTCCAAGAAAGGAGAAACTAGATGAAATTATTTCTTAATTATACTTATTCAATATCTGTAATAAGCTGTGACATTTGCATTCATGGTGGCGAACACTAAAAAGGAGACATTCAGGAAACTGCTAACAACACAGGGAGTGATTTATGCTGCTGTGTCTTTCTTTCAGAGTGCAAAACACTGAGACTGGCTGAAGCTACATAATTAATTTCAATCTGTGTCTGTAATAAGAAGATAATATTGCCTTGAAAAGACCTTCTTGCCTTTTTCTCTACTGCCTTTCTACATTCATATACTAAATAATCTTGCTTTGTGTAAATTTTCTATTTGCCATTGGTGTTTCTTGCATATTTGCAGCATGATGTTCTTTGCAGCTATGTATAATACATACTTGGGGAGGGGGCTTTCCAATGAATCATCCAACTTATCTGATATTGAGAAAATGTATTATCTGAATTTTTAAAATTGCCTAGATTAATGTTGGTAATCACAACTGCATTTAGATTCTGTATTTAAAAAAATCTAAAAATCACACAAAAAACGTGTTGTAAATGATTTTCTGAATGTTTGTTTCCATAGTATTAATACCGGAAATCTCAGAAATTACCTAGGGTTAGGTAGCTCGGTTATGTATATTTGGCTGAAGTCACAGAAGTCCAGACACCTCCCCAGAGAAGAACAGTGACAAGACCATATCTATGTCTGAAAATGTAATTGAGCCTGGAGCCTAAGCCTTAACCCAGCAAGCCTACTGAGGCATTGCTGTTGTGTTCAAATTAGGGCTTTGGTCTTAGATTGAAGGAGGCAGCTGGGACACATTCTTCTCCACACTGCTCTGTTCCCCTGGTGACTTGAGCTAACCTCTTTGCTTTCTCTCTTAACCTGTTTACACTTCATGAGCATTCAGGGTCTCTCTTGGCTGGTTTTGCTGGCCCACCTCCATCTGGAGGGATTCTGAAATGCTGTATGGAGACTATCCAGCCCCAGGATGATGGTTTAACTGCTGAAAAAGACTGAGAGTGAAGATGCAAATCCAGGCGTTGACCCAGGCATACGTTTGTTACAGGTATACTCTATTGTTCAGTAATTAAGAATCCTCAAAATTCAGAGGAATTTTGATGCACCGTCCAGTGTTGGGTTACAAGAAATTACTGCTTTTTTTACAAAGCTGCAAGTGAAAGACAACCAGTTTCAAATGTTGTGAGCTCTAGAGAGATACTGGTTAATAGATAACTTATAAGCTACACAGGGATCAGTCTTTACAGGATGAAGTCACGATGACAGACATGTAAGCTTTGTCTGAGAAAGGGTTGTGGGACTTAGGGGCATTACAGCATTTGTTTGTTTTTCACTCGGTCTACAATTCAGGAGAGAAAAATGCCCTTTCATGTTGAATTTTTTTTTTCCTTGTTTATTATAAATGCTTCAAACAGCAAGTGAATTTGTAGACGAGGGGAACGAAGAACATTTTGTAATTCTTGAGAGGTTAATTGCACTATTTATAGACCTAACTGCAAAGGAAAAAAACTCTCAGCATGACCCAGCAAGGTCAGCATAGTAATAGCAACCTAAATGGAGCTCTGACCAGTCATGAATTACTGTCTGTGATACTGGGAATGCTGACAGTTCAATCACAGCACTGTTTCAATAGAGAACTCCATATATTTAAAGCGCTGATACTGTTTTCCCTCTAAATGACAGGCTTGACAGATGGGCTGAAAGCACTGCAGACGTTTGAACAAGGAAATAGAGAGGGAGCCTGCTGGAAGCAGGGCTTCACGCAGCCAGCCGCGGATGATGAATAGAGTGTGATTGTGTCTGACAGGTAGTAATATAACTATTCATTCACCACAGAACACCTGGAGCACACTATATTAAATGGTACAAGATGGAGAGATTCTGTGACAGGAATGGGAAGTGTGAATCCCACGCTGACTTTAGGTACAGCAATATGAAAGGTCAGGGGTCGTGCAATATAAACTGCCTGAGAAAAGAATGTAATTAAATTACTTGCTTACTAAAGTCTTTCTAATGTTTTGCTAACATGTTGCCACAATCGTTATTTCAGCACGTCTGCGTGGCTGAAATGAAAATAGCAAATGCTGCTTGCTGATTATCGTGCTCGCCTTTTGCATTTGGATGCTTGCTAATCACAGTGCCATCATTATTGTGCAAAGCTGCATCAGAAAGCAGGGGTGAGGGGGGGCAGAAATGCCTAATGGAGTTGTGAATCCTAGAAGCTGTGTGCTGCGTTTTGTTGCATATTGTGAAGCTTCTAGCTGATCTTATTTTGGGGCATTCGGGGCCAAAAATCTGCTGTGTTTGACAGACCCCTGGAGAATCAAAAGATACTACACTCGTGAGTGATGTGGGCTATGGAGCTATGTAACTTCACATTTTCGTTTTGTGTACTGTAGCTTTAAGTTTCAGCTTGTCTGAGATGAAAGAAGCTGCCATTTTCATCGTGTTATGAGAGAATTATAATTCAAAGCCAGAGTAGCTTAATTTTACTATAATTATTTTGTTCTATTTCTTTACTGAGGAGCAGATGACACTTAAAGTCTAGAATCGTTCTTCATATACAGAAAACTATGACCTGAGATTTGGTCCAATATCAGTATGAGTTGGAATTGAGCAGCAATATGTTGCCTTATTATATTACCGAATGTTTTCCAGAGAGCAGCTATTGAGAACTTCAGGAACACTTGCTAATCTTTTTTGGAGTGTACCTGAGATAATTAGGAACTTTTTGGAAAATTTGATTATTGCTGTGTGAGAATATGTGCTTCCAAGATTAATATAAAAAAGGAAATCTTGCTAGTAGTCATGTTCAACTGAAGATTTATACCATAGCTCATGTCTTCCTGAGCAGGAGTGTCCACCAATTTTTTCAGTATACTTGTCATTTACCCAGCCACTGACAACTCTTAAAATGTAATCACAAAATACAGTATTCTTTTGAAAATATAGACAGCTAATGCCCATACAGTCCTTTCTTTGGTGTGTCCAAATAAGGGCGTTACTTCTGCAAGCATAGATGGAAGAACAAATAAAAAGGCAAGCAGAGTTAGGTTTTATTCATTTATTTATTATTTTGCTTACAGGGTATCTGGCTCATTGTGTAATTAGAAATGCTATTGTGGAGGTGGTTATGCGTGATATTGCTGCCTTTTGACCTCATACTGTTGAAAATGTTGAATAGAAAGGTTTGCATTAAAAAAATATTACTCTTGTCAAAATTTCAATGTCTAATGAATATATTGATTTTGTTTTTTAAAACTGAAAAACATCAAAAGGGATGACTACTTAAAATCACTCTGCTTTTTGCTAATTTAAACACCTAATTTTGTTAGGTACTTAAGAGAAAAGTTTTAATTTCATCACTCACATTATTTGAGTGATACATTATTTGACATTACACAGATAAATTATTTCACATTTAAAAAATAGTGTTTTCAAAGCAACACAATGTACAGGATCAATTATTTCTTGATTTTTTTCATTTTATATATGCTGAAGTTGTAAGTAGCTTTTAATACTGGTTTGAAATAAAAATCAGGAGTTATATTCTGCCATAGAATGGACATTCCAGTTTCCTTTTTAATGTAAAATAGCTAGTGAGGTGAGCCTTGTTTTCAGTGTAGCTGAACTCTTTGATCTCTGAATCCACGCTGCTTCATTTTTTGCTTCTGCTTTGCCTCATTATCTTATTATAGCAATACTGACATATTTTACATTGTTTTGAAATTGTACTACAAAATGTTGGTTCCAATTTGTATCGTCAAACACTATGGCTCTGTGATTTTATATAGAGTTTCACGTATTTAGACAGTCACTTCAGATGTTGCTGAGGGTAGCTTCTCCGGAGCTGGCCCGGCCCACAGTGGAGCAGTAGATCTCGGTGTTCAGGGGCTTTCCTGAGGATTTCCTTTGGAAGGAAAAGGCCAGGGGAGCGAAGGGACCCACCAGGAGCCAGCAGCTCTCCAGGAGAGGCTGATGAGGTCTGGGCATTGCCAGGGCAATAGCTACCACACCTCTGAAAGCCCTTAGGGAGACCCTTAGGACCCAGACCTGGAGACCCGGGCGTGGTGTGGCAGTCCTCACCACAGCTTGTGCAGGAAGGGTGCGGAAAGGTGCTGAAAGCTCTGCCAGCTCAAGAGGTGAGTTAATTGGTGGTCATCACCTTCTCAGAAGGAGCTTAGCTATGGCTTCACCCAGCAGAAAGCTATGTTCTCTATGCTCACCAGAACAGATGTGGCAACCCAGACAGAGCTCCCGTGAAAACATGCAGCCATCCTGGTCTCCAGCTGCAAGGGTGCCAGAGCCTTTCACTGGTGATGCGGGGCAGCAGTGAAAACAGCTGCGTGTGATGTGACCAGGTGGATGATCTGCTCAGCCTGGTGGCAGAACTTCGAGAGGAAGTAGAAAGGTTCAAGATCGCCAGGGAGGCTGAGCAAGAGGCAAACTGCTGGAGCCAAGCTCTGCCCTCCTTGAGACAGGGATGGGAGCACACACCAGAAAATGCCCAAGTTCAAGGGGACCCTGTATCCTCCCTCCACCAGGATGAAGGCAGCAGCCTAAATGAAGGAAGTGAATGGAGACAAGTCCATGCTCGGGGTGGCAGGCAAACTCCCTCCTTGCTCACCTCGCCCTCCCAGGTGCCTCGGTACAGCAGGTATGAGGCTCTGGATGTGGAAGGCCTGTCAGTGGAGGATGTGGATGACAGTCCATCTGCACCAGAGGTGTCTCCAAGGTCAGAATGGCTGACCCCCTGTATCACGACCATCCCCACGAGGAAGAAGAGATGGCTTTTAGTTGTAGGCAGCCCCCATCTGAGGGGAACAGAGGATGCAACGTGCTGGACAGACCCTCCTCACAGGGGTCTGCTGCTTCCCTGAGGCCTGGGTTAAGGACATCCCTAGGAAACTTCCTTGCTTAGTACAGCCCTCGGACAATTACCCGTTACTGATCTTCCATGTTGGTGGAGAGGAAGCTGCAACCTGTAGTCCAGAGTAATCAAAAGAGATTTCAGGGCCTTGGGACAGTTGGTGAGGAAGTCTGGGGCGCAGGTTATTTTTTACCCCTCTCCTTCCAGTTGCAGGCAGTGATGTTGGAAGGAACAGATGGATCCAGTCTATTAATACATGGCTCCGTGGCTGGTGTCACCACCACAGTTCTGGGTTTTTCGACTAGGCCTGGTTTCAGATAGAATTCACCTTTCTCAAAGGGGGAAGAGGGTCTTTGCCCAGGAGCTCGTGGGGCTTTAAGCTAGACTGAAGAGGGAGGGGGATAATATCAGGCTTCCCTGTGACAAGCTGTGGAATGACAAGATGTGGGATGACATGCCATGGTTAGAGGGACAGGATGCTAGTGAGGGCCCTCAGCCTGATGTTCTGAGTCATGCTGGGGACACTGCAGCACAGTTAATGTCTTATGGAGATGAGCCGGGGGCTCCTGAGGTAATAAGAGCCAACAGAGATTTAAACTTAGACAGAATTTGTGTCCGCTAATATCAGGTGAATGGTCATATCAGTTTTCTTACCAGTCTACCTCATGCTCTTTTGTTTTGTTTTGTTTTCATAAAGGTGCAAATCCTGTACTTTCGATGCCATGGATGTACTCTTCTCTTTCTTTTGTCGTGCATGGGTAAGACAACTTAGCTGCTGAATATAGAGTAAGTGGCACTTGCAGGCCATGATCTGGAACCATGACTTGGCTGAAAAAACAAGAATGTTCTTGACCAAAGGGAATTTAGTTGATCCTTCAGAGACAGAAAATATATGCTCGGTATCAGCTATGTCACCCAGGTTTTTGTCTCCCATTTTAAACATAAATTCATTGTAAGGAATTACAAAAACGAGTAAAAGTTGTGTCTTCTCCTTCTCTCTCCCCTCTCTACAACCAATGACTAGTGAAGACATTCTCTTAGTCTGAGACCAAATATGCCTTTTTGGTTTTCTGTCATTCAGTACCTTAGGGAGGAGCCTTCTTCAGGGAAAATTGTGGAAAGGTTAGACTATGACATTTTCTGTAACCATTTCTGTTAGTTGATTTCTGCAATTGCTGCAGGTATGTTTTCCTTCCACCCTCCTTACAAGTAAATCTTTTTCGTGAAATGACAGGTCTGACACATTTTTGATCCAATTCTAAGCACCTTTTTCCTCCAGCACTTTGACAAATTATTTCTTTGCTAATTTGTTATTTACCCAAATGTTTTTAGTTCATGTGTCCCTCAAGGGAAGGATTTTATCCAGTTACCTACTAATGTTTGCAGCATTCCTCTTTGTGTTAAGATTGCTGGTTTTGGCAAACCCTTTTTTATCATTGTCCTTTTTGAAATGAATAAATGACTTGCTTTTTTTCATGTAGAGCATGCAGATCTGAGTGCTATTTTTTATTCATTCAAGAATTTTATCAGAGCTAGCTGGGTTATTGTAATTCTTCTTTTCAAATTACATGTATCTGCAGCTTGTATATTTTTGCTAAGTGATGTAATCTATTGCATTTCTTGAATCTCTTTTCCAATCTCCAGGTTTACCTTGGCCTATGTTTATCACTTCTTTATCATAAAACAAGTTTATCATGTTCATGTGCTTTTTAATTTTGATCCTAATTTCCACATGCCTGTCTTCTTTAAATGTCTGTTCTTGTAATATAGCATTACATTTTGTGAACCATGTCTTTGGAGCAGGATCCACTCTTGCTGAAGTGTGTGTATGGACGTGGTGACTTTCTGTGCTAATTCTCACTGCTTGTACAAAACTCTGGTTCTTTTGATGCCTTTGACTTGTTCTGATTGCCAGTCATGGTTTGATTTCATAGGACAAATTTGGCTTTTCAACTTTATATGAGTTAGAAAATATTGTACTTGTCTATGGTTAAAAAATAATTTTTGTTTCCTGCTAAAAGGTATTCCTGGCCAGCCTTGTTTCTGTATGGAGCTTAGTACCTGAATTTCATTAAACAATTTCCTAATTACCTTCATCTATGTAATTAAGAGTATTTAATGTGTTCCAGAACTGTCAGTTAGAAATAAAGCTGCCTATAGTCCATTTTCCCTTCTTCCTGTTTGCAAGTGTATAGTAGTACTCTAATAAGCCTTGTTTGAGTGACATAGCAATACTCCACATTCTGTGAATTTCAGCTCTGAGGAGGCTTTTAAATAGTTCCCGCTTCTAATCATTACTTTCAGAGTTCATTTATTCGAAGTTCAGAAATAATTCAAAACTGAGTTCTGGATATTTGCTTTACTGTATAATATGATCTTCTTTGCAGACAGCAATCAGTTCCAGTTTGTTTATGTCACAACTTCTTCAGGCACTGAGAGTGGAAGTAAGAGAACGAGAAATCTAGAAGTGGCTTCAAAGCTATGGCAAAATGAAGTTGTTTGTCCAAATAAAACAAACCCAAAGAGTTGGATTCTGGGAAAAAACAAAAATTAAGGTAGAGCTGGATAGTTTTCTGGAAAGCTTTGTATATTATCATGGTTTGAGAACAGAAACCATGAGCCTGTGACATGAAGGATCAAGTCTAGTCAGAGGCTTTGTGGCTTAATACAGGTTTTTAGAGGGAGAATGTGGTTCTTGCTGCTTTTTTTCATCTTGCCATTTCCTAAGTGCACAGAGGGTCTACTGGTCAGAAAGCCTTCTGGGTCTTAGTTATGCCAAAGTGAACTATGGGCACTTTAGGAAAAAAAATAAGGAAACTGTTATTGTTGGAGTTGAAAGGGCAAAGGACCTGCTGAAAACTCAAGATCTTTGTTTTATGCTGAGGTTTTTTGGGTCCTCCAAATCTTTAACTACTGTGATTAAAGGATTGCCCTTACTGCAGCACTTGAATGCTCTTTCTCCTGGTGGAAGCCCAGGGCTACCAGCTTACAGAGATAAAGGGAGACACTACAACTTGGCCTTTAAGAGCTGAGAGATTCATCTACATGCTGAAAGCCTGAGAGACTTAAATGTGCATCTACTGTGAAATACATTATGGTGCAGGGACCTCTTGTAAAGTGTTGATTGAGCTAGCATTGTAATGGGAGACAGAACAGCTGTAGTGGTACAGTGTTGTATTAATACCATCATGTAGAGGCACTGTATTTTACAGGATGTATGGCCATTGTCCTTGTTGCTGTTTCTTGCTATGCACACAGGACTTGCCTCTTATCTCACTTCTTAGTCTATCACTTCTATTAGACAAAAGTTTAAAGTCTTTCAATATACCCTACCTTGAATTAGGTGATAAGAAAATATTTACCAGTTGTTGTAGTTTAAAAGTCTGCGGTCTTGCTCGTCTTTTTTGTCCTGTACCTTGCTCTGAAGTAGGTACTCCTGTAAGAAGACACACACATTTAAGTAGAGAATTACACATTTCTGAGCGTGGTGGAATAGACTGGTAACGTACCAGTTAAACAGTTAAGGGCTGAGCTTGGATCACATGTCATAGATTCTTCAGTATTTGAGAATATCTCATCTTTATTGACTGGAAGAAGTGCTGAAGGGTAAATATCTTAACATCATTTGTGGTGAATATAGTTACTGAGGAATCTTTCAGCTTCTCTGAAATGTCACCTTCATTGTCTACAGCTACCTTTAGTCCTTGGAAGTCAGCAAAATCTATCATTGTCATCTGGACTTTTTTCTTCTAATGCATAATTCTCTATACATTTCTCAATGGATTTGTTGTTTGTCTAACCTTCCTGATTCCTGTCTTCTACTTTACCCTGTACTATTTTCTGTGTGACTAGTTTGAACTGTTTTTATCTTCTTAAACTTTCATGTTAGTCTTGTGTAGCCTTTTCAGCTGACCGTTTTTAGTACTGCCACTATCTTGCCTTTGTGGGGTTTTTTAATTGCTGTTTTGGCTAAGAGGGTGTATCTCCATTGTGATTTCATGCTGGTATGGTTAAACAGCTTAATCCCATTTCAGAGAGTTTCAATCTCCGCATTTTTTGCCCTAGGATGTTCCTTGTTTGGTTTCTTCTCCAGAGTTTAGGTCAACTGTTCTTGGTTTCAGTATTTAATTTTAAAGGTAAGATTAATTTAAGCAAGTTGTGGTTAGTATTACTCAATGGATGATCTGCAGATACTTCCTAGACTTGTTCCTGATCTTTAATATTAACAACCCCTCTTGTACCCTCCACAACTAGCTATTTTGAACAGATAAATACCAACACAGATTGTGAAAAAAAGTTTTGTGACTTAAGAAAGAATTTTCCCTCAGATCAGATTGGCAGGGACCTTGTGAGCAGAGTAAAGGACTACATATTTATTTACTGCCTTACTATATGGTATGGGACCAGAGATGTACTGAGTGTTTTTAATGTATGGAGAAACATTTTGTTGCTTAAGTGTAAGGTAGTGTTGGAAAAAATGCCCATCTGATGTAACTGCTTGTTGCATGGTGACCTCTAATTTTGGGGACTAGGCTCAATGACTCATGGTTTAGACCAGTTCTGTGGACCTTATCTGAAGGTCCAATTTGATCAGTTCTGCGCTATAATGTAGTGTTTATTTATCTAAGCATTAAATATGCTTTCAACTGTGTTCTGCAGATTTTTCATGATCTGGAGATGACCAGTGATAAAATTTTTGAGACTTCGTCATCTTTTTATTCCGAAAAGGATCTGATTCCCTATCACTATGATATCAATTACATAACAATCATGACACTTCAAAGAATAATTCTATTGACATTCAATTGTGTATATCATCAGCATAGTATCACTGAAATGTTTCTGATTATCCCTTACATTTCTAGATTTGATAGCTATGGAGACCATAATTTGTGTGTTTTACAAGTGAATGTATTTTATCCCTTTCCCTTTCTACACTGCATGTATTGTTCAGCCAGTATGCTTGGGATGGGAATTTATGTTCGTAGACTGTAGGCGTGAGACATCACTACAATCCATAAGCAGGTCATTAGCATTCTGTTCATGCAAGCCAGTGTAAGTACAATTTTCAGTGGCCTAATGTAACAGGTAATCATAAATTAGTATTTGCTTTAAAACAACACCAGATTACACAGCCCGCATGCTTAAGGAGAATGGCTCAGTAAGTAGTGCTGCTCTGTAATGAAGTGGGAGCTCATTAAACAGATGCTCTCTACTTCAGTGATCTACATAAGCGGCAAACAAACCAAATGGAAACGTTTCAACAGAACACTGCAGTCAACCAGAACAAGTTCAGGTTCATTTACTGTGGCACCATCTACAGGAATTAGTCACAGTAATAATTGAATAGTTCCTTGCTAATTTATCATTTTATATTTGTTATTACATTTGCATAATATGTTGATTTTTTTATGTCTTTGGTTACATTAAAATGCCCTCATCTGTTTATACAAAGCCAGAACACAGTGGATGATTTTAAGATTCATCAGACTGGTGGTATTCAATGTTTGGTGCTTGGACTGTAATTTTTATGTATCTCTTTTCTTCTGGTTTGTGTGCTACATCTTTACACATGCAGGCTTGTAATTAGTATTTAGGAAAATTGAAATGTTTATTTCTTTATCAATCATAGGTACAAGCATGTAGATAGAAGCAAAGACTAACCATCCAGTATTTCTAGGAGGAATACCCTAGAAGTCGCATAGGATGTTTTTTCAGTAAGTAGAATAACCACAAATAAGAGTCCTGTAGAACTGGACTGGATGCATAATTTCAAAGGTCAGTATTAGTTTTATACTGTATTACCTGAAGGACATTTTGCTGACTTTAGAGGCTTTGCAGCTGCCAGGGAAAAACCCTACTGCATAACATTTTTACCCAATTCTGTTTGAAATGAATGAGATGAAAAAAGGCCAATGACTAGAATTTGAAAAACAAAAATAATTTTTGTCATAGTTTCAACACGCTCTGGTATGCATTAGTTGCACATTTTACACAGTGTATGTGCAGTATAGCTGTTAAAATGGAGATAAACACATTCTCACTTATGTGGTGGTGTTTTTATTTGACTGTGTTTCACGTAAGTTGGTGCAGTGAGATACTATTCCATGATGCAACATCTGGCAGAGTCTTTGCTGCTTCAATGAGATTTTTTTATGCTGTTGCAACCTTTCTAAACTTTTTTAAAAATGCTTTTGTTTGTATCTCTTCATTTCTAGGAGAACTTTGATCCTACAGATCCATCTGTTATTCTGTGAATTTTGGTATGTGTGAGTTTTTGTGTTCTCTCAAAAGTTCTTGCCATTGCGAACACTTGTCAAAAATTGGTCTTTTACAAGTAGGCAAACACAATGCATGTGGACTGCATGAAGACTGTGTGTAGAATAACTGGAATAACTTTCTTTTTCTGTGCAGATGTGCAGTACTAATCACCAAGCAAGTGTGGATGAGCTCACTGTTGGTGAGAAAAAGATAAAATTTTACAAAACACTGGTGTTCAGCTTAAAAAAAAAATTTAGGGGAAATCATTATGTTTATCAAACACATTGCAGCAAAACTGGCTAGACTTCTCACAGGAAACAAAAACTGTATGCTTGCTAGTAAGGTGCAAAGTGTATCGTGAAAGTGAAAAGAAATTTCTGTTAAATGTTCACAAAGTATTTTCAGGCCACATTTTCTATAAGTTCATTCTTGTGTCTCACAGAAAGCATAGACTTAGTAGACCTCTACAGTTACAGCTAACTCTGCTTTATTAACCTGCAGTGTTAGCAGTAATTCTGCTGAGATAGTTAGAAGTTGCGCATTCATGAACACACAGCAAAACAATGCTAACAGCAACAAGTGGTAGTTGGCAATATTGTGGTCACTGAAAATTTACATGGGTATGTTTTGTAAGCATTGGCTTGTAATTTATCAGCTCTTTGGGATTTTACCTGGGTTATTCAATAATTGCAGGAAATTTTCGCATTCTTTTTTTCCTCCCAGCAGTTAAAGGAACTAGAATTTTAGTTTATAAACATATGATTACATGAATATGCCTATCATCAAACTGTGGGAGACAAAGTACAAAATATTCAATGCCTAAAACTGCATAAGCTTTTCTATCTTACAATACCGCAGAAGAAAGCAAGAGCTCTGAAAATCTAACTTAGGGTGGCTTCCTACTGTGCCTTCCCGTATATTAATCTAGTTTATTTAGTGTATTTTGAAAATAGGTCACCAAGTTTTCATGCTGTTTGAATTTTTTTCCATCATTTCCTCTATAAAGTTGATGGAAGTGTCTACAAAGTATACATGTTCTTGAATCTGCTAATAGGTATGGACTATAGTTCTGTGTGCACCTCATGAAGATCTAGGACCAACTACACTGCACTTCAACACTTAGTTTACGTTAATGTTCAGTTGCACATTGTAATTCTGCACAAGAGTGATGAGCGGTTATTTACACCAATTGAATTTAACCTTTTTTCTGACATAAGCTTCTGGTTATGTCATTATCCTATATAGTTAAACTGAATCCATATAAATAGCACCTCATTAACGAGAGGATCAAATTTAGCTTTGAAGAAAACAGCTGAAGAGAAGCACAAAGAAATACAGGTTGAAGAAACTTTCCTTTTAAAACGGTATTTTACTATTAGATTTGCAGGATCTTCTGCCCTTTTTTTGGTTTACTTTCCAGTCATCTCTAATAAATGAAACAAACTCTGACTCAGCTAAATGCATGTATTAATTTTTAACAAATAGGGCTTAACAAGTTTATCTCTGAATTTCACCCTAGATTAAAACCTTTCTTTGTTTAGTTATCCACCCCTCCCCAATGACTGTTTGCATTTCTCCCCCTCCCCCTGCCCCATGACTAGAACAGTATTAGTTCAAGAGACAGAGATGGTTTCTTTGCTGAAGCTCTGCTTCCATCACCAGGAAGAGATGATGATGCGCAGCTGCAAGAGGGTCTTTCTACCGAGTCCACTTGAAATCACCACTCTCCTCTTTGGAGAAGACAGCATGATGTCTCTTTTTGCTTCATATATTATCTGTCCCTTGCTCTCCAATGTAGCTCCACAGTTACTGAATCTTTTCATCAGGTGCATACCTTCTGTTATGTTCCCTTTTGGTGCTGGAATATCCCTTGATAACTTTCAAAAGCACAGATGAATATGCAGCCACAGTGTAGCTATATGCTCCCATTTCACATGTGCAGATCTATTTGAATAGATCAATAGCACTAGTAGAATCGTGATCATAGATGCTGGTTTATCTACCAGCTACTTTTCATTGTAAAATGTGTTACATAGAGTGTTTATTGGTATTTTCAATAATAAACATGGAAAAAACATTTCCTCAACTAAAAATGTCTCCAGACTGAAGCCCTTTGTGTTTTTTTTCTGTCATCCCAAGTGATGAGTGTACAGAACCAGATCTCCTCAAGAAGCTGTTTTTTGATAGATGCCGTATCTTCAGGTGTTTCTGGGTCAAGCTTGTGGAACATGGGCTGTTTCATGTACAGTGCGTGTTCTGCTGCAATTTGACCTTTAAACAAGAGAATGGTTTCTTCAGCAGCTTAACTGTCATTTTTAGCATAACTGAGAGTGAGTCTAAGCCTTAGGAGAATTTCTTGAATAACTACATGGCAGTGAATAATGTTACAATTTACAAAAGACAGGGAATGAGGAGTATCTGCTCTTCGGGAGTTGCTAACCATTTCCTTCTGTGATAGCTAGCCAACGTGGAAACTGGGCATACACTACAGGCTAATGAGCTGCATGTCAGGAGGTGAGCAAAAGAAAAGGGGAGTGGGGAGAGGAAGAACACTCTCCTATTTTTGGTTTTCAGATAACAGAAGAAAGTCAAATTTCAGGCAGGAAAGAGATGTCGAGAAAGAGAAAGAGATATTGGGGCTTTGGTCTGTAAGCCATTAGAATAAAAGGAAATAGATAATTAGATTACAACGGTGTAACAAGTACAGGTTAGATGGTCTGGTAAATGTGCAAATCATGCCTGTGACAGTCGAAATCAAAGGAAAGAACAGGCCATCTGGTTTGTTTTTCTTAAAGAGCAGTCTACAATGAATAGAAACTGAAAAGGTTGGGCAAATGTGAAGTAAAGATAATGTGGACCAAGTGCTAGCAACCTGATTTTATCTGGGTTTGAACCATGTTTCCAAAGGAGCAGTGATTTATGAATACATCTTTTGGAACCCAAAGTATGAGTCTCTACATGTTCTTCTTTTCCTTTCTTTGGTGCTTTTCAATTATTCATATTGCTGCTACTTACTGCCTGTGAAGTGATTTGAGCCTAGGTGACACAGAAAAACAATCCAGAGGACATATCATAGCATTTTACCTATGTTTTAAGAGGGTGAACATAACTGTTATATGATTAAAGGATTTGTCTGGCAAACTGGATTTTTAGAGAAAGGATGTGCTTTTACAGATCTCTCTTTCGCCTTCCTTCTCTGACTTTAGGTTGTCAGTACCCAAACGTACTTGCCGTTTCATTTATTTATTTTCCGTCCAGAGAGTCACTGGCTTTTTGAAAAACATGGTCTCTTCTCCCTTTCTTCACCCTGAAAATGCTAGTCCAGGTCTATCCAACTCAGATTTTGCTTAAGAGTTTGTTTTGATAACCAAATGAAAAATAAGACTAAACAGTGACTGGTGTTTATTTTTACTCTGCTCCCCGCTGTATTTGTTTTGCATGCACAGGAAGGTCTGGCTACTTTTTGAGTTTGAGAGTGGTCAAGGGAGATGAGAGATATTTCACAGAGCATTTCCTGCTGGCTGCCCCTGTCCAAGTTTCATAGACTGAGGAAAACTCTTCTAGCTAGTTTGATGGTTTTGGCATTATTTCAAATATATTTACTTCAGACTTGAAAAGAGGGGATTTTTTTAAAGTTTTTTTAAGAGAAGCTGAAAATATGGGAAAACGTTGTGTTTCTGAGATGAAAGGAAGTATAATAGAGCATGTACAAGACCAAGATTAGAAGAAAGAGATAGTATCTAAAATGTAAAAAGGAGTTCACTGCTATTTCACCATTAATCCACAGCACTGCGCATTTAACAACCCAGAGCAGAAGAAATGTAGGATGTAACTTAATTGACTGCCCATCTACTGCTTTCTTCCAAAATAAAACCCAACCAAACATACACAAATTTTGTTGAACGAGTCTAGGAAGAAATGGGTGTTTTGGATACTCTGAGACATTACGTGCGTACATCAGCTACAATTTTGAGCTAAGAATAATCAACATAAATACAGAAATAAGCAGAATAAATATGCGCTCCAGACCTTGCACGTAACGTGAAATCCCAGTCATTCTTAGTTCTCATTATATTCAATGCCGTGTCTTCTCACGGAAGAGGAAACAGGGTGCAAGAAGTGCAAGAACCACTCAGAGAAGCTGCTGATTCTCTTCTAGTCTTTTCTAGTCAGAGTGTTGTGGCTGATCGGTTTTATGTTCTCAGAGAATTTTCAAAAATGCTATTAGGTACATAGGACATTTTTATATGAGAAGCAGAAGAGCTTATTTTTGGCAAACAGGAGAGGAGCAAGAATAAATTGCCTCAGCATTTTCCTAAGTACATTAGCTTGCTAGAGAGATGAAGAAAATGACAACAACAAAAATTGCAAGTGTTGTACTGAAGTGTTATAAATTTTGTGCTATGGCTGTCAGCCAGAAAAACTGAGGGTCCATGGCTGTCACAAGAGCACAAGGGAACAAAGACGACTTTTTGGTTGAAGAGAGTGATTCCAGGGCTGGGATTAAAGATCTTAGGAGGGAGCTGAAAATGCAAACTTAACCCACACAAAATGGGGACAAAGGAGAGTTGAGTGTTCAGAGAAGGTACATTCCCAGCCAAATGGAGTACAACGATCAGTGGAAACCTCAAAGGCGCAGTGTGTCTAGGATTCCTAAGTGAGTGCCCTGGTCTCATGCTTTGGGACAGGTTCAGAGGAGATGTGGAAGTCAGGCAACAGTAAGCGGGTGCAAGGAATTCAGTGCCCAACTTTGAAGCCTAGAAAGTGCAAATTAAAGACTGGTATATACTTCTATCCATCCCATCTCTTTAATACATTTCACTTTAGGTCCTCTGTTTATGGCTCTAGCTTGACCTCCTTATTCCTAGAGCATGAAAATTAGCTGTTACCTGACAGGATTATTAGTATACCAATGTTTGGGATAACTCTGGAGTGGTGTACAAAGCTGGTGAATCGAGGTGAGGCACATGAAGTGAGAAAAAATGGTTTATGTGAATTTTGACTACTCTGAATTAGCCCTTATGGATGTTTGATAGCTGCTGCTATCCGACAAGCATGTGGAGAGTTTGTGTAACAGGATTAATAAATCTGTGGTAACACCTTTTTCTGCATTTCCCATAGTACATTGGCTACGTTCATCTTTTAGGCTCTGATTCTTCAAAGGCTTTCACAGTTGTTTAACCTGAAGCAGATGAACATATATTTCTAAATGTTACATGTATTTAAAAATACATATATGTATATAGATATCTAAATACCTAAATAAATAGATACCTAATTCTATGCAGTACTGAAGCATCATAATGTAAACTCCCTGAAACTCATTTTATATGTATCTTATACACTGCTGTCAATATCTTTGATTCTTGCCCTAAAACAAACACAGTGTGATAACCACAATAATAAATAATGAAGTTTTCAGGACATACTTTTGGGACCATACATTTGTATGTATATACAAATATACATACGTATGTGTCTGCATGATGGTGATATACTGAAACTTTTATTTCTTGCAGATAGCTTCAAAATGAAAGAAATACCTTGTTAGCGATGAACTAATACTGGGGAATCTTATTATAGTAATGAAACTGTAAATACAGACTTACGGGTTGTATTTTAAAGAGTATTAAGATTTAGGAAGGAAGTTTACAATGTAGCATTTAATGCTTTTTTAATCCTTGAAACCTCAGTAATTTAACATAAGGGGGAAAGTTAATACCAAGATCTACCTTTCTCTGTCAAATATTTCAAGTTTCATTTTTATAGATTATTAGAAATGCTTTAAACTATATGCCTGTGATATATATTAAAAAAAAAAACCCAACAAAATTTTAGGGCACTGCTATTTGACCTGGAGTCTCTAGGTAAGATCAAGTTAGTGATATAAATGAAGGTAAAAAGAACAAAATCACAGAATTGCCAGATGTGGGAAAGTTCCACACAAAATGGCAGTACCATGATAAGGTTTTTATTTAGCTACATCTGATCTCTTTGCTTTCACAGCCCCTCCAAAAGAGAACAGAAATTCAATCATGTGTGTTGCTAATACCAGAATTCAAAATTTCAAGTCAAAGTAATATTGAAATACATATTTTGGTAGCAAAATGGAATCTAGGGCACATATGCCAGGATCTGGAAGGTGGATCAAACAGGCATACATACTTATGCATCTGCCTTTATGTGTGTAGCCAAAGGTACATATATACATATATATAGATATATATAGATGATAAAGACAGGTATAGATAGATATAGATTAGATGTAGATATAGATATATATAGATATATAGATATGAATATATAGATATAGAGATACCGATGGTATAGACACACATACATTTATAGAACACCTGCCATCCCTGATGTCTGGAATGGCAGGTGTTAGAGCTGCCCAGCTTTTTTTCCTATTTCTTGTATTCACAGTTGTTTTATGTATGATATTTTTTTTCTTTCTCTGCCATGCTCCCTGGTTTCGCTTATGATTATTTTATCAGCTGCCTTTTTTGGTCAGGAAACATCAACCCATTTGGCTGGCAGAAATCTCAATGTCCTCAAAGTGATAATAAAAATTATAATCAAAACTAGTATCAAATTTTATTACAGATAAACAGAGAAGTGGAAAAAAATACATTACAGAGCTTCACCCAGACATGATCCAGGCAGTTCTGGAAAAAATGCTGTAAACTCATCTTCACTGTCCATGGCACTCATATAAGAGTATAATGTATTGTTTCATTTGAGAAATATGTAATGTAAAATTCTTGTAGGGAATCATCAATCTAGCTGCAGAATTGGGTCACCAAAAATTGCTAGTTTGACTTTAAATCACTAGAAATAATTGGTGTACGTAAACCATGCATCAGTAGTGTAAGTTTCTAAGGAGATTTGTTTTACAGTGGAATAGGTGGTGGTTTAGTCAATGCCAGATACTACGCGTCAAGGTAGCCATCTTCCTGAACAACATTTGGCAACCTTGTGTTCGTTTCAGTCATTATTCCCCCTTCAATAGTCTTGTATGCAATAACCTTTAAAAATGCATTGTTGATACAGCTGATGTAGGCCAGTTTCTGAAGTGTATTTTTAATACAGACAGATATATTTCACAAACAGCGGAGCTGCTTTATTACCGAAGTAAAACTAGGACATTTTTGTATCTCAAGCTTAAACATGTAATAGGGTCCTCCTATGCTACCAACTCTTTCTCACTTTAACATGCTATGAAAACTTTCTCCAGTTTGCCTACAGGTTGGTACTCCACTTTTACTGAATCTGAACACCAGTAACAGCTCCATATGCTTTGCCTTGGCTAATTAATTCATGATCACCTGAAAAGCTGACATTTGTAGGGCCCTTACACTATTTTATAAAAAGATGATTAGGTGTGTCAAGCATGTCATCATTAGAAATATTTGTCATTTTAGTACCATGTATATACATTTTGTATTGAAAAAATAGAAAGTCTGAAAGGCAGAGCAGACAAGGAAATAGTGATATTCTGGACGACTGAATGGTTGTTCAGAAACAGCCTCAATAAAAACAAGGTAGAAGAGAGAAAGACAATTGAAGAGTGTAAAAGTTGTTGGTTTTTTTTTTTGTTGTTTTTTGTTTTTTGGCAGATTTTGTACTTATTTTAAGCTAAAACCAGTGAGCAAATAGTCTGCATTGGAGCTGGTATTGATTTTAGTGCTGTCACTAATCAGGACCGAGCACCTGCGCATAGCTAACCAATGCACCTTCTTTTATTTCTGCAGTCCCTGCATTAATACTTCCCATGATATCCATCCAGTTTGTTTTTTTTTTTTTTTCCCCAGTAATCACTTCTTAGTAGACTTTCTTCTTGTAAGAGAGAGGTGACACACATATAAGGTTCCCTTATATTCTCAACTTTTGCTCCCTCAATTGTTTTGGACTTATATTGTCTTACATCAGAAAAGTGAAGGAAAGAACAGTCAATTTTCTGCTTTTTAATTGTCTCAATATATTAAGATGTATTTCTCAAGTGTTCCTCTGGATGTCCTTATCACTGCAAAACCCCCTATTAATTATTTGAATCTGAGGAATCTTCTCATTTTTAAGTAATGAGAAATACTTTTTGGATTTATCACAGTGAATTCTGAGTTTGCTAAGTACAGAAACATTGTCCAGTAACTTTCTTCAACAGCACTAGTAATGTTTCTGCCATTCAGGCAGTAAAGGTATAAGCATTAAGAAGCAAAGGTCAGATTTCTATGCTGATGATATGGATGTATTTCCCTGTAAAAACCATAGACAACATTTCCACAGCAAATCTGCATTTCAGCCGTTCAGCAATAGTATGCTGTGACCTTTATAGCATATCTATTTTCTTGGAGCATGTTTACTGGAAGATATGTTTCTTTCCAAGCCTAGTCTGTAATTAAATTTGAAAAAAAACCTACTAACCAACCAACCAATTGTAATTCTTGCCCCATTTGCTCTTCTGTGCTTTCTATATGTATTGTTACCATATGAATCATGTTTTTCTGTTGTTACGCATCTACAAATCAGCCTTTTATTTCACTCTGATACTACAGCATATCACCACCTAAGGTTAATTAAAAAAAAAAAAATATATATTTCTTGCTTACTCCTTCTGGCACTCAGTATCAAATAAATGTAAGAGTTTGCCCTGTAGGCAAAAAGCACTAAGTAAGTAGAAGTCATTTTTGCAGCTCTCTGAAGCTTACATGTAGGATCATGGAACTGGCCTCTATAGACTGAAGAGGTAATAAAACTTGAATAAAACTTCATAGAAGAATACCGAGCTATTCTTTTCCAACTATTTCAAGCACTAACAAAAATCAAACTGGGAGGGAGCAGATAGATAGAAGATTATTCCCCAGTGGAGGACATGAAAATGTTTCATTCATTTCTGGTTGCTCTACGCCAAACTAGAATTTAATAGGTATATTACTTGCCATTTGCCAATGATGTCACAGAAAAAAGTAGAAAAACAGATAAAATACTTTTCTCTCAGAAAATTGTATTCATTTTCATGTACGTTAGATGGAAATGAAATTCTTTTAAAACCCAGGTGGACTGGAAGAGTGACCTCTCACAAAATTCCAGCTTATGTGTCTGAGAGGATCTTCTGCTGTGTCTCGTGCCTGAATCTCCATCTTCACAATAACTGGCTACATTGTTTTAAGCTGAAGAGGTGACAAAATTCCAGGAGAAAATAAAAATAATTAAGATTCAGGTAAAAGACAGAAAGAAAAGGTCTAAAAGTATGTCTCAAAAAATCAGCTGTCTTGCCCAAGCTAAAACTATGTTTCTGCTCTGTAAAGTGGTATAACAGCAAATACCTTCCCCTTGCTCCAAAACATCATAATTCTGCCTTTTTTAAAATTTTTTTTAAACTTAAAATTTTTTTTTATTTTGCTGAGAACTACCTGAATTATATCAAGGCAGCAATGAATACTCTATGATTTGTCAACTGCCACGCAACTGGGAAAAATAAAAGTCCAAATGTTCTAATGCTCTAGAATTTACTGTCATTCATGGTTTGATCTGCGCTTGTTTTTAATTAAAAAGTTTATTTCATTTATTTGCTTGTTATATTCATAATGTAGTAATTCATTGTGGTGGTTTCTGAAACATACCACTATCCAAAAATAGCTAGCAATTGGTAGACCTCAAAGGGCTCTGACTTTTTTTTCTTTTTTCCTGAGATTATCCATGTCAGAGTGTAGTTCAAAGCACTCTGCTGTCTTCAACTTTGAAAACATATGTTTTCTATTAATATTCTGTGCAGCAAGAGAAGAAGGGAGGGGAAGAGAACACAAACTCTAACAGATACTTATCTGTATTAGCTTAAACATAATCCGAAATGAACTTAATTTTAAGAAACAGAGGAGTGTAATAAAATGCTCTTGCAAAAAATAGAACTGGTTTTCAGCCAGACTCCTGCCTCAGCTAAATCCATATACATTTACAGTTCTCCATGTTTACATAATGTCATCCTTGTTGACTTAAGTTTTGAATATGTTGACAAATACACTGATACACAGCCTTTCTTAGATTAAATCTTTCCCTTCTGAAAGTATACTTAGTGAAAGTATGCTTAGTTGGATGTGGTCTCGCTGTTCACTTTTTTTGTTTTAAGAGCACACGTCAAGCATCCAATAATTTGATTTTTCCCTGTTCTCATTTGAGCTGTGTGGTTCCACATCCTAAGAGCAGCATGAGTACCAAGCATTGCCTTTGGGTTACTGTGAAGCATTACGTGAACTGCTGTGTTGTATGTCATAGCTCTTATTAACTCTAGTGCCATTGCTAATGTTTTAATATATGCATATATGTGCCTTGAGGGAGTAGTTTGAGTGTTTTACTAGCGTGATACACAAAAATACTCCCTTCCTTTTGCTTCTATTATAAATTAATACATGCCATCAGGGGACCTCTTATGATGTGAAATTGTCATCGTGTGAACAGTATGGATGAGATCCCACAAAAGTGCAGCTGAGCAGCTACCCATCCTATGAACAAAACAAAACTCTCTCCCTGCTAGCCCCTGGTGGCATGCATTAATTAGTTATGAATAATTCACATTCCTTCATCACAGTTATTATTCCTTTCCTCATCTTTTGTTTGCCAGTTTTGAGGGGTGCACACTCAGCCATGGTGGAGCGCTGTTCAGGCAAAACCTTGTCTTCCAGCCCCCTCTGGCAAGGGCTCACTGGTACTGCTCGATGCCTGCGTGTCCCCAGGCCAGGGTGGCATGTCACACCTGCACGGGGAAGGACCCTGCTGGGTCCCTATACCTGCCTGCCTATGACTTCTGAATTACTGTTTTAATGCAGAAGCTAACAGGTTAATCAGGAACCCGCCTGATTAGAGCCTGTGTTGCAGAGTGGATCAGTTGCCTGGCAACAACACCTGCCAAAACGAGGAGGTTTTGTGCTTCTGGTGACTTGCGATGCAGGCTCTTATCTTGTGAGAGTTCGGGAAGGGAGCTGCTCATTTGCTGAGCCTCTGGGTCTTTTCTCACCCGGCTGAAAGTACTGCAGGGCAAACATCAAAGGGCTTCCAAAGTCTGACTCTCTAATTGTAAGGCTTCCAAAGTTCAGATGCTTATTTGAACTTTTTGAAGTCTCACTTTGCCTTGTAACCCAAACGGTTCATTCCTCACCCTCCCTCTGTTCTCCTGACCTGCATTCATGTTTCTTCCTAAATCCAAACTACTTACATTGACTAATTTTTTTTCTCAGTAGGCCTCCCCTTCTAAACAGCTGACCAAAGCCCCCTTGCTTTTGGTGACACTTGACGGGAGAGATTTGGTTCTCTGTCAGTCAGTTTGTGTTGCTCTGCTGGTATCAGTTCAATATTTGCTTTACCTTATGCATCCCAGGATGTATTACTGTCCCAGAGAAACAGCAGAGCACCAAGTTGAGAATACATGACCGAACACCGACTACCTGTTACGTTTGGGGTTTTTTCGAGCACTAAAAGAGAAAGTCTGCTGTGGTTGTTTTGGAAGCTTAGCTGTTTCTCCAAAGGCCTTGCAAATCCATGGAGTTTTGGAAATGTCTGAGATGTAGCCTGAAGCCAAGCCTGGTTCTCTTTGAATGCTGGTGGAAAACTCATTAGGAAATCAACAAAACCGTGACTTAATAGTTTGAGGTAACTCAGAGTTGCATAAATATTATCTTTGACATGTTAATAAGTTTTCTTAAAAGTACAGTGTGTTTGGTGAGTACTTTCTGTTTATGCTGGCTATATGCTTTGGTTAAAAAGCCCTTCCTGCGGCACAATATGTTACTTTGCCAGTTTGCTGAAAAAAAATCAGTGTTGCTTTGATCACATTTCTGTGGTACTACCTGCATACTTCGCTACACAAGCAAGATTTTAAAAAACCCAATAATTTCTGAATGTTTACTTGTATGTGTATCCTTCCAGAAATACTTTTAAAATCCTTCTCCCATGATTCTTCCCTGTGCTCTGCAGCTTGGACACTCAGCTTTTACTATTGTGTTAACAGCTTGTCCTGAACAGTTCTATAGCTAGACAGTGCTTTTTTTTTCTTCTTCACATACTAGTAAAGAGAATGATAGGACACTGACATTTATTTATTAATTTATTTATGTATGGTGTCTGGAACTATTGTATGGTGGCTCACTCCTTTTTAACAGTAAAACTACTGTGACACGCAATGCTCTGCCATAAGGTGTATGGGAAGAACCTTTTTCTGGACAAGCACAATCAACACAAAAGCAGGTAACCAAATGTTAGGACCTGGATTTTGCAGGTGTTAAAATAGTTTCTCATCTTAATGAAATACAATATCTAATACCTGATGGGACAGCCAAATTGTGCTATTGTACCATATTTTTTTTCTAAGGCCACTGTAGGCTTTACTGTAACATCTTGCTTCTGGTTCTGGTAAGATGAGTCCCTGAAATCCGTTCTCTGCCTTGTTGCATCTTGAGCCAATTTGCTGTAGGGAGATAGAACTGTCCTCTTGCGTGGGAACTGAGATTTCTTTGACGAGCTCTGCACCTGTCATCCTCAGACCATGTAACTAGTCTGGTTTTGATCTTTCGGAAAGACTGTGCTGAGATGTACAAGGCACTAGTCAGATTAGTTAATGTGATTTGTAAAAGAAAGAAACAGATTAGGATCAGAGACTCCATAAGGAAGGAGTTTATGGTAGAGGATATCAGAAGGTAGATCACACAAAGAAATAGTTATGTAACAGAGCAATAGCAGAGGGCAAAGACGCATCCCCTGCACAATGTTGAAAAGACTGCATTCCTTTCAAGGGCAGCCTGCTCAACTTCTAAGTGATCAAGACATGAGGGTTTATGTTCACTGTCAGGCTAAAACTGTTACTTTGTATCAGAAAGCATTTGAATGCAATTTTAAAATCATTAATTAAATCGCTGATGCAGCCAGTAAATGCACTTTAAAAATAGTACTACGGGGTGTGATGAGTTTCTAACCAGACAATAAGGCTGAGGAAAGCTGAAGTTCGTTCTTTGAATTTAGTAGGCATCATCCTTACTACAGCAGTATTTTCCTACAATTTCTCACCAAACTGCTGTTTACAAGTCTCAGTACTAGTTATCTTTAACCACTGCATGAGATGCTGGGAGAACCCTCTGTAGGACAAGGATTGCCAGGGGTTTGTTAAAGCAGTTGTACTCATGGATTCAGAAATACGGAGCAGTGGCACTCTAGCAGCTGCATGGGCAATATAATGATGGAAATACGCCTTTCTTCTGCTGAGATGCTGCTCACCTTGAATATCAGGTTTGCAGTAGAGTAGAAATCAGAATAAATTGCACAACACAGATTATACTTAAAAAGTCTATTTATGCTACACAAAAGTCTTTGTGTGTGTGTACAAATATGAAAGTGTATATATATATCTCTATAAGCACATCTTCTCCACCCCCCCACCCGCCCCTTAAACAACATAGTCTAACAGCATACCAGACAGTCTCAATGCTGAGGTCCAAGCTCGTGTCCTAGAGAATGATGCTGTTTGGAAAATGGACCAGAGCATGGCACAGGAAACATAGACTCACAGAATGGTTGACTTTGAAAGGGACCTCTGGAGGTCATCTGGTCCAAGCCCCAAGCTCAAGTGGATGACCTAGATCTGGTTTTCCAGGACCATGTCCAGACAGCTTTTCACTTCTCTGGGCAACCTGTGCCAGTGCTTGGTCAACCTCACACTGAAAAATTGTTTCCTGAGGTTCGGAAGGAAGGATCACCTCCTTTGAACTGATGGCAATACTTCATGAGATTCAGCCCAGTGAATTGCCATTTTTTGCAGCAAGGGCACCTCGACTCATTCTTCTCCACCAGGACCCTATGTTGTCTTCTGCAAAGCTACTCTCAAATGTAGCTTTGTATCACCAGCTCCTTAGAGAACTCTCCTAGAACTGGCAAAGGATGGTGCTTTGGCTAGGCTGGGATATTGAACTTGCACCATAGTCACTTCTTACCTATCTGCCTTCTGAACAGGTAGTAGGAAGGAGAATGATTTTAGCTTGATTGCTTTGGTCCTTTAATTAGATGTCTAATTAAATTACTTAAACATACAGATTCTGTGGGCTGTCGTGAATATAGGCTCCTTTACACAGTTTTGTGCTTCTGGATTTTAAGAGGAAAGGGTCTGATGTGCCTGCTGCTGCTCCATTGTCCAGTATGGATGACAAAATAGTGGAAAATAATGTTTTGATGTGTTCTTATGGTGAGAATCCTCTTCTCTGTCTCTCTGGACATGTAATAATGCACCATCTTACTGGATGTAGCAAACTCATGGTAACCTGAATCCTGACTCTTTTTCAAGAATTCCTAACAACAGTTTTAGGATTTGGTCCTCAAAAACACAGTGTTTGTTCTTCTGTAAGTGTTGTATGCGATGGCAACCATGCTTCCCTGACAGCTGCAGAATGTGTATAAGAGAGTCCAGTAAAGTTATTAGGTATTATGAAGCCTGGTTTTACTACAGCGCTGTAGAATGGCTTATGCATGGAGTAAAATTGTTGTACTTTAGGGTAATAACAGTGTGAGCATTGGTAATAACTTGAGTATGCTATTTGCAACATAATAGTCTTATGTCATAGTTAACTTAAAATGGTTTGGACCTGAATTCTTAGCACTCTTATTTAACTTTTATATAATGTATACTAATGCTTTCTAATTCTCTTTGTATAATCCGAGGTTGAGGAAACAAATTCCATGAGAGAACTAGAGGGTATTTAGCAGCCAGTCAGAAACCTGACCTGAATATTATTTGTATTTAAATATTGTACAGCATACACAATTGGAGTACAAGAGAATTCTTGAATTAGATAATTTAAACTCTGTAGGCTTTTAGGCTCATTTCTGCTAACTATAAAATAGGGTGCCAGAAACCTTATCAATGGGCATAGCGGCATGCTTTCATTCGTTTTGACTTTTAACACTGGTAACACATGTTGGAACAATGTGTAATTTAGAGCTGGGTGAAATACTTGGTGCTCACTCTCCCGGGAGCCAGACATGGAAACAGAAACCTGCATTGTGCCCGATTTTGGATAGGGATTTCAACAGAGACCTCCCACTTTCGATGAACTGGGATGAACTCCCCAGTGGCCTCTGGGCTCAGTGAGGTGGGGCTCTTTCAATACTTTCTTTGGGGTCTGTGCCACTTTGCATAGAAACCAAAGAGTCATTAAACAACTCTAAAAGCAATTCCCTAGGGTGTCTCTAAACTGCTGATTAGGACACTCACCTCCAGCTGCTGGGTTAATTCATTATGCAAAGGGGAAATTGTTGACTCAGGCATCCTTCACCCGGTGAAGAATTGACAGGAATCTGCAGTTTCCATAGCCTGGTTTGACAGGCAGAGGTTTGCAGAGGGAATAATGGAGAGGAAAGGTGTGTAAGTGATTGCCTCCCAAGGGACCTGTGTGCTTCAGTGCTGTAGCTGGAGGTAGCAGCATCCTCTGTCCTGTTACTGGGATTGTGGTACAGGCACCACGCAGGACACTGACTCGCACATCAGATGGGAGGGAAAGGGTCCCTGTGCCACTGCTCTTCAGTGGGTGATTCATGCTCTTCCTTTCTGCTACCCAGGGTGCAATGTTTCAGTCAGAGTCCAGAAGGACATTCCAAGCTGAATGAAATTCTTGTCTCTGCTTTCTTTTGTTAAGGCAATAAAAAAGGGAAAATTTAAATTCAGCCCAGATAGAACCATTTTTTTTTTTCTTTCACTTCATCTGTTCAGCTGAGAAATCAATTATTTGCACAGTCTCAGTATCAGGAGAGAGATCTTCTATGACTATTTCCTATACTGAACAGCTTATTATGACTACATAGGGGATATTGTATTCAAAAGGAAAGGGATTACAAATATCTCAATGTCTTCTATAGCTGCTAGCAATTATTTTGCTTCTGGCTATGTTACAAGCATTAACGTTCATGTTTGGGTTACAATATTTCTTGTGTGAACGTTTGCTTTTAATTAATAGACGGATGTGCTAGGCTTGTCCTTTCGCAGAGTAGACCCTAAACCTAGCAGAAATAGCTTACAGTAATGGTAGAGCTGGGAAAAGCTATTTCCTGGGAGAAATGTGGCTGGAATTCCTTGATTTCCATACTACTAGGCAAAGATATGAAAGCTTCGGGGATTTTGTCCCCAAAACACAGCCCCAGGCTGAATTAGGTAACTTTATTTTACTCTGCATGAAACACAGCCTCTGACTTCCGTCATCTGTCTGTATTCTTTCCATGCCGGCAAAGAGATAGCTGTTAACAAGCAAACAGTGGCATAGTTAAAATTCAACATAGAGATGATGGTAGCTGGAAACATGCTGTGGGTAAAGGACTGCAGCCACTTCAGCTCGCTGTTCCATAACAATCTACAGAGCTTCTAACAGGACCAAATGTCCTGGCTTTTCTCCCTCTCTGTGGAAATGTTCTCCCCCTCCCCACCTCCCCTTCCATAGGGATGAGAAAAACTTGCTGCTATCTAAACATTTGCTGACATCATCTGTCAGAAATAATCCCCAAAAAAATATTAAGGGAGAAGGGACAACAACAAACCTCAAACCTGTGTTTAGGACGTAAAGGCCAAAGGCATTTGTGTTTGTTTCAAGATAGTCGAGACCAGAGTGGAGGTCTGGTATTTTGCCGGTGACCGCTGAAGAAGAGGGATTTGGCTGCTGGCAGAACATAAAGCAAAGCTGACAACAAAGCTTCCTTTCATGCTATCCAAATGAACACATTTCTAATCTGAAATTCAAATACTTGACAACAGAGATCCTGTGAGCTGGGCTTTGAATAGGAAATTGCTTCATGGTTTTAGCATAATGAATTAGGCAGTTAGAGTAAATCCATTTAGAAGGCATAGAATGCTTTCATATGCCTTGTAAAAGCTAAAAATCCCTACTAATTTCCTAAATTTCTCATGACTTGCAAAAATGTCTAAATGTTCTGTGCGAATGTGATTGTGCGTGTTGTGTTCGGCTTATAGCAGCTATGTAGTTTGAGTCTTCTATTTTGCAACACACTGATTATTTAGATAAAATTGTACCTTAATTAAATGCCATAAATAACAGCTAGGACATTCTTTGAAAACCAGCACTCTCACCAATAATGAGAGTACATTAATTAGTCCTGACACTCTGTTCTGCTCAATTACTATTACACATTCTGGAGATGCAGCATTGGGCTGAGAAAACAGCTGGGGTGGAGTCACACCAAGAAAATCAATAGAGGGATTCTCTGAACTGTTAGCTGTGTACTGACAAGTGGTAGGTTCAGTTTCATGTTTTGGCCAACACTGGACCCATTCTACATAGCAGGCTTCATAACCCTTCAAGGGGACCAAACAGAGGCAATGTCACAGGGAGCATAAGGAAAAATGCTGTAACAGGATGCAGAATGAGGAGCTGTTGTTTCTTTTATGCATATGCCTGACCTTGGAAATCATTTGTCAGACCTCCTGGGAATGCGATGTTCTTTTCTTCTGTGCTTTGCTTAAGCAAACAATTGCAAATAGTACCACTTGGAAAGCCAAGGTTAAATGCATCCCAGTCGTGTATGCAAAAAGGAGCTATTTGTGTGTGTGTGTTTCTGATAACCCTCAGCATTTTGTTAATGTTTGAGAGAAAATGTTCAATTTCTTGTTTTTGAGATTCTGTTCTGCTGCAGTGGCTAAACCTGAGAAGACATAGAATACAGGCAACTGCATAATGGCTTTTCAGCAAATGCATACAAACAGATAATAAGGCATGACATTCTTGTATTCGGAAACTTACTAGTTATCACAGCAAAACCACTCTTTTTTTCCCATGGAAACAAACTGAGTAAATAAATGGATTTTATTTTACCACATCTTTTTAACTCTGCTATCGGAGATACCATGTTAAAATGAAATCGTTCTTTGAGTGGATGTAGTGATAAAAGAATTATAATGAATTATTTTACAAAGAGTTTTTTAATCATTAATGAGTGTCAAGCACCTAATTAATGTTTACAGTTAGGAATGTAAAGGAAATATGTCCTCACTTTCTCACAGCTGCTAAAATATGAATAGGACTTTTTAGGTCCTTGGAGATGCATACTGAATACATGTATACAAGCATCTGAACGTATGCATGATGAATTAAACTGAAAAACACTGACATTTAAATGCATTAAAAATATACTGAGTTGGAATAATAATTATTACCAGCAGCACAATATAAATATTTAAAGCTAGTGTACCTATGCAGTAGTCACAGAGGCACCAGGCTGAATTTATCAAAAATCAATTCTGAATGACACCTCTAGCAAAATAATGGGATATGGAAAGACAGCATCTTCAAATCATTAACGTGGAAGAAAATTTAAGCTTGCATTACAGGCCTGTTCTTAGGTGTCAGCACGAACAATAGGTTTCCGTATCAAGACTTTCCTTATTTGAGGATAGCTAAGATCTCCCCTGTTGCAAGATATTCTACGGCTTGAATTACTCCACTGTATCAGAGAGACATATTCGGATTTTTCCATTTAAGAATTATCTAAGAGGAAAACATTTTTTATTTTTAACTTTTCCAATAGCATGGTTTTTCACACAGTATTATACTGCGTAGGAAACAAAAGCAATATTTTGTGAGAGAGTTAAAGATGTGTGTAAGTGTGTGTATATATATTTATATAAGCTTTTAAATTAGAGCAGGTTGTCCAAACCAGTTATTAGAGAACTGTAAAGATATTTATGTTGTGCCAGGGCAAAAAAGTTTTTTCATTGTTTCTCATGAAAAGCCAGTCTTTGTGATTGTATGATCATGCCAAAATCTCACTGAAATTTGTGAAAGTATTTGATGGGCGAGGAGAATTTTGCCTGTACATGGGCTTTGGGATTGAGTCCCGACTCTTATGCCCTGATATAATACAAACTTCTCTTAGGAGTGAGGGAGCTTTTAAAGGTGAGGTAAAGTGATAAAATACTAAAACCTAAGGTTGAAAGAAGGCCGTAATTTTATTGGATAAGATAAATGTATTCTGCTTAAAGTAACTCTCTGGATGAGAACTGATGGCTAAAGACTATTTCAGCAAGAAATAACACGATGATCCAGCAACACTTACTGATTGCTATCAGAAAATAATGACTGATTTCTGACATCTTAAGTGTAGTTTCTTGGTCAGCTTTTAATTAGCTGACCATATCAAAACACTGGTTATTTTCCTTTGTGTCTTGCTTGCACAGTGTGAAAAAACTTAAGAAGGAAACAAATTACAGCTTTTCCCTTCCACCTGGAAGAAATAATTCTCTCTTCTGCTCTAGTTCATAAAACTACTGGTAGTAAAATTGCTGTATAAAACACTACCAGTAACATAAAATTCATGACTATTCTTACACTGACTAAACCATAGTATCACATTTTGCAGATGCCTATGAAGCACCATGTTTGTATGTGGTATAACCCTGTAGCTCTGTGTGGTACAACCTTGTGGCTCTTCACTGGAAGATCTGGGTTGCACGGTTTAGAGTGTAAAATTTGAACTCCAGTGAAAGCTTTGAGCCAGATTTCTATTACCTTGATTATTCCTCTCTCTGCCACACCTAATGATGCTGGATAATATTGGGAAAGAGAGAAGCTGTTTAAATTATAACAGATGTCCATGTTAATCGAAGGTTCTCTGTGATGGTGAGGAACTCAGGGTTTGTACTGCAGTCTAAAACAAAGCATGGCTCCTGCCTCCAGTGTATTTTACTTCTTGCACTAAGGCTTATGAGGCTTCTTGCACTAAGGTACAGCTCTTTCATAAAGCACCTGCACTGGGTAGAAACTTCTGTCAGATGAATATGGTACCCTAGATCGCTGTGGTACATTCATGCAGGAAAAGATAAAATGCTACCTTTCATTAACATGAGCTTCAAGATTTGATCTTAGGTCACCCATCTCATTTCACATATTCTTGTGAAATGTTCTTCTATTCACACCATATTCTTTCATAAATGTGAAAGTTGAAAAAAAATTTCATTACTAAATTTTCACTGCTAAATTTTCTCTTTGAAGATATTTGTCCAAACCAAAGAGGCATGTTTTCCGTATGTTGACTACAGTGACTTATAATGTTGTAATGTGAAGTCTTTTGGCAGAATTATGTGCTAGAATAAGTTATGGATAAATTTGTTAAAATACGATAAATTATGATTTAGTACACACGATGTATTAAAACCAAATCTTTAGAAACTGTGTCTCAAACAGGAAATAAAAAATTTATCTGCCTTATCAAAGATTCAAAACAGAAGATGAATTTATATCTCAGTGACCAGCTTTCTTCTTTTCCTTGACCCTATCTGTACTAGAAAATTCTTGATCTCATTTCTTCTGCTGATCCCCACAAATGTAGCCAGCTGTTAAGTTTAAATTCTCTGATGTTGCATTCAGGTTTCAGAATTATGATATGAGAAAGGAAGATCTTAGAGGCAATCTATCCTGTGAGTGAAATATGAGCCGAGTTGAAACACACTTTGATTACGCTAAAGGTACTGAAGCAGGTTGAAAGGAGATTCAATAAAAAATTTTTTTCCAGCAAACTCAGTGCAGTGATGAACCAGTGCTTTCCCAATCTGATTAATTTGTTGAAGGGAGCACTCTTACTGTCTGCTAATTGTCAGATATATCTAATTGCTTGGAAGTCAAATACTTTCTGTAGCAGAGAAAGATCCAGGAAACGCTATTAGATAATTAAAGCATAAAGGTTATGCACAAATGTCAAATCAATAAGGACAGTAAACACGGTTTATCAACCATGCCAAGTACATTTTTTCAATTGCAAAATGTAAATAGGTCTAGAATAGAGTGGTCTGGTGGGATGATGGATAGGATACCCGTAACAGTTTAATTAACTCCAGTTTCCTACATGTTAAAGGTTTCTTCAGTCCACTGGCTTATGTAACAAACCCTCTCAGGATTTCATTAGCTGTTGCTCAATATGAAGCACAGGATGCTGTCTTAAGGAGTTACATTTTGCCCTGCCCTTCTGTTGAGCTAAAAGTCTTACTAAAACACTACCTCTGTTTTCTCTGCAAATATCCAAGCATTTTAATGTATCAGCTCAGGATGTTGATTTAGTATTTTGCTTTTTATTATCAAGAAATAAATGGCAATGACCTCTAACAATGAAACGCAAATGCTTCTTTAACTGCTTATAATTGATTCTGTACTAAGACACTACTGTGTTGGCTCAATGGTTGATTGATGTAAATTTTCTCCCTAAAATCTGGGCTTAAATTTAACTCAGTTCTTCCAATTTCCTTTGTTTTTTTCAAGGATTTGGACGCTTTACAGCTGATAGCAGGAAGAAAAATTGCTTTTGTTTTTTCAACTCAGAAGACATGATTAAAAGATTAACCACACTTGGAATTGCAATAAAATTAAGCCTTTATTTTCATACCATATAGGATATTTTTCCTCACACCTTTTTGGCTGATAAAGGATATTGTTCTATTTTAAATTAACAAATTCTTCCATTCTGAAAGCAAGGGTTCAGAAGCTGGGACAGTCTTTTCTAGCTATGTCTACTCAGGATGCTATTTTATCCCTATAGAAAGAAAACCATAAATCAGTTTGTATTCAATTTTGCTTTGGACAATTAAGTTCATCATTAGCAAATAAAGGGTTTATTTAACCTTTAACCCTAACAGAATAGCCTTTATTTTTTAAAACAGAGAAAATCTTTTTATTTAAAACAAAATACTGTCTAGTATTACGCTGCCCCTTTAGAGCTATAACATAGGAAAACTTCACATACAACCTCAGTTAATAAAGATCTATTTGCTTACAGAAGCAGGCTTTAATAATGGTCATTAACACTATTTCCTAATGTCCCTATGGGAAATGTTATCAAGCTCTCTGTTAAGGACTTATTTCATTTAAATTAGCAACTGCTGACCTACCTTTTACATAGGACACTATAAACAAGTGTATTTTGATTATATAATGACATTTTGGTTTAAGATGAATATATGACAACAGTATTTCGTATGCCCTGGAAATTACTTTCAAAACTATCCACTGTCAGTGCATTTTGAAACTGTCCTTTTAAGATGGTTAGTGTCTCCAGACTGAGTCAGACATGCATGACTATCCTTCTAAACAATGGTTTAGAGGAAGACATTTAACACTCGAGATTTGCTGCTTCCATTTCTCAATAATTTTGTGCTTTCCTCGCCCTCTGTCGTGTTATCAGTCATCTGTGTCTCGGGGGAAATACTACAGGCTTGAGGTTAAATTAAGGTTCTATCTCCAGTGATTGTCTTCAGCAAACCCTGTACATTCCCAAATAAACTTTATCTGCATTGAATGTAGCCTTAAATGTCAAGGAACCGCAGGGACACCTTTCTTTCTTGTTGACAAGAGTGCAAAGATTAATATAGGATAGTGTTTGAGAGGGAGAAAAAGTAACTGAGCTTAAAAATAAATTGTACATATATTGACCTATTAATCAGAACTGTGCTCTGAGGTAGAGATTAGTTTAGGAAAAACATTACAGGCCCTCAACTATTATCTGAGATAGAATAAAAATAATGGTGGACTCAGAAAGAAGTGTTGTTACTACATCTCTCTTACTTAGTTTTGCCAATTAAAAAATCAAGACTTTTTGTGTGCTACATGTAGGGCACTCTAGCACTTATTTCTGGGTATAACTCAGGGACCTCCCTGGCTCAAAAGACACCATTATCAAATAAAAGTGACACAAACTAATAAACTGAGTCAATGGAAGGCTTTTCCCTGATGCTCTGAGGTAAGGTGATAGAAAATTAAGTCTCTTAGCAATTCTATACTTTTGTATGTGCTGAATGGCACAGACCAAGTGTTGGATCAGGGTGAAAAACTTTGCAAGGAATGGACTTCCATAATGTTTTAGTAAGAAATGTTTTTAAAGAACTGTGGGTTAACTGTTGTTAATCATAGGCTAGTAGGACTGCCCTTCAGGGTGGCTGCTCCACATGCCCATAAGGATGGGTTTGTGACAGGGAATAAACCTTTCTGGGGAGCAGGAGTCTTCCCAGGGACAAGCTGCAGCAACAGCATCAGTCTGACTTGCTCCTTTGGCTCTAGAGTGCCAGAGCTGCCACATTTGTTTCTGCTGGTTGGAAAATGGGCATGCGGATGCGCCTTCCCAGACGTCACTCTGGGTTAACAGTGAATGTCAGGCCTGGACCCTGAGGGATAAGTTGAATACATTCTAACAAAGGATTTACTTGTTTAGCTAAAGTTAAGGTGAAAATTGCAAGGTTCCAGGTGCAAAAACCAGATCTATCATTGCTGACCTACAGGATGAGTTTGAAAATGGGCTTGATACAGTCCTACGTTTTGACTCAGAGCAAATTCTGCTTATTTTTTAAATAAAAAATAACCTCCTTCACAAGCTAGAAGATATCACAAAATCACAATATGACTGAAGTTGCAAAGGACCTGTGGAGGTCATCTGGCCCAACCCCCTACTCAAGCAAGGCCATCTAAAGTTGTCCCATGACCATGTCCAGAGGGCTTTTGAATATCTCCAGGATGGAGACTCCACCACCTCTCTGGGAAACCTGTGCCAGTACCTGGTCACCCTTACAGTGAAAGAGTGTTTCTAGATGTTCAGAGGGAACCTCCTGTGTTTCGGTGTGTTCCCGTTGCCTCTTGTCCTGTCACTGGGCACCACTGGACACCACTGCGCACCACTGGAAAGAGCCTGGAGCTGTCCACCTTGCACCCTCCCTGCAGGTGTTTATATACATTGATGACATCACTAGAAGCCTTCTATTCTCCAGACTGAGCAGTCCTAGCTCTCTTAGTCTTTCTTCATAGGAGAGATGCTCCAGTCACCTAATTATCTTTGTGTTCCTTTGTTGGACTCTTTCTAGTATGTCCATGGCACTGTCATACTGGGGTGCCCAGCACTGGACACAGTAGTCCGGGTCTGGCCTCACCAGTAGTGCGTAGAAGAAAAGGATCATCTCCTTGACCTGCTGGCAACATTCCTAATGCATCCCGGGATGCCATTTGCCTTCTTTTCAGCAAGGGTGCATTGCTGGATCATATTTAACTTGATGTCCACCAGGACCCTCAGGTCCTTTTCTGCCGAGCTGCTTTCCAGCTGGGCAGCCCCCAGCATACACCAGTGCAAGGGGTTGTTCCTCCCCAGGTGCGGGACTTTGTACTTCCCTTTGTTAAACTCCATGACATACCTGTTCTCCCAATTCTCCAGCCTATTGAGGTTTCTCTGGTTGACAGCTTGACCGTCTGGCATATCAGGCACTCCACCTGCTTTTGCGACATCAATAAACTTACTGAGCGTCCACTCTGCCCCATCATCCAGATCATTAATGACAATGGTATACAGGATCAGACCCAGATTTGATGCCTCAGATACACACTGAATTACTGGTCTCCAACTAGACTTGATCCCATTATCACCATCGTCTGGGCCTAGTTGTTCAGCTAGTTTTCCATCCATCTCACTGCTCAGTCAGACCATATTTCAACAGCTTCTCTATGAGGAAGCCTAGGTAGACAATATCCAGTGCTCTCCTTCTATCTGTCCAGTCATTTCACTGTAGAAGTTTATCAAGTTGATCAAGCATGACTTCCCCTTGGTGAAGCCATGATGACTACTCCTGGCGATTTTCTTGTCCTTCGTGTACTTGGAAACAGTTTCCAGGATTAGCTACTCCACCACCTTCCCAGGGATAAAGGTGAGGCTGACTGTGCCCTGGGTCCTCTTTATTGCCTGTTTTGAAGGCAGGAGTGACATCTGCTTTCCTACAGTCTTCGGGTGTTCGCCTTGCCACGATGGATCAAAGAATATTGAGAGTGGCCTCACAACGACATCTGTCAGGTCCCTCAGCACTCATGGGTACACCCCATTAAGGCCCATGGACTTATGTATGGCCAGTTTGCTGAAGTATTCTCTGACCTGATCCTCTTTCACCAAGGGTACATCTTCCTCACTTTGTAAATGGTAAATTTTAAAAATTTGTCATAAAAATTTGCTTTTTTTTTTTTTAAACAGGAACTGTAATTCCCCTCAATGTACACTTCTTGCGATGTTGCTGCATTATGGCATTTAAGTTTTAAATACTTTACTCTTTCAAAACCAGTATTGATTATGTCTTTCTGTCCAGCTGAAAGCTCACCTTGAGAGAAAATTTTTATAAAGGAAATTATTAGTATTTTTAAAGGGTGCCTTGCGTTTCTTTCAGTCATCTTAAAGATTTGTTTTTTAGGGGTGGGAGAAAAAGGTGTATGAGCATAGAGATCTGAAAAAGAAGCTTCCAAAGAGTTACAGTGTTTGTATTTGCTACTTTACATCCTCATTTATCCTGTCTTTGTGTAGATTACAGCTGTCTTTATAGTGGTGCTTTATCAGTGTGAATGAGATTACTTTCCCACTTATCACCTTTTTCTCACTCTTTAATGCTGGACATGTAACTCATACTAGCAGTCTTGTCACTAAAGAATTTAGTGTGGAGATGTCTGTGGGAGCTACATTTGCACCAGATCTGATTTATTTGAGATTCTTTTTTCCTGTGGGTGGGAAGCAAAAGCTATTTTTTCTCCCAGCAAAATAATCAAAATGATCTGTGCTGCTGTATTTGAATAGAGTCTCAGATCAATGCCCACATTTATTGGGGTGAGGAAAAAAAAAGGCATATTTGAATAGAAATTACATATGAATACTTTAACGTATGTTATACACATTTTCCTTTTTATGATCACTCTGTCACTCTCCAGTAAATGATAGCAGAAGCTGGGGCTTGGCAAGCTATGCTCTTGCTGCAGAAATTAGTGCTGCTGAGCCAGGATGCTATCTTAGTAGAATTAGCTTGTGTAGTTTTTGTGCTTGTCCTTTAGCAGGGGTGATCACAGGTGTGACGGCGTGGCTCCAACAGGGCAGTTTTGTTGGGAGAACAGGGTCAGCCAGGAGACTAAAATGCTCAGAAAACTACCATGCCCTTCCCAATCAATGTGAATTAAAAAAATAGCAATGGCTTGATGTTTTTGTGTAAACTAAAGACTGCTCACTTGTCTAAAAAAAGAACTTGTAACACAATGTGTGACAGTACCACGAGGTGCCCCCTGCAATAGCAATGTATTCAAACAGATGTATCTTAATTGAAGTAATCCATCTCAATCAACTGAGCTGAACAACTCAAATATGTGCCATGAAATGATGTGGTGAAAATTACTAAACCTTTTTCCCCTTTATGCTTGCATTTTTTCACTGCTGTGCAAACTAGAGTGTATTTTTTAATCTATCACTGAAGATTTGTCCATTCCAGGGACTGAAACAGAGAAGTACTCGTCAATCTAATGGATATTATTAGAACTATTAACAAATTTTTCTCCTGATCAATTTGTTTTGATATATGGAACTACATAAACACACTAAATTACATTAAATAAATTCCTATGAGATCTTGTTGTCATAATATCATAATCTCTGTCATGTTTTAGATTGCCATCTGTATTATTACAATAACAGTAAAGAGTGGTAAAATGTATTGAATCCACAATAAAAACTGGTTTAATAAAAATAACTGTTTTCTCATTCCGTGACTTTTGGTAAAGGATCCATGTGCACCTACCTAGTTCTTTACAATTTTCTGAGGTTCTCAGAGGTTTTCTGGCTGATCACATTATGCTGGAAGAAGGATGCACTTTGCGTGGTTTTGAGTACTGTTGCTCTGCATGACAAGAACCTTTGCCAACTCTCTGTCCAACCACTCTGTTTAAAGCATTTGTTGCTTTTGCAGCTGCAAAGGTTGTTGACTTGCTCACAACAGTAAAACAACTTGCAATGTGATCATTCAAGCAGTGCTGTTTGTGAAGTTTTAAGTGCCAGAGAACAAATGTAACCACCCGATTCCCTGATGCCTTATATTGGTTTATTTCTACTTGTTGCCAAAACCTTTATCTCAGTGGTGCTGATCTGAGGAAAACATGAGGTTTGTCTTGATAGGAATGATGTCTGTAGCCTCAGTGTATGTCAGACCATCATTTAAAATACAGTAGTCAGATTTTGGCTGGGAGTAGTTAATGGACTTAGATATGCTCTGTTCTGTGCCTGCCTGTAGGGGTTGATAAGAGAGACAAAAGACAGTGTGTAACAGGTTGGTTTTTCTCCCTCATCTCGGTGGGTTTTAAAATGAAGTCATCAAACTATTGGTTTTGAGATTTTGGGAGGACCTAGAACATGGTTTGTGGTGCTGCTGCAGAACTAGAAGTCTCAAGTGATTACTGACTTTGGATGGCAGAACTGCTCCGAGATCTGACCTGAGATTTTTCAAGAAGCAGTGATGCTTTTGGCTTGCTTAAGTTAAAGAAGCATATGCAACAGTGACAGGCCTCCATCTCAAATTTAATTCTCACCAAAGATTTTTTATTTTTCTTTCAAACTACTAAGGGAATTTATTTAAAAAATAAAAAACACAAACCCAAAATATTTTTTATAAGGTCTTCTATGCTTAGCATTTTATGTAATTTTTTTCTGCCGTTTGTTTTTACCGCAGTATGCAGTTTCCACATCAGACTCTGGTAACTTCTCTCTACCTGCAAATATTTGAAAACTCTATGCTAACTGAAGAAAAGAATTCTGGGGTTTGGTGATTTTACAGTGGTTTTTTGTTTTGTTCTCTTTTGTTTTGGGTTTTGTTTTTTTTTTTTTTTTTAAACTGTCATAAAAATATTGTATCCAAGATAGCTAGTGTATCCATTTTGCCTTAACAATTACGACTGATACTGAAAAAAATGGATATTCTATGCTTGGCAAAAAAGATCCCTGGAGCCAGAAAATGCGTTTCAAATAATATTTTTTGGTAATTAGTGACCTACTGAAGTTCATTTGCCATTACCTTCTCATCTTAAAATTTATCCTGACAAGAAGTAGAAATCTGGCTATTTTTTTAGAAATGTGGGAGACCACCGTTGACTCACCAGCTAGCTGTTACGCGTGTTTGGCCTAATTGTGGTAATGTACAAAAGTATTAACTGTCAAACTTGAATGAAGATGTGATTGTGAAGTAATTTTAAAAGACGTGGGGTTATTTCCAAGTCACCTCACACATTTGGAAAAGGAAAGGTTAACAAATCATTATAATTAGTATCTTCTTTTTATCATATTTGCATTTTTCAGCTATGAATATTTTGCTAATTCCATGTAAGCTGGAATTGCTCCGTAATTTCTGTCCGTAAAGAAATTGACACTAGACTCTCTCTCAGGGATCTTAGTGACGTGAAACCACTTCCATATTATGTCAGGGCTACTATAACTGACTATTTAAATCTGAAGGTCATTAGTTTAAGAATAATTTTACCAGATACATTCTAGTAAATGGTATTAGCAAGTGCTCTGCATGTTGATTTTTAAGCTGTGCTTGACAAATGTTGAAGTATAAATATATCCCAAACCTTCTTGACTCATGCAGACGGTGAATATATTCCAAACGTATTCTGCAAATAGATTTTGCAGCTCTGTCAGTGAAATCAGTTTGAATTAGATCAGTTTGGTTATTGAATGGTCTTAAGGCAGAAGAATAAAAGTATACCTGTGTTTCTCTAGAGGTTTTCACTTCTTTTGAAGCGTTATATGCAGCTGACGGGTTAAATTTTTCAGTTATTGCACAAAATACTGTTAGGTTTGTGTATACGCATGGCACGTCCACTTTTGGATGTTCAGTTCATAGACTGTGACTGTTGTTCTTTCTAAGGCAATGACCAGTAAGTGATGGTTCTTCTGTGCTTCGAAAGAAGCAGTTTTTCTGTTTGGATTATTTTGTTGGGGTTATTTGTGCTCTCCTGTGGTTTAATATGAAAGCCCGCTTTTTGTTTGTTTGTTTGCTTGCTTTTATTCCAGATTCTTGCTTTCACAAGTACTTTTGTCATGGGTAAATTAATATTTAAAATACTCCTAACCCAGATTCTCCTGGTTTTGTGAAAGATTTCCTAGGATTCTCTTGGTTTATGTGTAAAAGGAAAAGTTTTAACAAGATTAAGTGACATAAGCTGTGGTCCAGAGCCATGTGAAGATGAAGTGCAGCCAAGTATTTTGAAGATGTTAATGGAGAATTATTGCTACTTTGAGAGAGGCTTCCATACCCTCTAGTGTCTCTGTGTATAGCATAATAACACTTAGTATTCTGTTGACCAGGAATTTTATTTCTCTGTTTAGAAGCTCTAATAATGTTATAATATTTATCTGCTATGAAGATTATCTAGGGAGTTCTGAATAGGACCGGAAAATGCTTTATGTAGCTTCTCCATGTAGTCAGAAGGCCTGTGAAGAGTAAACCACTAAGTGATACTGAGATTCTTTCTTCTACATAGCAAAACCTACTGCAGCTCTTCAAAAATCTATTTCTTTCTGCCTGTTCTCTTTCCTGTCCTCCCACTTTCCACGTCAATTTAACTCCTGAAGTCTTCCAAGCAAGATTTTTAGGTGTCTGATTAGGTTATGTCCAAGGGGATAATACAGGTTGACCTAAACAAATATTTGAGAAAACTGATTTTTGTAGGTTTACTCAGGCAATCCTCATATGCCTGTTGTTACTTGCACAACATCTTCAGTGTTTGATGTGCTCTATAAGTGCAGTTTGCTGCACATAAAATTGATCCTATTATGTTTCAGCTTCTAGTGGATGAGAATTAAGGTCAAGAGGATCCTAGCACACAGATTTTAAAAATAAATACCAATAGTCTTGGTTTTTTATTTACTTAAAATTGAAGTGCACATCTTCTTAAGAGCTGAATTTCTTTCCAAACCAATAATGCCTACATGTAAATATTACAGGACAAAGATCTGCATCGAGAATACAGTTGATATGATTAACATTAAGTTATTGGGCCATTTTTTGTTGTGAAAACTTTCCTCTCTTGTGATGTTTTACTTAGTTTTACTCTAAATTTAAAAGAGCTAAAGAATATTAACTATGACAACAGAGAAAATACACAGCTTTAATTTAATAGAATTTTCCAGCTTCTGATGTCTCAGGTTATTTTCTTTGTTTTTCATCAAAACCACAATGTAATAAATGTTTCCTCTACCCACTTAATTTGCCTCTTCGAAAATATTACTAATACATTTTCTCAGAATCACAGAATCATCTGGTTAGAAGAGACCTTTAAGATAATCGAGTCCAACCTTGCACCCTGCACTGCCAGGGTCCCTAAACCATGTCCCTCAGTGTCACATCCACACGGCTTTTAAACACCTCCAGGGATGGGGACTCCACGACCTCCCTGGGCAGCCTGTTCCAATGCTTAATGACCTTCTGTGTAAAGAAATTTTTCCTGATATCTAACCTAAATTTCCCCTGGCACAGCTTAAGGCCATTTACTCTTGTCCTTACACTTGTTTTATGGGAGAAGAGACCAACCCCCACCTCCCTACAACCTCCTTTCAGGTACTTGTAGAGAGTGATAAGGTCTCCCCTCAGCCTCGTCTTCTCCAGACTAAACATTCCCAGTTCCCTCAGCCGCTCCTCATAAGACAAGTTCTCTAAACCCTTCACTAGTTTCGTTGCCCTTCTCTGAACCTGCTCCAGCACTTCAATGTCCTTCTTGAAGTGAGGGGACCAAAAGTGAACACAGTACTCAAGGTGTGGCCTCACCAGCTCTGAGTACAGGGGGACAATCACTTCCCTGCTCCTGCTGGCCACACTATTGCTGATACAAGCCAGGATGCCATTAGCTTTCTTGGCTGCTTGGGCACACTGCTGGCTCATGTTCAATCGGCTGTCGACCAGCACCCCCAGGTCCTTTTATGATGTTTTGCGGAAGCTTATATACATATATTTAGGTTTATAATGACTTTTGCCAAAATATGCACTTTGGGACACTTGGTACCTCAAGTAATTGGAAGTAGCCAACAACCATATTTCCATTACTGAATGTCTGGAAATAATTTTGTACCAGTCCAGCTCCAAATCAACTGTTATTTACATTCTCACAACTGTGGACAGGTGTGGTATGCAGGCTGACATTGGAGAGAGAAATAACTGTAACAGTTGTGCCATTTAATGCCATGGAGAATGGAGTTGAAGTTATCAAGTGGGACATGGAAAATAAATTTGTGCCAATAAGTGACTTGAATTTAATAGCCGCTGTCTTCAGGATTTTATCATGCATCATGTACAAACATTTTGTCCCTGGGAGTGACTATAGATTCCCAAATGCAACCATGAAGTTTCAAAGATCAGTTATCACTAGAATGTGTGTTTCATCAGCAAATACCAGAAACTTGATGCTTTCCTGGTTAGTCAGCAGGATGCGTTCTTTTTGTTCAAACACTTTTGATGTATCAAGTAGCTGAGATGAAGCATTTTTCAAAGCCTGTTGGAAAATTCAATGAATTAAAGAAATATATTGATCTTACTAAAAACCCTTATGGCTCTTTACTAGGATGGGTTCATTAGCAGAGATGAAAAATTAACTTCATCTTAAACTCATAATTTAAGTTTCTCCTAAAGCTTTCTTTTAATGAAAGTTCTTTTAATGACAGTTCACTGTGCTGTTCTTAAAATCCTTAATTTTCAGAGACAGATTTGAATTGTGCAGGATATGGCTAGAACTGTTCTCATGAAACTGACTTCCCTTGGAAATTTCCATAAAATAAAAATGTTTTGCAGCAACTTCCACTCTGGAATGACAGGAGGAACAATTTCATCTGAGTTGCCAACCGTTTTGAGAGTTTATGTTCTCATATTCAAGCAAAGCTCAGTGTCCAACTCTTTTAGGATCAGATGCCTCTCTGAAACACCCATTTCTGCCATTTGCCTCCTCCCTCATGATCTGACAGGCCTTGGAGGACCCAGACTGAAAACCTGCTGCTGAAGGGATATTGCAGTGCCATCAGTCAGGACAAGACTCTTCAGGTGACCTGGCAAAGCTCCAGAACAGGACTCCTGACAGATGATCTACCAGCATTAAATGAATTAGCTCATGCCCCATGATGTCTGTTGGTGCTGAACTTCCAGCTCCTGGGAGCTCAGTGCTCCCATGACCCGAGGAATACCTTCACAGCGATGTTTGTCCGCTTCAGCTCCTTGTAAGCTCTGCCCGCATGATCTCTCTTCATTTTTTTTTCCCATGAGGAAAGCATGTCTTCCTGTACTGAAACTGCACTGCCAGTCATCTTGTTTCTGCAAAAAGGGAAAAATCTGCCCAGTGGTGCTACGGCAAATGTATGTATGTGGTTCATTTCATATTCAATAATTACAGTGTTAAGTAACAGGTCATTGATGTTGCATTACAGCAAATGAGCAATGCCTTTGATGATGTTAATGGATACCAGGAAAAGATTTCAAGGAGTCCATTCATTTGACTTTCTTTTGCTCCCCTGCCCACAATTTTCTTTAATTTCAAGCGGGCCTCCTGCAGCACAGGAAAAAAGTCACATTTGCAAACACTGAGCCATGAAATGTTGTCTGGGAAGTTGGGGCAGTTAATTCAGACAAGTACAGAGCTGTTTAGATGTTATGATTAATAAGGAAAATACTTTAAGCCAGCATGACAAACCAGTGCAAAAGCCTTTCAGTGAGATGTATTTAAATTGCTGCACTTAGAATGAACAAACTAGATTGATGTAATGTCCCTGTGTAGACATGCCCTTGCTCTGCTTGCCTCCCTGCTTTGATCTGAGATCAGGGAGCGAGATGAAAGCAGAGCAGAAGAGTGCTCCCTATTGTACCTCCATAAGTGATCACATCTATCTTCATGTGACGCCATGGCAGCTGAGGCCAGCTCAGGTGGCAGAGCTGATTTCCCACAGTTATAAATGCAAAGGGGCTGCGGGCAAAGAATTTCAATGAGGGGCACTTGATTTTGCGACTTGTTTCCAAGGTTAACCAGCAGGCCCTGAGTCAGCCAAGTGAACCTTCTGCACTGTGTATCCATTTAGCTATGTTTTTGGAAGGGGGTTGCATTAGAGACAAAGTGAAGGTATAGGTCCCTGGTTTATTTCATGGCAAAGGACTCATTGTTATTTAAGTGACATACGCAAATGAGGAGTAGCTTCTTAAAATAAGTGTAGCTGTTCTGACATAAAAGAGAGGAAATGAGCAGAATGCAATCAATTTAATTATTGATGTGATATATGGGAAGGTTAATACACATTATTGATAGATCCATGTATACACAAGAAATTATTAATTTGGGTTTTTTTAGTAGAGAGGAACAGGAGTCATGATCCCAAACATATTGTGTTGGGTGTCACATGGAAAGACTGTCTTCACCCAAAAGAGCTTAAGACACTGAATATACATCTATAATCATCCTTCTTGGCTAAGCTTGCAGGGATGCAGCATGGTTTGTTTTCATTCAGAATGAATTTTTTTTTTATTCCCTGGTGAAGGAAGTGTGGAGGAAGTTGTAAAATCTTTTGAGTTTCCATGGCCTGTTGGAAGCAGCAATGTGTCAGCTTTTGCTGGAAAACAGCACCACTGGAGCACTAAATCACACCCTTTTGCAGAAAATGTTGAAATGAATGCAATGTTTAAAACTTCCATACATAAAGCCTTTTTTTTCTGCTGTGTGTGGATCAAATTTTCTTTTCATACACTCAGACAGAAGCTACCTTCCTTCTGCACTTGATAAGTTGTTGCTGTGATTTTTTCATTGTTTATACAATAAGAGGGAATTACTCTTTGCAATCTTTAAAAGTAACTTCACAACAAGAATATTTGTCTGCTCTGGTAATGCAAATGGAAATAAGACAGCATATATAATTTTTAAATTAGATCTTTTATAGCCCATAACTGAATAAGGGTCAAAAGCTTCAAGTATGTTATAAATTACTTGTTATGCAAGTAAAATGGTATCACATTCACTTAGCTTGTTCTGTAGATTCTCTATGAGAATTACAGACTGAGATCTAGAGAGTTTATCTGATGTTTAGAAAAAGATTCATTAATATTGCAAATTAGTTTCTTCAACTAAATTATTTGTTTTCCTCTTGTCACCATTGATCAAACCTTTCAATGTCAAACCCATAAGAACTGAATGAAAATTCAGTAATCTGAATCAGTCCATTCGGACTGTTTTTTTCTATGGCAATACTTAGGACGGTTGCTTAAAATCCTCAAAATAACCAAATTGGAGGAATTCCAAGTTCTGTACTGAATTAAATGTTATTTTGAGTAATAGAGAGTAAAAGAATATCTTGAACAGTCTTATTTTCATATTGTCTATTTTATTGATTGGGGTGCACCCATAAGAAAAGTTGAGTTGCTTGAAGGACATTGTTTCAGTTTGACTGTGACCATGGACCTTTCCCACAAGATTTATATATTAGGTTTTGTCTTCTGGAGAGCTAGTGCCGTGGCTGCAAGAGCTGTCAGTAGTTACTGTGGTTGTGAAACCTAATTCTGAGTTTGCATGAGAATTAATAGCTTTCTACTCAAGCATTTCAGCATTTGTTATAATCTAGTGCTTTCCACTGAAGAGTTTTTCAGATTTCTGAAAGTGGGCAGCACTAGGAAAAGGTGAGCCCTTCTTTATTCACTAGAAGATGGATAGAATGAAGGCAGCCAACAAAATTAGCTACCTCCCTGGAGGCTATGGAAAATAGTCCAGTTCAGAGCTAGACTTTCATGAACATAGACAGACAATTGCATGAAATTGGGCTGAATTATAGGTAGATATTTTAGTAAGATGGACTACTGCCCACTGGGGAGAGTTCTGGAGCTGTGAGAAAATGATCTCTGATAATGATAATGGATGTAAAGATAACTGTTTATCTTTGACTGAGATGACTTTCCAAGGTTTTGGCCTTGATTCTTTTTCTGAGCATCAGATTAATCTACAGAGAACAGAAGAAGAAATGAAAATCAAAAAGTGGGGGAGGAAAAAATTGAAAAATTACATATACTTGCACTTTTAAGTAATAAAGCCAAGTTTTGTGTAATTTACTCATTTCTAATCTGTATGATGTTATTTTAAATCCTTAGAATTTGCAGTGTTTATGCAGGAATCTAGGGCTAATAACACCACAAGTAATTCTAAATAATAGCCTAACACATAATTCAATTATAACATACTTTAATATAATCAGTTTGTACAAAAACACATTAAAAGAGACAATCTGTCTCATTAAAATTCAACAGACATTTAGCTCAGCTGGAATAGGACTTATTTCAGCCTCACTCTCACTGAATTTTCAGATAGATTGCAAATACACAGGCTTAAACAAAATTAAATATAAAATACTTTTAAGAGCTACAACACTGAAAATATTTGAGTGGCAGCATATGCATGTTTTTATGACGTACTGTATCATGGCCTTTTCAAATCTGAGTAAATTACACTTTTGCAAACCATAATTATATTGGATCACACTTGATGCTTATACTTTGTAATGCTGAGCCAATATTAATCGAGTTTCTCTAAATTTTTATATACTTTCTCCTATCTCATGTTGGAACTTATGTGCTTTGGGTAATTACAGTCATCTATAACTTTTATATGTGGTTGAGTACCACTCCTATAAATATATATATATATATATTGGGATCCAAACTTTCGCACAGTGGTTCTCATCACGTATCTCTCAGCTGAGCTATACGTTCAACACATTTACCACCTCAGAAACAGATCAGATTCCATTTAAGGCAAGTATCTTCAATTTAAAGGGTTGCAGAAAGGGGAGGGGATTATTTGCCAAGGCACTACCTGCTGCACTGCTGGAGACTAGAACACTGGGATTAATATTATTTGTATTGAGAATAACAGTAAGATAATTTTACAACTTTAAACCATGTATTTTTTTGCCGGTCTCAACTAAGGCAGAGAACATGTTCTCTGTGAAAACAGAAGCTATGTTAGTGTTCTGAAAACTACCTTTAGGAAATATACATCTGTGCCTCTGTGGTATGTGTGTGTCAGCTGCTCTCTGAGCTCTACACCATGGAATCTGTGACTTTTAATTTCAGTTCGAGCTATAAGATGCTGTTCTGGCCATTTGAATTCTTGCACTGTGCTTGACTAGATTTTCTAATGATGTTCTCCCCTTCTATCCTGCAAATTCCCGAACTTCCAAGTAATTTCTTACTAGCTTCCTGTAAGCTAAGGATCACATTTCTGATCAGCTTCTCTTTCTGGTGAATAATGCAGTGACTGTTGAAAATCCAGCTCTTTCTGGACTACAGAGTTGTCCCTTATTTAATTTAGGGACTTTCAGCATGTTTCCTCATCCTCCTCTGTTGCCCAACTAGCAAGTTCTTCTGCTTTTTTGCTTGATAGTCTGAGTTGTCTTTGTTTTGTAGGTAAAAGATAATGAGGAAGTGAGATCTCCACATGCTCTGTTACAGTCAAGATTGGTTTTATTCCCGTTTTTTCATTTCATCCAGTGGGGCAGGTAGTTAAAATTTCCCTGTAGTGTGCTGTCTGGCAGACGAGAGCACGTTGCCCCAGGAGCTGTTTGGTCTCATGTGCATTTAGACAGTAACGAGTGCCTGTGATTGCATTTTTATCCCTAGTTTTTCTGTTTTTGCAGGAAGACTTACTTCTCACAGTGATCCTAAGAGCTCTTTAAAATCTGTGAGGTGGCTACTAGACTTTACTGCCTCTTTTTCTATCTACAAATGTAGATTTAATGATCGTAATTGGGTTGCAGCGACTTCAGCCATATCCTGTCTTTCAGCATCCTCTCTGATTCTTTTTCCATTTTCTCCTGCTCCTTATGGGTATAAGTATTTCTGTGAATTAATAATTTTCTCATTCCTTGCTTTTTATTTCAGGGCTTTTTCATTTCCTCTTTTCTGGGTGTGTTTAATGTAGATGGGATTTCCACTAGATGAGAAAATTTATCTAATTTTCTGTTACTCTTCTTACCTCCTTTTTGTTTATTTGCAAGGACGGATGTGGAAATCTGGTCCGGGAGCCTGCATGTGGAAACTCATGACCTGAGAAGGGAATTACTTTGAATCTAGCCTCCTGTCTGGTTTATCTGGGTGACCTTGAGATGAAAGGTGAGCAAGTTTTGCATGTCCTTAGCTTTGAGTGTTGGTTTAGTCCTGGAGGGACCAAGATCTGCTGTAACCTGCATCTCTGAGGAAGAGTGTGCATGTTGATATACACAAAGGAGCAAAATGGAGTGTTTCACACACTGGTCTGTGACAATTTATCTGACTTCATCTATTTGGAAACTGCCTTTCACTCTGATGAGAAAATCCTGTTCAAAGAACTGTGACCAAGACAGCCAGGCTTGGGGAAAGGAGTTAGGACCTAAGGCTGTTCAGTGAAGGAACTATGGCACTGGCAGCAACACCTTGTGCAGAATAGTAATACGGGCTAAATTTTCTAAGAGCAGAGTCCATTTTTTTTTTCCTTCATAGAAACAACAAATCACAAAGAAGCCTGTATTTTTAAAATTATTATTATTTTGATTTCTTATTCCTCCACCAAAAGTTATTGTTGAGTGATTTTCTATGTACTCCTAAGATGGAAGTCATTTAGTTGACTAGTTAAGCTAATTTGCTATGGAAGGAGATGTTTGTAGTTAATCACTGTGCTCTTGGGAGGAAGGATTATTGCTCTTATCTTATTGTTGTGCTCCTTGAAGAGTGTTCCTAGCACTGGGCTTATTCCTACCTTGGCTCTTGAGATGCTTTTTTCTTTTCCAATCCACTCCACACTTGTTTTAAAGAGCTGGCATCCTAGACTTCAGCGGCTGCAGTAGCAATTCTGTAACATCTGCCTTTCAAATAGATGATTTTTTTTTTTTTTTTTTTTAGCTCAAACCTAAGATACTGCAGTGGGATTAAGGACCTGCAATCTGTCCTTTGTGGTGTATTGCCTTTCCTGGAGTTACATTCAGCTAGACTATATAACCCCATGACATTTATACAGCTTCAAAAAATGCGTGAGATATTAGGTTTTATTTTAAAGGAAAATAATTCATTTAATGGGGATACTCTGCCTAATCACACACATGTTAAAAAAGAAGTTGAAAACACAAAAAGTGTAACATCCTACCTCTGATCTTTTTCCATTTATGTTTCAGTGATGGACCATTTGTCTTAAGCCAAAAAGCAGAAAAGCACATCTGACTTTTATGTCATTTGCCTTACCCACAGGAGCTGCTTTGTCACGTTGCCAGCATTGTATAGATCATTTGTAGCAGAGAGGGAAGAACGGAGAAACCAATGAATTGCAGCTGCTTTTAAAAAGGAGCTGAAAATCAATAATAAATTATTGTTTTCTATAGCAGTTTAGGTTCCTCATGTGTCTCCTCTGACATGTGAATGTAGCTATAAATTAATTTAGTTTGAGGCTGTAAAGAATCCTAACTTTCTCTGGACTGACTAGCTGACGTGCATTAGTGATATAAAAATAACACACCTTGGCAGGATAGCTTTCGACGAGTGCCGAACACTGCAAGTTATTTTTATAGTTTAATGAGATATAGGCCCATACTTCCAGAGGGAGATGCAGTGAGCAGAGTACTCTATAATTTACTGCTGTAAAATGATCAGGATTCATGCTGTCTATAAAACATGAAAAACATTCTTCATTCCTTACCAATTAGATCATAGTTACAACTCTCGGCTCCTTTGAGCTTAAAAGCAAATTCTAACTGCTAGACATAAATGAATGCTGCGGTTAAATTAAACCCTTCAGCAGCCCAAACAGGCTTGAAAGAAATGCCTTCTGGATGTTATTAACATGCATATTTAAGTGCTATTTTTAAAATTTAACTGCAACCATAGCAAGCACAAATGTTTATAATAGCTATTTCAAAATTGAAGCATTACTTTGAAAAGCATTTTCATTGCTGCTAATTTCTTCCCAATAATTTTATTCTAGTTTTACTATTGCTGATTTTTTTTCTTTTGCATGTGATGAAAAACTTGCAATGAAGGCCCAAGTTAATAATATTTTTCCAGCCTTGAAATGATGTTCCCTTAAAATATGTCACACACCAATACAGGGCTCAACTCCTCAAACATGTCTGATTTGCCAAGTGAGCAATCCTATTTATTTCAGTGGGACCTGAATATAGGGAGGGAATGTTTGCAGAGCCAGCACTTTGGTCTTGTGCTTCAGTTTACAAATATATCTGATCAAAAAGCAGACAACAGCACAAAATTGCCTGTGGCTTGTCCTGCAGCATAGGGAGCACAAAGCAGTGGTGGGGAGCAGGAGGCAAGGAAAAGAACAGATAGTAAGGGGTTTTGGTTTTCTGTCACAGGTTGCTGGTGTGGTTAAACTTCTCTGCTTCAGTACTTCACATTTTCAATTCTTCTGCAATTTGGTCACACTGACAAGCAACAAACACTGCTTGTTCCTTACAAGAAACATTGATTGCTAGACAGAAATGAATTCAGAGGTGGCTAGGAGGTGACCTTGTATGACTTCGAAATATCAAAGTGTTTCATTCTGATACGCTTGATGAAAATGTCATTTAAATATCCATGGAAACCGGCTTTCGCATTCAGCACAGGGGCTTTGGTCATAAACAAAATACTGGACTGTGAAGGGCTTTCAAAGATATACCTAGTCTTTTTGATCCCTGCAGCTAATTCTTTCCACCAACTCGGTCCTTAGAAAGGCTATTGAAGGTGCAGCTTAGCTAAATGCTCAATGGGAGAGCTGTGATCTGTTTACTGCTTTGATGTTGTCTATAGGCTGCTGCTTCCTGTGGACAGGAGTGCATGGCAGAACACATATACATTCCCTCCTCTTTATTTAAAAATCTCTGCATATGTCTATATTTGTGTGTGATAGGTGGGAAGCAAGCTAAACAGTTCTATAATATCAGGGTGGTATTCAAAACCAGGCAGCAAAATCAGTAAGAATCAGTGTCCTATTTTCACTGGAAGTTTGGAAATAAATTTATGCGGGACACTGTCATTGGGATCATCTCCAATCTTTTAGTTATGTAAACAGTATTTAAGTGTAGGTGGTCATTTAACTAACATAATGAACTATGGAACTCTTAATACAATAAGGGAATTAAAGGAGATAATCAGTACATATTCTTTCTTTTCTGATTTTGCATCAGCTGAGTGAGACAGATACTTTTCCATTTAATATAGCCTTTTAAAGATCATCACTGTAGAAATGAGGCTTATGCTCTTACTACTTTATTATCCAGTTTAGCAACAGAATATTTGTAATACTACAGTTGGTTTCTCTCGCCATTAATATAAAACATTTTTCTTGCCATTTAAAATTTCACCAAAAGTCTTTGGGGAATGGATTCTCGTATCTAGGTATGCATTGCTATGAGAAAATCCCTGGTATTTTGATGCTTTTCCTTGATTTCATAATTACTGAGTAGATTAGCATAAAAAAAAAAAAACCAAACCAAAAAACCAAAAAAACCCAACCTTAATCAGGATTTTCAGGTTTTCTAAAGGATTGATTCAATAATATTTTCCCAGAATTTTGGTCTTTTTTCAATACTTCATTGGTCTTGTTTCCTTTTTTAGGTTTTATACCACTTATGATGTACAGGGCTTCAGCAATTTTTTTGAGAATGTAAAAATGATAGGATCCTTTTCACTAGCTGCTTTTTTTTATAGAAGACAAACATAAGAATAAGACTGTCCTTAAACCAGAATAACTAATGAAGGATGCTGTTACTTTTATATGAGAGTTTCAAAGCATTTTTAAGCACAAGCTAATTGAGCCTACTACACCCTTTGGGGTGAAGAGTTAATTAATATTATCCTATTTATCACAGGCCCCAGCTGTAAACAGTCCTGGGCCTCTCCTGATCAGTAAAACCAAGCAATAAACAGCTCTGTGTTTTGTGACTAGATGGAACTGATGCTTCCTTTGAAGATGCAATCCTCCTGGCCTTATTAAAAATACAATGCAAGGAGCTACCTTGGAGCAGGTGAGAAAGTCCTCAGAAGACAGCTTAAGATAGCCAGCTGTATAGAATTTCTGCCCACCAGTCTCCTCTAGGACACTGGTGAATTTTCCTGTGGGAACCAAAGTCATTTCTCTCTGTCACATCACCCCTGACTGTGTGGCAGGGCTTGTCGCTGCAGGAACAGCAGTGAGAAGATCAGGCCTTCAGGCTCCTGCTGTAGGCACTCTGTCCCAGATCATAGCCTCATCTTTGAGGACAGCATCTTTTTGCCAATGTATTTATCTATGAACAGAAATGGCCATAGCATGGGCAGAAATTCCCTTCTACAGTAACTGAACTCTGCTGTAAGGACAAAACCATGCAGTTTCCAAGAGTTTCTACCTCTTCTCTTCTTCTTGTGTACAAACATTGGACATGTGAAGAGAGGGAGAGAGAGGGTAACTCATACAGGCAGCAGCATAATAAATGTAAATTAAATTTCTACTTCTGCCAAGACTGATGCAAGAGAGGAAAACAGTAATTTTTTAGTTAACAGAAGAGTCTAGCCTGTTGTCTTACATGTAGCTTATTTATTTCAATTTTTGTTCAGATGTGGGCGCCAGTGTGTAGTAATCTACAAAGAAGTCCCATAACATGGCTTGAATTGGATGACAGCTAAGTGCAACACTAGGTTTGACTTTGTTCGGTGTAAGGGAAGAATATCATGCCCCAACTCTTGAAGGAGGGGTGGGGAAGAAGACCAATAACGGGTAAATAACGGGTAAATACCAGAGGAAGTTTGTGACACCAGGTCTGATGGCAGCTGGAAATAAGACACAAACTAACTCTAGAAGTCTTTCAAAAATTTGACACGAAGAAATGGTGGGTGGAATATGGAGGGGTTTTGTCCATGCTCTTGCCTTTTGGAGAGCAGTCATGCTTCATGAAAAGGTCTAGAGTAAAAAGCTTTTGTTTACTTTTGCTGTGTGGATAGTTTCTTTCATCTCCCACTTGCTCAAGCTACTTCCTACTGCTCTACTTCAAAGCTGAGTTTTGGAACTCCAGGGCATGTTAATAAAATGTCCACAAAAGGGCTGTAGCTGTTGGCTGTGGTGGCGGGGGTGTTCACAAATCATCAGATAATTCAATACCACAACCACCGCGGAGGTGATGCAAGAGTTGAAATGGAGCAATCGGAGGAGTAACACTTCTAAATGTATGTGGTCAGATATACATTATCATGTCTTGCTTTACACTAACTCTCTCCTTGGGGAAGGGAAAACAAAGCTGCCTGAAACAGTGCAAATTGTGTATGTGGGGGGGAGGGGGGGCAGGGAAGTGGGGGAAGGAGTGTTTTTGATGTCCTAATCTAAAAAAATAATGATGATGGGATAATCCAAACACTGGACAAAGAAGCTGTAAACTGATTGATTAGTTTCCTTTCAAAGGACACTGCGGATAGTCAGTAACAAAGCACAGTGCAGGGAGGATTTTGAAAGCGATAGTAAGAAAGGTCTCTAACGTTTCAGAACTCAGCAAGCTCAAATTAAAGATGGTACTTTTTTCTACTGACTGAATCTGTAACTGAGCTGCACACTTAGCTCGGAGAGCTTGAGATATGGGGACTTTTGCATGCCACACAAATAGGGGTTTTTCTGTTTCGAGAACACCCTGCTGTTTCGAAGCAAGCCCAGTCTGTCTCTTTAGTTAGCTAAGAGCCACATCCTATCCGTGGGTGAAAGAGCACTGAACCTGTTACATTTGTACTTACAAGAAGGGAGCTGTGAATGGATATTCCATCTGTTTTGCATCCTGAAATGGCACTCCAGGGTCTCTGATGTGGTCTCAAAAGGAAAGGCTGGTGTGTGCCTGGTGTGTAAGTGAAGCCCGGTGTGTAAGTGGGTATGTGGCTTCCCCTGTCAGAAGTCTGCTTACTTTAAAGCACAGCATCCCTTGTTACAATGCTGTCTGGCATAAAGCCTGCATAGCTGTTAAACTGGCAAGGTCGCTGCTCTGGGGCTCCCTGAGCATTGCGGAGAATTGGGTTCCTCTTTTTTTTCTCTCCATTCATAGACTGAAGCTCAGTCCTTTGCCAACTTTCTGCAGGAGGTTCTGGTGATTATTGTTTACCATCTTGTGGCAGCTTTTTCTTTTTTTCATGACTTTTCTACTTTCTCCTCCTCTTCTTCTCCTCTTTCCTGCTGTTCTTCTTTAACTCTAATCCCTATGTTTTCTCATCTTTCAGGTGACGTTCCCTTCACAAAAAGGGAAAGGATTGCAAAAGTGGCTAACATGAACAGCCCTGTACCCACAATTTACACACATTTAAACTAACTGCACAAACCCACAGAGAGTATAATGAGGTGAAAACCAGCAGGAATCTAGATTTCCCCTGGCTGTCTAGAAGTTCTTTGTTTGCCAGAACTCTGACTTCTGGTGAACAGGAGGTTTAATCTCTTAAGTACGAGTTTATTTGCAATTCATGAATTTCTTTGTGAAATGGACACCTGAAATAGTTGAAGGATGCTTCACCACGGGGTTGAGGTACAGTAGCTGAAGTTCAGCACGGCCTTGGACCACTTCTGAATCATGAGCCTCCTTTGTCCAAAGGCTGATTTTTGTTCTGTGATTCCATTTTCTTCCTGTGCCCCATCTTCTTTATTGTCAGTGAAGCCAGGGCCTCAATGATTTTAGTGAAAACTTAAAGGAGGTGAAAGGAAAGCAGTAAGGCAATACATTTTTTAAAAAAATGCATAACTTGGATAGTATTTCATAAAACTCTCTACTATTGATTTCTATTAAGTTTTGTTGTGGTTTGGTTTGGTTTGGTTTGGTTTGGTTTGGTTTGGTTTGGTTTGGTTTGGTTTGGTTTGGTTTGGTTTGGTTTGGTTTGGTTTTTCTAATCCTTAAAAATAAAGAATGAGAAATATGATATGCAGCAACCTGACATTGTGTTTGAAGCCACAGAAGTCAATGAACACTATACCTGTCATTCATCATGCACAGGAAGGATGAATTTGCTTATCTCTCCATAGCCAAGAATAGCTGTATCCCTGCAACTAGATGGATGCAGGTAGTAGGACTTGTTCCCTCCTCAGTGCAGTGCAGAGGCTGGGAAGGACCTTGCTGCATATCATCTGAATCTGTGGTAGCTGGCTGTGTGCTTGCTTTTGGCAGTTGGCAAAGTAAGGTAAGAGACCTTTTTTTAAACTTAGATAAAAGAGCTTTAAATTACTTCACATTTGCAGTGGGCTAAGAACCACCACACAGCTCATTACAACAGTGCAGCTGATAGGGAATTCAGCCTGCTATTGTAGCTTGGTCATATAACTGAACTGACCCTTTCCGTAATGTCTTACAATGATAAGACAGCTTGTAATGGGATTTAATGTAAACATTATCCTGGATATACTGGTAAAAACACCTAAAAACTGAACATAGTTCATGGTACAAAGTGCAGCTGCATTAATAATTATTCTCCACAGGTGAGGAAGTAGTCTCTATAACAAGGGAGTGAACTAGGCTGCATTAACAGATTCAAACTCTGATTTAGCTTCACTAGTGAAGTCCCCAGCCAGTATTGTTTGGTGTCATGAGAGCTCTCAGCCTACACAGCCATGGTTACAGGTTTATATAGGCATCTTTAAAGCTCATCTGAAAAAAGGTGGTGCTGCAGCTCACTGGTCTCTAGTAGCAAGTTTCTAAGGACTCTTAAAATTATAAGAATTTTTTGCTATCATCTGTCATTCATTCTGTCTAAACTGATCTGAGGAAGCACAGACTTTAACATCAAGAAATAACCTAATTTCCAAACAGAAAGGAGTTTAGGCATAAATATATTTCCTCAAGCTTGTGAATTTACCAGCAATCACTGAAATTTGCCTGGGTTTCCTCCAACTTGGCTGTCTTTCTCCTTCTGTTTGTGGGGATTAGGAGTGATGCTGCATTTGGATTCTCATTGACATCCGCCATAATCAATGTCTCTAATCAGTGTTGCTCTGCTGGCATCACATGTGGAGCAGAGCAGAGTGCCTAGTCAGCACAGTGCAGAAACTGGAGGAAAATGAGGTAGGAAGTGGGAGAGAGGCAGGGAAGAGGCTGGAAACAAATTAAAGAGACAAGCTTGAAAAGGCAGAAAAAGCAATCTTTGCGTATTTGTTGCAATTCAACAGCAATGTGGTTAGATTGCACACTTCATGTCTTCTGTCTCCATGAGCACTTCATCATTCTAGTTTTATTGGCATCAGTGTCTGCAGCAGCATGTCCTTGAATTTGATACGCTCAACTATTCACTGGAAGTATAGTCTGAAGCAAGCTAGTGATGCAGAGGGTAATTAGCAAATACAGCCACTCGCAGAAAAACACTTGAAATTTGGCATTGTATTCTGTGTTGGAGGTTGATTTTCAGACTATCCTAAGAGTGAAAATAATCACAAGATTAAAATAACAAAATTAGCTTGAAAATGCTATATAAATGCTGAATAAAATTGTACCAGATAAAGTGTAGCTCAGTGATTGGGCTAATCATAGAGGGTTACATAGAGGGAGAGAGTAAGTGAGTAGAAACACAAGAAAAATATGTATGTAAATGAGGAAGCTGGAAGTAGAAAAAGTTGATGACAAACATTTGTCTTAAATCTATGTAACAAAGCAATGCTTTGTACCAGCACCCTTTTTAAGACTGAAAGAATATGGGTACCTGAATGATCACGCTGCATGGACTGTTATAGAGTTCATGGTGTGTCATTAAACATACAGTTCTACTGGTCTTACCAGATCATGTTTAATGAGCAAAAATGCTTCTCCTCTGATCTGTGGCTCAGTTCCTGGAATTTCTACTTCAGGTCTTCTATCAGCCATAGTCAATGAAAACAAGCATTTAAAAAGTCCATTTGACACAAAGCTTCAAGTAAACTAATTTTTTTATTAGTCCTTCCCAGATAACAAGTCACATATTGAAATCCTATTAGTCACAGCATTGTCTGGTTTTGGCCATATTAAGTTTTCTTGCTTAAAATCTATATTTGTACCCTTTTTCTTTTCAAGAGCTGAAGCTAAGTTATTTTTATTTCAGTAATCAGTGATGGATTTTGTGAACTAATGCCAGTTCACTGCAACTGCTTTAGCTCAGCAGCAAACAGGAGAAAGAGCCTCTCTATTGATGCTACGTGCCAAGTAGATTATGCTTCTTTAAAAAGATACATTGTCTTGTTCTTGTGTGGACAGATGATTTAAAATTATTTCGTTATGTATCAAAAGCTTTCCTCTGTCTTTAGATCTTTATCAAATACTTTTGTGAGACACTTTTAGAAGGTTCTGACTTAGGGAAGGTAATAAGAGGGTTCCCTTTGAAGAAAATCTACACCCACAAATGAAAGACTGTGCTTTTGAAATGTAAGAAGAGTTTTTATGCTGATAGAGAGGACTGTTCATGAAGAATCTGATCTGCTTAGAATCAATTAACATGTAACAGTTTAAATAACAGCATATACAGAACACTTTTAAAAAATAACTATCTATTTTACAGTTATAAGGCTATAAAACACTTTGACATAGCAGAGGTTAGAGGTTAGAGTTACAGACCATGCCTGCCGTCGTTGTAGTACGTTTGTTAAATTGAAGGTATTTCACTCAGGAAAATAAACTTCAACACAACATTGTTCCTTAGGGGAACAATAATGCATAAAGAACCAGTCCATTATTTTTTAGCCATGGGAAACAAGAATAAACAGAGGAATAGAGCTAGAAGTAACAAAATTTTTTCTTCCAAGTTGTTCCAGGTTAGCTTGTGAATAGTTCAGATTTGTCCTGTTCCTCAGCTGACTATGTACAGGAGTTAAAGTTACTGTGAAGAGATGCATGGTCCAGTAGTCTGTGCATGAGTTCCAGGATAGGTGTTGAATCAGTGAGCATACTTACTCCTTGTTCCCACTTGCAGCTTCATTGGCCTCAAAAAAAATTTTGAATTGGGTCATTGATATCTATTTGCCATTTGCATTTAATTGACATGTTTCAGATTTTGTGGAATACATAGATAGGATTTTTTCATGGATTCTTAATTCTTGTTTACTCTCTGTTTGCATTATCAATTCGATTTGGGGCGTCAGTATGATTTTGAAGTAAGTTCTCTAATTTTTCTCCATTTGCCTCAAGTTTTGCTGGGTCTGTAAGTGATTCTGAGAGCACGAATTTTATTCCTGACAGGAGAAGCTGACATACTTTCACATGCACTAATGGCAGAATGTCTCAAATTCATGTATGGGGCACCAAAGTTCTCCAGGGGTGACTGTCACATGCTCATCTCTAGAAGACTCTCAAACACTCTAGCTGCTGTGAAACAGCTCATGTACTACACGTGCTGTGTGTGCTTTTCCTATTTTGACTGCCAGCTCTTTGCTAATTACCCACCCAAGTCTGCAACTCTCTGCAGCCTCTTCCTCATCTGCCTAGTTTTGTGCATCCTATCTTTTGCTCCATCCGTACTTGCTGCACCTTTTTATTTTCTTCTATTTTATTCCTGCCCCATTTCTTCCTAAAATGGGTTGTGCCATTTTGATAGATACTTCTTACATGCAGCATAATATTCAAAGAGGGGAACTCTAATGGGAAACTTCCATTGCTGTCTTCAACAACCTCACTGCAATCTGCATCAAGACATGTACAGTGGTAGGATGGGAGGCAACAGTTTTATGTTACAGCAAGGAAACTTTCAGTGAAATATCTGGAAAAAACACCATGAAGGTATTAAAACACTGAAGAGGGTTTCCCTGAGATGTTGTGGAGCCCTGAGCTGTTGTTCACCCTTGGAGTGATTCAAAGCTCAACTGGACACAGTTCTGAGCAACTTGATGTTTGTTAGCCCTGTGTGTTTCCTGGTTGGGAAGTTGGACACAGTGTCCTGCAGACATCTCTTGCACGCTGTATCATTTTCTGAAAGATAAGTCCCCGTTGCTCTTGAGCTTGGATGTACTTTTGACTCTCATTGAACCAGACTTCAGTGAGCATATGCTCTATTTGTTGCAGTCTGTGGCCTAACTAATGCTCACAGTGTAGCTAATACCTGCTTTTAGTCCACCTGTAGCAGTACTAGTATGCCTTGAAATAAGACTGTGTTTTTATGTATTTAGTGTACAGCTGGAGGTATGTAAAAACCAACCAACCAACCAACCAACTAACCAACCAACCAACCAACCAACAAATCCACCTGAAACAAAACAAAAAAAAACCCCAAACCCCCAAACCCAGAAACCCACACACCTCCCCCCCAAGAAACAAAAAAAAACAAAAAAAGAGGAAGAAGAAAAATAAAAAACAGGACACAACCCCACTACCACCACCCCCACGCCCTCAACAAACACCTCCCTTGAAAACAGGGCAAAACAAAGAAACCTAAGCCCCAGCCTGATACTTAGGAGAAGTGCAAGATATGTGTGAACAGTATGAACATATGTTTACACCCAAACACCTTTAAATATTTTCTTGGCTTTTATTTTTCTGTGGATTTTTTGAGGACTTAAATTCAAGGAATGTAACTTTTATGATTTGATGTTACATGAGCTACAGGTTTTAGCTATGAAAATACGTGATACCTGTTGTTGTTCTTAGCAGGCATGTGGCTCCAAGACAGCTTGTTCAGAGATACTGTGGGAAGACAATTTGTTTGTATGATTTTTGAATTTTTTTTAAGCCAGTACTTGGCATTACCTTAAACTATAATGAAGTAAACCATCCTTGAGAGAAATAGAGATTTCCAGAAGTTTAAATAGATCCATTTAAAAATCCCAGATAGTGAAGGCTTTGGTAGCTCTAGAAGAGCCCTGGATCAGAGATGCAGCTGTCGGTTAAAAAGGCAGTGGGCTCAGATGCTCAGATGAAGACAAAGAGCAACGTGAAAACAGATAGGATACAGAGTCATGAAATACATCAGCACCTGAAAGAGAGTTTACCTGCCTCAAAAGATGACTTGCAGGAGGAAGAATAAATTTCCTCACTTTTGAAGTAAAATTGGAATTTTTTCTAGCATCATTGAAATTGAGATCTACCTTTAAGGCTTTGTCCCAGCAAAGTTGTTAAGCATTTGTTTCACTTGAAATCAGTGAATACTTTCATTCATTTTTATGGGCCAGGGCCAAAGAATAGTGATGTTGAATTTGTTATAAATGCAACAGATACTATGGTATAATTCCCACAATTGCATATACTGAGAATGATGAACTAGTTTTTCCTTCTCCCCTGATTTTTTCTCCTGAAATATTCCTGCTATGTTTTTGCTTTCATCTCACCTTCATTTTATACAGCGTTAGTTTTCTTGCTGCCTTTCTTCTGACAAGTATGTTTTAAGGCTGGTTGCCACACAATCACTTTTGGTATTTTGTTTGAACTGATGTCGATATCTGTCTGAAAGCTTTACTCTGAAATGTGACATAAACGTACTTTGATTCCAGCATATTTGTGTCTCAAACCATTCATGCCTGATGTTTCATTTTTGCTTTCTGATATTAAAAAAAGGTAACTTGGAAAATAAAACTTCTCAAATCCTAAAAAGATGAAAATATATGTGGGGCTCTTCCCACAAGCATATATAAATGACATTTTAATGGATATTAACAAATACTTCTTTTGCAAATAAATATAATTGAAAAAATTTCAGCTTTAGGAGTAGTTCTTAGGCATCATGTTTTATGAAATGTCTATTTTTTACAGATAATATACTTTAATCTTTTTGGGAACCTTACCATCTATGCTGTGAGAAAAATACTTTAATTTCTCTTAATTATCCCTGTGATCCATGAGTTACGACCTTTCTCAGGGACAAAAATAAAAGCCAGTTCTTCCATTTTGTTATTCCAGATCAAAATGTGTGCAGTGGAAATACAGAATCCGCACAGTGGTATTAAAGCTACCAATGTCCTGAAATGAGTAGATCAGCAGAGACACTACGGAGCAAACACATTTCATTCAGCATGACAGTTGGAGCAGTTTGGTAATATACTGCAGTGAATAAATAGCCCAGTAATTAAGCAGGAATAACACAAACAGTTTACATGGAAATAACAGCAAAGTCATACTCTGGGATATCAGACAAAAAGTAAAAAGCCTCCAGAAAGGTGTCGTGTGGGATTTTTTTGGGTAAGGTACTGGGGACTATCTGGCAGCTACTTGCAGAGTGCTGGTACCCTTCTTTAGGAGCATCTTCTTCACGACAGGATGAAGCCAAGAACAGAGGCAAAGCAGAGTCACCATGTTACATGTTTTTATTTAGAAGAGGCAGTGATGAACAGTGAAAGAGCTACCCAAGGCACACAGCGGGTCAAAGCAGGGAAGGTTGGGTGGGTGTTGGTTCCTACAATGAAACATATGTTTTCTTCCTGTGCAGAAGAAATGGGTCATTATGTGTGGTAAATGCATTTGAATCCCTCCATCAGTTTTTCATTTAGTTGAAACTGACTCCTCTAACTGCACATTTCTAATACTGAAACTAGGAGGGGACTGCCTGGACTGAACAGGCACCTGTCCTGCACAGCAGGTGAAGCTCTGGTCCTGCAGCAGCCTAGGCACAATTCCCTCCAATCTAGCATGTGAAAATACGCCGGTGATGTAGGGAATGCAGGGGATTTTAGGACATTTTTATCCTTCCTAACACAAGTGTACCCTCTGATTTGCTTGTACTGAAGCAAGCCTGAGCACATCCTTCCCATTCTCAGGGCATTGCTGGAGAGCTGTGTGCTAAAATGTGCTTTGAACCCCATAGCACTCTGCCAGTGCCCATGAATAACTGCTGCAGCACCAGCAAGGGCTGAGCAGAGTTGAGAGCAAGGTTGTGCCTTGCCAGGGACCAGTCTTTGGGGAGAGGCTTGTGCCAGTCTCCAGGACACATGGCTTTCTGGGGTCTGTCACAGTAGCTGTAATTCAGATCTGTTTTTTATTCTATTCTCTTTACCAAACAAACTAACAGCTCTCATGCTGCATGGCACCCCCTTTCTGGTCCTTTCCATCTTCTACTGAGTTGTTTCTGTTTTCCAGCATATGCACCCCTGGTTGTGGGATGGGAAGGTCATTGGGGAAGTGGAGACACAGGAGAAGCTCAATAAGGACTATAGCTGTCCTCTAGCAGAGGAGCTCCTATGTGTAACTGCATCAAAACTGGGCACATGCCACCCAACCCACAGTCCAGCCACCAAGAACAATCTGTTCCCATGGCCAGCACACTGAAAACCTCAGACCTTGTATTGGTGTGATCTGGCTCTCAAAATCATTTTTCAGTTCTCTTAGAAATGTGTTTCTGGCTTCTCTACAAGCAGACAAGGTGCTGGAAAGATCAATTTTAAAGAATCCATTACCAGAAGTTAAATAAAGAAATTTTGTAATTTTTAAAGATACCAAGACTTATAAAAACACATAACACTTTTCATGGCTCAATTTATGATTCTTTGAATACTTGACAATATTGCTTTTTGCAGGTAACCCCGTCCTTGCTTGTTTGTGTTCATCATCTAGTGCTGAGGAGACTTATATACCCTACCTATGGTCAGGGGCGTACTTATTTCAATGTGCCTCATTCATTTTATCTTTCTTTCCTTTTCTAGTTCTCTGTCCACAGGGTTATATTGTCCCTTTCCCTGTTGTTACACTACTTAATTGTCTATTTTAAGGCAATTTTCAAATGCCTTAGAAAAATCTAAGAAAATTCTATCCACCCAGTTACTGCTAGCAACTCTTTTAAATGACAAGCAACTGATCTCAAAAGGACTCTGACATGATTTCACTTTTAAACTATGCTCACTTGACCTTGCAGAGTCTTATCCTGGCCTTGTACTTTTTTGTCCAGATGTAGACTCTCAGTCCATTTTCTTCAGAACACAGGGATTTAGCTTATGAACCTATAGTTTGTATGACACCCTTTTGTACCAGTTTCAAAAAGTCATCCCTGATTAACAGTTTTCCAATTTCTGTGAATATTCACTGTTTCTATGGATGCAGCACAAATTATAACCTTGCCAGTGTTGCCACTGCTTAACAGTGTTCTTTTCTGAAATGGCAAATGACTTCAGTTTCTCAAACTTGTCAGTATTTTTCCTCCCTGTATTTTAAATATTTTCCAGGGAAAGATCCCCTAGTCTGTCCTGCACATTGTGGTGAGGGATTTGCTTCTCTTTCATGGTAAAATGAGGCAGGGAGAACTTTATTTATTATTTTAATTTCCACTTTAATGAATGTTTCTACCTGTAATTGTTAGCAGTTTTTAAAACCTTCTCTTTTCAAATACATTTCAAAAAAATTTTCCTTTGATATCAACCCCTTTCTACTTAATTTCCACTTTTTCCATTACTTTATCATAATTTTCCAGGTCCAACTTGTAATTCTAATGTTATCAAAGGTGAGAAAAGACAATAAATGATTACTGGGGTTTGAGTTAAGTTCACAGAACAACATTTAAACAATGTTTTTTTATATGGCTATTTTTTAATTAGTATTTTTATATGGCTATTTTAAAGTTCCAGGCCAACACATGCAAAAGACTTCCACCCCACTCCCCCCCCCAAAAAAAAAAAAAAAAAAATTAAAAATAACCCCCCCAAAACCCAAAATCTGATGAGTAAACATTATTAAGTCTGTTTTGGAGATTTGTCACATTTTGTACCAGACATACACTTTACCAAGATTTCTTATCACTTTCCCTAAGAGGAAGATTAGAGAAATTTTCTGAAATGTCAGTTTGCGTGTTCGGACCCCAAAACTTAAGATTGCATCCTAAATAATTTAATATGTCATTCAAATGTATTAGAGCTATAATAGAGGTACATTCATTTGAAGTTTTGCTTTGAAAGTAAGACGAAAGCCCAGCATTCTTGTCATTCTTCTGCAGCACCTTTTTCTTGCCCATGATATATAATTTGAACTCTGTCATCTGTTGCCCTTTAATCCTGCATTCTTTTTCTTAAAAAGCCTTTTTTCTTCATAACTGTGATCTCAAAATAAAAGGCCTCAAAAGACTATTTCAGTTTTGACTTAGAAAACACCTTCTAAGGAGGGAAAAAATCATAAAAGTTATTTTTAAAGTTGTGTCACTTTAGGAAATGAAAATGTGAACTTCATTTTTATCCTTTTCCAGTGTAACGACAGCTCCAAAACAAGCCTCTTCAGTGTAGTCTAAATCTAGGATTCATTTTAAATATGCAGTACAAAAATGTCATACTGGTTGCTAGAAATGTTTGAGAAAAATTTGGGACCAAACCTTCCTTAAGATTAGGACCTAGAACTCAAAATTAGAGTGTATATAGTGAAAACAAACTATGTCATTTGATTATGCTATTAAGTATATTTTCAAAAGGTTTTGCTAGAGTTGCAAGTATCTGGGAAGACTTCTGAAAAAGTCTTCTATTTGACAATATAGCATCAAAATTCTTAATGTCTCAAATCACATGAGGTTAAAAAATTAAACCTGATAAAATATTTAGAAATTTTGCAACAATTTCCACATTTTACTGCAGTGCACTTAAGGTAGCCTCATTAGTGTCCAATGCAGCAATTCATGGGCACAAAGGAAATTCAAGGAACAAGCTAATTTTGGATGGGAGCAACACAGAGCACTTTTCACAGGATGCTTTCAAAATGGTAAAAGAAGCTCCTTCGTTCCCTCTCTCCTCTTTTGCATGTTGATGGGGAAGAAGGAAAAGCTATACCTTTTTGTTTGCTGCTGACTTTAAAAGGGGATATGCATGCTTCTGTGCATGGAGCCATCATGAGGAGGATCTGATGAGAAAATTGTTCACTCTAAGCACAAATAAACCCCAACAGCCTCTGATAATCAGCAAGTCTTTATTTTCTAACAATTCCTGTGCTAAAGCATATTATTATTATTGTTATTGTTACTATTATTGTTATTATTATTCTTAAGGCACATCAAGATCGTGCCAGTGCTGCTAAGTTTGGGGGGGGTGAAACAAATGTCACGTAAAAGGAGAGCTGTTATGCGGGCTAGGAAAACCCAAGTGATAAATCTGCCCAGATTCTGTTCAGAGGGAAATTTGTGTTTTAAGAATAAGCTGAGAAAGCTTGAAACAAATGCCAGGACTATGATCATTTGATGAATCATCTCTGAATCTTCGTTAAGTGTGTCCTACCCACTTATTACCTAGCATGGTGTATAATTAGAAAGCTGGGCCGCTTGCAGAAAAGAATTCTTACTATGATTTTAGAAATATCCATTTCCAATCTGATTTTATCTGCTGGTACCCTCTTCTTTCCAGCTATCTGGTCTGGAGATGAATTACCCGTTGGCCTCATTCTCAGAATGACAGCATGAAAAGGGAAGCATGTGGTTGTAATAATAATGTGGTACATGTGTAGAAGGTCAGAGAAGCAACAGATCAACATTCCAGCAGATGATTTCCCTAGGGACAACTCCTGAAAGTATCAAAGGCCGAAGATCATGACACTGATAATGCGTCTAATGTTGTTGGCAAAATAGTTGCTTGAATTTGTCATTTGTGGAGGTAATGGTTTTTCTCTTTTTTCAATTAGGTAGTGAAACCTGCTGTGAACACTGAAAAATTAGTTCTATAAATATTAGTCTAATTATATAGGTAGTAATGTTGTTTAAACTGACCAGTTGTCCGGACTCCATTATGTCATGTATAAAAATGAAGGAAAATAAAACTGTTGAAGAAATTTTCTTTGTGACCCAAAATTTTGGCATAGAAAACTTCAGGAAATGCATGAAACATTTTTACTACAGGCAGTGCTCAATGGATGACGTGCTCCATTTCTATCACAGGAAGTATAAAAGATGGGAGGCTTGTGTGAATGGACAAGGAGCTCCTAGCCAAACTCAAACACAAAATGGAAGCATAAACCAGGTCAAAGCAAAGATGAGTAACCTGTGAGGCATTAAAAAACATTGTCTGAGCAACCTGGGATGAAGTCAAGAAAGCTAAATCCCACATGGAATTGAACCTAAACAAGGACAACAGGAAGTGCTTCTGTGAGTACAAAGGTAACAAAAGGAAGGCTAGGGAATATGTGAGCCATTTGCTCAATGAGGCAGTGGACCTGATTACACAGGACATGGAAGTGGATGATGTACTGGATGCCTTCTTCACCTCAGTTTTTACTTGCGAAAGTGGCCTTTAGGAATCCCAGGTAGCAGAGTCCAGGGAGAAATGCTGCAGCAAGGATGATGCACCCTTGGTGGAAGAGAATCAGGTCAGGGAGTGTTTCAGCTGGACACATGTAAGTCCTGATGGGACTTATATGCCATATATGCCCTGATGGGATGCACTCATGAGTGCTGAGGAAGCTGGCAGGTATTATTGTGAGGCCACTCTCAGTAATCTTTGACCAATCATAGCAACCGGGAGAAGTACCCAAAGACTGGAGGAAAGAAAATGTCATCTCCATCTTCAAGGACAAGAAGGAAGACCCAGGGAACTACAGGTCTGTCAGCCTCAGCTTGATCCCTGGAAATGTGGTAGGGCGGCTAATCCTGGAAACCATTTCCAGGCGTATGAGGGACAAGAAAATCATCAGGGGTAAGCATCATGGCTTCACAAATGGGAAGTGCCACAACGATGATGAAGGAACTGGAGCATTTCTTACATACGAGGAAAAGCTGAGAGAGATGCACCTGTTCATCCTGGAGGAAAGAAAGCCCAGGAGGATCTCATCAGTATGTGCAAGGACATGAAAGAAGGGTGCAAAAGGGGTGGAGCCAGGCTTTTTTCAGTGGTGCCCAGTGACAGTATAAGAGGCAATGGACATACACTGAAACATAGGAGGTTCCCTCTGAACATCAGGAAATATTTTTTCACTGTGAGGGAGACCAAGCACTGGCACAGGTTGCCCAGGGTGTTTATGTAGTCTCTATCCTTGGAAACATTCAGAAGCCTTCTGGACATTGTTCTGGGAAATCAGCTCCGGGCCCTGCTTGGGAAGGAGGTTGGACCAGGAGTCCTCCAGGGGTCCCTGCCGATCTCAGGAATTCTGTGATTCTCTGATTCTCTGATTCTGTGAGTCTGTGAAATTATAGTATTTAAGCAAATATGCATTTTTAAAGTACTCTAGTGTCAAAAGTCACTGGAAAAAAATTAGCTTTCTGGGCTTCAAATCCTGTGGGTCTTCTTGGCAAATAAAAAGACATTTCCTCTACCTGCTAGCCTTGTCAAACCCAAGCAGAGATCTCAAATTCAAGATGAATGTTTTAGTAGTGAAAAAGGTGTTTGAAAGTGATTGAGACTAGAAACTGGTAATGGACTCTTTTAATTAGCTTAAGGGACCAAGATGAAAGAGTCAGCCACTTTCCTGCTTCTGGCTCTTTTCACTGTGTGTGGTATTTCCTTCTCCCATGGATAGGATGTAGGTGTGTCGAACCAATACTTCATTATACAGAAACAGAAAAACTGATTCCTGATTCATTTCAATATATGACATATGGGCTGGAGTGAGCAGCACTAACATGCTCAAATAGCCTGAAGCAAGTAGTTTAATAGATTCCATGACTACTTGATGTGTCTGAACATAAAAGAGGGGCCAGGGGAACTCTGGCAAGAAGTAGCAGGAGGAAAATGAAGCAAGGACATAGAATGAACTAAAGGTTTTCTCTTGTTTCTTAAAATATTGGTATGTCTGCTCTGCTGAATGTACTGTTTCTTTTAAAAGCTTCTGGAAATACTCTTACTAAAATTCAAAACACAACCACAAATCATTTATAGGAGACAAAAAACAATAAGTAGTGTCAGCACAGAAGGATATATTTTACTTGGCCGTGCCAGGAGGAATTATAGTGGGCTGTGATGAGTGGAATATAAAGTAACATAAGTTGCCTGTTGACAACAGGGTTTGAAATTATAAAATGTAAAACCAATATATTTCCCTCACAGTATGAAACAGCTGTAATTTTTTTATACCTAGTAGCAGAATACCATGTCATTTTTCAGAGCCCCATAATTGTGTAAGCATATTTAAGTACCTGCTGTTATTTGTTTTGTTTATTTATTTCGTTCAAGTATTGCATAGATTGTGATGGACTGAGGTGCAAATACAACACAAGTGGTCAGCATTTTGTCGAAAGCTGTTATCATAGATTATTTTCTGCTCTTAACTTCATTTTTGGTCATTAAGGGGATTGCATTTAATACACTAAAATAGCTAGCAATAGTACCACCTTCTTATGAATCGTCACTGAGCTAAAAAACCCTGCAGGAATCTTATTTTTTCATGCTATTTGAAAATCTAATTACAAAAATAAGTCTTTATGAGGAACCAACAGCAGCTGAGTTCATGTAAGAGCTTTTCGAGTGACAGATGGTAATAAGCAAGTCAAACAGTTAGATGATGGTTTATGTGCTAGACATTATAGGTGTTGTAACTATTGACCCATGTTAATGCTGTTACTCTGGCAAATAAAATGCAGGTGAAAAAGCTACCTTGAACGGCTCTTATCCCGGCTGCTGATTAGCAGAATATCTGTCAGTCAGCAGCAGGATCTGGTCCGTTGCCACATTTTAAAGGTTTACCACCTTGTCTTTTCCCTCTAGTTCCCTCTTTTACCTGCTTTTCCACTCCTATTGCTGTTCTCTCAATATACCTGTTTATTACCACTTTGATATTTTGGTAGGAAAGCTGATTCTGATGAATAGAATTATTAGGGTCAAGAGGAAGAAGGGGTGGTAAGGAAGGTATTTATCTCTTGCAAGAGGTGAATGAGTCTTTTGTCTACAAGGTGCTCTAAAGGTATTGTACAGAATGGCAACAAAAGAAAATGAGGTGCAGTAATGGTAAAGGCAGCAGGGATAGTTGTGGGGTATGCCATCCATATGAGCTGAACCCAACACCCATAATTGTAACACTGGGAGACAGCTAATAATCTGTAATTTGGAAACCTGTGATTCAAGTGCAGAGGAAATATGTGGGAAAGGAAAATATATTTGAAAAAAAAATCAAGCTTGGTTTGTGAAATATTTAGCTTCATACATATTTCAAAAGGAGCAAATTTTTCCACCTTTTGTAGTAATTGCACTTGGATGTGCAGTTAAGATGCAGCTGTTACTGTGGTTCTACACGCTGTTGCATTCTGCTATGATATTTTGTGTTGAATAAAGCTCTTGGGTTGTTGCCAGCTGTGGGAAGTATGCCTGCACTGGAGAAATGGGCTGTTAGAAAGTGAACCATCAGGATTACAGCATTTCCTCGGTAATTATGATGGGGCGATTAAAATACTCTCTGGCTACATCTCTCCTAGTTAATCTATGTTATTCTCAAAACCAGGCCATAGGAATGGCAATTCTAATCTTTCCAGGAGAGAAAGTAAACGCTGACTATCTATCAAACTTGTGCTTTTTTAAATCGGCTGCCTCTGCAGAATCAGGTAGTTGCAGGGTGGACGATGGTGTGGTGAAGATGTGGATGGCATTGCAAGGCATACGTTTCAGATAGCCATGTCAAAGACCATTGAGCAGCAACAGTTGTGCTGACCGAGGGGTGACTGAGCTGTTAATGGAAGGCGTGTGTCCATTGCCAAAACAGGCTCAAGGTGGCCATAACGCAGGAGGTGCTGCCTGGGTCCTGTGGCATGGCTTAAGATATCATATAACTTGTCCAGGTACAAATGTGTGATTTCGTTTTTCAGGCCTTTGGATTCCTTCAAAGTCAGAAGAACAGAATTTATTCCCTCTGTATTACCATAATGATACATCCCTCTCATTATTTTCCCCCACTGTTGATTGCCCTTGTTGCACATGACTTTCCCCATACTTTCTAAAACTATTCCTGTTAAAGAAAGATGAAGAAACACAAGATTCAGTGGGAACATACACAATTTATTTTTGGGTGATCAAAATCTAACTGGTCCAGTGACATTAGTGGTGCTTATAATTCCAACTACAGCTTTTTTGGGGAAGTAAATTTAAAATTAGGGGGGGGAAAGTTAACTCTTTACTGCATACTGAACTAGCAGAACTGGTTTTTGCTGTAACCTAGGCTGTGACAAAGTGTTGTATAGAGCACGGTCCTTAGACAACCTGTTCTCAAACAAGTTCCTTGAATAGATGGGGGAAATCACACCCACAGGCATAGTGCATACAGAAATCCTTCAAAGCAGTCACCAGAATAGTTACTAGAGTCCTTATCTAGGACACTAATTAAATGTCTAGTTGGGAGGAGACAGAACTTCTCTGAATCTGTATTGGGGATAATGAAATGTAACAAGAATTGGTTGTTAAGGTATGGGGAAGTGGGCTGAGATGGTTATTTTAGCAGAAAGTTTTCCCTTTCAGAACAGCTTGCTTAAGTGTTTTGTTGTGAAAGGCACTTGTCTTTGTGATCAAACTGTGGGAAGGAAAATACTGTTTAATTCAGTGTCCAGGCAATTTATGAAGCTGTGGTATATTCAGACTGGGGATAAAGTAATAGCAGTCACCCACCTACTAGGTGAGGACTGTAATCACTGAGCTAGTGGTTGCTTTGGACTAAATGAAGTCTTCGAGGACATGAAATTTGATTTCCCATTTTCCCTGAAAAAATACAATTATATTATATTTAAATATAAATTTATACATATATATATATATAATTTTTCATCCTGGCTAGTGTCAAACAGGATGGAAAATCACTTGTGATCAATGCTTAGTGACAAACTTATTTCTCTGTTATTTTCCCTTGTTTTCCTGCTATGTTCAGGTAGATTTGGGCAGAATTAGTCAGCACGGTGATGCCCACACTGAGTTCTCAGCACTTCCACTGTCCCTGAGAAAGCTGTAACTAAAAAGAGAGGAGGAAGATATGCAGATATCAGACCTAATGAAATACTGAGGAAGCAGAATCAGGTTAGAGGAACAAGGACAGCTTGTCTCCTGCACCTGTTGAGAAGGAAGAAAGATGGGTAGGTGGGTAGAAAACCCAATGGGAGATTGTATCCAATTCTGTTAAGCCTGGTAGTGCTCTTAAGCATCTGCTGCTGAGTCTCCACTGCAGCAAAACACAACTCACTTGCACATGAAGCAATAAAATTTGTGTATCTGGCATACCCTCACCTTTCTGTTCTTCCTCTTCTTTCCATAATAATCTTGTAGGTATTGTGTACCCACTGGGATATCCCTGTGTTAAAGTACTGGATTTTGCCCATCCTGCTATTTAACCATCCTGCTGAACCTCGATGATGGACCACATGTTCTTCTCAGATCAAACCACTCAAAGACAAGGATGTTTTATGGTTTCCTGTAGCATCAGAGAAGGTCACGTGGAAGACTGAGTATAAAGCATGTACTTCAAGAACCCAGGTTTGTCGTCAATCACTACATCAGATCTACTGTTTATCTTATCTGGGCTTTGTGCATAGGATTTAGTTACCTCTGAACCAGGCAACTTGGATGTTCTTCAGTTTTTCCTAAACTCATTCAGCTATGCCAAGGTTACTTGTACAGAGTTACTTACTAACTGTGGTCCTGTTCATACTCTGCTCATAGCTCCAGTACCTGGTTTGCTAATATTCTTTACTGCTGAGTTCAGCTGGGACTGGCTTTCTTGGCCTCCCTACAATACTGCCAACGTCAATGTGCCAGCTGGGAACATGCGTTTAGAAGATGACACAGACTAAGGATTGAAGTGGAGTGAGGCTGATTGTTCTTAATGGGAAGCATGGCACTTTCTGAGACCTGTGACTTTGCTCTGTTCTATGGAAAGAGAAGACACCATTTTTACTGGTAAGAGCCTACAGCAAGCAGACTTGACAGCAGACCGTTTGAATAGTGACTGGAGGATCATAGTGGAAGGTCTGTACCACATGAACTATTATGTTAGCAACTGTTGCTTTTATTGGCTGTGTGCCAGGCAAGGCTGACAGCGCGGAGGACTTCTTGCTGAAAGCAGGTTTGAACTATTAAGCCAGAGTTTTATTGCTCAGATTTTCAAAGAGTTTGCAGAGTGCTTGGAGTCTGGCCAGAGCAATTAACAAATGGACAACGCAGTGTTTAGTAATACGTTACCTTTCCCCGGCAAACATTGAAAATATAGGACTCATGTCTCTCCTGAACATACTATCTTTTTTTTAAAAGGGTTTTCTTTCCTTGGCTGTTGTATTTTGTGCTAGATGTTGGCAATCAGTAATAGAGTGCGGAGAAATCTGAAGTTAATTAGTCAAAGGGAGAGACAAGACCTAAGAATCTACACTCTTATATTGCATATGTCCCTGGTGCCTAAAGCCAGTAGATGTGTCTACAGACAGGAGCCATTTCAGGTTAGTTTTTCCCTTCTCCAGCATGGACAGCTTGGGGAAAGATCTGAAGTAACATCCTCAGGTTTAAAAGCAATCAAATATACCCTTCAAATACGTACCTGACTAGGCAACTAAACACCAGTATAAAGCGTGATGTGAGTCCCATCTGCGTGGTCCAGTTTTGCTTCCTGTTGACATTGTCTGGAACCATGCTTGCTTCTTGCCACTGGAAATTTTTTTTTTCCAACTTTCCTAAACTAAAAAAAAAAAAACTTTAAAACTTTACAGAAACTTTCCATTATTTAGAAGCTTGGATATAGATTTAGATGCCAACATGCAAGGATTCATTGTCAAAATATTTGGTTGAGATTTGGTTCTTGGAAATCAGTCCAAACTGTTCTGAGATCAGGAAACGAATATAAGCAAAGTATTCTCTTCAGATTTATTTGGCTCAGTTCAGCTCCAGATGACAAGCGTTTTTACGATTCTTCCGTTTTCATTTAGGTGCCACGTACCTGCTACACAAAATTGGCTTAGACTTGTTTAGAATCAGGGAAAGGAAGTGAAAGCTATTGGAATTTTACACAGAACTGGCAAGCAGAGCGAAAGGGGAATAGGATTTAACTTCCAGGTAGTAAATGGCCTTGAACAGAAGAAAACTGCATTAAAATGAAGAAGCTTCCCTTGCGACAGAAGATACCGAGCTAGACTGAAAACGAATTCTGTGCCTCAAGCTGCGGTACCTTTCTTTTGCCTTAGGAAATTGGTAAGTATAAGCATCTCTTGCCGAATAGCCATTTGTTAGCTCTCAGCAGCACCTGGAGGTAACAAAACCAAAATTCAGTTTTTGTGGATTCTTGACAGTGGCCAGTTGTTGAGTTGAAAAGAGAGGAATCATCAGATGTTGCTTATCAAACAAAGACATAGTTTTCATGCTCAGTACCTCAAAGAAAACTTAGGTTTTCAGTTCTTAGGACTCAAAAAAGACCTTTATTCCTTTGAAGTAATAGCAGGCAATGTGAAATGAATTTTAATCAGGACCTGCCAATATCTCTCAGTGCACAGCATTTCGTATCACAGATAGCAAAAGTCTGGAGAAAAAGACAGACGTGGAGAAAGTAAAATCTGGAGGCAAAGCACAGTTTCCAGTATCCAGGTCAGATAAGGGCACCAAATGTCTTTTGAGTATCAACACTGCCTTCTACCAAAGGATAAAAAGCACAAGACAACTCTTTTTTAACTTATCCTTAGTACGATCCTGGTTTTTGAAGGATTTTTGAAAACTTTGCCATTAAAACCCAAACAGAATGAATGTGTTTACAAAATAAATACAAGTTTTAGCAAAACAAATAGATCCATGGTCTGTAATACAGCTGCAAATATTCAGTGTTTCCTGCTAAAACTACTTGATGCAATAATGGAAAATATGATCTAAAAGTTAAACTTAGGAATACAGAAAGCAATTGGATGAATCAATAACTGTCATTGCAGATGCAGTTAACCTCAGGGTAATAGGAATTCATTCTTGTTTTGCTCACATTCTGGGAGGTGTTTTGCCTTAGTGTTCATGAGTTAAACAGGAAGTTGTGATGAATTTGGTAGGAAGAAGACATTAGTTTTCAAAGCAAGTAGATGAACTAAGAATGACCTCAAGATTGCTATCATTAGCTCTTCTACATGTGGCACAAAACTGGGGGATGAATCTCCGTTAAGACATCAAGACTCTAAATGTGCTTCTAACACAGTTTTGGAGAAAATATCCACTCAATACTATAAAAAGGGAGGATGACAGACAAGATAAAACAGATGTCCCAGAGATTTCTTTATTTCATCTCCAGTCCTCTGGGGTCAAAGTCTCTTACTTCATCTTTTCTGAAGTAAAGCCAAGCTTTCTGTTTATTTATTCAGAATTCAGGACATAAGCCAGTATTTCTAAGATATGATGGGGATTAGCTATAACTTGAGTCTCACCCAGTAGAGACTCCAGTGTTCTCAAATCCTTCCAGGGGTCTCAGGGATATTCCTATTTAGTGCTGACCACCATAGTGATGAAAACAAAGATGAAAAAAAGGGAAGCAGGATTAAATGGATGGGTGGAAGGAGAACACTTTTAATAATGTCTAATGGGAAGAAACACAAAATGTTATGTACCAAAGAGAAGGCTTTTATTCTTTTCAGATGCCAATGCTCACTCTCACTTCAACACAGAGAAAGTGTGTGTGGCTTACAGGACAATCGATGCTTACAGACAGGTATTTCCACATATTTAGGGGCATGGGGAGTGTGGACCCACATGCCACAGCATTGAAGCAAAATAAAACATGGCTGGAGCTGGTGTGAGACAGCAAATGCTTTTGTTCCTTCCAGTCAGTATACTTTTCTTTTGACATCACCCTCAGATTATGAGCAAGATTTGTAAGCTTTCTTTCCAGTCTTTTGTCCTTTTCTCCCTCTTCTTTTGTGTTATGTCCCTTGTCACTCTCCCTCCTGAAAAAAGGTAAAAGCTCGACCAGTGACTATAGCTCTTGTTAATGGGCTGCAGGGGCAGACATGTGTCTAGATCAATAATCTCATGCTTGCAGCTAAATGCACAGAGAGCTAAAATGAGCATGCACAGCACCCGCAGTCATGCACTTAGAGAAACTAATAGAAAAATACTCAGAGCTGAGAACAAACATCCCTAACCCTGAATAACAATTTGCCCCAGGCTTATGTTCCTGTCTGGGCAAAAAATGCTAGGAAAAAGAGCGTTGTACTGGGACCTTCACACAGCACATCAGGGTTTTCTGTGTTCTGTAAGGTTCTGTTTGTTTGCTGGTTTTGTTTTTTGTGGTTTGGGGTTTTTTTTTGGCCTCTCCCACCCCCACCCCCCCACCCCACCCCGAAAAGAACACAGAGTTATTTTACAGGTTTCTTATCAGGCAGTGTTAAATGCAAAATGGGTGTTTACCATCCAGTTTGGAATGAAACAACTAGACACAGTCAGGACATTGTATCTGTATGATATGTTTCAAAGACCCTGACAAGAGAAGACAAAGGAATATTTATCCTTCAGATATGAAACAATACTCTAATTGGCATGGAAAATGCTGATTTCACACTTGCCTTCAAACTTTTTCTCAAATACTGTCATAACCATCATACTTCCCAGAAGTTCCCATTGCAACTCTTGCTGAACACAGCGAAGCTAAGATGCAGGCATGGCTAGAATACTGTAATGAGCTTGAAGGGAATCTGGAAAAATAACCTGTGTTATTGTAGACAGTTCATAAGCACAGAGGCTGTCTCTTGAATCAGCCAAGGAAAAGGCATGCTGTCTGAAAAAAAAAAACAAAAAAAAACCAAACCACTAAGGAGCTGGACAGATTTGCTCCTAGCTGAGGGATGCACATCATACTGACTATAACAATCTCATTAAATTTATCATGCTTGTGTTCAAATGAACTGTGCAACTTTAACATCCTTATTACTCTTCTCACAGTGCTGAGCCTATCCTGCTTTCTGGGCCAGTAACAAACCAGAAAAACTACCAAAACAAAGCCTAACAGAAAAACTCCCTCTTTAAACATCTGTTCAGCCATTTGCATATCTGCTCTTGATATTTCTACAGGGACCATTTCCCTCTATCTTCAGTTCTGAAGGCTGGAGACTAGGAGGATTTCAGCCAGCGTCAGATGATGATATCAGGAGTGAACTGCAGTGATTCCTGCCTCTCGAAGAGCTACAAAGCAGTTCTGTAATTTCTTACTGCAACTGTGCTTTCTTCGCAACCTGTAATCATAAAAACCTGCACTGCAAACCATGTCCGGTTACTACAGGTGCAGAGGAGAGAGTAGCTGACAGACTGTGATGAGGTCTCTGATTTCACAGTGACAGTTCCTGATTATGACCAGACTTCCTGGATTTATTCTTATATAATAATAAAGTAATACAACCTGTTAAATCCCAGGAAGACTTTTTGATGTATTCTGACTGGAAGGACGTTTGAACTTCTATATTTTCTTGGGCAAAAGAGGGTCTTAGATCAAATTAAGGTGTGAGGGGTAAAAAGAAATATTCTTGTTTTATTTGCGTAGACTTGCCAAACTGAAGGACAGAGTTCAAGTCTGAATAGGGCAAAAACATAAAAAAAAGAACATTTTACATCTTCGCAGGTGGTTCCAATTTTCTTCTCCAAATGCCTTTTTTTTTGTTGTTCTGCTGTGTTCCAGTCTTTCTTCCTTGTCTGAAAGATTATGGTGGAACAAAATATGTTTTTCTTCATTGATGTTTCTCAGCAGTTTTCCATTAGGAAGACTGGTGTGTATAGAGGCTGACTGATGCCTTCAGGATCAATACAGGTACAGTTTGAATCTGCTCCAGCTTTGTGATTTTGGGAGAAAAGCTTGTCTAATGGTACAGCACTGTTGCAGTGGTATTGTCATGGCTTCCCAGGAGCAAGGCTTTTTGTGTGCTGCGCTCCAAAATCAGGTGAGATGGGGCCACTTCCCCACTGAAAAGGTGATAACAGTTGGGAAAACTATCTTGTTTACCAGAGAAAGAGGATTGTATCTAGCTTTCTTACTCAGTAAGGAAGCTCAAAAAAAGCCTGTGTTTTTGCTGCTGGGATCCATGCTACAATAATGTGGAAAATCTGCCCCAAAATCTGAATTTTATTTAAAACTTTGGCACAACATTTACAGTTTTAGAAATACTCCAGTAAAAAAATCATTATTTTCCTCCTATGCCTAGGCCATTGATTCTCCACTTCAATATTTTAGCATTTCTCAGCACATCTTTGATGTTTTCTTCAGTATTGCATCCCTCAAATCTAAAATAAGAATGCCACCTCTTCACACATCCCCAGCCCACAGACTTTTCTGTGTCTGAACAGTTTTTTCACATCTCTCTACACACTTCCCTCTGAGCTGCCCTCTCACAGTGAGCCATAAATCCGCACAGCATCCCTGACTACTTACTAAGCTCCGAGAATGTGGTCACTGACATAAAGTTATCCACTGAAAGCAGTAGCTACTCTGGAGGACTTAATCGAAAATGTGTAAGAGAGAAGGAAATAGCACTGTGAAAATGAGGGAAAAGATTAGCTTTCATGTACTAGTGTAAGTACGTGTGCATGTAGCATGATTTTACTTGCTGCCTGGATGCTTTTCTCTCTATTTTCATAGTGCCTTCAGTGGCAGGCATAGGTATAAGGCACACGGCTGTCTACATCAGAGCATGTGGAACTCAGGTTCTTACTTAAAAAAGTAAAAAAAAAAATTCTATATTTTTTTGTCATGACTGGATTTGACAGATGGGAGGTTTGTGCACATATGCACAGAAAAGGGATTTTGTTTATGGAAAGAACAAGTAAGATCTTAAAAACAAATTACCCCCAAAATGTGCTTGTTTTCAGAAGATATTTATATTTACCACAGTTTTTCAGTAGCATGGTGACTGACAATTCACTTTTCAACATGATGGTTAATTTGGTTTTTAATTAAAAAAAAAAAAAATCAGCAAAAATTGACTTGCTCAGTTCCAGGCAGTGTGGTTTCAGCCTTAGTATTTAAACGAGTATATTAATAGAGTGTGCATTCTGTATTAGCCAACCTTCCATTTCCAGGTCTTCCTCTCATTGTAAAGTCCTTGTTTGACTCTCCAGGCATTCTTTTCTTTGTGAGCATTCTTCCTGCATTTATGCAAGAAAAATGTAAAACGGATAATAAAAGAAATTGGAAACTGGTCATGGATTCCATAAGCCTCTGCTAATACGGAAAGGAAGATGCCTGCACAACCTACATATAGAGCAGAACAGTGAATGAGAAGAATAAAATATGAAAAGATATTATAAGGATATGCATTCTGAAAGCACATGGGTACAATAGAAATATAGGAGCATTTCTTTATATTGAGCTTCAGGGGATGCTCAATGTGTAGAATCAGACTCTTCATGTAGGAACAATTGATAAGGAGCCGGCTGAGCCCGGGTAATGTAATATTCTCTTTCAAGGTTAACAGTGGGCTCTTGCAAGGCTTTTCATTTCTTACTGAGTTAAGTTTTCAAGACAGCGTTTGCCAAATGTGGCTGGACCTGCTCACTGTCTGACATCGAATAGTGAAGGTGAGAGCTCAAGGATATCCACTTCCACAGTTACAAAGCTGCACATAAAAAAGTACTATGCAGTAGCACCAACCCTACCATAAGACAACATTATCCTCATCTTCTAAATAGCCTAACTGTGATTAAGAGTGCTGAATAATGTCAACTGGAGAAAATTTTTTCCAAGACCTTAGGTTTTCTGCTTCTGGTGTTGATAAATTTGGATAGACATAGGATCTTACAGGCACTAGTGACTGATAAGTAACTTCACTTTTTTTTTTTTTGGGGGGGGGTGGGGCGGGGGGGAGTTGGAGGGGTGAGGGGCTGGAATGTGTGAAGTGGTGTAGAGTTTATCTTGAAATCCTGCAGTTTCAGAAAGCCTAATCCATATATGGGGCTACTTAACAAACGATATCTAATGAATGTTGTATGCACCTTAAAAACTCGGGGGACTTGCCTGGATAAGGCAAGGAACCCTTGTTAGGAGGGAGAAAGCTGGGGAGGTGACATATGACTGCTATTTGCTTCCTACCTCATGTGTCAAAGCAAATCTGACCCAAAACCACTTCCATTTCTTTTGCAGGTTCATTCTCTTCTGCTCACCTGGAGTGTGAGCTGGAGACAAAGTTGTAATGAGAGAAGACAAGAATCAGCACTTGTGCATTTCTGAAATTTCATGAAATGAATGCATGTTTATTTCATGTAGCAAATCATACCGACTGGGTTTACCTTCCTGGGTAAATTGAGTATCAGTGGTGACTTTAATTTTTAAGATCTACTTGTGACTTCATAGTTTCCAAAAGCCTAAGGTTTCTAACACTGTACAAGCCGAACACACCCTTGCAAATGGTGTATTGACTGTAGCTTATCTTTCTGTTTGCATGCTGTTAACAGCATGTAGATGGATTAAAATGCATTTTTTTTGTTCACTGTTTAAAACTTTTCAAGCACTTTATTCAGTTAAGGGGGAGATACATCAGAATAATGAAAATGATTGTCAGAAAATGTAAGTATTTGATATGTGTGATGTGGGGTTGGTTACCTCTGTCATGTGATGTTGTTTCTGTTTTGTGGTTTTGTGATCGCACATCTTCTAGGCAAGAGGAGAGAAGTCAGAAATTTCAGTATGGCCATGGGAACAGTTTTTAATGGAAAATCTCTCAGTAGCACATGCACTGTGACAAAGCAATGAAGGAAATGGTTTGCAGATTTTATCAAAAAATGACTGATACCTGAGCACTGTAACAAATGGTCTCTTACTCTAAAATTATATTCCTCTACCTCTTTCACGGGCACCCCCTTGCCGTGGGGAAAGAGCTTGCGTGCCCTTGCAAAGTTGAGAGCTATGCTGGTGGTGGCATATGCCTCCGGTAGGGTCTCCCAAGCCTGACAGGTCTCAACTGAAGGGTCAGACAAAGTGTGTCCACGGGCAGGATGGGCTCACTAGCCTTCGGGCAACCATCCTAGGAGAAGGACAACTCTAACTCCAAACCCGGGCAGATGGAGCTCGTTTAGCCCTGCAAGGCCATCCATCTAAGAGAAGGATACTCTAACCAAACCTACGACCTGAGGACTTCGCTGTCACCGTCCAAGCTCGCTAGGCCCTGGCAGATGAACCTCAGGTGTAAAGGGTGGGGCCAGTCTCGCGCACGCTGCGCCTCACCTAAAAAATCCACCGCGCAGGCTTGAAGGGTGTACTCACGTTTGCAAAGCCCTGTAGCGACAGGCAAGGGACGAAACGGCAATACCACCCAAGGAGACCCTCCGGTGTGCTCTTTGCAACCGGTCTTGCCTATCCCGCATTGGCCTTTTCAGCCATCAACGCGCTTGCAATAAGCGTGGGCAAAGCCCTTCCCAAATCTTCGTCCGCAAAGCCAAGCCATGAATGAATGATATTCCTCTACAGACTATGTTTGTCTTTAAATTCTGTGCAAAGTCTTTCCACATGGATGTGTAACATCATTCCATAAAGGATCTTGTTTGTGTGTGTGTATAACCATTTATGTAATGGAGCTGGGACTTTTTTTCTAACTCGGTGTAAAAAATAAATTGTTTGGTAAAATGGTTTACACGTGCCTTGAGGGTATCTCATTTATATACTTTTTCATATAGGCAGAAGAATAAAAATATCCATTAGACTGTGTATAGTTGTAATTGCCCACTAAAAACAACCCACAACATCTCATCATCTTTTATACAGTTGTCACAAGCACTCTTGTGTTCTTATAATTCGCTGTAAATTCAGTTTTGGTAGCAACTTGGATGCATCGTAAATATCTGTATGCGTATTTTACACACCTGTAATAGTCATAAACATAACATCAGATTCCTTACAAAATGTATGTATTGATCTGTGCTTGTCTAGATAAATAGATTGATACTGAGAAGCCCCTAGACAGAGGTGGACATCAAGTACAAATGCATCAGCACAGTAAACCACCAGCACAAAAAGTATGGTACACAGTAGAAACTGTGAATGGAAAATATTCAGAAACAGCATTATAATCCTCATTATGGGTTATTCAGGTTCTGCTCGTGTCAAGGAGGAAAACTAACAGAACTTTTGATATCTCCCATTTATCATGCTTGCTTCAGAGGTGCATTGCAAAGACACACAGCATCCTAATTGCACCATAAAAAGGGAATTACTAATAAAAAGGGAAAGCTAGACCCTGTGGACTGTGAGCCATTCATATACTGACTGTAACCCAAATAAATTAATCTAACCTTTCCAAAGGGAGCTATATAGTTTAACCAGAGTAAGAGAAGAAGCCCACAACATTTTGACAGAAAGTACGCAGCACCACGTTAAGCAAATTGTTTGCTACTGAATACGAGTTTCAAATTTACATGTCAATGAGTGAATGTAGTAATTAGACATAAAATTCATTATTTGTAATTTACCAGAGTCTGAGTTTAAATTGGTATCTTGATGCGTTTCCTTGTTTTCTACCAGTTCACTCAGAAACAATCTCAGCTGACTTTGTTCTATTCTAAAATAAGATAGAACTTGTCCCAGTTTTTTGCTGGAACAGAAATAATTAGATAGCCTGTATCCAAGGAGGTAAGGATATTTTTTTGCTTTTGCTTTAATAAAAATTACTTGCCCCCCAAATTCTTACTACTGGGAGAAGATTCTTTACTTGGATACCCCAGTTTATAGGCACGTAATTTTACCGACCTCTGAGGAGTTGTGCCTGATTCACACCAGTGAAAGAGGACAAGTAACAGCCATGTTTTCACTTCCTTCCTTTTTGCTTTCAGTAGCAGACGTGGGGGAAGCAAGTGTCGTTCATCCCAGCTAAACTTTCTTGCTCTCACTGTAAACACACTGCTCTCATTTACAATGACGCTGGCACATCCCCAGGCCAGTAAGGCAGGAGGCATGGTGCAACTCAGTCATCCATCTGCAGAGGGTCAGGGGTGGTAGGCAGCAGACTTCTGTCAGTTTCTGCTCAGCTGCAATCCTGTGAGTGGCAGAAAACTCCTGCAGCAAAGGAGAGAGGAGCTAGTCCAGAAGGGCTTGGGGTGGGTGCTGTAGGGGAGGGAGAAGCAGTGTTTGCTTTTTTGTCTCCCATAGAGCAAGCCATGACTATGCCTTGCAGAGTTATGAATCCTTCCAGAAACCAGAGTCTGACCAACTGTCCAGCCTTGGCCGAAATTGCTGGCTGTTGAGTCTGAGTTTTAAAGGGGTTTCTTTGTTTCTATTGGAATTTAAATACAAACCTTCTCTGGTAATATGTTGTATCAGGATCGTGTTCTAGGTCTCATAGTTTGCTAGTAGTAACTTTAGCCAAAAATTGCACAAAACGAGCACTGTTTGCCTGGGATCAGATTAATATCCTCCATACTTAGTGTTGTAGGTTCACAGAATCACAGACTGGCTGAGGTCAGAAGGGACCTCTGGAGGTCATCTGGCCCAATTCCTGTGCTCAGGTAGATGTTGATCCTCAAACAGGGTCCCATGGCCATAGAGATCAAAATCCTTTTGCTGACACCAGCTCCAAAACCAATTGCTGGCATGCATTATGAGAGACATCCTCCTCTCTCCCTGCAGAGGGGAGTCAGCCGCTAGCATGTCACTGATTCCTCATGGTTGCCTTGCAGGGTCAGGGTCAGATGCTTCACTTGAAAGCACAAGTTTCCTGAGCTTTGAGGTCACTGAACCTATATTGTATCCTATGCCCTGGCAGGGATAGCTGCTGCAACACCTGCTCGGCAATGCAGCACCATACCCAAGAAAATGTAGGCTGTTCTGAGCTCAGAGGAGGACCCCTTCTTTGCATTCTTCTGCCCGAAGTGCTGCTCTTGGGATCCATGCTCTGGGCCTAGCTCTTATTAACGCTTCTCCATAGCACCAGCTAAAAGGATGCTTGACCCTCCCTCACTGTGGAATGCCTGCAACAAAGGGTCCCCAGCACCCTTGCGCAAGGGCAGCTGGCCAAGGTTTGAAGCTCCATTCCATGTTTCTGCTGGCCCAGACAGATAGCTGCCTCATTAGGTGGGTATTCTTTTTTGTTTGGGGATTTTAAAGGTAAAAGCTCTTCTACTTGTAGTACTGTTAGAGATGAGATCTCTGTGTTACTGATTAGTCTCCTTCCTGAAACCCTTAAGAGATTAATCGTTTCTCACTGCTCTCTGTATGTTCTTCCATGTGTTCACCCCAGATGGCAAATTGATCTAATCTGATGGCTGAGGCAGCCATAGCTTCTTGTGGCCTGGTAGATATTAATGTTTTGCAGTAGTGTGTTTACAGATCCTTTCTTTCCGGACTGCATTTCAGCTCCAGGGGAAGGCAGAGAGATCCCACTGCCCAGCTCAAGACAAAGAGTGATCTGTGCAACCACTGAGAGTGGGCGCTTTGTCTGCAGGGAGGGGGAAACAGTGATGCCTTTTGTTGCTGCTACTTTCTCATTTTGAGAAGAAAGGGTTTGGGTCTTTTAATAAATATTTGGATTTTAAAACATTCTACTTACGACTGAAGCTTTGGTTTTGATTATACAAGTTTTACATCAGCTTTTAAGTTTTCAAGGGCTATTTGTGATGAATCTCGGTTGAGTGCTGTTGTTAAGGAATTCTAGAGCTTGATTTTTCTAAACACCACTCAGATTAGGTAAAATATTTAAATAAAACTTCACAGATGTTAGTTTCCAAAACGGAAAGTCGGTCCTCCATTTGCAGAAACATAAATCATAGCGAATTTTGTATATTACCCATTGGATAAAAACCTTTGCTTCTTTTGCTACAGAGTATTTCTCTTCCAAAGACCAAATTTACCCTAAAATGCTGCCACAGGTAACGTTCATATCTTTCTTTTTAATCACTGCTTTAAGGATGACAACTGCATTGGACAGAACCCAAATGTTCCCTGAAACTGATTAAAGTTTAATTGTAGAGGGAAGAATAGAATTTATAAATGCTCAGCTGTGTTTCTTGATCTCTTTTCTGGTTTGTAGTTCGTAGAAGATAAAAAGAGGCACTCACTCTTCAACCATGTAATTCATTTAAATATTGGAATAACAGCATTCATGAGTGCATATCTGTTTTATCTCCTCTTTTTATATTTTTGTTTATCTTATCATAAAATGTGCAAAATCTGTCGACTTCATCTATTTCCAGGCCTGTGGCAGCAAAGGAAAGAAAATAATTTTAGTTTTGCTATTAGTAAAATAAACATACTGAAATTTATATGCTGGCGTTTGCTTTTGTTGAAGAAGGCATTTTGATTTTTAAGGAAAATATCAGTGGCTAATGATAACCGACCAGTTTTATTTACACTACTCACGATGTCTTCATTATTCAGAACAAATGATTAATCTCTCCGTGCCACAGCGGCTGTTGTGCTTTCTCAACCAGCCATTTTAATTTTCAGCTTGACAACCAGTCAGAAAGAATTCATTATGGATGATTAAAGCTCATACAAGATAGTGTTTGCCTTTAAAATGATGAGTGGAACGGGTCTGAATTGTGGGGAAAGTTACCTGTCCTGTAATCTGCAGGTTCCAGTGCTTCCCACTTGGCACTCTGCATGATGACACCTACCTCGTTCTTCCCTGTGCTGCTGAGTTTTATCGCTTTATCCATTCTGTCAAGGTAAGCAGGAGACCCAGAGGGAAGCCCAACTTACAAACCTGGGGTGGGTGAGAGGAGGGTTCGATAGGTCCCCTCCCCAGATAGGTGCTGCCCTTCAATCCCTGAGGTGGTTTTGGTGCATACCAGCAAAAACCCCACAAATCCTAAGCATGGTTCAGGAATTACTGTGGGTCAAGCACCATTCTCAATAAGCAGTATGAATGTGCCAGGGCAGGGTTCATGGTGTGCTTTTATTTATCGGCATAGATACAGACTCTGCTATTTCGTTCTGGTGGTCCTGGTGAGATAGACAGAATCCAAACCATTCAGCTGACTGCACGTGAGTCTGCCCCAGACATGAAATTAGTAGAGATTAATCAGTACCAATAATTACCAACAAATTTTTCCGTGATATAAGGTCTTTTAGCTTTTCACTGAGATTTTTCAGACCCAGATCATAGTTTGTATTTGCCAGTTTACAGTGTTTCTGCGTGGTGTGATTACAGGTTACCGCAACTCTACAGAACGAAGAGTTAGCACAGTTGCTGAGATAAGGAGGCCGAGACTCCACAGCCACTCCGTGAATGAAAGATGCTCAGGTATGGGTCTGACCTGTAGGTTTAACTAGCTCAGGGCCCTTTGTACATAGTCTGTGTGGGTGGTCAATTTATCTCATCTTGGAGAAAAGTGAGAAGATTTGTTACCTTCAGCTGAGGCTTTTAAAGACACAAAATCTTAAAACCTCCCTTCAGAAAGAAACTCATATATGCATGCACATACGTTCAGTTATGCTCGCTTATATGCATACATATATGTATACATACATGTACATGTATTTCTCTTAGGAAAAAGGACATCTTCTTGGTAGGCTGTTGGTTAGGTCATGCAGTTCAGATTGAAAGACAAATTCGAGTTCCTGGCTTGAGCCAGACAGAGTGTCTATAAGCCAATGATTTTACATTCCCACAAAAACAGTTTTCCTTCCAACATAAGAACTAAACCAGGTCATTCAGGAAGCTGTGGAGACTTCTCATGGGCACAGCATGCATGTAGAGTAAACATTGCTCTTCCCTCAGTGCTTCAATATTGCTCCTGTTTGTTCTGCCTTCATACATGGAAATAAAAAATATTGTTTTCAACTGTACAGTCATAGTCACAATTTAAGACTTTATAGTACCTCATAATATCCTTATTAAAGGAAATAAGGATATCGGTTTTTCATAAAACAAATTTAATTCCCTGCTATTTGTAAGATAATGCTACATATTCTTTTCTAACAAGATCAGTGTAATTCCTGAGCAAAAAAGAGAATTTGAAACTTTTTGTTAGCAGGTTGGACGATACATATGATTTTTTTATACCAGCAGGAAGTTTACACTCTTTTCTGTTGCATCCTTTTTATGGTATTTTTCTCTGTAGGAAATTATTTGCAAAATTACTTTTGTAGTTTCTACCCTTCAGTTGATTCTGGTAAGAAGAAATATGGTCAATTGTATTTATTACCTTATCTCAATTCTCCAAATCTCAAAAAAACTCCAAAACAACCCCAACAATGAAAAAGAAGTACTGTCACTTTAAAGTTTTATGTTTTCCTAAAGTCTAATGTTTTCTGGTGTCCATGGAAAAATAGCATTAAGAAAAAATTACTATTTGGCTTGAGTTTTAGGTTAGGGGTTTTTTTTTTTACTAAGAAAATAAACATTCGGTGTTTACTTCTGTCCACCCGCTTTTGGTTCATGTATTCTTTTTCTCTGCTTCTCAGTCTCTGAGACTTTTAGTGTGAGTTCCCTAAGCACAGGCAGAAATAAAGAAGTTGTTGGTAAGGAGATTTCTATCCTACAACTTAGATGTGTTATTCCAACCAAAAAAATCTTTCCTCTATGACACAGTCAAATCTGTAAACCCTTATCACAGAATACCCTGTAAACAAAACATTTTGTAAATGGAACAGGATGGCAAGACATTTATCTCCTGGATAGCTAACATATCCCCTAGCAAAATTTTGTCTGCATAATTGTAATGGCTTAAGACAGAAATTCCACTTAGCTGCTCTGGTGGTTTCAGCAAGACCTCCAGTTTGCAATCTACCACCCAGAGTTTTGCAATCTCTGCACGATAAATGCTTCTTCAGCCTAAAACAATCCCTGGAAATGTCCATGCACTAAGACCATGCACTCCACCCCAGTGTTAGACGTACACAAGAGAAGGCGGTATGGCCTGTGAAGGCTTGTCAAGGGGCTTGCTTTTTTTCTCCAAAATCTTTAATCAAACTTTGACAAAATTTGGCCTTTTCTGAGAAACTGAGTCTAACTTTCCTCATGTTTTTGTTCTTTCTTCAAATGGAAGCACTTTCCTGTACCACTGACTGCTCTTGCCGTGAGCTTTCTCATGTGAAATACAATGGAGCCACAACCTAATTGAAAAATTATTCTTACAGCAGTCCTGTGTAATAATCAGAAAGTTTTGGGGTGCTGGAATTCTCAGTCAACCTGCTGAAGAATTCAATTGTAAACTAGCTATGTGGAAGAACAGTGGACAGCAGGAGCATTCAGCCAGCATTTGTGGTGAGGTTGTGCTGTGTTCTCAAAGCAACTTTTGCATGCTTGCATGCATTTAGAGTCATCCTTGTGCTGGAGCCTTGCTCTAAAATAGAATAGCATTTCAGTGGGGAATCTAGCTTGTTTTCTCTATTAGAAAATTGTGTAATTTTAGGCTGCTGTTGTCTGAAAATTGAAACACGTGCATTTGAAATGCTGCAGAATAAAGATTTGTACAGCCTTTCAACTATAAATAATAAGGGGAACTTATTTTGCTTATTTGTGGTTGAAGTTTGTCAGTAGAACAGATGAACATGTGCTAATCTGCTTGTTTTTATGAAAAGAGAGAATTTCCTTTTATTCCCAAAAGAAAAGGAGCAGAGCCAGTGTACACAATTTGTAAGGGGTGGGAGGTTGCTCTGAAAGCAAAAAAATGTGGAGTCTGTTCACTGCAAAACCATTTCTGACTTTGTGAAAAGAATAAACATTTGGTGATATCCAACTAGTGATCTTACAGTAAAAACAAATCCAAGGATTTGCAGGTCTTTTTTGTTCATGTTCACGGAGGGTATTTCTAGTAAGTGCCTCCAAAAATAACTAACTTGGAAAACTTACAGAGGAAATGAAGTGAGATTTTCTTCTAAGGGTCCTCAGACCTTGATTACATTGATGGGTCCAATCTGCTATAAATCCATGGATTGTTAAGGATTTGACTAGTTTTATTTTTAAAGTCTCTTGTGGCATTTTGTATATAATTATATGTTTTGTGTTTGTGTCTGGGCCCTCTGTCTAAACTGATAAATCCAAAATATCTTTTGTGGGCAAAACTTGACTGGGAAGTCTTGGCAAACTTCATCTCTTTCTGCGGTATTTGTTTCTTAGGTTTGAATTGCATTCGACCAACTCAGACCTGCTTGGACAATTTAGGAGACTCTGAGTTGATGTAAAATACACACCATGTGCCTACATCAGCGGTTCTAATTTCTTATACATGTTTTTGTGACCTCCCAGTGATGACTGAGTTTCTTAACACCTACTGTTGAATCCCCTGAAATATGAGTAATATTACTACTGACACTGTAGAATCCAATGAAAGAAAGAAAGATGGGGTGAAAGACTTCTACAATTACAGGCTCATGGATGTTTTGTTTTCTGTGCCTATTTATTTGTGGAACACATTTCAATTCTATGTGTGTATATAGACTACTGAAAGAGCATGGTGTCTGCCATTACTGTGTTACTGTAGCACTGGAAGGTTTTTGAATACCCTTGTGCCCAGCATTTGGCAACTTCAGAACAGCAGTGCTCATTCTTAGCAAAGTTACATTCTAGGTGTGCTTATCTCTTAGGCAGAAGGCATTAATATGAATAATGATGTTACTTAATATTACCAGCACTGTCATTTTCCCCAAGACACAAACCTCAACGTGGTTCTTATTATGGCTCAACACTCTGAGCAATAATTCCTGGAAACCTGTAAGAGCCTTTAAGTCCTTTGAAAATACGTTTTTCAAAAATTTTTGCTTTGAATGATGAAAAAAGAAGCTGAGATCTTTATCCTTTTCATTAAAGATCTCATTGTTTAGGATTATGGAGGTAAGTAAGAGCTGAAGTCCTGAACTGAGATTGTAGCACTTCATGAAAGAGTTGAAGAGCAAGGTGTTTTGCCTTCTCAGCAAGATCCTGTTCTAAAGCCTGTGAAAGTACAGGTGTGCATGTTAAATAACTGCTTAATTAAGGCCTAAATTTTGCTTTTACACCAAAATCCTGCCCAAAAATTTTATCAGTAACTGCAAAAACTGGATTGTAATTTATATATTTGGTCCTTTTTGTGCGAAGTGAGTTTTGGTAATAATTGCTTTCATATTTTCATTAACCTTTTCAACAGGCGATAGATGAAACAGATCATTTTGTCCCCTACTGTAAAGAATGGAAGAATTCAGGTGCTTCTTGTCCAGTGCACTGTGCACTGCCAAGTACTTTGTACTCCTGTACCCACATACAAAAAAAAAAAATCCCAAACAACACTTTAAGACACGTTTTTGTTTCTTACACTCACACGAATGTAGAGCAACTGTAATAACATAGTGAAAAAGGAATAATTTTGTAGGGGATTTTTTTGTTTTTGTGGTATATGGTCAAGTGCGATGTCTGAGATTGAATTTGTCAGACCATGTAAAAAAAAAAATATTAATTCTGTGGAGGTATTTCACAAACTTTGCTTATGAGTTCTTTCCTTGTTATATCATGTCAGCTTCAGTAAATGGAATTACTTCAGGAATGAATTTGGCCTTTTGTTCTTCCGGCTTGTTCACTAAAGCTTAAAATGAGGTAGAAACTAAAATGCAGAATTGCTTCCTAAAAACTAAACATTGAACCTGTGTAAACACCTTGAGGGCAGGTTTTGTAAACATTGGGGTTTCATCAGCCCTGCTGAAAAGATAATTTGGCTGTCAGAAAAAAAACTCTACAAAATAATGGCCTGAATTTTCCAATAAACTTTGGTTCCTGTAGGCTACCAGATTGCAACAAGACAGGTTGAATATTAGGAACATAATCTTATCGGGGACATTATTGAGAAAGGTGGCTTTCTGAGAGAAATTTTCATGCAGAAGAAATAGACATCTCTGAAAACAAAGAATTGTATTTAATTTTCATTTATATCAGGGACAGATTTATTAATTAGTTTGTGTACTAGAGTTCAAAGACAGAGGTCAAACAGTTAATGAAATTGATGATTCTTATATAGTGAAAGAAACAAAAATATGTTTGTAACTGGAAATAAAACTATCACTGGGCTTAATTTCTAGGTATATTTTTATGCAGTCAAAAGATTTTAGCTAGAATATGACAGACTCTCCAACTTACAGAAGAATTAGCCTTTCCAGAGACATCCTAGAAACTTGCTGAGTCTGAAGCACTTGAAAGAAGCATGCATAATAAAATTAAGAAATTGTCTTAATTTAGATTCTCAAGGTGTCTCACCTTCTTTTAGACATCGTCATAGAAAAACACACACGTATGCTTCCATTCTGTGGAAGCTTGCCCTTGCCAATGGAATTCACTACCAAATCAGTGGATGTCAAATATGTGCATGATCAGAACAGAGACCTAAAGTGCAAACTCTCTGGCCCAAATATGTTTTTAAAAAGCTACGTTGTTCGATCAAATTCTTATTTTTTACAAATAACAGGTAGCATCAGTATGAGAAATTGGGATTTAAAATACGTTTCAAGGAAGGTTATAGATTTTTATGCACCCCAGCAATGAGTTTTTATATAGTTCTTCAGTAGAGTTTTTTAATTTCACTTTAAAATACACACTCAAAAAGTTGTCATAATGAAAGTATGTCACTTTAGCCGAATATCGAATTTGAGATATTACAGCTGCTTATTCGGAGAAACATTTAATATTACCTGTTCCTTTTAATGCTTTATATTGAGTGAAAGTCTTATTTGACATTTTAATCATGAGCCAACGGAGAGGTAATCATAGCTGTGCCTGAGATTGGATTCTGGACCTGCTGCATAAGCAGAGAACTCTGTGCAAAATGAACATGTAATGTACGTGTTTACAACTGGCAACTCCACCAATACGTATGACTAGATCTTGGATATGATTTATCTTCTGGCTGTGGAAATAAGAATGTTTTAGGGGCACCTGTGATGACAAATTCTCCTTTGCCTTTTGACTACTCTAGTGACAGTCTTAAGACATAGTTTTAAAATTGCTTTAAAGCTAGACTGCAGCGGAAGCACGCTGGGTCCAGCTTGACTGAGCAAGGTGTTAGAACTGAAGCCGGTTCTTGTACTGTTTATTAGCTTAACTTGGCCATAACACAATCGCTTTTTTCTTCTGGGATTTTGACAGACGCTTCTACTTCTCCTCTGGCCCCACCAACACAAATGTAAGTTTTGGGTTAACACAGCATCTCAGATGTGATTTTCTCACAATAGCAACTTTCATCACAAGACTTCCATCCTTTGGGGCTACATTTGGATAAAATTTAGGAATAGAACATTCTAGGTTGGGCTCTGAATGAAATCTTAGCTTTCTGACTGAGAATTCTTTATCCGGTTGTGTGCATTGCAGTTGGATTTGAGTTCACAACACCTTTCCAACATAAATGTAGAGGTTTTCATACTGCGTCACTGACACTGTTGTTGCTGTAAGTAACAAATGGTTTAAAAGCACCTTTCCCTTTCAGGTTTCCATGCCAGATTCAAATTGAAAATCATGTGTAGAAATACACAAAGAGTGAGGTCTTGTGCAGAAATCCGCGTAGTTCTTTTGAGACATTTCCAGTGAAGTACAAAATGGGATAAGTTTTGCTTATCTTTCTCTTTTCTTCTATTAAAATGCAACCCTTGAATCTCTGTCTTTTCTTTGCTGGAAAGGTACCTCAATATACAATCATAGACGCTGGCTTCTCTGGCTTCATTGACTTCCTGAGACAGATGAAATTTTATCCCAGACAAGGGCCATTGTAGGAGGTATGACAAGAATGCTGATCATTTTCTCTCCTTGTTCAAGTTCCTTTCTGTAGGTTTTTTGTAATAGAATAGCTGGGAAAAAACTTTCCATTCTTCATGAATCTATGGTAAAGCTGTGTACCCAAGGCTGTTATCTTTTTTGTTTTTCAATCTATTTTGCTATTCTTAATTTTGCACCTTACTCACTTTACGATCTCCAGGAAAATTCCTCTTCCTTCTTTCTCTCCCCTTTCCTTCCTTCCGTCCCTTTCCCAGTTTTCTACATGGATGCTAAGGTTTTCATATGCTGAGATCTACTGATAGATAGTTACACTGAACAATGTTTTTATCCTTATTTATATTGAAAATTCTCTGAACATATGAATCCTCTACAAAAATACAAATAAGAAAAGATACTGAAACAAGCCACCAGCTTGGTCAGCTAGCTATAGTGTTTGAAGAATCTCATAAAAATGTCCTGGCAAAACTAATTTGATTTGACTGGCACTACCCAAAGAATGTATTTGTTCCAGTTGCATTTCCTGTGAAAGATAAGCTCACATTAAATCTCTGTTCCCTTTATAGTCACTAAATGTTTATGGGGATGATAGTGGGTATGCACTAAATTCTTACAGGAATAAATGTTGTAACTCATTCAAACTGCATTGATTAAGGATAGGAAAAATAGCCATCAAGTAGTTTGGGGTTTTTTGTATCAAGATATTTCTGTATCAAGTTCAAGTTCTGATACATTGGAAACGTATTTTGGATCTGCTGTCTTATGACGCTACTTAAATATTCTCCTGTAACTTGTAAATATACATTTGTCAACATCAGAAAATCAATGCATCTTCCAACGCATCTAGTGTTGTATGTCCTCTAGGGTCCCCAGAGACATCAGTAGCAGAGTACAGGGTTGGTAGATTTCCTTTCTATACTATATGAGAATCCTGGCAGGAAATTTTCATTCACTTCCATAAGCTCTAGAAACTGTCAGAGTTTGCTCAAGAAATTAAGTGAGGAATGTGTATAAGTGCTTTATAAATAAGGTAATGTCTCTATAAGCTATTGAACTGCATTTGACTAACCACTCAATTTTGGATAAAGAATAGAAAGATATACAGCTCCTGGCAAAGTGATAGAACCAAAACCCATGCTTCAAATCAGAAAGTGCAGCAGATTAACTTCAGAGGCACGTTTTCATCCTGGCAGCAAATAGCCTTTAGGTCTATATAAGGAATTGATAAATGTATTGAAATTGAATCAGTGCTAAACCGTAGATCACAGTGGCTGAGCAGCTTTTACACTGACTCGTAGCAGGGAGAAAAAGAATAAGGATAAGAGTTGATGGTATAGTGCACCTTGTAACTTCAGTGGGTAGCATAGCAACTGGAGAAACGTTGGAGGGAAATCCCCTTGTTGACTTCATGGAACTGGAAATGTATTTAGTCTACAACAGAGTTTCTATGCATAGCTTGCAGTATTGCAGAATTTTTCAATTTGGTGTTGCTCCGGGTTAAAAAACATACCAGTTGAAAAACGTGAATTGGAATCATTCACCATCAGTTCTTAATATAATGACTGATTTCCCGCGCTGTATTCAGCAAGCTGCAGGCAACGGGTTTGAACAGAATCCAGGTGGAAGTAGGCCAGGCACGTTAAATTTAAGACCTTTACTTCACAACTCCCTACAGAAATTGTGCAAATAATGTAGTTTAAGTGTTTTCTACACACTGTGTAACCCAACTCTTTCAGCATTCTGACTAATTCCTTGCCCTTTCTGCTGTATGCGCTGTTAAGAAGTACACTAAGGAGGAAGGAATCGTAATAGGATCTGTCAAACATTAGACGTAAAATGTTCTTGTATTCATTTTAAATTTAGTGATAAACAGCAGGAAAAAGACTGAAGTTCATATACTGATGTGCTAAGTAGTCAGGCTTTTCAACTTAATTATTATTTCCACAAGTATTGTCTGGTTAGTACTGCCAGCAATGAAAGTGTATATCGGTAATCCAGTTCCCTGAGTTTAGGTACATTCTTTTATTTATGTTGAAGTCCAGACTTCCATATACTTCCCTCCTAAATCATCTCTCTGAGTATTGTGGGGTGGTAAGGCTCTGACGTTTTAAAAACATAAATAATGAGATGATTTTCATCCAATTATTTAGTCTCTTTACTGCAGTAGAGGCTTCCAATGAGAAACACAAAGCCAAGGCTGGCAGGCTGAATTTTCTGCATGCCAACAGATACCTTATCCTTGCCAGATGGAACTAACACATTAAATAGATCATTTTGTTTAGAATGGAAACATTTTAATGACCAGTTCTGTGCTATCCATCTTCCTCTTTGGATTTTATTAAAAAATTTCACTCAAATGTCCAAGTGTGAGGAAGATCTTGCTAATGAGTGCTGGCATTATCATTTGGAAGACAAGTTAAACATGTAGCAAAAAAAACCCCAGCCCAGATAGAGAGAACTAAGAGTATACCGAGTCCTTAGGATAACTCAAGGGTGAAATTAGGGATTCTGTAAAGACAGAAAAGGCTTTGGACAAAGATTCAATAGAAGTTCAAAATACGAAATATAAATGGGACAGAACCAAACTCTTGGTAGCTGAAGATCCCACAGACTTTGAAATTAATTGTATTAATTTATTCTAGCGGAGTAACCAGCCCTTTGTGTCACCTCTCTGTTACGAACAGGAGTGTGTTTGATAAGGTAGAAGGACAGACTTGGTTTCCTTGTATGTTAAACAGAGGGGTGTTTAGCATATCCACCTGGTATAAGCACATGAGCAGAGGCACAGTTGTGTGATGATAATAAGTCCCTGTAACTTCTTGTTCGCTTTGAATTTAAGAGTCCTTATTCCTCCCTGTTACAGGATTACACAATATCAAATAGATATTATTCTCATTTATCTTGTTTAGCTGACTTTCCTAACATACAAATTTATAGTATCAAAAAAAGTTCTTTAAATAATTATGTGAGTCCAAGAAAAAAGAGAAACTATTTTTGGTGGGTTTTTTAGTGATTTCTTTGACCATGTCCACAGTTACTTTTGTGTTCTGTGATTGAGGAAAAATATTTAAGAAAAGCAAAAACTCTAGCACTTCACATAATGCAATTTAAATTAATGTGTGAAATATAAATAGATTCTCATAAAGTGAAAACTAGAAATAATGCTATTTGATCTGACACTTGTGTTCAGTGGAAATGTTGAATATTTGCTCCCAATGAACAGAGAAGTAGTACAAAATACATAAACTTTCACACTGAAAACATTCAAGTAAATTAGGACTACTCAGATATTGTCTCAGTACAATAGGAGTGCTTTCCATACAGAAGTTATTTGTTGCAAATGGCTTGTCAAATTTCTGTCACATTAATGTTAGCTCCATTTAATAACCAGAAAGGTAATGCAGAGCATACACAAGAAATGCTGAATTTTTTCTCCATATTGATCACTACTGTGCGTTTGACTCATATGGAAGTTACTTTTCTTTCCCCAGCAGCCTTAGAAGCTGGTGGTTGTGTAATCTGGTCATTGAGCCGTGAATAAGTAAGAAGGAGATTAGTATTAGAAACCTGGGCGCTGAGGCAGAGGTGTTGATGCTTTTATTTATTTGTTGTTTGCTTTAGTTTATTAACAGACTACATTAGATATCAGTAAAAAAACATTGTACATTTTTAGGTTAGCCTCTTGGTATAAAAATAAACTGTTATTGAGACGTCATTCTGTCAAAATCCTTTACTTCCTTTATTTAATTTCCTTCCTGTAATTCCTCTTTCCCTCTTCTTCATGGGTAAGTAGTTACTTTTTTTGTTGAGTTCCTCAGATTATTTCTTATTTCTGTTATAATCTTTGTTCTTATTTAAAGATATTTTCTATTTAAAATGTGAAAGTTCTAAGATATTCAAGTTTGCAGTTCCTGTGTCTTATTTTCACTGTTTCTTGCCTAGTCTGTACATTTCCTGGCCATCTCAGAGTGGAGCCTGCTGTTCTGTTAAATAATGTCAGCTCAGAAACCAGTGCTCCTTACTCCAGTGTTACTTGTCTGGAAAGCAGCAAAAAACAGTGCTGCAGGTGTAAGCTGGCACCCTGCCCACTCAAGTCCTGATAGCTTCATAAATCTTGACCCTGCCATAGCCCCACAATTACATTTCATGACACAAAGCCAAGCAGTGTTATTCACCCAGTGCCCTAATTTACATTTCCCAAGACAAAAGAACATACAGATAGGGTTTCAGAGCTCTTTTTGCTTTTACATTTGTCTAAAGGTTAGTTTCAGGTCAAGTACAAGAAACCTGGCAAAGGGGATGGTGGTGATTAAACTTAAAAATGAATTAAAACTAAATAAAGATTAAGGAAAATGCAGGACTTAAGCTCTATTGTTCTGATGCCAGCTGAAACTATATTTTGGTGTATATTTTAATATCAGAAATGAGCAGCTGTTATTTCTTTTGTGGAACAGAAAGTTATTATGTTCCTTTTGTTGTGTTAGATGAGACAAACTTTCCCTGCATGTAAGTCCTTGGTACAAGTTCTGTGCTTAGAACAACTTAAATAAAGAAAGACTCAAAATGCTCTGACAAAAATACTCTGCCATGTCCCTCCAGATATTATAACTGGACTGGGGTTCTCATCTAACTTTAGACATCTGCACTGCATGTATGTGCTTCTGCACTGCTGCTCCTGCCATCTTCGTAACCAATAGGAGGAAATAAGCACAAGGAGGCCATGACTCACGTCTGCCATACATGTCTGTTACAGGATGAGATGAGTTGTGCCCAGGGGTGTTTGTTCCTGTAGTGTCCACACTAGAGGAAGCCTAGGCAATTAGTGCAGATGGAGATGTCTGCATTGATGATGTCTAATGTCAGGTCACCCTGAAATGCCATCCTATTCTACTTAGGCCAAATGTGGTGGGGTTTCCAGTGAGAAAATTCAGTGCTGTAAGGAAGACCTTACAAGTATTATAAACACAGTGGTTTTCCCTTTGAAGAGTTCATCGTCATTACTGTGGTGTTGTATGTTAGAACTAGTATTTCATAGGTTTGTGTGAGCACGGATTTCCCTCTGCTGAACCTTTCACAAAGATGCAAAGCACAAATTTGGTCTCTGGCCAGCTTGCCATCTGGTCTACGTGGAAGATTGGGAGCAAGAGGCAACAAGGAACTGACGCAGTTAAAAGTAGCAGCTAATGGATTGGATGCACCAGTGGGCTGAATGCTATCCAGATTCTGATAGAGAAAGGACACTTTTCGGAATTGTTTGAAAGATTATAAAGTAGTTCTGTGGGTTTTACTAGATACTTCTCCCAAGCTTAAAGAAGATCTGGTGTGTAAGTCTGAAACTGCTTGCTTGAAAATTAGCAAGATGAATTATGAAGGAAGGAATCATGAGCTGAAGGTGGCGTTCAACCTCCTGAAGCTCAATGCGAGATAAGAGTTAAATAGAGCAAGGAAAAGCTATGAACAGCTATTAAAAGTCACTTAATTGGCAGTAGAGTGGCAGTAGAGGAGGGAGAGGGTGTGCTGCAAGGTAAAGCACCGCTTGTTTCACACCGTGAGCCAGGGAAATGATCTTCGCGTGCAGCAGTATTTTGAACACAACAACTCATTGAGGTTCCTTTTGTCAATTCCAAACAAAAGAAAGTTGCAATAATGAAGGTATTAGATGATTGCCTGGACAAAAATTTTAGTCATGTGAGGGTGCGGAAGGGAACATTTGGAGGCCCTGTGCAGCAGGAGTCTGAAAAACCTTAGACGTATTCTTCACATTTGAAAACAAGGAGCAATCCAAGTTAAAGAGGACATCATTGCGATATGAATGCATATGATACCATTGTCTGCAATAATTGAGTAAGAAAGTAGCAGGAATGCCTCAGGAAGAAGTTGTAACCGTTTTGAGCTTACTTTGACAGTTAATTTGACAGGCAGTCAGAGACATGTGCAGAGTTCAGTTTGGAAGAGGATGGATTTGTGACTCTGCAGTTTCAGGGATAGTAGATGAACTTCCAATTAATATGGTGGGTGTGAGGTTCAGACAGGTGGGAGAGTGGAGCTTTGGGGAGCCAAAATGGTATTAGGATGGGGGATTAGAATAACATTCAAAAGGCAAATATTGAAGGAATGGAGGGGGAACTTTAGAGAAAGGGGCATGTGTGCAACCCATTTACGACCTCTCTGTGACAGAAAAAATGGAAATAAAAAAATTGGACACATTTTGAAAATAACCCACACCACAAGATTTCTGATTTGTCTCACAATATCTGCTATATGTTAAAACAATCTTTCAGGGCCTGAAAATCTACAAAAAGGAACAGCAAGTCTAGAAGAGTTCTTAATAGAGTGAAGAGGGACCTGTTAGCAACGGGAGTGCTCGTAACTCTCTGTAACATGGGAGATTGGTCTTGATGATGTTTAAGCCAGGTCTTTTCAGGCCCTATAGATCAATAAGTAGGAGAGAGGGCTATTGCTCAGCCTTACTGCCATTTCAGGCAGTGAAGTACGTAAAGGGGAAAATTTGTATTTTAGACTGAATTGACCACGGTTTCTGTTTTTCAACAATTGTCCACCTATCTAATGAAGATTGGTTTTGAAATGCATCCCATCTCTGACTGGAGGGAATGTGGACAGGACAGGAATCATCCAAGATTAAAATCAGGTAAATGTCTGAGTGAGTATCCGCAAGTGTTTGGAATGCAGAGGATACCACGAGAAACAAATAAAGCCATTACATTCATTATTAACAGAATCAGACATCACAGATGTTTCTGTAATGCACAGATTGCTGCCATCTCAAAGAAGCTTTTCAGCTGTGCTCGCAATTTTAAGAGTAAAATATTCTATTAAGAAAACAAATGAAAATAAATGAAATATATAATTACTTTTACAATAAACAAATTGTAGATTTGTCAAACCACAGAGGCAGGAACTGTAAGTTATAATTCTCTCTCCTATTTAAGAATGTGTTTAAAGAAATAATTAGAAAAATACAAGTCATCCCCTCTTTCAATACCTTCCTGAAGCTTCCTTTACAGACCCATTTTACTTCTTTATTGTTAATTTAAAAAAAATCCTTCCATGCTTTATCACAGAGATAATTTCCAGCTGAAAAAGACCATTTAGAGGGGCTTAGTTTAGCTGTTTTCATGAAAAGTGAGGAAATAGTTGGCTTGTGGAAATTCCCTGGCCCTTGGATGTGCCAGGCTTTTACAGCTGCATTCTTCTTTTTCAACCCGTCAAAGCCCTTTAGCGCTATCTTTCACCAAAGCTGTGAATTATTTATCCCTTTGGATTTGAACGTTTTTACAAATGCCAGTGTAGCTGCAGTGTTCAATGAAGCCAATTATTCAGCTGCCCCCTCCACTATGTGAAATAATAGTGCATCTTTTGTGTGGATGGTATTGACACAGAAATCAATGAGGCATGAAATCAAGGTGTGAGTCGCTGTAGGATTGTCTGCCTCCCTTCCCTTTTTAGAAATTTTCTTGGAACCAGATTCTTGGTAAAAAAATGTATAATGCTTGCATAATCTCACAACCTGTTTCTCAGTGTTTTACTACCCCTTAGATATCAGAGATTGAGATTATGTCTATCTTAGACATTATAGAAGGCAACCTTGACCCAAACTGAAATGTGATAAATGACATGTCTAAACTCATATTACACAAGATCACATTTTCTAGAATTTTGAACTGTTTAACAAAAAGAATAAGTGAGTTTAGTAACTTAAAATTCTATTTTGTAACCTCTATCTTTGAAGGAAACTAGAAAAAAAGAAAGACTTTTGCTTGGTTTTCCCTCAGAAGTATCATATCTTCTTTTCTTTCAGTGACAAATGAATTGTCATTTTCCATCACTAGGCTGTGTTTTCGCATGAAGGGCAGGAGGAAGGAATAGCCTACAATGGGTTAAGAGTACTTTTGAAAACAAAGGAAAAAGAAATGTATAGCGACAAGAAACTCCAGAGTAGTGCTGGATAGAAAACTTCTGGTAAACTTTTTATTCCTCTTCAAAGAATTAGTGCAAATGTAGACCTAATTTTTCAAAATATCATGCATTTTCTGCTATTGGCATATATAAAAAAAAAAACAAACCTTGCATATTTTTTACTAAACTAGTTAGTTCTCGTATTTTCAGGATTCTAGTCACTGGCTAGTACTGGGAAAACTGACCAGTCTACCATTTGCTTAGGTTTTGAGGGCTTAATTGTATGTTGTAGATCTGTCCCCCACTACTCCCATTGCAGTATGAAAAGCATTGCGAAATTTTGAGCTGGAAAATAAACTAACTCTCAGGCTGTGTGACCATAGTGTTTCCAGTAATCCTGGGCCAATGCTGCCTCTAGGTCTTCCTGCTGAGTTGTGCAGTGTAGCTTGCCACAGGGTGGATGAGGAATATGTTCACCTGACTCAGGGCAGGGATGATCCGCTCAGGTTCCCCAGTTTGACATAGGCATGGTTGTATAGGATTCACTGTTAACGTTTCCCTTTGTTATGAAGTGGAGTTTAGTGTTCTGCTTTTTCTTTCTCTCTTAATAAAAACCTTTTAGTTAGCAATGCTGCTAAACCACATGCTGGGAGACAGCAAGAGGAGCAGTACCATTTTCATTGGAAGGAAACTATCCTTTTTGTAATAATTTAGTCTTTCTGAGTGTCTGTTGAAGGAAGGCAGCACGGCTCTTGAACTCTATTTTCAGAAAATGGCTCATAAATTATATGCCAGAAGCAACAGGATCCATAACTCTGATTAAATAGGTCAGTGTCTTATCCCTTAGCTTAGCACACATGTCACATCTAGGTCAGTTGTGCCAATTCAAAGGAGCACAGTTTCTAGTTGGCCCGCTTTTTGTTGCTATGCTCTTATGTTGCTGGGATTATTCAAAATCTCCTTTCTGACCTTATTGAATAAATTGGGGTTTTATCTCCTTTTTCAGTTCTATCTGCAACTGTGAACAGCCTATCAACTCTGTTTACAAACCACCCTCCTGTTGCTGCTGTGTTCAAGTTATGGTGGAGGTAGCGGTTTGGCCATTGCAGTTCTTGGGGATGAAGTGCCATAAAAAACTGACTAAGAATCAGTGACTCAAAGAGAAGAAAACTTGCAATGTCCCAAGTTACCCATCTCATCTTCTTAAAAATTCTTCCTCTCTCCTTCTCTGGCATTTCATTGGCAGACACACATTCAATAAGCCTTGCAATGTCATTTGTAGGTATTTTTTCTGTCAGTTGTCAGTTGTCCTGAGACAGCTCCACAGCCCTGCACTGGTATGTGTGGGTCGCTTGGTGACCTGGATTGGAAAACTGACCTGAGTTTAAAATACCTTTGCAAAAAGTCACGCAGACCAGTTCTCCAGTGTGATGTGCAATGTAACCGCTCTGCATTTTGTATGAATGACTGGCTTTGTCACTGAAAGCAGTATTAATTAAATTATGCATTCAGCATTATTTGTTGTCTACACTTGTATGGCTCCATTACCAGGTTGGGACAGAACTGAATGTACCAGGAGGTACCATTTACTGTACATGGAAGCCCTTTGTTTACACTTAGCTCGAGGGTCATTCCCTTTCTCCCACTCCAGGCCACTTCTTTGGCCAAAAGCTACATGGTGAAAAGAGGCAAGTGCCCAAAACTGTAGTAAACAATAGCTGGATGAATGTATTAAATTCTCCATTGTCTTTACTGTCATGTAACATTTACATTGTTTATCTGCCATTGGAAATATACAGGGTATCATTTAGCCATTATTTGTTTTGCTTTGAAAGTCTCATCTGTTCTGTCTTTATTTACTGCAAGATATGACTAATTTAAAACAAAACAAAACAAAAAAAAAAATCTGTTCCAGGCCTTGAAGTATGTACTTATTTGGCACATTTTTCCAAGCTACCAGCTTGCTCCTACCACTTATACTCATAGTTCCTCTGGAGTGGATGATGAAGTTACCATTGATTTGACTAGGAGCCAGGCTTTCAGTCATTCCCCAAATGCAGAGAACTGCCAGAAAGATTTACAGATTTGCTTCCAACCCCCCTGAGTATAGGGCTTATTCAATTAAAGAAATCTACGTGTGATTCACACTTCTCTGTTTATGCTCAACAGCAATTCTGCTCAGAGCAGAAAGAATTACATAGTTTTCATCACCACTAGAAGGAAGAGTATAGATAATTCTTACCATTAGTATTATGATTAAAAATTGCCCCAGTGTGTTTGATCTCAGTATTTTCCTATGGGCTCGTGCAGTTTTTCCACTTTCATAGTTCCTATTTAAAAGATAGGTTCTTTCTTTATGACATAAACTTTTTTCATTGGCCTGGTTACTTCTCTATATTCTTCCCGAAGTATTTCATTTTTTTGTCAAGTTTTAATTTAACAGCAAAAAAATCTTCTTCAACCATCATGTCTGTGTAGAACATTTAAGTGCTTTTCTTCAGAACAAAAGTCTTTTAAGTATAGTAATATGTCAGCAAACTGTAAAGCATTTGACCTATCACGGTGAAATGGTATTTGAAAAAATCTTCAAATACGCCAAACAAGAAAAACATATGTAACAAAAAAATCCCATAACCCTTTGAACTGCAGGCTTTCTTTTGGAAAATTCTGTCTCCGAACATGAAAGAGGAGATCAGGCTGTACGTATGTGTAACTAATACAACACTGATTCCCCAAAATGTTACTGAAAACTTACCTCTTACAAAAAATAAGTACAGAGTTTAACGGATATGTGCTTGGGAAGGATAGTCCATGTACACAAATAACATTTCACAATGTTAATTATAAACCACATAGTAAGTGCATAGATTGTGGTTATATTAAAACCTATATTTCCTCTACATTTGTTATGAGAAAATGGGTATTAGATTTTCTTTTTCTATAAGAAATTTTATACAACCCTAAGGGAAATATGGTATACTGCTCTATCAGCCGATAAGACTATTTTGAAATCACCAATAACTACCCCAAGCATTTACTTAGACATCTTCAGGTGCAATCATGTAGCATGCTTCAGTACTTCCCACAAACAAGATGATGAAGTGGATAGTTTTAATTGGAGTTATTTCTTTAATTGCATTACAAATGGATATATTTAATTCAACTCTTTGGCCAATAGAAGCAACAGTTTTTTCTCTAGATATGGTATATGAAGTCTTTTCCCTTGCAGTTGTCTGTAGGTTTGGCAGTTCTGATTAAACCACAGCAAAGTTTTCTTCCTTGTTTATAGCTCCCTGCCACACTCAGCTCATCCAAGACTGCTGGAAATCCCAGACCACTAGATCTTCTGAGGCAGGAGCAGACTGTGGTGCCAGGCTGCTGCTGTGGGGTTTGGACCTTGCCCAAAAGGGAGCTGTGAAGCTCTACAGCCCTTCTGCAAAATGTGCCAGTTATAGCCCATCAATCAGCTAATCACTGCCAGGACAAACCACTCTCATGAGGCAGGGAAAAGCTTGCACTGAGCTGCGCCTGTGAAGTGCAGGAGCTAGGAAGGGAAGGATGTACAAAAATGAATACGTTACAGGAAGAAAAAGGAGCAGTGATGTAGGATCTTTCTAGCTAATGACTGGGAAATTAAGCCAAACTTCTCCAAACTGTGCTGAGGATTTAAAATGACTGATTTTTCCCTCTTATCCTCTTTATGTTGGATACTTTTACAAAGAGCTTCACAGGTGCAGCTTAACAGTTTGTTAGTGCTTTATATCCCACCTAACCCAAATGACTGGAGATAGGCTACTTTTTTAAGTAATAGCTGAACAGCATCTAGGTTTTGCATAACAAGCTCTGAATTTGTAGTTGCAGAGCTCTGCAGAGTCATGCCTAGGAGCTTCCCATGTAATTCTGGAAATACCAGTATTGATGTACCGAAGCTGGGAAAATCTCCAACAAAATTATAAAAGCCAGGGAATCTGACAGTTTGAACCCTAAACCTCTCAAGTTTTACCCTGGTGCTCTGACATGGCGATCCGTGGAAACCTGATCTCACTCCTCACGCAGGCAACACAGTGAGAACTGCCCCCCCCCCGCCATGCTAAAATCATTGACCTTAGCATGGGGTTTAGCTCACATTATCAACAGGGAAGGCATATCTCATCAAAAAGCCTCAACCTCACTTTTAAACGATGCAACAGATGTATTTTGTAGGGAAGAGGGATGAACCGAAAGAAGGATAGGAAAGTGAAAGGCTGAGGACTGGGAATATTAAAATGAGGGATTAAAAACTGGAAAGGAGAGAGGAGAAGGTTTTGGTTTTACAAACAACCCTGCTTGTGTAGCTAGAAATGCAACAAGAAGAGCCAACATAGTGAGTTCCTCCTAGGATATGTATCCTTGCTTATTTTTCAGAACTAGACCAGAGTATCTCGCCTCAGTGCCAAAAAAAATTAATACCAATACATTTGTGGAAAGGAGGACATTTTGTCTTTAGTTAACTGGTGTAAGAAGTTTGGGGATTTTTTTGTTTTGGTTTTGGCGTTTGTTTTTTGTTTGGTTTTTTTTTTTTTGGTGCCTCCTTTAAGGCATGGCTATTTTTACTGATAGCTGAATCCAACCTGAAGCAATTTATTAACCTTGCCAAAAGGGGGCTGTGAAACACACATGAATAGAGAGATGATTTTTTCAGTTACAAACCTGTGGTTTGCAAATTGAAAACAAAGTGGGGAGGGGTTTGATGGTTATGCGGAAATCTTCAGGGTTACTTGATCATAGTGCTTTAGAGTGCTCGAATCCAGATTTGTCAGTTTGGAAGAAAAGCAGAACTACTGTATTGCCAGAACTATTGCTAAGGATAAGAATCTACAGAGGTAAGGAAGGATATTAGAGCATGGTAATTTGGACGATTTGTTTTCAGCCAATATTATGTTCTTACAAGCAAACACTATATATTTGATGGGGTTTATTTAAAGACCACAAGGTGGTGCTTATTCAGGTGCTGATGAAATTACATTTGAGAGCGTACAGAAGGTTGTTTAAGGATTGAGAGGTATATAAGAAAATATTGAGGCATTTCATACTGGCTTCAAATGACCGGGAACATGGACAGACCTTTAAGGCTTGTTGTGCATGTCAAAACTCTCCAGACCAAATCATGCAAAAAAATACTATTGTTACTAGTCCAGGAAATAGAGATTTCTGAAAGAAATAAGCATTGATTACAGAAGGAAACCTCTATACTTCTTATAGTCAGCAGCAACCAAATGTATTTTATGATATTGGGTGTTTGATGTACCTCCATCATGGAGGGAAAGTTACATGCCACAGGCCTTCCCCTGTGCTGGAATTTCCTGGACGTCATGGATGTGCTTACTGACGTGCTCAATCCCAGGTACAAAGACGCACATACCAATAAGCACTGGACCTGCTATTCAGTTCTGCACAGCTTTTCTGTGTATCTTCAGTAAATTCAATATTTTCAGGAAAGGATTCATTTTCTTGTTGGTGATTTACTGATTTCTGTGCAACTTAAACAGTGTATATTCAATAGATTAATTTGGAATGTGCAGTGCTATGTTAAGGAAAGAGTCTATGTGCTGAGATGGTGGTGGCTACTTCAGGTCTGTTGCCATTTCCCAAAATCTGCCCATCCTGCTAGGGAAGACAACAGTGAGAGCCGGTCTTGAGAGTGGCAAGATTGCCTGGGTAGCCTAAGTGCATCAACCATTTTGGTGTAATTTTCACTACACTGAAATAATAGACTTATGGAAATTTTACTGACCTCTCAAGTAATTTGTTTTTTAAACGTGGCAAGTACAGCATAGTGTTCTCTGACAGTGGGTCCTATTTGAATGGTTGTGAAATTTGGAGATTTAAACCGAGGTAGGAGTTTAGATATACACTTGTTACTCCTTTTATTCTCCCAAAATTGGTAGATTGGTGGAATGGTGTTGAAGTGCCCACAGAAAAAGCCTAATGATTTAGACTCTAACACACATTTAAAAGAGTAAGATATAGTTTAGATATTAGCTCGTTATGAGTATTTTTGTGTTACAATAATGTAATGTTTAAAAATACTTTTCTAATTAATCTTTGTATTGGAGAGGAAAGATCTAGCAATGAGGAGAAAAAGGGAGAGGAAAACAAGGTGGACGTGGGGCTGTCAGAGCTGCTGTTGTGGGTGGAGTGGAGCAGATCCTTCCTGCACTCCCAAGACCCAGGGCTGTCTTTTGGCCAGAGCTGGCGTATGCCAGCCTTCAGGGAGAGGAGTAATTTTCTCTCCTAAAAGTATCTGCTTATGCTGTTACATCTCTCATGCTTCTTTTTCTTTTAAGGCCACAGTACATTTTTCATTGCCATTGGTGTCCACGGGATTAAAACAAAGACAAAAAAGGAGATACATGATATGTGTGCACATAAACACTGTAAATATATATACGTGTGTGTGTGTAGGCATATATTTAATTATTTAGATAAAACAGTATCGGATTTTTCCTTAGTTGGAGATCAAGGTAGTCACACTGCTAGACATGCACAAAGATTGTCTGTGTGAAAAAAAAATGTTTTCACATTGTGGTTGAGCACACTTAGAGTTCCCAAGCCTGAAGGCTGTCAGAGTGTTTTCCTCTTCATCTGGTTAGTGTTTATCTAAATACTGATTTACATTTAATAAAAAGGATTCCCTTTTTGTCCCAAGGGAAAGGACAGCCAACAGATGGATCACAAGAAATGTCATTAACCACTTAGGATGTTTTGACACCTTGCTGAAGATTGCTTCATTATCAGTGAAACGAAATTGCTCTTCTCCTTGTCTAGCAACCAGCATTATTTAGAGAAAGATATTACTGTGACAAAGATACTATGAAATGTGTGTTTGAGCTGCTGAGATATATACGTTCTTGAGTTCCTTTGGGTTAGCTCATCAGAAAATACATACTTTTTGTGTTTTCTTCTCATATACAATTTGTGCGGATGTTTTTACTCAAAGATTATATCTTAAAATTTTCAGTTCAATGATTGATTTAATAATAAAAATAAAAGCCACATCAGGTAGGCCAGATTAAATCTGTTTAGACACCTTGCTCAGATTTTCTTTTGCTTTGGTTTTCTTTTGCTGTAATACCTAAACTTTTACTCTTCAAAGCAGTTTGTAGGGTAAAGCAGAATGGACTTCATCAGCCTTCTAAATTTCACTTTTATTTGATAAGACAACTCAGAAATCAATAGTCTATGAAAATTGTAAGATATATTGAAAGACTGGACTTGGTTTCTGTCCTTGCCTAAATAATGGCAATATTAGGCATCCATTTCGAACAAAAGATGCATAAATTCACCACAAAATTCTAGCTGGAAAATATAAATAAAATAAAATAAAATAAAATAAAAAGAAAATAAAAGAAAATGAAATGAAATAAAATAAAATAAAATAAAAATAAAATAAAACCAAAATAAAATAAGATAGCCAAGAAATCATTTTTAAGGTGTTAAAGAAGTAATCATTTTACAAATTAGTGATTGAGGATCTACCATAAGGTGATAGATATCTAACCAGGTGCACAGACAGTCCTTTCAGGTCAGTTTTCATTCTGTACTCAGTCAGTGGTATATAATTGAATTAATTCTTTGTGTTAATTATTTTCTTTCCTAAAATCACATACTATTAAATGATTATACCTACTGTGCACTAATATGTACCAATAATTTTGCAGAATCTGGGAGAAGACATTAAACTGTTTGGAAAACAAGATTTCTGGGAGAGTACTTGTGTATATCTAAGTATGCTTCCCTCGAGTGTGCAAGGGAAGTAAAGTAAAATTTTCCTTAATTGCTCTTGAAAAGTTCTGTGAGTGACCTAAAACAGTTCACAACCAGAGGGTTGTCCTGTGTCCTTCATGAATGCCCTAATCACCAGGCATCTGTCTTAGGACAGCTGGGACTCTTTTCTCCCTCCTCTCCCTTGTTTGTTTTGCCCAGAATTTGCAAAAAAAAAGACGTTATCTAAAATTTGTCATCTAGCTCTAATAAATATTGATACCCAAACACTTCAAATAAAGTCTGTCAAACACTGAGTGAAATACGCTACCTAAAAAAGACGTCTGAATAAAAACCAAGGCTCTAAGCTTGGATCTTTTTCCAGACCTGAAGACAGGGACTGTGTATTTCCTCACTGATATGCTGTAACAGGTAGATCTTTATTGTTGTCTCTAACCACAATTTTTGGAAGACACTTGTGACCCTGCAGGATAGCTAAAGCATATGTGTCAGCTCCTGCTGCCAAACAAAGTTGTTCTTGGCATCAAGTTACTTGCCTGTGAACTGTGATTGAAGCTGCTGTCCAAAGTCAGTGGCCTAAGACCAAATGGAAACTGATGAAAAGCTACAGAGGTAAATCGATGGATCTTGACTTTTGGAAGGACTAGTGGTGTGTCAGAATCTTTGGAAATACCATTTTCTATGCTTTATGAGAAATTCCTAACACCCCTGGTGAAAGAATGTCAGCTCACTGTTTCTATAGCCTGAGAGAGGAAGTCACTTACACAAATTCTCACCACTTACTTTGTAGCCTTTCAGCTTCAACCTTTATTTCAAACCGTTTTCACTTTTTCTAAAGCCTTTGCTTGTGTTAGTATGTAAATCAAGCAGGTATCATGCAGCAGGTTTTTCTTTAAGTAGCCCTGCAGGACCACTGCAAAACAAGGTTTATTGTCACGGCATTTATTGCCTCTCTACCTGAAGGATCTCAGAGCACTGTGTAAGATTTGGCCCAAGAGTTGTGCACCTAGGCATAGATTCAGTTTAATCACTTGTCTTGAATGGCTCTGTGAACATGCTTGGGTCAGTTACTGAACAGGGTTTGTAAGCCTAAAGCACCACTGGAATGGAGGTGATGGTAGTGTATCCCCGGTTCCCTTTATGCTACAGAAAAGGAATGAAAGCTAAATCATTGACCAAGCCCAAAACAACAAAGGCCTCTTCTTAAAAAAAGAAAAAAATCAACAACCCCCTCAAGACCCAAAAACTTTATGTCTGTGAAAAAATGCACACTCCTTTTGTGAAGCTTCCCTCAACAGGTCTAGAGAGCACACATTCCTGTTTGCTTCTGCAGGCTGAATTGTGTTCAGAAAAGTTCTTCTCAGGTACTGACATAACACACTGTACTTTTACCAGTGACTGTAAAAAGATGTACTCATTATAAGAGACTCGTGGAATCTCTTCATTGCACCCAGGGAGTTACCAAGGTCATATATAGCTTCATCCAAAAATTATGTTATTATGTCCCTTTGAATGATATGAACTGGACTGGAGAAACACCATTCTCACATTCTGTGTGTGAGTGAGGAACCTTGGGCACTACTCCTTTTACTGGATTTTAAAAATTTTCAATGACTGAATAATTTCTTTAAGAAAATACAGTTTATAGATGGCAGCAGCACTGTGATTCAAGTGGCAATACACAAAGGTATATCTATCACATTCTGGCAAGAGACTGCTTGACAGTGATAGTAATGACAGCCTGAAAACCAGCAGCCATCAATCCTCCTATTTTATCCATACAAATTAATTTTAATGCAGGTAAAACCAATTGCACAAAGAAAGCTATTTGGATACTTGCTATTTTTTCTAAGTGCCCTCACTCATAAGAGCTTACATGAAAATACTTTAGGTTTTGCGATCCCAGCTGATCCTTGTGTGTTCCTACCATTCTATACATTCCTATTCTTTAGGGCCTTGAAAGTGTTGCCCTGATAAGAATATTTGCAGTGCAATGAAATAAATAAAAAGTTTAATACTTCTTAGTCTTATGCCACAAAGCATTTTAATATTCATTACACTCTATTTCTCCAAGTCTCTATAATTACATAATATTGAATCTATAATTATTTTATGTAGAAATGATAGCTAAAAATATTTTACTGTCCTCATCTTATTCACTGTGTCATTTTATTGGCAAAATCTACTCATACAAAACATTACTTTCTGAAACTAATGCACACAAAAATACCAATCAAGTACATGAAAGAGGAATAGTGACTTCCCTGGTTTTAAATGAAGACTAATATATTTTACATTTTCCATGCTTATTGCTTTGTCTCATTCTGAATGCATGACTCTATCTCAGTCTCCGACTGCTCTGAATTTTAAATGAAATCTTAAAAGATGGTCTGCTTTGGTCGTGGTCTGTTACACACCTCACAAAGCCCAAACAGCTAACCATACAAGCGAAAGGGGAATCCTGTGTGGTGCAGTCATCTCTTGATGGTTTGCAGAAAACAGATCTCACAATACAATGTACATGGTTGCTCGTGTTTGCGTATGGATATATAAGTCTATCAGGGAAGGGTGGGGAGAAAAACTGAGAACCAGACTTAACTAAGGAAGAAAAGCCACAAGGGAATGAATGGAATGAAAAAAAATGTCTCTCTACATGACTGAGAACAGGGTTTGTGCTTCTTCTTCTGGCCAAGTGTGACACACACAGTGTATGTAAGCAGCCTCACGAAAGGGAATGGGAGAATGCAAGTTACAATGCGTGAAATTATAAAAGTTATAAACTTGTCCCTATGAAGAAGATAGAAATGGCAGAAAAGTATGGGCCAGGGCTGTGGTTAGTATGGAGAAACATATTTTTTCTGCTGTTTAGAACAAGAACACTAGGAAGTTTGTTGATAGACTTTAGCTCCTCTTTTCCCTCCGTGTGAAGGTTAAGTCTCTAGTAAGTTGTCCTTGACTAGACTGATCACTTGTGCTCAGCACTTTTTGCAGCGGCTAGATTAAAACCGGGTTGGGTATATCTGCTTTTCTCCTGTCGCTTGTATAACTGGATGTCTTATAACATCTCCTGTATTTCTAATCTCATAGTACAGTAATGAGGCACCTACGCTGGGTCCATGCCAGGCTGTACCAAGAAGGTATGTACGCTATTCATGTGGATCCTAAACTACCAGGTGCTGTGAGGGTTAAACTTGGATAAACTTGGTCTGATGTGATAAAACCTTTCCTTTCCTGTCTGCAACGTCAATAAACTCGATGTTCTAAATCTTCCCAAACACATAGTCTTATCTCTAACCAGAAAAGTTTGAAAAGAAGGGCAGAACTTACCCTACTTTTTCTCACTCAATACTTACCAGATGGATGGAGGATGGGAGCTGCTGCAGGAATGGCATAGTATGCAAATTGCATGTTGTAAATACAATGAGAAGGAGATGTTTTCTTGAAACATAATGCTGGTAGTCAGCAACTGGGGAAGATATCAAAGAAAAATAGGATACTCTTAGTATTTAAATTCCACTTGGTCCATTTTTAGGAGGAAGAGAAAGAAGGCTGAATAGCTGTTTCAGACTTGGTTTGAAGGTAACAGCCCTCCAGGCACTGCAAAGCTGTGGACAGTATGAGCATGGCTTCTGGATTCAGTGCTAAAATAGAGCAGGCCATGAAGACATGACAACCTTATGTGAACATCACAAAACAGTGGGTCTTGTTCTCTTCTTAAGTGTGAGTGACTGAGAGAAAACACTGTGAAAGTCACTGAAAATATGCAGAAGGGTCAAAAGAATCAGGTCTAGGATGATTTTTGATGGACAAATACCTTCTGCCAGCTCTCACCCTGTGTGCAATGTAATACTAATCCTACAGCAGTTCTTTTCAATTTTATAGCCAGCTGATGACAATCCTGGTCAATGTTCCCTCTACGAGCAGAAACTGAGCATGCTAAACGAGTCAAGCAGAGACTATTACTGTTTATTGTATTCTGCATATGCAGTTAACCTCAGAACTTATGCGCTTTATTATTTTGAGCACAAATCTCTCTTTGGAGGATAGACTAATATATAGTTCTAATTTACCATTTTCGAAGATGTTTTCTTTTAATTCTATGCATACTTGCAAGAGTGTATATTCAGCTCTAGGGCGTGAGGCTTCTCAAAAACTTGTGCCCACACTTATACATACAAGCACGTTTTGAATTGCTTGGTGTTTCTTAAATAAATGTTTCATAAGATTAAGTTCTGCAGGTAAATGACTATGCTATATCGCTCTTGCTGTTCATCCAGAGGCTTTTTCTGACAATGTATCATTTACAGAGTCCTGAATCCTCATTACTGTGCTCAGCAGGTAATAGGAAACTGCTGCACTGATAGCAATCCTGTTATCTGTTTTAATAAAAATTTAGCGTCCTTTTTTCCCCCCTACACTTACAGAATTTTAAAACAACTTTTTTTTTTTTTTTTTTTTCTGAATGCTACTGGTCCTCTAGCAAGCATCCGAATCATATTGTCTTAATCCTTGGAGAAAGGAATAGAACAACTTTACCGTGAATGCGAGCCCACACTAGACAAGTAGGATGTCTCTAAGTCCTTGACAGTTTATCACAAAGAAAATGTTCATGGGGCATCCTCGGCACGTATGGACCTGTCAAACGCTTCACTGTACATTTGGAAAGTGCTAATCAAAGACAATATAACAAATTAGAATAAAACTTATTGTCAAGATGTTGGTTTTTCTTTTTTTTTAATTGCAAGTAATATTTATTAAGAAGCCATTTTTCACAGAATGACTTCTTTAAACATTCTGGATGTAAGAGCTCATCAGTTATGTCAGCCACTTTGACATGGCTAGACAGGACATGACTGTGTTGACTGAAGTGATCCACTGCCAAAAATATGTCAAAACAGGCTCCTTATATGTTCCTTTCCTAAACTATATCCTTGGTAATATTAGTCTTTAGAAGAATTGCTGGAAATCAGCTACTCATTTCTGCGACCTGAAGCGCAACACAGAGCTCTCTATGAGCAAGAAAAGGTAGATCTTTTTTTGCAGCCCACATGTTTTTTCAATGTGTGAGTGTGTAAGGCAGAGCACAAGTGCATAAAATCACTCCCTGATGTGCTTATCTATTCATTCTGGTCTAAGTCCTGGTTGGATTTTACATAGGTATAATTTCTCAAGCTCAAGTATATTTGCCTTTGATTTAATCTGGTATATCCACCATGCTGGATACCCACAGTTAGTTCGCTGCTAGAAAATTCAGAGCGGCTGTATTTTAAAAAAGTAGGATAATATGTAAGCTTCCTGGTCCAAAGGGAAAGCTGTCACTGAGTGTGAAAGGTGAGGAAGTTCATCTCCCATCTTAATCCAAAGAACATCTGAAACAATCAAATCTTGTGACACTGTACAACCAGCGTGAAAATCTCGTTAATGAAATCATAGCCATAGAGTGATGGGACACGATTTTTAGATGAGATTCTTGCAAAATTGGTCATTTTAAGCAGTGCTTCAGCATCCCATGACTACATAGTGACAGAACTAGAATATGTGAAGAAATTAGAAGCAAGTAAACCTAAGGAAACCTCATTTAATTTTGGTAGCTAAGTCTGAAGAGTATTTCTCCTTTCGCCCAAACTGTTTTCTTGCATTCCCTTTCCTCATGTTCCTGAGCTCTAGGCAGCAATGAAGTTCTGCTGCAGGCTGTGACCAGCATCTGCCTAATGTCTAGTTCGGGAGTCAGATTGAAGACAGTGAGAGGTCATTCCAGACCATTCCCAGGAGCTGAATTTTGCCTCCTAGTGTGTTTCCTAGAGCTGTGCTATACTCAGTGCTTCCCACTTGGAATTTTGTCTGCCTAATGAATAGTATCAATACAGATGATAAATCCCATTATATTATCAACATCTATTTTTTTTCACTTATTTACAATGATTAACATTCACTGTGCATTGAAAATAACACAGAGCATCATAGTCCTGGAACTAATTTATTTCTGAACATATTAAAAAGAAGAGTATTATGGCTATTTTAAAATTGCAGTAATATGAGGTGTATATTTTAAAATCTATCGGATTCCATTGCAGGGCAGAGACATTGATTCTTTGTTTTCTTGATTGGATCAATTTTTAGTGAATGAAGTTCCTTTATTTTTGTTGCAAAACCTTTGGCATTTCAGATTATATTATTGACTGAGCAAGCTGAGCGATTCTGTCACTTGTGTAACACAGGCATTTAATAAAAAAAGTTTCATCAGAAATTTGTGGGAGAGTTTCCTCTTTAAGATATATCTCTGTTCCCATGAAACCGAATCACTTTCCTGGTCAGACACCAGCAGAGTTGCAGTCTGACAATGGCACTTAAACACAACTCAATAAATTTATAAAAATGGTTGCATGCTTTTGTCCAAAACCTAACTGAAAAAGCATAAGCACGTCTTTGTAACAATCATTATTTTGTTTAGGCTCCTTTTTGCTTCATATTATATAACTTGCAATTTGCTGTATCGAAGTAGCCCTACAGCAAGCAGGAAGTTTGCTTTCCTATAACTGGAAGCATATTTCAAAGAGAGCAAAAGGAAAATACTGCCATTCTATTGGAATAAGCTATTCTGAACGATTTATCAGACCCAGACACCATTCTGTGAGTCAGAGTGAAAACTCCCCACCTCCCTATTTAAAAAAAAAAAAAAAAAAAAAAAAAAAAGAGAGAGGGAGAGAAAACACGGACAATCTTTCTTGAAATAAACCAAAGATATTTGTAGGTCATTACGCCCACATCATCTCCGATGAAATCATCTGATAGAATATGTTAAACTTTTATATAAAATCTTCTTTCTAAGGAGGCAGAGGAAAGCGGTTACAGATATCTAAGGAAGACTTGTAAGGAAGCCTTTGCAGAAGGTGTCATGGTACTAATCAGAGGACTTTATTATTATTCTGTATTAATGCTCAGAAATGGTCTTGTTTTAGCCTTGTACAAGAAGGGAATTATGAGTCAAGCAAAGAAACTCTGAAAAAGACTTTGTGAAAGTCCAGCAAGAAAAGACAACTTTTTTATATATGTTCATACACAAGAGGATTTCTTTTTTCAGTTGAAGGATAGAGAGGGTGTCCTTAGAGTTTTAGCCCAAAGAAATTGTCCAGGCTTTAAGAAGTGTCCTTTTAAAGCTGCCTTATTAATGATAGCAGCCTGCAGATAATACACTTCAATGACTTCAGCTTAGACAGTTGGGATTTGAATGTTCCACTGCCGCATGTCCTTTTCAAGCAAACTATTCAGACAATAAAGCTTTCTTTTCTTTTCTTTTTCCTTTTTTTTTTTTTTTTTTTTTTTTTTAGATTTGGAAAGTGCTATCAAACTGGAAACTCTTAATTTAAAAGGATTCCTCTTTTCTTTTTCTTTCTAAACCTTGTTAAGGAGTATAAGAATAACACAATGTGAAACTGATTTCCCCTAGAAGATAGAACAGCAATGTAATGAAAACGAAGCGGTGGTGTTGCAGATTGTAATCCTTCCAAAGAATAAAAAAGCCAGAGTTGAAAGCAAAGCACTGGCATATGCTGCCTGAGATGAAAGATGAAAGCTGCTGGAATAGGTATTGGTATTTTGACCTAATGGAAGATGTAAAGAGAATAATGATGTTACATGACCTCACACTAGTTTTTAAATCACTGCTTTCTTAAAGAAGCATTTTGTTTTCAGCAGCTTTCTACCAATTATATTATCGAATGAAATACCACCCCTCCCCAAAACAATGATCTCTCTTCTTTCTCTCTTTCTACTTCTAAAAAAAGAAATCAGAAGAGAGGCCTCATCTTCACTTCAAGTATGCTTTAGACAGGTTTAAAGGAAGTTAATTTGAAATGACAGTAAATAATCCTCCACCATTCAGTCATTGGTTTTACATTTCTCTGTAATTATCATTGAATAAGCTTCTTTTTAAGCATGCATAATGCATAGGTTTCTTTCTTCATTTACTACTTTATGCCACAGATAATAATGACATTTCTGTAAGGAAACCTAAGCCGCTCTTCTTTGCCTTTAGGGACCTGTTCAAGGAGACTTATGAATTGCACAGGTATTGTATGTGCCAGCCAATGAAGATTTTCACTGTGCTTCCTTGACTTACAACTTCTTCTACTGCTTTGAAGTACAGCGCCACGTCCTGCCAATCACTGCTTGATCAATGCCTTTATGGTGCCACAATAAGCTCGATGAAAACAACAAGAGAAGAGATGAAGATGGTTAATGCCAGTGTAAAAACTGTCTCCAACAGGAAAGAGGTGAGGGGATAAAAAAAATGCATACATCAGGATCCCATGGGTGGGTATTTGTGTTGGGACTGGGCTCACACCTCAAGCAGACAGTACATACTGTGCTTTATCCGTACCCTTAAACATCATCATTATTACCTTATTAGTAGTTACTTCCCAATGTATGACCAAGTTCTCTGTAAAAGGAAGGAGTCCATGCAGCTCATTTTTCTAAGGCACTTAAGGGTCATTACTCTAGCACTGTATCGAATGTTTTATTCATTTTACCACAGCCCAATTTCTCTGCTAAGAACTTTATAGCAAAATGCTACACAGCTCCGCAGAGAGGTGATTGATTAAACAAGAAGTAGCACAATTTGGGCATCCTGATAAAATCTTCTGAGAGTCTGCTCAGTTAACATCAATCAGTTTTATTTAGGTAGTAACACTTGAATACTAACTAGGTGATTTCATCCATCGGAGAAAAATGGATGATGGTACCTTCAGGTTAATATTACTTGAACATTTCATTCTTGAATAATTTATACCTGTTTCTGAGCATCTGCCTCTTCACAAGTGTCTTTTTCTGTCTTGCTAAGGTGCTGTCCATGCTGGCAGTGTTGGTCTGAGACAAAAAGACGTGATCCTTTGAGAATGAGTTCAACCAGTAGAATAATGCACTTTGGGCAAGCACAGTAAGGCTATGCACTGAGTGAAATGTGCTTAATTAACAAAAGCCCCGTCTAATCGGTAGAACTGCATCTACCCTGGGGCTGCAGTGGCACAGATGAGATGGTCAGATTGTCGTACCACTGCAGCTCCAGGCTGCCTGACAGTGCCGGCAGCTGCCTTCCCACAGGGAGACTCAGCATCAGGCTACAGGTGTGCCCTGGATGCTAAACCCGGGGCAATGTGGAACCACGACCTGGCCAACACAGCTGTAAAAATGTCCTTTACCCAGCTGGTTTTGTACTTCTGTTTTGTACCAACAAAAGTGCTTGTTTCCTTCTACCAAGGAGCTTTTCCAAGCAGCCTGTCTACTCAGAGAGGGAAAGGCAGAAGCCTCTTTAGCTAGCAGAAACATTGGCTAAACTACTTCAGATACCTGTCAAAGAGAGAAAAAGCTGCCTAATTTTAAAACCTAAGAATAATGTTTTTCTGAACTGAAACTGATAGGTAGATCATTACAGAATTTAGTGATCCCTTTTCCACTTTCTATTTCAAAATGTTTAACTCTGCACTCTAAATTAAATTTCTCTCATATTACTGAGGTTCATAAATGCTATTCACATAGCACATAGAAAAGTGTTTTGATTTTAATTTTTATGTAAATAGAGTGATAATTCTACAGAAAATCTGTATAGCAATGATGGAATATTAATTACCATGTGCTTACTGTTTGTATAGAGTGCCTTTTTGCAGGTCATCACAATCCAGGGTTCATTTTGGTGCCTTTGTGTCTGTCTCATCTACAAGTATTTCAGACAGTCCGCTGAGAAATGTTTTTATCTCCAGTGTTTAGCTGGATTTTAACCCTATTAACTGCAGTGGACTGGGGTGGGGGGTGGGGGGGTGGGGGTGGAGGGGTTGGGGGGTGTGTGTGCAAAAACCAACCCTGATTCTTGGGAATTTGATTGAGGAGAATGTGATACAATTTTGATTGAATGTGCTCTGGGCCTCTTTAGGTGTACTTGAGCCAAACAGAATTGATTTGTATTGGACATATGTGTAAAATTATATAATGGACTGACCTTTGTTACAGAAATACGTGGCTCATTCTGAGGTGCAGATTTCCCAGTGATAATATACATTTAAAAAGAAAATAGGGGGAAGAGGTAACCAGATCACATCCGTCAGAGTAGTCGAACTGAGCCAGGAATGTGTCAGCTTGAATTTCCTTCTTGTCAGAAACACCCTATGTTATCAGCAAAGAGCAAAACCTACTACCATTACTTTTATGTTTCTACGTGATACAAAAGAGAGAGAAAGAAAAAATCCTTTATGATATATTCAGTTAAAAGTCTCCATTGGACCAGTTTTCTGCACCTCATGAAACAGAAACAATTTTAAAGAGCTACATCCAAGCCACTGTTACTCATATAGTGCCTTGCTCCAGGAAAACATTTGACAGCTGTTAGAAGGGAATACAGTTGTGTGCTGTAAAGAGCTATTCATAGGGCTTGTCCCGGTGGCAGTAGATACCTGATACTCATTGTTCTGGTCTTGTAAACTCATACATGTATCAGTCAAAGGCGCACGGAGAATTTGCCACTGTAAAGCCTGTTCTTGTATAATATATAGCTCTAGCTAGCTGCAGCTGGACGAGGAGGCCACCCATAGCCACCAGCCTGCTGTGCAGTTGATGCCACCATGGGATGGAGGGACCTGGCTGGGGTCTCAAGAGGGCCACGTGCTTTCTAGTCAGTGATGGCAGTGCAAAGCTCCCTTGGGGCCAGCATCAACAGAATGCTGTTTTGCAAAACTTACCTTTGAGTGGTACCTACAGCGCCTCGTCACAAATATCTGAGGGCCTGGGTGAATTCTCAGTGATTTTCAAAAACACATGATTTTCTAATTTAGATACTGAAATTACCATCAAGTTTTAAGATGTCAGCTACAGATGGGGACAATAACTGTACAGATAGATTCCCACCTCACCTGTAATTCTCAAGTAACTATGAGGCAACTGAAGCTCTTAGATGTGGTGTTTCTCCGTCTATTTATGGTAATTTTTCATGTTGTTTATGTCGTTGATCCAGATGCGTGATGGACCTCTGTGCTGTAAAAATCTGTAACTACTGCTTGTGTATGCAACTGATACTCCAGCCACGGCTTCCAGGTGCTGTGCTTCTAGGAAGCCAGTGCTTCCAGGTGAGCTATGGGGCTGCTTCTTTCTGCCACCCATCAGGGTGGATTACCTGCCTGCCTGCTATTAAGGGCGGTGCTCTTCCAGTCTCTTCTAAAGTGCTTTAAAAAAGAGAAGAACACACTGAGCAACTGAACTAAGGCTGTCTTTCTTGCTTTTAACACCAACATATGTATTTCTTATAAACTGTGTCTTGATCTACTTTATTATAGGACGTCAAATCTGAAGGTATGGTAGACATACAAAGGAATGGTAAACTGAACTGTAAAGAGCAAACTGAACTGGCAAGAGTAAAGAAATAGGCTCCTGGTGGTAAGCCATAGAATTACATGTGTATGTGACCAGTTCCCAAGGTGAGGAAATAATTTCATATGAGAGGACATAATTTACTAATTCCCCCTGTAGACTTTATTTCCAGTATTATCAGTATTTTTTGTTTGATAATGGTTTTTCAGTTGTTTATTTTTTAATTAAAATACTATATAGTTGCAACAGGGAAGATGTAAAAATAGATTTTGTAGGAAAATAAGAAGGTGAATTATTTCGAGTATAGTTCTGATGACCGTACTATCACAATGCAAACTCACACATGCTGGGTGTTTCACCCACATGTCATACACAAAATGTGTGAGAACCCTGAAGGAAAAGAAGCTCATGAATAGTTCATCGTTGTATGAACTGTTCACAAGAGAAACAGAAATCTATGCCCACCTTTGTCTAAAGTTTTAAACAATGACATTAAAGGGACTTTTCTATGTTTTTTCAGCTTATCGTTGAGGAAAGTTCCTATTTCTTTTTAAATTAGTGCCTGCTGCTCTGTTGGTACGAGTTACATATTTTTTGTTAGAAAGCACGAGCAGTATTGGAGAAAATTTCTTTCAGATGCAAGTGAAAATGCTGTGTTACTTCTCACTGCACTATGTGAAAAGCTTGAAGCACAGACACGGGTGAGAAGCATCAGACATCCACATGGTGTAACAAGTGCTACAATTTACAGTGGGATCCCTGTTATAGCTGGCATATGTCTAAAATAATGTGCAGCCAGGAAAATCCCTATTGACTTAACATCCGAGATGGATCAAGAGTGAACTTTATTGAACTTTATTTCACTCTCATCCATCAGGAACCTGAACTCACAAAAATTGACTCCAGATCCACCTGCTTCAGACTATTTAGTAGGAGACTTTTTTGTTGTCAGTTTACTCTTCTGTGATGTAAGTGTTCTCCTTTTCCTAGATGTCCCAACGAAAGAGAAGATGAGAGCTCTTTCCTCCAGAAGCTACTAAGGAATAGGAAACTGCCTACATGTCTTTAAAAAATGCAGAGACTTCTCAGGCTAGCAGATAAACAATGACAAATTATGAAAATCTGCAATAAGTTTCTGTTGATAGCATGCTGAAAACAAACTAAGTCTAAATTATAATGTTCCTGAACACCTGAGAAGTACGTAGTGACGGACCTTTGCAAGCAGATAATATTAATTTATACCTACACTGTGATATGGAAGGTATCATTTTAACAGTATGTTTTCTAGGCTTTCTCAAACTCATTTTACTAGAATATGTAATTTATGTTGTTGATCCCACCTGAACGGTAAATGTGACTTATCTTGTACCTTACTGACATGGTGGAATGGTCTGGCAGAGGTGGGACAAAGAAAGCCCACAATTGCTCTTTTGCCTCACATCATGGCTTTTTGAGGACCAGCTTTAATGAATATGTAAGACTTTTTTTAAGTGCCCCTTATCCTAAAGTCTGTTGTGTTTTTCTAAAAGTATTCATGTAGGCACATACACATATTGTATGTATGTAATCTGTATTTATGTGCAAGCTATTTCTGTACAGTCAAATGGAATGTGGATCAAGACACAAACCATGTAAAACACCAAGCTCTCTTAGTAGAAAAATGACCTTTTCACAAGTTAAATGTACCTATTCAAATGACAGCTCATGAAATGAGAGGTAGCAGACTTGAGAAACTCACTGACAAATGCCATTCTTGTTTAATTTCAAGGTTCTAGGGCAAAGGGCATGTTGGAAATTATTAGGTCAGAAAAAAATTGACGTTGGACAGGCAGGCATTTAAGCTCTGCAAAGGAATTTTTGGGGAAAAATAATTTAATTCCCATATTAGAGTTATACGCTCAAGTTTGATAAGTAATAATTTCTTAAGCTATTGCCTTTGAGTTTCAACATATTATGCATACATTCTGAATGAAGTAAGATCCTCTTAATTGGAGCAGCTTGGAGATCAGCTATCATCCTGATTAAGAAATCACACCTCTAATGACAGGACTGACAAAATTGCTCTCTGAATTTTTGCCTGGCAAAATTGATTAATTTTCTGACATGCCTAAGAGCCTAGGACGTAGTAGCAGAGCAGAATCCCTGAAGTTAGATGAAATGCTGTGTTCTGTGTAATAAAGATTTTTTTTTAAGTTAGAAATTTCTATAAAGAGAGACCCAAGCTTAGAATTTTGAATTTACTTTATTTAATCTAACCCAAACTGAATTTTAAAAAATAAAAATATGTAAATAAAGCCTTTTTTTTTTTTAGGCTAACCATAAAGACAGTTAGAATACTTTCACACATCAGTGTCTGTTTAAAATTTTTGAGAAAAATTAATTTCTAACAGCAAACTTTCTACTTTTTTAAGTGGCTATATGCAACAGTAACGTAATAATGTCACATAACGATCATGCTTCCACATAGTACTGAGTGATTTTGCTGCAGTCATTTAGTGGGTTGCAGAATAGAGTATTTGTTCATTACCTTGCTAGGCAGATTCTATTTCTACCATTATGAAAGTGAAATGATTTCCCAGGAACACACGGTGAGTCATCAACAATGATATTGGGCTGGGTTGCAATTAAAGTAAAATAAAATGTACTGTGAATATAGCTAAACAAAACAAAAGTATAAAATGTATATATACCAAAAAAATAGCTTCCACTTCAGAAATAATAACCTTTATAATGTGAAATTCCAGAATTATGCAAGAGGCAAAAAAAGTAAAAAGGTAAAGAGACCTAAAATTTATCTTTCAACAAACAATACTTGTTTACTTTGCTCACAGGGATAGTTTGGCTAATCAGGCAAGTCATGTTTAATGTTATGACTCCAGCAAGCACATGGTTTATGTAAGCTCTTTCAATCACTGCCAAATCTTCATATCAAATACGTAAGTACCTAAGATGAAAATGCAGCTAACTGTTGTGTGAAGGCTAATGCCATGACTTGTTGTTTTCCATTTGTCCATGAAAACATAATGTTTACCACACTTTGTTCAAAGTGAAAAAAATCTTGTTTTCCCTTCTTAGGCTCGTTCCTAGAGCTATGTCCATGGAGAATAAAAATTAAACAAATAAGTACACCCTAATGTAATGCATTGTAATCTATTGTGTATCAGAATAAAACTGTACATACCCAACTTTCAACTCTTTGTGATCATAGCATGATAAATATTTGGTACAGAATAACTGGTAGGAATGCTGCTGTTATTTTTTCAGTGGCTAAATGAAAATGATAGCTTTTAACATACCATTAGTAACTTACATTAAGAACCACCTGACTGAAGATATTGCCGTGCATCTTCTTCCAGAATAATGATCACATTCAGCCAATCTGGACAGGTAAGTCCAGCCTAAAATAAACCTTATCCTATTGTAAGCAACATTGTTTAAAGGCTTTTTGAAAAGATTATCTTCATTATCTCCAATGGCAGTTGAAACACGCATACAATTAAGAATTTCCTGCTCTTGAAATTGAAGGTCACCTTTAGGTTGGAAAGTCCTGACAGATGCTAATTTTGGCAGAAGACTGGCAACAGCCCTTTGTGGCAATGACCTAGCATACAGCTGTGGGATCACTAGTCTCTGTTTTTCTTGCATACACGGCCTCAGACTTCAGTTTGTTCATCTGCAGCTGAGTTGAAGGAGATGGAGTTAGACTGAGAAGGCAGGTCCGTAACATCTGCTCATCAGTGCTTGGACCTAGTGCATACACACACCTGTCAAAGATGCTATGCAGGTGTTACAGTCATGACAGCTCAATCTTTATAACTATTTAGAGTAGATCTTGATACCTGCTAGAGTCCGAGGCATGGGATTTCTCCTACAAAGTGACTGAATATATAACCTGCATGTAGACTATAGCTTGCATGTGGTTTTGAGCATCAGCCTGTTACTTTTCTGGACTATTCTGTTTTGTGTTTTTGAATTACACTTTGACTGATTGCAGAACAGCCTAAATATTTCTAAATATTAGAAAAGATCAGTCTGAATGTTATGATTTTGGGGTGGATGAGTGTAGGAGAAAATTCTGTTTTTAATTCGACTGCTGTTTTATTTTAAAATCTATTCTTATCCTAAGCAAGAATGAAAGAATGAAGACAGTGTAGATGTACAGCTCGTATCAGAAATGGTGTGGCCAGCAGGAGGTGGGAAGTGATTGTTCCCCCGTACTCGGCACTGGTGAGACTGTACCTTGAGCACTGTGTCCAGTTTTGGGCCCCTCCCTACGAGAAAAGCATTGAGGTGCTGGAGCATGTCCAAAGAAGGGCAACAAATCTGGTGAAAGATCTGGAGAGCAAGTCTTGTGAGAAATGACCAAGGGAACTGGGGTTGTTTAGTCTGAAGAAAAGGAGGCTGAGAGGACACCTCATCACTCTACAACTACCTGAAAGGAGTCTATAGCAAGGTGGGTGTTGATCTCTTCTCTCAAGTAACGAGCAATAGGACAAGAGTAAAAGTTGTGCCAGGAGAGGTTTAGCTTGGACAGCAGCAAGACTTTCTTCACCAAAAGGGTTGTGAAGCACTGGAACAGGATGCCCAAGGAGGCAGTGGAGTCCCCATCCCTGGAGGTATTTAAAAGATGTGTATTGTGGTGTTGAGGGACGTGTTTTAGTGGTGACTTGGTAGTGCAGGGTGAACTGTTGGACTTGATGATCTTAAAGGTCTCTTCTAACCAAAACGATTCTATGATTCTGTATTACATACCACAAGTATATTTAACATATACAGAACTGTTAGCTGTATAAAATATAAATGTCTATTATATTAAAAAAAAAACCAAACTATTTCTTAGCGGTTTGTAATGATTTTCTGAACTTTCAAAATTCACCCAGAGGAACAGTCAGAGGACTTTTCATTTTGTAGTTAGCAGCAAGTCATGGATGTTATATTCTCCAAGGGACTTTTGGTACCATTTATTTGCTGCCATATGAAATGCAAGAATGAAAATATTTCAAAAATGGAAAGACTCTGTTCTTGGTATCTGTTCTCTCTCCCGTACTTTGGATTGTTCAGTTCTGCGTGCAAACCTTCTCCAAGCTCTGCATGGATGCTTCCACCCCTGGGGAGACTGAATTAAGTCCTGAACTGTGAGAGTTTACATTCATTCTAATGCTCTCATTTTCGGTACTTAGTTTCTCAACTTAGCATATTTTAATATCTATATAAATACCTAAACCTCTTCTGGATCCTGCTGAAGTCTTTGGTCTAGCAATATATTGTGGCTGTGAGTCCCAGGGTCAGGCTGTACACTGGGGAAAGAGCTTCAGTGAGTGATTAGTGGGCTATGTTGGGAGCGGCAAAAAAGAGTTTTGTTTGATCTCTGTCTTTGCCAAGGGCTGTCTGAATTGGGTCAAGTCTTTTAAAGTTATTTGTAAAAATATGTTTAGGACATTTAAGAATTTTGTTAGATGTGCTCAACTGTCACTGTGTGTAAATTGCCTGATTTTTTGGACACAACACTATATTTAGACTCCAAAATATCTCCTTTATAAAGCTCTTTTTACCACTGTGTGATTCCAGCTGTGCTTAACCCACTGAACTGATTATAGCTCACAGTTCCTGAAGCTCATTCTGCACAGCGCAGCCAGCATAGGAGCTTAGTCCTGGCATGGCACTGTGCCTGGGCTCACTGGCCCAAATACATCCCCATAGTGTACTGCACAGCTGCAGGGCTGCGGGATACCACAAGTCCCCCACTGCCTCTTTATCTCCTGGAGAGATGTTCTCCACATCTGTTTCCCATCCTTGCTGGAGCTGCCCCTCCTCAGCTCCCATGGTGTCTGGGCTGCCTTTGTGTGGGCACTCCTCTGCAACGGTTGTAGAAGCCTGGCAAGGACCTCCTCTGGACTACACAAAAAGTGTTTTACTTTGCTGGTGGTGAATGTGGCTCCTGCAAACAACACCAGGTTTCTTAAAGAGAGAAATTGTTTAGATTTCATCCACCTCCGAAGGGTAATTAGGTGGCACTGAAGATATTTCTTATTCAAAACTTCTTATTAATGATATCGTTAGGAGCTACAGAGCTATAGTAATGTCACAGGATGGGGGAGAGGATTGGAGGGAAAAAAAGTAAAATTTGTGGGTGGAGATAAAGACAGTTTAATAGGACAGAAAAGAAAGAGAAAATAATAATAATAATGACAAAAGAATTAGACTATAAAAAACAAGTGATGCACAATGCAATTGCTCACCACCTGCCAACTGATGCCCAGCCAGTTCCTGAGCAGTGATATCCAGCCAATTTCCCCCCTATGTTATATCATATGGTATGGAATGTCTCTTTGGTCAGTTTGGGTCTTCTTCTTGTGCACTCCTAGCCCACTTGCTGGTGGGGTGGTATGAGAAACTGAAAAGTCCTTGACTTAATGTAAACGCTGTTTAGCAACAACTTGAGCATCAGTGTGTAATCAAAATTATTCTCATCCTAAACCAAAAGACTGCACTATACCAGGTAGTAGGAAGAAAATTATCCTAGCCAAAACCAATACAAATAAATAAATAAATAAAATCCCTGACAGGACTTGGCATAATTTATTTAGTTCTCTTTTAAAACCCAGCTGTTAACCCACCGCTTCTTCTTTTAATAGCTTCCATGCTAACATCCTGTATGCCATCCTTTTTACAGGTCTATTCTTCCAAAACAGAGAAAAAAAATGTTAATTATAGAAATGTCCTTAACATCCTGGAATGTCCTTAACAGAACCTCTACATTAATAATAACGTGAATCTGCTCCTGAGGATTACTAATGTACTTTGCCTCCATGTAATGGCACAGTTCACTTTATCTGAGACAATTAGTCAAGATTCTGGATATCTCTAGGAGGATTTTAAGCAGATGACCTAGTGCAAGCTTGTGTTATTCTGCATGAAGCACTAGTGAGTTTCCTTGAAACTGCTAATAGGAGTTGGGGGAACAACAGACACCAGCGCTTCAAACCTTGTTTAGCTTGAACGGTCACAAAGGTCTTATTGTACTTCGTGTCTAATAGGCTTTGCTCTGAAAATCTTTAGCCATTAACGTGCCAAATATCCTTCTCCTTCTGCTGTATGTTACGTTCAGCAATTGCATTAACTAATAGATTCCATGTTGCTTTGAAATTCCACCTGTCCAGTCCCAAGTCTGTGGTGATTTGGACAATAACATTTTCCACAAGACTCTCAGTTCTGCGTTTAATAACCACGTGGAACCCTGGAAACCAGCTGCTCAGGAGCCTTATATACCTCTTCTCTGTATTTTCCAAACCAGCATGACTTACCAATACTTCTTTTTATTTTGTTGTGGTTCATTAAAATCAAGGAGTGACAACTCACAGAAAATATTTACTGCTTTTTGACCACTGTCTTGCAGGCTGAAAATTCTGGCCTCCTTCATTCGACAAAGGAAGTCTGAAATGCACAGACAGGAATACAGGATTTCGAAATGCAGGAGGCAAGGGCGCATGTATCAAAACTGGAGGGATCGACAGGCTGAGGCTCACTTGCAGAACTAGAAATGCTGAGGACAGACATGGAGACAAAAAACTCTCTTTCTGTGTGTTCTGTTTTTTATAGCCTATGGTGTATGTCTGTCCCGAGTTTGTTCAGGTGGAGGGGTAAAACTGATGAGTGCTGGAGAAGGTCAATGTTACATATCCATTTTGTTTTAAATATTTGATGATGTTTCGTGTTTCTGCTTACATTAATTGCTCTCAGGTGTTGGAGAATTGCTCAGTGAGCTGCCTTTTAATTTGTTTCTTTAGAAAAGCAGCATGCTGCTTTTTAGCAAGTAACATGTAAGTAACTTGTTCCACGCAGTACTGTCTAACTGGAGGTTAATAAGGGTGCACTGAGTGCATGTTTGAGAGCTATTGCCTCTTTGCCTCTGTGTGTGTGTGCGTGTGTGCACGTACCTGTGAGGGAAGAGAGGAGTATCAGGTGGAGGAGTGCACACAGTGAAGAGCCTCAGATACCTCTGTGCTGATTTTTTAAAGTATAATTTATGTTCCCCTGACGTTTAAGGCTGTACATCGAGATTCTGATCCAGGAAAGTGCAGAGTACTCAAATGTTGATTTCAGCATGGGTGGTATTATTCAACACCTGCAAGGACCTGGATTACAATAGCGCTCTTTTGAGTTTTCGAACTGGCAGGATAAATTCCATGGTGTAATTTATCTGCTTTGCTACAGAAACAAGATGAAAATAAGATTTACAAACCCGTGTTACCAGAAATTCAAGCAAAATTATTTTATGGGTATCATGCCTACAGAGTAACAGTATTATTATCATTAATTTCTCCTTTTTACTGTGCCCTTTCATAGGCAAATACAGAGTTTCTACAGTTTATAACTGACATGTCAGTGAGATTCAAAGTGTGCTGGAGGTACACTTTGTGAGTAGAATTATATGACATGATTTGATTAAAACAACTGTATCTGTGTTATGTTACTATCTTGGGTCTGAAAGTTCACTTTCTCCTAAACTTCCTGGAGGTCCAGATAGCCTTGTATTTTGACTCAGTTTGGTGCAACATAAGCCAACTGGTTTATCTGGCAGTGAAAATCAAATGAAGATGGGGAGTTGGTTTGAACTCAAGCCCTGTCCCATCTGGCAGTCTCAATGGGTGTTTTTCAGTTTTATCTGACCTGTTTGAGGCCCTGCCATTTAGGGTAAAGGCTATTAATGACACCTATTGAAATTTACATTATTGTTTCACTTTTCTATGGGAGAGCTTATTGGCTCGTGACCTTTGCAAATATTTCATGATTTTTGGAGGTTTTGGTTTTTCTGTATTGGAAAATAATCCACCTGCTGGCTTTCAGTTTCCTTACTGTTTCGTTGTAGCATGACGAAACTACCCATATTTTTCAGTGTTCCTGAAGGAATAAATATATTTCATGTTTTTAAGTGCTCTGTCATGCCTTGTTATGTCATCTATACAACTTTTTCAAGAGTCTTTAGAGCTTTCATTTCCCTGTAGCCAGCAGTGTCCCTAATTGGGGCTTAGAAAAGGGCACTGGCTTAGGCCAAGAAAAAAAAGTGTTGAAATATCTGAAAAGCCAGACACCAGCTATGTGTTAGTGTTGATAAATAAGCCCTAGCAGTCCACCATGTCCTGGTTTATAACCAAGCAGCAGCTGCTGCATGTCTGATTATAGATGTGTCCCTCGAGTGGGTGCCAGATTGGAGCATGAATCTCAGACTCCTGCATCACTAAAAAATCGTTGTCAAGAAAATGCCTGATGCGGTAGGATACATCTCCCATGCGCACTACACTGGTGTAGAACAAAATCTCTAATCACTTGCTGAGTGATGGGGCTCGGAAGTAGCACAGTCTAGGCATGAGAGCTTTCCTGGGCTAAAGAAAAAGTGGAAAAGAAGGCAACTTTCTGGCCAGGGTGACTGCAGTTTTTGCTATTGCACCGTGCGGGATGAAGGCCACAGCAGTAGCTCTCTATGTTCCTGCACCTGACACCTTGGAGTGCCAGAAGTGCTTGCCATGTGGGACTGCAATAACCAGCATGTCTGGTCTACTCTTTCAATCTCTTGTTGCAAAAGCGTATGAGATAACTAGCACCTCCAAGTCTGGTCTTGCAATTTGATTACCTCTGGCTAAAGTCAAAAAGGTTCTGTGCTTACAGTGCGGCTGTGACTGTCTTAAATCCCATGAGCTTGCACTTCAAATCCATCACACACACCAAACTGTAGAAACGCAAGGGTCAGGGCTCTGGGTTGGGTGAGTTCTCATAGTTGCATGTGCCTTGCATATGTAACCTGGAAGGATTTCTGTCCCAAACTTTGTATATGGACATGATATAGACTGAGTGCTGTTTAGAAGAGGCAATTTAAGAAAATATATCATCATCATGGCTTGGCTTCGCGGACGAAGATTTGGGAAGGGCTTTGCCCACGCTTATTGCAAGCGCATTGATGGCTGAAAAGGCCAATGCGGGATAGGCAAGACCGGTTGCAAAGAGCACACCGGAGGGTCTCCTTGGGTGGTATTGCCGTTTCGTCCCTTGCCTGTCGCTACAGGGCTTTGCAAACGTGAGTACACCCTTCAAGCCTGTGCGGTGGATTTTTTAGGTGAGGCGCAGCGTGCGCGAGACTGGCCCCACCCTTTACACCTGAGGTTCATCTGCCAGGGCCTAGCGAGCTTGGACGGTGACAGCGAAGTCCTCAGGTCGTAGGTTTGGTTAGAGTATCCTTCTCTTAGATGGATGGCCTTGCAGGGCTAAACGAGCTCCATCTGCCCGGGTTTGGAGTTAGAGTTGTCCTTCTCCTAGGATGGTTGCCCGAAGGCTAGTGAGCCCATCCTGCCCGTGGACACACTTTGTCTGACCCTTCAGTTGAGACCTGTCAGGCTTGGGAGACCCTACCGGAGGCATATGCCACCACCAGCATAGCTCTCAACTTCACAAGGGCACGCAAGCTCTTTCCCCACGGCAAGGGGGTGCCCGTGAAAGAGAAGAAAATATATATATATATAAAAAAATATATATATATCTGTAGTGTTTGAGATTTTTCAAAAAAAGGATCTGTATTTTAAAGTAGACAGGTAATGAAATCTTACCGCTCCCCCTCCAAAATAAAAGCTCTTTTTGTGTCAAGGAATTGATGTAGTTAGGTCATTGCCTTGAAATGCAAGAGATGTGTGTATTTGGTCCAGCTACAAAAATATGCCATGCAGACACAAGCTTTCCACCCGGTGTCGTTTTGTACCTCCTGGCTAAGGCCTTTTGGCTTTGTATCTCCCTGGCGGGACAGTCCTTGACTGCTGGCAGATTCACTGAGTTGGTGCTTTTCTCCTGCCACCTATGACAGCATGTGGGGAAGCCCTGAGGATGAAACTGGTAGCAATGCCACCTGCCCACCCGTGGGAAGAAGGCTGTGGCCAGTGCAGCTGCTCTCACAGGTTTTACACAACATCGCCTTTTCCCATAAAGGCAATTTTGTCCCCTCCAGCTCTGGGAGAGAATGCCAGCGTGATCCATGCCATCTATTTTTATACATCATCTACTGTGTCTGAATATCCACACAAACACAGACCACAAGTCAATAAACACAGCTGTATGGTATTCTTTACATCACACTGGCATCTCTGCTGACCTAAAGAGCAGAAGAAAATAACAGGGCATATTTGAGGCTTAATAAAGCATTGCAGTAGGGAGTCCTTTCTAAGCCATTACAAGCGTTTGTTGGAAGTGCATTTGCTGATTTAACAAACTGGTAAGTCAAATGTTTAACATACTGCTGTAATGATATTCAGACACTTCCCTTAGTATTTGTTGATCTGCGAAAATATGTCCTTGCCCAGTTGCACTAAAGAATGAGATTAAATAAATAAATAAATGCAATGTGATGTGTTTGCACAAAAGCGGAGCAGTGACTGCCCCTGACAGGTAGAAAAAAAGTCGATATGATGTCTGAGACAGCCCAGGCTCTGCAGTGCAGAATAAATTACATGATTCACTGAATGCTGGGGCTTCACACAGACATACACAAAATTGGAAAGATAAAAGCTTGCATTGGTTTCAGATGATATTTACTGCTTGATGGATTTACTAGCAGCCCCAGTACAGTCATACTGTATTGAATTATTGGCCTCTATTTAGCTGTGTGTCCGTCGAAGCTTGAGTGTCCATTTAAGCGTAAGTGAGCTGGAGCCCTGCCAAGGCTTTTTCAAGCTTTGTGTACAGAGGAAGATATGAGCTAATGGCTACTGGCTTGAATAACAGGGAACTTAAGAGTGCTGGGAGTAGACAACAAAGCATAAGGTGCATTCTTATCAATATTAATGTTAACATAAATATTAATGCAGGCTGCCCAGTACATAATTTTTGAATGATTCTTGTTTTCTTTGTGTTTTAACACAAACGACTGGAAATTACTATGATTTCTCTCTCTCTCTTTCTCTCTCAGAAGGGGGAATTTTTAAAAAAGACCATTAGTTTTACAGCTATCCATTGTTGCAGCAGTAGGATTTCTGCAAAGCAAAGGAGGCAAATGAAATGCTAGCTTTAAGAAGTATACTGCTACTAATAAAATATCTGATTAGAATAGTGATATACTGTACAAAGCCATTGTTATGGATTCATTATTAGAGTGTACCACGGCATTTCATTTAAGAAGTAGCAGTTCATTTACAGTGAGCCCCACGAGATGGTCACAGCGTTGCTGTAGCCACAGCATAGGGAAAGCAGGCTGAGCGCTCAGCTGCTTAACACATTGGCTTGTGCTTCAAGAAGCCTGCAGCTCCATTTTCGGCCTGACCCTTGCACATGATGAGTTTAGCTTGTGTAATGGTTAAGCATTTCAAGGGAGGGGGACTGCCTCTGAAAAATGGCTGTCAATGGCCATGCTGCTGGCAGAAGGTTTACCCGGTTAACTACACCTCAGTAAAAGGAAAATAACCCTGAGACTGCATTGTGCTGATCAGCCGGATTGGCAACAATAATTAGCAGGGGTTTGTTCCAGGCGAATTAGTTGCAGTGGCAGTGCGAAGGAAAGAGATGATGAAGAACAATGTGCCTGTGGGAGAAGGTAGGAATACAGACCAGAGAAGGACAAGACAGTATTTTGAGATATGAATAAAATGCATCACAAGCCTTCCATCATCTTACAGACAAAGTGTTCATGTCAAGGACTCTGACTCGTGGTCTCTGGCAAGCCATAATGAGGATATGTACCGGGTTATCGCTCTCATGTGTCCCTTTGTGCTGCTTCTAAAGGTTACTGCCCTGAAGTGGGCATGGCAGCTGTGAATACACACTGGCTGCTCAGCTGCCCCAGTTCAAAGCCCATGTACTGTCACAAGTTGTAGCAGCAGAAAATGCATCAGCTGAATGCAGCAGAGATAGTCAGAGCTCACAGTTTTGTCCATTTTCTTCTGAAGCAAGCTGGGTGTTAAGCAGCTGTTTTCTCCAAATTTTCAGCAATAATGGTAGTAGCATTACAGACTTCTGAACTTTACCAATAAAGACTGTTTATCACCGAATAGAAAGAGAGGAAATGCATGAAACTGCTGCCTGATAAAGTGAAACTGAGGCAGCCTCAGGGTGAGAGATCTCTTGATCTGGGATTCTAATAGTTTTATTGTTTCCTCTTCACCCCATCCTTTCTCTGAAATAATTCCTTGCTAAAAATGAAACGTAGCTGACCACCTCTCTCTGGCGGCAGAGGGAGCAATCCCTCTAGACCCTAATGGGTTTGGGTCAAGCACGCAAAGCCAAATAAAAGGTCACTTGGACCTCAGATAAGGAGAAAAATATCTCTATTTCAAAAAGGTTTTTGACACGTGCATCTTTTGTACTGTGAAGGGACACATTTGTGGCAGCTGCAGCCACCACAAGAACCTGACAAAGACCAGGTCTTGCCCAAAGACCTGATAAAGATCAGCTCCACACCTCATGGCTATTACCTGGCACTTCCCATTCTAGGCCCTTAGCCTGCCTTTGTCCCCAGCTAAGTAGAATGACCACAGGAAGGCTTGACCAGAGCATAAATAGAGCCCCTCCGGAATGCCGATTTGAGCTGGTCCTCTTGAAGCAGCAGGTTTGCAGTCAGGGATGCTCTCCTTGGATTGGGATGCTGTCCAAGGAAATTTCTTGAGACTGGGTGAGCCCTCTCCTCCCCCTCTAGTGAGTGAATTATTTCTTCTGGATATATCATTGAGTGAATCCCCACCCCCATTTGGGTAGTACCCCCTTGGTTTTGGCTACCCTTGAGTGGGAGATTTTCCCTTCTATGAGTGCGTGCACATTTTGGTTCATCTTTCTTAAAAGTGTTCCTTAGAGTTTAGCAATTTGTGGTGCAGCAATATTTTCCTGCCTGACATCTGAACTTGTCATTAACTTCGGTCTGTCAGAGTGCTGGGCAACTTTGGTTGCAATAAATCCGCAATTTTGGGTAGCTAGTGCTGTCTGTTTTTGTGGGTGCCTCCACAACATTATTGCAACCTGATATAGCAGCTGCCTCTCTGACACTGTTCCTTACTGATAAAGGACTTCCAGCTGAGAGTGGAACCTCAATTTCTGCCATTTTGTCTGCTTTAGACTTAAAAACTTTGATTTAAATGGTGTTATTGGTCTTCTTAGAAGTTAGCTATCATGGCAGATGAGGTCTGAACAGGCCCTCTGGCTTTAGGTACTGTGAAGCTAAGATTCATCCATTCTTATGCACCACTGCTTAAAGTTCACTATCAGTTTTTCAACTGGCCATTATGCAATGCCATCACCTTCATGTCTTCTGTCATACCAAGACCCATTAACAGATTCCAAGGAGGAATAGTGTCAAGACACAATGATAACTACTGAATTTCACCTCAAAAAGGACACTCTTGACATTCTTAGCTGATAGCAGGACTCATGAGAATGCCTGTTTAATTAATTACTAGTAAGGTTGGAACTACATAATCTCTAGTAACACAATAAAATAATAAGTAATTCTCCAAATTACACATTATGATGCTGCAGAATCATGCCCAATTCTCACTTAAGCTATTTTCTCCTTATATTTTTCTGCAAAATTGAAGAGCCAGACAAAGGTGAAAGTTTAATGAACATTCTGGCTAAGGTTTTCTTTCTTGCCCAGTCCATCCCTTCTTTGTAATATACAAGAAGGGGAATTGTGGCTTTTGTGTCTGGGTCCAAATGTCTATGACTTCTTTGATACTTCAATCTCAAATGTCAGTTTCCTGCCTTCTGGAGTGCCTGGCTGTAGACTTTCACAGATTTAATGCAAGCAATCTATTCTAATCATCTTTTTAAAAAATTCAAAATATATTTCACTCATGAGGAGGAAAAGAAAGAATCAGAAGATAGTCCCAAGCAAATGTGAACAGCATATTGATGAAGCAAGGCTAATAGCTGTGAAAAGAGTAGTTATCTGGGTTCCAAGATTAGTTACCTGTGCTCTGGTTAATAAAATAAAAACCTTACATATTTGAAAGTCCTTTGTCTCATCCAGCTGTTTCCAGTATGTCTGTCATTCACAATTGTGAAATACTGTGTCTTAAATCCCTTGGAAGGCAGTGAGTGTCTTCACTAAATATTGTGTTTGCACAGTTTAATAATCCTTTATTCCCTACCCTGTAACAAACAAATTGTGTGGTAAGAGTATTCCCTATTTTTAAACTCACTTATCTCTTCTCACTAATAAACATTAATATGTGGTTGAAAATTAATTGTAACAGTTTAGTCTGAAAACTTCTGTTTATCTTGGATAGAGATTCTTCCAGTTCTGTGGATTATGGTTTAGTCACTTTTTGGAATGAAAAAAAAAAAAAGGCCCTTTGTTTTGTCTGTGTAAAATAAATTCTACCAAACTTCCCTCTGAGAAATTAAAGCTCCACATAATATAAGGCAGAAATAATATGTGGATTTTTTAATGAGAAAAGTATGTTTTAACAGCCCTGTGAACAGTGACCAAGGACCATAGGAGCTTGAAAAAGCATAATTCATTCCACAATCAACAGGGTTTTCTGGATTACCTGGGAACTTATTTGGCATTGGGCAGACCTTACCCTAGGACTGAACAGGACTTTCCAAGTGCTATGCATGTGTGACAATTTTAAATGAATGCAAGGACGCTCACTCTTTCACGAAACATTTGGGGAAAGAAAGCTATCAAGTTCAAATGCAGAGTGACAAGAGCAAAGTTTCCTGCTTCTCCTAGCAGTATTTCTTGGTATCACTTGCACATACACTTATAGTTTGCCAAATGTGTCTTCAGAAAAAATTTCCCAAGGTCACACTGGCACGCTTGCAGTTATTTTGTCCTCTTCGGTGGCATAATCCATCTTCTAAAGTCATCCGGTAATTTCCACGTTTCCTGCTACTTCATGGATTTACTACATTAAAAATGTCCTTGTTCTTTTCTGCTTCATTTCCTGTGACATTTTATAGCTTCTGTGGCTTTGGTTTTGTACTAAAGGTTTTAATTTTGCTTATTAGGGGTATTGGAAAGTTTTTTATGCCTGGTGGACATAATGTGCGGGATGTGAGGCAAGGGGTGTCTATACCTTTTTGATGTCTGCCCTGTTGCACGACCGTCTGCCTTTTCAAGGGGCTGGACACAGCAACTCAGGGAGCTGCCCCCAGTCCCATGCCCCAGTGTTTGCTCCCAGGAGTTTCCTCTGAGCTCTTCCTGATACGATTATCCCAGCTCCCAGTTCTTCCCTGCCAGCAGCCCACTTTTCTGCCTGTAACCTGTCTATCCTGCCCATTCACTTATCTGTCTTGTCTCTCAGCAGCCAGCAAAAAGCAAGGTTTATGAGGAGCGTAAGTCTCCAGTAGATTTCCCAAGTGACACCGCCATCTAAAGATCCTTCCCTAAATAGTGTATCTGATACAAAGAAGGAAACACTGCAGGTTAATAAATCCCCAAAGTATGCTTAGGGAAAAATAAGCTGTTAAACTGAATTGGTTTCCCAGGTGGACTACAGATAGGATAATCGTGAAGATTTTCTATGATTTGGGAATTGAATAACACATTCCTGAAGTAGAAGTCCCCTGTTATAAATGAGTATGATCTTTCCTATTGACAAATACACTTTTTTTTTTTTTTATGAAGCTCCTCAGGTTTCAAATATGTGAATTATGCAAGCAAAATACAGACTTTACAGCTGCATATCCAGATACAGACATGGGACACAAATATTATATATTTCCACATAGCGCTAACTGAGTATAGGGTACACTGCATATTTAGCATATGGTAACTGAAATCCTGTCTCCTAAGTGATGTGAGTTGTGAAACAGGAAGAATCATAAATAACTCATTCCCAGCTGGCAAAAAGTGATGGTGGCACTTAAGTTTTTCATTAATAAGCTGATAGAGATGGTAAATATAGCAGATGGCACAAGTGCTGGTGTGATTCACTGGTAAAGGTAACTGAAAAAAGCTTCGTAATACTGTGGCAAAACTGGATAACCAGTAACTACTTAAATGCAAGACAAAGATGTATGGTGAAAGGAGCATTTAAAACTGCTGGCGGATTTTGCATTGGTTCCTTCTGAAAAGACAATGTGGGCTTCACTGTGAGCAGCTTAGTGAAGCTGACCGTTCAAAGTACATGCCTGCAGTCATAAAAACAAATAAGAGCTCTGTCTAGACTAAATTTGCTGCGGTGGCTGCTAGCCCCGTCCAAGATCAGTGAACTGTGCAACCATAGAACGGGCTAAGTGAGGTGGAAGTATTATATCCTGTCCAGAAAGGCCTAAAATAGTGCCCTGGTCTGTAAGGAATGCCCTTCCTGCGGCCAGATGTCATAAACCATGTCAAGATCGTTGCAATCAAGTTTCTAGTGCTGATGTGTGGGCTGCTGCTGATCGCTTTAACTTGTAGAATCCGTATATGGGGAACAGATTTTCCTAAGCTAATTGCAAGGGGTTTTACTGAGTGCCTTGCAAGTGCCTGCAACAGGGAAGTTGCCCTTAGAGATGCTAGGGGCTCATAAAGGATTAATGTCCGGACAATCTCTGTAGCTGTGTCCTAAAAGACTCAAAAGCAGGACTAAAAGTTCATCTTCTGCTCTGACAGTCAAAGGAAAGATGACTGAAACAGCTTGATCAAGAAGTAAGCCACAAGAATTTTGCTTTTTAAACTCATTGCATGTGGGGGCTGGCTCTGGGAAGAGTATTGCTGCTAAGGGAGTGCATGAGCAAGGCTCACCACACGCACAATTGTTTGGAGGGATGCTTATGCCTATTAAGAGGAAGGTCTTCTGTATATGCAGTACAGGTCTCATTTTGTGAACGCAGACTGTAAATAATATCTCAAAATGGAGCTTGGAAAAAAACCCACTAATAAAATTGACATTGCTTCTACAAATGCAAGTGCTGGGTGGCTGCAGTTGCAGCAGCCACAGGAAACATGGCTTCTGCCAGAGCCGTGTCACAGCCAATTTTTACTACACCTCCAAAGGCCCCTTTGTGCCCAGGGGACCAAGCTCCTGCCAAATGTTAAGTTTCTGTGGTACTTGACTTTCCAGCATGCTGATTCTATTTTTAGAAAAAGTTACAGCAATGGAATTGAAATGGGGAAAATGTAGTTTTTCATGTCAGCTCTTCAAAATAGCCAGGCCAACTTCACTCAAACTCCCAAAAAAGGTTTTTCCCTTCTGGATGCAGACAGCATGCAGCTTTTGCTATCTGTGTGGCTTTATGTTTTCGCTTGTGATCCTTTTAATCACGTAATGCACAGAGTAGGTGTATATAAGGCAAAGAATTAATTCATTGTGAGTTTTTGGAATAGGTTTTTCAGTAAGGCATATTGTATATAGAGTAGTCTCCTTCCCAATGTAATTGCAGTTTTATTTTTAAATAATGAAATATATCACCCCAGAGAAAATAAAAAATACATTAGTTCAAAGTGAAACATAATGCTTAATACATACAAAAAAGAAATATGAACAAAAGAAATACATCGTTGTATCATCAGTCTTTCCAACTGAATCCTTTCCAAAGTAAATCTAAAATCCTATTGAAATTGTTTCTGGTTATCATGATCTCACTGGGAAATGAAAGGATTTTCTTCAATAGCCTGTTATAACTCAGTCATTATACCACAGTGAGGTAATTTGCTAAAACAGCTGCCTCTGATGAGCAAACCTTTCCATCTGGCAGAACTCAAATAGACAAAAACAAACTCACGTCAGTTTTTCTTACCAAAATATAAAATCAAAATAAGCTCCTTCAGCTCTAATGGGATGGGTTTTTGAACTGCAGTAACGAAGATTTGTTTCTCTTTTGATGCCCTTCTCTTACCCTCATACCCACAGTCTTGGCCCTGGCTGTGGAGGTGTTGATAACATGCCACTGTTGAGATGGATTACAGCATAATTGGGAATGTGTTTGCAATATAAACCTTCCACCAAGGAACTAGACAAAATTAACAGTTGATGGAACTTGTTAGCTTTAGTGACACAGCACTTGTGGATAGTTTGTTTTCAGGGTAGTTTGGTGTTTTTTCTTTAAAAAGTCTGGTTTGGTTTTTTTTTTTAATGTGCTAAGGAAATTTCCACTGTTTCTTAGTAAAACTAAGGTGCTGCTACGTGCACAAAGGACTGCTTATACAGACTACGCTTTTCACAAAGAATCAACAGAGAAAAATTCTGACATAGCTTTTACATTCTCAGGAGAGCTGTAGGGAGTTGTAATTGGTAAAATTAATACTGAGCGTGACCTGGGTTTTGTGTCAGTTGTTTTTTTCTAAACCGTATAAATATTGTTGGTTTTCCATGACTGTTTAGACTTGGATAGAATAACAAAATTTCCTTTGCATTTTTTTAAACCACACACATTTTGTCTTCTGTAAATCTTAACAGTATATATATAATAAATGAGTATTTGTTTTTCACATCATCATTTTAATTTGTCATTGGAAAAATCTTTGCAATATATTGTCAAGACAGAATTAATACTCAGAAAAGTATTTCAGTTTGCTTGCTATTCTTAATGGAAAATGTTATAAGAAATTTTTTAGAACATTTATTAATATTAATAATGAGATGAATTCCTCTGCCTAAATATTTTCTCAGCCAAGGGCCTGATGTATTTTGCGTTAAGTCAGTAGAAAGTCTCCCACTGGCTTCAACAGTATTTACCTCATGCTCCAAATAGGGAAAACTTGGATCCACGTGTAGGTCTGGATCCAAGTGTTGCACTTGGGTCCCATTTCTGTAATAAGTGGTGCCAAAATGCTAATTCTAGAAAGTCTTAAACTTCCAGGAAGTTCAGCTTGGGATTCAGATGTATCTCTGCACACTCTTAATTCTCTGAGAAGGAAATCTGCACCTGTGGAAGTGGTTTTCCCACTACACAGTATTATCAATGTGCTAAAACGTTACATTCGCTAGCAGCCTAGTGAATATAACGAGGTCCCTCGACACCGCAGTGATGAAAACACAGGGCCAATAAGGCAAAAAAAGATCAAAGAAGTACTTTGTGGAAAATCTGCCCTGCGATAACGTGCTGTGCACCTCATTCTGAAGACTCCCTACAGAGCCTGCAGGATTTGGCCACAGTCTATGAACTCTGCCTTGCAGAGTACTTGGAATTGCAGAAATTTAATAAGTGACCACTAATAAAGTCACAGTTCTGTCTAGAATTGTGCAAATCCTTCTACTATAAAATCATATTAGCACTTTGGGAGAAAAGGTATTATGAACTTGTAATAACAACATATCTGATGTTCTCCTTGACTGCCAGATGTAATGTAAATTTAATGTACAATATAGCAAGGTTGCGATACTCAGCATTGTCCGAAAGTATTGGTTGCCTCTTACACCTCTTTCACCCATATGCTGTGTATTACTGGTAATAGGAATATACGATTGAAAGCAAATTGCTCTGTCAGTGGTCTTAGCCTTTTGCCAGTGTGGTAAATGAGGAAGTTTCTTTTGACTTCAAAAGGAAAAACGCTTTCAAATTCAGGAAACACAGTAATAAGATCTAATAGTTAATTATATAAAAGAAAGGTAAGAAAGAAGCTTCTTACAATCAATCTACCGCTGAGAGGGCTATGAAACATTTTGCAAGAATAAACCTTTCTCTCTAAACACAAAAGCAGCTAAGAAGATTAAAAAGCCAATATTGTCTTTACTGACATTAAAAGTGCCGAGATCAAACTGTGCACCTGTTTGTTGTGTTCCTTTCATTTAATCTACTTATATTCCAACTCCAGCTATACTGTATTCATCTAGATGAATAGTATTTTTATGCCAAATGTTTCACTGTTTAGTAAAAAAACATTGAGAAAAGCTAAACTCAATTCACATATTTTACAAGGAGCTTTTTGTAGACAACAGACGTGGGAACAAGACAGATCAGCATTTGGAAAAAAATTGCCTGGAACATAACCATTTTGTGAATATTAAAGGTGCTTATTTTAACTAAGAAAATTGTTTTGAAAGTCCTTAGATGAAATTAGTGTTATGCAAGGAACAAATCTTGGCACTGGGCTTAAGTTTAATATTTTCATTTATATTAGCTGCAGTAATTAGCAATAATCACGCTGCACCTTAATTTTGGTTTAAGCTTTTCAATTACATCTGTGGTCAAGCTTAAAGGAAATAGTTTGCAGCAGGCTTCTTAAATATTTCATCAGTAACAATCATATAGCTATTGCATGCATGTCTGTATGTTGTTTTATGCATATGAATTTGATTTTGTATTTGTTAATGTAGATAGCCTGCAGCCTCTAGATTTATGTGTGAAGGTTATCTACGCCCCCAGATGCTGGTGAGGAAGAAAGAAAACATTCTGCTCAAAAATTCCCTGCTTTGGAAGAGTGGTGCTGATTTCATTTACTTCCAGGTAACTGTTTTGTTGCTCTTCTTTTCCCTAATGGGGTAGAAGATTGCTTTGGATGAAACCAAGTTTTGAGGAAAATTAACTCATGATCTAGTTCCTGCCTGACTAACATGACAGACCTTGTTTTGATCCTGCTACCTATGCCAAAAGCAGGTAGGTGGTTGTTCTATGTCAAACAGAGGTAGAGAAAACAAAAAAAGAAGTTGTAAGTTGTTATTGCTTATGGACAACAGCATTCCCTCCTTCATGACCATAAAAAAAAACTTTTCTTGCTGTTGGCCAGATTCACAGTGACAGAAAGAGAAATGATGCAAGCAAATCTGTACCTGCTGGATCCTCCTGATCCTTGGAGAGTATGGCCATCATACCCTGACAGCAATTGTGGGTAGAAGACAAGCCCTGAAACCTCCAGAGCTGCATGTTCCGTTCCCATAGAGGTGGCTGGAAAAGGATAGCCTGTTCCTTTAATTGGGTCCAAACAATTCAGCTGTATTATTCAGGATAGCCTTGAACCTATTGTTGGAAGATCTGATCTTTATTTGATTTTAACATCATTAACAGCAGGCAAGAGCCTGTTAAAAGCACAGACAGCTAGAACAATTTGTTGATTCCAAAAGAAATCCCAATTATCATTTTTCTGAGACAAGTGAATTCTTATAATTCAGATTTCCTGATAATATTTACACCTGTGACAGAGTTCTGTAAAGCACCTTATGGTTAATTGAAGAAAACACAAATTAAAATCTATGGGAAAAAGTTAAAAAAACTCTGTGCAGTGGTCCAAACTCACAACTAGACTTTATTTTGAATTCCCTTACACTTTGTTTTTTATATAACTGTGTTAACTTTATTTAATTTTTCCTGACATTAGAAATGGAATCAGCATTCCCATTTTGAATTCAGATTTGAAACACAGCACACTTCAACTCAGGGAGTTTTGCTTTGGCCTTTTATAAAGAACAGAGTTCATACCTGGCTTTAAGTGCTGACATATCTAGTAGTTAGGTATTGCTTTTGGCCTAGATCCTTTTCTACTTATGATGTAGCTATAGGACTTGCACTTCCAGAACTTTACAATCTTATGACTAAGTAGTGTTTACAAGTGTAAGGGATTGTGCAAGGGGAGGGGACATATCCCATCTACATTTTATGTTTATGTGATACTCATAAATATTTGGCAGGCTTTGTCAAGGCATGATTACCCATTAATCAAAAATACTTTTACACAGTGTATCCATTCAGCTTTTGAAAGCCACACTTAACAGAGTTCTTGCAGAGGAAAGTCCTCTGGAAGTGTGGTTATAACGGTACAGCTCCCTTAGTATTGTTCAGCGTAGCTGGGTGTAGGTGGGCACATCACAAAATCATCAGAGCCAGGAGGTGAAACACGTCTTCTGGATAGCCTTCTTTACAGAATTTGTCAGTGAGCTCCAGGTGAAGAACAAGACCTCACAGAAACCTGCCTTCCTCTCTCCCAGTAGCTCTGAGAGCACAGTGATGGACTGCTGTGCCCCTCAGCCCCAAGGAGAGTGGAATCCAGTTCAGTGCAGTGAGGAGACACGCATCTTGGAAACCTGTATAATTTTTTTTCCTTGTGCCCAAAGATCAACCAGATAATTTAGAGGTCAACGGTGAATATGCGGTAATTTAAAAATTATTAACAGCGTTTTCAGCTATGACTTCAAGAATGAAAACTACTTGGCATGGGGAACAATTTTATTGGCTGTTAAAACATTTTTAAAATGTAGAATAATGTATAAGCCTTGCTCTGCTATGCCGTACCTTTAATCATCGTATCAAAGAATCATTTAGGTTGTAAAGAACTTTAAGGTCATTGAGTCTAACTGTTAACCTAACACTATCAAGTCCACCACTAAACCACGTCCCTAAGCATCACATCGACATGCCTTGTAAATACCTCCAGGGATGGGGACTCCACCACCTCCCTGGGCAGCCTGTTCCGGTGCTTCACAACCTCTTTGGTGAAGAAAGTCTTGCTGCTGTCCGAGTTAAACCTCTCCTGGCACAACTTTTACTCTTGTCCTATTGCTTGTTACTTGGGAGAAGAGATCAACACTCATCTTTCTACAAACTCCTTTTAGGTAGCTGTAGAGGGTGATATGGCCTCCTCTCAGCCTCTTTTTCTCCAGGCTAAACAACCTCAGTTCCCTCAGCTGCTCCTCATAAGACTTTCTCTCCAGACCCTTCACTAGCTTTGTTGCCCTTCTCTGAACACGCTCCAGTACCTCAATGTCCTTCTTGAAGTGAGAGACCCAAAACTGGACACAGTACTCAAGGTGTGGCCTCACTAGCTCTGAGGACAGGGAAACAATCCCTTCTCTCCTCCTGCTGGCCACACGCTTGCTGATAAAAACCAGGATGCTGTTGGCCTTCTTGGCCACCTGGGCACACTGACGGCTCATATTCAGCCAGCTGTCAACCAGCACCCCCAGGTCCTTTTCCGCTGGGCAGCTTTCCAGCCACTCTTCCCCAAGCCTGTAGCATTGCAGGGGGTTGTTTTGACCCCAGTGCAGTACCTGACACTTGGCCTTATTGAACCTCATAAAATTGGCTTTGACCCATGAATTCAGCCTGTCCAGATCCCTCTGTAGAGCCTCCCTACCCTCAAGAAGATCAACACGCCCTCCCAACTTGGTGTCATCTGCAAACTTACTGAGGTGCACTCAATCCTTTCATCCAGATCATTGATAAAGATGTTGAAGAGGACAGCCCCCAACCCTGAGTCCTGGGGAACACCATTTGTGACTGGCCGCCAGCTGGATCTATTTCCATTGTTTAACAACCACTCTTTGGGCCTGGGCAGCCAGTCGGTTTTTTTACCCAGCATGATGTACATTTGTCCAAGCCATGAGCTTTCCTTTTGTTGTTAATGTATTTATAGAAACATTTTTATTGTCTTTTACAGCAGTAGCCAGATTAAGTTCTCGTTTGGCTTTGGCCTTTCTAATTTTCTCCCTGTATAACTTCACAACATCCTTGAGGTCCTCCTGAATTGCCTGCTCCTTCTTCCAAAGGTCATAAACTCTCTGTTTTTTTCCTGACTTCCAGCCAAAGATCTCTGTGCAACCATGCTGGTCTTTCCTGCCCTCCGGCTCATCTTTTAGCACATAGAGAAAGCCTGCTCCTGCATCTTTAGGAGTTAATTCTTGAAGAATCCAGGCTTCCTCGACTCCTTTGTCCTTCAGGACTGCCTCTCAAAGGGACTCTGTCAATCAGTCTCCTAAACAGGCCAAAATGTATCTTCCAGAATTCCAAGGTGGTAGTTCTGCTAATCCCTCTCCTTATTTCTCCAAGAACTGAAAACTATAACTGCATGATCACTGTGCCCAAGACAACCTTCAACCATCACATCATGCCACAACTCCTTCTCTGTTCACAAACAACAGGGCCAATGGGGTGCCTTCCCCAGTTGGCTCCCTCACCAGCTGTGTCAGGAATTTCTCATCCACACACTCTAGGAACCTCCTGCACTGTTTCCTCTCTGCTGTATTGTATTTCCAGTGTACATCTGGTAACTTGAAGCTCCCCATAAGAACAACGGCTAGCATTTGTGAGACTTCTCCAGTCTTCTTATAGAATATTTCACCTGCTTCTTGATCCTGGTTGGGTGGTCTATAACAGACTCCTTGTAAATGGTCAGCTTTCTTTTAATCAGATTCTAAAATACTAATTTTCTGAGGAATAATGTTACTTAATTATGAGAGCTTTAATAAAAAAAAATCTGTTGACTGTGGATGTCTTGGGATAATCAAATTCTCAGGTATAGTATGTTGTTTTGCTTCTCCCTCCTAACTGACCAGGATTGTGACTATTTTATGATAAAACTGCACCTCCTGCTAGGTTGCACTGCTTAATTAATGTACTCTCTTTCAAAGAATGTACCATGAGAAAACAGGCTGGAACCAGATCTCAGATTTGTACTACTGATATTGTTTAACATGTAGAAAAGTATTTTCTGTTCTTGAAGTAAAAGGGTTGGAGAAAGTCGGTCTTCTGCTCAGCCTCATTTCCCTTTTGCTGGGCAATTTCAGCTCAAGTGTAGCATGCAGAGTTTTTATTTAGCTGTATCTAATGCATACCAGGATAGGGCAAGACACTGAAAACTTCAGCCCTTAGCCCACTTGTAGAAGGTGGCATTCAAATGTCAAAGTTTGTACAGTTTTAACCTTCAAGGATTAACTCTGGGAAGGAATTAGAGTATCAGTTCAGTTATGTGGCAAGTTAGTCTTTGACACACTTTCAGAGAATACCAGCGAGAGTGGTGGGTAGGATGGTGTTCTCATTGTGTCTGCTGGCACTGTCAAAGAAGCCCACAAGTTTCACTCTGTTGACCTGCTCTTGGTTTGAGCTGATGACTTGGAAGCTAGGGATGCCACAGCAGTATTACCCATCACCTGGCCCAGTAAGTGCATTAGCAAAGCCCGTCTCCATGTCTTGGTATGTACAGTGCCAGATTTTCAGTTGATTGCCTCTCACTTCCCCAAAGATTAAGTTGATATCAGATACCACCCTGGGATTTTAGCCTACCTGTGAGTCTTTGGAAACTCTGGTCCTGCCTTGCATGATGTCTTCTGCGCTGATCTTAAGTAGGACAAGTGTGGTGGAAAGACAAGAATAACCCTATGATAAATAAATCTCCACAATGTCCTGCAATGATGCAACAGAAATGCATTTAGAGCTTTCACACTTCAAAAAATTAAATGTTTTGACCTGCTGTTAGATTGGTTGAAGGCTTTTTTGAACCAACTCGAATTTATAAGCATTATCTTGCAAAAGCACTGATAACATCAGTGGTAGTGGCACCCATTGGAATAGAAGTACCTTACGTTAAGCACATTTTGAAAATAACGTTACCACCTAAAAGCTTCTCTCTTGCAGAAAATGGATAGTACAATAGCTTATCAGTTGGAGAATAGTGCACAGGAGAAAAGGAAGAAATAAATATAATAAAACCCACTCCTCTGTAGAACATTAGAAACGTAGCACTAACAAAGACTTCCTGTTCCACGCAGAATTGGTGCTGGCAGAGGCAGCTCACAGGACTGTGGGTGTACTCAGCTGTGCAGAGCTGATTATAGAAGATGAAAGAGCCTGGCAATTTATTTCATCTCACGCTGAAGCACTGCTGACAACTAAAAGTGAAGACAGAAGGATTCATTTGTTCAACTTCTGTTTTAGAAGGCAGGCTTCAAATGATACCACAGAGAAAGTGCAGGAAAATGCTGTGGTGTAATAAAGAATAAAGTGTCTATTTTTTATTTTGCTGAATCCAAAATTTATGTTTTCAGCTGCTGGGCGGTTTTGCGGGGGTGGGGGTGGGATTGGGGAGGGGAGTGGGGGAACTGGGGAGAATTTATATTTGAGAAGCCTGTAACTTCATGTTTCTTGTGAAAGAAGTAGGTGGTGGCCTAAATTAATACATGTGACAACATGTTATATATATGTGTAAGTATGTAAATGCGGAAGGAATAGATAATGTACACATGTCTATGTCTACATAATAGTAAATATATTTAACACCTTTCCATTTTAATGTATGGTGGCCCCAGGAGTTTCATAATCCCTTTCAAAGCTGAAATGTTTGAACTGGGGTATTTAATTGTAGTATTAACATTTATTCAGCAATCATAATAGTGTATAATTCCTGGCAAATTGGGAGATATATATTTCATTCTTACTGTATTTTTCATGCACTAGAGCTTCAGGGATAGATGGCCCTTAACTAGGGTGTATGCAGGTGTACTAGCTAAGGAACAGGTAGAGCACAAAACCACAGCCTGGAGATGCAAGCTGGACCTTGCTTACCCCTCATCTCTGTGTCTGTGGCAGGTGTAACAAGAGAAGTAGCCTTAAACTGTGTGTGGAAAAAATTCACATTTCAAAGGATAAGGACAGAAAAGCATAGGAAATCAGTGCCTGGGAGACCTCTGTCCCATGTTCCCATACACCACTCCACCAACTCCCCCACCCGACACAGCCCCCCAGAATTCTTTTTGAATGAGTCAGACCAACGTCTGTCAAGGCCAACAATACTAAAATTGATCCTGCCTTTGGGCAGGAAGAAAACTCAATGATGTCTTGAGGTTCCCATGGTTCCCTGTGTATGTTGGTTATTTTCAAGGACTTCATCTTTATTTTTAAATTGTGGTTAACCAAACATGTTATTTTCCATCAGTGCTAAAAGGTAGTCTACAAGTTAAAACAGCCTTATTATGCAAGAGTCAGAGGAAAGGTCAGCTTGAAACAGCAGTTACATTGAAATCTGGCTAAAATCCGACCACGTATTCTGCACATATCCTAAACATTAAATACAACCAGTAAGATCCAGCACTCAGGGAACTGAATTATGGCCCCTCAGACTTTTCAAATTGAGACTCAAAAGAAATGACATCCCTTCTAAGATTTTGTCACACTTACTGTTTAGTTCTAGAATTATAACATACATACAGGCCAAATTATCTTCCATCAAATTCCAAATTCTTGTTGGTTTATTTTTTTGCTGCCACGGAGGTGCAGCTAAATTATTATACCAGTGTAAACTGTGTTACATAATCAATTTTTTAAATTTCTGATCTAACAGGAAAATAGTAATATATAGCTTCACACTGATCTGAAACAAACAAACAAAAATTTTTTTTCATTAAATTAGAATTCAGCAAGATCACTTTTTTATCCAGAGATGTAGATTTTATTTTAAAAATATTTATAAAAAAGCTTTATAAATTGGAGTACTGAAAATGTCATTTTACAATGATTAGAATGAATAGTTTTGATTCTTTCGATGCTTTTAAGGATTTCATTTTCAAAATTATATGAACAAGGCAAATTCAAAAAAATCTTCAGGTGATCTGGAACTTTGTTAATTTTTGGTAAAATTTTTACCCCAACAGTATCAAGTATAAGTTCTTCCAGGAAATTCAAGTTAAAAGCAATTATAAAAAAGAACCAGAGAGACTTAGCATGAAAAAGGAATTATACTGGCTCACAGATTTTGGTCAAATTTTCAGGGACAGGTGCAGCAGCAAAGTGAGTTATGGGGAGGCTGTGCAGTTGCTATGCATTGCCTTAAGATAGTATTGATGGGAGACTATATTAAGATAGATTAAACTACAAGTGTAATTTTCAAATACACTATAAAATCTCCAAAAGTCCTCCCCAAAATGTATTGGAATATTTTCCTTGCTTCCAGAATATCACATTTTGACCTAATAATGGAAATTTTTTTTTATGCAGCTCCTTTCTTATTTACTCTTCCCTTACAGGTTTTCACTTACACACAAACTTTATTCTAATATGTAATACACCAGTGTGTATAATGATATTACAATTTTAGGAACATCCTCCTGTATAACAAAAGGTACTGTCACTGAGTCACAAAGTGTCCAGGAGGAGAAAGGTTAAGGCTTTCAAGGATGATACTTCTCAGTGCAGTGACCTATAGAAAGAAAAAATATGGTGCTAGTACTTATGACAGCAGGTTGCCAGGTAAACAGTCATTAATCATTTAGTACTTTAACATACAAGAATCAGTTAAATGTAATCATCCAAATATTCCCAATTGCTGCATTATGGACCTTCTGTACCGTATGCAGTGGTGTAGCAGGAAAAACACAGACAGGTATCTGATTAGGGAATTGGACATTAACTAATGAAAATCGGTTCAGCTTTGCAAAGCAAGGAACACCAGACAAAACAACAGCTTGGCTTAAGCAGGTGATTACCTACATAGAACAAGCTGCTTACATGAATTGTAACACATCTCCATTTGCTGTCGTCATGCTGTGTCCTTTCAAACCTCTGTACCTCGTCTTGTTGCAACTGTCCTGTGAAAGCAATGCCCAGGCAAAATTAAAATCCAAGACACAGTTCCTTTTTTCATGTCTCTGCCTCATTAATAGAGAGGGCTGGACCCAGCCATGGCAAAAATTGGAGGAGAGTCTCACAAATGTACACAAATCAGAGGGTTTGGGAACATAGGCTCTGCTGCCCCTTCCATCCCACACTAGGGCTTTGTGGCACCCTGTCATAAAATCGTGCTGTCATGACTGGGCAACCAGGTCCTTTGAACACCCTACAGTGTAACCTGATTTACTCCACTATTTCCATTATAACTCTTCATAAAAACTGACCAGCCTTTGTCAGTCCTGTGTTGCAGAGCACAAACTCTGGAACAGAAGGTTACCTGGTACAGTGCAGCTGGGCTGCGTGTGAGGGAGACGTTCCTATTTGTATCAGCTGAACATCTGCTACGTACGTTTGAATCCATTTCAGCCTGTTGGTCTGTCCCTACTTTGCTCCTAAGTCAGAAGTTACTACACCAATGTCATCATACCCATAGATGGAGGCATTTATATCATGTGTATTCCAGTGCTTAATTCTAGGTTAATTATTTTCTGTTCTAAACCAGTATTTGAGACAAAGACTTGGAGAAGAAAGAGCTTCAGCATGTGAGTGGTAAGAGTACAGACTGTGAATCCGGATAGCAGTAAGCACTAACTGAAGACAGCATCCATTTAATTGTCACGTTTTCTTTGCATATGTCTGTTTGGTCCATATTTTGACACCATAGAAGACGACTGGTCTCCTACTGTTTGCCTTGTTTGCACCATATTATAAAGTATTAGTAAAATGTCTCAATGGTAAGGGGTCATTTCCACCTAAGAGAATATTCAGTTTTAGTGAATGTTGTTTCATGAAGAAATGTGCTCATGATAGCTTATTTCACAGTATGTATAAGAATTTTGTCAAGAAACAATATATTGGCAGTAACTGCATTTGAATGATTACAGTAGGTGATTTTTTCCAACATCGTTTTGGAAACTTTTTTTTTTTTTTTTTGGTAAATTCAAGAACAAACTTCATTTAATATATTTACCAACTGCCTTATTTAACAGTTATAAAAATCAGCTTTTTTCTTGTGGAAGCAGTAAGGGTCAGCTCAAACTCTAATGTAGGTAGTATTAATCAAAGTCATATTGGACAAGTATTCATGTTTCAAAACAATAGTATCACCATTGACACAGTGTGGTGCTCTCTGCATGGTGTGACAGGAGACGGTGTCCTTCATCAGAAAAACACAAACCAAAATGGTGGGAAAGCTATTCTTGTTCTATAGGTGACCATACCTCCTTCAGTTAGGGCTGTGTTTTGAAGACTGTGTTGGGAATTTCTTGAAGGTGAGCAAATGAATGCAAGAGCCCTGCTAGTCCTTTACTTACAGCAAGTCTTGGAAAAGTTCTTGAGTCCTGAAGACATGACAGGAAAGTAGCTGGTGTCCTTGCCCTCCCTCCTACTGTCCAATTCTTACTATCATATTAGGTCTGGTTGGACGGGGGTATGAGCAACCTGACCTACTTGAATATGTCCCTGCTCTTTGCAAGGCGGGGGTTGAACTAGATGACCTTTGAAGGTCCCTTCCAACCTAAAGTGTTCTATGATTCTAAGTTGTTGAGCTACCCATTATAGAAGAGATCAGTAGATTTCAAAATTCAGTGTGCATATCAATCATATGGAATGAAGGATCATACTTGCTTTCATCTGTGAACTACGTATTGTAGGTAAACTATGAAAAAAACTACAGCAGCAGTTGATAACACCACTAGTAAGTTTTATCAAAGAAAGAAGATGGTTTGTGAGTGTTAGAAAAGGGTTATTTGAAAGATGACCTTCTAGAATCTTATTGTTTGGAGGGGAGCTGGCCTCTGTGCTGTCCTTGAAAAGGTTTGATATGTAGGAAAAGGAAGAGAATTCAAAATAATACTTGGGACAGAAATGGTCAAATAGTAAAATAGCAACTCCATTAGCACTGAATCTTTTCAAAAGCTCAAAATTCTGAGTCTGCTTCTGAAAGACACCAAACTGAGAAGTCTGAATGAATTCTCTGTTGGAGATTCATTTAGAAAGCAAACCTAACCCATCGTAATGTGGTTAGAAAATGCTGCACCCCCTTGAAAGGCACAGGAAGCATGAAAAGGAAAAATTAGTTGCCTTTTTTTTTTTATTTGCAGCAATGACCTTGAAAGGAAAAGGTGCATTGAACAAATCATGAAGTGCTATTCATATCTTAGGAATATTTCTCAGTGTAACTGTAAACAACTAAATGTGTTTATGCCACTACTAGCCTTAATTCCTGATCAATCTAGTGTCTCTGATTTTTAACCTAGTATGATGCCTCTTCCTTCAACATTTATAGCCTTTTGAATTATATACTAGTGTAATGATTATACACTAGAAATGTAGAAGCACAGGATGAGAGTAATTTATTAGTACCTTTTATCTACCTATTTAAGAAATTAATTCCATATCTTCTGAAAAAACTACTCTGTAAAAAATTGCTATTCAGGTCGCTATCTGTCATATTATGTACATGGAGAGGCTTTAACGAGCTTGGCTTGTGATTGTACTGATGTTCAGACCTTTAATAAACAGTGCCAAAGTAGAAACAAAAATACAGTCATCAAAAATTTTGCAGTTCAGTCTGTTTTCATAAAACAGATAGTAAAAATTAATTTGAATCACTGCTAGAAAAAAATCTGGTCCAAGTTAAGCTGATGATGGTTTGGATGCTTCAGCAAATGTCTGAAATATTGTATAACAAGTTTTTACCTTTCCAATGCATTTCTATCCAGTTACAGGAATGAACATTGTTTTACTGGAAAACAAAACAGGAATGGTTTTTCTTTTCATAATGTTGACGTTGCTACTTCCTTTTGTGTTCTAGCAAATGGCAGCAAGGAATAGAGGAATTCTCAGTGTGTCCAAAAGATATGAGGCTAGATAGAAATGGAAGGCAGAGTAAATTTAGTTAAGGACTGGAGACTGTGATAGTTGTAGGAAAAAAGATGAAGTACTGGTCAGTTAATATGGAAAGCTGTGTGGCAGAGAAAGGTCTGTGATCTTTTAAGTAGGGAATTATCCACAAAATTTTAAAATACAAAAAGGAAAGAGTCATTGTGGGATTAACTAGGCTGTGGTCCTCTCACATGCTAAGTAGTCTTGCGAGGAGATTATCTCCGGCAGTATATCCAGTGCAGAAGCCAGACGTGTTCCAAAGATAAAAGCTCTTGATCTCACAGACAGAGGAGAAAATCAGGAGAGAATGAGGAACAGTCTAGGAGGATAGAATGTAAGATACAGATTCAGTTTTGCAGGAAACCTTGGCCCAATTCCCAGTCCTATTCTAGATGGCAGCCTTGTAGAAATAATTTAATTAGTTTATGCTTCCATTTTCTATCTATTTTAGTACCTACCTATATGCCAGGAGCATCAAAAAGTAAAAGTTCCATTAGCTGCTGGAAAGGGAACATCTCAGCTACTAAAGTGCCAGGGCTGATAGGAGTTTTTGATAAGTAGGTAAGGATATGAGGCAGTTGGTAGAAGTGTTCAGATTGCTGAACAAAGATGATGACAACACTGCTTATCCTTCAACCACCTGCTCACATACACTAATCTCAGATTCACTCCTGCAAGCATCCTCCAAGACCATGGTATACCACTACTCTGAATGGTGCCTGGGAGTGCTAGCAGTTTCTGAGGCAGCACCATTGATATCATTAAGCTATTACCATACTTTTAACTCATCGATAATACCAGCATACCAAGCAATTCCTAAGGGCGTTTGGGTGACTAAGTTGTTCTGTGAACCAGTCCAGGAGGCAGTTTGCTTTGACTTGCTCCTCTGAAAACAGGAGAGCTCACAGGTAAGTCATGGGCTGTGGCATCCCAGCTGGTTTTGCCACGCAACAGCTGTTCTTAACTAGACTTGATTAACTCTTGGTTGGATGGTCACATCCACAGAGCAGTGGTCAATACCTTGTTGTCCAGATGGAGAATGGTGATCAGGGGTCTGTACTGGGACCAGTGCTGTCCAATATCTTCATCAATGACATAGACAGCGGGATCAAATGCACCCTTAGAAAGTCTGCAGATGACACCAAGTTGAGTGGTGCAGTTGACACACCGGAGGGATGGGATGCCATCCAGAGGGACCTGGACAAGCTGGAGAAGTGGGCCTGTGTGAGTTTCATGAGGCTCAACAAGGCCAAGTGCAAGGTCTTGTGCCTGGGTTAGGGCAATCCTTGATGCCAATACAGGTTGGGGGATGAAGGAATTGAGAGCTGCTCTGCAGAGAAGAACTTGGGGGTACTTGTGGGTGAAAGGTTGGACATGAGCTGACAATGTGTGCTTACAGCCCAGCAGCCAACTGTGTCCTGGGCTGCATCAAAAGGAGGGTGGCCAGCAGGTTGAGTGTGGTGATTCTTCCCCTCTGTTTGGCTCCAGTGAGACCTCACCTGGAGCACTGTGTACAGCTCTGGAGTCCTCAGCACAAGAAGGACATGGACCTGTTAGAGCAGGTCCAGAGGAGAGTCACAAAAAATGGTCAGAGAGCTGGAGCACCTCTGCTATGAAGAAAGGCTGAGTGAGAGACTGGGGCTTGTTCAGCGTGGAGAAGAGAAGGCTCTGGGGAGACCTGATTGTGGCCTTCCAGTACTTAAAGAGGGCTTATAAGAAAGATGTGGACAGTATTTTTAGCCGTGTCTGTTGCATCAGGGCAAGGAGTAATGGTTTTAAACTGAAAAGGGTGAGATTTAGACTAGATATAAGGAAGCAATTTTTTACAATGAGGGTAGTGAAACACTGGCACAGGTTGCCCACAGAGATGGTAGATGCCCCATCCCTGGAAATATTCAAGGTCAGGCTGGACGGGGCTCTGAGCAACCTGATCTATTTGAAGATGTCCCTGCTCACTGTAGGAGAGGGTGAACTAGATGACTTTTGTGCTCAATGATTCTACAAACTACATAGATGTGGTCTTTAAACCAGTTTTGGCTGGGACCTTACTCCCTGAATATTGTTTCCTGACATGATGCAGAGCTTTCATGTCTCAGAGACATCACTTTCAGAGACAGAGATTGTAGCTTCAGCTAAATGAGTTGAAATAAAATAAGCAAGTCTGTATGATCTTAATTCTCCTGACCAAAATGGCAATGGCCACAATTTGAACCTGATGTCATTGGCAGGAACCAAAACTTTCAGGGTTCTCTGCCACAAGCCTAACCTTCTTGTCTGATTCTTTCCCCAAACTGTTGGTCTTATTTCCAGTTATGAAGACTGCCAGGTGTAATTGCAAGAAGGGAGAAAATTGCCAGCATAGGTGATGGAGATGGTCTTCTAATTTCTTTGAGTCAGAATAATGAGAATAGCTCCAAATGGGAAGCCAGAGAGAAGGAGCCCACACAACAATCTGGTCCTTGTTAGTGCTACTGATATGTGGTAGCAGTTTCCTTGTAATATAACTCTGAAATATCATTGCAGACTCAAAGTGATTCCAAAACGTTTAGCAGTACTTGAAAATGAATGCCAAATGCACAATTATTTTCTATACATTGGCCTCCATCTCACCCCAGACTGCTGTTTTACCTGCCACAATAAAGACTGGGGGGGGAAGATTAAGCTGAGAAGCTGTATAAGCCTTTACATATTCCCTCTCTTTTACTAGCAGCTTAATACTCTTTTTTTTTTTTTTCTCTGTAGGCTGATGTAGGTGCCTGCTTATTCCTAACCCTTTTATAGTGCTTTGTCCTCATACAAATAATCATAAAAGCACATCAAATAATAACAGCAGGGGAATTACTATGCTGCCAAAATGTTCCCATCAAGCAGCAAGAGTGTAGTCATCATTATAATCATTTTGAGATGTTGAATGTAGTTAAACCAGCTAGCTCAGCTCCTCTGAAATCTCTGAAGCTTTTATCCTTAGAGTAAAGGATCTTCGATTGTAAACAAGGACATGTAAAGTGTACCAGAATAAAAACTCCATCTGTGTCACTGCATGCACATAAACATATATGAATTTTTATATGTGTGTATATGTACAGCTCCACAACCATGAAATAGAAATCTTATAAAGGTTTAAATATTTCTATGTATTATTTTTTTACTTCAAGATTTTGGCTATCCTTCAAGGTGAAAATGTGGAACCTAAAAAGAAAGCAAAGTCTGCTCTAGCCTTTCTCCTTAAATTTTAGTGTTCCTCCAAATGCAGTTCTATGTAGAAATGCTTCATTTAGTAGAGGTTATTAAGCATTCCAGGTAATATTTGTAGTTAACTGAATTAGTGTAGCAAATTGTCTTCCTGGTTTATGTCTTGTTGCAGCCATTTGTAAAATGGAATTATATGATTATACTTCACAGATGTGCAGTGAGACTGAAAATATGATTTTGACTCCCTTTAAAGAATGGAAATTACCAAAATGTGCCAAATGTTATGTGAATGCTGGTGTTAAATTAGTACATTTTTTTTCTTTGGCCTCTGTTACCTAATGTTATTTGAAACTTGTCAATCTCTTCCTGAAGACTCATTTCATTTTCTTAATTTCTGCTTTGGAAAAAACCTCATTTGTGTATCATTTTTCAGCAAACTTCCCTTTTCTCCTTTTTTACTGTCTCTGCTTATTTGCCCCTGTTAGCTACCTTTTTTTCTTTTTAAGGTCTGCCTCCAAACTACACAGATTCCTTTCTCCAAAACTCTGTTCACACTTCAAGAAGTATTCTGCATCTAAAGCTGTTCTAGTTCCCCAGATCTTCCTTCTACATCCTGACAACAGAAGTCTGTTCCAGACTTACCTCTGGCTGATTTCCTTAAGTCCTCCATGCTTCTTATTCTACACGGGTGGGAAGTATGTGTTGGGAAAAGGGAAGTATCACACAATATGTCAGCTACACTTTAAAAATACCTTAAGGAAATAGTATTTATGCTAGGGCACTGTGAAAATGAGCAGAGTTCATTTCAGAGACTTATTACAGTAAGTCTCAAATTGTGTTATCTGTTCTCTGTGCTAAATCGTTTAGTATTTGCATATTGGTCAGCCTACAGATATAGGGACAATTCCCTCTGTGTTTTTCATATGTATTTCTGACATGCCCTCCAAGTACTCTGAGGTGTCTTTAGTGCTTAAAACACCTAATGGAAAGAAATATATTGTAAAGAAATGAGCCTGTAATGTCTACACTTCACAATGATGCATGTGACATATCCGTTCCCACTTCTTTGAAGGTGTTTTGGTGTGAAATACATGGCTCACCGAACTGTGAAATATTATAGTAAGGCATTAAGCAGCCATTGTAGAAATAAATTATGGAGAGAAGCGTAAATGAACAGCATAAGTGTACAGTGTCTCATCCTTAATTTTTATTTTATCAACAGTACTGTCAGTTTATAAAAGGCATTGTAGTTACAAATATGTATTATAATTAATAGAATATGTATCATAATTAGTAGAAATAAACTTCTTCAGAAAATGTAAATCGTTGATTTGCTGGAGTCACAAAATTATGTAACTTGGCTGATCCCGGGGTGATGGCCATACTTCTGAAATCAGAATGAAAACAAAAATATTGAGTGTTGGGAGGTAAGTTGCTTTGTTCTGCATCCACATTGTCTTACTATTTTGTTTATAGCATGTTATCAATTACATCTAAAAAAGAAGAATGAGCAAGACAAGAATAAGCCCCTTGATTTTGCAACTCTGCTCTTGCTACTCAGCTAAGTGACACTCATCCTTGTGATTCACTGAGCGACCAAGAAAACTCCCTTGCAACAGGGTTTTCAAGATTGTATCCTTACGTTGTCATGAGAGGCACTCATTAATTTGATGCCCACTTTGTTAATTTTTCACAGGGAGAGTTTGCACCAGTCACCTTCAAACGTTTAACATACACCCAAGTTAGGATTCTAACTACCCTTAAACCTCATTAGGAATGAAAAAAGTTGGAGGCACATTCAGACTGTGATTCAGAGCTGTACGGTGCTGACAAGCCCTTTGAAGGTGACCAGTCCTCTGCAGTCACATTACAAGTAGCCCAGAGTGAGTGAAGTTCCTGGCTTTGGTATCTCAGACAGGTGGTTAAGGTTGTGTTATGTGAATCACCTCTTTGTGTCTGCTCCTGCCTTCCCTGAAAGCATTAGGAATCCTTTCATTAATTTGAATAGAAGTAAAAAGAGTGCTCGCTTGCTCTCTCTCTCTTCTCTATCCAGTCATAAGCAGAGTTTAAGATAAACCTTGAATTTCATGACCTATTTTTTTCTGCAATTCAAATTAGCTTTTGTTTAAACCTCAGCACTTTCAGCTATTGCTACAGAAATGACAGGATTTCTTTTCTGAAAACTCATTAGTAATGTTTTGAAACAATCTGTTTACAAAAGCTTTCCTCTTAGCCATTACAACAAATGAATGACTTATCAGATTTCAGAATACATGTAAGGTGAGCTTTGCAGATCCCGTTAAATGTTAAAAGCTGTTTGCAAGAACAGTATGCCTATCTTCAAGTGTCCAGCTCACAGTGTGCTTTCCCCAGATCTTCAGATTTGTGAGATACATCAATAAAATATAGAAAAATGATTATCCTAATTTGAAATAGGTCAGTCTAAAGGTCAAATCCTAAAACCTAGTTATTTTAAGTCTCTGGTGTTCCCAGCAAAGCTCAGGAAGATTAAGAGTAAAATACAGGAAAAAATGGACTGAAGTGCAGAAAAGATTAAGTGAGCAAGCTGTACAGTCATGACCCTTGTATATAATAAAAAAGTTTTCTGGGTAAAATTAAGACTGTTGTTAGATGTAAGTGTACAGATTGACTGCAGATATATACAGCAGTGTATTTTTTGTCTACTCTGACTTTTCTACTGCTTGATTAAAAGACTACACATTTCCCCTTGAGATTAACTCCTCTGCCTAATGTGCTGTAATTGCAACAGAGTGCTTGGTACAGCAGCAATGAGCACTACTCTGTAATAAATTTAGGTCACTGCAGAGTTCATCATGTAGTCCATGGCAACAGAAGATAAAGCACTGGTTAGTTCATCTCTAGCTTTTAGCTACAGTGTCACTGATTCTCCTGTCTAATGATATTAATAGAGCTAAATGTAGGTAACTTGTCCAAGTCCCAAGGTCTCTTCCTTCCTTCTGTGTATGTAGTATTTCAGCAAGAGAAAACATAATGTAGCACCATTGTAACAGAAATGAAAACCAGAAGAATTCTTAGCCAAGAAAGAGACAATCACATTTTACCTTGGAGCATTGCTTTCCTACTACCATATAATCCCTCAGATCAACATTTTTGAAATTCTTTTGTTTTTCAAACCCCTGTATTTATTTCTTGTTTGTCTAGCGAAAAACAGAAGGAACTTATGCACGGCTTTCAGAAGTGCTGATTGTAACTGCTGAGTACTTGGAATGAGTTCAGGGAGCACTTTGCTGCAAGAAAAGGTATTTCTCTGTTTGCTTATTTGCTTGACCTTGTGCTTGAGAATATTTTATTCACTGAGCTTGTTTGCAAAGTGGCCGTTCAGATTAAATCCTAGTTGCAAGCCATTTGTTTTTTCACTTCAAGGTTTTTTTAAGTTGTATTGCTTCACCATCTGATATACTCAAACACCACTAAACATCTATTTCTGCTCTCATGCTGCATTAGGAGGATCAATAAGATTCAAATACTGTACCTTGTCTTGCCCAAAACTGTGTACAACTAATTTGTATTCATTTAGTTATGTATTTTAATATTTGACTGTTGATGATGATGATTCTTGTTGATTACCCTCTCTCTCATGAAAAGAGAAAAGTTCAAAGCATTGAAGCATAAACATAAAGCAGTGGAATCTGCTAAGAAAGAGCCAGGGGTGGCGGTAAGGTTTGAGATTATCAGCGTATACTATACTTAGAACTGGGAACAATGAACTGCAGTGGATTGCAGAAGCTGGACACGCTTTTTTTAGCTTGAAGATCTTAGCTTTAAGAATCTCAAATATTTTTGAAAAAATTAATAATAGATGTATGCAGTGCCATATAAATCTCTTGTAGTTCTTAATGTCAAGAACAATGGCCAAAAGGGCATCTTACAAGAATATGGAAAGCAGAAAGATGTGAGTAACCTGCCTACCAAAATAAGGGCATCAGGTTGCATCTGTCTTAGTTCTTTGATTTGTGGCAGGACTGAAGTATTGAGTCTGCAAGTTTAGGCTGGATGTTTTGAAGGGAATCTAGAGAAGCTAAAAGTTCTCAACAGTAACCTGTAAGTTTTTGAGCATTCATGATATCGTATAGGATTTCCTTGTAAAAGTTTTCCTATATAAGTTCCTAAGATGGAGCTTTTTTTAAACTCTGAGTTAATTTCTGTTTAAATATCTTACTCAAGACTTCGAAGATTAAGTCCAAACCGTTACTTCTCTGGTATTATATGACAGATGGCCCACTTGACTAAGCTTTTCTCTTCAGGCTTCTCTAATAATTCTTCAGTTTTCAGAACTTTTTATTTGTAGCAGAGCACTTCTGAAACACATGGATCCTAATAGTCACCACATATAAACATCACATTGGTGAAAGTGCAAGAATTTGTATCAGCTAATGAGCTGATCCAATTTTTACACAGTTCTTGCTTACAGAAATGGTTAAGGTTTTTCAGACACTAGAAAAGCCCATTGGATATGGAGTGGTGTTTACTTTGGGGGGTGGAGGTGGGGGGGATGGGTGTAAAAATATACTTTTGAAAGAGAAATAATGAAAGAAATTACATTTCTGCTTTTACCTTATTGAAATTATTTATATCGTGCAGAAAAGACAAAGGGACATTTCAAACACCTTTCAAAGCTCTACATTTTCAGAACCTTTCACCAAATATAACTCTAACCTGAATATGCAGCCATACGATTCAAACAGCTCTGAATGGATTATGGGTCCTGAATTTGATTCCAGTTCAGTGGTCAATAACTTGAGTAAAGTTGGTGAAAGATACTAAGATCTTGCTAAGATAGTCTCAGATCACAGGCTTTCCATATCATGTCACTTATGTTTTCCACTTTTTAGAGTAGAGTAACTGCTTTAATACAGCTTTTCCATCCTTACCTTTAATGCTTCTCTTATCTTTCTACAACATTTACAGTAAGATCTTTCAGACCTGATTTCCCTTGCACTCCAGCTGTGCTTACAGTTCTGTTTTTAGATTCCCTTTTTCCAGATGTCTCTGCTGTCAATTTACTCCTGTTTTCACTCACTCAGTTCTTTCCCCAAGTAAGGATATTGTTACAGATCTCAAGATTTTTCTTTAGATAATCCTGTCCCCAGCAGTCATGACCATTTCATTCTTGGTTTTATTCTGAGATTAAAAAGCGAAACAGAACTTTCTTGTTTTGGCTTAGTTTTATTGCTACATATCCGTGATATTCTTAAGCGCCTTTGACCTGTTGGAATTCGTTTTTCACATCAAGCAAGCTGCTCTAACATCAGATGACAAAGCCCTGCTGATCATCTGCAGGTTTCTAACTTAATGTCAGACTGAATTTTTAAGATATTTGCAAGACAATTAACAATAGAGTCTACAATTCAAGGTCTTAAAATATACATAGTTTCAGGATAGCCATTCAGTATAGATTTTTTAGGGATACAAGTTTTTAGGGAAAGTTTACTTTCTGATGCAAAGCGGTTGACATCTCTTAAATTGGAGACAGATTCATTTGTAATGAAGTCTTCATAAAGTCCTACTCCTACTTCTAGAGTATAGAAGATTAATGTTAAACTTTGGAATTTAATATCCCAGTGCCTTATCCTCTATCATGATAGAATGAAAAGAGATTACCATTGGACAAGAGTACTGAAAGAAGAGCAAGTTTGTGACATTATCCTAACTGAAAAAGTAATTAATTTTTGATAGATGTTTTATTGCTGATGGAAGTTATGATTTTTCGAAATAAGGAGGACAACTTCCCTTAAGACAGGCGGCCTTGCAGAAAATCATCTGGGTATTTCATCTGGCGTTTTAGAGGTTTTACACAGTTAAACGTGTTTTGCTGGTTTAAATTTAAAAGGCACTCAATCTTTTTAGAACAACGAACAAAAGATGACTTACAGTATTCTTTGTCACAGTGGAAATTTTCTGAAGGCTTTTGGTCTTACATATCTGAGATATTTCTGGAAGCCTGAGAGGAAATTACTACCTGGAGACAGCCTGTTGTTTTGCTGCTTAGAAACCTTGAAGATGGCCAGAATCCAGCTTTCCAAACTAGCTGTCTAAAGGATGACAAGGTTATACAAAGGTTCTCACCAAACTGTGGGAAATGTGGAAAAAAAAAAATTAAACACTTGATGACCAAGTTCTTCTTATGAACCAGCAGGGATTTCAAGATTTTGATACATGCTGGGATTAAGTGGAATAACTGAGTTGAAGGGTAATAAAGTTTTACTAAACCTACATTCTTTTTCATTTCTTCTTCCCAACATGGTGTGACCACTGTTGAAGTAAAATGTTCATCAATATTCGCTGAACAGAAGCGTCTTGTGTTACTAAGCACTTATTTTATACTTACTGCAATATTAATTTTGATTTTCAGAGAATAACAAATCTGAATGTATAGTAATTGTTATTAACATACTGCCATATAACACAATGTTATTTTTAAATACAGATTTCATAGATAACAGAAATACAAAAGAAAATCCGTTTTTTTGTTAGCATGTTCTGACCTTTAACTGTTGCATTCTCTCACCTGGGCATATCACACTCTAAATAATAGCTACTGGGAGCTGCCCTGTAGCAAATAATCTGATCCTCACTGGGAACTAGTGGAAAGTTCATGAATTAACCTGCTTTTAGAATAATGTAGAGCTTAGGAAATAGTAGAAGAAACTGACAAGAAAGTCTGTTTCTTCGAGCAGTTCTCACAGATTTTTCACCAAAATTTGTTTTTCTTTCTCTCAGTATTTCATCACTGTGTTCTCTTCTAACCGGTTTACCCTTTTGAGCAACAAACATATGCCTAGGATCAAAACCTGAGCTGTAGTACCAAATTTAGAAGAAAGAGAACAAGCGGATCTGAAGTTTATTACCTGCTAGGCAAAAAATACAGGGACTGAAGTGGATTTTTGTCTCACATCCCCTGTAGGAAAAGAAAATGGTTTATTTGTTGACTGTACACTGTAAACTGATAGACTTGTTTTCAGAGATCAGTCAGTAAAATCTTCCTCTTATCTACAAATCCTGGGTTCAAACCTCATTGCCAAATAATTGCCCATAATTTTTGTGAAAAAGGTAGACAAATCATGATTGACGTATCTCTTCATACCTCTCTCTCTCTCTCTCAATCTCTCTCTCTCTCTCTCTCTCTTTCTTGCCCTGCATAATTACCAGTGGGCTAAACCTTCCCTGCAGGCAGGGAAAAGAATCTACTATCAATATTTTGATGGTCCATTAATGCAGGTCCTATGTGATTGAGTTTTCTGCTTGTTCACTTGGAATGTAACACTCTGTGACCTTGAAATATGAGCATTAAAGACAGGATACCTTATCTTGCTGCATGTCACTGTCACCACATAAAGCTTCCATTACGGGTGCTTTGAAACGAGCTGGTGGTGAAAAGAGAACCTCTACTGTTAAACCTACCTTAACACAAGGTCTGTGTTATTTATTTACGATGTTACATGAATCATCTGCACTTTCTGTGATAAGCCCAGGGCTGTGTGTCTTTCATTTAAGCTGACATTTTGCTGTCATTTACCAGGCTAAGTAACTACCGTGCAATCACTCCAAGCTGATGCATGGTCATTGTTTTGCACAAAATGGATATTTAACTCAGCTGAAAGACCTTTCTGGAGAATAAAATTTGACAAAGTAAATTTTTGCTCGTATATGAGAAATCAAGTAGGCCTGTACCAAACACACTTTTTGAGGTAACTAAAAGGATTTCTGCAGAGAATTTGACAAACTATTTTACTTCTATGCACAAAGTAATTATTAGATTTGACCAAAAAGCATTTCTCAGGGTACTGAAAGGCTTTTATTTGGAATTATAAATTCTTAGCCTCGCCTGATAAAATATTTTAAAGCTGTGTCTTTTTAAAGACAAAGAGTTGTCAGTTACCTACTTTTGAATGTGTTAAAACCGATCTAATAAAATTGCTTTTTTCCCTGTATGATGTGCTTGGTCTTTTTCCCCAGAGATTTGATTCTTAATCACAAGACCACTTCTTCATAAAGCTAGTGCATTTCATGATCCTTTAGCTTGCTTGATCATGCCCTAAAATGATAGAATCACTGAGTGTGCTGCACATAGAGTAGCTGAGCATTTTTGTCTCTCTAACTGTAAGAGGCATAAAATCAAGCACAATTCAAGGATAAGAAGTTTTGCCTGCAGTTGTTTAGCTGCTGAGAAAATTTGCTGACAGGTTTGCTGGGATGCATATGCTCCTTCTTGAGCCAAAATATAAATAATAGTATAATGCAAGACACACAAAAATGGACTGGAATTGTCCACAACTGACAAGCTGCTGCTAGTTAGAGATTTAGAGACTGCTTGTTAATAATTTATGAATTTCTAATGCAGCACACTATGTGACTTTCATTTTCTTGTTCATGGAGCATATCAAATGCAAAATGTTCAAATGCAGGTTTGGACAGATTTTTCCCATTTTTTTCTCTTCCAATTATTTGTTAAACACCAGCTATGTTATGCAGAACTGGGGGTGGGGGGTGGGTGGATGGACGAGAGGAGAGTGCAGATAATTCTTGCCTGAGAAAATGCCATCATGGCATTCATCATTACTTTGTGACATTTGCTGTCCTTTTATTAAAGTTCCTGGCATTTCATGAAACCATGCCCGGACTAATTGTACATTCATAAACTGCTGTTGTCCCCTATTAAATGATTTGGTAGTCTTTTCCACGCAGGGATGTCAACATGTTTCAGAAACTGTAATGACTAAACCTTTTAAACCATCTAAATCTTTGAAACCCCCATGTAGCGTAAGAAGTCTCTTTCCTGTCCCCAATTTAGTCTGAGACACAGTTTTAATGGCAAGACTATGGGCAACCTTTGCAGTTGAAAGTGGTGTTAAATGGCACTCATGATGTTGAACAGAGTCAGGATGGCTTCAGTCTAGTGGCTTAGTTTCAAAACCACCCAAACATCTTACCTTTTGCTACAAAGATATCTCCCCTTTCTCCTCCAGCTTGTAGTTTTCAGTAAATGTCCTTGCAAAGGTGGATCTGGTGATGCCTTTGCCTGACGACACATGTATTTTCACCTCCCTGCAGGATGTTTTCATTTCACTGTTAATCAGCTCAAGTGTTACAGTTTGCCGAAGCTCACATTCCCTTGCAGAAAACCAACATCGGTAGAATTTTACAGAAGCATTGTGGCGGGGGGTGTTGGGTTAAGGTCTCCATAACAAGACAGAGGCAGACAACAGCAGCCCCGTAGTAAACCTGCAACTCAGAAACCCGCAGGTTGATCTGCTGCTTCGTTCCCTGGTGTTAGGGGTTGAGCCTCCGAGCAAAATTCAAGGTCCCTAACGCTCCTTAAATCCCTTATTGATACAGGGAAAAGGGAAACAAAACTCAAATCTCGGAATATATGGATGGGAAACTGAAACAAACTTTTAATAAAAATTCTAAAATACTGTCATATCACACAACTATATATTAAATGCAAAACAAGAAAACAATACAGTAAGGGTTAAAACACTGCAAAGGGAGGAAAGAAACTACCATTATGGCCGATTGGCCACAGGCCAGGAGATGACGTCACGCCAGGATGGCAGCTCAGAAGATGGCGTCTATCCAAAATGGTGTCGGGCCAAGTGATTAAAAGTTTTTAACAGCTTAGAGAGGTATTTTAACGAGTTCGCAGGGAGACCTTTTCAGTGTCTGTAAAAGAAAATTTCAAGGACACTCCGGACCGAAGCGGCTCCAAATGCGGATAAGGAGAAGCCCTCGCGGCCGGAACGCAAAGGGGGGTGAGCTTCCCCCGCGTCCGAATCCAGTGGTAGATTCTCGCCGAGTGAAAAATAGCTCCTCTCTTACCCGATTCGAGAGAGAGAGATGCTGACTGAGTCGAGCTGGGCACTGATAGACAGAAACAGTTCTGAGTTAGGCCCCGGGTGGAGGGGGCAGGCCGCAGGCTTTCGGCCTGGACGGTAGCCAGCCCTCTCGCTGTGGCTCTTTCTCCGAAGCTGTCCGGTGTCCAAAGAGGAGGAGACTCCTCCTGGCTGCAGGTTTTAAGGAGCATCTGTTGGAAGAAATCTTTTGACCTGCACTTTTAGCCAATGGGATGCCGGGTTTATGGAGCTTGTATGAAATAATCCTGATACTCTATTGGTCACATTTCCAAAACAAGGAAGTCTTGGCTCAAACCGTGACATTCCACCCCTAGTATTTCATACCATGTACATAAACACGCATCTATTAAATTAGTATATGATACAGAAATCAATAAACCAATAACACGAGACTCTGTTCAGGGCTTTTCAGCCAGGGTCAGGTTCTTCTGAGGTACACAGTGGACTTTACCATCTTCCTGCATCACCCACCAGGTGTGACCAGGGCCTTGTGCCGAGACAACACCACGGGTAGGTGCGTTTGGGTTTGCATCAGAGAAAACCCAGACGGCTTTTCCCAGCAGGTTATTTTCATATACAACGGGGACTCTGTCTCCTTCCACAGTATGTAAAAGGTCTGACTGGGACAGACCAGCTCAATTGATTGATCCTCTCGTGTTCACTCGCCAAGTGGCTTCTGCCAAATTCTTATCCCAGTTTTTGAAGGTTCCACCCCCTAGTGCTTTCAGGGTGGTTTTCAGCAAGCCATTATATCGCTCTATTTTACTGGAGGCTTGTGGATGGTATAGAATGTGATAAATCCATTCAATACCGTGTTCTTTGGCCCAAGTGGCCACCAGTTCATTTTTGAAATGAGTCCCATTATCAGACTCAATTCTCGCTGGAGTTCCGTGTCGCCGTAAAACTTGCCTTTCAAGGCCCAAAATAGTATTACGGCCAGTGGCATGAGGCACGGAATAAGATTCCAGCCATCTGGTGCTTGCTTCCACCATGGTCAGAACATAACACTTTCAGGAAACGTGACACACACGATCCACACGCTGTGCGTAAAACAGCCCCAAGCACCCCAGTCCCTAGTGCCATGGGCAAGCTGAAGGAGAGCTGTGAACATCTCAGGTCTCTGGCCATGATGTCGCAAATCTACTTTCCAGCACCTCCTCCTGCAGTTTTATCTGATCCTTCAAGACTCGATGGAGGCCTGGTTTTTGCTTGGGTTTATTAAAACCACTTTCCTAGTGTTATTTCTGTGAGAAGATGAACATTTGGCCCTTCCTGTTAGGACAAGTTTTGCAGCGTATCTTCTGACCCTGGAATTTAGGTGAAAATCTCAAGATATTAATTCCTAGGGAACAGGTTATGGATGTAAACACTAACCTGTGGTGAAAATGCTAGTCATTTATTGGTCATATAAGAAAGAAACATGAAGCAAACAATCTTATATGCCTGCTATCTTGTAAAAAATAATTGGCTTGTTAATCGTAGCTATGTTAATTTAGTTGTATTATGAAGGTCCAATGCAAAAAAATCCTTTTGGTTTCTCATCAAGTTAAATAAAACTCTCTATAAGTTTACCAGAGTTTCTTTCTCTCTAAAACAAAAACCTCAATAACACCTTTAGTAATTGATTAGGGAGAATGACCAGGGATACAGTGAGAGATACAGAGTAAATGGAGAGACCTCACAGCTGCAAAAGAAGTAAACGCTACCAACGTGCTCCTCATGTACATCCCTAACTTCAGTTTCCTGTGAAAATAAAGCTTATTTGTAAGAATAATATTACCTGATCGCCTTATAAATGCAGATCTACCTATGATATGTGAATCGATATAATCTGAGGAAAGGAAATCAAGCAAAATCACAGATGATATGGTTTACAGAATTGCAGTTTGGACATTTCTGTAATTTGTGAAAATATGCCAGAACTGACCTAAGTAAGCAATCTTACTATTTGTTCTCCTTCACCTTTCAGATACTGATTATCTCAGACTGCAGTTTGACAACCAAATGCGAGTGCACTTGAGAAAATGCAGAATGTTAATATGTGTCTCCAAATACATGAACTCTATCAAACCTCATACAATGTGTAGATCTTCTAACTTCACATAATAGCTCAAAAAACAGCAAGGTAAATAACTTGTTAAAAGTTTCAACAGAGTAAAGTATGTGATATTAACAGCTGCTCAGAGGAAAAAGAGTAGGCTGCAAGCACTGAAGTTTATAGATGTAATAATTTCAATTGTCATTTGTAAAAAAATAATTTTAGGTAGTTGGTGGCAGTTTTAGCTGCTTACAGACCCTACAATTTAGTCCAAGTTCATGGTGGAGCATTTTTGGGTGTATGATTTACATATTATTCTTGTGCTCTTTTTAACCACATGATTTTAGATATTCTGAATATTTTACTAAAAATTTTTGTCATTCATAAGCAAGCTGTCAGTACACTAAGCAGTAATTTTCTAGGACAGTTACTTCCTTGCCTCTTGAGACTTACTTAACTAAAGCAAGTAACTTTGACTCACTGCATGTATCTCTGTTATTTCAAGACTATTTTCACTTGCTAACATCAAAATCTGTGATTTCACCTTACATTTCAGAAATCTAAGTCCATTACATGAAGTTTCAGAAATCCCAGTCTACGTGGATCTTTGTTCCAGCACATTCAGATTGTATGGTGTCTTGAAGTTAGTTCTCTCCTTGTTTCCAAACAAATTTATTCCATATACCAGTAGATTACAGTGAACCCTATTTTCTTCCAGTCACAACCAGGCATGGTCCTGAAGGAAGAGAATGAGAGGGAAAATGCAGAATGAAGGATGTACTTGGGTCATGAAACGATACCTGTTTAAGTGTGACTGTGCCTGCATTTCACTGCATTGAGTTGCCACTGTACAGAAAGTGCCACAAAGCTATAAAAACTCAACGACCAAAAGACTCGCTGTGAGCATATCTGTCTTACCTTTCTTAAAGGTGACTGACACTTGAAAAAAATTTCCAAAGTGCCTCTAGTGTTTTTGTGAACCGTATGTGGCCAAAGGAGATGTGTAACTGCATTGCACAATGTGCTGTTGTGTAGAAATAGATGAAATACTCTAAAACTGGTGTTGTCTTGCAGTCAACAAATGGAAAGAAATTGTCCAGAATAATCTGTACAGACTCTCCACTTAAACCTTTCTAGAAAAGCATTTCACCTTGCCAGGTTTTAGATTATTGCTTATTAGGCAACTTAATACCAGTTATTTTTTCATTACTTTCCTTTGACAGGATTTCGAACCATTGTTCCTTAATTGTTTTGGCATAACTAGTTCCCCAGATGCTGCAAGCTATCACCTTCTTCACTTCATATTTATTTTGTATTTTTCCAGATCATGACAAACAATCGAACTTATCCAGCTAAGCATGTGTGTGGAGAACTCTCAAGAAGAGCCTACTAGACAAGTACAACGTGACTGAAGCTTGTGGATAGAGATTAAATTTGTACAGCCGCTTTGTCCACTCTGTGGGTGCTGTCCTCTTTATCTCCTTCTTGAGCCAAATAAATCTCTTCTCACACACTTATCCTTGCACAAATTGTAAATCTATAGGACTTGTCTAACCAAAGTAAGGTATTGTTCCCTTACCCATAACAGCAGAGGCCTGGGAGAGTTCAAAAGTGGCTTTAAAGATGAGTTTACTTCCTCTTAACCTGTGGGTGACAATTTCTGAAACATATTTTCTTTCATATTAGGATTCTTGAATGCTGTCATCTGCACATACAGGTAATTATACGTCTGCTCTTTTTTCCTACCTCGAATATATTATTTCATTTTGTATGCATATAGAGTGAAATTCTGGATATGCTTGTGCCCAGTTACTTTGAAATTAGATAGGTATGGTGTCACAATATTTCCGTGCAATGTTAGGAATTTTTAAAACAGAATACTATTACTGAAAAGAGGTTGAGCATTTCTCATGGATGTGTCTTGGAAGTCCAGGGATTCTGAAGGGCATCTGTTTCCTCACCACAACCAGGTCGTGTGTGGCAGGATAAAAAATGAAAAGAATAGACTTATCTATTTCCCCCCCGTTTTGCCTTTCCTTCTGGCTTTCTTACAATCAGGTAAGAAACTGCAATTTAGTCTATCTTTTTTCTGGAATTGAATCTTAAATGCAGTTTGCAAAGTGAATTCACAACAGTGTGTTGTCTGCCTTGTTGCACTCTAGATTAACTCTTCTGTTCCTGTGGATGTCAAGGGAGCATGTGTTCTGAATAAGCATGATGACACAAAATCAATCCCATTTTTACAGTTTTAGTCAGTTTTTACAATTTAATATTCTGAAATGATGGATGTACTGTCGTCTGGAATGCATGCTCTCTTTAAGCAAAATGCTGGTGCAAATTGTCCTGTTGGGAGTGATAATAAGACTTGTAGTCTTCACATCACCTGTTTCTTAACTCAGAATTGTAGTTTTGCCAAGCAGTCAGTATAATTATTTTTTTGAGTGGAATTCAGTGGGGCCATGCAAATGTTGTAGTCAGTGATCCTTATTAAGCTAGTAGATTAACTTTGAATAGAGTAAGAGCATAAAATAATTACAGAAGTAAAAATTTACAGAAAGGAGCATTTGATGTTGCATAGCTTCAATTTTTCCACACAGAGCAAAACTATCTTCAGCTTTCAAATAAATGCTTTAATTTAAAATTCTTTCTGCATATTTTGCATTCTAGTTAGGCAGTTTTTCCATAACTGATAACCTTGCAGCAGTTTCTAATAACTGATAGATCACTGAAAACCAGACATTTTTAAAAATCATATCTCATAGATAACTATACAGATATAGTTACCTAGATAGCACCTATATAGATATACAGATACAGGGATGTAGGTACATTGAAAAATTTCCATCACAGCTCTTTGAGGGTTTCTTCTCTTACACTCTTTATATACAGATACAGCTTGTGAACCCTTCCATTGAGTATGCACTGGCTGAGACTAGTATAAAATCAAGCTGAAAAGAAATGAAATATATTACAAGGAGGCTTCTTTCCCTATGTAATTTATGGCAAAGCTTTTGCGTGCAAAGGAAAATTAACATGGTGTCTTTCTGTTAGGTCTGATAAAGGACAATGGCAAAATGTATTTCTGCCAGCATCATTTCACAGCTTGTATTTGCTGGAAAATGCTGTTTTATTAGCACAAGTTCCATCAGTCTGTAAGGCTATCAAAGTGTTGATCACCTGTCTACTGCCAGTTTAATTCTTTATTTGTCATTCACTATGATCTAAAAGCCACTTGTCTCTGTTTTTTGTTTGGGGAGAACTGAACAAATTTTTTTTTCTTCACTCTTCATAAATGGCTTACAGTGGGATGTACAATTTGCTAGCCTGCTTTGTGACTGTTCATGTATTGCCATTCAGTTATCTAAGGGACAGGGCACTACAAGGATAACTTTGCTTCTGTTCCTATTAATCGTTACGGAATACAAATAATAGCTGGTAGTATTTCTTAAAATTAAGTTGAACCACTCCAGTTCAGTTAGAAGTTTTTGAAACTTTTACAAAATGCTGCGGTAACGTCAGTGTCCTCAACAAATTCTGCCTGTTCTAAGTTTCCTATCTGCTTCCAATAGGGGTGATATTTCTTCTTTCCTGTCACAACTCAAAACTGTGTTTTGTGAGGCAAAATGGCTACAATAATACATCTATAATTGCTGTGAATAGCAATACCTTTATGTAGTTTCAGGGACGTGGCTGGAAATGTGAATGAGACATCTTGGTTTATTTACAGTGACATGTAGGCTGAAGGCAGGCAGCCAACTTGTTTATTTCTGTTCATATTTATTACTGCATACTATAGTGCTGCAGCTGATTTCAAAACCTCTTGGCATTTTCTCTAATTCTGCATACAACAAATGAGTCATTAATGCTATAGGAGGATATTTCTTTGATGACTTTTATTATTTAAAGCTTCTGTGGAAAGCACTAAATGTTAAGATGATAGAATTCTCTGTCTCCTGCCTTTCATCTTGCCTGTACCCAAAGCTTCTGTAAAAAAAATATCGCAGTAAGCTTAAGGCACCGCCTTGTCTTTGCTATCTACCAAAAACTTTCGCTTTCCCACTGGAAAAAATTTCCCACTGCAATTTGCAGCCCGCTCCCTGTCCAACCTCGTCCCCATTTGTCCTTTGTTTAAAGACCTTTTATTCACCTCTTGTGATGTTGTTAAAACAAAAAAAAAAAGGAGGCATGCACAATAATATATGGCCATTGGTGCCAAGGCTCATTGTCCCGTGTGGTTGATGATACAACCACTGCCCTTTCCCCTACTCCAACAAGTGCTGTTAAGCTGCCAGCCCACAGAATTAATATTTCTTGCTCTCCATGCTCTCTGCTTTTTACTAGTTACACACTTTGTCCTCAAGAAGCAAAGAGAGAAAAAAGGCAGAATTTAATTAATTTTTAAGTGAATTTTTCTACCATTGTTAAATGATTCATATCAATGCTGATGGCTATTTTTAAATGCTTTGCTCTTGCTCTCCACTTAGTCACTGCAGAGTAGTCCATCCAATCCTTTTAAGTGTGACTTATTCATTAAGAGAATTTCCCATAGCCTAAAAATGTCCATCACTCAGTTATTTCCACATCTTATCTGTGCTGTTCTGCTTTTCTCATGGCTTTTAATCAATGTGATCTTATTTAAAAGGGAAGTATTTACATCTTGCATGGAAACTGAAATGCAGATTTAGAAGCTGATAGATATTCTGCTAGGGTACATGCATGTGCAGGTGAAACCTTAAAGAGAATTCATTGTGCTGAGTCCTCTCAATAGTGGACATAGGATGGGAATGAGAGCCCTTGCTCAGCTTGCCAGCACCAGACATCCCCTTGAACAGCTTGGGAAGAATAGCAGGACTGGCTCTATGGCTTCCTGAAACTTGCCTTCCTTGAAAAGAAAGGTAGTAGCCTTTTTCTACTGTTCTCTTGCCATCATGTTGGCATGACTGGGATTCCAGCAAAATGCAAACGATAACAGATATGCCTTTGCGGGGATAAGAGTGAAGAACCAGTTGAGAGGCCAAAACTTTTTCTGTTCCATGCCTTCCTATAAATCTATGCCAGGCCACACACAGACAACAGAAAAAGCTGTAGCTTCTGTTAAGGGAAAAGGTACATAACCTGTAGGATCCTCTCAAAAAAAAACCCAAAACAAAACAAAAAAAGAGACAAGGGTCTTTTCCCTTTCTTAATATTTGCATCTTTTCCATGAAATGTATACAGCTGGAGTGGGATTTTTCAGGTGTAGTACGCATTATCCTAAATCTACTCCCATCAAAGGCAGTAGTAAAACTTCTACTTCTGATAGTGCCAAGAATTTAGGCTAATTCTGAGAACGGTGGTAATCTTGCCTTCGGCCTAGTTAGGTGTTTGGTTTTGCGCATGTCCTAGGAGGATAATAACATCTGTTTGTTGTTCTACTCAAAATAAGTTCTAAGAGAAATAGTATACTTGCCATCTTTTATTATTATTATTTTTACTATTAAATGTTGATTAGTGGAGCATTTTTCATGTCACACTTTTTCCTAATCTTCCCTCACTTCAGGTAACTACCCTTATAACATAGTATGTCATTGCCCAATCTCCTCTGTTTTTACTTTTTAAATAATATGAAACACTCTGCCTTATGCATGTCTAGGAACAAAGCTTACCCATTCTTCACACTCTATTGTTTTCAATGAATCAGTTATTTACAGTGCAACGCAAGAGAGTAATGGCTTTCCTGACTATCTGTAATGCTGTTGTCCTACTGCTTTTAATAAAGATGAACAGTATTTAACTGCCAGGCATCAGAGATCTCTTCATTTTAATTAACAAGGGTGCTTTTCCTATAAGTTTACTTGGAAAAAATATATCCTGGAAGATGCCTTACACTGCTCCCCTAGCTGTTGATTTGGAGTAAATTAAAGGAAATACATTGTGAAAGGTGAATAGCTAGGGAAAGAGTAAGGTCTAACATCAAACAATATAAATGTTTCAGCCCTTTGCTCTATCAAACCTTAGGGCAATGTCTTTTCAATGTCATGCTTTAGTAAAAGTCTTTTTAGCCAATGCGTGTCTTTCTAAACAAGAGAGCCAAAAGCTTTTATTTTAGAAGCAAACAGCTAAGTGATTTGCTGTACACATGCCATGAATAGTAACGAGTAGATTTGTGGTGTGTTCCTCTTTTTAATTAGCACTTTGCTATAACCTGACTGCTGTTGTTGCTGTATAGATGAGTACTGTCTTATTACAATGTGTCTAGAGGATACCACTTGAAGCAATTCATGAAACAAGTTAGAAAAAAATACCATAGAGTATTCTTGGGATTGGTATAAAATACTTCACTGGTTTATGCTTTTTTTTTATGGAAAGAATTGGCTGTTAAAGCTCTGAGTAAATCCAACTGTGGGTGTTGTGTTGCATAAAAAAAATTTTTAAATAGCTTTTTGTAAACATAGTTGGGAAAGGATTATTTTCAAGAGCTGGAATGTGTATATGCTGTTTTAAAAAAAAAACCATTGTTAGTGAGCTCTCTTGTTGCAACCCATTTCTGTATGCCTTAAATACAATAAAATTTTAGGGTTTCATAGTAGGATAATATGGAAAATATAATTTTTTAATAATATTTTTGATATATTTATGTGATGTACAATTTCAAATGCTTTTCAAAATTCTCACAGCTGTTCCAGACATAGCGAGATTTTAAAGTAGTAACATTAAAGTAGCAAAACATTACAGCTATAGTTGAATGAAAGGGAGAATGAAGACTGACCAGAAATTTTATTAGAAGTTTAGGGCAATGAAAGAACAAAAAAAAAAAAAAAAGAGGGAAAGGATGGCAAAAGGGAACTTATACATCATATTCACAGCTGCACTTTTTAATGTAGATGTCTGGTGATTCATGAAAATATCCTCTCCAAAATAATACATACCATACTTATTACATAAACAAATAATAAAAATATATCAAAGAATAAAATAGAATCACTAAATCAAATGTAAATTTCTTCTGTTGCTGCAGATTTCAGAAATATTCCATCTGGAGACATTTAAGCAAATTTATTCATGAAGTCTTCACACTCAGGGGATATTGAAGATTTTCTCCTTGTGTTTTTCCACATAGGCATAGAGGACAACTGTCACCTCCGAGATTTTTTGCCCCAGAAATCCTTTCTGCCATGTCCTATGGAAGGTAAGTATACGTGTGTGTCTATATAGGGTTCATCAAAACCAGGAAAAGGGACATGCAAATGATCATTGCTGGTTTTGCGTGTCTGCAAAGCCGGTAGTAGATACTCACTAGAAAGGTGCATAAACCTTCTCTGTTACTGCACAAAGAATGTGACCTCCTGAGTTATGATTGACATCAAAGTATGTAAGAAAGGAACCAGGTTTTTAAAAAAATTCCTATGAAAACATCAGGAATGTTGAAATACCTACGCTATGCTGGATACTGAACAGAGTGAACAGAAATGAAGCTGTCTTATGACCTCCACTCTCTTAAATGTTAATGCAAATACTTTTGTCAATAAATAATACTGAAAGGTATTTTGCCCTGGAATTCCTATTTGTTGAATTGACTTATTGGTCTTCAACAAATTCCACAGTAGAGGAATCAGGAAGTATTTGCTGAAGTATTCACAGTTGGTTTTTTTGTTTGTATGTTTGGTGGGGTTTTTTTTTAATTTGTTTTGCCTTTTTGTTTTGTTTTGTGTTGTTTTGTTTTGTTGTTTTGTTTTTAATGAGAGACATGGGGAATTCACATTTAAAGAGCGTCAGATCAGTAGGATGTGCCGTTAGGCAAATACCAAACTCCTAACAGTAAAGAAGAATTTTTAAAAAATGATATGAAGTCCAAAAGGCCATACTGTTTTCTTGAGACATATATAAGTTTAGTCATTCATACAGTGTAGAAATGAAGAGTGGACATACCTTCTCACTTCTACACAGGATAAGCTAGTGTGAAAATATGATGACTAATATTTATTTGTTTATTTATTTATTTACACATAGCTACAGGTATGCAGACATATGGATTTCTTTTAAAGCTAGCTAGTAATTCTGCATGCTGTTTTTTGAAGGAGATGGATTTTCAAATGGTACTGTTCTGCTCATTCGCAGTACAATATTCAGAACACCAAATCACACACCGTTTTTGGACACCTTATTCAAACATATGGAAAGAAACAAAGGATGTTATTGTATTAGCTAAGAACTAATTGTTACTCATTGCTAGTGAAGCTCTGAATGAATTTACAGTAAGGAATGAAGTGGTTCTAAATCCTTTTATAGCATAACATATTATTTATATGTGGCATGTGCATTGCAGAAAAATTACTTATTTTATGACATTGAAACCACTTCATGAGATTTTGTATCCAACTGCCTAGAAAACCAAGAGTTCAAATGTGGTACCTGAGAAAGGACTGAGAAAGAAGAAATTATTAAATAATGTAATTATGTTATAAATTATCAACTGTAAAATAAATCTGAAATTACTTAACAACCTGTGTGATATTTTCTGTAAAAACTATGTAGATGTACGTACTTGTATAGAATATATGTAAAATAAATATAATAATTACTAGGTCTGTTTTCTATTGACTGTTTGAGGTTACCAGATATGAATCAAAACTAATGTGACTCTAAGAAGATAAGATTCATGTTTCTAATCCTGCATTAGTGAACAGTTTTGATATTTAAGGTGCCACGACTTCAAGCTGCCTTTGACCTAGGACAAAAGTTATCCAAAGGTGATCTTGGAGGTGGATAAGACGCTACAAAAAGTTCCGCACTTGGGAAAAGAGAGGAAGAAGAAAAAAAAAAAGAGAGGTTTTCAAAATGAAAATTATCTAATGATTCTTGGAGGTTTCAATAAGATGTCAGAGAATTATAATGAGTAGAGAGCAGACTGTGCAGTCAAGCTGAAAGGTAAGTAGATATTTTGCGTAGATATTTTGCATAGATATTGTCTTGATATATATCATGTATCCATATAATTTTTCTGTACAACTAAAATATACTACACCTATTCTGAAGTGTAAGCCTGAATTCTCCTCCACAAAGCACATCTGAGTTTGCAGACACTGACAGCATAATGTGCCTAAAATTCTTCCAGAACTTGCTTTTCATTGCGCTTTGCCTACAGCTGTAATTGATAGCGTGCAGCAGTGATGTGACACCTTTCCTGCAAGATCTTTTGTGGAATACATCTGCTATACAGTGGGAAAACAAAATTACGAGTCTTGACTGAATCTTGCGGTAGAAAAGACTCAAACTGGGAAACTGTTCAACATAATTTGCATATTATACAGATGAAAACCTAATGACAAAGGAGTGTATTGGCAAACTCTGCCTTATTATCCAGCAGTGATGCGTATAGCAGCATGAGGTACCTAGACAATCTCTTCTAATGTTTTGCAATTAAATAAATAAAGTCAGAGAAATGCAGTGAGAACTGCATATGTAAATAAGATTCACTTGTGACAAACCGCATAATCCCATACAATCCAAGTAATCCAGTTCACTTTGGGACACAGGCATCATGAATGTATGTTATTAATTCTGAATGGTGGAAGAGGGAAAGTAGCCAAGTGCTTACTGAATCCTCATTTCTAGTCTAAGCGACTGCTTCTTCATCCTTGCTTGCCAGTTCTGAGAGTATTTCAAGGAACATTACTGAGAACAAAATCGAACACCATCAATATTAATGATCTGAACTAGGAAGATAGCTTTTAGTGTGCAAATTAATTACCCTAATCACAGGGTTTTTTGTATCCATTTTAATGAAATAACTATTTATTTCACTGAGTCCTGAGCTTTTCTTTTGCAAATAAGGCACATTTACATGATAAATACATGAAATGTAAATGGATGACTAAATTAAATTGAGGGGGAAAAAGACCTTTTTAAATACAATTTTCATAGGACAACCAGCTAGATTAATGGGTTGGTTAGCTGACTGGCATCTGTGATTAAATCTTTTTAATGTATGTCAAATAGAATTTAATGGACCTCAAGAAATGTCTACATAGTCAGTAATATTCAGGGTTTAGTGAAGATGCATTTTATATCCTATTATTGAAGTGTAGACAGCTGAAGGCATATTGCTTGTCATTGCCCAGTAAGTATAGAGACATTATGGTTGGAAATAATAATAATATAAATTTGCATTTCGCTGTTCCTGTGTTGTGTGCCCTTTCCTCTGAAAATAATTTTTTTATACCTACAGGAATTTTAAACAAGAAACTTCCCTTTAAAATGGTGGTTTGTCATTGTTTCCATAATCACCACATACACATTATTTTCATACTGATGTTTTCTAATAATGACAAGAAAGGGGAAAATGCTTAGTTCAATGGACTATAAACATATTTTTCTCTGTGTTTTGAAAACTTTATTTATCGTGGCAAAGCTTTGAAGGGCTCCATATTCAACAGAAGCAAGATTTGAAACACATTCCAACTCATTTTTTGATAACAGTCCTGCAGAACAGAGCATCTTTCTCTGCTTGCTTTTTTTCCCCGTTGAGCCACCAGGGATATTTCCAGCTTCCTTTGATTTGAAATGATCAATGGCAGCTGCGGCAGGCAGGCAGGGTGCCCCAGGCACAATGCAAACAAGTCTCTCTCCCAGCTCACTAGGATTTACATTTCAATTGCTGCCACATTTTTAAAGATAATTATAACCTTTTTATATTAATATTTTTCTGTGGTGTCTCTGATATTTTAACAACATAAATATTAATTTAGCACATCAAGGAGAAAAAGCTTTCTTTGCTGCAATCGCTCAAACAAACAATCTCCCAAAAACACAGGGCATCAAACATGGCATCACAATCTCTCAGCATTAGCTGCACTTCGAAGGGGGGCTTCTGCTGGATTTGATTTTGCATGGCCCTGCACTCTTTTAGAGATTACCAGAGAATAACCTTTCCTTTTGACTTGGGACCAAACTGTCCTGCTACAAAAGCAGAATATGTTCCCTGTCTAAGCTGACATCTGTGACTTATGTGCCTCCAAATAGTGTCTCTACCATGGTGAAAAATATCAACTAGATACAGCTGCCCTGATAAAATTGATTTTCTTGGAAAGAAAAAAGGGGAAAATTGCTGGTGGTAGTACTGAGAATTTCTAAAGAGTTTTGCCTTTCATTACTGCAGTCTTTTTTATTCTTGTTATCCCTCCAGCCCTTTATATCCTTCCCCTTTTGCATCAGGAAAAGCCATCATAGTGTACAGATGTCGTGTTACCTACCCAGATCATATGTTGGATCATAATAAATTTTTGCAGTCTGCTCTATAAAAGTTTAGCATGTAGCATATTGGACTTATTTTTTTAAGTCCTCCTCACCTTTTTTTTTCTTTTATTCCACTGTTTCTCATGCAACTACATCACTCCTAACTGCCCTTCAGTGCTGAGCATCAACTCGCGAGTTTTACATTCAAGCGCATGTGCGGAAATTATGCGTTTTCCATAGCAACAGATAAATAAGGGGAATTAATGTATATTACAAGGAAAATTGATACCAGTACCCATCAGATGTTAGAAGAAGGTCATTGTGTTGCTCTTCTTGATAAGGTGCAGAGTTACAATCATTGCCTTGGAATCTTTTTATGGGCAAGACCTTCATTTCCTACACACCAAAGCCATGAGCTTGAGCATCGCTTGAAGCTGACTAGGGAATAAAACTGCTCATGAAATATGCATGACTAACACATATGCTACCAGGGGAACTCGGTGTATTATGTATGACCCTTCTGTAATTGTAAGGAAATGATATTCATTTAAATGGATGTTTATCACAGTTAAAGATACACTTAATGAGACAAAGGTCATACGCTTAAAAACACAGGGTTAGCCCACTATTTCTGGCCTTGTTGGGGAATACTATGCCTTTTTCATAGTTGTTTCTCCAGCACATGTGGTCTATGTTTATGACGCTTAAAAGAGCCCATGTCTTCTGTATTTGGATGCCAAATGCAGTATTAAACTAAATGCAAATTTAATATTATATGCATACATTTGGGAAATATCTAGACAGCATATTAAAATTCACATCAAACCTAACTCTCCTTCAGCTGCTGTTGTTTGGGGCACCTATATATTTTTTTATTATTATGATTTGCCATTATGAAACATATGTATTTTTATTTTTTAAAAAGTCAAACCCAAATCTCCTAAAGGAAATAGTTTTTTTCAGCCTACAAAATTGCTGCAGCCTAGCTTGTACACTTACACTTTATCAGCTCTCCTCCATGCAAAGCAGGTTTTGAGCAATATGTTTTAATTTGTTTTATGCTAAACAGTAACATTTTTTTAATAGGGACTTGGCTTAATCTTTGCATTAACACATTCTCAGAGAGCGTGGAGTGATGTTACACAGAACATTACACACAGCATCCTTCAGCACAAAGAAAGAAACCTTTGATTAGTGCTACAGATCTTTGCCAGAGGTTCCTCTTTCAGAGTTATAGGTTTTCACAAAGATCTCTGAAACGTTCTTGCAGTGCTTGCGAGAATGAATCTACAGTCCAGCAAATCCTCTAGGTCAAAGAAAAGAAAACCAATTTACCACAATTCAAATTGCTGATAGGAGAAGCTGACAAATTTCAAGACATGTAACGGCTCCCGAAGTGAAGCTGAGTCTGGATGTTATTACGCTCAAGGAAGTGGGCCAAGTTCGTCTTGGTCTAATGCCATTGATTTAATACTGCATCAACAACAGTACTGAAAGCAGATGACAAATCTTAAAAAAAAAATAATCACAGTGGATACTTGACCTTCCTTCAGGCCAAGAAGATATTGACCAGCGCAGTACTGCTGGTGTACTATAACAGGCTTGAAGCCAGACTATCTAGGGTAGAGGAAAGAACTCCAGATATTTTAGAAGATACTTTTTCATACAATGCCCAGGAGAAGATGGTTTGAAAAAGACAGATAATTAGTCAGATGTCACAAATCTCAAAAAAAAAAATCAACCTTTTCCTTCCCTGCCTTCTGAGTTTCTGAAGGACAGGCTTGAGGCTTTCTGTTTGGCCTTTTGCCTTCAGAATCGATATGTGTCCTGTTCAGACCTGGGTGCCACCTCCGCCTTATTTTTCTCATCATCATGTCATGCTGGCTAATAGTCACATGGAGTGCCTGCCCATTTCCTTGAATTTCATTAAAAACTTGGGGTTTTTTTCACTTAGGTTGTCATATAAGATCCATAAAACTGTGAAGCCAAAATAATTTTCTTTCTCTTTCTCGTATCAGCAGTAAAGGAATGGCCTTGCAACTGCATCCCAGAGCAGGTTCATTTTTTCTGCTAAGAGAGATATCACTCAGCCTGCTGATACAAGTTCAGAAAAAAAATAAAAGAAATCCCAGAACAGTTCCACCATGAACAGTTTCAAGATGTTTAATTATTTAAATGCTGTTTCATCCTATCTGGTGTGAGAAATTGTCTGAAGGAGAATATTTTTACCGATATACTAACAAGATTTATCATGGGGTTATGCCCATGTAAGCAAAACTAGAATCTCAACTGCTTTTTGTAGGTTGGTTTTTTTCTTTTTTTTTTTTTTTTGCAGGGCTACTATCAGATCATGGGGCTCTGAATCCAGTCCACTCCATGGGATGGAAATGGGATGATGTGAAATTGGCAAAAGATGCAGTATATCTTTAAGAAAGTCTGCAACAGTACAAAACATAAGTCACTTGCCTTTTCAATTTCTTATGTATTTTCTTGCAGCATGGGTAGCATGCACCCTATTCCTGACAGTAGAGTCCAGCCCATTTGCCTGATGTCAGAGGGTAATTGCTAAAGATTCTCTCTAAAAATCCATCTCAGGTAAAGCGAACAGGAAAAAAAAAAAAAAAGAAAACTGGAAAATATGTTGGACACAGTCATAGATGGGTGTTACTACTTATTCCTCTGATTCAGCAATCGAATGAGAATCTTTATTGGTCTTCTGTAGCAAAGCCTTACATAGGAGGTCACAAGTTTTGATTGTGACATCTGGATATAATACCAATACATCTGGATATAATACCAGTATAATACCAATAGTGCAGCAGCACAAGGAGCTCTAGTGGGCACTGATAATTCAGTTGTGCTGCCCAAACCCCACACGTACACCTGCAAGCTGTCTTTCAGTCTGAACAATTCAAGGAAAAGGGAAAGAACAGTTTGCTGGAGGTTTTGGAAAGCTGGAAGTGTTTAAAACAGCTGATAAACCTTTTTTCCATTAAAATCTCAAAGAAGGGGAGAATGCAAAGGCCCATAAAATGTGCTTAGGTGACTGTATCACTCTCTCTTCAAAAGTAGGGATATATATTTCAAACTATACTTCAGTGTTCTGAATATACTCCAATAGCTTAGACTGCACACCTCTTCTGAGCCTTGATCTTATGTAAATTAATTAACTTAATTAGCAGGCAACATGGAACTCATGCCACTACAACTATGCTTGTCCTCGAAACAGAAGCAAATTTTCCCAGCCCAGTCAGAAAACAGGGAAAAGGATTGCTTCTCTTCTTTTTGGTTTTTTTTTTTTTTTTATCTCTTATGAGAAGATACTGTATCTTTTATGCATCTTGCTGCCTAAATAGAAGCTGTATGAAGTCTTTCACTCAGAAGCTTGCATTTATACCAGGCACTCTCTATAAAGAGTGCGTCCACATCAATATGCTGCTGCCTGCCAATGGCAGTGATTCCTTTTCAACAGACATGAACTCCCTGCACTTTTCTTTACTCTGTGAACTATTAGAAAACCAAGAGCAGAGATAAGAATGAAAAATAAGAAGAGAGAGTGCCCAGCATGATTTTGAAATATTTTATCAAACGATTTTGCCTCAACAGTACGTGCACAGGAAGATAGTGACTCTCTGCACACTTTATATGTTCCTTAAACAGATATACAGATACAGAGTTTGTATATCATAATGCTTAGAGTGCTGTGGAGATAATGTTTCACTATTCTAACTATATAGATTGCTAGAGGGATATTCCTGAGATTACCATTGCTAAGTCTGTCTTTTTTTTTTTTCTCCCCCCCCCGATCAATTAAGAAACAATAGCCCTTTTCTTCTTGATATTGTTTATTCCTTTTCTTGTGATAACTCTAGCGCTTTCCTTGCCTTTGTGGTAAGGTAGTGGTGAAAAATTCATGTGAGATAAAGCTCAGTGCACTAGAGTTCCCAAAAGTAATTTTTCATGTAGCTGCTGAGGTTGTTAAAATTGCAGAGATGTTATCTATCTGAAGCTATTAATTAGGTGATTTGAATTACTTTATAAAATTTTAGTGTAGAAACAGGTACCTAAAAGGACCAAATATCCCAAATTCTCTTCAACTCTGCCTTTCAAATGTTTAACTTCTTTTTTTACACTTGCAGCATTACTGTTAAATTGCTTTAAACCAAACAGTCATTTCCTTAATGGTTCATTTAGAGAGACTGGAAGGAAATGCAATAATGAGCCAAAAGTGTCACGAACAGTCCAGTTTTAACTGACAAGTCTCTTCAAAATTGAGAGCCATGGAACAATTTCATTTTTGCAACATTTGAGATCAAATACATCAAAAAAACCGAACCACATGCTTTGCAGAGGACATTTTCCACGCAAATATTCTCCTTAGTATTGGTCCAAATCATGATGGTAAGTACCATTTGTACTATAATTTTGTTTTATTTCAGCATCACACTTTCAAAGCATATCTTCTGATTGTTGTCATTTTCCAGGTGATGGCTCACAGGGCAGAGCAGTGTTGTAATGTATGAACTGGATTATGTCATATGCATCTAATTCACTCTTATTGCTAACAGATGTTGAATATACAGGACCAGATTGGAGCCAGTCCTCTTGAACTCTATGTAAAGTGCTCTTGGCGTCCTCAGAACCACCTAGGGTTTTTATGGGTCTGCCTCTAAGGTTCTTCACCTCTTGTCAAGGTAGGCATGGCCTGAAGCATTCTGAGCTCAGGTAGAGTACCTCTCCCGGAACAGATAGCAAAACATCCAGTAACACAGGAAAAATGAGTATTTAGGAGTTAATTGCATTCTTGGCTATTAAAGAAATAATTCTGACAATGGCAATTAAATGGTTGCATCTATTAACGGCTTTGTTTCCATTTCATTTTGCGTGCATAATTATAGCTTGTACCTTCATCTTATTCATATACTTGGCAATTTAGGTTTTTTTAAATATGACCCTAGATGATTCCCTACATTCTCCTTTTGTGATGTGTGGTGCTTTTTTTTCTTTTTATTTTACAATTTATTGACAATTCACACACGCATCCTAGTTCACAACTCCCTTTTAATTAAATCTTCTTTTCACTCATGAGGTTGGTGACTTCTTTAAATGCTATTTTCTTCATTACTTAGAATTTCCCAAGCTCTCCTGAGTCTACCTTTAGTTTTAACTGTGATATTCAGTTCATACAAATCTATTGTCTTGCCTATAAGGACTGTTCATTTATTCATAAGGTGCCATGAGTAGAGACGGAGCAAAAAAGGACAATCTGAAAGTCATCTTGAAACAGCAGCAGCAGATAACAAGTTGGGACAGCCCATTATTTTATTACCTAGAGCCATATGTCAAAGCGTAACAAAGAAATCACAATACACTGAAGTGCTGTTGTGTATAGAGTCCAAGAGACATCTACTGAATAGTGAAACTTGAATAATAAGAATTAGTCCTCTGAGTATTTAATCCCAACAGGTGAGAGAAAACAGAAAGAAAAAACCCTGTGAATTAGAAAGATTGTATAATTTTGTATCTGTATGTATTCTGCTAGGCTAGCTACAGCCAAGAGGTTTTTAATCTTGTCCCTGAAGGATACTGTGAGAACTTACCAAATAAGCATTATGCTATGGTGGGAAGAAAAGAATTGTTTGTGTATGGGGGACTGGCAGCTGAGCACGTGTAAGAAAGAAATTGCAGAATCAAGCTACAATGTTAGCATTAGCATACGTGCGTATTGCAAAGAACTGGGAGATCGGACCATAATCAACAGTAGTACTGGAAACTGCTTCTACTGGCTCTTAGTTGTTTAGGACTATAAATGTACAAATTTGAATGGTAATTTTATTTATGGCCTAATAAACCTGCCTAATATCCTTTCCCTTGCTGTATCTTTTCACACCCACACTAAGACTTCTGCATACACACACTTGTATCTACCTGTGTAACCTGATTGCACTTGAAACCAACTCCTTCTAGAACAGCTTCCCTGCTGCAGAGAGGCTACTAGTACAGTTTCAGCCATTTATACATCTGAGACAGACTCATGGAGCCTATTCTTTTGCTCAGTAGGAGGTCTGCAGGAAAGATTCTTGAGAAGGGTCTAACAGCATCTTAGGAGTTTATTGGGATTTTATTTTTTCCATTGTCAGGGTAATCATTTTGTGGGAGATGTAGCCAAGATCTTGAGACTGCCTGACTTTGGCTCAGTCCTGGCACCCAGCACTTGAGGCATCTGTGATTCCGGGAGGCCCATCAGCAGTTCCTGCAGCAGGATGGCTCATGCAGCTTGTAAAACAAAAGGAGTTTCTCTGAGCAAGCTTATCTGCATTAACAACACTTGATTCTAAATAGTTGCAGTGCACTAACAATTCAAACTAAAAGAATAACTGTGGCTGAGCAGAACAAACTTCCAACTGTGAAGCAATTATCGTGCTGTTGAATGGCTGATTACTTGTGTGTGGTCCCCACGGTTCCCTGATGTGGTGTGCTTTTAGTTTTGCAATTGGATAAAATAGATTGGAATGAGTGCTGTCATACAGAACTGCCAGCTGTTTCACTGTTAATAAAGACACTATTTAGCTATTAATACATCCCATTCTTCTCTGCTGTCCTTACTCAAACAAACTATCTTTGTTTGTAGGGAGAGTGTGACTGCACCTGTTCTGGATTCAGGAATCCACAGCCTGTGAGAGACCCCTTGATACTCTTCAATAACAATGCTAGCTTCCAGCCAGAGCTCCATGCAAACGCCAGACAAAATGGGCTAAGCTTTTCCAACAGATTTAGTAGACAATGTTCTAAAAATACACAGGCTTTGGAGTTTCCTACTGCTTGTGCTTATGCCTTTATCTATTAAACAAGCTAGTTCACTTTTAGTATGGGGACCCTTTATCAGCACTTACATTTTAATTTTTAGTACTTCATAGAAACAAAGAAAAAGTGCTAAAATGTGTAGAACTTTAGGGGATGGCTTAAATCATCCTTTGTATTCAGTTTTACATTCAATCTTGATTCCTTGCATTTTGATGGAATAGAAGAAAAGGGCCAAATCTTCTTCTGGCATAAGACTATTGCAGCCAAATGACTTTCATTAAAAGATATATATATTTTTAGAATATATGGAATATTTACCATCTATATGGAGTCTCTAGAAACTATGTATTGTTGTGTTGGTAAAAAAAACCTGATGCTAAACCTGTCTTTATACAAAAATCCATATTGAAATAGCCCTAAAAAAGTAACTTAATAAATTTGCAGTGATATGTGGCTGGTGCTTTTTTAATAACCCTAGACACTCGAAGGAGATGAACATCACAGGTGGCTTGCGGTGAACCCAGGTCCTTGATTTGACTCCACTCAGGACTTGCAATTTGAACTTGGGGAAGAACTTTCTTTCTTCTCCATGGAAAAATGTTGCTGTTATCATCAAATTCAAATGCGGGAAAAGTTCACCATAACTGCCAGTGGTGGTTACCTAGGTTAGAGATAGCAAGTACATTTCTTTAGTCTTCTTCCACATCGATTTAAGCCAGCAATAAATACTCTGAAAATCCCTTGCTTTCTTTAGACAGTAAGCTTAGAAAAGAGTGAGAAACTATCTTCCTAATATAATCCCATTTCTAAAGCTAATTTGCAGCATATTAAAGCAAATGGCTCTATTAATTTTAATTAATGAGTAATGATGCATAATGTAATAACTGCAGACTAAATATCAGTCCAGACCTTGGATCTATGACTGGCTGTGATAAAGGGTCTGAAAGAACTGCTTATTGGTCTTGTGTAATGTCTTCAAACTGGCAGGGGGAAAAAAAAAATAAAGCTGCTAAAAGTCAGTGCTGATTACATTAGAGGACACTAATCAAGGGGGTTTTTAAATAATCTGGGTTAATTAAATAAAATAAAACAGAGATACTGTTCATTGATTGTACTTTTTAGTTTAAGTCTAGAGCCAAGTTTCAAACACAAACTTAAATCCCCTGAGAAACCCAGATATGCCTACCTTCCTGGTAAGCAAGTAACCAGTAAATGATGGGACACCAGCATTTTTGGGACGCCAAGAAGAGGAAATGTTTTCAAACTCACTTTTGACTAAATTTAAAAATATAGGTTTTTTAAGCTTCAAGTACACAGAAAGAAGGAAAATTTATTTGTTCTTGTCTAAAGTAAATTATATGAAATTTTTCACACAGTGATTACATACTGTTTTGAGACAGTGTTTAAAAGGTAAATAGGAAAAAAATATATACAGTTTATAACAAATAGTAAAAATTTAGATACAGTGTTTAGCTGCTAATTGACAGCAAAAAGAATCTACAAACTCTCAGAGTCATAGCTCTGTAAAGAACTTCATTTATTCTCTGGAATTATACACTACCTAACCAGCCAAGCTATTAAGATGAATACTAGTACAAAGCTATTTCTGTAGTTCATTCCCTGTCCTGGTTTCATTTCCTACGGCAAATTTTTGAGGTTCCACATTTGCAAGATGGTTGTGAGGGCTTGGGAAGGGTGGGCACAGGACTGATTAGTCCTGTGCTTGGTGTCCATGGAGTGGGATGCAGCTGCAGCTCCTGACTATGCCACACACTTTCTGAATAAACTTGAGAAAAATGTCTCACCTCTGGAGAGCTGCTTCCCATATTTGTCTAAAAGCAAAATTATAAAGACAAACCTATCTATTATTTTCAAGACCTTCCATCTGTCTTCTCTGTTTAGGTCTCTGGTCAGATGCTGTTCCTTTCTTTGGACTTATATAATGTTGAGTATAATGAATATTTATTTATGCTGGTGCTGTTGTTAAACAGTTTTGCTCCAAAGTAAATTCTTTGACTTCTTGGAGTTACTCCTAATCCATAGCCATGTAAGCAGGAAGAGATCAGACCATGAATGTTTTTTTCATATCTGTAACTTGTCAAAAGATAACATCTCTAAAGGACTGAAGCAAATATTTGTAAATGTTAATATCTTGAGAGAAGATGAGATTTTACTTTTCCTAGAGGCATTCGTTTGTAACATTGACACATAACTATAGACCTCACAGTAAATGATAAAACGACATTTATAAATTTTGACTTTCTGAATTTTTTTTACAGATTCGGCACTGAGATGATGGATAAACCACTCACCATAAAACATCTGTGATTAATCTTTTAAAAGGATCTAAACCTGCTCCAGCTGATGTCATTGCAAAACCTTTCATTACCTTGAAAGTGAGCAGGAATGGGACAAAACTCAAAGGCTAGCCTGACTAAAAAACTTTCAGAAGACACCAGTGGATTGCACCATATGCACTTAAATAATTGCACAGCATCAAGCTTTGGTGTTTTTTTTATTCACGCTGTATCGGTTGGGACCCTATGAGTGACTCCAGAATAACAGAACAGGACAAAGCACAATACAGTGAAGTTGAATTCCATCAATAAAACCATTTCTATGATATAACCATGGGTAAAATGCAATTTAATTTGCGATTAAGTAAGCCTTTACCCTTGATGCAGGATGATATTTTGTGGGATTTGAGAAAAGGAGAATGCAGAGATGCCCCCTGGGGTTTTAGTGACATGAAGTTCAAAATTTTAATGGCAGAACCCCCTATATTAACTGCAAGAATTTCGAACCACACATTGATATGGGAGGTAAGATAGAGGGATTTTATAAACGGTTGTAATCCCAGCCTGCATTCCTATATAATCATGTCTTCTGTTTCTTCTGACCTCAATTCAGGAACGCATCCATGCTCTTCAGCCTCTCTTGTTTAACCTGTTCCTTCAGTCATATCTGGAACTAACTGAACTACTCATCATAAGCAATTTATCAGATCTGCTGACAGGATTTTTTTCAGTAGAGTTCAGTAAATCAGAAGTCAGAAAGTAATTTCTAGAAGTGTCCAAAGCATTTACAAATCTAATTCATTCAGGACCTCATGACTCTGGACTCTAAGGGCTCATGTCACGTTACTAAACAGGACCTCTACTTTTATTCCATCTTATTTCTACTTATTTTCACTTGAGTGAAAAGCTTAGTTTTTATTCAGTTCCCTACTTTTCATAATTTATTGACAATCCATGCCTTTAATGCCTATAAAATGGGAGAGGGTGTTATGAGCTGTTAATCTATGGTATGCCTTTGAGACTCTCACCTGCTACTTGCTAATGGTTAGTCGGCTCATTTTTGTGATATGACTTTTAAAAATCTTTGAAATGGGAGCAAGTTCCAGCAGAAATTCTTAGGGTTTGCATTTCCCAGGTTGAGGATTGGGAGCATTTGACAGAAAGAGAGACACATTTAAAAAATACAAGCAAAAAAACCCAGTAAGAAAACCTTTTCCTATGCTCTTTTCCTGTTGGCTGGTTTCCTGGAATCTGGTTTTAAAATACCTGGGTTTCTTACGGGCCAAGGGATAGAGGAAGGTATAAGCCTGATTTATAGGCTGTCTAGCAGACTTTACTTTCAATATTCCCCTGTCACATTTCCAATGAGTAATTGGACATCCTAAATACAAGATGGCCAGGTAGGCACTTTCAGCATCTGTACCCTTGATTGTCTGATAAAAATAAAGTTTATGGCTAAGTGTTCTTTTGAGCTTGTGTCAGATACACTTAATCAAAAATGTCTGTCTAAGTTCTCATGCATAATAAGAATAATAGCAATTTTTAAAATAAAAATGTAGTAGAAAAGTGACCAAAAGATAACCCAAACATTCCAGATCCAAGTTTGATTTCACAAGTCTCTGTGTTATGTCAGTTCTGCCATTTGACTGTTTTAAGCTTTGTCCATTTTTCTCTTCCTATCAATGAACAAGAACTTTTCCTTCTATCTTATTACCATCCTATCAGCCAAATCCTGTGGAGTTCTATACCACTCCCCACCTCCCACCTCCCCGAATTTAAATTTCTCCCAAGACCTTCAACTCATGTATTAAAAAAACAAGAAAAAAACACACACAAGTGAAAATAATATATTTACTTAGAGATTTTGACCTTTTTGGCTTTTCCATCAGCTTTTTCCATTTCTCTTTCTTTTCTTCCTTTCCACTGATAACTTCTCCTTCTCCTTTGCATTCTGATATTTCCTGTCCTTTTTATTACATTTTGCTGGCACTGATATCAGTTCAGTTCTTCACGAGTTCATTCTGCAGTGATTTAATGCCATTAGCCCCACTAGGACAGAACACAGCTGTAAACTCCAGTCAGCTCCTGTTTCCTAATTCCTTCAGAGCAGTTCCTTCCTTCCTCCTTCCCTCCCTGCCTCCCTCTATCCACATCTCATCACATCTTTCCTCCCACTATTCTACTTCCTCCCATTTCTCTTTCTTCCAACATAATGGATTTTTTAATTTTCATCTCTGCTTCCTGCTCCTTGTGACTACCCTTCTTTCTGAAATACTCACTTGGGATATAGTGAAATGACAAAACGTGATGGAAGCATCATGATACAAATATATGTACATATATATTTGTATCATTTCTATCATGAGATATATATATCAGGCAATGCATTGCAAGATGGATTTCATCCGTACATTTTCTATCCATCTGTGCAAAACAATCTAATTTTTTTGGACTACTGTTTTTGTGGTATTTATATAAAATAGGAATGCAGAAGAGACTAGCTCGTGCCCTCATCAGCTTCCTTAGTTATATAGCTGTTGCAGCACTCTCTAGAATGTACTGTACTCACAGAAATGTAATGCTGAAGAATCAAAATTCTTTGATTCGTTCAACATTTGCATGCTTCTGCCAACCAAGGAATTTCTTTATCTTGTGCTGAGCTGACATCACATTACTTTATTTATAACTTACAAAAGACAAAATATTTTAAATATGTTTGACAAGACATAACTTCTTTAGCAAAACATTAAGATAAGAGACCTCTGCAGAGGTAGAAGTTATTCAGTTTATACACAAAATCTCTTGTGTACTTGTACCATAGTTTTTCTCTTCTCTATGCTCTCTCTCTCCATCCCTTCCTTTCCATCCCCCCTTTTTTTGGGGGGGGAGCGAAAGGAGTGCTGGGAGGGTTGGAGGGAGATGTTTCTTCAACTAAATGCAATACAGTGCAACAAACCAATACATTGCCACAAGTAATGTATGCTTCTGTCAGTGTGCAATGCAGTTCCACTCATGGGGTTATAAAACACTGAAAATGAAAATGTAGCCTAAGGAAAAGTTTTGCATTCTAAGCTCAAAAGCAATCTCAGAGACAGTGGATATTAAAAAGACAACACACTTTTTCTTCCTTTAGAAAAAGACAAGCAAAGGTAGAAGGCATGAAGTCACGGGGCATCCTATCTAGCAGAAAGGGTTAGGTTAAAAAAAAAAGCTGAACATAATGCTCAAAGGCAGAAAGAGCAATGCTGCTGCCATTATCTTACTAATTTCTTTATGTTGTGATACAGGCCAGCAACATTTGTTATAATTGTATATAGAGCTATTAAAAAAGGAAAAGGGAAAAGAATAAAGGACTGAAAGCACCTTTTTCCTCCTTTTTAGTCTGCAAAGAGGTGAAAAACAGACCACAGATATGGGAAAAGTATGCTTTACCTCCCCTTATTGTGGGCCTGAATAATACACATTTATGTAACTTGATCTATTAGTCCTCCAAATCTTCTCTGTGGGAAATGTAGCTCCTTGTTAAGCTTATTTCTTTTAATTTCCAAGATGGGCAGAAAACTGTTGGCTAAGTATTACCTTTCTAAATTTTGGCTTGCTGAATAGGGCTGTTTTTCTAGACTGTAAAATATTTTTAGGATATAATTTTCTTTCACTTTTCTCATTAAAGAATTAGTATTCAATTACTGTAACAGTAATATATAACAATAAAAAACTATTTGTATTCAACAGATTTACCGGTAGGATTGCCCATATTACCTGTCTTACTGGCAGAATAACTTCAACCAGTGAAATATTTATACTGAATGTCATACAAAAATAAATATACAAAATCTATTAAAAATTCAGCAGAGAAACCAGCATGCACATTTACAGCATACAACAGCAGGTTAGAAACAGCTGACTCTCTCTGTACTTGGAGCAGGTACTATTTCAGATGTACTATCATTTTTCAGATTGTATTTTCTTCTCCAATGACTACCTCTTTAAGTCTGATTTCTCTCATGTGAACACGCTCTACGCATCAAACCCACTATCTCTAAAATGGCAATTGGAAAGGCACTTCCTCCAGCTACGCTAAAGAAAGAGGTGCTCCCAAATTCAGTACTGACATGGATCTGTTATATCTAGCAGGAGCACGACTGACCCAGTAGATGAGTGTGAGTACAAGCATGCAAACAGTGGGAACAAGCCAATCTGACAGAATGTGGCATAGTGTAGGGGCTCAAGAGTGCTTAAGACATCAGCTCCTTTTAAATGTCTGCCAAGATTCTGGCTATAGAAGGTGAGTTTCAGCTTACTGAGTTCATAACAGGCTTGTTTCATTTTGCCACACACTCCAAGAGCTTCTAGCCCTCTGTTGCTCCTAAGTGGCTCCTGCAACTTGTGGCAGTTCAGAATTCAGGCACTGAACAGGGCTGAGTGATCCTGCTTTTAGCTGTGTTTGTTTTCAGCAAGCCGGAGTCTTGGACCTTTGTGATATTTCCTGATAACTCAGCAGCTCCCTAAGAGATATAATCAGGTTCACCCATGATAGCTATGATAAAAGCTGACCGTACTAACAGGTATAAAGCTTAAGGCAGCTTAGTAACAAGGCATGATAAGGGTTGTGTCCATAATTTTTAACAAACAAATACTATTGTGCATGATGCTGATACACAATTATAACCAGGTTATTCAGGGATTTGTAGTATTCATCACTTTGTTAGTATTGTAAATTTGTGCTGTCATAGATAGGAGTCATGCAGCCTCGGGCCTTGTACCTTCACCTATTGTTTTCCCCTGTGTTATGATAAATTTTCAGCCACACTTGATTAAAACTGCTAATTTGTTGGGTATAAAGGAAATCTCTTGACACTACCAGGACTAATTACGTTGTCCTTGCCAAAGGGGTAGTTGAATAATTGCATGCGATTATTGCACAGCTATGGTGCTTTTCATGTCAGTGGCAATGCAATGAAGATTGATTCCCTTTAATTAATCATTCAAAAATAACCCCTCGTATCATTCCTCAAATAGGAGCAAACATGTTCCTACATCTTTCTTCCAAAAGGCTCCTGGATGCAATTGGTTCCCTGATGAGATAGCATTGCAGTGCATGTGTGCGTGTCCTAGATAGGAGAACTTGCTTTGTAATTATTTGGCGATCCCACTCTCCTTATTCTTTCTTCTTGTTCTTGAACATGCTTTATAATTTTCATAGCCGCAAGCACAAGAACATAGCAGAAAAACCTAATGTGTACTAATTGAACTGCAGACAGTTCATTAGAAAGAGCGTCACCAACAGTGAATTTATTTATATTTATCTGCTGCTTCCCTGTCCTTTTGAATCAAATGGTGTGTGCTATTGTGCAGTATTATGTGGTAATATTCATTACTGAAAGAATATCTTGTCTTCGTGAAATGGTTAGAAGCCAGCAGGTTACATCCTGCTGTAAGTGCTGCTCTCTCTCAATATCTATATTAGTGACAGAAATTAACCAGCTGTATGTGTTTCTTTCCTATATCAATATTTTCTAAAGTTCATAGCAATCATTTATAAGGAATATGAGTCTTCATTTAATTTTCTTTCTATATGGATATTAAAATCTCAGATAAACTAACAGGATGGTGTCTTTCAAATGGATCAACCATTTATGATAACTAATACCACAAGTATTTTTCTTTCCAACAGTAGCTTTACAGGTTTTCTTTCAGTATTGTGAAGTATTTAAGAAACTGTATCACTTTAAGTAACACATGTAAAGTGCAGAGGTTACAAACGTGTATTTAGGAGCATAATTCATGTCTATTTCTATCTAAGATTTCACATAATCTAAATAAATCTCATTCTTAAATAATCAATGAACATGTTTCTTATTTGATTATGAAATATTTGTGTCTCAAGACTCAAAAACAGGAGGAAAGAGGCCCATAAGCAAAGCTACATACAATCATACATATGTATGAATTTGAATTGTTCTAACACATTTTGTAATTCAAGATTCAGAAAAAAAATGTTTATCACTTTCACCACATTATAATACTAGAGTGTCTGTTTGCATCAAAACCTACACACATGTTGTTTCTGTAGTTCTTCTAATCAAAGTTTTATGTTTATGCATAATTAAAATAGACTACAACAGCGAGGCTCTTATATAGCTACAGGATATACATAAAAGTCTTTGAGCAGCTAAGATATCAGACATTGTTTGTATTGTATTATTTTACCACCTACATGTACTGGACGCTATTCATCACTCTGCCTGCAAGTCTACTTAGTGTCAATGACTCCTGCAAGTTGGAGCACATGGGAATAGGAAGGAAAGTGAGTTGTAGGTTTGCAAAGTTGCAACCGTTTGATTTAGTGAGAGCTGCTGGGATGAGGACGTCAGTTCTGGCTAAATAACTTCCAGATTCTAGAAGACACTGCTTATGGAGGAAAACAGCAAAGTGGGATTTATATTTGCCAACACAGTCCAACTGCAACTGAAAGCACAAAATGAACACTTTTCATCTGTCCTGAGGGAGGTCTTTAATGGGTCTAGTGAATTTAGCAGGCCAAGAACAAATGTCTGCACCTCTGTACACAGTCCTCTCTCAGTCACTGTCAAGTAGGGACTGGTTTGGCCAAGGGAGATTTTCATTATAATGAAATGTAAATGCAGAGAAGTTTTGAAACTTGGAAAAACCTATTCCTTGACTTCTGCTCTGGCTCCCACAAGTCCAGCTCAGCCTCTGTCAACAGCACACCATGAAGACACTATCCAGACGGATTCCTTTCTAACTTAAGAGTCTGCATTTTAGGAACAGTAATGAGAAAAATTTAGCCATAATAGAAAGGGTTATATTTGTTATTGGAAACAAGTGCTTGGACGTTATCCCTGTAATGTCAGGAAGGGAAATAATGCTTTACCACTGTTCTTTTTAGTTTATCAAACCACCTCTCTAGGGAACCTATTTAGGAGAAGGAAGTACACAGAAGGAAGTAGCAGTGAATATAGATGTTATGAATTCCTCTGGGGTTTAAGAACCTGAAAGATCTATTTCATTCTTGCAAAAGCTGGTTTCTCTATATGCTGATTGCACATTCATTCTTTAATCTTTATACTTTTAAAGTTTAAAAAAATACCCCTATGACCTAAAGTTTCTCCTGTAAATTGTTGAACATTTGCAACAGATGTAGCAAATCACAGCTGGAAATCTGCTAACCCTATGAAAAAGTAAAATGGAGCCACAAAAAGAAAGAAATTCTAAATGTAAGGACTTGAGATAGCACCAGAATGCAGGAGTGTACTACGTACTAAAAGATGTTATACTGGCTATAAATATTTCTTGATGTCTGGGCCCAGAGAGTAGCGGTGAATGGAGTCAAATCTAGTTGGTGGCCAGTCACAAATGGTGTCCCCCAGGATGCCGTAGTGGGGTCTGTCCTCTTCAACATCTTTATCAATGATCTGGATAAGGGAATCGAGTGTACCCTCAGGAAGTTTGCAGATGACACTAAGTTGGGTGGGTATGTCTATCTGCTTGAAGGTCAGGAGGCTCTACAGAGGGATCTGGACAGGCTGGATTGATGGGCCGAGGCCAATAGCATTAAGTTCAACAAGACCAAGTGACGGGTCCTGCACTTGGGCCACAACAACCCCTTGCGATGCTACAGGCTTGGGGAAGAGTGGCTGGAAAGCTGCCCAGCAGAAAAGGACCTGGGGGTGTTGGTCGACAACCAATTTAATATGATCCAGCAGTGTGCCCAGGTGGCCAAGAAGGCCAACAGCATCCTGGCTTGTATCAGCAATAGTGTGGCCAGCAGGACTAGGCAAGTGATTGTCCCCCCTGTACTCAGCACTGGTGAGGCCACAGCTTGAGTACTGTGTCTGGTTTTGGGGCCCTCACTTCAAGAAGGATGTTGAGGTGCTGGAGCGTGTTCAGAGAAGGCAACAAAGCTAGTGAAGGATCTAGAGAGCAAGTCTTACGAGGAGCAGCTGAAGGAACTGAGCTTGTTTAGCGTGGAGGAGAGGAGATTGAGGGGAGACCTTAATGCTCTCTACATCTACGTGAAAGGAGGTGGTAGCGAGGTGGGGGTTAGTTTCTTCTCCCACGTGGCAAGTGACAGGATGAGAGGAAGTGGCCTTAAGTTGTGCCAGGGGAGATCTAGGTGAGATATCAGGAAAAACTTCTTTACAAAGAGGGTCATTAAGCATTGGAACAGGCTTCCCAGGGAGGTGGTGGAGTCCCCACTCCTGGAAGTGTTCAAAAGCCGTGTAGATGTGGTGCTGAAGGACATAGTTCAGGGACCCTGGCAGTGCAGGATTGGACTCGATGATCTTAAAGGTTTCTTCCAACTAGATGATTCTGTGATTCTGTGATAATACATCTACAACAATTAATATTTATTTATCTCATTTTACGAACCAGAACTACATATTTTCAACTGGATTTCCTGGGGAATTGTGTCTATGAACACATAATTTTCGATCAGGTCAAAAGAAAAAGCTTTTTTTTTTTTTCAGCTTGTTGCACAAAGAACTGTCGTGGTACAAGATCCCATTTTTTAGTTCCTGCCTGCCAAATCGAGTCTTGAGGTAAAATGTAAGCACAAGCACTTCCATTTAATTAGGTATACATTTTTGAGGGAAAAGAATAAACCTCCCTATAGCTGCTGTGTTTCTCTAAGCAGCATGTTATCAAGACTAATAAGGCAATAGCCTCAGTATAGTGATCTTGGATCATAGGTATATAACAGCTGATGCAAATTTCTCTGCAATTTTTTATTTGTGTACAAAGCTCCAAACTGTATTTGCCTTGTTCTTGATGACCAAGATTGCTAGTGCAGATTTAATGATAAATTCCTAGTTTGTGACAAAATATGTGCAGATGTGTAAGCCAAAGCATTGTAATAAAAATTACATACATTCTAAAAATTATCAGGTGAAGCTATGCAAGAAGGTTTCTCCCTGTTTTGCATATTGTTTACAATGTAAGGATGTATTCCCATGATATTACCACAATCTTTATTACCATAGAATGTGAGTGCTTCAAGTTTCCTCTTAAGATTGTTCTCATCACTAGCACAAGCAAGAAGGAAATGCCATTTTTCATATTGTGCAGGTGGGGAGCTGTTACTCAAAAAGATAAGTAACTTCCTTAGTGTCACCTAGTAAAGATACTGCAATCCAGGGCTTTGTGCACAGGTAACCAGTCCTGGACCAGTGCTACAATAGCTTTTCATCTGAGTGGTAAGGGTAGAATTCCTTTGATAAGACATTCTGTCTCCACCAGTTAGCTAGAAAAGGCCTTTTTCTTTCTCTTCCTGGTCTCGCAGATTTTGGAGATTTTGACCTGTTTGTAGCCCAATATCCACAGAAGGGGCAGCAAGTGACTCTAGCCACTGCTATTCTGCCTCACTTGGACAGCAAGGTCTCCTGGGCAGAGGAAGGACTGAAATGGGAATGAAACCATGCACTCAGTTTACCAATTGATGATGCTTTAACAAACTGGGTACCCCTTTACCATATGGTGGTTGTGTTGTAGCAGGTGCTGCTGGAGCTCTGAGTATGCTGAGCTTTTCCAGCAGACGTTAGGCATCTCTCCATTTCATCTCCAGATCACAACATAGAATAGCAGGAGCCAATTGTTTACTTTTGCAGATTGGGAGATGTCTTTTCACATGGTCACTTATCTGCATTAGACATCTAAGAAAGTTTCAGGACAAATGGGAAAATGTGTAGTGCATTAGCATATAAACCATGGATTTTCTTAATTGCTTCTTCAGACTAGGATGCCTCTTAATTTTTGCTAGGATATATTGTAGGTGTCAAAACAGGTGCACTAGAGTGGAAGAAAAAGGGGTTTAAGGAGCTGGCTATGCTTTCTCAGATCAGCCTTGTGTTCCTTTATTAAGAGAATGACAGAAAATAAAATACTTCCACATTCTCCATTAAAGGGAACTTGGCAGCTGTTGCTGAAAGGTATTTTGGAGTCAATTAGATCAAGATTTTCCTCTGGAAAGAGCAGTGTACATGTTTGATAATTACATAACATATCTACCTTTCTACCCGGTATTTACAACATAGTGCCAAGTTCTGAAGGTGATATACCTATTAGATTTTTGCTGCTAGACTTAGAATGACTCCCAAACAAGGTCTGTGTTAGGGGTTGAGTTTCCAAGTAAAACTCAAGGTCCCTAACGCTTCTTAAATCCCTTATTGATATAGGGGAAAGGGAAACAAAACTCAAATCTCGGAATATATGGATGGGAAACTGAAACAAACTTTTAATAAAAATGCTAAAATACTATCATATCACACAACTATATATTAAATGCAAAACAAGAAAACAATACAGTAAGGGTTAAAACACTGCAAAGTGAGGAAAAGGGAAAGAAACTGCAATTATGGCCGATTGGCCATAGGCCAGGAGATGACGTCACTTCGTTCAGGCCACGGTAGTCTACTGTCAGTCTCCATTCCCCGTTACTTTTCCGCACCAGCCAGATAGGACTATTAAAAGGGGAACAGGTCCGATCAATGACTTCCTGTTCTCGCAGTTTCTGAATCATCTCCTCCACGGAGCGCAGAGAGTCTCGGTTAACCCGGTATTGCCGGCGGTGAACTATGGATGTTGCAATGGGCACTTTCTGGTCTTCCACCTTCATTCGGCCCACAGCCAAAGGGTCATCTGAAAGTTCGACCAAGGTAGACAACCAGATAATACCATCTGCCTCCACAGTTGCTATACCAAAGGCCCATTTGTAACCTTTCGGGTCCTTGAAATACCCTCTATGAAGAAAGACAATGCCTAATATGCATGGGGCATCTGGGCCAGTCACAATTTCGTGAATCTCCCAATTATTCCCGGTGAGGCTGATCTCAGCTTTTATTAGTGTAAGATTCTGTGAGCCTCCTGTCACACCAAAAATAGTAATAGTTTCATCACCTTTATGATGCGATGGAATCAGGGTACACTGGGCGCCTGTATCTACCAGGGCCTTGTACCTCAGTGGCTCTGATGTGCCAGGCCATTGAATCCACACAGTCCAATACACACGGTTATCCCTTTCCTCCACCTGGCTAGAGGCAGGGCCTCCCTAACACCTCAGGCAGAGTTCGAGACCAAGAGAAGGATTTGCCTGGCATGGGATATCTCCACTAGGAGGGATGCTCTGTGCTCTGCGGCACCCACCAGAGACTGGAGCAATTTGTCTCTGGCCGCGGTCATCAGAGTTGCGTCGCTTCCGTCTCCTGCAACCTTCAGAACGGCATCTTGGGCACCGGCACTGTTGATCACCTCGTGGCCGATTCTGCTTGTTCCTATTTGCTCTGGGAGAAGAATTAGCGTCATTGAATAGCCCACTGCCTTCCCAACGGCTAATAGTATCTTCTAACTTATCCACCTTTGCACTGAAGGAGTCTTGGTTTTGGTGGCTAACAATATCATCATACTGACGGATTCGGTTACACACCTCCCCTACAATTAATTCATCTCCTTCGCCTCACCAACCCCACAACAGGGTAGACAATGTGTGGGAGTGGTTTCGTGGTGCACTCTGAGTAAACTTTTTAATTAAGGCATCAGTAGCAATTACTCGCTCTGGGTTCAAATTTCCATCCCTATCATTATTATAGAGAATCTCTCTCATCGCCAGCTCTCTCAGGTATTCAAGACCCTTACTCAAGACAGTCCACAAGGGGATCCAGTCAGTGAGGTCATCTTTAGTGGGGTATCTCTTCCTCACAGCTAGCAGGAATCGCCTGAGGATACTGAGTTTTCCCTCATATTCTCCTATCCCCCTGTCTATACCTCCTTCCAGGGCCATGTTTCCTAACTGCTTAGCTTCACCACCTGTTAATTCAATGCTATCACCTCCTTGATCCCAGCAACGAAGCAACCACTCCAAAATTAACTCATCTCTACACCTGTGGAACTCCTGCCTAATGTTTCTCAAGTCCCTTCTAGAGTAAGGTTCTATATCGTCGTCGTCGTCCTCGTCGTCCGGTGATGGAGCCCTTGACGGTCCTGGGTCTACCCGTGCTGAAGATAGGCTTTCAGGCTGGCGTAGTGTGCTCTCAGACTGGCTTGGTCCTGTATCACTACCAGGGCTACCAGTCTGACCACTAGTTTTTGAATCCTTTTCCTCTCCAAAATTAGGGGCCAGAGGTATCTGTTTCCTCGTCACAGGAGCGGTTTCTACCAGTCGGGGTAGAAAGGGAATCGTGTCCGTATGGTACCTGCTTTTAATATTAAACCACATATTGATAATGTTACTGATAAGCAATAGAGTCTCAATTAACGACAACGGAAAAGTGATATCACTCCCAAAACCTTCTGGTTCAAATTCCTCTGGTCCAGTGGGGTTGCCAGTGTCGGATGGAACAGGGTCATCCCTCAGGATCCATTCGATAGTAAAGTTATAGGCAGTCTCCATACAGTAATACCCAAAATGTACTGATAACATCAAAAGTGGACCCAGGATATACCGACTCACTGCAAGTGCTAGTGCCGAGTAAGACACTCTCTTTGCAACATGTCCCATACCACTAATGCATAGGACGGTACCAAGCAGGGTCAGAAAATAGGCTACATCCCCTGGCGATTCAGGTACTAAGTCATACAGCAATCTCTGGGCATATTGCTTAGCAAACCGAGACAGTACTCTTTTCATTCCCATGTTTGAGACCACAATGTGAATTTGTTTCAGTTTCCAAAATATAAAATAGTTCGATTTCCCGGCTAATGCACCAAAAATGTTAGGGGTTGAGTTTCCGAGTAAAACTCAAGGTCCCTAACGCTTCTTAAATCCCTTATTGAAAGAGGGGAAAAGGGAAAACAAAACTCAAATCTCGGAATATATGGATGGGAAACTGAAACAAACTTTTAATAAGAATGCTAAAATACTGTCATATCACACAACTATACATTAAATGCAAAACAAGAAAACAATACAGTAAGGGTTAAAACACTGCAAAGTGAGGAAAAGGGAAAAAACCTACCATTATGGCCGATTGGCCCTAGGCCAGGAGAGGACGTCACGCCAGGATGGTAGCTCAGAAGATGGCGTCTATCCAAAATGGCGGCGGGCCAAGTGATTAAAAATTTTTAACAGCTTAGAGAAGTATTTTAACGACTTCGCAGGGAGATCTTTTTCAGTGTCTTCCTGACAGAAGCGGCGGCGGCTTCAAATGCGGATAAAGGAGAAGCCCTCGCGGCCGGAACGCGAAGGGGGGTGAGCTTCCCCCGCGTCCGAATCCAGTGGTAGATTCTCGCCGAGTGAGAAATATCTCCTCTCTTACCCGATACGAGAGAGATGCTGACTGAGTCCCACAACAATTCACAGCAGAGCTGGGCGCCGATAGACAGAAACAGTTCTGAGTTAGGCCCCGGGTGGGGGGGACAGGCCGCAGGCTTTTGGCCTGGACGGTAGCCAGCCCTCTCGCTGTGGCTCTTTCTCCGAAGCTGTCCGGTGTCCAAAGAGGAGGAGACTCCTCCTGGCTGCAGGTTTTAAGGAGCATCTGTCAGAAGAAATCCTTTGACCTGCACTTTTAGCCAATGGGATACCGGGTTTATGGAGCTTGTATGAAATAATCCCGTTACTCTATTGGGCACATTTCCAAAACAAGGAAGTCTTGGCTCAAACTGGGACAGTCTGATTCTGACTTACCAAAGTGATGTGTTTCTGTTGACTTCAGTGAAATTATTCCTGGTTTATACCAACAAGTGAGGTGAGAACTGAGGCAGCAGTTCAAGCAAAATATGTAAAAGATGGCTGAGACTAGTCTTGTCTTTGGCTGTGGGGTATAATTTGGGCCAACCATTTGGTTGAAAAGGTAAATGTATATATGTTCGGGGCTTGATGATACAATTGTGTTACACAGGTATAGCCAGCTGTCCATGTTGTGGGAACATAGTACCTGTTGAATTTGTTTGGAATTGAAGCACTAAATGCACAACACTTATCCGTACTTTCCATCATGAATAGCAAAGGAAATTCTGCCTCATTTGACATGTCATTTAAAACCAGCACACGTCATCTCTTGGCTATGCTGTATCCCTGTTTCAGTCAAATGACTGGCAAGATAAAACTAATTTTACAATTAAGTTTTTAATTGGCTTTTTTTTGTTTCTAATTTAAAGTTTTGTTTTACAATAGTTAAAGATAAATAAGAAACAGTGAGAGAGACATTAACAAATATAATTTTGTAGGAGTAATCAAACTGGCCACAAATCTGACTCAAATTACAAAATAATGAAGCAATGGGATAAGACTATAATAGTAAGTGGTTTTTTTAGTAAAAAAGGCATGTAGAATTTTGATCGCTGGACACAAAAATCTAGGTGCTGCAATAAACTCTTTAAGTAGAACTTGGTGTAAGCAATGTAATGTAACATTCAAAGGCATGCTAAAAGGCCATCCGGTCATTTTGTGATAGGTGTATTAGAATTGTCATAATGAAGAAAGAACATACCTTGGAGAAATTGCTACAGCTTTGAGATATTTCTACAAGAAATCCTTTGAAAAACACTTCAAGTATCCCACTAACAGGTTTGAAGAGGCTCCAAGGTTCTGCAGGCAGGGTATCTGAAGTCAGTTTCTATGGCTGGTTTGGAAATCATCAGATAAAATGCTCGTAATTATACTCCAAATGTGGTGTCTAAGACTACACAGGTGTAGAACTGCAAACCTAATTTGACAACTATAGTTTCTTGCCTCTACCAACCTAACTGCCATCAAGTTTCAGCTTAGGACACCCGAACCACAGGTACAGTAGATGGCATTTAACAGAATATGGTTCAAAAATGCCCAAGCTCACATCAGTGAGAGCACCTATGAGAGGGAAAGCAGCCTATTCAGAGATTTTAGCTCAGATACGGTGCAATAATCCTAAATCAGCTCCACACCATGTCTGCTGCTAAGCTCTGTCTCTTGACATAGGTTGTTAGCTCATGTGTAGCACCATGCTGATGGCACTCTGATACTGCTGATTCCTGAGCACCAAAAAAGCTAGAGGTGATGCTAAAATACAGTCTTTCTCAGGTAAGTATATGTTACCTTTTTGAAGAAAAGCAGACTAGACCAGAAAAAAAAAAATCAGTGATTAGCCTGAGATTTTGCAGTAGTACTGATCAAAATAGGATGTAGTGGCTCCCACTGTTGGCTCTCCATTCTTCCCATTAGGTCTTATTAAAATATTAACAATTGGAACTCATGACACAAAACTGGCATTGTCAAGAAGGTCTTAGTCACAACATCACAAGTCTCCATGTGACACTATACCTAACAAGTGATTTTCACCACATGATTTCTCACATTACCGTGCTGAGCAAAAGTGCCATTTACAGATGAGCGTTAATTCCATGTTGAGAAAGAAAAGAATCAGAAACTTGGTAAAATGGGAATACTCTGAGCAGATGAAAACATTGATATAAAGAGATGAACAATAAAAACACTGCAGCAGCTGTAGCACTGTTTTGTAAAATGACTACAAAGAGAAAATAAGCTGAACATCGGAAAATCTTACTTGGGAGTAATACAGTCTTAATGTATATTCAACAGAGCATTGTTTTCCAGGCCTGAAAAGGAAAACATCTGACAGTAATTCTTACATATATAGTCTGTCATCTAACTATCAAAATCTTGGAGTATAACTAAAGATTAAGAAATATTGTGTTATGCTGCATGGTAAAAATTACACCATTTCTGGCAAAGGGTATAATAATGAAATTCTCTATTTAATTACTCTGTGCATTTATCCAACAATTTATCCAGCACTACATATTGATTTCTTATCGATAGATATCACCTATGCTTTAATAAAGAGACAGTCTTTAAAAAATCTACCAATAGAGACCTTTATAAAATATTACATGGTTTAAACATATTTTATTTAATGCCAGAGAGAATTTGCATTTCATCTCTCAGCCTTTTATGAAGCTGCTCTTAATGATTCAACTTGGCTTTTAGATTTCAGAGTAATTTAATTTCAATTTGAGCTGGCTCTTATATCATTCCTTTGTTCCACTATTGACACTTAGCATGTGGAATAACATGTCAAAAACGTAGGATGCTTAAATTCATGGTTTGTGGATTTAGTAAAGATGCAAAATAAAGTATTTGATACATGCTAAAATCACAGCAAAATGTAAGTGAAAAACCTAATGGTAAAATGTAAATGGAGCTTAATTGTTTATCAGGCACTTTCACTTGGAATCCTGCTGTGCAATGCATGGCAGAACCTTTTCAGGATATGTCAGAGCTCCAAAACAAAGACCAAGACAATTTCAAATACCTTGATTGTTCATGAGCCAAATGTGGAAGAAATGAATCTTCTCTACTAGAAGTCTGAAAATTATAGTCCTAGAAAACACAGGAAAGATTAATTATGAAAAAAAACCCCACAAGGTGTTAAAATGCATTTTAATTTCTTGCCCAAAAAAGAATTAAATAGCAACCTTTTATTGTACACTTCAATGTCTCCAAAATGACGTGTTGTTTTGGTTTCAAGGGGAAAACCAGCTTCCTATTAAGCTCATTGGGTGGATAACTTTCATTTAAAATACAGTCCACTTCAGTGGAATAATTACTGCAAATTCCTGTACAAACCCTTCTAAACAACTAAAATGCCACAACAGTAGCGAACAGCCAAAACTAAGGAACCAACCACTTCTCTAGCAAGGTGACAAGCTGGCTTCAAAATGATGTCAGCTCATGTTAAAAGCTGAGTTTTTGAAGGCTATTTTAAGCTAAACGTTGGGATACAGAGGGACCAGGTCTTTTTCTTTCCCTGTTATTAGTATTCAATATAGTTCAGGTGTTCTCTTCTGAGCATATTGTGTTTTTTAAAACTGGCTCTAATGATTAGGCAAAAATATTTCATTTTCCACTAGCTAAAGGAATATTTGTGTATGCTGAACCCCTGATACTGTTATTAAATTTGCATAAGCTACATTTAGAAAAAACAAACGTCCTTTTAAATAGCAGGCAGCACTTCAGTAGTAAATTTCCAATTTCAAATTCTGTGCTTAGTTACGATCAGAGTTAGTCTTGGTGTCTGTGCATTTGACAGGCAACATGGTCCTGGTTCTCGCCAGTACCGTGAGCTGTTTTCACAGGAGTGTAACTCATTCTCTAGTGCAGCTGCTTCTTGCTTTTATCAGTATGAGAAAAATCTATGTTGAATGTATTGTCTCTTTCATGACACCCCATTTAAATGTAAACCAGTTAGATTGTGTATGTTATTAAACATACAGTAATTACAAAAATGATCACATAAGTCCTAAACGTGCAAGGTTCCATAGCTTGCTTTCAATGAGCAAGTGTTTCATGGCATAATTTTTTAAGCAGCCAAAACCCAGGTATTCTCTAACTGTGTCAGTTTGAGGATAGTCAAAGAAAATTTAGCAGCGTGGTTACCACTGCACTCTGCTCTCCCGTTGAGTGAAAGATGACCTCTGTGACTCTTAAGACACCAAATACTTCATGTCTTCCCATTTCTGTTTTATGCAAGCTTTCCCAAATACCTTCAGGAATTGCCTGGTACAGCCTAGCACAAGTAGATCATGAGACAGGGGGACTACAAGGTATTAATTCTGTATGCCTAGAACAACTTAGTATTAACAGCCATGCAACATTTTGAGGTTATATGGAGGCATGCAAGAAGTTATTGAACGGAAGTCTGACAATGAAAGAGAGCTGTTACTGAATTTATACAAGTCTATGGCTTAAACACCTATCTTCTTCCTCGTGCTTGATCAGACTGCAGTTTTGTATAACTATATAATGTTTCTCTATGTCCTAGACTTCTGACAGAGGAAGGAGAATGTGTTTCTCCTGGAATATTTTCATTGGGAGGGTTGCAATTGATTTAACTTTTAAACTTCAGCTGCAGACCTCATGGAATCCCACCTTATTTCACATCTGCCTAGCGTGCAGAAAGGACCGAATCCTCCCCATTGAACCGGGAGTTGTACTTTGTCATGGTCATGACATAATGTGATTTCACACATGCAAACATGCAGGACTCATCATTGTAGTGCAACAGAAATATTGGAGTAAACTCCTATTTGTGGAAATCATCATCATGGCTTGGCTTCGCGGACGAAGATTTGGGAAGGGCTTTGCCCACGCTTATTGCAAGCGCGCTGATGGCTGAAAAGGCCAATGCGGGATAGGCAAGACCGGTTGCAAAGAGCACACCGGAGGGTCTCCTTGGGTGGTATAGTCGAGGCACGGTTCTTTCTGCGCTGTCTTTTCTCCTCGAGCTTGATTCTACGCGTGCTCTCAAAGGAGACAGCAGCATTATGTATGGTGTGTCTCCAAATCTCCCGATTGGAGGCCAGGGTGGACCACTGATGGTGATCAATATGGCCTAGGCTGAGACGTTGTTTCAGGGTGTCCTTATATCTCCTCTTTGGAGCTCTTCTCTTGCGGCAGCCGCTGGCAAGTTCACCATAGAACACAATCTTAGGGAGGCGGTGATCCGCCATCCTGGAGACGTGCCCTGCCCAACGCAGCTGCGTTTTCAGCAACATGGCCTCAATACTGGTGACATCTGCCTGTTCAAGGACAGCAACGTTAGTCACGTAGTCAGTCCAGTGGATGTTTAGGATTGTGCGGAGGCAGTGCTGATGGAAGCGTTCGAGGAGTCGCAGATGGTGGCGGTAGATGACCCATGATTCAGACCCGTACAGAAGAGTAGACAGTACCACGGCTCTGTAGACACTGATCTTTGTACTTTTCTTCAGGTGTTTATTGCACCAGACTCTTTTATGGAGTTTTCCGAAAGCTCTGTTTGCCTTTGCTATTCTGTTGTCTATCTCTTTGTCGATCGTGGCATCTGAGCAGATGATGCTACCCAGATAGCTGAACTGCTGGACTGGCTGAAGCTCTGACTCGCCAATGGTGATGTGGGGATGATGGTAATCATCTTGTGGTGCTGGTTGGTAGAGAACTACTGTCTTCTTCAAGCTGACTTCCAGCCCAAAAAGCTCAGCCGCCTCTGCAAAGCAGGATGTTAAGCGCTGCAGAGCTGCCTGTGTGTGGGCAACAAGGGCGGCATCGTCAGCAAAAAGCAGCTCGCGGACAAGGTGATTCAGGGTCTTGGTGTGGGCCTTCAGTCGCCTTAGGTTGAAAAGGCTCCCATCGGTACAATATCGGATATAAATGCCGTCTTGTTCATCGAGGTCTGCCGTGGCCCTTTGGAGCATCATGCTGAAGAAAACTGTGAATAAAGTGGGTGCGAGAACGCAACCTTGTTTCACCCCATTGGCTATTGGGAAGGGCTCAGAGAGTGCATCGCCATATCTGACTTGGCCGCGCTGCCCCTCATGTAACAGGATAATCATTTTAAGGAACTTGGGGGGACATCCTAATCGTTCCAAGATCTGCCACAGACCTTTTCTGCTCACAGTGTCAAAGGCTTTGGTGAGATCAACGAAAGTTACATAGAGACCCTTGTTCTGTTCCCTACACTTCTCTTGCAGTTGTCTAAGAACGAATACCATGTCTGTGGTACTTCTGTTGGCTCTGAAACCACACTGACTTTCAGGTAGAAGTTCTTCTGTGATAGCGGGTACCAATCTGTTCAATAGTATTCTTGCGAGAATTTTTCCAGCAATGGAGAGCAGAGTTATGCCTCGGTAGTTTGAGCAGTCTGACTTTACTCCTTTTTTCTTGTACAGGGTGATGATGATTGCATCACGGAGATCTGGTGGTAGTTCGCTTTGTTCCCAACAGCGCACAACTAGTTCGTGAAATTTAGCATGGAGCGTTTGGCCTCCATGTTTCCAGATTTCAGGCGGGATTCCGTCGACCCCAGCTGCCTTGCCGGTTTTCATCTGCTCTATGGCCTTAAGGGTCTCTCCCATAGTAGGGGCTATATCCAATTCATTTTTCACCGTTTGTTTTGGGATAAGCTGGATTCCTGAGTCTTGGACTACACGGTTGGCACTGAAGAGAGTTTGAAAGTGTTCAGACCATCGATTCAGGATGGAGGTTTTATCTGTGAGAAGCGTTTCGCCATCTGCGCTGAGTAGGGGGCTTTGAACTTGGTGTGTGGGTCCGTACGCTGCTTTCAGAGCCTCATAGAATCCTCTGTGGTCACCCAAATCTGCGCATAGTTGAGTCTTTTTTGCTAGGTTGAGCCACCACTTGTTCTGGATGTCTCGAAGTTTCTGCTGGAGTTTACTGCATGCAAGACGAAAGGCTGCTTTTCTTACATGGCAAGATGGTTGAGCGAGGTGTGCTTGGTGAGCAGATCTCTTCTTTGCCAGCAATTCCTGGATCTCTGGATTGTTTTCATCAAACCAGTCTTTGTTCTTCTTTGTGGAGAACCCTAAGAATTCTTCGGAGGACTGCAGGATGCTATTTTTAATATGTTGCCAAAGCGCTTCAGGAGAAGAGTCTATGGGACAGTCTTCAAGCCTAGTTTGAAGGTTTGCCTGGAAGCTGTCTCTCACTGCAGCTGTTTGAAGATTGTTAACTTGGAGCCTCCTCCTCAGAATGCCGCCCCTCTTAGGTTTGGGCTTAAAATGGAGGTTAAGTTTGCAGCGCACAAGGCAGTGGTCTGTTTGACATTCTGCACTAGGCATCACTCGGGTGTGACAGACATCGCGAATGTTTCTCTGGCGCACTAAGATATAGTCAATGAGGTGCCAGTGTTTAGATCGAGGATGCATCCAGGTTGTCTTCCGGCTGTCTTTCTGCTGGAAGATAGTGTTGGTGATGGTAAGCTGCTGCTCAGCACAAAACTCTAGCAAGAGGCGACCGTTGTCATTGCAGTTTCCAACTCCATGCTTGCCTAGTACTCCTTTCCAGGCTTCAGAGTTCTTACCTACTCGGGCGTTGAAGTCACCAAGGATTATGATCTTACCATCCACAGGAACCTTTTGAGTAAGGCGGCGCAGATCGGTGTAGAATTTGTCTTTTTCTGTAGGGTCAGCTTGGAGAGTTGGGGCATATATGCTGAAGAGAACAACATGTTGCTTGTTGTGTAGCGGGAGGCGTAAGGAGATAATGCGATCGGAATGACCTGTTGGCAAATTTTCAAGTTTAGAGGCGATGGAGTTTTTAATCATGAAGCCAACTCCAGAATGATGACTTTCGGTTTTGGGTTTGCCTGACCAATACAGTGTGTAGCCGGCACCATGTTCTTGAAGGCTGCCTTCCTCATGAAGGCGAACTTCACTGAGAGCAGCAATGTCGATGTTGAGTCGTGACAGTTCGTGAGCAATTATAGCAGAACGGCGTTCAGGACGCCCACTGTCTGCTGTATCGAGCATGGTTCTGATGTTCCAACATGCGAGTGTCAATCTGGACACACCTTTGGAGGCAGGTGTATGCCTTTGTCTCTTTGTCTTTGGTTGACCGCAGAAGAAGATGTCCGTTGGCCGCGGCTAGCCAACCGGATGGGAAGGGGAGATGAGCTTTGGTTAGGCCACCTTTTCTAGGCCCCTCTCCATGTGGAGCAAGCAGTGCTCTCCTTGAAAAAGGCTGCTTGGTCATTCAGGATGCTGCCGAACGAGACTGTCATCTCCCAGGTCAGTCTCAAGCGACCAATGTCCTGAACCGCGTGCATGCAGGGTTGGGTCTGCAGCTTCCAGTGACATCTTTCCACCTGCCGTTTCATCCCTTGCCTGTCGCTACAGGGCTTTGCAAACGTGAGTACACCCTTCAAGCCTGCGCTGTGGATTTTTTAGGTGAGGCGCAGCGTGCGCGAGACTGGCCCCACCCTTTACACCTGAGGTTCATCTGCCAGGGCCTAGCGAGCTTGGACGGTGACAGCGAAGTCCTCAGGTCGTAGGTTTGGTTAGAGTATCCTTCTCTTAGATGGATGGCCTTACAGGGCTAATCGAGCTCCATCTGCCCGGGTTTGGAGTTAGAGTTGTCCTTCTCCTAGGATGGTTGCCCGAAGGCTAGTGAGCCCATCCTGCCCATGGACACACTTTGTCTGACCCTTCAGTTGAGACCTGTCAGGCTTGGGAGACCCTACCGGAGGCATATGCCACCACCAGCATAGCTCTCAACTTCGTAAGGGCACGCAAGCTCTTTCCCCACGGCAAGGGGATGCCCATGAAAGAGATTTGTGGAAATAGTGAATGTGATATAAGACAACTATGTTTCTATTGCCATATTCATGGTTATCTAGCCATGTGTACATTTAAAAACCATAACTGGAAAGTGTGATCTGATTGTTGCTTATAACCCCCTTCCTTTTTATTAGGAGAAGAGGATGTTACAATATATTTCGTTGAATCAGAGCTTCAGCCTCCACAGTTGTAGATACAGCTTTTCAATCTCTTGACCAGTCACTAAGCCCTCACTGAAGATCCTCTGTTCCCATTTCTCTGCTTCACTGAGTACTGTGGAGTGGCCAGTGAGAGGGCAGAGCTCAGGATTTTGTCATTATGTTTTTACCCCTCCAGTCCTGCGCAAAATATTCTCAACTTGAAGAATTTTTACTTAATTTAGTATAATGCTCATTACCACAAAATTCTAATAACTGATTTAGGCATCAATAAAAAGAAAACGTAAACCAGTAAACCAACACTTAATTGGACTGTGGAGAAGGAGGAAGAAAATTGTAAAGCATCTCCCCATGTCCCCATTCCAGTTTCTCTAGCCAGATGAGGGGCAGCCCCGCAGTTTGAGGTTGAGTGTGTAATGGTTTCTGTGTGCATCTCTGTGCATACCTGCCTTTTGTGGCTTCACCTTTCTTTTCTATTCATTTTCCTGCAGGCTGGTCCACCTGCAGGCTGCAGTCTCCTCAGAAGTGTCCCTGCCCTGGTTTATGTTCCCTTACAGCTGCAGTCCCTCACAAGCGTCCTTGCCTTGGTAGGGTATTTCTTTGACATGGAGGACCTCCTTCCAACAGTATCCACCTGTGTCTTCAACAGTGCCCTCAGCAGCATGTCTCCAACCATACATCTCCAAGAGGGTCTCCTTGTGTTTTCTCACCTCACAACTGTGGATCTCTGTTAAATACATGTGAGCTGCAGCATCAGGCCTGTGAGTTCAGGGGACAAGGGGGCACTTGTGGGGGTGCCAGAAGCAGCAGCAACTGGCACCAGGCAGTGGCCACCTGCCTCACACATCCATCCTGGTGCCCCACCACCCAGACGTGTCAGGCTCGGCAGCACTCCTCCCACCAATCATTCTCTTGGCCATAAAAAATAATTCTGAAATTCTGAGGATTTCAGAGGATGGGAGAGAATAAAATCTATTTGACCTTGAAGGTAAACACAGTGGCAGAGCCTGACATTGAAGTTTTTCCTTCTCCTCCTCGGGGTAAGTACAAGGTGAACAGATGCCAGGTTAATCCTCACCCCAGTGACATTTCCGTGAACCAAAGCTGGATCGTGGAAGACCACCCACCCTTCACAGAGGTGAATGCGAGAGTAGGTTTGATCTCCAAACCAACAGCACAGGGTGGGCTGTTTTCCCCAGGAACTAGTGTAACACCATGGAAACCCTCCAGATGAGCATCTACAACAGACTTCCAGGAAAAACTGGGTCCAGATGCGTGTCCTCTAGGTCCCAGCTCTGTCATATCAGGGTTTTTTTTTTCTATGCCATTATTTTCCACCTGAAAGATTTATTTTCCCTCCTCGGGCTCCTTCTTGTCCTATGATTATCCAAATAAAGAACTGTGAAGGGCTCACAGTGCAACTGCCCTCATATTGAGACACCCATTGCACTACCGCTGCTCCTTATAGCTACCCTCCTCATCCTAGGCATTATTCAAAATCTTTTACGATTTGTATTTTAAGGGCAGTTAATTTTTATTATTGTTATAGCTTTTTTTTTTCCCCTATGCCTTGTCATCTGATAGCAAGACAGAGGGCTGTGTATCATCTAGGATATTCTCATTATGACTACTTACTTAATGACCTATATAGTTGTAACTATAACAGCACTTTTTGAAAGGAGTCAGTGAAATCCTCTGTCAATAACACTACCTACAGCTTAAACACCTATGCTTTTGCTGCCATACCTACACCATAAAATGCTCGATAACCTGTGTTATGGGAAGAATTGGAGTTTTCTCATGTCGTTAGTGAGGCGCTTCTACTATTTTGCAGTAATTTGATAATGGATATACAGTATTAACTAGAGTGGGCTGAATATGGCAAAAACACTGTATGAAGGAATTTACACAAGTAGTTTTTTAATTGCACTAATTATCAAGAGATTTTTTCATATTAACATCTGTTTCCGTATTAATACTGAATCATTCATGTGTTAACAAGTGCATTCACTTTGACTATCTACTAATTACTCTTTCTGACTCAGTCTTTTCCTGTCCTCAGAAGTTTCAGGCATCCAGTCAGAATACAGAAAAAATACCTAAACACTCAGGTAGCTAATCACAGTTCAGAAATAATGAACAGCAAGTGAACAGTATCTAAATAATCCATTGATTTAAAATAGTCCATCCAGACTATGTATCTGATCCTTATAAATAAGGCAAACGTAAAAATCAGGCTTGTGTCACAACAAATTTGAGTAAGATAAAGGGCTACCTTTTCCAGCTCATTTATTTGCAAAGAATGACTCAGTCAGATATAATGCAAACCTCATCAACAAAGATTAGTTTCTCTGACTTCCAAAAAATACATAAAATAGACACTCTCTGGAGAGCAGCCCCGCAGAAAGAGATCTGGGCGTTTGCGTTGATGGTAAGTTTATATGAGTCAACAGATCAACCTAGCAGCTAAAAGGGCCAGCTATGTCCTAAGGTGCATTAAGCACAGCACATTCAGCCAACAGAGGGAGGTGACTGTCCCACTCTACACTGCCCTCAATTCCTGTGAGTAGTTCTGGGTGCTCCGATATAAGAAGGACCTCAAACTACTGGAGTGTGTCCAGAGAAGGGCGACAAAGATGGTGAAAGGCCTCGAGGGAAAGACTTAGGAGGAGCTACTAAGGTCACTTGTTTTGGTCATCTTGGAGAATAGAAGGTTGAGGGGTGACCCTATTGCAGTCTACAACTTCCTCACCTGGGACAATGGAGGAGGCAGTGCTGATCAGCTCTCTCTGGTGACCAGTGATAGGACATGTGGAAATGGAGTGAAGCTATGTCAGAGGAAGTTCAGACTGGACATTAGGAAAAGGTTGTTGACTTAGAGAGTGGTCGGTCATTGGACCAGGCTCCCCAGAGAAGTGGTCATGGCACCAAGCCTGTCAGAGTTCAAGGAACATCTGGACAATGCTCTAGTCATATGTTTTAGTTTTAGGCAGTCCTGAAAGGAGCAAGGAGCTGGACTCAGTGATCCTTATGGATCCCTTCTCACTTGAGATATTCTATGATTCTGTGATTCTAATGCTTAACATGATAAGCATTGTTCTTTAATAAGCTGTGTAGCTTCAGCAATTTAATAGCATATATGTGTCTAGCCCCATATACATACCTGTGTACATGCTCCCAAACCAGAAAAGCCACTTTTGCATGTGCTTAATTATAAACATGCGAGTGGTCCATTGTTATGAATAGGACTCCTCACATACTTAAATTTAAGCATCTGTTTAAGTGTTGCTCTTATGAATGAAGACATAGAAATCAGGACAAAGCCAGTAAGACTCTTGCCACTGCCTATGGTGAGAGCTGGATCAGATCCAACCCTGGATGAAGTGCTCAGCATGAGGAAGCCACTGAAATGTGCAAGGCATTTGCATCTAAAACCGTATCTGAGGGAAAGCAACATTTCCTGACATATAAGCATGAGATTGTGCTGAATCTGTGACACTGAAAGGCTATTATCTATATTCATGTATTATCTAAGGGGAAAAAACAACCAACCATCACAGGATTGAGGCCTCTGAGGTTACGTGAAAGAGGGAAAATCTTATAAAATGAGGCTATGCATCGCATTTAGGAGGCAACAGTGACAAAAGAAAGCCACTTTTCCTTAAATCACATTGCATCAAATGCGTGTCTGAGGTGTTCTGTCTAGCTTACTTTTTTACTACCAGCTGAGTGATTTTTGAGCTGTTCCTGAATACTTAAAAATATGACATTCAAGTACTATATGTCAAGTCATATTTTTGAAGCGTAACACCCTCAGGTGTCTGTTAACAGTCTCCGGAAGACAAAATTATCTTGCAGCCTACTCTTCAAGGACTATCTATAAACAAATTGGACATTTCATTTGGCTTGGTTTCTGTCTCCTGGCTATCAGGGGCAACTGCATTCTTACCACCTTAGCATTCTTCATTTGATGAAGGAAACTAGAAAATAAAAATAAAAATTAAAAAAAAAAAAAGAAAATAAATTGGTCTTTATATGGAACACATAAACATGAGCTCTTTTTTGCCTTTTTTTGAAAACCACCTTTCCTCACTATTCTCTTTGTACTTGATCCCTCCTTCCTCATATGGTCCATTTTTTGTCAAAGTAAAGTTTTATCACCTGGCATTTGAAGTCCTTCAGAGCAAGTGTAAGCCATAAGGTAGAGATATTTTCCTTGAGCTATATTATCAACTAGAAGAAAATGAAGAATAAATCCTGATTCCGGGCTAGTTCCAAACAATGGCAAAATTGCCTGAAACTGATGTACGTGACTTCTTATTGGACTTACAGTCCAAGCACATGAATGTATATCGTACAGTAAATTAGCAGTAAAACTTGTACTACATGGTCACTACATATCATTATTTTTCTGTGAATTAGTTAATTTTATTCTTAGAAAATATCTTTGCCCGTAAAAGACTGTTCAATTCATTTCAAGGTAGCTCCTTTCACCAGTTTTACTTGTTGGTTTACACCACTGAGTTACTTCCAAACTGCACTCATAATACAGAAATGCTTCAGACACCAAAATGACCTCAGAAAGTGAAATTTGTGAAAGCAAATTAAGCATGACAAATTCAAGAAAATTTGACAAAAAATTCTTACTTCAGTGAAGAATTAGAGTCAGAGGAAGGAAAATTTTCTTTGTATGTTTGTATAAGTTACAAAAGTTACTGGTTTTGTTTTCCCTAAATAATAGCACAGGTTTTTATGTATAGGTCATTATTACTCCAAATTTCCAGTATGGAAATTTGATTTTATCTTAGATTACTATGCACATATAATTATTTGAATTGCAATAACAGTTGCAGACCCCCTTCAAGACCTAAAGATTCATTGCAGTAGATGCTATCCACAGGTTAAATATCAGGTCTGGATGAGTAATATTTATGGCAGTTTCTCTGGTACTTCCAATTTTTTTTATTTGCAGGTATGTCTAAATTATTTGCCTTATTTAAAAAGAAAAACTTTTTTAATGCCGATCTCTTCCATGGTAGTTCTAGGACCATAAAAAGAGAAATACTTTAGAACTAGAAAATAATAAAAAAAAAGGGACAGACTTCTGAATTCTCTTACTGAGATGTGTCTCTTGCAGGAATTTTGTTTAAGCTGATCCACGTAGTGGCAAATCAGTGAATTCTAGGACTGGACATGCGTTTGTAAGAACCAGCCTACGGATACAGGGTATATCCTAGGTGATAGGATCTAGGTAGAGGCAGAGGGTAATGAAAATCTTAATCCAAACAGTGGAAATGCTCAGACTCTTTTACTGTGGCTTGCAGCTCTTGTCCAGGTCCCCACCGACTCTTACAGGTGAAAGTGCAACACTGCAGAAAACACCTTTGTAGTATGAGAAAACCAAAGTAACTGTGTTTTCCTCTGACTATATAATATCAGCAGGTATTCCTCAGTGGTTCGTAACTGCATAATAGTGCATGCTGCTTAGCTTCCTCAGTAAGGTGAACTTGCAAAGCTGGTTTTACATAAAATGGATTAGGAGCACAACAAAGTGTACAAATTAAGTTCATTCATTCAAATACAGACATTGATAGAGCTCAAAAGAAAGAAGAAGAGGGATGGGGGAAGAATTTATGTTTCTGGTACTGCTTTTGAAACTTTACCGATGAACCGTGGCAAAGAATATTTTACAGCCCAGACTAGCCCATGCTTAGGGGCTGTACTACTGTGTTTGTTACGGTTTGCCTGGTTTCCAGGGGAAGCAGGGGGTTATTTTCTTCACTAATTCTATCCCTCCTTTCTTCATACAGAGGTTCCCAAATGGAGAGTGTGTGGCAGAGTCCAGCTGAAAGAAACAAGAGGTGGGCCAGCAGTGGTGCCTTGGTTTCTGAGAACTTCACAGCTGGCCCTCCAGCTGTGGAGTTGTGTCCAAAACGTATTTTGTGAGGGAGAAAATTCTGCCTCTCACCTTGCTCCTGGGATGAGGCAAAATAGTAGAAATTACATGAAGGAAGCCTTACAGTGATATTCTCCTCCAGAGCTCCCTCGAGATGAGGGGGAGCTCAGGTGCTTTGGGGCAATATAATTAAGCAGATGAAATCCACATGAATGAAATGTAAATCTCAGAGGGAGTTTACACAGTTTATTCAGGAACGTGCTGCCAGTTTTACAAAGTGATTTTGTGACTGCCAGATGGACTCTTTAAGTTCTTCTACAAATACACAAATTCTAATGTAAAATCCACACAATGAAATTTAGTGAAGACTTTGGAAGGTTTGCCAAGCAACCTCTATGGTGTTATTCCTAAACTTGTACATCTCCACGTCTTAAAATAAAAGGGGACATTTAATTTAAAATGAGTTCTCCTGGTATTAAATAGATTTCACTAATGCTGCAATCCAGTATCTGTTTAATGATCCTACCTTACATTCTGATGCAAACATTTTACAACCATTCAGATATTTTTTTTAAGGAAGCCCTTGGGGCCTGCCAAAAAACTGCACAACCAGTGAGATGAGCTGACGTACATGGGAGGAATACACTACTGGCTCTTTGATGTGTCCATTAGAGACAAACTAACCCTGTTTATCTCAAACCAGGACATGTTATCATTTCCTTCTTTTAGTTACTTACAGAGTTTTGCACATTTAACAGAATTGTATCTGACAAATAAAGACATTGTTATGTTTTGCATCTAAAAGATCTTTTTTTGCATCTGAAAGATGTTTCTACCGTGGTCACTCCTTTCTCTCATTATTGCCATAGGAAACAAGCTTATTTATAATTAATGAAATTTTTAAAGACATCTTCCCCTTGCTAATAATCCGGTTTTCATGAACTGCAGCTGCTCCAGCTTTAGAATCATCCATCTATCATATGCATAGAGACAAAATTCTTTCCACAAAAAGCACATTAAAAAGTAAAACAATCAGATGATTTCCTTTTGGAAACATGATCTATACTCTTGGAATTGCTCATGAATATCTCAGGTGGTACTGTACAAGAAAATTCCCAAATAAATTGGCTTTTACTCTGTTTAGCACAGGCAGTAATTCCTTTTTAGGGTACTTCATTTTCATGTAGTCTCTGGTTCAATTCTATGCTGACACTTTGCATTAATGCAGCCATGTGTTAATTGAACATAAACTACAATGTAAATGCAACATTTCTGTCCTGAAACTAATAACCATCATTTGTAAACCACATTGTGTATTTTATTGTAGGAATAATTTACTGATAGAGCATTTTATGCTTAGCAGTGATTAAGAAACTGTGCAATTTACAACAGAAACAAACGGAGTCATATAAAAAGGGTAATAAAATGTGTGTGGATGTATATAAATTTGTTTATATGAAACATAAATTAAAAATTTAAATGCTTCTGTAATATAAGGCAAAGTAGAAAGGGCTTTTCATATTATTATCCTTCAGATTGATATGCAACCAAATAAAAGATCCAGATTTACAGAAGGATTTACTTTGTGCGAAAACAAACCTCTTGACTAGATGGAAGCATCTGTTTCAGCCATTAATAACATGTGTAATATATATGCTGCTTTGAACTAAACATTTCCATTATAACTGAAAGCCCATTTACAGTGACAGGAGCAGTGCCTGAGTGTGATCAGTTATGGTGTCACCCTAGCAAACAAAAACTGCTGCAGATCTGGGAACTTAGGCATAAGCTTCACCAAAATCCGCTAAAGTCACTCTCAAGCAGCAGGGGGGAAACATTCAGTGCATCTTGATATCATTCGTGTGGAAATTTGCATAAGTCCCTGTGATTTGCTTGGGAAGTTGCACTTAGTGCTGGTACATGTTTATAAAAGTTAAGTTGCTTCATTGAAACTGATGTAAAATCTATATTCTTGGTTTATGGTTTATTAGCACCTCTCGTATTCTCTCCTGATAACAGCAAAATTCCATCCTTTCCTCATTCTCCCCACATTGTTTCTTCTTTTTAAAAGTCTGAGCAAAAGCCACTTTTGAACAGAGTGTTAGGAAGAAGTCTGCAAGGATTTCTTAAGTTTTTAAAACACAGCTTGAATGGGAGAAAGCAGGCACCTGCATTATTGACCTTAAATAATGTTAACTAATGTAGCTCAAAGGCATTCAGCAGATTTTTCACACCGAAGTTTTCTGGGCAGACTTCCAAAACACAGCAGCAGTTTAAAATAACCCCAACCTTGTGAATGTGAATGGAGCCATTATAGGGTAATCATGTTTCTCAAGCTTTAAGTTACATTTACTGGATTAGACTGAACTAAGGATTTTTTTAAAAAAAAAACAACAAGATTTACCTCCTTATAAAGTTAATTCTTATGCAGATTTTTTTTCTGTAATGCACACCAAAACCGTTTTTCTTTTGTCTATGTAAGAAAAGTCATGAGCTTGACAAATGCAAATATCGTAGAGCTCTCCTTGATGAGAAGTAGGAGATCATTTCAGTGCTCAGGATTTCAATATCAGATTTCCACTCCTTAAATATAAATTCTGTACTTGTCTTTGCTAATGCTCTACATTACTTGATCAAGAAATGTGTTGAGCATGGGAAACTAACACACACAGGGCTGCAGGGAGAAATGTAATTTAATTGCAAAACTCCCTATATAAAATCCTTTGAACTATTTCCTGGAACCTGTATAGAGTAACAAACACCTGGACTGATGCTGGGTGTTCTTTAAACTCCCCAGTTGCATGATAGGGACCTTGTAAAAGCAGGGGTTCCCTCTTCAGCATGATTCGCATGGCAGAGCTGTCCTCATAATTGTGTATTTTGAAGCAGTGCTGAATACAAGCTCTGCAGCTGGTAAGCTCCCTAGACTTGACAGAGTCACACTGAAAGCTTGTCAGCAAAAGTTCACAGAAATTGTTTTCTTTTCTGTGAAATGTGTTAGTGTGATCAGTTCAGTAACTCCCTTGAGAACGCAGTCTCTCAGAATAGCTGCACCATAACCACATAGTGCAGATCATGTTGTTTGAGCAAAGACAAAGAAAACAATCTATTTTCTTAGAGTAAATTTTTTTTTTTTTTTTGAGTATTAGAATTTTTGCTTGTGGGGAAAGAGAGTGACATATTGAGGGGGAGGTGAAAGGCCATTTTTATATGCCCACATGAAAAAGTCATAACAAACTTCTGAAAAGTAAGCATCTGTGGGTAGCCAGACCAGAAGAAATTCTATTCTTTAATCTAAATCACATCTAAGTGAGATTAATGTTATTCTGAGTATATTGTGATAATAAAATCCAGTTTTACTTTCATTTTTGTAGTTCAGGCTATTAGTATTTATCGAAGAAAATACAATGCCTATAGGATCAAAATATTTTATTGCTTGATAAGATAGCTTATATTTCCTTCTTGTAGCTAAAAATCAGAAATTAATATTAGTTATATTACTAAAACAGCTACATTTGTCCTTAAGCCATGACAGAGTTTAGTAAACCAGTAAGAGAAGGGTGTTTCTGCCACAAATATGTGGGAGGCTCTCAGACTGTAAAGCAATTAGGTGGGTCTGAATAATCCAGTGTAATTAAGATTCTTACTGCATAATTATCTTTATTTTAAATGTGTCTTTTGATGAAACATCTGTTCCCTGCTCTAGATTTGAAAAGATATACCCACGCACATAATGAAAATGGTGCTTGTGAGGCCATCACACACAGTACTACTGCCCAATTCCGTGACGACAAATGTTGTAATTTGCTCCATCTTTGCATGCAAAAGGCAGGTGTTGTTGCATCCATGGCCTGCTTTGCCTGACCTCCACAAGCACTGCAGCTGCCTTTCACATTGTTACCCAGAGAAATAATTGTGTTTGACAACCTGGCTGAGGATCGTCATGCAGTGAAGTGGGGAAGGAGTGCTCACAGTGTAAGTAGTGTCAGAGCTCTTGGAGGCGGCTATGCCAACCCACTGGACAGTAAGAGGAGAAAAAAAAAAGAAAAGAAAACTTGGCCCTAATAATAGGATTCTGGGGTTTTTGTCCTCTGATATCAAATTTTGCTTGACTGCTGCTACAAAGAAGGCTGTTGAATTTCTGTTAAATATATTGTCTTTTCCCAGATATTTTCTATTTGTCGACTACTGTATGCCTCCACTTACAAGCTACAGCCTCTATTAAATAGAATTACTCTTACTGATTTTTAAAGCAGGGAAAGTGTCTACTAAATGTAGGAAATATTTTCCGCTTGGGCTGATATAGCACATGTGCTACTAACCATGGATTTCTACTAAGAACTATTTTCACCTCAGCAAAACCACATGAAACACTGGTGATGCTTCTTTTTAGGAACCAAATTGTGCTTGACAACTCTGAAGGCCATGGTGGCAGCTTCCATGTACTCTCTGACTCTGGGATGCTCAGAAAGGCATCCTTAAGCTTCTCAGAACTGTGCATGGCCTCAGATTAGATTTCCGTAGACCACCAGACACAGCAATATCTGTGTCTTAGTCATTATCTTCTCTTCTTTTTGCAATATTTATGTCTGTATCTACAGGTCGAGATCATGTACAAATGCTATAGCAGCTTATTTTGCAGTCCCATGGGGTCCCACACCCAGAAGGGACTATTACCCTCTTTCTGGTTGAATAGATGCTATAGCTACACTGCCACATGGTTCACGGTCAGGTTCAAGGTCTTTAAATTTGAGTCTATCTAGTAAAAAATGAACAAAGGCACACCTTCACTAAGAGCTGGGCAAGGCTCTTATTTTTCACTATGAGTCTAGTACATGTTGCTATATCCTTTTCTGGGTGTGGAAACTGGCTGGCAGAGAGTAGCTGAACACTGTGCTTGTAGTTGTAGAGAGAGATGGTGGCAGAATCGGCAATATATGTGATTGCTCCTGGGCTTTCACGTACCTGCTTCACTACCACACAAAGCTTATTTTCTTTAATGATCCAATTCATTGCAAAATAAACCACACTGAGTAGATACTAAAATCTCAGCTGGATGGTTCTTTTTGACAAAACATGCCAAATAGTTGAGACATCTTAAAACCGTGCATTTCTTTGGTTGGTCAGCACAGCTGAATTAGCTGTTGAAAATAGCCTGGGGAGCTTTATAAACAGGCTGACATCCTGCAGTATTTAGAGTTCCCAGGCATAGCCTTGAATAAATTTTGAAATGTTTTGGAAGGAAAGAGATCTAAGCAGCATCCTGTCAGCAGCCCTAATTACTGTCATGTACCCAATTTTCAAAATAAACTCTCATCCACTCTGCTGCAGGATTCCTGAGGCAAACGATTTTGTCTGTGTTGTCGTCAGAACTCCTGGACCTTCATTTTTTGTGACAATGCCTACTAACATGACTGTGAAAAACTTTATGACTAGCATTTAAGGTAAGGTGAGGAACAGGATAGTGGTATTATCCAAATGTAACTGAAGTCTGGAGGCACCGTTGCAGGAAGACAGGCTGGGATGATCTGCCACTTGTAAGTGGAAAGCAGATCTCAGCTCCCTGCAGCAACAAGAAGCTGCCTGGCCCACACAACACGTGATCAGTACTGCTCATCACACCTGGGCCCTTTCATCTAAGAATCCATTGTAAATCACTGGGGGCAAGATATACTGTCTCCTTATTCCCTTACCTTTCTAGTCTGCCAGGCAACAGGTCTCACCATACGCAGGCATCCAGACTGCAGCCAGTTTCTGAACACATTTTACGTGAAAAAGAAATGTATAATGCTGGTGGAAATGATAATAATGCCAATGGCAACGCATAATGTCCCTCCCTATTCTTCACTTTGACCATTGCATCTACTGTCACCATATGAATCTGTACATTGCCTTATCCCTTTAAAATTGTCTTTCCAATGAGATTTGCCTCTGCTTTTTCATGATGATGTAGAAGACCTTTTTTGAACCTGATAATAGTTATAGGGCAAAACTTTTGAAAATGCCTCTGAAGAATTTTCGGAAAGACAAAAGAAATCTCATGAGATTAAACAAGGACAGACGTGAACATCTGTCAGGGGAAGGAATAACCCCTTTCTGTTATTCCTATATACAGGCTGGGGACTGCCTGGTTGGAGGCAGCTCTAAGGAAAAGGTCCTGGGGGTTCTGGTAGCAGCAAGCTGAGCATGAGCCAGCAGTGTGCTCTAACAGATAAGAAGATCAACCATACACAGGCTGTTTAAACAGAAACATGGCCAGTCAATCACTGGATGGGATTCACCTTCTACTCAACACTCATTAGACCACATCTATATACTGCATTCAGTTTTGGGCCTCCCAGTACAAGAAAGACATCAATAAACCTGAGTGAGTTTAGCAGAGGGCCACTGAGGTGATTGGGGCTAGGGCACTTGCCCTGTGAAGAGAAGCTGAAGGACATGGGGTAGTTTAGCCTGGGGAATAGGCAGCTCTGGGGACACCTAAAAGCAGCTCCCAGTGCCTAAGAGTAGCTGGCGGGGAGCTGGAGCTGGGCTCTTCTCAGTGGGGTGCAGAGGAAGGGTGGGATTGCCCAGTAGGAAACCTTTCCCCAGAATGACAGGTGAGCAGTGGCAGAGGCTTCTTCTCTCCCTGAGGAGCCTGGTCTGACCAGGTGTTTGATGTTCCCGTGAACATGTTAGACCAGACACCTCCCGAGCTCCCTACCCGCCAGAGTTGTCCTGTACTTCTGTTCTGTGATATTCCTTGGATGTAAGAGACCTTAACCTGAAGTGGGTTTGCAAATGTACAGAGAATATATAAACGCTATTATGCAGCGCGGTCTTCGTTTAGGGGAGGGAATGTTAATAATGAGATCATGTAGTCCTGCATTGCAATGTGCTTCTGCTGTAAAGCTGTCTTGTAATTTGTTTATAGCCTTTTCCCATTCAGACTCAGTTTTCCAAATACTTGCCATCACACGGTTCTTTCATTTCTGGGAATGGGCTAGGGAGAAATTAAGCCTGTCTTCACAGCTTTTTCTTTAGAAAGGTGCCTTTTAGAGCAATAAATTGTAACAAAGCTGAGGCCCACTCCTTGCTTCACAGGCATTCCTCTTTCTGTCATTGTAAGAATATTCCTAAATTTAGACAAACTATAAAGCTGTTGAAACTTCGATTTTCAGAAATCCAGGCTATTTTTAGATTTGAGTCACAGAAATGGAACTTTAGTACCCAAGGCTGAGCAGCGTGTCCCTCCTGCTGCCACCCTCCATACTGCTTTCTTGGCCTTCTGTACTCTTTGATGGAGGCTGGTCCCAGGCCAGATGATGGTGAAAACAGCCTGAGTTGAATTCAAATTATTTAAATGTCAAATAAGTTAAGGAGGCAGGAAAGGACAAATAGAAAGAACTGGAACCTGTGTTTGGTAGGATAAGGATTAATAACGATTCAAGGGCGTTTGAAACAGGACCTGGAAGAAGTAAAACTCAGCAAAATATCATGAGGGAGAAAGAAGGGAGAAACTGAGAATTAAGGTCTCTACCAAATCCCTACATATGCAAAGTTGCCTATTTTTCTACAGAAATATTTAACACTAGCTGTATTGGGTAATTTTGCTCTTTGATGGCTTTTTACTCGCATATACAGACTGATTCCTCACTCTTTCCTGAGGTGAAGTTCCACTGAAGTCAAAAAAGATAAAACAAAGGTAGGGTTTGCTATTTTAAATTGCAATTTTGGGGCAAATATACTTTATTTAGGTAGCAACGGTATAATAGGATATTGAAATTACAGTAGCATAGTCATGAATATGTTGAATTTATGCAGGGTTTTTAATATAATTTCCCCCTGTCAACATCTATTCCAGACGTTTTTATTGCTAAAGACAGTAGCAATTTAGATAAAATATATTTTATGACTACTATCTATCCCACAGTCTTCTCTGTGAAACACTCATTGCATACAGAACTTTCCTTTTAAAGACTTTGAATGGTGACATAAGAAGTGTTTTACTTTACAATAAAATGTGCAAATTGCATGCCTTTTTTGTGTGTACTGTATGCAAATTGGCTTGATTGAACTAATTTGTATGTTTTATATGCTGGGTGGATGTGTAATGCCTAACAAGCTTTTTTTAATGTGCTTTTATGGACTTTTTTTTTTCCCCAGAGTCTTCCAATGAAAACTCCTTTTCATATATTTAAAAGCCTTCCAGGCCATTTTATTATCAAAGAACAAAGATGAAATTTCAGAAGGAAAAACACCTTAATAGAAATGCTCTATGGCCCCTTTTGTCTTAGTTCCATCTCTGCATCCCCTAGAGTTCTAAATCTCTCTTTCTCACCTTCTGATCCTTGCAAACTGAACAATGTCCAATGTATGGACGACATCTTCTTCTGCAGAAGGTTCAGCATGAGAGAAGAGTGCTGTCACTGAACTGATAAGGTAAAAAGAACTCTTGTTTACAATGATAAGAAAAAAGGGAGAGGAGGGGGGAAAGCTGATTTGGATCTAGCTCTGATCGCTTTTGATGAGAGTTTTTCAGTGTTCACACAGGCACTGAAGGATCTGATTTTTGGTTGCATGAAGTGCCAATGGACACATTATTTAGTAGATTTCTGGGCAATTGTTTCTTCCGAGCCAAAGGAAAAGGCTGTTTCCTATGTGATAACCTGAGTGGATAGAGTATGTGTAGCAACTGATTATATTCTACAGGAGTTTTAGGTCAGAATGCAGGTCACAGCTGGAATGGCTGGTTAAAACCTTGCCTCTCTTTGGGGAATTTCTCTAACACCATGAGCTTGACAGCCAATAACTTTACTGTGGATATATATATTTGCTAAGCATGGTCTTCTCTGCAGAACAGCTGGAACTGCCGTTCAGGGCTGGAGCTGTGCCAGTACTCTGTCTCTGCTGGTGGTCAGCCCTCAACCAGGAGTGAAATCTACTTTTTTAAAGTTCCAGGGAAAATTTATCAAATGACACTAAAGTTATTATGAAAACAAACCAAGCAAATAGAAGATAATTGCTTCATTCTTCTTTTCTTGGGATTTTTAATAGAAATAATTGTTTCAGTATAACTTCTCCATTAATTAACACAAATCTTTGAAAAATCTCTTCGCCTATGTCCATCAGTAATTTTTGACAATGATGTTTTTGACACTGGGACAATCAGATGGGGGTGGTTAACCATAGACTGGAAATGTAAGAGGGATTTGGAGCAAGCAGAGAATCCACAAAGGAGGAAGGAGAACTGCTGAGGAACTGCTGATGGGCTGAGGGTGAGGGCCATTTGAACAGGCAATGTTGAAGTGGCAAATAGAGACGGAGTAGAAAGAAAGATGTGCTGATAGAAACAGAACAGAATGAGAAATCATTCTCATTTCCAATAATGCTTTTACTCTGTGCCAACATTATGAAACAGCCTTAATTTGAGTAATGAAATACATGTCTGTTTTCTAGCCACAAAATATTGCCATTTTATGAAAAAGAAAAGTTTTGTAAACATAAATTTTATTTTGAGATTTTATAGGGAAAGAGTCTCTTAAAGACGCTTTTCCCACACCACTACATAAAAGCTTGTGAAATATATTGTACAGGTCCTAGCCCTCTGCCTTTAAATAATTCTTTTCATTTTGGGGGAAGAGGGATGAGAGACTAAGCAACAGAAAAGGAAGGAAGTCTGTATAACACCCTAGGATATTTATATTTCAGATTTAGTCTGCCGTGTAAACAAGAGCTGCTGTGTGTAAAAGTACGTGTATGATGTCTTAAGTTAGAAGAGAACTAAGCAGGAACCCTTTGCTTGGATGATGTTAGGTGCTTTGGGGTGTACCTGTTTTGTTACTTAGTCTGAATCCTAAATGTATTTGTAGATGGGCGTCACTACCCATTTGACGTATTTCATCTCTTCTGTTGCTTAATATGTTCATTTGAGTGTTCTCTGCGTTCTAGAAAGAAATAAGGTTTTCATACCTAAAAAATCTTAATGTGAAAGATTCTGTGAGCATTTTAGTTTTCTTCTTCTTTTTTTTAATGTTATTGTTAAAACCTCATAATTACACTGTAAATTACAAAAGCTATCTATGACATGAATTTAACAATCCATGTGCTTGTTTGATATAGCTTCTTAAAGAGTTCAAGTTCAGGACCACAACGACCAGTGTGTAGGGGCAAGTGGAGAAAGAACAAAGAAGCATGAAAAATCTTGATCTTACTACAGACTGCTGTTTTTTTGAAAAAAAAAAAACCTTACAATCTGTCACAAACTGAACTTTTTCTTAATCATGATTTCTGGCTTTCCAGTGAATTGATGATAGCTTTGCTGGTTTTGATCCTTTAAATTTCAGAGTCCTTGTGTGTACTGCAGAATATGCAAGGGATTTTTTTTGTTATTGGGACAAAGAAGAAAGTTGACTTAGATTCCTTTGGTGTTTGGATCACTTGTAATCTAGGAAATGGACATTGGATTACAGATGGTTTAGCATAATTTAGTGGTAAAAGCATGTGAAACCATTCATATTTTTCAAGACTCTTGTTCTTACTCTCCTCTGTTCAGTGAAAAGAAAAAAATGAAAGATAATAGTGTATCAGCTTTGAAAGAATGACTAAAAACATGATCCTATTTGTATATCACATTGTGTTAAGAAGAGTGTACCGCTGTCAGACAAAAATTACAATACCATAAGTTGATATGCAAACAAAGCAAAGATTTAAAAATTAAAAAGTCTTTCTTCTGGGCACAATTATTTATTGTTCTCCACTCTGAAAAATATTACTAATATTAAAACAATCTGAAATATATGTCAGCTATCTAGTTTACCGCCAATTATTGTAAAGACTTCTGCTCTAGCTGCATTATTCTAGTTTGATTTGTTCTTGATTTTTCTCCAGTTCTTGTTAGACAATTGTACCTAAAACATCATTCGTAATTGAGTTATTAATTACTGTCCCCAAGCCCTGAGTAATATTTGTACCTGCTGTTCTGCTCATAAATCTTAAATTCCTAACCACCGTTCTCTTAAGATCCACATGTTATACAGTAGTTCACTAAAACTAACCCATGTCCTCTCAATAAATTACTTCTATGCTATCTTTTGTCCTTTGATAACTCAGGGTTTCTTTTGTCTTTTACTTCAAGATATCAAGAGACAAATGAAAAACCTGTTTCTAAAAGGTCTTTGGGGATTTGCTTTGATTCAATTTCTTTTAACAGCATGTAAGGGAATTGCCTGAGAGTACCCTCCTTCACTGATACCACTTTGGACTAGTTTAGTCATTCCTGCTGCCAGAGTTACCACACTTAGCAATGTAAACATTATCACGAATCTAGAGGAACAGCAACAGATGGACAAAGATGTAATTTACTTTTGTTGAGGACTCTTTTCAAGGTATGAAAGCCAGATAATAAATACTTGAATTTTTCAAGCAATTGAACTGAATTGTAGTTGTGTCTCTCTCATAACTTTTAATAGAAATTGTGCCTATTACAAGGCACAAGCAAGATTTGATTTTTTATTCAAATGGATTTAAGTTTGAGATATATTTTTTTAGCATGTGAGAATAAAATACCTCTTTTAAACATATTACTTGAAGCTTTTGAAACACATTTTTTTGTGAAACCCATTAAGACAAGCACTAGACGTTGAGGAAAAGATTTAAATTGAGCAGTAACAAATATAAAATAGGCAAATTCAAAATTTAAGGCATTGTTAGTCACATTTCCAGTTTGCAGAGTGCTGTGAAAGAGATTGCAAGCATTCTTTCTCTCTCTGGGCACCACTGCAGCATTGGTACAGTGAGAAACAAGACCAAGCCCCTCTTTATGCCCAAGCATTACTCCACACTGATTCTTCTTTTTCAATTCTATGTGCATTCCACTCTTCAACAGTGGTACTCAGTGAAGAGGGACAAACACTCAGTGAAGAGGGACAAACACCAAGCAGGAACTCCCAGAAAAATTCTCCTGGGTGTTTTCCTCAGCATACGTATCTTTACGCAACTATTTTGACAAATGTTTCCGTAAATAAGATTGGGTCATACTGTTCCCTTGCAATAAAAATAAATAAAAAAAAAAAGGCAAAAATACATTTTCTAAAACAACTATATATTCTGTTCATTGGATTCTCCCCATCAATCCTGTATGCACCATGCTGGTAAAGAGGCAGCTCTAATTAGAGCTGTCCTGCAGTCTTCTGAGTGTTCACACTGAGTTGTAACAGAAATCTCTTAACTGCTCTTTTTTTCACACAGCCTTTTTGTGTTTTTTTTTTTTGTTTTTTGGTGGTGGTGGTGTTTGGTTGGTTTTGGTTTTTCGGGGGTTTTTTTTTGGCATTAGCAAGTTAATCTGTCTTACTTTACAGCCACATGTTGTAGGAGCTGGGCAAGAGGAAAACAGTGAGAACTGGCTGATGAGAGCAGATGGGAGGGCAGGGTTTTACCTTCCTTCTGCAGATCTGTCTGATACCAGCTTCAGCCACCTGTGAACCTGCACACTTAAAACTATCATGTTGCTTTATTCCTTTATGCCTTTTGTCTCTCCTTACTTGAAAGACTTTCCAATCTTCAACGTTTGCTAAGGCTTTTGGGAGGAGGGAGTGAGAAGAGGTAAGAAAGAGGAGGAGAAGGAGAAAGTAGAGAAGGATAAGAAGGAAGAGAAGGTGGAGTAGGAGAAGAAGGAAGAGAAGGAGATGGTGAGGGAAAAGCTGGTTCTGGGATTTGAACAATCAAGCCTTTTTTTTTTTTTTTTTTGTGAAGGTGACAATCTGTTTCACTGCAGGCTCTCTTTTTTTGTGGGGAAGGAAGGGTTCTGCCTGCTCCGTTTCCAAAATCCACAAGTCTTTGTTTGCTTATGACAGGGAAAGATACTTGGGGTTTAGAGCAGCTTTCACACTGAGGAAAAAACACATTCATTATACATTAATGGCTTGCTACAAATGCCTACAAATTCCAATACGTACATTTCCTGCAATGGTAAATCTCACCTAAGTGCCTGGTCCGTCTCTTTTTTTTACATTTTTCTTCTGACTTCATGTCACTCTTTCATTGCATTAGTTATTTCTCCCCTCCTCTTGACTATTGTTGCTTCATGTAATTTTTCCCATAGAATGTTTTGAGATTTGTAAAGCACTATGTAAATATTAAACATTAAATGGTAATTATGAGCTTTTAATCTTAGTTTCTATTGATAGAGTGGTACTGATATGATGCTGTCAAACTGATGCTTGAAAACAAAATGTTCAAACACTCGTAACAGCTCCACAACTCTTCAGTGAGCATGAGCAAGTGTCTATACATTTGTTTCTAAAGAGGGTCTTTGAAAAGTGCTAAAACTGAGCACATGCTCTAAGATTAATACTTTTATCTGTATTTTTTTAACAAGCTAACAACAAGAAAGTATTGTCAGATATGCTGTCTTGTGCTCAGGAGGTTCAGGATGCCCTGCTCTATAGTAAAATATTCTAAATATCCTGCTCTAAAATATTATCTTCTAAAATAGCTAGAATATGCATATAGTTTAAAATAAAATTTTAAAAAAGTGTTCTTGGGTGATAATAAATTGGAATAGCAGTGCATGAATCAGTCATGTTATTTTAGGCTTGTAAAAAAATAATAAATGTAAATGTGTCTTTCCTAAAAAAGACACAGATCACATTTTGCACTAAAGACCTTTGTAATTGTGGCTTATATTTTTTAAAAAAATTAAACCATAAATCCGATTTGATAGCGCAGGTTAGAGAAGTGATTTTTATGACATTTCTGTAAAATAAAGTCCTTGCCACCTAAAAAGTGCTTTTGACAGCATATTTTGTTTGAAAGTTTGGTTTGGTATCTATGAACAAAAACACTCTTCTTGCCTACTGTAGGCAAAAACGTAGAATAAGCCTGGTGATCTTGAGCAGAATAGGCTTCACGCTGTCCTTGATGCACTGATGGCGGGACTTACGACGAACAGATTGTAAAGATAGTTTATTCAGCTATTGTATTTTCTCTGAGTCCTTTCTGAACCTGAAGCAGTCATTGCAGCAGGGAGCACTAATTGCTCATTTGCTGCAGTAACCTTTTCAACTGGACAGGATCTCATGTCTGATTTCATGTTGACATCTCCTTCCTTTAATTACAGTGTACTGCTAGAGAGAGAAATCCTGGTGGTGTGAAGTGCCATATAGTGCCTGCAATGCCCTTGTTGTGCTCTTCAGAGGTTTACTCTAAGAACAAAACAGCATGCCTGTGTCTTCTGGGCACTTTATACTTCATATTCTTGCTATAATTAAAGCAAGTTACCTGAGTACATTACTAGAGTATGAATGTTGAAACACCTTTAAAAATCACTTGTGAAAGAAGGTGATTGCTCAAACTAATTTGGGAAGGGATTGCCTATTCAGATATTAAAGGAACTAAATATGATGAGAAGGAGTGGGAGAGAGGAGGGAAGAAAGAAAGAAATGTATTACCTTTCTTTAATGATTCTTCAAACAACCCAGAAGTGATTGATTTTAGTAATGATCAGAGTAACGATAATTCTTGTTTCTTACACTAAAATTATTAGGACTATCTCTTTCACGGGCACCCTCTTGCCGTGGGGAAAGAGCTTGCGTGCCCTTGTGAAGTTGAGAGCTATGCTGGTGGTGGCATATGCCTCCGGTAGGGTCTCCCAAGCCAGACAGGGCTCAACTGAAGGGTCAGACAAAGTGTGTCCACGGGCAGGATGGGCTCACTAGCCTTCGGGCAACCATCCTAGGAGAAGGACAACTCTAACTCCAAACCCGGGCAGATGGAGCTCGTTTAGCCCTGTAAGGCCATCCATCTAAGAGAAGGATACTCTAACCAAACCTACGACCTGAGGACTTCGCTGTCACCGTCCAAGCTCGCTAGGCCCTGGCAGATGAACCTCAGGTGTAAAGGGTGGGGCCAGTCTCGCGCACGCTGCGCCTCACCTAAAAAATCCACCGCGCAGGCTTGAAGGGTGTACTCATGTTTGCAAAGCCCTGTAGCGACAGGCAAGGGACGAAATGGCAACACCACCCAAGGAGACCCTCCGGTGTGCTCTTTGCAACCGGTCTTGCCTATCCTGCATTGGCCTTTTCAGCCATCAACGCGCTTGCAATAAGCGTGGGCAAAGCCCTTCCCAAATCTTCGTCCGTGAAGCCAAGCCATGATGATGATTAGGACTATAAAGTCTTTTTTTGTTTGTTTTTAAATCAGTTGTAAAATAGCACTAAACAATGCAGCAAGGTAACTTTCTTCCTTCTGCTTTTAAATCTTTAAATAGCTTCCCCAGGATAGGTGTGTCTTTCTCTCGCAGTGACAAATGTTAATAAGAATTGGCTCCCAAGACCTGGCTAGCCAGAAAGAGGAACTACTAGTCCAATAAGTTTTCCATCGTGGCAAAGTTTTCTTCTGGTTTGTTATATTTCTCTATCACAATTCCACTCACGCAATTTAGACTCTAAACAAGATATTTGTTAAGATGACTTAGTACCAATCTAGCTAAATTTTTACAAGGGTCACTCTGCTCAGCAACAGCCTGATTCTCTGCAGTGGGTATTCCAAGAAATGTTTTTTAATTCTCAAAACTGCAAATTAAAGAAATATCCATTGCTTAAGGAGAATGTTTTGTTTTGTTTTGTTTTGTCTTGTCTTGTTTTGTCTTGTCTTGTCTTGTCTTGTCTTGTCTTGTCTTGTCTTGTCTTGCTTTTAATAAAACTGCTGTAGAAACAAATTCTGTCCTTCTATTCACTGGTGATGCATCCAAAGAAAATTTACTGTTCCATCTGTGTAACTGGGTATTAAGGGCTCTTTACACCACTCAGTTTTGTCTTTTAAAGCATATGATTCTCCTGCTTAAGTGGAACTAAGCCAAAGCTTTCAGCTTCAAAAGATAATTTAGCCAGGTAGAATCTGAGTACATGGTACATAATTAAATATAATGGAAAATATTTTTGTCTACTCTCAGCCCAGCTTGCATTCTTCCTGCTGTAACTGCATTCCTGTAATTAAATACGAGCACGATGGCTTTCAGACACACTCCAGTAGCTGAACATCTGCACCACTGCACTAGAGGCTGTCTTAAATACAAGGTCTTAACAATTACTGGATATAGGACCTGCATTGTTCTGTCCTGTTATCTTAATCCTGTTGGAGTACCTATTAGACTACTTAAAACCTGTTAGTGAATGATGAAAGCTATCAAATGTATTTCTATGAAAATGGAAAAGCTTTGATTATTAATTGTTTTTATTTGCTTAGCAGACTGAAGGTTGAAAACAAACTAAAGCAAGAAAACATGGAACATATCCATGTCTTGAAATGTGTTAGAAATGGATGATGGATGTAGGGTAGCTCCTTTCTTTCTTTTCCTGGTATTTACCATCAATATCCTTATGCACCGTCTTACCATTCTGTGGATTTACTATTGCTAAGCTTTACCTAGATGCAAGAAGTTCATGTGAATTCAGTGAAATATGCAGAAAAATGTCCTAACATGTGATGTGTTTACTTGAGGTTTGGCCAGCTTGAGGTATATGATTTTCTCTATGAGGTATAAATTTTCCCTATGATTTGGATATTTTCTATATATCTTTGTCTAAATGCTAAATTTAGTGCAATATTTGTGTTTCAGGAAATACGACACAGAGTGAATAAAATCAAACATCAAGGAACAGTTATTTTAAGCCTGCCATAACATTTATATTTTCCACTTATTCAACTTTCTGTCTTCATCTACTAAGAGGAAACATGACAGAGAAAAGGCTTTCTATTGTTTACTTTTGACACGTGTGGCAAGAACAAAGAGAGCAATCAAACATTATTCCACGAGATCCATCCATCTGTCACAATGTTTCATAACATACCACTGTGACTGCAAAATCAAGCATGAAAATTTAAAATAAAATAAATGTAAAATGTTTTTTTTCCATTTAGGTGAATAAACCCTGTGGTGAAACATATGATCTATAACCAAGCTGCATATAATGCAGCTCTAAAGACTGTCATTTGTACTCAACAAGATTCATAGTAGAAGCCTGGAAGTGTCCATATTACCAGATCTTGTCAAAGCCACTGTCTAGTTACAATGATGACAGGTAAACCTATAGGAATTTATGTTCATTTTGTTTGCTCTTGAAACAATAGCAACAGGCTGATCCAGCAGAGATGAAGGTTAGCTAATAGTCTTGAAAAAAAGTAACTTTTTCTGCCTATAAAACATCTATCAAGGCACTGGAGAAAATGGAAAAAGACGACAGCAGTCCAATGTTAAAAGTATCCATTTAAGACGTTAATTGTTGCATTGCTGCATTATAAAATGTTAGATTTCTAAACTAAACCAATATTAACAAAATGCCATCTGTGAACTGCTATAAAAGGAAGGAAAAAGAAATTAGAATTTCTGACATAAAAATAATAAGACTAAAAATATTCCCAAAGGATGAGGTTCCTTATTACTAGAAATTACATTTGACAGATGTCAGTTTGTCGGCGAGAGTTACTTCTCTTTGATTTTTTTTCTCCATTTGCAGAGATATATTAACTGCTCTGGCAAGACAAATTGGCATAATGAAGACAGGAACATTAACTGCTCGAGTTTGAAAACCACCCCCAGTTTCATACTCATTATAGCCATACATAGCAGCAGTTAGATTGCTAAGAGCTAGACGTGATCTAGCCACTGGAACACAGTCTGTTGCAGGATGACAGCAGAGCAACTTGTTTGCATTTGCCCCTACCACTGAAAACAACATTTATACAACTTTCCAGACTATACCCTCGCTCTTGCAAAATTTCAGTTGCTCATTGTGAACAACCTTGCAAGCAATTAAGTATTTTCAATAATTTCATTATCTTGTCTGTTTGTAAAAAAGACCCAAAACTGTTGCATATGTAATAAAAATTTAATTAAATTGTATAAACCATATATTCTTTGTCAAAATTCAGAATTATTATAAAAGCCTGGAATAAGCAGTTATTGAAATAATATTTGATTGCTTTTTCTTTTCTCTAAATGTTATAGATAATGTTAATACAGGCAGTTTAAACTCAAAGCTTTGACTTACATAGTTACCAGATGGTCTGCTAGCTTGTGTTTTGACCTTGCCCAGGGTCTACTCAGGCTTCGTGTTACTCATCCGAGTCCACCTTCTGCCTCGTGCCAAGGAGCATGTGGATGGAGGAATAAGATAAACGGCAAAAGGAGGATAAAATTTCTTAGTTCTGTGTAAGTACCGAGAGGTCTTAGAAATAATATACAGATGCAGGCTGAAGCACTGACTGATATTCTTTTCCCACTACTCTCTCCAGCAACTGGAAAGAAGTTTTAGAGACAAAAGTGTGGTTTTCTCTGGCTGTGTCTTTTATATGAAGTTACAAAGGGAGGTGTGGCAAGGAGGAATGGTGGTGGTGTCTATATCTGGTGGATCTTGAGAAACATGAACTGAAATGGTTCTTTTGGAGTTCTTCTTCCTGTTAGGAGACACAAAAGAAGCCTGGGAATCTGTCTGGGTTTATTTATTCATTTACTTTATACAAACACTTTTTTCCTCAGTAGTGTGCTAAAGATGATTGTACTGTTAAACAGTTTGATCTACTCCAGAATATACAACTGACCTCTTTTTCTTTCCATGTAACCCGGTAACAGAGTCAACACAATCTGTAGGATAACAATGTATGTGCCTTCCTCATCCCTTCCTTTATTTCTCTCTACAGAAGACTAGATTTATTAATACAAATGTATCTGCATATGTTCTTTCTGCATTTTGTATTTTAGTGTTTCATTTACCCTGGACATTTCCGGCTGATAATGCTTGTTAGTTAATATATTTTTGGGATGGGAACCTGTAGCTTGGTGCAACTGGAAACAAACCTTCCCATATTTTAGGGTGATAAGAGCTGCTTTAGCATGACTGACTGTCACAATCAGGGGAACATTACTGCATTAGAACTAAATTCTTATTTGATGACATGTGGCTTACAGCAGACAATAAAGCCCTTGCTCCAGCATAAAAACATTAATCATTCTCTAATAAAACCCTGAAATGTCAACATGTACAAGTCTAATTGCAATAATGACCTCAAATTTGGGCATTTCTTTTGTATTAATCCCACTAGCTTTGGTAAAACTATCTAATAGAACCATAGAACTCTGACATGAATGGGTCTAATTGTAATAATCACTCCAATCATGAGTATTTTCTTAAGTTAATCCCACTAGCCTTCATTAAACCTTCTGCCAGGAGTTAAATATTTACTTAGGAAGACAGTGCTGTTTAATCAACTTTCAGCAAAATCTTGGTTCTATAACAACTTAGGCTTTGAAAGTGAGAACAAAACTCAAGAACAAATGAAAGTGCTTGTTTTTTCAATTAATTTGTTTTTTCATCTGTGCAAGTCAAACTTATCTTCCAAACATAGAGGTTTCAATCTCTTATTACCTTTATTGCAAGCAGCTGCTTTTTCAATATTAGTGGTTTGTTTTTTTTTTTTTTTTAACTGTTCCCTGTTCTTCAGTCTGAGTTTTAACTGCGGTGTTCATCTTGGGCCTGGGGCAACTTACAAATCATTTCTGTGATATTCAGTGAAATCTCAGGCTTTATTATTTTCTGTGGTAAGGATGACTTCTGATTATCCATGTAAGATTGGATTTTTTTTCAAAATAGTAATTACTTTCCAGAAACAAAGACAACAGTTACTGTGCCTTTATGCAGACTGAAGATGAATTCCAGCAGCAAATTCTCTCAGTTGTAATTACATTGAGTTACATTAATCCTGGTAGTAATACAAACTTCAGTGCATTACAACAGTAATGACTTTGGCATGTTGATGTTAAACCTTTTTTTCACATCTATTGTGACACTATACAAAGGGCAAATACCTGGTTTTTGTGATAAAAACAAAGGACTCTTTAATAAATGTTAAATGTATATAAGCACAGTTCCTGGTCAGAATGGTGCTTATATTCAAAACCTAAAGTCTTAAGAAGGAAGAGTACAATACATAATTTTCTGAAAAATTTTTGGGACCTTAGTAGGTAGGGTCTTGACCCTTGATAGTCATAGTACAAAAACAATAAGTAAGGTTTGGATTGATTAAAAACTATATGTGAAGACTGCTTTTCAGTTATGGATCTCTCTTCTTGCCACTTAGTACTTAACCCAGGTTGCCTCCCATCTTCCATGTTAATCAAACACAAATTTTTCCTTGACTGCACTAGTGATTCTCAAGTGAACACCTAGGCTGCTCTGAAACCTGATTTCTCATGTCTGGTGCCTTCTAGTAGCAGTCCCTGGGAAAGGAATTCAGCTCCTCTAAATTTAAACTTCTACAGTGCACACATAAACAAATATGTTGTCTAGATGCCTCTTGAAAGCACCAGAGAGAAATAAGCCCTTATGGACACTCATTTGAGGTATTTCGAACATCTCCACTAGGGTGAGATTAAGGAAGCCTTGGAAATGCTTCTCTCTCCCTTGACTGACTACGTAGAGAGTATGGCTAACTACCTCAGCTGTAGATGCCTACAAAGTGTTAAATGAGATGACTGCTCACACATCTCACTTAAAAATTTTATTCAGAGCTCAGGTTTGGATTCTCTAATATTATTCGGCCAGTTCAGCCACACAAGCTTTCTACAATGTCCTGTGTGGATGTGGAAGGTAACAAGGCCTTGAGTCCTCTGTAATGTCAACATCAAAGACAGTCAAAAAGAGCAAAATTATGTAAACCAACTTTTCTGCCAATGCAATTGTTCTATGTTGCACCACCACAGAAATTATTCACACACCCTGCATTTGCAGAGGACTGCTAGTTTTCAGGCTTCCTATTTCTGACTTTACCTCTATTGACAGCTGTGTTCTTCTTGTCTCACTTTTCAAAATGAAGAGTATAAAAGGTTATCAGCTTCCAAAAGCATTGTGTCACAGCAAGACCTATATGGTCTTTGACAGTGAACTGCAATTTATTGTTCATCCTAGTAAATCTGCAGGGGTGAGCAGAGAAATCACTGACCCTGCCCTCACCAACTTTGTGACGTGTCTGCTGAAGGCATAATGTCTGGAGAGCACACAGGCATCTCTGACAACATAAGAGGAAAAATAATATGATGCCTGTGATGGGAAACACATGTGATGTAAAATGAGTCAAGACACCTTCAGGAATAATAGTTTGAGGGAGTTAGGAGAGTTGGTGGAATATAATCAACCATTTTCTCGCTCTTGGCAAAAGTAACATTTAATGCGGAGCTCAATAAAGCACTACACTTGCCACCTCAGTATAAAATTGTTTCTAGCATTAGCTATATGGACAAGGTTAATGAAAAAGACACTGTAGAGTGGTCTTGAAAATGTAAAACAAGTCTGAAGGCCAGCATGCAGTAACTACAGAAATTGTGACTGAAAGATGACAGGCTCTGAAATAGAATTTTTATTAATGTCACTGATACTTTAGAAAAATCTGTTACTTTCTGAGGACTAGGCTGTGCAACAGCAGCATACCTATTTTAAATCATCCACACAATCACTAAGTGAAATGTGTAAGCAAGCAGATAGGTGTGCCGTAGGCAGCATGTGCTCACTCTTTATATTCTCGGCACAATTTTTGGTAGACAGGAAGTTTAAAATAATACTTTTTTAAATATGAGAAAAAATATTCTGGTTCCACTTCACCATTCTGGGACCAGGAGGCCTAAGAAGAACCATAATGCCTATTCGATCCAGCTCAGCCTGTAACTACATGTCATATTTTATTATGGAAAAAAAAAAAAAAAAGACCCTTACATTTAATATTGGTTTAGGGTAAAAGAGGGGATATAGTACTTAATCCCTGTGAGTCACAAATTTTCAGTTCATTTGATGGCAAAGACCCTTTCATCACTGTTGTTAACTGAAGTGCCAATCAGTCTTAAAAGCCTAATTGCAGTAATGACTAAAGGATTTGGTGGAAGCCTTCTTAAACTTCACCATCAGGGTTAAGAGGGCCATGACTTTGTTGACTAAAAGCGACACTCAAATATGCATGCAAAAGTCCCTTTAACATCAACAGGAGTTATGCTTCTGTATCAGTAATAATTTGGCCTTTTCCATATTTACATCAAGACTGTATTAATTAAGAACACTAATTTCTAACAAGTTATATTCTTGTGGAATTTTGTTATAGTGATAGACGTCCTGTCGTATGGGCTTGACCAAAAACTTGCACAATCATTGACAGTTTTGTAGTTTAGAGTAAGTCAGTGTCTTTACAGTCATAATCCATTTTCCAAAAGGCTTCTTTTAGAACATGACCTCTTGTTCATTATAGGTTTTGAAGAGGTTTTTTAAGTGGAAATGAGTATTACAAGAGGAAATGCCTATAAATTTATTTTAATCTGTAACATATGGTGAATAGTTTTGGCCTAAATCCAAGATAACAATCCCTGATATGAGAATTTCAGCTCAACAGAAGATAGTAACATATTTATTAAAGCTGGACTTCTTCAGGAAGAAGGAATTACATCATCTCTATCATATCTTCATGTACCATCCCAGAACTGCCGTAATTCAGCACAACATATCAAATTAACTCACACAAGATGCCGTAATCCAGGAAATGGGAATGGTTCCAAAAAGATTTAGATCATCTTCTGGAAACGGAGTGGAAGACGCAGGGTTCTATGATAAAGTCATGGAGATATTGAAACCTGTTATATGATGTGATCAAACATATGAAAATCACATCTTTACCCTCATCTTCGTGTTCGGAGTTTAATCTCTCCTAATGAACTCAGTAGTTGTAACAGCCCAACTTGCTGAGATACTGAATTAGAGCAAGCTGGTTCCTATTCTTTTTTTTTTTTTTTTTTTTCCCTCATCAGTAGTAGTTTTAATTCATTTCATTCATTTTCTGCCACATGGCAGCAAATAAAAAAGATACACCTCATAAAAACTAATTTGAACTACGTTTAGAAATAATGTAATTTTCCACTGAGGCTGCTGGGTTTTTTTCTTAATTCTTACAAGTGTTAAATTTGTAATTTATTTTTGTTCGAAACAGAGAGCTGGTTTTACTATGGAAAGATTAAATCCCTTATGAGTTCCTGGTACCTTATTGAAGAAGAAGTCTATGAAGGAAAAAAAACTGGAAGAAGTGCACAAGACAAGGATCATATCATAACTCTCATCTCCATTTAACAAACCACAGAATTTTATTGCACGTACAGTACAGGGGAAAAAAACAGGTAGAAAATTCCACATATATAGCCCAAATAAGCATCACCTGTGTACAAATAGAAGCAGTCCCAGTTACACTAAGCATTCTTTTTCAGTATGACTTCAAATAATTATTTGACATAACGCTGAACCTGATCTGGTATATGAAATCCTGGGCAGTCATTTGTAGTTAGCGCTCTGCTAGACAACTATTTACAATCACATGACTGTTTTCTATTGAGCACATGTTCTCTGGGAAAAATAAATGCAGAATAGAAGGTGTCTCCTGAGCATCCCTTTTTTACCCCTTTTATAAGAGATAGAAATGCCTATGAAGGATATGAAAAGGTCCACATCCAACGAAAAAACAATGCACTCATTCCAGATCTGCAGAAAATAGACTTTGGAGGATTCCGTCACAATTCCACAGAGATTTTGTTTGGGCCACAGAGTAACTCAGAAGCTTCTGTAAATGAGCAGATTCGTATCTGCTAAGTAACAATTTTAAATGGTCTTACAAAGGGTAAGTAAGTAATGAGATAGCTCCAGCAAGCTGGGGAAATGTTACAGCTGCATATCCCCTTATAGCAGAGTACTGGTTCCAAATAGAGTGCTGGTGGCAAAATGTTTTGGTCTACCTGTAAAATGCTGTGAAGATTGTCTTGTTGCCAACCTGAACCTTCAGAGATCATGACATCCTCAAAACACTCACAAAAGTGACAGAATAGTGTGAGCATAAAAACTGATGTTGTGTAATATTTATTTGGCTTCTGGATCTTAACCCTCCAGGCTGCAGTGGGTTAGCATACTCCCTCACTTGCCTGAAGCCCTGAAAGCATTAAAAAAAATGCTCTGGTAAGAGTCTCCACATAGTAAACTTCCAGAAATTAAAAAAATAGAGTAAGTCAATGTGGGAAAAAAGTGATTGGAGTGGAGATCACCACTGCAAGAATGCCAATCATTATGCATAGTAAAAGATACAACACAAACTCTGTATAAGACTCTTCCAAAAGGCTTTAATTGCACTTGGATGTTTATGTGCAGGGTTGCTTATTTTAACCCCCAACAGTCAAATATGTTGATTCTAAATGAATTAATTTCATGTAAGTCATGTCTTTACATAAGAGCATGTATACAACGGAATGCATGTGAACGGCCTTTTTATAGCTGTCTCCACCAGGATACTGCCTTCAATAGGTAATGTGTAAAGAAGAGTACAAGAAGAGCATACATTGCATTCCTATACTACTTTTTTTTTTTTTCCAGCCCAGGGACTTCCTGAAAAATAGAAACTTAAATAACAATAAATAATTTTATCAAGTAATATTTGTTATGAATTATTCACCACATAACATATAGTCTTTCTCTCGTGCATGCACAAACCCATGAAGGTTAGTCTGTGTTGCAATGTTTGAATGTGTTCATGGCCAGCAAAAGAAGGCTCTACTCCCCTCTACAAGTGAAATAAATCAGGAAAGGAGTCACAGGAGGGTTTTTTCATTTATTGTATTTGTAGCATTTTGTGAAGTCTGAACTTGGAAGGCTGTTTCTATGAGAGGAGAACTTGACAAGAAAGTTATATATCTCTGTTGTAATCTTTTCTATCTACAGACAATATCTAGTCTTGCTTCCTTTAGCATATGAGGCATCCAATAACAGGATATAGGCTCATTCAGCCAACATCCTGTCCAAAAGGTATCCCTTTCTAGACTTTTACTTTCAGGCGCAAGTCTCCGCCACTGCTTAAGATTTCCTCATCTTTCTTCTTGTCTCCAAGGCGAGCAGACAAATGCGGCTCCACCACATGGGGCTGTCCTCAGTTACTTGCTTTACCACTATCCAGGGAAACCCCTTGGACTCTGTGATTCTGGTTTTGTTCACAATACTGTTATGTTTCACCTACCTGACTGCAGAAAAGGAGCTTTATATAGCTGTCTTAAATGAGAGATTGTTATTATATGTCCATTATTTTCAAAGATGTTTCTTGACATCTAACAGTACCATTTCTTGATCACATGGATCACAATTCACTTGATCACTGAAACTACTTTCTTTAAGGGACAAATAGAAATGTCTGCCATGTTCAGAATGAGGAATCCTTAATTTATGCATTTAATTTTGAGCATTCATGAGCCAATAACAAAACAGGAAATAAATATGGAAGCAAATGAGGCTTTTTGATTATAATTTGTTTTAACAAGATAAATGCTGCATGGATGAAAATACTGAGGCAGCAAAGAGAAAAGACTGTCAGTAGAAGTATGAGATTACTGTTTCATAAATTTATTCTCTAGAGCATTTAATCATAACCTGAGGTAAATAGTTCTTGACTGAGTTGTGCATCTGGAGGTAATTCTGTTAAGGGTATAGTTTCCTGTAGATCTTGCACAGTGACATGAGCAAAAAGATTGTGTCCATTTCTGTCTAGCAGGCTGTACTGGTTCAGTAGGTTTCTCAGCAAATTGCATTTGGTTAGCTCTGTCCAATGGAGGAAGAGACAGATATTTGGAAGAAATACAGTAGTATGGTGACTCTCAAGCATGGTGCTCTGCATGTTTGTGCTTTGCTGTCGGTGCAGGCAATGAAATAAATAATGATTAAATGAACACCATGCCTGTAGTTTAGATGGGAACTATTGATCTGTATAATTTATCTTCTTGTTAATTACTGTAGATTTGAAACAAATTCAGCTGTGTGGGTCTATTTAGCTCAGCCACATGTGTATATTTTAACACATGAGTAGAGCTAGCACATGAATAGTCCTATAAAGCTGTGCCTCTCCCTTAAGTATCTTGCCAAAGCAGGATCCAATTCCCACTGAAAAGATGTTTACTAATATCTTCATTTAAATATGCCTGTATGATGGACTTGATTATATTTCCTGAATCCTTCTCCTTGGTTGATTTAGATAACCCATAGAAATAACTCTACAAGAAAACTTGCCTTTCTGCACCCTGCCTGGCTTACAGAAGAAACAACAATTTTATATCAAAAAGTGAGTGAAGAAACAGATATTTGTATTGAAGAAATGCCTTCTCTGTTTCACTCTTACTCATAATACCTGCTACCATGTTTGCCAAGTCTCCGTATATGGTAGCAAGCTTCAGGGTGAGAGATGCTAACAGCAGTGGAAGAGAATTGCATTAGGGACTTCTTAAGTAATCTGCATATAAACAAGTTCACAGCCCAGATGTTTAAGGATACTGGAAGAGCTGTATGATGCCGTTGTGATCTTGTCCTTTTTGAAATGTTATGGGGACTGGGAGAGGTCCTCAATGACTGGAAAAAGACTAATGTTTGACACTTCTCTGAAAAAGGCGGGAAGGAAGATCTGGAAGTATGAACTGGTCAGCCTCGCTTCAATCCCCAGGCAAAGAGTGAACATGAGAGACAGGAAAGCGACTGGAAATGGGAGGTGAGGAAAAAAAATGGTTGGACACTCAGGACCACATGATAGCTGTCAATAGTTTGAAGCCAAACTAGCAGTCAGTTATGAGTGGCACACTCAAACTGTCATGGAAAGTGTTCAACAACTTTATCAACAACTCAGCCAGTGGAATGCAATGGACATTTAGCAAGTTTGAGGGACACCAAGCTGGGGACAGGGTGAGCAGCTGATATACTGGAGGACAGGCCTGCCACTTTAGGGGACCTGGGCAAGCATGAAATAAGGGCCGCCAGGAAATATAGAGAGTACCACAGGGACAAATGAAAAGCTGAGGTAGACCAGTGCCATGTACTGCTACAGGCAGGGTGGCTGGCTACGCAACAGCATTGCCAAAAAGGCCCTTGAGGTCCTGCTAGACAACCTGAATAAATTGAGTAGAGATGTCGTCTCAGGTGCAAGTATGTGTGTATGTAATATTTTCATTGATTTTAGTTGTTATTCCAGATGCCTTCAGCGAAGTTACTACAGATTTACATCAGTACAACTGAAAACAAAAGTGAGCAGCACTTTCCTTATGGTGGAAAGTAATAACGATTGATTACTGTTTTTTAAGATTCCTTCTACATAGCTGTTGTAGCTTTGTCAGTTCCCACCATAACCAACACACACACAAAACACTGTGAACATAAATATAACACCCAAGAAATTAGTCCAAGTGTTCTAATCATTTAGTCATGCTGTATTAAAACTAATGCAAATAAGCGTTCTAATTCCACAGTTTTGCAGAAAGTTATTTTGGAAATTGTAGTCTGTTTGCTCCACAGTAAATTGGAAAGTAAGCACTTTGGAAAATCACACACCAAAAGAGGAAAGATGAAACAAAGAGGAATTATGTCTGACCAGCACAAGCAGAACTGATAAAATAATTATCATAGGTACAAATGCAATTAACCTTAACTTCACCCTGTGCTGCTGTTGCTGCCTTGGTTATCCTTTAATTGCTTGCCTCTTATTTAGATCATCATCTACAAGGATAAGGAAAAAAGTAGGCCGAGTTTAAAAACAAAGAACACATCATTATAATACTTTATTAGGCGTATTGATTGTATATAAGGGAAAAATAAGTGAAGTCACAGCTTCATGGGTCTGCTAAAGCCTCCACTGCAAAAAAGAAAGAAACGGGCATCTCAGACGTAGAGGGTGAATATTTTCAGGTTTTTTGTTATTGTGGTTATTAAAAAAAAAAAAAATTCACATTTACTGTCATTGATGGCAACCTAGATCTCTGTAGGTATAAAATTCAGCATCAGTGCTAGTAATTTGCCATCGTATAGGTAAGGGGTATCTATTTCTTACATCCTACTCTGTTCAGTTTCATTTGTTTTCACTTACTAGCTGAGTATTTAGACATCCTTGCACATATAACAAAATTGTTCATGTTACTTCCTATGGAAATGCAGATCTCTGCATCTTTGTTTTGCATTTACATTGTTTCATTCAGAAAGATGAATTGAGTGCTAACTGACTTGTACTTGTCCTGTCCCCAGGCTATTGTGACTTTACATTTCCCCACCATGTGTGATTAATTATATTAAGATTTTCCAAAAAGCAACAATGATCCCGTGTCAAATAGACAAATGATATCTTTTGAAAAATACTGAGTCCATAAAATGAAATGTATTTCCTCTTTTTTTTTTTTGGGGGTAAGCAACCTATTCTCTGTACTATAATAACCAAGACATACACTCATCTTAAAAAGTAGACAGTATTTTTCAGAGGCTTATCACAATTAGCAGAACACAGCATTGCAGTCTTTCTGAACTGAGGCAGCATCAAACAAAAATACAAGTAAAGAGATGGCCAAATTCTCTACACAGGGCAATATTTTCTGAGATCATCACAGCTGGGGCAACTAGTAACAGAGGTCTGCCAGTGGTCAGCATTACAATATACCATCTTCTCAGTATTTATGCCAAATGTGATTTGTAACAAGGAAAGGACCAGCTTCTATAAACAAGGCAATGTTTGTTTTAAAGCACTTGTTAAAAATCCCACTGAGAGACTTAATTTTTCTTGCATATTTAATCTCCTTGGAAGCTACCATCTGCATGTCACAATACCCTAACAGATAGATGTGTATTTTTAAACATCACTTTAGGTGCAAAATCTGAAACTCATTTAATGTTTATCACTTGTTTTGATTTAATACATGGTGGAAACTTAAAATAAAATTATACACAGCACAGTGAGGGCAGGAGGAGAATTCTATGAATGCCAGCTCACATTTTACTGACATCTTGAATAGTTTTGGTTTTGTTTTTTTTTTTGGCTGAGGTTTATTTTTGTTGTTGTTCTTTTGGAGGGGTTTTTTTTAGTGCTGTAACTGAAGATGAACACAACTTTTTTTAGACACTGATAAGAATCTTACTTTGTATTGTGATATCCTGTTCCCTGTCGCACTGGAGAAGCCTGCAGCTGTCTAAAGCTTAATTATGCATTAATGCAAAGCTGAGACGCTTGGCCAATAGTGTCTCAGCATAGTATGATTTCGCACTTGTTTTTGTTCGAATTATAATTGGGTAGATTTATATTTCCCAAACCATTTTGCCCCTTGTGCATGTTCTTCCTTACTTCTGTTGCCTTTGTCTGAACAAGCTTCTGAACAAGCCTTTTTGAATGTGAAGTGTCTATTAGACCTAAGATAGGTCATTAATGGATTTGACAAATCCTTTCACCTTTAAGACAGTTACAAAAAGGTGCAGAAATTAGTCCCCTCCCCTATCAGTTCTACTCCAGATGGTTGGGGGTGGGGTGGGGTGAGGTGGTCGTGTCCTTTTTTTTTAATGAATAGTTAAATAGAGGCTGGCATCTGGGCTGAAACAAAGGAGGCTTGGAGCCAGATTTCTAAAAGGGAGGGTAGTATCACACAATTAAGTACTACACCTGCTGAAGGGAAGGTAATAGAGGCGGTGAAAGCACATTTCTAGCCACAATTATCTTGTATAGAAAGGCTTTTGTCAATCATTGTCAAGCAGACATAGGTGGTCAATCTACAAAGTCAACACATAACATTGTGAGGAGTGTTAAAATAAATGGCCCTATCATTTTATATGTATAGCACAAATAGGTAACAGCAATAGCACCTATTTCCTGAGAGCACGGCATATTTATTCAAACTTGTTCTCAGCAGCTGAACTTCTAGGTTGCTGTTCTGCCTTTTTTTGGATTTATGGTGTCAACTCCTGTACACGGTAAGACACACCGCAAGTCAAAATCCGCACAGACATCCCATAAAAATGCATAGCCATAAACTTGGAGAGATTCAAAAGAGACCCAGAGGCAGATGGCTATGTCCTTGTGCTGACTGTCCTAATTCTAGCAAAATTAATCCCATTTGGGATGTGGAAAACTGCTGTTACAAGTGATGCAAACCTAGAAGAAGGAGCTGTTCCTGTGAAATAATACTTACTCCAGCACTACCTGAAAGGTTGCTGACAGGGACCGTGTTTATTTCCCCACCATTGTCTTCAGATTTAATGCTGAAGCATAGAGGATTATTGCTCTTTAGCTTTTTTAAAGGTACGGAAGCCAGCTAGTTCCTCTCTACCATGATCCCAGTACAGTCATCAGCACCTTACCAGAAAGCAGAGCTACTTTAGACCCCATTCCTTCTTATTACGCACTTCTGAAGATAGCAGAGGATGTTCAAAACAACTGAAGCAACGGACGTCTCTGCCTCCCTACTTCCCCCTTTCTCACGGAGAGTTTTGTGTGGCAGAGAGTTGTTGCAATGCTCACCATGACACTGCCCACCTCCCTCCCATCCTCTCATCCACCTCAAACACAAATCATTCCTGGGAGAAGGACAGGGGTAGTGGTATGTGTCTCTGCTGCTAGACTCCACCAGTTACGCCCAGTTCCTCGCCTCTGGTAACAGAAAACTCGTTGTGAGCTTGAGCCCAGGTACTGCTGAAGAGCACTAGCCCTCACTAAAGATTCAGCACATGGGAAATTTGAATTGTTGCTAATAAATGACCACTATGCCAAACGGCTGAGCATTTTGACGCTTGATACTCTATGGATTTAGCTCTACTTTAACATCGTTTTAATGTGATTTTAACACTGACCTGAATGTGAATGGGATCGGGTTTTTCTTTCATGTCTCCTTCCTGGATTCCAGCACATCACGTCAAAGAGGCTTCGGGCAAGAGCTTCTTATACCTGCAGCTGTTTTAAATATGTGTTTTAATGGCATATAAAGGAATCCATTTTTTTATTCGTCATATATTATTTCTTTCTGGCCCTGACACATACCGTTCAGCATATGTCTTACAAGGGACTGCAGGGTAACAAAGAAAAATAATATTCACAATAGATAAGGGCTGTTTTCCCCAGTGGATGATGGGAAAATGATTGGGTGTGTAGAGGACAATTTCTCACCCTCTTGAAATTTGAGGCCCAGAAAGCTGGAGCTTTTGTGTGTCTGTTTTAAAAGGAATGAAATCCATTTACACATCAATGTCAGCTAACTAGAAGGAAAGCCAACATTGTTGACGTTATGCTTGTCAAATACAAACAACTTGTTTTCAAGGGAAGACAAGTACAAAGGTTCTTGGCCACTAAACAGAGCATATTAAATATGACCCTTTCTCTGGACACTTGAACACTAGCACAAGAAAGCACAGGAGATATATAATTAATATTAGCTAACACACGGTAAGGTTAATTGTTGCTTCTCCGAACACTTAATCTGCAAGCAGTTGATAAATCCCACAATGAATAGAAGTGGCTCGTATTTAGGTCACACAAAGTCATTGCTGTTTTTTAATTTAAACAGTGCACTAGATTAAAACACAAGAGTATTGCAGGAGGACAATTCAGAAGCAGTAGCAATAGGCTGTCATTTGGCGTAAAAAGTTTCCCCAGCACACCCTAGGGACATGTTAATCAAAGCTTTTTAATGGATTCAGTCTGATCTGTGACAGGCTTTGTTCCAGAGATGGCATTTGCAGGATAGAGCTGCAAGTTATCAATAAGACACAGTAATTGCTGGGAGTGATTGAGCCTTGTTCCTTAGGCTTCATACCATTCACTCCTTTTTATTATCAGTCAAGGCCAGAGATGTCTTGCAATAGGCAGTCAAGTGATGACTTGTTTCTTTCTTTAATCCTAAACCACTTAATAAAAGAAAATGAAGCAACATTAAAATCTGCATTAATTAAAAAGTGTGTAAATCTCATTCTTGTTTTTCCCCTGCTATGTTTTATATTATTTTTGTCAGGATTTAATAGTAATTCTTCAACCTCTATCATGTACTCGTAAATCCTTTTTAAGCAGTCAAAACCTCTCACTGCTTGGTTAAAGGTTTCAGTTCATGCATTGACAGTTCTTTATTAAGTTATCCATTATCTTTTGGAAATCAAAGCATTGGCCAACCAGTAATGACTAGGGATAACACTTATCACCTACATGGATAGTTAGCCATACATCCATTTAAAAAAGATAACTCGCAACACTGAAATGAAAATTCTTCAGTGCTATTCAAGAAGGTAATAGAAACCTAATATTTTTATATAGTGAAAGGTCATAATCCTCCCTTTGTAACACCACAGTCATTCCCATAGCAACAGATTATACATAAAACCACTAGGGATTGTGACCTCTCAGTATGAACAAACAGAAGGAAAAGTTGTTTAGAAGAGAAGGAATCTCTTTGATTAGTAAAAGGCAAAACCAGCCAGCCTCTTGTGTGTGCACATATAAGACAGACATGTACACAGCAGCGAAACCGATTTTTGTTTAAAGTACGAATGGACAATGAAAAGATTGTTAAAATCAGTTTTGCTGGTTTGTTCAGTCAGGGTTTGTTTTGTACAGCAACAAGATAAAGTCTAACAGATTCTGCCTATTGTATTTACCATTTTTTTCTGGATTTATGTTTGTTGGAAATCAAGTTGAGGTTGAATTATTCTGGTAACCTTATTCTTGACAAAGTTTGGTCATGTTAAAAGCTGAAGGCTACCACCAACAAAATAATCCATCAGTGTAATAATTACGGATGATCATAATATATAGTTCTGAGGCTGTGTGATGAAAAAAAATGCTTTTGTTGAAACTTTTTAAAGTGTTTTAGTCTCAAAAGTAACAAGGAAAAAAAAGAGATTAAGTATTGCACTACTTTGAGATACGTAATGTTCTTGATTAAATATTTTTTTTAAGTCTAATGTTTGAAATTAACTCAAATTTTTACATATGTCCTTTTTATTTTAAACAGTTAATATCTGAAAAGAGTATTTCATTTTTATTGAAAAACTTCTGAAATTTTGTATCATGGGAAATTTTTTTCTGTTGTACTTTTGTCTTTGCAGGGGTGTCACAGAATTTCCTATGAAGCAGCAAATGTAGTAGCCACGCTGCCTATTAATTATGGCTTTACCTCACAAGGGAATTATTTGTTCTTGCACGTGTTTGTGAAATATTCTGAGGTTTTCAGTTTGAAAACACTAGAAATACCATTATCACATTCCTCTATATGTCAGTCATGTCTGTGCTGAAATTTAAAAAAGCCATTTGAAATATTTGGATGTTTAAAAATTCATAGATATTAATTATATATGAACTTATAAAATTTCCATTTTACATCATCTTTGAAAGCTGCTCGCTTTTCTTACAGTTCTTACTGCTAACTTATTGTCCATTATTTCTGTGAGAAGCAAAGCAAAATGCTCTTTCTTACACATAGGAGCAGTCTGCGCTATTTTCTGCCATATCACAATGTATATGTGTCCACAGTTAGTTTTAAAGATGTGAACAGTTCATGAGCTACTTTGCATTCAGCCTATGAAAAGGGAAGCACTTCTACTCAGGATCAGCATTCTCCTGATGATATGTAGTATGTCATTATTTTCTGCTCCCTCTTTAGGCTGCAGTTCATGTAGTAGGCATCCGGGCAAGATAGGTCATGCTGCATGAGCTAAATTGCATTGGGGCACTGGGAATATGACTTATGACCAGCCCATGTACCTTCTTCTTTGCTTGTGTGAGGGAAAACATGAGGCATGTAGTGACACCTTATTTCAACCTTTACCCTCAGAAGTAAAGTTTACTCCTTAAAGTGGTTTCTTTGCTGTAGTATTGTAATATCAAGTTCTCATTAATATGTATCTAGACTTGTTATGCTAGAAAAAAGTCATGTGATATTTGACTGTTCTACAAAAATTTGGACAGTAAAATAATAGGCAAGTATTTTCTAGACTTTAAAATTTGTTTATAGAGTGATTTAGTATTTAGCTACAATTGCTTAAAAAGCTTGTAGTCAAAGACAAACAAGTTGAGTATTTTCATAACCTACTACAAAGTAAATTCATTGTTAATTTGCCTTTGACATTATTCACTTGATGAAGGGTGAAGGCTTTGTCTTAGCCCTTTGTAGGAGAATTGTGATTACTGCAGTAAAGATCAAAAAGCAAGGTTTGTCTGACTGATTATTTATTGTTTTCTTAATTTCCATGTTATCACGGTCTCATATTACTCGTTCAAATTTGGATTTTTAGCGTTAAATAGTTACTGGAATGACTGCTGAATTCAATGCAATACAAGGTCACACAAATGGGCCCTTCTTACTTGCCCTGAGGAGGGAGAAGTTATAAAAAGGGAGCATTTATTCAATGTTGAAATGTCCCGCATAGAAAGCTTTTCATAAAGTGTAAAATGGTTGTGTTTCTGAAACAAGCTGTCAGATCGTGTTTCCTAGAACAAAACCAGACAACTATTTAATTTCTTGGCACATTGGAACATATTTGAAATCTCATCAAACTTCACATTTCTAAGAATAACCAGATCATGTTGTGATGATTACACTTCCTCTACCTCAGTAAAGTCTAAGATGACTAATTTTCCATCTAATTGTCACTCATGGAAGAAAATGCTTTCACGAGATGAGGATTGGGGGGGAAGTTTCTGATCTAACTTATGGTGGTGTAATTCCAGAATAACCTGGAATTGTGAATAATAATTTAAGTGGAGTTCACTTAGATTTCTACTGATGTAACAGAGTCAACCTTAGCCCAAGGTTTTTATTAAAAAGAAATTAAATAAAATGCTTACACAGCACATACAGATATTCAAGCAGAGCTAACATGAGTCTAGGAGGGAGAAGTTAATATAAGATGCCAAACCACAAGGTGATTTTTCTCCAGTGACACAATACACATGTTTAGCTTCCTTCTCCCCTGTGGAACATTTATATTTGCCTTCTTTGATTCTTGTCCTGCCTTCAAACCCTTTAGTGCCAAGGCCTGTAGAGAGCCATTTATTTCAGTGAAATACTACAGTGATGCAAGCTGGCATGCATGTGAATTTTCCTGCAGGACAAAGAATTACATCTTTAATATTACCAACCAAAACCTTCCTAACTCTGCTGTCAGAGACCAAATAGGTTTATTTTTAACTATTTATTGGGAAGGTCATCAATTTTTACAACTTCTTTCTTTTCTTTAATGCGTTTCCCATGGAGATGGCTGCCAGATCTTTTTCAAAAGATCTGTAAGTCAAACAATTTTCTGTAGAATTAAAATTTTAAAGAAAAAAGGTCTCTTAGGGGGAAAAAAAGGGCTATGTAAAACAAGAAAATGGGACTAAAAGGGTTCTGACAAATAGAAGTTTTAACAGACAGTCTAACAAATGGACATTGCTAGGGGACTGACTTTGCTGGGGACCTTTCATATCCCAGTAACTTCTATGAGAGTTGAGTCTACTCAGTGTTGCAAAAGAATTCAACACCTTTTAATGCATGGTGAGACATTATGCTGGGTGTGGGAAGAGCTATGGAAGCAAAGCACTCTATGTGTTTTGAGAATGCAGTCTCATAAAAGAGGTATGAATTGTGATGCCTCAGAAATTCACGAGAAACTGTTGGAGACGGGCAGCGTGGCTTGAAATTAATGTAAACTTTTGAATGAAACAGAATCTTGGAGTCTGCCATAAACCGAGTGTGTTTTATTGCCTCGTTATTGCAATAAAAACTTTACTTTCTGTTGCTTCCTCCACCTTATATATTTACAAACGTATTGTAAATATCCCTGGTTCTCATAGGAAGACAGAAAAGCTTGTACTGAACTATTTTCACTGTCAAGTAGCCAAAGAATGGAGAGCCCAGTACTATTGGCTTTCAAGACAGTTCAGCACCTATTTAGACAAGAGATTACAGTCTAAAGAACACCATGCACAATTTTTCTCCTCCCAGAATTGTGGCCCTAAATTCCGAGTGTTCAGTGCTGTGGACCTTTAGAAAACAGGGTTTTGGTGATATTTTGAATAACTGCAACTGGCTTGCCTTGGATCAGGCAAAGTAACTGTGCCACTGCCAGTTACCCCTAAACTGAGCATCCCCTTATAGCTGACTGCAGGAACTCAGCAGGAATAAAAATTTTGCATAAGTACATATAGATTTACCAAGAAAGCTTAGTCCTCCCCCGTTTTTCTCCACATGGTATTGTGAGTTACCTGTACAGTCCGTATCTGCTGTGTTACAACTGAGTAGGGGTTTCTTCCTTTGCTGCTTGCCTTCATGGAAAATTAAAAAACAATGCGTCCATTTGCCTTGGTGAAAAATACTATTAATAGTAATAATAATAATAAAAAAACCAAACCAGAATAAAACACCTATGGGTGAAACAGAGGTGTCTGCAGACTTACAGAATAATTCTATATAAAACACAGATGCTGGAGTAAAGCAAATAAAAGGATTAACTTCAACGGAGCTAAGAAACAAAGCAGATTTAGTTCAGGAATAGTACACACTATCAAAAGCAAAACTTTAGTAAACCTGAAAGTTTAACTACGTACACATATTTACAATGGATCTTCTAATAAAAGCATGATTGAGACAAATTCCCTTTCTACTTTTTCATCTGAAAAGATCATGGCTGTTAGTGAAGGCAGTACTATCACTGCCATGCTACTGAAATAACAGCTCACAGTACATATTTTTAACTTTACAAATCTAACAAATTCTACCAGTTTTTTAAGCCACTGGAAATAATTATTTGATGTCAAAAATGATTTTGTGAGATCTAATAGTGTAATATGGATGTTAGCCTCTTAGAAGGCAAGCAGTTACAAGCATAGAAGGATACTAAGTCTCTGAGATATCTTATCTTAGAGTCTAATTTGTTGTGGCCTTCAATTTGAAAATTTAATGGTCCAAGGAGAAGGTATAACTGCAATAAAACTTCAAACAGATCTCTTTAGTGTGGGAATATTTTTTTAATGGCCAAAAGCAGAAGGGAAAGGAGCAAAAGTTTAACACAGTGAGAGAGACTAAAAACTTTAAGTAATTTAATAAACTCTTGCTATTATTCCATCTTTGTTCATACAAATATTTGCCAGGCTGTTTGTCATCCCAAGACCCATATTCTCCATGAGCATAAAGAAAGGAAGGTAACAATAAAGCTGATCACTGCTGAGATTTTTCTCACATGCTGTAGTAGAGTACATGTTGCTATATTTGTTTTACGGGGATATCAAGAAAACCAAGTAACATGTCTGCTATAATACTTCTTAAAAATTTAAAAGATGATTGGAAGTATGCTGTTTAAATTAATTTGGGAGGACTAAACAGTATGTATTAACAAATGTAGCCAGTCTGGTTCCTCCAATGACTACTCTGCTTCTCTGAATTGTTTGAGAAGAAAATAAAAGCCCCTTCAAGGAAAGCATCACATCCTTGGCAGAAAGAAAAATTAGTGTGTGCCAGAAAATGTAGAATTCCTCCCACTTATTTCAAGCGTTAACACGTATTTTGATCGTTAATGCTGCATTACAACGAGATTTCTACAGTCAAATGACATTCACATCAATGCAAAGCAAATCTTCTTACAGTTCAGACTTTTACTATGATGAATAAGAGGAAAGTTCATGGATTCAAATAAACATTACTTTCTGTTATTCTACAAAACAGTTGCTACCCTCACGTGTTAAAAAGTAAGAGATTAATCACTAACAGCATTTTCTGCCTCCTTGCATTTGGTTTAATTTCTTAGGGAAAAGAAGCTGAATTCCTCTGGTAAGAACATCTTTAAAACACTAAGGTCCAATTTTGTTTCTTCTTTCAGTTTGCCATTTTCCTTATTGCCTCTCATGCTCACCTCCTTACATTTCATTTTGAATATTTAACTTACTTTCCTCTATTATTTTTAGGTGGTATTCCAGGCAAATTTCTGATTCTATTTCTTATGCTAGCGCTGGGTGTAGCAATAGTGACTAAGGCTTTTTTGGTCTTTGTATTTAATGAATGAGGAAAGTCCATTTTGGAGGACCTAGAGACTGAATTCACCTGCCTTTGCATAGAAAGACAGTAGTCATACCACTTCTACACTGACTTCTGATGTATCTTAGAGAATGGTTTTAACAAAATTCCTGAAATTGCAGTGAGCATGACCTGGTCCCACTCAGACTTGCAGAGAGAATTGTTCCCCCAACAAGGCGTACTGCCTCGTTGCTGAAGCCCTCCAACAGTACATCTTCAGAGGAAGCTCAGGTGCCTTGGAAGAGAAATAAGCAGTATTGCTTGAGAACACCTAGCAGACTGGCAGCTAACAAAGGACTGTCTGTGCCTTCCTGCTTCCTCTTCCAGCCATGGTCTTCAGCCTCTCACCACTGCCACCTCCAGAGTCCTCACCCTACCCTGAGTTAATTCACTAGAAAATAAACAAAAATAAAAATAAATAAATAAATAAAAATAATAATTGAAAAAATTTCTGCAGTTTCTTCTGTACTGGCTCTACAATACCTGCTTAGTTCACACTCACAATTCGTAAAAGAGTCCACATGAAGAAAGAAATTGACAAACAACTTGAAAAAATGTCTAAAATATTTTTTCTCTCCATAAGTAAGGCACTGCTAAGTTTCTGCCTCCTAATTATTTCCTTCTGTGCATACAAGATTTGAAACTACAAAAAACTGCCATACATACCTCTGGGTGTAAGCTTAAATTCAACTCCAAACACAACAATGTTCCTCTATTCTGCTGATGTTTATCTCCTTATCACTTCTTTATCCAGCATTATTAATGCTAAAACAGAAATAAGAACTCCTGTATTTGAAAGGAGTTTGAAATCATTAATTAAAACAATAGCGTCCTAAGATGAAAAATATGAAATACACTGATTCTTTGCAGTCATGGTAAGTACTAAATGTGCTCTTGTTTTTTGCTAGAGATTTGCTAGTTCATGGTAGGAAACCCTGTTTCATGCGTAAAAATGTAATGCAGTAGAATCTGTGGAGCTGATGGAAGACTTGGAAAGGCACTCAGAGAAGTTCCTCCAGTTCTGGAAAAAATTTGAAAACAAAGTTATAGCTACTTCAAACCTAAAGGAAGGACTGTGCTGGTAAGGTTATTCTAGTTACTTGTCCTGTTAGTCCTTAGGTCTCCTTGCTGCGATAATTCCGTGTTCAAACTGGTAATTCTGAATTACCAGGCTAGCCACTGTCATGGTTAATATCCAAATAGACATGAAGTGAACTACACTAGGCATTTTCCTCCAAGATCCCGGCATCTGCGTAACAGTGCCAAGTCTATGTACAAGGCTTTCACAAATCAACCAGAGACACATTTGCAATCTCTATAAAGTTAGAAGAAATCAGATGGTGATAAAATTACTGTCCAATACACACATGCTCACACACCGCATACCTCTAGCTTGACTTATGGATACCCTTAAACTAAAAATTAATTTAGCTGTACTTCTGCCTGAAGAAAACAGGAACATCTCACAGATGGTGTGCATTATTTTCCAGGCTACACCATGTCTATATACCCAGCAGCAATAATCAAAGAGAATAAAAAATGAAAGTCATCCTTTTTATCAGATAATAACTCACAATATTCATGTCATGTTTTGTAAATATAGACATAAATTTGACTTTCAAAACATGTAACAACATATCTGCTATAGCATAATTTTCATGATATATGAAGACAGAAATTTAAAAGATTTTTTTACTATATGGTAAGCTGCCTTTTAAAAGAAATTTTTATTCTGGTGACAGGTATACAAACAGATGTCATAGTACCTAGAATTTAGTGAAGACTTGAGGTGCTCTCAGTATGCTGTTTGCAGCTCAAGAGCAAGCGTTTACTTATAGGTGAGCAGAAGTACATTTTTGTATAAGAGAACCACCATTTCTGTGAGTGTCCAGGCAAAGAGTAGACTAAAAATGAACAGGATGTATGTTGCATTCAGACTGTGAATACACAGGCATGAAAGAAGTATTGGGTTCTTTTTTTTATTTTTTTTTTAAAGATGCTTTGTGTAACTGTGCAGAAATTGCTTGTTACAACCCTACATGCACGAACCCCCAGTGAACAGGGTCAGACCTCTGAATGCTGCATACCCTAAGTGCTTTATTATAAGCATCAGTAATTATATCACGGATAATCATAAATGACAGTGTTGTAACTGTGCTGAGACTTTAGTCTCAGGCTGAATTAATTCTATGCTTGTTTATTTCACAGACTTGCCTGCAACCTTATACAAGAAAGGTTTGGGGAATATTCACCTGCTTTCCTAGACATCTGATTTTAGGACTAACCACCCTAGGCTCCCCATATGACTGACTGAGAGTCAGGCTCCATTGAGAACCATATGGAGCAAGAACTGCATTGAGCTTCTTTGAGTGACACTGAGGAGGAACTCATCTCTCCTTTGACGACAAGGAAGGCTTATGTACATCAAACAAAGATTGGAAGAACCTGTGTGATATTCTTTGTTTCTCATTTGCAAAAATCAGATAATTGTCATGATTACTTATTTTATTGTTGTTTTAAAACACTTAAAGCATTTCAGGAGGAATATGCTATGGAAAAGTGTATTACTACTATCCATCATGGTCTGAAGATTACATTAGTATCTGTAACTTGTGGCAGAGGTAAAATTTTTATGCATCTAATAATTTATTTTATGCAATACTTTTCCATTTCCCTTGAATCTCTCCTCTTCTCTTGATTGTCTATTTCCTTCCCTTCTTCGGTTGCAGCTAAAATGGCCAGTACACCTGGCTTAGAAACAATCTTCCTCTTACTTTTTCCCCTGCAGTTTCTTTAAAGTTTTGTTGTCTTTTCCTTGCAGAGAGGCTCATTTCCAAAGCCTTTTCCAAAGGAGAAAAGTCAGCTATGACAATGCAAGCACCAGTATCTAGACTCCGAATGGCACCTGATATGAAGAATGAGTGAAATTATGAAACTTTTCCTATAAAGGAAATAGGTTACATGAGTCTCCACCTTGAAAAAAAAGGCCAATGGGGCCATGAGGCTGGAAAAATTGTAGAGATTCATTCAATTATGTGTGGTATAAAGAAGATTAATAGAAAGTTATTAGTTTCTGTTTGTTTTAATACAGAATATGATCTTATAATATGTTGGGCATTGAAGAAAATTACCAGATGCGAAATAAACCAAAGGAAAAGTTTTTCACACAATGTGTAATCATGCTTTGGAGGTGTTCTCCTCAGGTGACAGTCTGCTGTGTCTCAAAAGCAGTGGGTCAAATTAATATTCTAAAGAAAGTTTTCTTAAGTCATCATATGGTTTAAATTGGTTTGGTTTGGTTTGGTTTGGTTTGGTTTGGTTTGGTTTGGTTTGGTTTGGTTTGGTTTGGTTCGGTTCGGTTCGGTTCGGTTCGGTTCGGTTTGGTTTGGTTTGGTTTTTTTGAAGATTGTTACTACACCTCTGGGCGGAGAGGAAATCTCAAATGTTTTCATAAAGTAGCAAAAAGGTAAAGCTGGACATAAGCACTACCAAAGTTGAAATTTAACTCTTCCCTTCTGGCCCTTCCAGTTTTGTATGGTAAGACAGTTATAGTGAAACTTGATTGAATTCACTTGTTTGTCAGTATATTGGTACCCACTGAGAGAGGGAAATCCAGTATTACTGGCCTCCACCTTTGATTAGTTTTCTTTACCGTATGTAAATGTTAAAGGATTGCCATTTCAAGTACAATTCCTGTGAATTTCTGACAAGCAGACTCATAGGCAGAAACAAACTTCATGAGACAATTAAAATTAAAACATATAAAATCACTTTATAACTAACTGGAAATCAGTGCAGCTTGTACAGCCCTAGCCTATACAGTGGTGTGTGCCTTGTTAGGCACCAGTGCACTCTGCATAGGCTGATGGGACACTTCCTAAACAATAGCATTGACTGTTCGCTGGGAGATGAGAAAGGAATTAGTCTGTATCTCCAACAGATATCTCAGTACCAGGTAGCCTTAGGGGCCGTAATTTCTGTTTACAGCTGTTTGATCAAAAGTGATGGCAGTGATTTGTGGATTTATGGATGAGTGGAATAGGAAGCATTCTGAAAATTAACGCGTGCAGTGCCTAATGGAGTTCCCCTAACATCTTTTTTTCCTTCCTTCTTCATCCAGTGTGTCAGGGTAATTTATTCCTTAGGTAAGATGAGTGGTTTTGCACCAGATTAACAGATTTTCAAGCACTACAAACCCTTGTTTTGTGAAAGTGAGAGCAATAATACCATTAAAAATGTCCAAGCACAACCAGAAAACCCCAGCAGATGTTTGACCTCCTCACTAAATAATGCTTTCTGGTTCCTCAACAAGCTTTCTGAAACATTTTGTGAGAGGAACTGTGGAAGATGGCCAAACTGTTGTAACTTAAAATGCATAAATAGCAAGAGACCTTTCACGACAGCTAGGCACAGATGTTGTTTATCTTGACTACAAATTCAGAAAACATTCTTAAGACTCTACATATTTTTACTAGTTTCTTAGGACTTTAATGTTGTCAGTTATTTGGAATGGAGTCATCTTCATGAAGAGGTATCAAATGGCCTGTCTTCCTAATTATTTCTTGCTACTCCAATTTCTGTACAGAAAAGTACCTGAAGTTAATGCACAAATGTCAAGAAATTCAGTTGTGGACCCACCTCAGATACCTCTTTTTTTTTTCAGAAGCCAGATTCTTGCCCATGTATTATGCCCACATAATTCCTTTTCTCTGATTTCTTTTTAACTTTCTTAGTTCTTCTTACGTCCTGCTTACCCTTCAAATAATTTTTTTCTGAATTCCAGAGGTGCTAAAAACTCTCGATCCTGTTCTCCTTATTCCACTAAGGGAAAAAGAGAGTTCCACTGAGGGAGTAGAGAGAATCTGGCACAAAATGAGAGAGATGTGTAACCCTCACAGGCCTCTTTGGGCTATACTTTGTATTAGCAACATACGCTCCAGTCACTAAAGTTGATCCAGGGAAGTTGTGTATTTCTGATGGAGAAAGGGAGAAGAAAAGAGGCTCATAATCAAAGTATCTGGAGTTTCCTGGCTAATTTTTTTAGTCTTTGACAAAAACAAAATAAAAAGCATAGTTCTTCAAACTTTATATTTTGGCCTTTGACTCTGTTGTTTCTCTGCTTTTTCAGTGATGTAAGAAAGGCAGTGAGAGACAGAAGATACGAAAACCTGAATACCCAAATATTTTAGGTATTTTTTCACCAACTCTGAACATTAACTTGAAAAGTTGTTAAACTTTTTAACCTAAAGGTCAAAAGCTTACTTTTCTGAAGTTAAAAATCTATTTTTCCTTAGGGAAAAAAAAAAAAAAAAAAGAAGATTGTGGGGTCAAAAATATTCAGGGCAATTCCAACATTTATATACGTTTATAAGTGATTTCTAACTTAAATTAAGTGAATAACTGAACCAGAGGAAAAAAAATCCTAAATTCTGTCAAAGCTCAGAGGTGGGAGGGAACCTTAATTCCCTTAACTAAATAGCTAACTTTAAGGTAAATGTAGAAAAATAGGTCCTTCTAGGGAACTATTCATCTTAACCTAAAGTAGACATCCAAAATAACTGCTTTTAGGTTGCAGTGTATCTAATCTGTTTCTCTCAGCTGACAGTAAGGGAGCACAGAGTGACTTAGACAAATGTATGTGGTAGGGCTCTAAAGGTGAGAAATCCACCCAAAGAGAACAATGCAAATCCTATTACAAAATGAAATGTATCAGCACTGGTGCACATCGTGGATGTTAGCATAGACTCTGCGCCTAGTAAACCAGACTGAATCACTTGAAAGACCGCATAGTGCTTAAAGGCTTAAAGTGCTAAAATCACTATTTTGAGACAAATGATTATGAGAGGACAAATTAGTTGTTTGCATTTTTTCCTTCTCTTGTTTCTGTGAGACAGTCACTAGAGTTGAAACTGTTTTGATATCTCTCTAACCTAGCCATAAACACAAGTCAATAAATGAATAAGCTAAAGTATTTCGTGATTGGGGGTTCACTTAGATATAGCTATCTTTATGAGATTAGTGAAAGCCATAGAAGAGAGGTGCCCACTATGCCACTTACTGATCCAGGAGCTTTGTTCACTTTGCTGACTCCTAGCTATCTAGATCATGAGGTCTTTAGCACAAAGACTAATTTGTAATCTACATTTCAACACAGCCTAGCACAGTAAAACCCTGATTTTGATCTGTGCAATGCTAAACTACCAGAGAAATAATAATCACTATTATTATTATAATGATGAGGCTTGTGCAGTCTCATGCATATTATGCAAACAAGTTTATATAAAAATTAATATGAAGAGAAAGACATCAGTTCGACATTCAGTATATCAAGAAGTTTTGAACGACATAGATACAGAATTGTCATGAATATGTAAAATACTGTGAGCATTGTCATACTTAGGTAACTGCAATTGAAACAAACTGGCCATAAAATAATAAATTGGCAGTACAGAACGTCATCATGATGCCAGCTATAAATACCAAACATAACTCATTATTTCAACCTTAAAATGGTCCTGCCAGTAGCTTTTAATGAGGTGTTGTGTAAAAAAAAAATGTTCTTGTTTCTCATCATGTTTCTACGTGCAACCTGTGACATAGCAGTCATTCTATTCTGAGATACTGTCTGTATCAGTAGACACCAATTTGAACATAAACTAAAATGAAACTACATTTTCAATGTTCTTTAGCGATTTAGTGATTGTTGTGGAAAATGCAGGCAGATTCTTTTGTTGTTGACATCAGAAGTGAGGGTCACTCTGGGCCTGCTGAGTACATTCTGAGCCCAAGCAAAAATTGATTTCCTTTTTTTTAAAAAGCAGCTGGCTTTACAATGAATAGCTTTCTTTCGATTTTTCTTTTCCACTGAAGCATTCAGTGAATGCAGCAGGCATAATAGGCTGAAGTAAACAGTGTCAGGTTCTGTTATATCAAGAGCTCTTTTAAACTAAGCAGACAAGCTATCATCAGTGCCTGAAACCCTGTAAATGGCAGTAGAGACTGAAAATGAGTTTGTTTCCTGACAAGTGTTTTGACGACATTTTGAAGAATGGAAGGAGATGCTTTGCTAATTACTGTGGTTGCCACACGCTCAGTCATGATACTGTTTCATTAATGAGCAAATAAAAACAGCCTGTGTAAGGCAGTAATAGAATTAGAGGTTCAATGAAATATATGCCAGCAACTCATCATAAACAGGAAAAATACAGGCAGACCCTTTCAGTTCACCTATATTCATCAAAGGATTCTGTTTCTCTCTCTCAAATGTTTTTGTAAACCATGAGATCTCACCGGTAAGGCAAACTAAGAGCAAGTATTTTTTCAGTAAAAACTCACCAGTATAGGGTAGCTATCCTTTGACTGGAGTGTAGGTTAAAAAGAAGAGGAATATTTATATCAATAATTAAAATCAGTTTCTTTGAACACAGTCTAAATTCAGCCTTGGTGAGACATTGGATTAGAAGACTTACAAAGCTCTAGCTAATTGGGATTGGACACGTTTTGAAGTAGCAGCATGACAGTCCTAATAAGTCGTGACAGGTGGAAAACAGTACTGCTGCTGACCACTACCCTTTCTGTATCAGGTTTCAACAAGGGAATTTCAGTTTTGGCTAGATGTAGAGTTGGCTCCAGTAGCAGAATATGTTTTTACTCATTAAGAAAACACTTCGAAAAACCTTTTGATACTCTTCAATGAAGCCATGTAAAAAAAAAAATAACATATACATAACTTCAAGCTATCAGGTTGACAAGAATCTGATTCCCACTGTAGGATACAGTTTTCTCATGTTACTCATCTTTGGAAATGTAGAAGGAAAATATAATTTGGGGCATATATCTGTCCTTTTACGGCACAGTATAAAAGGGCATGTTGAGGTCTTCCTTTTTGCAGCCAGTAGTGTGGAAAGGAGATCTCTCTGCTTGTTCTGTGCAATTCCTGGACTTTTGTTTACATAAACTCCCTTGCAGTATTTATGTATAGTTTGCATCCAAAAGCTACTGTTCTCCTTTGAGAGAGAGAAGAAAATTTCTTGCAGCTTCTCTGGTGACTTGCAGTTACCAGTTCCAGCCTCCTACCTTCTTCTTCTTCACTTTCTTCCAAAGTACACATGCTGCTTGTTAAGCTAGTTCAATTCATGTTAAAAAATCAGTTTGAAAAAATTTATCAGCAGTATGAATTTAAAAAAAAAAAAGTTGTGCAGGTTTGTTTTTTTTTTTTCAGAAAGGTATAGCTTTGGTTTTGATCTTTTGATCAAAATTTTGATTTCTTTTTTTAAGCATTTCTAAGCATGACCAACAGGAGGCAGTGTAATGTGACTAACATACTCAGAAATACCTCATTAGAAGATATGAGCTGATTATTAGGTGTGTAGTTAAGAATGTAAATGGAAGAAAAATAAGGGGAAAGGTAGTGGAGAGGATCTTGAGATATTAAGGTGAAAATAACAGGGTGATAAAGAGTCTGGTAAAGAAAACAGACTTTCAGAGGATTTTAACTCTGCTAATGACATCAAACTGAGCACGAGGTACAAAAATAAGCGTAGGCTGTGATGGAAACACACTGAAGTTGCACTGAAGGTCTGATCTTAGTATCTGAATTAGTTGGGCTTTTCCTTGATATTGCTTGCAGTCCTTGTCCTCCAAAGCTTTGTCAAATTACTGTTTGTTACTACATAGAGTAAACAAAAAGCGTCACTGATGATGGCGTAACAATATATATAGCAACATAAACTGACAAGAAGGTCAATGAAAAATAAATACCCTGAATGTAACTATGCGTGGAGATTCAGTATTTTCTTACTTTGTGTTTCCTTACTGAAGCTATAGATGAGACAAGAGATAGAAAAGAGTCTCCTGACATTGGAAGAGATCTCTTTTGTTGCTATAAGCTGTAGTCACCCCTTTCTCACTCTACGCTTAGAGAAGTATAGACCTGCTATTTGATTGCTAAGTAACTAGAAACTTACTTAATTAGTTACTAAGATTTATGTTACAGACTCTTGAGCTGGAATCTAGCCTTAGGACCACTGCATTACTGCAGACTCTGGGGAGCCTTTGGATAAGCCAGCTTAAAAGACAGCCTCTCTTTTGACTAATGATGGGCTACAGGACATTACCCCACTGTCAGAGCATACAAGAAGACAGCCTGACATTTTCAGACAGTACTTCGAGGATTTCCATCATTTCTATGAATCTTCTAGCGTTTTTACGCTGCGTTTTTAAGCTGCAGGACACAAGATACGAATTCTTCATCTAGAGAACTTTGAGGCTTTCTTTGCATAGAAGTGGGACGTTTAAGAAATTAGCAAAATTTTGTTTATTTGTTAGTGAGTTTTCGTAGGGCTCAGCCTTACGGAAATAATGCCATTTCTACAAAAAATTTTCACTTTCATAATATGTTTGTCCAAATAATAGTCACACTAAAATAGTGGCCAATGTTGAGAATTTGATCTTTCCCGAACGGAAATTGTAAATATCCAAGGAAAACCTATGTGACAACTATTATCCCAAAATGTTACCACACAGGCTTCTGAATATTTTTTTGTCGTTGTTTTTTTCTTTAAAGAGACACCTGTATTTATTACATTTCTGTCAGCTCCAAAAGTGCCTCTTTTGATCCAGTAGAGCAAACCCTGTGGAAAGCACTGCAGGTAATTGTGAGGCTACATGACTTTTGGGTCAGACACCACATGAGATCAAATATCTTGACAGAGTGATTGAGTTCTGACCTGTGTGTTTATTTGGAACAGGATGTGAACATTCTCAGATGATAGTGTTTATCGCTCAAATGTGGCACCAGTGACACTGCTTTTATTTTTGCCTTCCTAGAAGTCTATGAGACTGGTGGTTTTTGTTCATATACATATTAGCCTTTTTTGTTGTTGTAGTCTTGGCCCCCAGCTCCAAAACCCACTGGCCTGGGGTTTTAATTTTCACTGATCTTCCATAAATGTGAATGTATTTTATAGTGTCTTAGGAATACCAGCTCTGTATGTTAAAAATATGAAACTCCCTGTCTTCCTCTGAGCTTTGTAGGCATGCTAGGACTCACAAGAAGGAACAGGGAAGAACTGTGGCTGCAGAGTCATATTGTATCCTTGATTCATTGCGTGGTATTGCAAAATGAATCTTTCTTTGCCCCAACGCACTGCTTTTTAAAAATGTCAAGGGTGAGGGCTGGGCCAGCCACTAGACAAATGTCAGAAGCCCTCTATTGACCAATCTCCCTTCCCAAACAGGAAAAGAAAGGGAATAAGGGAGAGAGACCTACAGATTGGAAAAGAAAACCAAAACTGCTTTAATGAAACAATAAAAATAAAATAAAATATATACAAATATATGAAAAAACAATATTTAACCCAATCCCCCCCGATGGCGATCATGTCACTGTCACTACTGATGCTGTGGGCAGATGCTGGGGAAGTCCCAGACTGGACTCACTGGCAGATGGGAACCGGATTCAGGAGCTGGATGCTGGAAGCAGATTCAGGAACGCACGGATTGGGATCAAAGGCAGAACGGACAGAGTCCTCCTCAGATGCTGGCCATGAAGGAAGAGAGCTTGACCCTTGTGATCCCTCAGCTTTATACCGAATGTGATGTCTATGAGATGGAACACCTTGTTGGTCAGTTTAGGGTCACCTGTCCCCTCCGCTCCTCCCCGCAGGTGCAACCTGTCACTGACTGTACCCCAACCGTGGCAGACAGGATTTAGCAGTGACCTTGGTCTGCATAGGAGTATCAGCAAGAGTCTTTCTGCACACCAATCCCTGGTAGTAACGGTGAACATCAAGCGTTATCACTTCTAGAAGCAGATGCTGTCTGCAAAAATATGCTGTTAGCTTCAGAAAGTGCCGTCACGTAGAAGAGACTGAGCTGGAAAGTAACATCACTTAATTAATTCTGTCCTAACTCAAATGAGGACAAGAGGGTGCCTAAATCTCCATGACAGAGATCAAGGCTGAAGATGTACCCCTACCAGTGCCATCGTAGAGAATTAACAGTCAATCAGCCACAGTTACTATGGTTACTATGACAAGTTACTGTGGAATTTTTTTTTTCTTTCACAAAGACAGTACTCACATAGGTTTAGGGTTTAATGGAAAATTACATTTAAGAATTAATTTGATGTTATAGTCTATATTCTGTGCATCCAGCTAAACAGAAATTCAAACAGTAAAAGCAGAAGCACATAATTATCTTCCCTTTCAATTCTCAAAGGGTCAAAAAGAACTTACCTTATTCTGGGAAATTTTGAAGTTCATCTGATTCCTTTCAGGATGACCCTTCCAGTTGATTGGATGTCACTGATGACTTCTGAGAACAGTTTTGGTAGGCATATGGCAGTAAAGAGGCATACTCTGTGTACGGGGCCCAGACAATGTGGTTATACTTTATAGGGCCTGAACGGAGGGCAACAAAGGTCTTCCACTCCCTGCAATACCACTGTGGAGCCAAAGATCTGATTTTTGCCATTCCTTGGGGAAAGCATACCAAGCAGGTATTTCTGAGTGCTTGCACTTGCAAGCAGAATGTAATTATTGAGGAAATTAACTTCACAGCTTAAGATAGTGGTGTCATGATAATTTAGAGAAGTGGGAAGGATGTTTTCTGAGCAATCACTAATCTTTTTCCCCCTTTCTTTTTGGTTATCACTTAATAGCATTCATTAAACCTGATAACAGGAATTACTTGTCTTTAAATTTCCTACTGAGTCTCAGTTTAGGTGAGTTAAACTTTTCTTGGAACAATATATTACTGTCATGCTCAATTGACTTTCTTTATAAAAGTAATAAATCTTTTGTGCAGTTTTATTCTTAGTAGCACCAGAAACTGCAAAACACACATTGCTGGTTTCTTGTTAAAGTAATTGTGAATGCCATGTCTAATTGTCAGGCATAACCTGTCTATCCTGATGAGTAGCAGCTTATTGAAGTTCTTGTGGGAAAGCAGTCTTTGCCTTTGGAGTCAAGAGGAAGTTAGCAGTCAGCAGAGATGTGGGTTTCCATTGCTATCCAATACTGTTTTCATGTCTTTACTCATTTTCCCACTGCAGCTGGTACCACGAAAACATGCTTCCTTCCAGGAAAATTGTTTTTCTCTGTTTAAGCCCAGTGTTATAGCTACCGGTCATACCAGAACAGATACTCTGGTCATCCTTCAGACACAGTCTTTCTATATGTTTTAATACATAATGAGCAGAGGAAATTTTGTGACTTTTGATCAACAGCGTTTTTTTGTAGTATCTTCTCTTTGGAATAGTATGAAGAAAGTTGCATGTCTAGAGCCCCTTCAGTTTTGGAACATAAAAGAATGAAGTGTGTGATGGAAAATCTTCATTCTATTTACAGTCTGTTGCCCTAAATTACGCTACTAAAAAACCAGAAACATTATGTTTACTCAGGAGGTAGCTGTAGTAAGTGGCATCACTGGTTCTACCTATTATGTGTGCAAATGGAACCAAAAAATCAGATATAAGGATGAGTTACTCTTTCCTCATCATAAGCTTATAAAAAGCACTGTAATCTATGAAAAAAAAAATTGCACTGGCTTCCCAAAACAAAGTCTTCTAAAAAGAATCATAGAAGAAGGGTTATGAAACTATACCACTGTTCACCCCACCAAGTTTTTACCTGTTTTGCTGAAAGAACATGTAATCAAGAGCCAAGCCTCTGTCTGCTGCAAGAAATGGCATAAATATAATTTTGCAAAAATCAAAGATATACTTAATACATATCATGTGAACATGCTTCCCCACCCAAACAGCATTACATGAATATGCAGGAATAAAAAGAAAACAGCATTTTACATTATAAGCTAATATTTATTGAAGTAGTAAAGAGTCATATGACCTTCTATCTTGCCCTTAGGATAGCAATACAACTCCCTTTGACATCCAGGCTGAAAAATGCTGCCATTTCACAGAGAAGGAAAAGTGATTGATCCGGTCCTTGACTAGAGATGATGAAAGTAGTGCACGGGTGATGGCTATTACAATTCAAATATCAAATGCAGAAGCTTTTGTTTCAACAGTATCTACTCGTGTGTGTTATAAAAATGGATACTGGAAGTCAGACAAAAATGCTATTTTTCTGTCTCTCACAACTAACTGATTGGCTGCTGGAAAAATTCACTTGGCTGCTCTCACAATGAGGGAAAATATTTAGGACCTTGTACAGTGGCAACATCCAGAAGAAGTCTTCAATAACGTAAGGTCTGTGATGTCTAGGAAGTGGAGATACTTGTAACCAAATGTTAGGTGCATGTAGGAAACAGCAAATATAAAATGTTTTCAGAACACACAAGATCTGATTTGCAGATTGGAGCGTGCATACAACTGAATTACAGATTCTGTTGTGGTCACAACTGGTGCTGAATAAGCGCAAGCACGGCCAGCAGTTTGAACCCTAATGTGACACAGAAATGTTCTATAAGCAATTTTCCATCAAAATCTCAATTATGCTAGAATGTTTTTCCAAACTTGGAAAAATAAAAAATCTAGCACAAAAAACTAATAGTACTATCCCAGAGAGAAGTTGTGACTTCCTTGGTCTTCTTCCATAGCTTTGAAATTGGGAAAAACATAGAAGACACAAGAAAGAACATGTGTTAGAAGATGTACAATGTAGCAGTTCCATACTTACTAATTTCTAAAACATTTCTTATTTCATATTCTCACGTGTACATACCAATGCAATTTTAAGAATGCTAGCCATTCACACCAAGATTATACACACTTAAACAATTTTTAATATGTTTCAGTTGTACAAAATACCCAAGAGAGAGCCCTGAAGAGTGAAGCCCTTTGTTCATGTCTCTATATCTCTAGTTATACATCAGAAATTTAAAGTATGAGCAAAAACCCAGCCACTGTAACTCTGGTATGTGGCAGGATTATCTCCCAAAGTGAAGTGATAAATATTCTGCTAAATCCCTTAAATCCTGAAGACAACAAGGGCACTATTCATGATATTGGGAAGCAGCAAATGATGCTACCTATAAATCTAATTTAGGGTTTTTTTTACCATAGGCCTAAAATACCTTTCAGGAATACTTTTGGCTAGTGGAATTCATGTAAACATCTCTCAACAGTTTGAGTAGACAAACTGGACAAAGTAAATCTCTTCATATATGTGCATTACTATTGCAAAGTACAAATCAGCTGTCTGATACCATTTAAGATTGTTCATTGAATTCTTTAAAATTAAAAGTAAATATAAATAAAATTTAAAAGAATAAAATTTTTCTAGCATCTGTGGTTTGACACAAAGTCCGAGATGTGAGTTGGAGTCTATACTTGAAGAGATACTAAAGAGTTCCAGGTTGTCAGATCACAGGAATTCAGTCTTCCCAAGAAGTTGTTAACATGATGGTTTTCTGAGAAAAATGGTTATTTCTTTCCATGCAAAAAGCAGCATTTACCTCTTCTTTTTTTTTTTCTTCTATTAAACTAGGTGATATTGTAAACAATGGTCAACTTCACCATTCTTGTGTTTTCTCACTTTTTATTTTGCTGTGTCCTACATAGTTTTTATCACTTAAACTTTAGTTACCACAAAATTATCTGGATTCTAGTATATTTGCCAATGGAAGATTTAGAAACAAAAACAAAAACAAAAAACCAATAACATTAACTTCTCATCTGCTAACGTTCAGGTAACGGTGCTTCTTTTCTAGTTAAGATAGTCAGTCAAAACTTTAAAAAAAAAACTTGTGGCAGTCATCTGAAAGTTAAAGATCTGAAGACTAGTGTAGATGTTTTTGTTACAGCCTCTGGGAATTGAATTAATAATTTCTAATTCACTAACAGTCAATGGCCTGAAGATTTGGAGATGGGTCCAGAGTGGAGTATTAATGATGATATTATTCAATATCTTCTAATGTCTTCTAATGTCTTATTAACCTATTATAATGTACACATACTAGTGTCAGTATATTGTATCTAAGGAGCCAGTGGTCTCACATCAATAAAAGACCAGAAAGCTCTCCTGCTATCAGGGGAGCTACTAAGCAGAACCAGGACAAGAAGCAGGTTTTATGTTAGGCAGGAGGATAAAGAAGTTTCCAGAGAAGAGGCAATGCCTTAGATTTCCCTTCCCATCCAGGTGGTTAATAAATCACATCACAGATCCTGTGTGTTGATGACTCATTATTTATTGTTCCTGGACCTCTCCTGTGGTATACATGTATGAATAACACCCATCCCTTGAAGTTGAAAGCCACCCATTTCTCTGAGCTCCTACCTGAGGGGTTTTTTTGTTTGTTTTTCATTTTAATCATAGCAAATGATAGCTTTTATTGGTGGTGTGACATTTTTTCAGCATAATCTTAGTTTTCCTACCCTTAATGCCTTTGCTTGCCATGCAAACTTCTAAAGATTATTTTCATTAGTTGTTCCTTTTAAAACCTGTGTTATGTTGCTATTAAAACTTTTTTCAGTACCAGAAAGTTACAAGCTTCCCGAGGGATATGTTTTGTATGCTTGTTCAGAAGATGTCAATATAATTATACTAAATTAGCATGATATTATGAAATGTGAGTTTAACAAATGTTGTTGAAATATGTTTAAAAGATCAGTGCTTCCATTAAGGTTTGTGCCAGGTATTCATTACCTAAAACATTATAAGTGAACTGTTAAGTAGAAAGTATGAAAAGAGTGTCTTTTTGTTATTTTTGGCTTGATCTGATGACTCGTGTAAAAGAAAGTGGAGTTAGGTCCGGCATCCCTAGGACTAATACCAGTCGTGGTGACAGCAAAATGGGGATTGTAAACTGTACTATCCTAGCTGAGGTAATATGACCAAACAAACCTTTAGATATACCATAGTGAACACTGGGGCCCTGGATTTAGGTCTGGATGACTGGGCAAGTTCTCACTAGAGCTTGGCAGAACCAAAACGTTAGGTCCAGATGACCAATAAAATGGTCAAGTTGTGGAAGCCTCTGTTTCAAGTAAAACCACCTCAGAGTTCTAAATATAATTTTTTTTTTAAAAATGTGAATATTGCAATGCATTTATCTACGAAGCTGGACACGTGTGATGATATACAACATACCATACTATGCCATGATAAAACTACCTGTATATCTAGAATATAACTTTTTCAGTCTTCTTTGTATCTCAGCACAGAAAAACTAGGCTAAACAAAAATTCTGAATCTGACCATCTCTAAACTTTGAGATATCAGTGTTCCACATCAGATATTAATATATACTTGAACTTAATACATAAGCAATATGTCAAGAATAGTCCAAATAAAAACACTACTCTGATACACCAGGAAGTTGGGTTGCCATTAAGCAAGACCTGGATAGGCTAGAGAGTTGGATAAAGAGGTACCTAACGAATTTCAACAAAGGCAATTGTAGGGTTCTACACCTAGGGAGGAGTAACACCATGCACCAGCACAGGTCAGGTGTTGACCTGGTAGAAAACAGCTCTGCAGAGAAGGACCCAGGAGTCCTGGTGGACAAGTTAACCATGAGCCAACCATGTGCATTTTTGTCTAAGAAGGCCAAGCGTATCTTGGGTGCATTAAGATTGTGGCCAGCAGGTAAAGGGAGGTTCTCCTCCTGCTCTAGTCTGCCCTAGTGAGTACTCTGCCACATCTGGAGTATTGTCTCCATTTCTGGGCTCCCCCATTCAAGAGATAAAATGAACTATTGGAGACAATCCAGTGGAGGGCTACAAAGATGATTAGGGGACTGGAACATCTCTCTTACAAGGAAAGCCTGATACTGTTTAGCCTTGAGAAAAAAAAGCTGAGAGTGGGTCTTGTCAATGCTTCTAAATATCTAAAGGGAGGATGTCAAGAGGATTGGGCCAGATCATTTTCAGTGGTGCCTGACAACAGGACAGGGGGCAACGGGCACAAACAGGAACACAGAACGTTCCACATGATCAGGAGGAAAAACTTCCTTAGATCGAGAGTGACAGAGTACTGGAACAGGCTGTCCAGAGAGGTTGTGTTGTCTCCTGCGGACAGTTTCAAAACATGCCTAGACATGAACCTGGCCACCAGCTCTACGTGAATATGCTTTAGCAGGGGACGTTGGACGAGATGACTTCCAAAGGTCCCTTCCAACTACTACAGTTCTGTAATTCCATGATTTTGACCACCCATACTCAACACTGTTACCTGGGATAGAATCTGATTATATAGGCAGGGCAATAAACTCACAGAATCACATAATTGTTTTGGTTGGAAGAGGCCTTTAAGATCATCAAGTCCGACTGTTCACCCTGCACTGCCATGTAATGCACAATCTATAATACTAAATGTACAATAGGAAAAGAATAGTTATAATCATTAATATTGGTATTGGATGCAAGCATGAGAGAATTGTTTTTTCACTTGTAGTGCACAGAAAAAGAACGCTGATGGAAGCAGAACATCCTTGTATTCTAGTAAAATTATGTTTTCACACTTAACTGAAATAGTATAAAGTTGTAATTGAGTTTTCCTAGTAGATCGAAGCTGAAAGGTAGTTGGTGCATGTTAGACCATCTCAGTGTTTCAGTTTTTCTCAACCAGACTGCAGGAATGATGGTCTTTAACCTCGGGATGTTTGGATTGAGTCTTAACCTAGACTGCAGCCTTGAATTATCTCGTCATTCATATGAATGATGGAAATCTCTTCCTGTGACAAATTGCCTGCAATGTGATTGACAATCTCTGCTAATAAGTAATCTGGGGTGAGCTGAAACACAGACAGAATTTAATTTGCAGTAAGAAGTTCTCTCTTGCCCATGCCAGCATTATGCCTACTCTGAGCAAAGTGAAGTGTTTTGCAATTGCGTGATTATCTCAAGCACCAATAACACTACACAATTTTTAAAAAAAATCGGGATTGTAGCATAGTTATGCTGCTATGATCATTCTACTTTACTCTAGTATTTTACTGTTTTCTGCTTTCTTTTCAGGTGTTCAGCATGTTATTGTACCAACTTACAAAGTAACATGTAAGAAATACTACCATGAACGGCCTCAAGTATTAGCAAAGCAGACAGATGCATAGGACAGTGGATAACACGACAAAACGCACATTTAAGACTCATGATTAATTTTCCTGCTGTTCATACTTCACAAGTTGTGTCTTGAGAGCAAGTCTGCTGGGATCCACCCCAGCTCTCATGTCCCCTTCTGAGGGCAGTGACTCTGAGTTTTGCCTACACACCTGAAAAACCTTGAACCAACATTAGAACTGTGTTAAGGTTCATGGCAGAATCAAGTTAGTATGGTCTCATTCTAGTTTCTGTACAAAATCTCTCTCTGAGGGCTAGATGTTGATAAATGCATGTCTACCAGACATACACCAAAAGAACTGGATGAAATCCAACATTCACTAGTGTAGGAGGACTTTACCTTTCCAGAAATTCAAACGTTTGCATATATGTATTGAAGATTTTTCTGGTTGACAGACAGGGAATAACCCACAAAGACTGATCTTATCTCTCAGAATAAAGAAATCCAAGTTCCATTGAACTGTTTAACTATGAATGCACTCGAGAGATGAAAGAGAGAAAATTAAGGCATACCATTCGGACTTCAGACTGGCCTCTAATTTAAGGTATCAGCAGCATGTGTTCTAGAGCAAAAATATGCTTTTGAACATTTTGTTCAGGATGAAAGTTTAGAATTTGCATTTAGTTTATTTTAGCTCTTACAGCATGAAAATCATTAGTAAGTACAGGCACTTCTTTCATCTTTCATTTTTAGGAAAAGTAAGTTGCTTCAAATTTACACAGAGATTTTGCTCGTTGGCCACACAGAGCTAGTTCTGTAGTTCTAGAGTAAGTTTATTCAACCCATACTTTCTAAAATATCTAGAAACAGGGTGTGAATGAAAGATGATATATCTGCTGAGTCAATAAAGTATAAAGAAATGTGCATGTAGTTACACTCTGTGCATTTTGTAGAGAGGACCTTCTAGATATCAGTTGATATCTTTTTCTTTATAGGCTGCTATGCACAAAACTAAAAGAAGCATTATTTATTACTGAGCTACAAAAAGAAGCAAAGACAGTTCAAAAAACAGGTGAACAATTTAAGGGAAATTTAGAATATTTAATTTCATCTGGAGAGCAGTAATACACTGGATAATTCCAGAAACAGGTCCTAATACCTTCCAGTTGATATGCTGGGCTAGACACTGTATGCGACCACTTAGAGAGCTAACTAATATGTTAGAGGAAACATGAACAGAGGAAGTTGCTCACACAATAAAAGGAAAGTCACCTGATTCAAAAGCATAAACTTGAGCTCTGAACACTTGGCATGGTGGTTGGCCTCCCACATTAGAGCATGTATAGCTTGTCTGAGTTCTGAGCTATAGCTCTGCTCTACATAACCTTCCATTCATTCTCAGGCTCCTGGTTTCCCCGTTTCAGTTTCCTTGCCTCAAAATGCTTGAAAGATTTCTGCGTTGTCAATATCCAACAACTTTCTGGAGAGCACAGTTATAGTGATCATGAATAAAAGTGTCTGAAAAACTGTTACAAACGCTACTAAAATGGTGATGATTTGTGCTTTTGGTTTATGACTAATTTTGCTGTATGCAGCAGAAAAATTCTGATAACTTGTTCTAATCAGGAAAACTGCCCTGCACATAATTCAGAAAACTTAACTGTCAGACAAATGGAAAATAAGCTAGAACTTAAAAATTGAGCACAAGTATTTCGTATGCAATTGTTGAACCCAGTAACATGGAAGGCTTTATCATTACTGACTTGTTTTTAAAGGGCTTTTTGAGAGTCAAGGTACTGAGTAAGCAAAGGAAACGGTTGAAACTGCAACTTCACAAGAACAGCAGTAGTATTTACTCCTTTCTGTTATATCTCCTTGCAATTCTTTTCCACTTTTGGAATTTCTACATGTTTCTATATGTTTAATGTGAAATCAGTGCAGCCCATCGATGTGCATTTCCAAGGGTGCAAAACTGTCTGGCTTTCATTTTGGATGCGAAATGCCTTCTCCTTTTTCTCTTCCGTGCTGACAGGCTTGTTTGCTTGCTTCTGCTCTGAGGTGCACATGACTCGGAAGGTGCTTTGGAGAGTTTGGATAGTGGTGCTGGCACCTACTGTCTGGCTAATTATCTCAGTGGGCCCTCAATGGAAACAAGGTGCCACTCTGCTGGCAGAAGAAGTAGATTTCAGCCAACGTTCATGGTTACATCCCTGTCATAAGCAGCATAACAAAAATGCATTTGGGAAATGGAAAGGTGGGCCAGTTTTCTGCAGCAGATAGGTCTGTGCACTGCCACCACTGTCAGGATCACCTGGGGTCAAGTTTTCCCACAGGGGCCTTTACCACAGTATGTATTTATCTATAGAGCAGCACCTTTCTCCATATTTCAGCAAGCTCTTGGAATTGTTCCTTATAGGACAGTTCTTGATGGACAATTGGACATCTCACAAATCATTCTTTGATAAATAAATCTACTACACAGGTTGCAGAGGAAGTTAATGTCCTGGAACTCAGAGCATGGGTACACGTTGGCTCTGTCCAGGAAGTTGTTTCTGTCATACCATGTATGAAGACTATGGATCGTGTACGGGTTTACAGTGAAGTTTGTCCTTGAATGAACAATTATAATTTCTCTTGCAAGAGAAGTATTATTTCTTTTTTTCTTAGCTATTCATTTTTAGAAACATACTTTTGCTAATAAGTTAAAGTTCAGTTGGATAAAATAGGGATACTAGATATCAACCAAGTCTTCTTTCCTTCTTAAACGTTCACTGCTTTTTGCCATCTTTTAGTTAGTCAACAATCATTGATTTGGATTACCTTTGTCCTTCAGAAAGTCCCACTATCCCTTCTTTTCTGTAGGCTCAGTAAAAACTATATGCCCATCATCACACTATCATCCCTATGATAAATACATTATTATAACGTAACTTTAAAAGTCTAATTCGGTGCTTTTCTGGGGTCAAATACCTGGAGCTGCTCACCTAAGGCCTTCACTATACTGTTGGTGTCATTCAGAGAGTCCAGTCTCAATGGGAAAGTGGCTAAAATGCTCTTCTTTGACTATGAAAGTTACCCTAGTGTTTCCTTTAAAAGACATTTCTAAAGAACTTAAAGGAAGAAATTCATGTTCAATTCCCAGCACATGCTGTGCACCATATCCTCCTCCTGCCGCAATGTTTGGCTCTATCACTGTATTTCCCACTCTTGTAATTGCAGCTCGTGATTGTCCATTTATAAAGCAACCTGGGGTTTGACAGTTTCCTAATGAGGTGTTACAAGCCCTCGTTACAGTTACTTTCAAACAGCTGAATGTGGTGTCTTCAGGGTTTTTTTAGATTTTTTTTTTGTCATGGTTTTCACTTCAGTGAGAAGGTTAAGCAAGCAGGGATTCTTTTATTTCATTCATAGCCCTTTATTTTCAGTTCTCCAGAGAAGATGATTAACAGAGCAGCCCTAGAGAGCTTTGAGTTTTAAACGTTGAACTCCACCTAAAGCAGTCAGTTCCTTTTCCCTGTTACAGTTGTAAGTTTTGGCAACTTAGAAATACATTTTCATTCTCAGGTACTCTGAACAACGGCTTCTTTCTAACCCAATGTGATCTTTGGAGGGCTGTTTGATGTCTTTCTCATGTTGTGTGGCAGACACGTGAAATGACTGTTAATCATCCTCCAAGTTCTACTTTGCCACCTGGATCAGAGGAACTTATTTTCTAGATAGAGTAATCTATCTGTTGCGACGGTGTCACCTGCTTTGAGGCTTCAGCCCTCGTTCTGCCGGAAATACACAACATAGTGATGGAGAGAAATTGGCTCCTTTGCAGGCTGTAAGGCTGTTATCAAGTCACCATTTCTTGAAATGTTGCAGGACTCTTTAATATTCTAAGAAAACAGACAGTAGAAGTTTCATATTGAACACCTAAAAAAAGTGGCCATACTTCAGGATTTGGCCTTAACATCTAAGGGATATGAGTCTTCCTGTTCAAAACGGGTGTGTTCCTGTGGATTAGGTTTGGGCAATAGGTGTCCCAGTCTGCTGCTCATACTGTATACATGAAATAAATAAGTAAATATATGTTGTAAATGACTTCAATTTTAAGTGTCCAAACATAAATACTTTGCAATATGTATTTTAAAAATGCAAATATGCAATTCTGAAAATATATTCCAAGTACATCACTGATTTATTCTGAAAAATAAATGTGGTGTGCACACTAACATTCATTTTTTTTTACTTGTGTGTAAACAATTACCGTTTACAGTGCCTATTAAATCTCCCACTACATCTAGCTTTTGTAATATATTTCCTTAGCTTGTAAGTACTATTGTGACACCTCTGTCTAAATTGTCTAATAAAGGGCTCCTCACCTTTCAAAGAATTCAGAAGCTACATAGTGAATGAGGCAAGGAACAGTAAAACAAATTGATGATATCTTTACTTAACTAGCTAAAAGTCAAGCTAGTTAATCTCCCCTTGATGAGGTACTAGATAGTTGTTCAAACTGATTTTTTTACCTGAATTTTATTGAAGTTCCTCATTTTCTAGGCACTCACCTTCAGAAGTCAGTGGCATGATTTGGAGATTTCAGAGCTTATTGCTGTCTTTGACATCAAGGAGGATTACTTTTGCATTTACCAAGCAATGTAAAACTCTTTACTATTCTGAGAAAACAGGCTGTAGCTGTTCCAAATTGGGCACCCAAAACCAGCGGACATTTCTCAGAGTTCAGCCTTAATGACTCTGTGATTCCAGGCTCCATCTGTCGAATGCGTGAGGCTGAGCAGTGTTCCACATAAACACAGCCGCACCTGATGCAGAAGTCCCTGAGAAAATACCCAGTTCTACATTGACAGGAAACTAAATAGCATGCAATACATAGGACTGTGACTTGAATTAAGGGAAACAAAACATTAGCAAAAGTACCAAATTAACTGAAAGAGTGTTTACTTCAGAAAGCACTGCTCATTTGTGGTAATGAGTAGGTAGGTGACCGGCAGAAAATAGCATCTAAGTTCATATCATGCCAAATGTATTCAGTTAAAACTTTCATTTTCCTAATTTTCCTTCCAATCAGAATAAGAAAGAAACTCAAATGATGATGGAATGGAAGACCAATACCACTTGCTCGCCCAATGATTGAATTTGTTGCTTCACTGTGAAATTTTATTATTCCAATTATGCCTTCAATCATTCTAATCACAATTTCTTTAGCAACCATTTGCCTCGCAGAGTCCAGATCACTTCAGAAACTGATAAAAAACCCCATATTTTTAGCTATAAGTCTTACTAAGTTGTGGAAATCCCCGTGGGACAAAGATTTTTGTAGCAGAAATAGATAAGAAACATCAAGAAAAATTGCCCTTTGTTTTTATACCATGAATATGAAACTTAGGAAATAAAGTAATATATATCAACAGTAAATTTCTCTATCTTTCTGTTACCTAAAATAAAGCAGAAGTGCCTGTCAAAAAAAGCTTACCTGCACGACCCCCTACACTTGTCTTAGCTCTTGTGCGTTCTTTGTGGTTTGAGAAGAACTTATTTTTATGACACCCTACTTGAGTAAAAGCATTACACAGATGTGGACTATTTCTTTTTCTATCTGCCTTGATGTGTATTCTCCAGCCATGAAGGATCGGAATAGTTGTTTAAGTTGACCTCTATTAGGCTTTTGGATGATTTGCTTAAAGCATGTAATTAAAATTCTTTGTAAATTTTCATTTAGATGTAAGATCCTGACCTTGGTTTCTCCTATCATTCCGGGTGTTTGATCCCATCTAAACCCACTGTGTTATGACTCCACCAAACTTATCCATTACATGCTGCTCCTTAATTAGCAGAGACATCACTTTCAGAGCTAAAATATGGGACCGATGCATTTTACTAAACATTTTCCACTGAGGGCACATCTCTGCTGTGAAACTTCCTCAAAGTGCTACGGGGCATTTTTTTTCAATTATCACATAAATACAAGACATTATTTTGTAATAGCAAATGCAAAGACCTAGAGTATTTCTGAGGCACTGTTCCTTTGCTGTTGGAAGTATGATGACAGGCTGAAGATAAAATAGGAATGGTTTAGTACATAATGGATTTCAAAGACATTATTGGTAATAATAAAAACTCCTCTCACCTCTTATTTTCCTGTTCTTTCACGGGTCCTGGAATTGTCAGTGGTTTCCTACAGCACTGTTACTTATTAAGTATACCTTTCTTCTTTCTTTCAGAATAAGCCTAAAAACGGCGTATCAGTCAGACTAGACTGAGTAAGATATTTCGGGCTACCAGAGATTAAGAAAACCTCACATTGTAATTCTTCTGTTATAGATAAATGATTTTTGCTCTTCTTTGGTAGGTTTCTTTTAAAGGAAAATTGCTTTGCAGATGATCTTTACTTAGAGATTTTTACTTATAATCTCTTTTTAAATCTCTTTATTATGCTCAAGTTTATTGCTTTTTTTAATAACAAAAAAATAGACAATGATACCATTTTATCTGCAGATCCTATGCACATATTTTGGATGTTATCCTCTGGGATGATTCAAAATAATCCTTTATTTTACATTACTCTGTTTTCTCGTGTCTGTAATACAGCTGTTTCTCCTCTGCAGCTGATACAAAGTAAATGGAGAGGATTCTAATTTTAGTTTACTGGTGTATAAATGTGTCATTTCATACAACTAGCTGTTTTTCTTTGTTGTAACCTCTTTCTCTCTGTTTTAGCCTGCGGCTTCCCTTTTTATTTGATCAGTGTAGTTTATATCATATTCCAGGCATCACTTCTTCCCAGGAGAAAACCAGGATCTCAAATTGCTACTCATGATTCCTAAGGCGAACTGAAAGGGCGCTGACTGAATTAATGTTTCCTTTGCTGTTTTCAGGGCTTATTGGTTTTATTTCCATTAGCTCATGGATCCATTGTTTTTTCTACCTCTAATAACATTCTTTATCCAATGATTGACAATTTTTTTTCTCTGTAGTTTACAGTTCAGCAGAATACAATTTCTGTTAACTAGAAAATTAATCAATCTGATTACTACCTGACAAAAGAAAAGAATTAAAAATACACAGAGCCTAGAGCATCAAATTTTCTATCTGTGTCTTCAGAGGGAAAGTCATGCAGCTTGGTATCCAGGTTATCTATTCAGTGTCTCCAGGAGCAATTCTTCCAGAACTGGAACTGTTGCTATGAATTTCTTAGTATACTCAAATCCATAAAATGATTTATTTTTCTAGTTAAAATTGTGTCCTTCAACACAATGAAACAACTATAATTAATAACACTTTTTAAAAGAATCTTATTCTCAAAGTAATTATATTTCCACTGGGGAAATTCCCATCCCTTACAGTCTAATGTAAGAAGCTAAAGTCTGGATATCACCATTATTGTTTGAATGAACTCATCTTTTTTTATTATTATTTTCTTCCTCAAAATCACTGCACCTCTTCACTGTAAACTCGATATTACAACTTTGAAGCCATTGGCAAATCTGCCATAGACATCAATGAAGCAAACTGAGACTTTAAAATACTATTTCTCCTCCATATTTGTACACAACAGCATAGCTATAGGTTCCTTATTCTTCACATAAGTAACATCAGAATCTGTAACTGATATTGATAGTATAACTGAACTTAACTTTGAAGGCCCATCCTTCTTGTCATATATTCAGTTTACAAGGATATCACCACACAGAAAATTTTCTGTAGTCCAGGGTATAGTACTAAGTACTTTTGTTTATAGGAAACAAGTTATTGGTGCCCTTTACTTCTGTTTTCCATCCCAAATCTGACTAAATATCATACTACACTCCTGGAATTAGAGAAAATGTATCTTAGAGGGGTACTACAACTGCGACAAAAGGCAATGTTCAGACACCTGACTCCAAATCTTGTACTTACTGGACAGACTACTAGATGTACTTACAATGAGGGTGGTCATGGCAACTCTGGAAGATGTTGCCCACCGAAGTTGCTGCTCCACCTCTGAAAGTGTTTGAAGTCAGGTCGAACGGTGCTTTGAAAACTTGCTCTAGTGAAAGCTGTCCCCGATCATGGCAGAAGGTATGGACTAGATGATATTTAAAGGTCCCTTCCAACCCAAACCATTCTATGATTCTATTTTTCTGTATACAACTGTCTTCCAGCTCACACAAAAGGATGATTCCACACAGTCCTGGGCCAAGAATTCTGTCCATCTGTCCTCCACCAATGACTTTGACACATTTATTGATGTCAAGCTTACCTGGATTTATTGATGTTCTGTTTGTCATTTCTGTCCAGGTAGCTCTCTCTCAAACAATTCTACATTTTTTAGGTTGCCCTGGAAATTTTTGTCAAGTAAATGCTAACCCTAAATAGGTATTGGGAAAAATAAAAAGACAGAAGGAGAAAAAGGAGCTCCAACTATCTGTGAGGTGAGAAATAAGACTTCTTCACAATTTCATGTTGCAGTGTAATGTATCTGTGTTTTTTGCTTTCCAGTAAGAATAGTGTTTGTGGACATCTCACAAAAAAAGCTCTTTTCTGGTAACAAAGTAATGAACTATTTAGTGGTTTTTAATAAAGAATTTTTTAAACATCTTCAATAGCCTTTGATCATAACTATTTTACAATAACTAATGAGAAGATAGGTAAAGTTACGGGTCAATTTTAAATATTTGGCACTCTGTACCTATTAGAAATGCTATTAAGTTAGAAGTCTTACTGAGAACCCTTCTACCCTCAGTCTTCATCATTGATTGGAGAGAGGGGTGCTTCCAGTGGTTACTCAGACCTCAGCTGGGCTGAATCTACGTCTTGAAGTCTATTTTCTATTTATTCTGTCAGGTGGACTTAAAAATTGACTCAATGCAATGACATGTTTTACCTGTCCTTGATTAGATTAATATATTTGCAGTAAGTGGAGATGACAGGATCAGCTCATTGGGTCTTTGTTTATCTGCAGGAAGCATATGAAGCTGGAAAGGCTGTGAAATCAGGATTAAGCAGTTATTATGAGGTTCTGAATCTTTTGGTTTGCCGTTTGATATAAACTTTGGAAGAAAAGCTTAAGCTTGAAAACATGCTATTATAACATTGTAAAGCAGGGTCAAACTTACAACTGATTTTCCTTCTTCATATTCACATAAATTAATTATATCTGCCGTAGTCACTTTTGTCTTTTTGGAATGACACTGTGCCAAGGCTCTGGCCAGGGGTTTGGTCTGTCCCTGCTGTGAAGGGCATGTTTGAGTTTGTCGTCTTCTACCTGTTAAACTTCATCAGCATCCTGGTTATTGCTTTTGGGAACACAGCCTGTGTCACTGATGCTGAGCACTGTTTTTTAAGCGGAGGTCAACAATATATTGTATACCTACTAGATTAACTAATTTTAACTATCTGTAGTTTACTAGAATCCATGAATATCACCTAACCTAACACTGAATGAAATGTTGTGCAACTCTTCCAACAGATACAGATAATTCTGATATTATAGTCAGGGGAAAAATCTGGTAAGAATGGAGCATGGTTAGGCACTTCTTTTGATGTTCGTAATGGTTTCCAAACAAAGCCCTGATCAGGAAGACATTGCATCCCTCTTGCTCTGTGTTAAATAGCATCCCATACAAAAATGTTCATTTATAACTGCTGTGGTTCTCTGCACTGATCTTTATTTTTTGATGACAGTGTGGAATTGTATTGGATTATTATCACTGGGTGTATTAAAAAACTCAGGAATGGTCTTGGAAAAGGGGTGGCAGATACTGCATGCTGCTTCCTATGCCCTGATTTGGAATGGGAGTGGAGCTCAGCAAGCCCATTCTTTCCAGCATATTAGCTTGGTCGTTTGAGTTTATTTTTCACTGCCTTTATTAGTTCATACTTATTAGTAAGAACAGTATGAAAAATAAGAAGAATGAAGGTTTCTCTGCCAAGTAAAGAAACAAAAAGCAATACAGGGAAAGCGATAATCCTTGCAGCATTGCTTGGTCATTGCAGCCTTATGACCTCCCACCCCCTCCCTGTTTGGAACACCCGGTAACCTTCCCCGCTTTCCTGCCTCCTATCCCTCCTTCCTAGCCCCTGAGCAGTCTATCTGTCTCAAGATTCTTTGGTGAAGTTGCAGAACCTGCAGCTTCTGCTGATATCAGAACTTACTCTCTGGTAATCACAAATGACATGTGAGCAGGCAGCTCCATAATCAATTTCTCTGAACTTTGACATATTTGCCTTATGAATGTGACTGTAAAAAGCTGAATATGACTGTGCTTACCAGTGTAGTCAGTGAGTTCAGAATAGGACACATGCAGGACTAAAAAGCCATCTACGTAATTCATCGTCAAATTTACCTTTTAAATACTTTAAAATGACTGCCAGGCCTTTGAAGGCAATGGGTTACACAACTATTCTGTATAAAGAAGAGGATCGTTTTCTCTGCTTTTTTCTCCTTGGCTCCACAATATGACAATGTCAAAGTGACAGTAGCCAGCAGCCCCTGGCTTCTGTATTCTATTTCTGTCAGCTATCAATTGACAACACCACAAAATGCTGACATTTTTTTCACTTACATTACAGTACGTAAAACTTCACCTTGGGATGGACAGCAAATTTAAGAAAAAATGCTGATGCAGCCAAAATACAGCTGTATAGTGCTGTTGTGGCAATAAGGGACTTATTGTTTTGTATTACACCTGGCTGAACAGAAGCACCTTATAGTAACAAAAAAGGCATTTGCTTTATGATCAAATTTCAAATCATATTTAAAAGCACAACATTGATTTTTCTTTACTGTAAGTTGTTAAAGATTGCAGTAGCCGAGGGTACTGAGGGAGCTGGAGTTCAATCCAGCTGGTGGCCGGTCACGAGTGGTGTTCCCCAGGATGCAGTATTGGGGCCAGTTTTGTTTAATGTCCTTATCAATGATCTGGATGAGGGGATTGAGTGCACCCTCAGTAAGTTTGCAGATGACACTAAGCTGGGAGGGCACGTTGATCTGCTTGAAGGTAGGGAGGCTCTACAGAGGGATCTGGACAGGCTGGATTGATGGGCTGAGGCCAACTGTATGAGGTTCAACAAGGTCAAGTGCCAGGTCTTGCACTTGAGTCACAACAACCCCCTGCACTGCTACAGGCTTGGGGAAGAGTGGCTGGAAAACTGCCCAGCAGAAAAGGACCTGGGGGTGTTGGTCAACAGCCAGCTGAGTTTGAGCCGTCAGTGTGCCCAGGTGGCCAAGAAGGCCAACGGCATCCTGGCTTGTATCAGCAATAGTGTGGCCAGCAGAAGGAGGGAAGGGATTGTCCTCCTGTACTCAGCACTGGTGAGGCTGCACCTTGAGTACTGTGTCCAGTTTTGGGCCCCTCACTAATTGAAGGACATTGAGGTGCTGGAGTGTGTCCAGAGAAGGGCAACAAAGCTGGTGAAGGGTCTAGAGCACCAGTCTTATGAAGAGCGGCTGAGGGAACTGGGGTTGTTTAACCTGGACAAAAGGAGGCTGAGGGGTTACCTCACGACTGTCTACAACTACTTGATAGGAGGTTGTAGCGAGGCAGGTGTCAATCTGTCCTCTCAAATAACAAGCAGTAGAACAAGAGGAAATGGCCTCAAGTTGTGCCAGGAGAGATTTAGATTGGATAGTAGCAAAAATTTCTTTACAGAAAGGGTTGTGAAGCATTGGAACGTGCTGCCCAGGAAAGTAGTTGAGTTCCCATCCCTGGAGGTATTTAAAAGACACATAGATGTGATGATTAGGGACAGGGTTTAGTGGTGGGTGTTGCAGTGTTAATGGTTGGACTCAATGATCTTAAAGGTCTTTTCCGAAGTAAATGATTCTACAATTCTATTATTCAAAGAACTATGAGTCTTTCCTTTTTCAGTGAACTCTTTGCTTCCCAGTCACCACTGCTCCAGGGGCAGATTCCAGAAGAAATCCTGATTGTATGAAACCTGAGACACCCAGGTATAATGGTTCCCATGTTTTCCCTAGAGTCTCAAACAGCATGTCTAATGCGTCATTGTTCCTTCCTGCACTAAGGACAGGACTGGCATGTAGCTTTCTAAGAATAGACCTCAGTGAGAAAGAAAATCAAAGCCAAGCAGGTCAAATTAGCAGGCCTGGTAAAACTTTCTAGCAGAGTGAAATAGCAATGAGAAGCTCTGGGATGCAGAGGACAGCCCAGAGGACAGATGACTCAAGCAGTCTTGACTTTTAAATGATGTTTTACCACTTGTATCACTGCATGACCTTGCACACATTACTCAAACATTCATTTCTTCCATCTGTAGCATAGGGAGTCTAATTCCTAATAGCTATCTTGTGAGATTTAAGGAATCGATGTTCAGTAATACATTTAACTAACATAAACAAATGAAGATAATTAAATGTTTAAGCATTGTTGTTAAGTGGCTGTTCCAAAGGAAGATAGAAGTCATACTTGAAGGCAAGATTAAACCATAAAATTTAGAATGAACTGTAAGGTTTGAAATCCCATTCTGTTTCAGTTCATTAAGGTGCATGATCATGGCATCTGCATTTGATTGGACAAGAGGATTTCCAAGCATTTCTGTGATGTTACGAGTTCCCCAGATCTCAAGTTCAAGCTAAGTACCTGGCAAGTCAGAGAGCCTTTCTGGTTTACTTTGTGCTGGGGAATCTGCTTACCAGACCTCTGACCATATGAACTGCTCTGATTTTTTTATATAGGAGACCATCCTACTGTCTAGAGAAAAGAGTAGGTTGATTAGACTGCCACTTCTGACTGGAAAGTAAAAAACTCCAACACACTAGCTAGAGTCAAAACCTCTAGCTAGTCTTTCCCCTTGAGACTGGAAAAATCTCGTCAAGATGTGTTATAAGACACGTCATTCCTTTATGCCAAGAATCACAACTGATGACTGTTTTGCAACAATTAATACTTGGAATCTTCCAAAAGAATGGTTCAGTACCTGGGGAAAATGTTCCCCTCAAAAGTATTTTAAGAGCCCTAAAGGAGTTTTAAGCATTACCCTGGCCGGAAACAATAGTTGGAAACTGGAAAACTGTCCCTGCAAACCTTATTTGAATTCAGTGATTCAGATTTTGGACCTTGCAAATTTCCAGGACCTCCTTTAAGGCCACACCTAATACGGTAATCTGCTGCAGGAGCTTTTCCTGTCTAAAGCTAAGTGTCATTAAATGTTGAAGTAATAGTATTATGTAGAGCAGACTTATTTTGACATGACTGACCTTTCAAATGTATGCTTTTTTTTTGTTAGCAGACAAGATATCTAAGAATTGCTAAACTGGGTTGGGTGAAAGGTGTGTCAGACATGTATCCTATGTCTCAAAAACACCCACAGCAGACACTTTGGAAAAAGGAATAGGTCATATACAAAATTATTGGTCCCCTTTCATATTCTTTCATCTTCTTCCCCACAGCAATTTATTGACTTTCTATGCTAGAGATTGCATTTGGAAAATTGTGGTTAGTAGCCACCAACAAATCTATCTTCCAGTTCTTTCTTAAACCTATTTATACATTCAGTCTTGTGTGATAATATTTCTATAGTCTTCATTTTTTTGTGTCCCATGAAAGAATATTTCCTTTTATTTGTTTTAAGCTTGCAGCTCCCTCCTCCTTTTGAGAAGCCATGAATAATCTCACTGCCATTCATCACTATATAGGTTTCTATTTCACATGCATGTGCAACCCAACCCTCACATCTGATCACACATGTGGCCCTTCTTGGTTGTGTTTCTGTATCTTTTATGAGAAAAGCAACCAGAGTTGCACCAAAGTGCAATATTCAAGAAATATGATTTAGACAATGACCAACATGGTAATTTCTATCTACTTTCCAGCTACTTTTCAATTAAGTGTAAATATTCAGGCTGACACTGATCATTGAACTGATGGCCACAGGGAGCTCTTAAAGTGATTCCAAGTCATATACTTGATTTCAAAAGCAAATGTAACCAATGCATACAGTTTACTATGGTTTATGGCTACTGGGAAGATGTTATTTACATTTCTGTTATTTCCAAGCCATCTTAAAATAAAGCATTCTCATAGAGTTGTCTTGATTGCAAATTACAAAAATTAAAAGAATGTCAAATGTCATTCCAGTGTGTATTTTATTGCCATGGTAACACAAAGATAACTGAGTAGGTTAAGCTACAAATTACGTACTCGGCTATTTAAAGAACTCAATGAAATAAAGTCACTTAATCAAGCTTATCATTGCTTGTGCTGTGTAATCAAGACAACCCTATTAAAACCAAAGTCAAAATGCTGGATTCTTCTGTGTTGTCTTTGTTCAAACAGAATTCTGTATGCTCCACTGTATAAAATGTGGCCAATCAATGAACATTACTTGTTGTTACACATTATGTTTTGCAACCATGTTAAATAGAAGCGTGTTTTCTTTTGTAAATACTCCACATTGTGAGTTTCCCTGCACCATTTATAATTAAAGCTTAATCTTTTCAAATATATCCTTTTATATGCTAGATGCTTTCCAATTGCACACATCTCAAGTAACAAAAAACCAGATGCGCTGAAAAGTACACTCCTGGGTTTTCTACTTCTAACTCAAAATTATATGCATGGAATACAATTTCAAGCTGTGGCTGTTGCCAAGCAAAATTGCATTATAATCAAAAGCAGACAGAACAGGGTAGAAAATAAAAAACCCTTCTTAGTGCAATTCAGATCCTGTAGCAGGACAGTAGAAAAATATTTATTTGAAAATCTCAGTAAAAATTATTTGCAACAATTTATTCTCCCAGTAAGACAGTAGACGTTTACATTGTTTAATCACATTAACATCCATAATAACTTAAGTATAGTACATTGCATCATGAAGTACCCTGTGTTGTTGGTCTACAAATTGTGATACCAATTACTGCTCACTCCACGGACACACTTGCTCTTAGCAAGTTTCCAGAGTTTTGTGGTCCCATGAACTCAAATGCTATGTTCATTTTTTATCCATACCAGAACTTTACCAGAAACTGGAAAAAAAAAAAAAAGCAAAAACCCCACCTGTTTTTCTAAGTGAAAATACAAGAATTTTCTGACGCCTGGCCAAGCCATAGTGCAATGTTCAGGAAGAAGTCTGCAAAAAAACAAAAAGGAAATTTTCAGTTGAATTTACCTCTGAATAAAGTAATGACAACCTTTGGTTCCTCTATGACAATCTCACAGACTTGACACTTACATTACCCTTTATTAACATGAACAGTCTACACCAGTGTTGTGAAAGCTAATTAATGTATAATAATAGCTAAATAAGCAAGTGGCTACTCAAGTGCTACTACTCACCCTGTCTTTACGAAGCATGACACAGAAACACAATTGACTGCTGTGTATGGTTAGGGACTCCCGTTCCATCTTCTCCTAATGGACATCTCCTGGATCTTCCAAGGGTTCAAATCCCAATCCAGAAAATCACCTACGTCCCTCTTTAAAATTAAGCATGTGAATAAAACCATTCATTTCAGACAGAATTCTTAATGCTCAAACTTCAGCATGAGTTTAAGTTAAAGCTGATGAGGGCCTATGGCATACTACAAATGTGCCACCCACCATTTCATCAACAACATGTCCTGCGGCACCAGGGTTTTCTTTGGAAATTGTCCATCTTGTTAGAAAACCAGGCCCAAACTTGATTACCTTATAAAACCTTGAAGAGCTTGCAATCTGAGGTAGCTCAGCTGTACGAGTGGGCAAAAAAAGTTTTGTGCCAGGAGAATAGACTCTCCCATTTTTCAAAATCAATTAATTTTTTGCAATGGCTTTTCATTCATATCAAGATAAATTATTAGAAGGAAATCAGAGTTTATTTATCTCATGAAACAGTTACAATCTTGTCACTATTTTCATCATATCAATTTGGGCCTCAATCCCGCTATTCTTGATTGTAAAGGAAATGAGATCAAACCTATAGAAAACAAAAAGTAGCTTTCAGCAACATAGTTCTGTTAAAATCATTAGCCAAAAATTAATACTTTTATTTTATTTATACAAGAACAGTAATGTTTTTTCGCATTCATGTGTATTTGAAGTTTGACTCCACTAAACCAAATGGAGAAAACCATAGCTTGAACTTCCCAGAGAGTTCGGACTGGGTTCATTCATCTGACCTCACTAGCGGTGACTACCCAGTCATTCCAGAGCAGCTCAATGTATTTTGTGTGGTAGACAGCATGAAAAGATCTTCTTAATATCATATGATTTTGGTCACTAACACGCTGAGCTGTAGGTGTTTAGCAAGACAGGAAAAAACCTTTTGAGGTAATCCAGGATAATGCTTGACTATTTATAGAAAAGTAACCTTTGCTGTAGCTCAAGTACAGCGTTACACAGAGAATCAGCTTTATGCACAAGTGCCTGTCTATGGTTAACAACTCTGTTTAAACATCGATGGAATTTTGTACTGCATTTGCTCTGGGGCACACTTTAAAATGTTCATAACTCCATTATTTTACAATCCACTCTTACACAACCTAGCAAAATATGTACTAGTCACTGGAGAATAGTTATGTGCTGAGTCTCATATATCAAAGTTTTGTCATTTCTAAGTTATGCTAAGGAGAAAAAAATCCAGTTGCAACAACTTTTCTCTTTCTTTATTAGAAAGTGTAGGGTTCTCACTCAGGCAAAAATGAGAAACAGCTGAATGCATTTTACTCCAACTGCAAAAGGGGGAAATAATCACCTCTGAGCAGAGACCAGTTATATATAATCATGAGGCATAAAGGTGAGAATTCTGGAATAATAAGCATCTGCAAACAGGTACTTTCAGCAGCAAATGCTTTGAATGTGAACCACATCTACCTCTCTTTTCCTCAGTGCCCCTTTGGTCTTCCTCTCTCCCTTTGCTTCCCTTGCTTAAGATAGGTACCAATGTGTCTTTGCCCCTTTTCTAAGTAACCTTCCTTCATCCCTCCTCTCATTGCCCAGTTTTTGCTAGTTATGCAGCTATCAGTTGATACCTGGGAAGCAATGACTCATTAAAACAGTACGGCTTGAAAGGTGCTGATAGCAACAGGAGTTTAGTGTCGTTAAAGTGAGTGCATGCTTGGATTTCACTGAACTAGAAGTACTAGAATTGCCTGCGTGGGCCTAATGACACAACCCAAACTTTTTGAATACTTACTTCAAGTGACCCTTTCAGCAGTTTGTGATGCAGTTGAGGAAGGTGACATCAGAGCTGAGGAAGGTGACAGCAAAGCTAAGGAAGGGGAAAAGAGAACATGGCAGAGAGGTTGGCAGGAAATTCCAACTGCAATTAGTACATCCCAAAAAATTGTGATTCGTTGGCATGATTATATTATTGCCATGCATTACATATTCTTAGAAATGCTTATCTGTAATTAATTTGCCAATTACACATCATTAATTTATCATGCAACTCTATTTGCCCCTCCTCTTTCCTTGTAACCCCCTCCAGTGAATTAACCAGATGAATCCTTAGTAATGAACTCAGAGACGTGAACAATCCTAATAGCCATAGGCCATCCTCTTTTTTTTTTTTTTTTTTTTTTTTTTTTTTTTGTCAGACATAAGGTATTCAGAAGAGGTTTTTACAGTGTGCTGGTTATCTGTGTGAATAGAAATGGTGCTTGAGCTTCACAATTGCACTTTAGAGGCAGTTTTTTCTGTAGCCAACTCAGGAACATTAAATGACCCACTTTGGTGGACTCAATCAAGTTTCTCCCAAGGTAATCAGTGAGCTCTCTGACAGAATCTTAAGAATGTTTCAGTGCTGCCATGGTGATCAAAACCAGATGGCTGTCATTAGGAGTTTTAAGTCTGACTCTGTCATTTTGCTTTATATCAAGTTCAGCTCTTTGTGCACCCTCATACGTGACCATGACCTCTTAACTACTTAACTTAAATCTGAAGTCCTGTGTAGCCTAAATACAAATTGCTGATGTACACAAATGTGAAGTGTGTATGTTTACAAAAGGACTGCTCCAAGCACATGTCCCTCCCCAGTGACTGCTTCTCTGCTGAACAGTGTGCACAGCACTTTATTTCATAAGAAATTTGTTCTTCTTAGGCTATAGTATTATCTCTGCCATTACTGTAAACAGAAGAGGAATACAACCAAGTCCAAAAAATTATGTATCCGCAACCAAAATATGAGCAGAAAGCTATCCAATCCCCTAACATGCGAACACATTGAAAGGTAACATGTGACTCTTCATTCACCTTAATTAGAACTTATTAGAACCTGCTTTGATTCTTACAATGGTGATTCCAAAGCTCCTATCTGACAGGTTAATGAGGATCTGAAATAAATAGTGTTACTAATGAGAATCTGCTGAAATTAATCATCTGTTATTAACAACTCCAAAAGCTAAATTTCTGAAGATTAAATTATGTAAGAGGGCATACAAAAGGGAAGCAGCCAAAGTGAAATGTTATCAAGTGGTAGGTTATTTCCAAGGTAAAAGCAGGGTATCAGTTGTATTTTTTAGGGAGAAAATTCAGCTATTTATTTCTAAGACAAATTATTTTGATCCTTTCAGAGGGTTTCTTTACAATCAAAATTTGAAAAAGGGAGAAGCAGGAACATTTTTGTGAGAAATCAGTTAGAGTTGAATAATGAAACACCTTTGTCATAGTGGGTGGGGGAGCTATAGGATGCAAACTGGATTTGGTTCTATGAGCCTTGAGAAGTGAAGTTGACAAAACTGAAGCCTCTAAACCAATAAAATGTCAAGTGTACTAGCCAAACAACCCTAATTGAAGAGCTGTCTCTGTTTACCATCCTCTTCACCCTTCCTGGGCATCACCAGTCCCTGTTTTTGGAAAAACAGCTTCCAAGCTATGAAGTTGGCTTCTGTTGTCGTTCAAAATACCATTCTCTATAAAGCAGACAACCGGGAGGGAAACATCCTAGAAATGCTTGTCCCTTTGAATATTGTAGCTTCAGATCTTCAAAGCAGTTGCTTCTACTGACGTCATTGCAGTACCGGAGAGGGCACACAGGAAAAAAGAAAGCATAGGTTGGTTTGATAATACTCTCCTGATTCACTCAGGATGTAATCCTTTTTCTTCCTCTGTCTGAACATATGGTGGTTTTAAATCAGATAGGTTAAGCAATACTGGAAGGAAAAATTACTCTTCTTGGCAATTTATCTGAATTTAGAATTAATCATTTGCTATGTATTCTGATTCATTTTCTGGTGGAGTGGTGAAATGGCCTCTTCCATTACTTCCATGACATAACTCTATTATGTCCAATCTCATACTTTTTCTTCCTAAGCTAAACAGCCTTTTGAAATAACAGTTTCAGTGAGCATCTTCTATGTGGTAAACATTTTCATTGCTCATTCCTAGACTTTTTCATTTTTCTCTTGTTAGCTGATGTTTTATCATCTGAGATAGGTTGGCCAGAACTGTTAACTGTATCCAAAGCATTCTGTGCACTGAAGTTAACATTAGATCACACTCAGTGTTCCTTGTGCTTTTCCTAAGCCAATGTAACATCTTGCTTTCTGCTGTTTCCTCCCACCTTCATCCCTACAAAATATTTTTTTTTAACAGCATACATGGTGGCATACATGGTTTCCTGAGTAAACGATTCATATGTTGTGAGATGCCGGGTGGTTTCTTTCCCTTACCATAATTCATATTCTCTTTCATTCAGTTGCGATTCTTCTGAGAGCATCTTTAAAATTTCTCATGGCACGAATCTTGCCTAATTTAACTAACTTCTACTCTTCTGAAAAAGCAGTAACATTTTTCCTAGTATATCCACCTAAGAGCAGGCCAAAGACTTCCTCTCCAGAAGCACTGTATACAACTGTCATCAATGAACCTATCTGCTATGACTTTGTCTAAACAGATTCTTTTTTTTTTTCCAATTCCCCAGTGTTCTGTGCCAGAGAATTTCACTCCCTAGCCATGCGCTGTGTGAAAAGTTTGTTTGCTGCTTCATGAAATCATTGAGAACCCTAGTCCTTATATGGTGAGACAGTGAATAAACATTCCCTGCTTATGTCCTTGATCCATCAATGGTTTCAAAGGCCTTCCTTTTACACTTTTCCCTTCCAACTCATCTCTTTTCCAAGCTGACATTTCTTCTTGTATTGTCTCTTTAGAGAGAAACTGTTTGTCAATACTGGAAATTCTTGTTGCTTTTCCATATGTGTATTAATATAAATATACATATATATATATATTTCAAATACTTCCTTTCTGAGATGGAAGAAACTACTTTCTGCAGTGTTCAAAAAGGGTCTATATCATGGATTTATACATTGACATAATGTGGTTTTCTGTTTTATTTTCATGGCCTTTCCTGATAACTCTTGACATTATACTCGCCTTTTATTAATTATTGAAATTACTTTTTATAGAACTATATACAGTGATGATAAGCCCTCTTTCCTGAACCAGTTAACAACCTATAACTGTACATTCATAACTAAGATTTTTTTTTTTCTGCTTATGCATCACTTTGCCTTTATAGACACTGAGTTTCATATGTTGTTTTATAACCCACTCACTCAGTTCTGTAATGTTATTCTGCAACTCTTTGCAGATAAATGCAAAAATCATTCCAGACTCAAGGAAAGGAATGTAAATCTATTATCTGAAAATCTGTATCCAGACAGAGTGGAGATAAGAGTATGCTTTTTAGGTCAAACACATGGACATATTCAGAACATCTATACAGGTCCTGGCTGAACAGTTGATCTCTCTTAGTCAACCAGACTTTTATGGCCAGACTGAAAGGTCTGAAAAAACTCCTTCTGACTTTACAGGGCCCAAGATTTCACTCATACACTTTTGATCCAGGGGGAAGAAAGTGGCTGGAATAGAGTGGCTGGAAGAGGAACACCTCTCAGAATTAAATGAGCTTTGTAGACTTTCTTCCAAGGAAGAGGACTCTCAGTGAAATGGGAACAGCCTTTACTTCTTAATACCTAATACTCTAAAGGTATTTCTCAATCCCCAAAGAAATACCCATAGGAATGCAATCGTTCTCCCTCTCTCTTTATTTTCCTTTTTTTTTTTTTTTTTTTTTGACTGTCGGATATTTTTGTTACACTTTAGCCAGCTCTAATTAGCATATTTTTGCAAACCAGTGAAACAGGCAACATTTTCAACTTCCCTCTGAACATTTTGTGAGGCAAAACATAGAAGTAACACCTACATGTAGAGGGTTCTGCTATTGGTCTTGTTCCAAGCATCGTTTGAAACTAGCTGTGAGAATTGTAAGGGAATTAGACAAGTCGGACCTTACAAACCCATATGGAACTAGAAAATCTGATGACAACACAGAAAACTGTCAGCTGGTTCTTGAAATGTCACACAAAAAAGCAAAGCATTACCAGAAAGCCAGTTTATTGAACCTAACTGACATGAACAACAACAAATCAAAATTAGTAAAAGCATGTGCCTAGGGCAATCTACTGCTGTTTATTTATTGTAGGTTTCCTAAAGCTGCTTATTCCTTGGGTTTCTTTGTTGGATATTGTGATACGGCAATCTTGTTATGGTAAAATACTATATTCGGAAGGGACAATTAATGGCAACCAAACACAAAATACATTTCTAAATAAATAAAGTAATACCTATACTTATTCCATAATATATATAATATTTAAAAATTATATTGCAAATACATACTTTTCTCGTCATGCCTTTCCTCCTGTCATTTCCTCTAGTATCAGAAAATCCACAAAAGATAGTGGACTTCTCAAAGCGCTAGCTTGCAATGCACATGAGATGATTGAGAAGATGTGAATTATTCCCATTTCTGTTCACATATCTACATCTCACTGCTGGACCTGAATAGGACAGAGCTCTTTGCTTTCAATGCATGATCCCCACATCATTCCCAGATATAAATGGATCAGAAGATGAATTCATCTGCTGGTCTGAAGAGCTCAAGCTGGAAATAGTTTGCCAATGATTCATGATCCATCTCTGCTCAGACCTTCAGATGAGCTAACACATTCTTCTTCATAATTCTGTTTGGTTTTTATTTTCTTTAGAAATACTCTTGTCTCATTCTTTATTTATTCAATAAATAGACTCTGATGGAATTCTTAAGCATGGAGCACTCCCTCAGTTACCACATCCAGCATTCAGAGGCCACTGGCACACAGAGTCCCTGGATAGGACCCTGAAGCCTCCCAGCACCTATATTTTAAGAAGTAGTCCCCCAGGGTGTTCAGCTTCTACATGTTCCCAAGCTCAGACCTGTCCTCTACCTATCTCAGATCTTGACTCAGTGAGATGTGACCTAAACAAGCTCCGACCGTCCCCATAGAAGAGGCAGCTAGAGGGTGTTTAACCAGCAGCTCTAGCCCAGGGATAAGTGCATTCGGGTGGGAATGAAGCGTCCACTGCTTCCAATGTTTTTCCTACAGCCTGGAAGCCAGTAAGATATACGAGCCAAAATTTGGTCTTGGTGATAATAGGTGGACCCCCATTATTGTACGTGCATACAAACTCTGAATGGGGAGAATCTGGCCTGCTATATATAATGACATGTATTTGCCACATAAACCAATGATTATATTAACACATGGTACAGTAAGTTGTTTTTTAGGCAATAAATAAACATTCTCTGCTTCAAAGGAGCAATTACACTGCACACTGTGAGTGTATATTAAGAATACCATACAGAACTCCTCTCAGTCTAAATTATTGCATTGACACGATGGCAGCTCTGAACATGGAAGAGTGCAGGAGACCTGGGCATTCTGTGCATTAAATTCTCACTGGGGTAACTAAGCTGACATAAAAAACATCAGTGAAAACATTGGAGGCAGATGTAAAATACTGTTGATTTCAGTAAATCTAGGTTAGTTTAAACCAACTGTTCTTTAGTCTTTGACAGAGACAAAGTAAACTAGTACAAAGGGGGAAGGGGAGGTTATGCTTTATCTACTTAGTCAAAGAGAGCTTGCCAGCCTAGTTTCTACTTTGTACCAGTGCATCACATCTGTCTTGTATTAACGACTCTTCAGTACTCATTCTGCAAATGCTTGGGGCCTTACTGACAGGTCTGACCCTGCCTTCTGTGTGTGTCCTCTGAAGGCAGTGAGAGTGGAGTGAAAGTAAATGAGATGCGTGTTTGAGAGCAAATCATTGTCTTGCCCACACAGACGGACCTTGATCTGTTCCACTGCTTGGCTGAAGGTACCACACATAAGCACTCCTGTTGTTACGACCTTGCTTTCCCTCTTAGATGTTACCTTGAAAGTTTGAAAGGCCAAAAGGAAGATTACAGGGGAAGATGTAATTAATTACACAACTCTAAAAAGAACATTTGTAAATCCTCTGATTCCATTTACGTTGTTTCATTCAAAAATCATTGTTTCTTTGCACCCTGACAAACAATTACTGGCTTTGTAGAGCTGGTTTTAGAATCTGCCATATTTATTGCATTTGTAAAGTAAAGACATGGAAGACACTAACTATGATATGTGAAATCATGTTCCTTCACTGCTGCCTTGTGAATTTCATTGGAAGCAATGAATTTCCTTTATTTAGACCTATCCAATAGGTAGGGAAATACAGATTTTATTTTTCTTTCATTTGTATGAAAAGAAAGACTTGTTAGTGATTTACCACTGATGTTTATGGATTTTTCTTTAGCACATACAGTATATAGCAAATTGGTTTTAGGCAATAAGCAATAATTGCATTTTAGGACTCAGAGGTGTCAGTGACATATTATGTTCAGAACTGCAGTAAATTTCTCTGTTCTACCTTTCTTCTGCAGACAGAAAAATATAAGACAAATAATGTTTATTGATTCCCAGCCTACCTTTTCTTCTTCTTTTCCCTTTCATGTCACATTTTTAGATTAATGATACTGACAAAATATATAAAAAATTTAAAAATTGTTGCAAATGAATGTTCATAGTTATGGTGTCTGCTACACTAGCCCCGCCGCCCCCCCCCCCCCCCCCCCCCCCCCCCGGGGACCCAGTAGAAAAACAGAAACTTTTAATCTGGAGCAACTTTACAAGCCACCAGAGCTAAAAGTTAATTAGAAATTAATTCCATATTCTGTGTAAATTATTTGTGTTAAATCATGTGTTACTGTACAAATAACATACACTTTAAAAGGCTATTGTAAGCACAAGATAATTAACAATAAACAGAAATCATTATTCTGCAATAGAATGCTTTGGCCAAGTCCAATTTATTTTTCTCACTTATAACACTAAAATAATGTCTTATATTTGTACTTTACATGCAAGTCACAACAGTTCTGTTCATACTCACACTGTGTCCTGTGTCTCTTTTATATATTCATTCCATTTGCAAAATTTCTATGATCTACACAATAAAAACCAGACTACTAATGTTTAAGAGCTTGGGGTTTTAAACCCCAAAATCATTTATACTGGTTTTATTACAAAACAAATGAAAGTCTAAACTGGGAATAATTTCAGAACAAATTCTAGTCTCTAATCCTGATATAGTAAGAATTCAGTCCATCTGTACAGAAAATAGATATCATCCATGACTCTTAGATTTTGGACATCACTCCTTTTTCTGATCAAGCTACCGACACATATGTAATGCTCTATGCTAGCCTGTGTTAAATACAATCCAAAGACTATTTCCTACCTAAACGCAGAAACATGAAAACAGCTATATGAAACATTAATTGCATTTTTTTATTATTATTTATCATATCTGGCAGAAACAAATACTGAGCAGCTTTTGCTTTGTTAGAGTAGGTGTTGTTAATGCACTTTCTGCATTCATTTAAATGCAAATCCTCATGCAAATAATCATTTAGAAGGAGGAAAAAAAAGAGTATGTTCAGCTGAAGACAAAGCTGGAAGGATAATAGAAAGCATGAGTAGAGTGTCAGTGGAGGGCTTTACAATAAAAAACTTTTTTGGAATGATAATGAAAACACATTAACAACTGCCTTCAAAACAACTCAATAGAATATTACAGTAGAGTATTAAGTAATCATGATTTCCAGAAAGTGAAATAAAAACTAATTAATTTCAAATATATATATGAAGGATACATGTTTGTGAACATGTAGCACTGTATGTACATGCATTCATGTCAGAGCCATTGGCTGCAGGCAAATATTTGTTATTTGAATCAAAAACTGGAGAGTAAGAATCATTAAACAGATTACTGTAAAACCAAATAATGTTTTAGAGTGGCACTTATACAGAAAATAGGAAATTAACTGGGACTTAATAAACATAATTAAACCAGAGGACAGCAATTTCAGACCTATTTACTCTGGGGAAGCATGATCTTGGAAAAAGTTGCAGTTTACATGTGTCTCAAGGTCACTGAAATAGGTAAAAACCACAAATCCCTAGACTGTGCTAGAAAATAGAAATAATTTTCCTGCCCATTAATACCCTTTTAATATTTCCACCATCTCTCACTCTGAGTCAGTTAGCTTATCTGACATACAATACACTACCATGTATAGAGAGTGCACTATAGTTTTAATGCAGTATAAGCTTCCTGGCTTACACTAACTCATTTGATAACAGCATCATGATGATAAAGCCTGGAAATGCGGTTCAGCTCATACGTGGAAGGACAGTCATCAGTCTGTCTGGATCCAAATACTCTCCAGTGCAGGACAGGCATCTTTCTTCTTGGAGATCAAATTCTGGAAGTCCTTTGCCCATGAGGTTGGGAATACAAGAAAGTTAGTATTTGAATTTTGAGTGTTTTTCTAGATTATGCTGCAAAGGCCTTGTGCTGGAAACTGTGCTGAACTTCGGCAGACTGAATTTCTTAGGTCTTCAAAGTCGTTTATCCATCATGCAAGGGAATCAATCTCTATTTTGGTCTCATTCTAACAAATTATTTCCCTCTTTCCCTATTTCTTCCGCCTCTCCCAGTCCCTGCTAGACCTCCCACTTTCTGGACTTGCCTACCTTATGCCCCTTCCTTCTCTGCAGCTGCCCATTCCAGGTTGTGTATAGCTGTCCAAGCGCAGTTGTGCCATTCTGCCGAGTGGCTCAAAAATAAACAACTATCCAGAGGAGGAAGGCAGAATGGAAAAGTAACTTTATGAGAGGGAGACAGAATACACTTAATGTGCTGGGCGTGTTTGAGCACAATGCATTAAATTGTTGCTTATACAGGCAGCAGAAAAGAAACTCTAGCCAAGAGAACAATGCACATATCTGTCTTTCTGCCCATCAGTTCAAGAACAACCCTCAGGCACCCTCTTTCCAGCTCTCGCTGAGCTGGTTTGTTCCTCTGTGGAAATGACTACATCCTTAGGAATTTTACGGGTTCCAAAAATTTTTACTTTTTCTCTCCTCCTCAGACATGGAAAGAAGACAGCTCCAGAAATTCGATTTCCCCCTTCCTGGCCAGGGGCAGTAGTAGTAGAGGGGATTCTTTGTCTCGAGCTTGAAGCTGGCGAAGAGAGGGAGGGAATAGATAAAACATTGATAACCAACATGGTTTTCACATAGGACAGGAAGGAGAATGAGGCAAAATAAAAACTTCAAAGCCTTGGAAAATGACTGTCAAATATGACCCTCTGCAGTGAGAGAATTTTTTCCATTGCAGGCCATTGTAAAATCTCTTACTGATTAGAGGCAGTTGGCGGCCTCCTTCTGCAAAGGGAGTGCAAGAGGCACATCATGGGCTTCAGGTGATAGACATGTATTGTGAAACACATATATTGCAATAATATTGTTTTTATCCACCTTCCTTGTCTAACGCCTTGGCTTTTTGCCGTTCTTCTGCATCAGATGAGTACTAATCAACACAATTAGATTTAAGCGAATAATTTACAATGAATAATTTAGCAGATGAATTTAGCCTCCTTTCTTGACTATGGAATATTGCTGAGCAGATAATTATCTCCTTTAACATATTCATTACTCTAATTTATTCTGAAAATGTACTCCATGAAAGTTTCTGTATACTTGGCACTGAACATTTCCTCTGTGTGTGTTGCCTGGTTATGACTGATCAAATAAATCACATGGGTGTTGATATTGCTGCCTGACCAGGTAATATCAAATTACAGAATACACAGAATACAGTATATCAAACACAGAAGACAGTATATCAAATGAATAGATACTAATTTATGTTTAATTTGGTTACTACTTAGAAATCATTTTTCTGTTAAAAAACCTGCATTAGAAAGATCTTGTCTGTTTTATCATCCTTCAACAGACTGACGAGACTTTTGGTTCTGAACATAGCTTGTGTGTTTGTCTCACTAACCCCAGATGAAGCTGAGTGCAGAAAATTCTGCAAAGTATGAAAAATGTTTCTCTTTCCACAAGCTCTTTGACTAAATGATTCCCGATTGTGTGATGCACCAATGGTATTACTATAATGGTTTTGACCAGTTTCCTTCCTGTCTTCTAATGCAGTAAGATATTGTAGCATATATTGGTGCCATTATTGGCACTGATTTGTATACATTTTCTTCACAATCTATTTCTTCCTGTGGTGTTGTGGAATAGCTGAAGAGTAAACTGATATAAACACTGATAGACTGTATAAGAGGTATTCTGAATCCCAAAGCAAAGTAAATTTAATAATAAACATAAAATGAAACGTCTCTAATGTAAGCAGCTGACTGTGCCTGTAACTGGTTACAAAATCACAGAGTATCATTAAAAGCCATTTCAATCATATGGTTTGAAACCAACCCCAAAATGGGCCCAAAAACCTAGGTGAATCTAAACTGATCAGTTTTTAAAAATGAAAAATATGATCAGAATTATGTTTTCAGAATTTGGCATTTTCTATAGGCTTGTCACAAATCTCAGAGCTCTATATGGATAAAATTGAAGTCAGGATAGAAACCATTCCTTAAGGCGCATACATATTCTTAAACCCACTTACTACCATGAAGACCAAAACAGAGCAGCTACTGGCTTACCCAAAATTTCATAAGGATGGAGTAGACTTACCACTGCTGTCCACTGTATGATGGCTTCAGTTGAAGCAAGATCTTCAACCCTTTTCTAAAAGATCAAGCACAGTTCTCTAGAATTGGTTTAACAGATCTAACCCAATCCTTCCAACCCAAACTATCCTGAACTGTTTTAAAAACATACTTAAAATTACAAGTAACGCAATATCAGCCAAGAATTTTCCTGTGAAACAGTATTCATTACACGCTAAATGATAGCTAAAGTGTCGTTTTGACATAGTTGTGACACAACACACTGGATGATCTTTGTGTATACCAGCTATTCCAGGTGAATTATGTTGTCTTCCATGATGAAGCCATGCCCTGCATGCCCTGGCAATCCTATGCTGGGACTAAGATCCTGGAAACACTTATGCTGTCCAGTGCCAAAAGTTTCAGCCTGACAATGACAAGAAAGGTTTCTGCACTCTGGCTTTCTCACAAATCTACCACAAAGGAGAGTTGAGAGCCTTGAACTTGAGTTTCCAGAATTTCAGCTTGAAATTCTATAGACTATTTTTAAAGTATTATTTTCTCCCTTCTATGGGAAAGTCTTAAATATATCCTTTGTGTTTCAGGGTTGGACAATTTCCTCCCCTCTCCTGCTCTCCTCCCAAGCCCAGAATTTCAGATTAAATGGAAAGTTCAACTTTTGACCTTGTTACTTATAGACAGCTGACCTCTCTGCTATGCACAAGATACACAGCCAGTTCCTCTACATGTGAACAACTCAAACAATTGTATGGGTTTGACCCTAAGTTGTTACTCTACTTTCTGTAACAGCATGAGCAACCATTCTGGGCTTTTTCAGATTTCAGACCTATGGAGGTTTGTAGAAACATGCTAAATGTTACAGGTCAAAGGGTATATCTCAAAGAAAGTTCATCAGAGAATAACAAGAATGTTTGTTTTGGGAACTGGATTTTCTTTGTGAATCAACATTTTGAAGTGTTGGAGATATCACATTCTGTTCCAACACAAAGACATTAACTTCATGTGCTGCATCCATCTCAAACTGACTGTACAGCAGTACAATTTATTCCCTTTTACATGAAAAGATTAATCAATCTCCTTTATACCTCACTCCCACCCAGTTTTCATTCCCACAATGGCTGGGAAATGCAACACTAATTTAGACAAAGTCTCTGTTACTCTGTGTCCTAGTTCACAGCAAAATTCTCATTTACAAAAACGAGACTTAATAATGAGACATTTAGCTAAGATTTTTAATAGCTTAATCAAGTATGGTGCTAAGGAGCTCTAAAAAGCCACATCCCAGCATAGATTGGACTCTGTAAATCTTGTGTTGGATTCTCTACGGGCAACCTCTTTTGCTTGCCCAAAATCCAAACAAAAAACAGCTAAGAGTCATTTGATATTGAAATGAATCATTCTTACTCTTTCAATAGAATTACATCACAATTCAATGGAGTTTGCAATATACGTGGTGACAGTATAGATCTCTTAGTATCCACCATCATGGCAGTCTACTGGAAGTCCTAACATATCGTCAACTACATATTCAGGACATGAAATATGACTTTGCATCTAAACTTCAGCCTTCCTTACTGGCAATATATTTGTTGTAAAAGATCATACCTATAGGAAAGTCACTGCCACTGAAGCAAAACAGAGTTTTGTCATTAGCCTTTGAGAGGAAAAAATACATTCTCATGAATTTTGAACTGAGCAAATAGGCAAAGGAATGTACATAATAGTACTGGGTTTGCTAATGGGAGCATAATTATGCGTGCGTCAGGTTTGAGGAATTTTGAAACAGTGCTTGACTTTCTTTTAAATGGCTTTATATAGAGATATAGATAAAAGGGAGAGAGAGATGAGAGAGAGAGAGATATTAGATAGATAGATAGAGAGAGAGAGAGATAGATAGATAGACAGAGAGAGAGAGAGAGAGAGAGATATGATATTATTAAGGAGCTAGTATGCCAGTAAAATCTCTGAGTTTCAGCAATGATGTCAGTCCCATTGACTATCCAATGACTAGCTAAAAGCCTGTGTTTGCTTTTGGAGTTAACAGGGGTTTTTTTCTTCTATTCATCAGTTACTTAACAGCAGCCAATTTTTGAAAATTTTTTTTGAAATTAAATTTCCTCTGTTAAAATACAGTCAAAGAACAAAAACATAACAGTTGTATTTGTTTTCAGTGGCAAACACATACACTCCCCTCATTAGAGCTCAGCCAGTGGTGCCAATAAAATTTCACAATCCTAAACGCTCAGATTAACAAATTACAATTCACACTGTGTTACAGTTTCACTTTAATATTCCATCTTTTCCGGTTTCTTTCTTTTTTTTTTTTCAGTGGTGATCCAGGGATAGTGTCAAGACACATCAAAAGAGATTTATTCCACTCTGTATTGAACAGATGGCAGCTAGAGGAGTGTGTGAATAAAGAAGAATATAGCTGTGGGGTGTGTGTTTGCTGATATTAGCTAGGCTGACAGTTCTCAAGCTCCATTATGCGTCCATGTGCTTGGGAGTGTTCGTTTAGGAGGATTCTCCAGTTCAGCAACTCATTGAGATATAACTACATGAAACAATTTCCTCTCTGTCAAATGGATGCTAAAACTAAAAGGTATCTGTTTCATTTCAAACATAACTTTGCTGCTGTTTTGGGATCACCTGTACTTACTTTGAAGGTCAACACAGGAAAGTCACACAAGCACACGTACATATGCAAACAAAGATTTCAAAAGGAAGGCTTTCTTGCAGCTTTCAGTAACACTTTCTGGTTTTGGTTGGTTGGTTGGTTTTTTTAAAACCTAACTCTTCTCACATGCTGCAGGCATCTGGTTACCTCCTCTCTGCTAACATGAGCCACAAGGACCAGGTAAACTAGGATTACATCAGATTTCGCTTGCTCTCCCTTACGCTACAGTATTTGCTGCAATTGATTTTTCATTAAAAGCTTGAGGAAAGTGCTATAAATACCGTTATATACACATGTACATAAACATTAACAACTGAGATACAAAAAGGATAGAGAAGCACACAATTGCATTAGACAAATCTATATTAGACTATACAATCTTATCTTGTATCTTGCCTTATTATTTTTGTAATATGAATTGTGATCAGAACTTTAGAAAGGATTTAGATACTATAGAAATGATCTGGATACAAATTTCCTCTTTAAAAACATGCAGTTGAGATACAATTCATGAAGACTTTGAAAATTTATTAAAACGTGCATTATCCACAGGGACGTGATAAGTTAATGTTTCAGTTATCAGGTAATTATATGGTAATGTTGGCATGCATTTTCATGTAATTGCCATGCACTGTTATACATTAGCCCATGGCACAATTTTGATCTATTATTTACTTGAAGAAACTTTATAAGTAAGCGTGTGGCCCTCAGCAAGCTTTGAGCTCTGATGGGGAGCTTACCATTCTTCTGACCTGCTGGTGCAAAAAGCATTTAATTTCCATTAGCTGTTCTCCTACCAATATCTGGCACAGTCAGGATAAGCTTACAAAATTTTTGCAAACTATAAATTGAAAACCAGCATGGCAACAGTGGCAACTTTAGCTTTTGAGGGTCCCATTCAGCCAGGATGGTCAGACTTTATGTGAGTTTGGATCCCATTAGACAAGGTTAATATTAGAATGGAACAATCAAAGGTGACTGGCGTATTTGCAACATGTCTGTGTGCGTGTATTAGATTTTTGGCATCTTCTTCCCACCAAAATTTACACTATTTTTTTTTAAATCCAAATGCACAATCATATCCTTACACCAAATCACTTGGCTCAGACTCTTTTACTTGGAATTTGCTTCAACTTGCATGCCATACCTACTACACACACACCACATACTAGAGACAAAAGCAAAAATATTCCATTTGTGCTGTTGCAAAATGCTGCGGAATAAGTGAATGCAAAGAATTTAAATAAAATTCCACTCTATCAGAATTGTATTCCAACTTACAGTTTTCAGAGCATCTGAATTAACTATGTGTATGACGGCTTACAGGTGTTTATATTTCAAGGTAAACAATCTTACAATATCCGAATGTGAATACTTCACATGATGATCTACCTCTCTTGTCAGTACTGGACCAGTCCTTTCACGTCCCGATTGTTGTATTATTTTTTAAATTTGGTCTTTCTGCAAACTACTTAGCAAGAGAGAAATTATTTTAATCAGTCCTTTTCACATGTTCTTTCAGCTGCCTAGTGGCATGCCTGACAGGCCTTCTGGCTTCATTTGTAAGTGTGTCTGAAATATTTTCCTCTTCTTTCTTTGTTAATCCTAGAGAGAAGGGTTATTAAATTCTGACAAATCTTCACACTTGTCATCTTTCCTTTCTACTGAATAGCTTGTACTTTTCTAAGCCATTTGTGGTCAGATGTGCTTGATGTATGCATATAAGCCTTCTAACATATCATACAGTAGTAAACAACCCTTGATTTCTACCTTCTATTTCAACACAGTAATTTTATTTTTTCACAGATCAAGCTATGTGAGTGGGAACCTGTAAGGGACATTTCATTTTGGTTTATTTTCCTCTTTTTTTTTTTTTTTGTCTGTTTATTTGGCATTTTAGATTTCATGACACCCTCATTTCATTCTCAAACAGTCTGCACAGTCTGTCTACAAAGCGGGTACACATTCATTTCAAAGTCAATAGGATTTTTTTTTATGAAGGGATATGAAGTTTATAGCACATTCAGTTAAGCTGTAATATGACTTAAAATATAAACTTGTGTGCGTGTTTGCATTCAGAAAACTAAAATGCCTCTTGTGGGTGTAGCTGGGATGAGAAAATTAACTTCGAAAGCTGGGACCTGATATCCCGGCTTTTTCAAAACTATATATTTAGCTAATGCTAATAAGGATTAGCAAATAACTCTTTTCTGAAGACATGATGTGTTTCATGACACTAACAAAGAATGACGGGTGTCATTATTGTCCTGTATGTGAGCATTTTTTACTAGAGGTGTCGAACAGATTGAGGCATTATTGTGTGAGAAACTGTGCAAACATAACAAAAGATAAGCCACACTATACCATAAGAATTACTTTAGAAAACAGCACTCAGGATCAAAGACATAGCTTCCCTATAATAAGTTGCAAGGTATCTTTGTATTGTCAGTTTGTGTGAGCCAGGGATCACTCATCATCAGTTCACTGTTCTTTTGGACTTGCATGCCTGCACAGCTAATACAAAACCATTTTGTAACAAAAGAGAAATGCAGATGGATTTGTGTTTTCAATAGCTGTTGCAGAACAACATACTCATATATGAGAATTGAAAGGATCTCGGAAGAACGTAGAAAGTGTAAAACTCAGTGTCCAGAAGGAGCTGCAAAAACAAACTACACTGAAAAGCCATCTATTCAATGCCTTTGTTATTTGTATGTTTTGCCAGCTATGTACAATACTTTCTGGTTCTATTAAAACATTCATATTTGTAAATGTTAACAAACCTTAACCTGTTTGCACAATACAATAGAATTCTTAGCTTCATTGTCAATAATCTTTTTATAGCTTTTCTGAGAAATGAATATATCAGAGTTCTTCAATTATGAGAATACGATAGTGCCATCAGGCTCTTTTTAGCTTTGTTTTCTGCTTCTGATCATGGCCCGTAACATTTGCTAAGGGGAGGATTATGGGCAAAAGCTACAGTGGTTCTTTCTCCTTGTATTTGTTTGTCAGCTTGCCGATGCAAGGACATGGACCATTGTACAAAACCACCAATTACACATATGTATGCTGATGTGAATCCCGGGAACCCAACTTCCAGGAATGCATCTAATTGATTCATGTTCATATGGCATACATTGATATTTTTGTCAGTTAAAATAAGTAGTGCTGGTAAGTTCCACTGTTCTTCACACCTTTTTTGTGCCTAATAGTTTTCTTTTGGTGGTACCTAGTTCTTACGCTGTGTTGAATGTGACTCATCACTTCATACCCATGTTATTCAGCATTTCAGAGGCTTCTGTCATATTTCACAGTCAGTCATTATCCTTTTGTGGAAACAAATTCTAGTTCTTCTCAGTCTACTCCAGGCACATTCATATAGAAGTTGTTCTCACCTCTGACAATATCCTTTACACTTTTTGCAGTACGCAGTCATGTAGCTCAATATTGTTGCATTTCAGACAGCCTGAAATGCTTACGTTTATAGCTCCAGAAATTCATATAATTTCTTGCACTCATTTTACCTGAAAACAGATTATTCTGAAACAAAAAGTAGTGGGGAAAAATGCTGGAGAAAAAATAATACAGTGTGTTTATCTTGGGAAAGTGGCTTGAAAAGCAAAAGTGGCCTAATGAGGTGTAAATTTTTAAAAACAAAAATTTTACTCAAGAGTCTTCCAAACAGTAGGGAAAGGCTAGTCATACTTGCCTCATTGGGTGTTCAAATACATACATTGCAACTACTTTCTCTGCCAAACTGGTCTCAGTATCTTAAATTTGTTCACTCACACAGATATACAGCTGATACCCCCCACAGCTATACACAGCTAACAATACTGTGTGTAAAACAGCAACAGGTGTTCAACATTAATGAGACTGTGTAGCCATAACCTTTTATGAAGCAGACCAACTAATATTTTTATAGACGAAAAATCATAATTTTAAATCTTCTTATATATAAGTGTCTTATGAAATTTGGCCTGAAGTGATTTGGTTAAAAGATGGACAATTTCTAATGATGTTATTGTATATTGTTTGCACTTCTCAATTGCAAAGGTATACTTCAAATTGCTCATTCAGAAAGACTAATTTTCCTGTCTAATCGTTGCCCCCTTTACAGCACCTGGTACTCTCATCGCTTCCTCCCAAACATTAATGTAGATGTCCTCACTATGCCTCTGGCATTTAAAATCATCATTCTGCATATTTTGTTAAAAAAAATATTTAGGCATCTAAATATTGTGTTTCTTAAACCATTAAGCATGTCACACAATATGCCAAGGTTAGGCACCTAAGAACATCAGCGGGTTCAGACTAAGTGACTTCCCTTAGTTCAAGCTGTGAGTAGAAAAACAACAATGAAAGTCCTCCAAGCAGATGAAACCACATGGCTCTTCTTCCCCTCTGGACATTTTCTTCTACTTGAGACAAAATATGTCCTGTGTTTTGAGCACTCTCTTGAAAAACTTCATTCTTCAGCTCACTTGCAGACTTTCCAAATGCAGTCATCCTGCCTTTGCAGAATTTAAGCTTGAGCCTATATTTGGGGAAGCCTTGCTTGTTCTTGCTGCATCATGCATCAGATAGTCAGATTGGGGAAAGATTGCCTGTCAAGGAAAACAAACATGCAGCAAAGATTTAAACATGAGTTTAATTATAGCCATAGACAAGCAAAAAATTGAGTGAGGGTCAACTGTAAGTACACCTTATTTGTCACTGACTTAATGGGATTTCAGCGGGCAATTTAAGATGCACTTGTACTTATCTGGAGTCAGTAGGACCTATATATAACAGGTATTTCATTGAAGAAGAGTAGGCTTCTGGGATGTCCATGACATTTTTTAACTCCCAGAACATGCCGAGTCTTAAATTTAGGCACAGATAATTTTAAAGCACAAAAATTATAACGTATATCTTATTTTTCTTTTTATTTTTTTTCCCCCTAACGCATTGGACAGTTGCATCAGACTTTATCTGATGAGGAACAACTATTTCATTGTTTTCTGATACACGTTACAGCAGATGAATGTATATAAGATCAACAGTTTTCCACTATGTAGTATTTCCTCCACCGAACAGCCAGAACAAAGACATGTAATTTTGCTTTACATTGTTTGATAACTTCACCTTGAAAACTGTGTTCAAGCCTAAGCAGATTTTGAAGCACCATATAATGCAAGGAGAGATGCCTAAGAGGCTTTATATAAATATAATTAGTTTGTAAGCATTACATTTTATTGATTATTTAAAAAAAAAAATGGACCCTGTGAATTTCTAATGATTTCAGAGAAAAATACGAATATACTTCTTTCTAAAGTCTCCAAAGTCATATCTAGAGAGGCCTTTTTATTTTTATCTACCACTTTCAAAAACAAACAGAATTAAATTACATTAATTATAAAAGTTGTATGATCTAACACAATTCCTAAAATGGACTGTTCTTGTGGGATTGCACTGTTTTGGGAAACAAGAAAAGCAAAAGTCATTTTGGAAAACAAAATTCCACCAATTGATGGATTTCAGCTCTGCATTTCTTACACAGAAAGCATTTATCCTCCATCATGTGTTATGCAAGATCTGAATGTAGGAAAGTGTATAATTCTGCAACTGCAGAATAACAACAACAAGAGGTCAAAATCATCACCCAAAATATTACTTCACAAAAGAAAGATGTGTTGTTTACCACTGTAAACCAAAAGTGCCTTCCTGTAACGATGTAGTGTGGAAAAGCCTCTAAGGCTAGCAATGAGATGATGGTGGACTAAGTGCAGTGGTAATTTAGAGCAAAAATACCTTTCTCCACTTAAGTTCTTACAGAAAGACAACCACTGAACATTAGATTTACTTCCCTCTAAAATTAAATAAGAAGGAGGAAAAGAAAAAAAGATAAAATCTCAACTGACTGTTTGTTAAACTCCACCCTGGTAAACTCTTCCAAGTTTTGTCTTTTTTAACTAAAGCAGGAGCTGTGCGCTATTTGGTGGGATGTCAGGGAGGTGCATCCACACCTTGATGCATAGCTGGCACTTTGAGAATGGCAGAGATTCCACTTTCCTATCTAGTCAAGAAGGGTGGGCAGAACCTCTTTGTTTCCTTGCTGACCTAGGGCAGTGTATTTTTTCTCTGAGAATCATGGAAGTTAGGTCATCTCTTTTATGTTGGTCATATTCTTCCCTTGTGTTTTTCCTGCCAAGAGGGAATAACACTGTAGAACTTGCACAGACTAGGTTAAGCTTACAGTAGCTGTTCCTGCCCTTCCAGCATCTTAATTATACCTTTCAGAGACTGAACTCATTCTGAACATTCATTATCACGTAATATTTTGGCTTTAAAGGATAACTTTTTTTATTGGACAAAGGAGCTTTTTCTTTTCTGTTCTTTTATGATAGGGCAATTAGGCTTCACCAGAAGCTTCTCTAATAATTACACAGGCCAAAGAGAAAACTTTAATTAAATTTTAACGATGAGTGTGATTGTGCTGATTAGGATAATAGTGGCCATTATACACTATCACAAGACTTCTTGTTTATATTGTATGTTGCTAGTACCATGAAGCTTATCTCCAAGTTTGTAAGTATCTTAATTTGGTAATCTCTGCTGTTATAAATTGTGAACTCCATTTACACTCTGTCTCATCACTCCTATAATATTGCTACATGTTCCTCAAATGGACACATTTATATGAGCAACAACCTTTCTTTCATATACCTAAATATTTTTCTCATGTAGATTCCAGGTGTTTGGTGACCTAAAGTAGATTGGACTTTAGATGTGAGTAAATTATGTACCCCAAAAGTTGACATATACTTTGTCTAAAGGCTTGCTTTGCTCTCTTTTGGTAAACCGACCAGGTACCTTATCAGGTGGGCTGCAGGACTTGTATTGAACTCTTTTTCTGTGACCATCATTGTAAAAGCTTGAGGCTGGCAGAAATAATTGGAGCATAGGGCTCTGCATTGAGAGATATTTAGACACTGAAAGAAATGGCTCAGCCCCCAGAGTTGTAGAGCAGCAACACATCCAGTGTATTGTGATTCCCAATAATTAGGCACTTGAGCCGTATGTCTTATCCATGAGGTGGGTAAGTTGAGAGATGCTGAAAGTCCAGATGCAGTCAACCAGAAATGTTAAAAACACAGAAGTGTTTGCAAAGCTCTATAATGCTGACTTGTGCACTTGATCTGTTCACACCCTTCAAATGTATAGAGCCAGACTTTCTGGCATAGCAACAGCAGCCCCATAAATGAGAAACATGATGAGTTACACCATGTGAGATAGCAGGCTACCTTCTTCTGATAAAGTAGTGTCCTTGTGTAAAAGCAAGATCAGATGTATAAGATCAACAGGAGAAAAAGCAAAGCAGACTCATTCAAAAATTCCTGGTGACAGTGCACTCTGGAGAGAAAAGTCTATAGCCTGGTGGTAACACCTCTGTGGCAGCACAACCTCTGGGGAAAACAAGCAAATTAAACCCAGGACTTCAACCTCTTCTATGCGGATGGAAGTCTCTGACATTGGCTGTAAACACTTGCCTACTGAGCATGGAAAATTAATACAGCACCCCTTTTGCTGCAAGTCTTTGTCCACTATCTTGAGGAGCTAGGACCCCAAGCCCTTTATACAGTGACTTAGAAGATGGTCAGGTTTCCACATTGCCCACTCAAGCACCAAAAATGCGTGGTGTTAGAATTTGAGCATTTAAATGTAAGACAGCACTGCACATTGCTTATTTTCACATCTCAATGGAAAAAGGGAGTCCAGGAGGACACGGTAATGTTACAGGTGGTTATAGGTAAACAAGAAGAATGAAAGCATTGGTGCTGTATCAAGGGGCTCTGCAGCCATATCTGGGGGCATTGAGCCGTAAATTACTGTCTCTGCTGATCCCTTTTGTATCAATATGAAAGTGGGACCCTATCTCCTCCACCTACTCTTTTCCTTGTGAACTTCTCATCTGCACTGACAGGTAGCCTCAGCAATACCTCCTGTGTACTCCAATACCAATGATCATTGGCAATCTTATTGTTGTCTTGTCTTAATTCACAAGGTGGGCAATGCCACAAGTTAAGGTACTACAGCATCCACTCAGAAGAAATGTTTTGTTCCTTTTCCTTCCATGTCATTAGAATATGTCAGTCTCAATTGCCCCCATTTTCACTGCAATTACCTTTGTGATAAGCACCCTGCAGACTGCTGCTTGCTGGCTTACGGACAAGCTGTGTCCCACTTCCGGATAAAGGCATAAGATTTTATATCGAAGCAAGTATAGATTGCAAAATCAGTCTGATATTTGATTTGCTGATGAACTTTTTCATGCTCTGAGGTGGCTGAAGGCAGATAAATTTGCAGTGTCAATGACTAGCTTCAGCTCTCAGTCTCACATGTAGGATGCAATCCTCCAAAGGAAAAAAGTGTGAGCTAGCAGGAAGAGAAACAAATGGTTTGGGATGAACAAAGAGCTCAGCCTTTGTAATTTAGTATTTCAGATTTCGGTGACAAAGGTACTGAGGACCACTTGGGGTCTTTATTAAAAGTCGCCAAAGAAATAATCAACCATGAAGAAGTGACATGATCAATAGATTAGCTTCAGTTTACATTTGTTATAATTCTTATCTAATTGCTTGCTTGGGTCTGCCCATGGCCTTAATTGCATGCTGGTATGTCACCTTTGAACTCTGCTGTGTTAATTTTAATTGTAAACAATGGACTGTCTTTGAAATATTTCCTCCAGTTTTCTTTCTTTTCTGTTACAACCGAAGCCATGCCTCCCTGATGTATCATAAAAAGGAAATGTTTTCTCCCTGTTGTGCCTGAAGATTGACTCTAAGTCAAAATTCAGAAGTTTCTAATGGCCTAGAACTAACATTGGCCCAAGAAGCACCACCACTATTTACAATAAGCGGGAAATGGGAGACTCACCAAGTATGGGACCTGCTTACTATGCCAATATACCTGTGAGCACAGGCACACCTTATCTTAAAAATAACTCAAAATGTCATGGTAGATAGGAGTTCTCTCAAATGTGCAACAGATTTTGCAGAATTTGAGGATTAGGGGTTTTTTTAATATTGCCTGCATACCTTAAAGAATAATGTTATACAAGTAAGATCCTCCGACTTGTTCTAATATGAGTCAGGAACAGATCTTCCTATCCACCGGGTAACATTTACATTTATTCCTTCATATGTCATACAGAGCCATTAATCATTCTAGCAGCCTCTCTACCTCATAGGAGATGTAGGACAATGATAATGTTTTATGTGTGTAATTAATCCTGTGGCAGATGTGTAGTTTCCAAGACTACTGCCATTAGAGTATTGACAGGATTCAGAACAAATATTCAGGCACTAGGCTAGTAACGATTTTAATATGATAATATCCAGTTACTCATAAAAACAGAATATTCAGACCTGAAGTTTTACATAAGTGTTATTATTTGTAAAGGCTTTCACAAAACTAGTGAGGAGTTTTTTATATTCCTAATGCTGCTGTTGAACAAACAGTACACAATTAACATAGCAGCTGGGTGTGCATAATTCCTCAATTCTCCTCCACCCTGTGACAGTCACCATTTGTGAAGTGAGAGGGGTAATTTTTAGCGAAAATAAAGGTTATCCAGGGAAAACAAATTATGCTAGGCAAGCTACATATACCTTTAAAGGTTTCCTTCTAAAATCATGTTCCCTTTCATTCCTGCTAAAAAGACCTCCTTAGCTGGATTCTTGGCAAAGGGACAAATTCGATTACATATCATGATAAAATTGAGGAAGTAAAAATCCCCTAATTTTCTTTCACAAAGCAACCATCTTGCAATGTATCTGTATCTTCAGCTGAGCAGGGATTGGGCAGGATTGCTCCTTTTCCATGTTCTGATACTTTTTCCTCTATCAACTTTTCATTATTTGTTACTGTACTGTTCCTTAATCTGCCAGGAGGTGGGTGTGCTGGTGAGCCCCCTGAATTTGAAAGTTACAATTTATACAGATGTGATTTTTCGCACTATTTTTAAACAGTAACAGGTTCCTAAAAATGCATAAAAGTGTGGATTGGTGGCTGTGCCTCCTAATTTAAAATCACATAGCATATATGCAGCTAATAATATTTCCTTATGGAGTGGGGGAATATAATTTATGTTTAGTTTTGACCACCTTGATTCTCCAGTTTGGTGGGAATAATGAATGTATTAATCCAATAGACCTCAGCTTGGTGGCTCTCGGTCAGACACAATTCCCAGAAACAAACTTGGAACAATAAAAGAATGACAAAATTTACCTGCAATGGTTCCACACTATTTTTATTAAAACTGATAAATAGCTCTAAATTCTGTGCTTTCTACTTCAGGCTGTCAAAACTGTTCCAGAGTGGGGGAGAAATGGGTCCGCAATGTTTGCCTTCCAGTTCTCTCAGACAGATGAACAAATCAGAGATTAATGGAATCAACAGCTTCTAGTGTTCAGAAGAGGACTTGGGGAATGGGACAATTCACTGGAGAAAGCTTCATGAAGCTCTTGTGAACACTGCCTACCCTCAACTTTTATCTGTGCATCATTATGCCACTTTTTCAGAATTGAAACTGAAAACACCCAGACTTCGGTAGGACTTGGCAGACCAGGTGTCCTGCGCCATATGCGGCAAAGATGAGTGAAAAGGGATTTCATCCCCACTGTGAGCTATCTCCACATCTGCTTTCTGCAGTACAGTCATGATTCACCTCAAACTTCCTGCTCTTCAGCTCTTTCACTGCCCTGAGAAAAACACTGTCCAAAGTACTCTGCTGCCACTGGGACATTTTCACCTCCTGCTCTGCCTCTACATCATTAACTCACATTCAGAGACAGGAAAAGAGGACAAGCCTCTGTGGACAGGTGTTAACATCAACTGTATGCATATTGACCCCTCCCTACTCCCAGCTCCCTACTCTTCCGCCAAAAAAAAAAAAAAAAAAAATCCATGTGACTTTGGGTCTGCTTAGGAAATGTGAATTATGTAGGGTTTCTGTTCATTTTAATTGTCCTCTGTCACTGTTCTGTGTGAAGACTTTTTGAATTAATTCCTTGTAATAGTCTTAAACTATTTTGCAGGGCAAGGAACTGGATCATCAGTGTTATTCACAGACTCAACTCAAGATGAGGGTGGTCTCAGCAGTTTCCCCAAAAGTGGGATATTCATCTTGGAGACACTGGGAATATATAGCCAGCTTCATCCTCTGCTTTAGAAGTGCTTATCTACTCTCTGATACTTGCCTCACTTGATCCATTTATTTACAGGGGATTTTTCCTTTTACATTTGCTTCTGCAGAAGCAGTAGCTACAATTTGTTATGTGATTTTCCATACGCTGAAATAAAAATCAAAGTTCACATCACATAAATTTATGTTTTATGGAGAATTTAGATTAGCAAAAAGGTATACACATCAGAATGTATGTAGACATTATTATTGTTTGATTATCTTTCATTTATACGAAATATGTTTGATTCTATATTTCCACTTTTCTTTCCCCACCAAGTCTATAGCAATATATGAGTTCTGCATGTAATATTGAATTGCTGTTAAAAGCATAATTAACTGTAGGGCTTTTTTTAATATTAAAACAGTGAAAAAAAAGATAATAAACATGTTGTCAGAAATCTTTGCAATGCCTGAATTCTGTGATTAATATCTGTGAATCTGTGAGTAGCTGCTTGCCAATTTGTTCCAATTAAAATATGAAAAAGAAGGTCATTCATTATAAATAGCACAATTATTATGTACACTGCTCCTTTGGTTTTTTTTTTTTTTTAGGTTAGAAAGAAGCTAATGTGTTCATTACAGAAACAGTATGTAGCAAGGTTGAAGTTGGTGCCACATTTTATCCTAGGTCGTTGTGTTTTTTTAAAAAAACCCAACAGATTAGCCCCATGTTCTGTCTTTACTCATATAAAGAAATAAGAAGGACTGTAACAGGTCAAATCAAGGATCTGTCCAGCCCAGTAACAAGCAGGAGTTAGTCCAAAGTGCTTCAGAGTGGGATGCAGCATACTGCAGCACCATGGATCTACAGCACAGTGTAGGTCCTAGTTTCTGAAAATTCATGGGCTAGAGACTCTCTGAGTTGAAAGTTACATCAAAAGCTTCATTTTTAATAGCCACTGAGCAGCTTAACTCTCTGAATTTGTCAAATGTCTCCTTGAATCCACTTACACTCAACGTCTTCGCAGTCTTTTGTAGCAATTAGCAATATAATGTTAAATATATGTGATATGGGGAAAGAAAGTTATTTTTTGTTTCTTTTAAAATTGTTGCCTTGGGATTTCCATTAAATGCTCCCCACTCCTGTTATTACAAGAAAGAGCAGGGAAACATTTTCTTTTCACCCTTTCAGTACTGCTCAGATATATAGAACAATTATTTTACAGATGTCAGTCCATCGCGTTTCTCCAGAGTTGTTTCTTATCCTACAGAACCTGACAAGACAATTTAGTTTCTTTGGTTAAAAATCATTCCATATGTCTGAGCAACCCTGGTGTATCTTCCTGTGTTTTCCTGCAAAAACTCTTTGGTTTTAAGCCTTTGATTTTAGGAATCAAAATTAGTGGTTTTAGACGTAGTAAAGGGTTTCTACAGTAGCATAAAGATATTCTTTGTTCTACTCTCGGTTCTATATATGCTGTTTTCCCTTTTGCTTGATTAATTGTTCACCACGTTCAAACCTTGGAAGTCTTAAGTTAATGCTGGCAACAAGGCTACAAGGGGAAGAGATTGCATGGGTGAAGTGTTCACCTCCCCAGCACTTCAGAGATAGATACCTAATGGAGTATCTCAGCACCTGAGCATCATCAACTGCTGGGAGAGCTCCCCAGGTTACTGTGTCAATAAAGACTTTTTTAGAACAAATCCACAAAGAGGCTGCAAGTCTGTAATTATGGGATAAATGGAAGCAAGTGGCAGGAGCCAGAAGATGAGTGAAAACAAGGAGCAGAAACCAAGCAGTGTCCTGGATCTAAACAGTTTCAGGGTGGTTCAGCTTAGTAATTTGTTCCTGTTTCCTCTGTTGATTTGCTAAAAGCAGGTTTTATTGACAACTCCACCTAAACAGTTCCGTAGACTTACGTCATGCAGAATGGACCTGACCAGTGAGTGAGAGAACCTTTAGGGTTTTCTCCTGAGTGAAAGAACTAAAACAATCTATTTCACTTTTCTGCTATGGTTTTTATCTTCCTTTTACACGTCAATGATGTACTAGTTCCACTAGCTTTCTAACCATGTTCCTGGTTCTAAGGCACTTAAATACACTTTATTGTAAGCCTTTTTTCCTTTTAACAACTTGCTTTTCAAAATTTTTTGTAGCTGTTCTTGTTTCAGTTTCAAATTTGACTTGTTAGAGCTAAAAGTCTTTTCTATTTTAGTTTTTTTTTTCTATTTCTTCTGTATTCTTTTTAGGAAGGATATCTTTTTAACTACCTCCTTTTTGACTTCAGTTTTTTAATTGTGAAACAATATTTCAAAAATATAATTTATTTGGGGTAAGAGGAGGGTGGATTTTTGTATTTGTAGTATTAGTGTCGCTATTTTCAATTTTTTTTCCCATGGAAGTAGGGATACTGCAAACTCTTCCTCCTCTCTTTAGCTCAAATCTCTATTAATTCTGTTGTTTCACGTTGTTTTAGGACTCTCACTCTTTTGTGTTGCTTGACCTGAAAGCCTATAGTTAACCAACTATCAGATACACTCTACAAAGGAAAAACTGAAACCTAAAGAGTCAAGTGAAAATAAGGATGCACTCAGTTAGGTCTCTCTGACAAAGCCTGGACAAGCAAGGAGATACATATAACAGCTCATATGCAGACTGTTAGTAATTTCGTGCTTAATTTTAGCACAGAATGAATTTTTAAAGATAAAGTACTACTTCTGTCAAAAACAGAGCATGCAAAGAAAATTCAAATAATAATGTGAAAACGTAATAGGATATTTGTTATTCAGTTCATGCTAAGAAATACTTGACATATGTAGATCCTCTGTTTTCCTCCAGTAAATCCAGGTATACCTTTCTTTTAACTTGCTTACTAGCATATAATGACAACTGGGTTATGACTAATTGTATGACATGGTTTATTGGCAATATGTCCTCAGATTTTTGCCATAAACATTTGCCAGTACTATCAATCTTTTTCAACATGAAAGACACATTGTTTAACTCTTGCCCAGCTGCAAGGATCTTCATGTTACTAATTTGAATTATATACAGTGTATAAGCTTACCCTAAGAACCGTGCAGTGCTGTATAGCGTTTCCTCTTGGCAGTATTTATAGCTGTAAGAGAGGAACTAGCATATTTTTTGCAAATTGACATAATATCTGTTTATGATCTCTCATTAGCACATGCTGAACCCATTTGTACTATTACCTGCTTTTAAACCATGAGCTGTGGAGAAATGTTGTCTATTGCAGCATGAGAAGATATAATATGGTCTCGTGCACGCTCTCTTCCAGGAATGCTGGGTCAGAGAGAACTGCCTAAGAAATTCCAGGGTGCTAAGCAGATTTCAGATTCGCTTTCTGAAAATCCCCGTCATGCAATAAACCATACATTGAATAAACTGTGAGCAAAACTAGCCTTGTTCCACTTTTAAGCTTCTGGCATATCTTACCAAAGTATGTGGAGCTAAGGCGAAATGACTCTCCAATTTTAGGGACATCTTCTAATGCTGACCAAGTAGCAATGGCAGAATTAGTGTCGTCTCACAGACTACATTTTTATCGCTGTATTATCCACCATTACTCAGAGCAGATGCTCCTTGATTAATGCCAAAATGCAGTGTCATCCATACAAAACACTTTATCCCACAGTTAATCTGGTATACTATGTGGTGTCTGTTATATTGTGCTTTCAAGACTATCACAGAATCATTTTGGTTGGAAGAGACCTTTAAGATCATCAAGGCCAACTGTTAACCCAGCACTACCAAGTCGTTGCACACAAGAGTAAATCCTTCAATAATGCTGCTTCAACAACAACAAAACCCTATCAGAAGGACAATCCACAAAAAAATATTATGGAGGGGATGACGGGGAAGTACAGGGATTTTTTCATGGAAAAACTTCTGTGAAACTAATGCCAGTGAGAGTCACAGTGTCTGCACAGTTAGTATGAACTGACCAATATTAGTATAAATTAATTGACAGGAATTTACTGCCTGTGGTTCAACTTGGACAAGGCCTAGACGAAATACCTTTGAATGATTTATTTTTCTTCATCACTCACTGTTTCAGCAAACATCTGATTTCTTTTTGTTTAGAAAATAATTTTGCCCAGTAAACAAAAAAACACTATGTAGTGCAAATACTTAAAATAAGTCATTTGGGGGTTGATCCAAAGCCCTTTGAAGTCAGTGAGAGGTTGCTATTGACATCCATAGTTTTTGAATCAGATCCTCTAAAGGATAGATATAACAAAAGCTGATGACAGAGAAGAAAGTTAAAGTTAAAAGGTAGATAAACGGAGATGAAAGGAGGAAAAAGTACCACTCTCACGCAGCTTCATACCATTTGCGATGAATCCATCAGGATATTTATTGACTTAAACTAAATAAGAGTTTCCCTTGACCATGCTCTATTAAATGATAGGGAGAATACACAAGTGGTGTCCCAGATTTTCAATGAAGGTAGGCTCCCAAATCAGGCCGTGTGATGTTCAAAAGCGTTGAGCTTACAGAGGTTGCCATTGATTTCAGAGACACTGAAACATATATGAGACGTTTAGTGTCGTTCATGGATGGGTCTTTCCTTGATAATCTCTGTTTAGCCAAGAAATGTGATGCCAAAGAGCTGTAAACTGTCACAACTGAAAAGATAATTTAAATGCCCTTTCAAATACTCTCTCTTTCTTTTCTCTCTCTTTCAAATACTCTTTCAAATACTCTTTCAAATATTCTCTTTTTATGGCTTTTTTTTTAGGGCTTCTTGAAAGATCCTTCTTCCAAATACTACCCTTTCGCACATTTTGGTTGGTTATTTTTTGTTTGGTTTTTGTTTTGTTTTGTTTTTAGTGGAAACATTGTCTCATTCATTTCCACCCTTCTGTAGCAGACATTCTTTAGCCCTGTATTTTAAGTATGCATTTTTCAGCTGGAAAAAGCTGAATTTTAAGCAAACAAAATAATTTTTTCAATTATAGCTGGCATTTTTAAATATTATTATGCATTTATGGAAGTACATGCTAGCGGAAGGCATCTCATTAATATCAGGACAATCTTTGCCAAGGTAATTTTGAGACACTGTTTTCTGAGTTATGTGATTACAACAGCATGCACATGTCCTGTAACTCTTGTCTGTATGTTTCTGAAATACATACACAGTCCATCTGGGACATTACATGACCCCCTCCAGCTTTAGGCCAGGTCAAACACCAGGTCTGCATGCACCTTTGAATTTTACTAAAAAATCCCACATGGATGGTGTTAGTATGGCCAAATGCACATGGTTAACTTTGACTATCTCGTTCATTCAAGTGTGGGACCAGCACTTTTGCTTGTACAACAACCACAGAGCCTCCATGATTTTTAGCAAGTCTTAACTGATTCATAGAGGGAATTCACACAGGAAGAGAGGAACGTATATTAAGGGGATTAATGTATGTCTTCTAATGAAGAATCCTGGGCATTTTTCCAAAGATTTAATGAACATTCTGGAAGGTTTTGCTCCATTCTAAAGGTGCAAAAGCAAGTTGGCAAATTTTTTTTTTTTCTCACTTTGTTTGCTTTAAAGCACTTTCAAATTGAATGATGAAATTAGTAAAGTGGATAAGATTTTTTAAATTTCTTGCAATTTTCCCCTGGATTCAGTTACTAAAGTTAAAAACATATATGCATCATATACCATAAATGCATAATTATATTTTCTGAATGCTAAACATTCTGACATAAATTAATACTGATAAATATTAACTAATATATTGAGTCATTAAAAATTAAGAAACAGGATTTTTCATTGTATTTCTGTAACAAATATATGCGTGCTTACATGTACCTATTATCTAAAAATATACATTCTCAGTAGCACATACAGAATATATATCAAGGGTATAGTGAAATAAGGAGAAGAAATCAAATCATATTTGGTCATTTTTTTCTCTCTGTGACATAACCTGCAAGGGCTTCAACCCTTGTGTTATTGTGCTAAAAGACCACTTGAATCAACATCATGAACTGAGCAGCGTGCATCTCAATAAAAGGGATCTTTTGAGATGCATGTTTAGTGGTTTTTGGAACTTTTAAAATTTTGTCATTGCATGATACTCACTGCTTTTGGCTGGGTTTCTTTCACTTGTATAGCTTTGGTTTTCTGAGATCAGTCAAGTACAGGATGTAAGCTTACCATGCTGGAGCAGTGCAATCTGCTATTTGCTGCCTTTTTTTAATGCTGTGAATGACAGAATTATAGAGTTGTCATTGTATCCTAGCACCTTTCAGAAACCTTGAGATGTAGACAGAGTTAACCTGGACTTTTCAAAATAGCAACAGCAGCTGAACTAAAATTACTATAAGGTATTTTAATCATACACATGACAGCCGTTAAATAAAAAACGGTCCAAGTGACAGAACAACCTCCCTCCAAATGTTGAGCAGCTTAACTGCTAAGGAATTAGAGAAAGGTTTCTTAAAAGCTTTCCTTGTTACTATGTTCAAAACCAAGACCTTATGGTGACAAAATGTGAGGAAAAGTCTGCTCTTCAGATGGTCAAACTCCATGTGCCAAGTCACCACAGATTTGCAGTCAATATAGCCAGATATTTTCTATTGTGGAGGGCAAGTGGCAGCATGAGCTGGGAGTCCAGACACTGTGTGACTGCAATGAGAAGGGCTCAGCAGCACTTACATGTGGCTCTGAGTCTCTGCTCATGGCCCAAAACCTTCTGCTTGTTCTTCCACTAGCCTATGTGAAGAGAGGGGGCCCAGCGTGGAGGTGCCACGGCTCTTAGACAGGGACTCATGAATCATGAACTTGCATAGCAGGGAAAGGATGTGGGTCACATATCTGGACCCACCGGCTGCTCAGATGTGTTCCAGTCAGATCAGGGTACTCAGCTGCCATCAGTCAAGTTTTGATTCAGTTCCCTCAGCCTCTCCTGGCATGCCAAGTGCTCCAGCCCCAGCTATCCTGGTGGCCCTCCTTTGGACTTGCTCTGGTGTGCTTACATATGTCTTTCATTGAGGAACCAAAACAGGACTTTGCACTCCAAGCGTAGTCTTACAAATGAAACTCCACAGCTGAACAGTTACCCAGCATCTTCAAATCTACTTACTTCTTTCTCCTCCCACCAGATGCAATGACTTGTGAATATAAGGATTCAATTCAATTGCCTATATATAGGTGCCTTGCACTGTTAAAAGATAGCCATCCCCAGACCTTCACGTGTCTGAGATACCTGCCAGCTTTGTGCATAGCTAATGCCAGAGCTCGGGAAGCCTGTGGCTTTCTGGAGTGGCAGCTGGAAATTGGCTCAAAGGAGCTTCAAATGACAAGTATCAGTGAGTGGGTAGATAAGTCCCTCCTTCAGTGCCTAATTGTACAGAGCCACTGTAGGAGATGCTCAGATCCTGTATGCCAGGAGCTGCCCTAAGAACTTCTCCTGCCTCTTTCAAGGCAAAGGTAATGGCCTCAAAAAGTCATTCTGTGGCACACATCTGGACACCCATTTGGTTTACAAGGTGTTGTTTATTTGTGCTTTTTATAGGTCCATCTACCTGAAACACTTTTTGTCTCCATGAACTTCACTGTCCGTTCCTTATTTGTCTGATAGATACTCCATTCCTCCCCCTCATCAACAGCAAAATGTCATGATCTGGAGCTCTGGGCTACAACTATGTCAAATAGTTGTATTTAGCGTAGGGTATGTGTGTGGAGTATGTTGAGTTTTTCTTCTCATATTTCTGAGATATAAAACTGCCAGGTGGGAACCGAGAAAGGAAATTTCGCATTAGAGTAATAAGGAGGAAAAGATACTTAATGTAATGCTGTAATTCTGCCAATTCAATTGAATTTGAAAGTAGACTAGAAATCTAGGATAATAAAGTTCCTAGAACTTGTGTGAAAATTGGCAGCTGGGTAGAGGACAGAAATATTCCCAGTGCCCTACAAAAGAGAATAGTGGCCATACTCAGCCGTAACAAGTGCTGTCTGACAGCAGCTGGCTGGCCAGTGGCTGCATGAGGGCTCCAGAGCAGCCCGTCCCTGCCTGAAACAGGGTCAGGAGGAGTGCAGAGATGCAACACTGATGAGATGGATAGCACCGTGCAGGAAAAAGCATGCTGCTCTGGAGAAAACCTGGTTTCATTAATTCTCTTTAGTTTAGTGAAAAACATTTTTTTTAAACAGCAGTAGCAACCCACCAGCAAGCTCGTGGTACTAACAATAATGTGGCACTTAATTACACTATTTGTCTAAATGCCTTCACCTTTAGCTCTTCCTTTTCCTGCCAATTTAGATTGTTTTCAGGGGCAATTGTTCTTAACACTTGTGAAGGTCCTGCAGCATGATGCAAAATTAAGTCTACTCTTCAGTACAGTGTGACTGATTTAGAGCTACTCCAGATCTATCAAAATGGGCTTACCACCACACACATGTGGAAAATACGTAAGTGAAAACACAGCGACAAGAGGAACAAAAGCGGTATCAGCACAGGGGCTAACAGCAGGGGTTAGACCCCACAATGAGCTATATACAATTAAAACACAAGTGACACTTGATGCTACGATTAAGACCGTTTCAAGATCAGACAAGTGGGATTTTTTTATGGCAGGGAGGAGAGTGCTCATGCCACAGCTCTGGAAAAAAATGAAGACCGTATCTTCATGTTTGGTAGTAGGGCCCGCTTGAGTATTTTTTTTCTGCAGATTTGGCTTCTCAGTCCAGGGTCGCCTTGGAGCCTTGTGGTGTCTTGTGCTGGCATGAAAGGAGTGATTGACAAAAGCAGAAGACTCAGTTTTCTAGGTCTTCATTGTTACTGCCAATATTGTTGTGAGATTGTAGCTTTAGTTACTGCTAGTTGACTATTTGGATTAACCCAGAGATCATCGCCTTTATGGAAGGCTTTGTAATTAGCAGCAGTGGTTCCCAACAGCCATAGGAGGTTATGTAGACTAGTACCAAATGCCAAAACTCATTTTTCAAATAGACACAAAACTGTTTTCCTCCAGTCCTTCTAAAGTTCAACCTAGTGTAGCTTGAACCCAGTGTACCTTAGGGCTAAGGAGACTTCTCCCTTGCCATTTCTCTGTTACCTGATCCGGCTTCAGAAAGATTTTCCCATGGCACACAAAGTCGAGATACCATACCATGCTTGTTTGGCTTTCTGACAACACCAAAACAGTCCTAGACACTTCTGTTTTCCTGATCAATGCTACTGTACCTCCAAACAAGTCGTATTGCACCGTGAGCTGGTCTCTGACGTAAGAATGCACACATGATGTATACATATACACACATTCATTTATTTTCTCAGCACAGAGGATGAAATAATTCTGCACCATGTACATTTTTGTGCTGTTAAGGCACACTGTTGCTTTGCAAGCAGAAGAGTAGATCTTTCATTTGTGAGTGACATTGCACAAAGTGCTTATAATTCAGTGTTAGCTTATCAACCGTCCAATCTCCCACTCCAGGGAATGTGTCAACCATCAAAAGGAGTGGAGGAGGTGTGCTGCATCTTAATGGCTTCTATTTCATCAGATTCACTTTCTTAAGGGCATTTAATCAATGAGGACAAGTAGTAGGCAGATTTTTAAATAAATGTGTCACTTTAGGTTAATCCGCAGTACAGTTGAATGTATTTGTTTATGCGATTCCCTGAATATGTTCCTCTGCTGCTCAGCTGAATTGATAATCTGTAAATCAAAACATGTTACAAGTAGTTTTAAGCTAGCCCTTGAGCAATAACTTCATTTGACCTCCTGGTATCTAAACCATCCAGAAGTTTCAGATCCAAGGGTGTTTAATGTCAGTGTTTCATATTCAGCAGAGTTTCAAGCAAGCTTTTTGGTTTAGTGAATCAAATTCTTTTCAGGTTTATAGGAATATTGCAGGTCACTGCAGGGTTATAGGAATATTTTTGTGGATTTTTTTTTTCTTTTACTTTTCCTTATTCTTTTTTTTTTTTTTTTTTTCCTTTTTGAAGAAGTCTTTGGGGAAAAATTAAATGAGAAAGTGGAAAAAAACCCACAGGCATCTGCAATATTTAAACATTGCCTTTTATTATTGGTTATTATTAATTATTTAACAATAAATGCAACAATATGATAGGATAACATATATAAATTGAAAAGTCCCATTTACTCTTAAAACAGTAAAAACACACAAACTGATAAAGTGGGTTGTATGGATAAGCAGATACATTTGTTTGTGCTTGTGCAGGTAATAAGCAGCTACCCATGAATTCTGATTTAATACATTAACTCCCTGCTAATTAAGACACTGAAACTGTTTATTCTTCCTGCTCAGATACGAAACAAAGTTTATCAGAAAATTCCAGGGGGAAAATGGGTCGTGCCTTAGTGTACATTAATCATGTTTAGCCCATTGTAAAATGGACATAAATTAGCCACTGTTACAATGACAACTATATATTGGTATTCAGAGAGAGGAAAACTGATAAACTAGTGGAAAAAACGGCTAGCCCAGCTGTACTTGAGACTTGCACTGATGCGAAATATTGGCAAAGCTGCTTTGATCTACACTGATATGAACAGGATTATAATTAAGCCTAACAGCTAGACTGAATGCTATTTGTGTTACTCAGCTGTGAGAACATAGAAAGGCTGACTGCGTAGTTAAAACCCCCTTGGAGACCAAAGCTGGTTTTACCTGCATAACGACCACAGAGCTGTACTGTAATGGTGTGGAAATTATTCTGCGCTATAATAGAAAATTTTTACCTACAGCCATTTATTGAGGGCTTTGGTGGAAATGCTTTGCAGATCAAAGTGTGTGACATTGCAAAGGACATCTGTGATTATGAGAGGCTGCTTGTGTATGTCATATAAATCATTTGAGCATGGGCATCCAACCAGAATATGACTTTTCAGTTCATGTGAGAAGTAATTAGATTGGTGAGACTGCACCACATGCAGAGGAGTGAAATAGAATAAAATGCACCTACAGATCTCATAGACAAAACAGAAAATAGTACTGAGGAGGTGTTACAGGTGCTCCCAGCCATATTCTTACGATTCTAAGGGTGATTCTAACATGACCTTAGCCTGCCACAACTGCTCTGTTTCCAAGCTACACAGCACTAGCATTGTAAGTGCTCTTACAAACATACTTTTAATGGGTACTTTCAAACATATATCCATGTGCCAATTTGTATCACAATTTCGCTCTACTCCATTCAAGACAAATTAAACTCATTTCTGTGCATCCTACTGGTAATGTACAACTAAATTCCTGAGACTGAAATCTGTTTTTCCCCTCTTACCTTGCGGGAGGCTTTGAAGACACCAGGTTAAAAAACACCTCATTGCTTTAAGGATCTTTAATATGGATCTGAATGCCATGTAAATCAAATCATTCTGTAAACTGTGCCTCAACCTCTTTAAACTTATCTCCACATTAGCTTTAACATCATTATGTCCCATTGTGATGAAAATGGACTTTCTGTATCCTGTGATAATGAAAATAGCCACTTTATACAGTTTCTGTCTGCAATTATCCAGGCTTTTCTCAGACTCTAGAGAAATCTAAGCTAATTGCTTTGGGACTTTTGCTACATTTCCATAAATTCTTTGTTAATTTTTCATGAGAAACTGTTATTGCATTTGGCCTTAAAGTTCCCATTGTATTCAATAATGTAAAGAAGTCATTATGAAAACATAACCAATTCACTGGTGCTGCCACCAAAGCTGCACTCTTTTATCTACATGTATTCTCAGGTGAGACCGAATGACTCATCCAAACCCTTCAATGGCTCTTTTTTCTTTTTTTACATTTTGATACATGCTTTTCTTCATCTGAGCTTACTCAAAGCAAATCTAAAAGTCATTCTATGTGGTACATGACCTTGTCATTATAGGACATGAATTGAGTTTGCTTTATCTGACAGCTGGCTGTGGAATTGCTTTTATACCTACTCATCAAGCCAAAGACAAAGAATTCTGTTTTAAGTGACACTGTAGTAATAAAAATGAGGCACATTTCCAAGGGAATGCTTTACAACTTGTGATGTTGTATTTGATTTATTGATTATTTTGAACTCAAAGTCACAATTTCTGTAGAGTAGAAACAACAAGAAAATATTCCTCTGAATCCATTGTAGTGCGCTTTGTGCAGATATTCAGTAACACAAACACAGGCTCTACCCTGGTGAGTGCTGAGCGTTTCTTCTCAGGATTTTTTTTTTTTTTTTTTTCCTTACCCAGCTGCACTTCAGTACACTGATGCACATTTTCTTCTGCAACATTCTCTTAAAATGCGGTGATTATGAATGTTAACTGTTATTCATTAGATAATACCCTACAGAACAGTGAGAAAGCTGATCTTGGATGACGGGTTCTGGGGTAACTGCAGTTCTTTACAGGCTCCTGACATAACAGCAGCTCTGTGCAGCTGTCTACAGCTGCTCAAGAGTTTTTCAAAAAGAATACTACACAAATTAAAAACCAAGAACTGTCAAAAGCATGGCTAAAGCTGTGTTATTGACTGTAAAAATGTATGTCACTATCTTCTGCAAGCTTTGACTGCATTCTGAGGTCAAGCTTCTCAATACAAAACTCAGCAGCTTCACATTCATTTTGGTGGTGCCATGCCATTTTACACTCACTACATCGCTAGCCTCAATGACATCTGTACTTAAATGAAAGCATCAGTGCAGTCCACTGAGATGCCACTTTAAAATTTCCTCAACTGTATGAAACCTGCTTGTCTCCCCCAGACCCCTGAAAAGCACTAATAAGAAGAAAGCCTCTACCCCATTTTCAGAGCTTATTGCATATTACAGATTTTCACCATTTAGCTCTTTCTGTTGTGATCATAAAAAATTGACGTTTTTGTAATCAGATATGTGTCACTGCCAGCTCTGAAGCAGCAAATGTCATTTGCAATACAAGACAGACTTCTGCAATGATTTTCCCTTGAACATTGTAATAGAAGAAAACATACACTACTAAGAAACAAAAGACAATAAAAAGGATCAGGGTGAAAAAATCACCCTGAAAATTCAGGATAAGCCAGTATTTTTCTAGTTAGGGAATATTGCTTAGCAATATGATTTATGGAAAGCACAGGTCTTGCTGATATCAGTAGTAACCATTATAGATTAGAACTGAATCATTTAAAGACCTATCTTTCTCTAAGGTCTTCTGACATCTGATTGCTGAAAAAGGCAAGGGATTGTAAGCAAACCTCAGAAATCTCTAAGGTTTGACTCAGAAACATGCTCACAAATCCCATTGCTTATCCTAAGCTTTTCTAAACCTCTTTCGTGTGGTAATGAAGCAGAGGATCAATGTACGATTGGATCTCTTATTCTCTTGTAGGTAGGTGGTCTAAAATAAAAGAAAACCAATACTGCTTGTGATATTCATCTTAATCTTAAATAAGTAAAATTCAAAAACCTTAAATAATCAACATGCTAGCCATACTTTCTGCTTTCTCACCAAAAAAGTTAAAGCTGACTTAATCTTGTGCACAGATTCACATTTGTTTTGCACATTTTCCACATTTGTTACTGATTTCCCTGTGCTGGAGAAAATCAATTCAAAATCTGTGCCCTTCCCATACTTCCCAGGAGCTGAGACTGACATGAATAGGAATACTGGTACCACATGGCACCACTCAGGATGTCTGAAGTGGATGGTACACTTACTGGAGGAAGATTTACTCTGGTTTAGTTCTTGTTGCACACACTCCCAAGCAACGCACATTCACAGCCCCTCTGAGATGGCAGTTTTACTACTGCTGTTTTTTGAGGATTTGTTGCCACTGATGCTAATGGTGAGACAAGTGAAAGAAGCAGTACAGTAGCTAGTAGGCTAAGAGTCTGACTACTAAAAGTCTTCACTACTGCAGTTGTAGTAAAAAGAGCGAGTGCTATTAGCAAGCTAAGTCTTCCATGACTTCAAAAGTGCTTGAAACACAATCTATCTCTACTTTATCCAGAGCGCTGGATATAGTGTTTTTTCCCCCGAGAGGTACAGCCACCCTCTCCACATTGGCTTTCCTCCACACAAAACTGGGTTTGCTTTGAAAGAGAGATATGATTGAAAGGCCTGCCTTCGTCCCAAAAACCTACACCTGTTGGAAGACTAATGGTCTTAACAGCTGATCTGCCTTGCTTTTCACTTTATTCGCTCCAACACCTGCTCCATGCAGCAAATTCAGTCCCATGTGTTCAGAGTGGCCCAGGGAGGAAAAATGGATCCACTGGCAGCAGTGAGGTGTTTCTCAGTTCATAAGGGATGTGAAAGGCAGGGAAGTGCAATTCTGTTTCTCCCTTAGTTGCTTAGTTGTCTCTGAAGAGACAGGATGTTACTTTGGATTGGGTTAAACAAGGTATTAGCTGAGAGGGGTGGAATGAAGATTAGTGGAAGAGATGTGGGATGTGAAATGCTGGAAATTAAGAGGACCAAAGAGAAAAGGAAATACAAACACCTGAACTTGCACCTGAATGTGAGTGCACATCTCTCTGCTCACATAGGATTGAGGCAGGAGCCAAAGAAAAGAAAGCAAAGAGGAGCAGAAAGGTACAAATGCAGGAGCACTTTCAAGTCTTTTCACTTAAGAGAACAGCAACAGCCAATGTTTCTTGTACAAACACTGCTTTAGGAATGCAGGAAAACACACTTTGAACTTCTGGGGACTAATTGAATGGTTTGGCTGTGCTTCCCTAAACAAGTCATTCTGCTTTGCACATGATAATTGCAACAGGCTTTACAGCTAGTAGTCCATTTACTGGTAAAGAAAATTTCACTTGGGCAAATTCAGCCCAGCAGGCCAGGTTTACTGTATCTTGAATATATTCACGAGTTCATACACAGGCTAGGTAATTCCTTCTTTTGTAGTTGGGTCTTGGTGTACTCTTTTACATGTCAGTTGCATTCTAGCTTTTTGGTATTTTGTTGCAATGATATTGCCTGAACCATGACAGCAAATAAAGTTACTACACGAGCTAATGAATATGGTTTGTTTCTTTTCCCTTTTACTTGCCTCAGTATCTGCTAAATAGGTGAGAGAAAGCCAGCTGTCTGAACTATTGAGGAAAAACAAGCACAAAAACATACGGTAAAGCAGTCTTGAATTTTTCCAGAGCCCTTAGTGTTTAGTTTCAGTCTACCAGACAATAAAGAAAATATTATTTAGGAACTAGATACACATGGCACACATAAAATTTTCTCCAACCTGTTAGCTGGCTATGAGACTGATCATCAAAAGCAACACAAACCCAGCCCTTTCATTCTTACAACAATCTTTCGTTTTCTATTAGCTGAGTGTATGGAAAAAATCCCTTAACATACATACATATAGTACTGATTTCCATACAAGTAAGTGCCGTCCAGCACTATCATATGCCAACTATCATCTCCAACTAGACAATTGTTCATTGACAGTTGTTGGGAAGATAAAGTTCACGTGCTTTCAAAAAACAAAAACCAAAAACAAAAAAAAAAAAACAAAAAACAAAAACTCAGATCAACAACAAAACCAAACCAAACCAAATCAAAACTCTGCAAACTTTTGACTGTTACAAGTCCATTATGCATTATGTTGTTCTTTACTTCTAATGAAGGGTCTCGTAGGAATGCTGTTACAATAACAACGAGATGCCTCATTTGTGAATTCCCTGTGCCTAGTGCATTTCTTTCCCAAACCAAAAGAAATGAAGTGTCATGTATATCAGCTTGTTCTTCACTGCTCACATTCCTCTTTGTGTTGATGAGAATTTTCCAGTATAAGAATGCAAGAAGGGTACTTTACTTAAAGATACTGTGTTATGTTAAGCAGACAGTATTGTCATTATTTAGCAGCTATGGCAAGCTGTGGATGCAGTCCTGTTGATTTTATTAAAGAGGCTGTCAGGATCTATAATTCACACATCATTAACCGCTTCATTAAAACTACAGCAGCTCTGTGAGCCCTAAACTTGTAGCAGTTTCACGACAATACAAGTAAATGCTCACTGGCTGAGACACACAGGCATCTCCAGTGACTCGTTCACTGGATAGTTAAAAGCCCATACTGTTTTTAGGAAACACTTTTTTCAATCTATAAGCATAAATGCATAAAACATGTTCACTTAGAATTGATTTAAGTTAAAAGCATTACTTTGCAATGAGGTGTGCACTCTCACATCGTCAATCAAAAAAAAAAAGGCAATAACATACCAAAATGTACAGTCATTTAAGTATTTTCATATGGTTTAGGTTTTCTTTACTGGAATATGAAGCAGCCTGTGTGATGAAACAATAAGAAGTAGAAATCTAACAGACATGAGGAATGTGAATCATATTTATCTAAGAATTTAGAATTAATGAAGCATTAATTATAATAGAGAAAATCTTTATATTTTCCTATTATTTTCTCCAAGTCCTTCTGTATTTCCATTCTACTACACCGAGGTCCTTGCGCTTGCTTTCTCTTTCTCTCTTTCAGTAGAAACGTCCTTTCCTCTCTCCCTGCTTCTTTTGTTAAAGCTACCAACTCAGACATAAACACATAGCATGGATTTTGAGCTGCACTTTGAAGCCTGGTAGACTTGAGCAGATTTGGAAACAAGCAAAAATATTTGCACTTCCACTGATTAGGCAGATCTGACTGTGGACACCTTCTGTGTGGGATGCACGTGCAGCTCTCACAGCTCTGCTCAGCTCTCCCCCTCTGTCTTATCCCTGAACTTCTTGCCTTCTTCTATTGCCCCCCTCATTGCATGGTCACCACCATTTCTGCACCCTCTGAGGTGCAGAAGCAGGGGACATAGCCAGTGACTGGGAGCTGCTGGCTTTGGATCAACCACTAATGACTCTTCCTTCATCAGACCTCTTTGATACCAGGGCACTGCTCAGGTTCTGCAAACATATATCTGCCGACGGGCAAGAAGCTTTCCTTCTACCGGCAGTAACCACAGATTTCCAGCTTTCCCCACCTTGGGAGCTGCTTGCTGGAACTCAGCCACCAGCCATCCGTCCTTCCACGTAAAAGGGCTTTAGGCGCTTTGCTCTGTGAAGTCCCTATGAAGATCCTGCCTGTCTGCCTCAGAGGCTGCTAGCCTCGTCCCACAGCTCCTTTACCTTGAGCATCCCAGTTCCTCAGGACATCCCAGCAGCTCAGCCCCATGGCCACCCCTGCAAGTGCCCTGGCTCAGGACCACAAGTCTGTGGGGTGGTCACTGGGCTAGGTCCGAAGGACCAACAGTTGGTGCTGTTCACCACCATCAATGCTCCAAGTTCAGATATCCCATTGAGTCTGCAGAGGCATTTCTAGGGACCAGCATCTTGTACTGTGTGTCCCCAGCAAAAGCAGCCTGTCAACCCTAAACCAACCTACAAGGTACTCCCTAACAGAGAGAGACCAAAATCTATTTTCTTCGCAAAAACCAGAAGTTACACTGACGGCTGTTAGGGGCTTACAGCCTTGTGTGGGGCTAGCCCACCGCTAGCGTCAGGATTAAGGTCAAGAGAACAGCCAGCCCAAAGATACAGGAAGAGTGGGCCTTCAAAGGGGCTGTCAGAAGAAACCAAAGGCTGCCTGGCAGTCACACTTTTCACAAGTTTTTATCATGTACTTTTTGAAGGTTGCTAAATAAAATAAATGGCATGATATTGTACTCATTGTTATCAGCCCAGAAGCACTACGCAAAACATAACTGAGTGATGTTACCTCAAAAGTCCACTTGAATTTTGCTAATTTAATTCCTTGCAGCTTTACTGACAATTTAAATAGCACAGTTTTTGTCATAAAGTAAATCTCTAGGTAAATGTACTGTCAGCAAATACATTGAACCTTTCTTGGAGTTGGTATGTAAGTACTGATATTTTTGTAGGGAAATAAGTCAACTTTTTAGTTTCAGAACTTTTTCTTTTTCTCCTCTGCATTTACCTAGAGAGACATGTAGATAGATTTCTGCTCAGTCATGGTAGATTCTTTCAAGGTTAAATCTCAGGTCTGCAGGGGAATGTATTATTCTCTCTATGAGATGTCAATGTTTCTAAGAATGGTCTAATCAGGGGAAAAAAAATCTTTTTATCAATAGCACAATGCCAATAACTATTTTTGCTGGGGGAGAGTGGTTGCATAATGGTCACCACTTACAACATGCTTACAATTTATTGGGATGTCTAAGCTATAAAACTCTGGCTAGGTTGAGATTATTCTTTCTATGTTTTGGTGTACTGGTGGTACTGAGAAACAAAATCATCTATGGTTTTCCAGCTTTTGTCTTTAGTGCCGTCCTAACATGTCAAATACTATAGGACAAGGGTGGCTTTTGTAAAAGGGGACTGAATGAGGAGTTCCACGGATTGGTTTTTTTTTATTGTAACCATCACTGGTAAGTGAATCTTTGTGCTCTCAACAGCAAAAGTACTGGTTACATTGGTAGCTGGTGGATTTTGTCCAAACTACCAGAAGGGTAGTCACTGTGTAAAAAATTAGAGGCCAAGATTTTTCACCGTGACCTTGCACTGACCTCAGCCTTGAGGTATAAACCTCTTTGCAAGAGGTAAAACACGAATGCCTTCCTGTCTGGCAGGACAGATGGCCGAAGACAAGGTAGTAAATTCAATGTGCGCAAGGCCATTTTCTAGCAATGTGTCCAATCTACACAGAACAGCGTCCATCCTTTCCTTTAAATTATCCTACTGTTCAAAACAAGGCAGCCAAATCCAAATCTACAACTTTGGTACAGTCGTGTCCAAAGCCCAGCAGACAGTACGGTCCAAAACTGGGCTGAGGCAGCCCTGCCATTGTGTCAGTATGGATGGGTGAGTTCAGTGCCCAGCACTATTCCCCAGCAGAGTTTAATTTAACAGTACAGAAATAGCAGTGGGGCTTCTTCTGGTGCTCCTCAGTCTTTCTGGGGAGTAAACCTATTCATTCCATGTTCATTTTACTAAGAAAACTTGAAGGAAATACAATCAGTTACCTCTTAAATGAAGGTCATTAGACACCACAAAAACATCTGAGCAAGTAAAACAGTACTCATACATTTTCACCCTTCAACTCGCACACTCCTTTCTCTGCAGCCTGTATTCATTCTCAAATTTTAAAAAGATGAGAAAAAAGCAATCAGCTCAGATATCCCTAGTTGACCTGATTGTGTGAAGGGCTGTTTGTGACTAGAGCCAAGATGACAAGTGGGTTGTATCTATTGCAAATCAATGAGCACTAAATGCTACAGAAAGTTAGCAGGGCTTAATTAATTAGTCCCACAAGATACCATTGGGCAAGTCAACAGTAAAATATTTTTCCTAAGAGATCATCCAACTTTGCAAGAGCTGAAAAACCCAGCAATCTGAGACTATGCTCTGCAAACAAAAACCCACGGAACTCAGAATGAGAAAATCTTTGTGACAGATAATTGTATGACATAAATAAAAAAAATTTAAAAAATATTTTAAAATAACTGGAAAAAACCAGAAGTGTTTTTCCAATAGATCCATAAGAAGCTAAAGGGGAACTGCCCTGTCCATCCCACACAATTCCAGAAATCTGCAGACATAACAAAAAGGTACTGTGAAAACAGCAAGTACATCTGTAATATTCTCATGAACGCTCCTGGTGACAGAGGATCATCACCATATAGTGTGCTAAAGCAACCATGGTACGTGCTTAAGGCATGCAAGACTAAAAAGCCCTTTTAGGGATGTTTAGATATGACGACAACCTTTTTAATTAAAAAATCCACTGCTTTAAGACTTTCACCTCTGATCAGATTCTTCTCAAAACTGAAATTCCTCATTTCTTATCATTCTCATTCTCCTTCAGACTCACTCAGTCCACTTCAAGACTATTTATCTTGAAGTGTAACGGCCAAAAGATAGGGCATGGAGCTGACTTCCTCTTGTTGCTCAGTAGAGAGGTATCGCTAGTTCATGTTACAGACTATGCTGTTTCATATCACAGCATTATGCGTTGACGCTTTCACAATAGCATGACACCCTTGACATTGTTCACTTTGATCCATGATAAACTCCTACAGAGTCACTACCTATTTGCACAGTTTATTTTCCTTACCTATGCATCATATTTTGCATATCTTTTGCATTGCACTTTTCTTATTTGTGAAGATTATTTAGTGCTCCAGTCCCGTTCTTTAATGCACTTCAAGCCCATTACAGCTTATTAGGAAACATGTATTTTAAAAGTATATATACTCTATTTCATTATGTAATTTATTGATTAATACACTGAAGAGTAGCCTCAGAGCAACTGAATGGGAATCTGCTCTTAAGTTTGACCAAGAAGTGTTGATAGCTATTCTCCAAACACAGTTTACCAGTCACATTTGTTCCTACTTCATAACAGCTTAATCAACACCACACCTTCCTCCCTTGTATTTGGGAGCATGGTGTAATACACTCTCAAAGTCATACTGAAGTCAAGAGAGGTAACATCTGCTGTTACCCCTTTAATGCCCTATCAGAGAAGGAAAATCTGTTGTTTTGTCTTGATTTGTTCTTGTTTTGTTGACAATTACTCAAGTCCTTGTTCCAAGTGATTACAAAGAGTTTGCTTTATCATTTGTTGTAGTATGATTCTGTGAATCTGAAGGTAGCATCGGCTAACAAGCTGCACTAACCTTGGACTCCCATTTTTGCAAAGCTGGTGGAATTTTTTCTGCACTATGACACACAAAACAAATCCAACTAGTCCAACTGCTTAGGCAAAGAATCACTTTTTGTACACTTGCACACTCACACGCTAAAAATTCAGAGATTTTTAGCCACTTTAAGGCAGTCGGCTGTTTGAAGCCAACGATTTCAACCATAAGCTGTTTACTCATCTCTGATCTTACAGCATGTTTTGCATATGATCTCTGAAACATCGTAACTTTCAAGTTCAAGGCTTGGGAAGAAACCAAAATCAGCAGATGATGATAAAAGAAATAGTTAAAAGCCTCTCAGCAACTCAATAGAAGTCTCCTGGCAGCAACACTTTCTTCCATAAGGTCCTTGGCCTTCTCACGCTTATTCTATTGTCAGACTGACAGTTCAAACAGCTCCACAGCAAAAAATTAAAACACCTTCTGAGTTTCAAGGTGGAACTTGACTATGGCTTCAATTTTCTTACTGCTTCATCAGTCATGATATTCAGCAGATTCCAAAGTAATTTAAACTATGAGCTAAGCAGGTATTAAAATTTCCCGTCAAAGTCCTAGAACAACTCTACGAGTTATAAAATTCAACTGCTTACAGGATCCTTTTGTCTGTGTAGAAACCCGAGTCCCGAAGTAGTCTCATTTTCATACCTCTCATGTGGTTCACATTCATCATGTATCATGTGTTTATCAGGTATTTGTGGTAGGTATATTTTTAATCTTGGTAAAACATGACTTGAACAAAAAGACACAATATCTGCAATAATCCCTCTGCCACAGGTGCTTTATAAAATATCCATCCCACACCAGTGTCAGGATAGGAATCTAAACGATTGATCAACTCATTTTCAGCCATTTCTCCAAAAGGAACCACCTTCTCATTCTAATTGTGTATTTGCCCTTAACATTTACAACCAATAGTTGTAATCACACAGATATATATAGATGAAATTCCTCAGAGTGCTTGTGAAGGTTGGGATCAAAGACAGTAGCTATAAAAGTATTTATATATCCCCATCGTCAGGTACCACGCACTGCTGTTTATCTGGGATCTGGCCCAGATTTCTGACCTATTTCTGGGGCCCCACGGTGTACACCAGATTTGTGTACATGGCCAGGATGTATGTAATACACAGAACATGCACACCAAGAAAAGCATTTCTCACATGAGGTCCTGTGCAAACACGGGCCTTTACATGCACGCAAGCCTGAAAAGACAGTGACCTCTTCTTGCAGGTTGATGGCCTTTATCTTTCAAATCCTTGATATTGTTTTTAGGCTAATGTTAATTGAACAGAGCAAAACTTTACTTACAGATAAGAAGGTTTTAAAGAAATGAAAAAGGCAGTGGCTTTAAAAGTGCCTCTTCTATCATGGAAGTAATGTGAGGACAAGTAATTCAAAATGATAACATTAATGGAAGTTGATAAAGTGTTTGAGTAGACAGTTGTATGGCTTTATCAAGTGAAGCATCCATCTCAAATGTATTAGAAAATTATCATCTCACACTGATTAAGGATTTAACATTTCTTCCCATCGAAACGTGCTTTATAACTGGGAGGTTGCCATGTGTCTTGCAAGTAGCTTCAGTATTTCACAGGCAAATGATATTTTTCTCACTTCCACATGTTCTGTCACTAAGTGAATGAAGACATTAGAAAACTCAGCTCTAAAAAAAGTTCACTGGATTTCCGTCCAGAAGCAGCCTTTTCATTACAAACCAATCTTTTTGCAATGGGCTTTAATCCATTTTCAGATGTTCCTCTTGCCATGAGGAAACTTCAGCCCTGCAAACACTTGCCCACAAGAGACATGTAATCCCTGGCAGTAGTGCTTAATCGCATTTCTCAGTCAGGTGTCAAACAGACCAAAGGCACAAACACACAAGCAAGTTTTGTTTAGAGGACCTCAAAAAATCAGCCAAGTGGTAAATTTGGACATCTGTGCTAGACTGTGGCTGTCCTTTTTTTTTCAGTCTAATCTGCCAAGATAACCATTTCCCCATTCTCTTAAATACAGACTTCCATGTTTAAACACTGCAACAGTTCTAACAGAGTACAGGTTTTAATCATTCTCCGCTAAGTACACTAGCAAGAGACTCAGAAAAGAAGGAAAACATTGTAAACCTAAGCTGCTGATTTTTCTGTGTGCAAAAAAGGAGGGCATGCAACCCTCTGATTTCAGATGGACTGTAAACAGTGGCCTCGTAAGAAAACGATGTGACTTAAAAAGAGATGAGCTATTTTTGGCCTCTTAATTAAAAGAGGCCAAATTAAATTCAATGCCAGTCTGAAAGAATAATTAGAATAATTAAGGGGGGGAGGTGACATTTTTCTTTTCCTATAGGGTATCCTTTCCTACAGATTCCCTCTGCTACTCAGATTATATTAATGTAGCACTAATAAATGCTTTTCTGTAAGCAATACAATCATAAAATGTGACAAATGTTGAACATTAGCCTATAGGTAGGCACTGCTTTTAATGCCAAAATCCAGGAAGATATGCCTTTCACAGAAAGACTATTAAACATAGGAAAACCAAAAAATCCAATTAATATCAGTCATCTATGTTTTCTGAATATTGAATTATCTTTTTATACTCTTCAGGCTTTTCCCCCTCTTTTTCTTTTCTATTGGTTCTGATTCATTCCATGCACTTCTGTATTATTTAGCTGAGGTTTTTTTATTGTTCTGCATGTTGTTTTCTCGCCTTTCTCTTTTGTAACTGTTTGTCCTTCTTCTCTGAAAGAAGCATTTCTTTTCAATTTATTCTTTACTGCTTTTATGACCAGCACCCTTTACTGACTGAGACACTTTCTCTCTCCTCTCCTATGATGTTTCTCTCATTTTCTCTTATTTTGTCTGTTTCTTTTCATTGCATTTTACTATTTCTTTCTCACTCTTCCCTACCACATTCAACCTTCTTTATTCTTTATCCCCAAAGTCGTCTTTTTCTTGCCATTGAAGCCCCTTCATCTCCCTTCATCTCTTTCCCATTATGGGATTTCCCCACATCCTAATCTTCCATCTTTTCCTATCCAACATATGGTGTGTCCTACCCTCTCATTCTTCATGGGGGGTCCTTCTTCCTGTCCTGCTCCCAAAGATACATTTCCATTGACAGATATGCTAGTCTCCCATCTTGCTTTTTCACCTCTTGCTTTATTTACACTACAGCACCAGCTGAGTCTTTCCACGTGCTTGAATATCAGTCTACCCAGGGTTTGGATCTTGTGATTTCCCACACAAGCGACCCTGATTATTTTCTACCTGTGAGCCACCTGGGTGTATTGTGGGTGCATGTTCTTTGTTGGGAGCCCCTTCTTCCTTGGGATGAGGGTCTAGACCAGGTCAGTGCAGAAGCTCCCCATCACAAAATTTACTTGGTAGGTCATGCAGACTTCCAAGAGCTCCTCTTTCCTCTGGTCCAGACAGCTTATCTTTGGAAAGTATTGTTAAAAAAAAAAAAAAAAAAACAAAACCCACAAAATCTGCAGAGGAATTTTTAAAATTAAAATTATTATTATTATTGGAAAATGCAGGAACCACACATATCCATGCACAAACAAGAACACCTGCCTCAGTCGCTCAATCAAAGTTTATCCTCCCCTCCTCAGTGTTTCTGCTAGTTCAATTTATGATTGAGGCAGCTGTACTCCTTTCCTCTTCTTTGTAACTCCCCTGTTTTTCCAGGCCAGTTTATCAGTGAAGTAGGGAGAGAGAGTAGGTAGGTCTGGAGAAGGTATCCAACTTCTGGTAAATCTTTGCTCACCCCTGCTGGTTACTCACCACTTTGATAGCCTGGTCAAATGGCTTATACCCAGCTCTCAGAGAAAGACTAAGACAACTGGCTTGTGCATTTAGTCTAACTGCTCTTGGCAAAGACTTTTAAGAAAGTATCTCCTTTCACCTCTTACATTCAGGATAATAAGAATTAGGCACCGGGTTTTACAGCACAAGTGGGATGAAACAATTCAGAAGGAAAGTTCACGCACAGTGACTCTGAAATAGAGTGTGTTTTGACAAAATGAGATGCAGACAAACCATCATGTTTTGTTGCACAGTAACATATAGACATTACTTTATCAGTAATGTATAGACACTAGAAATAGCATATCACATACCTGGAAAATGTTTCTCCTACCAAAAAGGAGCAGTGATCTCCTCAGACCAATACTTCAGATTGAACAAAATAGGACCTCTTAAGTGCTCCAGTGATATAGCCACTCTTATTCTCATTGCTAAATAGAGCCAACACTCAAACTAGAAAGAAGTAGTAGCTGAGGAGCAGATCCAGAAAGAGCCAGAAGGTGTGTGTGAAAGACCTAGCAGGCATAAGTCTGAAATGCTTGGAAACTGGAAACAAGACAGAAAAAAATCACCTAGCAAGTATCCCGAGACCACATAAATACTAGTTGTAGCCACATGAGGCAGAAGTGAAAAATCAGACCTGAACTGACAGATTGGGAAACCAAAGGAAAAAAAAAAAAGGTAGCAAAACGTGGCTAAGGCTGTGGCCCGGGTTCTGATTGTCTCCAGAAGTGAGTTGCCCTCATACTGTGCTCATCAAGACCAACTGCAGTTTGCTACAGGGGGTCCCCTAAAACGCCAAGCGCAGAACAGCTGGTTGTCCACAGTCTCCACCTGAAAACAGTGATTTTAAAGCTTTGCAAAGATTTCTAGCAGTACTTACACTGAAATCCCTCCTGTTGCTGAAGAGCATGAGCATCCTTAGAAATCTTTGAATCTAGAACTTATTTAAAGATAGATTTTAAACATGAATAAAATTGTACTGTACTTCTCTGTGTTTACAATGATGTGTTCATCTTTGAGTCTTCTATACATGATATCAGCTCACTATTGTGAAAAATATGTTGCATTCTTCAAAATTATGAGCTCTGGTTTGGAAGATTTCTTCTGTCTACTTTGTTGAGGTCATCCATCAAAACAATACATCATTGCTGTGTGAAGTCTTCCACTAGTGTTAGGCAGTTTGGCTGATTAGTCTTGTGTTTATGCAACATTATGGTGACTTCCATCAGCTCTGATAAGAAGACTAACAAATTCATGCAAGGATCTTGAATTAAAGACATAACGTTCAGATTTCCTTCCATATGTTCCTTCCAGTCCTGCCCTACAAGGGGGTCAGCTAAACAATTTAATAATCCATCAAACACTGGAACATTCTGCAGTTATTATTTACTTGGAGAAATTTACAGCTTGGGGAAAAGGGTATAGTTCCAACACAAATCCAAATATTAGTGAAGGTTGAGGTTATAAAGCTAAAGGATTTTCTCACAAAGGGAGTATTGTCCTGAAGATTTAAATGTCAAAAGTTTATGTGGGAAAATACCGTCTCAGTGAAAAAAATGAGGTTTTCATAGAACTAGATGCAAGTAGCATGAAGTAAGGAATCCAGAGGAAGACAGGGTGGACGCTGCAAGAATCTGAAACTATAATAAAAAAATCAGAGGCATCAATGGAACAAATTACTAGAAAGAAGAAATCTGAAAATGAAGAAATAGGGCTCCATCAAACGTGGTATATGAGTTTGACTATCCAGATTTCAGGTCGGTGTCAAGGCTGGGATAAAATTTGGGCTGATGCAGTCCAAGAAAGGCCTGTCTTGCTGCCAAGGCACACTGCTAGCTCATGCTTGTCTTCGTGCCCACCAGGAACCCCAGAGCCCTTCCAGTTCAGACCCCAGCCTATGCTTTTGCTTTTCATTACTGTGTCCCAGGAGCAGGAATTCACATGTACCTTTGTTAAACCTCACACAATTCTTTATAATCAAATCTTTTAGCCTGTCAATGCCTCTCTATAGAGTGGCTGTTCCTTCCTGTGTAGGCACAGCTCCTCCCATTTTGGTGTCATACACAAAACTTGGAGCAAAAGTATTCAAACCTATCGTCTGGGTCAGTTATAACGATATTGAGTACCACTGGTCCCAGTATTCACCCTGAGGTTCTCTGCTTGTGAGAGGCAGACAGAATGACTTTGAGCCATTGACCACCAACAGTCAATTCAGACAATTTTCTGTACATATTGTGGTCCATGTATCCAGTCCGTACCTTAATGGCTTGTCAGCAAAGATGCTGTGGGAGGCTGAGTCAAACACCCTACTAAAATGAAGGTAAGCGATGTACTCAGCTCTCTCTTCACCTCTCAGCAAGCTGTTTCACCACAGAAGGTGACCAGATTGGACATACACCACGTAGCCTTGGTAAATCTGTGTCGGCTCTTCCCAGTCACATTCTCGTCCTTCACATGCCTGGATATAATAGCTCACAAGAGGACCTGTACCACTATTTTCCCAGGGACAATAGTAAAGCTTGTAATATCCTGTATCTGCTTTGATCTAATTGTGATTTCCTGTAACCGTTTTCATAACCATAAATATTGGAAGGACATAAAGGAGGTGCCTTCAAATTTTGTCTAGAGCACTTGAGGACATGTCGCGCAAAAAATGCACCGTAGAGGTGGATGCTCCTGTAACTCATTTATTCCCTATGAAGCTCTTTAAAGGTTCATTAGGGTCTTAAAGCATCCTATAGTTGTAGCTCACAGAACAGCTGGAGAGATATAGAGAAAGAGAGAAGAAAAATTCTATCTGAACTGTGAAGAATGTTGTCAGTACATACGTTAGGGCAAGGACCAATGACGGTATGTCTCTCTTTTCTCCCTTTTCCCAGTGACTCAATATGTGCCCAATACTGTCTTGCCCATGCACACATGCATACAGAATCTGAGCATGGTGAGGTCCTGTGTGCCTTTAACTAGCCTTCCTAGTACCTTCACCAGCCTGCTGTCTAAGGAGAACATACATATATCCTTTGGGTCTGTTTTTCTCTGTGAATATGTTAGACTGTGTGTGAGTGTTTATTTATGAAGGCCAGGATGTTTTGACTTGCACCTTAAAATCTCTCTGTTGAGGTGCTGAATCTCTTTTCAGAACATCCTAAAAAACCAGGAGATAGGATGAATATTTGTTTGATAAATTCAATTGAATAGTTACCTGAGCACGTTTCTTATAAGGCAACACAAAAGAGGTCTTTCAAAATAACAAAAACCTTACTTTAAATATTTTCTAAGAGAAGAAATAGGTTTTGTAGAATAATATAATAGTGAATGAATAAAGTTGCCACTAATACATTTCTACCATAGTATATCCTTGCCTTTACTTTCAGGCGAGGTAATTTAATATTTTACACTATACAGATAGCACATAAAGTCACAGAAAAGCTGCATGCTTTTTCAGAGGAATGTGAATATTAGCTATTCAACAATGAGGCAGATTCAAGATCCATGTTGGCACAATCGATACAGTTTTATGAATACTTAGTTTATTAGTATCATAAATAATTAATTTAATCCACGTAGACTCCTTTTAAAAGCAATTTACTAAGCTGTCCAACAATACAGCAACAAAATACCAGGAATATATTTTGCTAAGAGGCATAATTTTTAAAAAGGATTAGTTATTAAAATTACGATAAATACTTTTCTTCTGAACCTGCAGTTAAATTGCAGCATTGTCTTAAAAAAAAATTCAGAAGCATGTAAGGCAGACGGACAAACAAAAGATGTTATTTCAAATAATAAAGATTTTTAAAATGTAACATACTGTAAGAGATATTGCCCACCTAAAGGAGGTGGTAAATGAATGTATTACTTACTTTAGAATGATTTAAATATGGCTCAATAATTAATGCGCTGCTGTGCTAACATGGCATTATAAAGAAGAATTAATTCAAAGGCAATTAGTAGTATTAGATGAAAGTTTTGCTTTGGGGACTTTTAGTATTTAGAAGCTATTTTTTATCATTAATTTAAACTCAGGAGCTTACACTTAGGCTTAGGTGGCTGTGGCTGTCTGCTACATACAGACTCTTGGCAGAGATGCATATTCTCAAGCCAGTCAGTCCTTGCAGCTCATAGACAGCAATGCCAGAACAGATTCGTGCATTCAAGCTGTCCCATGGGTGTGCAAACATTTTTAACCCTGCCACCTCCTTGCTATTGTAGCTAAGATATAAGGGAAGAATGCAGTGTCCTGGCTTTGTCTTGCACTACAGCCCCATGGAGAGGCAAAGGTTAAGAATGAGGAAAATTAGGCAGACAGCCCTGTGTGGCCCAGAGAAAGACATGCTATTCTATGGGGGCCAACTCCCCTTACATAAATTGGAGAAAGCTCTATGAATGAGATCATTTTGACTTCCTTTGCTCACATGCTAATGTGGGCTTTCTTTCCTTTAGCTAAAGCAGGTCAGCCGTGCAGCAAGGTTCAGCGCCGCATTGTGAAACGTTTCCGAACCCCTGGTGCCTGCGCTGCGACTCAGGTCTGAAGGACGTGACTGGCATGGGCTTTTCCCGTGCTGCAGCCAGAGTGTGAGGGTCCAGCGTCCCCAGAGCCCACCACTCTGCTCCCTGCAAGACCCCTGCAGCAATGCCCTCTCCAGTCTGCACACCCAGAGGAGCCAGGGGAAGTGGGCTGGATTTTAGACCACCTTCCAGGGGCTTATTAGAATTGGATTTCTGTATGGCCAGTTGTCATTGATTGTACATTAAATCTGAATGGGTGGCAGCTCCCTGGCATTTAGGAGTGCCGGTGATCACATACTAGTTACAGTGATAAGCTATCAGACAGTCACTCTTTCTGCTGTTATTTGTTCGGTGGCTTTTTTTAATGCTTGGATTAGTTTGCCCTCAAATTCTTTTATAGCTTGCTCACTGAATTATGTTCACTCTGGAGAAGTGAATCCGGTTTCTTCAGTTCCCACAGTAATCATCAATTCAAACTGAAGTGAAAGGGTCAAATTTAGAGGCAAGTAAAAGGCAAATCAATACAAATCTGTGAAATTCAGTGTCACTGAACCTGTGATCAGTCCTGCTTTATATGAAAACAAATTCCATTAATTTCAGTGGGAATAGCGTGGGTTTTACTATGCATCTGATCCATTGGGCCAAATTGCCTCCATACCCTTGACATCACGGTGAAGATGAATTAATTAGGGAGGTCAGCATCTCTGACACGGTGAATGTATATCTGTACAATTCACCTGCTGAGAGGGGAATGGAGCTGAAGTAGCAAAAAAAGTCAGAACAACAAAATAAACTCAGCCACCATAACATTTTTATCATCCCCTTGTACCTCGCTGGTGGTGGCAGCTTCTACTTTCTCAAAATATGCACTGCATTAACAGATTTGTACACTCAATGGACTTGAAGAGCAGATGGCTGGGAGATGGGAGATAAAGTCCCCAAAAGGAGGCTGCCATGCATACAAAGAAAATTGCATCCCTGCTGCCCAAAAGCCTGCCCTTAGCTGGCACTGTCCCAGACTGAGTGATGCTGCTGCGGAAAGGAAAGTGGCAGTACTGGCTAAATATACGCTAAAGGCAGTAGGTTATCTTACACGTATTAAATCTTTTAAAATAAACCAGAAATAGTGATGAATGAGGAGAAACCAACACATACCCCAACACCTGTAAGATATCCTTCAACTAACTACGGGTTCAGTCTACAGCTCTCCACCAGCGTGTGCCATCTGCTTTTCCCAGTGTTGCATCACGTCTCACGTGCCAGGGAGGGTTTTTTATCTCGTTACATTGATGAGAGTGGTGAAATCTATTGCTTCTGCTGCAAGAAGGGAAACCTGGCACAGACATCAGCCAGTGCTAGAGTGCACTCTGGACTAGTGGTCAACGGCAGCTTGCCACTTATACATCCACAGTCTCTGCATATGCTGATAAGAAATATTAATCTGCACTGCTTTATTTCAAAAATAGCCTTTAATCAGGCTTCCACACTTCTGGAGAAGTTAACTAATTATTTCACTTGTGCCTTTGGAAATATAACATGTATTTAACCGTTTGCAAATCTGTAATGTAGTTTTACATATATATATATGCACATATATATGTGCATATATTCGCACTCATATATTCATATATATCTATACATATGTCACATATTAGAAGTAAGAAAAACAAAAAGAGAAGGAAGTACATTTACTGTGAAATTAAGTCTAATGACAAGCTTTTTAATGAGCTTTCATTCATTTAAAGTTTGAGCTGTATCTGATTTTCCGCTCTTTCAAAAGACACCTTACTGATGCTCTATCACATCACAAACTCAGTGTAAGAGACTTAAATTCTTGTGCAATGGATACATTAGGCAGGCTAGGTCATGTTCAGCCATAATGCTGTCAAGAATAGCCTCAGCTGCTCTTTTTTAAAAATTATCTATTTTTCATGTTGTTCAGATTTGCTTGATATAGAGTTTTTAGCACTGGTATCTCTGACAGCCAAGAGGAAGCATTATTCCAGGGTCTTATTATTATACCTGAACAAAGGCATAAGCAAAGTGTAAGCAGTTTGGAAAAAATACTCTATTCAACATCGGAAATATCTAATGGATCAGATTCTAGTTGGTCCCTTTAGGCAGAACTATTTCTTCCCACACAAACATGCTATTAATACTAACATAATTCTAAAGGAGTTTTCTTGGTACCGAGCTCTATGTACTCACCTGCACAAGAGCCTTACTCCTGCAGTTGCTAAAACGAACTTGTGAACAAGCCAAAACAGGATGATATCACCTACAGGCATAACTGAACTCTACGCCAAACACACAAGGACTTGCCCACTTTTCCTGCAACAGATATCAATATACGTTCAGGCAGCCTGTGTCGTCTGGAGTTAGTGCTGAGCTCTGAGTTGCTGTCATGTTTCTGTCTGCAAGAAGAGCTGGAGCTCGGCTTGGAGTCTGCAACGCTGTTCCTCATCCGACGCTCACTAAACACACATTTTGGAAACGGTAGATAGAGAATTGCAATAAATTTCAGGACCATAGATGTGAGGACAGACAGCCTAGATTAAAAATCTTGGCTCTGAATGTTTTAGATTTCAGATCTGGATCGCAATCTAAGAAGACAGGATTTGCTGTGGTTAGAGTCTCATGTGAGCTACCAATTGTATTTCCTAACAAAACAGCAGGAATTTTATGAAAACAGCTGTTCTGGAGAGATTTTTTGCTATTCTCCAGACTGACTTCAGCTGATTTGCCGTTATCTACCTCGCACCATAATCAGACTCTGGGAAATATACTTCTGCGTGCTCTGTGGAGTTACTGAGAGATGAACCTGTGTATCAGCAGCAGACAGAAAAGACTCATCTTCCCACTGTAATTGCTGGTAGGCTTATAAATGTAAAATAGTGAAATGGCACAGAAGAACTGTATGGTATAGTATCTAACACACTGCCAGATGGAGGAACAAACACCAGCACTATGGTGAAGGCTCTCTCTGTCTCCCTGAAGTGAAGCACCATCCCTTCTGCTGGGGAACCACAGGAGTATCAAGAGGAACACACAGCTTCTGGAGGCTGTAAGACCTCAAGTATGCAAACCAGCAGTTAAAAGCTCTGCTGGTCTTTGCAGATCCACTCTGATGGATCATGGTATTGAAATCATTTCAGTTTAAGCTACAACATCTTGAACTGCTTTACTTTCTACTAGCTTTTGATGGCCCTCACTGGGGTCATTACTCTATTAGGATCGAACTTCATAGCGCGCACGCTCTCTGCCCTGGTATGTACTGTAACTCTTACATCATTCAGCCAATGCTTCAGGAATTATTAGTTGCTGACTTCTAGTGCAAATCCTTAGATCTAACTGCCTATTTTTGAGTAACCTAATTAAAAAGCTTGTTAAGGATTTCTTCCAACTCCATGTGCGTAACACTCACATCCTCGTTGTGTCCCGTTCATTATTAAGAACAAGCACTGAAACACGCTGCTGCTGCTGTCAAACCAATGCATCACTTCTTTTTGGCTAAAAAGAACCGGGCTTGTTCAGCCTTGAGAAAGGAATGCGGAAGGAAGTCGACTGCTGTCTACAGCTACCTAATGAGAGGATGTAGAGAAAGTGGAGCCAGACTCTTTTCAAAGCTAGAAAGGGGTAGGAGAAAAGACAAAACATACAAGCTGGAACATAGGAAATTTGAACTAGCTATAATAAAGGCAAATTTCACTGTGAAGGTGGTGAAATACTGGAAGAGAGGCTAGAGACGTGTAGGATTTCCATCCCTGAATATATTTAAAATCCAAGTGGACACAGTCCAGCGCAACCTCTCTAATCTTTTTTGAGCTGGATGTTGGAGTACAGACCTCCACAGGTCTCCTCCAGCTGAAATTATTCTGTGATTCTAAAAGCAAAACAAGGAAGCAGATTTAATAAAATACGCATGAGGGTACCTGTTTCGCATCTTCCAAAGTTGTCTCCTGAAAAGTCTTATCCGCCCTATTTCAAGTTGGTATAAAATCTCAAGACAATTCTCAAAATTGATTAAAATGTCAAAGTTCCCATATCTCTAAGTGACTTTTCTTTCCTTTCATGCTGGATACAAACACAAAATGCACATCCAGGCTTGGCTTCTGTATATCGTTTTTGGCAAGAGAAGTCCTGCCTTACAACCCTCTCGACAGTCAGGGGATCAACGAGCATATGGAAAAGGAGGAGTCAACCAGATTGCCCCTATGATATTGTCTACTTGGCTTTCCAAAAGGCTTTTGACAGGGAGCTTCCCCATGTCTTTTAAAGAAACTCACCAGCATAAAAACACTCATAGGAAAAATAACTGGCTAAAATCCAGGAAGTTAAAGGTAGGAATAAATGGGCTGTTCTGCATTGGAAAGATGGATATGAGCCTCTACAAATGTAAAGGATATATTAGAAATAGAAAAGGTAGATTAATAGATTCCATCTAGGAAAAAGGAAAAAAAACCCAAATCCACAAAAAGCCAAACCCAAAAAAACTAAAAGATGAGGCTGCAAGACTTTAGTGTGGAAAAAAAGGTGACTTAAGGTGGAATACACTAAAGTCTATAAAACCACAAGAGGTATAGGGGGGAGATGACTAGGGCAAAAGCTGTTTGCTATTAATTCCAGTACAAGAATCCAGGGTCATCAAATAAAGGTAAGAGGGACTGCATCCAGGACACACAGAGGGTCTTCACGTAACAGTCAATGCATGAGGGAAACTCCTTGGCAAAGGAGGACACTGTGGCTACAAAAAGTTAATACTGAATTCAAGAAGAGATTGAACAAGCAATTGGGATAAAAAAAGTTTGCAAATTATCGCCTAGAAAAACCACAATAGAAAATCCCCTGGCTGATAACTGTCAGAAGATGGGGGAGTATTTGCACAGACACGTTCCCTACTCTTACTCTCCTCTAGGCATTTGCTTGCGGCCACTACTGATGACTGAGCTAGCTGGAAAGTGGTGGAGTTTATGTTCTTTGACCTTCCTTTACCCAGAGTACAGAGAAGATTGTTGAGTGGGTCAGTTCCCACGCCATGCCTGAGTGCAGCCTGCTCACCAACGGCCATTGGCTTTCCTGCCTCCTGATCGATTCCGCAGTGCTTTGAACTCTAGGGATGGCCAACATACGTGTCTCTTCCTGGGCAATGTAAGAACATCCAGAGGCTGCCATATGATTCTTGGCCATGAAGCTAAAGCTCAGCAGACCAGAGACGGCAGGAGCGGGGAAGTGAAACCACTGGCAGCCTCTGCTATATGGCTTGAAACATCCTACGGCGAGAGCAGATGGATTTCCAAGAGCATTCAGGCTCTTTGCAGGAATCTCAAAATGTGTTTCACAAGATAGTTGCCAGATGCCTAACTCCCCTTGATAGCACTTCTGAAAATACATAGGACACCTATCTACATCTTTAGGTGCTTAAATCCCTCAAGCGTGCTGACCCTGTGCCCTCCAGAACTTAAAAATAACTTTGCCTAATTGGACTTCTACTTGACCCCTTGTGGTTTGAGGCCTGCTCCATCTGCACAGGCTGACAGGGCAAATGAAAATATATTAATATGAAGTGAAAAGCACTTATTGCAGATGGAGCAGGATCCCTTGGGGTACATTTCTGATCCTAAAGTTATGGACAGGCAGAACAATTTTAATATTAATACTATGTTTTAAATAATAGAGAAGCTGTGAGATTATAAATTTACAGCCTAACGAAATACAAATCGCACTGTTATACGCCAGATTAAAGGACTGCAGTCTATAACTGTTCATGGTTCTCTATTGCAACAATGCTACAGTGTTAAATACTACTGAACAGGAAATTGCTATACGTGGTGTTGGGGTTTTTCCTCAACAAAAGAAAGGAAGAAGGAAAATGTCAGGTACACGCATCTGTCTGTAAGGGCGTTTCTGCAGCGTAGAGCTGAGCAGGCTGGAAGCGTTGGTGGGCAGGGTAAAATAATTTAAACTCCAAACAAAAGAGCTCAGAAAGGCAAAAGACAGAGCAGGAGGCACGTCAGACAACAATATTACACTCACTGTGTATGCACGTGTGCCAAAGATATATCTGATCATTGTATGATCTCGCACGTATGCATATTTATCTAAGTGCTCTACTATTTTTTTCTCTCAGAGAGCAGTCTTGTTATCAGACACAGGCATTCCCATGTTTGGCACGTTCACTATGCCTTTGCTATTTTTTTTCCTTTGTTTTTCAGATGGCATGTTTAAGGCATTGTAAGCACTATTTTTTTTGTCTCCTGATTAAGCAGAGAGATCTTCTTGTCCAATTCAAGGTCGCATTTGCACAAAGCAGATTATTAGCTGTTCCAGGCTTTGCCAAGACAGTGAAAGTTGCATAGCTAAATCCTTGTGCAGGTCTTTGAAATTACTCTCTCTTGATAACCTCCCCAGTTTCACAGCCATCCACAGTTTCCAAGCAACAGTGCAACGCACCACCTACTATGCCAGTTATCCAGTGGCTATTATTTGCAAAACTACACAAAAAAATTTTTTGTCCTCTGTACTTAGTACACAGCTTTAAACTCAGAAGTGGGTAAATGGTTGTGATCCTGGGTCTGATTCCGCTCATCTGACCTCAGTGGTAGCTCAGAGCTTTAGGATGTCGCTACCACCAGCTGCCCTCACCTTTTTAAAAAAACCTGTCATGTCTGTATGAGAAGTAGCGAGCTAGGCAATGCGGCTGTGCCTCCTGTCTCCCTCATTGCAGTCAGCATAGCCTGGGGTAAATGTGAGGCAACCCTTTGCCATGCCACAGTGCCTGTCCCCAGCACAATGGGCACTGTCAGCCGCGGGGCAAACAGGGCATATATGGCAACAGCGTTCTAAAGCCCCAGAGTTAAAATTGCCACAGCTCTTCCTCCTGAGGTTACAGCTTGGGGTGAGAGGGAGATACCGAGGAAATTCTCCTGTTGCTCTCCCAGCCTCTGCAGAGTCTTCAGTGTACTTGAGCAGCTTCTTTGGGGTACAGTAATTATTAGATGAATCACTGATCACTGGATCACTTCAGATGGAAACAGCATGTCTTCAGCAACACTACAAAGGGCACTTGATTAGCAGTGGAGATGAGCCAGTACCACAAACTCAGATTCAGAAAGTTCATGTGAACTCTTCCCCCAACTATTTATTTAGCTGAAACACATAAAACTCATTAGTGCAGCTAGGGTTGGAGATTTCCTTTTTCTCTGTTCCAAGAGAAGCATTGCTCTACAAAGAGAAACAGCTTGCTTCTAAAAGTAAAGAGGTTAGCAAAATAGCTGGTGTCAATGGGCAAAAGGAGCACCCTCCCCATAGAGAGCATCTCATTCTTTTTGATGGTTGAGAAAATAGGAGTCTGACTTCAGGTGCCCACGTTTGAAAATACTGCCCTATGTTCCTGAGCTGAGTCCTCTCATGTCCTAATTCAATTCATACTGACCTTTCTGTACAGCAGACTGGTGAATCCTAAAACTGGGTGTGTGGTGTATCAGACAAACATTAAAAAATCACCAATGCAACTTCAATGATAGTTACCTGAGCTCAGCGCTGTGGTGCAGGTATGGTCTTTGCTTGCTATTTCCTAACCCTAAATGTACATGTGCATGAACAGGAAAAATGATTCCCAGCAGCCACGCCAACCTCATTTGAACATTAGATTATTCATTTTCCCAACTAATCAATAATTGTTATAATTAAAATTGATAGCTGCAAATAACATGACAGAGTGCTGCTGCCAGAATACTGATTGTGTATTTGGCTTGGAAAGATAGGCAGTAGTGTGAAACACTTATTTTCCAATTTGCTTTTAGCTGTGTGCAAATTGCTTTAGCGGTATCCAGCTGATTTAGACCTTGCCTGGAGGTACACTAGATTAATTGGGAGCCACACATTCATTGCTTACAGAATGGACTCTGTAATTGGTGAAATTTGTTAGTGCCAGTTATAAAATAACTATATAGTTCTGCTTTTTAGTTGTCCGTTCATTACTCTTTTAGGAAAGGGGAAAACCAATTAGAATCTTTCAGAGGACCAAGATTGCTTTTAAGTCTTTATGTAAAACTGCCAGTGTGACTATAGTCGGTATTTTATGCAAGCAAACATTAGTGTGAATATGGTATTGATTTTTTTTTCAAAACTGAAAAGCTCTTCAGCATACACGAGGGATTTTTTTTTGTCCTTGTTGTGCCTGAAATTTAGATAATGAAACCATTATGTTGTTACTACCCAGAGTTTTCAAAAATAATTCTTTATTTTTTAAATCTTAACTAGCTTATTATTAAACAGTAGAAAAATTCATTGTGGTTTGTTGGCACTCAAGAGCATTTTAAAAAGGCTATGGCCATAGCTTTTCTTAAATCCAAGTTCCTTTTTTACCTACATGCATGTAATAGAAATATGTAAAGCTTACAGCTAAATACATAAATAGAATGGACTATTTCCAAGTTATATGTTCTTGTGATTATTGATGGACTTAGGACTCAAAAGCCATGACCTAGGCGTATTTCAGTTTCCCTTCTTCATAGCTTTGCCTTGAAAAGTAAATTTTCTTTACAACAGCTATAATGCTGGAGATGTTCTGTATCTTACTTGTGTTGCAGAGGATGGTGCAAGAGACTGGAGTAATATAAGAGAGTGTGTCCATGTCTGGCTCTGAACACATCCCATCTTTGTGAGGGGAAAAGATGCTGTCATATTCACTGTCACCTTTAAGGTTTTTAACTGCTAAGGATACACACACAAAAAGGCCATGCAGAGGAGACCCTTGCTCAGCTCTCATTTACAGTTCCTGTGATCACACCACGAGCATAACCTTTCCCTTGCATGTAACATTTGAGCCCATTGACCAATTAACCTATATCCTCCAAAGACACTCTATAATTTCACAAGTATTGGTAAGGAGGCAAAGGAGAGACAGCCTGTTGGTGAACTTATTTAGGAAAAATTTAAGAAGTTCACACTTTATTGTACATCTGAGAGTCTAAACAGGCAAGAAAGCTATTGAAAAGTGGTCTTTATAAACTGCACTGGTCACAGAACTATTTGTTGCTCAAGCCTCTTCTCCTTGGTGATTAGACAGCAATTTGCTTTTGGTGATGTCATAAGATAGGAGTAATTCAGCTGTTGATTCAAGTAGAGCATCCAACCTTGATGCTGTCTCTAGGGACTAAGGGATAGTAAATATAAGAGCCAGGGGCAAAGCATAATCTAAATACGAGTGTGGGGGTGTGAAAGGGAGATGGGGAAGTGGTCTGCATTCCTTGCTGCCCTTAGCTACCCTGATAAAACTTTCTCCTGAAACCAGTGTTATCTGTTTGCTTTACAGACTTCACACGGAGAGATTTTCAATCTTCATCCTACTGATCATTGTATACTAGTCAAATGAGTTTCGGTGTGAGTTAGAGACGTAATCATGTTGTCTCCATGAAATCAGTAACTTGTTTTGAAATTTCTTTTCCTTTGGATCTGCTACCAGATGCTGCCAAGAATCTGAATGTTCTGTGAGTGAATTTTGTCCTTTTAAAGAAATAGAAAAGGAAAAAAAAAAAAAAGTCATGTCCCATGATGGAAATATCCTTCTTACGGAGAAAAATACTCAAGATGGCTTCTTAAACATGTATCAGCCAATTAATGAGGACATATGGGTACTTTGTACTGGTGGCTAGTAACCTAATAATGCCATTTAATAGGCCCCAAAACAATGTAAGAACCGACGTACTTAACAACAACAATGAAAGAGAACAGGACCAAAGGTTTCAACTTACTGCCGTGGGATGAAGCGTAAATGGAGACAGACACTCCTGGTTTGCCATGTATGGTCTCCTGGCTGATAACTTTCTATTCTGCAATAAAGTTATCTTTCTCTATAGAGAGGGACTGTCCTTTACTCCTGTTTTAACATGGCAGACAGAGAAGATTGGCGTACAGCAATTGGAAGTAAGTGAAATATGGTCCCTTGTGGTAAAGGACTGCATGTGAGTAATGGGACAGGTGCAGTGCCTTCTAAAGACAAAGTTGTCAAGGGCGTGCTTGAGCTTTAAGGCTGTCTCATGCTTTATCCTGTCTCATCTTCCGTAAGTTGCTCAGATGTACTAAGACAACTCTCAGCTCTACCTGGACTGTAAAAACTCTGTCTTGTGATGCTGCAGACCTGTACCGCTGAAGAAAGCAGAGCATATTGACATGGCTGCTCATAAACCAGCAGTATGTGAGCCCGTAGCAATCATCCAAGGGCTTCAGGACAGTCAACTGCTTCAACAGCATTTGCTCCATACTAGCTGCATAAAGAAGTTCTGCCTGTCCACTGCCAGAGCTTTCTTTACTAGGGGCCATTGAGTCCCCAGTATCAGTGTTTGGGGACTCACATGTGCTTGTCCAGTGACTTACATGATGCCACTGTTCTTTTTGCTGCTTGGGTGACCTTGCTGCACCCATGATTCTCCAAATCCCTGTATTTCAGTACAGAGCTCACCACTGGAGTGTTTAGAGCAGAGTCAGAAGTTTTCAGCCAGATCACTTTTATGTCAAAGCTTGCTGTCCTCCCTAACCATCAGAGCCAGATTTAACCATTTCCTCCCCTTTCTGTGTACCTCTTGAATTATTTGCTAAGACCATACATTGACATATACATACTGCTCCTCTTTGATAAAACAGAATTTTAGTGTAATCACAACTTAGGAGAACTAATCCTCGTACAAGCCAGAGAGGTTTTAAAAGCTCGTGCCCTAGTGTCAGGTACAGAGATGAAACTCCTAGGCTGAGCAGTCATTAGGACCCTAGAGAACTATTTTATTGTCAGTGGGCTACAAAAGAAACCCCTAAGCAAATTAATATCAATTCATGCATATAGCATTTATGAGCGACCCTCTAACAGAGAGGGGGAAGTACATGAGCATCTGAGAGAGACTGGCATGTGCATGTACTCAAGGAAGAACTAAGGAGCTCTACTGAGGAGCAATTACTGCTCTGCCTGAAGGGACCAAACCCTTATCTGACTTGCAGAAGCAGAACCCACCTAAACCTAATGAGAGGTGCTCTATCATAAAAAACAGTGGACTCTGTCTTGCTATTTTCAGTGTTTTCTTTCTATAGTAGTTTCTTCTGCACCTTGGTTTTTCAGGAGACTAACTCCAAAAACGGGGACAGACTTTTCGCAGATAGAAGGGAAAGTGGTTTTTACAGAGGCTGAGAATTTGGCAACTTAAAGATTCTTCCAAGTAGGAAGAGCATGAATTAGCACAGCAGATACTTGCAGCAAAGCTTGGTATTAAATTGTTACGTTCCAATGCACAGCATGGGGAGACATATTGTGTCATTGACATTTTAATGACCTTTTCTGTCAGGAGATCTGCTTAAAAATCAGTGGCTTGATGAGGCTCATCACTGCACATACTTAAAGTGACTTAGCGACAGAGCTGGGGAAAGGTGCAGCCAAAAGATTGTAAAAGCCTTCCATCCTCATGTGTAAGCAACAGAAAATCAGAAACTTAACTGTCCCTGCAGACTGTCTAGCTCTTGCTCTGGTTCCTTCCACTCTCTTCTGGGAAACACAGAGCCCCAGAGGAAGGAGGCAGAGTCATGTTTCTGAAGCAGCCAGCAGAGCTGATCACTGCTAAATAGGAAGCTTATCAAGGAGAAACGTGTTCTGTGTAAGGAAGGTGCCTAGTTTGAGTGCATGTATTAAAGGCCAGGTCCTTTTAAAGCTAATTGCATATCTTGTCCCTTTCAGTCACCCACATTGGACGGGGAAAGAATTCCCCTTTCTCCTCAAGTTACTTCTAGTGTCACTCGAACTCTCCAACGCAAGGGGAAAATTAAGGAAAAAAAGGACTGTTTTTTCATGGCAGCCTGCTAACTATGCAGGAGGTTCTTGAATCAGAAAACTCCAGGGCTTTTTATTCCGCATCTCATTTTCACCATTCTGTGAGAGTTTTATCTGAAACATATAAAGACAAAATTCCTCTTTCGTCTTTCATTTGTCTAATTAAGAAAATACTAGTAAGTGTCCCACTGAAGCCCATTCCCTGTATACGGTTCGATTAGAAACATCCTAAACCCAGGAGAGCAGAAACTGCACATCCTTGTTCAATGCAACAGGAGCACAGCCAGGGCTAGGGGCTCCTGAGGGCTGTCAGGTCCCAGCCCACCGACCCAAGTCAGGGAGAAAGACAACTGGGGTACAGCCCCAGCCCAGGGCATCAGGCAGCCCTTGGGCTAGGATGGACAGTCAGCGGCTGGGCTGAAGTGGACTCGTAGGCCCCTGAGCAAGGGTGGGAGAGGCTCCATGGCAGGCTGGGCAGAGCCAGCAAGGCTTGGTAGCACCCTCAGGGCTCTGAAAACAATTAAAGAGAACTGCAGTCATTTACTCTACCTGTCAAGATGTATGCTTTACAATCAGTCTTCTGTACAAAGGATTTAAAAAGGCTTTGAGGAAATCTTTGTTTCCTGATTTAGCTCTTTTTTTTTTCTTAGCAGGCATTGCTGCACTGCACCGTTCAGTATAATGAAGACATCCTGTAGCATTATGCTCAAAACAATAAGTAAGCACTATCCTACTGTCAGCAAACTCAAATGATGGAAATTATGTAATTAACATACACCATTATACCGTACAAAATGACAGAATGCTGCTGAAATGACTATGAGGCTACCAGACCTGATCAACAGGTACCAGCTTGGTCTGCAAGAGTTCATTTGTCTAAAACGAAATCCAGTTTCCCCAGAGCAATTATCTATAATATTACGGGGGAGAATAGCAAGTTTTCTGCATGACAAATATTGTCAGGCTGCAAGTAATAATTACCTTTGCTAAATCCTTAAGTTTGCTAATTTATCAGGCTGCACAAAAAGTTTCAGAGTTGCTACTAAGGCTGAAAGCACTACTCAGCATATGCTGAAAATAATTAATAACAGACTGATTTTAATGGTGTCTACCTTCCCACCACTGCAACGTGTAACTTCAGCTGATGTCTCCCCTCCTGAATGAAAACCTCTTTCATTCAAGCAACATCAAGATTCTCTCAAAAAAATCTTGCAGAAAAGGCTGAAGCTATGAGAACTGACCTAAGGGAAAAAAGAAAATGAAAGCCCACATCAATGAGAACTGTAGTTCACAGAAATACTATAGAGTATTTAGTACAGAAAGCTAGGTGAAGGGCTAAAACTGAAACAAATGAAGAAGCAGAGGTCTCTTACTAAAGCAGAACAAAGCTGGTTCATAATGACTGTATGGCTCTAGTTCTCTCTGATACAAAGATACCACTTCAGACTTCCTGTGTGGGCTTGGTATCATTCCCAATTTTTGAGGCATTAGATGGTTTCAAAATACTTTTTAAAACTGTGACTTTTTTGTCAGTTACCTTAAGCTCCTTGTTAATAATGGTCTGCTCTAGGTACTCATAGCATCTTGCACTGTCTGTCATCTGTGAGATGCTACAGCTATTATTCAGAGGGAACTATAAATATGAACTATGTGTATGAATTTGAAGTGAGACATGTTCTCTGTCCCAAACACTTTGGGCTGAAGAGAGACAGGATACATGAACGCAGCATAAGACAGAAAAAAACCACAAGCCACAGTAGGGAAAAGAACGAATCAAGTGCTGAGATCACACATGCATGCAAAAGGTTTTTAGCTGCGCAAATACGAGTGAGTTTTGATGATATCAAAGGGACCTAAGAAGACTTATTAAGTGGGCAAGTGGAGAAGAGAAGGGGGAGAAGAATGGAGGAGTGCGAGTGTGTGGCAAGCAAACAGGAGAATGAGATTCTGAGGCAGAAAGATGAGGACAGTACACTTGCCAGCTGTGATAAAGGTAGTGACGAGACTGTGATGCCAGAAGAGAAAACAAACCAGATTCCCTGCTTGGCTCTTTCATTGGATCACTGAGAAGGGCCAGAGTGGAGAGCTGCAGAAGGTTACTGTGGTGTTTTCTGCTTATGACAGTTTTTGTGCTATCCCTGTTGTGTTTTAGGATGGATCCAGGGTTCTCTAACTTCATGTCCTTTCGGGGTCATTTGTCTGCTAGCACTTGTCAGTGACAAGTGGGACTAATGACCCAATGGTTAAGTCGAATGTACCTTCCAGAAGGAAGGAGGGGATGGCATAGTAGACAATTAGCTCTCTTGAGTTCTCAGGTGCTCCCTAAAGCCACTGGGGAATCTGAAATTATAAAACGGGTGAAATGTTACTCCTAGTCCCCATTTTCACCAGTTCTAATCTAGTCCCGGTAGACAGTTAGACCTCTGTCCTGCTTCAGCCTCTAGAGCTACATGATTGGTCAAAAACCACCCCAGTCCCTTCTCTGTTCTCATCCATTTTTGCTTAGTGCAAACACCAAGGGCAGTAGATCCCTGGCTGAGTTTTTTTAGGTGTGATGGGCTCCTGCTGACAGACCTTTCATTTCTCTAGCTACATTCCATGGGCAGGCTGGGAACTCAAAAAAAAAAAAAAAAAAAAAAGAGGCAATGCCTAAGTCCTGCTTCATCTTTGCAAGACATCCAGCAACACCTGGATGAAAGATAGAAGCAGAGTCACTGATTGCAGCTACTAGAAGAGCAGACTGGTAGAGGTGTCAGCTGGAGGTAACAAAAAGTACAAGCCCTTCCTGTGGAAAACAGACTGTGAATGTATCTGTATCATGATGCTTCAGCTGTCCCCTTCCAGTGACGAGCCTCTGCAGCTCTTAGCTCCCAGGTCTGTAAACTGTCTTCCTTGTATTACTGCTTCAGTTTGCTCATCCTTTGGATGCTCACACAGCAGTGACATGACCGGAACAGCTGCACATCAATGCTCAAGACATGTGAGTGGACACCATTTGGCTTTGGGGAGTGTTGAACCAGGGAGTCATGCTCACTGTTGTACAGCCTTTAAGGAGGTCAGAAAGGTAAGAGTTAAACCAAAAAGAAAACCGTAAAGATAGAAGGAAGACAATAACCTTCAGTGGAGGAAGATAATAAATGGCAATGGTGGTTATCCCCTTTTACAGACTTCAAGGATATAATACAGCTATAACATTAATTATAATGTTAACTGTTGCTTACACTGCATCCATCACAGTAATTCACTCGTTACAATACTCAATCTTAAACCACAGTAAAGCAAAATCACCAATAGTACAAGTAAGATCTGTTGTGCTGCAGAAGTGTTAATGGTCTAGGCTGAAAAACAATCAAGGGTACATTTCAATACAAAAGCCATCTGAGCCTTTGCTATAGAAGTAATAAGGCATTTATTATTTCAAGAGCCCTGCATTCACAATATCCCCTTTCCACAGAAAACACCCCTTCCTTCCCATTTTTATGAGGCTAATTTGTAGTATTGTCACCACTGTGAGACTTTTGAATGTGTTCAGAACAAGACAATAAGAGTAAGCCACAGATGAATGATGTATAGTAAAAATCAATAAACCTTATAAGTAGTCACTAAGGGAACTGATTTTATGCCTATAAAAATAAAACAATTATAGCAATATTAATGGCAGATTCATCATAGTAATATAAGAAGTCCAAGTGTGCTTGTCTGTTGGGAATCTTTAATTCATCCTTCTGTATTAAGTGTTCACAAGGTAGGAGAAATGGAATTGACTTCAAGAACAAGCTTTAACTTGTAGTAATTCACCCTGTCAAAAAAAAAACAAACACGAAACCTCCAAAAAACCAGTAAAACTTTAAAAAACAGTTTTGACAATCAGTGTAACTGGGATATGCAGGAAAGGACAAAAGTTAAAATGTCAAAAACCTGACCAATAAATCTGATTTTTTTCATATCATGGTCAGTGATTTCATATTACTGTGTCCTGTGTTAACCGCAGTGTAACAAAACAGGTGTATAGCCACATAAAATATTTATTTTGTGCTAATGCAGGTTAAGCACAGCAAAAGACTTTTTTTTTTTACTTTTTTTTTTTTTACTTTTTTTTTTCCCCCCCTTAAATCGACAGGTCTTCTGGTTTTAGGCTTCTACTCTTGGATGGGGGCAGGGGGGCAATACAGATATAATAGAAAAAATTTACCTATAATTTATAGCACACAGAGCTGCTCTAAAACGGGTATTAGAGATTTAAGATCCACTAATACCATCCGAGGTGTTACTATGGGCCTTTTTTGTGCCTGTCAGGGTCAACTGAAAAGAGGTCCACTGCCATCTGGCTTGGGCTCCACATCGTATGCTGGGAGAGGACAACACCACCACAGGCCCAGCAGCGAGGCATGGAATGGCTGCAGGTGCACACCAGTAACTGAGTCCCAGGGAGAACCTCTGGGGACAGAGACAAGTAGCTGTGTGCTGGCTGCAGCCTCTGCTACCTACACCTATGACAGATCTTTCAAAGTGGCCCATAGACACCAAGAAAGGTCAAAACCAACTTTTTTTTCTTCTGATTGCCAAATTCTTTAAGGCAGGTATAAAACTGAAAGCATTCAATATACATTTTACTTAAAATAAACTAGATTACAGCATAAAACAAGTAACCAGGCAATGGCATTAAAGTCTCTCTTCTAAAACGGGGTAATTGTAAACATTAAAAAAAAGACTGCAGGACTATTCAAGTAATAGAACAATCACAGATGTCTTCTGGTATGCAGGCTATTAGGTTATCTGCCATTCAAGATTATCAAAAAAGACATTTCATTATTCACAGATGCTCATTATCTCCATTTAAAATCTATACATTATATACAACACAGTTTTTGTGGTACTAGAATCCCCATGCCTTCCAAAGGTATATTTTGCACAATACACAATTACAATGAAACAGTGAATACAGTAACATTTTACAACGATGCATCTTAATAGGAGCCACCAAATAGACGTCTACATTGTACCAAAGTGTCATCACAGTTAGCCTCTCTGAGAGCTTGTGGGAAATACCAGAAGGGTATGCAAGGTTCAGGCACACTGATACATAACATTATTTATTTACAATTGAAAAGAAAAGAAAGACAAAAAAAAGGAAAAAGAAGAGAAAATAAAAGAAACAAACAGCCTTTTGCAGTTAACGTCTTCTAAACATGACAAATACATATCTCCTTTTACTGTGTGGTTCGCAACTTAGCAGCAGACCCTGTGTGCGAGCCTTGGTACTGATACAAAAAAAGTAAAGAATATATATATATTTTTATATATATATGTATATATATATATACGCATATATATATATATAAAAACAGAAGTCTAATTACAGCAACATTTGTTACTCTGTGATAAAATCTGCAATTTACAAAAATGAAATGACTGGTTTTTGCCTGCCATTAAGGCATTTCAAATTAACACCATGGAACTGATGTCTGTAATAAAGCGCTTCCTCATGTGATCCAGTCACATGACAATGTATATCTCCAAACTCATCATTCTCTGAAAAGAGAAAGAAGAATGGTTTAGTATGCAGTAGCCCTTCCTCCTATTTTTTTCTGCACCTTGGATACACCATGAAATGAAATCCGCACAGTACTCTCAATCCCAAGACAGAAAGACCTCATCCCTCCCCTGCCAGGAACAGCACGCTAACAAGTTATCTGTGCCAGGATTTATCTTCTCATACCCTAGCATGCATCAGCTCTTTCAGGGCTACAAGCCTTTCTCAATCAAATTATTCCAGCTAAGAGCCTTGCATGGTCGCTTGTTTTCAGAGTCAGCTTTCAGAATGACACCCGTAACTACAGAACATTACAGTACTATTTAATACATTAAACTCTGAGGCTTAACATGGCAGCAATGAGAAAAACCCTAATGTTAAGGATGCCTTGGGTTTTTCACTGGAGATGGGATCATTGTAATACAGAAGAGTCCCTTTCCTCTTGAAGATTAAGGATGGTGGTTGAGAGTAACTTCTACTGAAAACCTAGTAAATAACTAAGCAGCAAATGCATGGAATGGGTATGTGACTTAAATACGAGTCCTCTAATGGGACTCCCAAGCAAATCTCTCTGAAAGCCAAATAAGCAAACCAGCCAGTTTTGCAGACTAGGTAAAATCTTAAGTTTTCCTAGGAGTACATGGACCTAACTGAACATGAACTTTAAACACCTTTTATAAGAAGTTTGGATCTTAAATTTTATTTGATAATCACTTGTTTTATTTGGATACCAATCCTTGGAACCTAGTCTATGGAAAATCTCAGAAGACAGACTATTTCTTTCTTCTTAATAACCTACGTTACAATTAAAGGACACAATTAAGGACAAAATGTCACCTTTAAGAGAATAAAACTACAATTAACCCCAAGTCCCAAGTATTTCTTCATCCTCAAAAATGGTGTCATACAAGGAACTGCAGACCATCAGGCTTTAAAATCTATTATTTGCTTTCTCCTCTCTATGTGGAGATACATAATTTAAGATTTACTGGCTATTTATTTACCTTCTTTGTGCAGGAAACATACCAGATGCAGATGCCTGTGCAGCCACCTGCTGAGTGGCAACAAGGGCAGCAGAGGTCAACCCTGAGGGAAAAAAGAAATGAAGGAATGTTGACGTACTTCTGGTTTTAAAGGATTTTTGTGCTCAGAGAAATGTTAGGAAGCATCTCTAAGGCAAATAGACAAAAACCCCCACCATCAGAAAACGGTAGGGTTTTAACACTACATAAATGGCACATATTTCAGAAAACAGTGTTAAGACAGTCTGCCCAGTATGATCAATATACCTTCATATAGGAAACTGAATTGTCTTTGGTAGATATTTTACAAGAAAATACAACGTTCCTACTTATTGTATTCCTTTCCAAGTACTGCACTGCATGATGCTAAGTGGATTGTATGAGTTCCTGAATGGGAAGCTCAGCAGAAATAATAGGTACCAGGAAACCAAAAGTCACTATGAATTACAGAAACGACATGCCAGCTGCTCAGAATACAATACTTCCATAATAACTTATCATTTTTACAGTTTTCCTACTGAACAAGCATAATGCATCCCAAAAGGCATGTGGAATCACTGAATCAGACCGAGAAATGTCAAGACTTTTACATAGGAAAAATAACTGCTGAGGCACCAAGTGAACATAATGAATTAATGTCATTTAGGCACCAGTTGTGATAGCATGTACTTTGCTGCCTGGGAGGAAATGTCCTTTTAATTCAGCTAGAGTCCACGCTCAGAGAAAAACAGTCAAAGACTGTAGTATAAAACCTAGGGAGAATGAATCGCATCTTACTGCGCTGCTTTTTCCCTGACTGCAAATTTGTGCACTGCATTTCCCAAAATACAAAGAGTCCTCTCTCTTTCAGACGGTCAGATTATAACAAGCTCAAACCCTTGTGACTGCCGTGTCTTGTACATAAAATATGTTCAGTATAAAAAGCTTTTGTCTTTGCTACTCTTCTTCCATTGCTTACACAACCCTAATTACACAAAAAGGAGGTTGTTTGGTTTGTTCTTTTTACAGCCTCTCAGCCAGTAACGTCACTTTGCGGTAGGAATCAAAACATTCAAGTGAAAAACAGCCTAACTGGTACATCTTTAATAAATGCCCGAATGCCCAGTTTCGGCAACAAAACTTGGTATTTCCCAGGCATGAATCTATTCATTTGCTCTTAGTCCATGCTGTGAACTTCCAAGCCTTCTTTCTTAAAGTAAAGCACTTGTGATTTAACAAGGGGATCTCTACTCAAAATGCTTCATGTAGGTACGATTTCCAATGTCAAGGTAATATCTCCATGAGGCAAGCTAATCCCACTATTGAAAATCTTCTGCTCACCTTGAAATGGGTCATATTGTCCAGGTATAAGGGGGTAACCCATTCCAACATGTGTGTGATGGTGTGTATGCAGATGCCGCTGGCTAAATGGAGAATGACGGTCTCGTTCCCGTTCTGCCTCCCGTTCACGCTCAGCTGCTGATTTTTCCACAGGCTAGTAACAGAAAGTGAAAGAAAACTGATGTGAGAATTTTAGAAGGGACGAAATCACAACAAAACCACATTTGTCATTACCTGGCAACCTTCTGAATTCAAATGATGAAGCTGATTTTTTCTGAAGAGTAAGTATCTCTACTGGATTATTTGCCGTTATTTCTAATCTAAACCTGATGTATCTGGCTAATGGAAGATTTTCCAAGGCATAGAGATTTTGATGAAATGCACTGCAGCTTGAAGTCACCATGATGACTTCTAGTTTTGGGCTCCCTGAAGCTTGGTTGACTTGCCAGTGCTGGAACCACCTCGCTGAGCTGCTGAAAGCTGATGTAAATGAATCCTCAGCCCTCTTTAATGCACTCTGGGGATCAAACCTGCCTGAATAGCAAGAAAGCCCTTTTAAAAATAGAATCAGAGTGGGTGACTTGCTCACAATTAAAACGAGCACCAATTTATCTGAAAGCAAACTAACAGTATTTGTGTCAATGTGGAAATCTTCAGAAATGAGGGCTGGTAATCTGCTACTTGGAAGATGTAGCCTCTTGGCAAATACAGGGAGGGGATATTACCAAATCCCATAGCACAGCTTCTCATTTCATTATCTGTTTCCAAACAGAAGCCTCCTGTTTAACTACAATAAACTGTGTATCAGGAGTGTGCACCTCTGAAATGACGTTTCTATGTGAGTCCATTCATTTAAGGAAGGCAGGCTCTAAGCACAGAACTGTGGTGTTAACACATGTTGCTTCCAGTTTATGCCACAGAAGCATCCTGACTATAAATTACTTTTGTTTTAAGCAGTACTATATACAGAAGAATCACGCATTCAGAACTCGATGCCATATTGTGTGCCTTTTAAAATTATATCCTCTATCATTCCCTGTATGTACCACTCTTCAGTAACAACAGATGAAGCCTTACAACAGGGGACTTGCTGCGATACTGGTTGGCATGCTGCTGGAGCAAATCCAGTGCTTTGGACTCAGTGGTTGATTTCACATTGATGCTTGGACTGGTATTGACTTTCTCCGCCTCTTCTCTCCCTGACATCTTCCCATAAACTGGATAATGAAATCCTGGAGAGAGATAGGCCCCTGCAGGTAAACAATGAATACCACATCAAGTGATTGTTTTTACATTTTGGTTATATCAAGGTGGGAGGAAGGGAGGCCAGGACAGAGGATAATATCAAAAATGGGTCATGTGACTATCAAATGCCATCTTTGCTCTTCAGTTTCTTCAGCTAATTTACCCTGATGAATGGAGGTTATAAAGAGGGTTGAGCTGATCACCATTTCAGACATTTATGGGACCTCTTTAAGTGAAAGGAATAGTAACTATAATGGTTCTGACAGTAAGTGCTTAGAATATTTTTATAGGCAATAAAGTATCTGTCAGTCTACCAGCAATAGCAGACTGACAAGGGTTGAGAAAACTGTAGCTGGAAGCTGTGACAGTTCATAAAAGGAACATCTTGTACCAAATCAGTTTCACCTACAGAACGTTCTCTGGTGGAAGCACAAGCAAAACAAACGTCACCCACGAAGCTTCTAATTTATCCCAGCTACTAACAGAAATATTAAAATGCAGACTTTACTGCACTTCAAGAGTGTAAATCTTAACTAGCGTGCAAGGCAAATTTCAGAATACATACCAGGGTAGCTGTGCATTAGGACAGGAGAGACTGCGCGATAGGCTGGATGGTTGGGATCGTACATCTGTGGATAAGGATAAGCATGCAAGTACTGGATATATGACTGATGCTGACTCATTGGTGAGGAAACTGCTACTCTAGCACCCCGAGAGTCTTTCCAATTTACAGGAGTCTTTCGATCATCATTTTTTATCTTGCTCTCATCCACTGATTGAGAATCAGAACGCTTGACCTCTTTAGGCTCCTCTTTAATGCTTGCTAATGAGACAGGAAGGTTAGGCAGGGAACTTTCCTTGTTAGGTGTTTTTCTAGGGCTGTCTTCTTTTAACTTTTTCTCACGATCAAGTTCTTCTGATTTTTGCTGATCAAGGTATTTGGGCTGATAGACATAATGATGCCATGTTCGTGAATCTGGATCCTTATATGGAGGAGAAAAAAAAATTTGTTCTGAACTTACATGTTGAAATAAGATATTATTGATATTTCCCATACTTCAGTTAATGTATTTGTAATAGCTGTTTTAATAACATATCCCTATCACATAGAGGAGAGGTTTGCCTGCTAGAGAGTGCCTTGAGCTCGAAGTCACACCAATATTCCCATGAAGGAGCAAGAGACTATTATCAAAATTTAATTCAATTGCTTCATCTTATATCCCTCTTCATGCCTTTAACTAGTTTAATCATGAAATACATATGCATTGTATCAAAGTTCTGAGACCATGCTATTCATAAAACATTTTAATTAAAGCCCTCAGTTAGATTTTCCTACTAGAGAGCAAAAAAATATCTGTGAACCACAAAATTAAAGCTGGCTAACAATATGCCAGACTACCTGGAACAATGAACCTGAAAAACTGATCTAGCTGGAAAGATGCTAATGCTGCCTCTGATAGTACAAACATTCAGGAATCAGTGGAAGTCAGACATTAAGGCAGACTTCTTCAGCTGACAGTCTTATTTCAAGTTTGTAAAATTACACATGGGTAAGTATTTATAGGATCAGGAGCACATGGTTTAAAGAACATATAGAGGATTTCATAAATACATTTTTGCATAATATATTACATAGGGCAGTTTATAAACATGGTATAGAATTAGGTAAGTAAGTTCTTCACAAGACTACACCAAATCAGTACTAAGCGGTAAGAGGAAGGCTTTTTCTCCTAATACAGGATACACAAGAGCTAACTGTAAACTTCATCTCAAATTGATACACATTTAGGGCACAGGCAACAGAAACATAAGCATACAACTAGATGCTTCGACAGTCTGGTTCAAATACTCATTTGATTCAGCAGAAATCTTCCTCCTACTTGGGGCTGCACCATCCCACTTCCTTTAGAGCTCCCGCACTCCCACTCACCTGACCCCGCTGTATCTTGAAAGACAGCCTGTAAGGGTGAAGTCTGGGATGTACTGTACACCAGAACATGAAAGCATCAAGCATTGAGGCTCCAGTTCAGAGCACAGAAACAGTCGCATTGCCTCAAATGAAGACAATGTGACATCTAGGAAGGTCAGCCCAAAGCCACTGGACGAAATTCTGGTTCCGCTGAAATCAATGGCAAACCTATCACTGACTTCAATGGAGTGAGGATTTCATCCATTGTGTAGGTCTGTAGGGGCTTGAGGTTGGTTGAGGAGAGAAGGGGAACTTAACTGCTTCAAAAAGGTCACCTTGGGTTAAGATAAAGAGCTGAGCTTCAAGCCAACTCTTCAAAGAACCAGCTCACCCATCTTTAGTAAATGCCAACTGTTATTCAACAAAAAAACCCACTTCAAATCATGTTTAAAATCTACTTCAAGTCCTCTCACAATGAAAGCTGCTTATTTGGCTTGAAATTTATAATTTCTGAACTGCAAATTGCTTACTTTTTACATCTAAAAAACAAATCTATTTTATTCATGCATGTAACTTAAAATGTCTATTCATGTCTTAAACCTAGGTTCTGTCACGACCTGACTAGATCTCTTTTTTCCCCCTTCTTTTCAAACAGCTCCACTGAAAGGTCTGTTGGTCTATTCACAGACTACAGTACTACTTAGCAAGAAAAAAGGATGACGGAGCTTGTTTGGCTGCAAAGGTAGAAGGACATAGCAGAATCAGGGAAAAAATCTCACAAAACTTAAGCATAAATCAAGATACTCTTGTTCCATTTCCTGTGTTCTCACCTGTTTAAATCTCGTGGTTGGATCCACTCCCGTTTGCTTCATGGAGTCCATTACAGATTTCATCTCAACAGCCTCTTTTATAAGCTGGTGGTTTTCCATTTGTTTGGCTTTGAAACTGTCAGACTGAAGCTGCTGCTGGTGATTGGGAAGAATCTGTGATTTGCTTGTCTCCTCACCTTTGTTAGGGACTGATGACCCTATTTTAGTATTATTTTTGCTGGACTCTGGAGCTGAAGGGGCCTTTGAAATAGTGGCAGACGGAATATTCTTCTGCTTGTTGTCATCCTTCCCAATCTCCTTCAAGGGGAGGTCATTCTTCCTTTCACAGTCCCTCCCAGTCTGTGCCATTTTCTGTTCTGCTAGTCTCTGGTCCTCATAGTATTTTTCATACTGCTGCCTGTAAGCAGGGTTAGAGGCCATTAAGGACTTTTGGTCCATATAGAGCCCATAGGCATACTGTCCATAATAAAGTGACTGAGCAAGTGCAGGGTGCCTTTGCGTTATTACTGACTGATGTTGTGGCTGCAAATTAGAGGAAGTGCTTTCACTTTTCTTGGCATCTGACTGTTCTGCCTTCTCTTTCTTTTCGGCCTCTTCCTCAGCCTCTTTTTTGATCTTCAGTCCCTGTGGGGTACTGCTATTCCCAGTTGCTGGGGTACTGACCTGTCCAGAGTGCATGTAACTTGGGGAATAATAAGGATCGTAGCCATGGTAATAGGGAGAATGGGACTCTTTTGCCTGAGCCGATTGTGCTGTGGTTGAAGAATGTCCTTTTACAACACCGTCCTTATTAGAAATAATAGCCGACGGAGAGCTGGCCTTTGACCTCATGCCCTCTGACCTGCTGTCAGAGCCCCCATCATCAGCTGCATCAGAAATATCCGAGTAAGCAGGGCTGTTGGTTTTAGCAGCCGTGCTATCTGCACCGTTTTGTGTCAACACGTGCAGTGGCGCCATGGCAGATTGTCCATTCACCAAAGTGCTGCATTCCATCCTGGAGGCACTCCCTATGGAAGGGCTGGGCGCATTGTCTGTGAATGTGTAAACCTTATCAGCTTCAGCCTTAATACTTGCCATCCTGCTCTCTTGAGACTCTGACAGTCCATTAGCTAGCACTTCATTCTTGTTGAGATGGTCCTTTAAAAAGTGTCCAGATAAGTCTTTCCCAGACCCTTTTGAATCCTCCAGCTTTCCCAGCTTAGAATCCATCTTGGGGCTTCCTGTCTCTTTGCTTTCTTTGTCCTTCAGCTTTCGCTTCTCCTTTTTCTTTTTGTCTTTGAGCGATGTGAGAGCTGGGTTTACAGTGCTTGGCTCTCCCATAATTGTGGGCTTTGGTTGAATAGGTTTTAGCGGAGGGCTCTTTGGTGTAGCCTGAACAATAGCAGTTGTTAGAGAGGGCAGTCCTGGTATTGTCCCTGTAGTGGTGGTTGTAAAGGCTGTAGTAGGTATAGCTATTAATTGGGGAGGAGTCGGTGCTGGCGCTGGGGCAATGGGCCTCGCTGTTTTCAGTTTGGAAAGGTTTTTATCCACTTTGCAATTGTTCGCTTTCTTACCTTTATCACCCAAACTCTTCTTGTCAATTAACCCTTCAGCCTCCAATTTTGGCATTTCAGTTTGCAAATTGCCATCTGCTACTGAGCAATTATCCAGTGTTGTTGCCATATTAGAAATTACCGGAAGGCTGTTCAATTCACTGTTCAGACCCTTCTTTTTGCCAGAATTCTTGCCAGTTTTAGAGCCAATAACTGAACCGGGGCCATTGCTGGTCAGCTCCCTTTTTCCCTTGTGGGTCACTGGGGTAGTAATGGAGGAAGGAGATGTTGGTGCTTTTAGTGAATCAAAGCCTGGCAAATTTGTGCTTGGCTCACTGCATTCAAGTGCCACATTACTCAATGCCTCCTCACAGTCTGAAATTTTGTCTTCACTGTCAGGCTCAAACTCCAGTTTGTTTTCTGGGTCTAAATGTGCATGAGCCTGATGGTATCGCAGTCCATTAATGTGCTTGTACTTTTTGTTGCAGTTGGGGTGAGGACAGTCAATCAGCACTGGAGAAGAGCAGCCCTGGTCCAAAAAAGTAGTCTCGAGTTTCCCCTGTGGGGTAGTGGGAGTGCTTCTAGAGTTAGTACGAACACGTTTTCCTGATTTATTGTCCTCCGAACTGGAGTTCAAATCTAGCTCCATTGGAGGCTTCGTTTTCCTCTTGTTTGTGGATGAGGGGCTGGCTTTGACCTCATCCATGGCACAGTTTGGGGGTGTCCTGCGCCCACTTGAGTTAAGGCTGCCCCTCCTCCCCTTCCCATTGGCACCACCTCGATTCTTATTCTGAAGTCCTCTGGACTCTGCAAAACTTGCATCATTCCCAGGTACAGCTGCAGCTGCAGCGGACCTTGCCCGCTTTCCCCTGCCCCGTCCTCCACGCATTTCCAGGTCACTTGTTGGCGATTCACAAAACCTGTATAAACAATAGCAGATCTCATCAGCAGGAGCTGTGAACTGAGTAACTACCAAAACACCACCACTTCCCATAACAGAACCGTCATATATCTTAAAGGAAAGATATCCTTCTGTTAGTCTCAAAGGGAGTCATTAAAAAGAGGCAAAAAAGATAAGAACAAGACCACCTAATTGGAGAGAAGAAATTTCCAAACTTACAGAAATGCATTTTTATATTAATTGCCCTCTAACTGAATCCCACATATTTCCCCCTTCCTTCTCAAAAACACAAAACAAAAAGAAAGAAAAACTCCCACCCCACATTTCAGCGTAGAACAGAGAATTACTTGTTTCACTGATGCATGTTTTCAATTACAACTGGTTGTTTTTTATCAATCTCTGTATAGTCTCTTGACAGAGACTGGGGGTGAAAATACAGCAGAGAAAAACCAGATTCAGAACAATTGCCTACCTAGGAGGGGCCCAGTCATGCTTTGTGCAGTCCAGCAGCGTTCCCACGTAAGTCTTGTTCCTCCATGTAACATTTACCACTAGGACACCTGCCAGTGGGAGAAAAACAAAGTATTATCACAGTCAGAACAATTACTGGGGTATGGTTTTTGTTTTGCTCCTTTTTCATTTTTTCTTTCCTTCCCCACAAAGTGAGAGGTTTATTTTCATTTGCTTTCAAATGCTGTGGTCTATACTCTTCCTCTTTTCTGGGTAACCTCAAGTTAAAATCCACAGGAAAGACAGCAAATAACAACAAGAGCGTGCGTGCATATGTGTGTAAGAGCAAGTACGCTGTGAGCCTGTGTGACTGTGTGTGTAATCAAGATACAGCTGGCAGAAGGAAATGGATTTTGCCATGTCCTGCTGTAAAACAGCAACACTCACCTCTTAATTTTGCTATTATTGCACATAATTGCTTTCGCTTGGCAGTCAGCCAGCATAAACTAACCACCAGTTACAGTGTTTAAATCAGTAGGAGACTGAGAAGAATCAGCTTTGCTTTGAACAATATGATAATGACACTTCTATTTATTTCAGATTGCATATATCCAAACACACACATATGCATTGCAAGTTTTGCTCAGCAGATATAGATGGAAATGTGTATTATTTGCCTTGCTTTTTCTTCTGCGGAAAGCGAGGGTATAGACATGAAACTCCAACCATACAGTAAAGGTAAGAGGAATCACAATACAGATACATAGGCAAAGAGGGATCATTTTAAAAAAGAACTGTAATTTAACTGCTTTTCCACTTACTAGTTTTATTAAAATGTAAACTCATCCGACCACCTAAAGACTTGTAATTTTTTGGTTTATTCAAATTCCTCATGTAAAATGTGTTCACAGAGAAGATACCCTATAAATAAAATACGTGTGGAGGATGTCATTCAAATGTTTCTAGGTCGCCCTCAAACGCTTCTTCATGTAATTTATCTAGGCAGATAAGGTAGTACGCTTGAACCAGCCATCTCCTCTCAGTAGAATGCTCACTGAAATTAGAAATACATTTTACCTAGCAAAGAAAGGCATGATGCAAAATGTTTCCAATTTATGAGAGGTGTGAAGATACTAACTCACAGCTGCCAGCCTCGTGACTTGTTTTTCCTCGACACTTCCCTTGTTCTAGCTGCAGCACTCCTATAGTGGATATAATAATGGCATTGTGCCAGAATGTTTCCAGCCTGTCTTTTTGCTTTGTCTTACTACTGCGAGTTCTAATTTTGCACTAAACCGATCCCTCTTTGCTGCACCAAGGTAAAGTAAACATGGAAACAGCAGCTTATTTCCTCAGGGGCCTTTTAACAGCAGGGATGCGTTTGAAGTGTTGTTAGCAGCGGCACCAGGGAAGAAAGGATTTCCTTGAAAATTCTCTGTAGCAGATTTGAAAATTATTCTCCATATGGTTTCAAGTTGCCATTATGATAAGGCGACTAGAATTTCAGACGCTGGGGCAGACTGGTCTGAATGATGAAAGGCAAATGGCTCTTCCAGCCAAGGTCAGGGCCGGGCTTTGAGTGCCTGCAAGGATTCGGGTTAAATCGCTATGCTGTGTTTTTATGACCTACGCAAGCTTGGCAGCCCGGGAAAAAACCAAACGCGTTCTCCTCTGGCCTGCTCCGACCAGCAGCCAGCGCCGGCAAACGCATTGGGAGGGGGGTGGGGGGCAGCGCATCGGGCTGCCGAGGCTGCCCGCCTCAGATCCGCTCCCGCCCGCCGCCACTGACAGGCTTTGCTGGCCACCATCGCCGCGGGGCGCCCGGGTCTGGCCCCGCCGCCATTGGCCCGCGCCCGCCACCATTGGCCCGCGCCCACCGCCATTGGCCCGCGCCCGCCGCCACTGGCCCGCGCCCGCCGCCACTGGCCCGCGCCCGCCGCCATTGGCCCGCGCCCGCCGCCATTGGCCCGCGCCCGCCGCCATTGGCCCGCGCCCGCCGCCACTGGCCCGCGCCCGTCACCATTGGCCCGCGCCCGCCGCCAGCTCCGGCTCCTGGTTGGCCGTGCCCAGCTCGGCGGCAGCCACCAGCCCCGGGCCCTTGGCGGCAGAGGCCAGCCGCAGTGGGCGTGGGGAGGCGCGGGCAGGCAGCGGCCCGCTCGGGGCGGGAGCAGCGCCGAGATCTGCCGAGGAGGTCGCTGGACAGCCGTGCGACGCCTTGTCAATGGCACCCGCGTCCGGAAGCGCTAAAGCCACCCTCTACCACCTTCTGGGCCCGGACGGCACCTGTGGGGCGTTAGGCGGGCAGAGGCAAGGGAACGAAGGAGCCTGATCACCGGGAAACGGCTCCTGCGGCTGCTGGGCCGTCCGGTGAGAAGCAGGCGCTTCCACAATGCCTCCACCACTGGCGCCAAAGCGGAGGGGAGCGCATGGGCCCGGGGACAGCAGGTGGCTGTGTCGTTTTCCTCCACTGCTAAAATGATGCTACTCAAACTTGCGGGCAAAAAACGTGAAGAGGAGAACACATCGGTAGATCCACAGAGGAAATACTTGTCAGTGGAAATTGGGTTTCTTGCAACAAGCAACTCCAAGCTCTGTTCCTACCTGCCATTTGCACGCTAGAGAGAGAGATTAAAAAGGTGTTTCTCAGGTAACCTTGATGATCTCCTTCCACCTTAATAGCTTTGTGGGCTGTGACTCCGTAATGCTCTGAGTGAAAATCACAGGTATTTTCCATCGCTAAGTTCTATTACACCATGCAGCCCATTGGCCTGCAGCAGCACAATTGCTCCCTCCTGACCAGGGATCAATGTTGTCCAACCTCCTTCTAAATGTACAAGGCAAGGAGGGCTTTCTGACTTCCCACGGAGTATTATGGGACAATTAACTGTGCCATTCATTTTTCCCCAGCTAGTTGACCTTTATGTTTTTGTCAAAAGGTAATTGTTAGATTTCATGGTGTTGGTTTTTTTTTTTTTTTTAGAAAAAATCAAGGTGTATTCCTAAATAAGTCTGCATCATCCTCAATATCTGCAGTCTTGTCTACCTCTACGTGTCCTTTATTTATTATGTAACAGACATAGGGATAGTCTGTTATCTGTTAATAGAAAAGAGAGAAAAGTAGAAGGCAAAATAGGTATAATAATAAAAAAACCTGAAATCAATACACATTTCAGTAATTCTTAGAAGACACTCAAATGACCTTCCACTGTAAGAAAGTCAGTGCTTCAAAAGCAAACACAAGTAAGTTCCTCCCTTAAAGTCACTTACATTCAGCGTAAGTTTCCTCGTCTTAGCAAAGGCTACAGTATGTAAGTAGAGGGAAGATTAATCTCCATGATGCATTAAAATAACTGTGGCAAGGAATAAATTTCCTTTCTCTAATTAACAGTACATTACTCGCCATGAGTAAGATTCTTAAGAACTGGCAGTGAAGGTAGCTTATTTAATGTTCTAAGATTATCATAGAAACAGGTCAAGAGAATGTAAGTAACATGGGAGGTAGAACTGACCCTTAAGGCAACATGCAACCGGAGGCTTATTAGACCGCAGTACTTGAAAATGAAAACGGAGATGAAAAAGGTAAGTAGTCCACACTACCTACTAGATGCACTGCTGAAGAGAAAGGGTTGTTCTTGCTGCACCCAGTCAGGGTATACTATTACAGGTTTCTTTGATCCAAAATAATTGTCCTGGCACAGAGTTCAAGCTCAAAACAAGAACATCTGCTGGGACGTCTCTGCACTGTCTCAGAGGCAGTACACAAATAGTACTACAGTAGTCTTAAGTGCACCTACAAGTATTGCATCCAAGTACACTGGGGGTGCCATCATAAATGCACTAACCCTTCTCTTTATTCCAACTCCACGTAACTGCCTCCATCTTATGAAGTAACATGTCACATACAAGATCAAACCTCACTGGGGCTATGTCAGGTCAAAGTCCCTGTAATGAGACTCCCCATTACATTAAGACTATACATTAGACTATGTATTAGACTACTCATCATGTAACAATCATTTATTTAGCACTGCCTGAACAATATTGAAAACGCAAAGACAGTCTGAGGAACCCACAGGTTTCATACTGTCTGAATACAGAGATGTATTTTCACCTTAAAAAAAGGCCAAGAGGCTAAACTATTTAAAGTAACCATTACTTTAGAAGAATGGGAGAAAAACTCAGATGCTTGTACTACAGCGTACCTGAAGGTATCGAGACTCTTGATTACAATTCAGGAAACCTGGCCAAATTATCTAGTCCTGTTCCTGTGAGGCTGGATCAAACATCAGTGAATATATTTCTAAACGTTTTCTTCCACCAAGTAGGGGTGTCAACTCAAGAGTTTCCCCAATTACCAGAGCACGGTTCACAAGATTTGGATGTGATAGAGAAAAACTTAGGCCAAAATGGGAGTATAAATTTCTTGATTTAATTTAGTCTATCATTCCATTTGCGAACTATGTAACTACTCACAGTTATAGTATATCTGAAATTAGCAGTATATCTTCCACGGTATTCAGTGTCAAATATCCTAAATTAAAGCAGCCAAGTAACAAAACTAGAATTTCAAAAGTTACTACCCATTCTACTCTTTATCATTAAGGAGTAGATACATGAAGTGGTGTTACATGTAGGGATTACAAAATGGTGTCTTAACACCAGAAAATTGGGTCATGTTACCTAGAAGTATTACAGTTCACCTACAGGAGACAGCACATTTTCTGCTGAAATCTGTTATTTACCAAGGCAGGATCATACACAAAAGCCTTAATATATAGCAAAGGTGCACACAGGATGTTACCTAGTGCCCACCGCTGTCAGCTGAAGTCCCTCCTTTAACATGAAAGGTAATTTCACTGGCCTGTTAGAAGCAAGAAAAGATTCTGTATTTTGGTGCTTGCTTTCCCAGTCCATGTACCATTATAAGCTTTCTTCTTTACTTGTCACATTCATAACCACAATGTTTATGGTAAAAACCCCCCCGAACAACAGATAAGAAAAACTAACACATGCCTAAAGGAGCATAAAGCCATTAACTGATAGATATAATGTACATCTGTATATCTGTACAATGTATATATGTACAAAAGAACTGTGACAATTTGTACTTGGATTTTATTATGGAATGAAAGGTCACATGTTACAAAAGTGATCTGTAACAAAATAATTTTCAGAAATCTACAGAAAGAAGCACTTTTTATGAGTTCTGTGGATGCAGTGTATATGTTCTCTTTCTGTTCCTCTCCTTTTTTTCTTTTCAGTGATGGTGTAACAAAGACCAGAACTATAATTTGCTATTTACCATCAACTAAATTTATAGAACAAAATATGTAATCAAAATTGGAAATTAAGTACCTAAATTTGTTGTTCACTGTTTGAAAAAAGAGCCATGCTCTTTTACAGTCATCCTAACAAATGCAGATATGCTATTTTGACAATAGCCATCACAATCACAAGGCATCTTCAGGACCAAACGAGTGCAGCAATCATGTTGACTACCTTGACACTGCACTTACAGCAGCCACATCAACCTTGTATGGATCTATTCAAATCTAACAGGATACACTCTTGGAGGTGTCCATCTAAAGAACAAAAGTCTGAATGATCTAGTCTAAAGCAGATACTAATCCTTTTGCTTTCTTGACTGTTTTATGCAATGAACATAAGCCAAGAATTTTTATGCTTTGTATTCAAAACTTTGAAAATGAGATCATGTGGTTTGGAATCCCATTATCACATTACTATCTTAAATGCATGCCCTGGGTTTTGAAAATACTGGCTTTAGAAAACAAACGCATGCAAATTCCAATATAAGTAGACATTACTCAATTAATCAGACTGGAAAGCCTGACTTAATGTTTACAGCACAGACTGCTTTTGTGTTCAGATCACAGCAACTGCTACAAAATTCTGGTTTAGTTCAAGTTGATTATTTTCCCAGAAAACTCAAAAGACCAGTTATCTGAACGGGTGAATGGGTATGCCTTCATTTTCGTAAAAGGAGCTGTTCCCTCTGTTCATAGCAGAGAGTCTGGACAAAAGCATCTGCAAAATTCTGGAGAAAGCAGATGTGCACAAAGTCTTCCTGAAAACTTCTGTAACTGATTTGTTGAAAAATACTTAAATGACCTTCCAAAACTAGAAACCATTTGTGTCCTTGTCAGTCACCTTATGTTTAAACAGTCACGTAAGTCACTTACGTTTAAATCTAAGTGGAGTCCTAATTGCTCAACATTCCCGTTCAGTTACCAGTTCTGCCTATTGCCTTTATTATTCTGAGTATCATTTTAAGACAACTTTGCTGATGCCAGATACGAAAGTAAAGTATGCTTCGTAGTAATTTTTATAAGATTACTTCTTAAAAAGCTTAAGATGACAAATTCTTGTAGCAATATTCCTGTGGCATAGCAGCTCTTAAAGGTTGACATGCAATTCTCAGTATTGAGAAGGCATCACATCATCACTTGATGAAGTATTATGGCAAAATCAATTCCTTGTATCTTTATGATCAGTGAATCCACAAATTTGTTTGCAAACAAAAATTCCATGTTCCTTTTGTCCCAGCCTCACCAAGTACAAATAATACAGACGTGCCTGGAATAGCCAAACCATGGCATGTCTGTCATCAGTGAGTACACTGCCACCACAGATTAAACTCATTTTATTCTGCATCTGGCACTGTGATTTTTTTAACCCCTGATATATCTATTTGATATCACTGTTCTAACAGCAACTGAAGTATATGAAATACAAAAGGCTGTAAGATGAAAATCTATGATTTCAAGATTATCTCACACTTTTTCATTGCCATTGGTTTAGTAGAAGCAGTGTAACTCATTATACCCCACAACATCCACCACATCAGCATCAATCTCACATCCATTTATACACCTGCAATTCATCCAGGCATAAAAAACACAGAACAATGTTTGTATTAGTCTCGCAATGCAAATGGCTTACTTCTCCCTGATTGCTTCCATCAAGAAAATAATCTAAAATTAACAGTAAACATTCTATGTATAAAGTCTTCTACACTGAATACTGATCTGGTAGACATACAATTTATTTACTACTCTAATCACACTCGCTGTCTAGCATGGCACAAGAACTTAACTACATCTACAGCAGGTGCACATGTAACAGACATCAACATCAGCGAGCCTGAACATGTAATGACTGTCAGGTGGCCTGGAAATGCAAGACTGGTGGGTTGGGGTTTTTTTTTGTTTTGTTGGTGAGGTTTTTTTTTTTGGGGGGGGGGGGGGAGGGGGTGGGGCTTGCATTTTGTTTTATTTTGCTTTGGTTTTTTTAAAAAGCCTTACTGCTGCGCTGAATGTTTGAAAAGTTGCTTTAACCACATCCTGTAATCGAACCATCTGGAGCACAGACCTGCAATTAGTCATCCTGGACACTGAACTTTATCTGAACAAATACTGTATAGCAATGAAGCTGAGAAGATTGGATAGCATTAAGGAAAAGAAGCATAATGAAATACTGCTGGTACACTCATAAACCTTTGAGATGCTTAGCTGTGGTGTTAATTCAGTTCTTATGAAAGCATAGTAAGCTTAAAGGTTAAAGGGCTGAGAGGCTAAAACCTGCTATTTTAGTTAATGTTGTCCTGCTGGTATCTAAAGCAGGTTGGCATTATTCTAGCGACATAAACTACAGAAGATTCCTCAATAGCATAACAAAGTTAGTTCATATCTGTGTGATTTCCAGTAAGTTCTGAGTAACGTCAACCTAAATTTCCTGGATACTTTATTCAAATGGCCTGCCCTTTCTTTCCCCTGTCATTATGAAGTCATCACTACAATTTATTTAGAGTAGCAACCACCACCCTAGCTTGAGAAAGCAGTGTTACAGCTTTCATGATATACAAACAAAATATATATTCCGGGGACTTGCCTTACATTCTCCCATCTGCATTGAGAAAAGCAGCAGCAATTTTAGAGTGAGGAGTTATCTCTTGAAGCCATGGAGTTGGGCTAGCAAGGAGACAACTTCTTCATCCCACCTAATAATATATTTTCTTAATCTAGAGATTTATCCCAGAACACACAGAAGAATAAACACTAAGATAACTGAAGAAGGCCTGTTTCCCTATGAGTCCATGTGCTTAATACACAAAAGAACACACAACTACTTCCATCACTGTCATGTCTCCCACAGCCTTTGTTCTGAAGCCTGATGAGCTGTATTGATTTAGGAAAATCATTTTGCTTCTTGGAAAACTAGGCTCTAGCTTATTCACCACCATCTATTTCTTTCTTATGAAGACAGCTGGTCAATATTCAGTTGAATGGTCAGCTAAAAGCAGCTCTGGTTTCTTTTCTTTTTCTTACCTCCCTAGTAACATCCTTTTCCAGCTTTAGTATAAGAAAACCCAACACGTTAAGGAGACTTGTTGCTGAGTGTGAGCTGAAATGGACAAAGGTATGACTGAAATGCTAAAGGCAGGTTGGCTCTGGAAAATAGGGCAGCATCTAATCAAAGAGCTTATGCTCTTTATCAGTTATAATAACCATACCACTAGAATTTTTTCATGGTATGTTTCTTCTAAAGACAGTCTAACAAAAAATAACTGATAGGCAAGAACTAAATGCAAACGGAGAGCTGAAAGAGAATCAAATGGTCCTAATCAAACACAAGGCTAAATTTTACACTTATAAGAGTAATAGAAGACTCAATGAAAACTGGATAATACCCCATAAAGTACATCAGATTGGGTCCCAAATGGCTTGTAGGTTTCTCCACAACTGAACAGTTCTACTAAAATATGAGCTACTTAGAACTGTGATTTTGAAAACTATGAAGCTACATGACCCACATCATTGTCTCCTGTCAGATTTATATCAAAGTGATTAGATTTTGGCAGGACTAGGAAAACTTTTGGCTAAGTTGCTGTTATGCCTCTTGAATGTCAGACCACATGTTTGCAGCATTTACAGGAAAATGTGCAATTAATGTTACTATAAACTAACCATAGGTTTCTGACCTCCAGAGTACAACTAAAGGCTTGTTTTTGTACAAACCTTACTTTTTCTTTGGCCAGAGTAACTGAACCACTTCACTGTTCTACTGAATCTTGAGAATAAAACTGCAGTCTTACTTTATGTCAGCTGACACTAAAAATGTAAGTTGAAAATCATTTAACATCTGTGCGTTCTGAAGAAAATCAAGTCTGTTTTAGAAATAGAGTATTTTGTTTCTAGCAGATTTTTTTCTCTTTTACTTCAGTAATCATAACTGTGATTCACATAGCCTGACACTAAAAAATGTCACAGTTTCAGAAGAAGGAGATGCTGTTCTGTAATCCCCTGAATTTCCCAGTCCCTTCTCAAAGAGTGTTATTTCAGCTTCTATAGTACTGCCCTGTGGAACACATGGACGCTCTTCTGCCTTCTACTAGAGTGAAATAAAAAGAAGCCCCACAATCCACTGGCTTTGCTTGTACTCTAGGACCATATGTCACTTGAGATAAGCAACTGAACATAGGGCTTTTCAACTCATCTGTCACACTCACTTCCTGCAGTTTTTATTAATTACAGGATCTCTTCAGCTAGGTATTTCTCTCCTGAACTCTTTCACCTTTAAAAGCAAGTAAATAGGAAAGCAAAACAAGACTGGAGTGTAGGGAAAAGCACTATTGCTTAAATACGAGAAGTCTAAAATGGGAAAATAAAAACCATTTTTTTCTCACCCTGACAAGCATTCAGAGGTTCCTTTAATAATTATCTGCCTTATTTCTATGCTTCATCTCAGACACCAAACCAGGGAAATACAGTTTTCATCAGCAGACTGTTGAGAAACAGCTGCAGAAATAGGGAAGCTGGTATAAATTTATGCGTGGATGCATGTGTGTATCTATTGGGGAAAAAAAAAAAAGCTTAAGGAGCTCATACATTTTTGTTTTTCTTCCTAAGGACATCTCAATAGGATTTTGTGTGCCAGCTCTGAACACTGCTACTGTAGGAATAATTCACTTGGAGAGTAAAAAACAAGCAAATAACAGATGACAAAATGCACCTATAAACCTTCAGGTGTCTTTAGTGATTAGTTCCCCAGTGCTCTACATCATGATAAAGAGCTGCCAGGTGCAAAAATGGTACAATTATTTATCAAACAGAAAAGCAGCTAATGAAACATAAAGGAATGGAAGAAAGGAGAGAATTTGTGGAAAAGCAGCAGCATGGATAAAGAAACAATTCCAAGCCCAAACCATGAAAATGCTTCCAAATCTGTCGACTGCAGATATCAGAATTGTAGTTGAGCCAGGCAGACAATTCTGCTCAACCTTAAAGAGCTGCTGCTGATCCATACACCTCATTGGGATTGAGAAGCAGAGCCCCTTATAAATTATGATGCTTTATTTAAAGTCAAAGTATTTATTTGCTTTTGTGCCAGCTTTGGATCCTTTTCATCTCTAGCTACCAGGCCCAAGAGAGAACACATTCCTGTAGCTCTGCTGGCAGCCAGCTGTGGCCTCAGTAAATCATAAAGCCTCCTAACAAGCCATTCTTTACAAAGGCCAACTGCAGTTACTAGACATGATAACTTCTCTATTATTCCACTCCCTGGAATTTAAAATAGCAATTTAAAGCAGTGGCTGAAAACACTGACATCTACTGAACTGCATTTTACACCTGTCCCTCTCTGCATTAAGCTTCACTTATTTCATGAAGACTGGGAAAAGAGTAAGTTAACACCTGAGACAGATAAAGGGGAGGGGGAAAAAATTTTTTTTTTGAGAAATCCTCCCTCAGGATTTCTCACTACAGCTAACAATAGACAAGTATCTCTTCTTTCAGTTTGCGGGACTTGCAGGTCCACATCTTTTCTTTGTGGAGCTAAGCTGTGTTAAGAACTTAACACAGTAATACCCTACCGTGAAACTTCACAGTAAAATACATTAAGCTAAAAGAGATGTATAGTCAAGCATGCAATGTACATTAGAGTCCGGTGAATACTGCAACTGTAAATGAGGAGTTCTGTCTCTTCTACCCATGCACCAAAATGGAATCGAGTATGGTGAAGCCCACCATCCCACTTTTTCCTCTGTCCTTCCTATTACAAAACTCCTGTACTTCAGTGGGAAAAAAGATGGCCAGAGCAGTTACAAGTATTTCAGTAACACACTTAAGATACCATTATCTGTTTCATAAACAAGCTTAATGAACTGTGACTAATAGTGTTCTCCTTGGGCAGAAGAAAGGTAAAAGGGCTTTTGTTAGTATCTGCTGAAGCAAAGGAGTCATTTTGCTGGGACAGAACAGAAGTGACCCACTTACCAACCAAACAACTCCAATAGGTGCCAGAGTTCTTTCTGCAAAGCAGTTCATTGTGATCTCTCCTCGAAGCTATCTCCCAAGTGGGTAAACTAGTATAACACCTAGCTAACCATTTGACTTATTACAGCTGTTCATCAACACTGATGCAATGCAAAGGCTAGCTACCAGACAACTGATTTCCCACTAGCAATCAGTACACTTTCTGCTAGGCTTCTCTTCTCTTACCAGCAACTGGTTGGACAAATTTCCTGTAAGTGTCCTTCCTGCAGGCTGTCCAAATTTCTCCACTTACTAGTAAGGGCCTGCCTAGTTTTCCCTGACCTGCTGTGATCTATGCTGCTACTACAGCTTCTCGTGGCTTTTCCATGCACTAGAGCTCATCAACCTTTCACCCTCATAGGTTTAGAAACAAAACTAATTAGACACTAAGGAAAGACCAGTATTGCATAAAATGTAAGTAAAAGCCTAGGGTTCTAGGAATACTAATTGAATCAGTTAAAAATCTCTACATTTCTTTTAGCAATGCAAGATCGCTCAAAGGATCATCATAGGCATACCCTCCATCATTAAAGTACAACCAACATGACGACAGAAACACACATTTCAGTATTAGACTTTTCCCATGTCACTAAAAGTAAAGAAGAGGCTGGACTTTCAAATGTGACTTAATTCTTTCCTTGGTCAGACAAACAGTATCAAGATAAAGCTTGCTTTACGCCAGAATCTACACACAAATTTCTGTATAAATTATTGTCTGCACTTTGGCCTCATCTAAAATGTTGGCCCATGAGGCTGATAAGCTCTGACCCCAGGTGGCACATCCAGCCCTCTCACAAGAGGCAGGAACATTATTGCTTTGCACTGAGGACTGCAGCCCGGGAGCTAATCAATCAAGCTCCCTGACAGCTTTTACAGCCTTCTCACATTAAGCCTAAGTTAAACTCCATGGCTCCTATTGTTCACATTATTCTTTTTTCCTCTGCTCTGATGAAGTTAGGGCAAGTCCAAGGCTTCAATGAGAAAGAAAGGCTATTATGAGCAGCTCAGAGTTTATTGACTCTAAGCTGTACAACAATGGCCCAAAAGCCATTTCCCTGAAAGTAACACATTCCTGATTGCTAATAATAATCAATAACAAAGATCAGCCCTTAGTCACATACTTGTATGAAAGAACGGTGTAACATCCAAACAGCCAGACTCATCATCTTTACATACTAAGAAAGATTTCCTAAGATAGTTTTATACACAGCAAGAATGATAACTTTTCTGTCACACAGTACTGTGGTACAAATGTTGGCATGTTCCATAACATACCTTGTGTGTTAGAAAACCAGTGACCAAAAAAGATTTGATTAAAAATATCCCCTGTGGAATCATGCTATGCTAACGGCGGACAAACATATATGTTCTTCTTTACTCACTCTATAGTATTTCAAGATCAATATCGCATTGTGCTTGAAATGGAAAAACACTTTCAGAACTAATCATGATGTCATTATTTTTCTTAGTGTTTTCCTGAGGTCGGAAGCGCATTTTTGGAATTTGCAAAGTCTTCTGTGTCTTTTTTCCAATTTACCAAAGTTATAACTGGAACGAGAAAAACAAAAGTAGTTTTTTAAGGACTCATTTTGATAGGAATGAAACTTATGATCAGCTAGCAGAAACCAACTAACTCACTCCAGAGATCAGTTTCCCTGGACATTGAAGAAATAGAATGAAGAGAGTGAGTTTTTTTCTTTCTTCCCCCCCCTTTTTTTTTTTTTTTAAATTAACTTAGCTGTAGATGGTTCTGACATTATAACTTCAGCTTCTAGGAAAGGATAATCTTATTTTAAATTACAGAATAGAAATTGATAGCCATAGGTGAATATTTATTTACTTTCTTAAACCTGAATATCCATACAAAGACTGTTTCATCCGTGTATTTTTAGTGTACCAACTTCACAACTGGACTGGTAAGAGATTCAGAGAGCTTTCTGGGAAGCTGCTGGCTGAAAGAACAGCAGCTTATTTCTGCTAAACACCCTGATAGAGCAGCTTGCCTTTTCAGCTGTCACTCAGTCCAGTCAGTGTGCCTTTTGATACAAAACCAGCAGAGATCAAGTGCAGACCAAAAACTTGTTTCAAGTGAAGGATACCCACACACACCCCCCCAGCTTTCAGCTGAAGGCATATTTACCCACTGTGAAGAATAAGAACAACTCATAATTTTTATTCCATCAATAGCTGGCTTTCAGATTCTCCTGAAGATGACGATTCACAGTTATTTTGGTGGATACCTGAATAAACAGAGCATTAAGGACTTCTCCAGTAGCACTCGAGAAGCATAATAAAAATTAAAAATAAAGCAGGCCTTTCAATTGATTTATGTAGCCACTGTGGATCAAAGAGTCATAGTATTAGTAACTCAAGTTTTAATCTTTATGAATATCCTCTTATTTCCTTTCTTTAAAATAGTAACAATGTGTGCAACATTAAATTTCTTGTCCCTACAGAGACATAAAACACGGCTGAGAAAACCTGGCAAAGCAGTGTGAAAGCACTGCAGCATGCTGAACGGCACACCTGCAGTGTCCAAGGATTCCTGTTTACACCGCTATGTAATTAGCTCTCGCTCACAGGCACTGCATTCAGTTTGAGCATTTTTTTAAAGGGAGATAAATGTAATGCTAGTCTTGTCAACTTACAAAGCTGAGATGTAATGCTGCTATATTTAACCTAAATGCTGTTTTTCATGGGTGCTCTGAAGGATGAATGATAACTGATTTAGAAAAACGTCAGTGATTTTGCTGAGCTTTCCAAAATCAACACTCATTTCAGTTGAACAAAACAAGAGGCTGCTGAAACACGTTTGTCTCTCTGATCATGTATATTCACTAAGTACGGCTCATAACCCACCTACTACAGCAGCTTCAGACAGCTAGCCTCACCCACAGATCTTTGCAATTTAACGAACAGTCATATCCAACAAATCTTTTACCAACAGCCTGACAGTAGTTACTCTTTTAGACTCGAGGCCCAGAAGAGAAATCTGTCATTGCTTAAATAAATTTTACAGATGAAATAGATAAAGGCAATAAAGAAAACAGGGCTTTTATAAAACAAAATCGACAGAGCAGAAAGCTGTTCCTCCAGACTGTACACAGGCGCACTGGGCTTGTGTGTACCAGAGAAATAGACAATGAAGGTTAGGAAGCATGAAATGACAGCCTTCTTTGCTTTTCAGAGAACGTAAATTTTATTCACAGAACGTAAATCTCAAAGTCATGGTTTTCTATCTGCATGCGTAATCACACAAAATTGATTTCAAGGAGATTTGGAAGTATTTAACTCAGTGCTCAGAGATGCAAATCCCATCTTGTATAATCATTATTGTAAAAGTAAAGGGAAAAAATGGGTGACATTTCAAGGGCTCTGCTTATACATTTTCATTTTTCATATAGTAACAGCTTCCATTTCAAATATGGACCAGTCTATACTGAAGCACCCAAGTAAAGCTGTGCATGTTCCATATGTTTTAGAGGAGCTTAGAACTCCGAATGAATAATACAGCTCAAATAAAAGATAGTCTTGAATATGTTTGCACAATGTAACACACCCATGCTTATGTTCCTCCCGAAATGACCAGAAGAACATCCTTCAAATGCTTCAGTAAACACGGCATCAACCCTAATGTGGATGCAGTGCTGAAAAGTTTTTGGAAGTGCGTGAAAACATTTCTGCCTTTGGCACGTCTGCTGCATCTCACAGGGGATTTCTTGTCATTTGATACCTCTTTCTTGATACTTCATCACTCATCACAAAACCCATCAGGTAGAAAAACTGTTGTTGTTAAATTAAGAAATCCCAAACCAGAGATTCTTAAGCATGGTGTGTCAAGTTAATACGTGATAGTATTAAAAATATCTCTGAAGTGCAGCCTTTTCTAACAGAAAACAGATCTATTCTTGAACACAGATGAGCTTCTCCTGTGTCAACAAACACAAACTGACTCGGTTTAAAACACAGAGGAAACTGGTTAATTTCTATCTCAATAAAATTTATGAAGCAATAAAAACTCTGTAGTACAAGCCGTGTGGTTTGTTTCACTTCCTTGACACATGAATTAATGAGGAAAATTCTCCCCTTCATTCTGTTAGGCAGACTTCTGCTGGGGAAGGCATTGTACAATGACCAAAAGCCCCGAGAGCCTAATTCTGATTTCCACTCCTCACTCACAATTTCTGCACGAAGTTTGGCAAAGAACATTTTAATTTCCCATCTTTGTGGTGACAGTGTTTGTGAACTCAATCGCTACTATACTGTGACTTGTACTTAGTAATACAGTGTAACTGACAGGGGAAAAGAAAAGAAAGAAATGGTGTGTCTGAACTAGGGTAACTCACCACATCACTCTGGTATAACCTTTCATCCTCTATTTATCAGACTGAAAATGTCAGCTAATTTAAATTTCTGCAACCACTGAATAGGAGCAAAAGTGAGGAAAGGGGAAATGTACGGAATGTCTGAAAATACGGCTGCAACAGCAGGACCAGAAAAGACTGATAAAGACTTTATGCATAATATTTAGTCAGAGTAAGTACAACTCTTCACTGTATGTTTTATTGTCATTTACATTCTCTCTGACCACATGAAGAAAGCTGCTTCTGACAGGCCACAAAAACAAGGCTTCTGGGAGTGTTTTGTTCTTTCTCTTCAAATCTTCTGATACACTAATTTCCTGACCTCCCTCCTAATATAAAACTACAGCTCACTCCTTACCAGACCATCCTTGTCAGAACAACTTCCGATCAGACAGCAGCTAATCCACCACAGCTAAAGGTTTCTGTCAGGAAGGAAGGAAGTGAAATGATGCCATCATTATACTACATAGAATAATCTACATAGCTCATGCGGACCTCCCCTTTCGTGGAATACCAGCATGATGTATCAAACCCATGTAATACCTGTCTCTTTCAGTCCTAATGTGTGAATGCAGTTCCATATAGCCAACGCATTTTTTGTTACAACCCTGGCGATTGTGGGGGTTCACTGGGGTGGATAATCACCCTCCTGCAGGTTGGGAGACAACTGCATGGAAAGACTACTCCATTGCTGTTGGTCCTCCATCCTATTTGTATAGTTGTTACCATCTTCTAACTCACCTACCTGGGGAATGTTTGTGTTTCAGGACACAAGATTGCCTGAAGATGACCATCTGATACCACAAAAGTAATTAGCAAAACCAATACTGTAGTTTTATCTCCCTTATACTTTCTCTGCAATATTCACCAGTAGATTAAGGCCACTTAGAGGGCAGGATGGAGTGGAATCACACAGATTCAAGGCATTTCAAAAGGAAAAGAAGGCAGCACTAACAGTGAAAAGGTGCCAGTGGGGTAAAGGTCAGACCTCCATATGTCTCCACCCATGGGTTCCTGTTGATGGACCACATCTCTAAGCTGTAGACAACCAAATGCGGTAACAACAGATGCCACAACAAGAAGTTTGTAACACTTCAGGAAGGTGTGAAAGGAATGACGGCTGCCTTTCTGAAATCGTTGGTAGAACTCTCTCCTCACCCAGAAGGCAGATGAGGCTGTGACACCTCTTCCTCACAGTTTCACTATGTTCAGAGGTTCTAACAATGATCTTTGGGTACTTCAGTCAACTAGTTACTTAGATTACAAAGGCTGGGTTTCTTTCTCTTGGACTCTCCCCTGTCACAGACAGAAAATGTACTGGAGATCAAGATAAGAACATATATGTGTTTTAACTGTCAAGGGACACAAGAACATGGAGGTCTTTCTGCCTCTTTTGGGAACTGAACAGAAGTAGGACTTTTGTCCATTGGTAAGGTGACGTTTTCTCCTGGAAGACCTTTCTTATTCTGATTGAAAAGCTTCTGCAAATGTCATTTTGAGTAAGAAATGTTAAAATGACCTCTGAAAACTTCACAGAAGGGGGACACCTTGCATTTGAAACAAAAAACAGCGATGGAGATTTGAGGACTGCAGATTTAATAACAGAAACTGATACACTCTTCTTCACAAACATCTGAAACCACCTAAAATAGCTACCAGACTACTCAAAAAAGAAAATAAGCTAGGTTTTTAATGAATGTCCATGGAGAACATTTGTAGAGGTCATATCTTTTTTCCTTCATATTATTGACAGCCCAGATCCAGTTAGCATCTTACTTAAGAGAAACCTTCCTCTTCTTTGCAGAGTCCAATGCACTATGCACAATCAGAAACAACCTCTTTTTAGTAGGAAACCTTCTGGGGATAGGCAGATAAAAAGTGCTTGGTGAACTGAATCAGATTCCAAGAAAGAAGGCTTGAGGATACAGAAGAGCCATTACCAAAGGAAACCCACATCAGGTTTTTGTGGTCTTTTTCCAGCTGACAGGATTGGTAGGCTGGTAGAAAGCTATTCCCTTTACTCTTTAATTTGAAGGTTTTGAAAACTGAAGGGATGCTATGGCAAAACCTCTTGGGGAAAGGTTCTCTGTTGCCTGACAGACCCATTCTAATCCTTAAATTTTGCAAACTTTTTTTACTTTTTGCTCCTCTCCTCTGAAAAGGCCCTTTTTCCTCTCTTGATAAAACTGTTTAGTGACTGACAACTATTTCTGAGAACATCCAAATCTGCATTTGGTCCATCAGAAATGCAAACTTGACCAAAGAGTTCATAAAGGCTACTAATACAGACATTTTATTTACACCGATAGGATCCTGAAGGTGTATTGGTGAAACAATTTGTGTTTCCTAAACTGTGATAAATTTAACAACCATTCATTTCAAGATGTTTCTTTTTTTCTGAAAATAAAATTTTGCATTATCTTTAATGACCTATAGGCTAGTGCAAAGACATTCAGATGACAAAAGGCAAATTGAGTAAATTTGAAAAAATGGGAAGTGGAAGTAAAACATACTTAAACCAAAACACTGCAGGTGATTCTTCCAGTAGCTAGTCTTTAAGGTAGTTCAGAAATTATTCCATGCAAAGTGGCAGCCACTGATTTTATTTCAAGTACTTTTAAATTTCACAGATCAACATCCACTCTTTTAGGAAAATTAAAACCTATTTCTGTCTCTGACATGTCTGTCTTTAGGGGTTAAATATATCTACTTCCGGTACATTGGGGAAACATCCATGGATAGGAGGCTCTACCTGTCAGGAGACTATTAGAAATACTCAGAGTGTAGATAGATAATTTCTTCTCTCCAAAGGATCTCTCACCTACGTAATTAACGGTCCCTTGGCAGTCAAGGCAGAATGCTTCCAAAAAGATTAGGGTTAATTTTGGTCTTTGTTTTTGAAAGCAATGGCACTGCATACATAACCTTCCAAATTGCTCTGGATTTCAGATATTCACAATGATAGCCACTGCAGTCATAAAAGATGAATTTGTCTCTGGATAAAACTGCTTTGAACTTATTTTTCTACCATCTCACCTGTCCTGTCTAGAGAATGTAACAGGCACAATCAAAGAATAGGTTCTTAATGGCTGAAGATTTCCAAGGCCTTCTCAATGGGAGAATAGTAAACTATCTACATAAAATAATTTTAGAGAAGCATGGGGTTTTCTCTTGCTGTCCCAGACAAAATATCCTCTTTCTTTTAGACATTCTAGGCAGAGAGAATGTAATGTATTTGCAAGCCTGTTGCCCACTGGCAGAAAGGTTCATGGTTAGATGTGAAGACTGTTCTTTGACAAAACTACATGGCTGACCAACTGAGAAATTCATGTGAGATCTTTAAACTTCATACAACTTCAGGAATGCAAGGGAGGCCTGCAGAAAGCACCTAAATGAATCAAAGATAACATCATTGGTAAAGCTGACTATTCCTCTCAGTCACAGAAAAGTCAGCTACAGGGAAAACAACGTAAAATGAGGAAAATATTAATTACTATTACTGATAGGTGGTAGGAAATAATGAGGAAAGAAAGAGTGGAAAGACTAAGAGTGAAATTCTGTCTCTTTATGGCTGGCTGCCAACTGTTTTATAGATGTAATAATTAAAATATACCTGGCTGTATCTTTGAGAGCTTGAAAAGACTTTGTTCCCCCCCTTGTCTCCAAGCAAAATTCAGCATATAACCAATAACCCTCAAAGAAGCAAACAATCAAAAATGCTAATACATATTTACTGCTGGAAAAATATTCCATTGAAAATAGTTTGAAAAACTGAAGGAGAAGACTAGTCTATCTTGATTACTCTCCAAACTGAAACCAACAGCTGTCCTCACAGAAGGAAGATGAGTGTTATTTATGTGCCTCACTCAGTGGTATTCTTGGATCTCTCTTTCACGGGCACCCCCTTGCCGTGGGGAAAGAGCTTGCGTGCCCTAGTGAAGTTGAGAGCTATGCTGGTGGTGGCATATGCCTCCGGTAGGGTCTCCCAAGCCTGACAGGTCTCAACTGAAGGGTCAGACAAAGTGTGTCCAGGGGCAGGATGGGCTCACTAGCCTTCGGGCAACCATCCTAGGAGAAGGACAACTCTAACTCCAAACCCGGGCAGATGGAGCTCGTTTAGCCCTGTAAGGCCATCCATCTAAGAGAAGGATACTCTAACCAAACCTACGACCTGAGGACTTCGCTGTCACCGTCCAAGCTCGCTAGGCCCTGGCAGATGAACCTCAGGTGTAAAGGGTGGGGCCAGTCTCGCGCACGCTGCGCCTCACCTAAAAAATCCACCGCGCAGGCTTGAAGGGTGTACTCACGTTTAAAGCCCTTCCCAAATCTTCGTCCGCGAAGCCAAGCCATGATGATGATTCTTGGATCTCAATATGTTGTACTATATTCATAACACTGCCTTCCCTCATTTCTCATAAGAGAGCTTGAAAAGATTACATTACAGAAAAGCAAAGGTTACTGTAGAAGAATCCTTCAAAATTATGAGATATTTACTGGCTAGGTATTGGTATGAAAAATTTAAACTTAAGCCAAGCACAAGGGTGACTATCCAGCAAATGTTGCCTGCATGCTCTCTGTTTTCCTTCAGCTGTACAGATTCAACAGTTGGTGTCTTCATTACTAGGTCATCCATAAGAGAGTTGTTCTCTGTTCCCATTTGGTTCCCATGAGCCCTTGATTAATACCTGTCTGCTATAATTTACATATAGCCCTGGTTTAGGCAGCACAATTTCCTTTTTACTGCCATTTTTAAATCCCTCAGTAATGCTGTTCAACTAATTTTAAATCTAAAAAAAATAAAGAAGGTGACACATTGTGTCCTAATTTCCTAGGAAATCCCCATGTGAGAAGTAAAAAACCAACCAGATCAATTATGAATTATGCTGCTCTTAGAAACATTGAACTATAAAGGTGAGAGGACCTCAAGAAGTTGTCCAGTCCACCCACCCTACTTCTGAAGCAGTATCAGCATCTACCCTGAGAAATGTTTGCACAGATTTTCCTCTAACGGAAGACTCCACAAGCTGATAGACAACCTGCTCCACAGTGTCAATAAACTTGTTGTTAGAAAAGCTTTTCTAATGTCTCACTTGAATCTCCCTTGCCACAACTTAAGATCATTATTTCTTGTCCCTTCTGCCATGGTCACCAAGAACAGACTAGCCTGTGATAAACAAGACTTCATCTGACTTAATACCCTGCCCAAACTAACTGAACAAAAAAAGCCCAAAAAACATCCAGACAAAAAAAAAATCCTCCATTGATTAATATATTTCAGTGTTGTGATATGTTTTCTAACCTATGTTGTTAGAAACGATGCTGACTTTCTTCAGTCAAGATTTGGGTTTAAATAGAGCTGGGGGCAAAAATGGAAACTTATTAAATCCTGTGATTAGTAACATAATGCTATTTACTAGTCTACTTCCACCAAACCTGTATTTCCCTGTATAAAAGCACTGTGGCTGACCCAGACTTTCAGTCATAAACACCTTATACTGCAGCAGCAGTTAAGTATTATGTATTTTTCAAAAAGTATTTCAAGGAATGGGTGTGGAGGGTAGATTTTTTGAAGGAAAAGAGGAAAGACTGTTGTACTGTTTTTTTTTTTTTTTTTGCACTGCTTATAATAGAAACTACTTGTGAGGTCTTCTAAAACAACAATTCAGCAAAATGCGAATGCTGAAGCCACTGAGTCAGCCCATTTAAGCCTTCCCCCAACCCCACCCTCGCCCGCCCCAAAAGGCAGCTTTCAACAAATTCATTTTAAATGTTTCTCCCCACTCCCAGTTATATAAAAATTTTCCCTCCCAACCCTTTCTCTGTGGAAATTTGGTAACCATAGCTTCTGTGTCCTGCTGAGACTTGATATGTAGAGCTGTATTCTACCTGCTATTAAGCTGCTGATAGCAGTGTTTCTGTTGCAATTTATGAGAAATGTCAGTTGAAGGCATAGAGTATTGTACACACTATATTTTCCCAGCTGGATACCTCTGTGAACAGAAAGCAAAAAACATGAATACACATGCACCATACATTTGGGGGAGGGGAGGAAAGAGACTGCAGGAAAAAAAGGCTGCAGGTTACATGTTGTTGGGTGGTCTAGAGCTGGTAGAAAATGAACACATGCATGGGAAAATACCTCTAATATTATTAGAAAACACCAGAGGTTCTTAATGCATTCTTTGGTACTACATCACCAACACAAAGACTCATCTGTAGACTCCTCAGATGCCTCTTTTCCTTACACATATACATTGAACTGTTGCATTGTGAAAACTGTCACATTCACCTGTTTGTTTCTTTGACCCAGGCCTGTTTTGAGCAAAGATGTTTTAATCCCGAATACAGGTGAGCCACTTTAGCAGTAATTATACCAGATGGTCTGGTTCCACACATCCCCTTCCCTCTTTTTCTCCTCTATGCGCGCCGCCCCACCCCCCCCAGTAGAATGTAAACCAAGTGACCAAGCATGGGAAATCTAATCACGTCTCATCATGCTCTTCAAAGCTCTCCAACAGCAGTTTATTTGCTTCAGTTATAGCATTATCATATAGCAGTACATTCGTATGTGGAAGTATTTTGCCTTTCCTGGATAGTAAGGATAGCAGTTCTCATGTTTCTTCATCACAGTGACAGATGAAGGTAACAGACTTTACAAGAAAGGAGCTGAAGTCCAATTCAGCAAGGAGTGAGTAGGAATTAAAGCAAAATGTTGGTCATTGGACTGTAACATATTTATACCAGGACGTATTGAAGATTACAGTAGAAAGCATTTACCACTCTTCAAGCACTGCCACCCTGGAGATGGGAGTTTCATGGCCATGACCTTCCCTCCAGAGAGCACTGCATCGAACTGAAACTTTGCAGGCAAATAGTTTATCAAATCCAATAATTTATGTCTACCTCACAGTCCACACTATACAGAAACATTCACCTGTCAGTGAGGAACTACTCCAGATGTGAAAGTCACCAGTAAAGAAGAGACAGATTTCCACAGGAGCAAAATGATTCATTATGGAACACGTGTTGCTCAAAAAGCTTACGTGCCCTCCCAAAAGTTTATCAAGTCTTGTCACTAGTAACTAGCTTCTAAATTTGCAATTAATCTCTGCCATTCTCCAAAACAACTCCTCCATTAGAAGCACAGAACTGAAAATAATGAAAATCCCAAACCTACTAGAGTTAAAATGCTCACAGTCAAACTGAGGATAGAGCCAATTACCATTTAAATAAAAACATGAAACTCTTTGAAGGAAAGGCCTTTTGATCTTGAAGATTCAAATGCTGACTAGTGAGAATCTGAGTTCTTTAAATTTCCAGGGGAAAAGCTACAAAAAAAGAACTATGACCCAGGCTGTCAGTCATGTGCTTAAATCCCTAGCATTTTTTCCTGTTAAATGTAACTCTCTTGGCATATAATTGGTAGTGATGTCATCATTAATACCACAGTTAAGAAATGCTTAAGTAACTCTTTTCTTGCAGGTCTTCTGATGTGGAGGTACGGGAAACAGCAAGAAGTGAAGGGGAAGCAGACCAAGGGTGAAACATGAGTGGTATTCTTCACCTTTCCCCCTGTGGAATGTTAAATTTAAAATTTCCAAGTTTTGATCAACTCACACTTAGTTAATGCAGATTTTGAATGCCATGTTAATTTCAAATACAAAACCAGAGTACAGTAAAATGGCATTAAAAATCTCATCTGGGTAGAACTGCAAACCCTGTACCTTTTGAGTGGCAAAGGCAAACAATAGAACTGTCCTGAACTGCAGTTCAAATTTCTGTCATTTTTTAATCCTTTCTCTGGAGAGCTGTGAAGGTATGGTGCTTTGAAAAGCGCTTTAGCCTTTGACAGCCTATGGAGTTTGCTGATGTCACACTTCCTAATTGACACAACACGAGGTCTGCATGGCACATTGCTACAACATTTGTTTTACAAGTGCACATTTCACAGGAAACCAACGATTAATTTCCCAAAGACTTACAGGCATACATATCCAAAAAGGGAAAAATAAAACTGTTACATATCCACACAAATCAAAATTTACAGAATCATGGCAGCCAGCCAGCAAAACTACTCCAGGTCTGCTTTCCCATCTGCTTGGCCTGCTAACTGAAAGAAAATAAAATTGCTCCTTCTGCAACTAATTCTCAGAAGAACTCCCTAAAAAACAACTTTCCATAACACAATTTTAATAATGCAGAATGCCTTACAACAATTAGTAAACCTCCTAGTGCTGTGCAATGTAGACATCATAGCACAGAAATGGGTATAGAGACAAGAACGCTTCTCTGCTCCCCCAGCATTGAAAAGGTGCTGTGCCAAGCCACTACTGCTGATGACAGAACAGACCACTTGTGATCCATCTAGCAAACCAAGCCCTCCAGCAGATAAACTTGGCCAAATCTTGATGTAGTGGGTGATGCTACCCCCTCCTGTACATCTGCCCCAGCCCTTTGCTTGAGGCTACAGCCCTTGGAGCAGGGAGGGAAGAAACAAATCTGTGTCAGATTTGATCGCCTGCAATCACAGCATTAATGTAAATTAAACTAGTGCTGACTTATGCAGGTTTGTGAACTTGCTGGCACTGGGGAGCACACACAACAATCCCTGCTGTTGCCTCTGCTAAATGGGAGGTAACTTCCACAGATCAACTGGCTGAGCAGTTGAGGTCAATAATGCCTTTGGCTATTTGTCTGCTGCAGCCCTGACAAGTGATTCTCAGTTTATGGCAGTGTACCATGTCAAAATCATTACTTTTTCTTTTAATCCATAAATTAAAAACCTGTAGTAAAGACTTGCATAGCTTTTGTCTGTCTGCCATTGCAGTGGTATACTACAGGTTTCTACTTCACAGATGAAAAAATAATTTGACCAGGAGCACTTTCAACAGCTGCCCCATAAATCAGCCCACTCTCAAGAGTTCAACTCAGGAGTTATTGTGTCTATTGTGCATCTTAAGGTTCAAAGAAAGATTATTCATGCGTTCATTCATACGCAAGAATGTATCCCAGCAATGAAATTTACCCTTCAAAGCTGACCCAAGCTTAACCACTGGATTGACTAAATAATTTAATTGCTCAATGATATGCTATTTCCTTTCTCTGAAGATTTTATTTTTGGTGAACTGAGCTAGCTTTATACCAGTGGTATGTTAATGGCACATATTCCAAAAGTGTAAGCAGCTGCTGCCCACGAACATTGCCAAACTGAATAGAAGGAATGCAAACAAATCTCCCGGTGCACAGTTAGGTTTTTCCAAGTATTTAAAAATCGTAGGGTTACAAAATTACTTTTATGGAAGAAAGAGGCAGAAAATAGATGAAAGCAAAGCCGTCATTTACAGAGAGCCCCTAATAACTGAGTACTGTTGCCAGTGTAAGAACATTAATTCTGTCACCTCCTTTTCATACCCAACAATTTATTTTCCTTTCTGCACAAAAGTGTTTCTGCGACTAGGTGTAATCATGAAAAGAACAGCGAGTGCTCTGCTCACATAGTAGAAAGTCAGAAGTAACTTCTCCTTGCCTGTTAGGAGAAGCTATCCAGTGCAGCTAATTTAGTCAACATTCCAGCCTTTTCTAGCTACACTAAGCCAATGCAGCTATACTGAAGATTAAGGAGAACGGAAACAATTACATTGTGTGTTACTGCCAAGGATGCAAAGACTCTAAATCTCCTTGAAGCTGCAAACAAATTAGCAGCTTCGCCTGCATCAGGCTGCCTGTCCAAATGGAGGTTTCTTTTCACAACAGCATTACTAACTGTGCTCCTTGAAGATAACACTTTGAGGATACAAAAACATCTTCTCTAAATTATTTCCTGTCACTTGGTTGTCTAGACCAACAGAACCATTTGTACCCAATCACCACCCACTGCCTGGAAGCAAAATGAAGCACAGATTTACTCCTGCCTCTCGAGAGTCCCTCTTCCCCCTTATTTTTACTAATTTCATGTGCTACTTTGGGGGCTTCTTCACCAGACAAGAAGAAATAGTGTTAGTATTCCGGTTCCTGTTTCATAAAAATGCACCATCAGTTGGTAAATCTGAACCTCTGAGCCACCTTTAATCTTTATCTGAGGGAGAAACTGCCTGTCATTTCTTGTGGGAAAAACCTCCAGACTGGCTATCATGAAATAAATTACTAAAATGCTACACAACTTTATTCCCACTGTCAATAAGAAGGTGTTTGCACAGGAGGTGTAGCCATTCAAAATCTGTTCCAAGTCTGCTGGCATCTGCCGTCTCCCTCGTCAGCAAGAAGGTGTACCTTGGAATAACAGCACAGCAGTAGAGGCCATCAGAACTTCAAGTTCTGGAGAAAGGAAAAATCAAAGAAACCAGTTTGCATATACACATACACATGGAAAACCTAGGAGGTAACTCTCAAATAATTTGTGGAGGTTGTTACGAGAAGTTTCCAAAAGAGCTAGTCTGGAAGAAAATGCATGTGGTTCCATGAATGCCTTGACTTTCACATGCTGTATTAGTGTAAGTCAGGAGCACTGTGGACATCTCTCTGCCTTCCACGGAGCACTTCTGAGGACAACTTCAGGGCTGCCTTTTCTCTCCCAACCAGAACTGTCTGAAGACTTACCCACCTAAATCTGTTTCTGACAAACCCTGACTAGGCAGTTTAGTAAGAAACAAACTACTCTGCCACTGTGTTTCATAATCAAGATCTTCCATTCCCATCTTAAGTAGCCCTCCATTTTGGAAGAAATGGGGCAGAGCTGGGGTCTGCAAAAAATTAGCAAAGTTGAAAAAGCTCTGTCAAAAGAACCAAACTGCACTGCCACTTGAGTCACACAGGTCTGACATACTTAAAAAATACTGAATTCTTAATTTTTATAAGACTACCAAGGAAAACTCTTCCTTCCTTTATACAACAGAAAAATGAAGGGCTTTTCCAAGAGTGTGCAGACTGTGCTGAAGTGTCATCCTCTCTTTCAGAGATTATCTGACAAAAAATTATCTGATTTTCATTAAGTAACAAACATTGGTAGCTTTCACTGGTCTTAGTTCAAGTTGTATCACCTCTAAATGCAGGTCTCTAGGTGAGAATTGTTGCAATCAAGGAGTAATATTTTTCTATTATCCGCCACCCCCCACCCCCCCCCCATTGCTCAGTCTTGTAGCCATTGATAATTCTTACTCTGGAGCTAAATGAAGTCTACCAATAGCCTCCTGAAGGAAATGGCTTGGATACAGACTAACTTGTACTGGCTTCACTGCCACCAGCAGCGGTTTGAACAACATTTCTCAAGAAGCAAATATTAATTTATTGCCAAACTTTCTCAGAAACCACAGAACCTTACAGTCATAACTTTCAGGACTTTAATAAAATTGTAGAGAATAACCTAAAAAGTAAGCTTTTTTAAAAAATCTGTAACACACTTTAGAAGTCATTCTCTGCTGAAAGTTGTCATGAGCTTATCTCTTCCCTAAGGAAAACAGCTCCTTTAGTGAAACCTGAGACGACTCTTTCTGTTTCTAAAATCTCTCAACTAGAGGGGGTCACATAGCCTCAGGCTTTATAAGATCCACAAAAGCCAGCTCCGTATGAATTCAAGGTTAAGTAGTACAGGTTCAGTCACTGTAGGGGAAAGTAAACAGGCAGTAAAACGTAATTGTTTGTTTCAACCTTCTTAAATGCACAATTTTGAGCGACTGGGGGAAAAAAAAACACCTCTAGATTAATTGAATATTGATTTGGAACTGCCCGCACTTGAAACCGATTCTCCACAACACTTGTCCTCAGAGTTAGAGACTGACTACAGAATTGCCATCTACCGACAGCCAACTTCAGTTCCGTTTTATTAATGGAGATCATTATACTCTTGGCTAAGGCACTAGAGAAAAAGCAAATGGCTTGATCTGCCTATTAACACTTACATAGAAACAACAACAACAAAACTCAAACAAAAATACACTGAAGTATCATCTCAAGCGAAGTCCTAGTAAACTTCCCAAACGAGCTTAACAAGTGACTGACATCTATTAAAACAAAAAACAAACAAACAAAAAAAGTAGAGGAAAAGAGGCTTTTCTTACATACTCGTTTCTTATTCTATCTTTAACAAGGGTAGTAAAATCTGCCTTTAAAAAAATAATTCCATAATAAATAAAAAAGTCTTAATTTTGATTGGCATACAAGTGTTCCTGCTGTAGTAGCTACTACTTAAAAAATTAAAAGAAAAAAGAAAATCCTCCAAAACCAGAATTAAAGCGAACTGCCTTTTGGTTTTTATCCCAGATGTTTTTGGGTTTTTTTCCCCTGAACCTCATGGCATTTGGGGATATACAATTGATGAACCTCAAGCGTGGTTTCCATTGCAACACCAGATTTAATAAATCTAGACCTAGTTTTTCAGTGTAAATCAATAAAGCTATTTCTCTTGAGATTTTCTTTATCTTCTTTGTCTTCACCCTCAAACCTCTACCTTTCCTGTCTCCCTCTTTTAGAACAAAAATATAAGCTGTAATCTTTCAGTAACCCTGAAGGCCAAAGAACTCTTCACTGTTCAGAATTTTTAAATTGAGGTTTTCCCTCTGTGTTTTTGATTGCCTCTTGTCACCAAGAGTTCCAGTCTAGTAGCTAATTAGTACCACATCAGTAATAACTGGAAAGAATTATGACTATGCCCTCAGGGTGACAAAATGCAAGATTCACTGGTTCTAAAAAATTAAAAGCTGGATGTTAGGCCAGCCACTGAACTCACAGAGTCAAGTTAGTCTCAATGCTAAAAGCAGCTTTTTGCTACATTGCCTGAAACACAGAAAAAACCCCATTATTTTATTAAAGTAATATTAATCTGTATTAGTGAAAACACGCAGTCCAACAACCAAGAGAACCTCTCATTCACCACTGCAGAAGACCAGCAACACCTGGGTGCTTAACAAAACTGGAAGACCAGAGCTTGCCCTAACTAGTTAAACTATGTACAAAATTTGAGTGAGTGTGAGAACATCTTTAAACAAATGGCTTAATCTCTGAACCACACCAGTTAAAGATACCATTTCAGTTGTGCTTTCGTTCCTTACTCCAGTGGTATTTGTTTAGTAAGAAAACACTTGCACCACACACTCTTTCTTCATTAGCAGCCAGCCCTCCCCCCTGCTATCTACAAATCCAAACACCACATGTTGCAAGTATTTTGTACTGGAATGGTCTCACTTCTAAGCAATCTGCTGCTATTGAGACTTTGCTTTTGAGCAGTAAATGCTCAGAACTGTTGCTTTTCTTCAAGCAACTCCTTCAGCGTTCATAACCTCACTGCTCGAGCAGGCTCAGTTTCACATTCAAATAGCTCCAAGCAAATGTTCCCAGTCTCAATTATCCTCCTTCCTTTTTCTGAGCACCCTCCCTGCCCCCATATGCTTGTTTGTAAAAGGGATAATTTTCTATGTATGTACAAGCAGCACAGGGAGTCTTCCTCTGTAGCAATAATCTGGCAATATACAGCTTTTTATGTAAGCAGTGTCTGGAATTTGTTTTTTCATTCTCTGCTTTGGGTTATACCAAAAGAGCTGCAGCCAGTCTTCTCACTGAGCTGTAAAATGTGGCATTTACCAGTTTCCTTTAGATAAGCTGGCCATTACTACCCTGACTAAGCAAGACACTTTGGATATTTTTGGTCAGTTATTGCGACTATACTGTGGCTACGCTGTGCTTAGCCTTACATCTGTATCCGTAGGGACACATCAGCAAGACAAATACTAGGTCGAAAACAATCATGCATGTCTTTCCAGCAGAGATGTACAGCCTCTCTAAACAAAGTTGTAGGACTAGCACTAGTTAGACTCCATGGTATATATGTTCAAGGAGAAATGCCTGTATTTAAATACCAAATTTAACATTTAATAGCATCTTTACACGAATTTCCTAAGTGGTGGTCTACAGTCTTCAAAAATCTTCTGAAGCAATGGTGTTGGGAAGGAATGGAAGAGGTGATGAACTACCTTTGACTTCTCTGATACATTAAGAAAGCCTGGAAATTAGCAGTGGATCTGTTTTTACCTCCTTTTTTTTTGTTTTCATTTTTGTTCTGTTGCAGATCTTCACTAATCTGTGATGCTTTCCATCACCTAGACAAACAGCTTTAAATATAAATTACTGTTTAAGTGAATGACTAATTGAACATTTCTAGAAAAAGGAGTGCTTTGTAAAAGAAACAGAATTAAACTGAAGGAGGTCAAAATATCTCCCCTCTGACATATAGCTCTGCCAGCAGGGAACATCCATAACCTATTTTACATTTCTCCTTCACTGAGAAGGTTTATACTGACATGATTTATCTACTGTTTGCTGTGAATAAAGAGCCTGCAAAGGTTTGGTTATTGTAGCTCAGATGATTCATGGCAACTTATTAAAACCACATCAACTCAACCATATGCACCTAGTTCATAAGAGCCAGTGCCAAGTTTAAAACCATTTTAAGGGGTTTCTGTGAACACATGGGTGTTTGGCTTTAAAATTACTACTTGCTTCATTTATTTTCGATTAAAACAATATCAAATAGACTACAAGGAGTTGTCTAATTAGGAAAGTGAAGGTTGCATGTGACAGTGTCTTATGAGGAGCGGTTGAGGAAACTGGGATTGTTTAGCCTGGAGAAAAGGAGGCTGAGGGGAGACCTTACTGCTCTTTACAACTACCTGAAAGGAGTTCGTTCCAAGGTGGATGTTGGCCTCTTCTCCCAAGTAACAAGCAGTAAGACAAGAGAAAACCACCTCAAGTTGACCCAGTGTAGGTTTCGATTGGACAAATTCCTTCACCAAAATGGGTTATCAAGCACTGGAACAGGCTGCCCAGGGAAGTGGTTGAGTCACCATCCCTGGAGGCATTTAAAAGATGTGTAGAAGTGACACTTACGGACATGGTTTAGCGGTGGACATGGCAGTAGTAGGTTCATGGCTGGACTCCATGATCTTAAAAGGTCTTTTCCAACCTAAATGATTCAATGATTCAGTCAAGAACAGTCCCCTTTTTGGTTCTCTTAGCACAAACATTTTGTGTTAGAGCAAAAAAATTACTGCCATACTGGCTTCAGCCAAGCAGTCCATCTAGCCTACTCCTTGCCTCTAATACTGGCCAGCACTGTATATTTCAAAAAAAATGCACAAGAAACACCGCAGAAGCCAGTTACCAGACAGTGTCAAAATTTATTTCCATAAACAAGCACACACACTGATAAGGTCAGGAAGACTGTTGAGATGTTCAAAAAGGGCCCTCAGACCCCACAAACTTTGGTGTACCTACAGCTATATCCCTCTCACAGTCTGAATACTTAACGTTAAACTCTTAAAACTTTGCTCAGATAGTCTGTGTACGTTTCAAAGTACAATCTCCCAAACTCTTTTTGTAAAGTACATAGAGCTTCCATAAACCACAAACATTTTTATTCAAGCCTGTGGCTTCCCACTGTAAGATACAGCCCATTTCTCTTTTGCTACAGGTTGCTAGATATCACGTACTAGATATCAGACTTGAAGTACCTCAGGCAATACAGTGAGACAGTTGAGGTCTATAAAGAAATACCTATCTCAGGCTTCCTTAAATCCACTGATTTACTGGATCTGATATCACAGACAGTAAAGAGGAAAAATTAAACATAACATCTCACAATGTAAACACGTGTATAGGCTTTTAAGAGATGACATTTTTGGTACGGGCTGACATTCATACTGGTCAGCAGGCAACGCACATGACCATAGAAAGTAGCTGGATTTTAGGTGTTCCATTAATGTAGCTAGCAAAAAAGCCTATCTTCTCCACAAACTGCTTCTCTCTAACATGGACATAACAAAGCCTGAGTTTTGAGCCAGGGATATATCTTTATGCTTTTTTCCCATAAAAATACCCCAAAATATCCACTATCTTTCAGTTCTGAACAGAGTATGGTGGTTAACGATACCAAAACACTGCCCCCTATGTCCAGCAAGTCAGTGGTCTACATCACACAAAAGGACAGAACATAAATGCACCTAGTTTGAAAGCTTACCTGTTCCTTCCAGCTGTAGTTCTTGGCCTAATAAAGAATATTAACTCTTTCTATAAACCTTGCCTGAGCTCAAGACAATAGTGATTTTATCACGTTTACCTGAATTTCTATTAATTTTGTTACATTCTTTGATGAAACAGATTTTTAAAAAATCTCTGATTTCTGCATTTGTTTACTTATATATTTGACATGGCTTTCAACATTAGAAGTTTCATTGTTTCATCTTGCCTTTGCATTTGTGAAAGCAGGAAAATGTGGCTGTTAAACCACAGAAATTGCTAAGGGGAATCAGAGGCAGTCAGTCTACTTTATCAGTCTTCTGATTCTATTCCTATAGTCATATCTACACACTTACTTACACACACATGTACAAACACATATATAACCACAAACATTTAGAACAGACTGTTCTTTTAAAATAGTTTTTGCAAAACTAACACCACATAGTAAGACAAGGAGGAATCCATGTCAGCTCTCTGCAACAGATAACGTTTTCAAAACAACTGCATATGAGTTGCAATCTAGTCTGACTGGGAAACCCATACACAACAACTAGCAGCATGCCTCTTTGTCATCTAAAAGTTCTCCTTTCTACTGAAAATTTTTGCAAAACAGTGTCAGAACTGATGGTAGGATAAATTTGGAATACCCTGGAGATGATCCCATCAGATTTCTGAAAGCCAGCAGATTCCTATTTCTAACATTTGACAACTAGTCAGAAGTTATAAAAATCAAACTAATCCTGATAAGAGGATACTTTTACAAATACAACTCATTTCCCCATTGTTACTGAACAACAACAGCAAGTTGTAAGCAAACTGCACAAAGAGGAAGAATGTCAATGCAGCAATGCGAGAACTCCAACTGTGCATGTAGTGAGCTTGTTTTGTGCACAAAGGCAGTAAGGTGATGAATGGCTGTCTCCTACACTGTTTTCAAGCAAACGAGACATCATTAAAACTAGTGCTTCCCACATCTAAAGGCAGACTCTACTACTAGATGCAGAACCAAAAATGGGATGTGACCCTGGGCAACTGCATGTGAGAAACTAAACAAAAAAAGCAAGTTCTAAGCAATTTAGAAAGTTCGTTGGTGGTTTCCCTTTTTTCTGTGTCATTTTTATTTCCTCCAGGCAGTAAGAAACAATTACTACTATCTTCAAAATTGTTTTTGCAAAAGAAAATTACATAATTTAGCAGTACCTGATTCTAGATAAAGCCTATTTCTCAGCATAGAAATACAGACTTTTAGCAGCTCTTTCCCAGAGTATCAGAAGGACCAAACAAACAAAAAATACACACCAATAACACTAGCAAGTTGCTGTTTGTGAAGGACTTTTACTGTTAGTGCATGATAGGTTTTAGTGTCAAATATCCGCATCAGGTTGACTTCCTCACAATCATTTCTCACTCACTACTACAGGGTAGCCTCAGCCAGTTCCTTCTTTTCTACAGCCATTAACACCACTTTGGACACATTATCAAGTCATACCCAAACAATGTTGTTATGCAGATGAAAATGCCTACAGCATACATATGTAGAAATTAAACACTACACAACTCAGTTGCGCAACTGAAAAATGCCCACGTGATAACCAGCAGTCTCAGTCAATTATATGAGTAACCAGCTACGGTTAGTTACAAAGCTCTGTAATAAAATGTGACAGACTTCAGATGCCAGCTTCCCTCTACACATCTTAAGACTGAAACACTCTGGGAAAAAAGGTCTGATTAATTAAATCTGCTGATCAAGTCAACTGAATAGATTGGCATGGAATAAATGAAAACAGCTTTTGGTAACAACTGTTCTCTTTCATCTGACACAGTTTCATCTGAAATCCAATGCGGCTTCCCGTCACCCCTCCACCCCACCCCCACCCCCCACTTCATTTTGGATTATCTTTAAAATACGACTAATAAAAAATTTCATCCTTTTTCTGACCTTGAAGAGTACCAAGAACCTTCTAAACATGAATTCTCAAGTATATGCCTTCTCCTCTAAAGCATATATTACATAATGAGTTCTACATCACTCTACTCACTCTACTCACTCTACTATTCTTATTGTAATAACTGCTGTCAACACACCCTTTCTGTATTTGCATTCCCACAGCATATGAATCCTGCTCAGTAGCACATTTGGTTTGTAGCTCCCATGTACATTTGAGCATGCAGATATCCTACAAACCTATTATACTCACAACTCATCTTACAGAATAGCTAAATCAGATCAAAATAATTCCAATATCTTAAAACAGAAGCTGAGGTCAGAAATACAACTTCTTGGAATTGTTCTGCATTAAGAAGCTATTGGATGTATAGACAGGTAGCTAGGTGTCAGTTTGCATGTGTGTTTTCATTAGGTTTTGAAAAGCAGTGAAGGGAGTGAATATATGAAAGAAATATATGGGCATTACAAAATAAATTTTTATTTCTGTTGGTCATTATGAACATCACAATGGTTTTAAGTGTTGCCAATTACAAATATTTCAGTTAGAGTACTCTGGATTTACACCAGTTTAGGAAAGGTCATGTTCTGGCCTAATTAAAGTCGAAATCATAACTGGAGAAAATGAGTATCTGATAATCTCCCTTCTGTTAAAGATAAATAGAAGACCCATCTGCACACTGTTTTCTCAAATTTGGCAGAAGTGGCTTCATGCAAGCTGCTATATAGCTGCTTTCATGAACATGTCAGAAAATTTGAAAACAGAGATATATATGTGTGTGTGTGCCCCAAACATTAAAAGTTAATTAAAATGCAGAAATTATCATTAGGAAGTAATTTTTCATAATACAGTGTTGATTGTGAACACTGGGAAAAACAGAGTAAAATTTATGTTATTTTCTTCAGTCAGCAGGGTTTGAAACAGTAAAACACAAAGAGCACAATACAAACCATACAATATGAAATCATATCAATTATCTTCAGTCTCTTAATCTATGTTTGAGCTATATTTCTAGAGTATTTTGGAATTCCATTTTATCTATTATTGTAGTCACTCATAGCTGTAGTGTTGCCAAACAATATTTGTAAAGCTGTGAAAACAAGCACATTCTAAACCATTTCACTCAAACATGCCATCACTGAACTCTGTTTCAGAAAATTATTTTAGACAAACTGGGAAAAGAGAGTTAATTTCTATTAACTAGAGTTTTTAAACCAGCAGAGCACCGAGAGACTGGTAAATGGAATGTCATCTTGACCAGAATGCACTTTTTTAAATACTTCATTTCTGGTGCCAAATCTTAAACAAGGCAGGCTTCTTAAATTCAGTGGGGGTCATAAGTTTAGTTTATTCAGCAGCAATAACAGTATTAACAGCTACTGCTCTTTCATGTCAACACAGTTAACGCCCACACATTCCAACTCTGGTTAATACAGGCTAGTCAAGGAAGACTGGAGCTGCTAAGGGCAGTCATCTCTGCAGGGATATTTTAAAACAGAATTTATACTGTGCTTTAAAAACAGTCCAAAAGGATCAATCTGCCTTATGAATCTGCTGTAGACATACACAGAGAGAAAGATGGATGGATGAAAGCATGTAAAAGCAAGTAAATCTGACTCTCTCTATTGATTTTTGAGAGGACAATGTAGAGCACTGTGGTGAGGTCTTACACATCACTGCAAAGGACCAAATACCGTTGTGCGTATGTCTGAAGGATGTCAGGATTTATGATGCATGCACTGCTGTAGTCTTTCATTATAGCTTTTTGTAACTAACCTTGTTTTCACTGTTAAGGGAGTTAGATCACTAAAAATTAAATAATCCTCAAAATAAACAGAAGAACAATCACAGGAAGACTGTCAAGCAGCTGTAACTGGAGAAATCCACTATTATTAAACCAAAAATGGCACAAGTTTAGTGTACACATGCAGTACTTTTAGCATTAACAGAAGAAAGCTGGTACTTTAACAATGAGCTTTTGAAAACGAAAATGGAAAAATCTGCATATCACAGCATAATCCTCTTCCTACTTACTTTGTTCTAAATCACAGCAAATCAACATTTAGTATTCCCCAAAGCTCTCCAGCACTCCAACTTGGCCAAATGCCTTCAAAGGATATTAAAGAAATCACTCTGGTTTAGATAGCACTTTCTTCACCAGATGGAACACTTTTCTTCGAGCAAGAACACTTTCCTCTTAAAGCATGTTTTGAATAATGAAAATGCAAACAATAATCACATCAAACTGAATTTCTGCGGGGTCTCTAGGGCTTCTATTGTTAAGTAATGGTGGCATTTTTTATGATAGTGTCTGAATTCCAAAACATTCAGCTTTTTAAGTTTTCATCTAGACTATTCATATATCCACTGCCATCACATATACCCCCCTCATGATGTACATTTAAATAGCACATGTATGCTACTCTATTAGCTATTTCTTCTTATACTTTTCTCAATACAGCAATAGGAAGCACTTTCTGTTGTTAACAGGGGTTACATGGTAGGTCATTTGGAAAATACACTTGCTTAAATGATAAAAAAACCTGCCATTTGTTTTTAAAAGAAAAACTCAGTATCTGAGCTATAAAGCTGTGATTACCATTGTACATAACGGTGTCCTAAGAGACCAGCAAGCCCTTAGCTAGCACAGGCAGATACAGCAAAGTGTCCTCTTCGTTAATGTATCTCACAGACAAACCTAACAGAAAAAACAATTTACCTTCTTCAGTTTCATGCCACACAATTCCTTCCAAGTTCACGCTGGTCCCAGGCTCACACGGTCCAAGGCATTCAGGTTCTGTTACTACTCCAACCTCGCAAGTATTTACACCCACTGAACGAGTCCGTACCAAAAGCTGCTCGACTGGTGCTGCAATATTGGATGAAGATGGGGAAAAGTAGGAAGGCAGAATCTGAGGTGTGATACTGCTGGAAATCGGAGGTGGAGGTGCAGGCACTGTAAACAGGGGATCAACCTGAAAACAACAGACAAACTTACTATAATGGTGCTGTGAGATTTAAAAAGAAAAAAGATAAATTCAGAAAAAAAAAAAAAAGGAAGCCCAGTTTGCTGAGACTGCATTTATGTATGCAGGGATTTGGGTGTTATCACAGGTAATTTCAGTCTTATGAGTTTAATTTTTTTGACATCAGCCCAAATGATGCACGTGAAAAATTAAGTATGAAAACATCTATCATGTTCAACAAGGCAAATTGCTAAGTTTCTGCCAGACTATTCCCTGTTGTCATAGACTGCTAGTATGAAATAATAATAAATTTTTAAAATAAGGATTAAGGCCACTTTTTTCTGGGTGCTGACAGAGACTGATTTATGGATGGAAATTAATCTTGCAAACTGGGAACTTCATTTTCTATTTAAAGAAAAACATTTATAAAGACAGTACAAAGACATATAAATGCCATTTTTTTCATGTGCATCATAGAGAAATTAGCATTTGGAACAATTCTAAGATCCATATGGCATCAAATATAATCTCTTGTCATCCAATCATTTAAAATACATTAGGATCACCCACCTAACAGCTTACAGATAACATTTACATCTTTCTACTTGAAATAACAGATGAGGACTTTTACAAGAATCTATCCAAACCATCTAATTTCTCAGGGTTTCTAAAACGCATGTTTGGAAGAATACAACTCGCCAGACAATCAGTCTGTACACAGACGATTCACACAGAGACAGTATCTGTATATGAATTGAAGTAGTTATCTTTCCCGCATGACTTCCAATATACCCAGCAGCAGATTTTCTGCATACAGATTTGGCCTGAGGGTTCTCAGTAATTTACTGTGGCCATAAGGTCTTTTGTCACATAAAAGATAGCTAAATGAGAATATGAGTGTGCTCACTTAAATAGCTAAACCACCTAAAATTCATGTTTATTTGGCCCACTGAATCATAGATATCATACCTAGAAATCATCCTTCAATCCAATGATTTTTTTTTTTTTTAAAAGGCTGCTTTCTACCTGCTTTCAAAGAGATGATCAAACCTATTTTGGTCTTTGCTTTTTTTAATTTTGGACCCTATAAGAAGACTCAACAGAAGAGACATAATCACTCCCTATATATTGTCATCCAGGTTTCATTCAAATGTATCTTAATGTAGATCAAAGCTAATTTTGGTTTCCTTTAAAGCCAAGTTTGCAAATGGGGATACAAAGAGGACTAAAGAGCATTATCCTTGTATTACATATCCTTTGTTCACTTCATCACGTGGCCACTTTTCATAACAAGAAGATAAAATGGAACTCTAAAATTAAAAAGAACTTTTTAAAGTTTGTCTTTGTAACAAGTCTTCTGCTTTGAGCATCATTCATACATACAAACTGAGAGCTAACACTTTTAATTGTGCACACAATCCTTAAGTATGCTAAATATTTACAAGAAATGTTTTGTATGATATTTGTATGACCATCCTGGATTCTGATCTCAATTACAGTAGAACTAGGGAGGAAAGAGGAGGGATCTATAACCACTTTCCTCTCCAAACTATTCCTTATTTTGGAGGGGGTTCTTTTTATTTAGGACTAAAATAATCTTCAGGTTAGAGACAGAACAAAGCTTAAAAAAAAAAATAAAAGTAAAATGTGAATACTAAAAGCATCCATTAGGAGTAAAAACCTGCTAATACCAGTAAAACTCTACTGAGTAGAGTTTCTGTGGCATAGAAACAATGCAGTCAGGCAATGATATCTGTATTCTTTGTGCAATCACCCTAGCAGAGTTAAAGCACAGCCAAGAATGCTTTGCAGAGCAGACCTGAAGGCACACAGGCAAGTCAAGTATCAACCTACCCCCAACAGCAGCTGTTACTTGCAATATCTAATAGTAGACATAACATAACACCATAACCCTGTATGGTTCCATGAGGGGATACCGATTCTATGCTGTACAGGTTCTGGCTGTTTGATGCCAAGTGGAGGCAAACTGTTGGATGACACAGAGCCCTGTTCGCTGGCACTGGTTGTGTAATGGGGCTCTGTCAATGAAACAGGGTCAATATATACCCCAGACATAATTTAGAGAAGTTCTTAACATATCTTACTTCAAGCCAGAAGAGAACAAGGAGCAGTAACTGGAAGGTAAATGGAGCCTAGTGCTTAAGGTAAGCTAAGCCACATCCCTTTATAAAATCACAAAATGCTGATGAATAGCCTGTTTGTTAGTTTACATGGTGTTTTGTAAAGCTGTGCAAAACCTCCTGCTACACATGGAACATCATTCTTCTATAAAACACAGTCATCGGAAAGCCAGTGGAAAAAAAAAATGTTTGCTGTTATCATACCAAACTTGCCAATGTTTTAAATGAATGTGGACTAAATTGGCAGATGTGTCTTCAATTTTCCAAGTACTATAAACAGTGAGGGAGAACTAAAGGAAGCTCAGATCTGACCGCGTACCCTACTAAGTTCTATGTTACAAATATTTCTACTTCTGTTTTATTTAGACCTGCTAATAAATGCTCATGTTTTCCACTAGAAACACACACACAGGACAAGGTCAAAGAGTGGCTATTGCAGTAAAAGGGGCTGTTGCTCTGTGAATTGAAACACTGAGATGTTTGGTCAAGAATTAAGTGGATGTTTACTGTCCCTGAGGTTCATGACCATTGCACAAATATGACCTTACTCATAAGAAAAAAATATGCTGAGCTTAAATATTGCTCCAGTTTTCCATGTTGTAAAATTATCCCATCTTGTTTGATAATCGTAATGTCAGCACAGCAAAGTGGTGGTTCTCAGCAATCACTGCGGTGACACAATTGTTTTCATGAATTCTCCAAAGGGCACTGATGTAAGCTATTAGAGGCAAAGAGAGAGGCAGGAAGGCCGCCATCTCCAGTGGAAAAAAGGCACATAAGACTAACATCTGGTGGTGGCACTCTGTCAAACTGAGGAAAGTTAACATCAAGAACAGATGCTCTGCAGTTTCTCACTGTTATTTTTGCATGATTATTCCCAGGTGTTGACGCATACTGAGCAGTAGCCTTGCTGTTTATCACACAACAGATTCCAATATGAAAATGAAAGTCTAAATCTGAGGAAGGTTATTTACATAGATGCTCTCTTTATACACATAATCAAAGGGCTCCAAAAAAGACAGAAGTATTCAAGCAGTATTTTCTTCATTCACCTAATTCCAAGAGCTTTTGAGAGCTGATTAGTGACAAAGTCTACATAGCTGGAGTGTTATTCATGGCAGCTTTCCACTGCAAAGTGTTTGATTGTATCAGAGAGCTATGGCTCTTAGTAGTAGAAAGGTCACAGAAAATGAAGAACGCCTGCCAAGCAATCTAGTCAGTGCTCCATAAAGCGCTCCTCAATCCGAACACGACCAGAAACCAGTATTTTGGTGGCTGTAAAACATTAGTCAGTATGAGGAAGAGGGTACAGAAAAGAGGGGAAATACTATCCTAACTAGAAATAGGCAAGATTTTCTAGTAAGCAGGGTTCTCCTTCAGTTACTCGGGTACTTTTCATACTAGAATGCAATTCTGCTCATCTAAACTCATCTTCCTGATACAGAGTCAGTTTTTAAACTTATGTCTGAAAATTACCATTTTTTGTCCTTTTATTTCCTGACAACCAAGAGAGTTTCCTATGGGTTGGAAGCTCACAAAAGAAGGTACATAGATTTGAGGGGACTTCCCAGATCAGCGAGTACCCAACATCATACTATTGCGGCCAGCCATATCATATTCCCATTCCTGCAGGATTGGGAGAATTTTAAGTCTTTGTGAGACAGAGTCTTTCATGTACTCCTGTGGAGAACTCACCTGAATGAAAAAAAGGCAAGGTACCAGGAACACTTATGGCCCTACTTGACACGGTACTAATCTGACAGATGCAGATTTACATTAGTATTCAAAATAAAATCACTTTTCACAGAGATTTAAATGGGTAACTTTTGATCATATTATCAAGTGGAAGTATTCTGTATCTATGTATTTCATTCATTTCAAATGTAAAAATTTTCAGAGGGTGTGTATCTTAAGTGTGAAATGTTTCTGTCATAAACCACAAAATGCAAACTAGAAGACAGCTGCCACGCAGCCAGGCCACACAATGTGACCCGTCAAAGCGTGCTATCACATGTAAAACTAAAAATGTATACGTATCATAGAATCATAGAATGCTTTGGGTTGGAAGGGATCTTTAAAGGTCATCCAGTCTACCCCCTCTGCAAGAGGCAGGGACATCTTCAACTAGATCAGGTTGCTCAGAGCCCTGTCCAACCTGACAGTGGATGTTTCCAGGGATGGAGCATCTACCACCTCTATGGGCAACCTGCTCCAGTGTTTCACCACCACCATTGTAAAAAATTTCTTCCTTTAGATCTTCTCTAAATCTCTCCTCTTTTAGTTTAAACCATTACCCCTTGTCCTGTCAGAACAGGCCTTGCTAAAAAGTCTGTTTCCATCTTTCTCATAAGCCCCCCTTAAGTACTGGAAGGCCACCATAAGGTCTCCCCAGAGCTTTCTCTTCTGCAGGCTGAACAACACCAAACCTCTCAGCCTTTCTTCATAGCAGAGCTGATCCATTGTGGCCCTCCTCTGGATCCGCTCCAACAGGTCCATGTCTTGTGCTGAGGACTCCAGAGCTGGACACAGAACTCCAGGTGAGATCTCACCAGAGCAGAGTGGAGCAGCAGAATCACCTCCCTCAACCAGCTGGACACCCTTCTTTTGATGCAGGCCAGAATACAGTTGGCCTTCTGGGCTGTGAGCACACACTGCTGGGTCACATCCAGCTTTTCATCCACCAGTACCCCCGAGTCATCCTCTGCAGGGCTGCTCTCAGTCTCACCATTCCCAACCTGTGTTGATACTGGGGGTTGCCCCGATCCAGGTGCAGGACCTTGCACTTGGCCATGTTGAACCTCATGGGATTTGCATGGGTCCATGCCTCAATCTTGTCCCATTCCCTCTGGAAGGACTAGTATGTATAGATACACCTCATTAATGCAGCTGTATCTTTGAAGATAGATCTCAATGATGACAGAGTCTAGCAATCTAAGACCAAACAGGGTCATACATTACTACAGGGTCACCCAGCTGGTGATTTTGAAATGTACACGCCAAAAGCCAATTAATCCATCTACCAATATACCTCCTAGAGAAAGGCAGAGGAGCAGGTTTAAGGCTCAGGAAAAGCCCTCCCAAGAAAGTATTGCTTTTTAAATTGGGAAAAAAATCCTACTGTAAGCATTCCCAGAGGAAAGGTCTGCAGAAAGAATGTTGAAAGAAGATCTGAATCCTGTTACGTGATATATCTAAAAAACAAAGGCTGACCCTTTGCAAAAGTAAATCCTTCCTTAAAAAAAACACCACCATGAAGTCTGAAAGGAATAAGAAACCTCCAACCTTGAAAATCACATTGACAAGTTCCTCAGAGTCAAGAATTAATACATTGCAGAATTGCTGTGTTTGAAATGAAAAACAGGAAATAAAGGGATTCAGCTCTATATGGAAGTTTTGCTTCCTCTAGATTTTAAGGTGGAAGAGAGATTATCTTGTTTTTTTTATGTACAGTATGCTTGCCCCTACCTTAATTTTCTAAAGCAACAGTGACCCCAGAAGACCTCATTCTAATCTCATTCACAGCATCATAAATCAGAAGTAATTCTAATGAAATCAATGAAACTACTTTGGAAGAAAACAAATGTGGGAGAATGTGACATGGAAAAAATGTTATGTGCTCAGGTGTGTGTCCGCATTTCTAGACATCTTATTGATCTTTCTTCTTGCTACAAACCTCACCCCACAAAAAATTTACACATCTAAAAACTAAAGCTGTTACTTCATATTCTACCATGTAACAGAAATTACCCCTACGAAGAATCTCAATTTAATCTCAATTCAATATTTCTTGCATCTAAATACATGTAAAAGGCTGCTCGGAAGTGTTTTCATACTAAACAGAACTTTTTGTTTTCTTAAATAAACTGGTATTAATTTTGAAATTAAAAAGATTCAAATTAAACTTTGAAATACTGGTCATTCCCTAATGATATTTTATTTATTAAAACCCATGCTAAATATCTAATAAAGGCATTTTGGGGTAACAAACATTCTACATCATATTGGAAGAAAAGGTCAGTGCCAGGAAGGACAGGCTTAGAAAATAGGAAAAAAAATACTACAAAGCATGGATGTAGAAATGAATTTTTGTCACAAGACAGACATAACTACTACTAGCCTTACATTCAAAATACAGGAAAGTCAGAGGTACTAGGGAAGTTATTTATTTTGGTCAACTCAGTTGAGAATCACAAGATCTTGAATATAAAAGAAGGATTAAGAAAATTCAGGCTGCCTAAATTTCATCCAAATTTTAGACTTACAAACCTATGTTCAAGAACAATTTTAAAAAAATTACGTTTATTCTTTACAAATATTGTAGTAAGGGTGACAAACCTAACATGTAATTGTGTTGAACTGAGTGACACATGTAGTAGCTACTTGGATATTCCATGTATTTCCAACTCTAAAAATAAACTTCTCCAATCAACTGAGTAGTTGGAGAGAAGGGGAAAAAAACCCCAAACAAAAAAACCCAAAAAAACAAATAAAGAGACACACTAATAGAAACTGACACTTTTTTTCCCCCCCAGAAAAACAGCAAATCACTCCCATCTGGAATAATTTCAATATTCTGAATATCTGTTATTAAGCAAAAAAAAATCCACTTAAAACTTTATTAGAAGGAAAAAAATTCCCCTTGTATTCAAGATCATCTACACCACTCCCATCAGCTGCTGAGCCAGAATGCACAGTTCTGCTAACTCACAATCTTTTGACAGCTACACGTTCCTTCTACATGCAGACCATATGACCTGCTCAGATATTACATGACTGTATCTACAGGACATCCACAAACACAATAATTTTAATATTTTTTTAGGACAGCATTAATATACAATGAAGACCATGATCAAAACTCCAAGTTTTGAGTAGGGTCTAATGCAGAAGCAACGGTCCTGAACAACAAACAAGGAAAATTCCTTGTCCTCTCATATCTTCTATTCTGGCTAAGATTCTTGGGATTTCCCAAAGCCATTCACCCGTTTTACTGTGGGAAAGATTAGCATTTGACAGCTGCCAGCAATACCCTTCTGCCAAGGGCTGCATCTGTGAAAAACTGTATGTCAACTCTAACATTTAGCAGAGTCCTGGGAGGATGCCCAGATCACCACCTGCAAATTTCTAATAAAGACATTTATACTCTTTCGTCCCAAAAAATCATATCCATTGAGATAATTTTGTCCATAGGTCTCTAGAACACTTTTCTCCATTGTAACTAGATTTCTCCTGGTCAGCTCTTCCATCTGCACTTCTACAGCCAGCCTGGGTGCTTTACTAAGCTTTAACACAGAAAAACAAGCACTGAAATTAGCTCAAGATACCTATCCTGTCTAGAGAAATACACTGCATTCCACAGTCAAGAAAGGAATTTCTCTGAACAGTCAAGAAAGATATTTCTCTGTTTGGTTTTAGCCAGAATAAGATAATCTCCAGTATCAGATGGTATCATGCAACTGAATATGGTAAAAACTGAGGCACAGCCATTTGCTGGTAAGGGTTAGGTACTGCTTTATCAAGGTCTGTGACCCTTTACAAGTTTTTTGTTTTAAACATGACAATCACCTCTTTGTCTTCTCAAGTTTTTGCTACATTCAACCTTTCAGGGTTCCAAGCCTGAAAAAAGATAAGGTTTTTGCTTATGGAAATCTCACAGCATTATTAATAAAAGGTACCCTGAAGTTGCCAATGTTTATTCTTAAGAGGTGTGAGACTTTGACAGGAGGAACAAAGCTCTGCTTGCTCTGTGACATATCAAGACACCAATTGACTACGGAAAATTCTCCCACCCTTAATTGTATACAGGAATATAATGGATAATTTAATTGCACCTTGATGGAATGCATTTAACTGTTACATTTCAACTTTTCATTCTCAGTGTCCAAGCAAATCATGCCACAATCCTATGGTCCTGCAGCAGAAGTTCTCCATTACCAAAAGATGGTTTCAGTTAGTCAATGAGGTGACTGCACTCTGATGGAATAGCTGCCTTTTCAGCCATTCTGGAGTGCAGGGACATAGCGAATCAATATAACTTTGTGAGTTTTTCCAGGAATCTGCAATGTGCAATCCAGTGGCAAACAAGACTCAGAAATAAAAATGGCTTCTTTGCACCACTTCAACTTTCTGCATGTCAGTGGCCTGTCACTAGGTTTATGTTGCCTTTTACCCATTTGCCAACTACTCTACTTTATGAGTGCAAAGTTGCATACGTTATGATTCAGGCTGTTGCTTCTACAACTCAATAAATTTTTGTTAGGAAAAATCAACTATACTATTAATTTATCTTCCAAAAGCTTGTCAAAGGACCTCTATAATCCTCAGAAACAGAACTGAGCTTCCTTGATGGTCTATGTGTACCAAAAATTTCAGTTGCCTAATTAGATTCTTACAGATGACATTTTTTTAACAGGTTCTGAAAAGTCATGATTTGACATCACAGCCCTCTACTTATCAGTGTCTGCAGACCCCAAAATTTTTCATTTAGTTAGCCCTTAGGCTTCTTCAGCAAGACAGGTCGATCTTTGGTTAACATACTCCTGGATTATTGCCCTAGGTCTCCCACTTTAACTTTTTTACAGGGTATAGAATACTGTATCAGTCAGTTTTTCTCTATATTTCTTAAGCCAACTTCACAGTGTTAGCTACAAACTCTACCAAGTGTATGATACCATGTTGTAATTCTATTTAAAGAACAACACAGTACTATTCCTTTTAAGAATGGGACATATACCTTCACCATTATTTAGCAAGTCACTAAAGGAAACACTTCTAAAACAACCTTTCAGCATTCCTTTCCACTGGGATAGTTCAACTGCAAAAAGAGATGAAACACTATAATTTAGCTATCCTTGTAAATACCTGCTGCTGAATATCTATAGGTTAATAATAAAAATAACTCTTCATTCTGAAATGCAGTTTGAGGTATCTACAGCATCTTAGGGAATGACAATTTATTGTAATTTTTCTTCCTCTGACCTGATGTATAGCTTTACTCTGGTGTAAATCCAGAGTAGTTCTACTGAAGCATAACTGTGGGCAAAATTGGGATGGTACCGTCTGTTTTACTAGGGAGAAAAGAAATTAGCATTTAAAGTAATTTTTCAAGACCTCTGCAAAAATTCTGAAAATAATACATGTACAGTGAAGATTTTTTTAAAGGAAAATAATCCTTGTGAGGAAAAAACTACTAATACCTATTCCCTCCAAATTGTTTTGGGTTTTTTTTTTCTTCTTTCTAAACTGAACATGATGCAAAGTGTCCAGTAATCATCCTTAACAATCAGACTGATGGATTAAGCTTACAGTATGAAGGCAAATACAAGAACTAGAGTCAGAAGGGAGTATCCTTCTAAATTTACTTACCTACTTGCCTCAGCTCTGATGCCATTCAGTTTTGGCAGAGAGGAGACACACGGGTTTAGTGTTCTCTTAGTGTAGATGCTCTCATGAAAGAGAATTATCAGCAGCAAATCATCTGATTACAGGCTACTGAACAGACAGCCAAATCTTGTCCTTTCTGTGGCTTAGAAGCAGGTCACCTTGAGATCTTTGTACTCAAGTGCCTACCTCAAAGACATTTTCCCCTGCTGATTTTGCCTTAGTACCTTGGGATCCTCACTTTACCATGCTCTCTAAGCACCCAGACACTGACAAAAATTTACATTTTCAGAGTTTCAGTAAGGGCTTATCATTCCTGTGTTGCTGAGAAAGAATGGAAGCATGCAAAGGTCCCGGATTTCACCCAGGAAATTCCAGACACCGTTGTTGAAACACCTTGTGTTTCAGCACATCAGTCTAACTTTTAACTTCCTCCCTTCTTACACTGTCTCATAGACTATTTTTATAGTGTAACAGTGAGATCAACACCTGCTCCAAATGAAGCTCCCTTTCTGCTCAAATAAAGCAAAAGACATCAGCAGTCCAAGTATTCCACTTTTCATATGTTACACTCTGCAGTTACTTGCACCTTCTCTGCTCTGCCCTAATTGTACATATCCTTTCTTTTCACTGCATAAAGAGCTTATAACATAGACAAACAAACAAAAAGAAATATTTCTGTACCCTTGGTAGAAATTCAGGTATTTTGCTCAGCTCAAGTAAAAAGTAAACCTAACCTAAGTTGTCATGGAATCATGGAATTACTCTGGCAATTCTGCCAAACTACATAGGCACGTACAGATCCTTTGAAGAAACGAAGCTGCAGTTTATCAAGTGTGATTTATAAGCAACACTGATTTAGCTGGGAGATAACACTGCTGTCTAATCATTAGTAGTCAGACAACAGCCATGTGAACACATCAATTATGGGCCACTGCCAAAAGCCCTTGAGATCCCAGAGATTAACAGCCAATCCTCTGTTTTACAAGCTCACATCAAAAAGAATATTAATAAGAGGAGGGGCAATGTGAAAGCTTGTCAGCGTAATTCACGCACTAAAACAAGGCATTTTCCCCTTTGCTCTGCCTTGAACTGGTCCATGAAAAAAGCTGGCATCAGCAACAAAACAGGAAGCTGCCAATTTCTCAGAAAATGTTTTTCATTAACATATGGGAAGTTGTGAAAGGCTGCAGAAGCTCTATTTGGTGGATACAGGCGACAACGTCTATGCATCCTTTCCTGAAAGTATCAGTCATACAAGCTCAATCATTATTCAGATATTTGGAAATGAACTTCCATGCACAGAATTGCTTGATGGCTTTTCTCTCCGTCACAACCATAGCTGTTTACTATTATAAACACATTAGCCAGCCTGCCAAGCATCCATTTATGCTGTCTCACTAAGGACTTAGAAAAACTAAAGTAGAAATACTACTAAATTTTCAGGTTCATTTCAGTCTTCAAATGTGTGGAAGAAAATCCCACAATTGTGCCTTTCTTACTGACTTCTATGCAGGGTGGCTGACTAGAGGTTTAATCTTCTTGCACATAAATGAATGGAAACAAGACAAGAATATACCTAAAAACGGAGCAGTTATTCCTCTGTACAAATGTAAACATGTCTGTTGAGATGGACCTCAAACAACCTGTTGCTGGCATTTTAATTGCAGCAATATTAACTGGATAGTCTTTAAGCCTGGTCCAATCACTGTCCAGTCATCAATTACCCTGTCTGGACTCTACTCAGTGCTCTAAAAGCAGAGATGTCTTACAGCACGTCTGCAAGCAATTCTACCAATACTGTACTTAAGGGTAGGCAATCCAGAAGAGAGAATTTCGTTTGTGGGGACTTTCCAGATCTACCTTTACATAAGCTGTCTCAGGTACTGCCAGCAATTAATCTCTGAGCAAAGAGGGCACAAGAAGCAGGAACCTTTTAGATTGTCTCTGCTGCCCCAGAGCCACTAATGTGAAAATTACACCTTTAGGCACAGCTCAAAAATACTACATAGTCTTTGTCAGATGAGCCAGTTTTTAAAGTTCCCACTTTGCTTATGTCTTCCAGACACTCATCCCCTTCACAAACATATCCTCCTGAAGGATGGCATATTGTTACTCAAATTGACACAGCTAAGAGGGACATAATCACATGTTGAAGGACACACAGGCAGAAAGCATTTTCTAGCAGCAGTATTCATACTGTAGAACTGCCCTTTTAGCAAACAGCTGGAGCAAAGAGATGTCAGTCCCAGATTTTTTGCTCAGGTAACCACGGCAACGTTAGCTTCCACAGCTTTATTGCTTCAGAGACACCTATAATGGCAATTTTAACTAAGGATACAGTCTTGCATCAGTCCTTCTGTTCCTACAGTTGAACATGTGGATAACTCATGTCTGAAAAAAAAAAAAACAAACCCAAAACAAAACACACAACTTGTCTCACACTTTTGGTGGGATTCAACTTGACATGCCAGTTAGTTGTCCAGGGTCCATGGGAAAGCGCGACCGTGACAGCTCAGTTTGAAATCGGTTTCTGCACAGGTGAAACTGCAGGCTAAGTGTACACTTTGCACCAAAGGGGACAGATGACTCTGACACAATCATTCTTCCAGCACTGCCACAGAGGTGGCGACTGCTGGCAGACATGCAACGTCTTAAACTCACACTGATGCTTTACAGCTTAATACTGTATACGAGAGTCCTTTGCTCACTTAGATTCGTGCTTTTATTTTCCCATAGCAAAAGCAATGCCTGGAACATATCAGCTTCTTAAAGATCTATCACTTGCAGCTTAACAGCTGACACAATTGTAGAAAATACTTTTTATCTTATCCTAGGATATATAACCACTGTTTTGAAGGAAAAGATTCTCTCTAATACATAGCCAAAAAGGATGTGTTTCTATAATGTGTTCAAAAAGAAGACCATGCTATGAGAGCCACCCTAAATCATCTGAAGTTTTTAATTTCATTGTGTTCTCTCTTTCTGTCATTCTATAAGGACCAGTGATTTTGCAATTCAATTGCTTAAAAGTTAACATGGGAAAACATTTATCAGGCAGATATCTTCCAAAGCAGTAACTTCATAAGCACATCATAAAATAAGAAAGTGATTCAACTATTGCACAGCTGATAATGAAAAAAAATTTCTTTGGATTGAAAAGAAGTTAGATTTATTAAGAGGCCATGTTTTTGTTCAGCTGGCTAGGACAGGAAATTTGTCTTCCAAACGTTCTCTAACACTGTTTTCAAATTTGAATGAACTAATACCAAATGTTGGACTTAATCTGCCAAGTGACATGAGTTAAGTTTGACAGGAGTGGCCTCCTAGTATCTTGCAAATTAAAAAGAGAGACTGTTTATTTTTTGACTGACTGTATTCGAAATGGGGTCAGGATATTCTGAATTTCCAACTTAAAGACATCATTTTCAGAAACCACTGCGCAGTCTGTGCACAAAAGTCTGGGACTTTTGAGATGTCTCATACCAGATCTCTTAAAATATAACTGAAAAATTTTATTTAAGAGCATATACAACTAACATAGGATCCTATTAGAAAAGTGGAAATTTTAACTGACTCTAATGACCCTCAGATTAGCTCTTACTGTGCCTCCTGATTCACTACCAAAAAATGCAGGACAAAACAGCAAGTAAAAAGAAACCCTTTCATAAAGTGGAGTGCAGGTCTTAAATGAATGAACCTATTTTTGGTGGCAATCCTGGTACAAATGCTCCGCAGGTTCTACATGGCACAGTACTCATGGAAGTGTCAAAATGATATAGATCTGAGTGCTGTAAACCAGGGAATGCATTAGAATATAATAGTTAGATGACAGCCCTAATACAGAGCATCAGATTCTTTATTCCAAGCAACACTAGTTACTTCTTAAATTCAGTATGAGAAAAATTTTCAGCACTAAGTGTGTCATGCTCTAAACACTCGCTTTAAGACGGTGTTAATGACTTAGCTAATCACACAATTTTATAGTTCTATAATGTATAGTGCTGTAAAAATTAAACCACTGTTTATTACACCTCTGCCACCATTCTTTTCCTTCTTATTGGACTGACTCTTAAATGGGTTAAAGCAAATACTGTACTACAATAAAACATAAAAAGAGCAGTGGTTGGCAATAGTTCTCAATATACAACACAATATTTTAATTCAAAGACTACTTGAAAACAAAGTAATTCAAAACACTACTCTCAGATACTGAAATTAATGGCATACCTATTTTTCAGTTTTGAGGAAGCTACCCCATCTGAAAACAGAAAATGGTATAAATGCTAAATTACATTAAAGGGATACTGACAGATTAAAAATTAAGCTACCTTGCTTGTATTATTACTAGCATTTTAGGTAACTGAAAAAGCAAGTAGTAGTTAAATTTTCTTGTCACGGTTTTTGTTTGCTTCTGGAATTTCACTCATTTTGGACACTAAAACCAACCTAGTCAATTTTCCTTTTTGTATCTGGAATAAAGTGAAATACAACTCAAAATTACACGTTTTTGCAAAGTCCCTTTGATGTCAATGATGTTTATGTGACAGGCCCTGATACTGTACTATTAAAATTGCATTGAGAACAAAGCTTCCTTTATCAGTGGAGAATCAATATGACTAATGGCCAGGCAGAAAAGACGGGATCAAAGATATCTGAAGATGTACTGCTTGTGTGTTGAGGATGGAGAAAGAAGGCACAGACACACTCTCAAAAACATTGGAAAAAGCATACACAGACATCCCAGATATGGAGACAAGAGTTGGAGCATCTCTGAATATAAGGGAAGAAATTCATACACATTCTTACGATGCAACCTAGAGCTTTTTTATAGAGGAAAAAATGGTAAAAACAATCAGATAAAGGCAAGCTTCTTTGTTCTAACTAGGCATGATACAGAAAATTTTTCACTCTTACACAGCAAAGAAATAGGTATTTAAGCTACCCTAGACTAGATTAGCTGCAGTGCCTACTGCAAGCTGACCACTTGCTTTCAATACTGTTTATAATTAAAATGGAATCACCACGCGTTTTATTAAAATTAGTGTCACAGCACTTGAATTCTGATGAGCGTTTGTTTACTGTTCCATAGAAAGAACATAGCATCTGTTGTTCTGCCCCCAAACAAGTGGATATTATTTCACATTCCTCGATCACGTTAAAGAATCTGATGATAATGTAGGAATGGATACCGTCAGCGTTTATGGTATAAGTACAGCTAATTTCCATGCCGTAATGTAAACAATTTTCTTTCTAAAAATGTGTTTCTAAAACCTAGGGATGTTGAGATTACAGACGCATTTCTTTTGGTCTGAATTTAGGCTCTAAAATCCACTTTTGATGGAGCTTATTAGGTATGGAAATATACTGGCAATTTTCAATAACTCTATGATCTTGCTATCTCAATTTCACTTTCTATAAAATGGGCATAGTTTTTTCTCTCCCCCCCCCCCCCCCCCCCCTTCACTCTGGGTATTGTGAAGCTTATGGCCAGACCGTGTACTATATTTAATTAGAACCTAAAACCCAGAACTGATGCCAGATTTTCAAAATAACTCACAAATCAAAACAAGAGGCCAGATGTTCAAAAGAACAAAGCACACTGAGTGCATGGGGCTTCCCTCACATTCTCATCATGGCAAAAGTAGGTGCTAGACTGTTCAACAATCTTATCATAGTTGTAGGTGTTAACCACATTAAAAATCTGCCCTTCAGAAATGAACTCATAATGCCTGCAAGTGCTTTGAGATCACTGGAAGAAGAATGAAATAACCATGCATTGAAATGTTTAGACCTAACTCCTCTTTTCATTCACAAAAAAGGAATCTGTAATTTGGTCTTCCATCTGTTTGGGGGTGAGGAAGAGGCTTGTTTCTTGGCTTGCTTTTTCCTTAGTGTCACACAGAAAGCTCTCTGATTTTTTTTTTTTTTTGGGCACATGTTTGTTCTAAGCAAAATGAAGAAAGATGACTAAAACTGGAGCCAGATAGGATGCCAGTGGATAACTCTGACAAATTAAGCTATGTTTCCTTCTCCCACACACAAGCCTTCAGCTTAGTCCAATACATCACATGAACACAAGGGAGGAGGATGTATTGGCTTTTTCTGCTACACTCACATTTGCATGAAAAGGAATAGTCAAACGAAAATTAAGCACTTAAACAGCTTAAAAAAGCACTGGTTCAGAATACTGTACTTCAATAACACATTCATTGTTATTCAATGCTTAGGAAATTACATTGCCATCACATACTAGTAGAAGAACCGTGAAGAATAAATGCTATCTGAAAAAGAGGCTTGTACTTAAGCAGAGCTAATGACCATCTAAAAGAGCGATTTTGCATGGTTACATCCTCTTTGAGATTCACAGCTGCAGCTTCACAAGAGCAGCCATACATCATAATATGCAGCCATTTTAGGCTACCCTTGTGCTTTGGAGAGCCATATGGGCAGTAAGGAACTGTTAATCTGTAAAGTTACAATCAAAACCAAGCTTATTCAGCGGTGATAAGTAAGGAGGAGGAGGTATTCAAATTTTAATACTGACACCACCTTTGGTTGTGACAGCACCAACAACAGCAACTCCATATTTAGTTGCATTAGAGAGAAAGCACACTCATTATTAAATTTTTACTGCTAATTTACTGTAACAGTGGCAAGCAGCAGCACACAAGCCATTATTTTAAAAGGTCAGATAATTGTATTTTAAGCTTATAACACTAACTTTTTAATTAATATGAGGAATTTGCTTACTGAACATATGCTGATCCTATAAATATCATTAATTAACTGATATACAGTGACTTTTCAGGAAGTTAACAGCTTGGGAACAAACGTTATTTCATTATACTTTGAAACTGTTTGGTAATCAAAGGCAACGTATAATACCCACTAAATTAGTTACAGATTTTATGTGCAAACCAAAGAGATCCTCTACTTTCTAGACGCAGAAGATTTACAGCCACACCATCACACCAAAGTATTTTCTCCAATTATGCACAATTCTTCAAGCTCAGTTTTATGGAAGCAACTGTAGGTCTCTGCACAGTACATATCTGTGGTTTATTTCTAGAACTTTTTGGATCTTTAATTAGATTAGACAAAGTAAAACAGTCTGGAAACTCTTTTGTCATTAGTATGCTCATTTGCCTCATACATTAAATATCTTTGTCTCTTTCTCCAACTACCTAAAGCACGTTTCTCAGGCCAGGTCATTCAAGCTAGCTCTTCTCTGCCCTGTAAATGTCATCAGTCATCATCATGGTAACTCCCACGAGATCTGTATGTAAAAATTTGGAAGAGGAAGCTCCAGAAGGGAGAAATGGGGCTGGTACCATTTTAAGTGATCAAGAGTTCAACCACAGGTTAATTGTAACCACAAGGGATGGAGTTTTGCTTTCAGCCCCCAGTACTGTAACCACCAATACACATCTCTTGTGCTTTTTAGGCTTTTCTTTCTGACATGAAAGTAGCTTGAAAGTTACTACAAGCATAAACACCTATACAAAAATGCTGGTGTACTGAAGAAAAACTGACCCTTTGGTAATTAGTTACTGCCGTAGGCTCCTCTGCACTGTGAAAACACATCCAAGAGGAACAAGTTCATATTGGTTACTGAGAAGCTACATATCATCATTAAACACAGCACTTGCAGTACCTGGCTAGGGCCACAAAAGGACTATGAAGTTGAGATTCATGAGTCACTTGGTGTCACAGCCTCAAGTGGGAAACACAGAGACTCAGTGAAGAGACTGTCCTTCCCTCACCAAGGGCTTACACTCTCTTGCTTCCTCTTCCTTTCCAAAGAAGTGCCTTTTTACTTTCTCATCATGGGATAGCTAGGTAATACGCATTAAATGCAGAAAATCAGCATGCCACTTCTATAGTCACATCATCACCTGGCTCCCTAAACAGCACAGGTTTGCACATAAGCACAGAATCTATCAAATTGCATCACTTGCATAAGGAATCGTATGATTACCTATTTCCATAGGTTACTATTAACTGTTTCACAGGGTTCACAGGGCTATCAACGGACCAATGAAACATCCCCAAAGACTGTTTAGCACTCAAGAGTGCCATAAAGACAAGGTTGTTCCTGTCTTGCACCAGCTCCAAAAACGCGTTTTCCAGAGTCTGGTGGCAAGTGTGGAAACAGAAGGGGGGTGGGGGCGTGGGGAGTGGTGGAAATCTCTCCTCATGACCACAAGACAGAGGTTAACAGATTTCAACCTCTTCCCCAGAAGAACTGAATGGTGAACTTTTATCTTAAGTGCTCTTCATTCATATGAAGTGACTCAGTTCCAGCTCCTACCATTACCCTCGAAAACCCTGTCTTTCTTGCTATCTGTGATATTCTTCCTAGCCATGTCCAGAGCACCTGGCCACCAGACAGCCAGATGAGAAGTTTCAAATGTTGCTGAACAGGAGGTCTACATAGAGTCTTCCAAGACGGGACAGCAAAGGAGTCAAGGATTTCAACAATCAGGTTTCTACAGGCACCATCCCCTCAGATTAATGAAAGCTTTTTCAAGAGGAAAGCCCTGATAAGAGCTCTTCCAGATGCACAGCTTACTGTGCAGACTTCTATACATTTTTGTGGCTTCGTGACATATTTTCCTATTAATTTGGAAACACTTTTCTCTCCTCAGTAACCAGTTGATAAATCCACAGAAGCAACAGGGGAAACTGACAAAGTACACCAGGGAACCTGAGATTTGACTATGCATACAATCTGTCAAATGAAAGGAAGGGTCTTGAGAAAATTTTCTCCCTATATTCCACCTCTTCTACTAACAAGATGAGGAAAAGATTAAAAAGGCACTACATTGTGAGATTAAAATGCAAGGAATTAGTATCACACAAATGCAAGCAAAAGTAAGACTAATCACTGATCTTGTGGCAATGAGAAGAAAGAATTATGCATAAAGTAGTGATGGCCTTCATGAAGAAAGCGATGATATAATAAAGTCAAAAGACTTTCAGTGCTCGTTTCTCCTGGTTTTTGTTGCTGTTGTTGTTGTTTTAAATAAATTGCTCTGGTTAACCCAGAGATTGCAAATGTCAGTTTAAATGCCCAAATAAACTCAATACATTTAGGCTCGAGTCTTACATCTTGTTACAGCTGCAACAGAGCTAAACTGAAACGAGGGTATCAAATGCAGCTACTCATCACCAACCCCACCTCATCTGTTCTGTAAATCACTGCTTTACCCTCCACATTGCCCACGTAACTCCACTTTTCATCCCAGCCAAGTTGGACACTGTGTTAGAAAAAGCACACAATTGTGATCACCTAGACTTTTTTTTTTTTTTTTTTTGACAGAGGCAGGCTAGAGAATGGTCTACCTTGTAGAAAATAAGGAGGGAAAACAAGAAAGTACTCATCAGCTATGAGTATTGATAGTATTCTGGGTAGATGTTATTAGAATCCCACATGGGATTACAGCTCAAATTTCATTTTCAGAAACCTAACAAAACTATTCCACCAATACCTGCAGGCTGAGGCACGCTCTGGCAGTCAGCTACCAGTTTTGTCCTGGCACTGCTCCATTCACACCCGTTTCATAGATACAACTTCACTACACATCCAGATACAGAGACCACAGTACAGCCAAGACATTAGCAGACGCTCTTTTATAAGAGCTGTGCAAAAACTTTTGCAAGTGAACTGAGCACAAATGTGACCTTTGATGTCTAGAAATTAGGAAAACAAGATTTACCATAGCCCACTTCCACACTGGCAAACCCATAAAGATATCAAAGAATTTCTGTAGTACTCTAAGTGGAGTTAGTCTTGGAGGTACTGGTTTCTCTAACTGCAGCCCAACTTAAACCAAAGAAATTATATTTCCATACTAAAAAAGACTTCTAATGACGTTTTGCCCTCATACCCTAAACCAACGACTGCAGTAATTCAGCTCTAAAGTGGGCTATGAGTTTATTTTTAAATGAAGCTGTAATTTAAAAGGAGAGTCAATTAATCTTAAAGTAACTAATATTTCCTCCCTGCTCATAGCTTGGTCTCTCAGCAAATGCTTTACAAATTTAGTAATGACTAAAACAAATTAGCGTAATTTTCTGGAAAACCTGGTATACTGACTTTCAGTTTCCAGATCAGATGACCTTCTCGAAGGCAAAACAGTGAAAATACTGAAAGTATGAGAATGAACAACAAAGGTGTCACACTCCTCACATGTGGAGCTGGTTTTTTATTTGCAAAAGTAAACACAGTGACTCCTTTGTGCAACAGAGGCAAGATCAGATCAAAAATACCCATGAGGTGTACAAATGCAGGCCAAACAGGACAGAGAAAAATGTACTTTGACCTCTGTATTTAAACTTTCTGAAGGTTTGTCTCCTGCAAGATACTGAAAAGTTGGATACTTTACTTACATGGCTTCTCTTGAAAGAAAAGTTTATAACTATAGGAAAGAGGAGCTCTTATGCCACCATGAATATTATCCAGAGCTATTTTTATCTTAATGATATAAAACCATGTCAGCAACTTCCTTTTTCGCAGAATCTTCTCAGCCCTTTGACTTTCTGGACAACAATAAAAATCAAACTTCGCCTGTATCAAATTTCCCAAAATCCTGCAAATAAGTAATTTCTTGGTCTTAAATTCTTGATTTAGAATGCAAATTCCTTTTGAATTTACTGAGCCTCACATTCGGGGCAACATTGTTTAATGATTATTTTTTACTGTACCAAGGAGAGAGAATTTAGAAGTTCATAGAGTCCATCAAGCACTCCCGTACGGTACTTCTGATAAAGAAACCCCTTAGCTTTCTACGATATACTTGCCTACATTCATCAAAAAAGGAAGACTTAGCCTGGAGTGAATTTGTCTACTGACAGTTAAGCCTCACATACCCACCAAAAAAAAAAAAAAAAGAATAATTTTGTCTTTTTGAGATTTTATGAAACTTCACCTGTTACTTCAATGCTATCATTTTTAACCTGCAGTGAAGACCAGCAGTTTAGCTGTTAGAAGCAGCAACAACCATAAAACTATACACTTGTAAGTAAGTGCAAAAAAATATTACCACGCACAGGTGGTAATTAGATGTGCCTTAAAATTTCTTATTGCAAATTTCCTATTACAGACTGGTTTTGTAGCTCTGCCAGTCACAGTATACAAGTTCTAAAGTACAGTGTGAACAAAATCACAACACCAGAATATAATGTAAAGTTCTTTAAGGCTCACTTTGTGCACTGCTTTTCATCACTTAAGCTATGATGTCAACGCTTATTTTACCAAACAGATAGCATGTTAACAGACTGGTATAATGTTCAAATGGAAATAGTCATTTCACAGCCTAGGGAGAACACAAAGGGACCTAAACGTACACAAATATGCACGTAATTAAGCTGGGTGTAAGAAACTAAATTCTTAGATAACTTCCAAGGCAGCACTCTCCTAGTGGAGATGTTAGTGCTAACGCTGCTACTCATTTCAAAGCAACTAGATTCTGTCTCTCAGTGCAATGGGTGAAGTGGCATGTTATTTGGGAAAACCGCTACATGCACTTCACCACATACTCTCTCATTCTCTGGATATGGAAATACAGTGGAAACTAAATATAAAGAAAAAACCACTACATTAAGAATAATACTGCTGTTAGGGTTAATACTTAGTAGACTACAGTTTGAGTGAGTAATATTTTTAGTAGCACAAGCTACTGGCAACACTCTTTACATTTGTTTATAGATTAGCAGAGACACACTTTACATCCCATCAGTAAACTTCAATCAAGCAATATGAAAAGAAACAACATATAGCATCCCTAAGCACTTAAAAGGCCACACCTGATGAAGCTCATTAACTGTTTTCCTGTTCCCTCACAGAAAGTATAGAATATAATGTACACTAAAATCTTTCCTATCCCTGTACGGCATTTCAAATATGAACTATGGACAAGTTCCTTTTTTCACCCTGTACCTCCTGATTTTTCTTTACATAAACTTGCTACTAGTCAAAGAGCTAAAACCCCTCAATGTCCATTTTATTATAATTTAAAGGAGATCAACCTAAAAGCTTAAAGACTTCGGATGACCCGACCCAACTTGCCAAACTCAGCTATGCCTACTCCCTCTCCCACGCAAATTTACTATGGCCACTGAAGACAGAAAATGGAATATTTATAGCCAGTTTTACGTAAGCCAAAAATATTATTCAGAAGGTTCATGATCTGACCAAATCAAAGCCAATTTTCACATGAACAATCATGACATATTTTCGAAGAAGGCTTTGTCTAACAAGCTACTGGTAGCAGGGAAGTGTTGTATAAATAAAAAGTTTTCTTTTCCATGACATTTTTTCCCCTAATAGACATTTTCCTTATTCAGACTTTGTAAATTGATTTTCAAGGCACTGATGTCTAAAGAAGTCACAGAAAATTCAACTCAAGAGGTAAGAGTTTTCAAAGGCTAGAAATTGCTGAAAAAATGAGTTTCAAATGAAGAAGTTTAAACAACCTTCAGTGTAGAGCTTACTCCACTTTTGCTATAATGCTTTCTTGACTTTTATCTTTAAAGCAAAGACTCATGAAAATTATATCTTCAAATTTACAGACAATCAGTAAGTGGGCCTTTAAAAAAAAAAGTTGTACACCAATAAAGCAGGAACTACAAGCACTTCTTAATCATTTGAACTGTCCACTAATTAATTATGATGCTGAAACAAAAGCCCATTTAAAAAATTTCCTCTTAAAAAGGAGAGAAGGGAAAAAGACAGGGAAAAAGAGGGGAAAACAAGTCTTGTGAGCAAGGCAAACAGCATTTCAGGGACAGAGTTTCAAGAAAATGTATTATGTTTGCTCACATTAACAGAGGCATTTCTCCTCCACCTCATTCAGATGGAAAACAAAATAAGGCAGCTCTTCTTCCCACCAACCGGTGCCCCTTAGCTGGAATCAGCTCCAGTTGTCAGGTTCCTGTTGGCATGTAAAGCACACCAACACTTCTCCCACCCTTTTGTTCCTACTTAATACGTGCACTTTGCTCAGCAGTCTTTGCTGTCAAACAATTCATTTTCTCCTTGCCTCCTCTCCTTTAGGAAGAGGTAAAAATAGCAGGACTTAGTCACAAAATATAAAGCTCGTTTCCTGTACCTTAGCGCCTCATTCCTTCACCTCCTTGTGCATAGGACTTGGCTACCAAATAGGTTTTAATCTGTAAACAAGTTATTTGCTCTACAATTAAACCATTCAGTTCGTTCCCCACGCCACCCCCCTTTGGCTGCTTGGCTGCTGTCCAACGTGGAGGCTCACAGGTTCTTCACTATTATTTAGTGCTGGTTAAAAGGCAATAAGCTCATTTAGAGTTTATAAAACTATAAACTATCAACAAACGCATTTAATGCTTCTCTGAAACACCGTGGCTTTTGCCTGAAAAATTAATAATGCGTGGTTGTGTGCATACGCGTACACATAAGTGTGGATGTGTGTGGGGTGTTTTTTTATGCGTTGGCCTGGTTAAACACTCCAGATGTCTACGTCAGTTATTGTAAGCTACAAATACAAGCATTTCACTCCAATTTTAACTGCCAGTGTATTTTTTTCTCAACAACTGACAATCACAGGAACTGCAATTCACCGTGGCTACAGAGCTGAACCTCGAAGACTTTGATGTTGCATGAGAAAAATAAATGTCATGTTGCTGCAGCATTCCACAATGTTTACAAATATTGTTTCCTTATAAAACGATCTTGTGAATCACAGCAGCCTACTAGAGTCAGCAAAACCTTTAGAGAAATAAATAACATGTTAGTTTTCTCATCTCTGCAGTCAGAGAGTCACTCACAACCCAAGAGAAAAGAAAATAACATCAAGGTCATTTTCCTTTATCTCTATTTTTACATTTTTCTTCTTGGTGGAGAATAAGGGTCGTTGAACCAAAACATGGTATGCATGTGTTCACCTTCATTTAGATGTTTATACATAAAACAGGGGGTGAGCAGGCTACCACCTCAGTGTGGGACAGTAAAGACAATGAAATATTTTTTACATGTGTCTATAAATAAGTGAATTATAGTAAATGAAAAGCTAAATTTACAGGTGTAAATCTCATTTAGAAATGACAGGTACTTAACAATATCAACTTCAGCAATATGTTTTCAATGAAATTCTGCAAGCCTATTTAAAGTCTATTATGGCTGCTGACATCAATCTGCCAAGCTGCAGAGTGCTAAGCTCCACTGAAGATTTGCACCTATAAATTTAGCTGCATGTATATTTGAATTAAATACGTTGTGTTTCTCCATATAGACAACTACAAACATAAGGCATTGAGGTGGACTGGCCAATGAAGCAGAACTGTCACAGAACCTTTGATGCCAGTTTTGCCTGAAAATGGACTGAAGTTCAGACTCCCACTTGGTTTTAGAATCCAGTCGTCTCCATGGTGTTTTAGTCTAGATTTCCACCCTTTCCACTCAAAATTTCACTTCTTCCCCAGTGAATGCAACAGTAAAGGCCATATTCCTACTGCAATTGCTCATAGGAATATGAATTACTATGGGAGAATCCTGAAAACTCAATTTTTATAACATATTTTAAAGGTACACCCAAGTACTTAATGTATACGCATGCTCACACAAGTACAGACATATAAAAAGGGACAGACACAAACAGATTTTAATTAGCTGTACCTATTAACACTCTCCAAAGACCAAATGAGTCTCTGTCTCCCTCACCTCAGCCAAATGACAACTTCTGGAGTTGCAGATAATAGGTGGTAGGGAGACAGGTGGCAGGTAAATAAGTTCATCCCGAAAAACTAGTTAAAGGTTAAAAAAAAAGTTACGCAAGCCCTGCAGAGAAGACATGCCTAATATCCTGAATTTGCACAGCAATCACACGCAAATTTTAACCTTAATTAGAAGTATTGTTCATTTTTCAAATTTACGCACATGCAATATATCTTCAATAATTACTGACCAGCTGAAAAGACTTTCTAAAAATTAAGCAGTAAGAGCATGTTAAACCTACAATACTTGAGTTTAAGGAAAAAATGTAAATCTTGGAAGTAGTTTGAAAATACTTGGTAACTTCTTCTCCCAGAGTAGATCTTGAAGGCTCAAAAATAAATATTCAAGAGCATTAATTTGTTTCTAGATGTGTGCGTGCAAGTAAAACAGCAGCCATAATGTGGAAATTTGAGTCACATTTTGCAACTAATTGGAAGCAGATTAGAATTCTGCCTCAGGGGAACATTGTCAAACTAGAAGCTGGAGCAAATGAAGAAAGAGGTGAAAGCATCGTGAAGAGCTGACAGATTTACAGTGCTCAAGGCAATAAACGGGTACTAGATGAAAATGAATGTGCTTCACTGTACTGCATGCAGTTTTCAGTCATATCTCAGCAGTAACAGCATACAGCCATGAAACTATTATTTTCAGAGAGATGGTGAAGGGAAGACTAAGAATGAACAAAACACTATTCAGGCAGTGTGCAAAAAAATATATAAATCATACAGTGGCTCAAGCTGTTACAAGAATAATCAAATTGGTCATACTGGGCCCTGTTTTGTAACCTGGACTCATCTCAGGTAGGGCTTACACAGATATAATGCAATGAACTACTTGAGTTGAGAAAGGGCTGTAAGCCCTTGCTCACTGTGAGCAAGAGTCAAAGCATTAAGCTCTTAGGAGAAAAAAAAAAAAAATCACACATATTTTATATTTTTAAAGCTAAGAATAACACAGAACCCTGCAGACAGATAAATCAGAGGCAGGAGGGAAAAATCATTTTTAGAGAGTGATTAGGAAAGGTTGGAGTGGAATACAAAAATCAAAATAAGGTCTAGAGGCTAATGTACCAATGCTGTAATGGAACTTTCTCCTTCAACGTTTGGCATCTGGAGCAGCATCACAGGAAAGACTCTTAAAGTATCTGGACATGAAATGTAAATACAGATTATTAGCAAAACTTGGTTGCTGTATTTATAAAACAGCAGCAGCTTTTTTTTTCTTTTTGTGTGTGTCTATATACACATATATATACATACACACTTCCCCCAAATATCTATGTACAGATGTACACACACGCTCACGTATAGAATCCAGTCCTTAAACAGAAACTAGTAACACTATTACATGACACTGAACCTTACTGCTAGCTGAGGTGGGTAAGAAGATGAATTTAGATTTTTAGTAACACTGGGCATGGAACAACCACTTTCATTCACTGCTCTCAAACTGCAGCAGTGTTTTTCCTTCACGTTGCAGAACACCAGAGTGATTCAACATACGCTGCTTAATGTTAAACCCAGGGCAAAAATTAACCAGTAAAATTTTATGTCAAACATGTTTAATATATCCAGAAATACTCCCAGAATATTAGATTCTTATTGTTGGTGCAAGCTAACTAAACAACTCCCTGGACATTTCCTAAATCAGATTTAAAACTTCTAGCAGCAAAAAAAAAAAAAAAGTTCAACTGAGTAATGAGGTCCATTTCTAATTGTATTTGCTTCTAACTCTTACCTTTTGTCACAGAGATACAGATCTAGTCTCATTTCCCTCCTTCAGAAAGGGGGAATTGGCAAGAACGCGAAACCCTGAAACATGCAACTCCTGACATTACTCCTCTGCTATAAGCCTATAATAAAGCACAGATTTGATAGTACTATCCATGTAGTGTGGCAAACCACACACAAATAAACAGTTCTCCACTAAGAATGAAAACCCAAAGACGAAATCCTTCCAATTCAAATATTATTGTTGCTTTTAACATAAGCCATCCACAGAATCAGCCAAGGAGGTGACAGGAAATCCAAAAATAATTTGGTCTGGCCCTACACACTATGAGAAAGGAGATTACAAGCTGCTTTTCACTGTTCTTACTGATTGAGGGAAGCAGTGAAAACTATAAAAGATACGCTTACGTAACAGACACCTACAGTTCCACTCCTGTGACAGACATATTTCTCCTAAGGTTCAGCACAGCATCACTGAAATTCATCATAAAGGTGACATTTGAGTAGTGTGAAGGGGGGGTGGGGGGGAACAACTTAACCAAACTCCTGAATTAATTTAATGGCTAATGCAAATAACTAAATGTAAATAACTATGCAAAATCAAACTGACTAATGCACAAAGTTAAAGAGGTCAGAGATATGCCTCAAAATTTCCTGGGAAACTGAGCCTAAACTTGGCACTTTCATTTATCAGAATGAAGAAAACGAGCTCTAGGAGTTTAAAAAGTGTGACCAACTGAAACTTAAAAATGGCCAATTTCTGAGGGCAAACTACAAACATATACTTTTTATATTCCGCTGCCACATGATAAAAAACAGAATCGAGCTGACTGGTATAAACTTGACTGGCAACCAAAGACCAAGCTATTATTTCAAACTGTTATGGGAAAGCTATAAAATTGCTACCAGGTCTCCTCATGTTACTCTTCAATAAAAAAGAAGCCATCAGGGAAATAAGAGGAAAAGAAAACACATCAAAACCTCTAAAGTTCCCTTAAGTAGAAATACACTTCTGTGGCATAGTGCCATCTGCTTCTTGGATAACATGACAAGACAATTCAACAAGTAGAATACCAGTGTTTTGAAAACACCAAATAATCACACTCAATAGATTTTAGTTTGATCTTTTGACTGCAAAAATTGCATTCACATGCCACTATTGGCATATGCTTCAAATATCCCCATGATGACATTCTTCTTACGTTGTTATCTGGTGGAGACTCTAAAGAGACAGAAGCACCTCAGCCAAGCTACGTTTGTGCCCAGGAATAAGATTTAGACTAGAAAGACTCAAGAACTGGGGAAGAAGATGGGAGAAGGTAAGGGGGCCAAAAGTTCAGTATTTATTGTCCTGCAGATTGGTGAGTCAAAATGGTGGAGGAAGATTTATCATAAAGGACATACAACTCAACATAGCATGTCTTTGCTTCAAAGTTACTGAAACTAAGAGCTTGACATTTAATTACCAATGGCTTTTATCTGAATAGCCTCTGTGGACGCTACAGGTAATGCTAGAAAAGTTGATCCCTTCATTTTGAGATTTAGCAGTATTTTCCCACTTACACGAAAAGCAGACATATATTTCTGTCTCTAAAACGCAATTTTTTTACTTGCAGCATTAAGATTTCACAAAATTGAATCAACACCATAGCTACCCTAGAGGTGGAAAACCTATATAATACTTCACTGCATACAACTTACCCTACGCACTCACTGAAGTTGTTTAATCGAGGAGTCTTATATATAAGCATAGATATGATGTATGTGTACATGTATCTCCAAACAGGGGCATCAGAGGAATCTACCTATTCCCCCCGCTGTGGAATTCCTCTTAGCTTTTTCAAAAAAGGGGAAAAAATTACAGAGAACCTGCTTGTCAGCAGGTAACTCTGAATAGTTTTACAGCCTTTCATCCAAATGTAAAGGCTTTGTTCCAATTGCCAAGACCATTTAGTCAGAATAAAAAGTGAAAATGCAGTAGAGGGTGCTTACTGAAACCCTCACCACAGCACGACCAAAAGTCATAGTCTGATCTTCATATTTGCCCACGAGGCTACTCACAGCATGCAGTAAGTTGTGGTTTTAATTCAAGAACATAATAATAATAATTTAAAAATATTATTATTTAACATCTCATTTTAAGAAAACCCCTCAAGTCCTGCTATGAAAACTGGTAATAATATTTATTAAGAACATCTCGTTTCAAACATATTTTTTAAGCAAATTAAAACACGATAGCTTGTATTATTATTCACTTTGGTGAAACGCTGCACCACAAAACAGCTCCACTGGGCGGAAACACTGGTGCAAAAAGGGATAAAGAAAAAAAGTTCATCAAATTGGGGGAAAAAAAAAGAAAATAACTCTAAACCAACTTTTCTAAATTTTACAAAGCTATTTACTTTTACTTTTTGTAATTATGTCATCATCAGAAATTGTCACGGAACATCATTTTCCTGTATTTTTACCCAACAGAGAACATTATGTACAGACCAGAATTTTTAAAAAGATCAATATATTTTCTGTGATTAAGAAAGAAAAATAACTCCTTGACACTTGAACACATTGAAACAAACACTAGTTTTTAGCAAAACTATGGCCAGTCCTTCAACCTAAGTCACTGCATCCCCAGATCACAGGTGTGACTCTGTGGACTCATGGGAGGATGTATTTCTGTTGTAAGACATAAAACACAATCAGAAGTCAGATAATCTCTCCAGCCTTTCAGGAAATGCAGTGACACATCACCATGTACGTTACAACGTTATATAAGTACGATATAAAGCTGGTACACTGCTAAGCATTATGTAAAGATTGATCTGATTGTTAGATCATCTGTACATAGCTCAGAGCAAGTCAGACTCTAAAACTTGGTTATATTCAGCAATCCCAATTGTATACCATGGAACAAATCTGGAACATGCAGCTGACGTGCCATTCAAAAAGTGACTACTGTATCTGAGTAATACAGAAGAGGTGGCAACCACAAAAACCAGCCTAACTAGCTGTAGAAGTAATCTAACCTTTTTTTCAAGGATGGGTGATGGAAATCCAAAATATACATATTTACACCAAACGGAAGTAAAGGTGGTGCTTCTGATAGGAGAAATGTTATTATTTTTGAGAACGTACTCCTGACGATGCTTGTAAAATGTACCACTAACACCATGTAAGATAAGGAGAAACACAGATATTTTTATTCTTTTAGCCTACTTTTACAAATGCAAATCGCATGGATAACACAGAGCAAATAAAGGGGAACCTGCATTCAACATGCACAGGATGTGTCCAATTAACAGAAAGCAGGCCACAGAATCTCTGACAAATGTCAGTATTATGAAGCCTACAGACAACATCTTTTAAAAACTAGATCATCCTTTTCTTATGGGGGGGGGGGAAGGATGCACGAGTTTTAGCAACTGCACGTTTCAGATTTATGATTTACGTTGTTGTCGATAAAATCGCTTTCCAATTATCAAGGACCTGGTAGGAGAAGCTAGAATGCATTATGTGTTAATGATCTCTACCAGGGGTCCAAGCTTTACTCTTTTGTCAGAGCTACAGCAGATCCTCCCCGCAGCTTCAACATTAACATGTCTGTTTCCTGTCAGACCACTCAGAGATAATGTCATTTATCTCAGGGCGGCACAAGACCAGTCATTAGCTTCAGTAAAAGACCTCAAACAAAGGCCGGATGGCGTTTTATCCCGTGCTCATAGGCTGCAGCCAAGAATCTCATTGCTTAACAGCTCAGAACTTAAGTTATCTTTAAAAGAGTAATTTTCCTCCATCAACAATTCTAGATCAGTTCTCTGAAGAGCAGAAATGTCTCAGCATGGAAAATTTTAGTCAATGGTTTTATCATAGGCAATTAGGTGACTGATAAGGGCTTGCTAAAGTTACCCTTGAGAGGCTTTTTTTTTTTTTTCCCTTGTACCTCGTGGGGTAAAATCGACAGAATAATTCGGGTTCTACCTAAACAGTAAGACCTCTGAAGAACTGACCCTTATTGTGTTTGTCTGCAGGAGGTGATTCAGTATTATAAATTCTTCAATGACTGAGCTTCTGGAAATCTCTTTAAATGAAAGTGGAACTGGTTCACTGTATGTACGAACATGTGTTTTCACAGTCTCTCCTGTATTATTGCATTTCAGAAAGCTTCTATCAAGTGCCAGGTGAACTTTTAAAAATAATGATAATAATAATAATAAAAAAAGAAAGAGAGTCGAAAAAATATGAGCAAATCTCAGCTATTCAATTCCTGGTTTTATGCTGAAAACTAGGAACAGATGGTACTTTCCATGTTACTTCAATCTGGTTATTGAACACCTCTATGGTTACAGGAGTTTTTGCTTAGTACTTTTAACATACATTTCATTTATTGGACTATAAAATGCTACTTTGGAAAAACAAGTCTTTATATAGCTATAATTAAAATAGTCTTGCAGGAAAGCCCTTTAACATGGAGAACATGGTTAACCTCATGACATCTGGACAATCAATCCTTACCTTTTTACTGGGTATTTATGAAGTTATTAAAATTGTAAAATTACCAATGCCCAAAGTGAAATATTTTTACAGTAGTTCCGAGTAAGGTTATCAGCTTCCCTACTTTATTTTATAAACGTTCTAGACTAGCCTCCACTGTGCCCCGCTAACTCTTGCTTTGCACAGGAATTCAATAGCAGATCTGGCCATACATATTGGCAGAGGTCAGCAGGTTCACACGGAAAGCTTTCCTCGGCCAAAGGGCAACACCTCTTCACCCAGCTCAAAAAGCACCGTCACACTACTAGACAGCACTACAGAACTTTAAGAACCTTGAGCTGCGCTTATTGTTAGACACCCATAGTTATCAATGTTTTTAACAGCTAAATCCCTTATGTAGCTTTCAAAACAGTTTGCTGTCAAACAACAATAGACTTTGTTCTTTAATTACAGCAAGTGACCTCCCTGCCCTTTTATTTCACAGTGAATAAACTACACACAAGGCCGGCAAGAAAAGTACATGAAAAGCATATCTCCATAACATCATTAGTCAAAGCATGTACTTAAATGATTTACATCAGTAGGTAAAATGCATTCAGAGTTTCTGGATGAAGTGTAAAACACCCTGAATCCTGCTTTGAAAAAAAAAAAAAGTGAAGATAAAATAAACAATACCAGCCAACATGTTAATTTGCTGAAGTCAACTTTCAGATGTGAAATGCAGTCTAAATGAGAAAGCAATAAGCTAATACAAAAGAATAATTTCAATCCTGGAGCATCACTAGACTGATTCATTTAAAAACTGCAACTAGGCATCTCTTACTATAGCATTGTGTCTTCTGTATTATTTTCACGGAAACATACTGATTTTCACACACCAAATACAATTTTCCCAGAGCAAACTGTGATTGTTGGAACCCCAAAATCTCCCTGCAACACACATAAAACAAATTGTTGCAGATACTATGAACACTTTTCCATGTACCAGCTGTTAAAAATACAAAAATCTCAGCTACAACAGATGAAGAGTTCATGCTGACAAACAGTCAGTAACTGTGCTAAAAAGGGTATGGATGAGAAATGGAAAATGGAGACAGGTTTTAACACCAAAAATCTTAGGAGTTGTTAGCCTACCTGTCAAAGCTACTTATTCAGACATGTCACTGGTGGCTTAACCACAAAATGGGCTGCACGAAAATAGCTCAAACATCTTAGAATTACAGCATACTTTGACTTTATCCACATATTAGGGGAGTGGCAACTTTTACAACATACTTGCGGTTTCTGTATAAAAGAGCCAGCAGAACACAGTCATTGATTTAATTAGGCTTCACACGATCCAATTTATCATGTTTTACATGACTTTCTGCAGCAAGGAAACAGAATAAATAGACCAAAAATAGACAGTGAAGCGTGCTCTGAAAGCTAAACATTGACTACAGCTCCTGGGAGCCTGCTCCAAGCTTTTCACAAATAGTAAACAAATGCAGTATTATATTCCACACCACATACAAAACCCTGTAGATCCTGAATCGGCAGGCATGAACTCATTTGTATCTAAGAGGAAATACCCAAATTCATGAGACATGTCTTTCATAACATTAAGATAACTGGAAATTGATTTTAACATGGAGTCTCGAAAATTATGTGTTTGTCTAGAGATACAAGGTGTTTTGTGCACGTACAGTATCTATGTTCTAGTCTATAAACAATCAAAGAACACTTAAGAAATAAAAAAAACCCTTAAAAAAAATCTTTCTAATTATTATGAAACATTTGAGGGGGGAAGGAAAAAAAAAAAAGATCCAGAACAACAACCATGAAACACTTAAATTTCACTAATAGTGACAGGCTGGGCTTAAGACTGCAACCGTTGTCAGTAATGAGCTTTATTATTATTGTACGTCTAGAAGGGAACATTCTTTAGGCAGAGAAACACTAAGGGGTGTTATTGAAGACAGCGAGCAAGCACACCATTGTGCCAGACAATGGCCAACACCGCACGACTCTAATGCGCAAAGCCTGTATCAAAGTCGGTGTATGCCAACAGCAGTGGCTGTTGCTGGAAATGCAAGCTCCAAACCTCCTCCTGGAGCAACAAACACAACACAAAGTGTAGCGTTGGCTCTGAACCACTCCATACATGTTTGCTCTGAATTTGCATGCCATGCAATTTGCACTGCACTCAAGATTACTCGCATGTATGGCTTCTTCATACAATTTCCTGTGTTACCAGAGAGCGAAAAGAACACAAAACCGGGAGAAACCACACCACCTTCTAATCTCTGTTGCCATGACAGCATCTTTTGAGATACTGAAATGTTCAGATTGCCAGCTAAACAAAATTGTTGAATGTGAACATTTGGCTGAGAGATTAAAAGGCTAAGGGGGTTGCAAAAGGGCAGTACCTCCCACATTCCAGGCAGCCACTGAATCCAATGAAATGGCTCTGACTCTTTAACCACAGCCATTGTGAAGACCGGATTAGGGCAATTTATCTAGATAGTTAAAACAGATTAGAGAACTGCAATTTGAAGACTATTGGCAACAGAAGTAAATGCCTACTGTACTAAGTTAATAAAGAGACCATGAGATTTTAGCACACCTTTCTGCCACAAACAGAACTTACATAAATCAAAGTGCAAATATGTACACGTGAATTACAGCAATCTGGTTTTCTCATCTGCATTTAGAAAAGGTCACAAGACTCATTTAAATTCATCTGTAGATACGCTATCTTAAAAGCAATATATGCATACAATATGAAATTTAATTTGTTCCTTGCCTTGAACAGAAGCCTTTGAAATTATTTTCCAGTTTTAACAAACACCTCATGTCACGAACACCCCAAGCTAATCCTCCGTTCGATTTTAATATTACAAAACTTCAAAATGACCAAAATACAAAAAAGCCAGTAACAGGTCATAAAAAGGCATAACTTTTCCCTGAGACCTCCAGCCCTCCCAGACACTTGCGGACCATACAGTTAACACTGACCCAAAAGTTTTCTCATCATTTAACATTCACTTTGGGAAGTTGTAAAAGCAGGTAATTTAAGAGCAACAGCTGACAATAAAGTCACAGACTAACAACCTGAGATTGTTCATTTGGGGGTGTTGGTTTGCTTTATTTTTCAGGCAGATCAGGTTATCTTTGTTTAACAACCTGCAGAATTCATTGGACTCTTAATACTGGGCCAACGTTTGCACCCAGGTCCCTCAGAAGACGCATTCTATCCCAGGGACAGAACAATACCCGCCGACACCAGAACCTCCTTGAAGCAGCAGTTAACAAAAGCCAAGCTCTCCCTCCATCCTTCCTGAAGAATAGAGTCGTGGCCATCTGTTCATACAGAAAGCATCCTTCGTAATGTAGCAGAAAGGAAGAAAACCACACACCCCCATCTGATTTCTTTCATACATTTCAACCACTCATCAAACGAGTAGTTTACATCCAAGAGCCAGCGAGGCTCAGATAGGGAAGCTTTCCCAGACAGGAGTCTAACTGCTCCCCTCTGTTCCAAAAGCTGTTTTACACACATGCATCTCAGCACAAGGTGCATTCCCCTCCTCCCAGCTTCCTCCTTCCAGGAGGAGAGGCACCGCCTGCCTGCTGGCTCCTTCCTCCCCGTCCTCCACACCAGTTTCTGGGGCCTCTCGGCTGCTGTACCACAAAAGTCCCAGTACGATAAGCACCCTGTGTCTCCACGAAGCGCAACGGCGGAGCCCAGGTCTTTGCCAATGCCTCCTGTTCCCACTCCCGCCATAAGCATAATCTCAACTCCAGGCAGTGGGTCAGAGGAGAAGGGAGAGGGGTCCCTTTAGAACGGCTGCGAATGCCCGCTGGTATTGTGGAAAAGCGCCCACACACACGAGACCTGCTGCTCCTGTAGTCTGAGCTACGCATCCCCCTAGGCAAACACACAGATCTCCAGCCTGCAAACACGTGCCATCCCACTGGTAGCAACACTGCTGCTCTCTGCTAAAACCGGGGACAGCTCAGTCAGGGTCATCTCGGGGTTTCCTCTGCTGAGTGAGTGTGATCAAAAGGAACAGACAAAACAGAAACGTTCTCAGGACAGGGAGAGGAAATCATAAGAAAGAGCAGCACACTCAAAACATGGTGTCTTCTGTCTAGGGAAGAGGTCTCAGGGTTGTGGTTTGGTTTTTTTTTATTCTTTAGAGAAAGAGGAAGAACAGATGCATGTCACAAATACACAGCAGAGAGGACACAGGAGCCAAACACACAGTTGTGGGACATTTATTATAGACACAGGGAGACAAAGAGACGAGGTGGAGAGGGGCTTTGTCCTACCTTTTCTGTTTTCAGTTTCTTGATTCGCCTGTGGCTCTCCTCCTCCTCCTCTTCCTTCTTTACCAAAATAGAGTTCCCCATTAACCCTGAATCCGGGGTACTTTTGCTCACCTCCCCCATGGCAGAGGAGGTGCAGTGGAAAGGGCTGCTGCTTCCACCACCAGCTCCCTTGGCCCCGAAGCCATAGAGGTGCCCAGGGGAAGCTTGGCTGCTGCCACCGCCACTGCCGCTGGGGTGGCCCTGCTGCAGGTCATGCTGCTTATCCTTCCTGGATTTTCCTGCATCCTTATCCCGCTTGGAGCCTCTGCTGCCTGGGGCTTTACCTGGTTTCTCTTCTTTGTTTTTCCCACAAGAGGCAATGGTGGTGGTGTTGCTGGTGGTGGTATTATTGCCGTTTGGGTTACTGCTCACACTTTGACCCAGTGCTGAATTCATGCCAGTTGCCTCTCCAGGGCGCCCTTGGACTTCCTGCCTCTTGCCAGCACTGCTGATCTCAGGAATCCCATACAAGGCAGCAGAAGGCAGAGATTTATTAGCATCCTTAGAAGTTTTACTCCTTTTCACTTTTGATTTGCTAGTCTCTTTGTGAGAGGAATTCCCCTGGGGAGCAGAGGGCTGAACTGAAGCAAATTTTAGGCCATCAGCTAAGGCTGAGGTAGCATTAGCCCCACTGGAAGCCAGACCCCCGCAATCCTTGGAGCTGGTGTTGCTGCTGCTGGTGGTATTAGTAGAATTATTCATCTCAAATTTCTGTCTGTCCTTCTCCAAGTCGGCGTCCAAATCGATTATTAAATTCCCAACACCGATTTCCCAATCATCGCCACTGTCATAAGTGTCAACCGCATTTGGATCCACACCTTTTCCTGCAGCGGAAGTGTTCAATGACATCCTGAAGATGAGATCTCTAGAGTACAAATCCGATGAACTTTCCTTTGGAGATGTGGGGACATTCGTTTATCTCCGTTGGGCTCTCTGAAGTTCAACTCTTCTTGTCTTCCTCCCTCAGGTGTGTCTAGGTTCACAACCTGCAGTCCACGTCCACCTTGTCCTGTGAGGAGGGGGAAAAGCCGAATACTTCTTATCTGGGTGTTACCAGAATATAAAACTACTAATAAAAAGGGGGCAAGCTAGGGGGAGTGAAATCATTCACCATTGCCAGGATTTTTTTTCTTAAGTTGTTAAACCGGAGGCAATGGCCGTGATGCTTTTATAGCGAGCATCTTTAATCTAGTTGTATACCAAGATCCACAATCTCTCTTAAGAAGTCTGGTCCACAAAAAAGAAAGGAGAAAAAAAAAAAAAAAGAACGAGAAAGAAAAAGACTAACTACATTATTTAAATCCACAAAGCTCAGGAAATACAGTCTTACAAGTGGTGCCTAGCTGTTGGAGCACATGTTGTAATCTAACCCCTTGGACCACCACCTAGGCACGAAAGGGAGAAAAGGAAGGACACAGATTCACTCTTCACTGCATTCCATGGATTTTGTGGCTTTAAACCAGACCCTTGAAGTTTTGTGACTCTCATATCTTTTACCGCTCTTCCACTCAGTCTCTGGGGTGGGGGAGAGAGAGCGCTGAGGGAAGTGGGAAACCTCATTTTCATTGCCACAATACAGCTTTTGTTAAAAACCAACAAGCTACTAACATAAATGTTTACCAGAAAATATTAAACTCCATACGTTGGGAAAAAAAAAGAGAAAGAAAAAAGAAAGAAAGGAGAGAAATAGAAATGTCTTTTTTCTTAAAAAAAAATATACTCTCAGGACAACAGTTCTAAAAGCAGTTCTAATGTACTTCTAGGTCACACAATTGTTAGGTCTGTTAAATATAGTATTACTGACTGTACAGGAAACTGATTAAGACATACACTTTAAGTGATCTGCACCAAGGTGGCCTCACTGACCGCAAATGAGTGTGTGTTTGACAAAGCTTAGTTAAAACGATTTTTAAAGGGATCTCTCCCTTTTACAGTCGTCTGTCGAAATATTTATACATATATATGCATAATGCTTACCTTTAATCCTTTATCATTTTTTAATTAAACCAGCAAATCAAAATGCTGTCCCCACTCGTCTCAGCAACAACTCTGTGCCTCATTTTACTTAAAGAGCAAGTGATCAAGAAGTAGAAAGCAAGTATCATCTCAGCCAGTATGAATCGGTCAATAACATATCTCCCCCTACTTTGGCACACGGATCAGAAGTCCTTTTTTGTTTGTTTAGGTTTTTTCCTCCTTCCTTAAAGAAAAAAAAAATTGCTGAGCCTCACAACTTTACCAGCTGGTAGGTAATATTTCACATTCAGAACTGAAGCATCAAGGACCAGATTTTTGTTTGTTTGCTTTTCCTGAATAAGCACCGAGAGGTAATAATCATCACAGTAATTAAAAAAAAAAAAAAATGTTTCCCCAACTTCACACTCCGTCTTCAGCCCCGGACCTGGGAGCCGTCCTGATCAGTAAGTAATGATCCCATGAAACAACCTACAGGCGCCCGGGTGTTACAAGACAGAATGTGCTAACATCGGGATAAATTAGTGAAAGGGAGGAAGGAAAAAAAGAAGAAGAAAGGACTGAAAATCTGGGCTGGATTCCGCCTGTTAGTTGGGAAGTGGCATTTTTTTCGCCCGTCCTGACAGATCTGATTTCTTCAAGTAACTTGAGGGGAAATCGGGGGGGGGGGGGGGGGGGGAGGAGAGAGGGGAGGGAGGGGGATGGGGGGGGAATGGGGGAAGGCGAGGAAGAGGAGGAGGAACGGGAGGGGGGAATCACTGATCTGATAAACCGGTTATCAAAACATTTTGTGGGGCTGGAGGAAGGACAGCGTGCTCTCAAACGAACTAAATTTTCCCAGATACAAGATTTCGGGGAGGAGGGTGTCTGTCCCCGTCCCTCCGTCCGTGTCCGTCCCCCGGCCCCCCCCCCCCCCCCCGACTCAAATCAGCGCTTTTTAAAAATAATCATAAAAAAAGCAGGGGCACGGATCAGTTTCAAATTGCCGTCTCGGGGATAAAAAAAAAAAAAAAAAAGGAACAAAAACCCGGGAGCTTGGGCTAATCAGTCATGCAGTAAGGTACGTAATTCAGTAATTAGAGTCCGAGGAGATAAAGCAGACGACCTTTTTTTCAGGACAGATCGCTCCCACCTTATTGTCTCGGAAAACCTCGCAGTCTCACTTCTATCCCCCTTCCGCCCCTCGCCCTCCCGCCTCTACCCCCCTCCTCCCCAAGTCAGACGGTCTCGGCGCTTTAGCTTAGTATTTTTAATTAGCCGGCGATGGGAAGCTAAAAGCCGTAATGAATTGCCGGTGGCGGGCGGAGGAGGGGGGGGGAATGGGGAGGAGGGGCGCTCACGCCAGCAACCGCCAACCCCCGAGGCGCGGCGGTTCCGTTACAGTTCAGGCTGCCCGTGTCACGTGAGGCTGCCGGGCTCCATTGGTTGTCGTGAGAACAAAAATGGGTGACAAGCGTACCCAGCGAACGCGGGCCGGGTCTGTAACGCACCAAAGAACCGCACGACAGACAGACAGACAGACAGACAAAGAGACCGACCGACACGCGGGCGGGCAGAGCCCGGCAGGTCTGCCCCTGGCCCCGGCTCCTCACCGCCACCTCTGCCGCCGAGGGGGATCCCTGCTCCCCGGGGGTGCCACGGCAAAGCGGGTGCTCCCGAGAAACACCTTACAGACCACCCCCCCCCACAGCCCGTCAGCTCCAGGCGGTCCGGGGCGAGGTGCCGCTACGGCGGAGCCTCCCCCTCTTGCCGCCTCGGGACGGCAAGCGGCGGCCGTCTGGGAGACCTGCGCTGGGGGGAAAACGGCCAAGGCACCGGCGACCAACCGGCGATCGCACCCACCCCCACCCCCCCCCAGCTCCAGCGTCGCGTTTCTGGCGTCTCGGTGTGACAGGAGAAATGCCTCCCGTGCCGCCGGGATCTGTCGGTACCCCATCACTCCTCCTAACAAGCGCCTCGCTCACGGGGCCGCGGGGGGAGGGGGCGGTAGGCAGGCTTGTCTGTAATTGTGTCACTTTTATTTTTCCCCCTTGGTTAGTTAAAACCCCAAAAAGGCACTGTGCTCTAACGCCCCCCAAGCGCACCGTCAAGTATGATTTGTGTGACCACAGTGCTTTTACCCTCTTATTTCCCTCAAATAACTCATCCTGCTTGTGGGATTCTTCCTTTTTTTTTTTTTTTTTTTAGCCCCCAAAAAACCCTGGTTATCTCAACTCCCAAAACTCTTCAACACTCCCCTTTGCAGAGAAAAAAAAAAAAATCCCCTCTAAGTGCTATAGACACACCACGCAACCGTACTTACGGTCTGTATTGGATCGAGTTGACCTTTTCCTTCTAACTGCATTGAGTGTGTTTTTGTTGCAGCCGCTTTTTATTTTAGGAAAAAAAAAAAATCTAATGTCTTCAACAGATTTATTGTGTTTGGAAGAAGAGAGCACCAGATACCATGAACCTTCCTTTCTTTCTAGAAACAAAATTAAAACAAAAAATAAAAGCGGGGCAGAGAAGAAAAAAGCATCTGTGCCTGTCCCCTCACAGGCTGACACACACAAGGGGGACGGGGAGCAGCCCCCACAGCGGCCGCGATCGGCGGCGGCCGAGGCGGGGAGCGGGAGCCCGCTCCGGCGCGGTACCTGAGAGGGACTTTTCTTTGTTCACAGTGCCCTTTCCCTCCTGGCCAATCAGAAGCCAGCTTTTATGAAACCGGGCTCTCTGATTGGCCCGCCGCTCCTCCTGCCTGCCGGCGAGGGTGAGAGACAGAAACAGGCACGCACACACATAGACACACACTGTACACACAGGCACTAGGCGCGCGCGCACGCACACGCACACACACGCACACACACACACACACACACACACACACACACACACACACACACACACACACACACACACACACACACACCCCGCACGCACACGCCACACCACACACTCACGTTAGACACGCACACGCAGCCCTCAGCCGACGCCGAGTGCTACAGTCGGCAGCCTCCTGCTGCAGCCAGAGACAAATCATGTTTCCCGTTTCAATTACCCTACACAGTATTAAGGGCTTGGCGGGAGGGGGGGAAAGAGAGAGAGAGGGAAAAAATGAAAAGAGAGAGCGGGAGGAGGGGAAAAAATAGAAAACCAAGGTGGAGAGTAGCTCTGCCAAAATTCACACGTTGGGAGGAAGACTCCCTCATTTCGTTTTAATTTAATTTCAGGGCAGTTTTAGAAGCGATGATGAATGATCTTTCTGTGCCAGTTTCAAAGAGGCAATTTAGGATCTCACTCATAATTTTTAAATGCCCCCTCATTCAAAATTATAATAGCTTGAAGCCAGCGAGAGGGCTGCTGATACACATGTGCGATTATTTTCGTGCTTAGTGGAGGAGAAAAGCAAACAGTGTCTGGAGGAAGGGGCTGGAGGGAGGCTCAGGGCAGGGCAGCACCCCCACCTCTGCTCGGGGGGACATCGAGGCGCTGCTGCGCCGGCGGAGCATTCAGTCTTGCCCTCCTCACTTATTTTATTCCATGTTCATTTTTGCAATACGGCTTAAGTTTGGCAGGTCGGGTTTTATTCTTTCTTTTTTTTTTTTTTTTTCCCCCTTCCCTCCTCGTTTTCGGAAGGAGGGGGAGCAGAAAATAACCCTTTTGTTTCCACGCTGCTGATTTACTGCTGCACGCACTGGAGTGTGAATGCCAGCGACCGTATAACTACCACGTGAACATCCTTTCACAGGAATTAGTAACACAAATCTTCCCTATCGGGCTTTGTGTAGCTCGAAAATATCCTCCTTAATCATCCCTTTTGTTTAGGCTGGGAGCCATTATGCTACACCACTGCGTTAAATTGCGTTTAACCCTTCGCAGACGGCGGCGGCGGCGGCGGTGGTGGGGGGGGGGGGCGGGGGCCGCCAGCGGGCACATGGGACGGGGGGAGGGGGTGCCCCTTGCCGTCGGGCACCCGCGGCTACCGCCGGGCTGTCCTTTTGCATATATACTCTTCCCCCCCACCCCCCTTCCCCTGATCTCACTGGGAATTGTCTCCCAGTGAAAATCGATAAGGGATGTTTTTCTTGCCAAACGCACGCATTGCCCAAGTCAAGGTTTCCGGCGAGCAGTCAAAGCGTGGCGTTTATGATGTCCCGCACACCCGTGACAAGGTGACAAAATACCTCTTTGGACTTCATCCAGCGGAGCGAATTGCAGGCGTTAGTGTCCCCACGTTATGCGCTCCCCATCACCGAGGTGATTAGCGAAGAGGTAGTGGAGGAGTAAAACCTCCTAAACCTGCCTGCGGCGGGGGCAGTCAGCAAAGGTGACACCAGATGGGGTGTGTGGGTGTGTGTGGGGGGGTGGGGGGTGTAAAAGGCACCCATGATGTGGTACACGGCTGTGCCTTGGCCGCCAGGCCAGCATGACCATTTGGAGGAAAAGCTGCCCTCCCGGTCCCCATTGCCCCGGCTCCCAGTCACCCTTCCAGCTTCGCGCTGAGGGCGCTGGGGTCACCAGCACACGCTCCCGGGGGAGGCCTTGAAGCTGCCCGGAGAACACCCACTCTGTTTCTCCTGGTGTAAAAACACTTCCCCTTCAGGGACTGATAATAAGGGGTTTATTAGCACAGGTAAGCTCATCGACAAGGAGGCCCTTGATCACATTAAATTTTTAAGTGATTACAAAGGAAAAAAAAAAAAAGGCATGGCTTGTGTGTAGGGCAAACAAGAAATGCTGCGGTGCGAACACAGCCCTGCTTTCCCACGCTGGTGTTCTGAAAACACTGCGATGGTGCATAGAGCAAGGGGCCGGTTCCCAGCCTGCCCCCCAGGCCCCAGTGTGGCAGCTGAGATGGCTGCAGACACTGCGGTACCCGGAGTCGGCGACAGTCCACTTGCACCTGGGCATTTCCAATTCGTGGGCAATGAGCATGCGTAATATTACAAGCTTCTGAAAATCACAGGTTCCATGGGGTACATTCAGGGTGATTTCACTCTGCAATTAGAAAAAAATTTAAGATCAGCAACATCAAGCCTACTTTTTTTTCTAGTCTACTTAGTTGCGGATCACTGATCCTGTTTTTTTACGGTGTGTAGTTTTCAGATTTAAGTAATGGCCCTGATTTTTCAATATCAACCTCTGTTTAGACGCTTTTCACTTTGGCCTGCTTCTCGTCTGTGAAATTACAGTCATTTTCACTTTATTATAACAGTGAGTAGGAGACAGTTTGTATTTAGCATTGGGTGGGGGAGGGGGTATTATGGGAAGTGATCTGCTACGGTCAGCACATAATTTCAGCCCAAAGAAAACGGCTTCTGAATAGATGGTCTGTTAACTAGCCAAGGAACAGTCACTGGGAGAGACTGCAAAAATGCCTCTGCTTTATCTGTGTTACACCATCATTTTAATTTTTGAAAGCAATGGTCAGTGGAAGAACCCTTTCTCCAACCACAGCTGTCAGTTGATGGGTAAAATATCCTCATAAACGTCCTCAGATCACAAAATTCAGAGCGGAGCCTCCCCTCCCACCCCTCACCCTCGGCTTTTGTGTATGGCTATAGAGGGAAGGAGCCTGCCCAACATACAGCATGATTACCGAAGCGGAGTTTTATTTATCTGTTCCTGTAGCAGAAATTACAGCAAAACCACTCGCAAGCCCGTGGGTGCGTCTGCAGCAGTCGATTCCCATAAGTGGCTGCAAAAAGACCACTTAACTCACAATGTGTTGTCAGGGTGGAAACGACCCTATTTCGAAAAGAGACCACTGCCTGCTGTGTGATTTAAGTGTCTTTTTTGCCTTAATTTCTGCCTGCTCACCAAATTAAACTACAACTTTGTATTCGTGTACGTTTTACAAGGCAGACCAATAAATTAGCGATGTTTGTCCAAAATAGGAAATTCATTTTTAATTAATGCGGCTGCAGACCGCTAATAATCCCAAAGAGGTCCCTATATCCCCATCCACCCTCCCCGCCCCTCCGCCCCTCCTTTTTTAATTTTTTATTTTTTTAATCTTGCCAGGCATACGCATCATACACGCTAAAAAAAAAAAACGGCAAACGTCTGTTCTTAGCGAAAGGAGTATGTGGCTCTTATCTTACATTCCTGGACAGTTTAAAAACACGTTTCCTGTGAGGAAACGCTGCTTTTTCCTTCTCCAGGAGCAGCCTGGCGACAACATCAATCAGTGCGGCTTGGCTGGGGCCTCCAGCCAGCCGCGGACCGGCCGCGACCGCCCGCCCCTCCTCCTCCTCCTCCCGCCGCGCATCGCCCCGTTCCGCGCATCGCCCCGCTCCCCCGGCCGCCGGCGTCCCGGGCGCGGAGGGGCAGCGGCCAATCACCGCTCCAGAAATCGCTTTCCCGACCTCTCATTGGCTGCGGCCGGGCGGGGGCGTGGGGCCGGCGGCGGCGCTGCGCCCGTCTCGGCACCCCGCTGCGCCCGGGTCTGCCCGCGGGCGGGGGGATGGCTGAGTCGCCGCCTGTGCCCTGTTCCCCGAAAGCCCAGGACACCGGGGGCAGGCAGAGGCGGGCTTCGATGGGAAGATAGAGATTACAGAAAATAGTTATTCACGGGCAACTTCGGGAAGGGCTTTTCTGACCCTTGCCGATGCCCCTGTCCCGCTAATAGGGCGAGCTTTAATATCACTGGTGTTAAATTTATTAACGTCTGAACAAGCCACGTTCGCAGCTGAGTCTTAATTTCCTTTCCTCAGACGACCTCTTCCAACTGCACCCTCTGTGTACGTGCGGGCAATCTCAGCATTATAGACAGCACGTCTGCAAAGATTAAACCATTGTACTTTTTGTCTTCAACTTTGCATTGAAGAGAGGACAAAAAAATCTATTTATCTTGAGGTCTTACTTGCCAGATTAATTTGGTAAATAAAGAGTGGCAATTCTCTCGAACCCAACATTTTGCACATAAAGGGTTTCTCACAGCAGATTTGAAATCAGTACATCGGTAATTATCATATTGATCTGAAAATTTTAGATTAGCACATCCTTACAACGCTCAGAATTTATCACAGCCTATCCCGCAGTCCTATGGACAAGCTTTTAATTGATGTGTGCAAACTACTGGCTCTGCGGATTGGTCGTGGGTAATTTATTACAGCATTGCAGGCTGCCAGTGATCCATAGACTGGAGTGTGGGAACTGATGATACAAACCTACAGAGGAGTCATTATACACTGGGCAGATACTTCTGTGAGATACTATTTTTTTTTTTTTAAGAGGACGTACTAACAATGTTTCATTTTTCTTTAGAATAGTCCATAAACTCTTTTACATTTATCTGCATCTTCACAAGCAGTCTTAGTTTGGTATCTAATCTAAAGGTCAGTATCTCTGATGTTTCAGCACACAAATACAGGTTATATATGGAAACAAAGTACCGCTGTGGTGTTTATAGAAGAGCGCAAAAATGACCTGGCAACTGGCGACCGGAGGGAATGGTTTGTGAAAGACTTTCTGTGTGTGTGCATGTGTGTGTGTGTGTATTTATTTGGGAGTAGGGGGGGAGTGTAAAAGGTAGACGGAATAGAAACTGTCTTTCGAGAGCACAGGGGATTAAAAAAAAAAAAAAAGAGTAACAAGGACTGACAATTTAAAAAAAAATCCTAACAGTGAAATGTGTTAATCAGTGAGATAAACAAGGTCCCAAAGGAAGTTCTTAAATCCCATTGCATAGGACTTGAAAATTAGTCTGGAAAAAGCACTAAAAATAAATACTAAGGGAAATGACTCCATTTTAGCATTAGAATGGACTGAATGACCTAGTAAGTCTTTACCTTTTCATAACAGTCCTGTGGAGTTCTGCAGAGTTCTGCTGTAGAATATGAAGTACAAACCTTTTGCTCTCAGTCTTCCGTTTACCATATAGATACTTAATTTGTCCTCAAGTAATTTAAACAACAGCTTACTTATGTATGTGTGTAGTGCATTGTGTAAACATTCAGACAATATTAAAAACACATATTTCTTCCTTAATAGACAGTGTGCGATGAGAAACAAGCAATACGTGTTAAAACCTATTATAGCCTTTTGTGATAGCCTTAGTACTCTATTACACAGTGTATTTTTTACAGCTGCTTTCATACAAAACAGCTTAATGTTTCGCAGTCAATTATAATCTGTAATAGAAATGATGGATGCTGATTCAGTATTTTAGTCAGGCAGCATCCACATTATAGTAGTGCTAAGGTGAAAAATGTACAAAAGGCCGGTGGCTGGGTGCCATACTTCAGATTTTTGGAGAAAACAAATGAGCATGGGGAAATGAAACTGAGGCTTAGGGAATAGAATTGGATTGTTTTATTAGAGAGCAGGCTAGGAGTCATAGGCCGGAGAGAGAGAAGATGAGTCTTGAAATGGAATTTGCAGAGGTAGGCAGTTAGACCTAAGGACTCTGCGGCAGACACAGGGTGAGAGGGATTTTTTGTCCAATGTGGAAGGAGAGCAAGAAACTCGATGCTGGATGAACAGAAGGAATAGGCCAGAGATAAGATCAGATAGTACATACTATCTGAGTACATACTAGGAGTAAGATAAAGATGACTAAGAGGCAAAGTATGTACTGGCTGGTGAAGTGAGGAATGAATCTGTGAAAGTTTCCGAAGCCAAGGTTAGGTTTATCATCCTCAGGGGAGGAATGAGGAAACATGCTGTTACATTTCTGACGGAAAGGAGCTTGAAGAAGAATGACCCTGAAAACTCACTAAAGAAGTTTCCGAATGTGTTTGGGAATTGACATCTGGTAGATTTAAAAACTGTGAAGTTGTGAAAGGAGAAAATAAATGCTCTGGGACAAGATGAATGCCTAAGATCTTGATAATCAGGCTGAGAGGCATTTTAACAGATGAAGTGTGTGGGCCACTGGAGCTACAAGTGAAGAGGACTTCCCTACATGCACCAGAGCAGACAACTGTGTCCTCTTGCTTTCCTGACTGTGCTTGTTTCTCTCTTGTGTTTTCCTTTGCTGTGCTGGGACAGGAGGAGAGAAACTCAAAGAGAACTTTGTATCCCCAGCTGCACAAGAGGGGTCCTGGTGGGAGAAAAGTGGTGATGAGACAGATCAAGACACTAGGAAAGAAGAAGAGGGAGGTTTGAGACCAAGAGAGGGAGACGGAATAAAAGACAGTGTAAATACAAAAGGGGAAGAGTGATCTCGCTAGTGCAGAGGATGGGGCATTGCAACGGTCTCTTCTCAGCTGCTTCACAATTATTATGTGACCTTGGGAAGTTCATGGTACTTATCTCTGTGACTTGGCCACCTTGCCTTGAAATGGTAACTAAACCAATGCATGGATGTAAAAACATCCTTAAATCCCTCAGACAAGAATAACGCAGCTATGTTTTTTAGTGGAAGGGAAGCCTGGATCAGATGAGACTTTTAAGGCGTGCATTCCCTGGGAACTGCTTGAAACATTGCAAAACAGCATTCTTGATGTTTGAGGAAAAAGCCCAGCTTTTAGATATTTCCTTCACAGATGTGATTGCAAAACTTCAATTTAGAAAGAGAAAAAGCCGTATAAATAAGAAAATGGCAAGGAAAAAACTCTGAGGAATGCATAGATTTAGAAGTCCAGCGGTAAGGAATATCAAGTCACAAAAGAATTTAATGTTGTGAGAATTTCCCACAAAAGGCAACAAATCACCTGAGAATCCAGAAAATTGTATTCAAAATGAATTCAGTGATGTCGTACTCTGTCAATATGTGGTATGTGTACAAGACTCCAGTAGTCTTGTTATGCTCCTTGGCTCAACGTCTAAGAGTTGTACCCCAGAAGGGGCCATGAAACTTAGCTGGTGTTACACACAACAGCTGTGATACAAGAAAATAACAAACACTGTCATGTCTGGTGGATCATTCTTCTTATTAGGGAAAAAAGGTAAAATTGTAACTAAACCGAGTGCATCACTTATGTCTCTGTTTAAAGCAGTGGCATATGCTCAAGCTGCCACGGTTCATGTCAGACACAAGACAGAGGTGATCTGTTTAGCTGGTGATCCTCTGCACAGTCTGGACTTTGAAACCTGTGGGTCTTTTGTCACAGTGCTCCAGCTTCCTCACTTGTGATTTCGTGTAACAGTGATTACTTACCTTACAGGGTGCCCTGAGGACTGTGTTTGCTAAGCATATTGAGATCAAGTGATGTGATTAAGAACATCTGCATTAGATTTAGACATGTGTATTGCAAATAGCTGCAATTAAAGCAGACCTTCCAGTGACTGAAACTGCTCTCTTCTTTGGGACTAGGGAAAAGAGAGAGACCCAAGCGTCACAGACAGGTCTTAGCTTTATCTGCCTTATCTAAAAACGCCTGTGCTTTCAAATGCTTTAAGCTGGGATGGCAGCAGACTTTTTGGCTGAACAGCCACGGGAATGTGAAAAAAGACCTGGGACACATTTTGTAACTCTGGATAAAGAAGCCTTGAGTCCTTAGGAGGTGCTCGGGGATCCTTCTGGAGCCTAAGGTTTTCTCGGGTGCCATTTTTCAACCGCCTTCCCACAGAAATACTATAAAAGCACCTGGAAGAAAAATGCTGTGAGGATCACTGCTTCTGCGAATGTATTCGAGCTTATATTCGTCAAGAATGCCCAACAGAAGATTTCCAAATTGTACTTAAAAGACAGGGATACTTACCTGACTGTGGAGTAGTATTTTGCAGACTACACAGTCCTCCTTCCCTTTCTCTCCAGATTGGAAATTTAGGAATAAATTATAGATTTTTTTTTTAATTATAAAATTTTGCTTTTTCATGTGGAGAGATGCAATGCCCTCTGAGTTAAAACACTCGAGTTAAAGTTGTGGCCAAAGCCAAGTTTTACAGCTTTTAAATAGTGTTGCTGGGGTTTAAGTTTAACGGTGATATTAAAAAATATCTTTAAGTACATTGATATTAATAAGAAGTATTAAAATGCCATGTTTTTATTTGGAGAAATAAATTTGTGTGAACTATTTCTAGCTTTAAATCTTTATATCTAGCACTCTGTATTTTGCAGGTTAAAAGCATTCCTCTGAGGTCGAATAAAAATTTGTAATCGAATACAGACCAGCTTTCTCTTGTACTGCTGTTCAAAATGGTGAGTTCGTTCTGAAATACAACCTGTTAGTGTACTACTAAAGAAAACATTTAACACCGAGGTTAAGGCTTTCGGGGGGAAAAAAAGTGCAATTTTTTCAGAATATTTGCTGTCAACTCTTCTTGGTTTTTTTTTTTAAATGGGTTATAATTTGTCTTTGTGAGGGGAAATATTGTTGACAAGAATGCATTGCAAGTGCACAAAATAAGTGGACAATGGTTTCTACATGATTACTTCGCAAGGAGTAGGTGTGAGAACTGTGCCAGTGTTGAGGACTACCCTATCACATCCTTAGCTCGACGGGCTTCAGGATGAGGAAGAATGCCAGAGTGTGACCCAAAGCAGAAAATACGAAGCCCTAAGAATTATCTGCCCAACAATTTAACATGTTCACATACTTCAGAATGATCAGAAACTTCCAAGGATACGTTGCTGTATTCACACACAGTGTCACAACAACTCAGATTGCAGATAATTGTTCCTAAGTTCAGTTCTCCAGAAGGTATTTATAAAAAGTGCTTTGAGGAAAATGTGATTGTGTTCCTTTTATTTCTCTCTATTTTAGCCTTATTAAAAGGAGAAACTATGCATCTGAAAAGAAAAACATGAAGAGGAGACCCCATTGCCATTACTTTGGAGAGCTGAGAGGTGGAGAATGAAAAAGCCATTGGTCTCAGTTTTACTACCACAATGGCCTTTTATGAGAGGGATTAGATACGCCTAGAGCTGGTGCAGCATTCAGCACTGCCCTGAACAACAATCTGGAAAGAAAGACGACAAAAATCAGTTTGTCATAAGGTTAAATCACCACAGACTAGCTAGATTGGTTTTTCAGATTGTTTTTCATTTGGGGAAATGAGGAAAAACAGAAAGAAAGAGAGAAATACGACTGAAAAGCTCATTTGCTCCCCCTCCCCCCCCCGCCCCGTCTCTCCCTTTTTTTTCCTTTTCTTTCCTGCAAGATGTAGCATTCAGAAAATATGTTGAGCGAGTTGAGGCATTAAAAAGATCAGTCTTTGGTTGCTGAATGAAAGACTGTTGTGCATGTGACTCACATACTAAACAGAAATCTGCCTTCAAAGCCTATTTTACTGCCTAATTATATATACACAAAATGTAGCTGTCTGTTTCAATCAAATCCTAGGAAAAAGAATAAAACTCCTCTTAAGATGCAATTTTCATGGTTTTTCATAACCTTAGAACACACACTGCTAATGCAAAAGGGGGAAGTACAGCTGCAAGGTCCAGATAAGGCACCAGTAATTGTTTTTCTTTTAATTGTTACTTTATAAAGACATTCTACCTCCTACTCAGAATGAGAAAAATTAGTGTCCTTGGTTTTTTTTAAAAAAAGATTTTCCTTCCACACACACTACACCCCCCGCCCCGAAAGCTTGTTGTTATGCATTTCAGGAGCAGCCAGCAGCTATGGAAAGTACTTTTAAGCAGTCACTGTTAATAACAAGCTTTCAGGAGTGATCTAGGAATTCCATCCCTCTACAACCCTTTGTGTTGCACGGAGCGTTCCATATGAACAAAACTAAACATGGAGTGAAAGAATGCACCATAAAATATAAAATAATTGCTGGCAATCAGCTCTCTTGGAAACATCCAAGCTGGACACCATGTGTGAACCCTTTCTTTTACGAGAGACAAAAAAACCCGCAAACTGATTTTAGCTCTTCCTGCAGTAATGTGAGTATGTGCATATGTGTGAGTAAATGTATACATATATATGATTTTTAAATCATCTACTATTCAGACGTCTTTTTTAATAACTTCAGCTGTAAAGTTTGATAAGCCATTACTAATTTATACCCTCTTGCAGATACAAATCATTAAAATGAAATTATGTTTTAGTGGCTTATCCAATGTATATCTAATTGCTCCTTGAAAGTTTCTTGCTTTGAAGACATCACTGGCTATCTCCCTGGGAGACTGGAGCAGTAGACAGGTATTTACTCTGCGAATCGCTGTGCCAGTGGAAGAGGTGCTGGTCATCATCAGCCTGGGGATAGTACATCATATTGTTACTCACTTGAGCATCGCTTAGACCACTCCAGCCAAAATGAGACAAATTAACAAAGCTATTTTCCTCACTATATAAACAGTTGAAACCAGTTAGGCATCAGTGAGTTAGAGGGGGCTTTTAGTGGAAGAGGAGAAGTTTAGTAACTTCGAAGAGGCATGGGAGTACAGTGACAAACAAGTCTCGATAGACTTAAAAAATAACTGCTTCATCTTCAGTGGTTGTTTACAGCCTACTAGTCATATCCTGATGCTGCCTCTATCGTTGTTAAGCCATTGATTCTAGTAGAACATTCTTGCTGATTACTGGAGGGAATAAGGTCAAACTGGTCACTGAAAATTTAATTCAAAACCACATTTTCTATCCCAGTCACTGGCATTTCCTGCACTCACAAAAAGGCTGATCTCTCCAAAACTGGGCAATGTCTGTTAATTACAGAATTAATTAGATAAGGGGCCCGACATGTTCTGCTGTGCAATGTATGTGCATTCAGCCAGAAGAAGTTTTCTGGCAAATCTTTCTCGCACCTAATGAACGTCCAGTAATTTGAACTCTGACATAGCGCAGCGTGGAGGTGAATGCATAAGGTTTAGGAGTTCTCGTTGGTGTGGCAAGCTTGCAGGTTTGCTATACTTCTGAGTGCTCTGGCAAATGTGTATCCAACTCACAGTGATTGTGTCTTCTCTCTCCCAGACTGGCTACAATGGGGGCTTGTAGAACATAATGACTGTACTTTATCCAGACAATAGGTATGCTAAGGAGATTAGCTGAAACTGCTTCCCTTACCTGCCTGCAGGGAGGGAATTTGGAGAACAAACACAGAACAAAAGACTTATGGATCAAGTGAAGTTACTGCAAAGTATGCAGGGGTGTGACTTTACAGCACACTAACTACTGCACTCTTTCTCATGTGGGTATCCTTTGTGCACAGTGAGGGTGCAGCTCAGCCAGACACTTGAGCTGCTCTAACAGCTTGCTGCTGCCAAAAGGGGCAGTCCCATTCTTCAAGGCCCTGTTTTCCCACTTTTTCTGCAGCCCTTCAAGCTGTGTGGTCTCATCCTCTCCATTGCACAGCTCTGGCACTCATTTGACCCCTAAGTGAATCAGTAGAGTTTGTTAAACCAACAAAAAACTGTTGACTGTTTTGTGGGGTTAGTTTGCTGTTGGCTCAGTGAGCTGAATCAGCTCACTCTACAGTCAAAGCGGCAGTTGTGTCACCTCAAAGAGGGTCACTGGCAGCATGTAGGTTAGGTAGGAGTGAGGGAGAGGAAATTGAGGGGTGAGCAGGGCAGAACCACCCCTTTTAGTCACAGTAAACCATGAAATTGGGTTATGCCATTTCGTCTATACCGTAAGGACAGAGACCTGCCTCTTCTCAGATTGCTGTCCCAGCTGCCATCACCAGATCTGCTGGCTGAATTGCCAAAAAATACGTTTTAAACATAGACCAATCCATTCATTTTGCCAGAGGCAGATTGAGACTACTCGTGAAAGCACCTAATTCAGAGGAACAGGTAAAAACTGTTGGTACCAAGAGTTAGAAACCATTTCCTTTGGAATGGCTGCAGTAAAAAATTATCTGCCTCTGTCCTTAGAGCATCCACACTCTGAGGAACTTAGTGCAGCAGAATGACTATGCTATAAATTCACAACAGTGTACTTTACAGTAACTTCCTCACTGAGAAAAAAAAAAAAAGGAACAAAGAAATCAAGGTGTTGTAACAGGGACTCAGAGAGATGCATGGGAAATGCCTAGGCAAATGAAGGGAAGAAGTAAATCTGCTTTCATAGCAGAGAGGTTTGGCTGTTAGATCAACATATGTAATATATGATGAGCTGAGCTGAAGGCGGTAAACGGTTTGGAAGACAAATGGTTTGGAAGAGTCACAGAGAATATTCTGGGCCAGGCCATTGACTACAGAAGAATGTTCCAAAATGGTAAGAAATCAGGAGTAAGGAAATTGTTGCAAGAGTTACTGTTTCTTTTCTTGCTCTGTGTATTTTTGTGCTGAGTGAAATACACTGAGCGATATTAGAAACCCAAAGTAAATCTATGTATGACTTCTTTCAGACACAAGCAACCTGATAGTCACCTGATTTCTTGCCACATTACCTACTGACTTCTTCTCTGTCTTCTAGGCAAGCTACTTATTTGCTGAAGCATCACATGCGTATCTCAAACTCACCCATGAGGACTACTTTGTGCTGTATCTATCTCCCTTGGCCTTCAGTGCATCAGTCTGCCACGCATGGAGCCACCGATTGATATTATTCATATTTTTTCACAGAGGATTTCAACAGTCTTGTTCTTTACTGTGAGTTTAACAAACCCAGAACTTTTTAGTAACGTTCTTGACCCATGCATTTTGTCTCTTCAGCTCTGAAGTTGAGCATGAAGAAATATCTCTAAGAGGCATCCCTACTCCTAAGACTGGAACATAGACTCACTATTAATTCCAAATCTGTGATGGGATATCAATAATCCAATCAATCAATTAATTTAAAAAAAAAAAAAGGACTCTGGCAAACATTGTCAGATTGTTACGGTGGAGGAACTTTATCTGTAGTAGATCTACCGATCCAACATAGTTCTATGGCATCACCTAAAGCCAGTGGATCAGGTACTGGTGCAATTTAGTCTCAGATAAAGCCAGTGGTAAACTCCAGTTTCCGGGGACAAGGTTGCACATGCAGTTTGATATACTGTAGGAGTGCAAGACCCTGTCAGTTGACTTTAAACTTGCATTAATGAAGTTTTTGGAAGCAAATATTCTCAAAGACAGAAAAGAGGGACCAAAACTTCTGGTTTTTTTAGTGTTCTTACCCCTTATTTTCCACAAAGAGTTGAAAAAAACCAAGAAATTGGTTGGAAATCGTAAATGCCCCTTCAGAATATGTTGCAGGAGTCCAAATATGACGGAGATATCTAGCAGACAAACTGCTAGACAGACAAGTAGTATGGACGAGTCCAAGTTTAAGTGTCATGCGTGAAGTCTGTGGCAGAAGTAGGAGCACGGTCAAAATCATTTGACTTTTAGCTATTTTGTAAAACACAGTATAGGCTTGGAAAGGATGCTGTGCAAGAAGTCCAAATTCCTGTCATTGCAGAAAGCCATGCAGTAAGTATTTTAGGAGGTGCGCAGAATACGCATTCTACATACTACTGAGACATCGTAGGCCACAGAATTCATTTCCAAATCCTACAGCAAATAGGAGACCTGTATCCAAACAACAGAAGCCAAACCTGTAGTATGCCCTAGGAAGGCAACAGAGTTGTTTTTTTTTTTTTCTTCCCTGGATGTTGTAAGCCTCTGCAGCAGAGGAGAACTTGTTAGAGAAACTTCCCAGACAACCACTGGAAAAAAAACAGCTTCTATAGAAGAACATCAAGAGTACATGCCAGTCTGAATAAAGAAAGTTTCCAGACATCAGTTTGGCATAAAGTTGTGACAAACACACATGAAGCAGATGTCTCATTAATTTCATTGCTGCTAGAAGCGTCTCCTGTCTTCAGCTGTGACCAGTGCCTCTGATGATCCCTAAGAGGAACATTCTTTTCTAGGTGCAGGGAAACTTTATACTTTCTCACTGCTTTCTGTGCTGATCTTCAACAAAAAGCCCACTCTTGCTCAGTGAAAGTTCATAGAGAAGGAGGTAAAAAACTTAATAGTGTCTGAACCCTTGCAGAAACATCATGAGAATTTGGTGCTAGATATCCTTTTCAGGATGAGAGTCTTTACCAAGGTGAGATGCCACTTACTTACATTTTCTATAGAATACAGCTTTTCCTGTCAAAGACCCTGAGGTGGTGATATCCCTTTTGCACATCACAAAAGTCAGGTAGGGAGTATAGGACTTTCCAAGGAGAGAAGGATTACCTTCAATGCTCGGTCCATCCAGCCCAAGCCAGGAGCATTTTTTGTGCTCCAGTGAGATGACGGTGTGAGAGCGTGTTTCATTTACTTCTGTGGCTCTATAGAGCTGTATAAGGCCACAATCTTGTACAGCTACAGTTAGAGCAACCCCAGATTTTGGATGTTGGCAGTATGAAAAAACTTCCTGTTATCATTGAAAAAGACAGCATTTGATATTGCAGGGCATTGCTAGGCCACTGCAGAATGACAGAATAATGTTAATCTGCCTGCTTTAATTTTATGGTTCAGCAGTTTATTTTTCATTCCTGTTGCTGAATTGCCTAGTTTCCTAATTTTTTGAAAACATTAATCTAGTGTTTTTGTCATTTCAATATATTCTTAAGACAGAGATGACTGACTGTAAACCTCATGTCACCATAGGTTTTTCTCCTTGGGGTTTTTGGTGGGAATTATTTGTGCTTCAATTATCCTTTTATGACTGTGCAACGTAATAAAAACAAACAAATATTTAATGGAAGTTTACGGGATGAATGAAGGAATTGTTACAGTCTACTGTGTAGAACATAAAAGCATAGTGTAAAACACATCTTTAATGCTTGCTGCAACATCAGCATGAAATACAAAGCATTATGGTACAAACACGTGCACATGCAGAAAATTAAGAAGGTGTGAAAGGACAAGTGATTTTAAATACCCTTTGATGATTAACTTTTCTGTCTTAAATTATTGCAGGATTTTGTTACTTGGTTTTTTAAAATCCCAGAAGCTTACTTTGAGTTACATAAGAATACATTAATGCATTTTAAAAATAATAAGTGTAAAAGAGGAAGAAAAATCAGTCCTACGATCTAGAAAGGATTTTAGTGGGTTTATTTAAAGCTTCTAAAAATGGGTTAAATGCAGGAGACAACAGTGAAGCCTTAAATATAGATAAGCTGACAACAACATAGTTGGAAAAATCTCGATTCATTCCGAAAGCTTGCTACGGCACTGCAAACATGTTTTGTTACAGTGCTCTCTTAGTCCTTCACCAAATGTCTCAGATCCGCTTCACGTGCTTTCCTTGCAGGGTTTAATGTACGTGATTAATCTTGACTTGGCTTAATACTGCTAGGAATGTGGCAATGACCTCAGCTGAACACTGGCAAAGTGATTAATGTTACATGAACTGGGATATTTTTTACTTGGGATCCTGAATAAACACAGACATGCTGTATTCCGTTACAGACCTTTGCTCAATTGAAAATGTACTGTGGTTTCAAAGAGTAATGTTTCAGATGCAATAAACAACGTTAGAGGAAACATGTCTCTTGTTAAAGAAAATGCTGTTTCAGGTTAAAGTCCCAGTGATCATAAAAGATATATGATGCCATAAACAAAATGAACCACAGGCAAGACAGGTCCATTCGATGACTAACCACTGATTGAATTTTCCAACACTCCTAGACATTCTGTGAGATAAACTATTCACAAAAGGTCCCTATTAAATATAAGGTTGTCATTTCTTTTTTATTTTTATAGTGAGGTCCAAGAGCTGTATGAATGTCCCCCATTGGTTGTTTGTGGTTTTGAATTTTTTATGATATGGGAAGACAGGCAAACAGTTGCTATGATTGTCAAATGTCTTAAATCAAGTGGAGAAAATGCAATAAAACACAGTTTCCATGGCAACACTTTGTAACCTAGTACCTCAGGATTATGAACCAGCTCACATCTATGATCATTATTTGTTGACAAGCATAAATTGAGCCTAAAAGCATTAATTTCAGAGATAAAACTGGAATGTTGAGCTAAGTAATAATAATGTTTAAATATTTTCAAGGTAGTGGCAGCAAATCAAGGCTAGTTATGTTGCCATTTACATAATGTTAATAAGCTAAATGAAAATGCATTTATTTTCATGCCTTTCAGGAAGGATGTAACAAATATATACAACTCCAAACCAGCAAATAGTAATTGACGTGTATTCCATGCTGCAAAAGGAATACAATAGGACCAGTTATGTAGAATGATATACAAGACGTTATAATCAAATGATGTGGTTTTGATTTGCAGTTGACAAAAACCTGGAGCAAAAAAGAACAAATATTTGAACACCTGTTTATGAACACCATCTTACTCTTCTGCACAATATTTTCCTATTACCCATTGGATTTTTTGTAGGTCGCTATGAAGCACTAAATCAGAAAAAGGGATATTAACTTTGTGGGTAGAATTTATGTGTGTCCGTCATCACCACCACTTACATTTCAAAAACGTAAAGCTTTGTCTGTTTTTTACCACTCAGGAAGAAATGACCAGAGTAATCAATGAGGATAAGGAATCTGTTTCTGAATGCTTCTCACTCATACTGCTAGTATTCAAGGCAATCTCAGAGCAGGAGCTCCTGGAGCCACAGGCCTCCATTCACAGAGGCTCCAACAGCCACTGCAGAAAGGTCAACATCAGGCATGTTGGGCATTCTCTGCCAAGCTGCTCTGCAACCCCACAGGTGTCCTGTGTCCCAGGAGCTGTCTGCCTAGCAAGGATTAGCTGCCTTCACAAAGCAATGCAGAGTAGCCCATGTACTGGAAGTTTGACCCTTCCATCTTACTGTGCATGCACAGAAACTGTATCCCATGCCTCTCAGTTACTGGAGATTACCCTGTTTCTAGAGAGGATCCGCTTTGTCAGTCTCTGGCTTTTCTCTGTGCAAGTTAAGGCCTGTGAACTTTTTTGCAAATCTTCTGGTGGCTTATCAACAGGCAGGAATATGTATAACAACAACTTTTTTTGTTGCTGAGTCAAAATCCATGCTGTCCAAAGGCTTCGTTATAGCTTCCTTTAAGGCTATGAGTCTTGAATACTACCTTTACGTTGTTGCTGGAGTTTAGAGAATACACTTGATAAGACAGATCCTAAACATAGATTTGCACTCCCATGAAGTCAGGACCAGGGGGCTATTAAAAAAAAAAAAAAATTAACCATTCCCCTTTTACTTAAAAAAAGTTATGTTTGACCAGCACTAACCACTAGAAAAGGCCAATTCAGGCTTTAGAGTCTATTTATGTGAATGAATAAATCCTTCTTAAAACGTGGAAATTTTTTTTTCTGGCTAGATGGCAACAACTTTGTAGACATTCGCATGATGTTTTGTGAAAAGCTCTTGCCAATTACAGAAACAAGTGATCTGCAGAGGTTTGCTTAGCAGCGCACACCTACTCCTTCACAATCATTATTATGTAAATAGCCACTTGAAGACCTCTCAAAATACAAACTTCTGGGGCTTTTTAATGTAGGACAATTGCTGTGACATATCTTAATGACATATCTATCTGTACTGCAAGTAAAGGCTCTAGTAAAGGTTCTAGTTCTGACCATCATCACACCTTACGCATTTTGACATTTTCTATGGCTTAGGGAAAAATACAGAAGTGGTTTTCATACAAGTTCAGTGGAGCTGGAATTTTGTATTTTAAACATCACAGACATTCCCAGACATCGTCTGGGTACCTGAAGGGCAACATCAATCCCTTAAGGGACTGGGGGAAAGTTGAAGTAAAAAAGCTAGTTGCATCTATTTTTGTAAAATTTCGTGTGGACCTGAGATTCTTACAAGTTCAGTGATTCACTGAATGATGTATTGTGTAAAAGTCTCTTCAGTACAGAGGGAACAAAATTATATTTAAAAATCAGAGGCATGTAGTTCTTTTCACTTTAACAGTTACCTACCATAAATAAACCCCGCGAGGGGATGAAGAATTAGCAGTTAATCATTGCCATTCTAGTGTGGGCACAGTCAGACCATGACTACTTTTTTTTTTTTTTTCCCCCCTGTGAGGTAAAATGACACCAATAGAAACCAATGGAAGAGTAGAATCTCTGTGCAGGGTGTTACCATTAAAGCAAAACCTTTTTCTCCTGATCCCTCTGCAATCTAAATACACTGTCTATAGCTTGAATCTGTGTTAGACAGAATAAGCCTCTTCCTTGGATTGTTCCTCCTGTATAAGTATCTACCTTGAGTGCTAGATGTCCTTAGCTTGCATCAAACAATGTCTGAGATGTGCTCCAGTTTCCAGAAGAGGAGCCCTCTGTGTTCTGCTGCTGTATTGGATCTCAATACCTTAAATGTACTTGCATATTGTATCTTCTCTGTAGTTTGCTAATTATAAGGTGACTTTGAGGTAATCAAAGCTAGAATTTTTGATCAGAATCTAAATTCTTAGAGTGATTTCTGAAGCATATTCCTATTTAAACAAGAAATCCCATAATCCTGTATGTAGATAGATACCACTACAGTTCTCAAGACAGTACTAAGTGCTCAAGCACTACAGGGGTGGACAAAGTACAAAAGCCTATTCAGATTAGACAGCTATATATTTTTCTCAATTATATTACTAAGAAAAGAGAGTTTAGAAGAAGGAGAACTATAAAGGCAGAACTTGGCAGCATCAAGCACAGGCTTTCTTCAGGAAGGACTAGGCTGTTGTACTCTTTAGGGTGATTCTTGGGCTGTATTGCTTGAAGGAGGTGCTTGTGATTTCAATGATAGGATCAAGTATTGTTCAATGCTCTTCAACAGCATTAGCAGTCACGAAGTTTAGTTTCGGTGACAGTGGCTGAAACATCTCTCAAGGATCTGGTGCTCCTTTTGGGGAGGCTGTTATGCTGGACAACATAATTACTTGTCTTGTTTTAGAGTTTGATCTGTTTGCTCCATGGTGGTGCAAATTTCACTGGTTTTCAGCAGTGAAGTTGGTGTGGGTCTGTTGCACTGCTACATTTTTTTATTTTGTCCAGAGTGTGCCTTCCTCAAAGTCAATAGAGTTATCTGAAAGTAAAAGCAGAAGATCAAAATCATGGATTGGAAAAGCACAAGAACATCTCTTTTGCCCATTAAATTCCCAATTAAACACATCATTGGTCCAAATCATTTGCAAAGGCCAGTGCAAGGTCAGGTAGTTTATGTTCCTTAGGCAGAATAGTTGGCATATCTGTCCTGCTGAGCAGATGATATACAAACAGGAAATGTACACATACATTTTTAAGGGGCCAAAGCAAAATCCACAGGAAGGTGTTAAGCAGCAGGAACTGTTTAAGGTTTGCCGCATAATACGTATTTAGAGACTTAAAAGTTGAAAGACTGTAAGAGATCCATTGACTTACTGTCTTTTCCTTTTCTTTTCCTTTTCTTTTCTTTTTCCTTTCCTTTCCTTTCCTTTCCTTTCCTTTCCTTTCCTTTTCCTTTCCTTTCCTTTCCTTTCCTTTCCTTTCCTTTCCTTTCCTTTCCTTTCCTTTCCTTTCCTTTCCTTTCCTTTCCTTTCCTTTCCTTTCCTTTCCTTTCCTTTTCCTTTCCTTTCCTTTCCTTTCCTTTCCTTTCCTTTCCTTTCCTTTCCTTTCCTTTCCTTTCCTTTCCTTTCCTTTCCTTTCCTTTCCTTTCCTTTCCTTTCCTTTCCTTTCCTTTCCTTTCCTTTCCTTTCCTTTCCCGCACCTTCCCTTTTTTCTTGTCTTCTTTTCCTCTTTGTTTCTTTTCTTCTTCTCTTCTTTTTCAAGCTGCATATGTATTGCTATGGATAGTCATAGCTCTGTAGTCACTTTCAGTATATCATGGCATATAAGCTCACAGTTTTATGCTAAAAATCACTATGAAATTTATTAAGCAGATTTAATAAACGTAAGAAGCACCCACTTTCTATATGAGCTATCATGTTTAAAGAGTGTAGCTTACTGAGTTCAGTGAGAATTTGTTCAGACAAAACCAAATTTGAAGCTGAGTGAAGCCAAATGAAATTACATCATACACTAGTTTAAAACTGGGCCTCCTTCATCTTGGCCATTAACACCTGTCTCTCACATTCAAAAGTAGCTTCGTCTACATTACTAAGTATTCCAGCTAAATGGGCTAATATATGTCCATTTACAGAAGCTTAGAAGTAATAATACAACATATAACTCCGGAGTGTTTGTACTACTGCTTTGGCAAGAGACACTAGGAGGATGGATTTACTAGTGGTAAGTTCATCGGGCTTTTTGTGATGTTTTAAAATGCTGCAGCTTCGCGTTGCATCCTTTTGCTCTGCCCCTTACCGAACGTTAAGGAAGTGCATTGTTCAACAAAATGAAACGTCATTCTTTGTTGCCACACAAACCCCTACAGTGCAGCTGTAACCTCTAGGATGAGGTCAAGGACCCACCTCTTGAACACCAACAAATCTGGCAGGGCAGCCCACGCACTGCTGCTTATAACCTATTTTCTGAGCCCCAGAGGCCCCACACCAGCTGGCACAGCTGTTTGGAAGTCCTCCTTCCTTCACTGTGCAGGCCAGCCCCGTGAACAGCACATTACAACCCTAAAGCTTTATCACATTTGCATTTATTCTAATGCAGCTGTGACTGACTTGCACACATTAGGAGTATGCTGCACGGGGAGAAAAAATTTTCTGTGTGGGTTTTTTTTTTCCTTAGTGCTTCCCGTAGAATGTTTTTTACTCTGCTTTAATTAATTTGCTCTTGGAGTGGATTTAGAAGGTAAGTGATGTGTTTGCCTAGCTGCAAGCAAGAATGCTTTATTCTTTAACTCCAGCTTCACAGAATTAAGTAGTAGCTGTCATAGCCAATCCACAGCATCGGATTTTCTAAACTCAGTTTTGAGAGAAAAAAAATACCTCTACTCCTACCTTGGGAAAAGAAGAAAGACCAAACCAAATTTGAGATTACTGTCTATTCAGATTAGGTGGGTGAAGGAAAGGCTGCTCTACTGGCATGCCCTTGTTCCACCTCCTCGTATCATTAGTCATTCTATTCATTCTTATCTGATTATGCAGGGACACATTTACTCACTGGCAAATGAATACACTATGGAAAAAACTCCCTCAAATGCAAATTAAACAGGAGTTGCTGATACTGAACACAAGGAAGCTTCTTGTACTCCTACCCGTCTGCTGACAAGGAGCTGCCAGCCACCCTGACAAAATCTACCCGTCCTACAAAAATAAAAGCCCTAATCTAGCAAATACTGCAGAAATTCTGCCTTTCTCGTCTTCTTGGATGAAATCTGATATTCAGTAAACCCTTAACATTCAGACTTATTACTTATCTGACATTATATTTTTGAAATGTCACATTTCAACCTTTAAAATAAAGCAAAGAGCAAACGTAGATTGCATGTACGTGTCAGGCCCAATTGTTGAACCCATAGGCACACTTGAGCCTAGTCCTCAGGGGTGCATGATTTTTCCAGAGGCTTATCATCTCTCCCAGGTCAGTTCAATGACAACAGCAAATTCCATCACCTTGCAGGGTTGGACAGATAGCAAAAGAACCAACCATAATGTATTTTTCAGGGTTCGATTCTGGTTCTAAGGTTTCTAAGGTTTCTGAGGTTCACTAACACCTCTTCCCTCCAAGCTTTAAGAGCAGAAAGTTCATCTGTGAGAACAATGTCAATCAAAACAAACAAACAAACAAAAAATCCTAAACAAGAATTCGAAATAACTCCAAATAGACTATATACCAAAATGTACACTCACACACTCGATGACTATGTGTATCTTTTTGATTTTGCTAGTATTACTTTTTCAGTTTTGTCCTCATAAAGGTGCTTTTAGACTATACAGGGTAATTTCTAAACATTTTTCTTTATTTACCGGTGGTTTCCTGGTGAACATAACACAACACTTTAGAAAAATGACATGTATTATTACTTTTTAATAGAGTGACTGTCTAGGTGGGCAGGAGAATATGTATTATGTAGTATTCATTTCTATGCTCTTGGAATATGTACCAAGTCTGATTCACAAGCAAAACAAGGATCTGTGCCTCAAGCCAATGCATGCAAAGTGTATTCAACATTCAGGAATATTTGGTTTTGAAAGTGCGGGTGGTATATATGTTCATAAACTGTTCACGTTAAGTGGGTACTTGTATTGCGAAGAGCCGCACCCTTTGAGTCTGCCAAAAAAATCCTGGATACGTTGTGAGGTTCACAATCAAAACTCCTGTTTTGTGTCTTCAATACAAAATGTTTAGGTAGCAAGTGTGGAAGATGGCAAGGATGGAGAGATGCAAAAACAGGGTACAAATGGCAGCTTGTGTTCTTTGAACTGTTTTCAGGAGAAATACACTGATTTTCTGAGGTTCTATGTGAGCAGATTGAGTGAAAAATATTATTTTCTCTTTTGTAAATGTCATGTCACATTACTTGTACCTTTTTATTTTGTTTTGTTTTTATCTAATACAGTGTTATTTTACTTCATCATTCAGATCAAGGCAATGAAAACTAAGAACTGGCACAGTATGAACTTACAATTAATTTAATACTTTGACTTTCCAGAGCTCATATACTTCTGATCCATTTGTTTCACGGTGTTAGTTGGCTTAACCTTTTTAGATTTCTCCAAACAAAATAACTTGAGCTATGGCAAGCTGTTTGCCAGGGATTTAAGCTCTGGAAAGAATGCGGAAAAAAGCCACTTAGCTCCTGCAGTGTGTTGGAGAAAATATATTTACTCTCATTTGTGTGTTGGACCCCTGCTCACCTGGCTTCATTGTTATTACTATGCCAATTCTGCATGTACAATATGCTCCCTTTTCCAACGCTAATCCTGGTAGCTGTTTCTTGAAATGTACAATGCAAGACTAAAAATAATATTAAAAATAGTGTTCAGTATGAATGTCTTTTCACTATAAAGTGTAAATATAACAATTCCTGTTTATAATCTGTATTTGTTCAATGGTAAAACTATTGAAAGTGTGGTACCTGCATGAAAGGATCCCCTGTATTAGCGCACTGAGGTTCTTAACACAGGTTATTTTAAAACATGGCTTCTTTCACTTTGGAAAAACACTATGGCTTTTGTTTTTCCAACAAAAAGAAAGAGAAGAACACCAGCCATACCATATAGCTATTCGGCTTGGAACAAGTAATAGAAGCCATTACTTACAGGGTAGAGGACTTCGGCAGCTCTGAAAATGAACTGAGGCTTATGGGCAATAATCATTATATAACAAAACTGGGTGACTCCAAAGTAAGATTCAAGAGATGAAATCTCACCTTTATGTTTTGTTTTGTGTTGGTGTTTTCCCCCCACCCCACCCCCCAGCAATGCGATGATTTGTATAGGAGCACTGTGGTTGAGCAGGATCTTGATATTCTGGAGAAAATGCAAAAAAGAATCAGAAGAGAAATTTAAAGACTGGAAAACAAGAGCCACCCCCCACCCACCCCCACCCCGAAAGATTTTGGATGTGCAGTTGGTTTCATTTATCACAGAGAGGTTAAATGAGAGCATTGGTCATAGTTGCAAATTCCTTCAAGGAATCAGAATTTTGATGATATGGTGCTCCATCAGAGACGTAACAGTGTAGAATGAATTGGTAATAAACTCAGACCATCTCAGTGCAAACTTGATAGGAGGCATTTCTTTTAACAAGAAAAGTGATAAACTATTTTTACTGTGTGCAAAGATTTTTGATGGATTCTTCACCACTGGTCCAAACACCTCACCACAAGGAATAAGGGGAATATATGCCCAATTCTGGACATGACGTAAACCCAATTTCTCTGGCTTTCTTGCTCCGAGCTTCTTGGGCAGCAGTACAGCATCAATGTGGGGCAGGGCTTCTCTTTCTGAGCAGAGGTGATGTGATACACCCTTGACCTTCTCAAGGTAGAAAGTGCCTATGAAGACATAGTATGTGCCTTCTCTGTTAGACTTGGAGGAGAGAAATGGCAAGAGACAATGCAGGGCACCAACTTGCCAGCGTATTCTAGCCCTGCTGTCATGCGGAGCAGCCGTCACCCCTGTCCACAGACTGGCAGGACATGCAGGGATCTAGCAGGGCTGGAGAATGTGTGACATAATCAGTGGACACATGATACGTGGTATGTTTGTCATCCTAACCCTGTGTCTCTCCCACTGTGGCAAGCAGCATTAGCTTCCATAAGTGTAAGAGTAATCTAGCAACGATCTAACCCTTGCTTCAGATTGAGGAAATAACATGAATATTTCTTGTCCATGTTTTAAGAGTGGTTTTTTTGTGACAGGGGTACATGACCAAGAATAAAAAAACCCGACAAACAAATGAAGAGCACCGATTCATTTTGTGTGAGTCACTGGGCAGTTTTCAAGTCATGATGACACTGGAACACTAGTGACCCCACTGGGGTAGGCTCTGTTTCTAAATGAAATGCCTGTGTTATATGAATCTCTTTTTGGATAGCTTCATTTAAAATGGACCTTGCACCATCAATGCCCTTCAACAGCTTTGCCTGAGTCACCATATTATCCTCAGGTCAAATTAGAACCCTTGTTCAGCCAGTCATCTTGGCTGGCTCAGAGCAAAGAAAGTTACAGTCAGAGTAATAGGAAATAGTTTCAAATAATGTCTTCTTATGACTGAATTCTGAAGTTTTGGTTTTCTGAAATATATATACAAAAACATGCACACATGCAAAGAGAGAGAATGTTTGCCAGGTGGTATGTTTTCAGCCTTTTACAGCTCCGAAAATATTCTGAGGAAGGTTTTATGATGAATGTTTTCCGATTTAGCACAATTATAGCAACTGAATATTTGACCCGTTTTTCTTGGAGGAGTATTTTCAATGAATCTTTATACAGCAACAATCTCTATATTCTTGTGAAAAATATGTGTTTGGGGTAGTATTTTTTTATTTTTTTGATTTAATGACCACCACATTCCACTGCAAAAGAATTATCACAGTACTCTTCTTTCTCCTTTGCTTCTTTGCTACTTTTCATCTCAGGTGGGTGATGTAAAGTCCTATTAATGAAGAAGCAATCTGTGATCAGCATCTGAGAGCTCTTTATACCCTGTGCTAACAACGTTTTGATATAGCCCCCCCTCTCCCTTCCCCAGCTGGCTTCCTTCACTGCCTGGCGTTGTCTGCCGTGCTGCTGCCGCCGAAGCCCTTGCTGGCAGGCTGCCCGGCAAGCAGCTCTCCTGTAGATTTCAGCCTCTCTCCAGGAGTTGCCTGCCTTCAGCATAATGGGCAACATTGAAAGCAGCAAGGCATTCGGTCGACAAGGTCAGAGTGCCTTTCATTCCTGCAATAATCAACCAGTGTAGCTCTTCCTCAGACCTGGGGAGAGAGAAGATAGAGGTCAAAAGAGCAATTACATTTTACGTTGACTCCAGGAAAGGCTTGGGACACGAAACTGAAAAGAAAACAGCATAGAACCTCTCTCTCCCACATTCCTTTTCTAGTCATTATTATTATTAGAGCAGTTCAGCAACCATGTCCATTCTAAGCACTATAACACGAAGAACCATTTTCCTCCGGTGGATGAGATCTTTCTTCTCAGACGTTTAGCGCTGTCAGCATATTGCAAAGGAATGCAAATGAGAAACACCATGTATAACCAGATACAGTGAGTAAAGGCTATTAATTACATATAAAATGTTAACCCTAGCCAACTGCGGAGCAAGTATTTGTGCTAATTTCATCTGTAATAAATCTTTGAATTATCGTAACTTTATTTATTTAGTGTTAAGATAATAATTTAGGGAATATAATTTAGATGGAAATGTCAGTAATTTTTTTCTGCCATATTGTCATTATAAAGCTGTCTTTATTTGATCCTGCAGCTGCTGGGCCTAATTACTTTAATGGCATTAATTGTAGTGACCATTGTGGTATTATAGCTTTTAATTGCTATTGCTGCATAGCTGAGATCATTATGAAATGCGTCCTGTCTTTTTTTCACAGACATCTTCTGTTGCTTCCTTAGAGTCTTTAAGGATGATCTGCCAAAGATTTAGTCGAAAAAATCCCTGTGAAGCATAAATCTAAGACAGCCCTTTCAGAGAGAGCAACCTGCGAACTCTAATGTTAATATAGTGTGATAGTGGAAGAATGTAACTGATCCATTTACTCACTGCCCTACCCTGTCTTTATGAAAGCTGAATTAGCTCAGTGTTGACAAAGGCTTAAGAAACTTGGTAGTGACATTCCTCACAGTAAACAAAACCTCCCTCATTCCACATTTCACACTGAAGGCAGCCACTTCAAGAATATTCACTTCTTTTTTTTCCAGCTATAGAATGCAAACATGGCATTATTCCACAGTTTCCTCAAAACTAAATGTGAGTACAATGTCTCTATCCCACATAACACCTGGTATTATTCACTCTCCTGTTGAAAGCGCTATATCACTAATGGATTGAAAAACATATTTATTTTATCAGTCATGACAAGCAACAAGATTTTTTTTTTCTTTGCAACATTACGCATGCATGGCAAGAAGAGATGCACAATTTCACTCAAAATCTTCTGAGAAAGTTCAGATCTCTGCAAGTACAATACAATTAATAGCCAGCACTTAAAAATCCCATGTAAACAGAGCATTGCTCTAGGCCAGGTCCTAAAACATGGATGTCACCAAGGCAAAACAAATTGACGATTCAGGGGCAGCTGAAACAACCCCAAATAGGGATTTGGTTAGATGGTGGAAGCTGTTTGCAGCCCAGTGGACTGTACTGCTGTAGCCCTACCAGCTCTAATTGATAGCTCTCTGGCCATGTCAGTATTTTACCTGTTGGTTACAGCGGTTAAGATTCAGTTGTGAGAGTTGGCACCATTTTCTCTTCCACTTTAGCGATATCTGCTGGAGGCAAATGCTATTCAAATGGTTGACATAAGGTTTTCTAATTCTGTGTTTGTTTTTTTTTTTTTTCTAATGGCTATCGCTTGCTAGAGGAATGACTGTGAAGTGGGAGTTCTGTGGTGTGTGTCATCAGAAAAGATACAGCCTTAAAAAGATGGTTTGGGGTGGTATTGTAATGGAAAATTCTGCTCATATCCCTTTTCCTTAAGTACAAGTGAACTTTACTGATCTATGGACAGGCCACAGGAAAGAAAGGATTTGTAAAAATGTTCCACAGGGAATAATCCTGCAATAATAGTCAGCTAGATAGTCTGTGTGGAGAGAGAGGAATTAAAGGAATACAAATGTTAATTTCTCATTACTATTCTAGAAATCATGCACAATCCTTTCAGAATATGACAAGAAGTGTCAGTTTTCCCTTTTTGAAGATGATTCCGTACCACGATAACATTTTCAAATGATAAGAAATGTACATAATACACCTTGAAAATTTGCTCTTTCAAACAGATGTATTGATTGCTCACCTCTGCATCAATAGGGGATATCAATGGGATAACCTTAACAAAGGAGAAGCTGCATCAATAAGTGATCTTGAGTCTGTATTGTTGCCCTCATTAAAACAGGCGATAAGGCCATCCCGTAGAACTAAGAAGAGATTACTTTATTAAAGAGGGACTTAACTGAAGTTGGACTCAATGATCTTAAAGGTCTCTTCCAACCAAAATAGTTTTGTGTTTCTGTGAATGTTGTGCACAGAGGCAGATATTATATACAAAGGAGAAAAATGCAACTCTGGTAAATTATTGCTAAGTCTGTATTACCTGTGTGTTTCCATTCCTGGTTTATTTATAAGTTCTGTACTGGTAGTATACAGAATTTTTCAGTCATTTCTAATTTATAAGACGAAAGAGTTCGTGGAGCCCTTGTGTCATGAAGCCTCATCATTTATTGAAAATCTTAGGCTGCAGGTTTAGGCACCTGTAAGCTGGCAGTGCTGCCAAAATCACAGCCATCCCCATGCATAGCTAATGTTGCCCGTTCCCTCTCTTGCGCCGAACGGCAACGTGCCAGAAGCAGCATTTGTGAAGCAGAGACTGAAAGCAGCTGAGGGAACTGATACATCTGAAATGCATGGAGGCAGTCTGTGCTGGGCTGTCTTTCAACTGTATCAGTTTCCTGATCCTGGCTAACGACACAAGCACCTCTGCTGGCTCTGGCTGCAAGATGACTCTAGCCTGGAGAGGAGGAGCCAGCAGCTAAGAGGGCAGAGACTTCTTCTGCTGAAGGGATGGCATAAGTACACCTCAAAGTATGGCTTTAATATTCTGTCATACTTCTGGGATCTCTTCCCTTGACTCTTTTCCATATTGGAAACTAACATTATTGCAAACTAATATCACAGCAAAGAAAACCCAACTATAAATTAGCTAAGTACGTCTGTCAATGGCATTACAACTACTCAGAGATATATTTAAGGCTGTTTTGTTTTGTTTTGTTTTGTTTTTATATTAATGACTGTGATTCAGGTTGCTTAACTGCATACCTTAAAAGCTGTGATTTTCAGAAAATTGCATCCTATTTGATAGGCCTTGTGATAAGAGTGGAAGTATTCAAAATGCTGGCCTCAGTGTGTGAAGAGAAGATGAGCAAGGTCTGGATGTGGAAAAGCCGCAGAGAGGTGAGGTGTCCTGGCTGACATCACTCAGCAACTGTAGCAGAGCTCAGGATAGAGCTCATTTACTAGGAGGAGCATTTGGGGTGGCTGAGTGATGGATGTACTTCTTCAGACAAGATGCTGTGTTAGTTTACTCCCTAGCCTCTATGTAGTCACTATAAGGAATAGCTTAGAAAAGTACAAAGCTCCCCAGCAGCACATAATATAGTTCAATTCGTTAAAAAAATTATAAAACCTTTCCTATGTAAGTCAGGGAAAAAACTCTTACCAACATTGTTCAGAACAGGAAAAAGACCAATAGTCTATAAAATGTGTGTATTTGCTCTGTTTATGGAAAGCTATGCAATATGAAACATATGGTAATGCTACATGGAAAGAAATATTTCAAAAAAATATTTGCTAAAGGAATAAACCTGTCAAGGGAAGAGTTAGTGATGCAGCTCTTTAAACAATGTTAAACATTTCAATCCAGACTTGCCTTCATTTTGTATCTTGAGTTTTTATTGGTGGGAATTACTATTTTGTTTCATTTGCCTTTATTTTCTGATACCTATCCAGACTTCTTGGAATCTTCTAAAATGTAATACCCTATCAGAAAATGTAGATTTTTCCAGTAAAAAAAAAAAAAAATCTTTATTCATTAAATTGAGTGTTATGCATGTTCTTGTTATCAGATTCTCACAGAATCGTAAGAGAGCCTGACTAATAGCACACCATAACAATCAGCTAAGTCATCCATAATTTTCAGCTCCTTCTCTTATAAACTTGCATAAACTCTCTAAATACCTACAAAGATAAGGACTTCGCAGCATGCCCAGAAGAGCAATTAATGCACAGCATGGGACAAGGTAGAAAAACTAGTTGACTAAACAACTCCAAATTTAAGTCTTCTATCATCAGAAACTCCTCTTGAAGCCCAACTGAATTCCTTTGAGGTTGATCTTTATCTGACTATGACAACCTGTAGAACAACTCTGATGCAGAATCTCCCTTGAGAATGACTCCACAAACATGCCTAAAATCATGATGTTAGCAATCCCCAAATCTCCTGTGATGTCTTTCCAACAATCTCTCAATCTCCATAAACTGCCGACAAGATCTGCTTTAACACTGCCAGGGCACCAGTGTTGGTTCTTGCTGTTGTAATTCAAAGTGATTCCCTACCTCTGATCACACAGGAAAAACTGCGGATTCTAAAAGCGCACCTCTGGAAGCACTGTTATAAAGAGCATATGCTCAGACTGATCTGTCTCTGCCACCTCTCCTGCATATTGTAGGTGGCCAAACTGCTATCAACACCATATAGAATGAAATAGAAAATGGTCCAGCTTCTGCTGTCACATTTTTTTCAGTGCTTCAAGTCATGGCTTCATGTAATCTCATGTTTTGCCCACTGAAACTAAAAGATAAGGTAACCTGTCTGTACTACAGCTTGTAATTACATTACATTACATGTTTTCTTTGACAGTGAAGCAAGCTTAAGAAGTCCTTCCCGCCACATGTCTCCGAGTGCTTGTTTCTACCTGCACACCAAAGGTTATCTGCCCTCCACCAAGTTGTGGTTCAGCAATCTGGGGGGGACCATGCTGTTCCCTAGAGCATGAAATGACATGTTAACAAAAAAAAAAAAAAAGAAGGTTGGGCTTTATTGTTTAGAGGACATCCCCAATACTTAGGTGGAAAGTTTGGCTCCAGCTTCTTTGTTGTAAAAGAAGCAATGCTTTCCTATGGAATGAAGGACCTGAGAACTGCTGAGGAAAAGTGTTATGTAAACCTAGAATAAACTGTATATAGGGAAAAACTACACATTGTGTCCCCGTATACATTGTAAGGTTTGTATTAATTAAAAGCTGTTTCATGAAAAGTAAGGTACCATTTAAATAAATCAATACACAAACAGTGCATCAAGGAAAAATGTGATTAATTTTCTCTGGTGGTGGTGTCCAACTTAATAGACAGTTATGATCTTTCAAAAATGGATTTCCATATATTGTTGTTTTCCCCAGAGAATAGCATGAAACATTGTTATGAATGCCAAAAAAGCTATTACAGATATTAGGAAGTACACAGAAACAAATAATGGCCCAGTTCTTTCACCATAAGAGCAGTTAACTCAAATATACTTCAGGACAGAGAATGTTATTAGGAGTAGGAGCAGTGAATCAGCAAAGTCTTAGGGAAAACAGAAAAGCTGTGAAAGAGTAGAGCATCTGGATGAACACCAGATATGCTTGAGAACAGGCATTATTTTCGTTTTTTTATAAATCTAGGTATGAAAATGCTTCAGAGAGAGTGAGAAAGGATGCTGAAATCTTTCCAGTGACTCTTTAGGTGGCAGCTGAATATTCTGCGGCTTCTATTTTGTCCTGGTTTCTTTTGGTCAGTATTCTTCACTCCCGCATGAAATTCTTTGGAAGACTTTATAAAATCCAGGAACAAATCACAACTCACTTTTTATGTGCAAAGGCCAGGGTTGCATCTCAGAGTGTCTCCTTAAAAGAGTGACAAGATGTCAGGCAAGAGAATCCTACTGGTCATTGGGTCCTGAGCTTCCCAGAATGTAAAGGGGAGATTTTCTCAGGCACTGTGGACATTCACCTTATCCCTAATCCAATGGATAAATAACACACAGGTAAAATTTATATAAATACTAATATATTTTATTTTACTGTTTATATGTAGTTAATACTTTGCTATTTCTATATTTAAGGTTTATTAGTTAATGATTTTCATTATTATTTTACTTATTTTAATATAACAAGTATAACTATAATTGTAAATATAAATATAAAAATATAAATATATTTACTATACTTAATTAAAGAAGCAAATAAATTAATTGGGGTTTTATGCTGCTGGAGACATCCTCTGGAGAAAGTTTCAGTAGTTCTTTGAAGCATTTCTCAAGTTTAAAAATAATGCAATAGAATTTTTTGTGCTGATTTGTTGGTTTTTTTTTTTACTAAAATGTCCAGAATTGAGTTTTTGTTCCATGTTGCTGTTTACAAGACTGTTATTGAAACATCTTGAACAACAAACAATTGAAACAGCAATTAATGACTGAGCGTATCTACCATCTTCAAATTGCCTGTGCTTTGCTCATGAGGAAATGTAGAATCGAAAATACATTCAACAATGTGCAATGAAGCTCGGCCTGCTCATTTAGAAATTCAAGCTTGTGCTGTATTTCCTCTCCTTCTGGCTTCAACGATGTTCTTGAGTGCTAAGTCTTTGGTAGATGCTATTCAAAGGCTCTGTAATTTTCCTCCCCTTTCTATATATAAAGGAACAAAGACACGGAAAGGAACTTCAGAATACTTCCTTCAGGTGAGTTTTAACAACCATCAAGTGAAAAGGTATTTGTTCAATATCATTCAACAATTTTCTTGTAACTTGATAAAATTTAATCATTATCTACAGACTAGGTTGTATAATTTTGGTTATGATCCACATTTGCTCTTTTGCTTAATAAATGGATGTAATCTTCATTTAATCAGATAAAGTCAATCCTGCTTTAACAGTGGAATCACTAGAGACCTCATCATTTTTCATAATTTTTTTTATTGCTTTTCTGTTCCTTTTAGCTCCTTTCTTACTGTGTTCAGCCTTATGGCCTTTTCAGATTGGCTTTTCTGTATTCCCTTCACTTTTCTACTTTTGTCTTGTCATCCTTCCTTTCTGAGTAAATGTCTTCTGATGCTGCCTGGTACTTTCAACGGTTTGCAATTTGCCTACTTATGTTTTTCCTTTTTAAAGTTAGCATTTCGTCTACTCACCTAGTCCCTTAGTCTTCTAACTCTGCCTTTGTGGACTAATATTACAAGAATTGTCAGATCAGTAAGATGCATCACGTCTGTCTGTGGCTGTTTCCATGCCCATAGGAACAAGCACCTGAAGCAGGAATCAGCACAAAGTTTAGACAATCTGCTCCTTCTTTGTGATCCTACTAATCCTGTATTATTTTATTTGAGTTAAAACAGCTTCAACAAAGGGACTCATGAGTGCTTTGGACCTTGAATGCCCTATAATTTGGTGATTTTGGTGGGGAAACAGAAGAGGGAGGTGATGGTTTTGTTTCCCTCTGTCTGGAGACACACCTGATGAGGTGACCTTCTGTGCAAGTTTTATATTTTCTAGATGTATTTAAAAGGGAGAGAAATTATTCTCTGAGGAAAGACTTCAGATGATAGCCTTCTGCAGGAGGTCATTTCAGCTTGGAGGTTCAGAACAGGCTGCCGTGCCCGTTGGCCTGCTAGGATGGTAACTTCAGTGCTCAATGTGCTGTCTGTGCTGCACCCTGTTGGAACGTGCCTAACTACCACCAAGCCCTCCATAGGCACACCGTGGAAACCACTCAAGGACCCCTCTCAAGGACTCCAGGTAACTTAAAGTTTCATGCTGTGACTAGTGTTGTTTGGAAAATCTGCCCCTAAGTAATGTGAGAGCAGAGATGTCATGATGAAATTTGGAAAGCCACCTGAATTAAATCACATACCTTTAGAAGTTATTTTTTCTACATTCCGTATCAAATTAGCACAGAAAAATAGGTTCTGCCTGAGGAAGCAGGTACTTAAACAGGATCACTCACCTACTGCAGCCTAACATCCTGGTTTAGGTACTTTTAGTAGAAATATGACACGACATATAGGGAATATTGCTTTTAGGCTCCATCAGTTTGGTGGAATAGATTCCACTGATTTTCTGGTGTCACTTTGCTGCAAAAAATATTTGACCTGTTGATCTTAGTGTAGGAGTATATTTCACTTAGGAAGTATGTTACTTTCCGAAAACAACTGTAATGATACTCCAGCAGCACAGAGGTAGGAGACAAGTTCTCTTGGGTGTTAGAAGAACTATGTACTCTTCTACAACTTTTAAAAGAGTCACGTGTAAACATACGCAGATAGAAATGAACACTGCTGACACTGGTGGAAGAAAGGAAGCCCTAATGTTAATCATTTCCCAAGAAAAACTGTTAATGTGTAAATCAATGTATTGAGCATATGGAGGTTTTATACAGCAAAACCAATCAGGATATCCCAAATGGAAATTATTAATTTGCTATAACTTGTTCATGCTGAAAATTAAATAGGCATTCTTGTGTTATGTGTGTAAATTGAGGTTTCTGTCATGTGATTGGCTAGTTAGATAAATGATTTACCATTTGCATTTGCAGGTGTTTGGGGAATGTTGAAGGTATGTTTTCACATAAAAATCGTGTCTAGCTAGCTATGTTTATAGCAGATGAGGACTTGTCCTTGAGGATAATGATATGTTCATTTTCTACTTTTGGTGCTCTTTGGGTGAGCTCTTCTTGAAGATCTCACCCAAAGAGCACCAAAAATTTCAAATTCTGCTGTAAATTTAGTGAATTATATTTTGCTTTGCAGACTTTTGGAAGCACCATGAAAGGCCCAAAATAGCTTGTAATGAATAACATTCAAATTCAGGGGACTATCTATAAGAATTCTACATAACTCCCTTCATGTTCCGGATCATTATTAATCGAACCATTTGAATGCGAGACAAAAACTAGCATCAATGAGAGGATCAATGGAGAAAACAAGAAGGGGTGCTGTTTCCTGCATAGATAGCTGAAGAAACACGGTAAGGAAAAGAGTTGAACAGATGGAGGGAGCCACAAAGAAGGAAGCCAAAACAACAAACAAACAAAAAAGCAAACAAGCAAACAAGCACTCTCCATGAGACCGATTACAGTCCAGACTTCAAGAATGCTTCTGAAAACATGTAAAAGAAAAAGCTCTGCAAACCATTTTTGTCTTGGCTGTCCTGTCAACAAACAACTTTGTGGAGTCATGGGCTTGCTCTTAACTGTGGCTACTTGCAACAGATTCACTGTGCCTTATTTTTGAATCATGCAGAAGGAAAAATGTGCACGATAAGCAAAATTAACACGTGTGATACAGCAAGCAACAGTTCCGCTAGAGTCCTGGGGTTAACCACAGAGCAATAATAAAACCAAATAGTAGTGGTAAAAACAGTTACACAGCTAGAGTTGTACAACAAATAAAAATGGTGATTACTGACATTTCAGGCCTGAATTTGGAAGGTCAAATGTGCAGTGATGCAGCCACATTGCATGCACTTGCCCAACCTGTTCCTGTGTTACCATAACAGAGCGGATCAGCCTTGGTGCATACAGCCATCTCCTGCCAACCGCAGCACGCCCCGCCTGCAGGTATCGAATTTACATGCTCAGTCTTTTCTACTGAACATATGTGCTTACATATGCAATGTGTTTCTGACTCCTTAAAACAATCAAAATGCTTAGCTTGTATTTGATGATTGAAGTTCTTGTCCAGAAAGTGGCAGGAACATGAAACCTGGGCTGGCACCTGCTGCCTTGTGATTACAGGCAACAGCAGAGCACTGAGTGCCACCCCCCTACTACACATATGACCTGAACACTTTACTTTAGCAAGTCTTTCATATAGAACAGCAAAGGCAGAATATGTTACAGGGAAAGCCTGAGGGAAATCAAAGACATCTCTAGTCGCCCCTGTTTAAAGGAATTTCTTATACGGGAATGCAGAGCAACAGGACAGTTACTGTTACTCATTAAGAGAATGAGTGGGTTGGAAATCTGCAGAAGCTCAGACGTTACAAGCAATAGATGTGCAACACAGTGAAAGCCCAGCACTACAGAAGATTGCAGAGTTTCTTTTAGCTCCCTCTGCTAGTTTACCCACTAGTATTCAATAGTGTGCAATCATGACGTCCAGAGGTATTCTGATGAAGTTCTCAGAGTCATCCCTGCAAAGAAAGCAAGCTTTCTTCTCTAGCAGCTCCTTGTTAATGTGGAGTCTTTCTTTATGGCTCCTTCTGAGGCTTTCAGTTGAAAACTGAAACAGCTCAGCTGTTTTGCTTTGTGAAGATTTGGACTAGTTCCTCAAAACCTTTATGTGTAAATTTAAATCAGAGCAACTGATTTGGATGCGTACCAAATGTATATACACACCTGCAGATACATGCAAAATCAGTGTTTGTAAGCCTAACTAGCCAGTCTGCAAGTTCTTGTTTGCACAGGCGTATGTGAGTGTTAACATGCCTCGCCAGACTAAATCTGCTAGCGTGAATCTACAACAAAGATGTGTTAAGGGAACTTGTGTTAAGACAGCTTTGTAGTCCTCAAGGAGTACATCAGAGATTCGACACTGGTCTGAAAGGGTACGTAAAAGGGAGGCTAGCTGTGGACTGCCTGAGCATGCAGTTCCACTGAGGTTCATGAGGCAGAGTTTTGCAGCTGAGTGATTTCTACCCTGGGGAACAGGGCTCTGAGCTCTGGAAGGCGGTTGAACAAGGGTCCTTATAACTGATAGTTTGACTGTCTACCTTGACGGCTGTTATGCCTACATGTGTGTCATGCAATCCAGACTAATCCTTGGACCCAGGGAACTTAGTAGGGTTTGCTTATAATTACAAACCAGAATAAGTCAAGCAACCGTGACCTCTGTAAGTACAGCAGTCCTGCCAGGGGCCCTGGGCTATTTAACAGATCAAGAAAAGGAAGGAGGATGCAGAGATAATTCACAACTATCTCTCCATAAAGCAGAGCTCAGCTGACCCAAAGGCATAACTAAAAAAAGATAAATACTAGAATCTGCTTAGCTTTGTCATATTTGTGCCTGGTAAGCATTATTTTGAGGTTATGCAAAATAATTGTGTCAAAGCCACAAAAAAACCCCCCTCTGGATCTAAGGTTTTGCAGTTGCTTTTGAGAAGGAAGTCTCGTGTGCTGTTTTGTTAGGAAATTAAGCTCAGTTCATAGCCATATGATTAAAACAGCCTCTTTCCTCTCCCCTTAAAAGAAATAAAATCACATGAGCTCACTTACAAAAGCAACAGTCAAATCCTGGGGTTTGCTGTAGTATATAAAAACACTTAGCACCGTTAACCATTTCCTGGCATAATGAACTCATGCAGCAGCAGGGTAAGTAAATGAGTGAAAGGCCTTGAAGGATTTTTTAATTTCTTTTATCCAAAGCTTGCTGTAGAAGTGTATAACAGTTGCAGGGACAATTCTGTGATCACAAAACCAAAAGAATCTAGAAGAAGAGGGTGACCAATCAGACATGAAAGAGGGCAGAAGAACATCAAATGCACAAATCATCATTTGGCAGTTTTCGGTAAAGGTTTGTCTTCAGGCTATGTGACAGTAGTTATTTTTTTGTTATTATTATTGGCCTTGAAACCTTTTCCAAATTCTGTGGTGAGGGCACAATGTTATTTTTTCCCTGGCTGCATATCTGAGAAATGCATAATAAAGGGCTTTATTTTTTTTATTTTTCCCCCCCAACATCCGAGGATGTCATTGCTAATGGTCTGATTCTGTGCGGTGCTGGGTGACCTCCATTTCCATTGAAGCAACAAAGCACTCAGCAACATTCACAATGGGCCTTTTTCTCCCAAAAGGTATGAAAAAAATAGTCAGTGAACCCAATAGCTATTAAACTAAAAAGACAGGAGAAGAAAGCAGAGAAAGTCTCATAGCTGCAATGTATAGACCTGTTGTAATGCCAAATGCTTTATCTTAAAGTGGCCTTGGCTTAACTTTCATGTCAGGACTGACTCTGAACTGTGCTCAGACAGCTCTGCCCACCAGTGCACAGGCTGTTTCAGAGAAGAAGGAGCGGTTCCTTCACCCTGGCTTCATCTTTTACCATGCTGTGCCATTGTGCAACATCAAGAGGTCATGTTGTTAATCAAGGGAGAAAAAAGAAAAGTGCTCTCTGCAAAAACTGCGTATTAAACCTGTGATGTTTAATCTGATTCTGCTGAATTTGGGCTGGCTCAGGCAGTCCCAAGCTCCATTCAATGCGGGATTTAATGCCACTAGGAGTTAATTAATAACAATCTAATCTCCACCCCAACACCTCTGGAAAGAACTAGAGCCAACACATAACTGGCTCGAGTGCCAACTCCCTGCAGTGCCGTCCCTGCCAAACCAACATGTTATAATATGGAAAATGGGTGCTGAAATGTTTATGTCAAATAAGGAGGTGTAGGAGTACTCCTAGCTGAAATGAAACAAAACTGAAAAAGGCCTTTGAAAAGGCATGTAGCTACATGGGAAGATCCATCACTCTCTGTTCAGATCTTTCTTGCTGAAAGAAAGGGCAGCCAGGTGCTGGGGAAGCCTCTCAGCTGGAGTAGGAGTAGGTGTGGAATGGCACCGTGGAAATCTCCAGTGCCACGCTGATTTACATCTGCTGAGGATTCAGCATGACTTTCAAACAGCCAATCAATATACACAAGCTCCATTTGAAATTTACCTAACTCACTGTCCTGGTTTGAGTTAGGACAGATCTAATTCTGTTCAGTGATGTTAATTTCCAGCTCAGTCTCTTCTAAGTGACGGCACTTTCTGAAGTTAACAGCATATTTTTGCAGGCACTGTCTGCTTCTAGAAGTGACAGCGCTTGATGTTCACCGTTACTACCAGGGACTGGTGTGCAGAAAGGCTCTTGCTGATACTTGCTCCTGTGCAGCCCAAGGTCACTGCTAAATCCTGTCTGCCACGGTGGGGGTGCAGTCAGTGACAGACCACACCTGTGGGGAGGAGCGGAGGGGACAGGTGACCCTAAACTGACCAACAAGGTGTTCCATCCCATAGACGTCATATTTGGTGTAAAGCTGAGAGACAACGAGGGTCTCGCTCTCTGCTTCAATGGCCAGCATTCGAGGAGGACTCTATCCATTCTATCTTCGATCCCAATCCGTGCATTCCTGAATCCAGTTCCAGAATCCAGCTCCTGAATCTGGTTCCCATCTGTGGCTGAGCCCAGTCTAGACCTTCCCCAGTGCCTGCCCACAGCATCAGTGGTGATGGTGGTGTGATTTCCATCAGAGGGGTTGGGTTTGGTATTGGTTTTGTACATATTTGTATATATATAATTTTATTATTATTTTCATTAAAGCATTTATAGTTTTCTTTTCCAATCCATAAGACTAGCTCCCTTATTCCCTTTCACTTCTCCTTTGGGAAGGGAGAGGGGTTAATAGAGACAATCTCTCATTTGCCTAGTGGCCAGCCCAGCCCTAACCCTTGACACTCACAAATTACGGTATTTAAGTAATTCAAAAAGTACCCTTCAGCCAGCTGTATTCCCTCATTTATCTATAGAAGTTAGAACCGAACCAAACCTGTGGAGCTGTTCTCAGCAGGCCGGTTAGAATAAAACCACTTCCTGCAAACGTAAAGTAGCAGATAGGGTTGTTGTGCAACGAGGTCACTGACTGTTCAGCTGTAGGAGCAAACTCGATTAAGACTGGTGATAATCTTCTGAAAGACAGTAATTTATCTCCATTTGAAGAGTATTATCTTTGTTCTACAGCTATCACAGAGAACAAGGTTAACAAATACTCCGTGATGAATTTTTGAAAGCTTTAGTCAGATCTTGTACGTTTAAGCCTTTCTAAACGGCTGTCAAAGGCAAGGAAACAAAGTGTCAAATTTGTACACAGACGTACCTAATGGCCTTTATCTGAGAAAGTGGTTTATGATTTATACGGTCTCTACCTTTACTTAAACAATTTCTCTTTTGCTCTGTAGTGAAGGCAATCTTCTAACATTACTCACGTGGGAGAGATTAGCCTCGAAGACTGATCTTACTGGAAGAAGTTAGGAGATTCAAAACATACAGAGGCATGATGGAAACCATATGATAATCAGCTTTTATTACTAATTGCTTGTGAATTGTCAGTTGACTGTGTTTGAACATAAAAGTTATAAGTGCATTCTATATCGAAAGGGATTGTGCTTATAAAGTGTTTTCTGTTTTCCTTAACTTTCAAGTAAACAGTCACCTTCAGTGACATTGCATAAATCTGAATAAAAATTCATATTTTCCATCCGTGGAATAACATTAGCAGCATAGGTAGATAACAGTAAGACCTCCACATCATATACAAATTCATAGGGCTCCTACTTTTGAGAAAAAAAGGGAAGAAATGGTTCCTGGATTTCGTCAAGAAATAATTAATATTCCATACTATGTATAATTTTTGAAAGAACTGATTCTTGTAGTCTCTTTCTGGGGATCTTTTGTTACATACAGGATATCCAGCTATCTGGATAACAGAAAGAAGCTACACGTCTATTTATGCATATAAATTACGTATATGTGGATGGGTATGGGTATGCATATTTATATATATAAATATACACACACATGCTATTTATGTTTTTGTATCCGTATCTGTATCTGCAGACATTATATTTATTTAATCATAAGGCCTTTAACTTTAGGAATATATCAGAATGGCACAGGACAAACGCATCAAGACTGTATGTTTGCATATGTTAATGCTGGTGAAATTCCTGTGCGATTGCTCTCTGATCAAATGCTTTCAACTGGTTAGGTCATGCAGTAGATTTTGTTGACTTTAGTGAAGAAGATTTTGAGACTACTTAAGCGTAAGGATATGATTTTAAACATACGTTCTAAACTGAGGATTTAAACAAGATCCTTGATACGTTAGTGCCACTTGATCTGAGCAGCTGTAACTCTGTTTTTCTCAGGACATAGCTAGGACTGTAGACAACATGTTTTTAGTGATGGCAACTCAATTCCTGCTGAGTGCTGTTGCCAGCTGTTTCAGCAGCTTTTCAGTGGCCATTTGATCTGAGAATTAGCACCGCTGAAAGTGTGCCAAGGCCATCTTGTACTTTGAGATTGTTTTCCTTTGGCTCCTTTTTGATTGACAGTTCTATTACAGATATCTTGTGGAATTGCTAAAAGGTATTTTGGTCATGAGGAAAAATAGAGTACCTGTGGTACAGGTACACCCATATATTAAGGATCAAGCCTGTAAAATAAAAGGTACATGCAATAATACTGGTTGTATTTAATTTACATTCCCAGGCAAGACAAGGATCTCTATTCCACAGAGGAAAGGAGAATAACAATGTGTGTGTAATTTAAAAAATTATGCCAAAGTTGTCTAACCAATAGTTTATAAACTATCTGGTATGGCAAACGGGTTAAGTACGGTTCCTAGGCAGATGTAGCTACAGTCTGAAAGTGGCAGGTGAATTGGGACACTGCCTAGAGCTTGTGAATTGCAGGGATGCATACACATGTGGTTTGAAGGTTATTCATAGCCAGCCTACTGTAACAGGATGAAGCAAACCTATGAGGTAGATGGCCAATGACTGAAAAAAAAGAAAGAAATCCTGCCAAGGCAGGCATAGTGAGGCAATAATGATGCATGCAGAGTAGCTCTAACCTATTAGATGGATGTTCTAAACAGGCAGACAGAGGACAACAAGGGAGAGTCTTGGCCAAGTGCAACACTGCAATAGCTTTGCAAATCTGAATCTCATGATAACTCAAGTGAAAAAGCATATAATCTAAATGCTAGGACTTTAAGTGGATGTACAGTTTGTTGTTTTAAGTGCTTGTACCCACATGCACCCTGAACATGGAGTAATATACTAGGGAGAGTCTAGAAAGGAAAAGAGAAATTGTTACACCATCAGTTTCCATTTCCACAGTGCCTCATTTTTTATATTTTGTCTTGTTATTGCTCTAGTATTTGGCAGTGAGAATGCAATTCTTTTCAGGTACTTTGGCACATGCCACAGTAATAGTTAACAAATGAGATAAGAAGAAAGAAATGCTACATTAACATTGGGCTTGACCTTATCTCCATGCCGTTAACCCTCAAAAACCTTGTTAACTTGTTAGCTTTCAGTACAAGAAAAGTCTGAAAATAACAGCAGCCTTAATTATCTCAGGCACTTTAGCCTTCATGCACACTAGCATTTATTTTTTCTTTAAAACTACATAAACAAAGCTGTAAGGCTGACTTCTAGTGTCTTAAAACACAGACAATAGAATGGGAAATCAATGAGAGTTGGATGTTTCTTCATAAGGGGAGATCTCTGGTTCAAAGCTGCATAAGACTGATAATGACCAAGAGTTGCCACCCTGACCTGTGATGGAGTAGATGTCAGGGTACCTCAGCAGACCTGTGCAGATGCAGGTACCCTTACTGTGTCTACCATCCTGTTCTGAAACAGATCAGTGGCAGCCTGTCAGATGAAGGAACAGCAAAAGACTTGAACAAATTCCATTATGAGGAACCCTCCATAAACTCAGACATCCTGTGGCAGTCATGCAAAAGCAGGTGTTTCAGGTTGGCTTAGACTGAAGAGGATGATGTTATCAAGCTGGTGGTCTGAGCTCACTCAGTGAGGACACATTTAATGATGTGTCTGCTCTTGGTGGCCCCCCTCCTTTGCCCAGTGATTCCAGTTCTAAAATAGATACTACTATCCAAGTTGGACTTGGAGCTGTGGTGGGGGTAATATGTATTCTGGATTACTGATTGCAGATTAGAAAGAGAAATTGAAGGATGTATAGCTGCTTTATCTGTGGGATATATGCTATTCACAAATACATTTATATTAGAATTAAAGAGATTGCTATTTATCAGCACAGTGAAACTCTGGAAAGTCCATGGAAAAAGCAACAGGAAAAAAAAAAGTCTTACTGTTTTCAAGCAAATCCTCAATTAATTTATGAAAATGATAACAGGAATGTAGAACTGATGACACAGAAACCATCATTTTCCTTCTGGTCTTGTCCCAGAATATTTAATGTTCCCAGAATATTAAAATTCAGTGAATGGCAACTTAGAAACCTTTCCAAGCAATTGAGTAATTCATAGTGTGTTTCATGAGATAGAGATATACAATCAATAACATCTGCAGAATGCAAAGAGATGTGCAAATAAGACTCTTCATGGGTGAAACAGAAACTGGCGCGTTTTTGCACACTTTTAAGTTCTTGTGCCTTTGCACAACTATGGCTTGCACATGACAAGTTATCCTCTCTCACTTCATTATACCCCTTGTACACTTGGTTTCTGCATTGTGGTATGTTGACTGTGGCTGGCACATAATTCTCCACCCCGTTGCTCACTCACTTCCTCCACAGCTGGGAGGGGGAGAGAATCAGAAGGTCAAAAGTGAAAAAACCTCAAGTTTTTGAGGTCAAGATAAAGACAAATGATAAACGAAGGCAAGAAAATATAAATTAAAAAAAAAAAAAAAAAGTCCGTAGTGATTCAAAGGCAATCACTCACCACCTCCTACCAGGAGAATGACGCCCAGCCAGTCTCATGCAGTGGCTACTTTGGGAACCACCCATCCAACCCCTCACTCCCTCTCATTGCTGACCATAGCCTTATATGTTATAGAATATCTCTTTCACCAGTGGGGTCAGCTGTCCTGGCTGCATCCCCTCCCAACCTCTTGCCCACTCTCAACCTACTCTCTTATGTGGACAGAGTGAGAGACAGAAGAGGACTTAACATTATGCAAGCACTGCTCAACAATAGCCAAAATATTGGGATTACCAACATTTTTTGGTCACGAATATAAAATACAGCACCACACAGGTTGTGATTAAGAAAGTTAACTCCATCCCAGCCAGACCCAGTACACACATCAACCTACATGTTAAGTACTGAGAAAACCTAGCTCAGTCCATAACTTAGTCTTCTGAATAGCACTGAGAAGTGGGTAATGGTAAAGAAGATGGTACCTCCAAGTTTTTATAAACTACCTCTTGAGCACCAGGCAGTGTTCCAAGACACTGGAGTTTTGCTTGCACGTACTACCATTTAAAGTCCTACAGAGTCTAGGTGTGCTCAAGTCCACAAATTCAACGGATTACACGTATTTGTGATGCATCTTTTTTTCCTGGGTACTTCAGGGCATTCTTGGGAATACATTATGCATTAGTTTATTAGGAAAGAGCAGCCTAGATACTAGACCATGCTGAAGTGAACTGAATCAAATTTCATGCAATCTCTGAATTATTTATTTATGGGGGTACTCACAGGGGCTTTATCTGTTGTTTGGACTTCTTATGACATGCAAGGCGCTTCCTCATTAATAAATGGATTTTCCAAGATCATGAGCTCTCAACACTGAATGTTGAAGGAAAGTAGATTTTCTGAAGGGTTCTTTGTTCACACTCACTCACAAAAGTGTCATTTTGAGGTATCAAAAGCTAGAAGACATCATCTGGGAAGAATGGGGTCATCCTTTAGTAAGATAGTATTCTGTTTGGCTTAATTTTTTCTTCTTTAACAAATAAACCAGTCCTTTCTACTGTCATATATTAGTTCTGATGTTTATGTTCCCGATTCTGTAGTCTAGAGGCTGAAACAGAAAAAGACACATATTATGTACGTTTAGGGAACCTTATAGCTTCCTTTATCAGTCTAGTTCCCATTAAACAAAAGTGGTTGGAGAAATCCAGTCAGCAGCACCCCAAATTCAAGCCATGCAAATCCATTATAATAACAGGCCATAGCTGGTTCAAGGAATAACACTTTGTAACTCACACCCTCTACACAGCCAAAGGAACCTGGTTATAGCCCAATAAATAAGACCTCTTAAATGCAGTTTGAGAGACTCTACTTTTTTAGCTTAACTGAAACATCTAGAAATAATGGAAAATGAAACGACTATGGCATTATTGACAAGAAGTATTATCAGCCCTGGCTAAAATAAATTCCTCCTTCATGTATTTTATTTTATCTTATTTACAGGCCTTTCTGTTGCTCTCATCTCTGAATTACCTATGGCCTTCACAGACAGTGATGAAGTTAGCATCAGACAACACCTCAGCGAACGGAAAGATGAAAGTCTTCCTTTTTCAGATGAGAAAATGGAGTCATACCTTAAAGAAGTGGCTGGCTTCTTCCAGATCACAGAGGACACGAGAAGCTGAACATAAATTGATCATCGTGACAATATGAGTTGAATTTCGAGTGTTCTTCTCAGTTCAATATCTTAATTTTAACATTCTCTTTTTTTTAGAGGTGGCTGACACACAGAGCCAATATAAATTGATTTGATGCAACGTATCTAACAGCTATTAAAAGCATTTGAGATCAATGAAGAAAAAATTATCTTATCTTTGAAAGAAAGGGGAAAAAGTAAAAGAAAGCAATATAAACTGTATTTTCACAGTTTAAAGAATGTAGTGTAATTATGAATATTTATATTCTTCTGTGTTCCAAAGTAGTAGTTCCACGTTGCTCAGATATTGAGTAGATTCATGATCTCTGTTTTCCTGTTTTCAAACATCTGTTACATTACATTTGTGATGATGCTTTCATGTTCCTTCTCTATTTTTGTGTTAAATTTAAATATTAAGTATTCTCTACCACTGTGAAATTTTTTACTGTGGACTATGCTTTTTTCACATGATGGAAGGAAAATAATGACCTAAAATCTGAAATACGCATATATAAGGCCTAATCAATAGTTCTGGTCAAACAAATTCCTCTGGCCTTATAAGATGCTGTGGGTTCAGATGCTGTCCATCAAAAAGAGAGAATTAAAAATGACCAAGGGTTATTTAGAAGAGGAGAGACACAATGAAATGATAACTTAGTGTTAACAACTTTGCTTATGTCTTATTATGCTTTATTCCATCTCATCCACAAATACAGTAATCCAGGCAAATTATTCATTAGGAATGAATCAGTGCCATTGTTGGGAGGCAAGATTTTAGTGACCATTTGTTTTAAAGAGGATTCTCTGAAAGGAATTGGTCAACTGCCAGTTGTTTGCAATGACAAATTGCTCACAATGAATTGTTTAAAGAGCAAACACTACTTTTTGTTTATGAAACAAATCTACATGCCCGTCAGTCAAGTTTGAGTATGAAGGGTGTTTGGTGTAAGGTCATGAATGCAACATTGGTTTGCTTTTCGTAGTATGTGCTGTTTAATTCTCTTGAAGCTGTAACTCCTAAATAGCAGTAAGGAGTAGTTAGCAACTCCAGAATTGAGTCTATTATTGTAATGGAGAAAGGCTGCCAGGAAGTTCTTTCATATCCATCTCTTTTCTTCATTGCAAATCCTCCTGTATTCAAGGGTAATCTGAAAATATATGTGTGCAATGACTTGTGGACATTTTCAGGAATTCTAGCAATTGTGCTTTGTCGTTTAAATTCAGTAGCCTATCTTCCACAGCTGCCAAGACTCTCTGAGTGTTTCATTCATCTAGCTCCTGTGAAGAAGCAATATGAGAGCCAGTGCTCCCTCAGAGCTGTTAAGAAATAACCATTAAAATTTGCTTTTAACAGTATTTCTTACAGCACAGTAATTTAATAAGATGTGTTAGTCACAGACGTTGTAGAGGTTGTTTGCACAATAGTCAGTAAGTACAATCAGATTAATGGTTCTGCCAGCAGATGTTATGGTAAATGTACTCAGAAGACTGCAATCAATTTTCTGCACAGCACAGAACAGAGCCTCTGTCCAGTTGCAGAACACTGCGTGACGTTCTCCTCTTGCCTACACAGAAACAATTTCCAAGAGGCCATGCTGCGTCTCCGGTGCATTTATCTTTGTCCTAGCCTAAATATAATGTAAACCTGCCTATTCTTTAAAGGCAGTACTTTCACATATGGAATAGCCTTTGTGCAAGAAAATTGATATGGAAATCCCTAATTACATTTTGCTGGCTAAAAAATCTTCGAGATAGCTCACTGTCATTTCAAACTTTGCATTTCATGCAGTATCTGCCTACAACTGTGTTAATACATACCTGATGGGCAAGGAGGATGTTTTGGAGTAAAATCATCTATCTACTTTTCAGTAGAGAGGAAAGAGACTTTCTCCAGACCTTTCAACAAACAGAATCCTAAACCAGTGTACAAGGCAGACAAGGGTAATACAACTCCAGTGTGTTCACGTGCTTTACACTATATGAACAAGAGAAAGACTATCCTATTGCAGCTTTAATGGTTGTGGTGAGAAATTGTGAGGGCTCTCTCTGCAATTGACTTTACTGAGCATGAAGACAGAGAGCTATAGCTTCCTAAGTTGTCCCTCTCCCCCCAGTCCGGGCAGCAATGCGAGCTGAATGTTCCTGGAGGGGAGTAGATCTGTTCAAGCATCACAAAAAGGTGGAAGAAGGAGGCGGTAACAATAATCTATTCAGCGCAAAAGCAGGCCAAATCAGTCAGCTATTAATCAGCTGTTGTCAGTAAGCCAGCCACAGGGGTAGCTACTGATCAGGCATTGAGTACTTCAGCAAAGAATTCACTGACATTCTTGTTGAAAAGTGTCCAGTTTGCTGCACTTCAGGGCAAAAATTATTATAATTGGTTTAGACGTTTGCCCCTCAAATGTTTTCTTGAGGTCTTTTATCTTGATATTTACATTTTCAAATACCAGTATACAGAAAATGGAACATCTATGGGACACAAATCAGTGAAATTCACGAGCTGTCATGTACCTCCAAGCTTGCAGTTCCTTAATGCACAGGTTTCTGCATCAGTGAGAGCAGCAGGACAATGACCAGGTTCATTTTCTATGTTTTGCAGTCTTTATGCTTCCAAGTCAGTCACGCGTATCAGTTACTAGCACAGGTGTGTTTTGATATTTGGAAGAAAAGCAGTGATATAAAGGCAGATCACATTTAAAAGGATGTCATAGCTCAGTCTTCACTTCTACTCAGCTCCTTGCTCCTGCTGAAGGTTGCTACTCAACTGTGTCAGTTCGATTGTTTGCTCAACCATGTTTTAAAATGTATCTGTCCAGTAAGTATATTTTGGTTAAGTGTGGTCATTTCACGGAGACAGCATAGGGCATGGTCACAAAAATAACTCCTCAATACATTGCAGGGAGCATGATGGGGTGGGTGCGCACTGATCTGGTCTAAAGATTAATAGACAAAAAAAATGAAACGGTAAATTTTCATCCACATTTTTGCTATGAAACTCTTTGCTGACTTGATTTACTCTGCTACACCAGAGGCAGTAATGAAGGATGTAGAAGTTTCCCCACAATAAGGCTATCTCTGGGTCCATCGCGTCATTGAAAAACACTCGTAATTGAAGAAAACCCTCCAAAAATTCAAGATGACTCTCTAGTTTTGACCACAATGATAATCGGTTTTATAGTCTTTTGAAAACAAAACACATCTCAAAGCTGACATAATTTCCTCTGTCACTGGAGAGTAAATACTTAAACCTGTCTGTTATCTTATTCCTGATAAAATGTATATATTGTGGCAAGTTTTGACTGAAAACAACTTATTTGGTAGTGAGGTCTGAGTTCTTTGTAATTCTCATTTAGTTAGAAAGCTCCTAGATAATTTAAAAATAGTTGTGATGTGAATAAAAGTAATGGGAAGGCTTTTTTTTGGTCTCTGAACTGAAACATTTCCTGAGAGCTTTAGGATATTTGTCCCTAACTGTTCTGAACACCCATACAATGAATAATAGAGAAGAAAAATCATGCGCTCATTTACACACACAAAGTAACTCTACTGCAGTCAGCAAGTGTTTAAGATCATTGTACACATAACTTTTTTTTAGTGTTGGGACTCTGTTGGGGAAAAAAAAAAAAGAAAGAATTGGATTCCTTTGCAAGGAAAAATGAGCTCTGAGTCCTGCAAAAGTGAACCTTGCTCACAAGTATGGGCAGGTGTTTAGAAAAGACCCTAAATTTTGTGAAACTTATTTCATTGCCTTCCTGGGTCGAAGAACTGAACTGTAGAGAATGGCTTTCCATTCCAGTGTCTAGGGATTACTAAGTAACCTGCTTTTTTTGCCCTTCCAAGTACTAATCTTCTTTCCTGACGCTGAGTAATGGCGCAGGAGGAACAGTAAGACAGAGGTTCCTGATCTATGTAAATATTGGTTTTGTGCCTTTCTAATACTGATTTTAACATACTCCGCTATAAACAGTTTTCTGCAGGCTTTCTAATTTGGTACACCACAACTTCTCACCAAGTCAAACAGGTCTCTGTGACTAGGGTAGATAAGCATGACAGAGAAAGGGTGTCTGTAAACAGAGGCAGAAAAAAAATACAAGTTCACATCTGGGTCACTGAACAATCACTGGTGTCTGGGAAATAATGTCAGTGAACAGCAGCACTTAACATAGCTTTAAAAAATAAAGTGCTCCTGGTCTGATCTAACTCTCATTGAAATCAGAGGGAATCTTTATCCTGATTATAATGGAAACTGGATAGAAATGTAATCCAAATACCAAGCTGATTACATCCTTAATACATTCCACAAATCTAGCTATTTATTAGAAACATGCAATACTTTATAAATCATCATCTGGAAATCAGAATGCCTTTGGAAAAAAACAAAACAAACAAACAAAAAGAAATGGAAGCACGTGAAAAGCATTTTGTCATTGGCATAGGAGTTGAGTGAAGTTACTTCTGCTCTGTTTATGAGCACTTGCAGAAATGTTCTAGGAGCTTATCTGTTCCTACTTAGCATTCCAAAATACAGTATGCAAATTAAGAGTATACCTTAAATATACACTGGCATTTTTTAATTCAGCAGAAAGGGTGGTTTTGCGCTGGCAAATAGCTAAAAGCATTGAACTGGCAAATATTAGTAAACATTTGAAACTTGTTCATACAAGTCCTTGTTTGCACCTAGCTAGTGTGTACAAGTGCAGGACTTCGCAGATGGACTGCATTTCCTGTTACAGAAATCTTTGAATATAAGCCTGTGTTTCCAAATTCTGCCCCACCTTTCAAGGTAAAAGCAGATGAAAATGCTGATTTCACAGAACAAGGAATGTAGCAGGTTGACATGACTGCTGGCTGGCAGGGGCTCTTCAAAATTTCTTTGCCAAAAAACTTCTTTAGGAGGAATGTCCTTGGAGTACCTAGAAATGTCAGTGTGACCTACCTGCAAGACCAATGACTAAATGGAAGAAAGGGGGGACACTTGTGTTGAGGGAAGTGCAGCAGTGGAGCTGTTGTTCCCAGATGTGAGCTGCTGATGTTTTCCTGCCCACAACCAGCACACTGAGAGCTCCAGAGCATCACTAGTTCATCTGTAACGGGAGAATTGTTAGATGTGTAAGTCAACAAGGAATATTAGTCTCCACACTAAAATAGCCCCCTCATGTTTCCTGTACACATTCTTTCCTTTTGACTTTTAAAACCTCTGGTAGAGGTCAGACCTTCTCTTGAAGGGCACAGCTTCACCCATGGCATGAACTGTCCTGTTTGTTGAGTATTCTATTAACCGTTTAGATATTTATCCAGTCCATTCTCCCCATTTACCCCCAAGACTGATGAAAGCCACATATCCCAGTTGACCATACTGTCCTGATAGTGCTACCTTTGGTATTGTTTTCTTGAATCCCAGAATTGATGAATGAGCTGCACCTACCACAGTGAAGAACCGTGTGCTTCTGGCATATGAAGCTTTGCAATGCTTATCATATTGAAGTATTTGATTTTTTTCTCATATTCTTCTATTTTTTTCTGTCAATTTGTTAGTGCATTAATTATGAAACTAGTAACTGCGTTACTGACCCTTCTGAAGTTTGATTACTTTGGATGGAAAATAAACAGTTCTTACTCCAAAGAATGTAACCAGGAACAAATACATTGTGGCTGGAAAAAACATGGTATAAAGGAACAGAAAAGAGGGATGACCAAAGACTAGGAAGGAAAACAGAAGGCTCTCATCAAAGTAGCAGAGGAAAAGCAAGAATAAATGTTATCTCATACATAGTCTAACAGGTGGACAAATAAAAATACTTAATAGTTTACTAAGTGCTCAGAGGTTTTACACCTTAGACTCCAGTTTCTGGATACTTATGCTGACGCTGTAAATTGTTCAGTGACTTTGTGCTCTCAGCTGTGTTGTCCAGGACTTTTTCTGAAAATTTAAAAGTAGGGGTTACTATAGAGAATCTTAAAATGATAATTTCTAAGGCTACTTGTTAGAACCTGGAAGTGAAATCAGATAATACTTGACTATTTCACAGGTATTTCAACCATTTAAATTACTTACTGCCTAGCAGGTTTTCCATTTCTCTCAGTGTTAAGTTAAATTGATAGCATAATTGAGATTTTAAAACTTTTTATTAAAGCTTCTTGGTGTATTTAAAATGTAATTAAATTGTTGTGAATTTTCAGCCTTCATTAGATCTTTTTACAGAAGTAGAAGAATATTGCCATATAAACAACATATATTCCTTGATACCTGTTCTGTTCTGATTCTTAATGAAAAGGAGATAAAGCCTCATGGGGATGTTTTAATACACCACAATGCAGCCTGTTTCAGAAATGTGACCAAAAAAAAAAAAAAAAATTCCATAGTTTTCTTCCACGTTGCTAATTCTATTACAGCTGAAAAATCAGAGTAGTTATACTAGTAATTTTTAAGATGATCTGTAAAGCTGAGATGGAATCATCTAACTTCCTAAAAATCAGGTACCATGTTATCAGATGGCTCTGTTAGGTGCATGTGTGCTTTCAAAGGTTATTCTCAGTATAGCTAATGCATACCTTTATTTAAATATTGTTTTCCCCTTCCTATTAACCAGTTGAGTTTGATTTTCCAAACTTGTAGGTTGTCCAGGAATCTGCCCTTTATGAATGTTAATAACACTAATGTGAAAACCTGACGTATTTCACGACAATGGGACTTCCCTAGTACTTTCACAGCAAAGGTTTAACACAACTCAGCGACTTATTGGGGAAACCAATCCTGCCCAATGCTGAGCTCAGTCAACTGACTATAATGTTGAGAACAATTTACCTGTTGGCAGTTTTAAAAAATCAGGAAGCATGAGAAAAAGAGAGAAAGAAAAGGAAGAATATTATGGCAACTGAAATTGTATAAATGTGGAGCTACATCAGGACTAATTTTTTTTTTTTTTCAATTAACTCTTAAATTCTGTTCTCTCCAATAAAGAGTAAGGCATCAACTACTGTTTTCTTTTCAGTAAAAATTTCCAACAAGGTAAGGTCTCATTGTGCCTGTCCCAAACAGCTTGCATTTTAAATTTACAGACAAATACAATAGACTGACCAATCTTTCTCTTCTCAGTAAAGATTTGTAATGGTCATTGTTCTTTTCTGTTGAAAATTGAATGATGTAATTGTCTAGCAGTGAATGCTGACGTACACCTGAGCTGTTATTTTGTCTGGTTAGAAGGACAGGCATTGATATTTACAGCTAACCCAGCAATATCACACATGGAGATTGAAGAGTTTCCCAAAGGTCAAAGCAGGGCCATGAGCAGAAGCCAGATTCGTGAGTCCCATGCATGTGTTAAGCGTAACACTACCAATTTATGACAGATCTAAAATTAATTACTTTAACTCTGGCTTCTAACACATGCAAAGCCATCAGCAACCGTTCTTGTGGCTTTGTTGCAAGTTATTGTAGCTGACTCTTCAGGATTTGACCCTAAACTATAAAAATTAAATAAGTAGGCAGAAATAGAGTGATCAACAAATACTCAGTGAAATTTTTTACTTTCTCTTGTTTCATTTGGAAACAGCACTCTTTCTCTTTCAGATTACTGTTCTGACTTCCAAGTTAAAAAGCTGTTTTTCAACCAGGAAGTAATACTGGCAGGCTAAACATTTTATGTTTCTATTGTACTAATCCTACAGTTTGACCGCATCATCTCCTCTATGGCTGGCTGTTATTATGCATCAATATTAAAAAAAACAAACCAAAACAACCACTCAAGGAAGCATCTCTGTGGTACATGGCCATGTTCAGTTTCTATTATTGTTTGAAACATGCAATTTGAGTTCAAGTGGGGTTTTGCAACCAGATGGAAATCTTAGAGCTAGAAATGAACTTTCTCTAACCCAGGACCTTTCTGCCTCTCGGTTTCTCACTCTTTCTTTTTCTCTCCACCAAGCCCAAAGCCAGATAACACTTTCCTGCTGTGAATTTTTTTTAAGTCACCCAACAGCTCTGGGAAATGAGAGCTGTCATAGTTTTCGGATGAGAAAATCATCTGCAGCTCTCACAGATCTATGAGCTGATAGGAGTTAATTGACAGCTTGCAGGATTTCGTCTCCAGGCAGAGTTAGAGGGAATGCGAGCCCTGTGGGTTTCATTTGGGCAGAGATAAAGCAGGTTTTTATTCACTGCTCATGGAGAGAGCATAATTAACCTTTTAGAAGTTTTAAGAATGATCAAATTGTTATTCATTTTTGCAAATGAGAAAAGAGAGCTTCTTTCTCTGCCAGGAAAATGCCAGTGCAGATTTCAAGGTCACTTGATGATTTCCTTTAACTGAAAAGATGGAAGTTGGAAAAAACAAGGGGAAAATATGAAGACTGAGGAATGTCCTCATAAAATCGTGCATCGTTCAGGATGTGAAATGAGCAAATGTCCTTTTATGACATAAGATACTTTAGCTAACATTTACTGCATGTTCATATTAACCTGACGGACTCTACAGGTGATGAAGGTTTCCATTGTTATTGTAAGAAACTCGGAGCTAACAACTGTCTTTTATGTTGCTGCTATAATTTTTAAAAAATCTGTTTCTTGAAGGAGAAATTAGACTCATTACACAAGATCAGTGGCTTGGTTTTCAAGATGTGCAATATAATATTCTCAAATGCTGTCAATTTCTGGAATGATTATATGAGTACAGAATAGGAAAATTAAACATCTGTAACTTAAAAATAAATATACCTTAAATCTCTTTAAACAATAATATAAAAAACCACTCTGATGGAAAACCAAAACTCAGATTTTTGCTTGTTGACAAGGCAATAGCTTTTATAAAATATAGACTAATATAGCTATGCTTCAGTTTCTGTCTGACTGAGTTTCACTTTTCTAGAACAGCCGACACAGGACACAAGATACCTTGCGAAATTGTAACTTCTTTTCTCTTTGTATTTTTTCTTGCTAATTTCTAGGGCAATGAGAACAGTGTTTCTCCTACATAAGAATAGATCCAGACTCCTGTGTTGTGTACAAGTAACATGGCAGTCAGCCATAAGAAATTGTGATCAAGAATATCAATAAACCCGTTCTTCCTATCTAAGCTGTAGGTTTGATGGTGCTCTCCTAATTCCACTCTTGTAGAACATCCTTTTTTGTCCATCCCTGCATGGCGATGCTCTACATGCAGGTGGACACCCTCTTACTTCTTCCCCCCTCCCTCTTCTCTCTCTCACTCCCCTCCTCCCTGACTTTTCAAACCTGAGATCCACACAGTATGATCCAAATCATTGCAACATGTCACATCCTGTTTTCCAATCTAGATGTCTTTAGCAACCTCCAACAACTCAAGCTATGAGATTTTTTCTGCTACAGTAATTGTATAAACTGCTGTTTGTGAGAGTCCCTTCTGACAGACAGTCTCCTGGCCCCTGTGATGTAGCTGGTTGCTGTAGGATACACCCCTGTCCCTGTTATTTTTTTTTTCTGGATGGACATGTGAGGGCCAAAATTGTGGAAATTTTTTATGCACTCTTTTAATAAAAACCTTGTAAATAAGTTTACTGCTTAAAGAAATTGGCTTAGGGAATGAGACTTTAAAGAATACTTTCTTTAGCTCACAAAGATTATCTTCTGTTTTTTTACTTAAAGTAAATCCTTATTTTTACAGGACATGAAGAAAAGATGGTTTTGGCTTCCTAAGAGCCACATGCGAGGACAAGGCATTCTTGGCATGATTTCTGTTTATGTTACCTGCTCTTTATTATGTTTTTAGTATGGTTTTAGTTTTGGATTTGTTCTGTTTTTTCCTTTCCTAAATGTTACTGTCCTCTTGATTTAGGCAGGCTGGATGGAAAACCAATACCTTTGGTAACTCTCAAAAAAGCGCTGAGACTGTGACCATCTTGAGCTACCTCTTTGTTCTTAAAACATATTTAAATACGGTAGGATAAAGAAGTCACATATAATAGTTCCTTCTTTTTTGTGGCATGATTGTTACTGTGCTATTGACTTTATTAACAAAGAATCATAGAATCATAAAATTGTTTTGTTTGGAAGAGACCTTTAAGATCATCAAGTTCAACTGCTCACTCTGCACTGTCAGGTCACCACTAAGCCATATTCCCCAGCATCACATCTGTATGTCTTATAAATACCTCCTGGGATGGGGACTCAACTGCTTCCCGGGGCAACCTGTTCCAGTGCTTCACAACCCTTTCAGTGAAGAAATTTTTCATAATATCCAGCCTAAATCTCCCATGGCACAACTTATGGCCATTTCCTCCTGCCTTATCACTTGCTACTTGGGAGAAGAGACATCTCTGCATAGCTGCAACCTTCTTTCAGGTAGCTGTAGAGAGCAATAAGGTCTCCCATCAGCCTCCTTTTCTCCAGGCTAAACAACCGCAGTTCCCTCAGTCGCTCCTTACAGGACTTGTGCTCTAGATCCTTGATCAGCTTTGTTGCCCTTCTCTGGACATGCAGCACCTCAACCTCCTTCTTGAAGTGAGGGTCCCAAAACCAAATACAGTATTCGAGGTGTGGCCTTACCAGTGCTGAGTACAGGGGGCAATCACTTCCCTCCTCCTGCTGGCCTCACTATTGCTGATACAAGCCAGGATGCTGTTGGCCATCTTGGCCACCTGGGCACACTGCTGGATCATACTCAGCTGGCTGTTGACCAGCACCCCCAGGTCCTTTTCTGCTGGGCTGCTTTCCAGCCACTCTTCCCCAAGCCTGTAGCGTTGCAGGGGATTGTTGTAACCCACATGCAGGACTCAGCACTTGGCCTTGTTGAACTTCATGCAGTTCGCCTCGGCCCATCAATCCAGCCTGTCCAGATCCCTCTGTAAATTCTTCCTACCCTCCAGCAGACAGACACTCCCTCCCAAACTTACTGAGGGTGCACTCAATCCCCTCATCCAGATCATTGATAAAAATGTTAAAGAGAACAGTTCCTAATACTGAGTCCTGGGGAACACCAGTGGTGACCAGCTGCCAGCTGGACTGAACTCTGTTCACCACCACTCTTTGGGCCCAGCCATCCAGCCACTTTTTTATCCAACAAAGAGTGCACTCGTCCAAACCTTGAGCAGCCAGTTTCTCCAGGAGAATGCTGTGGGAAACAGTGTCAAAAGCTTTACTAAAGTCTAGGTAGTCAATGACCACAGCCCTTCTCTCAACCACTGAGTGTTTCACATTGTTGTAGAAGGAGATGAAGTTAGTCAAGCAGGACCTGCCTTTCATAAACACATGCTGACTAGGCCTGATCGCCTGGTTGCCCCGTATGTGCCATGTGCTGACACTCAAGATGATCTGCTCCATAACTTTCCCAGGCACTGAGGTCAGACTTACAGGCCTGTAGTTCCCTGGATCCGCCTTCCAGCCCTTCTTGTATGTGTGTGTCACATTTGCTAACCTCCAGTCAACCGGTACCTCCTCGGTTAGTCAGGGCGCTTGATAAGTCATGGCAAGTGGTTTGGTGGGCACTTCTACCATCTCCCTCAGTACCCCTGAGTGGATCCCTTCTTGCCCCATAGACTTGTGTGAGTCTAAGAGGTGCAATAGGTCATTGACCATTTCCTCACGGATTATGGTGGCTTCATTCTGCTCCCCATCTCTGTCTTCCAGCTCAAGGGGCTGGGCATTCAGAGAACAACTGGTCTTACTATTGAAGACTGAGGCAAAGGCGGCATTCAGTACCTCAGCCTTTTCCTCATTATTAGTCACTATGTTTTCCCCCACATCCAGCAGAGAGATTCTCCTTGGCCCTCCTTTTGCGGTTAATGTATTTACAGAAACAACTTTTATTGTCTTTTACAGCAGTGGTCAAACTAAGGTCTAGCTTAGCTTTGGCTTTTCTAATTTTCTTCCCTCACAGGCTCCCAAAATCCTTGTAATCTTCCTGAGTGTCCTGACCCTTCTTCCACAGGCCATATAGACTTCCCTTTTCTTCCTGAGTTCCAGGCAAAGTTCTCTGTTCAGCCAGGCCAGTCTTCTACCCCACCAACTCATCTTACAGCATGCCAGGATGTCTTGTTCTTGCCCTTTAAAGTTTTCCCTCTTAAAGAATGTCCAGCCTTCTTGGATTCCTTTGCCCTTCAGGACTGCCTCTCAAGGGACTCTCTCAATCAGACTCCTAAAGAGGTCCAAATCTGCCCTCTGGAATTCCAAGGTGGCAGTTCTGCTGACTGCACTCCTTCCTCAAGAATTGAAAACTCTACAATCTCACGATCACTGTGGCCAAGGTGGCCTCCATCCTTCACATCACCCACAAGTCCTTCTCTGTTCACAAACAACAGGTCTAGCACGGGTCTTCCCTACTTGGCTCCCTCACCAGCTGTGTCAGGAAGTCATCATCCTCCTTGGTGCCTTCTGGACCGTTTTCTCTCTGCTATATTTTATTTCCAGCAGACATCTGGTAAGTTGAAGTTTCCCACAAGAACAAGTAGTAGTGATTGTGGGACTTCTCCCAACTGCTTACAGATTATTTCATCTATTTCCTCATCCTGCCTGCCTGGTCTATAACAGACTCCCACCATAATATCTGCATTGTTGACTTTCCCCCTGATTCTTACCCATAGACACTCAATCCTACCATCACCACCATTATACTTAGGATAATCGAAACACTCCCTAACATACAGGGCCGTTCCACCACCTCTCCTTCCTGGCATATCCCTTCTAAAGAGTTTATAGCTGTCCAATGCAGCACTCCAGTTGTGCAACTCATCAGTGTAGAGGGTTATGCTGTGAAAACTTTTTTAAAGTTTTGGTAATCCAAAATTCATAGCTCCATTCTTCACCCAAGTGAATGGAAAAATCTTTGCACACTTTACCTTAAAATATCTGTGTTTCCCATTCCAGAGGCAGAACCTCCCTCCCCAAAAATAAGGCAAGTCATCCTACTGACATACCAGAGCCTCCCATTAGGATGTGATAATTATGATGCCCAACCAACACAAATGTGACTAGATTTTCAGTCTGAGTGCCATAAGAGGAAAATACTTCTAATGAGACTGGATAGTTTAAAGGTAAATCATTTTATTGCCATGAATTATTCATGCTCAGATCATAGGTACTAGCAAATAGGAAGACTTTGCAGTAATATCACTGCCACACACATAAATGTCAACTGTATGTTTTAGCCTAAAACTCACATAGTTTTACAAAATGTGTCTGTCATATCAGTTTCAAAAAACTAATAATGATCTAGCTTATATCTTCAAACTTGCAGCAGGCCTTTGGGTTTTTCATTCTGAAAAACTTATTTAGTTTTTACAATATGAAAATTATAGAGATGGTGACATTTAAACCTTTGCCTTTCATAGCATTTCACACTTACACCATTTTAAAAGACAGCTATTAACATTTACAAAAATCTTTCAGAAACCAAATGTTCAAACATGCAGAATTCCAATTATACTATATAGGAGGGTTATCGACTATTCTTCTACAAGAATACTTTGAAGTGCTTGGTATTAAACCAAGAGCTAAAATGTCAGTTGCACATAGACAATAAATTAAGGTTTATAAAACCATGTAAGATTTATTTAATATTACAATTTTGACCTTTAGAGTGCCTTAACCATAGCTTGCTTAAGTTTTCCTCTCTCTTGCCCTCCTTCTTTATATGCCTAATCTTACTTGAATGTTAAACAAAGGTTGTGATGCCAGTTATGCAAAATAATACAAACCATTTGTAGTATTAGTACTTTCCTCCAAATGTTGTAACACAGTCACATAAACCCTGTTTCGTTCTTCAGCCCAGATGTTTTCTGAATTGCTCAGGAAGTTCAATGAGCAACACTTCCAGAGCTGCCAAGATACAGCTGTCTGATTTTCAGTTTCTCATTACAAACACACAAAACTTTCAATGAAATGCAAAATTAAAAATACAAATGCAGGTCAGCTCTCGTATACTACCAAGTCGAAAGAGAGGTGGCAAGAGCAGTAGGAGAAGAAGAACTCAGTGTTCAAGGAAAAAACAATGCTTGCAGAAGTCATGCCGAAGTGAACACTGTTTTGAAACACATTTCAACTCACAGTAAACAAAATGCCTCCCTGCAAAGGTAGGGGATGAATTAACCATTTTTTCTGGCTTCACATTAAGGAGACTTCCTCTCCCGAGACAAAGAAGCGTCTGTGTCAGAAGCGAATTATCTAAACTATTTTTGGCATCTTTCATGTCAGTGGTATTATTGATGAGTAATGACCAGAAAAGTCAGGAAAACAGTTATGGAAGGAAATAAAAGCTGAATAATCTACAAATAATCTTCACAGCCACCTACCACCGAGGAAGCACCCAGTAAAAGGTGCAGCAATGTACACCAATCAAAACCGAGGAATGACCTGAGACTGTACATGTGTCAAAGGTTGGCTGAGGCTGGCCAATCACAGGATGAAATTCCTCTCTAATTAGCCCTCCTCCCATTCCAGGAGAGAGGGTTAAGAAAAGAGATAGGAAGAAAGACTAAGTTTATGAGGCCACCTAAGTTTGGGAAACTGAAATAGTTTAAATAACACGGAAAGATACTATATACAGAACAACAAGATATTAACAAGTTTATATAGGACTAGAAAACTGGTGAGGGTTAAAATGCAGTTAAAGAAACAGCAGCGATAGAAAAAAACCCCTGCCAGTCAGTTTAATGGTGGTGCGATGTGGCCATGAGGAGGGACCGGGACTGGCCGGGAGCAGCAGCAGCTGCAACAGTCCACGCACAGGACCAGGCCGGGAAACAGCAAGCAGTCACGGCTGGTGGTGCGGAGCCAAGCCGAGTGGCAGCACTGATCAGCAGGTCCCAGAGTGCGCGAGAAGAGGAGTTGTGGCCGGTCAGTCATGGCGGGAGGAAAAGGTCCAGTTTCCATCTGCACCCTGTTCTTAAAGAAACACCATGCCCACCAAAAGCTCCACAACCAGTGAGATGCACTGATATACATGGGAGGAATACTCTAATTAGTTGTTTGGTATGTCCATCACAAACAAACCAGCCCTGTTTATCTTAAACCAGGACAATATGGAAATTAGAAACTCGGCTTAGTGATGGTTTTTCTTTGTAGAGCAACATGGACAGAAGGAGCGTTCACACAGAAAACATGCCAGGCTTTCAGATTCATGAAGGAAACGGAGGAAGCAAATGTGGAAAACTGCATTGAAGCCCTACTCTAGATAATATTCTGCTATGAGCTGAGCTGTGAGATGCAGATGGCTGAAAGGACATACAAAATGCCAGCGCAGAGTCACCACCTGGCAGCTTTCCCTAGACGCTTTTCTTCAGATGTCTCGACTACAGAGATAAGGTTAAAATGTTGAGCTTGGTTGAACAAAGATCGGAAATTAAATTCAACTCCATGTTCATTTTATCCAGACTGTAGTTTAAAGATCCAGCGAGGTCACGGTTATTTTCTGAAATTTGAAGAAAGTCCTCAGAGATCAAACTCTTCACTATGTCACAGCATGCTGCTTTCTCTGAAATTCAGAGGTGAGCTGCAGTAAATGGAAACACTACATTTTCTAACTCCACCTGAGAGCAGCTTAACATTTCAGCTTCACCAATGCCACGACACTGTTTCTTCTAGCTCACCTTGAAAGCAGGGATTTCCAAACAACTTGTTAGGATTTCTTTTAGTTTTGGCTGCAGCTAAGTATTGGAATAACTATGCGGAAGAAGATAATGCTGTTGCAAGATAAAGTGGTTTTCCTGCAATGTAGATGACAAAGTTGAAAACTGGTTGGTTGGGGTTTGTTTGTTTGTTTATTTGTTTTTGTTGTTGTTGTTTCTGCTATGAAGCCTTGGTGAGGTCATACATGACTGACAGCTGCTTTCCTTCCTCAACATGAACACATAACACGAACACACATCAAAACTCAAATTCTCGTCTGTAATTTGATCTATATGAGGAGATCCTGTCAGATAGAGTGATTTAGCAGCTCTGCAATTCACATACCAAATCCTCCTTTTCTAACACTTACAATCTTCTCAATTTCTTTGTCTCTTTTTTCACCTTTTTTCTCCACACTTGTGGTTATCCAAGAGAAGGCTTTACTGGGCAGAGCTCAAGCACCACAGGGAAGGGCTTTGTTGCCTTCTCCATAAATCTTTCCTTGGCCCACACAAGTTTTAATTCACCTGCTGACATTCATTCTGCATTTGAGCAGGCTACAGCCTCCAGAAGGTCTCCTCTCTCCTCTCCTCTCCTCTCCTCTCCTCTCCTCTCCTCTCCTCTCCTCTCCTCTCCTCTCCTCTCCTCTCCTCTCCTCTCCTCTCCTCTCCTCTCCTCTCCTCTCCTCTCCTCTCCTCTCCTCTCTCCTCTCCTCCTCTCCTCTCCTCTCCTCTCCTCTCCTCTCCTCTCCTCTCCTCTCCTCTCCTCTCCTCTCCTCTCCTCTCCTCTCCTCTCCTCTCCTCTCCTCTCCTCTCCTCTCCTCTCCTCTCCTCTCCTCTCCTCTCCTCTCCTCTCCTCTCCTCTCCTCTCTCCTCTCCTCTCCTCTCCTCTCCTCTCCTCTCCTCTCCTCTCCTCTCCTCTCCTCTCCTCTCCTCCTCCTCTCCTCTCCTCTCCTCTCCTCTCCTCTCCTCTCCTCTCCTCTCCTCTCTCCCTCGAACTGCATTGTACTCCTATCAGATTAATAAATAGCTACGCTGGCAGGACAGATCTCAAATCACTGCAAAGGTTTGGGAGTGAAGAGTTTTGTATAAAGTTGTGTTCAATCAGCTTTCCCTCATCGTTCTTAGGCATCTCAGTGCCTCAACAGAAAACACAAAGCCCTGCTATGCAAGTTTGTAGTAATTTGATGTGCAGCATTCCTGATGTTATATAAAGGAAAAATAAGAGTCAGATCACAAGAATAATTTGAACAAAACAGGTTTCGTAAATTCTATGAAGAATAATTTCATTCAGCCTGGCACTAAAATTGGTAGCAATTATTTGCAGGATTGAGGTCCTGGAGAACAGTAATCTCAGAACAATACATTGGGCTACTTTTCCCAGAACAGTGTAGCACCCAGCAGAGAGACAGTATTAGGGAGCTGCAGGAGAGGCAAGAAAGTGAAAAGGTTTATGTTATTGATTGGAGAATAAAGAAGCCTTCAATCACATATCGAATCCATCAGCCACCCTATTTTGGTTTAGTACATTATTCATTTGCTAATTTAGTAGGGCCTTTAATTGTTTGCAGTATGATGAGATTTGCAGACTTGAGAATTTCCACAAGCTTAGATCTGGAGACCTAACAGTTAAGTTTTTATTATCTTCAGTTTTGTTTTGGTGGGGTATTTTTATGTTTCCTCTCTCTTCACCCTGCCCGCCCCCCCAACCAGTACTATATGAAGGGGATGAGGGCACTCAATCAACTTTATTGAGCCACAGCAGTTTCCATACCTCTCAAGTGTCTGGATTTTATTGGAAAGTCCTCCACTTACAGGAATTTGAATTATGGGCTACGTAGTGTTTTCATGTTTTGTTCCAATTTTTGCTCTGTGGCCACCAAAATTGCAGGCAGGTATCTCTAAAGGCCTAAAAAATTCAGTCGAATTCCTGTGACTTAAATTTATTGTGTTGACTCAAATACTGCGCAAATTGTTCCTACCACCCAGAACCAATATTGATTTAAAGAACAAGAAAAAAAAAAGCAAAGAAAACAATGAACTAATCCATCTAATTTATGTGTCCAGCATCACCAATTCCATGTCCAGATTTACTTTATTTATATTGGGCTGGTAAAGACTCCACAGTACATACTGGAATAGTAGAAATATAAGGTCAAATACATTAGAACTGGGATTTAAATACGTTGCAACACTGAATTAGGCAATTATTAATGCCACTGAGCGTTATGTGTTAAAATAACTTGAGGATCTTAGTGTCATTTGACATGCGTGGTTATTGCGTGCATTTTTAAATTTTCTCTCATTTACCCTGGTATGCTTTGCTGCAAACTGAGCTAAACAAATAAGTGAAAGAAACCATTTTCATCTGGGACATAATAACTTTCCATTCACTCTGTGGTGCATTGTTGAACATTAAAGGACAGCTCTGTTTCCTGGATGCTAATGAGGATGTTGTTTGATTTAAGTGGCACTACAGACAGAGATCTTTACAGTTACCATATGCTTAGGTCTTTTCCTGTGTAATTCCTAAGACTGCAAGTCACCAAAACAAGCCAGTAAAATTCCCTAGGTCTTTTCAAGCTGTGTTTGTAACTCCTGTACATTACTGGTTGGAAACATAGATTGTAAACTGGGTCGTAATTTAGAAACCTGAATTTTTTGCAACACTTGATAGAATTTTTTTCATATAAAGAGAAAGGGGTAAAGTAGACAGAATGAAGGTGGAATGAAGAAAGTTGCTTCAGCCAAAGGCAATTTGTGTAGAGGGAAGATTCTCTTTGTTCGTGTGATATGTAATGAGCAGGACACAGGTAAGGTGGTTTTTTGGTTGTTAGAGTCCTATTTTCTTATCCTACACATGTGAATTGCACCTGCTGTGCAGGTGCAATTGAGGTGGTTGTATATATGAATAAAATAAGCACTTGAGCAATTGTGCTCACATCTTGAGTACAGGCTTTGGCTTCGTGTCTTTGAATCTCTAGACCACCCACTGCTCCTTCCATCATCTACTTTGATCAGATAAAAAGTGAAACTGGCACAACAATATGTAACAATTTGGAGCTAATCTTGGGAACATTAATGAATGCTCCTCTCTGTAATACCAGGCTCTAGGTCCCACACACAAAATGAGGTACACTGCAGGGTAAATGCAGTCAGAGCAAATGTAATTGCTCTGCAAACAGCCCTCAGAGCCACAACCTGAGTGAATTTTATGGACAGACTGCCCCATATTTCATCATGTAACCAGACCTGGACTGCTTTTAGAAGAGAGAGCTACATGCTACACCATGAGGTAAGTAATCCCTTCAGAAGAGTCTGGAGAGAACCTCTTGTGAGACTGATCCTGGGAAGACATGGAGTTGAACCCCAACCTGAAATATGAAGAGGAGTGGCTGCAGAGGGTGTAGGAAACATGGAGAATAGACAGGGAGGAGGAGAATAGGAGGGCAGGAAAGAGTTAAAGACCTGCAGGAGGAGATACAGTGGTACCATGAGGAAAATGGCCAGGGAATAATGGTAAGGGTAAAGGGATGAGGAAAATATGGAGGGTGGAGACCATGTTACTAGAGCAAGAGGCTTTGAGACAATTAAAACAGAGAAGCATGGGGGTAAATAGAGAGGGTAAGAAAATAGTCATAGAAGAAAAAAGCAAAGGAGGAAGAAATTTTCCTCCAGGACATGGGACAGGAGAATAATGCTGTTCCCCACAGCCATTGCATGGCACCACACTCTTGTGTGGCTTTTGAATAATAAAAAGGCTTCCATATACAGCCTGTTTATTAAGTTAGGTACAAAAATATAATCTGGGGAAAAAAAAAAAAAACAACAAACCAACCAGTGAAACTTTCCCTGGGCAGACACCTGCTATATCAGCTGAGCTAGGACTAGTCTCACTTATGGTTGTTACAAGAGTTTTCACTGTGCCTAATTTGGAATTATGCCAGACACTGACAACGCAGTCCCATGTTCTTAGAATAACCAAGGGGATTTTAATGATTGTGAATGACTGGATGATCAGGCTTCTATCCAATACAAATGATATTTCCAACACAAATGTAGTAACAAGTATGAGAGGACAATAAAAACTGAACATCAGATTTCTAATTTAAATTTTTTTTTTTTTTAAGAAGTTGTGTGGTTTCTTTAAGACTTCTTGTCCCCTGCATTTATTTTTTTAAAATGTATAAAAAAGTGGGTGGAAATATAACTGCCAGTAATCGGACATAAGACCACAATGCAATCTCCTGCTTGTCTGTCTTCATTCTAATGTAATTTATCTAAAAATACATCACTTTGTACATATGGGAAACTGGGATGAGTTGATATGAGTGCTCTTCAAGTGCAATGTAATTGTACATTTCTCTGCTGTAAAATGCCAAGAGAAAATGGGACAGAGTGCTCAAACCAGAGTTTTTAAAATATTTTTTATTTCCTTCTGCATAACCACCCACTTTCAGGACTGGAAACTGCATAAGCAAGATAGAATGGAGTGAAAATCACTTCACATCAGATCTGTGCATTCTGCTTCAGGAGCAGCTTTTTCAGTTTATGTTTGTATTTGTAGAACCACCACTGGGCCAGACCCTTTAGTGAGCTGTAACTGAGAGTAGATTCAAGGCAAGCATCAAGTACTTTTAAAAAATTCAACCTGGTAAACAAAGTTATTTGATCTTTTATTGGCAGAGCGTGGCTGTTGTAAAAAGAAATGATATGCAGTGACCAGTCAATGTCAAGTATCTGTAAGTGAATCCAACCTAAACTGGACTATGCTCTGTATTACAATCAACAGGTCAGACAAACACATGTCCATATGCATGTGTCCATGAGTTCGTGTTATTTTGCATTTTTCTTCTTTTTTTAATTTTTTTTCTCTTAAAGGATCCTTATCATTTTTAACAGGCACACTGATATTCTTGTGCTGATAGTCTTTTTCACAAACAGATTATTTCTAGAAGATTGTTCTATTTTACGTGCAAGCAAATAAATAGTATGCAAATAACACACACATATCCCTCCTTTCTAGCTGGAAGAAGATATTTTCTTCTAAACTTGATTTAGTTTGAGAGAAATGATAAATGATAATGATAAATGTGAGAATATATCACAACAAGATACTTTAGGCTACGCAAAATACTGGACTGGAGCTACATTTAGCCGTGGCATGGCAAATGCACTTCTAAGTCCCCTGAGACAGACCTGGTGGGCTAGAATAACAGCTCCATTATTCAGAGTTTCATGTCTATCACCCTACTTATTAGCATAGTTTTGAGGTTAAACAATAGTTTTAGATTTTCTGTGTGCATCCTCCTACTTAGTCATTATCGAATTACTTTACAATGTTTATTTAGACCAATATCATCCAGATCAAGCATACCAAGTCCTAAAACTGTAACTTCCCTAGTAACAAGACAATTTTCAGTGAATTGGTTTAGCATCTAACTTTAACGTGGAAATGCAATCTCCTTAAAAACGGGTTTTGAAAGAGTTTTTTCACTAATGAAATACTGGGCTTGATGAACTGGAACAGTGGAAAGTCTTTCAATGATTTCAGTGGGTTTTGGATGAAGACCAAAATCTCGTTTTTGGAAAGTACTTAAATATGTGCATACATCTGTCCCTTTCAACAAAAGCGTTTAAGGACATAGGCCAGTGGATTTTTTTTTTTTATGATTAGAGGTCAAGTAGACTTATAAGTGCTTTCCTGATCAAATATTCAATATTGACAAATACATCCAGCACTAAGTAAAAAAAAAAAAGCAAAACCAAAAAAACCCCACAATGAGGTCAATGCCTAGGCTTTTGTCTATGCTAGAGTAAACCAAAGAAATATTTTCCCTTGAGTTTAAGAGAACACTTTGCTTTCAAGCTACTGTTTACTCTCATCACATCTGTTCAGGTCTTTAACACTTGATAGAAGTATTCCAGTGTGCTGCTTGCTACCCTTTAGCTCACAAGTAACACATGATACTCCTTGCTCAATTCATGGAACACAGGATCTTTTTCTGTAATATCTTCAAGAGTGGCTCTATATATCCAGTCACATGGTCATGTTTTTAACAAAGTTCTAAAAGCCCTTCCCACTCACCCTACAAAGAATTGTTAATCTTATGGATACGTCAGCCCCAATTTTTACGTAGCAATAACTTAAGACTTCCTGCTAGCCACTTATATTTGCATGATGTGAGACCTGCTGTAGGTATGCATAGATGCCTCATAGAGTGGTAGCGTTAGATAAACACAGAGAGAAATTAATGTGATCTCAAATTATGAAACGTAGACAGTGCTCATTTTCTGGATAAATGTCTGTAAAATACACATGTCTATCTGGGACATGCATTTTTTTGCCCTTTTTCATAAGCAGTTTACAGCTCCCAGGACTGGTGTCTGCTTCTCCAAATCCTGGAATGGCGGAAGCTGAAGACAGAAAATTTTCTTGTTCAAGACATCACTGCTCTTTCTAGCTCCTTCGTCTCTGTTTCTGCCTATGCCCATCTACAAATGGCTTAGGAAAAGTCTGAGCTCTTCAAACTGAACTGAGCTCAAACTGAACTACAGCTGAGTAGCATTTGATGGTGTTCCCATGGCTTGTGTACGAAGATACAAAAAAGGGAAATTGCAGATCAGAATGATGCTCCTGTCAGCTGTCATTTTCCACTGATACATTTTACTGTAATTATTACTTTTTGAAAACTGGCATACATTGTAAATTACAAGGTTATTGAAGTTCTGAAGATGTACTACATTCCTGCTCTGAAATTTTTGAAGAAATGTTTTCTTTTTATGTGTTTGCACTAAAGCTCAAGTCTGCCAGAGAGGAACGATACTATGTTGTAAAGTGATGCGTATGCAATGCATTTCAATTTCTCTCTATGGCATCTCTGCACATTTTTTTGAAGCTATGTATTTATAAAGAGGAACTCTTCGGCAAGCAGTCTCATGGTTTTACGAAACGAATTGCATGACACCCGGAATATCTTATGATGCATCTATTTAACACGTAGCCATACAAGAAGTACAAATTTGCTACGTTACACTTCTCTAACCTAATGTTTTCAGTACAACACTGCCTTTTTAGCACCAACTAGGAAATCAGATTGAATATGTCTGGGAATACAGTTTCACATTGTGCATAATCCTGGTTCTGCCACTGAAGAAAATCAATGAGGGTGAAGCATTGATCTCCTTGCAGAGTGCAAACGCAGTTAGCTCTGAAACAGACTGCTGGGGATTTTGTTATTCAAGTCATTCGATCACTCAATGTGTTTGCTAACCAAGTTCTTATCATGCAGCACCTCACTCGCCTAAGCTTAGCTTCAGTTATGTATATAGCAAAAAAGGGACCCTTTTGGAAGACGAGAAAGGCTTTACATATGCACAGTTCTCCTATGTGCATGTTTGCTCAAGGCTAAACTGAAATGCCTTTTCTTCAATGACATTTCACAATGTCACCAAATATATGAAAGTCTCACAGAAGAATGTGTGAATATGAATCAATATAGGAAAATATTCTCTTCTGCTATGATGGATTTTATTTTAGTCTGTGCTGGTTAGTCAATTTATTTTTCATTTTTCTTAGAGAAGGAAATTTGATCATTTGATCAAGTATTTCTTGATATTGACAAAATATACATACGTTCTTGCACATAGATAACTACATAATTACAGGTATGACAAAATGCATGGACACACATACACACATTCCTTAGATAGAGAGATCTACTTAAATTTTATTCATATATGAACTGTATTTCATTCTTGTCAGCAAAAATATTTCCCTAACCTACAGCCTTCCAACTGCAGACAATAAATCAAGTTATTTTAAAAGTCATTGCAGATGATTCATTTAGTGCTGTCATAATATAGTGTTTTCTTTAATGAAAATTTATATTATTTTCCCTGAAATAAAACACAGTTAAATATATTTGTACTGAAAGAATCAAGAGAGTTGATATGTTCTGTGATAAACACTGACCGGTGCTTGACAATAGGCAGGACCCTGACATTCTGAAGTACTCTGAGGTGATTTAATACATCTACTCTGAGTTAGGATTTTCAATGCTATTGCCATTATAAAAATATATGTAGCTGAATTGGGTGGCATTCGTATTAAGACATACATAACACTCACAGATCAACATTAAGCTGCAGCTGTACAAAGCAGTTCCTCAAAATATTAACAAGATTAAGATAATGAATTTTGCTTTAAAGCATACTAAGAGCAGACAGCAGCTCTGGTAGTAGAAAGTGGAAAAAACCCACGCTCTATTTTTATTGTTGTTTGACTACTCAATATTTAGAAAGATGAAATATTAACTGAAATATTGTAGGAAATGTAATAGATGAAAACAATGCAGTGTTGTCTAAGAGACTAATATATATTATTTGTTATTTATTATTACCACGTTTGGCATAATTACAGTGAAAAAGTAAACAAAATGAGAGTATGTTAGATGAAACATTTTCTCTGGCCGTTTTCAGTGTTGCACCAGGAACAACTGAAGTTCAAAAGACAGCAAGGCCTTCTATATTTAAGCAAAGAGCTGCTTTATATCAGAAACAATTACAATAAATCACCAAGAGCATCATGCAGAACTCAAATGGTTGTGAAACATTCAATACCAATTGAGCAGCAGTATAAAATTACTAGCTGAGTTTTTAATCTGTCTGTAGTATCAGTGGATGAAATCTATTCACTTTAAAATGTGATTACTTTGAGAAATTTTGGTATTGCGGAATTAGGTGCTTTATCACAGTGCTTTGCAAATATAATAAATATGTCTCTCAAGCATATAGGACCACCTTCAAAGGACATACCGCAAAATATAAAGAGTTACAATAGAAATTAGAGAAAGCATCCTGTCTCAGGGTGAAAAAGAAACTCTTAAAAATCCTTTCAGGAAACCAAATTAAATAATTTTTTTCTTTTACGCTCACTGACTTAATCATGTGCATCCACACCTGTGCCACTCTAACTGTTCTCACTCTTGAACTTCCAGCTGTGACTTCAAGTAACAGGAAAGTTATAAACTAGGATAATCTTTACATGGCAAAGTAAAATACCTCATCATCTTTTCATCCTCCCTTGTCTATTACTGCTGGTGACTCAATTATTCGTTACTCCCTTTTCCTTTGGACTTCTAAATTGCCAATTTAATTTCTGCTTTTTTCCCCTATATTTATGGATTCCATTGTGAGAACCTGCTAGGTATCCTGTCACAATGGCTCCAAAATGAATTAATTTTATTTCTGCAACCAAAACTCGCATGCAGATTACTCCTGCCTGTGAATACTGCATTTCCAGAGAGGAGAATGAATGCTTTCTCATCATTTGCATTTCTTTCATAATTAAAAAATAAAAAATAAGAAATCTTTAGCTCAGTGTTTAAACTACCTGGATAAAAAATACATCACCACATGAAAACTCTTGATCTTTTTCTTCAAGGAAAACTTACCTTTTACTTATATTTCTGTTAGTGTATTTTTCCTCCTTCTTATAAATCCCTTTTCTTGTATGTCTAGTATACTTGTTTAAATATCAACAGAAAGAAGTTACTTCCTGAACCCTGAGAAGTGGACCACAGTCATGCTCCTATTTTCCCCTTTCTTTTCCCACATAGACGTCTAGATAAAACATGTTTCTTCCACAGACACAGGAAACACAGTTTGCTTCTTTGAGAACTGTGTGAAGCACTGCCAATAAAGATACATTAAAATAAGATTAAAATAGATCTATCCCTTCCCTCACTTTCCCTGAATAAACCCCTAAAAAAAGTATCTCAGGATAACAAACAACTTCCATGGAAATTCTGGAAATACCAGAATACCCTTTTTACTTCTTTCCTATCAGTTCTGAAACTGAAGTTCAGGTCAAAGCAAATGTATTCATCAGAATTGCGTTGCTCTTCTGTTTTTTATCTGTATCACTATTGACTGACTTCAAAAGTAAACAGGACAATGTGATGGTTTTTAAATAATTTTTATATTATTATTCTTTTTTAAAATATAAAATAAAACCCTGGAAAACAAGCCATCTTGATATTCTTAGCATCCTTACAAGAGCTGGTTTAATTATTAATTGTGAACGAAATATTTGATGACTGCAGCTTTTTCCTTTATGTGAATCATTTGTAAACTAATCCTGATTTCCAGAAAATATATTTTATGCATCTGTGTTGAATAGTTTATGCAAACAAATATTAGCCCATGGCTTGTTTGCAAACTGCTGACATAAAATGTTTGTTATTCATGACAGATGACTTATCAGAGACTTAACACTTTATTGATTTAGTGTCCTGATAGTTTTTGAATTTTAAAGGAACCACAATAGACTCTGATCTGTATGGGGAGTGGTATCGCTGGGTAGGAGGAGAGGAAACGTGGATAACCCAGAAAAAAATGGAGAAGAATAATATTAAATATATGAAATTAGACTATAGGATCACAGTACATTTGACTTCTAGAATCAAGGTAAGTAGATACAGAAAGAGGTTTTAAATGTAATATCTTTTTCTTTTGAAAAAAAACCCCAAACAACTCAGCATTGTTAATCCACAGTACAATATACCATAATATACAGTTAATGATATTTCCAATAGAGATTTTCAAGTCAATTGCTTATATCCACAGAAATACTCCATTTTTTTTTTTTTTTAATTAGAAGCTTTCGTTACAAACTGGTGATTATTCAATTAATCACAAACAATTATTAATATAACTAATTCATAACAGTGAGATGAACATATACTATATAAATATAAGAGCACAACTATCTCTAAAAATTTTCTATCACAGTATTAAGAAACCACTTTCAATGATACCTCATATAATGCTATAGAACTGTTCGCTTACACAAAACTCTACTTTCTGGACATGAAATTAATGAAACAAATGTAAATTTTAACTTGCATAAAGTTACGTTGGACAACACAAAAGCACAGTTAGCTTTGAAATTATGAAAATATAAACAGAAACAAATCCAAGTTTTTCTGAATAGTTTGTAACACAGAGCACATTTTCACAAAAAGTGGAGAAATACGAAGCCATTCCTTGACTAGCTCCTGTTCCGTAAAGCATATGAAACAACATACAGAAACATTTGCTAATAAGGGAGTGCTGCCCAAACCCAAAGACCTGTCATTCAGTTACTGCCTGCTTCCCCAGGCTCAGCCTCCTGCTGTGTTTGACAGAGAGACCTCAAGGAAAAAAATGTGTAGAGTCAAGGCTTCATAATTTAGACCTTTTGAGTGAGTATTTGTTATATTTTCTTTATACAAAAGGAAATGGTCAAAATCTTCAGTGACATCTTTGGCTCCTTCCTTTTGTGAGGCATAGTTGACTGTTACCACAAGGAAATACTATTGTGTGAATCTGTGATTCTGAAAGTTTCCGAGGACAAATTTTAACATAATACCAATTCTGAGTGTCTGTGGCTCGAGGGAGGAGAAAGTGGCAAAGAACAGGTTTGCGAGCAATAAAGCCATAGACCAATGCTGGATAAATGTAAGCTCCATACTGCGTGTTTGTCTGAAACAATGTCAAAACATGTAAACTTTTTGTTTGATGGTGATTTACTAATTAAACTTGACGTATTTATGTCATTGTTTTGCATCCAGCACAGCAAGTGATTGCTTACATTCGTAACACTGAAAGAAAAAATTGTGGCACTTCTGGTTCCACATAAAACCAGAGCTTTGTAGTGAAGCACGCAGTGCCCTTGCTGGAACTCAGTCAATGTCAAATACTTAATCTAGAATTGAACTCCATGACTGTGCAGTCACCTGTAGTAGATGCTTAGAGACGTAACAGGATTAGAGGTCTAAATCTTATATATTGGTGGTTTTTGAACCTTCAAGGTGTTACCGAAACATAAATATGCGTCTTTGCATGAGCTCTCTGCCACAGCAGCCTTCCTCAGCACCCGGATATTTGATCCAAGTCTGTGGTTCTTGCTGAGATATGCATTGCATCATTGTCTATTTTCAGCTTGTTACATTAATCAAACCCTATCCCATTTATTAAAATCCTTCCTGCAGCTCAGGCATTTGAAATTCAGAGTGCCAGCAAGCAACTGCCAGGCACCGTGAAGGAAAGAGGTGGGGTAGGTTTGAGTAATGTACAAATTGAATTTCAAGTGTCTGAGCAGCCTCTTTATCGCTTTGTGACACAACCAGTGATTGTAACAGTATTCTTAAAGGAAATGAAACCTGGATCCATGGTTCAATCATTGGATAGTTGCTATAACCCTTCCCAGCAGTCCTTCTGGAACTGCTGATGAGTGTGACCTTTGCAAAAATGCACAAAGCCTTGATTTCTGCACGGTTAACCTTTACAAGCTGGAACCCTCCTGTGGAACCTAACCACAACAGAGGGACGCTTTGGAACAGAAACACACACACATTTATTTTATTTCTGAAAAAAATTTCTGAAAAAGAAGGGGAAAAAAAAAATAAAGGGAGAAAGATAAAAGGTTTTGATAGAGCCATTTAACAATTTTCCCAACAGCCAACTATCTAAATTTCTGTTTTTATCAGTACTTTTCCCACTTTTCATGTTCCACAGATAACAGTCAATCCAGAAGTCTAGCACCAAAGCTGTTTTTCTTAGAAATATTCTCTGTGCCTTAGAAGCCAGTCAGCCAAAAAGGTGACAAAACAGAAATTCCGTACAATCTTAATATCGAGTGTTCAGCAAAAATCATAGTGTGCCGCACCAGGTATTCCTCCCTTGTGCACCTGATACTGGTTACAGACTCCAGACACCCCAATTTATGCATGAGAATAACTGTCATAAGATATTTTAGGAGAAGGTGAATTAATGTTCTGCCATCCTTGCACTTAAAGTTTGAGCTGAACCATGGGCATTACTTTCTTGAGCACTTCAAGAACCCATGCTGCCTCAGTCAGAGTGTGTGCTTCCAGCATTCCTTCAGGGCTGCCTGAGAAAACAAAAGCCCACAATTATCCTTACCAGAATTTCAATCAATGCAAAACAAATTGTTGGTGACCATTTCAGCCCGTGCCACGGCAGGTAAAAGTGGATGCAAGCTGGTGAAATGCTTTGTAAAGGTCTTTCCTAGAGGAATCTTGATGGTATCTTATTCATCTTCCAGGCTTTTTTCTTACTATACTTGAAGGTGCTGGTAGCTGTTTGGAAAGCTCTGAATATGTCTTTGTGTCAATGTGAGAAGCAAAGTAATATTCTGTTCTGTTTGGTTGATTTGGTTTCCGAATATATGTCTTCGTGGAAATTATCATTGGGGTACGATCTTCAGAAAAAATGACTTTTTAAAAAACAAATCCTTATAACGTAAACTATGCATTCATAGATTTATCTGTATATGTCACTAAATCTCTTAGTCTGGTGTATAGAAGTCTTCTCTCTTACTTGTGCTGTCTCAGTATATGTCATTGTCATGCTGGTAGTACAAAATTCCTGCTCTTGTATTTTCTTGGGTGATTTCAGTCAGGCCAAGGTATTAACCAAATAGAAAAAGGATGAACAATATTAAAACACAAGAAGGGTTAAATGACAAAAGGGTATCACTTAAAGAGCACAAACTGGATTAATAACTACTTGCAAAATATTTTACCTTTAATACCAAATTAGAAGCTTCATCTTGGGAGGCCGTATGTTAATTGTCACAATTTTTGTTTCCCTGGGCAAACTGAAAACATACCACAGCATTTTGCAATGCATTCTTTAAAACTACATCTGTAAGATACATGAGTAAGGACTACTTCGTTCTAATCTTCTAAGTGAAGACACATGCTTGGACCTCAACAGGAAAATTACTTTATTTCATTCTAAATGACCTTTTCGTCGAAAAGCAAACCCCTGCCCTTAGGCTATTCAGAAAGTTTAGGTGTAACTTTTTCCTTTTGCTATTATGAGGCGTATATTTATTAGTGCTCTCTAGTGCTTTTTTTCTCACCAACTCCAGATAGCTTTTAGAAGAATAAAACAGCTTCCACCTTCATCCCTACCCTTTTCATTTTTTTTTAGATCATTAAGAACTTCCTGACTCCTGCTTCTGAGATCCAAGTGTAAAAAAAAATTAATTCAAAAAAAAAAAAAAAAAAAAAAGAAAAAGGGAAAGGTCTACAGTATAATCGATACTATTCAGCAAACAATAGGTCATTAAATAGCCAGGCTTTCTATTCTTTAAAACTTTTTTTGGCTGCTTTAAATAGTCAATTTAAAGGGGAAAAACCTCTAGTGAAATGGTATTAAATTTGCTGCTTTTAATCTCTGCCAGTAAGGATTTTTGTATGGATATATGGAGTTAGCACTCAGGGGACAATGTTAATTACCAACAGAGGAAATCATGTTCTGTATGCAGATTGGTGAAAAGTCTTTATTAACTGCTAAGAAATAGTTAATTTGTCATTAATCAGAACACTGAACCAGAGGGTGCTGCCTGTGAACCATTGATTAAAGTTTATGGTAGCAATAACCTCACTGAAAAACATTTGTTACCATACTTAATGACCAGATTTTAAACGATTAATCTCCCTTTGCAGGTTAACCAACCAAATGGCTGTAAGCTGTTTGTAACAACCAATACCACTGATATTAATATTCAGAAGTTTTAAACATCAAACAAGCTTCTTAATATATAGCCTATAGTGACTTGTGTATTGATAGCACCAAATATGAAAGAAAAAGGCCTCCATTCCAAACAGACCCAGCATGATATTATAAATAAAAAGGTATAGTTTGGCTTTTAACTAGCACATTTCCTGAGATGGAATGCATATGCTGTACAGGAGCAGAGTGCCACAATCTCCTTCCACAGAAGTACTGAGGCATGGGGAACGCACCAGAGCACAGAGCCCGTGGCAGTATCCACTGTGACCATAACTACGGAGGCAGTGTTGTAAGCACTGTGTTGCACATCTGCATGGTGATGAAAAGCTCGCCTTGCCTTCTACCTCTATGATAGAATGACAGACCTGCTCTGCCTGAATGGCGTGTTTCCATTTCCATAGAGAGGAGCAGGCAGATGGTATATCAGCCAGTGCAAACACAGGACACTAGAACTTAATTGTAGTTTACTCTGGTGGTGATTTCCTAATCAAACCATGATCATCTCCACCAAGTGCAAACTAGTACATCCATCCTCTAGTCTTCTACAAAGGCAGATGTACTCCTTGTTCTTCTACTGAGGCAGCTACAACTTCACAACAGATTTCTTGGTGTCCACAAGTATGATAAGTCTGAGGTATAGAGAAAAATGCCTGCATGAGTAATTACTTTTTCTAGGCTTTGTACTTAGTTCCTTTCACTCTTGGAAAAATCAAATGGAGGATCTACTTGCTCTGAAATGAGTCTGGCAACATTTCTCTCAGGAGTACTTCTGGAATACAAGTATCACTCGGATTACTGCCTATACCCTCTGGAAATGTTTTGATTAGATTAATGTATAGTATGTGCTTCATTCCGGATGTCTGTAGTCATTGGGCCAGTGCCCAAGGCAGGAAGCTATGCTACAATTATAAATCCTACTTCAAATTTACCAACCATTGCAGGATGCTATGTCAGAACCAGCTCCACTGTGCTATAACCTATTGCAAACAAAGCCTAAGAACCTGCAGTGGACCACTGACATTTTTGATGAATCCATTTTAGCTTGGCTGAACATACACAGGGGTATGTACCTTAAAAATACATGTGTAGTAGCATTGTTAGGTTTGAGGAAAAGAACAGATAGCCTTAGCTGTGCATAAGCACCTGCCAACTTCCACTGAACTTAACTAATGCAGCTTTACTACACACAGCACCTCTGGGATCTCAGTAATGAAGTGACCTATCTTTAATAATTCTCCAAATCACAGTGATATAATAACATTTGTGACCCAATCACTTAAGATAGTTACTCTTGGGTGGCAAAATAATAAAACGGGAACACGTGGGTTGGTTAGATCAATAGAGATGGTAATGACGCAAGCAGTAGCAAACTGTGGGGCTCTATTATCAGCGCAGCAAATTCTTGCAACCCAAGACACCAAGTCTGAGGAATTCAATCACTGTCACTCATTTCCTTTTCTGATGGCTATTTCTTAATTATGGAATTTTCATGTACATGTCAATGTTTCAAATATTCTTGGCCAGCTTTCTATCCTTTGTAAAAAAGCTTTGCTGTTATCTGAGTATTTAACTCACCCAAGCTTTCAATAATAACTTAATGACTGGGTTTCATATTTTTGGGGAAGTATTTGCTAACTGAATAGCTGTGCTGAAAGGCTGCAATAAAATATTCTTGTAACTATCTTGGGGTTTGGGGCTTTTTCTCTTTTTGAGGGCAGTATTCTTTGTTTTCTTTCATCCATTACGATATTGGGGGGTGTGGGGGGGTGTGTGCGTGTGTGTGTGTGTGTCTAGGGGTGGTGGTGTGATAAAACTCAGTAGTTCCTTATACACAACAATGTATTTCAGCAGTCAAATTACTGTTGAGGTAAACCTCATTTAAAAAGGTGATTTTCCTGAAACCAGATATTTAGAACAAAATAATGTCTCGGTTTAAAGTGCGTATTCCTGCAATCTTGTAAGTTTGTCTTATGACTCATAAGTGACGTAATGCTTAAGAATATTTGACTTTCAGTAAAGAGCTGACACCTGAAAATGAAGTGTTTTGACCCCAGATAACGTGAATGATAAGTACGGAAATTCCACTTGCACATTTTTCATGTCATAGTCTATGATGATACTCATAGCACGACTTCACAACATGCACATGCTGTGCTATCGAGGGTTTAAAAGTCTGGTTTCCTTAGTATGGGCACTGTCACCAAGAGGAGGGAAAGACTGCATGAACATACCATTTCCCTGCGTTAGGTAGGGAATAAACCACACGGGCAGACCCACTGTCTTTTGTCTGATGTAAGGAGAATCAGACACAACGGCTAATACCAGTGCAACCAACCTGGCAAAGCGTTACACCTCGTCTGTGCAGTAGCGCTGTGCCTCGCTGTGGCCTTACCTTTTAGTTCTTAATGAGCTTTGATGCTCTCCTTCCTGAAAACCCTTTTATGCTTTCTGTTGACTCCATATGGCACTCTGATGAGCTCACACTTCTTCTTAAGTACTTCTGTATCAGAAAACAAGAGCAAAGCTGAAACAAAGTGAGTCATCTGTTTTAGTCTTTGCTTTCACTGCATGAGATAATGTGGAGGTGTTAATTACAAGACTTCACTGAGTCTTGACTAATAACAGTGTGCAAACAAATGTATGTCAAACTCAGCTACAGAAAGCTTCTACTAATAAGGCAAAACTAGCAATTAGGGCTGACAATGAAGTCATACTTTTTCTTGAATATTCACTTATGAAGCCGTTGTTTGTAGGCTTGCTTCTATTTTCTTCAAGGAAACTAATAGGAACTCCTAGTCATTCATTAAAAATGACTTACATATCATTTGGTGAGTGAGCACACTGGATTAATTCTCCTTTGTACCAATCCACTGACCCTTTGCATCAAAGGCAGAGAAGTAACGTTCTCTGAGATTCCCCAATCTGTGACCTTGGCATAATAGGAACAAATTGAATTCCCCAAAGAAGAAAAATTACATTGACCATATAAAATCACTAACTGCATGTCTGAAACACCATTCATTTCATTTAAATTCTACAGTGGAACTCCTTCAGTTACAAGAAGAACGAATATGATTAACACACTAAACAGTCCTGTCACTTGGTCCGAGGCTTTGTTTCCCCTTCTTTACAAAGCAGTTTTGACACGCTTCTTTAAACACACAAGGTTTGCATTCCCATGCTGGATGAATGCATACCAGGAGGAAGCAGGCTACATGTTCAAATCCCTTTATGTTCCTGAAGTCCCAAATAAAAACAATCGCAAGCTTAAACTCAGACATGCTGTCTATTTCCATATCCATGGATCAGTTGTTCCCTTAAAATGATTCAATGATTATTCCAAAATAATTAAATTAAATACAAATAATTTCAGGTTTTGTAATAGAATTTTTAGTGGAAAATATAAAATACCATCCTCGGAAACCATTCAGTAGAAAATATTTAATATGTAGCTCACAAACTGAAGACATTAATTTATTTAAAAGATAAGAAAGAAAGGAAAATGATTCTGGTTGGAAAGATCCTTTCTTTGATCACTAGTCTCCATTTTGTCACTATGTTATAATGTAAGCCATTCACAATGTCAACATATGGTAGCTATACACCACTGTCGAGCATTGCTGAAAATGTGCTGAATGTATTGCTGCTCTGGTGCATATTTCCTCACGGTGATATCTGTCTGAGTAGTAGTTTGGCTTCATATCATTCGATCTATTGCCGAATACCCTTCTGTTTTTTTTATCTATCTAGATATCTGTGGAAATCTGTAGGGATATCTATATCAGTATCTACATGTATACACAGATGCCTATTTTATCAGCCTCCATTCCTTTGCCTCAACTATTGTTTTCCAGACCAAACTACAGACCAAACTCAGGGTTCTTGTTGACCTACTGCTCTAGGAAGGAAAAGACAGGACCAAAGGACCCAAATTGTGACTAGCCACTGCATTCTCTTGTTTCTGCTTCCATTTATATATTGGCACCAGTGATAACATCAGATGGGACTGAGAGGCGTGAATCTGCAAGCCTAATGCAGAGACCTGGTGTCTATTCTATTCTGTGGAAAGTTTTGGTAGCTGGAGCCTCTGTTTTAATTCAAAATGCAACTACAGAGAAGAAGGTATTGTAACAACTCTGCTACTTTCACAGCCAAAACCCCACTGATATGAAAACTTTGTTTGACGTTGCATTTCTTTATCTATTAATCTAAGCAAATATATTTGAAAACAAATAGGAAAAAAAGTTAGTGAATTCAAGATAAAGTTTGCAGATAGAAGTAATAGACTTTATTAGGCCAATATAGTTGGAAAATCAGCAAATTATTAATGTTGCAGTATTATTTGATTGTGACATTAACCAAAGCCTTGAAAAACTGATCACATTCTTTGGGTACTGTTCCAAGTGCATGGCATTACACCTTTAACAGAAAGTTGGTGAAAGTAGTGTTCTATGCATTCTTATTTTATTTGCAAGTTTATGACTACTTACAGGCACTTCAAATACAGAAATTTCCTCCGCTATAGCAACGTCTAATCTATCATAGGCCTCCACTGCAAAATACTTAAAAACAAAGAGTTTAAAGGAAACAAAATCAAGAGGAAAACTTTTGCCTTCAGTGAAACATAATTTTGTATGAAAGTGTGTCTGTTAATTATTTCTTGCAGCAGGTATTGGCTGTCAAGGTAATGCATTACTATACCATTTGGAAAAAACTACAGTTCTAATTAGATGAGCAAATAAATGTTCATTTCAATTTATGAATATAGCTGCAGGCCTTGTTGCAATTTATCTCTCATTTCTGAGACCAATGCATCGCAGGCTGGAAAGCACTGTAGTGAAGTAACCAGCTTTAATAATGGATACAGGTGGTGAATTATTCATGCAGAGGGGAGCAAGCCTTGATGCTTTCCACTCACTCTCTTAATTAACTGAGAGATGCTGATGAGCCTTATAGTGTGGCTAAGCTTTTTAAGTTTATCTCCCCTGTAAATGTGAATTCTCATGTAGCTGCAAAAATACTCTGTTTGTCAACAGCTTAATCCAGAAAATACAATCCTGACAAAGTAACGGCTCTACTGCTGTTATTTTTTTTTTTAATAGCTTTCATGTCAGCACCATTTCTATAACCAATGTCTTCAATTTCAGCCCCCAAATTCAGCTTAAAAATTCTGGAAAAGGTTGCCTTATGACTTTGATATTCAATGCTCTTTCTCCCCTGAAAGTGATGGATAGGGAGTGCCCTAGAGAGGAATGTACTATACCCAAGGCATGTCCTCAGATCCCACAGGAGCACAGGGTAACTTTGCAGTGTTTCTTTTTTTTTTTATCGTAAGGGTTGCACCAGGGTAGTAGGCTACCAGTGCCAACGGTGATGAGAAATTCCTACCCTCTATGAGGCCCAAGTTATCAGTCAAATCAAGACCTTTCAAATTCTTGGGCATAAAACTGTGTAGTTTTGTTTGTGCTTCATTCAACACAGCTGTGAGCCCAGTTATATAGACGCATGACAATTTGTTGGATCTGGCTCAAAGCCAGGAAAAATCTGAAAGAGTATAGTTCAGGAAAACTTTAGTAAGACAGGCAAAGTAATTGAGCTTTTCCTCTCAGTATATAGGGCTAAACTTTTGTTTAAAACAGCCAGTTTGTAGTTACTTAAATTTAATGAGCTACAGAAGACATGTTAAAGCCTGTATTTGGTGTAGCATCAAACAAACATTGCAAACTCATACCAAATGTAAGTGCTGCAACTATTTGTATGGGAATCTGTATGCTCTTTATGTGGATTTACTGATGTGCTTCAACAGTTTTCTGTAGGGGATCAATGAGTGCAGATTCCTAATGAAAAATGAATAGTAAAAAAAAGCCCTCAGAAATCCAACCCCCTCCCCCATCCCTTTTTTTCAGAAATTTCTTAATTACATATACAGAGTAGAGCAGGCAAAATGCACTTCAGAGACAGTTTCTGCTGAGATATCATTCAATGGTTTTGCTGCAGTCACATTAGTGACATGCTTAGATAACTGATTGTCCCTTATCTGACAGATCTACATTGCTATTAGCTGTCACCAAGCAAGTAAAATATGTAGTGCACATGAACATTTATTGAGCAATTTTTGTATTGCGATGATAGGCTTCCTTTGACTTTCAGCATTTCTGAGCTAAAGAAAGAATTTGAGGGAGGTCTTATCGTACCACTTCTTTGTAAGAATTGAATCACTATTTCTATAAATCAAATACCATGTTAAAAGCTCAGTGAAGTAAACAATGATGTATGTGAATTAGTAGCACAACTTTAGTCAATACAAATCAAAGTGGCTTTATGAAGGTATTGATGTTTTCAGCTCTTGCGAAGGTTGAATACATTTAAGCATTTACCCCTGGAGGGACTGTTGATCCAAATGAATCTATTCACTTTGAAACCAGATCACGGTCATGGCAGCAAACAAGCTTACATATACTGAACTAAATGCGGCACTTATATTAGCTATAGTAACTGTGGTTACTATAATAATAAGTAATAATAAAAGTCATTGATTGCAGTATACAGGCTGTATTTTAAGTCAATTTCCCATTTATTTTTGTGATTTCAGGTAAAGGGAATTGTGATAGAATGCAGTTATAGTAACATGTTCACATATTACACACACACACAACCTGATTGTGATAACAGATCTCTTATTTTCTCATTTTTCTTAATAGATTAAAGCAATGCCTGTATTTTGTTTTTATGCAAATGTTATGCAGGATGTGCCGAATATGCTCCCGATTGCATCTGTGTAAACCTAGAGAAACTCCAGCAAATCCTTCCTGGAGTAACACCATTTGTTTCAACAGAATTACTTGACATTGGTGCTGATGTGCCAGATCTAGCTGGTCTTGTGTGTCAAACATTGTTAGCATGAGAGCAGTGCATGCTGAAGGTGGTATTTATTTCTACAGAAATAATGACAGTGTGAAAAATAATACCTTATTTATGTTTGAACAATATAATGAAAATGGCCAGTCTTTACAGGATTAGCTGCAGGACAAGGAAGCTCATGACTGTAATCATATGACAAGTGGGAAATACTACAGAATGCCTCAGTCGATAAAGAAAACTACACCTTTTGGTTCAAATACAACATACATGCTGTAAGCTCTCACCTGACAATTTGAAACCTTCTTCTCTCTCTACACTGCTCTGAAGGAATTGACCGGTACCCGTGGGCTCAAAAGGTAGTGTATTGCCTGTATTTCAGCATACAAAAGGGCAAACTTCCATTACATCCTTTTGTCTTTTCCTTCAGAAGATAAAAATTTATAAACATGTCTTCAAATGCACCATGCATAATAAATGTCATCTTGCCTGAGGTTGCTTGGAAGAGACAAAAGTATATTAGAGGAACCTCGCAAAACTAAACACCAAAATCCCTGGGTAGTTAGAAGCAATAGATCTTTTTAAGCACATATGAAAAAAGAACTATAAATTAAAATGTCCTCCACAATGGATTTTTTGTGGGTCTTTCCTCCTCTAAAGAATAGTGCAGCATTCAAGTGTGGGAATGTTTCTCTTCAACACGTGTAAATCACACATTTCCCCTCGCAGGCAGCGGCAGAACCATAGTGGCGGTGGGGGTGGGGAGGACGAAATACTGGTCAAGCAGTGTGTTAATGAAACATTTACACAAGCAGTTTATGTGGTAGTAATGAAAAAGAACTCTTTCATAGCATCCTTTCATTACTTAGCACAATCTTTAAGAGGATTAATTAAAAAAAAAAGGAGGAGGGGGGGAGAATGTGTTTATCGGTTGATTCTCAGGATCGGTAGTGCTGAGTTCTTAATGGATTGCCCCTGGATTTGGAATTACTGCAGCACAAGCTCTTTCAGGCGCCACTACAGAACAGAAAGCAGTTTGTTTTTGCAGCATTCTCACCCTCAGATGAAGACAGCTATTGACTTTGTGATGAAATGACACGGGACTCTAAGTTGCTGTGGACTGATGCCTTCTTTGCTCCATCTTCCCCTTAAAGAAGAATCTACATATTCATAGTGATTTCTTTATGGTGAATGATGCAGATTGCATTGAGACACACACTAATTCCTCACCTAATATGATTAAAAGCTGCTGACACTGTGAGTTTAGGCACAGCAAGCATTAGACTCACAAAATCCCTGAGCTGGGTTTCACCTCTACTGGCAGTTTACCCTGGAGCAAAGCAGTTACAGTGCCTTGTGTAAATGTGGACATTTTAGGTCTGTTTGGATCAGGAGTCATTTTGTATTGGAGCAGATTATGCTGGATGATGTATGTGCACATCTTCCTAAGTCGTTCTGTACGCGGCTTTGTGCATAGTGCTGTTTTGCCATGTGGCTCGGAGCTCGCTGCCAGCAGCCACCACTGTTTTGACCTCCTGCACGTGGATACTCTAGCAATTGTTTGGGGGCACTCCCAAAAGTCTCACCGATGCCAGACCTATGAATACGCCTCCAACTCAAATGAGGAAAAAAGTGTACTCAGCCCTTACATCTTTTTTAATGATGCAAGGCCAGATCTGCAGCTGACACAAACCGCCAGGTCCCCTGGACCACTGCAGGGCATGGTGAGAACATGTCGACTGTGAACCCTGGGCAAAGCAACACAGCGGCGTTTAGTGGGAAGGTAGTGCAGCAGGGGGTTCCTGCTGTGTAACACAGCCTAGGTGGAGGGAGCTGCTCTGGACTGTCCTGATGGGTGCTACTGCTCTCCCCGTCCTGCCGCTGACTAGTTTTCATTTGATAAATGCACCCATATATTTGGGTGGTGTTGATTAGATCTTGTTGTCTACTGACCCTAGCACTGGTGCTGAATACCTAACATTATCACCCTGTTTCGAACCTCTTTTCCCACTGGCTTAAGGTAAAAACTAATGAGAGGAAAATGGGCAAAATCAACATACTGACTGATCATGAAATTAATTTCCATTCTTACTACAATTTCGTTATGCACTGTCATGAAGAGATTTTATTTTCACTCAGGTATGCGGAACAATGACAGAAGATAATCAGGTATTTATCTTCAATTGTCTGATATCTCTCACTTGGTGTATTTACATGTGGGAAAAGAATACTGGATGACAAGAGAAGTAGTAAACATTTCTATTAATATTTCCACTGTTGATTGGAAATGGACTGAAGTCTAAAAAGATATGGGAATATTTAAACACAGTTTCCTAATGTCAGTTAGGAAACCAAACATTTTATTTTCTCTCTAATAATGAATGATATTGTATGAGAACAGTTTTCGACAACAATGAAACAAAATACGTCCAATGAACTAGTTAAAAACAAGATAGAATCAGTCTGGTTTTTTTTTTTCCTGGATTTAAAAATATTGCAATGGACTTTCTGCATCTGGAATCACCAAATGGGATAGAAGTATTTAATAATGCATTAATTATCTGCCCATTGATAGTTTTGGAAGTGGTTTGGATAGATCATCTGAAGCAGACCTGGAGCATTTTACTATGAAAATATGCTCTCTTGCCTTTAAATCTTCCTTTACTTTAGAGTTTCTAAGCTTTAGTTTCTTGACAGAGGAAGAGCAGTTAGTGGTTCAAGCAAGGGAATAGGAGAGAGTGAAAAACACAAGAACTTTTCCAGCTGACCTTTTCTATTCTGTTTCTGATTTTGTCTTGGAGATCTCTCTTTATTTGGCTTTTCAGTCTGGAGATTTTGACTAAAACCATGCATCTCACAACTAATAACTAATTGAGCTAATTATTTTGCAACATTGAACATTTTCTTTTTATTCCACACAAAATCTATAGAAGAATATTATGGTACCATGGTTAAGCATTCAATAGTCAGAATGCACAATCTCAGTTCTGTGCTCTGAACAATTTTACTTGTACTAGATCTCAATTACAGAACTAGTCTTCAGAATTGCTGATCTATTTTTCTACAGTCTGTGTACAACATACAGTAAGATCCCTCCCCAATATTTTATAGTCCATTTATTTTGATATGATCATAATTCTGTGTATTTCATTGAGTTAACTTTCAGATTGCAAGTTCTATCAGCCAGTGGTATTTTAAGAAGTTTATAGGTTTCCATGACATGCACTGCAGTTCTTGCTACAAACATTCGGTAGAGGTGGATCAGGGCATAACCATGGTGTTACCATATTTGGAAAATTCCACAAACTAAGCATGTATGTATGTTTCTGTGTATGTGTGTATACACACATACATGTGTGCACACGTGCAAACTTACATACCTATGGCATTCTTAAAACATAACAAAAACAAAAACCAAGTTTTACTGGAAATTAAACTGTCAGTGTTGTTTGATTAAAAACAAGTATTTGTAGACCTTTTTTGCATTTAATCTAGTTTAAATTATATTCTTAATTATGTATAAAGTATAGTATAAAAACTTGTTTTAAAAAGTATTGTAGAGATGCAAACTGATACCAGCTGAGAAATGTAATGTCATGGTGTTCTGGAAACGAGCAGCCTCAATCTCCCCACAACTTGTTCTTCCTTCTGCCAGCCATGTGCATGAGCAAGTTCAGCTCACTAAATCTTCAGAAAACTGACTTGATGCGGGTGGGAGAATATATCATTAGCTAAATTAGCATATTGGGAGGTCCTGGGGTGGTTATGTGAGAGTGGTTGCGATTACACAGCACAGGGAAGTGAAAGAAAACAAAAGACAAATAGGAGGATGAGACCTGCTCATTGCAAAGGTAGGGAGATGTTAGATCAACTCAGTTGTCAGAGAGACAGCAGTATTGAAAAAAAAATGGATGTCTTAAATACATGTGTTGCCAAAATTTTCTTTTTAAATGAGGACTTTCTGTTAAAAATAATAATCAGGGAGTTTAATCAGTTTTTACTCATTGATATACATACACAGTCTGTGTTTGTTTGAGCTTTTCCTATACTAAGCTTCCAAGAGCTGTTTAGTGGTATTTATTACATGGTACACTTCTGCCTAAAAAACTAGTCCTGAGAAAACTTATGCATTTGATTTTCTTTATGTGCTGTCCGATTTTGAGACTGTGCAGTCCTCATCCTTGAAGGGATTGAAACCTGGATTGGATGCAACCCTGAGCACCCTGCTTTGACCTCAGTGCTGACGCTGCTGTGAGCATCGCATTGGACAAGAGACCTCACAAGGTCCCTCCTGACCTGAATTATCCTATAATACTAAATTTTTTCACGTGACTTAAACCTAAACAAATGCACAAGTCTTTGGTAGGATTTGTACTTGAAAGTTCAGAGTCAGTGGCATAATATCCTCAAAAGGAAGTGATATGTGACCACATAATCAAGCACCATATGTAAGTATTAAAAGGCAATAATAATTCTGAAAATATCATTGCTAGAAACAGAAAGAAAGACAGAAGTGGTCAAAATGAACACAATCTGAAAAGACAGAAGCCATACTAGGTCAGAAAGTAATAAACGAGTTTGGTAGGAGGTCCTTATTGTATGTGATAAATTGGGTCTTCTTCTGCACACAAGAGCAGAAAGGATCATTGTAAAATTCTTGACAGACCATACAAGAAAACAGAATCAGTCTGCTTTGCTACTTCAAATGCAGACCAGATGAAACTTGAGTTTATTCCATGTGGCTGGATCTATGCCCACAGAAAGATACAGATGTAAATAGACTAAGAAGCTGAAGTATTCAATTTAAAGTCTAATAGATCAATTTAGAAAGAAATTGAGGAAATTAAAGACAAAAGATTTATAAAACATATGCCAATCAGTCACCATCTCAAGAAGAGCTTAAGTTAATAGAGAAACTTGCTTTTAAAATCTATTTTCAAAACAGCTCAAAACCCACTGCAGGACAAACTGCAAACCTTTATCTGTTCCTTTCATATGCACATAAAAATCTCTTAACACAAGTTTGGTGATAAATTCAGTCCAGGTTTACCTCACTGAAGATACACATAATCCCCTGGTTCCTCCCACTGTTTCACAAATTGAGGAATTACAGAACAATTCCATTTACATCAGGAAAAAGGAATGGCAAAATGAATTTCCCAGTGTCATCACAGTACCAATAAGGAGCACATTAACCTGGGAGTGGGGCTACCTGCAGCTAGGCTGAATTGGACCAACTTGGAACCTCTGAGAAAGATATAGCCATTAAACTTGCTATGTGTTCTGCATATGCCTTGTAAGGGAGCAAGGCCAATACACTCATTTCTAATCCCATCTCATCCATCTATGCCAAACTCTAGGAGCAGGAGTTATAATATGATCAAGACCCTTTACTCTATAATGGAGCTGCACAACAACCCTCTAGCCGCTATTCCCTTTACACAAAGGTCCAAGCAAGTTCACAACAGTATCCACCTTAACCACAATTTTCTCTCACTGTGCTTAAAAACAGAGAGTGTTCAAAAGTCCTTGTCCAAACACATCTAAGCTTTAGTATGTAAAAGACTGTGATGTTCCCTTATCATTGTAATTAATATTTCAAAGCCAAAAAGTTCCCAACCTTGGATCCAGTTCACCCTTAGCATCATAGTTGCCTCAATTTTGTAATAACAGTTGTCACAGAAAAGGGGGTGAATAAAAAACTCCAGTGACAACTTTTGTTTTCATATTATTCCTCCTGATCACTTTGGACACATATGTCAAACAGTTAACTCACCATGACATTAAAAAACTGTGACTGAATCAAAAGCAAGTAAAGATACAGTGACCATATGGAATGTGAAGACTCTTTTTAAGACTTTGTTTTCACCATGCTTTCTTTCCTTCCCCCTCCCCGGGTGCATAAGTGATTCTCCTCAGAACATTTCTGCTGACTTTATTTCCACTTCTAAAACAAACTTAGAATAATTTTTTTCTTTTTTCCTGTGAACATTTCCATCCTTAAGTAGCTTTCCCCTTTCCTTTTGTTCCTACAATACAATTCTTCACTAAAAATGGATTACAATATCTTTGTTACATTTAGTAATAACAGGGAATAAGCACAGCTGACTTGATTTGTGTGGACATGGAGAAGATTGTTAACCTCTCTGTAGCTTAATTTTCTTGTTGGTAAAATGTTTCTATAGATTAGTGTGAGGGTTCATCCGTTAGCATTTGCACAGTACTTCGAGATTTCTGGATGGTCAGAACTACATATATATCTTATATAAATGCATGTATGATATACATACGATATATATGTGTGTATGTATATGTACATGCAAATGCATATGCATATGCATATCTATCTGTAGGTGTGAATATATGTATATACTCACATATACATAAATATCACAATTAAATTACTATTTGATTGCTGACATCTTCTTTTGTCTTAAACACTGCTTGTAATGTATTTTCCCTTCATAGTATGGATAAGGGTTTTTCCTCACTGAAAATCACCCTTAACTCCGTTTTATTCCTTTTTAACCCCTGTATGCCCCCAGGAACCCACAATAGAAGATTTTGCCTTGTCACGTGTTTTAGGTTATGAAATAGGAAATAGATTTTCTCTGCTCTCCCAAGCTGCTCTATTCCAGAACTTATTGAAGCTATGTCTTCCCTTCTTGGTCTTGCTAAGATGGCCTTTCTGAACCAGACGCAGAACAGTTTTATAGCCACTGATGTCTTCCACATGTCATGGCCCTCTAATTTTCACAACTGTGCTGTTAACAGAGCAGCATCTCATGCAAAATTTTGACTAAATTTCTTAAGTAAAAAAAGGCACTGAGAACACAAAATAGAATGGTTAAAAGATTAAAATTCCAAAGGTTCAACTATTAATGTATTTAGACAAAGCTTGTTGCCAGCAAACATTTTCAGTGCAGTAGTAAACACTTTATCAAAATTAAGATGAGCTGGAAAAGAAAAGGAGAGATCCGTTTTCCAAAGGCACTGATGTCTTTTTAGTGATATGAATCACTGAGTCATCAGAGTTACGAGTGTTACAGAAATGGCTTTACATGTAAGAAGAAGAGGGAATAAATTGCAGACTTTAACACTTGCGAGTAACACAGAAGTCCTTAGAAGTTCCTTACCCTCTGGCAAACAGGAAATTTTTCTAAGGTACAAGTTAGAAGTCTGTTTGCAGAAGAAGGCAGAGTAAAAAAAATGATATACCAATGCAGGAGCCATAGCTTTGGCAAGTACTGCCAAAAAGGGAAAGCAAAGCAGCATGTTGTGGATAAGTGCTGTAATGATCAGCTTTGGGCTTCTGTGAAATCAATTTCAAAACTAAGTATTTTTTTATAAAACGGATTCCATTTTCACCAAAATCTATCAGTAATACCCCATAGAAAAGTATAGGCCTCTCTATTTGTATTAATTTGATTCATTATGACAATACATCACATCAGACTCACAAGCTATAAAAGAAATCCTCCAGAATGTGCTGTATTTTATACCATCCTGCAAACAATAATGGAAAGAAGAAAACGTGCAAATAGATATATGATACCACCCTCACATACTTGTTGATTTTCTAGAAAGTGAAAACATTAAGAATCATAAAAGAGAAACACACAAATTTGTCTCCCACATAATGAGTAGCTGTTCAAAAACAAATGACAAGACATAAAATAGCATCTATAAAAGCAATGGTTCATCTAACTGTGGGAATTTACCAGCACCATGCAGCTGATAAGTGAATTTGCTGTCGTTGATCACCTAGGGTAATTTCTAACAAAACATCAAACAATTCATACGTGTATGAGGATCTCAATGGGTGTTTTCATCCGCTGACAAATATGTGGAGAAATTTCTTGAAAGGCATTAGAGAAGAATGTGCTAATTTATACCTGCCTTTCTTCTTCTATAGTGCTCTGTTTTTTGGCCTTTGAAGACTATCATAAAATCCTGAGAAATCAAGGGAAAGACTGTCTCATTTCAGCAGAATTTAGAACATACCCTGAAGAACGTTTTGTAGCATAGTTAAGGTACTTTCAGTTTGAGGAAGACAGACAGTATTATTCATTCAACTCTTAGAGCTGTGAATGAGCACTATGAAATTATGTTGCTATCATCACCTATGCATAGAATACAATGCTAAAATACACACTTTGTCTCTTGCAGTTCTTTCCAGTGTGTTAAAAGGAAAAAAAGATTTAAAGCAACAGTTGAAAAGCCAACATTGCAGTGTAAATTTCTGCAGTGCTTTTCCCTAGCAAAGGAAATGAAACACACGATACGGCATTTATTGTCATGATGGGAGGTGACTGGGAGTCCAAGATGACTATAGATCCCTTCACTAATTGAATTGTTTGAGCAAGAACAATTTATTGCAAAGAAATATTGCTTCAGCCATGCCTAAGGAGCAAATATATCGATATCTTTCTTTATTCAGAAGCAGAACGGATCTACAGAGAAGCTATGCCTACATACAAATTGCTGAAAGCATAACAGTCACATTGACAGCCATAACACTGGACTTTCATCTATTTGAGTAACGGTGGATACAAGTTTCCATGATGAAGTCTGTTATTGTCAGGAGAGGTCCTGCTCAGGACCCTGCTTTTCTCTGACAAAAGGACTCAACCTTAAACTATTATCTATCTTACAGCTGGTGACATCTCTGGGGGTGTCAGAGAAGATAGCTACATGCCTTAATAGCACACTGCAAACACTTGAAGCCTAAGGTGGGGGGGGTGGGGGGTGGGGTAGCAAAACCAAGACAATAATGCTGTATATACGAAGAAGTCTTAGCAGTCTGACAAACCTGCTCGTTTTCCTCTTTCACATAACAATTCTTAGACCTTTTTTGCTTTGGAGAATTGCTCTCTTTTACACACACTATTTTGACTTCTAGTCTTTACATTATATACTATAATACTAGTCAAATATTGTATATTTTCGCAGTATCTTCTGGAAGGGCTAATTCCATTTTAAAGGCGGAACTATATGATAGAAGGCCCAGTTTCTCTAAGGCCCCGATTTTTCTGCTGAGGGTCACTGAGACGCACATGATCATTTCATGTGCACACAAACACTTCTACAATTCCTTCTGTTTCTGCGTTTGCAATGACATTTGAGACAGCCTGACTGGCAAGATTTCCAAAACTGTTATTGAATGTTCTCAACTTTATGGAAATTTCTGGAATTGTCTCTGAGTAACAGAGGAAAAAATTAAGTAGAAGAGGCTGTCCAGATTTTTTACAATTGAACTATGCAAGGGGTACAGAACAGGTGCAGAAGTGAATGAAGTTCAGAGGCTGTCTGTGGTATCTTAAATTTCTGCAGCTTAGCAAAAGTGATTAATGAGACAAAATATCTCACAATATCATCAGATGACAGGCTTCTTACTTCATCATCATCATATATATGTAGGATCAGACCAGTAATATTGAATCAAAACTAATGTGAGATTCCACAACTCATTTTGAAATTTGTGTCAACACTTGACAGGATTATGTCTGTGAGGATGCTTTTCAGGGAGGTCATAAAAGCCCATTAAACTCATGACTCCTTTTAAAAATGTCCCCATGTTAAAGGAAACTAACCAGAAGTGAATTTCATCCTTCTGTGCAAGAAATTCACTCAAGGCCTTCACAGCTCTCAGGTCGCACATAGATTCTTAGAGGAAGGCAGAAGTGGTGCTCAATGAGGTCAAAAACATGGCACAGAAACACTAAATAGAGGAGGTTTTTATTCCCTGTGAAATTTACAATTACAGAGTGAAGAAGCTGATCTAACCAAACAGGTTTTTTGTGACAGGAATTTATATCCCCTGGCTCACTCAGTGAACTCACATGGGCATGTACATATACGTACTCATACCTGTGAATAAGCCAAAACATCACACAACTGTTAGTGCAAGTCTGAATTAAAAAAGCAAACAGAAAAAGAAGAAGAAGAAAAAAATACCCTGCTTAGAAATTAGCCCTAATTTGACATAATAAAATAATTGTAAAAATTGTTAGAGCCTTCCTCTTGACCAACACTAGCCCTTGGGAACTCCAAAATAATTTAAAATTACTTACACATGAGAAGAAAGGAATGCTACACGAGAACTTCATTCTTCAAATACAGTATCTAAATCAATGTATGAGAGATGATAGCTTTGTTCTAATCTAATCTAATCAGAAGTGTGATCTTTTTTTCTTTTGATGAAGAATCTTGTAAGAGGAAAAAAAATTAGAAAACTCAATGCTGAGAAAACACCAGAGAAGAGCAAGTCACTCTCTATGACATTTCATTTCTTAGCAGCTTGAGAGATTAATGCTCTCTTCTGCAGCTCATGCATTACTATTCCTAGCTATCTAGAAATGAAAAATCATGTACTCAACTCATTCTTTACTGCATAAATGTTATACAAAGAGAATGGAAATTTGCATTTAGGTCTTCTTTTCTCGATAACATTAGGGTGACAAATACTTTAGTGACTGTGCACTTTCTTATTCAGGATCATCGAAACAGTTTAATATATTCTAATTACAAGGTGGGAAATGAGAGACTTAAATTATATTAAATTATGTGGGGGCTACACGAATTTGAAACATCTTGTCATATCTACATTACGTAGAAAATCTAATGATACATCCTTCCATATCTAGAATCACTGAGGGCAGAGCTGCTCAGCTTATCAGTAGCTGACAGCTGAGGAAGAACTTGTTGCTAGTAGGTTTTCATGGTAATTGAACATCAGAGACAAAGGCTATTACAAGGAAATTTTAGTGCGAAGAGCTATTCAAACACATGCAGTAGACACTACCGTTTTAGTAGTATACATAGCACATCTACACCTTGATGAAGAATGACTTGTTGAGTGGATGAAACGGTTCAGTCATGTCTTCCCTTGAAATGGACAACTTTGTCCTGTCAGCAAAATCAATGAAATTTGAGGTCAACAGAATAAGCTGTTGTAGAGATGAGATTGCCATTGATTAATTTGTTACTGAAATCAACAATGTAAAACTGAATTTACTTGATCTGAGTGTCAGGAAGATAAGGTGGTTCCATATCCAATAGTGTCAAGAAAGATATCTGAGTTGTCATAGATACCTCTCTGCAATGTTCTTTTCTTCTACAATAGATTTTATACCCATACAAGAAATTCCTGGCATACATTTTCAGGAAAGCCAATGCTTGCATTGATATGTTGTGTTGTTTCAAGGCAGAAACATCTCAGTTTTGTATGCTTTTATTTAGCTTTCACAATGAACTACTCATATGTTATTGAAGACTGGCCAGAGCAAAAAAGAAATTTAGTTTTTACTAATTTCTAAAGATGGGAACAGAAACTTGATTTAGGGCTTCTAAGGAATGTCAGTTTTAGCACTATTTCAGAAGAGAAGCCTCTAAGATGTTTCACTAGGTCTGGAGATTGTAGTGTGAAAGAAATATGAAGTTTTTCAGACACGAGTTTTATCACATCCATCTACATAAGAGAGTTTCATACAGTAGTAACTAAACATTACTTGAGAAGGTGTCCATGGAAAATTTGTTCTCCAAGTTTTTCCAACAAGAAGATTTCACAAGCTTGAAAGTAGGAGAAAATGAGAGACTAAAGTTATTTGGAAGAGTCAGTTCTCCTTCAGACCACCAGAGTTATGGTAATAAAGTGAATAGAGAGGAGCCATCTCTCCACGCCGCCCCATCCCCCCCCCAACCCCCCCACAACCTCCTGCCACCACTCCTGACTTAAAATCCATCCTACTGCAAAGACATTGAAAGATTTGTAGGAATTTGTTAGATGTTTATTTATAGTAATTAAAGATACCCTAATGCACATTTTTTTTTAAAGTCTCCATCTTAGATTAAACCTTGAGTCAGACAGAAAAAAAAGAAATTATACCAAAAGAGGAAAGGCAGGAAAAATACCAGCTTTCATCCAGCCTAACTTCATTTCATTGCCCTTAATATCCACCATAAAAATGAGTTAGCTGGTTAGCACTACAAATCTGTTCCTCTTGTGCACTAATATCTACCTTTGTAACAATGATGACAGCTGGTGCTTACTAGACTGTAATTCCCATCTCACAAGTTGAACTTGGCCGGCTCAGCTGACAAAGTACCAAATGTGTGTGTTGACCTCGGGCTTTCTGTTTCAGCAGCTGTTTTAAATCTGAGCCTGTAAAATTGTGAGTACCTTCTTTAGGAATCATGCATTTGAAAGGGCAAGAACAGGGATTATATATATATATTCCTAGTTCTAATTACTTGAAAATTACATGTGATGTAAATTATTTTCTATGATGTCATAAGTTTGGTCATTGCTCATCTGTTGTTAACTGAGATTTACTCACCCACGTTTTCATTCCTAGATATGATTCTTCACTTGATGTGATAAAAACTAAATGTTAAGTTCAGATTTTCAAAATGCTGATGTCTAGCCTCGTATTTCATAAAGGTGTTTCAGAGTCAGAATTCACAAGTTCTGTTATCTATTGTGCCACACAACAGCATAATATTAAAGAAAACATGTAAAACTTTTCAACCAGTTGTGTTAAACTACTGAAGGACTATGCCTAAAAGAGAGACTGTTGTACTTCCTACGCTTTTGTGTAATACCTGAGAACTAAGAATTTGTGATAATTTCATTAATGTTTCATAACTACAAAAAGAAACAAAACAACTCCACAAATTAAGAGCACTTACTAGTTTTCCAACTATAATTTGTACTGTAGGTGTATCACAAAGAAATAGAAAGCAATCAAGAAAGAGAAAGGAGAGATGAGATGTATAACAAAATAAATAGCAAAAATAGACACATTTTATTTCTCTTGGCATGTTACTGCTAAGGAACAACTGTCTTTTGGAATGAAATTTTCCAGTTTCCTTTGGGAAAATGGTGAATCTCCCAGGAACTTCAATGGCACTTCCTGACAAGATTCCCCATGATTTTACTAAACATCTGGCCTCTGTGGTATGCAATTATATTGCTCTTTTCTCTTCATTCTGACCTCCAAGTTCAACTGCCTCTGACATGAGCAGCAGGAGAGAGCAAGCAGCTCAGTACCATGTGAAAAGAAAATCATGAAGCTGGAAGTTGAATGTAAAGTCATTATCGGGGCAAACAGAAAAACTGGAGAGTGGCTTAGCATACAACCTGGGAGAAAAACACTGCACAGAGACTGAATGGTGTTATTTGTTCTGATAATTCATCAGTCTCATGATGTATGGATTGGGCAAACTGCCCTCATAAAGCTTTATTTTTTGAATTCTCTGGTGAAATTGTGCTTACACTAGTAATAAGACACCACAAACCAAAGATAGGAGGCAGGGACTTTGGATTAGGTGAAAGAATATATGTCTAATTGAAGGCAGGTTGCTTACTGATAGCTTTTACACTTAAGGAATGATGACGGGGAGGAACAGTTCATTTGCTTTGGTTCAAAAATACATGCCAGAGGACTCATTCTGTCAGAGACATGTACTTGCTAAGTGTTCTCTGTGATTAGGTAATTATCCCGTCTAATATAACACCAGCTAGTATACTTCTATTCAGCAACCCCCTCCCCAAGATAAATTACACCCACACCATGTTAATCTTCCTCTGTGAAGAGGGAGCAGGAAACATGGACTGTTATTAAGAGTTGCAGCAGAAGGAATGATGCGTTTGATATACGTAACATCAGGTGCACAGAAAGGGCACGTCTTTGTAATACTGCCCCAAGGGTGAAAATTGGACAACCAGTGTCATCATTAATCTTGCAACCCTGTTTAAAATGGCACAGTCATTTAGTCCAACAAAGTCCCTCATAACAGCCAGGATACAGATTTGATTTTGATCCAGTGACAAGTGTCTTCTGATGGCTTTCTGGCAGACCAGTAACTTGCTGAATTAAGTACCTGTGAGAAAGCTCAACACAAAAGTCACTATAGAGGGCTCTAAGTTCCAGATACTTTCTGGTAAGGATAGTGATTTTTTTTACAAGACACTTCTGCAGAGAACTGTCTTTGGAGTCTAGTGTGTAGCACCACTATTATTCATACTCCTGTAAGTCTCTTAATAAATTAAGGATATGTAATCACTATAGTTTCTCGCATATAATTAAATCAGTGCTTAAAAATCAATCTTAGAGTAAGTTTCCAATTCAGTGCTCTGTTTGTGTAGCATTGTGAAACTAGGCACCAGATAGGCACTGAAATATCTCCAACTCTTGAACAATGAAAACAATTTTACAGAAAGCATAACCTTTTCTCCACTAAATCATCCTTTGAACACTAGCAATCTGTTCACAGGAGTTGACTAGGTTATGCACATGCCAATGCAAATGTTCTAGCCTTTAATCTTTCAAAAATATTTGTAAAAAGCTTTTTTGTCTCTCCATGTAGAATTTATTTATGTGATTCAGCACCACAGACCCAGCATGGCTATACAACTCTTTCTTTACCCCTGTTGAAATGTATAGTACTTTCAGAAAAAACCCGCCAGCATTAGTGAAAACAGAGAGATAAAATGGGATTAAAATAGGAGTTCTGCAAATACTTCAGATGGTTTCATAAAAGCTCAGGTTCCATTAACTACAGGTCTGTGGAACAGACAGCTCAGAATATGGCAGAAAACTGCTTGCATTTAATTAGCCTATTTACTCAACAGTTTGAATGGGAATAAGTACTTAACCGTGGTAACCCTTGTGTGACATAGTGGCTGAGAGAACTTTTTTTAAGACACAGATGCTACACATAAGGTATGTGGCTTGTGAATTTGCACACTGCCTTATTCATGAACAGTGAGAATGACACCATCTTACCCTCAGCGAGCTATGTCTTGAAAACCATACTTCTGGAAAAGAAAATTATTTATGTTACATATGAATAGTTACAGTTTGTGTGTTTAAAATGTGAATGCCTCTTTTTGGTCGTGCACCCACTGGAACGCATAACATATCCTTAACCTCCTTCAGAGCTCTGGGAGGGTAATGTTGGACTTAACGGCTATCAATGTGGGATAGCCTTGTGAACATCACAAATGGGACTTTTATTCATTTTCCAAAATGAATAGAGAATGTGTAAAGCACATGCAGACAGCCTTGTGAATCCACAAAATTTCAGAAATGAAGTGGTGTAACTGGAAACAGATGATTAGGTGCTTATGCATGCTAAAACTTAGCAGAGGGCTATTTCTTAAAGAGGGTACCTTTTTGAATTAGGAGAAAAAAACTTGAATGAATACATGTTCATGCCCATTTTACAGTTGTGAGTCCACTTGGGTGGTTGCGTGGATAAACAAATGCAGAATCTAACTTCAACACTGAACACATTAGTATTGAGCTGAGCTTATGGTTCCCAAGAAGAGGATTACTCATAAGTGGAGATATTTGTTAACGCTGTACATGCTCCATTTTTTTAGCCAGCTGCTGAAATTTTCTTGTCTCCCTCAAACGCCACTTGCTTTTCCCATATAAATCTGCACTGGCCTTTATTGTACATTTGTCATATGTGGAAAGAAGGTAACCATTCCTCAGCTGGTGTCACTTTGTATGGATCCATTACAGGTGATGTGACCATTCCTCCCTAGAAAGCTTTTCAGATACTCTCATGTAGGGACTCCCTCCCAAGGAGTCTTACAGAAGGCAGGTGCTATTTCACACTATTTTGTTCAAGAAAAATAAAGGAAAATGCAGCTATCTACTTCCCATCATGGGGACAGAATGGATAAATATGACAACAGAGTTAGGAACCAGTCATCCAGAGGCTTGAAAAAAATTCCTTGTGAAGGACCCACCACTACTCTCCAGGATCTGTCTGACAGTAGATCAGACTTACTGGAGGCCACATCATCCTACAAAACTCTAGAAATTAAACACTTCAAAACACTAACAGAAATGACAGGACAAAGGGTTCTTTTAGTGAACATGCAGTGTGGAACACATGCAAATAATAAGCAGAGAGTTATTTAAAACGTACTTTCTTTGGTTTGTGACCATCTGTTTTGTTCAGCATTGGAGGTGGGTTTAGCACTGTGAAAAATGAGAGGACGACTTGATCCATCAAAGGTGTGCTATTCACAGAACCTTCCCAACACAAAAATAAATAACAATATAACACCAGAATGTTTCCTGCTACCTAGATTACCATTTTGTTTCCACACAGTATTTGTTGCAATTTGCTTAAACTAGGAAATTTATGGAGCACAGTAAGGCATTTTCCCCCACCATCTCATTGCTCAAGAAGTGTCACATATTACTGCCAACTTGTTCATATTGAATTAACAGCCTTTAACCTCTTTCCTAGGAAACAAACTATATTAGAATTTAATACTTTGGGAATTTTCCTGGAAACACGTAGACAAAGAGGATATTCACTTTAATTACTCTGAGAGGTATCCTAAAAAGGGACCGTTTCTAACCCAGGCAGGTCCTGAACAGCTTCCAGTTAGAAACTGAGGCAAAGGATACTAGAGATGGAGAGGGAGCAAGCAAAGAGAGGAGAGGAGTGCAAGCTTGCATTTCTGAGTTGCTGGGTTGGCTCAGTGAAACAGTTTGGATTATCAGATAAACCATGGTAAACCATTGCCATTTTTCTACTGTAAATGAAACCACTCGATGTAGGATGCCTACATACTTTCAAAAATACACCATGCTAAATAATTATTCTGAAGATCCATTTACACAAGAAAGCAAAAAGCTCTTCTATTACCACTCTTGAAGACATAAAGGAGAGCCCAGCCAAGAGTAAGAGTAGATTAACATGTTTTAGTGAGGGTGTGCATGTAAGAGAAAAATGGTACAGTAATGAGTAATAGAAGGGGGAAGAGGTGTGAAAGACTTCTAATGTTGCAGTGCTGGCTGGCTTTGATAAATTGTCACAGAGAACAGGCAAGAGTAAATATCAGAATTAAGAGTCTGCTGTTCCTCCAGGGGCTATGCTAATGACCCCACCCCAGCTTCTGCTGGAATCAAACCTCAAAGCTATTAACTCGTCCAGTTGACTGAAAAAACCTGCCCCAAAGAATATTTTAATTTTTCATAATGTCTACAAGATGCCTAAAAAACCCTCAAACAGCCAAGCCTTTATTCTAACATCCATGGAAAGCTTCTATTTAAGTGGCTATGTAACTGATGCAGTATATTGCAGCCTCGGGGGAAAAAATATCAAGACTAAATATGGATTCATCAGTTTCTAAAATGCAGCCACATTTCCAGGAAAACTTACACATCACACTCTACTCAAAATTACCTATTTCCCTTGTTTTTCATGTACAAGGAATAGATGACTGGTTTAACTGATGTAAAGATTAATATTAGTTTTAAGAACACATAAACTAAATACTTGTTCTTTAAAAACTACACTTCAAATCTCATTAGTTCACTCTGACACTGAAAGAGCCCTGATTTAGAAGTGATTTACATTGCACAGATTGTTTGTCCAGATTTAGAGCTCTTTCATGAAATGAAAAACGTGAAGATGAATTTAATATTTCTCAAATGAATAGTCACGGGGCTTGAAATCTTCCATTGACAGAGGTAACTGCATTTTGTTTCAGTGTTAATAAATTCACTTTTGTAAGATTGTGGTTTTTTTTTTTCCTTAGATTCATTCCTAGTTACTGCCCATCAGTCTCTGTATAAAACTATCTCCTCCATCAGAAAAAAGCAACACAAGCAACCAGAGAGCAAATATATAGGATTAGTACATTATGAAGAATAAAGAGCATCTTTCAGCTCTCTGTCATGGATGGTATTTATCACATTTCTCTCTCTCAGCTCTTAACAAGACTGAGGAGATAAAGTAGGCTAGATGCATTTTTCCTGTATAGTGTGTTTTACAACAATAATAATAGTAAGAAGACTGGGAGATGATGAATGTATTTTTCTTCTTCCCAGTTTTTATTATTCTTAGAAAGAAAAAAATTACTTCTACAGAAAAGTGGGCTTAGACATTTCTGTCTGTTATGCTAATATATTCATAGAAAAAGCTGGTGCTAAGGGCGGTTCTCCAATTAAGACAAATGAAGCACATTGAATTTCTCCCTCAGGGCACAGCAGGGGTGCTGGCAAAATCCACTTTATTCTTTCTGTCAGGGCTGAACTGGAAACAAAAGCATGAAAATTCAACACATCCACTTACAGAATAATAAAGGCTGTTGTTTAAAGCGTGAAGAGTTTTGGCACCCTTCTGGGGCCTTATGCAAATCATGCTTCCTCTCAACTGCTACCAAACCATCGGTCTTGGAAATTAAAGATGTACTTGGTCGGTTAACAGCTGAAAAGAGAAGAACAGCCTGAAAGTCAATTAGATTTGTATTAAGCAAATAAATCAGGTCTGACTGATATTGGCTAAACTAAAATGCGTTATTATGGCCTGACAGTAATTCTAATTTGATTGACAAATGTATGTAGTGTATTATTAAGCTAAATGAAAGATGAGAATAATCCTATTATTTTTTTTAGAACTGCTTTCAAGCAAATAACCTCTCCCTCCCCCAAAACACAATAAAGACCACCAATGTTGTATTGTTATCTACAGTATGTTTAAAAAACCCTGAAGTGTATTTTATGAGATATTAAAATAATTAAGACAAAGTATGACCGTTAGAAAATGTAGGTTTTGTACAGATTTTTTGTGTGTCTTCCTAAATACAGGAATGTATGAGGGCAAAGTAATTTTTTTTGTTCTTTGTTTCTCCTTCTTACAGAAAGCCCTATTCCAAAAGCGATGGTGGTGTATATCAGAAGCTAGTAAAAATGCTAACGCGTTACTTGGAGTGGTAGTGTTACCAGTCATAGCCCCAACTGTACAACAGCAGCAAATTTCAGGGAAAACAAAACTGCTTAACATATACGATGTGAACAAGAGCAATGAAGCTATTAATCAACTACATTTTTTTTTCCCGAGCAAATAAACTAAGTACCATCGTAATTAACAGAACTTGTGCAATTAGGAAAAATGCCCAAATCTGGCCTTATGGTATGACATATGTAACAGTATGTGAACATAATTTGGACAGACAACCATCCTTTACATGTATGCAGAACAGTATTTGTAATGTAAATGTCTCTATAAGTGGCTCACTGACTATGCTTGTGTACTAACACCCAGTCTGTACGTTCCTGCCGAGGGTTTCCTTTCAGAAGCAAGGCACGTGCAAATGTACTTGTGCAGTAATGGAAGTCTGACAGTCAGAGCTTTATCATCCTTTCTATTTCCTGAGCGTAAATCATTAATGCTGTACATCATTTATTTTTCCTGTGAAATGGAAAGATACCACACTGCACTAATACGGTCAGGAGCCAGGACCTGCCTGTCAAAATAGAGAACTAAACACAATCAGATCAATGTTAACTTTAAGACTATATATTCAGAAAGTATCATGGTAACCAATAAAACAGTGGCGGAGTGTTTTATATAACTGGCACACCAATAAGTGCACAGTTTTGGTCACTGCTCTTTGGGCTTAGGTTTTACATATTTGAAGGCTATAATAAACTTTTAATAAGGAAAACATGTCAAATACTTCTTTTCCTCAAGGTTTTCTGCATTGGTAGCTTTCTGGAATCCTATTTTTCAGAAATAACATGTGGAAAACAGAAAACCAGTGCGAGTGAGTAAATGTGTGGTACAGAGGGAAGTGGAAAAGAATTTTACAAATGCTTTTTAAAGTCCGAATTCAATGCTAGAGCTGGCAAAATAGTTCAAGGAAGTATTCATAAACATATGCTGAAATAAAAATAATGTATCTACTTTGGTGGTGTTCAGAGGTGTTTTTATTTGTTTTCCATAAACTTTTGTACAAGTGACTTTTTTTCTTTCATTTTCAAGAATGTTAATTAAAAGCAAAAAGCTGGGCAATAGCCATGCAAATCATTAAACTTTTTTCTGAATTGAACAGAAACCCTCTAGATTAAAAAAATAAAAAAAGTGAAACAATGGTTCGTTGTTAAAAAATTTTTTATAAACTTGCTGTACCTCTGACTTTGCTTAAAATCTTTGCAGCCCACCTGTTTCATCTGATATGTTTTATTATGGGATATCATTATAGGAGAATAAAATGGTTTATGATTTTGAAGAGCTAAACAAATGTTTGCTTTTTTTCTTCCTCCTTCAAAAAGGCTTCTTATTCATCAGTCTTAGGATTTTAGAGCCACAGAGACAGGAGTTAATGCTGGTAGAGAGGGATCTTGGGATGTGCCCCCAGAGCTGCCCCCTTTCCAGGCTGAACCAGCCCTGACCCTCCAGCCTCCCCTCACAAGTAAGTTGCTCCAGCCTTGACCATCTTGGTGGCCCTCTGCCCTAAACTACCACATCCCCCTGATCATTATTGTCCTGTTAATTATTTCTGGGAGTGCTATTTTTCTGGGGAACATGAAAAACCAACCAAACTCTAATGAGATAATTTTTTTGGATCTATGTGAGTATAACATTATGTTAATAAACAATGTCACCTTGCCACATGTATTTTGGATACCTTTATACAGATAGTGTACATACACATAGAAATAACTGTCTTCAATTACTGGTACTGGTTTTCAGAAAGGAGATGTTGGCAGTTAGCACTGAGGGCACAGAACAAGGAGGCTAAGTTCCAAGTGGTGCAACAAACCTTTAGGGAAAATTGGTTCATTATGTTGTGATCAATGACGATCTTGAGAATTGGGGTTCCTTGGCATGCAGGTTTACAAGATGGGAGGGAAGTAAGGGGAACATTCGTTCTCCCTTAAGCACCAACTTCTGCTCCTGTGGCCGGTTTGCAACTAGCTGGGTAGTTTGCAGACTGATCAGAGCAGCCAGAGTTGTCTATTATTTCTGCTTTGCATCTCATACCACAAACTCATGTTACGTGCTATTTCTAAACAATGGTAGATCCAGACAGGGTTTAGAAAAATGGAAGAAAAAGCTTGCTCTTTTTTTCTTTCAGTTGTGACTGACCCTCTCCTGGGAAGGAGAATAATCAGTTTGAACCAAGTATTTAATCTGTAATAAATATAGGAATGTAACAAAAAGAACCTGAAATTAAATAGAAGAACTGAAATGTTATGGGAATATTGCTTAAAAAAAGTGCAAGACAAAGATTTGCACACTTAAACAGTGGATTTAATGAAAAGATCTGCATTTTTCACATTATTGTTAGCTAACTTAAAAAAAAATTAAATCTTGCACAGCATATTGAGTCATAGTATAATAATTCTTGGCATATCACAGAATCACAGAAGGATTGAGGTTGGAAGGGACCTCTGGATATCACCCAGTTGAAAATGTCTTGTCAAAGCAGGATCAGCTGGATCAGGTTGCTCAGGGCTTTGGATATCTCCACAGACTGAAGATTCAGAACCACTCTGGGCAACCTTTTCCACTGTTTGATCACTCTCACATTTAAAAAAAAAAAAAAGTAATTTTCTGTTTGTGCCCAGTGCCTTTTGACCAGTCACTGGGCACAACTAAGAAGGGAGTCTAACTCCATCTTCACTACTTCTCTCCACCCCTCGATATTTATACACATGGGTGAGATTCCCCTCAGTATTCCCATTTTTTGCAGGCTGAACAGTCCCAGCTCTCTCAGTCTCTCCTCACATGTCATACGCTTCAAGCCCTTAGTCAACTTTGCATCCCTTTGTTGACTCAGTCTAGTCTGTCCATATGTCTCATACTGGGAAGCCCAGAACGGGACCAAATACTCCAGGCATTTCTCAGTGGTGCTGAGCAGGAGAGAAGGATCACCTCCCTTGACCTGCTGGCAACACTCCTCATAATGCGGCTCAGAAGGTACCACTTGCTGCAGATTTCCAGTTAACATGAGACATGTGCAAGCATTGAATATTCCACAACAGTCTTTGTTAGTCAGCTCTTAAATGCAATACACTAACACCTTGCTTTGCACAAACTCATGAACAGAAAGTCAATTTTAGTGGAAAGGAGAAAGAAAGCTTCAACAATCTCAAGGGAAACCACACTGACCCTCAGGTCACAGATGCCTGTATATCTCATAGTGAATGACTGCCGTTTCTAACCTACCTACAGACAGTGCAGCTCATCCAGGGTTGCAAGGGCATGGAGAGAACTACATGGCAGCTACCACTAATTGCACCTAGCCTCACTTGCACCTGAACCTCACATTGGGAGCTGAAAAAATTTTCACAGGAGGTCGTTTTCTTCTTTTACTGCTACTTTGACCACTGATGTAGGAAAGGGTATTGAACAGATCTCCTCCCTCTGTCTATCTATGTGATTACATGCTATTTCCTAGCCTCCAAAACTTTCTAGCAGTGACACTGGAGACTTCTCAGGCTTCTCATTCTTTACTCTAAGAGGAAAAATTGTAGCCCAAATTCCATGTCAGCTTTAAAAGAAAAAAAATCTCATCGATATTAATATTAATAAGGAAATGTCCAAAAGACGCAAATGGATTAAATGACGGAGAGTCTGTTTTGCTCTTCTGTCCACAAGGAACCATTTCTTCCCACAAACGACAAAACCTGGTTTCATAGACTCATAGAACCATAGAGTCACAGAGTCATAGAGTCACAGTTTTGTCTTGGAAGGGACCTTTAAAGGTCACCTAGTCCAACTGCCCTGAAATAGTGAGGCACATCTTCAACTAGATCAGAGTTGCTCAGAGCAAATGTCCAACCTGAACTTGAATGTTCCCAGGGGTCGGGCATCTACCACCTCTCTGGGCAACCTGCTCCAGTGTTTCACCACCTGCATTGTAAGGCATTTCTTCCTTAGATCTCATCTAAATCTCCCCTCTCTTAGTTTAAAACCGTCACCTGTTGTCCTGTCGCAACAGGCCTTGCTAAAAAAGACTGTCTCCATCTTTCTTATAAGTGCCCCTGAAGTACTGAAAGGCTGCAGTAAGGCCTCCCTAGAGCCTTTTCCTCTCCAGACTGAACAACCCCAACCCTCTCGGCCTGTCCTCATAGCAGAGGTGTTCCAACCCTGAGATCATTTTTGTGGCCCTTCTCTGGACCCTCTCCACCAGGTCCACGTCTTTCTTATGCTGGGGGCTCCAGAGCTGGATACAGTACTCCAGGTGAGGTCTCACTGGAGTGGAGTGGAGGGGGAGAATCACCTCCCTCAATCTCCTGGCCACGCTTCTTTCTATGCAGCACAGGATACGTTTGACTTTCTGGGCTGCGAGCAGATGCAAAATGTGAGCACATCGGTGGGTCACGTCCTGCTTTTCTTCCACCAGGATCCCCCAGGCCTTCTCTGCAGGGCCGCTCTCAACGCCTTCATGGCCCAGGCTGTGTTGGTGCCGGGGGCTGCTCTGACCCAGGTGCAGACCCTTGGACTTGGCCACTTGTTGAGCTTGTCCAGGTCCCTCTGGGTGGCATCCCATCCCTCAGGCATGTCAACTAGATCACTCAGCTTGGCGTCATCTGCAAATTACCTGAGGAAGGACTCGATCCACTGTCTATATCATTGATGAAGATACCGAACAGCATTGGTCCCAGTCCGGACCCCTGAGGGACACCATGCATTACTGCTCTCCATCAGGACATTGAGCCATCAACTGCTACTCTCTAGATGTGGCTATCTCTAGCCAATTCCTTCCCCACCAAGCAGTCCCTCTGTTAAATCCGTCTCTCTCTAATTGAGAGAGAAGGGTGTTGTGGGGGACTGTGTCAAAGGCTTTACAGAAGTGCAGGTATTCAACTTCCATAGCTCTTCCCTTGTCCATTGATGTAGTTACTCCACCAGAGAAGGCCACGAGGCTTGTCAGTCAGGACCCGCCCTTGGTGAGGCCATGCTGGCTGTCTCAAATCACCTCCCTGTCCCCCATGTGCCTTAGCAGAGCTTCTAGGAGGACGTGTTCCATGATCTTCTGTGGCACAGAGGGGAATCTGGCAGGTTGGTAGTTCCCAGGGTCCTCCTTTCTGTCCTTTTTAAAAATGGGTGCAACATGTCCCTTTTTCCAGTTGCCAGCGACTTCACCTGCCTGCCAGGACTTTTCAAATATGACGGAAAGCGTCTTGGCAACTCCACCAGCCAATTCCCTCCGGACTCTGGGATGCATCTTGTCAGGTCCCATAGACTTATGTACATTTGTGTTCCTCGGGTGGTCTTGAACCTGATCTTCTGTCTACAATTGGAAGGACTATGCTTCTTCAGCTCCTGCCTTGAGGTTCATCCACTCGAGAGGTGTGGACATTGTGATTGCCAGTGAAGACTGAGGCAAATATTGTGGAGTACAACAGCCTTCTCCTGATCTGTTGTTACCAGCTTGCCAGTCTTGCTCATCAGAGGGGGTGCACTTTCTTTGACTTTCCTTTTCTGGCTGACATACCAGTAGAAGCCCTTCTTTTTATTCTTTGCATGCCTTGCCAGGGGATGCAAAGCTGATCCCTTCAGCTTCACCAATGCCTTCATCTTCTTGGCCCTATCCCTACACAACTGGGCGACATCCCTATACTCTTCCTGGGATACCGGTCCCTGCTTCCACTGCCTGTGCAGTTCCTTCTAGCCCTTTTGTTTGACCAGTAGGTCTTGACTCAGTCATGTTGCTCCTGTCCCTTCCTTGCCTCATTTCTTACACTTGGGGATTGAGAGCTCTTGCACTCTATGGAAAACATCCTTAAAGATCTGCCAGCTCTTTTCTGCTCCCTCGTCTCGGAGCGTTGCTTCCCAGGGAAACCTATTGACTAACCCCTTGAAGAGCTGTTTCTAGCACCTCTAGTACAAACTGACCATCACTTGTCAGAAACAATTTTGAGAGCTATGCTCTTTAAACATATCCCACTGAGCTCCTGGTGTAGTTAGGTTTCAGATTTCCAGGTCAGCAATGTATATACACAACACCAAATAATACTTTCAAGAAATAAAGGTATGAAGCAATGATCTGAGGCTGTTCAGCATTTTGGATGTCTTCCCCTCTTACTCTCCCCTCCCACCCCCCCACCCCCCTACCCCCATCCCTTTCTTTCTAAACTAAAATTTTGGAGTTAGGGCTGCACAGGTATTGTTTTGGCTTTTGATATCAGAACCTGATACATGTGCTATCCACTTAGATAGAAGAAAGTTTAATACATAGCGAATATTTAATAATGTCCAGTATTAGCAGTATTTTGATGAACATAAAGGAAAAATGAAAAGAAAATTGATCTAATTTGTACCATTTTAGCTCTCATAGTTTTATTATCAACAACCTGTAAGAGGTACAATACAGCTCCAAAAGATATTGGAAAATTTAGACAATTATTCCTTTTTTTCCCAGAAGCACTCCTGCTTAATTTCCAAGTAGAATCTGGTACTATTTTAATGAGATTTCTGGTTGGGGGCTTTAAAACAAATGAGAACAGTTCATTTAGTAAAACAGCAATTAATGTTTAGGGGATTATTTCTGCATTTTGGGTTTTTAAGGGTTTCAAAAGTTAATCTAAAAATTTGTTTTCTTACAGTAATATTCTTTAAAAACAACACCCTATACATTTATGTTTAATAAGCTTGCAGTTTAAGGTAAATAATACAATAATAATATAAAACTCAGGATACCCAATGTGTTTCTAATAACTATATAAATAATGCATGATTGTATGAGCACTTTTTAATGGCAATTCCCCATCTTACAGCTGCATATTAAAGCCACATCACAATTTTTGTCTCACACAAATATATATGAATAATATTTATTTTTCCTGCTAGGCCTTCACTAAGATTCTTTTGCATCTGTAGGCATTTCAAAATTAGCTACTTCCTATTAACTTCAGATAATTTAGAACAAGTAACTTGACATACCTACTAAAATCTAATTGTGGTGATATAATGTGGTTTCATCACATCTTTTCATTTTACATTCTTTTCATTTTGATTGCCTTTATTGAACTGCACTCGATGCATATTTAATGCACTTGTATTATCCTCTCACGGCCAGCCTTATTATCTAGTGCTTACAAAAAGTACTCAAAACTCAAACTTTTTGCTGAAATGGACATGTGGTAATTTATGAATGCAAATTTTAAAAAAGAAAAGAACCTCAGTGCTGTTTTGCAGGAAGATGAACACCACTTCAGCACTGGGAAGGAGTGTGGAACTGGGGTGGGAATCCCAAGGTTTAGTTCTTAGGTGGTGTAGTTCTTAGGAAATACTTACCTTTAGAGAGAAATAGAAAGGAAATATACGCTTGTTTCAGACTAATAAAAATAAGATGGGCTGTAACTGAATTCTTAGTATGATCTCTTAGAGAGCGTTGCTGACTGTCTGAAAACTGTTTTTTAAAAATTGTTTATTGATATTATGGGATTTATAGAACTTAAACCAGTAGACTGGAAAAATAAACTTTCAGGTTTTCACAGCCCTTTTCCTTTTAGCTTTTCACAGAACTTTATGAACACTAATGAACCAGGTTTCAGAACACACCCTTGAGATACCTAATACCAAGAAAAGTAGTTCTCGGACTGACTGTACTGGAAAATAATCCAATTATGAAAAAGAACAAATTACTAGCAGTACAGCAGAAGAGATGTCCATGCTAACTGTGTCTGTCCCGGAGAGCCTTTGCAGTGTCAGGATATTCTTTTGTCTGCAATTAACATAGCAGAACTTTTGGCAGCGCTAAATGCGAGTTGCCCCAAAGTGAGAGGAGGCCACAAATCTAGAGCAATTACAGTTTCAGATCAAAGGAAAGGTCTGTCTTCTGTGGATGCCTCAACACATCAGCATGATTTATAAGGCCTGGCTAGAGCAGAATGGAGAAAATGAGGAGGACTCTTTGCCTTGTAAAAAGACACTCAGCTAGAAAGCTGAAAAAGAAGAACAACAAAAACAAAAAAGGTGTTTGCATTTCTGATAAAACTGTAAACCTGACCTCCTCCCTTCTTTTTAATTTTGAACAATTTGAATGGCTATCACACTCTTATATCTTAACCTGGGAAAGTCTGAACCCTGTGAAATTTAGAAAGCTATCCCATCCCCCCTAAAACTTGAAACTTATGAACAGTTAAGTTGTAGTTCATATTTTCTAGTTACTAAAGACCTGATTTTTTGTAAACATGTACAAGCAAAGGGCAGTTCCAATTTAAAAAATACATTTTAAAAAAAAGATAAATGTTTTTGAAGTTGGAGGTAATGTGACCTGCAAAATACAACTGGTATTTCACCTGAGTTATGCTGAACAACTTCCCTCAAATCATCCATAACCTGGTGCTGTGAAATATAGTCTCTCCTCCTGTACCCCACCTTTCTAGGACGCTAGTTCTCATCTTATCCAAGTCTTAGAGAAGAGCTCCCTTATACTAAATTGATGTGGTCTCAGAAGTGGGCAAGGAACAATGATTTCTTCATAATTGTTAGCTTAATCAGCTGGAACTTTTATCATGAGTTTGTACCAGCTCCAGGGCATCCTGGAGGTGGTGGGTAAAGAAAATGCTTTGATTGTATTGCCATTCTGTATTCCTGTAACCTTTCAACTACATGGATAAGAAACTGAGTGGCCTGGCACATATTCCATGTGGAAATGGTCACTTAGCTAATTGTTTCTCCACAGATATCACAGAGGCTGCTGCCATTGCATCCCTGCATCCCTTTTGGAACAAGACGAGAGTAAGATGTCAAACAGGAATTGCACGTCTGTCCGTACTTCAATGGATGGAAGTGGAAAATTTTGTCCTTTTCATCACTTATGGGTTGTAAGTAACAATCAGTTTGCTTAGACTGCACATGACATGTGTACTTCATTGTCTATCTACACACTGGCCAAAAAGGTCAGTCTCAAATTGGACATTTCCACTTCACTTTTCCATTTTTCCATTAGAGCCAAAATACCTGGGAAGGACTTTTCCAGTGGTGTGACCTCCTTTCAAGAAAATATAAAGCTTCAGGCAGCTGATTAACAGTGATTCCAAAGGTAATCTACTAAAAAGGATGGGGAGGTGGGGGTGGGGTGGGGTAGGGGGTGGGCGGGAGTGAAAAGGAATAAAACAGTGCAGGAAGGTTCACTGAAACTCTTTCTATGGTTTAGGTTTGTATTGCCAGAACTAAAATAACAGTGGTCAAAGATCCTCAAGCAGAATGTTTATTCTGAATTACTGGTGTCGGGTAGTTTCCAACTTAAATTATTTTTAGGGCATTGCAAATTGAAACATTAATTTTAAAATTATAGATATCTCGCCGCACTTCTACCCTTCCCAAAAGCGTGAAGCTGGGTTATTCTGGAAAGAAAAATTGGTCAGCTCTTACTTTATTTTTTCAGCTGGAAGTTGTGCATGCTTGTGGAATGCATCTGCACAAATACCGTACTTCTTATACATTTGGGAAGTGATATTTCAGAACAAGCTCTTGTAAAACAATACTCCATTTTCTGTGGCTTGGGAAAAAGCCAACACAAAATTTAGGTTTCTTCCTTTTCATATACGGACTCTATAATAAACAAAACTAACTCCATAAAGAGGATTTACAATGCTGCCATTGTGTGGGGTTCAGCACAACTACAAAATATTACGTTGCGCAAAATTAATGCTGCTGAAAATATATGTTGCCAGCAGCTTGGATAATTACAAGGAAAGGCAGTTAGTAATGAATTCCTTTTACTCAGAATTCAAATCTCAGGACTGAATGTTTCCCATTATTGCAGTTCAAAGGCAACTATCTCTAGAATTGTTCTTTTAGTGTTTGCTCGATGGTTTTAGTTGTTCTTTTCTTGTAGGCACACAATTGTTGTCTTGATCTTTGTGATAAAAAGAGCTACACTGGAGCTTTGTAGTGAATCCAGTTGGCTTGGTAATGTGCCCGTAGTCAGAATTCCAAAGTGGGAAGACAAAAGCTTAGAAAATATAAGGCTGAGAGCTGTTTGTTCAGGGCTGTGGGAATCTAACACAGACCTATGAAACCAATGAGCTCTCTCTCCCTTACATCCACATTCATAAAGTAACTATCCAATTCTACGCTCTTTTGTCTTTCCCAAACCAGAGTTTTAACCACACTTTAAACAAATGTGGCAACTTCTTTGTAGCTCCACTCCTACCAAAAATTCCTAGCGTACTATAATTCTTTCCCTTCACGTTAAAGCTTCTTAGCTTAGCTCATTCAAAGTTGCATTTATTTCCCTAAATAACTATGCATCAACAGAAACGGTTTTGCTTAAACAGACAAAGCAAAAGCTGCTTTTAAAACCAAGTGTCAGTTTTCATGGGGTCACAAATTACATTCCAAAGATATTTTATAAGGCTTTCCAAAAATAAAATTAGAATGTATGTCTGTCATTTATATCTCAATTGAAAACATGAAATTCTAAGCTGTATCTAAGTAATCTGTTGCATCTGTAGATCTCAAAGGACTTTGTAAAATGCTCTGTGAAAGCTGAAGCACAGAGGCTGAGACACAGAGATCGTGTTCCAAGTCAGACACAGAATGAGGAACGAAAAAATGGGCTGGCAACAGTAACTCCACCATATGCCTCGCTATACTGCTACACTGAAATGCAAAACAGGAGCAAAGGAGTTAGCAGAAGGATGGAGGGAGAGGAAGAGTGAGCGAGGCTTGGCTACCTTCTCAGCAGCTGGAGTAGCAGCTCATTGCTGGTGGCCTTCGTTAAGTGCAACAGCAGCTGACATGAATGACAGACTGACAGCTAGAGCAAATGTGCGGCTGTCATTCCAGATAAATGATATTTGGCTGAGGCATTGTGACAAGATTTACACCTAAGTGAACCTTTGGAAAATATGCAAAGAGGCAATACTATATAAGTCCACTGAGCCGAGATAAACTCAGAGGGGGACACCAAAACCAAGAAAGCATTAGTCATATTGTTTCAGTGGAGATCCTAGCTGCCCTTCTCAAGATGTCCAGAAGATTGTCAAGCAAACATTTTTCTGCAAAGGCGAGAGGTTACCAGATCTTCAAACTACAGGCAAAAGCAGTGTGGGACCAAGCCTTTCCGGAAACAGTAATTGCCCGTGGGACAGGCATGAATTGTAGAGGCATCTTAAGTTCTCCCTGCCTTCACTTCTTCCTTGAATCATAGGGCAGGGTGGAGACTTGAAGGTTACCTCTGAATTGTATGTCAAGCTCAGCGTCTACTGGAGCCTTTGTTCTTTTTCTTTGCTTTTTGGAACCCAAATATAAGTCAACACATCAATCACAAAGTAATATAGTTGATTAAAAAGACACAGGTGAGATAGGAGAGATGTGCAGTGGTGACACCTCACTCCCCGATAGATGACAGGATATTTTGCTTCATAACACAGAGCTATCAATAATTACTCTCTGTGGCTTACAATATCTTTCTGCTTGCAAAGAGATTTAGACCAAGTCTTGGTTCAATGACCTGTGCAGCCACTCAGCTACTCAGTCGCCTGAAACCTGTTTGCGTTGCTCTCCCTATTGTACGTGGTCAGTGAGTAAATATGCAAGCACAACATTGGTTGCACAAATAGGAATAAGCAGACTGTCCTTAAAAAAGTTGTATGGTCAGTGCCCTTGCATTTGCACACTTTAGACTAGGATCAGGTTGTATATTAGGCCCAGGACTTCAGCATTCGGAGCTGACTTCTGACCTCACAGGTTGAACGATAATGAGTTGCAGAATGGCATCAGGATCATGTCACTAGCTGGCAAACGGAACTTGGGACTGGCCTTAGTCAAATAACAAGAACAATCAAGTACAATCCGTAATCAGTACATCTCCCACTTATTCCTCTGGCTTAGTGCGAAATGGAAAGGTGCCCTGTCTTCTTTCTGTAGAACCAGATCTCAGGCCACAAGGATAGATGCCAGTTTTTTAACAGCGTTTCTTCTGTTTTAATTCACTAGGAGGTAATCCTAATAAAGGCTAATGCTCAAGAAGCTTTTAATGTTGAGGTAAGTCCTGACGGCTGTGAAGATAACAGTTACCACACCTTTGAAGCAAAGTCTTCACTAGCAGTGTGTGGACTTTTCTGTCGGGAATTAAATGGCTGGTAATCCCACTAAAGAATATGACAAAAATTACGGTCATAGTGAGCGATGTTGGGAGGAGATCTTTGAATTTGACAGGACTTTTCTAATGCTTATGGACTTACACTCTCGACTTATGCTCTCAGTACATGGTAAAGGCTTGGTGTTGTGTACTTGAACTGAACCAGCAAGGAAAATGGCTGAATGGAGGCATCTACGACTTTTACATTGAACATCTCACCTGGTATATTGTGGGGTGTTAATTCTGATTGAAAATGCTATTTCATGGCTAGTCAATGAGATATATAAAAATCTTTTTAAGGAGTTTACTATTAAGAAAGAGCATTTCCTCTCCAGTACAAATATCTTGAAGCTGATTTATGCATGACTTGAAATCTTAGTTGCACTCTATCCACTGTTTATTTTGAACAGTTTCAGAAACTTCACTTGTACCATCCAAGTGTGCTTAAAATGAACAAACCTGGTGGTTTTTCTTACAGCTCTGAAAATCTAGGTAAGTGTCTATGTGATTAAAAAAAAAAAAAAAAAAATCTCTATTGGTATTCTCTGGCACTTCAGTTGGTTAAGCATCTTTAAAGATCTGACCAAAAACCTGTTGGTTCCTACCCATGCAAGAATTCTATTTTCCTATTAAACTATAATTTCATTTTCAACGGCTTCTTTGTTAGCTATTTACCTAGCTTTACCTCTTTAAGCTTTACAAAAGACAAACCATTTTATTTCTCGTTTGAATTAGTCTAACGGTATTTAGCAAGCAGGCAACATACAAGTCATATTACCCTTCTTGCTACTCCTTGCCTTCACTACTTATAGGCACCCCTGAAAACACGTCAGCTGTAAGAAGCTTCTCATCAAACATGTATTTCACTTTCAACAAACACTTGTGCAATTTCATAATCGTTTTCTGCTACAGATCTTCCCAAGATTTATGGTCTGTTTCCACCTCTACTGATTTCTGCTTGTAAACACATTTATGAAGTTGCTCACAATCATAAAAAATTGCCATCCGTCTTTCTCCCCCTCAACTATAGCGTTGTAGTGAGGGTATAAGAAGCATTTAATGTTAATTTGACAAAAGAACAGATCCCCACATATATAATGTTAAAGTGACTCAGACATGACATTCCTTGATACTCTCCAGCTGTCTTAATGCAGGTGCTTTGTAATACTTTTTTTCAATTCCCCACAGTACTTTTGCAGCACTTACCCAGTGCTGCCCTACCCTGTTCACAGATACTACTCTGAAAAAGTACTATGAAAAATTTAGGGTGCATGTGTACCCAAGAAACTATCCAAGAGTTAATTTGAGACTTGCAAGTCTTTTGCTTCTACTTAGGAACACAGGTGATGAGTTTATGTCTACCTCAGTCATCATGTCCAGCCTGCTGCCATTACAATCCCTCCTCTTCCTTGGTTCCTTCCACAAATTTATCAACCTCTTCAAAGTTCTTTCTCTTTCTGCTTGTATCGTAAGGCTATTATCTGTTCGGCAAACTAATAGTCATGATAGGTTAGATTATCCATCTTATGATAATAGACAAAATTTTCTCAACAAAGCAAGATGTGTGTTAATCTAGCAAGAAGTAACTTTGAATTTACCACTTCCTTGCTTACCTCTGTGCCTTTAACTCAATTTCGTCCAGAATTTGTTCTAAAGCTTTGCAAGTTCTCGAGCTTACTTCTTGTTTTGATCACTCTCCTTAAATACAATTATTTATTTGCGTTTTGTGTGCCAACCATCCGTTAAGTTGGTTAATTACTTTTAAAAAACACTTAGTAAAGGACCTGCAGCTTCCTAGGCAAGGCCTCTCAAGACTCAGGGTGGAGAGTATTTAACCCATTTATCTTGAGAACTAGGAGAGTCAAGATGTACTCCAATCTTATAGCTATGAGATTTCCTTCCATGTGATGAATCAAGACATTTTGTTCAACCTAAACAGTTTTCAGAAAATTGTTTCCTTCAAAAACTCATTTCCATTTTAATTGACATCAAGTATGCATGTTTTGATTTTTTATCATTAAAAAGAATCGATTTTTCACTGAGATCTCATTTGAACCAGATAAATGCAAAACCAACTTCTCATTTATCAGTGCAAGATAAATAAAATTATCTTTGCAATTCTATGCCCAGTTTATGTTATATGGTTGTGAGGATACATAGGTGCGTAATATAAAATGATTTGTAGAAGTATGATTCTTCTGTTAAAACTGTTTTAAGGTGGTCTTTGAAAGAGAAAGCTTATACTCATCTATCACTCCTTACCTTAATTGACCATAGAAATCTTAAACTGCCAAGAATATCTCTGTTTCTATAAAGATAAATGACTAAAAAAGAAAATCTAGTTTTTGCCATTCCCTTGTTCCCCTACAGGATTTTGTTACTAAAAGGAGGACTGATACCTGAGATGACATTTTGTCTGTCCCCAACTGAGATTACTGAGAATGGTGACGCTCGGACTGCTGCAGACTGAGCTCATCAATCCTCTGGGATTCATCTCCTATTACCTCATTGGTGTCAAATACTGTTTAGAAATCAGTTCAAGTGACTTCCATCTTTTGTGCTTTCACAGTTACAACCCTGTGAAAACATTTCTTCCAAAGCATCGAGCATCCAAACGGCAAACAAGAAATAGAGGAGTAGCATGCTGTAACTATTACACAGGAAAAGAAAGAAAAATCTAGAATAAAGACTCCCATTATTGTCAAGTTTGTAGGTCCCAATAGCATATATTTTCTGAAGAGTATCCTGGTCAAACTGCTTTACTTGGAATTATGTTGGGTGTACTCTTAGTAAGCGATGTGAACACAAATATTGAACATTACATCAAATGATCTGACAGGGGAAAGTATATTTTAGCATTTAAGTTAGTGTGCATTTACAAACAACAACAAACAAACCTAACAAAGACAGTACCACAAATCCAAATATGTAGCACATTTTCATGTTTATATTCTTAAAAGCTATTAAGACACCATGTTTAATTAACAGGCTATTTCAGATGTTAACAACTGACTCTCTTGAAGGTATTTGTGGTATATAAGCACGTAAAGATTAAGAGCCTTATGCTTTGTTTTCTGAGTAGCAAAATATGAAGTAATTCAAGCAGGAAGACTCTGGGGTAAGAGAATCAGTTACACTGCAGCTGACATAATGTTCTGCCTTTAGAGAGAAAAACATAATTCATTCTCTCGTACTGAGCCATTATGTTGTATGCTTTCAGAAAACACACATATGCATACTTATTAACATTTTCTAATTCAGATTTTTAATTGAATAAAAACTGCTTCTCTGACTGCATCTGTTTCTGTCAAATACACAGATACTTCTCTTTATAATGCCCTTCCTCCATCGGAGATCCCCGAGCTAATTCATGACACTTGACATTAATCACATGCACAGATCAACAAAGACTTTGCTTTCATATAAAAAACTAATTTAGAACATATTTCTAAATTGCTGCTTGTTATTGCAGTCAATTTAATTAGCTAGTTAATGACAATATCTGTTCATAATCCAAGTAGTCAAAAATACCAAGTTCAGTAATTAGACCATATAATTCCTTAACAACTCAATTTTATAATGGGAAAGTGCTGTGCTTTAAGTCAATTTTCTTCTAATACTCTCCTATATTCAAAATTAGAAATTCCTTAGTGTATTCTTTTGACATTCAAAGCTTGAGAGAGAATATTTGGGTTAGAAAGCTCACCTCCCCTCTGTATTCCACATTAAATTGCATGTAAGTTATATTGCATATTCTGTAATTTGCCCAGACCTTACTGAGTGTATCCTATTTATTGAAATACTGGGCTGAAGAGTCTACTCTAAAACAATCGCAAAAATTTAATCTTTGTTAGACAACTATAATGATAAAATAATTACTGACTACTGTAGCAAGTAATATTTGAGCATGTTATCAACACAGACTTTGAACATTATTTCAATCGGTGTGACAAAGGAAAGGATAGTTTAGCATTTAAGACTATTTTAAAAAGATCTCCCATAAACCTAACAAAGACAGGTCCACAAATCCAAATAGACGCTTAGAGTAACCCATGGCAATGAAAAAAAATCCCGTCAAAAAAGCATTAGAATAAGCTAATTTCATTTCTCCCAGCTGCCTGCCTTTCAATTCTTTATCCCTGCTATGAGGTTTGAATAAATTTCATCTCTCACACTACAAGTAATGAGCAGGCAATGACTTATGAAGCAAAGAGACCAAGTTGAGACAGAATTAGAATACAATTTTAATGAGACAGAGCTGAGAAACTGGAAGTGTTCCTCTTTTGACAGACTTGGCAAAATACCCAACATTATTTCAAATGCTCTTTCCTCTCTATAGAGAAACTGTCATTTTTTAAAAAATGGGGATACTCAGGAGAATACTTTTAGGGGTATATTGTTAATGTGATTTAAGTGAAGAACTAGTTATTAAAGAAATTACTTTATAGAAGACCAAATAGAAGTTAAATTAAAATGCACTAGAGGTCACACTTGATGACAGACAAACAGAGGAACCTGATACTCTGCTCTGCTGGTACCCTTCTAGAGAATCAGCCACTTCAAAGCCTTTTTGTGGCCAAGTGAATAAAAGTACATCATCCTGCAGGTGTCTAGAGAAGGAGTACTCATAATTACACCTAAAAGGCTTAGGATGTAATAAGTCTTTCTAGTTGTGATGACTGTGTCTCCAGTACCACTCCCACACCAACAATTTCAAAAGAGAAGGAGGCCTCCGGAAATTGAGTCTTTCTGCCTAGAAGAGAAATAGAAATCAAGAATGGCGTGCAACTCATAAAGTGTTACTTTATGAAGCTAGCAGAAATTCATCCCAAGGTCTAACCACAAGAATAGATTCATTTAATATGTGAATGGATTCTGGCACCCAGAAAAAGTGGCAGGATACAATGAAGTAAAGAGAGGCTTTGAACTGAGGTAAACATAAAATACATATATTTTAAACATACGACAAAAGAAAATTAAATACTTGCAAACCAGGTTTTTTTGATAACTTTACCTAAACCTTATACATATATTGTGCTCTCCCTTCAAGTGGTGTTTGTAAAACCATCTAGCAAATGGATTTCTTAGTGGAACATGTTGAAAGAGTAGTGACTAGAATATACAGGTACTACATTATTTCCTAAATATCCCTACTTAAAATCTGCAGTTCTCACATTTACCTGCTCCATACTTCTTACACTAAGCTACAAAACAAGTTTAGAGTACAGATTAAGATCTGGGACTCTATCTATACTGCCTTTTCCTGACAAACCTGAGGTCATCCTGGTTACACTCCAAGCTAGCTGGAGGCAAGCCAGCTCTGATCCAAAAATTGTGTAACTGCTTTAGGGCCTCTTAGTAGGACTTATTAGCTTGGGCTCAGTGCCATGCTAATGTGGTTACACAGCTTCTAGTCTGGACCAAGTTCAGGTCTAGTTGGTTTGGAGTGAGTTCTTATTTGCCTGCCTTCAGCTGTGTAGACACAGCCCAGCAAAATCACCCTTTGTCACTTTGTAGCACATAAAAATTGGCTCATTCTCACTTAAAAATTGATAAGAATGAAAATATATGTAAAGTTAGTGAAACAAATCAGCAAGACAGACTATGTAAAAGGTGCACAGAAAGGCATTACAGGAAAAAAAATCCAAACCCAATCTCAAATTTCACACAATTACAAATAATGACACCTGGTATCATTAATCGAAGGAGGGCTTATAGTTTCCCCGCAGGAAAATTAAGAATTTTACAGCCTCAGGCAATACATGATTCAACATTTTTGATAAACTGTTAGTTCATCTACTCCCTACTGAAAATTTAGAGTGTTAAATGAGAAGACTAAGATGTACATGCTACTGTATGAAGCAAAAGTTCTAGAGTAGAACTGTACAAATTTAAGGCCTCTTCCTTTTTTGGACCCTTCTTTCAAAATGGTATTACACCCTCTCATTTATATTTATTTACCTGAAATCAGTCTGATTGTTCAAATAGGGTAGGTATTGACAGATATGCTGTTGAGCATTTCATGATTACATAGATGCTTAAATGGCAGATTTATACAGGCTATAGCAGTCATGTGTCTCCTTAGCCTTGAAGGAAGGCTTTTGACTGGGTTGAGTGTGTATTCTTGTAAAGGTAGCAAGTTGTACAGGAACAGTCAGCAATTTTCTTTCACGAGGGTACTCTATAGAAGCAAGCTAAAGATGTCACTCCTTCAGTTTTTCCTTGAAACCTCCTTCCCAGATGAAATTGCTGACTTCGTAATCTCAACTACTTGGAGCCAAGTTGCCTTCTGATTTTGCCCTTGTGTTTTCAGTACTTCCTCTAAATGCAGAGATCTGTGTACTAATTCTTCACATCTCAGAATCTTAAGGACAGATGCAATTATTCTTGCAAAAATTGAAAACAGACAGTGTGAAAGAGAAATATGCTGCATCTTAAAACAGTGGCGATTTGTTTTACAGAAATATCTTTACTATGGTAATATTCATGCTTAGCAAATTAGACCCACAGACACTGTGTGCACAACTGCATTGGTGGTGAATGGGTTAATGCATGGTATGATTGGAAGGACACTGTTGATAGGCCCTGGAGAAGGGAGGCCACATCTCATCTGGTAGATTAGGAGAGATCCTTGAGTGGTCATTACACAGATGCACTCTTGCAAACTGTTGACTCCAGAGAAAAGAAACATATTTTACCTCTGCTGTCAGTAATCCCTATAGCCAGCAGGCCAATCAGATCAGCCTTTAGAACATAATTATCTATTGCTGTAGATAGAGCCCAGGTTTCTTCTCTAGGAGACCTCAGTTCTGTCTTGAATCTGGATAGATCTAATCTGGATTAAGAAAAGTCTGAGGGAGACAGTAGCACACAGCTGCAATACCCTAGATATATATTCAGGCAGTCCACTGAAATCAGTGGTCAAGTATGTCTTACCACACCCAGGAGACCACACTAAAAGTCAAAAGCAGTGGCACCTTTGTTTCACATATTCCCATAATTTGTTTGGTTTTGTGCTGCCATGATATTTTTACCTTGCAAGAGGCATCAGTTCTGCCTGCTAAGCAGACCTAGTGTGTTTTGATGTTTGATGTGACAGAGGCATATATTATCCCAAGGCCTTCTTAAGGCAAAACACTTTCTTAAACTTAGGCATAGGAATCTGGAACAGCCAGAAAAAATTCATTAAATAATAAAAGATAATCAGGGTAGGGAAAAAACCGAAGCAAACGCATCTTCCAGGAGGTATTGTGTCTTTGGAACCTAAAGATTAGATCCTTCTGAATCACCTTCTTTATTAACCCTGAGATAGCCTGATTATACGTCCATGTCCTTAAACCATTCTGAAGTTTGCCTTAACTCCTCAGCCTCCTTACACGCACACAAGGATATGTGCTGTCACAAGACATTCCTGGTATAAACCTATTGAAACAGTCATCATGTAGACACCTTAGCCAGGAAACTGTGGGCAATGATCCTTCAAACCTATTCATCAGGTCATTGCTGTAGGTGGTTGTAGTCACAACCTTATACTCACAACCTTCTGGGGTGCCTTCTGAAGACAGTGCCAGGGAGCTGATACTGCCTCTGTGCAGAATGTATCCTGATAGCTTGATCAAGACACAGGATCCCCATGTAAATAGAAGATCCCCAAAATATTCAGAGAAATTATACTTCAATTATTTTGAAAAGACAATGCAATGTTTAGAATATAAAATAAAAAACACCCAAACACAGGCTTTGTAACAAAACATACAAATTAATAAAAACTCCCAACAAAAAACCCTGTAATTAAGTTTAGCTGCTATTTCTGTAATATTTGGTTTTCTATTAATAATTATTCAATCTCTGGCACTCCTTAACAACGTTAATACAGCTAATAAAATTCTATCATCACTGGAGAAACTTTTCGGTGAGAAGTTCTTCCCTACAGTATCAGAGGGCATGTCTATATGTTAGCAGCTTTCAGTACATTGTAAAAAGCAATATTTTAAAAATTACAGATTTTTTTTGTTTTTATTTCCCTCCTCCCCCCCCCCGCCCCCCCCCCCCCCCCCCCCCAAGCTTTCTTTCTCCTTCCTAAGGGTTTTAGAGCTGTGATTCATATCTATCCTGTATCCAAAGCTAAAATACAATTAATCTGCATCAAAGAACTATGAGAGGCTGGGAGGGAGCAAGAGAAGGTTTTACACAAATGAAATAAATATAGTGTCTAAAAGAACAGCTCACAAAGTATTTTCTCCTCTTGCTTAGCAGAGCTGTTTGTTGCCTTTCAAACAGATCTCCACAGCCTGCTGGTTTTCTTCATTCTACACAAACATAATTCAACCAAAATATATGAAGAGAGGTTTAAGAACAACAAGAAAATTAGAAATATGAGCAGTTTTCATTGTATTACTGCATATATTTTTTTTAATCCATTAAAACCAAAACCAAACAAGCATTACCCTCTTCCCACATCTCCACAGGAAAGCAAATTATCAACTGGCTAGATGTTCATGAAGAGAGAGCATAAAAACAGTGAAATAATCCTGCTTGTGCTAAGCAAGTTTTTAACTAAAAGCTGACAGCAGTTGAGCACCAGATCACTGCCAAGTAAGAAAACGCCAAGAAAATGCAAAGTTTCTTCTTTCTCCTCCTTTGCCCTCCCCACACGGCTTTTGCTTTTCCTTTAGTGATTGCTTCCTGTCCATTTTTCCAGTGCGTAAAACATCTGTGGTTTGCTGCAAGCAGTCTCTATTTATATTGAGAACCACACAGCAGGTGCCACTTAAAAAAAAAAAAAAAAAAAGAAAAAAAAAAAGAATTAAAAAAAAAAAGCAAGCAGCAGCCCATGAGTGTTATCCCATGACCCTGGAGGGTCATTTTACTTGTTATTGCACAATGCATGTGGGAAGGAGGCTTCCTATGAATAGGCAGTGTATAGCCAGCAAGCAAGACGCAACAACTTCCTTTTATCATAGGAAAATGCAGCTTTAAAAAGTACTTATCTTCCTGAAACCAAAATCTTAATGAATAACTGGTTATGTTGACTCTAGAAACAGGCTGTGTTAAAAAACTGCATAGTATAGCATGTATTTTGAAGCAGGGATTATGAGATGTGAAATCTTCTCCATAGTTGTTATGTGAGCACAAACTCATTCTCATGACTTTCACGTTTAATATCAGTACATCTGTCAAAGCATAGTATTTCCTAACCAAAATGAAAAAGAAAAAAAACATTCTGAGCAACGGTATCTGATTACCACAAGAATTCCTAATGCAGTTTATATTTAACATTCCTCCACCAAAAAAAAAAAAAAAAAAAAAAAAAAAAGATGTACTGCAACTTTATATAAATACCTTGTTCTTTAAACATAATTTTAGGAATTCAGTTTAGAGAATTTTTGGTATCTAATTGTAGTTCACCAATCCCCACCAGCCTTGTTTCTTCTTCTGAGTCATGTTTATCACAGGTTCATTGAATAAAAAGCCTGAAGGAACTTCCTTAAACTGGATATTTATTTAGCTCTTTCAGGTCTGCCCTTTTCCCTTCCCCCCTCTACTGTTTCCACTGCAGCTCATTGTGAAAACAGAGCTGTGAAGCATGAAAGATTATGTCCTGATACAAGACAGTACTGGAGTTTTAACCTTCAGTGCTAATAAGATGGGTCCTAATTGTCCTCCCAAGTGTCTGCAACAAAGCTAATTTCAGAGTGCCAAAGATAACCTCTGTAGATGACCTAATTAATCTTTTAGGAAAGCTATTATTTTTAAGATAAGGTGTTTCAGCTAGCAGCTATTTAAAAACTGAAGTTTAAAATGCCTGGGAATGAGGCCTCTGCAATTCCTACTCAGTCAGAATTTTCCATTCATGTCAGCTGAGGGTATGAAATTAGAAAAAGTGGACCTTTTATCTTAATTTAGTACGATTCAACACAAAACTGTATACCAGCCAAAATATTTGTTCCATGCAAACTTATCAAATTGTTAAAATATAGGTATTCTGTATGAATTAAATACATAATTTAATACGCAGGGTGAATTTTTATGTTTAAAATAAAATTAAAGATATTAAAGATGGGAACTGTCTCCCCTCAGGTCAAGTAATTGCAAAATTATGCATGTCAATTCATTAGCTGTATTGAAAACATTCCCAGACTGACCAAATCTCACTATGGTGATAGCGCATCTTACCTTACAAATGTTGTCAAGAATGCCACATTTAAGCCTTTGTAAATCGTGTTTTGCCTAATGTTGAACTAATATTTGGAACTAGTATTTGGAAAATTTGCAAGCTAAATTGTCTAAGAGAAAGCTGTTTGTTTACAACAAGCATCTGGGTGTTAAGATAAGGAGAGGAGCCATTCCCCGGACAAGGTAGGATTACTCCTAAGGGTGAAGAAGAAAGCGAAAAGCCCAAGGACAGCTCTGAACAGATTTCAGCTATCAGGCCAGTGTGCCTGCTGTTAGATCAGTCTCTGACAGTGTCATGTCTCCTTTGTAGTAACGAAAACCCATACCGACACCTTGCTAAACTAGCCATGGTTGTAATTTCATGCAAGGGAAAGAGGAAGTGGGGAAATGGAGAGAATATTAAAAAATTAAAGAGAAGAAAAAAATGTCCGATGAGCACACCAAGCCACTTAAGCAGCCAGTTTTCTGTAAATACTGTACATTCCACTCACTTTGGGTGTTTTTGGAAATGGGCTCCATCTGGCAGGTTTTCTGTGTTTGAAGCAAAAATGCAGGGTTCCCCAAACTCGTTACTAAATGGGCTTCAGATTTTTCACTCTCAGAGGGATGTTTTCATTTCAATATATTCTTTAAAATTCTAAAAGTCACCCAGGGTCTTTATTTTGCTTGATCCTAAAATAAGGAATTGTAAGAATGAATACTTATACCCTATATAAAAAGAGGGCAAAAGTTTCTTTTTTATGAGCATTTCTAACAGATTCCAAATGACTTTAAAATGTGTACATTTTAAAAGAAAATATGCTAATTAGCACATTACTTTAGATTGTACATGTAAATCAAGAAAGGAAGTGCTTTACAAACCTCTTTTAACTCACTGCATAAGAGGAAAAGCAGAACTGAATGAACTCTCTTGCTTGAGTGCTAAGATCCTAGTTCAACAAGGCAAATAGGAGCTAAAGACTCTCAGTCATCCTAGAGAACCACATGCTTTGCAGGACCAGACTAAAAGAGGAAGCAGTACCACAGAAATCCTCTCTAGGTTAGAAGAGATTCTTGTCAGATTTCCTGTGCACACACTGGCCTTTGCAGTCCTTTTTCCCATAATCGAAACAATGGCTTGCAAAAGGCGCTGGTTCACAAGCCATCTTTAGTCATCAGCCCAGATTGCTGTGAGTCCTGCTCTTTGTGCAGACAAGTTTTACCCTCTAAAGCGAGGACTTGGTGCAAAAATTCTTGCAAGATTTCCAGATTTGCATTCATGCTTCAGTCCTTACTCAAGCTAGTGGCAATTTTATGTGACAATTTCTAATTACATCAACTAACAGAGTAAAGAGTAAACACATAGCAAAAGAAAATGCAAAAATCTTCAGTTCTGTCTTTGATAACTGAAATATAATTAACACAAGCAAAGATGAAAGTATTGAGATCTTTTAGCATTCCTTCTATAACACAGTTCAATTATGCAGTTCTGCAATGTTTGGGTATCCACAGATGCTACTCTCTTCACAGCCTTCAATTCCCACAACCTCTTCCAAGAAGTGATTAAAAAACATTCTCAAAAGTGAAGCTAATGAAACCATAGGCTGAGGCACAAAAAGGCTTCCTTTACTGAATTTGTTAAAGTCACATCAACCTGACAAGCAGGGGTCACTGAAGTTCATACCCCAAATGTTCACATCCCCAAGGAGAACGGGACATTATTAATATTTTTGTATAGAAGAACTCCCGAGTAAAGCAGTTGCTCAATGATGAAATGAAAAAGGTATTCCACTGTGTACTGTGAAATATATTATATATCTTCCACATAGTTGGTTGGGGATCAACTGCCAGCTTCTTCACGGTGTGAGCTCTTGATTGAAGCGCCAGCTGTGTTCAAGGGATTGAAAGAGACCTTGAAAATGGCAAAGCAAGACCCAGCATTCAGAGCTGACAAAACAAAACTGACAAGAGAGGCAATAGCTATTCTTTCTGAGTGCTCATCATAGGAAATGTCATTGAAAAGAAAGAATAAAGAGAAAGGGGGTGGGAGAAATCAAACAGAGGTTTTAGTATGACTTGAATATGCTCTTCCGTTTTCTCACACTTTTTTTTTTTTTTAATTAAGGAAAAAGAAGTGCAACTTAAAGCTTGAAGTAAAATTAAAATGCAGGAGTCGGATGAGAAAAAGCTTCTCCCTGTCAAAAACATTAAGGAAGATATTTGTTTGTATCTTGTGTGAATTAGAATTAACTGAGGCCACGGAGCTGTGTTGGTGTTAAATCAGGAGTAAAAGCAGAAGAAAAAATTAGGGCTACTGCATTATAAATCTCACAGAAGAATTACATTTGTAAGGAGTTCTGCATCCTTGTAATTCCTACTGGAACAAAACAATCATAGTCCCACTTTAAATATAACTCTTCACTTCTTAAAGTATGTTTGAGTTACTTATAACTCCTGAGATCCTAAAGTGGTATTTTTAGAGGGCAGAAAGTATCTAAGGTCAGTCTCCATCTGTTATGTAAAGACACAAATAAAGTGAAATAGATGCTCACTTTCCATTTACAAACATGTGCTAGTTTTTCCCCTGTGCTTTCAGCTTTCAAAGACTATTAACGTTTTTTTTCTTGTAACTTTTTTTTGTGTGTGTGTGCAAGCCAGTTCTTTGGCAGTCAAAGTGTTGAAATGTCAATTGGTATCCCCCAGAGACTTCATTTCTACTGTCTGACACTGCCAACATCATCATGTGGTTCAGGGTTTATCTTTCCTGCTGTGACTGAGCTGGAAAATCTAAATCAGCCCTTCACAAAAGGTTGAGCAGAGGCCAGCTATAATCAGATACAAACTATATGTTTTTGACCAAAAGATAGGAGGAAGGGGGAGGGGTGTAACTTAAAAAACCTGTATAGACAGCTGATACCAAACTGAGTGCATACAGTGTTCTGTTTAATAGGAAGTTTGGCAGGAACATGAGAGAAAGAAAAAAGTGCTATCTGAAGGGCAGTGGTAAAGTCTTACCCAGCCAGAAGCCAGATAGATTTTCAGGGTGAAAAAGATGTACAAGAGAAAGATGCAGAGGAATTAGGGAGGATATTTAAAATCATTTTGCATATGACTCAGTGTCATCATTTATCAGCACATGTGGCCAAGTGAATAGGTCACTAGACTGGGAGTTGGGAAAATGTATGCTTTATCTCTAGTTCTGCCACTGACCTAATCAACATTGGGACAAGATTCTTCACACACAGACAAACCCCTCCCCTCCTCTCCCCTCCTTCCCTCCCCCCACCCACCCCCCCCATCCCAGACCACCTCATATCTGTTTAATTCACAACCTTTTAGGAAAAAAGAACATTTTGTTTATAGGGCTTAGTGTTTTGCCTTTCTCTTTAAGAAGAGAGTTTCTAGGAAGAATCACTTCTAATACAAACAATTTAATAATTATAACACATTTCAAACACAGATTAATAGTTCCACTCTGATACCAGCGTGACATTTTTCTGTATATGGTTTACAGGCCAACACCTTTAACAGCATATTTGTTCAGCGAAAGATAGAGTGCTAATCTACAGGGACTAGAAATGGCTTTGTCATTTTCTAGATGACAGCTTTTATTTTCCACTGCTTTCTGGCAGAGGAATTACCATGAGTCTTCCATCTTTCTCAGCAAGACACTTGCTTATCTAGCTGCTGGAAATGCTTTTGTTTAAAATTCCTCTCGTATAACTCTGCCACGTTTAGAAGAAAGGTTGCTTGGCTTACAAAACAAGCTCCTGCTGCACTATCTCTCGGATGCATCTATTGCTAAAAACAGCCAGAAAAGAGCTGAGGAGCAAAACCCAGTTATTAGGCATATGACTTTTTTTTTTTTTTTAATAAAGAAAAGCAATTACTTTACTAAGGATTAAGGAACTCTTTTAATTCCTTATTTGAAAGGAGGTATAAGTGTGTCAATATTTGAAAAGAATACAAGAAAATTTGAAGCTTAGGCAAACTCTGGAGTTGGTGTGACTATTTTGACTCAAGTGGAAGCAGGACATTACTCACATTAGATGCTTCAATCATCAAGCAAAGACAACCTAATAAAATTGTGCAAGCATGTGCAAAGTCAAACTCGTATAGAATACACATTTGAAAGAATGATTGTAAAGATCACCTTTGGCTTGTCTAATCCTGAAGATATTCTCTACAGTAAAAAGTTAATTTACAGTGGATGCAAGTGTTTTCAGCATGTCACTAACCTTTCCCATTTCATTGTTTTAAGCCAAGACGATAGCTGATAAGGATTGTGAAAAAAAAAGTCTTCCTAGTCAGTTTGGTCTTGTTGTGATGTATGATGGTTTTGGAAAGTATGGTTTTGAATCATCCATTGTGACAACTCCTACTCAGTCACTCAGTACACGTGCTTCAGATGTTACCTGAGGATGACATTTACTGTAAACTGTGTTGTGTCAACAAATCAACATAATCACTGATTTGAGAGCAAGCATTATGGACAATGAGAAAGGCAGAACTGACTGAAAGAGCAATGGTTGAAAACTAGAAATTCCCAACCTTATTTTCTTTTGTAGTGAAAGACGGCAGTAAAATGGGATGAAATAGATAGATCTGTATTTGTGCTTAATGCACAACACTAACGTATGAAAGTCAGAGGCATTCCTGAGCAAAATTAGAGCTAGCTAAAGGGTTCATATTTCATTACTTCATTTCCCAAATAAATCAATGGTAAAAAGGATGAAGTCAGTACCGAACACGTTTTTAGATCTAATTCTGTTTTTTTCTTAAAAAAAAAAAAACTTTTCTACTGTACAGCAAGAAGTACAACCTCCCTTTATCGTCACAGAAGTGCAATTTACAGCACATAGCTATAATTCATCTTTAAGTGAGCAGGCTTCATGTTGTTTAGGAGGAACCATAAATAGATTTCATGGAAAGCGATCTTATTTTCAGTCTCTCACAACCAGGGCAACCCTTTGGATTCTGCATGTCTGCGCACGCGCGCACACACACACACACAGAGAGAGAGAGAGAGAGAGAAACACAAAATCACATCTTCTTGTGAAAGCAGTTAGGGTCTTTCCTTCTGCCCACAGAACTCGCTTGAGAAATAGCACAGCTTCTTCCAAGGACTCCTCCTTGGTGGAGGTCACATCTTGGCCCAGATGAAATCTGTTTGTGAAACTTTTTTCAGAAAACAGCAAGTACCAAAAACTGCTTCTGGAAACTCAGGAGTTCAACAAAGCTATTTCTGTGTGGTGTCTATAGCTGTAGGAAAGATTTCACGGTTGCAAGAGAATTTCCACATCAGGGTGGGGTTAACTGTTTGATTTGGGGTAGACTCTGAGTCTGCCCCACTTAGCCTCTCCCAAGTTTTGAAAACGGACATGGATAGGCATCTTGCACATAGGCAACTGGATATGCAGCACACGCATGCACACTTCACATTCTCTGTTACTTAAAAAAGAGGGAAAAAAAGAAAAAAAAAGATTTGTAACCATAAGAAGTGAAAATTAATTCAAACTTTTGTAAACAAGCGTTCTTTCTTCACTCTGAGTCCTACTGGAAAGTTTTACCTGCTCACCACACTGCCCCAGCTACATCTTTGACCTTTGGCAATCTTTCCCAGTAACATTTTTTCAGGCTCTCCCTTGAAATCTGTTATTCACCTTCTCTTTGGTGTATTTCTTTCTTCAATGCATAGTATTTTACACTTGTGATTAAACAGGTTTTTCAAAGTAAAGTATTATTTAGTTTCAACATAAGGAACAAACCAAGAACAAAATGTACATTAACACAACCCACAAGCCTTTTGTAGAACTCTAAAACCACTAACTGCTCAGCATGTCTGAACATGCGTAAGGGAAAATGTAGCTATTCAGTTAGATTTCCAAGCAGGTTAAATTTGCAAGGGCTCACCCATTTCTCTCAATACTCTCCACTTATCTGTTAGGATGTTCAGTCTCCAGATGGCAATTTTTTTCTTTCCATATTGCCAGTTATCTCTCAGCTGTCCCTCACCTCACCAATCAACAGATCTGTTCCCTGCCAACATGCTTGTCTATTTCTGTCAGAACAGAGCATCCACAGCCCAACCAGGATGTCCATCATCACAAATCTGCAGTTGTTTCAGAGAGAGTTGCTCAGTGCCTATACAGTTTGAGAACAGCATTCTCCATGAATTTGCCGGGTTTTGTTTTTTCCCGAAATTTAGCTATGTTAATAAATAAAAAGCAATAGTGATTTTTTAAAAAAAACCTTCATGGCACTGACAGTTATTTTTTTGGTTTTTTTTTTTGGTTGCTAACATGGTTAGCTTAAAACACACCCATGAGCTTTTACTCAGCTGTTATATAGCAGCTGTAACAACTCCCTTACTTGAGCAGTCTGACTGTAGGTGTGTCAGGACAAGATTTTCATATACATATCTGCTCTGTCATGAAGAAGTTCTAGAGCCATGCAAGGTCATCACCTGTAGAATGAAGAGGTCCTATCACACTTCTCTCCAAGTTATGCTAGATATTAGCTGCTGCACCTGTAACCCTGCTAAACACATCCCCTCTCCATTGCAAAAGGCAGAACTTGTCACTGAAATTTCCACTCCGGTGTTAGAGACTTTTAACCTGTGTTCCTCAATACCAGCTTTCATGAGCAGTGGAAGAACTCTCCCAGACAGACTGGCTCTAGGAGAAAAGAATATAATCAAGGAAATGGGGTTTTCTACCTCAGCTGAAAATTGCAAGTCAGAAGTGCTTTACTGATCAGGAATAGGATTAGGATTAAGATGTGTCAGTTATCATGCTTGATCTTGTGCACTTCTGTGGGTTTTCTGTCTTCTAAAATCGATAGTAGTGTCATATTTCACAAGCACAGATTAGATTGGTGAGAAAAATTCTTTCTTTTTAGAACGTACTTACTCAGCCATGAAAGTAGTTGTTCATTTGATACTATGCCCTGTAGCAGCACGCATCTGGACTTTCCAGAGAAAACTGTTTCACAAGAGACCGTTTGCTGGAGTTTGTAGATCTTAGAGGTTCTGAAAACCAGCCTTAAATTTGTCTGTAAATGTACGTTGACCCAAATAAATCTCCTTTGAACCACACTCTCCACAGCTGAAAATCACAAGTCTATAATTTTTGATCTAGAAATACCTAATATCAGCTTGAATTTATTTGTTTTACATGGAACTACCTTTAAGGTTACCATCTATGAGCACGTGAATTCACTTATGGTAGAAAGCTGCTTTGGCGTAGGCTGACTTTACGGAGGAAAAGAAAGGGATAAGATGTCTAAAGAAGTTTTTCTGTGTGACTCTTTATTTTCCTTTCTTCCTCTCCTCTCCTCTCCTCTCCTCTCCTCTCCTCTCCTCTCCTCTCCTCTCCTCTCCTCTCCTCTCCTCTCCTCTCCTCTCCTCTCCTCTCCTCTCCTCTCCTCTCCTCTCCTCTCCTCTCCTCTCCTCTCCTCTCCTCTCCTCTCCTCTCCTCTCCTCTCCTCTCCTCTCCTCTCCTCCTCCTCTCCTCTCCTCTCCTCTCCTCTCCTCTCCTCTCCTCTCCTCTCCTCTCCTCTCCTCTCCTCTCCTCTCCTCTCCTCTCCTCTCCTCCCCTCCCCACAGGCTCACTTTTCAGTATCACTGAAAAGGAAAATGGCAAAAAGAGAGGGTGGAATGGTTTCATACAAGCTTAGGTAGACAGACCCTGTAGGCAATCCTGACAATTCCTTCTTTATCCTTATTGAAGGTGAATTCTCCTTCACAATTGCTCTCCTAATAAGCCCCAGCTGGTTTTAATGACAGGATTTATAGGGTGTTTCTAGACTGTCGTGAATGGCATCCAACAGACCCCTGCAGAAATTTTATGCTGTGTCATAAGTTCATTTTCACCAGGGGCATGACTGCTGGGCTATCACATAACAGGGGTTATCTTTTTCAAACTTCAGAATAATTCTTATAAACTATGACGGCTTTCTTCTTCCCCCACTCTCACCTTTCTTCTTGTGAGACAATTTTATAAATATTTATAGCTAAAGGGCATGGAAGTTAACTTCCATTGCCCATTTGAGTTAAAGAAGGTTCCTTTCCCAATTACCCAAGGCTGACAAATTTCCTCTGTAATTGTTTCCTTCCAAGTTTCCTCTATAATTGTTCCAATAGACAGAAGAACAATTGAATTTGTACTTTGCATGTACAAAGAACATATAGTTACTCTCTAAAAGGATGACAAAATCACATGGTTTGTCTTTTTAGGAGTATAAGACCACAAAGAGGGGTAGAGCCAATTCTGCCCTTACTGTGCATAATATTGACACATCAGTTTAGAGTCCATTCAACTGGGGAAGAGAAGTGATGATTAAAAACACACCTATTATCCTTGTATCAGGTCAACAGTCAAGGTCCAATGCCTTCAACACAGACGTTACTGTCATTGTAAAGAATCCAGCTGGTTTGATGTGAAAAATGCAGCTGATCATTCTTTTAAGTGATCGTCTTCAGCTCTGCATGTAGAGCAACTGATAAAAGGCAGCAGATCATATATTTATTTGAAACATGTCTGATGCTAACTCATTTGGTAGTGTACTTACTACATTCTGCATGATGCACTGCATCTTTAAGGCTACAGTAAATACTGTAAATACATTATACAGAAGTGGATGTTTCCGATTATGAGAAATGCAGTAAAAAAAATACTTTCAGTAAGGTAGGACTAATTTTGAAATTCACTGGGAGCACTGGAGTGATGTCTCTGTAGGATAGTGCACCATTCAACAATGGAAGGGCAATACGTATATCTGAAACAATTTAATTTCACATTACCCTATTATATGTGGGGTTTTTGCAGGTTAAGAATGGTAACTTTACCTTTTATTTTGCATGAAAATGTACTTTTGGCTCATCTTGTTCAATGCTGTTGCCTATATATATCAAATCACTATTTAAGCAAACCCCCAAAACAACACAGCCTGAAATAATTAATGCAAGCACATACGTGAGTTCCCTGTAATGCCTGAGACAACAGCTGATAAAAATTGAAGATGTTTTAGAACACTGATAGGAAATGGAAGATGAGAAAAGTCTAAATCCTGCTAGGCTTTAGTATAGCAAAAAATGTGATACTTTCTTGGGATTTCTAATGACTTCTTAGTGGAAGTATACCTGATAAGGGGTTTTGAAAGAAGACAATCATCAGTAAAATAGGAAAATATTAGAACACGAATGGCACAGTAACAATCTCCAATAATTTTTCTTTGGCACAAAATTTTGTGTATGTGGCTTCTGAAACTCATGTAGTGATCATTCTGTAAGAACATTTATGTATATGAACTGATTCAGGTCTGTTTCTTCAAATACTAAACAGTAGAGCAAAATAGACAATTAAGTTCAACTGCCATGGTGAAAAACGGACACAGCAGAATAAAAAATTAACCTAAAGGAGGGTATTGCTATTTTCACATCTCATGGGTGAAATTCTGGATACCATTGTGGTAAGCTATTCGCCTCAAAAGGTGCTTAGGGAGCCTGTGACAAACCACAGCATTTGGATACTTAATACATGCATGCCCAGAACTATGGAAACTTAATTTTTAATTTAATGCTACTTTACATGAAGATTATATTAGTTCATCTGATGGTGTGGTATGAATAGAAATCCACAAAGTAGCAAAGTCAAAAAAGTCTCCTGACTTAAACAAGGCTGGATTGCACAGATCTTCCACTTCCTCATTTTCTGGAATGAAATAGGAATTTGTAGACATTCTGTTAGGGGTTGAGCTTCCGAGCAAAACTCAAGGTTCCTAACGCTCCTTAAATCCCTTACTGATATAGGGGAAAGGGAAACAAAACTCAAATCTCGGAATATATGGATGGGAAACCGAAACAAACTTTTAATAAAAATGCTAAAATACTGTCATATCACACAACTATATATTAAATGCAAAACAAGAAAACAATACAGTAAGGGTTAAAACACTGCAAAGGGAGGAGAAGGGAAAAAACCTACAATTATGGCCGATTGGCCACAGGCCAGGAGAGGACGTCACGCCAGGATGGTAGCTCAGAAGATGGCGTCTATCCAAAATGGCGGCGGGCCAAGGGATTAAAAGTTTTTAACAGCTTAGAGAAGTATTTTAACGAGTTCGCAGGGAGACCTTTTCAGTGTCTGTAAAAAAAACATTCAAGGACACTCCGGACCGAAGCGGCGACTTCTTCAGATGCCGAAGAAAGAGGCCCTCACGGCCGGAACGCGAAGGGGGGTGAGCTTCCCCCACGTCCGAATCCAGCAGTAGATTCTCGCCGAGTGAGAAATATCTCTTCTCTTACCCGATACGAGAGAGAGATGCTGACTGAGTCCCACAACAATTCACACAGAGCTGGGCGCCGATAGACAGAAACAGTTCAGAGCTAGGCCCCGGGGTGGGGGGGGCAGGCCGCAGGCTTTCGGCCTGGACGGTAGCCAGCCCTCTCGCTGTGGCTCTTTCTCCGAAGCTGTCCGGTGTCCAAAGAGGAGGAGACTCCTCCTGGCTGCAGGTTTTAAGGAGCATCTGTTGGAAGAAATCTTTTGACCTGCACTTTTAGCCAATGGGATGCCGGGTTTATGGAGCTTGTATGAAATAATCCCGATACTCTATTGGGCACATTTCCAAAACAAGGAAGTCTTGGCTCAAACTGGGACACATTCTTTGCTTCAATTACAGTGAATTTGGTAGTTTTTCAGATGTGTTCCTCAGAGTGGAACAGATAAATGCATAAATGACTAGTATAGGATGTTTTTTATAGGGCAATATTTGCTCTGTGCTGTGGGAAGACTTGTGTGTGATAACAAGCCTCTCATCACAAACCCTACCTCATGCTTTAACACACCCTCAACCTGTTTGTCCTATTAATATTGCAGACGTTACCTGCTAGAATTCAGATTTCAAGATTCAAGTCATCTTACATGCAAAGCGAGATTCCAGTTTTCATTTACAGCTGGGCAACAATATTGAATACCCCGCTACATCTGCCCAGGGAATACAGAGCAACCCAGACACAATCACAACTGTAAGCCTCCACTGGAGAGCTCCTCGCCATCAGCCAGACCTTCAGCACCTGAAGAATGTGAAAGCTATTTATGAGCAAAAAGTATTTCCAAGATGAGGATGAGGGGAAGAAGGTGAGGTGAGGCTTCCCTCCTTCAGATGGTCTCCCCGATGGCTAATTCTTCGCTTCATCAATGGAAGGAGAGGTGCTTCTGTGGTGCCTATGCCCAATATACAACATTAAATGCTCTGACAGTGGTGCTCTGTGCTATTCACTCACTCTGACATCAATGGGGGGCACCTTTTAATGCTATTTTCTTCTATGAAGCTTCCCACAAGTCACCACAGACAATTACTCTAGTAATTCAAAGACAAATACCATCTTTCCTCAAGAACTGTGGTATGTAAATAGGTGGACCCTCTCTGTGAAAAAGTATCTTTCCAATTATGAATTATTTAACTACATTATAAATTATTTAAAATATCTTACATATTAAGCTTGAATTTAGAATTTCAAAATAGCTCAGTATAAATAGCAAGCCAATAAATGGGTAAAATCTTTCTCAAACCATGTTTGATTGCATGATTGCTGCTTGCTAGAAATGCACATATGGAGCACAAATACTATAACTGCTTGCAAAACTACAGCTATATGCTACTTGCTAATACGATGTTACAGCCCTCTATTTCTGATAAATTAGTTTTACTCATTTGTCAGTGAGGCATCCTCCAAAGAAAAGATAATAATTACAGAATCATAGATCAGTTGATGTTGGGAGGAACCTCTGAGGGTCGTTTTGTCTAACCTCCCTGATGTAGCAGGGCCAAGTACAAATAGCTGCCAAGAGCCATCCCTTATGGCTTTTGAATATCTCTAAGGACAGAAACCCCACAACTTCTCTGGACAACCTGCTTCAGTACTTGTTTACCCACAGACTAAAAAAGTGTTTCCTGATGTGGGAACCACCAAAAAGAGCTTGGCTCTGTTGTCCTTCCATAGAATCACAGCATTATAGAAAGTTTTGTCTTGGAAGGGACCTTTAAAAGTCACCTACTCCAACCACCCTGAAATAGGCTGTTTAAACAGATCAGATTACTTGGAAACCTGTGGAACCTGACCTTGAATGTTCCCAGGGGTGGGGCATCTACCACCTCTCTGGGCAACCTGCTCCAGTGTTTCACCACCTGCATTGTAAAGCATTTCTTCCTTAGATCTCATCTAAATCTCCCCTTTTAGTTTAAAACCGTCACCTGTTGTCCTGTCGAAACAGGCCTTGCTAAAAAAGACTGTCTCCATCTTTCTTATAAGTGCCCCTGAAGTACTGAAAGGCTGCAGTAAGGCCTCCCTAGAGCCTTTTCCTCTCCAGACTGAACAACCCCAACCCTCTCGGCCTGTCCTCATAGCAGAGGTGTTCCAACCCTGAGATCATTTTTGTGGCCCTTCTCTGGACCCTCTCCACCAGGTCCACGTCTTTCTTATGCTGGGTGCTCCAGAGCTGGATACAGTACTCCAGGTGAGGTCTCACTGGAGTGGAGTGGAGGGGGAGAATCACCTCCCTCAATCTCCTGGCCACGCTTCTTTCTATGCAGCACAGGATACGTTTGACTTTCTGGGCTGCGAGCAGATGCAAAATGTGAGCACATCGGTGGGTCACGTCCTGCTTTTCTTCCACCAGGATCCCCCAGGCCTTCTCTGCAGGGCCGCTCTCAACGCCTTCATGGCCCAGGCTGTGTTGGTGCCGGGGGCTGCTCTGACCCAGGTGCAGACCCTTGGACTTGGCCACTTGTTGAGCTTGTCCAGGTCCCTCTGGGTGGCATCCCATCCCTCAGGCATGTCAACTAGATCACTCAGCTTGGCGTCATCTGCAAATTACCTGAGGAAGGACTCGATCCACTGTCTATATCATTGATGAAGATACCGAACAGCATTGGTCCCAGTCCGGACCCCTGAGGGACACCATGCATTACTGATCTCCATCAGGACATTGAGCCATCAACTGCTACTCTCTAGATGTGGTTATCTCTAGCCAATTCCTTCCCCACCAAGCAGTCCCTCTGTCAAATCCATCTCTCTCTAATTGAGAGAGAAGGATATTGTGGGGGACTGTGTCAAAGGCTTTACAGAAGTGCAGGTATTCAACTTCCATAGCTCTTCCCTTGTCCATTGATGTAGTTACTCCACCAGAGAAGGCCACGAGGCTTGTCAGTCAGGACCTGCCCTTGGTGAGGCCATGCTGGCTGTCTCAAATCACCTCCCTGTCCCCCATGTGCCTTAGCAGAGCTTCTAGGAGGACGTGTTCCATGATCTTCCGTGGCACAGAGGGGAATCTGGCAGGTTGGTAGTTCCCAGGGTCCTCCTTTCTGTCCTTTTTAAAAATGAGTGCAACATGTCCCTTTTTCCAGTTGCCAGCGACTTCACCTGCCTGCCAGGACTTTTCAAATATGACGGAAAGCATCTTGGCAACTCCCCCTCCGGACTCTGGGATGCATCTTGTCAGGTTCCATAGACTTATGTACGTTCATGCTCCTCGGGTGGTCTTGAACCTGATCTTCTGTCTACAATGGGAAGGACTTTGCTCCTTCAGCCCCTGCCTTGAGGTTCATCCACTCGAGAGATGTGGACATTGTGATTGCCAGTGAAGACTGAGGCAAATATTGTTGAGTACCACAGTCTTATTTCCTGTTGCAACCATTATGTTCTCTCTTCAGGTATTTACAGTCATTGATAAAACACCCTGAGCCTTCTCTTTAGGTTGAATAATCCCTGCTCTTAGCCTTTTCTTGTGTAAGAGATGCTCCACTCTCTTCAACACCTTTGTGGCTCTTTGGACTCTCTCCAATATGCCCATATCCCTCTTGTACTGGGGAGCACAGCAGTGGACCAGATCATTAATGAAAATGTGATACAGAACTAAACCAAATATGGACCCCTGAGGTAAACCACTTTCCATTGGCCTCCAACTAGACTTTGTGCTACTGATCCCCACTTTCTGGTCCAATCCATTCAGCCAGTTTTCAACGCCCATCACTGACTGCTCATGCAGCCCATATATCAATAGGTTCTCTGTGAGAATCTTATGAGATACAGTGTCAAAAGCCTTAATGAAGCCCTGGTTAAAAATACACACTGTTCTCCCCTCATCTACTAGCCCAGTCATTTCATCGTGCTCATTGGAATAGACTACTCTTGAGTTTGGAGGAGGTGATCTTTGATTATTAAGCAACTTTCTTTGGCTCCTCTTCTCTCCAGGGCCTTATCCCATGGGACTGTATCAAGCAGATCTTTGAAGAGGCCAAAGTTTTCTCTCCTGAAGTCCAGTATTGCAGACTTTTTGCCTTTTCCCCTGTTCTCAGGATCCTGAACTCCACCATCTCTTGGTCACTTCTTTTGACATTCATAACCCAAACAAGCCTCTCCCTGTTGGTGTGCATGAGGTTCAGCAGAGCCCCTCTCCTTGTGGACTTCTTTATTGCTTGGATCAGGACGTTGTTAATGCACTCCAGAACCTCCTGAATTGCTTATGACTTGCTGTGTTGTTCATCCAGCAGCTACTGGGATGTTTAAAGTCTCCCATGTGTACTAGGGCCTGTGAATGAGAGGCTGCTCCTGTCACTCTCACCATGACAAGCTTCACCTGTCCCTCCAGTAACTCCAACTGTTTTTGAACACAGAGCTGGCTTAGGCTCAATCACTCCAAAATAGACTAATTTTCCCCCTCAAGATAAGTTCTTGTTCTTCATGCTGTGGAAAGGGAGGGAAAATTTGATTCCAGTAAAGAACAATAATCGTCATTATGAACTGAGAAACTAAGGATTGAGGAATCTTCCCTGCTGTGCTAATGCCAAACTGACAGACAACTTAATGAGAAGAAGAAGCAGCCATATTTTTCTGGAAACACACGGAACATGAAATAGAGGAAAATGTCTCTTTTGCCTACTACATCTACCAGGATTTCGACCTTACACACAGAGACACACCATAGCTGGCAATGAAGACAAGTCTACGCTGCATTAGGAAGCACTGCCAACAGACCAAGCCAGCAACACATTGTGGCAGTGTGGGGAACAATCTGAGCTGTGCAGCCCTTTTTTATGAGTAGCTGACACTGAGCTCTTTCCAAGAGACCTTTCTACTTTCTCTAATCTCAGATTGGTGATTTCTCAGGTGGTAATGAAGATTTAGTGACTTGCTGAATATCACACACTATACAGAGCAAAGAAAAGTACTCAAAATAGCACAGAGGTTCCACATTAGTGAGCTAACCACAAGCGGTCTTCCCATATACTCTCATCCTTTTTAAGAAGGATTTCTTACAGCTGTTAAGGATAACTATTTTCTTCACATGCACTGTCCAAAGCTAGATAAATTATCAGCATTTAACTAGAATTATGTCAGGAAAATAGTATTTGCAAAAAAAAAAAAAAAAAAAGACAGTTTTCCCTCAACAACTATATTACAGTGTTTTAGAGTTATCTTACTCCATGTTCTTTTGCAGCCTCCACATTATAATAACCCCACTCTAACTAAAGCAATGGCTGAAATATTCTAGCAAATGATGTGGAATATATATTGAGAGTTTCCTCCAATGGAAAGTTCATCAGGAGTAAAACATTTTTTCAAAGAGTGAGAAAAAGCAGAAAACAAAAGGAGCCACTCAAGTCTGCCAGCTTCTGAAACTAAGCAAATATGTATTTATTTAATAACGTGATTCCTCCCTTTTCCTTAACATTTTCTCCTGTGACAGTCTGACTCAAAACAAAGGTGTTTTCCCACCTCACCAGTCCATCAGAAGATCAGGCCCACTGTGAACTCAAATACTGGGTTCTGTGCCAGTTTGCTTCTGTGATCTGTTTGCTTCAGCTCTGATATACCCCCTTGTAGCTGTCAGAAGTAAGTCTTCTAGGTACATTAGCCACAGCTGCAGGCAGCAGAAAATTAATCATTTCAGGAGGTTTGAATAGTAGCAAGCAGAGAAGCAGGCGATTTAAAAAGAACAGCTAAACAATTGGGATTTCTTTAACCTTAGCCAGTGGGGAAGGAAAAGAGAAGTCTGAGGGAGGAAAACACTTCTACTTTATAAGTGACATGCCTGCCTATGAAACATTAAAGAATTTATGTGCAGATTGATAAACTTTTATACACCCCATATTTCATAAAGCTGAATGATACCTGCAAGGTACAGCACTGTGGGAGTGGGCCAATGTCAGGAATCATGGTCTCTCCTGCATATGGGAGTACTTAGCGAAAAGTGTAAGAGCTACATTAGTGCACCTTTTCTTTGTTCCCCTTGGGAGTGAAAGGTTTTCATTGTGTGTATGGCAAGCTGTGGTCTTAACAGGCTTTTGAAGAGCAGTTGCAATCTGTTCTTGAGATTTCTTTGTATTTCACATTCTTTGCAAAACAAAAACTCCACAAAACCTGTTTTGCAAAATGAATTGCAGAGACTTTTTCTTACTTTTTCATTTTTAATTGAAAATAGAAACAGGATACAAATGGAACACTCAGGTATGAGAGTTCACATAAAGCAGAACCCAGGTTTCAACCAATGTATAATGCAAAACAACCTTCACCTCGGCATGTAGTTCAGGTGTTTTATTGTTCCTCTGTTAGAAAGGAATAAATTTCTTTTCCTTTGGCTCTCCTGACCAGGTTATTTGATCCGTTTCGTTTCAATCCAGCCCACTATAATGTTCAAGGTCTCAACTCGGGTTTCTCATGACATTTGATCACATCATGTCAATTCTGCACCTGTATCAAAAGGTTGTTCTCTTGAAGATGAGGGAAATTTAACAGACAAAAGGGAGTTAGAAGGGACTGTACCCTCCTGCCTCCTCTGAACACTTCCTGGTGTGCTGCATCCTCAGGGTCCTGAGATGACAGCTTTGCTTAGCAGCAAACCTCCTTTTCCTCTCACCAGGCAACCTAAAGCGTATGAGGTATGATGGAAGTCAACCAACTCTTTGCTCTTCAGATTAATTGCCTAATGCCCCGTGGTGTTCAGGCAATGATATCCATACTTGTCTTTATCTTCATGTTCTTTACCTACCTGCTACTTACACAGTGGCATACACAATTTAAAGTCAATCTATAATATCTAGACACACACCTAGCTAGGAAAAAGCCCCTATTTTAGATATCATAAAACTCTAACAGAACAGCATTAGTAATGTTATATGCACAATTTATAATATATCGGGACAATTATTATTAATTTAATCAGACCTTTTGAGCAAAAAAATTGTTGTAAGTTTAACCGACTGCAACTCAGTAACTTGGGTGAATAATTCTTAAATTAAAGGTTTTGAATACATATCCATACACACTCTCATATCCTCCTAGTTGTAGTTTCAGCAACCTTACATTCCCAACATGAAACAAAGGTTAAGTACCGTGTTATTTAAACAAGATGGAGGCATTTGATAATGATTCAATATGGGAAGTGGAGGAAAAGGAATGCTGGAAGGGAATGCAACTGCTATCATCAGGGCATGGGAGAGAACAGCAGCAGCACATAAATCTACTTCAATAAAAATGTTGCTGTCATAATATAGTTAATCTCTGAGAACTTTTCTGGTTTTCACCTCAGAAAACAAGTATATCTAGGGATGTTATTTCACCCTTTTCTTTACACATTTGAGAAAGTAGCCAAGACTGGTTAGACTTAATTACACCCATTAAAGGTGCTTTAGATGTCAAGCTTGACTAGCTAATTTAATAGTGGTTGGAAGCAAATTTCTTGTTACTGGGCTTCAGCTTTTTTTTTCTAAAGTTGTTCAAGGTCATGGAATGGTCAGAATTGAAAGGTACATGAAATAATGCTGAGATTCCCCTTTTTTGGCACACTTGACTAGTTCCTTACTTTTGATGAATTTACTGCCATATTTAAGCAATTACATATTTCTTCAAGCAAATATGCTGAAGTTATTTTTAATATGTAATTTTTTAAATGAAGAAGTAACTACCTTCCCTTCAAGAAACCTTTAGGGCAAGAACTGCAACCAGTTCCTTCTTGTCTATGAGCAGCAAATCCAGGAGAACACCATGCTTGGTTGGCATATCTAGGATTCAAGTGAAAGTGTTATTTCCATTACCCTCCACAAACTTTCTGGACTGCTTGAAAGTGAGCGAATTTTAGCAACATAATAGGTTAATTCTACTGAATAACAAACATAATGAATAGCTTAAAAAAGATGTGCAATTTCTGGAGGTCACTCTGAGCCTTAATAGCATAAATCTCCAAACACGGCACTCATGCTGACCTTAATAATGGTTGAAGCATCTGCACCAATGGGTGGTTGGAATTAAGCCCAAGGACATAATTTCACTTAATTTGATTACATCCAATAATCTTGGAAAAAATAAACACATTTTTGTCTTCCTGAGGGAGCTGTTGCTTGTGTTTCTGCTTAGTACAACAAAACAATCAAGCTGTCTATTCAGTGATGAACTTTTTGTGGGTGTTGGATGATAACTTGGCAATCGTGAGCAAAAATGGCAAAGGGGAAGAAGGACACAAATTTATCAAGTTACTGTTGTTTGTCTCATCAGTGAACCTGATGTTACAGCAGGCTTTGTAAGCCAGATTTCAACATGAGTGGGAAACTGAAGAGAAATCATAGCTAGTGACAAATACTATTCTTGTGAAAAACACAGGTTCTTATCTCATAAATGTCTGTTGGCTGCAAAATGCAAGATATTAGGAGCTCAAAAATTCTGCTATAATGCCGATTTCATGCTCTCATAAATCTCAAAGGCATGAAGGTTAAATTAATTGTGAAATAGAAGGAATAAGCCTGATTCTTTCCCCATCAGGCAGGGAGACGTAAAGCAGGCCCCTTCCTTTTGGGCCATCACCATGATGTAACGTATACTGCATGGCAGAAACTGGCATGTCTGCAATCCCTAGCTAGTGTTCTAAGATTGACAAAACATTAGACAAATTGATTTAAAAATGTAAATGCATGAGAGAGAGCAATCACAAGTTAACAGGGGGAGGGGTGGGAGGACTAAGACAGGCCATATGTTCCTCTCCTCTTCCCACATTTGCTGCTCTCATATGGAGAATTCCCTGCCTGACAGATGGAGAGAAGCGTGGTTTATGCAAGGTGCAGGCGGGTTTCTGTATGAAAGCTTAAGAGCTAGAGAACAAAGCAGGGCAATTACGAGTTCTCTGTATAAAAATCTACAACCCTTATCAGATATATTACAGATAACTGCATAACTGCTAGAGAACAACAAAATAAAATATAGCAAAACAACAACAACAACAAAATTACTGACCATTACTAAGAAAGCCACTTGATTTTTTATTTTAGTTTTAATATGAAATTTGTACTAGGAAGAGAACACTTAGTAGCTCAAGAGACTGGAAGGAAATAACTTGTGTTTTTCAGAGTTCTGTTTTGGCAGTTCAAAATTTCTTTCTGTTTTGTTTTTTTTTTTTTTTTAATCTCCAGATAACTACAGATCTATCATTTAACATTATTTGCATGGATATGTGGTTAAATTCTTTGCATAAATGTGAGATTTAGATACTATGGATGTATGGCAGGTTTTTCTTTATCATATATCCTGTCCCACACTAGGAAACATGAGAGAAGCATTTTGAGAGATAACACAAACTGAAGGTTTTTGATAACAAACTCATTAGTCACCATCCTCTAAGTGCTATAAGAAGAATTTAAAAAGTGCCACTTTCAGCACTTGTATAAGTTTCTCACTTCCAGTTATTACTCCATGCTTTTAGACTAGCCTTAGTAGCCATTTCAGTATAAAAAAATGACCAGTGGAGTTCAAATTTAGTGTACCACCGAACAAGGACAAGCTTCACAGTGCTATCATTAATGCTTTCTTCTCTTCCCAGAGAACATTGGCAGATTTCCCGTTTATTAAAACGACAGTCAAAGGCAGATCTTCTCTCTGTATACACAATGACTCAAGGATGGATCATTTATTCAAACAGAATTGTTCACTGAGGTGTAAAAGCAAAAATGCATTTTGAGGGAAATAGTTCATGAATATTATGCAAAAAATGCTCTGTAGTTGTGTCTCATACAAGCACATTCCAATCATTATTAAAATTAAACAGAATACCATATAGTTTTTCAGAAAGCTCTAAGCACAAGATCAGGAATTAAAGCAACTTTAAAAGATTAATTGATAATTAGTTGCACAAAGGAGCATTACCATTTGTAAACCTATTAAATTAACTAAATGTGAAAGAAAGTTATTTGCCTGATTGGCATATATTTTAATTTAAAGAAAAAGTTATTAATACACATCTACTTTTATCTACATGGGAAAACATAAGTATAGGGATACTATGGGTACATTGACAGAAACGTTATGGGCATACATTTTTATTAAAAATATAGATTAGAATTCGGGGTTTCTAGCTTGTGAAATAACTTCTTTGAGATGACAGGTTGTAAGTTCATCTGAGAATTGGTTCACGTCGTACTTCAATAACGGTGGGGGAAGGGGAAGAAAGATTGAAAGAAGCAGACACAGGACACAGAAAAAAAGGAAGGGGCAATGAAAAATGGAGTTCAGAGTAAGCTGAGTGGAAAACTAAATATGCAGAAGGTGAAATCCCCACCCTATTGAAGTCACTGGGCACTGTGCCACCAGCTTCAAGAAAGCCAAGATTCCATCCAGAGACTGCTAAAACAAAAATAAAAACAAAAAGAGACCAGAGCAGAGAACAACGTTTAAAGATACATATGCTGTTTATCATATGTAGGTCACCTGTTGGTGGATACCTTCATTTGTGAGAGAGAGCTCTTTTTGTATGTATTACACAAGCTTCTTCAGTTAGAAAATGAAATAAAATAGTATTTTTTATCTTCACTGAAATACTGTAAAAACTGAACAAATAGAGAATTAGTGAAAAAAACTGAAGTATCATTTAAAGGAAAGGAGTTCAGGTGTTTGGAAATCTAGTTTAGTTGCCTCTAAACAGATAGGATCTCAAAAGCTCAACCTCTAGGAGATTCACACATGCCTAATAAAAGCCCTTTCTGGTCTTGTAACACTTATGATTACGTCTCAAACAATAATTTTAGAGGTTAAACAGGATTGCTGTGCATCCAAATGGCAGCTAAACATGTAAGGCACACAGGTTGCACAATTTAAGAGCTCGAAGAGCCTCAGGGAGAAGCATCTGTAAAATCTGCTTTGTTTGCAGGCTGCGTTTGGTAAATCCGAATCTTTGATAATGACACAATCGTATTGAATGGTGGCTGTGAGTGAATGCTTGTTGAACTTTGAAGATATGATTCAGCATAGCACTATGAGAACAGAGCACAATAACATTAAACACCAGATGGTATTTCAAAGCCCATCAGATACACAGATTCCTTTTTCTTCTGTACAAAAGATTGGCAAAGCCTCATGTCTGAAAAAAAGCCCATTAAGATAAATGGAGTTGATTTGGTTTTGTCTTGCTAGGGCTATTATAAGAAAGTCATCTGAATGGGTCAAATTACAAACTGCTCTGGATCAAAGGAGAACAACTGCAGTAGTGGGTCAGATTGATCCAAGCTATGTCAACTGGATCAGCATGAAACCCTAAACTGCAGTACAAAAACACCCTAGCATGGGGCTTGACAATAATTAACGGAAGTCGGGCCTCTTTTGCACTGGAAGTTAGGAAAGTGTTAGCTGGACAGATTCATCAGAAATCTCTTTTGCAGGGAGAGATTTACAAGAGCAGTGTCAGGAGCCGAGGCTCTAAAGGGTCAAGCATTTCTGCAGCGCAAAGCACCCACTGTCAGGGCAGGTGAGGTGAAAGGTAATACAGCACTACCAATCTCGTATGCTTAGGCAGCTGAAAGCCTGGCTGCTGATTTTGTGCCATGCTAGAGAGGACTTTTGGATTTTGAGTCATGTACAGCCTGGGAGGAGTTGTCCCGAGGTACAAGGAATTACCCCTGTGATTTATTTGGTCTGTTGGCAGCATCGCATTTGTTGCCTTGACTCAGTGATCCATTGGTGCAGTGCAGTTTGCATGAGCAACTGATGTTCAACAATGCTGATATCGCAGGCTGGAGTCTGTGTGTGGGTACCTGTGTGTTAACATCATTGTACCACAGGTAGCAAAACTTACCATGTTATATAGAGCATTATATGTTATATAAGACAGGCTTTCACAGCAAAGTAAAAGTATTAGAATATGAAAAATATTTGTGAGAGAGAGTAAAGGAGTGGACGGACCGAAGAAGGGAAGGTTCTCTCAAATCAGTTAATTATTTAACCAAAAATAGAAATCATAATTTGCCCACCCCCTCCCCTCCCTGTTGCTGACGGGAAAGCAACAAGCAGCAAGGTGTTAACACCAGTTAAAAAAGACTGCTACTCATGAGGCGGGATATGTACGAAAACCTGTCACAGCGTTGTCGAAAGGAGCAGCTTTCTGAGCGTCATCACAGATGTCAAAGTGTACCCTGCTGCCAGTCTTATGTGTCAGCTGCAAATGGTGCTAGTACCTCAAGCAAATGACTGACACATATACATTTTCTTGAGAGTCCAGTTCAGCATCTTGTTTGCATCTGTGTTACTCGTTGTTGAGTCTAGAGAGGCCATTTGCTAAGGAAGTAGTTACTAGGTACCATGTAAATACTCTATGGCTGCAAACAGTTGTGTTTTCCTGGGGGCTGAGTGCAGTGAAATGCTACGGCCATTCAAAAGGACCAGGGTATCAAAACCCCTGATGATTCCTAACACTTGAACACATCACACAGGAGCAATTAAACTGACAAGGAGAAAAAAGCTCTCCTCAGTCCAGATTTACACTGTGTTCCCATTAACGGACAAATCAGCAAACATTTCAAATTCCTTGACTGAGTAATGAATGGGTTCTGGGTTAGTTATTGTGCTGACAGCAGGTTTTAAATTCTATTGAGTCAGGCAAGGGGGAAGGTGAATAGGGTAGAATTACAGGAAAGGATTAATGAGGGGTTTCTTGCTGAACATACTGTTGCAGTGTTCTCTCAGTCACTATACCAAGCAGTCACTGATTTTTGCCTTAAGGACTGTACTTTTATAACGTAAAATATGCCTCCTTAAACAAATCCACATCAGGCAATGTGTCAACACTTCATTGGTTTAAATAGAATTAGTTTCCTAAACACTCTTTTCTGAGGCAATTTTTGTACTTGAAAATGCATTACAAGGAACATTTACTACAACTACAGTACAATGATGTATAATACGACAAACACAGTTTTAATCAGTGCAAGCTGTAACAACAAATATACTACACATATGGTCTCTCTTTCATTCCTTTTTGCTTCTTTGCAGTCATAGTAAAAATCTGAACGTTCATCTATTTACAACCATGAGTTGCAACTAGTAGATTTAAATGTTATCTTGCAGAAAACAAAAAAGAACACTGTAGAAGATGCAGCAACAAGTTTTGGTTGATGACAGATGCCTGTTTATTAATGCTGTGTTCCTGTTGCTCATCATATGTACTAAAGCATGCCAAATCATAATATCATTTTCCTAGAAAAGAGACTATGCAGACAGCCTCTGCTATACATTGCATGTGAAATCAAATGCCAGTGCTGTTTGCCAGGCTTAGCAGGGTAACATCCACTGAAGAGTCTTAGAGAGTGCCAAGAACTGTCAAGATGCTACATCACTGACTCTGTAGCATCCCGCAGCTCAGTCAGCTGCTAAAATTTTGTTAGTATGGAGACAGTGATCTGAAGGACCAGGGGAAAAATCCTTTTTTTTCTTTGCCTGTACATTTCTGTTGGCCTTGTTTCAAAATGTCATTTTTTGAGGTTTCTTCACCACCACCACCACCTCCCCCCTAAACAGCATTTGATAGATTAGGAAACATACGGCAAGTTACTTAACTTTTAGCCCTTGGTTTCTTTTATGACTTTTGCTTTGCTTCTATACTATACTTTTATTCTCGAACCTCATCTTCTGGCATTCTGGATGCTGGCTAGGAGCCTGAACCATGCTTCGTTAATGGCTGTCGGTTTCTGAGACATCCTCATTTAGGCAATTCAACTAATGAGAAAAAAGGTCTTGTTTCCTTTATTCTCACCCATAGGCTACAGGTAAATCCCACCTCATACCCTAAAAAAGCAGCCCTTTCATACATCAAGAAGAGTTTCATTCCACCACTACAAGTACAGGTGTCATGGTGTTGCCCTAAACAAAATGCATAGAATGATGATATATAGTTTGATTATGGGAAGTGTGCCTTTGATCTAAGCATATAACATAAAATGCAAAAAACCTCTCCCTATAGTGAATTATGCCAAAATAGATCATTGCTGTGATCAAAATTTACAAGACTAAACTGAACACTAGAAAAGACATATCATTTTACTTTTTTATTACTTTCAGAAGCAACAGAGCTTAAACATGTTTTTCATTCTTTTCTCTATATTATCTTGATAGTAGCGTTGAGAAGGATCTTGAAATGTGATACTTGCCCATTTGTCTGTGTTTTTTTCTTTCATGTCTTCTATAGAGAAAGAGCAGAAGGAGGAAGAAGAAAAACAAAAGTACAGAAACCCACACACCTGAATGTGAAGCACACCTATTCTCCACCACTCCAGAAAGTCCCCAGCTCTACCGACATGCAGACCTACTGACTGATCAGGAACCATGAGAGTATTAGAAGTACATGTTATTCATGCTGGCCTTACTTTGCTGCCAAAGAAGACAATGATACCCACTTTGGTTTCTAATTCACATTCAGGTTGACCTCGCTCATTTTCAAATTCTTGCCCACACTGATGAAACACCAGTGCAATAAACTCCTTACACGTGCGCAAGAAAGACTGGATTATACTATATATCAACCTGGCCTCCTAAGGGTGGGAATCTGGGAATATTTATGCTGTAACTATCAAGAGCTAGATTTGCCCCCTCTGTGAGATAAAGAGATGCTGTTCCAAATAGAGGAGCTCTGAAACTGAAAACAGAGCATTTCATAAACACTTATTTAACAGCATAAAAGAAGATGCACAATGTCAGATCTAAGGTCTGCCTGGGTCCAGCACACTGCTTTGTGTCTGACAGCCTCCAAAGCCAGCAAGACTGGAAACAGGAGAGCAACTGGCAACACGCTTCTGGCATTTTCACTCATTATCAGCAGCTGGGTGCTCAAGGATTTCTTCAGAGCTGGTTTGTGCAGCCTAGTATTTACTAGCCCTAGAAGGATTTTTCTTTTGTGAATTCATCTGATCATTTTAGGTGGAGGCTGGAAGACGGTAGGTTTGTAAACAGTGAAGGTAGACCTGAGAGGAACAAGTAAGGCCTGAGTATAAACAGGCTACAATAAACTGTGAGTTTCTAAAAAAAGATGAAGTTTTAGACTACTGCTAAGGATGGCAGAAAAAAACCCCACTTTAGAATGCAGAGTAATAACTTCAATAAAAAGGCATGTATAAAAAATTCAAATTCCTTGAAATGCTTATTTTGGTCTAAGGAATTTCTATTAAAGACATCCTTACTTTCATTATTTTTAAATGGGTGTCATTCAGGCCCTGAAGTCCCTTCTGTTTGAGTTTTTCTAGGTATGCAATAGGGATATATATACTTGCCACTCTTACTGGAAAATCTAGCTGAGTAATATTGGCTGACAAATGTGAACTTCAGTGTTTCCCAGCACCTTAACAGAGTTTGCATCCATCTATGTGAGGGGAAAAAAAAAAAAAAATTACTCAGTAGATATAATACCTCCAAAACTTCCTAATACAGATAACTAACTTTATCAATAAAATATAAGGTTCATTATCTTCAGTGGGGGCTTAAACATCAGATATTACCAGCCCAGCAGGGGTGATGAAATTTCACAGAATCACAGAATCATCTGGTTGGAAGAGACCTTTGAGATCATCGAGTCCAACTGTTCACCCTGCACTGGCAGGGTCCCTAAACCATGTCCCTCAGCACCACATCCACACAGCTTTTAAACACCTCCAGGGACGGGGACTCCACCACCTCCCTGGGCAGCCTGTTCCAATGCTTAATGACCCTCTGTGTAAAGAAATTTTTCCTGATATCCAACCTAAATTTTCCCTGACGCAACTTAAGGCCATTTCCTCTTGTCCTGTCATTCGTAACATGGGAGAAGAGACCGACCCCCACCTCACTACAACCTCTTGTGAAGTAGTTGTAGAGAGCAATAAGGTCTCCCCTCAGCCTCCTTTTCTCCAGTCTAAACAATTCTAGATCCCTCAGCCGCTCCTCATAAAATAGGTTCTCTAATCTCTTCGCCAGCTTCATTGCTCTTCTCTGAACCCGCTCCAGCACCTCAATGTCCTTCTTGAAGTGAGGGGACCAAAACTGCACACAGTACTCAAGGTGTTGTCTCACCAGTGCCAAGTACAGGGGGACAATCCCTTCCCTTCTCCTGCTGGCCACACTATTGCTGATACAAGCCAGGATGCCGTTGGCCTTCTTGGCCGCCTGGGCACACTGCTGGCTCATACTCAGCCAGCTGTTGACCAACACCCCCAGGTCCTTTTCTGCTGGGCAGCTTTCCAGCCACTCTTCCCCAAGCCTGTTAACGTTGCAGGGGGTTGTTGTGACCCAAATGCAGGACCTGGGACTTGGTCTGCTTGAATTTCACACAATTGGCCTCAGCCCATCGATCCAGCCTGTCCAGATCTCTCCGTAGAGCCTCCTGACCTTCAGGTAGTTCAACACACCCACCTAACTTGGTGTCATCTGCGAACTTACTGAGGGTGCACTCAATCCCCTCATCCAGATCATTGACAAAGATGTTGAAGAGGACAGGCTCCAATACCGAGCCCTGAGGAACACCACTGGTGACTGGACGCCAGTGGATTTGATTGCATTCACCACTACTCTCTGGGCCCAGCCATCCAGCCAGTTTTTTATCCAGTGAAGAGTACACCTCTCCAGGCCATAGGCAGCCAGTTTCTGCAGAAGAATGCTGTGAGAAACAGTGTCAAACGCATTACTAAAGTCTAGGTAAACAACACCCACAGCTCTTCCCTCATCCACTAAATGGGTCACCTTGTCATAGGAGGAGATCAGATTGGTCAAACAGGACCTGCCCTTCATAAATCCATGTTGACTGGGCCTGATCACTGACGATCCTGTGCATGCTGCATGATGACACTCAGGATGATCTGCTCCACGACTTTCTGCGGCACTGTGGTCAGATTGACAGGCCTGTAGTTCCCTGGGTCCTCCTTCTGGCCTTTCTTGTAGATCAGCGTCACAATTGCCAACCTCCAGTTGAACGGGACTTCCCCCATCAGCCAGGACTGTTGGTAGATGATGGTAAGTGACTTGGCGATCACTTCTGCCAGCATCCTCAGAATTCTTGGGTCGATAAAAATTTCATAACAGAAGAAAAAGTTCTGCATGAATATCTAGAAGAATTTCCACGTGTTTTCAATATTAGTATCTTACATATGAAATTAAGATGTTTGGTGAGGACACAATTAAAAAAAAAAAAGATCAAAAACCCAGTAAGCCTGGTGAGTGTAAGTTCATTTTAAACCCACACCTTTATACTTTTCCAGAAAACACTGAATCTAAGCCTTAGGACCCAAGGATTATGACAATTGCACATTATTTAAGATTAATATTTCTGCTAGCCAACAGAATACAAACCCCACATATTTATATATTGTTTTAATTGGTCTGATATAATAGAGATCTAAATGGTCTAATCTAAAATGGTCTTGCAATATGGTATTGCAAAATTGTTAATTTCCCCAAGACTCAAAGCTTGTATTGCTTCACAGCACAACACACCATGTATCTTGTTATATTACTCGATATCCATGTGTTTACTGTTATGTTTTCCATATACTTACACAATCTCACAGGGCTGTGTGAATATGTTTCTGTTTGGGGTTGAACCAATGGGAAAAAAGTAAAACACTGTAAGAATCTAACCTGAAATTTCACTTGAACTATTATTGAACCTGAAATTCTTTACTGCATAAGGTAACAGGAAGGAGATTTTTTTTTTTTTAGTCTCCTTGTTTAAACTTTAACCTAACTTTAAAAATAAATTAAAAATTTTAATTTTCCCAATAAACACCAGAAAGAACTTGGCTACTTCTTTTCACATCAGTTTTATACAGTACTTGCAGTAGGAGGCAAAAACATTACACGAGAAAAAATGGGTTTATTTAACACATTTTAAAGAAAAATGTTGAAAGTGAATACATGTTAATACTGCAGTATAAACATGCTATTAATTTAATGTACGCTTATTTTAAATCTAGTTTGATTAATTAAACTATTTTTAGCATAAAAATAACTTTCTTGTAACATCCAGGAGATTACAATAACCCAGTGGGACTGAAAACTCACTTGGTATTGTTGATAAATAAGAACAAAACTGCAGCAGAATTTGCCATGTATAAAGAGCTACCCTGGTTTTCTGAGTCAATTTCCAGTAAAAGTTTTACGGAGTACTCACTGTATTATTTCAATAGTAGAAATTCTTCTCTGTTAGGAAAAGAAAAATCAGTATCAATGTTAGAAGACTCTCAGATGTTCACATGTTATTTCCGTATGAGTTGCTGTAGACATGCAATATTTAAATGATCTGCATAAGGAATGGGAAGACTTATCTGAGTACCCATTGACACAGATAATGACAGCTGAGATTAACTTCGGCTACAAAGCAGCAGACCACTGTGAGTAATACCACCTGTGGGCGCTGGATCATGGTACTATAGCTTATAGGATAGAGAAGTTGAAATATTGTTTTGTACCTATTAATCCAGTCTGATTGGTTTGGTATAAAAGATAAGAATAATTTTGTGAACGCTTATAACAGATTTATAGCGTTGTTATTCGAAAGGAATCTGCAAACTCCCTGAGTAGTCCCTGTTTAACAATCACAGTTTTGTGCTCTTTAAAATAGACATGTCATTGGATTATTATCAGAAAAGCACACACAGACAGCTTCCATATTGCTGCTGCTGTTGTAAACACAAACTTCTCCTCTGAGAGACAGGACAAAGAGGCATATCTTGTGTGTTCTCAGAATTAATGTTCAAGCTGGGAAACCTCCCTCCTCTAGAAGAAATGTATTATGGACCATCCATACATGAAGATAGTGCTTACCTCTTCAAGTTCAGCAGCTCCCTTACACAATTATTCTATAGATTTTTCTTCTGTTTTCTTGTTATTACTAAAAGGGTGTCTTGTGTTGCTGTATTGTAAACAAGAAGAGAGAAAAATGATTAATTGGCAAAACTCCGACATATTCTCAACTTTCTTGAGCTCCCATGAAGACAGTACTAGTGCATGGTGGTTTTTAAACCCAGAAGGGCTTTTCATTCTTTTCTGTCTGCGTCTTACATGCATCTCAGGACAAATACAATAAATCTGTTTTCATTTAAATAGAATTTAAAACCTTTGAAGAGTGCTGAATTGATAGCACTTCAGACTGGAAACCTATGTTTACAGAACAGGTTACAGTATTCTCAGCATGGATGGCAAGCTCTGGGGCAGCCTTTCACTTGACATCCAGAGCTGTGATTTTGGCAGAGGTGATAAGGAAATGAAAGTTCTCTATCTCAATCTTGACTGCCCATATGAGAATGTATATTTACTATAAACTTAATTTTTATCCCTTTAGCAAAGCATACCCAAGAAACAGAAACTGGAAGTCATTTGTGGTTGTGCTTTCTTTGTGTAAAGTGGATGTTACTATACTGAAATAAATAAATTATTAATATCATATTATTTTAAAAAGACCATTCATCTGATGGTAGTACAGATCTGCTTGAATCTTTCTCTCCCTGTTAATCCATTACTACTGAGACTACCTGGCATGTGAAGAGAGCATTTTATATTTACCCACTTCATATTCAGAAAATAGAGAGATTTGTGAAATACCCATGTATACACAACTTGAAAGTGGCAGATAGCTTTTGCTGGAAAACAATAAAATAGGTTACATTCCATAGGAAAGGGCATCAGTTCTATTCTGTCTGAAAAGACACTGGATTTTGAAAAGAGAGAAATTCAGGGAGCTCTAGGTAACAAACTGTTTGCAGCAGAGCCTGTTCCTTAGGAAACTATACAGATGGCCTCTGCGATGGCCCTAGGAGGTCATCAAGATCATAACTGTTACACGAGTGTCATAAAATTACATGGAAAACACATTTAGGCTTTGAACAAGTACTTCAATTTCAGTATTCTCAATCCAGTTGTTCATTTTTCTATTTGAGCTGGAAGAATGTCAAGATAAGCACACATGCTCTCCTACATGCAGGTTGTAGTACCTGATATGTACATTTTCTTGAATCCTGTTATTAAAATCATCCAGGTATTCTTGAACACTGCTGGCTTTTCATTAGCTCATCGTTCTGTTAGGATGTTCCAGTAATTTAATGTGATGTGGCCCAAAAGTCTGACTATTTTTGGTGACATTATGCCTAAGATCCAGAGGCTAGCATTAACAGATCACAGTTCTGACAATAGTTCTTTATCCCTGCAGTACATACAAGGATGAAGAGTCTACCAGACTCATGTATTGCCGGCATATATCCTAGATTTCTGCACTGTGTGGTGTGGTTTCTGACTACATCCTTTTTTTCGTTTCTAAAAGCTCACATACTCTATTACCACAAAACGTAATACAGCTTGGATTAAATCTCCTATCTTCTCTGTTTTGCAGCAAAAAAAAAGGTCAAAAGAAAAAAAGTTATTTTTCTGCAACAATACAAATAAGAACTTGAAAAATTAGTGTAGGCTATGTGTGCTGACAACATCCCAATAATCTTCAATTAGAGGTCATGTTCTGTAAAATTCTATTGACTTCAGAGGAGTTTCACAAGGCAAAACCTGATGCATTATATCTCCCATGGGCTGCAGATTTCAGGACACAGAGTATACAACAACTGAAGCATTGCTTGGCGACCAAAAATTATCTGGAGGAAGTCACTAAAATTATTGCAGGTCACGTAAGTCATTAACAATAGCTGGGCAGTGAAGTTCCATTCTTAATCTAAAAAGTTTTCCAGCCCCTTGCTGCTCAAATTTACACAGCCTTGATCCTGATTAGGTTATTCCAAGACATTTAAAAGACTTATTCTAGATGTTCCTCTATAATGTGTCCCTCTATATTCAATTGTGTGAGTTCTTATATTAAGAAGAGTATCTACAATTATGCAAGCATAGTTTCTGATAACTACTAGCAGAAGGTTGATTATAGATTGATTTGATGGTAGTTAATAATGTTTGCATTCTTTTTGTCCTTAGTTTTAAAAGTAGATGGGAAATAGCCTTCCCCTCCAACACAACTGTTGAAATTTAAGTTTTTTCTTTCTGTGATAAATGAAGTATTTTAAAACAAAGTGCGTGTGTCTGTGTCAGAGAGGGAGAGGGACAAAACCTGTGTGTGACCCATCTATCCCCAAAGAGCAAAGAGATTGAGAGCTTATACACTTACCAAAGGATAAAACATATGTGGTCAGATCCTTTGACTTATTCTAGCACTATGCAACAGCTGTTTTCAGGTGAGCTTCTCTTTATGCTGCCTACTGGAGCTGTTCCTCTTTGGATAAGCAAGTGTGCCACTGGGCAAGGGAGACATCAGCTTCTCATTACTGGGGTTAGAAATCTCTTGTGGAACATAGCAGCTCTTGGTCCAAGGACTATCTGCTTGTCTGGGCAGATAGTTTTGAAAAAGGAGTGCAAGAGGAGCAAAAGTTGACTAGGACACATAGCTGCTGCATTAACTGCTTCCAAAGCTTTTGCTATTTTTCTTTTTAAGTAGGCTCTTGAATTCTTGAATGAATCCATCCTGGACCTTTTCTTGTTCCTGGTCCTAGCATTGCTCCCTTTACCTTCAAATTGCCACAGAACACTCAGGAGCATGAGGTAGTCATCTAGACACCAGCTCTTAGGCACTATGGCAGGTGCTAAACCAGCAACTTTAAGTATAGAGTTTGCAAGGGACCTCGTAAGTGGCATTGTCTCCAGTGCAGTGGTTTGTGGACTGATGTAAGACCTTCATAATCAGAATGGAGTTTTCCTTCAAGTTAATTTATTTCAGGTGGTATCAAAATCTTTTCTCTCTAATGAGAGTACTGACCAAAAGATCTTACTCCAAATACTGACTCTCTTCAATGCCCAGTTTCAGAGCCTCAAGAACTACCCTGTTATGCAACTACAAATAATGTAGTTATAGTTTACTTAATTTTTAATGAATTTTTATGTCAAAAAAAAAGTCAAATTAGTGGAAAAGAAGCCTAAGATAGGATGCCAGTCACTTCTCTCATTCCTCAGAATGCTATCAGCTGAAAATTCTTCATTACTTTAATGAAAGAGACTGAATTCTGAATTTCACTTCTACCCAATGTACAGTGTACACCCACAAGGACATTTGATTTAAAGAAAAATAATTTGGTGAGTTTTTTAGAGTAAAAGTCTCAGTAAGCCCCTCAAATCTATTGGTTATACAGGGAAGATGCTCAAACACTCAATAACACACAGTACTGCAAAACTCTAACACCGACCTTAATACAGAGAGCAGCTCTGAATTATGTACAATGTGGGAAGTAATTGTAGTTCCTAGAGGATGGATTTATTATTATCATTAAAAGAAAAGCAGTTATTGAATGAAATGTATTTATTTTTTTCATTTTTTTTCCCAATGATAACCTCAGGGATTTCACCAAGAATATGGTCCTCATCTTCAATATTCCCTTTCAAAGGCTTGGCCTTTTTATTTTATCCAATAAAGGATTTGAATTACACAGAAATTTCACAGTAGAAGCCTGATTCACCCTCTTTCTTTTCTCATTTAGCTAAACTAAACAAATTTTTTTTTTCTTCTAAACAGCTATCACAAAATAATAAATTATAATTTTGCAGCTATTCAACCTAGCCAATTTTTATGCAAGTGCAGTAATGGATGACAAGGTTAGCTGTGAATTGTGATCCCTTATGCAGTTTCTTAAATGAGGGGCAATGCCAACTCAGCTTTGCTTAGCTCATTTACCCTGCATCTCAACTTGTAAATTAATCATTGCTGGCAACATCAATTTGGTTGTAATTAATCATACAGGGAGGAGCAAAGAAATTGCACTGAAGTGAGTCGTATTAACAATGTTATCTGATTGCTCTCAGTGTAATTTACTGGGATCCTGATGTGTGCATACAAGGCTTCTGGCTGGTACTTTGGCACAGAGGGAAATTTGTAAATTGCTGTGTACGATAGGTAGAATAAGGGGTAACCAACTAGACATATATGTAGAGTTTTAATGAGCCCGGCTTTGATGCATTACTTTTGTGCCCGTAATTGTGCAGGATCTCAGCCTTCTAGCTCTCAAATCGCCAGTGAAGGGAAAGGACCTCTAGTGTCCCTCTGTCACACAATGAATAAAAACGGAGTCCATTTCCAGGCAAGCCAAGAAGAATTCCACCCTGGTGAAATGCTGCTAGTCTAAGATCAAATACAGAGGAAAAGACTGTATTGAATTTGAAGCAAAAGTTAACTGGAGAAAATAAAAATAGAAAACAACTAGCTAACCAGGTTTTCAGTATTTGTAAGGATTCTTTTTTTCCCCAGAAAAACAAGCTATATATTATATATTGAATATATAATGGTCTTAGGAAACAATAGAAAATTTAGTACTTCTATTTCAAAGGAATTCCTCTGGTAATGAGATGCCTGAGATCTTGAAGCACTTGAAGTTTCTTTACACATCCAGTTAATCTCAAAACAGGTTCATGATAGACATAGTTTTATCTTTAAAACAGTTAAACTATGGCATAATTTCCACCTGAGATATGCATCTCTATGCAGAGAGGAAACTGGAAAACAGTATGGGAGATAACTGATGAAACAAAAAGCTGAAAGCTGAGGTCTAGAAGAAAAACAATGTCTGTTTTGCATGTTTACTCACAGCTAATGCAACTGTATTTTACATCCAAGCTGGATAGATATTTACAGGCACATGCAGCCTAAATTTGAAACTTCAGGTCATATTTCACCATAGGATGTCAAAGTTTCATAGACACATACATGACTGTATATGTGTCAATTACTGCCTGGAATTAACATGCAAAGGAAGACTGTTATTTCACACAGCATTGTGCATTAAAGCTCTGAATATATTAAAACTAGTTCTCTTACTTGAATGATCTCAGTGTTCAAAAGATATAGTTTCCATTAAACTGGCTTTCTCATGGCAGATCTTCAATGTTAGCAAACGAGAAAGGTCAGAGATAACGTAGATTCGTTTCATAACAGAGAGCAGCCCAACTTTTCCAGAAAACCGGATGACCCACATAAACCTTTCATCTAATAGTAAATGTATTTCAGCTAGAGCAATAATTATAGGAAGCCAATTAGCCAGTTTCAGCAGGCTATGCAGCAGGCCACTAGAAGAAATGAATTCTTTTGTTTTATCTCGAACAGCAGTAGAAAAACAGGTTTCTTCTATCCTGAGAGCACTGAGCTACTGAAAAAGGGAAAATTCAGGTGACAGGGAGAATAAAACAAATGCCTATTGACATCCTATATTTTAATTATTCCCGAGAAACCTAGAGCCCAGGATAGCGGTGTTGGCATTCTCAACACCTCTGCTTGCCTGGTGAGAAGGAAGGGTGTGGGCTGGAGTAATCGCCTGCCAGCCCAGGACTCTGTTTCCTGCAGCATGCGCCGAAGAACGTAAGAGCAAGAGGCAAGCACAAGGTGCCAGAAATCCTTGAGCTCTACGGCTCATCAACGTCCCACGCTAGCAGTTATATTTTAATGTTTAAACTAGAGGTATTTAACTTACAAGTGGTCCTACAGAAGCAGAGCAGAAGTATAATCTATATGGCTTTTCTCTCTAAATCTCTGAAAAATAATTACCCATAATTGACGCTTAATGCTGAGTTCACTGCAAGTCGCCTAATGAAGTTCAAGGCTAGCAAACATTTCCTGTGCTCTTTGAGAGGATTATTTACCTTCATATTATGCAAAGCTGCTCTGGTTTAAACCTATAAGACTAGCAGAAGGCACTCTTAATCTTCCTGGTTTGGTTGTCAAAAAGTAAAATAGAGGTAATATTGCTTGCAACTGACTTGCACACTTGAAATCGCAGGGTAAGACAGTTTTTACTCTACTTGCAAGTTCTGGAGCAATAGATCAGCAGTCTTGTTATGTATGACTTCTGAATTAGGCAGCAAAAAACATAAAACAGTAGGAATAAAGAACTTCTACTGGACACTCCAATTGCCACAAGAGTACCAAGTTGTTTTTCTTCACAAAGGAGAAGACATGGTAGGTAAAACACTGGACCATAATCTCAATCTACATTACACACTAGAGCAGCAACCACAAAAATGGCAGGTATCCTAGTAGGTAGTTTTAAAATCTGAATAGTGAGAGTGGCATTTCTACACTGTAAATAAGTGGCATGTCTGGCATGTCGCATTCACTGTCCATAGTCTAAAAGTTACGTATGAAAGTTAGAAAGGATTTGAAAATAAGTATGAGTAAAGTCTAATATCTGGAAAACAGGCCTTATCTTGAGACACTTAACAAGCTTACCCTATTTGTTTGTCTGGAAGAAGCAGTACTATTGAATTTATTATTGTGTAGCACATGTAAAGGCCAGTTGTTACAAGGTTTAAGGAGCGGGAGGCTGCAGTTTTTACCCCCATGGAAGGATGGAGGAAAACCACTGCTGCTGGCTCTGAAATCTATTGAAGCAACAGTGGGGGAGAAAAAAACCCCAAAACCACACCGATTTTAAAACTGCATGCCAAAGTATATCCAATCAGAGCAGCACATGGTGCCCTCCTCAGCATCACGTGGTGCCACTAGCAGCCAGTGGCAGCTAGTGATGTGTTCTTGAGGTGGCTCTCATGCCAGAAGGGAGTAGGTATATCCCTGAAGGGCCTGCATGCCATGACTGGGACAACAGGGAACAGAGCCACAGACACGGTTATGTGTGGAGGACAGAAAATGGTGAAGCATCAGCTAGCAGAAAGAAATGATCAGGTGCAGAAAAGGGAAAGCTGTTGGAGAGAGCTTCTCAGCTTCCTATACCACCCCCACCTCATTGGGTGAACTCTGATGGACTAAGCACAACTTGCAGAAAACACACGAAAAGTTGAGGCTGTGGAGAGGGAAGGATAGATGCTTATCTAAGTGCTTATATAATTGGTTATGGTTTTTTTTCCCTCTCAACATTCAAATCAATGATCAGAAGTTTACGTTACTGGCAATGAATCAAATACATTACCCGACCTCAAGACTGGATTGATTATGACAACATATTGAAAAGTCATATTTGATTATAAATGGCTCTATAACAGAAGAAGGTATAGCAAAGTCAAGTGACTGAAAGATGTATGCTAGCAGCTAGTTTAACTCCAGCCAGGAACTACACCCCACACAGCCACTTGCTCACATTCCCTCAGAGGGATGGGGGAGAGAATTGGAAGAGTTAAAATGAGAAAACTCGTGGGTTGAGATAAAGAGAGTTTAACAGGTAAAGCAAAAAGCTGTATGAACAAGCAAAGCAAAACAAACCATTCATCACTTCCCATTGGCAGGCAAGTGTTCAGCCATCTCTAGGAAGCAGGGCTCCATCATGCAGAACGGTTACTTTGGCAGACAAATGCTGTAACTCTGAACATCCCACCCTCCTTCTTCTTTCCCCAGATTTATATGCTGAGCATGATGTCCTATGGTGTGGAATAGCCCATTAGTCAGTTGGGATCAGCTGTTCCAACCTCTGTCTCTTCCCAACTTCTTGTGCACCTCCAGCCTATTCACTGGTCGGATGATGTGAGAGGGAGAAATGACCTTGACTTTGTAAGCACTGTTCATTAGTAAACAAAAACATCCTTGTGTCATCAACTGTTTTCAGCATGAATCCAAACCACAGCCCCATACTATATACTGTGAAGAAAATTGACTCTATCCCAGCCAAAACCAGCACGCTAGTCAAATTTTAGTTGGAAAAGGTAGGGGAGCAAAGACTGATTTAATCAGGACTATAAGCAGAAACATGCCGTTCTGCTTCTATGCAAAATCTTGAAACCAAGGTCAAACAGAAGGAAATCACAGATTTGATTCAAAGGCGCCATTCAAAGAGTCTTTGTCTCTAGCAGGATGTATCCACCTGGCTCATGATAGTGGTCCCTTGTAGGCTTTTAAACCCTAAACTATCAGTCACTATGCCTGAGAGTAGAAAATATATACAGTAGCACAAGCAATAAGTAGGCAGTATACAATAAGTAGGCAGTATACAAAACAGTGTCTTGACAGCAAAATTTTAAGAAATAGCTGCTTCCCATTCTCCTGCTTTTAGTACCTGTGCCCATGCTGTAATTCTTTGCTAGAAAACATTGTGCTGATACAGCCATTTGGTGAGCGAAATCACAAACTAGAGGTTTTAAGAAATCTGTGTAAAAAAACCCACCCCTCTAAAAACCAAGTACCAAAATCAGTGTATAGTTAAGTATTCCCCAAGTAGTTCTTTCAAACTTTCATACATCTTCTGAACTCAGAACAAAGACTTGTCAAAGAGAACATCATAATCTCTTAACATTTTTTAATGATCATGTTGTAACAAGCCCTGCTTGTATTAACATTTGAATAAAGTTTTTGCAAGTGTTAAAGCATCTTAGGAGCCAAAATACAATTTTGAAAAGAGTTTCAGCAAAGTGCAACACCTTCTGCAGCACTGAGATGAGCAGATGTAAGACATTCAAGCAAATTCAAGCATTTTTATAGAAAGTATCTTTAAGAAAGGAGGCCTTAAACACTTCTCATTCTTAAAAATTAGTACCTTTAATTTTTTTTGAGAGAATTGTTATGAAGTTTTCCAACCACACAAGACCAAGTTTTGATTGCTCCCTATAGTAATCCTAGCTTGAAACCCCGCCTAATTTTCACATTGTGTTCTGTAAGTGTCTTAGAAACTTGTAGAAGGAGGGTTTTAATAAACTGGCTTTGGTTAGTGTGTGGTTTCACCTGAGAAACTTGAGTATGATTTAAGTCATCTAAACACAGATGCTAGAGTTAGATGAAATCACAGCAAAACTATGTTTGCAATAGCATTAAAATTACAGGCCAATGAGCACAACATATGTTTGACTTAAATGGGTGCCTATGTAAAGGACTATGCCTCAAAAATATCCCAGCTGTCCAGGATTATTGCTGATCAGTTCCACACAGAAGATGTTTTTACACAACTATATGGTAGAAATTATACTTGTAACATTTGTGATTTACCTACATTCTAAGTACATAAATAGCATAAGCTTTTTAAAAGTTTGTTATTTCTTATGATTTCAGATTATGAATACTCTGCCTATCTATAGAGTTTATAATCTTGAAAGAAACCCCAAAATATAAAGCTATCAATTCTCACCTTTTTCCAAAAGTCTCAAAATCGAGCATTGCTCACATTGTACAGCCCTGGACACTTCAAGCCACCAGCTGTTACGCAAAAGCTGGAATGTGATGGCATCATTATAGACATCATATGTTCTCCAGAAGGAGCTTTGTAACCATATAAACCGATAAAGTGTATTGCTGTGCTTTAAATTTCTTTCCAGATTATCTCAAAAATTACCACATAACCAGATAAGGTTTATTAAGGAAAAAAACCTCTCAAATCACTGCCAGTATAGGACCTAGCATTTCTTAAAAGCATGAGCTTAATAAAAAAATGCTCTGCTAATACAACATTAAGGTCAAAGTGCAATAACAATATCAAAGAGATATTAATAGAACCCACATAGAAGAGCAGACACTCATAGTTTTCAAACAGAATTTGCTTCAACTCCAGTAAAATTCTGTTTTCCAAGATCTGCAAGAAATTTTAGGAGAATATATGCAATGAAAAATATTGCATCTAAACTATGTATTCTGTGCTACAAATGAAGGGATAGGAAAGTTTATAGGAAGAATTGCATCATATAAAAAGTAATTCTTGAAGACAGAACATTAAACTGCAAGATTAATTTTTATGCTTGTGATGTGTTGGAATCTGTTAGGGAATGCAACACGAGGCAGGAACTTGCTGTCTGATGTATTGCTATGTTGATATTATTTGATATCAATGATATTAATAAAATTTTGGAGTTTCTGCTGGCTGACCGTGGGGCTGGAAAAATATGTTTTTGATGAGTATACAGGGAGAGAAACATGATGGGTGGGTTCGATTCCTCTGATGCTTTTGAGACTGGCTGTAACAAGAGATAGTGTGTGATGCAGCTCCTACAAACATTGGAATTTCTCTGTTGCCAGTTTAACATGTTTTTCCCAGTGTTTAGGGGTGAAATAATTGCCAGGTTTAGATTCAGAAGTTTTCTTTCTGGTCTTAATTTTGTTGTGGGTAGTAGTTACATAGTTTGTGAACACAGGTGGGTCATAATACATCAAAAATTTCTGTGGATCCTTCGGCAATTATTGCCAGACTTATTTTATGGGTGTGTGTGACTACAAGGTACTGTACTCAGTGGCTGCGACGGTGTCTGTGGCATCAGCCTTGTGCTCTGACAGATCCACATGGAATAATATGATTTCACAAGCTGTTGCCATTTACTTTTTGATGTTTTGTAAACTGAAGGCACATTCTTGAAACCACAGCCATAAATACGTGCCTGCATATGTATGTACATCCATCATATAGGAAACACACAACACTTTGTGAAGCCTAAGGGAAAATATACTGGTTTACTTCCAATATTAGAAAAAAAAAATGAACGAAGGGATCACATTACTCTAAATAACATGATGCAATTCTCAAGCATACAAAACTAGAACAATGGAGCAAGCTTCACACAGGACATTAAGACATTAATATTGCAATCCTTTTAAATTTTTAAAATTTATTTTTAAGGAAAGTGTGTGCCTCTGATTCTAGCTTGGAGAATCAGTATTACAAATATTCCCAAAAAGCAGTGATCCCAGGTGTGACTGATATGTACTTCACCATTAAAGATGAGTTGGATATCTTAGATACTTATTAGGGATATGGGGGCATTATTTCATGGATACATGTTACATGTTCATCGGATGACTGCAGCATATCAGAGTAATTCTCATGTTCTTTCACTGCAGGAACTGGGAGAGAAAGAGTTCAATTTGCCCTCTTGGCAATTTTCATTTTTGAGACAAATATTAAAATTGAAATAGTACAACTATAAATTATAAATTCCAGTCTAGTGAACAAATAGGGAGACTATAATGTTCTGGAGGGTAAAGGAAGTCTTACACTCATAAATCATCTATTTCATGTTTTGGTTTTAAGCTAGTGAAATAGCCCAAACATGACACTACACACATGCCCATTAAATCACAGGAAGTTAATTGTTCTAAAAATATGCCTTTTTGTAAACACATCCAAATGGTGCTGATACAGTATCACACACACAGTTTTAAAACAAAGGAAGTCACAGGCATACCAATCAACTGGTTATTCTGAGGTGGAGAAAGGAGGATTACAGCAGCTGAAACTTACATGAAAAGCAACTCCCTTAGCTGCATCTGAGGATGGACTCTAAGGATGAAGGCTCATTTAAAGAGGTGTGAAATGGATTTTTTCCTTTATAAGCTTAATTGGGCCTGTTCTCTTATGGATTGAAAGACATTTTTAGTTTGAATTTCACCCACTTGTGAAGAAAAATTAGTCAGGATTTCTACAAGTCTGTGTTTCTAAAGACCAGACGGTATTGATCTGACATAAGGTAAATGGCAGAATTAAGGCAGAAAGAATATCACGGGGGGAAAAAACCCCAACAAATAATCCTTTATGAATTGCATACCCTCTTCTTATCGCTAATATTTTTTACACTTGAAAATCTGTATTTTTCAGCCTAGCTACAAACACTGCATAAAGCTAAAGCTCCCTGTGTCATGTATTTTTCTCTTGCACGCAGTAAACTAGTGATACTTGTATTTCACAATGATTGAGTGTTACCTTAAGAAGCAGTTATTACTCTTACTGCTAAACCTTGCCATGTATCTCTGAAACTCTCTCTCTAAATTCAGCATGAACATAAGCAATGCGGCAGGTAGGAGAGTCAAAGAGCTATTCAGATTATTTGTCATTGACAAGAGTGTTTTGAAGATGACAACCTTTCTCATACACTTAATTAAACATATGTGAATATTGACACATTTTAAAAGGAATTGTATGAATTAAGATGAGCATCTTACATCACTTAAAGTCCCTAAATGATGTATCAGATTTTATTAGCAGACCCTACTCCTCATTAAATTAGTGCCTGGATTTGAAAGTAACTGTGAAAGTGAACAAGATTGCTCCTAGAGTAGAAAAAAATACCAGCAATATCATTCATAATAAGACCATGCAGTTCTAGGTGAGGTTATCCAGTCTAATTTTCTGAATACCATAGATTTTCCTTTGCTTTAAATGAAAGACAACTCCAGTTATTCAAGTAATAACAAACTACATTGTTTACATTTTCTGGGGTCTACATAATTGTTGATGAGAGACAGAGTAAAAAGAAGCAACAGCGCTATTGATGACCCTGAATGGAGAGGCTGCTTAGGTACCACCTATGCAGGCTATTCTGACACAGGTGAACCCTACCAAACCCTACCAAACCCTACCGTTACTTTGCTGGAAGCATTCCTTCCCAGTCAAAAAATGTGATCAGTTTACTGCTGAATATAGGAACAAGTCAGAACAACTATGTTCTGCTTTCTCCACTGACCATACCTCCTTCAGCCTCTTTCCTCCAGGAGGACAGGAAAAGACAGAAAACGCTGACAGAAGCTTTCTGGCTATGCACACAGTACGAAAGGGAATAAAAGGGGGAAAAAGATTCCTGACCTTTTGGTTAGTTGTCTTAAAACTTTGACTTAGTATAGGGCAGGAAGTTCCATGATGTTGTTGAGAGGAACAGAGTTAAAGCCCATGAAGTAATATTTTCAAGGCAAAGGTTCAGACATTCAGAGATACCAAATAGAGAAGGAACATTTAACGCGGTCTAGCTTAGATATTCACAGATAGTTTACAGAATTTCTCCTGGAAACAGATTAAAATTCACATATAGATCATTTTAGACAAAACTTGGACTCACAGCTTCCTGATATTGCCTACTCCAAGCCACTGGAACTTGTTACACTTTTGTCACCTAGACTGAGAAATTTGCCCCTTCTGCATGAGGTCTCTGGCCTAGTAGGAGTAGTCTGGATAGCACAAATAAATCACCTTTCTCCTTGAAGAATTGAACATCCTTATGTGAGGCTGGTTATTCAGATGGTAGGTCACCTTCACACCCTTGTACTTCCTTTATATTCTGAAAGTTGATCTTAGCCTCTTGATCACAGCACTGCATGTTATCTACAGCTACCCTAAAGCTATTCCAGAGTCACCACTTTCCAGCACGTTTTCCAATGCACAGTCATACACCAGAGCTATCCTCACAGGTGCCAGCTGTAGTACAACATTTGAGTTGGTTTTAACTGCTTTAATAGCTGATTCAAGTCAGTTTTCAGGAAAAGAAAAAAAAAAAAAAAGAAATTTCCCTCTCAATTATCTATTGCTGGACTATTCCTTGTCCCATCTGAAAACTGTCATGGTAGGAACCATGTTGATACCAAGTCATGGTATCAACATTCAGATTTGTTAATAAAAATATTGTTGGAACAAGAATTCTAGCAGAATTCTTCTAATAATTCTTCTAGCAGAAACCGTTCTGTTGATTGATATCTCTCTGTTAACATCCATATTTTCAGCGCTGGCTGCAACAGAATAAAATTCTGTTTAAAATTTACCTCCCTTATCAGTTGCTTTAAGCTGTGGAAAACTGGCCCTGCTGAAGATTCAAAAATACACATTAGGGGTTGGTGATGTGTTTTCTTGTTGTAAGTACATGCTGTAGGGTCATGATTAAGATATCTAAGTGGCTGCTAGTTTTAAGTTCACAAATTCACAAACAGAATGAGAGCCAAACTGAGTTATCTTTTGTTAGTTGTAAGAATTTCTGGATAAATAATTTATATTTCTTTGAGAAAATGAAATGAAATTTTCTTAGTAGATGTTTGTAGAATTTGACAAATTGTCATACACAGAAAGATCACCTGCCACTATGGTTTTTTATTCAGGGGAATTACAGATTGATGCTTTAAAGCATCAATAAACCCCCCTCAATGTTTTTGGTTTGGTTTGGTTTGTTTTTTTGCTGCTTGAAAGTGGGAATGCTGTGGCAAATATTTATCAGTATCCTACACTGTGATTCTGAATAGCTGATGATTAACAAGTATCTGATGTCTCGTATCGTTATGATATCACACAAATTCTAATAAGTGATTTTAATGTTTTACTGACATGCCACATTTTAGCAAATTTCGGTAATAACAGCTGTCTCATCTTTCCTTTCACACATGAAAGTCTCGAAGGCCTCCTATACTACTTAGAGAGACAACATGAAATATCGACAATGTTCTTAAAGAACAAAAATGTAACTGTAGTTACAAGTGCAAACAACAATGCAACACAACATAAATCTTTATAATTAGGCAAAAACATTCAAATAAGCCAACTGATGTTCTTATGCTAAAACAATGTGTCTGTTTGCTCTTCAGTAAAAATGACTGTGACATTCTGCTTAAATAAAATGTCTGAATTCATCTTCACGGGGAAAAGATTTGTCCATTAAAAGATCTGCAGGAAATGGCATTTAATTTAGAAAATCTGGCCTCATTGTATTTATTTTATTATCGTTCCTCTTTATATACAAGCATATACAAAAGCTAACTGTATGCATGCATACATACATTCACTAAATCAAGTTAGATCTTGTCTGGCAAAAATAAATACACATTTTGCTCAGCACTGAAAATGTTATAGAGATACATTACTGTGGGCATTTTTCTTCAGAACGGAAATAAAAGGTCTTCATGCGCTTTAATGCACCAGTGGTTGTGATGAGAGTCTGGAGTTCAGGAGACTTGAGTAAATGCCCTCTGGGGCCAATGTGCTTATCTAGCAGAATAATAGACAGACGATGACCTTTCTCCAACAGGAGACATAAGCTTTAGTAAAAGGAGGCATTGACTGATCTATTTCTGCTGATGTCTTCTAATTTTTCAGAATCAGCACAGTAAAAAAAAAAAAATTGAAATTTTCAAAGGTTCCCCTGGGAACCCTTCGCTCTTTCTCCCCAAGGAGATGCATGTTGCACTCACCCACATGAGAGTTGTGCCTGTGGGCAGACAAGTGCTGCCAGCACCCCAAGGTCACCTGTCACCCACCTCAGATCCAGCTGACAGCACTTTCTTGGTGCAGGCGTGGTGCTACCTGCCTCACTGCCTGCCTTGGCTCCCACGTTTGCCCTGCTGGGTCCCAGTCCCTGTTGATCCTTGACTTAACCACTCTGCTGGATTTACCTTCACTCTCAGTTTAGACTTCAGATGTCAGTGCATCTTTATGAATTCTTCTCACCTACCTTTACATTGGATTCAAGAAAATAAAACATTCTCTCTTCTAGCAAAGCCTATAGCCAACCAGAGGGGTAATGGAGGACAAAATTAAAATAGTCCTCAGCCTCTATTGACAGGACCTTCTGCTGTCATAGAGAAAGAAAATGTATAGACACACCTTGTGACAGAACCAAAGAATATCAGATGATAGACTATGACTATACATAATTTGCTCAGTAATAAGGATTACTACAGTGTCTCAAGAGTTGTTTCTTATTAAAGAATTGGACTACTGGACTACAGCAGTGCATTTCAGCTTTTTTTTTTTTTCCAGCTGAATTTATCATGCATAGCTTGTTACATGACGTCAGTAACTAGCTTTTTGTAGTCACACTTCACCAATTCAGAAGGAAACTGCTGGACCCAGTCTGAAAGCCACAGTTAGAAAATTTTCACAGCTCTTGCATAAGAGATCATTTGCCTACTACTTTGTGTGTCCAACAGCTCAAACACCTCTGAGGTAGTCCATGTGTCAAAGGTTGAGAGTAAGCTCACTTTTCTTCTTGTGCTTTTCAAACACCCAGTGAAGTGACAAATACTCATTCCCAGCAGTGCTGCTTCCCTACTCTCTCCTCATGCCTCACAATTCCTTTACAACACAAAATTTCCAAGAAAAGTTGTAATACAATATTATGTGACATCTTACACATTGTTGCCAGTGTTATCAGAAGCAATACATAAAATTATGGATGCCACTGAGGAAAAGGTAACATTTGAATACTGAACTGTCAGTTCCTACTTGAGGTGGGAGTTGTATCAGGAATAAAACAGTAGTGCACTAATATGACCAAAACAGTGGCACTCTTTTGCAAAGATACTTGAAAACCTTTTCAGTGTAACAATGCTCTTTAACAACAACTTTGTGATACAGAACCTCTGAAGGAAACTCTAATGCACATGCAAAATTCCCTAGGTGGAGCAACTTGCACGTTCCTTGTCATGGAAGAAGTTTTACCTCATGTGTAAGGTAAAATTCCAAACCATGGGTCTCTCAGAATAAAAATATGGACTTAAATATTGATAATTTAATTTTTTATTTATTTTTGACCAAGAATTTTCAAACCATGCTATCAAGACAATATTAAAGACTAACATTATGAATTAATTTTCAAAACAAATTTTGAAATCGAAAACTCAGACGGATTTGGGTTTCACGAATAGAGAAATGGAACCCAAATCCAGTAAAAGTAACTGTTCCTGCGATGATTACATCAATTATTGTCCAAACATCACAATATTTGGTGCTGAAAAGAAAACGAACCACATTTACGGGTGATTATGGAAGCCCTTCTTTGGATAAGAAATTGCTGTTAATTCAGCTTAAGACTAATGGGAACATTTGAATCACGAACCCCAAATAGAGGGTTCACAATGGAAATGCTGACAGACACTTGGCTCTATTGGCAGGCAGAGTTCCAATAACGTAGCAAATACAGGGGAAAAGGAAGTATGTTTTAGAAGAAAGACTCCTTAGAAGTCAGCAAGTACAACGGGGGAGCAGCTCATCACTTTAAACCAAACTGCTGATTTGTGCTTGGCAAATATACTGTACACAGTTAGAGATAGTTAAATAAAAAAAATCATCAAGATAGTTTTATTATTCTTTTTATATGATAAAGGGAGAGGAAAAATATGACAGGTTTTTACAGAATGGATTTACAGTCTGTTCTAGATAACTGTGATAACTGAATTATTAAAATGAATACTTTCTCTGTAGGTATATAAACAAGAGATATCTTATTTTTAAAATATTTTTTTCTTGCAGTGTAACTTCCTGTGCTGCTGCAATCATGCAATCACACATGTTCAGCTGCTGTCCCAGAGAACAACTTACAGGAATGCTGCCACATTGATTAGACAGATTAGGGAAGCAATGTTATGAAGAGGTCATAATCTTTCACTGATTCAGTAGCTGAGCTGTGGCCAAGCACATCATATAGATCATTTCCCACCTACAGCAAAGAGGAGAAACAAACCATTGTAACATTTGGTCAGCCTGAAAAGATAGAAAACTGGTCTCCAAACAGCAATGCCAAACTCAGTATAAATCAGCTCTGGGCTTCATCTTGCTCTCGTTTTGGTTAACCACAAGACTCCATGCTTACCTCAGGATCATGTTTTTAATGCTGAGATTGGCAGGTATGAGAATTTTACAACGTCCATGTCCTAACAGCTGTAAAATATTCAAATTATGCAGGTGAAGGTCATAAACCTTTATGCGCTCTTCAGAGTAAAAGGCTCAGAATCTTCAGGAAGGTAATTGAGAGTAATCACCATGAATTTACAACAGGAAAATCATGCCTGACTAACCCAATAGCCTTCTACAATGAAATGACTAGTTTAGTGGATGAGAGTAACCATGGATATTGTTTATCTTGACTTCAGCAAATCTTTTGACTTTGTCTCCTGTTACATTTTCATTGACAAAATGATTAATTATAGGCTAGATAAACAGGCAGTGAGGTGGATAGCAAACTGGCTGAACTGCTGGGCTCAAAGGTTTGTGATCAGTGTCGTGAATTCCAACAGCAGACTTGTCACTAGTGGTGTACTCTCAGGCCTGATACTAAGGCCAATACCATTTGACCTTGTTGTTAATGACCCTACTGATGGGATGGAATACACCCTCAGTAAGTTTGTGGAAGATATAGAACTGGGGGGACCGACTGATTTAGATGGCTGTGTTGCTGTTCAGTAGGACCTCAAAAAAATGGGAAAAGACGTCCACAGAAATGTCATGAAGTTCAACAAAGGGAATTGCAAAGTCATGCAGCCCAGGAATAACCCCAGGCATGAGTTCGAGGAGGCCAACTGGCTGAAAAGCAACTTGGTAGAAGAAGACCTGTGTGTCCCCGTGGACACCAAACTGAACTTGACCTGATTGATGGGCATTTGCTACAGAGAAGAGCAGACAACTTCCTGTACTGCATTAGGAAGAGCGCTGCCAGCAGGTCCAGGAGAAGTGACTCTTCCCCTCCATGCAGCACTGGACTAAAGACACACCTAGGTGCTTGGTCCAGTTCTGGGCTTCTCAGTGCAGATACATGGACATATTGGAGCGTGTCCAGCAAAGGGCCACAAAGATGGTTAAGGGCTTGGAGTATCTTGTCATATCAAGAGATAGAGATCTGAGCAATCTGCTGTAGCTGACCCTGCTTTGGAGCAGAGGTGCTGGTTAGACAATCTCCAGAGGTCCCTCCAAAGCTCCTACACTCTCTGGATTCTGAGAAAAGACATTGTGAATCTGTTTGTTGGGATGCTTTCGTGAGCATCTCAGGAAAAGAGAAATCCCAATTAGTTCCAGACATATCAGTTTCTGTGCTATGGAAAGTCCAAAAGCAGTGCCACAGATTGCTTGCAGTCCCTCAAGTGACTGGGTGTGGTGTTAATGAATAATAACAAATATGTAGGTTGCAATTTCTTGATGTATTTACTTTCTAGCGGTAACATAGTTTTTCAGTGTATATAATTCAATACTTGCTTTGCCTCAAGATACAATGAACAGCTACAGAAATCAAGAATATTTTTTGACATTGTTTTCCTAATGCCCTGGGAATCACTATCCTACCCACGTTCTATCAAGATACCATTGTGGAAAGAATAAGCTTTTTGTAACACAAGGCAGTATCACTTTGAGACTTTTCAAGCAATGTATACATACTATCATTACAAAAACACTTTTCTGAAATACCTTGAATCACCACTAATACATCCATTTATTTAATTCTGTATTATGCTGACATTTGAGAAGAATTGTTATCAACAGTCAAAAAAATATATCCTTTAACAATTCAAAATTTGGTTTAAAGACAGACATTTATAGGTTCCCCCCAAAAAAGTGATTGAAGCCTTCTTTTCTTCACTGAAGAAACTTTTCGTTTATGATCTTTCTTGCTGTAGTACCAAAAATGTAACTATAAAAACACCCTGCATCATCCATTCTAGCCGGGCAAGGCTACCCTGTTTAAATCAGCATCGAGAATGCAAGTATGTAAACAAATCTCAAGTACCATGTATAGACTTTGAAGATATATCATTGATTACTGTACTGCCTAGTTCACTTTGGTGGCTGTTTCACAGATTCAGTATCAGCATATGCTTTCTGATCTGATTTGGAGTTCCCAGAACAAGCTACTAACACCCATCCTTGTTGTTGTGACCCTTTTGGATCCTTTTTTGGCAGTTATTTATGCATTTGGATTTGGATTTATAGACGCTGTTGCATCAAGAGTCTCTGACTGAGGATAGTCTAATCACACAGATTTTCTTGTCATACAGTGCCCTTGTTTTTACAGTAGCATTTTCACATTCTTTATTATGTTTTAAATTTCTTCTTGGGATGGAGTTATATTTCAGGTTTAATTTCATACTCATTTTATAATCACTGAAAGAGGAGTTGGCTGTTTAACTCAGAAATCTTTCAGAGAGATTATATTTTCTTTTTATTTACCTTAGCAAACAAGTACAAATTTACTAGTTTTCTAAAAGTAGTTGAAGTTTTTGTTTTTGTTTGCATAGTCTTTATCTTCTTTCATTTTACTTAGATGCTGTAATGCACTGTATGTTTCATGCGAAATTAGAGATAATATGGTGTAAATTTGCTCTCTGTCAAGGAACTTACTGAGTTTACCATGAATTCCCAATTACTGGAGTGTCTTTGTATAGTCTTCTCTCAGACTCTTTCAGTGGCAAGCCCATAATTAAATGTATTTAAATTCTGTATTCATTAAATTATACTTATAAAATATAATAGTAGCATTAATTTTGGAGAGTTCTAGATGCAAATTCCTTTTCATGTTCATTTCTCTTTTAAAATAGTAATAGATTACTTTAATAAGACTATTCATGTTTATAAAGCCAAGCATGTGTTTAAGCATTTGCATGTAACTGGATTCTTTGTAGACAAAAGAGCCAGTGAAATTACATTTGTGTAGTGGGCCTTCCCAATTTTCAGGACTGGGAGAGATGCAACAAGTAGAAACTCATTTCTTCTCCAAGACCTAATGAAACTTAGCACCTGCCCTTACAGGCTAAACTGAACAAGCCTAGGAAATAATAATTGAACTCTGGGGCTCTGTATTCCTTGGAAAGTAGTGTTAACCATACAGTATTTACACTATCAGAAAAATGAAAACATTATAGGCAGTGAGAAGGGGTAAAAAAAGGAGACCTAGTGACCTGGGTTAGTATATTGTGGGTAATTGTTATCAGGTATTATTTACACTGTTTCTGCAAAGCAAAACCAGCCCTCAGTCATAAAGGCAGCATACACTGCTTTTGAAGACAGACTATAGAATCTGACAGAATGCTCATTGCTTCCCAGCTGTCTCCATTGCACATTCTATTTAATAATAATGAGACTGTTGCTGAATATTTGCATGCAAGAAATGATGAAAAGAAATGAGACTAGAAAGACTAGAATGCAGTACTTTGTTCTGTAGTTTATAAATTAGTTACATACATTTTGTCGTAGATTTGTTTGAATTATACAGTGCGCTTTTGGTTTTGTTCCCAAATTCTGTTTATTTCAGAAAATAGTCAAATTCAGCCACAAATGATTGTTCAGCCTTTTGCTGCGGTGATTATTTTTTCTACGATTAGAATATTCTTAGGGCCAGGTCTAGCTTTTCAAGTGTGTGACTGAGAAATGAAATGCTCTTCGCCTTCAGTCGGTCCCCAGTGATTGACAGAACTGGTGCTTGAGTATCATACAATTTGGCAAAAATGTTCTGAAATCTGGAGAGATCCCACCGCTATGCAGCTGTGCTGCAGACACGGACAATGCGATGGACAAGGCTACTTCACACAAGAAGTTCCTGAACTGAACGAGCCCCTTGATTGCCTGTTAGATAAAGCACTACATCAAGACCTTTTGGATGGACCCTGTGTCTCTTCAGAGTCCTCAGGACTTTTCAGCTCTTTCACAGCTGTTGAGTTATTTCTTCTCAAAGTGGAGCTGTCTACTTTAGTTCTCATCCATGTGCAACTCCTGACCTCTGTAATTCTTTGTGCTTTTTCCCAAAAGACTACCAACAAAGCTGCCAGGTGTCCCCATGGCGGAATGTCCTGCTTTAATACAGAACCAGTCTGACTGACAGATGAAACAAGCCAGTTCAGGTGTTCCTCCCCCTGCACGTCACTGCCCCTCACTGGCTGTGGAGATCCGGGGCGGGACGGTGTCTCTTTCAGAAGCTGCGTACAAGAGAGACTCCTCATGCCGTTGCCGGCCTGCCTCTGGGACCGGCTGCTCTCCGCCTGAGCTCCCATCTTTGCTGTTTGCCGCCCTGTGACTGGAGCCACCAGCGCTTCCACGAGGGCAGCCATTTTGCCTGCCCTGGGGGCTGTGAGGTCTTCTCGGAGGGGATGGTGGGGTCTGGCTGGCTGTTGTTATCGGCTGCTTGAGGATGTCACGCTGTGACCACCTGCGTGACTGTAAGCTCCACTGTCGCTGCTGCTGCCTGGCCCAGCGGGAGCCGGCCCCGGCTTTACTCCCTGTCCAGCGGCCAAGTGCCGGCTAGTTTGCTTGTGGTTTAACCCTCGCCACATCAGATCCCCACACCTTGTATGTATTTGTTAATATCCTGTTGTTTGTTTGTATAGTATCATTTTTGTTGTTATTAAAATAGTTTTAGTTTCCAAAACTCAAGGGAGTTGAGGCCTCGCCCACGTACTTTGTCTTTTCCCTTTTATCTCCCTCCTTAACCCTTTCCTCCTGGAACCGAGGAGGGGCTGATTGGAGAGAGAGAATTTGTCCCGTGGTTTGGCCCTGCCTCAGCCCAACTGATGACATGCAGATAGTAAGTAGACCTGGATCTTCTCTCAGTACATGCCACTGATTTTTACTCAAAATCTGTTATTAGAAGTAGAATAAATTACAATTACAAACATTCACAATGAAAATTCATAGTCAGTGGCAAAAAAGAAAACGTTCAGTGGTGGAAAACATAAATTAATAGATCCTACAGATAGGGCCACATATTAAAGAATAAAAATACATTTTCTACCGCAGAATTTTTCTCTGATATGTGTCTCGTTGGTGAATAACCTTTAAGCATCTGGGAACACACATGCAAAATCTGGAGCACATGTTTTGCAACAACAGTAAATCTGGGAGTGCAATCAAAGTAGAGCTCAGACAAAAAACAACTTAAAATTGGCTACAACTGGCTGCATGCCCTCTTTCACTTTGAAATAATCAATACTGTTTTAACTTCTGTGCTTAAATTCATTGCTTTATCTGCTTAATAAACACTTTGAGAGTATGCTCACATACCATAATCACTTTAAACGTCTCAGGTTCCTTCCTAGTCCTAAAAAAGACTTCATGGAAAGAGTTGTTTAGCAAAGCCAAAACTAGGATGTGGTCTTTGCTGTTTACAGATTCCTAGAACTGATATCTGGCAACAGCTATGGAAATATATGCACGCTTGAAATACAGCCTAACTTTGAAGCTTACAGCATTTTCCTGCTCATGGAAACAGTGAGCGGATTTGTGCCTGTTGTCTGTATTTTCCCTCCTATCAGTGCTCGTCTCTTTACAGTTTAAAGATGTTTCCTTAAGAGGGGGACCAGCTTTTCAGGCTTTACAGCGTGTGTGTCCAGTGAGCCTCCTCTTGTAATATGGGGTTGTCGTTCTCACTGCTGATACCAAGTACTGTGGCAGCCTGTGAAAAATATCTTGTGTTTGCAGTTGCTCTACATCCTTCACAGTACACTTTTCGTAGCAGAAATAGTGTTAAAAGGGACATTTACACTGGCTGATTCTAGGTACTAAGTTTAGGATGCTAACCTCCATAGACTCCTTACATAGCCAGCAACAGCAGAGAGGAATTCTTCCACGGAGTAATTCAGAGAACCTGATGTGAACTCATGGTTTGAACCACCCTTAAAATAACTTATTTCTCTCTTTTCATTAGCAATATGGAAAGCCAAAGCATTCTGACACAGGACCTGGAGTTCAAACCCCAGTCAGGGGTGTGAAAGCTGCCCTTAGTGGTACACTGGTCTATATGCAAAGCCATGCAATATAGTCAGTGCTGGACTGGGAAATACATTTCTAGCAATTTTAACACAACATTAAACAGGTACAACATTTATCTCTAAAAAGAAATTAGATAGTGGATAAGCCATCAAACTGCACAAATTTTGTAATGTATGTAAATATTTTTATTAGAAAGGACCTTAAAAGAATTTATTGTATAGGAGTAAGTAGAGTCAGCTACAAGCTTTGGCAAGTATGTTAATGGAGAGGTCAAATACAGATAGCTGGAGGGACTGGTGTTATCTGGAGTAGCTATAGGTGTACCAGAGGTATAGTCCACAATTTACACAGTAAAATGCAGAGATAGCATTAAGTGCAGAAATACAGCTACATCTGGAAAAGATTTAGTGACCTATGCCTCCATCGCAGGAAGTGAGGGAAGACAAATGTTTGGAAAATGCTAAGGAGAGAGGAGTGGATAAAACTCATTTGGCATCTTCTAAGCCCATTCTCTGCTAAAAGATAGAGGCATACACCCAAAAGGTCATGTGCGGTTGATTGGGAATCCAGGACTCCTGATCACAATGATGTCAAAGTCCAGCTTGTAAGAACCTAACTGCACATTTAACAGGACAGCTGCGATGATGGGGCCTTGACTGTAACACCCATGTGTCACCCGTAATTCAGCCAGAGGCAGAACTTTTAATCCATCCTGTTTTCTTTTCCCCTGTGCAGCTCTGTTTACAACTGTTGCATTTTCATCTTCTGACAACAAACCGAGCATTTTAAACTTTGTTATTATTTGGCTTTATCCTGTCCCTTCATTCTCTGTAGTCTTTGAAAGAACATTACACTAAAATTTTGATGGTTTACTTTTCCTCAACTTTATGTCTTCTTTTTGTCTTTCTCTTTCTATATGTAAAGCAATACACACACATTTGATAATAACACTGTAGTAGTGCTAACTATAAGTTCTAAAAAATGGACCTAGTTATTCTGGAAGAAGAACATATGCATGTAAACTATCATTTGTAATCCAAATGCTACCTGGGAATCAAGGTGTTTGAAGAAACACTAGGGTCATTATCAATTTTTATGTACCTCTGGGAAACATCAAAAAATATTCCAGAACATAGAGGAAGGGACATTTGAAAGAAGAAAGTGCAAAGATTTCTGTGTCTATTCTTCCTTTGTGTAGTTTTCTAGATTTGTTTGTCAAGTTCTTGAAACCATGGAGAAGATCTGGGTAAGCAGTCAAACCTCTTGCTGGTTTTTTGGGTTTTTTTGTTTTGTTTTGTAAAACAAAGCTCCAAACATTTTGAGATTATTTCGTATCTTGTTTTGTAATCTCCTAGTCTGTTATGTAAACTCCGTGCATCTACCATCATCCAGCCTTCCTTAAGCTGCCTCAGTGTTAGTCTGTACTTTTCTTTTAGAGGTCTTACTTGGTCTGTTGACTGACTTTTGATTACTTCCATACTGTTTAGAATTAGCTTAATGTCCCTAAAGACTTATCCCACTTTGTGCATCAGTTTATTTTTGTTTCTTTTGTCTCTTGCTACTTGTGTATAAAAACTGATGACATTTGCAATTGTATTTAAATCCTGCAGATACAACGGCATCCTCAAAACCAATTGTTTCCTTTTTCTGGTACTTAGCTTAACATTGTAATTGCATATTCTCTTTAGGGAATCTGTTTTGAATCAGCTAGGATAAAAGTTAGGTAAAGTATTCTGCATAGAGTAGAAATACCACAATATTAAGAGAACAATCTGTGGTGAAAAAGATATTTTTCTTTACTGATCTGGAAAAAACCCCATGACTTAAAGAACCAAAATTTTGTTGGGCTTTTTTATTTGTTTGGTTGGTTTTTTCCACTGGACTTATCTTCCTTCCGTGAGATGGGAGGTAGTCCATGGGACTTTAATAGGAAGAGTTTTGGAAGACTTTTTTTTGCTTTATGCATATTGGTGTTCTTTAGTGAAGTCAACCTTTCCAACGTTCGTGCTAGCAAGGGCAGAAATACTTCTCCCTTTCTTTAGTTTACTATTCCAAGGTTGTTTCTTTGCTCCTCTCTATGTGTATTTTCTTTGCACTTCATAAGTTCTGGCATTGCTCACTTTTCAAGACACGTCAGTTCTAAGGCTACATTAGTATTACAAAAATATTTGCTTTATGCTCCTCTGATCTATGGGGAGACAGGAGAGCTGAATATCCAGGAATACATGACAATAATTCTGAACAGTAATAGAAAAGAAGGAAACTGCGTACGAAAACTACAATAAATGAGGGAGTGATGAGGTATGCTCATGTCCTAAAACACAGCAGTCTTCGGTTTTTGTTGTTTTACAATATATATACTCTTATCAATGACAGCAGGCTAGATAGGAAGAGACCATATTGTTCACAGAACACTTTCCTATCAGAAAAAATGCTGGAAATGAGTAAAAATTCAAAATCCCTGCCCCTTTCTCTCCTTCCTAAGCAGAAAAGCTGAGATCTGTGTTAATTTTAAACAAATGATAGTACCTAGATTTTGTATTTAGTCTATTGAGTAGGTAATTCATAAAATATTTATTATTAAAAAACCCAACAATTCAGTTCACTGAAGCATCATCTGACAAATTTCAAGTACATTGTTTAAGGCATTGATCTGAGTGACATATACACTTATCCTTGATAACAAAACCTCCTAGATTGCAAGATATTGTGCTTCCGCTATTTCAGTAAAGCCCTGTTTCAGCAGTACCCAGATATATGTCCCCTACCTTGAGTACTAGACTCAAGCTCTGGAAAGAACAGGATTTTCTTTTCTTTATATATGACTGTCTTCAGGTGCCTGGCCTTGTGCAGGATTCAGTCCTTATCCTTTCAGTGTATCAGTCAATCAATAGCTATTTGTGAGAGTACAGCACTTGCCTCTGTCTTTGAATTGTAATCCTCTGAGCACATTGAAAAACTCTTGCGTTCTCCAGGGCATTTACCTGCAGGATTTCTGGCAGCCTCCTTTCTAGCAGCAATAGAAATTTTCCCTCTTCTTACTTTCTAAGGTCTGTGACTCTCAGGTTTGGGCCCAACTCCATTTGCAGTGAGGTTCTCAAGTGACATGCATAGCTAAGTAACAGGGTTGCTTGTTTTTTTCCCCTACTTTAAGAGGCCTGCAACAGTTTCTTCCCACATTGTACAGCAAATAAGCCCATGAATGCACTGCCAATATGGCTGTGCTGATGTTCTCGGATTTCAGCTTTTTAGTCTGGGTCAGTAGCTATGTTTTGTTCAAAAAATATTCAGGTAGTACAACTTGACCCAAATATTTTTTTTCAGCTTCAGTAAGACAATGGTATGAACTAATATTTTATATCCAGGTGACCAATGGCAACGCTGAATTTGCATGCTCTGTTTTATATAGAGCTAAAATAGTTCCATTGCAATATGAGTAGTTTAAGAAAGGGTATTAGACAAAATATCTGTAATTCCCATAAAATTTTCATTTCTAATCAGGTGGTCTGTGAGTTGCTCATTAGTAAGATGAGAATGATCTTCTACAAGGAGCAGCTCGGGTTTATACTGTGTATGCATTCTCTGTGGAAATGTTTTTGTCAGGGGACTCAATAAAAACTAAACAAAGGAGTAAATCTGTGAAATACATGTAGTGCCCATACAAATGACATGCTGGAACTACCTAGTTAAATGATTTTGAGGTCTTCTGGAATATGGAGTCTGTAAGGAAACTCTAAGCATTTGATTGCCATTCTGGAGTATACCTTTTCAGACCAGGGAAACCAATCCTAGTTCTCAGAGGACTGAGGGAAATGTTTACATCCTTTACCAATCTTCTTTCTCTGTTCAGCACCAGCAAAATTCCAAAACCATCTACCAGGCACCCAGGCACAATCACCATATCTTGGATACCCTAGGCACCCCTATGAAGAATATGCTTGAGGGATTGCTCAGTTTTGAACGTTGCTCATTAAAATCAGCATATTCAACAGAAACAGTGAGCAAATCTGAAATCAGGTGAGTTTCACTGTATTTGGAATTTTGTTATTGCAGGTATGGACACCTCTAATACAAAGGCTGACATTAGACTTCATTTCATATTATGGTACTGTGCAAAATGGAAAAAAGAAAGCTATAAATTTTAAAGAAAGGGGCTATTTTTGTACTTCAACAGAGGTAAAGAATGCTGGAAAACCTAACTTTTTTTTTGAGTTACCAAATATTTACCTAGTCCTGCAACATAAGTTTTGGGATAAAGAATATTTTTCCAGACCGGTTTCCACGACATCTCTACTAATTTCTCAAGATTTATTAGTATACCCCTAAAGCTCTAGAGAAAATATGTTAATTTACAACTGTAAGAGAATTAATATAATGTTAAAGGGATCAATTAGTTAATCATTAAAACACTGAACTGAAAAGACTTAGGCGTGGAAGTGCCTCAAAGGATTTTCATGGCACCAAAAAGTCATGTATTCCAAGCACAAAATTACTACCGCTTATTTAGAGACTCTGTGCCTTTATGTGTTCAACAACTTGCCTTATTAATGTGAACTTAAGACTTCAACTATGCAAATTCTTCTCGCTGAAATGCAAAACCATGCAAAGCACAGTAGAGTTTAGGATTTCAGTGCAACCTGAAACATTAGCTTCAAGGCTAGGCCAACACTACCCTTTTACCCCCTAAAAATAACATTTTAAAATAAACTTTTACTTGCTCAAGATGTAGTTCCCGAAGTGGAAGCAACATGGACATGGTAGAGATTACAACACTGCTGTTTAACCCTGCTCAGGGCTGTCTGTGTGAGTAGGACAACAAAAGACCAGTACGAGGCTGACCTGTGCTGTCACTCTTATTGCCAAGGCTGATGGCTGAACAGTGTGCCACTGTGAGAGATATCCTGGAGAAGCATTGCCCAAAGCAGCACATTGATAGCTTGGATTGTTTGGTGAGACATAAAAACCTGGGAGATGCTCCTTCTCTCATCTTTGGAAGAAAATTCCGTCTCTCACTGTGTTTGCCTGAATACTTTTCTTTTCCTCCTTTTCACATGTTTGATATTTAGTGAGCAGAAAAGGAGGGGAAGAGTTTACCACCCACACTGTCATCAGGTCATAAAATCTCACCAGTCTGCCACACACCTTACTGTTCCTCTTCCCTTTTGCAGACCTGAGTATCTCCCATGCAGCACTGTGCTGAACTCAAGTCGGTTTTGGGAGAAAACATAATTAGGATGTGTTTTTCATTTTTTTTAAAAAAAAAGAATTTAGTGCAAAATTTTTAGAAGCACAAGGTAGCTGGGTGGTCCCAATACCTTATGAAAGGAGGTTAAGTGGGCAGTTGAAAATTAAAGCTCCTATGAATTTTATCATCACTTTTAAAGAGCAACATTTTTACCCTACAAGAAACAGTTTGGAAATTATAGTGCCATAACAACTTTTTCAGACCTATTACCATCTAATAGTTAAGCATGGATATGAATAATGAAAAAAGACTCACTGGGAAATTTAAAAAAAATTACTAGTTTTAGCTCTAAACCTCACAACATTCTGAAAGTTAGACCCCTTCCTCCCTCCCCTTTCCAGTTCTTCAGCAGGAAAATTCCTAATATTAAAGCTGGCTGACAAAGATCCTTTCAAATACATGCTGATGAAGCTACATGAATGCACAAAGATGGTGTGTATCTAAAGGAAGGACTGACTCCTGTAATAAATCTGCCTGATTAAAATTTGTGAGCTATTTCATGGAGACAAAATTACAACAAGCACACAGTAGCTAATTTCCTAAATGCAATAATGTGGTTATTTGCCATATTGGCCACAGGCACTACATCAGTCCACATTAAAGACTGAGAGGTTAATCACTTCGAGTTTAAAAGAAGAAAAACCTGGCTTGCTTTTGAGTTACAGGACTGTAAAACACATTTGAAATAAGAAATTTCATTTTTTGTGCCTTTATAACTTTTAAACAGCTACATTCATATTTATGTATTTATTTATAAAATCTTTTCCTGCCTTTGACCACATATGCTCAGTGCGTGCAATTTTATAGGTCACTTATGAACTTCTATAAAGAGGTGTGAAATGAAAATATTGACAGCTGAGTTTCCTGGCACAATTACGACATTCTTCAAAGTAAAGGTCAAAACACTGAAAATCATGGATATTCCACAGCTCCAAAAATAAACAAAAACATCCGAACAAATGTTAGCATTTTCCTGGAGGTTTCAGTATTTCTTTAGCCCAACCACTTTTAAATCATGCCATTTCCCTTGCCAGGCAGGCAAACGGTCTCATTTGCTTATCTTCCTTTTTACCGCTTTTCAGAAATATACTGAAAGGACAAAATCAGGAAACAAACAAAAAATCCTCTGTTGAAAGGAAAGCTGGGATGGACAGATGTGTGATTTTAGAAAAGCAAAGGGCAGAGCCCATTTTACAAGTTTTCTCCAGGACTGACAGATGGAAATAAGCACAACTGGCAGATATGAACTGGCTGAGAAAGAAATTAGAAGACTACAGAGCAAGGACAAGAAACTACCCTCACCAGTACAAGGCCCATGGCAAACAGTTGCAATAATGTATGGTAGGTTAGTATCTCACCTTCTGACAGTCTCAATTTTGCCTTTTAGCTTTGGGGGAAAACTTGACCACCAGCACACAGCCTGGGTGAAGGCAAGGTCTGTGTAAAAAAAATGAACAAGAAATCTTGTCCTATCACCACCTACCTGCTTGAAAACAGAGACTTTAACCACAACACTGTCTCAGTTGTGAGGCAGAACATCCATCTTATAGCAACCTGTAAAGCCATTCTGCTTCTTCCCTGTAAAACCGAGATCAGAACTCTGAGCAGATGAAGCTTTACGCATGAGGCCAGCAACAGGGATGTCATCAGTGTGGTGGGGCAGGCACCAATTTGAAGGGTTAGTCAGAAACTACCTATGAATACTTACAGCTTTGCTGAATCATCACTTGAAAAGAAATTGCAACCCAGATGAAGAATACGGGATGTTTGGCTTTAAAGGGTAGCAGGTCAACAGACCAAATAATCACGATCAGTTCAAGAATGTTTTCCTGGAAAAACATGGGATGGGATCCTTCAACCCGGGAAATTCCTCCCAGTTGTGTGCTTAGCATGGCCAGAATTTCATGCCTGGCTCCTGGCCATCCCCATGTCAATGTCTGTATTTTTTCTTAATTAAAATTGTTCAGGGCACAATCACATGCGCTGTGGCTACAGCTTAACTTGATTAAGAGATCGCTGTCCTCATCTACTTACCCCCTCCTCTGTCTTGCTCCTGCTCCCTCATTGATGCCAGCATAACTTTATAAGCAGTGACACCTTCACCAATATCTGTGGAAAAAAAAAGGTGTTACAATAAAACAAAACTCCTAAAATGTATGCAAGTTAGCACAGGTTATTCTCAGCAGTTACGAATATAGTAAAGCCAGAAAATCTGAACCAGCTGAGAATGTGCAAATGGAGTCACTCATCTCCTTACCCAACCAGCTGCAGCACAACCAGTATGTCTGGCTATGACCTTTCACCAAGGATTTAACCTAATTTAACTGGGAGTACTGTTTTCAAGTGATATAGTAAATTCAGAGATGCTATGTCGTGGTTCTAGCTTTGTTTTAGTGTAAATAATTTGAGAACTGAGATTAGAAGTGGACTCAGATACTTAAGTCTGAACAACTGCTTGTGTGGTTTTGAGTGGAGAAACAGAGTGCTTAGTGTATGCTGCTCTTCTTTCCCTCTGCCAATGCTGTGATGTGTGAGGGCATAACCCACACAAAAGAGGAAGAAACACCCTGTAGATAGTTCAAGCATGAGAGAATCCAATGATTCAGGTGGTCATTTTTATTTCAGTCACCCAGTACATTAATATGTGAAACACGTATTAATCATGTCTCATGCAATACCAAGAGTCTGAAGTGTATTCCAGGACTTGCTGATAGAAGACATTACAGAACATTAGCAGGGCTTTGAAAATCTATCTTTTGTTGCATGAGTAACAAGCCCTAAACAAGCATAGAGTTGGTGTCACTCTGCTTTTTTGCACTCTGACAGCAGAATTTCACACAGAGCTTGAAGTGTAGTAAAACATTTTACTAGGTAAGTCAACAAGCAGAGCCATTAGTCTAAGCTGGAGGAAATAAAAGCAGACAAGTTTTTTTTTAATCAAACAAGTAAAGCTGAATTCAGGAAACATTTTTCAAGTAATAGGGCCATAAGTGTTTTGACGAATATTTTTTGAACATGGTCTAGAATCTAAAGATCCACAAAATGGAAAAAATTTAAAAGCATTATTCAGTCTAAAGCCCAGACATGATCTGCTAGACTTCTTTTATTAGAATAGCCTGTAGCTGCAAATTTATGGAAGACAGCAATTGTCATGAAATTATCAGTACCTCAGAAATCAAAATCATCATGGACCATGATGTCTAAGGAGCTATTAATCATTTAAATACCACCTCTGCCAATAGTCCAGACAATGCAGTAACTTCCAGTGAGGCTTCTTTGGCTTTAGTCAGAATGAATGAGTAGCTCTTGCTAAGCTGTCGAAAGGATCTCATGATCCTGCATGAAGTTACAGGAGCTGACAAAAATTGCTTGAAAAAAAAAAAATGTTGTAAAAGCCCTTATAGCATACTTTAAAAATAAATTTTCAGCAGTTGGGGAAAAATGCTTGAACAAAAATCAAAATCCTCTATTTAGCCATACAGCAGATATCCACTTTGCCGGTTCAGCATCACTCTGACAATGACTAGACAAAATGATTGAAAAACTTAAGAGACTGCCGCAGGAAGGGCTCTGACTCCTAGGCTGGCACTCAGCCTTGGTGTCAGCTTGGGTCTTGGGCTCTTTACAAGCATTCCCAAGAAGAATGCCAAATGGCTGTGGGTTCTGATTTTGGAAGGGAACTGACAACCAACTCGTTATGCACAAGATACAGAGGGACAGCTGTTGCATGGAAATGACTTGTAGTTAACAGGCATAGTTGACAGACTGCAACAACTGGCAAATTATTTCATAGGTCTGACTGAGAAGAGAATCTGAGGACAGTTGATGAATGACAAAAGGGAACAGCAGGTGGGTTTTCATTCAGATTAATCCTTTCATGAGGCAGATCCTTAACTGCCCTTCAGTAACTTGTTAAGGGATAAGACATAAACTGATCCCATTTGACTTCACTGTCAACTTTAAAAAATAGTGAAAGTAGAAATACTCTGAGAGAATGCTCTTAAAAGGCCTTAAGTAAATGCTGTGCACAAGGAGGATAGTATCTCCAACTCTGAAAGACAGCATTCGTACCTCCAAATGTTTACAAATACAATTATCTAGTGTATCAGTGGAGGACTTTCAAAACTGAAGGCAGCTTTTCAAAGCTAGAGTTCCTGCTGTGTGTAATAAGTATGAGAAAAACAAATGTCTTTTCCTTTCCACATTCTGTGTTTCTTCTTTGTTTTCTTTCCCTTCAACAGTGTGCAGAAGGACATATGAGATCACCAGGTTTTAAGATTCTTCCTTTAAGGATTTGCAGTCCATAAGGTAAAGAGAGTAAAAGATTCTAGTTACTCTGACATCAAACAAAAATAAGAAAAAGTGAAGAAAACAAAGTGCAGCATCGTTGAAGTTCCAACTTTATTGCATGACTACTGGTCTTAAATGTGGGGTTGCCTCTGGTAGCTGTGGCTGTGCTGGGATTGGACTATACAGGGACTGAACTCTTTCAGAATAGATGTTAATTTGCAAAATAACAGGTATGTGGCTTACCAATGTGCTCAAAGAAGTGACACAGAAATAAAGGCAAATGGAAAAAGTTAGGAAGAATACACTTGAATGAAAGAAAAAAATAAAGGTCCTAACTTTGTGGATATCATTGCATTATGCTTCATGAGGTTGCATTAGTCAATGAGACTCCAGCAAAAGAAAATTCTCTACCACCTCCTCATTGAGCAAACACTGCAACAGACAGTCCAGCATGAAAATTTCAGTCAAATTCATCAGCTTCAGTAAATACCACCAAATCCTCTTGATGATGTCTGGAAAAAGAAAGAGGAAACAAACAAGCTAAGTATCTGCAGGAAACAATGCAAATGAAAGGAAGTAAAAAAAAAAAATTAATTTACCTGCGTTGACAAATAGGAACAGATGGTGAGATCCAAGGGGAGATAAACATTAAAGACTGGAAACTAAGCAATTCATCCTGCCAGCTTTCAAAGATCCAGTACGGCTGAAAAATCTAGGAACCATATAACGGCAACGTTAAACAACAATAGACAAGACTATAGGGCAGGTAAAATGGAGTGAACACGCTGAGCAGAGGGAGTTGAATCCTTTCAACAACAAGCCCATGAAGGGCTCTTGAAGTCAAATTGCAAGGAGTCTCCAAGCCGAAAAAAATTAAGGGAAAGGATAAAGCATAAAGACAAATTGTGTGGTAAAGTGTATGAAGCAAAACCAGTCTTGTGTTGAGATATTGAGCAATCTCAGCAAGCATTTCAAAAAGCTAAATGGAAAAATAAGGTCATTTTGAATTTCAACACAGTGGATAACTTTAGAACTCTATTTTTTTACAGAAATAAGCTCTCTAATACAGATCTACAAACAGTAAAACACAAAGAAAATGTGTTTGACAGTGCAATACTTGGCTCCACAACACACTTTTTGGGCCCTTTAGTCATAAATGTTGGCTTCCTTCTACCAAAGTCTTCTGGGCCATGTACTCCATGTACAAATGTCATAAAGGAAAGGTCGTAATTTTTCAAGGTTGTCACACAGCTGCCATTTTTCTCAAAGAACAGGATTTCTGTATCAGAGCCCTCCCTCTAAAAGCTCATCAGATAACCTGAAAAGCTGCCCTGGAAAGCTCCAAGGGTATTAAGAGGAGATTGTACATATGGCTGGAAACTTGGCTTGGCACTGAACAGCTGTAGCTACTGCTTTTTCCCCCTTCCTTTTCAATTGCATTGCAATCCAAAGCAGTTAAGACTCCAGCTCTGGGGCAGAGTCCAACTGTACAAAACAGGAAGGAGGTCTCAGATGCAGCCTGAAAGGGCTGGGTCAGCTACACTAGTGAACAGTGCCTCTCAAGCCAGGAGTGCACACCAGCAGTTCCTCTGAGAAGGATAGCACTAGAGCATCATAGGCACACACACACAGTATAAACAATAGGAAAGGAAAACAGGAATGTTTTCACAACGTTGCCGTATTAAGTTTAACCCCTACAGATAAATCTCATGTTTGAACTGCTTTGACATCGTTAGATTACCAGCATGCTTTAGCCAAGACTTGGACAACACATACATTTTACCAGAACATGAAAGAGCCTTCTAACTCATCAGACTGAACTGGAATAGTTGAGACATTTAGAGGTTAAGAGAAAAGATAGGAGGGAGACGTAAATATAGAGCAGTTCCATGAAGTCCTTCCATTTCCCTGGCAAATCGGATTAAACAGTTATAAATACAGCCATGCAGAGGGCTGCTAGTCTTGCCGCTAGAGTGTATACCAGCTATATCTTGGAAATCTAAAATATTTTTAATCGGAAAACAATGATAAACAGTAAAAATAAAATAACAATATCCCACATTTTCTCATTCCCAAATAAGATTTTCTTCTCCACCTTAATTAAGCAGATGAACAAACTTCAGCCAAATAGCATCTCCTGATTTTAGCACATGACCCTTTTTCTAGGTTCCTGACCCTCCTTTTCAAACATCCAGCTGTGCTCAGGCATCAGAAGGTGCTCATGAGCAATCTCAGTGTCCTCTTGACACAGATAAATTTTCCTTATGACCAGCAAGATCCCCATTATAGATGGGAAAGACAGGATTTCAGATGCTTTCTGTACCATTGTGGTACCACGGCAAATTGATCAAGAGTAGCACTAGGCAATTCTCAGTTGTGCTCAGGAAGCCTTTCTCTTTTGCTCTACAGCATCTGGAAATGCCTCCTGTTCTGATTCCCATTTGTTCCATGCTATTCTCCCTTGCTTTATGAATGGTTATTGGGTGAGCTTTGATGTTGTCTGAGTGAATAGATTTTGGCAGGAGTTAATATGGTTTGGGAAGAAAACAGATAAGCTCTTGGAGCCGTCTCTGCACTGCAATAGAGTATCTGGGAACTTAACACCTCTGTGAAACAAGCGTGCTCCAGAGTCCAGTAATATTAAATATTTATTTAACAACACTCTCTTAAGTTTCTAATGAAAATATATTTACTAACCATCAATCAAAAATCAACACCATTCCTTGCCAAAATATAAGGAAAGAAAAAGTTAGCTGGAGTCCCAGGGATAATGTTACAGACATATCTTTTCTAAACACCCCTCTCTCCTCCTTAATCAGCTTTTTGGCACTTTTCAGGAGTTTATGTGCTCTCCACTCAGTTATAGAGACTAAGCATAACAAACCACAGGTGAAATTATAGAGGACAACTTGATTTCCTGTCTTTTGCTTTCTCCCAAAGCCTGATTTTTCCAATGTGCTGGAAAATGCTGTTCTTTGGCAGAAAGGAAGGGGTAACCTTGAGGCAGGAGACCTGAAGTTACGCTTGCCTTCAGGAAGTGTAACTTCCCCTTTGCAAGTAGAGTCTAAAAGGCCCTTAACACAAAAATCTCTGTTATATTCTGGTTAAAACTGAATGATAGCAATTGTCTGAGAAAACTGGTAAAGACAGAAAGTTATCTTTTCTCAAAAGCTTTTTGAACTAACATTTATGACTTGTATGCTGGGTTAAAGGCTCATCATAATCACATACACAGGCTTCTCATTCATGGCCACTGGTGTCTTCTACCCCTTCACCTTGCAAAGTGGAAGAGAACAATGCCACCTTTTGGGAACCACCCCCCTCTGGAAAGCCTTCTGGGAAGATTGCAAAAAGCCAAATCCCTTTTTGTGGCACTTTTTTCTTCTGAGTCCCTTTAGTCTCCTCTGTTCCATTTTTATCCTTCTTTTATTGTGGACTAATCAGCCTGACTGCTATGGAAGAATGAAAGCAAGCTCTACAGAAATTGATAGCCCTGTGTTTGTACATACACGATGTACACACTTTCACCCCCCCATCATTTTTGCGTAAGCCTGTTTGCATGAGAGAAAATAGCAAGAAAGCTGTAAGCATTGGTTAAAGCAAGTTTTCTGGCATACAAAGAAAAACCTTTGCTGAGGAAACACTCTGGTATCGCATTTGCTGCTGCCTCCCTCCCTTTCCTCACGGGTCCGTTCCTTAGCCTCTGCTTTAGATTACATTAAAACCCCAGGTCTGTAAATGGCCTGGGGGAGGAACGTGCTCACATTTCCTTCTTCTTGAGATTCAGAATTACAAATTAATCTACAGGAAACAATTGCTTGAGCAATTTAGAAATGGTGTGGGCCAGAGTCCTCACATTTCCCTTGCTGTAGCAAGAGGGAAAAAAGGAGGAAGAGAAAGCAAGAAAATAGCGGGCTTTTATTGTGCTACTCCCTGTCACACTGTATTGATAGCATTAATTTTAGCTTCTTAGCAAGGTTAAGCATGATAATTGAAAATGTTCATAGCATTACAGTACAATGCAACTACATTGTAGTTCTACACTTGGTTCCAACATGATGAAATTATCATCTATTTAACAGTCTTTTCATTCTATTCTGACTATGGTACTTTAATCCATACCATAATGTAAATGCAATGCCTGTCACACTTTTTTCTGTGTTGAGCGATGAATAGAATTTTATACTGACTTCTACAGAACACTTTATCATGGTGCAAATACTCTTTTCTCCCGCTACAGAATTATATAGGTATCTAAAAAAAAAAAAAATTAAATCTGACACCTGTTGAAAATATTTGGCTCATAAACTTGTAACAAAAGACGTGTCAAAAGAAAAATAGTGTTACACTGGAAAGAAAACATTTTGTGTCAGCATAGCCTAAGGAAAAATACTCTTGATGTTTCCCACACCACAGCTTTGTGCAGGTTTATTTATTTTGTGTTGTGTACTGTGTGGGCAGCATAATTTGATGTAGTGAGAAAACTAGCAATTTTATGCTAAAGCAGATTTCTCAGAAAACTCCAGTCAGTTTAGAAAGATAAACCATTGCCACAGAAATCTCCAAAAGGAAATGTAGCATGGACAGAATGCATAAGAGTTACCCCTTCACCCGATCCAAAACATAAATTGAGAAAATAATGAAGATATATATATATAAATAATTTAACAATCTGCCCCTCCAGACCCTTCTAAGTAGCTGGACTCTCACAGATCTGGTGCCTAGAAATTCTTGATGATGTTTCAAGTGACTTAGTTTTGGCACTTTTTAAAGCTTATATTCAAATCCCAAAGGATATAAAGAAAAAGCTTTTTTCTTTTTAAAGAGAACCCACGCACAACATCAGCACCAAATTCATCCATTGCCCTCAAGACTCTATCAGACTAATAAGTAACATTAATTTTGTGTTCTACTAAATTGTTAGGTATGTCTTTGTTTAGTATCTGTGGCAAAACCTCAAGTGGTAAGAATTACATGGCACCAAAGGCAGTGTATTTATTCAGGGATTTATGTACAAGCAAAAGTGAAGAAGGAAAAAGCAGAAGGATAAGGCCCTATGCACCTAGGAAAACAACAATTAAAGTTTCTGGAGCAAATCTTTGGCTGTGTCTGCAATACTATTTTTGTTCAAGCAACAGTGAGGTTTCAAAATGAATCCTTTGAGCTTCCCTACTTACCATGGGCCACACAGTGGTTTTGGTGTACTTGAACTACATTCGTCTTCGAGGAAGCTGAGCCAAAAGTTCCACTCCAGGTGCAAACCTAATGATGTCCAGTCTACCACAGGAACACAGACATCTGAATCAAAGATTGGTATTTGGGACAGCTTTGAGCCACATGTGAAGAGAATATTTAGTTTGAGGAAATAGGCTAAATTTAGTCTGACTAAAAGCCACAAACCACATAGGGAACAAATACTAGGAACTCAACATCAGCTACATGAATCTATTGCTCCACTCCAGTTGCATCAAATTATTATTCATGTAGTTATAGCCTCTATCCTTCAAAATATTCACCTTCCCATTCAAGCCTGTCACCTTTAGCTAGAATTAACCAAGAGGCTTCTGCGTGGACAAACTTCTTCCTAGCCTTATACTGCAGTTTTCATTTGTAAAGTTGACCTTTTGCTTGGATGGACGGTTTTCCTTTTTATATCTGATGTGTACACCAGGAAATACAATCAGGAGATTTCTATTGATTGATCTCAAGCAATTTAGTTCTGGTCATGGTTGTACTGGATTTGCAATTATACTGAGGAGAGGTATTATTGACTCTGCCTAGTAATTACCAGGCTGACATCAGATTCTGCTATAGTTGAAACTAACTAACACCTCTCTGACCAAGCAACGATAAGGAGATGCTGTTATGTTTTTTTTTCCCCTGAACAAAAGAAAACTTATGATTTTGTTTTCTAAGCAAAATACGGCAGGAATTTTAACACTATATTCTTTCAAAGAGAGTCATGTACTTACAGCAAAGAATATATTTAACCTTAATTAGAAAGGTTTTGGGTATCTGGAATGTTCTCTAGGTACTAGCATATTTGTAGAAAAGCACTGCCAAAGCCTAAGCAAGCTAAGGGAAGTTAGATTAGATGCTATTTGAAGAAATCTAATAACATTAACCTAACTTCTCTGGAGGCTCCTCCTACATACTTGGAGCCATTGTTAACAGTTAAAATGCTTTAGGAATCATTCTGGCCTCCTGAGTCCGGTGATAAACATGAGAAAGAGAGTCAGTATAGGGACTTCAGACACATACTGACCCTGTTTCTCACACAAACTGCAAGAAAAACACATTGTAATCTGGAACAACTTTTTTTATGGTCATACCAGGTCTTTCAACTTTTTTAAGTCCATGCTGCACGTGCAGTGCACAATACACACTTTACCAAAAGTAAACCAAAGCAAATTAAACTTTCAGGTGCAATTTTTGTGTCATTTGCCATACTCCTCCATAGAAACTACGAAATCCAGAAGCTGACACTGTTTGTGACTTTTCCAGTTTGCTTATTACTGTTTGCTTTGCAATTGCCAACACAGTACTTCTGAGGAGCAATAATTACTCGTATATTGAGAAGTAATCCCTATCTCTTAAGTCAATGCCCTCTTTGCACCCTGTCACGTAAAATGTCTGAGTGACTTATCTGCTGGCTTAGATGACCAACTTCTGACTAGGCTAGAGCATGGGCAGATACAGGAGGAGAGTTTGGAAGTGGACAAGGACTTAGAGGAAAGGTGCCACGTGATTGAAAACAGCAGAGCTGATCCTTATGCAAATCCAAGCCAGCAAACACCACCACGGAGATTAAAAGGCCTGGCAACCACAAACACACAAATGCATGCGTCAACTACTCAAGAAAACTCTGTCTGCTTCAATCCCCCCAGCCCCATTCTGTCAGCCAGGGTACATAAGTGTACAAACACCTCCTAGCACCTCTTAAACAAGGCAGCAGCACCTATGCCTTGCATGAAAGTGCCAAGCTATTTTGTTTGCTCACTCTTGTGGTCAAGCTTTAGGGATTTCTCAATCACTGCAGAGATGTTTGGTCTGTCAACAAGCAGAGAAGATAGATCCTTCTGGCGCCAGCCCTGCTTGTGGAACAGGTTGTAAATGCCTCTCTGGAGCACAGGAAACTAGTGACTGGGACGAAGGAGGTCCTGCAGAAAGCAGCCCAAGAAGCAGCCAAGCTCGAAAGCAGAATTTGGCAGGCATGTTTGTTGTTAAGTTAACTACAAAGGAAATTCCAGGGAGGGAGGAAATCTGGAGCAGATCCAGTGTGCGCATGTACTTTGCTAGGAACAAGGTAAGAATGCCATTTTCCAAATGCTTAATGTATAGGCATGCATACACAAGAATATCCATGCATGCACACCATGAATAACTACTCACTGCTGTTTCCTAGAGTCAGAAAACAGCTTATGTCTTGGCTCCGTATTTGGTGCTGCCTGTGGCATAAACAATGTTGATAAGAACATCAGTACTGTGCATTGCATTTTGTAAAGGACAGCCTGGTTTTGTTGCAGATTTGGCTTACATTTTTTAGTGCTTCTTGCAGTGATAAGGTTTGTGCACTTTTCCTGCTGTCTCTGCACTGGAATTTGAATGACTAGACTTGCAGCTTCTCAGATTGCCCTGTTTTGAGTGTGCACTCCCACAGACCTCAATCATCTGTACAGAAAGCACACTGATGTTTTGCAATTACTCCCTTGAAATGCCGAAAATTTAAGGCTGTGTGCATAGTCCTCGAATAACCTTTTTTTATTTCTTCCTCTGTGGTCATCTGTGTGAGTAAATCTGGTTAGTCTGTTATTTCCTTGGATAACATTTTCCAAAACCTTCAAAATAGATTTTAGAAATAGCTTGAACAAGAAAGAATCTAGCTCTCATCACAAGTCAATGGCTGTGTTCATCCTAGCAATTTTCTTGTAGAAGCTGAACCAAAACACTGAGGCAAAAAAATTCTAGCTGACCTCTTTGCACGTCCTTTATCATGAGGTGAAGTGAGTGGTGTGGGGGAGAGAATATTCAGATTTAAATACTTGTGTGAAATACTCAAGCCGGTTCTGCTTAAAGCTGCTAATGTAGACACATGCTTCAAGATCTTTATAATCTACGCACTTCAGTTGCATGAGAATCCAAGGCCAATTTAAAAGTGCCTGTTTGCACTGTGGAAAAATAGATGAAGTGGCTGCTTCTTGTAATACACAACTGGCTGCTGCAGTAATTCTGGCAGACATTAAGCAGAATGGGGCATAAAAATTCTCAATATTTTTAGTGAGCAGCAGCAGGATGTTTGTACCTACTGTTCCAGGAAAGCAATAAAGCAGTAAAAGGTTGTATCGTTCAGACTTGCAGGACCAAAGATGATCACTGGCCTAGATTTTCTCGTAATTGCAGCGTAATGAATGAAATTAACATTTTACCACGTGTCTGCATTATTGTTTCTCAAGAAGCATGGTGTAATCTCATATGGTTTTTTTTTAAACTCACAATATATAGGTACCATCATTACAATACTCTATCTTTTCCATGCTCTGCCTGAGCAAAGTTCTTGAAATTCTTTATGTTACTTCCAGAATTTAACATGATTGAAACTTATTTTACTATCATTGTTAAATGTACTGAGCTCACACAAAGAGTGATTTTCCAAGGCTCATAACCTAGCCAAATCAAATCCATTTTTCCTCTGGAACACAAAAAGTGCATGTCTGCCCATTATGATCTATTTCCCCACCAGGTTTTAACTTCCAGCCTCCAGCTGTTTTGGCTGGTGAGCTGCTTGACATAAAATAAATAAACAAATAAATGCAAGATTAAGATATTGAGTACAGTGTACTCTTTCTGTTTTCCTCTGGTTCCTAAATATATTTTCCACGGACCTGCACCTCAGGAAATATTTCTTTTAATGCAGAAAGTAACCCTCTGAAATGCATAGCATTCATCGTCATACCTGAGCAAATAAAAGTGTTTAGGCTAGTTTCCTGAGTCTACTTCAATGACAAGACAATGTCTTTATGTACTTTATGAAGCAGGGATGCTATAGGCATGATTGTGCTCACTGTTGGTCAAAAATGTAGATAATATATTCTTGTCTTTTTTTCCTCTAGTGTCCCAAGAAATCAGCTATGGAAGAGTTCAACATGATTGCAAAGAAGTTTCACGAAGACAGGAGCTGTGCAGAGCGTTGGCTTCCTGACAACCTCTTTCTCTTCCTTCCCTGTGTAATGGCAAAGTAAGTGTGGTGAACAAAAGCGGGACTAACAGCTCTTAAAATCAGAGCAGCTCAGAGGCTACTGTCTCTGGCAAAACTCAAGGAAGGTATGAACTCATAGTTGTAAAGGAAAATGGTCCTAAACACCTTTCCAAACTAGGAGATGGCCAAAAAGTTTAGCTGGAAGGGCTGTCCAGATTCTATTAACTCTTTGTATGTCTTCTGAATCCCATAAGTAGTTTTTCAGATGACCCTTGTCTCTACAGGTGGGCTTTTCAGTTTGAATTAACACAGGCTTAAGATTCAGGACTTACTGGTAGAAATGCACACTCAGATTCCCTCCATTTATTCTCAAATTAACTATGCAAGAAGCAAGATCTCAAACACTGAAGCCTGTAATCACATTTTTTGCCTTCAGTTATATATGCATTCAATAGCAAAGAAGGTCCCTATTATGTAGCCAGGGTTTTCTTCTAGAAGTTTCTGTAATTTTTACCACTCACCCAGTAAATCAAATTCTGTTCTGAACTACGCTAGCGTATCTCCAATGTAGCTTTGCTGAGTGCCTGGCAAGCTTATATAATTCTGATCAGAATTTGGATGCAAGGATTTAGACACCAAAAAAAAAGGAGAAAGAAAATTAAATCTACTCTCTGAAGTAGTGTTACTTGTTCATGCAGCCAGACAGATACTTAATTCTCCCCACAAAATTGTTGCACATTCTCACTTAATTGGCTGTCTGGTCGACACCTCTCAGTCCTATTAATCTGAGTTTCAAGATTAATGCTTAACCCTTTGAAAGTGTTTCTTGTTTTGTGACCTAAATATATCTGTATCATTGAAACAAAATGCTTAAAGTTGTTTGACAGGAGTCTGAACTAGTGGTTTTCTGTCCTGCTGAATTATGCTCTTGGCAGATTTTTAGATATGGTATTTGTTAAAGAAAAATAACATCCCAGCCCCTCTGATCATCTCCTGCAAAACAGTTTGGGGTGGGGGAGAAACAGACAAATGGAAATCTGAAAAATGTCCAATTTATTTCCAGAGATGTATGTGTATTCATAAATAGTTATACAGATGTGAAGAGAAATGTCTACATACAAATGTGCATACTTTAGAAAGAGACAGAAGAGATTTGTGGATTTAGTCACCATGCATGTTTCTAAAAATCAGCTGCTGAGTTCATTTGCATTCAATTCTCATGTGGGGAGCTGAGAGGCCAGAAGCAGGCTGAACCCGAAATGTTGCTCTCGTCATAAAAGCTCAACTAGGCAGAAAGCTGGGAACATAGCGGTTGACAAAGATAGAGCAGAGAGCTCCACGGCTTATCCTTAATTAAGTGTTGGCACTGGCTCTTGTCAAACAAGGGGAAAGAGTGTATGCTGAAGTACCCTGACACACACAGACAGCACCAGTCACAGTTGGAGAGAATACAAAGTGCATTCAAGCTGGCATTGAAAGGGATTTAGATAAGTACTTGAGGTAACAAAAATCGAAAAAAGAGGATGATAGCAATGGAAGCTTTAGATGAGTTGCAACGGAGTGCACCTTTATTACAGCTTATCAGTCTCCAGACAGCAACAAACCAGCCTTCCTAGTGCATTTCTCTTCTTGGTCTCCTGGATTAAAGGTCAAAGTAACTCAAATTTATATGTTCTGTCTCTCTGGCTGTTCGCACACATTCAGCACACATCTTTGTGAATTGGTATACCGGGGATGAAAGCTTCAGCTCCTTGAACATAACAAAGGCCTTTTCCTTTGTCAAAGAGGCTCTGTTTTCCCCCTCAAACAATTATCATCTAGAAGAGGTTGCAAACAATATGATAGTAAAAGGTCACAATAGTACTGATGGAATAAATACATATCTGGCAACGCGCCAGTCCTAATCCTTCTTGTCTAGAATCACTGTTTTATTTTACAATCATTTGACATATTCAAATAGCTAATATGTGCGTTTATTAATAATACATATAGGCAGTATCCTAACGTACACAAAAGCTGTGTGTTTTCACAATGTGTATAAGCACTTCAAGCAATAAGCTGTGCACATTTAGCTACCAGATGGTAGTTCTTATCACAGATAAAAGCACATATATGTTACTATAACTACACCCTCAAAAAGAAAATGATAAGAAAAAATACTTTCCACATCACAGCTTACATTATCCATCTACTTAGGCAGAAAACAGCATATGCTTTACTGCTAGGGAAGTGCAGCTCTTGAGAGAAAAAGATGATTACGTAGGGGGAAAAAAGGTAGAAATCCAGGGTGACAGATTTAATACAGATGTTCAATGAAAGGTTTGTTTGTTGTAATAATAATAGTGTGCACATGTTGTGAGTAATGCATTTAATCTCTGAGCCACACATAACATGCAGTAGAAGATGTGTCCATCCTAATACTCCACCTATTTCGGCTTTTTAGCACCACATGAGCATCATAGGAGGTCTAAAACTAAATATTTTAAGGAAACACTTTTCATTGGAATATCATAACATTTTCATAAACAACAAACAAAGAAGCATTTTTGATTCACAAAAAGCAATAGGAACATTACACTAAATTGACCTTATGACCCAATCAATATCTGTTCAGAAGGTTATTAGGAGTCCACAACTTTGTTTTCTGTGTTTTATACTTCTTCTGTCTCACATATTCCATTAAAATCCACAAAACACCCCCCCAACAAACAACAACAAAAACCAAAGGAAAACCCAACCCCCACCCCCCAAAAATCTAACAACCTTGAGAGATTTCCATTTTCACAGAAAGATTTGTCTCCTCCTAGAATGTTGCAGAAACATCTGTAGATGAGCAACCTTAAATGTATTTTGATCCAAAGCAAATTTAAGCGATGCTCCCCCCGCCCACACACACCCCCTATCCCACCCCACGATGCCTTGCCAGGACAGCGAGTGGGTCCAGGGCCACTGCTGCTGCTGCCGCCGGTGGCAGGGTGCCGGTAGCTGCCGCCAGCACTACACGCTTGGCGGGCAGCCAAGCAATCTCCCAGTGCAGCCTTGATTCCATCTGCTTCAGCAGTGCAATGTATTCCACTTCAGGTCAAAAGCAGGGAATCAGTAGTATTAACATTACACTAATCTGTAAAGGCATTTTGACTAGGCTAGATAGGCTAATGTTACACAGAGCTTTTAAAGGCTGAGAGGATAAGGAACAGCAGTAATTGTCAGGGGAAGAGACAGTATGCAGAATATAGTCCAGGATGACAATAGATAGCGAGAGCATTGTCAGAACTGAATAAAACAATTACTTGCTGGTGAGATTAGTTTTTGAATATGGATACAAGCTCACAACCAATTTCATCTTTTAAGCACATGCATAAAAATAATTGTAAAAATATTTTCCCTCAATTGAAAGGAGAATCCTTCAATGTTGCATCTGGAAAAAGAATGGAATATGGAAATAGGTCAATCTCAGTGCTACCTTCTGCAAGAGATAAACCATGAGTATTTCAAAGCAACAAGAGTTGTTGTTTGAAAAGGAAGCAGACATGTCTTTTGTTTCTGGAAATCAATATACACTGCACATTTTGCAGATACGGTGGAATTGTGATCAAGCACTTCTGAAACATACATTGTTATATATTCATTATTACAAGTGCTCAAGAAAACACTACAGCAATACAATGAAAGTAGGTTAACGCACACAATTGAAATTCACTATTTGCAACTGGAAAAAAAAAAACCAACAACAAAAAAAAAACCTAAAAAAAATCAACCCACAATACATTTTTCAATTTCTCCCTAACACATTTCTGAGAAAGTAGTTCAAGATTCATGCCTTTAGGCACATCAGAAACCATTAAGAAGTACATTTCTGGAAATCATAATGTATAAAAATTCAATTTAGGCTGCTAGAGGTTTTCTTTCGAGCTCTAAGGAAAAAAATATTTGGCTGGAAATGAACCATCTGCAAATCCATACAGTTAAGTAAATGACTATGTTTTAACGTACTTCAAACCATGTGGCACTGACATGAAAGATAAATAATAGAACAATAAAGATTCAGTAGATGGAAATACATTGTTCTTTAATTAAAAAAAATAATTGCTAAAAATCCATCGCAGTAGCATAACATTTCTCATACGAAAGTACAGGCTTCATTTGTATTTTGCTAGTTATTAATTTCCACCCATCTTACTCCTTCATCTGCATCTTAATGAGCAGATGTTAAACGGTTACTTCTTTAGCAGACCTGATTATCGTCTCAGAAGTTCACCGATTGTTACCATTTTGCGAACAGGATTTTGTCCTCATTTGTGAAACAGAGCTCTGCACTTCCTGTAATCTTATTTTTAGTTACTTATAGTACACATGGCATGACACGCGCGCACATGCGATGCCTGAGCACACCCAGGCACCCTTACACAAATTTGCATTCCAGCTGAAGGAATGGTGGTCTAGAAGATTTCTATCTGGTGGGAGAGGTCTGCAACAAGTTCAGATAAAGTGCGCTGACTCCCACCCCCTCAGCTCAGCCTTTCCAAGCGCTTTGCATGCTAATCACTGCTCCCCGCGCCTGCCCCTGACAGGCAGCCTGCTCAAACCGGTGGATAACAAATGCAGTCTGAGGGCGGCTGGGCCCAGCCGTGCCACATGCTCCAGCAGCTACCGCGCTCCATTCCTCTGATTAAACAGGCAGCCGGAAAGAGCTTACAGAGCTATAATTGCCTCCGTTATGAAACATCTTCACCTGTTAGCCAAAGCTAAGCTGAATCACAGCAGAAATTATTAACAGTGGCTGTTTTCATGCCAGCTTAATTTGAGCTGATGCTGCTGTTCACTTAGCACAGATGAATAGGTCTGTAGGACAAGACTTTAAACAGAGATGACACCCCAATGAATATTTGCTAGCAACGGTACTGCAGGGAGCTGGGTTGAAGAACAACAGACAATTGTTAAAAGCAAGCGGATAGGGGTGGGAGGAAGAGAAAGGAGCCACTGCCATCAGTGCCTGTGCTGACAATAATTTTCCAGCCTGATGTCAGCTTTTAACTGCTAAATAATTTTTTTTTAATTAGTTTCCACAAATGCTGGCAAACACAAGCTGACTTTTTGTGCGTACACAATGGTGTGAGAAAACGACGCTGCATCAAACGTGGCCAGAAATGTGCTGCTCTGCCAAACAGGCATTAAATTTTAATAGTCTGCTTTCATTTTAGCTGCAGTGTGCTTCAAGACGATTATAAATTACAGCATTCTGCTTACTTTTGACTAAATAAGGCATGTTTTGGCATTTGATTTAGAAGTAATGTGTGCTTGACATATGAAACAAATTTTGCAGATGTAATTCATCACATGGTGCTCTATGTTTCAATAGAAATTGCTGCACTACCTAGTCACCACTTTGATGAGTGGTTATGACTCAGATGTGGCATTTAGATAAATGCATTATTGGAGTCAGAATAAGGCCAGGATTTACCTGCGACCTTCAAAACCGAGGGGGCACTGCTTGTGTTTGACTTCCAGAACCATTAATCAAATACCTCATCAAGGCTTAGAGGGATGGGGGCCCTGAGTACAGAGCCTTTGTGAATTAACTTTACTGAGGAACCCCTGCAGGTTGCAGGTGAACAGTCCTTGACCTTCCTGCTTTGTGCTCCCACCTCTGCACATCTGCTTCACAAACCTACAATTAGCCCAAATGCAGTCGGAAAGAGTTGTGGAGGTGGCTGAACATGCTGGCTGAAAACCCCGAAGTAGATCCAAACTCAGAAAAGATCTCCTTGCCAGTGCAGGCAGGTAGGAGGAGCCCCGGCACCCTTACTAATTTTGGCACAAAAAATGTGCTCAATTTTGTATGAGGTTCAACTGGTGCCCAAATTATTTACAGGTAAATGTGTAATTTTGGCTCCTAACCATTACTAATGACCCATTGTCTTCTTGCTGCAGGAAGAGGAAATTACAGTATAATAGCAGAAGCATTACTGAATGTTTTAGATTGGTCTTTCTTATCAGTGAGAGGTTACCAATAAAAAGTCTGGGCTCACTAGCTAATGCCAAAGCATTTGGGTGATTTTCTGCTATCTCTAAGGTCTGTCTGCCTAACGAAACAGGTGAAGATGCCTCTTATGGTCAGTCCTTATGAAAACAGGAATGGAAGAAATAAAACAGTCTGCTTATGGAGGTAGGGATGAACAGCAGATCCAGAGATGTGCAAAGTCCATTGAAAGGCTGAAATTTTGGTAGCAGTATTGTAGTACTCCTGTGAGGAGTCATCCCTCGTTCTGACCACTAACCCTCTTGAATATACACCTTTTCAGAGCATTTAACTCGATTGGCTTTGTGGTTTTAATGGAATATAGACTTGTTTGATATCCTAAAATGTGATACTGTGTTTACAGTTAAACTGCTGAACATTTGCACTGACATGATCTACCTTGTTAAAGCTAGATCTGTGAGGCTTAATTAGTTTGTAAGGCTTTTGAAACCTTTGGATGAAAATACTTTGGAAATGCTTAGTGAGTCATGTTCAGATTGTACCAGCCGAGAAAGCAGACTTAGAGACTCCTACTGAATATTCTGTCAAGCGACACCAGCTACAAATAGGTTTCATCTTTAGTGGTCTTAATAAAAAGGATGTGCTGTTTTAGAAGATTAGATACATCCATCTGTAGCACATAAATGAAATCTGAGCAAAACTGTGAGACCTGACTTTTCTAAATTGTCTTAGAAGGAAAGAGATCACCACTCTTCAGCTCAGAGTTAGTATTATTTGGGGGGGTGGTGGTGGTGGTGTTGGTGGTGGGAGTAAGGGTGAAACATGCAGCAATGAATATTTAAGTTTATAAAATTCTCTTAAGATTTCTGCTTTCCTCTGGAAAGAACAACAAGCAGAAGAGGCTAGAACAGCTATTTGAAATGTGCTTTTGCCAATAGGAAAAGGTTTCAAGGAGTGGGAGAAATTTGTAGAGAAATTTGTCTGAAACTGCAGAACCAAGTTTTAGGAAGATTCACAAATAAGCACTTCAAAAAAGTCCTGAGTTACATACTACTTTTTAATTCAGATCAGGAAAAACAACAGGAAGCAATTAAATTAACTGAAATTATAGAACAGATAGCTGAGCAAGATATGTTGCAAGAAATCACCTTCTAGGAAGGAAAATCCATCCTTCTCATCTAACAGATTTCTTTGAGAATAGCAACAATGTAGTTGCTATAGATATGATTTACTTGGGCTTGGAAAAGCCTTTGACAAAGCACTTACGAGAGACTTGAGAAATTAAAATAGTAAAGACTGAAGGGTTAAAATACTGCTAGGAACCAGCAGTCAGTTAACAGACAAAAACAAATAAAAAAAGGAAGAAAAACTAATGGTCAGTTTTCACCATGACAGGCTTGCAATGGGATTCTTCATGATCACGTACTGGGATAAGACTCTGTTCTATTTATTAATGTTCTGGGAAAAAGAGTCAGAAAAAATTTGCAGACAACACAATTGTTTAGATTAGTCATCACTAGAGAAGGTTAAGAAGGTCCAGAGGGACCTTACAAAACTAAAAGACTAGGCAGCAGGTCTACTTACACATGAAGCTGACAAATGCAAGGTAATGCAGATAGGAAAGAGTAATTAGAAGTAATCAGCCTAAATTAATTATAAACATCTGGGCACCTCAGCAAACAACGCAATGTGGAACTCCACACAATAGAGCCATTGAGAAAGCCAGCAACATTTTAATGTCTCTAAGGGCTTTTGCTAGAAGGCATGGATAGATGGGGACAAATTAACAGACTGCCAGCTCATACCTGCCCACAAAGTCCAGTGAAGTTTCATAGCTTAGGATGGGAGAAGGCTACCTTTCTCCTCCTTCATCTCCAACCACCTCCAAAGTCTTCCCTCATTACGAGAAGCTATTTTCAGAACCTAAACAAATACCATTTGTAATTTAACACCTAAAAAAAAAGGTCTTAGGAGCCACACGGTATACCAACAAGTGTAATTAATGTCGAGTACAAAGTGGTGTTGCCCTCCCGCTGCCCTCTCCACCTGCCGCCCGTCTGGAGTTGCCCCCCTGCTGCTTCATCCACCTGCCGGCTGTCTGGGATTGCTCTCCAGCTGCTGCACCCACCTGCTCACCCACGGCCTCAGAGGCATCCCAGGCCCACTGCACTCCCTTTGCACCCTGAGCAGCCTCAGCGGGAGCCAGCACCGCAGCACGACCATGTGGAGGAGCACAGGAGAGCTGTCAGGGGCTGAAGGGAGGCAGAAGGGTTGCGGGTGATGGAGGGAGGCTACATCCCTCTGGCAGCACCAGCTAGGCTGCTCGGGTGCTGGGAGGTCTGAGGCAGCTGAATTGCTGCTCCTCTGTCCCCAGTGCTAAAGGCTGGTTCAGCCCTACTGTTCGAATTTCTTGTTCTCAATCCTTGGACTTCACTGGAAGGGAAAGGAAAGGCACCTGTCATAGGCAGACGGGCTGATGAGGATTTCAGATATTTAGTCATCAACATTGTATCTGGTTTCCAGTAAAAAAAAGTGAGAAAACCCAAAGTACATTTAAAAATCAATGTTAACACTTCAGTAGACTACTTTGTAATGATCTGCTTCCACTATGGAATCATGCGATCTGCTGTACTACACAGTTCATTTCTCTGCCGTCAATAGAGGGGAAGGATGATAGCTCTTTTTCTTTCACATTTCCAGTTCTTCATTGTGTCAGTGAAGGAGGGCACAGTATCAAGTCACAAAATGACCTGACCACACACAAAGTAGTATCATTGATTGATAGTAATGGTTAAGGACTTTCTACTATGCTCTCCATATATTTATATACTTATATATATACATATATATTTACATATGCACACATGCTGTATTTTACCATAGTGAGACTTACTATTCTTATTGACAAATAGATCTTCTTTCAAATTTACAGCCAAAAGCTGATAGTGTTTTGATTTAACTTCCTTGACCAGAATATCAGCATACTGGAGTCCCTTGGAATAACCATGGATAACAACGATTCGTACCCTAATATAAACAAAGAATCAAAGAGTCAGTGTGTGTAAAAATAAAATATAAATCTTTTGCTTTCAATGAACATCTGTCCTCAGGGGACAAGATATCCTGATTGTTGTCATTCTTACTGGAAGTAAATATAACCACAGCATCCCCTTCTACATAGTATATGCTCTCATGTGTGGTTTTTGTTCCCCCACAACCTGATTATACAGTATTTTCAGCATGTCAATAGTATTCCCATTCATTTCACTGAAGCTCACCTGGCAATAAACTCGTCAGTTAAAAAAAATTATCCAGGGTGGAATTGAAAAGTATTTTCTGAATAAAACACTTTCAGACAGTCAGTGTGGACAACAGGATTTAGAAGAATGTTTTGCTGCATACCTAGATATTTTAAAACATTGGAATCACTGCAGCTAAGAGTAAGTGGTAAAAATATCTGAGATGGTGATATTCCAGATACAAAGACCCTTTTAACTTCCTGCGTACCCTATCTAAACCTAAAGCTACTAAAAATTGGAATATACTGTGCAATGCCATGTTATTTAGCTGTGCTTCTCTGACTGTACTTCATAATCTGTGCGTATTTCTGGTTTAATTCTGGGTAACACCTGCAAGTAACTCTCTGATTACATGTGATTTAGGCACAGAGAACAGTGACAAGTGAACTTGTTAGTTTGCCATCCAGGTTAGTTCTTTCCAACCACACTTGCCTGTTGCATTTTTTGTCTTTGACGTCTATCCGTTCTAGTTGGAAATGGTATGTGGGAGAAACACTTGGGACTTTTGTTTGAAAATAAGATCTGAAACACAAAAGAATTTTAAAAAGTAGAACAAAATCAGAGGATGTTTTAGGGTCAAAGATGGATGATTATCCATTCTGTTCACTGTAGGGAAACTGGAAGATCTGTCACAGATGGACTGTTAACTATCTATCTGCTGCATTTTTAATAATGTGTCCAATAAGTCTTAAAAAAAGGCCCAGATGATGGTCCCAAAGTTGTAGTTGGTGTTTATTTCATTTTTAGTTTTCTTAGGGTAGAAAGATGCTAAAAAGCTGCCACAAGCCTCTTGTTCTGTCTTGACATTTAGCACTATGTGGGCTATTCAAACTAGCAGCCCTGACATTTACCTGTGGGAGGGTGCTCCTTAGCTTCCGTGCAGAGAGCCCAGATTTATTCACCCTGAGCACACCCTGGAAAATTTAAATGTTAGTGCAGGTTTTTGCTGATGGAAGAGGCAGTTTTTCTTTGCGCAGGAAGAAACCTTTTAATTGACTTAACACTGAGAGTATCAATTTTTTTTTTTTGGGGGGGTGGGGGGGCTATGTTTTGGCATCAGATATTAAAAGTGTCTTATAAGTCAAATACAACTTACTTTTTAGACACTTTTGCAAGACAGAACACTTCCTAGAGTGTAATGAAACATTTTGTTCCCAGGTATAAGTATTAAACATGGCGACATGCTAATAAGGTGGAAAAACTTTGTGAAATGTTCCCTGTTTTTTTTTTTCTTTCCTCAATGCATGGCGTAGCTAGAAATGCTGACATCTCCTGAACTATTTTCTCAAGTTCTAGTGGAAAACAAGACCAGTAGATATTTACAGGAAAGTATCACTGTCAGTGTTATAGTTTGAGGAGCTTTCTGAAATGCTGAAGGATGAACTATTCTTTCTACTACATTAACTAACATTTACTAACCTTTAAAGAATGACTAAGAAGAGGCATATTCATATTAAGAAAATCAGGTAGATAACACTCCTTTTTCTCCTTTAGTGCTGGTGAAGAAAGAACCTCCTGGAGCTGGACACTGCTCATTAGCCTTCCACCTACTATCCATCATCAGTGGGAGAAAGGCGAAGTCCCTGGACAGGAAAATATCCTCCTGCACACTCTTCTCTAAGCACTTCTTCATCTTTTTGGCTGTCATATCTTCCTGCTTAGCTGCTGCCCTCCAAACCTGGTGTATTATCATTCAGCATCAAGGACTTGCAAAGCATACCCAGCCACACCAGGGAAAGTGTTTGCCATATATCCTGCACCAAGCAGCATCCTGAACCACGCTGGCACTTCTATGCATCTACACAGCAGATTTTCTGGTTAGCATAAGACAGGGGAAGGTCACGCACCCCAGTGCTCTCAGGTTAGTGGTTCCGAAATGGCAATGCTTTTTAAAAATACGTCAAACTGTAGCATTTTTTTTGTCTGTTTGTTTGTTTGTTTTTCAAATTGGGAAAGTGCAGAACTGATGTTTTGACATAAATGCTTGGGATCAAAAGCCTGAAGCAAAACACACAGTTTCTACAGCTTTCTACTGTCCTACTTTGCTACAAGACCTACTGAACTGAAGGGAGCTTTTTGCTAATCCACCAATAGCAGCTGGCTCCCTTTCCCCACCTCCAACTACTCAGTCATTTTACTGACTTGAAGTTAAGGGAGGAAAATAAAATGTCAATAAATGAAGGTCTTGGCATTCATTCTCTGTGGTATTTGCTAGCAGCACTAAAAGGGGGGGAAATGGAACTAGGCTAGGCAGTCTAGAGGGAAACTGGAAATGACTTGTAACTAAGAGGATATGACCCTCTGCATAATTCATAATCATTAGTCTAAGTGACACTTCTGCACTATGTGCAGCAGTGCTCTCTGATATGACAGGTCTAAGCCCAAATGGCCCACTCAGCAGCAGTCTGTTTGTGATCAGATTTCCCTGAAAGACAACTTTCAAAGCTACACTTGCTCTCTTGCTCTGTGTATGTGTATATGGTTTGTTGTTTTTTTTTTTTTTTAAGTTAAAGATGCTGGCTCAGCTTCATCATGTGTGTAATTTAAGGGTTGCTCAAGTGATTCTTTAAAACTGCATAAAGGCAATTCTGCTGTGCCTTGGAGACAGCATTGCTGTAGTGTTCTCTGCATACATCTGCATGATTTCTCAAAGCTAATTCAAATTTAATGCATTGGTAATTCCTTTTCTGCAGAAGTCACCCAGCAGTAATCTGAAGGTTACAGAATGATCTTCCAGATCAAATAACACTTTTAAAATAGTATAAACTGGGAGGCAAAATCGTAATGGGTAGACTTAGACTTTCAATGAGTCACTCCACCCTCTTTACAACCCTAAACATAGGAACCTGGTGTCAAAATTATTTTTAGAGAGTACAGCCAAAAGAAAGGTGTAGTGTTTAAATCTGCTACAAGACAGTTTACAGCGCTATATTGTCAGAGGGACATTATAACAGAGGCTTGAAAGAGTGGGAACTTTAAGAAGCAGGGTCATTTATGTGTTTGGATGAGCACAGAATTAAGGCATTTTGTTGTTTATGTAATTTCAACAAAATATGAATATTATCAAAACTGTATATGGAAAATGTAAATTATTCACAGTTAATTTTAATATAAATTGAGCCTAACCAAATGAACCAAAAAAATTATGCTTCTCTTGGGGTTTAGATATCACAGTACTAATGGGCCATTAGTTTCCATTTCATCCAGGCAAGCACTTACTGTAAAATTTTATCATGTTGGACTACACTGAAGCAGCAAGTTAAATGGGTTTACTTGAGAATGACCAGTTCTAAAGAGAAAAAATCTTGTTTCATTTTGGACAGCCATATTGCAGTTTAGTCCTACTCAGCCTCGTGTTTAACCACAACAACAAGCAAGTATAAAGATGTAATTAGATTCTCTGAACCCTATGACTTTTTCATATGCCGTAGCTGGATCTTTTTCCTATGCTGTTGCATCCAGCCTCATGTTATGAGATACATCTGGCAAGCTGGAAATAAAATCAAAAACCAAACAGTCATAAGAAGTACATGCTTGAAGACACAAAAAATAGTTGTTTTTAATTTGAGCTATGCTCCTTCTCTCACTTACTTTCAGCAATATTTATTTGCAGTTAAGTCTAGAAGATATTCCACAATGCCCTCCTCAACACTTACTGCATATCCTGAAGATCAGTGTAGCCCAGTTTCTTTACTATACCCTATGTATTGTCACAAGAGAGAGAAATTTCATCTTTCCATTGCCTGTGCTGTTTGCTTGTTGCCGCTTACACAAGCTGGTCTGTGGGGTAAGTAGACAAGAGTCTTTGGTCATCTTCGACTACTGTGGAGAATACTTAAAAGGAGAGTATCTGTCACTCAAAAAAAAAATATTCTGCAGTCTATACCAAAAAGACCTGACTTTTCAAGGGAGACTAATTCCAGCTGGCTTCTTCTAAATTAACACAGTTTGTGGAAAAAGACTTTTTCAGCTGAAAGAATTAAAGAAAAGATGGCTCAAACCATGATCCAACAGTGCCCTGGCGTGTTCTCTAAGTCTCTGAAAAGCATGTTTAACTGTAGGCTTTACTGCCACACCTCAGAAGAAACACACCTACAGATGTGTTAAAATGCACACACACTAATTGAGAATAACATGACTGAAAATCCCTCCTATTCAGTCTCTGAAAGAACTAGTGTTTCCAGGAAGTGGTCTTTTTTTTAACAGCATTGATAATGTTTGCCCGAAAAAGCACCACATTTGTTTCCACATTGAAATATTGCTACCGATACTAATACCAATACTAATGCTAATACTAATAAATACTAATCCTAATACTTAAAAGTTTCCAGTAACCTGTGCTTAATCCTGCTTAGAAAAGAAAAAATCTCCCTGATTTTTAGATAGCCTATAAAAAAATAAAGACTGATATAAAGATAAGAAACTAACATACCTGCATCCCCGTTGTAAGTCACTTTTAAAAATGGACATAATTTGAATGACCAACTTTTGCTATTAATTATTTGCCAAGCTCCATATTATGTGTGGATTTTTCTAAAAAGAGATATTTTATTGTATAAATTGTGAATGTCAACAATGACTTATTACCTTGAACAAGTTTAAAAGGAAGGCTAATATGATTTCTTATAGCAAAACCCCTATGACAGCTGCTCCATAGAGTCAATTACACTGCTGTGTGCTCTCAAGCAGGCTTATTTTTCAAAGTCAGAGTGAATGAGGAACAAGGTGAACAAATATCTCTGCGGTGATTGAGGACTGACTTTCTTTGGTTTGCAGCACTTGGAATAAAGGAATCTTGCCTAATGAACTGAAACCATTTATCACTGAGCAATGCAGGGCAAGCATTCCTGCCCTGTCGCCCCCAGAAGAGTTAACACACAAAATATGACCTGCATTGTCCACCAGGAATTTTCAGATTCCACCACAACAATGAAACAATGACAATAAAAATCATTCTTCACTGAAAAAAAATCCATTCAAAAATACAAACAGTTCCAGTTTATGCTGAATCCTGATCTGTAAACTTTTTGACACACCCCTATACAAAAGGAAGGTTCAAAATTACAAGCACTGCCATCTGCCTTCTAAGCAGAGCTCAGTAATGTCTGAGCTCAGTAGATGCAAACCAAGAAGTGTGATGTCTTTCTGTAAAGAAAAAAAAAAGGCAACTAAAACCCCGACACAGACATCTAAAAAAATAACAGGCTATCCCCTAAGGATAAGTGCTAGAGAACACTAAGCTAGGTTTTAACACTCTGAACTACAGTTTACATTGGTGTCTGTTTGTCAAATGGAACAATCATGGTATAGTAGATTAACTAAAATTCAATGTTCACAAAAATGTTTTCAGGTGGTCAGTGGAGGCAGCAAGGCTGTATACAAAAAGGACCCACGGGTATTAAAACAGCAGTTCCTTCCATGATGTTGATTTTGCTTTTTGCAAATTTTTATATTAAATGTGATGGCTTGCATTACTTATACTAACTGTCTGTATCTACAGGATTTCCGTTACTGGGGCTTTCTAACCTGATCCATTATGTGCTGGTCAGATATACACTTATATGATTAGTGTCCTGGTGATTCACCTGATTCAGGAAAAATACTAATATTTTTAGGATCAAATCCAGGCTACAAAGAGGTACACGTGTTCTTAGAATTCTACAATCTGTTAATCAGACTACGTATTTTGACTCAGCTGTTCTTTGGATGATTAAATGCCTCTTTAAATTTGCTCTTAAAAAAGAACAGAATTTAGTCATTTCATCTAGACAGAAACAGAAGAAGTTTTTTCTTCATGCACATGCAAAATGATTCCAGAATAAGAAGTTAGGTACGTGAAAGTTTAAATATATACTTGGTTTACTCTGTTTAGAAAGGATAGGTATGATAGCATAGTGTAAGATTTTATAGACTTGGGAGAGTTACACCGTAAAACAAGCCATCACAAATAAATACTTACTATATCTCCTATCACTCCATGCCATTGCATGGACTCAATGCCATTACAGAAGCAGAGTTTGGGAAATATATAATGGCATTAATAAAATTATCATTGGTATAATTTTTCAGTTCTCAGCTTTAGAGCCAGAGTCCTGTAGCATGAGGATGTCTCTCTGTGAAACAAATACAGAATGGAAATAGCTGTAAGCAATGTCTTTCCAAGTTCACCAAACTCAAGCTGAAAGCATTTCTGACATTTTTAAGCAGTTTAAACCTATTTTTGAAAACTATTTTATAGATAAAACAACTAGAAAGGTGGCAACCTGGTTTGTTAATGGCAAGAAGCACCCACTTTTATCTTTGACTGATCATGTGATGTTAGGCTAATTCTTCACTGGTCTTGGACTGAATCTTACACCATCTGCATGTACCAGATCTCTGTAGTTTCCTTGGGAAATTCTATACCTGCATCCAGCAAAGGAGAGACAGGTTTTTCTGTGACAGGTAAGTAATCACGTGTGTTAGATGGTGCAATCAGGGGTTCCAGGCTGCACTGGTGTACATCTGTGAGGGAGCTCCTTCGCAGATGACAGATGGAGAGGGTGCTGATCAATCCTCCACAACTGAGCTAAAGCAAGTCTTCCTTTCTTTCCCTGGACTGACTTGACTTGGCATTTACTGTTGCTGCATAGTTAGAGCGGCTTGCTGAAACGTGGCCTGTCTGGGGTACCTAACCTGTTTCTCCTGTATCTGGCACTGCATCCCCAATTTAAATCGGGTTGAAAATTGTTTTCTCTTAGATGGGTAGCCCATAAGTATTAGAAAGTAAAAAGTCTGGAACTGAAAAAGAATAGGAATAGAATTGAAATAGAATTGGAATAGAGAGAGTTTACTTTGGATACATTACTCATTCTAATCACACTTGCTAATGGTTTTCACCTCAGAATACATATGACGGAATATGCCAGGCTGTAATCTCACCATGGACCTGCTGCCCCTATTTCCACATTACTAGGGCAAAGTTCCTGCAAAATGACATCATTGCTCTGAAAATCTCGACTGCTACCCAAATGTATCACGCTCTGTTTGGAGTACATGAACCTCATCTCAAAAGTCTGTAACATTAATTTGGTAAGAATGACTTCTAATGTTAAATAATTGGGCACTAACAGCTTACTGAGCTCGTCAGGCAAAAGAGATTAATAAATACATGTATTTACAAATACTTGTCTCACTGATACAAAGAAAAAGTGTCCACTGTAAGTAAAAATACTTAAAATTTGTATCAGGTGAACACTCCAATTTAAGACCCTGCAGAAACACATATCAAGAAAAAACTAATCAAAGCCTTCAGGAATATCCTCCAATGCCTTTACACTTGGCTAGAAAATGTGACATTGCAGAGATCATGCACAGCACTGTAAATAACTAGATCCCTTTAAGTGTCTAATCATTAAGTACTCTCTTCAAAAAACTTAAACAAGATGCTAAATACATAAAAGATCTCTGATTAAACAGAGTAGCAATATTTATATCTTTGTTACAAAAAGAGAAGAGATTAATTCCCCTTCATGAGTCCCCGTTTACAAGCAGTTTAGTGGCCTCTGCTTGATGAAACAAATTAATGACTACTCTGGATTTTGTGAACAACTAAAAGCAACTAAAAAAAATAATATCAACAGCAGTGTGTGAGTGAGTATACACACACGCATGCAGCTTGGTGGTCTTTGCACTAGCTAGCAAAGGCCCAGGAATCGAGTGCACCAAATGGATAATATCATTGAAAGAGAATAGCAAGGCCAGAGCTGAGGGACAAGTAGTCTGGCATATTGCATGAGAAAATGATATTATTATCCAAAAGTAGATTGGCTTACTTACCCAGTACTCACAAACCTTATCCCTTGATAATCATCTTCACACTCAGCTGCACTTCATAGCTTGTTTACCATGTTGCACTGATGTTTACTCCCCAAGTTTATTTGATGTTGGCCGTTTGAAAACATTATCATTTAAATTAGGTCTATAACTAATGAGCATATGTTTCATGTGTGTTCCACAGGAGCAAGGAAATAAAAGAGTTTGGGTATAATATTTTCTTTTTTGATAGAGTTTAAGCATCATGGGAAATAAAGAACACGCTACAAAGATTCATTCTGGTATAAGAAAATATAGCAAGTATTCAAAGGAATTAACACATTACATTATAGGCATTTTAAGTCTATTCAGACATCATAAGCCCATGATTTTTCCAGCAGAGCTAAACCCGATAGATATGAGAGCTCTAAGAAAAACTAACTGCTAACAGGTAACAAGGCAGAAGAAATTCCAAGTGGCAGCTCACTTATCAGCTTATAGTCCATGCTATCATGTCTGGACTATAAATGTTGACGCACTAAAACACCAGAGAAAACAAGCTGTGCAATAAAAGAAGGAAAATGTGTAACAAAAATGAAATAATACTATATTTGAGGGGCAGCTGGTAGTGACTTTCCAAAACTTTACCTGTTCTACCTCTGAAGGTCAAGGGAAGGGGTTTTTGTTTTTCAGAATATATGCCAGCCCAGTCTGCATTTTTAGATTTCTTGAGTAGTTTGCAGCTTAGTATAAGCGTAGAGAAGACTATTGGATGTGAAAAGTACTGAAGCAGAAGAAAAGAATATTAAAACACAATATTAAACCAAGTGGCAAAGAGGATGTCATGTTGGGAAGAAAAGAGCCATAAGTGGGGGAAAAGATGGTAGAGACCTAAAGATGCTATTTGACCCTCTCTGCTTTTCTAGAAGGTTCTGCATGTTTATAACATCAGGGTAATTTAAAATGTCTGCATTGTCTCCAAAGTTTTGGCTTTGATACATTTACTTATTGAAACAGTTGACATTTAAAAAACAATCACCATTAGATACCAGAGTTTGTCTCAAAAAAAAAGTGGTTTTTAGGCACTGTGGGGATACACGAGAGGGAGGGCAATGGTCTATGCAGATCCTGTTTGGAACCGACTGGGGGGAAGCCCTCAGGCTCTACAGATGCATTGTGGCCCCACCTTGTCTAAAGATGAGGAGTAGACTACAATTTTGTAGAATCATACTGTTCATATAGTTTTGAGAAATCTAAGTAAAACCACTAGCATTTTCTAGCTTCCTAAGTGTTATAAAAATCAATGGAGATATTTTCTGGTTGATGACTATCAAAACTCTTGCATGAGGAGTTTTCACGCGTGAGCTATTGAGTTCTACGTGCAGAAGAATTCAGAATGTACCATTAGGATCTTTAAAACCACTCTTAAGAAGAAATTTGCAATCTTGTTAGTCATCAGTCACTTAGTTTTCACCACTTCTTAGTGGCAAAATCTCATGGCCATTCTTTCTAGTTTTATATATAGACAATAAACTTTTCAATCTCGTTTCAATCAAGCAAATATTCAAAATGTAGAAAGTAAAATTCTCCTAATTCTCTGCTTGACCAAGAAACTCACAATAGTTCTTAGTGACTCAAAAGCCCTTGATTACCATTTCAAAGTGTGCTTTTCAAAGTGTGCTGTCTGCTTTTTTCTTTAGTTCTGGTTAGCTTTCAAATTTCCTTTTTTTTTTTTTTTTTTTTTTCACATCCTAGTTAAATATCTTTTAATCTTGGCCACTGGTAATTCTTTAAACTTTTGAACTACATTTATGACACATGATCATTCCACAGTGTTTCACAAAACTATTTCTATCTACTGAATAAAAACTTGAAATAGCTCCAAATACACAGTTTCTGGTGTTAAAAGTAAAACCTTGGCCATGATAAATCAAGTGGGGAACTATAAACAAAATTGGAATCAATAATAAACTAATGGCCAGTGTGGAACAATTTTCTTCTCTGATTTGAAGTTTGTCTGCAGTCATACATCTGCAGATAACTCACAGAGGCAAGTACCCATCGTCTGGGTGCTTGGAAAATTGTTTTATCTTAGGACAGAGAACTTTTATGGGAGAGGAAACAGAGGTAAGCTTTTCTGTGAGAGCAAGCAGTAACCTCATTGCAAGTTATTGGGGAAAAGCAACATAGCACTTCACAGTTATGGTAGGAGGGTTATTTATATTTTGAGTTTTCTTACACTGTGTCAGAGTTGTTTCTAAATGAAATCCTACCTTAATTACTTCCTCAAGCTTCCAAAAATATTCTACTTTCCTCTTTCTGTGGGGTAATTTTTGTTAATGTCAATCATAAATTCAGAGTTAAAAAAATTAGATTCTTTTGTGGGTTTCCTTTAATTTCATGGGTATTATTTGGTTTTCATGAGCGGGAAAATTATGGTTGCTGCTTCAGTTTGAAATAATTCTTTGCCTCTTTTCTGGGGTGAAACCTGTGGCTTCCTATAAAACTGTGAGCATAAAGCTAGAGAAAGCCCCTGCACAAGAAGAATTAGAAAATCAGGAAATAAAGTGAGCAGAACTGTCTTAAGTGGACCCAAGGAAGACCTGTTCCTCACAGGTGATCTTTATTTTCCTTTATGAAGCATCTAAGCTCCTCTTCATACCGCTCCCACACAGGGATTTAGCAGTAATGGAGAACTCCCCTGCCCACAGGGAATTTCAGACCCCTCATAGTGTTAGACAAATGGAGCGGAGCAGAACGTTCTCACGCAGGTCCTGCTGACAGCTCCCTACGGGCACAGTGACGGCCCATGGCATGCTCACCAAACCTGTGCTGTGGACAGCCGGGAATCCCTGCTTGATTCCCACCACTGATACACTGCCATGTTGCTACATACCAAGCAGTTGACAGGTGGAAAGATTAGCACAGGACAATGAAGCCCTGTGAGCAAATGAGATCCAGAAACTGCTGCCCACTGACACGCACCAGTGCAAGTGGCACACGCAAAAAGCAGCAGTACTACTCTTCACAAATAAAACTTGTTATATGAAACATTTAATTTGGCTGAGGGTATCACAATCCATTTCCAATACCACAAACAACATTCTCATAGTCAATTATGGGGACAAACAGTTGTTTAATCAATTTAATAAACATAATCTTATTAAACCAACTCTTGAGTCAACCATAGACCATGTCCTCAATTAACCTGAGTTATAAAGTACTCAGCTAAATGAACAGACATCAAAGAAGCTGCTGAATTCAAAGATAAACTCCACTGTTTGGATGGGAAGAGAATGGAGACAAAAGGTGTTTTCTGGCAGATGTAGTTTAGCTGTTCTATGAATACAAATAAGCAACAATATTAGTGTCAGCTACCTGCAGGAGTAAAAGGCATCCTGTAAAAACATCAGTAGAACACATGAATTTGAATTACTGCAGAGCTTCCCATGCCTCTGTATTCTCTTCCCCTGACCCTGCGGCATGTAGTTTAGTGTATCATTCCCACAGATGTCTCAAGTCACATATGTTGTCCAAGATTCTCACTGATCCTTTTGCAGCGAACTTTAGATTTTCAAACCACTAACCTGCTGGCCCTGTTTATTTTTCATTAAAGCCCTGCCCAAGAGGACAAATTTACAGATAGAAGGACAGAGGATAGGAAAGAACGTCTTACTAAGTTAAATAATTACTTGATCCACACTAACTTGTTTTGAAGCCTTCCAAAGAAATATTAATTTGGTTGCTTTGCAATATCAGATGTTTCTGTTGGGCTCTAGACGGGGAAAAATGCAAAACTTGCGAATGTCTGCACATCTCCTCCCTGCTGCCTATCTGACTGATAGCAGAGGAAACTGTCTCCACTAGGATTCATATGGAGTCTCCTACACCATCGCAATTCCTTCTTTTCTTCCCGAAATTGCTTGAAATGAAAGGAGATAAGAACTCTAGTGGCGAAAAGTAATGTGGACCACCACACCTGGTCTAGCTGTCCCATAGTATATGAGCTGAGAACAACTCCGGTAACTGAAAACAGATCTGAGAAATACCCAGAGACGTGAGTTACCTATGCTCAAGAACTGCTCAGTGTTCTATCAGAAAAAGCAATTAAAAACTTCTTAACAAGGTATTTCCACTGTCCAGCCCTTCTTCCAAACCCTAACCTGAACCTTAAATTTGTGTATTTTTAGAATAGCTGTTATTAGTATTTATCCACTCACTTTCCTTATGTATTATAAATGCATTTCTTTATAAACAAATGAATGCTCAGACTGTAGTCACAAAGACAGCTTAAAGGTCTGTTCACAGACATGTTAGTTCTCAGTTTTTTGCAAAACAGGTCTGGGCCTGGAGTGCTAAGGGGGAACACGTGCAGGCAGTTACAGGTTCCTGGTCAACTCGTGCCTTATTAGTCCCTTACAAACGTGTAAACATTTCATCATATAACAGCAGCTTCTATGTAGTCCTGCCAGTTTGTACATCTAAAATGCACAATAAAGGGGACTTTTAGCACTACATCAATTTCTATACGGAGAAACAGAGCAGAAAAATTATTTCCCTATGTTTTTGCTTTGGGGCAGTGGTAAAACTTAGAAGATAAAACAGATCCCCACAATACTAGGCCATCACCTACTTAAGAGGAAAACTTTGACTCAGGAATTGAGTGGTAAATGAGTTCACAACAGGGACAGGAGCATAACTAACATCACATACTACTTTCACATAATTTTTTCATATTCCTCATAAATTTTAAAATTGTTTTTCCCAACAATTAAATTCTAATTTTACCTAAGGTTTCTCTGAAAGAAAAAGGCCTAGAAAGTTTAATCTTAAGGTGAGAAACAAATTTTTCTTTTTTAATTTGCATGAAGAAACTGTTAGAATTTTCTCCATCATAGCAGGAGACTGTCATTTTGCTCTTATTAGATTCACAAAGAGAGTTAGATTTGGAGACAGGAAATCAAACATAAATTTAAGATTTTTTATTTCCACAAGCCAGTTTTACTAAATGCTTTAAAAAAAAAAAAAAAGAAGAGGAAAGAGAATATTATAATTACAGTATCACAAAGGGAAACAATAAACATATTAAACTATGAAGACATGATCATTACTAAGGCTTAAAGAGGAGATCAGGGTCCAAGTCAGGCATTTATAACAAGAACATCAGCAAGGTTCATTAACTACCCTTACAGCTTTCTCAATATGGTAATTTACATAAAAATGGATTTAGTGACATCAATTGCTCATTACTGTCTAGTTGGTGTTTAGGTTCATAAAGTATCATTGTAAATAAATACAATATCAATATATTTTTGAAAGAATATTCTAAGGGATGAGAAGGATGAAGATTCACGCTGTTGTTAGGTATTACACAGTTATATCTATGCATAGACGCTGCTAAAACAGTGCCTGAGACAGCTTTCATTTATCTTCACGTGCGTAGATAGGTCTTTCTTAGACTCCTTCATCTTATTTTCTGCCAGAATTTTTAGCCTCTGTTATTCTTTTCTATATGCTTACTAAATTTTATGTTTTACCTTCTCCTTATTACTTCTTTCTAGGAGTTGCTGTCTGCAGAGTGTATACTGGTTTAACTTATTAATATTTCAACTCAATTTTACATTTCAATAATATTTTAACTTAGCAACATTAATAGCATTTTAGACCAATGTCAAGTAAACCATTAAATCTATGTAGCTGTTCTAATACCACATTTGAAGTAGGCTTAAGAAAGTTCAATTTAAGCACATTCAAACTGTTTAAACAGGTCACTGACAGGAAGTTATTCCTAAAGAATCTAAATATCCTAAAGCTGGCTGCTCATGGTTTGGGTGAGTGTACTCTTCACAGGATGAAAAACTGGCTGGATGGCTGGGCCCAAAGAGCGGTGGCGAATGTTCAATCCAGTTGGTGACTGGTCAAAAGTGGTGTTCCCTAAGGCTCACCACCAGGGTCTGATCTCTTTATTAATGATCTGGACGAGGTCCTCGAGTACACTGCAAGTTAGGCGGGCATGTCAATCTGCTTGAAGGTCGGGAGGCTCTACAGAGGCATCTGGACAGGCTGGATCGATGGGCTGAGGTCAATTGTACGAGATTCAACAAGGCCAAGTGCCAGGTCCTGTACTTGGGCCACAACAACCCCCTGCAGTGCTACAGGCCTGGGGAAGTGTGGCTGGAAAGCTGCCCAGTGGACAAGCACCTGGGGGTGTTGGTCAACAGCTGGCTGAGTATGAGCCAGCAGCATGCCCAGGTGGCCAAGAAGACCAGCGGCATCCTGGTTTGTATCAGCCATAGTGTGGCCAGCAGGAGCCAGGAAGTGATTGTCCCCCTGTACTTGGCACTGGTGAGGCCACACCTTGAGTACTGTGTCCAGTTTTGGGCAACTCACTTCAAGAAGGACATTGAGGTGTTGGAGCGTGTTCAGAGAAGGGCAACAAAACTAGTGAAGGATTTAGAGATCAAGTCTTATGAGGAGCGGCTGAGGGAACTGGGGTTGTTTACTCTGGAGAAAAGGAGGCTGAGGGGAGACCATATCACTCTCTACAACTACATGAAAGGAGATTGTAGCAAGGTGGGATTTGGTCTCTTCTCCCAGGTAACAAGAGACAGGATGAGAGGAAATGGCCTGAAGTTGCACCATGGGAGGTTTAGGCTGGATATTAGGAAAAAGTTCTTTACGGAAAGGGTTGTGAAGCCTGGGAACAGGCTTCCAAGGGAGGTAGTATAATCGCCATCCCTGGAGGTATTTAAAAGATGTGTAGACGTGGTGCTGAGGGACACAGTTTAGTGGTGACCTGACAGTGCTGGGTTACATTTGGCCTTGATGATCTTAAAGGTCTCTTCCGCAAAAAACATTCTGTGATTCAGCAATACACAAAGTGGTTTGGATTGGGAACGCAAGTCATTTGGCCTGCTCTGCTTCTTCAGAAGATGAAATTAGTCAAAAGGAACCATTGCACTAATAGAGTTCTTGGGCTTCTGATCACAAGCTGGACCAAGTAAACGCACGCAGACTAAATGTTTAGCAGGCAAAATAGTGTTTTGATAAATTAACTGGAAACAGAGATTAATATTATTAACTTAAATGCAGAAGAATTAGTATGACTGAAAGAGAACACATGCTGCTGAGGGGGATGTTAGCAACAGGAAGGTTATTAATCCCTTTGAGACTAAGAGTAACACATTTTGTCATTGCCACTAGAAAGGTGAAAAGTTAAACTCAGGTCACTGTATGGCAAACTAATGTGCAATCAAACAAATATTTCTACTAATACCATGATTAATACTTTAAAAATAGACTTTAGAGGTAAAATTAACAATTGTTGTTGTTGTTGTTGTTATTTCCTAAGCCTTCTTTGCAAACTTGATCTAAAGAAAATATTCTCCCTTTTCCAGGACAGAATGTAACCTTTTAGTTATCTTCATTAGTTTTCTCCAGTCCATAATAGTTGTCTGGTTTCACACCTGAAGTTTCTGTAAGGGTATTTCATTTAGCTGAATGAATAATCGATACAGTCTAGACTTACATAAAGGAACTGTGATATTTTTTTCCTGTTCTTCCATAGGTGTTATATAAATTTGTTGTTTGATTCTGTATGTTTTGTTTTGGCATTTCAGCATACCACAACACATTTAACACAAAATATGTTTCTACCTAACTTCTCTCACTCTTTTCTCCTTCTAAAGAAAAAAGACTTAAGCATTCCACTCATCTCATTTCCCTTGCAGCCTTCTCTGGGCTGTTTTTTCTTTGGATATGCCTTCTCTTCCTCAAATTGTCTGTTTTTTCGGCATCCCTTCATGCAAGCTCTACTGTCTTTTATTCAAATATTCATTTCTCCTTCCTTTCAGCTTCAGCTGATGACTCAGATTCTGTTCTGCTTAGTCCCTTAACTCTGGTCCTAACTTAGTTCTGTAAGTAATAATGCAAACACATGTTTTGGTAGGAAAAATTATAACACTCCTGATGAGTTAAACAGTGCCATGTCTCCTGAGCATAAGAGAAGGTTTGGATCACCAAAATCATAAAGCTCAAGATGAACAAGGTAGAAACAATTTTTGAAATAGCATATCCTACGTTCACATATCTGTGTGGCTCTGGGGTGCTATTTGTTGTCCCAGACATATGTCATTACAGTGGATGAAGTTGGACATCTCCAAGAAATAGTTAAGATCAAAACAATTCCAAAGACGACACCTCTGTTTGATCCATGTCTATATTTTAATCAGAAGGTACCACTTAATATTTTAATCAAAAGGTACCACTACTATTTCTTCCATAGCCTCTACATGAACTCACGATCTGCAAGTGCTTACTGAAAGCAAAGGCTGTAAGGAAGACAAATCAAGGCATTAATTTTGCCATTTATACAAAAACTGCTTAGCTTTAACAATTGATAGAGTTGCCACATGGCGGAAATATTGCCTTTTTTGAAAAACATGTTCACTTTATTACAACATAATACCATTTGGTACTTGGAAAGCATCCAAACCCAACATATTACAGAAAATAGAAAATTCTCTCACTGCCTGAAAAATCTTAGAAAAAGCAGAAGCTGAATTAGAGAAGTTATGTGTACTATTTTATAAATTGCCTGTTTGCACAATCTGTTTTTACTATAAAAGGTTGAAAGTGACACGTATTGCAGTAAGGTTGCATGTAGCCATTTCCAGTGACACCTAGTTGGGCTAGTGATATACAAACAGACAAAAAGAATATTCTTGCTTTGAAAACTTGAAGTTTAACCTTCTTTAAACCAAGGTATGCTGCTGTAAAAATAGAGATACTACACCATTTGATCTTGCAAACATAAAGCAAGAAGCCAAAACAAGTAACAATTAATAGAGGCAAATGTTATTGTATTGGAAAAAAATCTTTTCTTTCCTACAGAGTTCCAGCAATTCAAGTGTTATGGTTAAAAACAAAAAACAAAGCCCTAAACAATTACCGTCAGCAAAATCTGGAAAGAAAAAAAAAAAAATCCAAAGACCCCACTCCTATGCTTAACGCATCCTTTTGTGCTAATTATTCCAAGACACCCTCAAAGGGAAAGGTGGGGAAGACTTTCTAAACATGCATGTATTAGGTGAAAAGCTGAGTTCTGTATGAGTGAAAGAGGTTTGGGAACATAAAGATGACACTTTATGGCATCTTCATCCATTTGGCATTTCCAAAAATACACTGCAGACATAGTTCCATGCAAAAATTCTTACTTGGCTGTTTGTTTTCATTTTCACTTATATTGTTAAAATAGTTTCTGTCAAGATCTAGCAGCCAGCAATAATAGGCTTGCCATCTTCAATGCCAAATTGCTTTCTATTTCCTTACAAAATTTTGAGACACGGCACATGATAGCATGTCCTCTATTTTACTCTAGATTGAGGTCAATTCAGATAGCAAAGTCAGAAAGTGAGGGTAAACAATATTTTTTAGGGCTTGAATATTGCTGATAAAGTTGGAATTCCTGGAACCTTATAATACAAAGATACTCTTGATAACTGTAATGGGATCAGAATTTGACCGGTACTCCTGGGAAACACTACTCTTTTGAGAAATTTCCCATACAGCTTACTTAAAATCCATTAGATATTAATTAATGTTATTAATATTCATTAAATGCTTAATATATTAATATGTTTATTTATGCAAGTATAAGGTACCCATAATTTGGCATATAATGAAATTTATTGCAGAAAGGCAAAGTACTTTATACTACGACATGCAAGTCCTATTGGAATCCAGTTTTAGAAGATGCAGCTATCAACACATTCTCCACCACCAAGCAGAAATCTTCCATTGAGCCAGAGTGAAAACGTGCTTCTCATATTGCAGGGAGGCACCATTTTCAGCAACCTCTGGCTAAATCTAGCTAACTCAAAACTTGGGATATGAAACCACACATTAGTTTAGTCATTTGTAACCAACAAGAGAATGGCACTAAGATAATATGAATCTAATTATACAATAGTGTTTAAAAAACTAAAATAATTTTTTTAAAAAAACCTACACATGCCATTTAGCAGCCAGAACAAAAATAGCTGCAACAATTTTTTCCCCATTCCACATGGTTAAGCAGTACTAGTAAAAAGTATTTCATTTGCAAATATTACTGTAAACACACATGGTCAATTTCATGTTCCTTCCAAACTGCTTACTTAAAATATGTTAATGGCAGTGCAACACAAATCCATTAGTAGATGCTTTATGGTTAAATAATGAGACAGTATTTATTATATTGTTTACTTATGAAAGCATTGCATGCTTTCATGCCAAAGCTTTCACAATCAGTTGGGACCTGCTAAATATTCGCTCTTTCTGAAAAGCAGTTCACCAACATAGGAGCCCAATAGAAGGTACTCTAAAATGGCAATTAAATCCAGAATAAACTCCCACTATACCATGCATGCCAATACACAATTCCTTTTGCTACATTTTTCAAAAAGCTGCTGATCTATTTTTGGGTGAATGTGTTAAGAGAGAAGCATTTATGAAAGTTTTCAGTTCTCTGAATTTAGGCTACTGGTCTCAGTATACATCATCCAATGAACCCTTTGTACAATAGAAACGCTTTGTAGATCAGAACCTAAATTTACCATGACTCTCTTAACAAGAAATCTTTTGAATATATGCCTAGGACAGCATGCCAAAAATGGAGTACAAATCTGCATATGCTTTTTTCCCCTCAAGACAACTGGAATTCAGTCATTGATTTCACCATTTCAAACACAGGCCCCCAGACATAAAAGTCACTCAGTCATGAGATGTTCTGCCTTTCATACAAGACATAAATGGAAGTACAAGTTAAACAACTCAGGTCACGCATGAATTAGGTGGGAAAACTCGCTGTGAAAAATGGGTCCCTAGATTAGGGTTCTTAATGGCTAATCTCTCAAAGATGAATTCTAAAGAAGAATAAGAATTCAGCAGCTTAGATGATACTTGTAATGTCACGTCTGAGAAGCTGTCATAGATGTTTATTTAGTACTTATTAGAGATGCAGCTGAAGCTTTTTTAGAAAAAAGATTTAGATATATTAGGTTTTGTCTCTACCTACACATGAAAGTAATGTTTTTGACACTTTTTAACACTATAAACTTATAATATCTGTCTCAAGATGCTTTTTTCCAGTCTTGTATTTTGTAAGAGACTGAACTTGGTCATGTTTTGATAAGCACAACTATTACACTACTACTGTTCCCCTGATAAGAACTACCTTAAGAAAACTGTTGAAGAAAAGGAGATGTCTCCACCCACTGCTCTGATCAGCTCTAGAAGGGAGGTGAAGCAGCCATCACCTGCATCAATTCTGTACATGGTCCCTTTAAATTCACTGATACTGGGTCTAAGCACTTTCCTTGCAGTTATCAAACTGTGCTATCTTTCAAACAAGCTTCCATGATAAGGCTACTTTTGAGAAATAGAAGCCAGACCCTGGATCCTCAGCTATTTTAAGGGCAGTAATTTTTTTCTTTGCTTCAAAGTGCACCAAGAAATAGTCTTGTTGCAAGTGAAAAAAAGCAACTGACGAGTAAACCCCATATCTCACATCTCTGTACGACATCCAGCTTAATCATATTTACTTTGTGCAAGCTCACTGGCATAGAAATAACAGCATATCTGTACTGCAGATTAACAACATAGGAATCACCTTCAGTGGTGGCTGCAGCTGAAGAGTTAATTGTGTGTGGATGTCAATCACCATCAGTCAGTCAATCATGCAACTAATTCCTTCAGGGGTTACAGTTGCAATAAGGACAGCAGTTGACAGGAGAGCTGACAGACTGAGAATCCTACCACCTAGGTAACAGTTTATGCATACCAAGTCACTCCTTACACAAACAGATGACATAGTCCGTTCAGCACAGGGTAAGCCCTTGGGTAAGCCTTGTTTAACCAAAACAATCCTTTGAAGAACAGGAAGAAAGAAAGTGGCTCCATTTTTTTACTGTCATTGCATACAATTTACCACAGCAAACTGATTTTGTCTTCCTCCGTCTCTTCCCTCCCTCCACCACAAGTGTCTTTTGACAACAATAAAATAGGAAGAATATGAATGTGGTTGGGTTTTTTGAAAATTTTATTCTTTTAATTGACATAGCAATTCATGCAAGCGCACATACAAGCAACCTGCATCCTGTCGCTTCTTTAGAAGAGATAATTATCTTTGCCCAGTTATAATGTTTTTGTTATTGCTTTGAAGACAATTCTTACATAGACAAACTACCACCTGCTTTTGTAAGAATGAAAATTTCTACTTAAGAGTCTCTCTTATAAAAAAATGAGCCCAACAGATGCTAGCGTGACTTCTCAGTAGAACCAGATAGGTCCAAAATATTTTATTTCACTTTCTAAGTCAAAAACCCCACTGATCTGCTGCTAAGTGAGTAAGATTTGGAAAGGGTTGTTAATTACTTAAACTTTGAAAAAGAAATAGCGACAAATCCTTTGAAGGCCCTAGTGCAAAAGCAAGAAGTGCATATAATGGAGGGAAATAAATGTTCTTGTATACATTTAGGAACTCATCAACAGAAGCCAGATAGCCATTAAATGGATCACTGAATTCAGTTCTTTCCTTCCCAGCTAACTCTAAGATGTCTGTATGCAAGCTAGGTGGAATAAACATTTAGTATACACATACCACAAAACACTTTCCAACAGTCCAATAACTCTCTTCAACAACCGGCATGATGCTCGAACCCACGAACTGAAAGCAGTGTAGGGAAGGAGAAGGAGATCTTAAAGGATATCACCACTGTACTAAGCCCTGTAGTAGCCAGGCTGCTCTCCTAGGAAAGGGAGCACATGCCTCACAAACTAGCCACAGGTAGTTCACAGACCCCCAGTACTCCCTAGAAACTTCATGTGTGGGAGTATCCCTTCCAGATTTTAATCTATCCATTTTTCCAGTTCTGAGTATAGAAGGAAAACAGATTTTTGTTTGTTCATGTCAAATGGAAGCTGCTGCCAGACACTAATTGTGGCCTATCTCAGATACTTCAGAGAAAAGTGTAGAAATCTGTAGAAGTCAATACATGTCCTTAGGAAAGAGGAAGTCCTACTCTGCTTCTGCGGTTGACCATGAGAAGCTCCAAAACAGGGGAATGACATAAAGAAGGTGCCAAAAATGCAATCAAGAAGCAAAGCTTAAGTTCCCTTTTAATGTTTTTTTTACACCATTGGTTTGATTTCAAGACTTTTTCAAAATGTTTTTGTTGACCGCAGAGACAGTGATTTCAGACACAGCTCAAATCACTCATTAACTTCATTTTGTGCCACTACTGAAGAAAAATGCTTTAAATTGACTTGGATTGCTCCTCATATTTTCAGCATAGACATTAGATTAATTATAGTTATGTTATTCTTTTTCCTATTGTTTTTTTCCCGGCTAGTTACCAGCTAGAGATAAAAGGTCATACTGCATTCATGGACTTGCTGCCTTCAGAGAGCTATAGACAAATTTTACACCAGCTCCAGCCAACAGGACTGCAATATAATATGAGCTAAAGGCAATTGTATGATCCAGTTATTGGCTTAGTTCTCTGATATTGTAATCCTGTCACCTTAAAATGAGGTTTTTATAGTGGACTGCAAATCAAGTTGTGACCTTCAAATTGTTACACTTTCTATTAAAGTTATGAGTCAGACAAAGCGTTAACAAATGCCGAACGAATTGTATAAGCAGGTAGTAGATATAAAATAAGTATAAAATGTTAAAAGTGATCTGCATAAGTGGACTAAGAGTCTGCGTGAGATGAGCAATGATACGTACATGGAATGGTAATGTGGAAGGTTAAAGTTCAGAAAGTTTTAAAGGCTTTATTTTTAATCATTTAAACTTAAAGGAGCTAGTGAAAACACACGATAAAGAAAACAGAAGAAAACCAGTAAAATTGCAAAGTGAAATAACATATCACAGATTAAGTGCAAATTATGAGCCACAGATGCTACCAAAAGTGAAAAAGTCAAAACACTGAACTCTAGTCTTAATTTTTATCAGACAGATTTTACATACAGTAAATAATATGCAGGGCATGGGAGTTTTTCCCTGGAAATTCACCAAAGAGGATCCCACAGAAACAGAATATTTTTGATTGATCCGCCCGCACCAACCACCCCCCCACCCCCTCACCCCCAATTTTAGTCTGATCTGGATCCAAACCAGATACTTTCTTAAATTCCCCTTCAACCGTAAACCCTTTGAAATCTGCAGCTGTTAAGTAAAATTGATGATCTTATCAGTTTCACTGTTCATACATGCAACAAATTGCCAAAAAGTCTGAATTTATGGAGCAGCCGCAGGAGGTTCCCATGGACTGTTCAGTCAGCGCATTGCCTCAGACCAGGAACACAATATTTCTCAGTTTTGTTGCTACAGGGTTTACCCTTCAGGTCACTATCCCAGAGCCAGTGATATGACAATTAACTGATGAATGAACAGAAAAGTCCTTTCAGCTGCTTTAAAAAAAAAAAAAAAAAAAAAATCATATATATATATATTAAAAAATTTCTTCCAAGATTGCAGCACTCTGAGTAGAGAAATAGAATGGAGAAAATTGCTATCTATTTCAAGAGAAAGATCAAATCTCGAAATAATGATGCTTTTCATTAGTTCCAGTCCTGCCTCCTTGGAGGATAATTGGCCAATCTCATCACCAAAATAACACAAAGAACAGCTGATGGATGTATATGAAATATTGTTCTGTCTTTCCAAAAATATTTCAAAGAGAATCTCCTCCCTAAAGAAATGTTCTGAGAAATTGTTTAAGCATGTCCCTAATTTAAGGCATGTCCTTAATGATTTTTCCAATTATAGTTTACTTTTCTTAGCTCACATCTGTACTGGTGTTGCATCCAGGTGATATCTATCTTTAAGAAGGAGGAAAAATGTTTTTCTATAGCCATATTTCACTGATATACCATATCTTACGGAAACCATAAGAAAACATTACTTTTTTCTACGCAGACTTTTCTATTTCTTTTTTCATCTCTTTCCACCACCTCCTTCCTTTTCCATTTCTAATGCAGCTTTTTCCTGCTGGGGTACCTGGGGTACACCCTCCTGGAGGGCAGTGTGAGAGTGTGTGTGTGGTATGTGTAATTTGTCATACAGGTAAAGTAAATGTCTTGGGAGAAAACATAAACTCGTAGCAAACCAAAGGAGCTGTACAATCACAAATTTTTCTTTATGATTTGTTTTTGAAAAAGAATCAGTTCTTCAAATTTTATAACTATGGATTGACCCTTAATGGGACCTGGCAGAACTCCAGTACAGTACTTGAGAGATCTACCAGCTTCCACCAAGGATGAAAAAGTTTCACATCCATCTGCTTGTTACCCAGTTAGTAATCTGCTATCTACATTTCCAAACAAAACAAGGCAGTCACAGAGCAAAAACAAAAAAGGAATAGCAATGCAAGAACCCTAGCAGTGTCTATCTACATTTAGCAAGCGCAGCATATGCTTAAGAGGTATTAAAGTCAGTAGTATTGAAGTTTTCTGAGAAAAAATTTGAGAAAAGTCTTCTCTTTCTACCTAGCTTGCAATGAATTTTGCATAGTCTTTGGAAGCCTACTTATTCAAGACAACATGGTAAACCGGAATATATTCTCAGGTGCTGCCCCTAAATAATTGCTTTTGTTCAAAATTGCAGGTATAGAAAAAGCGCTGACCTTGTAAATTAACATGAAAAGAAAAGGTTTGCTTTAAACCTTTCAATGCATAACAATTCTTCACATGACATTTTTAACTAAATAGCAGCTTGCTTTCAAATCTTTGAAGTCTACAAAATGACTCCACATTTACAAATTTTAAGGGGGGAACGGAGCAGAGGAAGGGGATAAAAAGCTATGCAGTGATGTCTGTAGTAAATTCACACCCAGCACAAAAAGGGAAGGGAGATAAACTAGTACAAAAAGGAAGTGCAGCTGAAACCGAAAAGCAGAATTCATAACAACAAGAATTGTATTTGCTTTCCCGAATAGGATGAGAAATCAAGCAAAAAGAAAGAAAAAAGAGAATAGAAAAAACCAACTTTTTCTGGATTCATTTTGATATACTAACCTTGCCAATAAAAATGTTTAACCTTCAGTTACAACTCCCTGGAGAATGGCAGCTATTATCCCCTATTGAGCTGGTGCTTACCATACAGAGCCTGAACAATTCATACAGAAAAATAAACCATAACATTCCTGTTTATTATTACTTTAGCTGAGAGGTGCTGACATTGAACAGTTCTGCACTGCTGCTATAAATCAGCATGCCGTGGATGTTCTCAGCATGGGACTAGGGCTCCCTGGTAACAGCTCTCATCAAAGCAACCAGCTGTCAGAATTCCTCAAATTAAACTGTTATTACTGTAGTATTCATTAGTCAGTTACTGACTATTAAGATATTTTTATATCTGAGACATTGACATTGGATATTGCTTTTTAATATGCAAGTTATATATAAACATGATTAAGTGGTTCTTGTGGGGTTGACGGCTTCTATTATAGCTTGATCTCCCCTTTGTAGGGACTACAGTGTTGGAGATAACATCCTGGTCTGTACTAAAATTAATTTTCCATTTAAAAGTCTTGTATTTCTGCTGTGATTGATAGGCTGTTCCCTTAAGCACCAGCATTCATGTTGCAGAGGTATAACACAATACGTATAAAAGGGATGTGTAATAGATTGTTTTGACCATGATACAGAGTGATAAAAATTGGTAATTTTAATTGCATTTCTGTCCATGCTAGACTTGTGGTCATTTTGTTTAGGTAAGAATAGTGTAACTGTAGTTGCAAGAAAAATGAGATTCAAATGCTTTTAATACATACTTTAGTTGTCTACTTAACATCCAGCGCTTAACATCCTGCTTTGCAGAGGCGGCTGAGCTTTATGGGCTGGAAGTCAGCTTGAAGAAGACAGTAGTTCTCTACCAACCAGCACCACAAGATGATTACCATCATCCCCACATCACCATTGGCGAGTCAGAGCTTCAGTCAGTCCAGCAGTTCAGCTATCTGGGTAGCATCATCTCCTCAGATGCCACGATCAACAAAGAGATAGACAACAGAATAGCAAAGGCAAACAGAGCTTTCGGAAAACTCCATAAAAGAGTCTGGTGCAATAAACACCTGAAGAAAAGTACAAAGATCAGTGTCTACAGAGCCGTGGTACTGCCTACTCTTCTGTACGGGTCTGAATCATGGGTCATCTACCGCCACCATCTGCGACTCCTCGAACGCTTCCATCAGCGCTGCCTCCACACAATCCTAAACATCCACTGGACTGACTACGTGACTAACGTTGCTGTCCTTGAACAGGCAGACGTCACCAGTATTGAGGCCATGTTGCTGAAAACGCAGCTGCGTTGGGCAAGGCACGTCTCCAGGATGGCGGATCACCGCCTCCCTAAGATCGTGTTCTATGGTGAACTTGCCACCAGCTGCCGCAAGAGAAGAGCTCCAAAGAGGAGATATAAGGACTCCCTGAAACAACACCTCAGCCTAGGCCATATCGACCACCATCAGTGGTCCACCCTGGCCTCCAATCAGGAGATTTGGAGACACACCATACATAACGCTGCTGTCTCCTTTGAGAGCACGCGTAGAATCAGTCTCGAGGAGAAAAGATAGTGCAGAAAGACCCGTGCCTTGACTATACCACCCAAGGAGACCCTCCGGTGTGCTCTTTGCAACCGGTCTTGCCTATCCCGCATTGGCCTTTTCAGCCATCAACGCGCTTGCAATAAACGTGGGCAAAGCCCTTCCCAAATCTTCATCCACGAAGCCAAGCCATGATGAGTTGTCTAATTATTTGGTCTAGCAATATAACTCATTTAAAGAGAAGCATGCTTAATATTTCAGCAATTTCTTTTCTTTTTTTCTGAAATATTGATTAAAAATGACAAATTTCCAACACACAATAATCTTTTCATCTAGGATATTTCTCTTTCTTCCCAATAAAGATGTGAAATTTCAAGTTTTTCCCGACTTTCTCTGCATTCACATTGGGGTAGCTCTCAATTGTGGTAGCCCTGCTTGCATCTCAGACATACCGTTTGTTTTCTGCATTCTTTGGATAAGTCTCCTTTAGCTAAAATACTGTTTTGAACCTGTTTCAAACTCTGTTCCCCATTTCACACTACGTGGACATTTGTAAGGCATTGCAGAATTTACACCGTCTCTGCTGTAGAGTTTTGTTGCCTTTACACAGCTTGTCTAACCTAGGAAAAGTCAGTTTTCCTAGCATCACTCTACGTTGGCAAAGACAGAAAATCTTTGTACAGGACTACTCTTAAAAATTTTTACATGCCTAAACAGAAATCTTTCCCCTTTATTTCATCTCCAGAAACAGTAGCAGTGAGTTTTAAGTCCAGCAGTAACTAAGGCAGCGTGGCATGTGTATGTCTTTGTATCCTGTGAAACACCTCGAAGCCACTCCTAATCACAGGTGTATCATAAACTCACATATCAACACTCTGATAAAAACTTTCAGAATTTGCTACAGAATACAGCTAGACATGACAGAAAAAGCGTCCTACTGTGGGTTGTGCAACAGTAACAATAACAGCAGAATCTCAGTCAGCATCTTACCTGCTGGATGTGCATAACCCTTAGCTCCATGAGCAGCTTTTCTCGCCCCTGCAAATAAATGCACTCAGTGGTTGGTCCAAGGTATCCAGAAAAGCCACCTTCTCCTTTCCCCAATAGCTGAAACATAAAGTAAAGATTCAGAAACAGCAAAAAACCTACAAGATGTTGCGGCCACATTTTCTCTAGTGGAAATCCAGAGTAAGATTTCTGAAATTAATAGAATTACTGAGATCAGAAAACAAACAATAGTCCTGAAAATTCTTGCAATGAAAGCAACTCAGGGAAAATACCTTTTCAGAATGTCATAAAGATGGTTGTACACCATTCTTGGGTTACTTGAGAGAACTCCATATACCTTTGTGATGGTGAAAGTCCTTCAGTACAAAAGACAATAAAGATTTTTTTGTGCCTTAACCACACTTTTATAGGAGGTTAACTATAAATCTAATCAATGAGAAGAAATTCTTATTTCTCCATCCCCACACCCCACCTTTTGACAGTTAAACATTAGAAGAAATTAGAAAAGGACAGAATTCTGTAAATCGTCCCAGAGAAAGAAGTGAGGATACTTCATACATACCAAAACCCACACATGAGTAAAGGTATAACACTTCACAGTTGTACAAAGGAGTTCCCTATTCCATATGGAGTTTAGCTCTCTGAACTTCTCTGAAAATAGGTTAAAAGAAGTGGTGCCTAAACACTATTGGGGCAGAATCATGAAGGTTTTCTCCTCCAGTTATGCTGAGGTATGCCAGTCCAGACTGGCAAGCTGCCATGCCTTCTTAACTGACTCAGGCAGTTTTACAGCTATCTACTCAGTTGTCTAAGTTAGTTTTCCATTTGTAATAGCTTCACATAAAACTAGGGCCATGTAATTTTATCTAACTCCACTGTGCACAGGCATTTTTAAAAAAAAAAAAAAAATACTGCTCCTCTAAATTTCACACAGTCCTTACAAACTTGTCAATTTTTAGTTTTTTCTAAACACTGTCAAAATGCCCTTGAAATTCTCTCTAAGGCAATGGGTAGCGAAAAATTCTATAACTGTGCTTCAGTTTCATCAGCTCATCAAGTAGGGTATAAAGACACTTTTTAGATCATTTACAAGAGATGGAGATCTGAAGCCTTAGATTGGAAAAAAAAAATCTAACATGCAGGGCAAAAAGATGTAGCCAGCTAGTTTGGACTCAGAAGAGAAGTTTACCCCATTGGGAGCAAGTGTACTGCTAGGAAACCACAAGTGCATGATGAATGAGATAGTAAAAATGTGCTTATGGAAGTGTGATGACAGTTCTATGTCCATAAGACATCCATCCCCAAGGTACACCTGTGCATCTGTTATATACTTTGGTATTGTTTCATCTCCAGCTTCAAGTAATTTAAGAAGGTGAGAATCTATGCTCAAAAGGCCATAAAGAGAGAAAAGTTAGTCAAGGCCGTAAGGTGACAACAAGAGTGGCTAGAAAGATTTATCATCAGCAAGAACAGAGAATATTGTAAATACCCTAGAAGACTCCGCAGTGGATGAAGGCTGTTCTACCAATCGCTCTCCCATTACGTCAAGATTGAATTATGATTTCCTCCTTATTGTTGATCCCCTCCAGCTCAATGCCCAGTCTGCTCTTCTCACAGAGCAAAGCCTGGTGATTTTCTGAAGTGCTGCCTCCTCCACAGTACCATTTTGTTCTCCTTTCTCAGTATTTCCAAGATCAGCAGAAAGTAAACAGATACTTTTTTTCTGCAAACTGCGAAGTTTGTGCAATGGGAGTAGAAGGACAAGAAAAAATGCAGGAAAAAAAAAAACAACCCTCTCAACATCCAAACCACAAACAAAAGTGTTTCAATACCCTACACGTTATTATGCAGCACTTCATGCTGGGGACACAAACTCCTAAATTTTACTGATAAAGCTTGAGCCTATAGGGTTACAGCATTCAATTATCTACTACTCCTAGGTTGACATGACCTGTTCTTTGCATACAAATAAGTGAGTTCCTGGCCCAGTGCTTGGGTTAGCTCTTTTCTGTTTTCTACTTTGAAGATAGGAGATACACAATGCACAATATCCAAGTCCATGCTGTAAGGTTTAACTGAAGCAACTGGAAAGAAGCCCTGGTCTCCACAGCTAAAATGGAAAGTGCTGCAGGAAATGAAAATTTAGATCAAATGATCCAGATGAAAGGAGTTAAAAAAGACTGAACATGACAACACCACAAATGTCACAGCAAAATGACACTCTGGACACACGGAATGTTTTGCAATGTAAAGAATGGTAAGTTCAGTATACGCTGTTAACCAAGAGACACTTTGAAGCTGTGTAGTATGCTATAAACAATGCTAAAGCTCCATATCCTGCCATGAAAACGATTTGCATGTAGGGTGGTTCAGAAGCACGTATTTATAGGAACTCGGAAGGGTAGCTATACCGCTACCTCAAGAGAGATGCTAGTTCAAGGTAAAATTGAACTAATGTATAGGGTATGTAGCTGTCCAAAGGCAAAGAATTGGTGTAGCCACAGGTGACCCGGGTATGACACCTTTCTCCCACGTTAATTCCACGTTTTTCCTTGCCTCAGTGGTAAGTTTACCAAAGTTTCTGTGTCTCCCCCAGATCAGGCTTACGCTGAAAAAGTTTCACCATCTTCATCAGGTCTCAGTACTGTCAGTGCTATACAATATGATCAATCGTACTGTGCTAAAGAGTCAGAGCCATTAAGTCAGTGTATAAACGAGTCAGCTGTTGTTCAGACTTCTTCACACTAAATGGAAACAGGAGTGGCAAAATAACCTCCCCCTCTACAGCCTAGAAGGAAGAACTATTTTGTACCAGTATTCAAACATTTAGTTTTATGGGACATGAGAACAGGAAAAAAACTGAATGCACCTTGGCAGCTTTTGTGCTAGATGTGAGCTCCAAGGTGCTTACAGAAAGCTGATAATGCCTCAGGACACCTTACGTATTGTAGCTGCCAAAAGGAAAACCCAAAACTTTTCTACACATTTATTTGCAGATATGGGAAATTAAAATCAAATATAGGTTATGAACATCCACCATTCTCACCACAGCTGCTTCAATGTCTTAATGCATACTACATTGCCAGCTAAAAGGAAAAGAAATTGGCAACTCCTTTATGCCGCATTCACTTTCTCATTCTTACATCTGGCACGGCTTCTCCTCTCCTGGAAAACAAACCATAATACTCTATTGTTGTGCAGAAGCTGAAAATGTAAGGAAAAGGCTGATCATCGGTTAAGAGAAGGCAGCAGAAAACACTCGGTATTGCTAACGGGGAGATCTAGAGCAACAAATGACTCAACTAGCAAAATTATTGGGCTGCTGTTTATAGAAGCAACCAGAGGAAGAACTCTCTTCTTGATGTTAAAAAAAGCTTCTTTTGGCAAATGCTTTCTGATGATTTGTTACTGACCTGAAATAGTCTTCAGAACTGGTCAGACTGTGGCCCACTGCTGAAATCAGGTATTTTCAATGAAACTGTATACTCAGTCAATACAAGTGTGAAACTATTGTATATATTTAAAGCAAATTCAACATTATTCATGATGTAAGTGTCTGATATTCACCACTGTGACAGGAAGACATGTTTTTAGAGCAGGAAGATTTTATGTGAAGGTGTTACATATTCACTACACAGCTAGTAAAAATTTTCAAAACCTACCTGTCTCAAAAATACTAGCAGATAGTACGACAGAATTCAGTACATACACACAACTTACATCTAAAACGCTGTAAGTACAGATACAAATTTTGCAAAAATATGGCCCAGCTATTACACCAAGGCCCACAATAAGACCATCTTTTCATTTCTACAAGTTATGAAACACACAGATGCCAACAGCCTGCAGGAAACTAAATCACAGTTTTGCAATAATGAAGTGTTAGAGCAGGTTGTGTGGAGAAAAAGCATGGTTTAGATAAGTCACCATCAGTTCCCCATGTCCCTGCTGGAACCTGGCTGCCAGATGTCTGAAGTTACAAAGACTCAGAAGGCTACTGGCTTGGGAAGAAAGAATGGGATTACTACAAAAAGTGAGCAGCTGGTCTTCACAAAACAAAAAATGTTCTTGTCTTTAGAGAAAAACCCCCAAACAAACAGCTTATTACACCACAGTCTTGTCTGATATGCAAAGGAAAATTCTCGACTTCTTTTAAGACTTTTAATATCTCCAGCTATACTGGAGGTACAAAGGTAATGTAGGATGACTGCAGTTGATTGCCTGGATGGGTATAGCGTGTGGAAAAGCATAGTGTGAAGCATCGTCCTTTTTTTTCTTTCAACCACAATCTTCCAACCAGGATCTTCTGGAGAGGGCAGCCAGTAGGAACTGAACTAGCTGTAACCAGACTGCTAAGCCAGCTACAGAACATGTCCGAAGACAGAATTCTGCATGTGTTCTTGTAAAAGTCAGAAAAACAAGAAACTAGATTCTTCCCAAAGAACTGAGAAAATAGACTCAGTCTTGGATATTAGCAAGACCAACCAAAATGTGTTTATGATGTAGCTTAGGTTTCTGTATTTAAAGGGTTTTAGTATAGCATGCATCTACTGCATCTCACTTATACATCCAATAAAATTTCAAATATTTTACCTAAGCTAAACAAGACAGGGTTTTGCAGTTTTACTATGTCAGCAAATTCTTTCTCTTAAGAACTAGAAAAGTTTTTCTCCTCACTCTTACACTGGACTAGGAGGTAAGATTTTCTCCTACTTCCCTTACAGCTCCTCCTAGAGCCTCTCAGCAAGTTAGTGTAACAGTCATGTTAGCAACAAAGGAATATACATACAGAGCACTTTCTTATTGACAGTTACCCATTCTACAGTCACATTAAGAAAAGTGATTGTCAAGGAAAATCTGTTTTACTATCTTTTTAATCTATGTGTAGGGGGAGGTTTGGTGACTCATTCACCCTTATATTGAATCAAAAGTGATTGTTTGTGATGGAACAATATACTGGGAAAAGATAGCTTGTTCTGGATAAGTTATTGACCATGAAGTTTCAAAACTTCTTTCACGATGGAGTTGCTGCCATATCTCCTGCTGAATTCTGGTGCCGCATCTTTTTCATGGCATGCTCAGTAAAACAGCATGGATCTTCCAAATTTAAGATTTCTCATTGTGGTGAGTGTTCAGGGTGAATCAGATTTCTGAAGACCAAAACCATTGAAGTGAAAAAAGTGAAGTATTTGTCAAGAACGTATGAGTTAAAATCAGTATTTTATTTCAAGAACCTGGGATGTTCATCCTCTCACGGCTAAGATTTCTGTAATTTTAGGTACTTATCTTTCTGACACTGTTAAGTAAAACACAGAAAACAAGGCTGTGCCATATTTTTTAACATGAGACTACTTATTGCTTAGAAACGTTCTTTGATTTGAAAAAGTCATTTAGAAATAAATTGATGACAACGTTTTGTTTAGTTAAGAACTATCTGGAAAAGCTAAAACATTCAAACAGTGTTACTTTTCTAGAGCTGCTTTAAACAGCAGTGGTGACATGCTGATGTCACTGAAAGCAAGCCCTGTTGCCTAGATGATGTCCCAAAGTTAGGATTTCATCTAGACTTCTAACACGTTGCAAGATTAAGGATCTGCTCTTTACTGTTTGTCACTTAGAATGCGTGACTAATCATTTTCAAAGAAAAGGTTTGTCTACTTAAGAACATCTATGTGTGCTTGTTTTCTGTTTGCTTGTCTAAACGTGGGTATTCTCGGGTGACTGCTTACGACTATCTACTGAGCTCACAGTAAGTGAAATCTAGTTGAAGCCAAATGATTCCCAATTGAATCAGTTTAACCCAAAGACATTTGTTTAGTTCTGGCTGACACAGGGTAACAGTCTTTCTTCCTCATGAAATGTTTGAGCAAAGGGGGTGGGAATGAGAGTAAGAGAAGAAAGTCACAACCTTGCGAGCATTCTCAGACTGTGAATATACAATACTATTCTCATCAAACATCTTATATTTAAAATATAAGGCTGTAACCACAGGGAAAGAAAAAACCCTGCATAATCTCTGTGTTGCTTCCATGAAGATTGACTGTGACTTAAAATAGCTGGAGGCTATTAACACTGTAAATCTTCCTGAAAGAGATTTCAGCTGCGTTCAGAAAAATCAGTGTATCATGGATCTGACATAAATTACAGACTTTTAGGATGTGTTAGAATAATTAAATCAATTATTATAGCCAAAGTTATAAGACTGACTTTAGAAGCTACCCTTCCCTAAACTCCCCTGCCCCTCAAAAAATCTCTAACCAGTTGACCAAGCCCATCTAGTCTTCCAGTCTGGTAAACTGATTTTTCTCCTGGAATATTTTTAAGTTAGTGGGACATTTTTAATCAATGTGTGAGAGTGAATATTTCTGTGTGGAAAATTTTATGCATGAATAAAAATTCATCTACACTATTTATAATAATTGGAAAACCAATGTGACTTTTCACTATAAAAGTACTTCTTATTTTTGCTAAGGCCTCTAACCTGACCATACTAAAGTATGAAATTAACTTTGCACCTGTGAGGCCATTGTCTACATTGCTACACATGAAAAATAAGCTCCTTAGAGAAGTCATGATTAGACGCATGAATTAGACTCAAATTTTTTAATGAATGCCGCACTTCTACGTGTTGAGTATACCGATAATCTACAACTGAAGCAAAGCTAGAAGCTCTGCATATAATTTATTTCTGCATTAAATTTACGATAGGCACCATTACCTTAGTGCAAAAATAACTTGATGGTATGCTGGAGAATGTGAGATTAGAAAGGTGCAAAAATTCCTTCAGACATGAGATCCTAAGACTCTCCCGATTACATTTCATACGTCCTCTGTATGATGCTTGGGATATTCACCCGTGGCATTTTTGTTGTTTCCCTCCTCAACAAACAAACAAACAAAAGACATATGCAGACTTTATGATGTACATAAGAGAAATGGATAGAAAAATAAAGGTCTAATTCACTACAGATTTCCCCCCACCACAGTTGCTTCAGACTGAACTACACTAATTCAAACGCATAGTATATAACTACAATTTTTTAAAACCTAACTAATTTCCAAACACTTTATTGTACCGTAAGAGTTGTGTAAAATATCATTGTAGCAGTACTGAAAAATCAGTTGGTCTAATAAAATCAATATGTTTACACATTCCATTTTGTTTACTAGCAAATAATAAATGTAGAGGGGTTAATAAATGTAAGGGGTTATAGTGCTGTGAGGGTATGGCTTTACAGCAGTTTCTGAAGAAGAAACTTCCATTGTAAAGCTGAGTTAGTAGAAACTTGAAATGTAATTTAATGACTGAAATTGCTGCAAGTATTTCACAGTATTATGTTAAACCACTCTAAAAACTATAGATTAAAATCATACTGAAATTCTCTTTTTTACTGCACTTTTCAGAACTCACAGAAACACCTGATTTTTTTATACACCCTGTATCCTTATTTCCTAAAGTTTTTGCAAAGAAAAAGACAAAATTCCTGATATAGGGAAATGGTGGGTGAACTTGTACACAGAAAAATGTTGACATGAAGAGGGGCTGGTAAAATTCAAAGTAGAAACAGCATATAGTAAAATGCTGCCTCTTAATCCCATGCAAATCTTCTCCACTCTGCTGGAGAAATATAAAGAATACAACAAGGTTACAGATAAGAGTGAATTTTACACACTTTCACACACTGTAATTATGGTATTTTGAAAGGTGTGACCTGACTTTACAAGCTGAGTACTGAGTCATCAGCTGTGTAAACACAAGTCTTAAACTTTTTCTTGGACTCTCACAATGGTTGATTCTTGTCTTTGAATTATCTGCTTATTTCTGTTCACTGATTTTCAAATATAAAGCAGATATAAGATATAAACTTCAGGTCCTCTGTTAAATAATTAATACTAGTATTTTGGGCCTCTGCAAATCTTCTCCCTTCTTTTACCTGCCCATGAATTTATTGTGTTTTCCTCCCATGTTACAGTTAACTGTGGAATTATCACACAGTAAAAATCTGAAAAATGTAGATAAAAACGATGAGGGACTTGATGTGCAACAGAAGAAATCACTGTGAATTATCGGAGTCGATAAGGCTTCAAAAACCAATAAGAGAAAAATGTTACTCTTTTTAAGTGTCATATTACAACAACGTTTTGCTGAAAACTGTTGTCTGCATCCAATTTAGGAAGGCATCTGCTCATGTTTGCTTAAAACAAAAGGGTGGTTGACTTAATGAATTATTTACAGGCATGCAATATGGCAACAGTATCGTTATAAACTCTCGTCTAAGATCTCCTCTGGCTACTTCTGGCAGGGTGTCAATTTGCTTGTTTTTATGGTAGGTGCGTGAAATTATGGAGCTATTCTCTGAAATGAGATTTTGCTGTTCTACTCGCTAAATGTTAGCAAAGTCCATGAACAGACCGCATCCTCACTACGTCTCCAGGAAAAGGCCTATTTCTTAAATAGAGAACAGTGTTCACAAGCACAGTTTTAAACTACATTTTTTTAAACAGATGTGCTGAGATTTACCACAAATAAGTAGTTTCCTAAAACTATCAAGTTTTAGAAAGTATTCTTGACTGGAAAAGGAGCTTGTCAGTAGGTTTTAAAAGGAGTCTTTCACACACGAGGATATTTTTTTGATGAACTTTCCTTATTGTGCAGCAGCATATTAAGGGCAGCATTACTGAATTACAGAAGCCAGAGGAACAAAACTTTTTTGCCAGCAAGGATCCAGATGTACAAGGGCTTTTTCTGAGCAGCAGCGCATATGACTTTCAAATCTTCTGGCCTACTGAGGCATCAAGACCTCAGGTCTGCAAAGTTTAGAGAGGCCACCATTTCATCCCAACACATAAGGTAGGGGAAAAAGGGCTTCATGATAACATCGCACACTTTCATGAACCCACCAAGCAGTTACGAATTGATCAGTAAAAGAATAGGGAAAAAAAAAACAAATTCCAGTGGGGATTCCCCAAAGCTCTGCTTCCAATCTCATACTATTTCAGTTACTAATGACCTAGAAAATGGAGTAGGGCATAATTAGTACATATGAAGATGATACCAGGCTAAAAGCAGTTGCAAGTGCTGGAGGGCAACTTCAGAATACAAAATGATCTTGACAAAGTGGATAAATAGCCAGGGGAAAAAAAGATTTTAAAAAAAGAAAAAAGAAAAAAGAAAAAAGAGAAGGATTACAGAACAGGATTGTTCCTTTTGTAGAAACAATCAGTCACTCAAATTTGGGACAGGGAACAACTGCTTGGTGGAGTGGCAGTACTGGGCAAAGGGATCTGCAGGTTATGCTTAAGCATAAGTAGAATGTGAATCCACAGCATTCCGTTGCTGCAAGGAAGACAAATTATCAGGATGCACAAACTATAGCATGATGTAGACAAGTGAAGTAACACCTCTGCTCAGTGCTTCTACTGTCTTACTAAGACTGAACTAACTGTACTACTTTATCCTGAGGAACAATGAACAAAGGAGAGCCCAAACTTTCAAACCTTTACATACTGAAATAGTTTTCATGCACATATGCACTTGAATAATCTAGTTTAAAATCAACATTCCATCTATTCAGTTAATTTCAATGATTTCTGTGGTAATCATTGATTTATTAGTTAGCAGTTTATGAATAAGCATGCACTATAACAGGTATATAGTTGAGCTTCTTAGGCACTCATCTGAGGAGACAAACAGGCTAGACTGCCAAAGCCTAGTGTTTGTTTTGTGCTTAGTGCATTGTACATAGAAATTGAACACTGGCTATCAGAAAGTTACTTTTGCTCCTTTGATGATGGCAAAGCGGTTTGCTCAGAACTTCTAATACAATGATATGACCCAGTAGACACTGCACACTCTTGCTTTAACAGCTGCTCTGCAGCAAGATACCTTACAGGGAAAATAAAGGAGGGGAAAAAAAGAAAAAGGGGAGAAGGGAGAAAAAAATTATGTGAAGAAGCCTCTTCTCTTTCATAAGCCTAGAAAGCTTGGAAGCCATTTTGTTTTCAAGTGCACCTGTTTGTAATTGGTTCAGTATACACTGTGATTCTACAAATTACCTTTGTGTGTTCAGCTGGGGTGATAAATAGGTGTTCCATATTAACATAGACCTCATTCATCTCGTTTGTGCTCAATGTCACTTATTTTCTCACTCAAGCAGTACACTTGTTTCTCTTTGGTTTAAGCCTTCTGGGAACTGTAGTATTTCCAAAACAGTCTATAGTCACACGGAAAAGATTTCAGGGATGGTATCAACTTGTTGTATATACAATTGCTTAATCCAGGCAGGATCTGGTTGACATTGTGTTCTCAGTGTTGAGGTCTTTTGTCTGTCTGCAGGGAGACAAGGACAGGAAAGCTAGTACTTGTGTGTGTCTGGTGTCCAGAATGAACCACTTTCTCTGCATTTATTATACCCCAGTTATGTACTGTGAGAGAAACTTTAACTGTGCATCTCCTTTGGGTGACAAAAAACTGTCGACTTGACATGTCTATGGTCAGTGTGAATAATGTATGAGTAAATTGGAATTTTTCAGAGCTATGAAAGGGCTTTAACTCTTTTAAGGGAGGCAGAGCTGAGAATCTGTGGGAGAATATCCAAAAACACAGGAAGAATCATCTGGTTAGCTCTTACTCCAGGGAATGAGCTCTAATGTTTATGTGCAGTGCTAACATTAGGAAGCTCTTTATTCTGTTATTTTGAAAAAAAATTATTTCTTCTGAAATCCTCTTAGAGGAATCATACCTTATCTGATTTGGTTATTTGCATCCTAAAATTTGAACAAATTCAAGTGTTAACTGTGCTATATAGTATGTTTACTGCTGCAGTATTTCCATTATGTTCAATAAACCTATTTGAACATAAACAGACTAGAGGTTTTTTAGCTTTGCAGGGTAGGGAAGAGGCCAACTCTGTTGTTTAGGTGTGTTTCAAGGCAAAGCAGGAAGGAGTTCAGAAGAGTTGTAAAAGTAGCATGTAATTTTAATTAATTTCTCTGGTTCATAAAGATGTGTTCCCATTTAACATGGCTGATAGTGTCAGTTTGTGACAGGGTATATAGACTGTAGGTTGGACTTAATTTATTAAGTGAGAGTCTAGCTCATGCTGCCTTCAGCAGTTCCACACTTTCTGCTTAGCTACAGACAGCGTAATCAGTCTTCTGCTTACAACAGGACTCAACTTGGTGTTTGAAAAATGCATTGTATATATTAAGAAAGAGGAAGAAGGAATAAAGAGAACTGTTTAACAAATCATATTATCTTTGTAGTTGGAGTACAGCCCTGCACTTCCTGCGCTTTTGTAGTCTTGAAGGCTTTCCTTGATCTGTCTTCAGGAAGGAATTGTACTCTTCTAACAGTGTGCTTGCTTGTCTACAACACTGGGGTCCCAGGATGACCATCGAGCATAGGCTAGATATCTGGGGGTATCTGACAGGATATACAGAGGTATGTGACAGGACATTAACTACTTAGTAGGTTGATATAATTGTCTTCCCAGGGTTCAGCAAGACTTGGCAGTCCCAGAGACGCCACTGCCTACCTATAATGACCACTGTACTCCCTTTGCACTCTTGGCAGCTGTACCTCAGCAGTGTTTCTAGCCAACATTTCTACTGCCATTACCTATCTGCTTACATATATCATGGCTTGGCTTCACGGACGAAGATTTGGGAAGGGCTTTGCCCACGCTTATTGCAAGCGCGCTAATGGCTGAAAAGGCCAATGTGGGATAGGCAAGACCGGTTGCAAAGAGCACACCAGAGGGTCTCCTTGGGTGGTATTGCCGTTTCATCCCTTGCCTGTCACTACAGGGCTTTGCAAACGTGAGTACACCCTTCAAGCCTGCGCGGTGGATTTTTTAGGTGAGGCGCAGCGTGCGCGAGACTGGCCCCACCCTTTACACCTGAGGTTCATCTGCCAGGGCCTAGCGAGCTTGGACGGTGACAGCGAAGTCCTCAGGTCATAGGTTTGGTTAGAGTATCCTTCTCTTAGATGGATGGCCTTACAGGGCTAAACGAGCTCCATCTGCCCGGGTTTGGAGTTAGAGTTGTCCTTCTCCTAGGATGGTTGCCCGAAGGCTAGTGAGCCCATCCTGCCCGTGGACACACTTTGTCTGACCCTTCAGTTGAGACCTGTCAGGCTTGGGAGACCCTACCGGAGGCATATGCCACCACCAGCATAGCTCTCAACTTCGCAAGGGCACGCAAGCTCTTTCCCCACGGCAAGGGGGTGCCCGTGAAAGAGACATATATAGCACTATATCAGAGAACAAGCCTTGAACTCTTTCAGACTGTTTGGTCAAGTTTATGCTGTTTGTTGATGAATATGCCATCATAATTTGGTCTTAAACAGGTAAAATGAATATATTGAGCTTTTATATGAGGCCAACTATCCTGTGGCTCTGATCCATCTCATACACGGTTTTGCTTTACAGCATAATGTCTGTTTTTAAACTGCTGTTTCTCCCTTCCCCAGCCCCTGTTTTGACAGTTCTACTGGAAAAAAAAAAAAAGGATTTTTGATGTTTTGAAGAAGCTGGATGGCCTGAAGGTTATGGCAGAAGGAAACTAAAATAGCAAATCTGATGTTTTCTTAAAAAAACTTAAATCTTGAATGCTGCTGTCTCAGGCGCTTACTCCTGTGACATGTGAGCTGTCGCACCAATGCAGTGGCTCCAGAGGGCATGGGAGTTTTGGGAGAAGAGTTGGAGGCAGCACCTCTGTGTGAGCCTGGTTCAGCAAGTGCAATGGATGCTGCTGCCTGGTGCGGTTGGAGCTGCCTGCACTTTGTAGACCTCTCTATTACCGCTGCCACTGCACTCATCCGTCCAGTGTCAGGGAACGTCACTTAATCTGCTGCCAAACAAAATTCTGGCCACTGATTCAGGTGTTGAGGGAAAAACAGATGTAAGCATTTTCCCACACACACTGAGGTGAGCACCTGTCCTCTCCCATCCCAACTCTCAGGTCCTCTTGTTTTCACAGGTTGCAGGGTCCTCCAAGGCCACAGTCCCTCAGGGGTATCCCTGGCCCAGTACAGATTCCCCATGGCCACAGTTTCTCAGGAGTGTCCCTGTCCTATTGTGGGTATCCCATGGCCTCAGTCCCTCAGGGGCACCTGTGCCACTTTGGCGTATTATGCCCAGCCCCCAGACCACATCTTCAGCACCAGCAACTCGGGCCTTTCTTACACACTTCAGGAGTTGCCTGTGCTTCTCCACCTCACAGAGTCATGGCTAAGAATGGTTTTTCTTTCCAATGCTGTTTCTCTCTGTGTCCGTGGTGACTGTAGCCTGTGTGTCCTTGCAATGATGGCTGAGGTCCTCCTTGGCCATGGTTGCTGTGTGCAATACAACTTCCCAGGCATATAAATAAGTAAAACTCAGGTTCCCTATCTCGCATAGGTGTTTTGAAGATAAGGGCACCCATGGTGATTGCTGACATAACCACATGGCAATATGGGAAGGATGGCGGAGTGCTGCTGACAATCCCCATGCTAAGAGGCAGGGATCCCCCCGCATAAGAGTCACTTGCACGAATCCTAAAACTGGGGGTTGACTTCTCATTGTAGAGTGAAACCAGTCTCAACAAATGCTGTCAAATTTCTATCTGCCATTAATCATGCCATTAGTTGTTTCTCGGAAGTCTTCAGGGAAGTGCTTTAGAGAGGCTGCCATAGCCCCAAGCTGTCTATTGTCAGGGTATCAGTCTTTACATCTTTATTTTGACATGATGTGGGTAAAATTGCTAAGAGCAGCTAATGGTTTGACAGTTATTTTTGTATTTATTGAGTTTGTAAGCTCAGAAGCTGCAGATACAACCAGATCTAAAAGATGTAGAAATAAATGAGGACGCATTATCATCAACAAAAAAATGCAATGGGAAATAACTGTATCACAGATGTGAAGAAAGTAAGTTATTAAATAAAGCACAAGAACATAGCAAACCAAAGTTTTGTATGTTTTATATATACTTCTGAACAGAACAATATTATAATTTAAAAAATGGTTAAATTATGCACCTCTAGATGCTAATGTTCATCAGTTGATCTGATAATTGCTTGTAATATTAAAGAGTGTGTGTTGTGAAGTCAATTGAAAAGGAAGAAAATTTCAGAAAATTTTTGTGACACAGAGATAAAGCTGGAGAAAATACGAAGCTTGTTGTGGCACATGACTGAGAATGAATGAAGGAGTGCAAAAAAAGAGAGGTGGTAGGAAATAAGGGAGAGTAAGTGTCAGAGATGAAATTGTAGAAATTAAGGAGTGCAGGTAGGAAAAGTTATAATAACTAATGTGGAAGAACATCTGGCACCACTTAGAAAATACCTGTGAAGAAAGTGTTACATGCCAAATAAATTGTCAGCTAAATGTCACAAAAATTTTATAAAGCCATCTACTTTCTGAATTAATCACAAGTCACTTATTATGAGTGTTTGATCTCAGTTTCTAAGTAGCTGAAAATGATTTCATTAAGATCGATCTCAGAAATAGTATGAAATTATTTCTGTTCTTTGGTTGGATATTTGTGAGAAAATATCTTCTGAAATACACACATTAAGAAATAATTTTCACAAAGCTTTCTAGACTGAAATTAACTTTCTGCAAATATTTTACCAGAAATATCTACTACACAAGTATATGCACAGACTGCTTGCAAAGGAGGTCAGGTCTGTGTCATATATTTTTGAAATACAGGTACAAGATTATTCAGATAATAGATCAATTAGTATAATTTTTAGAATCTGAAATAATCACAGAAATAATAAATCGTTTCAGTAAAAAAGGACCATAGATACTGTCAGAATACCTCCTCTGCCATTGTTTTAATGTGAACTATTATTTCTTATAGTTTCTATGAATCCAAAAAATGATAAAAGCAAAAAGGAAATGAAAGATGAAGCTGATAGACGAGGCCACGGACCCTTAAAGGTTGTTTTTTAAGAAAGAAGGAACCTTGATTTATGGATAAAATTGCATGATGCCAGAAATGGTTTGGCATCATAGTTATTTTCTAATCATTATTGCATTTCTAAAATTTCTTGTTATCCCTTTTGTTATCTTAGGTCATTATATGATGTAACATATAATTTAAGAAATAAACTAGAAAATGAATATGAATTCTATACAAATTGTCCTATTTTTGTGTTTGAAGAAAAGTAAAAGAGAGGGAGAAAGGGCTCAAAAATAAGATTGCAGGTAACGACAAAGTCTTCCATATGATTACTACCAGTGATTGCTGAATGTAAATGCATCTGCAAATTAAATTGCCATGTCGGAGCTTTAAAATAAAAACCGTGCAGACATCTGTGCAGCAGATATCATATCTGTTGTTATACTTTTACTATTTTCCTACTTAACATTATAGCAATAATAATTTTGTCAGCTTCCAAGATCCTCTTTCACATATTCGTTCTCCAAACATGCCTTTTAATAAGGCTGCTCACAGAATCAGATGGTATTCACATAGTACATCAAATTCAGCTTCCTGTACTGAAGTAAATATGCCACACGAATACTAACTATTAGTACACAGGAATTATAAATGTCTGTTGCAGAACAGTGTGCATCACGCATTCAGACCTTCTAAGAAGTTGACAAAATAAAAAAAAAAAAAAAAACCACCTTCAGAATGGTTAAATTAAACTTAATGTCTGACAATATTCAAAACACAGAAGCTTATGCCACTGAGCAAATATACTGTATATACTAAACTGGTGTCAAGAAATGGAGCTACATACACTGCCTGGAGTCCTGCTAAGAATGCATCACATTAATCAGCCCTGTAGCCAAAATAATACTCAGTGCTGTTTCAAGTTAGTCTTGGGATAAATATAAACATGGTCTGTGTAAATGGCACTGCTTAAAAAGTGCTCTGGCCATGTTGAATATATCACTTTTCAGAGAAATAGAGCGGTCAGATGTGACATCAGGGTTATTAGCCCCTCTCAGGAACAGCTAAGTTAACAGTGAGAAAAATTCTTTGCAGTGATACAGTACAAACATTATTCCCGATGGTCTGCAGTCAGTCTGCTCATGTAAAATATATTTTGAATATAGAAAACGGTGTAAAGTTTCTTCCTGAGAATGCTAAAGTGCTAATATTAATGGAATATTTCATTTAAATGTAAAAATTAAGTAATATCATGTTGCATTTGACCACTGAGGTGAAGAAACATGAGTGATAGCAATTAACTTAGATACCTGCTTTTTGTCCTGTAACAAAACGCTGACACTCTCAAAAGAATCGTTGTATCAAATAGTGTAAGAAAAATCAGTATGTCCAAATAGAGACAAGGCTGGTACCTAGAGACTGATGAAATATCTTCATATCAATAACTTCTCACCATAGCTTCTGGAAAATACAGGATTATTCTGACAAATTCATCAGGTAATTTCTGACGAATTCATCAGGTAATATCAAGGCTTTATTTAGGCTTCAATTGTCGAGAACAGGATAGAAAACAGTATATCTTCATAAAAATTATAACACCTGTTCAGAAAAGATTTGCACCACGCGAACCTTTAGGAGAACTAAATAAAAGAGCATAACCTTGAAGTTGGGGCTGAGGAAGAAGGGAGAGAGTGATGAAAAGACAGTCAATCTTATCAGAAGGTAAGAATAAGGTCTTGCTCTCAAGATGTAAAGGTATGAATTTTTGACATCCTGCTCCATCCTTCTTGATAATATGAAACAGTAAAACATCTTTCCATTTCTCCCAGGAATAAAAGAGACTATTCTTTCCAAATTTCAGCTCAACAGTTCATAAAAATTCACAGTGCACTAGACACTGTGTCACAGAAACAAGTCATGTTAGTCTTTGGTCACGTTTCATTAGAACATTGCTCCATTGCACCTCTCCATTTTGGAGGATAAAAAGACATGAATAGTCAAGTTTTGAGGATTCTGCTCAAGTGAAAGGATTCCGCTGCATTCTATTTCATATGGTCCTGCTCACACAACTTACAGCTGAGGTCAGTTACTTCATCAGCAATTTTTTCATGTCTTGAAGATCAGAAAAGTCGATTGGGATTAATCAGTCTGAGTCTGCTAGTAAAAGCTACTAGGAGCTTTTTGATTGTCCCACAGGCTGGTGAAGGATTTTTATTCTGACAGTTCTCTGGTGAATTAGTAGTAACATATAGAAGTAAAAAAAAAAAAAAAAAGAAAAAGAAAAAGAAAAAAATTACTTAAAAATGTCTCACTATGCTAGAACTCTCAGACGGCTTTGCTCCTTCAAGATTTCTGAACTGGTTTTGCAGAATCAAGAGATTCAAAATCTTCGAGAAAAATATGGTTACATTTAATTTAATGCCAAACAATCTCACCTGCCACAGTGAGTTGTGTTTCTACCTCAAAAAAAAAAAAAAATCAAGTAGAAGTTATCATAATTTTGTTTATTTTCTGAACTGAAGAACTCTGAGTCTTCCCTTTAGCAGAGCAATTATGTTCTCATGTTTTCTGTATTTCTTGCCCTGTCCCATAAAAATCCCACAAACTTGCTGTAATAAGGAAGAGCAGAACAACAGCTTGTTCTGGTGTTTCTCCTTCCTTGTCTTTGGACATATTTAAAAGCTGTCTGGCATGGTCCTGGACAACCTGCTCTAGCGGCTCTGCTTCAGGGGGAATGGACAAAACGACCTCAAGAGGTCTCTTCCAACTTCAACTGTTGTGTGATTCTGAAACTTCAGAGCATGAGTCCCTCGATGTGATACCTTTGTAATAAAGACCATTCAGCCACTGCACAAAAAAAAAGAGCCCACATGGAGACAACATGCCAGCAAAATCAGGACAGATGAATTGACAAGATGTGACCGGCTATGTGATGGTAGAAGAAGCCAACCATGGGTGGAACAGGACTACTCTGGACAAGCTGTATAATGTCTGTCAGCCAGAGCTGGGTTTTTTGCTTGTTTTTTTTATAGATGTTTCGTGTATTTTATCTCTTCCGTTCTGTGCTATGAAGGCTGCTATGTTATTACAAACTGATGTTAAAGATGATAAGGGAAATGCATAACCCATAAGAGAGGTGTGGGGGTGGACTCAGTGATACTTCAGTGATTATGAGTTCCACAATGCTGCAGCTTTTATCTGCCCTCTTCAAATTCCTAATTTCTTCTAAAAAGGTTACATATATTAGCTTTCTTTTTATGATTTTGTTTATCCATTTGTTTATGTGAAATTTAAAAAAGCACTGTGATGCTAATGACTATTAAATAAATTAATGAATAAAAACTGTCCTCAATAGATCAGTGTTTTTTTTTTTTTAAAAAAAAAAGAAATAAGCCCTTTTTCAATTCACAGTATCATAATGCATATCATACCTTGATACAGCAGTGTGTAATCACAAAGGAAAATCTTAATCGTTTTGTGTTTCTGATTTCACTGCAGTTTCTTATGTCATTGATATGCCTCATGACAGGAATTTGAAATGGAAGATATATGATCATTCCCTCTTTCTCTAGCAAGCAAAACCAGAAAACGTTACACTATTAATAAACGTGTTTGTGCTTTGAATTCTTCTCTTCATAGAACTGAGAATTTTGAACATCAAAAAAATAATTGCGTTGTTCCCTCAGATTAGGTCTGTGTCTTTGAAATACACTGTGTTAGAATGTTAATTGAGTTTGACATAAGCATGGATATAAAATGCATCATGCCACTCAACTTACCAGCAGTGAAACTGATTACCAATTATAATCATTCTCTGCATGGTGACAGCATACCAAGATGGAGATGTTGAATATTTCAGTTTGCAATATTATCTGGGTTGTTTAAAGTACTGACTACGTGTCCTGAAACCAATAGAGGTAATTGGTATGCATGTAAGTGCCGGCAGGCTGAGCACATCACTTATTTATAGAGTCTTTTGATGTAACTCTGTGGAAAAAAAATGTTAATAAAACATGGTTCAAAGGAAAATTTACACTCACCATTATAATATGACATAAAGTACAAATTATTATACCTAAATAACTGTTTTCTAGTGAATAGTATTCCTTTTTCCTTTTATTGAACTAGTCCACTGAAACCTAACAGAAGGAGGAACACAAAGAACAAGAAGGCTATTAGCTCTTTATTTTGTGATGTAGCTATCTGGAAATTAGGATACATACACAAGACAGCAAGTGGAAAATCACTGGGTATGTCATTGTTTTCATAATCCTCTAATTTGCTCCACAAATTGGTTTATGGTCCTCTTAGGGCACGTTCATCAACAAACTTTGTGTCAACAATTGATGTGAAGCTTGAAATGGACCAGAAAACAGGATATAGGAAGTAACATGGTGACCTTAGTTGAAAGGCAGTGAGCCGGTTAAATTAGGCTTCATCTAAGTCCTTCTACCACAAGGACATCAGCAATCCTTCAAACAGGAAGACAAACATAAAATCTTAAGATAATGTTTACAGAATGCTTTGTTTTTACCAGAACTGTTTATGGGATCTATGCAGAATCAAACTTTGTATCAGAGACAAGAAAAACAGAACTTCTGGACACCAGATAATTGAAAAAAGACACAATATTAGCAAATGCTGGTTAAATGCAGTTTCATTAGGTTCAGATTTTATTATATATGGAATAAGGAAAATCTTTAAAACTGGAGAAAAAGGGAGAATAGGGTGTCTAGAGAGTCCAGGCTATCTCATGGAGGTTAAATATTAAGGTATTAGACAATATTTACTGAGAAATTCCACGTAATTTTGTCATTAATGACTGACTTTTAATGTTCATGCCATAGTGGTGGCAAATTAAAGTTGACCAAGGAATGACCGTTGTCATTTCCGTAAACCTGACCATCTGCATTACTTGCAGTTAAATGCTTTACTGTGCGACCTCAATGCTCTGGAAATGTACTTCTATGGAACGGTTAGCATTTCATGTAAGCCCAATAGCAAACTAGTGATTCCTTTTGGTCTTTAACTTTTGGCCTCTGATATCTGTCCATCATGGCAATGACAACTCTTCACAAGTCCAGACATTATTCAGTAATGTCTCACAAAAGACCCTTAACACCTCACTGATCTTGCCTTAAAAAGAGACAGATGCCAGTAAAAATAATTAAAAGCTAAACAATGAATTAATTCCCAATAGTGAGTTCCACACCCAGGTAGTCTCATTAAGGTAATTTAAAGCCTTCTGTGTTATGGAAGGCTACATCTGTCCATCAAATATACTTGTTGATCTTGTGGCTTGTGTCCACATCTGTAATCATGAAGATCTTCCTAATTTAATGCTGGCTTTATGGAATACCTGGGATCACTTTTCAACTCCGCAGTAAGAACTAAAGTGGTTGAAATGAAATGCTTATTTACAAGTGCATCCTCTTGAGACCATAATTTTGGTGAAGCAATATTTAATTACTTATATCTGCATGATTAGATCATGAAGAGAAATATGGCAGTGAAATGTGGGTAAGGCCAATTCCCTGCAAGTTGACTGATACCAAGTTCTTAAAAATACCATGGATTTGAGGTGGACAGGGAAAAAATAAAATCTGCTAAACAGTGTAAGTTACTGCTGGGCTAACCAAATGCATGGTTTATTTATAAAATGCATAATATAACGTTTGAATGTAGAACATTATTTCCCTAGCACCAAAGTACTCAATAGATGTCAAGACATAGGTGCTCTATAAGAAGGCAAAGTAGATAGGCTGCTACTACCTGTGATGATACTCATTTGGTACAGGTACTGGAACTCATTAGTACTCATTAGTAACAGGGACAGAGAGTACCTATAAAAAAAAATCTTCAGTACTGTGATGTAAAAATTACTGTGGCAGTTTTAAGTTCTTTTCTAATACTCTTCAATCAACATGAACACTTATTTTTCATGGTGTCAGTAGAGGTGAGATCATATCCCATTTGCTCTCATCGAGTTCACTCAGCCAACTTTTTTCCCCCAGTCTGCTCATTTGTCACTGAGTCTCTAACTCAAGTCCATTACAGTGTTTTCACCACCACCTGCTCAAAGTATACTCTTACGTCAGCAGAGTTTACTGCTGACAACCCGTTACACCAAGCCAGCTAGCGGCGTGTGAGTTCTGATGTCAAAGCAATCATTTTATGAGGAGGTGTTGGGCTCTCAACAGCCTGATATTAGGTCTGGCACAGCACCTGCAGACTTTTTGTGGTCCAGAGCTGCAGCCCACCACAGCTGGCTCTGGGCTGACATCTGCCTGAGATCTAGAACCGGTGCAGTCCAGTGCAGCCTTTTCACGGGCGCCAAGTTTCAAGACTGGAACTATTCCTTGAGTATCATCAGGATGCAGCTGTCAGGAGGGGAAAATTACGTTGATTTACCCTCAGAGAATGCTACGCTAATTCAGGAAATGCACACAAAGGACATGAGAAACAAACATCAATTAGAAGAAGAAACATAAAAAAATATCTTTCAGCATCTGCCCTGCCCTTTATTATTATTCCAAGTGCATTCAATCAATCATCCTCTCAGTTTGCTTCATTATTAGCAAATTGCAAAACAAATACTGAGGGTTCTTTTCTTCCCATTAACAATGGTGAATCTCGTTTCCTTGGCAGGAAGTGTTCCATGACTGGTGTAAAGGCAAATATCCTGTAGTGGTCACCTCATTCAGAAAAATGACTCTGCAAAAATGTACAGCACTATTTGGGATTTTTTAATTTGTAGACAAAGAAAGATATTAATGAAATGACAGCAGCATCTTTATTAGGGCATCAAGTTTTGATCTGAATATTGAAAAAACTAAAAAACTCTTTAGTGAAGAGCCATAGGATTAAAAAAAAACAGGAGGAAAATACAGTCAGAAAGAGATTCTTTTGTTTAAGATTCAAAATGTTATGACTACAGTTATTAACATATTAATATTGAATAATATTATGGTTTCAAAGGCTCGTATTATGTGGGAAAGAAACAGGTTTCTCAGCATCTATTTTGCTCTCATTTCTAGGTAATAGAGAATACACACAAAGTATCAAGAAATTAGAGATTACGTCTACAAAGCTCCTGAAGCACTGACATGTTCTTGATCTTGCTGTGGGCTGCTGCGCAGCCTGCATGAGGAGGGCTCACGCTGAAGGGCTGTCGTCAGTTAAACACTTGCAGGTTTGCTGCCTGTGTGGGCAAGAAATTTATTTTCTTCGATCTCAAGTGAACTTCTAAGTGCCTGGAAAACACAATGCAGACACAGTAAGAAAACTGAAGAATTTTCTCTCTGCGTATCTAATTAGTGAACATCAGCCACTCACTATCCAGTTGAGTCCTTCATCTACTTCAAATGTTTTTAATTTGTAGGGGATTGAGAAAGGAGTGTCCTTGTGTCAGAAAAAGAAGGAAATAAACACGAAAGGGAATTATTATACAATTTTCAGCACTTTATTCACGTTTTGAATGATCACGCTCAGAGTAGCAACTAGTTCTTTTTGGATGATATTTCCCTGTACTGACTCCTTACCTCTGATGTTCTAATTGACAAAAAACTTCTTAAGAAGAACCTTCTGGTAGCCATCCTCTTCTGACAGATCAGCTCATTTTTCTGTTGTACTATGGGTTATATTTACCTTCAGTACCAGTGTAAATAGGTTTCTGAGTATGCTTTTAGGTGTTGCTGTTGTAATGTCTTCTTTACTGGTGTTACAGATTACTTGCATGAGAGTTTCCACTTAGACATCATAACAAAACAAGGAAAACAAAACAGGCAATCTGCACCCCTGAGTAAGCAACTTAACCACAGATAAGAAAATGATGGATTCTAGTGTATATCATTCCATAAACTGAAAATAAAATAATAATGAAGTAGCCTGTAATAAAAAAGAAACAAATTACAAATATTATGCTATCGATTTCAAAGGACTGTAATTTGAGAGAGGTGCTTTCAATTCTGTCAGCATTATAGGTCCTGAAAATGAATGGCGTCTATTTCAAGAACACTGACTTCCATAAAACCACCTCTCATTTACAATGTTTTGAATAAAAACTAAGGTGCAACAAATGGTTAAACAGATGGCTCAATTATATGCCTTTTTTCTTTACTAATCATACTTATTAAAGAAACCACTTTATTTTTTATTGTGTTTTAAATGGGCATAGAAAATTTGAGTCTGACAATGACCTTTGTACATCATGCTGCAAATTGATTTTGATGACCTTTCACTCTCAGATAATTAGGCTTCATGCACATTCATCTTGTTCTCACTGCACTGAGACTGCCTTCTGCACTGGCCCTGCAAATTCCCCTTTTTCCAGCATGTTGTCACTTACTCTGCATCACTGATTTGTTGCTGCTGGAGAACTTGGTGGTTTTCTGTGTAAAAATTGCAATTGCAATTTAGCTTTCACTTAAATGTAATACTTGTGCCATGCCAGACTTGGGGCAAAAATGGTGACAATAGCTTTTTCTCCTTTAATAATGGATAATTCAAAAAAATCCGTTGTCAGATAGTCTACTTATTGATATGCCTATCTCAGGTTTATTTTCCCCTCAAAACTAAATCTAATTTGGTTGGTTTGGTGATTCAATTTAAATCCTCATTCAGTCCTCCACAAACTCCCTGTACACAACATTATAATTGCTGTAGAAAATACTGTGATATTCTAGGAGAAGCTCATTTACAACAGGGGAAAAGCCTCAAATGTAGTGACTGAAGGACAAAATGCAGAATACAGGCCGAACATATGACCGTAACTGTCTCTAATAGGGTGTTTTTCTTTAGGTATCAGCTCTTCTAAAAGAAAAGATCTTGTAGCAAAGGAACACCAAAACATACACCACGTCTTCAACATATTCTGTGAGAGATCAGAAACTTTCTGAATGTGAACTGATGAAAATCACAGAAAAACTAGACATCCTGAAAAGGAAAATCTTAATCCAAGTCTTTCAGTAGAAAACAGTAATGGAATTTAAAGCCTCATATCAGGCTGTAGGTAATTACTTAATCTTAAACACATTATTCCAAGCAGGATTCTTTCCACATTTTGACAACAAAAGTTGGTACTGTTTCATGTCTAACAAGCTAGCACAAGTAACGGGTGTAACAGAATAAGAGTTATTTCTAGATTAATAAAAATCAGCAAGTCAGTCCTTCATCAGCAAGGAGCTGAATGGCCAAATTACCCCAAAAATCTATATTGCTTCTTTGTATGTTTGCATTACAGACTTGAATAGAGGACAAGGATCTGCAATGCCAGAGCTCTGCACTCAAAGATAAAGGTAAAGCCTTTTAATCCAACCTGTCACAAGTAATTTGATATGCATGTGGAAATGAAGACCAAAAAAGAGAGAGAAAAGTAAGCAAACAATTAAGGAATACTGTTGGTTTGTAAAAGGGTAGAGAGTTTCAGCTCACTGCAAAGAAAGGCAGAATCACTTCTGTTGACATGCTCTGATGTCAACTCAGGCAGTCCTACGAGATAACAAAGTCTGTGTATTTCTGTGAGGAAATGGAAACTAGAATAGGATTTGAAGGTCTCAGAGGTTAAGAAGAATCTTAAAAAGAGTCAGGCTTAACAGAACATTCATGCTGAGATATTTTTATTATTAATGTTGTTGTTATATTTGTCAGCATAATTTGTTGCCCAAGAGAAGAAAAAGTCTGGAACATAGCCAGAATGTGTTTACTATCTTATGAGCAGGATGGAAAGGAGCTTTCTGTTTCTTGCTGTGTAAGACCCACAAGGGCAAAGACTTTGTGTTCTCCTTTATTCTGTACAGCTCCCAGCACAATGTCAGTTCTTAATAAATAATAAATAAAATAATGACTTGGAGAACATATAAAAAGATGAGTGGGGAGGACATACTAAATTATTCATAAATGTTCCCAACAATGTCACTTTCCAATTAAAGTGTCATCCTATCGTCTGTGTGGGTGAGACTAAAACCTTCATCTCACACAACTGTGACAGCACAAGAGCAAAAGGATTTTGTCATATATTAGTACTTAGGATATGATAAAACATTTAGAACAAGTTTTCAGGAATGAAGATTTTCTATAATTGTCTTGCCTACACCACTGAAATTCCAGGTTGGTTTTTTTTTATTTTTTTAAGTGAAATATCTGAACTACAATGTGACAAAGATTTAATTTGACAAAGATTTAATTTAACAGTTTGAATAAGAACTCATAAACTACTTCATAGTTCTATTTTTGAGCAAGTCATGGTAATCAGATATAATGTCAAAATTAATAACAAGTACCTCCAAACCAGTTCCCCTCTCCTGAAAATCTCCTAGGTTATAAAGGATAACTTCTTTCCTGCCTTGGTTGACTCGCAGCAGTGAGAATCCTCATGTTGAGGTGTAAAGTCTAGCTTATGTCCATACTCTTCAAGTCTAGCTATATTCGTGCTGTATATTAGTTGAAGTAAAGCATGAGTTATCTCACCAGCCTTTGTACTATACAGTGCAGACCTTCCTAAAGTCACTGTCATGACTGTCCTGCCTCAGACAAGACCACTAATACCAGCATAACCTATACAGAAAGGGGCTACATTCTGCATTTCTCCCTCTGTTCAGTGTTGTCCTTGGTTCCTACAGAGACAGAAAGCAAGAGAGTGAGAAAAGAGGAAAACAGTGAACCATGTATCTGTTCTTCCGATGCTGAGAAGATTGTTCAGAGCTGTAGGTTATTGCTCTTCTCCAGTGGTTCTTTTCTGAGTCAGGCAGCATTTAGTGTGGTTCTCATAATTACAGCACTGGGAGCCATGAGGCAGTATTACAATAAACAGCAAGACTCATTGCAATAAATAGTAAGTTTCTAGTTCCCACAGCCACAAAATTTAAAACATTAAACTCTGGAAGACTCCAATATAGAAAATAAAACAGAGTAAGTTGAAATGCACAGTGTTGAGTCTCATGATTTCTAAACACATCTTATCTACACAAAAAACAAGATGTAGCTTGGGCTGCCAGTATTTAGGGAAGTTTTTCAAGGATGGATGACTGTGGGCAAAAGAATCTTTCATTTTTTTCCCCCCTTGGATTGGAGATTTGGACTGTGGTATGAGATTTCCTAACAGTAATGCTGTGCTCATTTGAATGTACTCCCCCCCTCATTACAAAGATATTTCTGTATAGAATAAATTAGTTCATTATATAGACAAGTAAATATAGGACTAAACAGCCAGGTGGGGAAATATCACTAATATCAGATTGATTTAATTGCTGATTGGCATAAACCAAGTTGTTGGCAAATTTCAAGGACCTGATTTTTAATTTATTTTACAGCTGAAACTACTGATGGGATTTGAGCATGTGGCAGATGAATATAGAACGTATGGAGAGCACTAGTATGCAGAATATTTCCTGGATTCTTTTTTTTATTTACAGCTGAGCTGATGCATAAAGCCTTTGAACCAGCTTCTTAGAGCACACTGTACAGTCATTTCATTCACTTTTATGTCAACAAGCTTTGGCTTGATAAATTAAAACAGAAAAATGCTGGGTAAAGCACTGCAGACCTGCACAATTCATTTCGCAGCAATATTCTCAAGGCTGCCTCAAGAATGACCTGCTGTCTTTTTCGTCTTCTTATCATTTTCTCATCTGGAAAAGTCTGAGCCGTGTGGTCCACTGGGGAGTAAGTGGTCTGAGACTGCTGCATTCAAAGACCATTAACAATCATAACTCTTAAAATCACCACCCTCCTGCAGACAAGGTTAATAGTAGTCTACAGAATAGGTAGGGAGGTCAGTGGTTAACTTTTACTAGAATAAATACCAAGTGAATTGTTTGATTTTCTTTGTTACTTCAGACATAAAACAAGCGGGTTTTAGAGGCTGCTACTGAAGATTACCATTGAAAACACGAAACTCTGAACCTTTTAGACCTTAACGGCCAGTGAAAGACATCCTTTGTGTATGTAACTTTTGGATTACTTTATTAATTTTCTTCCCATAAAACTGAAATACAACTGAATTTTCACAGAGCCTGGTAAATTTGATTCATTTAGCAATTATCTTGGTATTCTAGCCCAAGGTTTTGAAATCCAAAAATTTAGAGAATTAGTTTTCCACAAAGAGGAACAAATCTGAGAAAGACACGAGTTTCTAGTAATGTCAACTCTGTGTCAGTCAGTGCAGTGCCAGAAATAAATAAATAATCAATTTAGGCATTAAAAATAATAACAAATTTCAAAGTCTAAATTTCCTAATTAGTCTGCTCACTAAACAAATTCAGAAAAGTTCTGTGAAGTGAATAGAAAATGCTGGGGTTAGATAAATTGCAGTAAAAAAACGAGAGAGTGCTATCACTATAGGCAAACTCCTGCAATGACAGAACATCGAGAAAACTGACACAAACAAAAGAACTAACTTCTCTAAAAGACGTACATTAATCAGCATCTAAGAGGGAATTGATAATAATTATAGTGAATCAATAAAAGAAGGAAAATAATAGTTCATCTTAATGGTGAAAGCATACACTACATATTACTGGGTGATAATAACTGTTATTATTTGCAAGGTTAATAAACCCACTGATTTTATTTCCAGTAGTACAGTAGATACGTCTATATGTGGGCACGTGTGCATGCACACGTGCACACACATTCTACTTCAGATGAACGGCAAATGTTAGTGCTAAAATCAAAGAGGTCCACCTAATAGCCCACATTATGGTGAACTAAATATGCAGGTACACTTGAAAAGTTTATTTTCTATTCACATGAAAGGTTTAGGATTTCAGTATTTCAGACCCTTGAAACGGGTGACACTTTTTTTGCTTCAAAAATTCTTTGCCTCATGAAATGAGGGAGAACTTTAAAAAGTATATTTTGCTTCAATCCTTGTCTATTTTTAATGTTCATATTTGTCACTGCATTCTACTCCTCTGTACCTATAGACCTCATAGAATCTGGAGTAGTGAATTCTGCCAGTGTATAAGAGGACAAAGCTTAGCATAATCCCGGTAAATCCTTTGTAAATTTTAGGCCATTTTTGAGACTTCTTCCCCTCCTCCCCCTCCCCCTGAAGTGCTGAATGGCTTAGTGAATTGCTGAGGGTTTATGCAGCCTTTTGCTCTGGGTCACTGGTTTAATTCAAGTCTAAGTCAGCAATGAACCAGGAGTCATTACCATTTGAGGATGGGTTTGTGCTCCTTTAAAATGAGTTGGTGGCTTGAACCAGTTTCCTCTGAGGCAAATGTGATAAGCACCTTCACAACTGACAATCGTTTCGTACAGTCTTAGCTGAGAAGACTGAATTTCTGACCCACAGACCGATTACTCCAAGTCAGAGAGGAAGGATGTTCAAGCTCCACTAAAAATGTCTGACAACTATTTCTTTTTTGTAGGAAAGGTGAAGAATTTGTTTTCCAGAGCTGTTCTTCTCCTCTATATTCATGAAGAACATATATGAAAAAAAGAATAAAGAATTTATGTTACTGTATAGTCAAGTTGTCATTGAGGAAACTTTTCTGAGACAGGAAAAACGTTATCTTGCCTTCTTGCTCCGATTGTCCTCTGGGAATGAATACATCTTGATGAGGAAAGAAACAAAAAAATATTATTAAATCACAAGAAATTGATGAGATTGTGAAGGATACATTGGCTCTGCTATCACCTGTAGAGATGCCTCTGCTTTGGTGAGGTAATCTTTATTTTGTAATGGAATAATCCTTTCCAGTAATATTCCTCACCTACAAGTGTAGTTTCCCACTTCTTGCATTCTTTACAATCAGTTTTAATGAGTCAGTGCTCGTATTGACATTGTCCTCTGTGAAATGATGGACAATTTATGATTTGTTTAATTAATTTTTCAGCCCCATAATGGAACTCTACCTGTAAAAAAAAAGATATTTATTAAAGGCCTTTCTATTGGTGGTCTTTCTTACATGTGGCTTTTCTCTATATTCATATAATCCCCATGTACAGGATGTCTGAAGATCTGACTGATTTCTAGTCCTGGTCCCCCTTTTTCCTATCAATACTATTTGCTCTTTACTCATAATAACAATATTTCCAAAAATGCTGTCTACTTCATAATCCCATTTCAGCAGGCTTTAGCTGGCAAATCCTTCTATCTTAGCAAATAAACCAATCTCAGATTTACCAAATAAGAAAGGCACATTCTTATATATCAGTACTCTTCCCCCGATCTTGGTGGGACTTATTCATATTATTTCCCTAAAATAACAGGTCATTGGTGGCTTTCTAACGTCTTTCTCCAGTTTTCCATTCTACTGATTTTTTTTTGTTGTTCAGTACCCATGCAAAATATACCACACATACTATATTATTTTTATTTTTTAATTTTTTTATATATATATAGGATTCTTTACATTGCAAATTAACTTCTGCTGTTCATCAGTTGCTGGCCTTCACATCAGAGTACCTATAACTTAAGCTGACTGACTAGTGCTCCACTGCTCCAGCATCCTGACTGAAACAGCAAAACTATTGACTTCTGTACTTCAGAGTCAATTTGAAGCCTCTTATTCTCCAAAACTCCTATACACATAAGCAGTTTTACACATGTGGGTAGTTCTATTGTGTTCAGAATAACCTTCCATCACCAAGTCTGATTGTTTAACTGAATTTTTTAGCTCTGGTCACTTAACGGTAAATTTAAATAACTGATTGGTTATGATGGGAAAAACATAGAGTTCATCAGACTGTTGATACTTGCATACTTCTAAAAGTGGAGCCTATAAAGAACAGTCCATTTATAATATCTACACTTCATGCTGAAGTGTGTGTTTACTTAAAAAAAAAAAAAGAGTTAATTCTTTGTGTTATAAGATTTACATACAGTACGCTCTAATTGGATGACTGACAGGAGATGCTGCTATATTATTTTATCAAATATATCTCTAAATGATTCTTCAGTAAATCAATCTGAGCATGCAGCTAAAAGACAGAGAGAACAGGAGGGAGAGAGGGGCTCATATGCAGAATTAATTTTGCCCTCTGGAGAAATACCCTTGACTGCACAGAGTTCAAAACCCATTATGGTTGTTCCACAACCAAACATTTGATGCACTGATCAGTGTCAAGCGTGGAGGTAAGGAAGAGCAACAAAATGAGACTGAAAATCCTTGATGGTGACAGCTGCCCTCTAAACTTGACTTAACAATGTGAATATTAAAAAAAAAAAAAAAAAGGAAGAAAAAAGAAAAAAAAGAAAATAGGCAAAACAAGACAGAAGTGAGTAAACAAGCAAAAATGAAAGTACAGACAGACCAAAAAATATTGCTCCCTCCAGATAACCGCTTTCTTCTTTCAGCTGTTGAAGTCTTATTTATTCTCTATTAAGAAATCAAAATACCAGAGCGATCTTGTAGACACCATCTATAGCATTCCAGAAGGCAATTTGAAATCATTTTGACTGTTTGAAGCAATAAAAAATGTTGCCTCCTAATTGTTAAAAATATTAATTATTATTAGTTATTATATGTATATTATTATTTGTAATACATTTAATGTTATTTTATTATTATAAGAAAAACATTAAAAATGACATGGCAAAATCGTCTTTTCCTACAAACTATTTGGAGTGGTGGAGTTGTTCATTCATAGAAGACTTCACAGAAATAGAAAGAATAATATATTGAAGGCTTTCTATAAAAGAACTGTATCAGCATATATTACTCATGAATTAGATTTATTGTTCTTAGCACAGATATTTGGGAAGAAGACACAGAAGCCTGGAAGATACTATGCAATGACTAATATTAACATAAAAAAGAAATTTCCCACTAAAACATGCTGTGGTTAATGACTTAAAATAGTACTTACTATTTAAGTGCTGCTGTCCCTAGAACCTTTATATTTTAAAACCAAAGACAGATACTGGTGAATAGTTCTGCTTTTGGAAGCTCTCATTAAATACTCCATGTTAAACACTGGTGTCAAAGGTTAAGAAAACACCCCATGAGGTGAGTAAACTATGTATTCATGTAGTCCTCTTTAAATTATTTATTTATGTTCACGTTCATAATAGCTAGATCTTTCTACATCTTTGATTCTCACTTAGGTAAAAATACGAGAGACTAACAAAGTTAGACAGAGTCAAGTGAAGTTTAAGAATGAAGAATAAAGGTATTTGAATACCCATGAAATGACAGGAAAATAATGCAAACGTTATTAACATTCAGAAGACAAAGCAACCTCCCACCTGCATAACAACAACCTGAGATTTACAATTTTGACTGTTTATTATTTATTTTCACTTACTTTTTATATAGTGTGGTGTCTTCATCTTGCAAAGTTGAAGAAAAGGAATACAATTATACATTCATTGGCATTGGGGAAATAGTTGTGGTATAAAATGAAAACTAACTGGAATCTCTGTTGCAATATACAAGCAAACTAAAGTGCAATATTTCTGTATGGCTTGCATTAGTTAAATTCACTTTCTATTTTGTTTCATCTTTTTTTGCCTCTGCATTGTGGGGTTTAGCTGAAATGGAATTACCAAGGAACTGAGCTGTTCTCACCTTCTTTCAATGTGAGTCTTTTGTCACAGAAATTTAAGTAAGTGTTAAACTTCTTGAAAATGTAGAGACTTATTTCAAACCAAATCTCCTTGCAATTTAACTGCTTCTAGTAATAACAGAAAAGTAATTCAGCAGCTGATCTGCCATCTCTTAATCAATGTTACACATGCTGGATACCAATCCGTGCAAAAAAGTTATCAAAATTACAGTAAAATTTACACTACATGGGGATATGGACCTCTGGAGCCTCCCTTTAACCACTGTCAAGCTCAATACTGACTCGTGATGTTTCTGGAGCTCCGTGCACACTTACAAACCTGACCTATCTTCACCTGGCAGAGGAGATGTGCTACCTGCACGATGACTGTGGGATCCCATTCATAGGAGATGGAAGGAATTCAGAGGCTTGGCCAATGTACAATGTTCTCCAACTCTCCCTGCTTGGCAAAATATTTCTTGAGCAACTGTTCCAGCAGTAATTCCGAATTTAAAACAGCCCTCATAGTAGACAATAGGACGTGATCACACATTCATTGTCCTGAAATTCAACAGGGTATTTGAAGCCATCCCTAGCATTTAAGTAGGTTTTTTTCCAGAACAAGAAATTCAGGGTAGTTAGGTCCAGACTCATGGTTCACATTCAGTGGATTGCTTTTAACTAAGTTGCAGTTTCTCATCTTGAATTGACATTACATATCCCTCATCACTATCTATCAGAAATTATATCAGTATTTGTAGCAGCTGTTGCATCTTCTGGATGAAAAGTCTCTATGTTTACCTTTAAAATGTCAATCCTTCTGCACTCTCTGCATTCACAGACCTGTTCACCAGTTTGTTCACAGCTGCCCTGGAGATTTGTTCAGAATAAATGAAGCGAGCAGGACAATTTAAATACAAGAATCTGTAGTCAAAGTCATCTGCAGGTTTCACTCCACAGGCCAGTTCTCAAAGGGATCCTTCCTGCAGTGGTAGTACTTGACTGTGATTTACCATTTATATCTTTGTGGAAGGGACGGGCATAATTGTGATAACCGGCCTTCTCTGTTGAGATTTAGACAGCAGCGCTTCCCTGCTTAGGTGACTGGGAGGAGGCAGGAGACCAAAGCAGTGGCGTGGCTGATGCGGTTGAGACTCTACCCAGCAATCACAGCTGTATTCAGACAGCACTGCACAATCTCTGGTGCAAATTAGGAAATCTTTCTAGGCGTCAGTGAAGGCCATTGAGGTGCCTGACTGCCATCTCTAGACGGCAAAAGTGGGAGGAAGGAATGGTCAGGCTGTGGTGCTCCGTGGCCTGCAGAAAATTTCACGGTGAGCCGGCGACAATCAACTTCCCTACTGCCCCAAACACCACTGGAATAGCTTCCTTCTGATAAAGTCAGCATGCTTTTCTGGTGGTTTATGCCCAGACTGTATCGCATGCCTCTGAATTTGAAACCTAGCAGCTTGGAGGCGCTACTGAGTCAGTTGCAGGCTGTCTTGGCCTGCTTCTGGCCACTGCCGCAATGTGTGTGACTGGAGCACGAAAGGGCGCAGCGGGCAGTCATCACAGCCGTCGCCTCGGTGGATTAACTACTAACTCATGGTTTGGAAGTCATCATCATTGTCTGATAGCGGCTCTTGTATCTGATTTATGTTAGTCCTAGAAAATGCATAAAACGTTTTCTTACTTTGGTGACAGAGCTAGCAGAGCAAATACTGTGTTTTATTGTCCAAAGCAAACTGCTAGGCCTCCTTGTTTGTTGCAGCACTGAACACATCACGAGAACACAAAAGTCGTGTTAACAGTGACTTTCACAGCATATCCACACAAAGGACCTTTGCACCTGAGTTTCCAAAACTGCGTGGATGTGTGATGGAAGCCCACGGATGCAGAATCTGCCTTCTCTGCTCTATAGGCTCTCTGCTACAGCAGCATCTTCCAGGGCTCCGAGGGGGACTGAAATAGGTAGGTGACTGATAATAAGGAAGAAATTTTGGCCACAAATCACTTCAGAATTTAACTGTGTGCTGTCCATGCCTGGAGTAATGGCTTCTAGAGGCTGTCTGCAGGTAGTAATATAAAAACACGCTGACACACACAGACACATGCGCACGCACTTTCTACGCATCTATCTAATCTATCTGTCTATCTATCTTATCTATCTGCTGCACATACAGAGGAAAGTGAAAGACCTTAGAAGCTGTATTCTACATTAGCAGTTAGTACCCGACTCCACAGCTGGTCAAGGCAAAATACTGAGTGGTGAGTGTTGCCTGCCTTAGCGACAGTAACCACGGTCCTTCCCATCCGGGACAGAAACCTTCGGCACAGGAAGCTTCTGTTTCCACTGTGTCATTTGTGCCTCTCTTGCAGAGCGGGAACACAGCCTCTCAGTCTGCCAATCCTGCACCTACTGAAAGCACAGCACTCACTAAATATTGGGAAAGAAAAAACATTTTCCTTTGATCTACAATCCATGCTCTGCCCTTCCTCTGCACTGTTCATACATATGCACCACATAAAAAACCACATCTAGAACAAGTTCCTTTCTGTTGTTCATATGTGTGAGCATGGGCTTGATCATCCAGAAGAACAGGCAGGTGGGACACAGCCGGGATCTCATTCATTAAAATCACACAACTTTTATTCACTGGATCCACTGACCCTTTGCTCAGAACATTTTTTACAAAGTCCTTGTGCCTTTGTGGTTACATTGTTGGGAAATTTTAAGGCTGCTTAGAAGTGGGATACTCACAGGTGAAAAGCAAACTGTTTTCTGTTTCCCTCTTTATTACAGCCAGATCAGGAAATGGTGATGAACTTCCATGCTTGCATGTGCTCTTCCATAAGAGCTGCAGTCATCAGGGACGTTGTAAATGTTTTCCATCAGTAGGCACCTATGACTATAATCATTCATCCTAAACCCTGGATTTATGATAAGGTATTATAATGCAAACTGTGACCGAAATGTGATTTTGCTGTTGCAGAAAGAGAGGGAAAAATGGATTTTCTAAGGCAGACTGATAATTAAACTTGGGAGCACTGGCAGAACAGCTGAATGTAATGGATAAGTAGTTGCTATCCTGCAGTTATGTATTATAGTATTAGTGATCTCAGAAGTGGTTTGCTGTTCCATCAATGAATGCATCTGGATCATTGAATTAAAAAAAAAAAAAAATCTAATTTCATTAGTCTTGGGGGCTATTGTATGATGCCTGCTTTTGGCTTTGTGTTAACAGCTTACCTAATTTTCCTCACTCTCTAAAATGAGATGTGATTTCAAAGGAGCAGCTTTTCAATATTTACATAAGCACACATAACATGCTTCAAAACACGTGAGGTAACTTCACTCCACAGAGAAGCTCCATACTGCCCAATACACAATATGTCACTATAAAAGTACATCTGAAAAATAAGGTACTTGAAAAAACGAACATTTGTGTTGCTCCAGAGTCATTGTTACACCACGTTTATGGGCATTTCACTGACACAAAAGTATTTTTGTTCCACTAAAAGAGGAAGTTAATTAACAGTGGAATCCTCCTGAGAAAGCAAAAAATCCTGTAAAAGGTTTTCAAAGAAAATTGTCACATTTCACAATCCAAGGCACATATGCAGAGATAGGAGCTACACAAATTTTAAATGTATCTAGAGGGTGAATATGTAAATGAATTTGGTATGTGTGATATCACTGTCCTTTTCATGCACAGACGTGAATCTAAAAAGTGACGAATCAGAGACTGAGGAAAACATCCATTTGGCGGTATGGGAAAAAAGGGAAGGGACTTTTGTGGTTTTAAACAATAGAGAGAAAGAGAGGGGGAAAAAAACCACAAAAAAACAGGCTTAATTTTATAAACCCTGACATTTTAGCAAGCTAGGACTGAGACTCTTTTGTAGTAGATTCCTAATTTGTTCATTTTACACTGTCTGACTAACTAGATCAAAGAGCAGTGTCAAATGCCCAAAGCAGTGTTTGTCAGCAGTTCCTTTTTATTTCAAAGCATCTGAACAGAGGAAGGCTAGTACTGTATTTCCAAACAGACATAGGAAGGCTCTTGTTGGCAGTCCCTTGTTGCAGAATGAATACACACCATGAGTATAGACCATTTGTCTGCTGATTACAGCAGACCCCGGGGGAGCTGATGTTAGCTCTCATTTTCACCTCTCTCTCACTGTGTCTCCTTACTGTGGCAGTCCTGCCTGCCCTCCTCCTCCTTGCTTTCATTCCTCACAGCTTTGAGCCGTTCTGACTTGGCAGTGGTATACTTAAGATTGTTTTCCAAATTAAAATCAGACTAGGATGTTTGAAATGTGTTGACTTACCTTGAAGGTTAACACAGAGAAGGAAAAAAAAAGATAAGCTATTCTCATTTGGAATTCAGCACTGATCATAACGTACTTGGTATTCATGTGAATCTCACATGTATTTCCATAAGACTGCTACTGTAATTTAACACTGGTACTAAAAACACTGGGGGGAGAGGGGTACTTAAAATTAAATGTCATGGAATAAAAAAAAGGATATACATTGTGTCTCTGCAGAACTCTACAGTTTGCCTCTTGTTTTAATACTGGATTTACAAGGTTTCTCTCCCAGCCCCCACTCATTAACCACAGAATTTTCTCAGAAAAAAAAAAAAGATGAGAAATATGCTTTTACTGTGATAAATATGTAGCTTTATGATTCAGTACTCCCAGGGGCACTGGTGATATATGTGCTATCAAATTACATGGATTTTACACACCTATTTCCTCTGATATCCAATAAGAAATGTGTACTTACTGCAGTAACCTTGCATTACTCATGCTACACTTTGGACAGACAGAGCATATTGCACCAGGCACATTCAGTAGCCTGCTGTCTCATTTTTTTCCCCTTATAGTATTTTAAAGGGGTAAATATGTGTTATGTTCCTGCAAAAAAATTTTCTGAGATTCCTAATTCATTTTTAAAATTGGGCAAATAGCCATATCCCAGTGATAATGGACTTCAGAGCAACACACAAATACACCACTTGAGAACCATTTCTTCTGATGTAAATTTGGCCATTCTTCCACTTTTCTGTCTTTGTGCACACCCTAATTGTGCTTGGCAGTTTTGTCCTTTTTCAGTAGATTCTTGTTGCTGGAGGAGCACAATGAACAACAACATTAAAGATTTAATTGTGCAAAAATCTGTGTGTATTCCCATGTTGCTCTTATAATCATTCTATAGTTAAAGGTGTTTCCTTCTACTCTTCAGTGATTTACATACTTACTAATTCGCTCATCTAAATTTTTGTCAGAGAACACAGCTTTCGTGCCCTAAATTCAGTATTTGGCTCCTACTTCTCATGGGAAAAAATGAGTCACAGAGAGTGAGCAGAGGTGGGGTGGATGTATAGGTACAAGGGAATAAGGAGGGGTAGGATGTAAACAAGTTTCTCTGTTGTTAAGCAGAATCTCAGCTTTCAGCTTTTTCAAGCTTTTCTGTTTCCAAGGGAAGAGCTTAAAAATAAAACCCTGTCTGCCTCCTTCAAATGACCTAGAAAAACACGCAGAGAGCCTGATATGTAAGACATATGGGATCCATTCACCTGCACAGGGAAACTGTTCCCTTAAAGGAAGACCCTAATTCCCTCTCTACTCAGAGGAAAGACGCTGGATGTCTTGGAAGCCCCCTGATGGATAATCTGTCCTCTTCAGTTAAGGAGTTTGGGACCTCAAGCTGGTCGCAGCAGATCTCTTTCTGGCATCCTCCAGGAACATGTCTTTCCACTGATTTTTACAGAATTCTTGTTAGAAAGACTGCTTCATTAGGGTCCTACATAGTGCTTGGATGTGTGAGACAGGAAGACTGACTTCTACACTAGTGATCTAAATAGAAGAAATACTTTAAATTGTTGACTATTTCATCACTCATTAGTATAGACATGAGAGGAAATGAAACATCATGTTATGACATACATTCTGCTCTGCATGACTCATAATGAGTTTGACCAAATAAGCCATTTATGCTTTGTTATGGGACTTGAATCACAATGTAGCTGCATGTATTTTACGTACACATGTAAATTTTTTTTTTTTTTTAAACATGGAAATTTGCTGTAAAATAATTACAGTTATTCTAGTTGTAGTGACTTGGGAAATAGGTCTTGATTTAGAACAAATTATTTTTTCACCATGATTTTACAAGCCCCAACTGTATTTTAACAGCCACTGAAGTTAAAGGCAGATTGATATATTTTTCCTAGTAGACACCTAACAAAAGGAAGTGAAGGAAGGTGAAATAGTTGAAAATGAAATAGAACCCCACATCATGAAAGAGCGACACAGCAATATGTTACTCTCTCAGTAGTTCCCTTTGACTGAGAGCAAACTGAAATGATGGGACTAAGGTGGTGAAAGTATTGCATAAAACATGGCTTCACATATTTCTTTTTCAGAGTGGTAAGTTAGGTGACCACTTTGTAGTAAAACAGGTGCTTAAGTGAGCAGAGATCATTACACATGGAAAAAATACAGGACTCATGACAAAGGCCACCCTATCCCATACTGAAGTCTTGCAAATATCTATGCTCTGAATGTAAATTTTTACCTTAGCTGCCGTTACTACATTCCAAAGTCCACATTATGTGGATTTTGGAATTAAATTACATTTTTGCTCCAACTACTGCAGTAGGAAATGGAATATTCCTTTGCAGAATATATTATGAATGCTATTCTTTAATATATACATATATATATGTCACGAAGAGCATGTCAGCTGAAGCTTTAATAATAGAATAGACATAATTAAAATTAATTGTCCACTTATAGGCTATTTTTTTCATTTTTGACCACACTGAGGCTGTAATCTTATTGACATTTCCCCTAAGCTCTTACCACTGAAAGCAGTGCTCCCCTTTCTTTGTCCTCCACATCCTCTTGTCAGCTCGTCTTCAACACACTATTTTCTCAGATGTGCTTTTTTGTAGTGCTATGTGATGAACAAGAGGTTTTTTAGGTAGGAAAATGTGACTAGGCAAGTACTGAAACTGGTACTGCCAATAATGGACATGTCCCTTGAAACAATTGAAGAACACAAATTGCAGTGGGTCAGCTTACCTTGTTCTTTCAGACAACAGTAAATGGCAATGAATGACCTCCTCACATTCAAAGTGATAGCACATTTTCTCTTTCCTTGCCTTTGTTGTGAAAAATATCTTTGCACTTGTTGACATACTGTATTTTGTGTGATCTGTGATAGTTTTCAGCTGAAGACAGGTAACTTGTTAAAACACGTTAGCTTGATCACCTGATACAAAGTTATATGATCAAAAGCTCTTCTTTATCCCACATTATTACTGCAAATTAGTCTGAAAATGCCCTTTCAGATGCATGAAGATGTATAAGGCAGTATCCATGTGGTTACTTGCAATTAAATAACTTGTAAAAGAAAAGAGGAAAAGTCTAAGCTACAGAAGAAGAGGTCAAAAATGTGCTGAACTGGAAATTCTCTATCTTGACAAGATATATTTTTGATTTAATGAAATTGAGAGGAGAAAAGAGAAAGCAATTCTAAAAGTAAATCAATAAGAGAATCATTTGCTAATTAAGGTGGTTGAAAAGGGGTTACATGACCCTACAGACATATATTAATATACTTAACTTTTTATTTATGATCAGGGATCTGACAGGGTGTATTCTTAGATTTGGACTGGGAGATGAATTATGTAGGAGCGCAACACAACTATGAAAAGAGAATGTTACATTTCATGGTACTACTGAAAGACTTTAGTTCTTTTATCTACTTTGCCTGTATTTCCATATAAATCTACTCTTCAGTGGTATAACTGGTCCTTCAAGACTCAGTCTGGCAAAAAGTAAGTACCTGATCAGCTTTAGGCTTTCAACTGTCCTTTGGCTATCATCAGGTCTCTCTTATTACAAAACATGCATGTGTTTAGCACATTCATGGATCAAAGCCTTAGTAAGAAGCAGCAGTTTTTCTGCCAGCATAGCCTTGTTACATTTTAAAGATTGAGTAAGTATTTTTAACAAGAAGGTGTCCAGAACAACATAGGGTTGTTGCAATCTGACGCAATACCTTGAGCTCTTGGCATTCATTTGTCCCCTTACAAAGCAATGGCACCCCATGGTAAACAGCACTGTCTTAAAATACATGTTTTTGAAAGGCAACATCAGACTGCCAGGTCAGTGTTGTTATCCTTACTTTAGAAAGTTTTAAAACACCTCATTGATAGGGAAAATGTAATGAGTATTGCTTTATAGAGGTGAATCATAAATTTCAGGTCCATAGATAACCTTTTCCTGAATATCCTGCCTGCTAGACAGGTAAATCCAGATGAAAACTCTCCATAAGACTTGTCTTGGTGTGGTATGTGGTATTCCTTAGTTTTGGCCAAAGAAAATACTACCTTATCCCAGGAAAGATATAGTTTTCAAAGTATATATATATATATGTTAACTTAAGAGACAAATAAATAAATAAAAATCACCTCTAAGATTGCATAAATTCTCTTGTTTCAGCTTACCAGATACTAAAAATTGAAAGAACGATTTCCACAAACTAAATTTGCATATTTAAATAAATATCCTTACACCACACAACTCCCGGTTTAAGTGGGAAGACACAGAGAAGGTAGTTGTATTAAGAAAATGGACCTGTAACTACTAGGTAACTGCTAGGAACTTCAACATTTTCCATTGAAAATTGTTAAAGAAAATTATTAAAAAGATGAATTTAATAGCAAATTGCAACTTCACCAACAATCAGAATTACTAACAATTCTAGGTGGCTCTGGAATTACCTGTTTTAACCAATCCTTACTTTAGGTCTTAAGCTAGTATCAGGATACACGCAAATAACAGTATAAAAGTGAATAATATTTTTATGTCAATTCATTTGTACTTTAACTATATTATTTAAGAGTATTTCAGTCTATATGCAAGAGTGAAGAATATTAGTCTGCTTAAAAATAACAGTTTCTGAAAAAAAATATTCTTAGTGAATTCAGTTTCTAATTCAGAATAATTCGATATACAGAAGAGACTCAACCTTGAGCAAAGGCTTTGGGTGGCTCTTGAATTTCCAGGAACAAGGTCTGCAAGAGCATGTCCTGAAACCCTGTAATATTTACTATCTAGTTTAATGATCCGAAAGTCTGTGCTGAATCAGAGGTAGAAATGTTAAAGTAATTATCCTGGAAAGTCAATTTAATGAATGCCCAATATGTGAAAGTATTATTTCTGTAATCTTTTCTATTGCTCAATTTATCATTTTTATTGTTCATTTACCTATGTTATATAGTTCTGGTATGAATTATATTCTCTAATATTCGTTTTTCTTCAATACGACTTTTTAGATAGCTAGCGAAAAGATCTTTTTTAAAGAGAGACCTTTGTACCTGAGAAAACTTTGAAATATAATATATCTAAACATAAATCCATTCCCATCTCATGTTTTTTGGAAAAATTTCTATGCTCTTTACTATAATTATCAGAAATACCTGTTTGAATAAGGACTTTAATCTCCACTATTTCTATTCAACTTTCCATTTAGTTTGAAAGCATGGCAATATTACTGAATTTGTGGCTTCCAGTATCCAGTCTTAGGTCCTGATTCTGCAAAAAATTATTTGCACCGTAAGTTTATTCTCACCAGCAATTCCTCAACCACTTAGCTGAAACACCAGTTTTGTGATAATGCACGCAAACAGGATTGATGACAACATCTAGTCCTCACACAATTTGTTTGCATGATACAAATGCAGTATTCTTTCCTAAATTCAGGTGTGTAACAAATCATCTGATGCAGAAAATGAGCCTCATTAGGACTATAGGAAATAGGAAAGGAACTCCACCTCTCAGTATGCTATAACTCAGAAACTGCATTTGAAAGAGCCTGTAGGAACTATGAATGTTTGGGAATGACTGTATAACTTCTGAGTTTACATTTTTCTGTGATAATGTTCTCTCCAGTATTTATAAAAAAGCCTCTGCTTAGGAACCTTGAACTGGAATAATGGATTTTGTGGTAGGCATCATAGTAAAGAATAACATACTTCTGCACATTTGCATTTTAAGAGTTTACCCAGCTACTCAGTCTGAAAAGAATTGATGAGTAGATGGCAAGAAATCAGTAGGCAAGGTGCGACTTTTAAGAAGTCAGTGTTGGAAAATGAAATTAAATAAACCAGAATATTGGTGGAACAACAACCAGGAGAAAACAGAAACAAGGAAGATGGAGCTGATGAGTATTTTGACATCCACAGGGTTCCTTTGCTTTCATGGAGAGGCTGAAGCATAGCCAGACACTGACTTGAGAGCCACTATAAAGGCTCTATAGTAAATGACACAACATATACCTCCCAGAAGGAAATCAGAGCATACTTACAACTATTCTGTATCACAGTGGTGCAACCCCTCCCCAGGAGGACCCTCCACATCCACAAGACAAAAAAGGGAGATTAATTGGCACCCAGACAGAGAATTAGGGACTGTCTGAGACATTCTTAAGAGGGTGAGAGATTAGGTCTTATTCCTATAAGATAATACTGGCAATTTTAAGGCCAGGTTGGGGGTGGCAATCGTGACTGCAGGTTCTGAGGCAGTGCCTGAAGGAAGGCTTTAATACCACAAAGAGCACATAAAGCACCTAATGAGATGGTGAGGAACAATTTTGTACAGATGCGCAAAATTGCTGGCATTTCTTGGCAAAGTGAGTTCTCTTGAACCCAAACCCAGCCCAGTATTAGCTTTACAAAAGGACTTCCTTGTGAGTTGAAATACTGTTGGTGTAAAAAACCACCAAGACCAATTTCACTCTCTTGTTGCAGCTATGGTATGCTTCAGGCTTTGGTTATCTACTCTATCTGCACGGCACCCTTATACAACTCGCAAAGAAAAGAACGCCAAATTTAAACCTTCATAACAATGATCTTGCCAGTAAATAGTCTACTGGGAAGGAAAATTCACAATCCAGAAATGTGAAGCATTCATTCACACACACATGCGACAAATAAGAGCTTAGCAGGAATTGGTTTACAATCCTTGTGGACCCCTGTAGAGATAATAAGTCAAGAAATAACACTTGAATGGAATCATATGATAATCACATGATTATATTTTTTGATACATTGCATAGTGCTTAACTATAAAAATAAAAATGCAGTTTGAGCTTAGGCTGTCCTTTATTGTATCAAATTAAATCGGATTTAATGCCTAGTTGTGTGTCATGCAGATCAGATCCATTTGTACAAGACTGTACAGCGAAGCTGGTTCAAATGAATGAATAGCTTTCTCATTACTTCACCCTATTCTGTTGTCTCTTTTCCTGTCCTTTGTAACGTAATGGAGGACAGCTGTGGCAGTGAAGTGAATATTAACTAACCCCAGCGCTTCAGCAGATTGTGACTTTAATCCCAGCAAATACCACTAAAATCAAAATTTAATTACAGTCAGCGTAGCTCTGTTAATGCCTGAAAAATATTTAGCAATTAGTGGTTGGCTTAATTAAGCCAACTGCCTTTCACAAAACAACCTGAAAATTTTTTCCCCGTATTTTATCCTTCAGACTAATTAGTCTGATGTAAGCCTACTGCACTTCATTTACTGTTACTGAGTCTCCTGCGTTACTGATCCAGTTTCTGGGGCTTAACAGTCTTTAATGGAGGAACAGTTGTTAAGAAAAAAATAAAGATTCATTTATCACTGTTAACCTGGAAAAAAAAATGCTTTCTAGTAAGCCAGTAAGTTTCATTGGTTATTGACTCATACGCAGTTACATAGTTGCTTAGCTATGATCTTATTATTTACATGGGTTCAGTATGTGTTGAAAACATGTAAATTAGGGCTCAGCCATGTCTATCAGCGGAAAATGCCTTGCACATCCTGACCATAATCTGATTGTATCTAAGCTTAGTAAAAACACTCGGCCCAGCATGGCCTGATTCAGGTATTTGTTTTGAAAATCTCTGAAAAAAAGTGAGAACTACAGTATAAAAGATGGCTCACAGCTGACTTTGACAATTAAGTCTTGTTATTTCAATTAACATGACATTGCTTTGATCTTACTTGTTTGTGCTGTTATGGTACAAGATCCATTGCTCTTGTTCCTGTGGATTTTACAATTCCTGAATACCTATAATTACAGATGGGCTCTGTTTGCTCTCTGAAAATACAAGGAGTGCAAAACAATCCTGTAAACTGTGGTTTGTATAACTGAGTTATAACATTGCTATCCAGTATCCGAGAAAAAATATTGTTCAGCAGTTGAAAGAGCAAGATACATTACCTCAGAATTGAAATATTGATTTGATGGCACCGTTATCCATACTGTACTGACATTTTAGAGAGATGGCAGATAAGCTATGCCACAGGATAAACTATATACATTTTCAACTTTTGTAAATAAAGTCTTGAAGTTCTTTATCTCTGCAGCTAATGAGTACAAAATTAATCTCTACATTTATGAAGTGTATAAATATGTTTTGGAGGAGTGATTATGACCGTCTTAACAATAAAGGGTGAATTCTCTCAATAAGAAACACTGTCTACACATAAAACAAATATTTAAATCCTTTTCATCCTTAAAAAGTTACAATTCATACAACCCCAGGCAACATTTGGAAATGCAAACTGTTCAGTTTGAATCTACTGCCAAACTTCTGAAAAAACTTTATCATGCATATAAGTATATCAAGCTCAAATTATTTAGAAAAGTAGAGAACGCAGATTTACTTCTGAACTAGAGAGATAGTAAGTAAAATGTGTTAGAGAAATGAGATTGCCTTAATCCAAGTATACAAAACTGAAGTACAAACCTGATTAAGACTATTTTAAATCAGAATGTTTTATCCCTTTCGCATGCCTGTCTGTCACTGGGATTTACAGGAACATGTTCTAGCTGTCTGCTTTCTACCACAGTATGCAGTATAGCTGAATTATTGGTTTCAATCAAATATCTATATTTTGCTCCATACATACAGGGTTTTTTCCATTTTAGTGCCGTTGATTCTGTAAAAGCTCTCTTTTGTGCCAAGGGAAAAAAAGAGAGAGAGAGAGAGAGAGAATTACATCAGTGAGAAACGGATTGTCTGAAAGAAAACGATGCAGTTTGATACAATTCAACATAATTGGCAACCTTTGCTTCTGGGCTCATGGTTGACTGAGGATGGAGATTAAATTACCATTCATAATACTGTAGAGGTGGTCCATTCAAGTCATGGCTTAAATACTTAATGTTGACTGAAAAATGTAAAGAAGCACCTGACAACTGTATAAATCTTTTTCTGGGAGTAATTCAACTTATTATGAAGCATAAAAAACCCCCGACATTGCAAGGCTGAAAAAGGTGTAAAATTAATTTCAACTATCATAAAAAGATGTGTTTTCAAACACTTTGTGTGATATTTAGATGGACTTAAATGCTTCTATCTACATCAACACGTAAAGTAACTATGTCTCTGTAAATATATACCTGTTATATACCTAATATATCTTTGCTATTAAGCAAATATTCTTTCACCATCAAATTCCATTCTTCCAATGAGTATGTTTGCTCATTAAAGAATGCGTAACAATTCTCCCTAATGATACAAACAATCCACTTATAATGGTCTATTACACATCTTTTTTTTCCAAAAGAAAAAAGCTTTTGGTTTTTTTGTTAAACACTGAAGCATTTCAGAAGAATACAATACACTTAAATGGTCTTTGAATTTTACTGTACAAGAGCAACATGTGTTAAAAAACAAACAAAACTTGATCAAACTTTATTCACCTCAGATCCGCTGCCACAACACTTACATGAGTTACCTTCCACCGTTTTCATGAAAAGGTCATGGAACAAGCCCTAGGCCTTACCTTCTACTAGTAAGCACACTTGTAAACCTCAGGATTAAAGCTTAGAAGGAAGATTGTGAACTGGGATTTTTTCCGGCTTTCCCCTCTCTTGAGTGGTATTCATTACAAAACTGTGAAAATTTCAAAGCTGAGGACAAAAAAACTCGATTGTATCTGTCCATATATGCACTTACATGTGTAAGTACTTAATGGTGAAATCCTGTCTTCCGTAGCACTCATAGCACTTATGATACTCTTGCTGCATTTAAAGAGAAGCATATTTGTATGTCTGAGCATAAATGGTCATCTCTTCCCCATGCTTTCTGGCATGTTTATATAAAGTCTATGGTCAGAAGCACAACTTGTGTAAGTTACCGTAACTCTATTATTATGTTAAAATATGAAGTAGGGAACCTCTGCCATATTAATGTGCTGGAGTACTGTCATACAGATGACCACAAATGACCTCTCAGACATCCATGGAAAGGGGAGCACCCAGGAACAGGAACAACCCTGGGATTATGCAGGGGTGCCTTGGGATCCATTTGGATGGAGCTCTATAAGGCTCACGAGGATGCAGTCGCTTTGATATCCAGGATGAGTCTTTGATCACTAGTCAAATTTTCAGACTTGTAGTACTCCAGCTTTTGCTGGGATTGATGTGTAAATGAGAAAAGGAGAGAGATATAACTCTTTTGATTTGAGTTTAAATAAAATAAATCCAACCAACCCCCCTCTGTAACATCTCCCTTCTCCTATCTTTCACTTCTTCCTCAGCTGAACAAATTTCCTAGCTCTTGATAAACTTGTAGATTGCAGTCTAGTAAAAACAGTGTCAGACTGTAACAGGAGTTTCCCACTTCTTTATATTCTCAATTTTTCAGCTTTAAATACCACATTCCTTTTCTAACAGTTATGAATTCTTCCAAGACAGTACAATAATGGAAAAAACATCCTACAACTTAAGGAGGCCTGAAAAAAAGCTGACAAAAATTAGTTAACCTAAGTCTGAAGTGAATGTTGTCACAGCAAGCATATAAATAATTTGGTTTAGTTCTCCTTTTACACGTTTGTTTTATTCTTATTTCTTTGACGTTTGCTAGTTGGCCAAGTGAGACTTTGACTCACACATATGTATGCTAACACAAGTGCTTAAAAACCAAATCCTGTATCTTTGTAGGCTAATAAATATATCTGAATAATACTAACAAATAATATTTTGAAATATCAAATAAACCGCTGCAAAGATCAATGATAGATGCCATTTTAAATATATGCTTAACACATAGAAAGAGACCAAAGGAATCCAAAAAATGTCGTGAAACTAAAAAAGGTTGACAGCCTTCAACTGTCTTACAGAAAGGTAGGCTGAGATAATACATATTTACGCATTCACTTTGTATCTTAGAATTAAATCTGTCCAATCATGCACTTTACAGATGTAATATGAGGTTTTGGTGACTTTTTCAAAACATTAAGTAGTAATTAGGAAAGTTTCCAAACCTACTCAGCAAATTAATAGGGTTAATAGGAAACTCATATTGAATTTGGCTTTTATTTGCTTGTTGTGATTGCTTTTTTTAAATATACCAGGCTTTTGCAAACAGTACAAATCAGTTTAATATATAGCAGAATGAGTTTAATACTACAAAAATAAAGTTATAAATCAGAATCTTTAGAGTCGGGCATGCTGAAAGCTACAGCTTTTTCCGTCACTCTTTGTATTTACAAGCAGAGTCAAAATCACATTTTTTTCCTAAGTCTGGCATATTTGAAAAAGTCGTTGTTCATGAATATTTTCCTTGTTTCCTAGTGACATTGTTACTAGTCAAAACTGAACTATTTCTTTTGTGCTGCATAACTGAATCATTATGCATTATTCCTTGCACATTTTTTTCTGTCATTCAGGAGAGCTTTGTGTAATAAATGGGGTACTAATATAATGCTTACATTAGCTAACATCGTACTTTTGGCCTCTATGGCAAAAATTCTCTTTATCTATTATTAAGTTGATCACTAAGTAAAAAAAGGAGTAGACTTTTTGTTACACATAAATTATACATTCTTGTGGCACAGAGTGACCTTAAAAAATGTAGCCTGTGTATTAAGTTATGGAACAAATAATACAATGCTACTTGAGAAAAAAATCTTTTGAAGTTAATTCCCTGATAGCAGTTGAAAACACAGTGAAACTGTAAGTGGTAAAATATGTTATTACACTAGTGTTTAGAATGTGATATGTCCCATTATCATCAAAACTTTTAGGGGTCATAATGTGGTGTCTATGACATAGCTTTCGGGATCAAAATGTAAATATTTAACACAACACTTAAGTGTCAGCCAAAATTAAACTGAATGTGTTTAGGAGGGTGCAGCCTCCTATGAGTTTTTTTGCAAGAAGGAAGTTAAGAAAGGGAAATTAAAGAAAGTTATAACAGAATTAAAGCTTATCGTAGCTAATTCTGTTTCACCTGATATCAGAAAAGGCTCAAAAAACCATACATCATCTACATAATGGTATGAAAAAGGATGGAATGAGTAGTCCCTACCAGTAAGGCTTACTCAATTTCTTCTTGAATGAGAACTGAATGTTTCTTTAAAATGATAATTGTGTATATTCCACAGATTTCTGATTCTTTTCAATTCTTCTCCAAATAGAAGTATAGAAAAGTGAGTAAGGTTATTCCAGTATAATTTCTGGTACTGTGGGCAAACTAGAATCTTATGAAGTCTGTTTTCACAAATCAACAAATCTCCCACTGTACTTTCCCATGTAATTTCCAGACAATTATTGTGTAACTGAAGTATCTGAACTTCTAAATTTCCTGTCTTTGGTGTTTTGACAAATTTAGGATTATTGAAAAGCAATAACTCAAGAGTCAAAGAAATAATCCCCAGTATCATTAAGTTTTTCCCTCTTGCCAGCTGACCATATGTAAACCCAGGTTATATCTGTTGTACTTGGTAACGTTGTTTTTCACAGTTACGAATTACCCTGTGTTAGTTCTTCCAATGCTGGAATGAAGCATAAGCTCTACCAGCAAAAGCAAACTGTATCAGTTTTAGACTCAGCTTGAAGGCGCTCGTATTGATATATTCCATTTTTTATTAGTATGGCAGTGAGTCCAACTATAACACGCTGAAAAATAAACATAGAGCTCACATAACCTCTGTGCACTCATGATGAAATGTGACTTTTCATTAAAGATGCTGTAATTCTTGGTTCTGAATCAGAAACTGCACTCACGTCACCCAAATGAAACATATCAATGAAACATATCAATGAAACATACGTTGCTGTAGTTTAGATTACTGCATCTTAGATATGATCAGTCTATTTGCATAACTCCCACTAAATGTGCTTGTATCACAGAACAGGTATGTGGGAAATGGCTACCTGGAATGTGGAAGACAACCCCTTCTGTTTCCAAACCACAGGGACTAAGGCAGGAACAAAGGGACAGGAAAGAACAAGATGCAAAGATACGTCCTTTGCCTTTGTGCTTCACAGATCCTGGATGTGAAAAACTGGGCATTAATAATGCAAAGAGGCAGAAGACAATTCTGATAAATCAAAGTCTCAGAAATTTCAGTCTGGGCAGTACTGTGTGGCACTTTTTCCTCCACAAATTTGCCAGGCCTAAAGCTTTCTAGGTTCAGGGATTGAATACATTATGTGAATTACATCCTTTTGATGATTTTCTCTAGCCTATTGACATCAGGCAGGATCCAATGAATGAAACATTATACAAAAACATGAGACTGCACTCACATTGGTTAACAGAGTCTATGGGATCCTAAGACACAGATACAGACAACTGTCAACAAAGTCAAAGAAGAGAAAGGAACATATATATGTCAATGCTGACAGCATCATCCAAGAAGATGGACATCTGGCCTCTGCAAATATCAAGCTGTGCTCATCACTAGGATGCACACATGACTAGGGAGTGATCTGAATGACGGGCAGTTGTTTTGCACATTAAAAAAACCTCAACAGCAGAGTAATAAATATCAGTCACCATTAATATTAGTAAGCAGTAAAAGTAATAAGGAATTTGGATTTGGATTATAAAGAACACAAATTATAATTCAACTCAGTCCATATTTCATGTGAGGAGAACCGTATTTCTTGTATGTTATTCTAACTGCCTCTTGTCAAGTTATTTTGTCAGATTTTCCATTGACTGCATAGTGTTAAGGTGCTACTAACTCCTGGCTATGGAAATTTAGTGCTGGAAGCATACTTTATTAAATGTTTTAGGCAACTGGAACCACAGATTAGTCATACTACCTAGGGAAGAGTCCAGTTGTCTCCAGGCACCTTCCTGAAATGATCTAAGAATGAGCATCTCGCTTGCTCCCCATATACAAAGGCTTTTCATAGCTTGGAAGTTAGATTGCTAACAGCAAAACCCAGAAAACTACAAGGGATCAACGCCAAGAATGACTAGAATGTGCCTGGCAAAGGAAATGAGAAAAAAAAATCATAACGTTTTCTCAGGTTCCCAGAATATTCAAGAGATCACTATATAAATTTCCCATGTGAGGCAGAAAGTAAGTGAATCATTGTACTTGAAAAAAAGTTAGAGAAAGCTCAAAAAGCCCCACCAATTCTACATGAGAAAAGATTCCTCCTTGCCTTGAAATCTTACTCAAACCCTGAGAGATTTCTAACACTCTCAGAAATACCAATACATTGTCTCTGTCCAAAATCAATTTCTGATGCAAAAGAAGAACAACATATCCTCCTGGAAACAAAACTTCAGGAAACATGGAGTAGCTAGAGAGGGGAGAGACGAAGAGAAAGAGAAAATCAGAAGAATTCCCTTTTTGCTGCCATGGAGAACTAGAAAAATCTATAGAGTAAATGTGTCTCAAAGACAATCATCTGTGATCAAGTGTCTTTTCAAAATGCTTTAGGGATACTGGCAAATCTCTCCATCCAGGGGGAGGAATGTGCCAAAATGTCTTCATAGTGGTTTAGCTGCCCTCCAGTACTCTGCTGGCTTCCAGTTGCCACATAGAAAGGCTGATAATCTCCTCCATTATATATGTCAGTCTCACACAGATTTTGTCAATAATGTAGAGGATCTAAAATGTTTTTAGGCACTTATGTTGAAGGATCTGATTTTTTCTCTGTACCACAAGATAACTCAAAGATTGCTTTTATTGTGGCATACCTTCATTTCCATGTCACTTTCAAAGTCTGTCTTGAAACTATGACAATTGCACTTTCCTGTGTGATAGTTAGAAAATTTATGATTTAAATATAGTTATGGCAAATTCATAACTGTCTACTTTGCACTTGAGATATCTTTTCATATAAAAATTTGGACCTCCCAAAAATATACAGCATGAATGTACGTTGTTCCCCACGTCCAGTCTCTGGTTTTGTAGGTTAGGGACGACAACCTCTTTTTCAATCTCTGATCCTTAACAGATTCAAAGCTTTCCTAATATTTTAGACTTTTTAACTGCTTTAAATCCTTTGAATATAAGCAACCAGAACTGTACACAACAGTACGACGAGAACTTACTTTGTAGACTGGTACTGGTACGCAGCTGTGTCTGTTTAAAACACCTTACCTCCTGCGTTAATTTTTTTCACAGTTGCATCAAGATAGCAATTCTTATTCATCCCATGATCAGTATGCTTATATTTCATCATCACTGCAATTGATGAGCACCTCGATAATACTGAAAAGTCTTGTTATTAGTGCCTGAGTGAATGACTTTGCATTTTGTGCTCTGAAATTTCACTCCCGTTCCTATTCCTTGTCTACAAGATCATCCTGTATTTCCCATAAGAAAATATTTTCCTCAGTAATACTACCACTTGATTGCCACATGCCTACACTTTTGACCCTGAATTTTCCAACCAGGTTTTTTTTGTTTTCTTTTTAAGTTGAATGTTTGTTGAGGATTTCTGCCTGAGAGCATTGCAGAGAGCTTGATACAAGTGTTGCCCCTTGGCTGCCTGGGTGAGATATGACCCAATGCCAGGTCTGTCCCGCCACTGGGATAGGATTGCAGGTACCTCCACTTCTGTAAATCTGTGGGTGAGAAGCAGATGTAAAATACTATGTTCATATCTGAAGAAGGAGCAAAGTCTGAATGGGTCTAAATTTAGGGACTTTTTCTGTTGTGAGTGCAATACGTACTAATGAGAATAGGCAGAGACGCTTTCAATTCAACTGCTGTTTCTGGGTTTGGGAGGGGTTCAGAAATGGATTGGGAGGTGCTGCAGCACTGGAGGGAACACCTGTGAGCAAGGCAATGTGAATGATAACCAGACAGAACTGAGGGTCATGAAATACCTTCTGCACATGACCACAGTGTCTGGAGAGGAAGGCCATCAAATAAAAAAGGCTTCTTGTTCGCTGCTCCCTTCCCCCCAACACTTATCCCTTTCATAGAGGCTATGTTCCTTTATTTTGCTGCCAGGAATGTGGCAGTCAGCATGCATTATCCATATATTTCACCTACACATGTCTACTACCACCATATACTAATCACCATTAGTAACACTACTAATCACTAGACAAAGCAGAATATTCTAAATATTCTAAAGGAAACCCCTAGCCACTAGGCTGATATATGATGTTGCATTTTCCCTTGTAGTTTCTTCCCCCGCCATTGTTCCTTATTAATGGTCATCATCCCTATCTTGCATGATGATTTACTATAGGACACCGTAAGAAAACATTAAGATGATTGGGTCCACAGCACTAACTTTGTCAAACAAATCAATTATCGTGTACAGAAAATAATAATATTAAATTAGTCTCACACAATCTACCTTTGATAAAACTACAATGTATTTTATTAACTTCATTGGCCTCCATGCCCTTAATCACTCATTTCTACAAAAACCTGTTTATGACTTTACACAGTACTGAATTAAAACTTCTGAATTAGAATGATCATTCTCTGTTCCTCTCCACATACCACTTTCACCTCCTTGGTTAAAATACAGGTAGTGTTCTGCCATTGGTCGCTTGTAACTTTTACAAATACATTAAATTTCTTGATGGTACTTATGGTACTGGCAAAATGGTACTTATGCAATTTTTACTAGTACTTCTGATATTTTACAGCAATTTCTCCCTCTTCCCCAAGGCTTTTTCATGAAGCAGTGTAAATTGGGCTTGCATGTTAGATGTTGCAAAACCCTTGTTTCCATTTTCTGTCCCGATTTCTGTTATGAAATCCATCACTCACCATTTGGAAGTGCCCATTTTTTTCAGTAAGAAGCATCTAGAACTGTAGGAGATTCTCTTACCCAGAGTGAATAGGATGGGATCTGGCAAAATTTAGCTGCCAGATTTCACAAAAATAAAACACAAACTTTTGCAAGATTGAGCTTTCAGTGAGGTTCACATGCCTAAAACCAGCAAAAGCTTGCTCTACACAGAACTGCTTATGCATTGAGCAGGTTCAAAATTTCTACCTAGAACAACCCCTTTTAGACATCTGTGATGCGCTGCTTTTTGACCTGCTGCTTACCTCATAAATATAATGTGAATACTTTGGCCAAGTTTACTAAAAGATTATGATACTCAGTGCACAGTTGCAACATAATGTAATTATGAGAAGTTTTATGTACCAAACTGATTCTCAGTGGTGAATCAGTAAAGAGTCAGTAGTTAATATGAAAAGAGTACTTACATATAGTCCTGGCTTAGTATTTTACAGTGTCATGTTTGTAATGAAGTTAAAAATCCCTCAACTTTTTGTCTATCAGGAAGGATATGTACAGATAAAATATGATCCTATAGATTTCCAAATGGAAGACCTACTATCAATAAATATGTTTGAAGTGTGTGCTTATATGTCTTTATTCTCTTCTTTATTTCTAATCTACAACTGTAATGAAATTATTGCACTTGGAAAGAATCATAATCCATGTATAAAATGCAATATACAGAAAATCGAGATAACATGGCTGATCTTTACAACCAGAGTCACAAAATCCGATATTTTAGAAACATAAATATCTGGAAAATCATCTAAAACTAAGTTTTATGGAGGATTTTTTTCACTCTAACACTTGTAGCAATCACATGAATTATATATGGCTCTTCTCTTCCATCAATCTGGAAATGAGATCATGGTATTTAGAAGCTCCTGAGGGACAATAGACATGTTGTAGGTCAATGTAAAAACAGTGAGACATATTCCTAACATTTCCCTGTATACAGTGTTATTTTCACTTGCTTACAAACTCTGCGAGAACATGTGTATTGGAGGTAACACTTTCAGTCCTTTCTTCCTACCTTGCACTAACCTTTTCTGTATGAGTGAGGAGGACTGACTCTCTCATTGCTGAACTGTGCTAATTAAAGGTTACACATGTTCCCTTACAGCTGGAGTGAGAGTGCAGACCCCTAACACAGCTGATCTCTAACGCAGTGAGTAAAAAATGCTTAGATCCTGTATTTTTCAGAGGGTAGCAAAATGCACTCTGCTGGCACTTTCTGCGCATGTGGAACAGAAATTCTTAAAATAACTGCACATTATATGCCCATAACTGGCTTGCTCATGTAAGAGAAAGAGTTATTACTGCTCCCTGTGACTCATGAAGTCCCAAGTGGAGGACTCAGATTTTTTTTTTTTTAAGAAGAAATTGCATTATCAAACCTACGAGGAAAGAAGTAGAGAACATCCAGACAACAGTTGCTTGATCAGAGAAAAAGGTAAAACATTTTTCAAGTTGAAAGATTGTGAGCCAAACAGTTTAGTTACGTTAAATTTCTGCTATGTAAACTGAAGCAAAATAAATTAAAAAAAAAAAAAAAAAAGAAGAGTTAAAAAAGATTATAGAAGTGGTATAGATGTAAAAACCCCAAATCAGGACAGGATTGCAGGGCTGTGCTGGCAGAATTATCCATTTAACTTGCACACACAGTGACTGAGACTGAGGTAAGTGACCTGCATAGATAGCTGGTTCCTGTGAGCACTAGTGATACTGTCATTACCAAAACAGGCCCAAAAGCATGTTTGTCCCTGTGCTCTCATTGATGATGGGCACATTTAGCTATACCCCAGTAAAACAGTGGGTATTTGTTAATTACAAAACCAATGAATCGAATTTACTTGTGGTTCCTGCTGCCTGGAATTCTATTTAGAACTGATTGGAATAACCGATCAAGAATCTAACATGCTGATAGCTGCAGTCAAAGCTCAGGCAGTTTTCTGATAATTTCTTGGAGGGCTGCTGCGAAGACTAAGTTTCGAGTATTCAAGATTCTGGGACAGGCCTATTCAAGCCAGTATCACCAGTTCTTGTGTCTTGGAGTAGGGAGGCAAATGTCCCACTTCAGAGGGAGAACCAGCAAGTTGTGGGCTTACAGGAACCAAGACTTTGGACACATGGCTCTTGTGGTTATGTGAGGCCATGCATAACAGAACTGCAAGACTTTCTGTCACTATGCCACCTAATCCTGATCACACCAGAGAGGGTCTAATCTGAACAGACAGATTTGATCAGTAGTCACTGGAGTCTCCCAAAGATTTGGGATTCTTGAACAAACAAAAAAGGTGTTGAGAACGTGTCCTCTATCTACTTGCTAGTTTTGCTTTTAAATTGTCTTGCAGAACTAAACTAATGCTTTAAAAAAGAATACCACTGAGATGAGCTGATTTAGAAGACAAGGGGGAAAAAAAGACATAAAGAGGAGTTTCAGCTGGGATCATTCTACTTGTCTGAGCAGCATAACAAGCAATGACAAAAAAATGTACATCAGTGCTTGCCCTCAATGCTGGCAGCTGGAAGGAGCATCAGCTGGTCTGCAGCCAAGAAAACAGCAAACAACTGCCACAGCCTGGAGGAGTCTTCAGCTGACATCATTTATTGCAGACCGATACTCTGCCTATAGCTTATCTTTTTATACTCCTGAGCAAAAGCTGAATTGAAGTACCTCACCGTGGGAGTGTCATGGCATGACTGAAGTAGTTTATGACTGACTTAGTGTTGTGCAAGGCTTTAAGAAAGGACGGCCTTTGCTATAATGCTCCACTAAGTTTGGTGGTCTGGGGCTCACATCAATGCACTGAAGGAAACATAAAGCATGACTTGCTAGAAAGCATCCAGAGCTAAGAACCATTTCCTTCAGTTCGTTTTAAGGAACTCAGGTTTTTGATTTATTATGTATCTCTTTATACATTTACAGACTAGAGATAGCTGTTGCAATGAAGGCTTTAAATGCAAATATACCACTTGAAATTATGTCTTAGACATCTTTCCCAGGAGATAACTATAGTGTACACTGATCAAGGAAGAAAAAAAGGGAAGCTTTTCCACAAAGCCTGACTACAGAAGAGCACAGCAACAGCTGAAAAAAGTCTTTATCATGGCTTTCCCTTCAACAATCTCACACTTCAGAAAAGTAGAGAGGAACAAAAACAAACCTTGCAAAGGCTAAGTGTTAACCTCAAATAGCATTGAAAGTGTCTTGAACAGCATGGAGCAAGCAGTGTTTGCTCAGAGTAATTAGTAAGATCAGAGCTGGTGAAATCTCAGAAACACATTAGCTTGTAATGTTTAAAGGACTCAAAATAATGGCTAGCACTGGTGTTGAAGGTCTTGCTGCTGTGGAATAAGAGAGAAAAGGCAGGTAAAACTGATTTCTCAAAAAGTTCAGACTATTTAACTAGTTCCCAAAAGCACACAGTACTTGAAAAATCAAGCTTATTGCAGATTTACCCGTCACTGCCTTCATCGACTATGGAGGCTAGAGAACACATTTTATAAAATTTCTAAATTAATTAAAAAATGATAAATGATAATGATAGATTTCACTGAGAATTTTCCTCTCTAATGAAATACAGAAGACATGTGATATGACCAAAACAGACTAAAGAGAAATCATTGATTAATTATTTATTTCTTGCTTTTGGATGCTTGAATAGCTACTCATCTTTCAAGTGATCTATCCTTCTCTAAACACTGTTTCTGCATTGGTAAGGAATTTGTGTGAGTGCCAAGAACGTGTTAAAGTTTCCCAGGTGGGCATGGCTTCTAGGTTTGGCTATAAAAATTTTGCCTGGTTCCTCACTTCAGAGTAACTAAACAAATGCTACCTGGTGGTTTGAGGGGTTTAATTATTTAAATATTTGAGAAGCACTTTCCCTGAAAAAAGGTTTTGCTGCCTTTTATTTTTTTTTAATCTTTTTGTTAAGTATCTTTATGTTTAATGGTAGAGAAAGAAGACTGGCATGTTTAAGAAGCATGGTCCACCCTAGATACAGAAATTCTGTTCATGATGGACAGATCCAGTCATGTGTGTTAACCATTAGAATACATAACGGATAAAAAAGACAAACGTTTTGATCATCAATTCTAATCTTACTGTCAAAAGACTGCTAAAATAAAAGTCTTTTGTTTAGAAAACGAGCACAAAGCCTAGTAACACTCAGATTGTGTAGTTCTCCTAATGCTGACCCATCTGTGGTGGAAATCTGAAGAAGAAATCAGGTCTCATGTCTTCAGCTGTATCCTGAACTCCATCTTCTTTGTTTGTCACTCAGCTTCTTCTAAGGCCAGCATTTAGGGTCTTCTATTCAATGCTTCCCAAACACAAGTCTCTCAATGTAATATTCTTTATTTCCATCTAAAACTGCCCTTAATTAAGCTAAAGATGACCCACAGAAATGAAATATATGAACACAGGTAGAAAACAAGCACTATGCTAACTTCAAAATCCCCTCCTCAAAATCTTACTAGTAATGGAATGGGATCTGCATTAAATAAAGTGATCCCTCCTCCCATACCCTCCATGAGAAGTGCCTAGCCATCAGCCTGTCACAATTTTCCTGTCAGACACTAGGACTTGCATTTGCCAAGATAAGACATTTTAATTTAGCTGTAAAATGAGTTTTCTCAAGGGTGAAACAAAATCGAAGCTTTTCTATGGATGTAAACTTATTGTTACTTTATTCCTGTTAATGGCTTTAAAGTAGTGAGATTAATACTGTTAAAATTATTCCAAGCATTCATCGACAATTTGTAATGAAAATTTTGCTTGGTTGTTTCTAAGTGATTTGTTTTGTGCTTTCTGCAGACATTTTAGACATTTCAGTACAATAGAACAAATGTCCTGCAGTCACTGTGCTGAAACAGAGTAGCTTAAGCAGCTATTGTTGAATATTTATGTAGCGACTTTTCAAATGAGTAGTGCTGTTTTATACAAAACCTGCTTCTAAGTGTTTAATGTAGTCAAGCCAATAAAGAAATAAATAATGACATAACAAAATAATAATTAAATAATGAAATAATCAATTCAAACATCAGTATTTTCAGTTAGTGAGCAACATATATCCAAAACTAGGATTTTGCTGAACATCCAATAATATAAAGCACAGTGGCTTCATTAAAAGTTTCTGAACAAATGCAGTGAAGTCCGAAGAGATGCGACATGGTACCATGTGGAAAGCTATCTCTCTGGGGAGAGAGGAAAGAACTGTAACACTGAGATGTTGAATAAAGGAAAATGTCCACAGGTTGTTTGAAAACAGCTGGTGGACCAGAAGAAGATGACCTGGGCTGTTTTGAAGAATTAATCTTTGGACTAGTTTAATTCAGTTCTGTTAAAAATAATGGTAGAATAGTCTAAGCAATATATTCCAAACTGGAGCACATGCCTTAAAGAAGATCAAATTAGGAAGCATTTGTTGGTGCCCAGGATGTTCATTAACAAACTTACTCTGAGAACTGATTACATGAAGAAAAAGGATGCAAAAGTCGAGGTCATGCACTTGGAGCTAAGAAGAATTTCTGTGACAAGTTGTGGGCTAATCAGTTTTAAGCATACGAAGAAACAGAGAGATCGAAGTGTTTATTTAAACAGAGAATGACTGCAGGTTACTAATATAAACAGTCTGTGAAAGAAAGCATATTAAAACCTAGCCTATCTCAAGACATATTCCTGCAAAGGATATTATTAATCTGCAAAGCAATGGTGAGATCTCATCTGGAAAAAAAATTCCAAACCCACATTCCTAAACAAAATGAATTCAATCTGTTAGCATGGCCTTGAAAATAATGGTTTCTTAGTGGACAATAAAAATGGAGAGTCTCTCTAACAACAGAATGCTAAAATGCAGTTGGTTGCCTCAGTCTAAGGCTGTATTCTGTAAATACACTAAATACAATACACATCAAACAACATTGAGGGGAAAGAACAGTTTAAGCTAAAATAGGAAAAAAAAGTGGGCGTAAATTGTCCATTTAAGAAATACCATAATGGCAATCCTGCAGAAATGGTGCTCCAGAGGAGCACTCCTGAATAAATAGTCAGGATAAAACCAAATAAAATAGCTAACTTAAAGGGATACTCGATGCATTTATGCAAAGCAATACCAAGCATGGTTTCCAGCAGTACTGGGATGACAGTCAACAGCCAGGCACTACCAGTGCACTGACATAAAATCCTTAGGATTTCTTCCTTTATATGTTTTTGTGTTGAATGTAGAAGACATACTCAAGTCCACACATTATTTTTCCAGTTCACCTTGCAAAGTGGATGTTCGTAAAGCAGCTATTTGCAGCAGGATAATAAAATCTGCACACATCTTTATGAAGAGACTTCCTGTAGGGCTGCGTAGTACTTCAAACTGAAAGGTACTTTTGCCGCATTTTATGAGTTTGTTTCATTTTTAGGTGCTGTATTCATTTCATATCAAAGTAAATATGGGCACCACTGCCTTTCAGAAGTAGAACAGTCTGCTGTTTCGTTACTTCTAATTAGGGAGGTTTTTTTACTTTCATGCCTGCCCGTAACTTGTATTCCTGTTAATGGGAATTCCATCTGTGCATGAGATCTGAGATCTGAGAACAGACTCCTCAGATATCATGTAAAAAGCTTTGCAGTTAACTGGCCATTGTTGACCAACCGAGCAAACTGATATCCTCATGCACTACTTATCAGAAGTTCTAGCTAGACTAGAAAAAATGCTTTGAGTTCTGAAGGTCAGGGTAAGGGGAAATAAACAGTTTAAATTAGAATAAAGTACCATGTAGATATTAGTTCAGTTCACCCTAAAATAATGAGCACGAAAGCTGTTGGAGTCGTGTGACATTTCACCCTCCCTAGGTAACACAGAAAGTGGGATTCGCTCCCAAACAGAATTCAGCTGTCTTCTGTAGACCGGTTAACTTGACTCCATCTGCTATCAAGGAAGACAATCACAGGGAATAAACCTCCTCTTGGAAACATCTCTCTCTTTTTCCAGTAGCTGAATGACCCAGTACAGCATGTCTTTGAATCAAACGCAGAGTTTGAGACACTTCAGGGGAATCCTTGAGTTACAAACTGTCTTTCTCTTTCGCAGAATACCTCTAAAAAGTGCCAAGAAATATAATTATCCTTTTTCTGATTTAAATTATAAAAAATGCACATAAAATTGCATTTCTGATTAAATAGATAATTTCTGAAATAGCAAATGTTGGTTAGAAGACAGATGATTAATGGGGGAATACAGTATTTAAACTGGAATGAATAATTTTAAGAAACTGTTACTATTCTAAAGGCAGGTGGTTTACATAGTATTAGCATAATTATTTATAGCTATAGCTAGGAATCAGTAATTACTATGGAAATAATCTAGATCTCCCTGCAGTAACCTCTCATGATTTCTCAGTAATAAACTGCTACGTTCCTTTTCCAGGCAGAGTGGAAGCAGTCCCGCAGCAGTAAATAATGTTTTTCTCTATTAGTGTTACTATTTTGCTGTTTCACAGATAGGACACAGCAGCAAACTGAGCAGCAGTTGTGTGAATGCTGCTTAAAAAAACCAAACAACAAACTACTAAGCTTGTGATCTAACTGCCCTATAAGCCTGCTCATCATCACAAGCCTGAATGCACACATAAAGCTTACAATGAAATGTGAGCCTATAAAAAACATGGAGGAAAACAAACTTTGCTGACCTAGAATGTGGGAAGTACAACCAATCCCATGCACAGCTGTTGAAATTATAAAAAGAACCAATGCTAAAACTGATATGGCCAGGATACTGGAGCTGAATTTTCAATTTTATCCTTTATCTGTGTTAGAAGTAATAAATAAGCAATTAAAAACAGAACAATAGCTTACCAGAGAGGGGGAAGGTTTGCACAGTAATTTGTTTTCCTTCCTAAAACATAACTACTTGTGCACAAATTAATTCCTTTTTTATTTTAATGTGAAGGCCCGTATTGTTTTGTGATTCATTTGCTTCTCACACCTTTCCTTTCTGACTATGAGAAATCTTAAACCAGATAGCTTCATTAAATAAGACTATTACAACAAAAGTTCAAGTAGTCTAACTCATGGTAAGAGTCCCAAAATAAACAGAGTTATCATGTGGAAGCAGCCCCAATGGGAGTAGAACTGACATTGGAGCTCTAAATAAAATGTGAGTAAAACCCTACTTTTGATGCAAATACATCTAACTTCAAAAATACTGGCTGTAGAGATGCATTTTGCAGCACAGAATGACCTCTAATTATAAGGACTTCTCCTCCCCTACCTGAATTTGAATGCTTTAATGTTGACACTGAGGGGACATATGTCTACTTGCATATGTATTCAAAATATACATGTTGTTATGATTTTATCTCCTGAGTGCAGTTCAGTGGGATTTACTTCCATATGTATGTGAGTCCCTTTCACTCTCTTGTTCTCTTTCAGTCAGACAAAGAAATGAAGCCCCAGTGAACCTAGTCACCAGGTGGCTTTTACTTTACTAGTAACAGCTACAGAGCCTTATTTGGGTTGGGTTTTCTCAAATGCTGGACTTGTTAACACTTTTGAAACCCAGGAAAAACAAAACAGCGCATTTAATTTCTCTCTCAATATGAAAGGGATGTGCAAAGAATCAGTGTGTTTCTAACCAGGCAGTAACAGGTACAGTCCAAAACATATTTACAATGCTTGAAAAATCTGAAAAAGAAAGAACTCTGGCTGAAATAGGATCTTTTCACTGGCTCTTTTAGTGCATAATTGTCAACATGCTAGGGGGAAGAAGTAGTATTACCCAACTGGGATCGATTTACAACAAGGCAACCAAATAATGCAGGTTTACAAAAGATGTAGAGGTTGTTTTTAGAGAAAATACCATTCCAAAGAAAAGAATACCATTCTACTGCCACCAAAGCAGAGTGGTGTGTACATTTAGTAAATCTTCTCTTAGCTGCAAAATTAGTGTCCAATTGCTAAGGCTGTAAACTACGTCAGCATAAGTCACTCTCATTAATTTGATGGGTGAAGGCAGGATTTTCAAACAGCAGGCTTCTCAATCTATTTTTTATTTTAATCAGCTAAATAATGAGATGGGGATAGAGTTGCTTAACCAAGCCAAGGGAAGAAGAAAGCAGAATCATCTTAAAACACCAATCCTGGATTTAATAGCCTACAACAAAACACTAAGCAGGTCAGCTTCATGGTTCAGCAATTCCTAAAAGCCCTGTCTACTTCTCAGCAGCTTATTGGCGGCTAGTGTGTAAGATCTCCCAATGAGATCTGATTTACAGCTCTGAAGGGTTTTGCTGCTAAAACGAGGGGCAAGAATGGTACACTGTTTTCTGTACATTCTGTGCATACATATATTAAAAAAAACCCAAACCCTCAGAAACCAATTTGGACCTCACGATAAGGATCTCTTGCATTTTTCATTGACATAAACAGGTCAGAGCCCCTGGAAAAGCTTACGCAGAACTCAGCAGCAATCTGGTTTATTTTTTCTGGGTCAAAGTCAGAATTTATCTTGTTAAGCTATCTAATTGAACACAGCCCGTATGATACAACAGGACTAAGTGCATTAAATGAAGAGGTAGTGGGAAGCGGGGTGCATTTATTTCTGTGTGGTTCTGGGAGGGTGCAGCTTCCTGGAAAGACTTGCATTACCTTTGAAATAGTTGGGGTTTTGGTTTTTTGGGGGGGGTTTTTTGTTTTTGTTTTTTTTTTTGTGGCTGGAGATAAAAGATGTCCAACTTTCATGTATCACTGTCCAAAGCTAGTTTAGTATGTTGTGATTGTGAGGTGGTATTTCACCCTAGGCAAAATAAACATGTCCTCTATTTGCCTGGGGTAAATGTGAAATAATTTTATTCTTGTCAGATCAACAATGGCAGATTTACATTGAGATAAGCAAGATCAAAATCAGACCCCAAATGTCAAACGAGTTAAAGCCACAAACGGCGTGATTTAAACCACAGTTGCACAAACCAGGCCCTATGCAGATCTCAGTAAAGTGAATTATATATAATAATACTTACAGTTTCCTAGTACTATTAGATTTGCCTTTTTACATAAATGCTTAAGTTATGATAAAAAACAGAACTGTGTCAGTTCTTTTCAGTCTCAGCACATTTGCTATTAGCATAAGAAATGCTGCTTATAGCAGAGGCAGCCGTGCTTGAAATTTCTGAATTAATGGATTTGATTTCCTCTTGAGACAAACCATCAGCCTTGCAGTAATGGAAATAGATATAGTTGGTAAAACAAATAAAAAGCTGGCATGCAGATAAAATGAGTTTCAGTTTAAAATAGTAATGTTGTAATTGAAGTGAACAATTACAGGGTTGCTCCTAGGCACAAAAGAAATACCACGAAAATGAAGTAATGTTTTTGTTAAGTGTAGTCGTTTCATGAAAATGTAGAGCTGCGAATGTCATTGTCTGGAAAAAGGAAAACTATAGTTATTCTCCTTAGCTGAGATCCACTGATAATATTTTGCTAATTTTAATAAAAGTTACTAATGTTAAACCTAAATTTCACGTGGGGGGAGAGGAAAGAGAGCAGGAGAGCAAAAGCTTTACAAGCGATACTAACCCAAGGCTCGCTTGCCTTTCCAGGGATTTCAGTTATCAAGGGTCAGAAGCCTGGAGTAAAAATCTTTGGAGGACAGGGGACAGGAAATAATTTTCTGTTGGTAGAAGGAAGCTCTCTTGCCTGCATCCTTTGTCAGAGCTATAACATTGGGAAGGCGGGGAGGGAGGAATGCTGGCCATGCTGTGTAATCACCAACAGGAAACTATGAGGTGGGGGAACAGGGTAGGAACATGGTCAGCATCAGATCTCTTTACCAAAGATATTTTTTACTAACTGGGTCAGACTTCTGACTGGCTTTCAGCTACGTACACTGCTGGGGAAAGCAGGGCCTTTCAGCATATGAGAGTCTTTCATGTTAACGTGTAAAAGTAAAAGTAATGAAGCACACTGAACACCACCAATGTAAGTGTCATCTCAAATCTGAGAGTGCATTCATTAACTACACTGCAACAAAACGCTCTGCTGTGTCCTATACTTTCTCTTGCTTTGTATGCATGACGGAAAGTGTTCTCATCACGATTCTCTGCAGAGATCTATTAATTAACAGATCATGAATAGTGACTTGACAGTCAGCAAAGCACACAGCTCTTCTTGCCACGGGTAAGCCACAGGATGCCACCGAGCACAGCAAATGCTATCCACTCATTACTCTTCTATCACCAAGAGTCTGAATTTACAACACTGTGCTACACCATGTAAGGCACGGCCGCTGGCTCCACAGTTATGTATCTGAAGCATGGTTAACACGTTTCATAGCTGCACTGGCTTTGTGGTTCCAGGAGCAAGTTTTCAGGCATTTTTGGTCTCCCGCCGAATTGGTGGGGTTAAGTATAGTGAGACATAGGACACTGGTGAGCAGGCACTGTCTGGGCTGCAGCCCAGCTGCCCTGGGTCTGGTGGGAAGCCTTCTGCAGGTCTAGGTCACTTGCGAGGGCTGCAGCTGTGTCTTTTCCTGGAGCCTTTTGGGAGGGTACTCTAAATGCTGTAGTTTGTTATAATTCATTATTTAATTACATCAGCTTCCAGTGTCCTGCGTGGCATTTCACACACCCAGGCGAAGCTCCTACATATAAATGAATTTTCTACTGTAACTACTGTATCAGACATATCTCTACTGCAAGACACGACAGCAACCTATTTACATATGTCACTCTAAAGTGCTTACACAGAAATTTTCCTGCTTTCTTCACACTCTTGCACTTACGTAAATACTCCCACACAGTGCAGGTGGATTTCTGAATCGTCAAGTGTTTCTCTTCTATTAGGAGACATTTTTTGATACAAATTAATGCCAAATGTGTCATGGTTTAAATGTGTTTATTACTTTATTTTGTGTTTTAAAAGATCATCTGAAACATTTCAAGCAAGATGATGTGCACCCATGGAATTCGATATACACTTAAACTGTGGAGGAAAGAAATGTTTGACCTAAAGATTTAAATCTTTATTTTCCTCCTTTGACATGGTGGCTGGTGACACATAAATGTACTTTTTTTCCCCCCTTTGACAGAGTAATAAAAATCTCATTATCTCTGAATAGGCAGCAATTTCGTTATCTAATCTTTTTACCAAAAGGTTAGTTAATTAATCAGAAACAAATCCTGATTATTATTTCAATAGAATTAGAAAGACAAATCACCAGAGTGCGGCTAAATAGGGCAGGCCTGTGGTTTAACCTGCCTCATTTACATCCAAGTACAATGATTGTCAGGAGATCGCAGTGAGCAAACAGCCCCGAGAACATAAGCCAGCAGATGGTTTTCTCTCGTTGCTAGCCTTTCCTCTCCTCTAATGCCTCTGATCCCATTACCTCACTGAATCCGTTACCACGGTAACTGTTAAATTGCTGTGAAAGGCATGGTAATAAAGTAACCTGTCACACTGGCAATAAAAGCAGCAGAATTTTCCTGTTCACTGAACTTTTCAGCTCATCAATACTCACTTTATGGAGAAATTCACCACTACACACAGGTCAGCTGCAGGAATTGTTCTGTGAGGCTTTTGAAAAGCAAACCAAAGTTCATGTAAACACGGTAAAGGTATAATTAAAGACTGGTTTCAGAAATGCACACAGACCTAATGCTTTGCTCTTTACTAGAGAAGGTTAGTATGAGATTAGAGATATTTAGGTTGCTTCTTTTTTTAAGCATGCTCTATAAATAACCGTACTGCAGGCAGGAAGGTGATTAATACAAAATAATTTTGATAGTGTTTAAAACCACAGCATCCGTTGCATCAGGCTGCTTACCTTTAGCAGCTGTACTCTGGCCTATTTGCTAAAGTGGATTTTGTTGTCACAGAATAATCTGAGGCCAGAAGGATTCATTTAGAAGTGTTTTCCAGCATTTGTCTGTGTTCCACTGTTCTACAGACTTTTGAAGCAAGTTTGATATCTTTAACAGGTTTTTGCAATATGTGGCTATTTCCATTAATAAACCTTTACTGAATGTAATCCTAGAGAGGAAGAAAGCATACAGCCACTGTGCCAGTCCTCCCATCTGAAAACGCTTTTCTCAGTTTTCAAATGTAACATATACTGCTGCAATTTTAATCCAAAAAAAGAAGAGCAAGATTTCTTTTTTTTTCTTTTTTTCTTTCATTATTTTTTTCCTAGAAATACATGGTAAGAGGTTTTTCCATAGGGCACATGCACTATTTGCCACTGATCAGAGCTGGATTTTAAAATGTCATGTGGAAATACCCTCCTGATTTCAATTAGGCTCACAGGAAACTGTAGGAACATGAATGAAAAAGAGAGTGCATATCTAATCCTTGTTATTAGCTATTTGCAGACTCTACACTTTCATCTGCATTTGGTAATGCCATTAATTATACAGTAGTAACCTTGGAATATATTGGAGTTTGCTTGTTGAGGTAACTTCTCTTTCAGTCTCCTTTTTTTAAACTTGCAGATGCTTACAGCTAGTTATGAAAAATTGAAAGCATTTCTTTGACCGACAGCAAGCGTGAACTACAGTGCCTATCCCAGCTGTAGGCCATAAAGAGAAGTGTCTTTAAATAGGAGCCACATTATATAGTTCTGAGTGTATGGATATAAAGCAAGGCTTGCTGCAGATAAATCTCTGTGCACACTGTCTTCAACTTTTAGATAACTGCGTTCAAGTCAATAATCTTAGATTGCTGTGGTAGGGGCTGGTTTTACCCTCCCAAATGAAGCCACAGTTGCTGCTTTCCTAAAACTTCTCAGAACTCTAGGATCTGTTTGGGGAGGAAAGGAATGAAATATTATTTCCTGTTAGATATTTCCACTGCATTCAGTGACATTTTTTGCAATGACAGATTTTAGCTCCTTGCAAAGGACAGGGTTTTTCCAAATGCTTGAAATGTTCGTGGGAAGTTTGTATGAAGAAGAACAAGCCAATTGCACACAAACCTGTAAACTCATAGTCTTCAGCAGAGATAAATTTCTTAACCAGCATAAAATAAAAGAATTTATACTGACCTCTAACCTAGATTAAACAGGACCTTTTCTGAGATTCAGGAAACTCTGAATCTGTCTGGTGTCTGGTGAGTATTATACCTGCAGATATAGATAGGAGTGGAAATACATCAGTTTTCAAATAAGCCAAAATTTTTGTTCTTTCCAGGTGGCTAGTATAGGGAGCAATGTTCTGACACCAGTGCAATAAGTCGTGGTAAGATACCCTGGGCAAAATCTTCACTCCATACTCTTTTATGTTTAAATAGAGCAAATGTCAGGAAGGGTGACATGCACTTAATGTCAATGGAAGAATCAAGTTTTTAATAGCTGCCATTGTTTTAATTTAAAATTTACTTTAAAATGTGTGCTTGCTAGATTGTTCATGATTACACTGGCAGAATGTAAACATAAATGAGATGTCGACATAGATAAATTCTTTCCTTTGAAAATGTGTATGAATATTCATGAGCAACATTTGTTAGCTCATTTTCCCAGCTCTGGTTCAGATGCACAGAGCAGGTTTTCTGTGCTCTGAGTGAGCTTTTTCCATTCAGAAAAGCCTTTCTTAGATTTTGATGGTGTAAAGAGGCACAGTCTTTGGACAGCAGCTTTCTACTCCAGTTTGATTTCACCATCCCTGTAGCTGCAATTACATATTCAAAGAACATCAAAAGTTCACACTGGGCTGAATTACAGCTGAATCCATTTATACTGGCACACCTTGTGTTTGCCTCACTGAAAACTGTAAAGTTACAGCATTAGAGAGGAAAAATGGTGTCAGAAGAGAATTAGAGCTGCTGTCTTTGAAAGAGAAAGAAAGAGGAATAATTGTGACCCTCCTTCCACCAGATGCTGTGTCCTTATTATTGTCCTCCTCAACAGCACGTTGTGACTAGACTGGCTATACAGCGTGCAGCCCTTTTCTCCTCAGATTAAATTCATCCCTGTGCAGTGGAGCATCACACAACCTCAGCACCGCACAAACCGCATGCACAGCTCTGCTCTCAGCCCCTGTGTGCTGCACAGGCCTTGCATGGGCTTTGCACAGGTGTGGATTGCACCTTTCAGCTTTAATTCGAGAAGACTGTGAAAATACCACTGACTGAGATCCACCAGGCACTGATGGGAATTTTCCAACCTCACTGGCTAAAGTTAGTTTCTGAATGCCATGGTTAGCCATCGAATCAGAAAAGTTTGCTGTGCAAAAATAGCCAAACATTTCCTGCTTCTGGTCAGGTCTGGACACACAACCCTCGACATTTTCATCCTACTCTTGTTTTGGTGACAAATTAAGGCCTCAGATCCATCAGAACTAAAATTCCTGCCCTGCCAACTCATTTTTCCTATGTTTGTTTTGGTTCTTTTGTCTGTTTGGAACAGGAATATTTTCCCTACTCCATTTCTGTCTCTGAACGTTTCTTACTGTCATAGTTGCCAGTAATGAAGTTCAAGGGAGAAAAAAAAAGAGCATAGAAACAAATTTAAAACATATTGAACTACTCTTTCATTGCATACTTTTTATAGTGGGCCAAACTCTGTTGAGAGCCAGATCCGGGAAGATAAAAATCCTCCCTCCCCCCGCCCCCCCCCCACCCCCCCCACCCCAGATTTTGATGGAGTTCTATCGATTTGCATCAGTCAGGCAACAAAACTGCAGCTATTTTTCTTGATGGAATGAAAGAATTGGGAAGGATATCTGTCTCACAAGGATACTGAATGACTTATTTCATCTTACCTATATGTATGATTGATCCTGGTAGCTTATATTTTATGCATCTCTTATCCTATGACAGTGTAATAATGTAAAATTGCATCTTCCTTTGTTTTCTTTTTTAACATTTTACACTGTGCTCCCTGTATTGTCCTTTTTTTCATCTACAAATTAAAAATTTACAGCTCTCATATCCAGCATGGGCAATTATGTATGAACATCAATCCAATCACTTACCCTGAAATAAAGGTTTATGATGCAAGCAATTTTTTGTAGTCCTTCACATTGCCAGAGACTGAGGTGGGAATGGGAGCAGAGACAACAAAACCCACATCAACCCTGCATTTGTGATGTTGCTGCTGTTTTGTGCTGTGATTTCATGCTCCCTGAAGAAACAAGATGCATCAAGCAGTGCCTAAAACACATCCTCTTCAAACATTGGGAATGATTATTTCAGCAAGTTTTAGCTTTCAGCAGCAACATATGTAGCGGCAGCTGTGCAGTATTGCTTTGAGACCGTGGGTACTTTGGAACCCAGTAAGAAAACTGTGACTCGCATGTAAAGAGCAGGAAGAAAGAATTTTTCCTCATTCAGAATTGTGCTGAGACTTCAGAAGCTTAAAGGACTAACAAAGCAGTTTACTTTGCCCATTTGGATCCAATGATCTGCCTTCCAAAATTTTAGTAGATTTTTTGAAATATATGTGACAAAATATGACAAGTAAAAATCTTCTATAATTTTAGATGACTGATTTGGATCGATTTTTCACACTAAAAGAGAGTGTCTTTGATCAATGGCTAACCTCTTTTCCTCTCCAGCTCTTCCATTCAGAATTATCTGTATTATTTTGCTTTCTGTGTGTTATCAACAGAAAATTCATGGTCACAGCTTGAAGATCAAAGATGAAATTTAATCTTCAGATTGTGCTGCTCATGCTTATAAACCACTCAAGTGCCACTCCTGCTTTCCGTGACAGGGGCAGAATCCTTGATTCAATTATAGGTTACGGTCAACGGAGATCACGCTTTAATCTGTGTACAAACAAAAGGATAAAACAGAAACCTGTACACATTCTAAGGATGGTACTTTATAACGGTACGACATCAGGCACCATTGCAATAATACATGGTGGTTTTGGAAGACAAATGAGATTAAATCGTCTGCTAGGTTATGCCTGCCTGTGATGCACAGACTGGCGCATGTACTGCTCTGCTTCTCCGTCATTTATCTGGCTCACAAAGACTCTGATCCGCTACACGTTGTGGGATTGCACAAATTTCAGCGAGTCTGAAGGATTCCCAGCATTATGCAGGATTAGGCCATTATTCTAATCATGATAGGATTTTTCAAATACTACTCGGATATGAGAGATTATTCAGGGGAGTAATTCCATTGAAATAATCAACATTTTTGCTCAAGTGTAAGCACGTTCGCCTATCAGGATGTCTGGAATCAGTTTCCATGTTGCCAATGCATTTTTAACACTCAGTGTGAAGTGCTTTTTCCAAGGTCAATTTAAAGAAAAGGTAACTTGTCAGATAGCTGGCCAGTCCGTGATGATGACAGCCTTCCACCATGTTAGGGTTGGACTGCTTCACAAATCTTGCTGGTAATCCCCAAGCTCCATTATTATTATTCCAGTTTTGGAAAATTTAAACGCATGAGTAATTTCAAGATGCGTGTTTCAAATACCATGGGATTTTGACATTTGCTTAAGTACTTTCACACACTGATTAACTGAATAGTGAGGGAGGGACAGCATCAGAGAGAAAGATTATTTCTGGGAGTAAGAACAATTCTTCCCTGAACAAACTCTGCATTTTAGCGCACCCATCGCACTCCCTCCTTCTTCCTGCTTTCCACTCCTCCAAGGGTGGTGGTCTGAGTGCTGCGACAACACTTAGGTGATGGAAGGCAAAGTGGCAAAAGGAGCAGGCAAGTGTCTCTATGTGCCTCCTCCCATTCCCACTTGCTTCAGCCAGCTTCTGCTTCTGCCGTCCTCCACCACTGATTGCAGCATCTTGGCCTGTTACGCAGGGATTTTCCTGTCAAAAGAGCTTGCTCATTTCATTGCATCAAAGTATATTTGTATTGTTGAGCCTTTTCTTTCTCTCCACCCCCGCCCCCCCCTCCCCTCCCACTTTTTTTTTTTAAATATGCATGTTCATTGCCTCAAGTGATGCAAAATAACCTGGCATAACTGCATGGCATAACGAAAACTAGAACAACCTCCTTTGGGAAAGAGGTCAAAATGACACCAAGTGACAGCAAACAGCAGCACATTCAATGCTTATGTCATCTATAAACCACCAGCAACGCCTTTGTCAACCACTGGAATTATTGTGGAATTTAACACACTTTAGTAAAAAAAATGTATTACTTTGATGTCTAAGGTGATTAAGGTCCTAAGCTTGTATATTGTTAAATTTCTGTGGCTTCTTCTTGTCATTTCCTTTGAAGAGCAGTTGTAAAAACAGAGTAAATGTAAACAGATTAATTTAAAATATAGTGGAACCTGTTATCAGAGAAGAAATAGTGAATATCCCCCGAATAATGATGTTTTACTCAGGAACAAGGATCTTTCACAAGTCGCACTTTCAAAGAAGCTCCTAGAGCTCTCTCAGGTTACAGACTTTCCACACACCAGGGTAAGGCTGAACAGAAAGGTATGTGAAAAAACAGTTTGTTCCCACTGGTAGATTTAGAGCAGGTTTTGAGGGCTTCCTTACAGTGCACACCATGTAAAAGCATTTGTCAACAGGTACCATACAGTTACCGCAGTTGTTCCCTGCAAAACTCTGGTGCTTCAGACACGGCTTGGAGACAGCTCTTGGCAAGCGTTGACTTTTAAGTGGCAACCAGTATAATTACCAGCATTCATGAAAGTGAGAGATGAACAGCACTGACTGAAAAGGAGCCAGGTATCATATCGTGTGGGCTAGTGCCATGCCTGCTTTCCCACACTGCTCTGCCAATGCTACTCGGTCCTGAGCAGCAGGGCATCTGCTATCCCAGCCCTGCACCACTCCTGAGCTGGAGCTGTCCAATTTTTTCCTCCAAACTTTACAGTGTGTTTTATAATGAGATGGTTTTGAAAGGGCAAGGATGAGAGGTCACCAAGCATGTTTCCACACTTAACATAGAAGCGAAACTCATCTAATCCACTGTTTTTCTCTGGTCTGATGGAGATCAAGAAATTAGCAGGCTCACGAAGATGGCACGAATCTGGATGGATATAGGTCAGGCTACGCATGTCATAAAGCAACTCGCTTTACAATAGCATCTGTTTGTCAGATGTAGTCTGTTCTTAAGAGAAGGATTTAATTCACTTTATGAGCTAAAATTCATATATAGGAGGGATTTTGTCATGTGAGCTACACTTTTACCCTGACATTCATAAAAAAGAGTTGCATTGAAAAGACAAGTTCTGGATGCCAGATTTAATGTTATTCATGCGTTAATGTTATCCTTGTATGTTTATCATCTGTTATGAAGGTTCCTACAGTCCACAGGAAAAAAAAGGACATTGGTTTGGTAATGAAGAGTATCCTCTGCGCTAAGGGGCTTAATTAAAGCTACACAGACCAGCTGAATTTCAGCACTTTGTTCTTTCACCATGCTGTGATTGTAGTATAATACAGTCTGTCGTCATATTAATGTTCAATATGTGAGTAGCTGCTCATCTGAATAGTTTCATTGACATCAATGGGCCTAACTCACGTGAGTAAGGTCTTACAGGGCTGGAATATATGTATGTTCATACTGAAACCATGACTTCCTTGTTCACTGATACTTAGTTTGCCTTATTAAGCTGCTGGCATCATCCTTCAGTTTCACTGAGGCATAACCAAAGCAGGAAAATGAAGTACTTTCTGTAATTTTGGGGACCCCAAACAGTCACTAAAATGCAAATAGTAGAAGTTCGCTGAACCAAAGACAATCATCTGAGAAGCAAACTCATTGTGTTGTCTATGTCATTATTTCTGAGGCAGTAGAGAAAATGAAAACTGCAACATTTATGGCTCCTAATGCCATACATTTCAGCGCACTCCTACTTGCTTTGCTGCGTGTTACACCTTCCCACATTTAGCAAGGCAAACCTAAGAAAAGCAGTGCTTATTCAGGATGTACATGTGTTTATGCATAACCAGCACAGGCTTCCTTTCTGCACAGATTGTATGTTTCATTCACATTTGCCTGCCTTTGACAGGCGACTGTCACGGGGAAGAGGTGGGATTGTGTTCTAAATGCTCACTTTTTCCATGATTTATCCAAGGTGCTGCCTGAAGTACAATTTTGTCCCCTGGATCTACATTCAGTGGATATGTATGAACATACAGCACACACTAACTTGTTTTATCTGTGCCAAGTATGTATTGCCTTTGCGTGCAGGACAATACTATTGTGACAGTTCGAGCCATGATCCTTGGATGTATGCTGTCATCAGACCCTTATATTAATTTGTATGAACAAAATAGAGCCAAATACAGCCAACAGGGAATTCTCCTAACAGGAGGTCAACTCCTGCATAGCCAAAAGGCACCAAGACAGTATGTGTGTCACCACCTCTGAGACCATTAACAGTAAAGGAGGAAATATGGCTCCCATACAGTTCAATTAACCTAAGCATTACACTCTGAAAACTTTGGCCGTGGCACTCTTGTTTTCCTCAGACAAAAGAAAGAAAATTGTCAGAATCATCTTTCTCTGCACAAATTCAGTACTGAAGATCACTTTGAGATTCCTGAACAAAGTAACAGAAAAATGATGGGAGAAAGTTTTGTCTTAGATTTGTGCGGTCTGTTTGCCTTGGTAAATTACATCTTCATCTCCTTTTCTTTCAAAAACAAAGGAGAAAAATAAAAAAGACAAGGCAATAAAAAGAAGAGAGAAATAGCTGGCATAAGCAAATCAGGGCACAAGATATAGAAGTTCCTTTTCAGGTTCCTTATCAGATGAGGTTATGAAAAATGGTATTGGTTAGGTAAACACACACACACAGTTATTTTGTTGTTATGCTATCCTTTCAGTGCTACAATAATATTTTAACTTTATTATTGTATTTTATGACATTATTGTTATTCAAATTTGTAAATTTGAAAAAAAAATCACCCCACAGCTCTGCACCAAAAATAATCAGTCTATTCCAACAGTGCCTGCAACCAAATATGTCAATTTACTATGATGCAAGACTAAAATCAGGCAAAAAGAGACAGAATAAAAATTATCAGTCTATAAATCACTGGAAAAAACCCAAGATACAGACAATCAGGAGAGGGAATTTAGGAGTCAGAGATTTCATAGTTACTTTTAAGCTTTGTTTAAAGTGGTTACTCTGATAGCATGTCTGAAAAAAAATATATACTATGTTTCTGCTCTTTTGTTGTCAACGAACTAAAAGTTAATCCCATAGTACCAGAATTTGATCTCTGTGGAAAGTTCCAAGAGCAAAGCTTCTGTTCAGCAAGCTTGTGTCTCCCTCCACGTTTTGCTGCCTTGGGAAAATAATAATAAATAAAAGCTCATTGTAGCAGCGATACAACAATCATGCTGGGTCATGAAACTAATTATGTTTTGTGATGGTGGAAATTCTCCATTTCTGTGTGAAGGGACACTGCTGCATGATAGATGAATGTTGGAAAGGCAGTACATTGTGCTCTTTCATCTCTGTCACTGCATATTTATTCTGACTGCTCCTAAATTATTCATTTTCTTTAAGCAATCAATATTAATAATCTGATTTGCTCCTTGGCATTTTTAGTCACACTTCTGTTTAACTGACTGTAAATAAAGGTCACTTGGAGGCTTCCTGCTGCTGTTCTGAAGGTCCTTGCCTAATTAATTCCCAACACTTTTTTTTTCCCTGTGACTCTGATTAGCAGTTGCAATCAAGTTCAGCAATTAGCTGCCTCCTTACACAGTGATGTGCTCACTCTACCTCCCTGTATAAAGCTACTGGTTTGGTCTCTACTCTGCAAAGGCATAAAGCGGAATTTAAATTTGTTTTGTGTTCCCTGACCATGCAGAACAGATCATATTTGTTACTGATTGCACATAACCTTTGCCCATCTACCTCATACCTACTAATCATCCCTGATCACCCCAGCAGACATCATAAACACAATGAACAACCTCACCAACAACCCACTTGAGATATGCCTAACCCAAGCCTTTTGTATCAACAAACAGATATAGGTCATCGAATCATTCTTAGTTATTTAAGAACGCCTATGGTTTAGCTTACAAGACATTACTTTTTTAAAAGGGGTCTGCTTCATATTTAATGGATTTCTCTTAGTTTTCTTGCAGCCTGGGTACAAACCCCAGATTTAAACACCTTTGAATGTCTGATTCCTGTTCACAGGAACACACAGATCTTACCTGTGCTAGAGCTCGAGGAATGATAATCTCAGTGAACACTTTTTGTCTTTAATTCCTAGAGCCATGGAAAAGTTGTTGAAAATTTCAGTACTGTGTTAATTATTAAGAGATATTCCAGTCAGGAGGCATGTCTAATTTGTATTTGAACTTATAAAGAGGAGACAGTCTCCTCTAAGTACTTTTCGGCAAATGTTTGAAAAGCAGGGAACAAGAGATAAAGAATTACAATAAACATTACAGAAATATCATGAGCATTTTTCACATGCCTCCCCAATTAGTCTCAGTGTTCTCTATTCTTATTGTTGCATCCTGGGTCACAATATCATTTAAAGAAATATTTCAGGAAAAAAAAAAGTTAGTTTCAGGCTTGTTTATAAATTGATTTAAATGCTTCTAATTCAAACAGTGGTTCCATATGGATATTAATTCAGACAGAACCGTTTCCATTGTCTGAGCAGAAAACTAAGATGCATGCACAAGAGAAATCCTTCTTTAGCTGAAGTCTATTTCAATGCATTCACAGTTGTTCAATGAATAAACAGGCAGATTTTAAAAAGGTCATAGAACTGTGAGAGTGTCTGTCATGTACGTACTTGTTTCCACAATGTTTTCTGTTATTATTATTATTATTTTGTGCATGTCAGTCTTTAATAAGTAAGCAAAGAGTAGGATTGACAAACACCACCAGAGTGGAATGAATATCTCTAAGTGCATCTTTAAGACACAGTCAGACTCTAAAAGAAGAAAATGATAGGTCTAAATTCCCACATATTTGGCATAAGGATTTAAACTGTCACCTATTTTTCACAACTCATCTCAAAAATATTTTCGTATTTCCTTTTGGCTGAGAGTTCTTGTAGCTTAAGGGAGTTTTGCATTGGTGGGTTTAAGTGCCCTGAAAAAGAGACAGATCAGAACTTAATCTGGTTACTCTGTACTTGCAATTTACTAAGCATATAAAAGCAGTTCCTTAAACAACATCCCATTTGCACTGATAGCGTCTACAGAGCCCCTCTTCTGACAGCAGCAAGCCAAAGCATGCATGCCCTGAACAAGCAAAATTTCTTTTTCCTTTCTGTTCTGGCAAGTGTGTTCATTAAATCTCACAGGGGATCTGACAGCTTTCCCCAGCTCCTAAAGCAATTCCTTAACACTCGTTGAAAAGTGCTGTAAGTGAAAGGCAGCAAAGCTGACTGGTGTTTGCGTGCAGAGACAGGCAACCAGGGCACTAAGCACAGTCAGTCTGCTTCCTTGGCAAGTAATGCACAAAATCAAGGCTAGAAGCAACAGTTAAGTCACTCCTGGACTCATCACTTAATGAACATAAACATACAAAATAGACCATTGGTTGGCATGATAATATGGTTGTGAATCATTATATAAAACATCCAGTGCTTTGAAATATAGGCATGTACACACAGCAAAGCACTTGTAGCTGCAATGGTTAGGGCTGTAGGACTTGTACACTCAGATCACTCATTTCTAGGGTGTCAACTTTTCATGTTTGGCCTCACCCCAAAAGCGAGCATCTTGAAACGGCTTTAAAAAATTCTTTTCAGTTACTTGAGATTTATGTCCACAAAATGTATTACTCACATTGAAGAAGAAAAAAAAAGCCAAACTTTTTCCCATCAAAATAAATTATGAAATTTATTAATGAGGAGTATGTGCCTAAGGAAATATGAAAGGATCCCAATGGTATTGTTACTGAGTCATGGATGTCTGAATACTCACTCACTCTTCAGCCAAAAATGTATGTGATGTACAAGACTTTCTCTCACCAGCTCTTTCCTGTAGGTGTTATGTAGTTACCTGTGCAGAAAACATGGTAACTAGTTCTTGCTTGTTTGGTGTCTGTTGCATGAGATCACATATCATTACTCTTTTCTCTGTAAGGCATAAAATATCCATCAGATTTGGAGCAAAGAACTCACAGTAGAGAAACATGCTGTCTATGTAAGCTTGGAAAAAAGATTTAGCTCCTCACATTTGTGTAATAACATTTATAATTACTCATCGGGGAGGTATTATTTATGAAAGCCTTCCTGAATGTAATGCCTTGCAAACATGTAAAGGATTAAATAGATTTTTTTTTTTTTTCCTTATGCTTTGAGGCACAAAGCAAGATGTACGGGGAGAACATTTTTCCTCCTGGCCCAGGTTTTGCTTCCTTCCTCTGAGCCCAGCGTGCACAGCGGTGGCTGAGGCTGATGAAGCAGAGGAAAAGCAGAAGTGATGGGTGGTCTGGAAGTCACTGTCTGCACCATATTCTTTCTTTATAAACACAGCAAGTTATTCAGGAGGATGGCTCACTGGAATGACACTTGAAATCTTTACTCTCTGTTGGGAGTTCACATCCCATTGAGGTGTGAATTGACCCTTACTCTCATTCTCTGTGTGCCTTGGGGACAGTTTTATACTATTTATTGTGATTTTTTCCATCTTGTATTCCACAACAAAACTTTATACCTAGCCTCTGATCCTTTATGCAGTATATGAAACAGAGGGTGCAAGAGCAGCAATATCCCTGCATTTGCTAAACATTCATCTTTTCTGTCAAATCCTTGAGGCAGTTGACTGTTGTCCTCAACAGAAGCAATGGCAGTTCTGTGATGCTTTGTGTATTAGTCATTTTTAGAATGAAAGGCCTTAAGTACTGCGTTTGAACATGCTATATGGGAGATGTTGTCTCCCAGGATACTGATTTAATCTAATGATAGTGATTAATAATAACTATTGCTTAACTGAAACAGCATTACCATGATTTTGTCCAGCAACAAGTAGATTAATGGTGATCAAGCTGGTACTTTTAACATGGATAATCTTTTAATAAATAAGTTACAAAGTGAAGATGAAAGTGATTTTTGTTGTTGTTAAAAACATTCTAGATTGTTTTGTTCTGGCAATGCTGATCAAGGGCAGTCATGTTCCCGGACAATTTTGATACCTACCTTGAAACTGAATTAAGAAGCTGTAATTAAATTATTTGCAATCTATAAATCTTCAAAGTCCATGTATACATTGTAACTTATTCTGATTTCTTCCTCTCTTGTACACAATTTTTTCCTGTAAAAAAAGCTTTAATAAAATAAGTACAAAAAGAAATGGTTATGTCATATTAAGTTTACATAGTGAACTACTCAAATGTCAAGAATGCCAAAGAATGATTGCACAACTATAAAACTGTCCTCCTGCATGTGTGGATTATACTAGTCTTCAGTTACACGATCACAAAGAACAATGTAGGTTCTATGCCAGTCGAATAGACTATGAAAGTCATGTGAATGAATGTTCCTCCTACCCTGGGATGTGAATAATATTTGAGTAGAGAGACAAGGAAAATGTATCTACTTGGGCACTAACAACGACAAAAAAAAAAAAAAGAAAAAGAAAAAAAAAGGGGAATCTTGACCTCTCAGGATATTCGCCTGAGTCAACACAGATGATTGTGGCCTAATGTGTTTTATTCTATCTCTTGCTACTGAAGAAGTAATGGTAGTTGTGATCAAAGTAGAGTGTGTAATTTCTTGCATGATTCTCCTTCCTGCACAAGAAATAATCAGGGCATGCATTCATTCATTATCTGTGATCCGTCCTCCTCCATCCTGTAATGGTGAGGCAGTCTGAACTGCACTGCAAATCTGATTAGTTGAGAATTTGGGGATCACAAAGAAATGCCTCTTTCCAAGGAGGAGCCTAGCAAGGGGGCCTAATGGGTTCTTTTTCTTTCTTACAAAATCCTGACAGCTTTGTTGTATCTTAATGAGGAAAAAGAATGGATTCTTCTTTTAATTTACAGATGACATTGTAATTTATGGTCACTGTACAGTGAGCATGAAGAGTTCAAAGGACTCTTCTCCTAACAGAGGATGACCCAGGAGATCTCTCTTTGGGTCTATTAGCTGGCGAGAGAGAGACATCTTAAGACTGCACAGTTTGAAATATTTGAAGGATAGTCCACAAAAAATCTCATTATTTCCCAACCCCTCTGACATTTGAATCAGGATAGAGCACTGATTGGTCTTTAGCTGATATTGCAGGTGAGCAGATATACAAAATGATGGTAGGAAAATCCATATCATATAATAGTTCTGTTAATGTAAATATATCTGACCTTGGGTGTCTAATTTATTTGAAGTAAAAAAAAAAAAATAAAGAAGAGGTGGTGAGAGAAACGAGTTTGGGAATGGCAGGAGAACTGATTCTTGGTAAAGGTAGCAGGGATGCAGACTTCTCATTAAAAGTCTATTCCTTTATTATTCTTGTGTATGCATGGATCAAGAAAAATACACTGTAATATTCTGCAGAAGAATCTTGTGGAACGGTGCAAAGTAACCTTCATAAAACACACAGTTTTGAGGTAGTTAAAACCTTCACAGATGGTCTTAAGCACCAGGACACTCTAACAAATTACGTGAACTGTTAGTGCAAAAGTTACGGTAGTATGGTTTCTCTTGGAGAACATAGGATAATAATTCTGTTCATAACAGTTTGAATGACTATGCTAAGATCTCTCTGATTCATTGGGTTTGGAATAAATGCAGATCAGGAAATACACTTTCACAGAATCAGAGAATCAGAGAATCACAGGATTACAGAATGGTTGAGTTTGGAAGTGACCTCTGGAGGTCATCTGGTCTAATTCCTGTGCTTAGTTGGGTCATCTAGAGCTGGTTTTCCAGGATCGTGTCCAGATGGCTGTTGAATATCTCCAAGGATGGAGAATGTACACCTTCCTGGGTAACGTGTGCCCCTCCTCCCATTTTGGTGTAATTCATTTTTATTCCTCTTTAGCTGGGAAAATGTTCTCCTTCATTTGAATTTTCAAATGGACAAAGTACAAATTATTTTCTGCATATGAACTCTTCAGGAGTCATGTAGCACTGGAGATATCCAGATGTCCATTAGTGGAAACCCACCAATTCTTCCCTCCACCGGGGATATGTACACAGCCCTGTTTGAATCTAGTCCTAGCCAGCTTCACTTAGCATTAGGTCCTAAACCACTTTAGCCACTCAAAACTAAACCACAGTTCTCAGAGGAGACACAGTAACACTCAGATTATACCCTCAGTGACACAAGGTCAGGTGTAGACAGATGTAGGACATATCTGTAAATGCAAGCAGCTTTCCCCTTCAATATTAAATGTAGAGATGAGAGACGGGAAAGCTCAGCTGAGGATCTATTTTGCACTTCCCACCCCACTGCTGTCAGCTCTTACTCCTGCCTGGTATGTTAAATGTGCTGGCAGCTGGGATTACTCTGCTGACACATCTCTCCTTTCCTAGTGTTTTCATGAGATGCATGTTTATCAGACCCTGGCAAGCTCCTGTGTCTCAGGAATCAAAGGACAAGGAATAATCTCTGAAGCCCCATGGCAGAGTAAGGCAGGTGCAATGAACAGCTGTCAAGAGGGGGGACTCTCCTGAACTTTAAATAAAATGATTTAAAAGAAATGCTTTAGAAGTAAGCCAACAAGAAGCAATCATGATTTGGCTCAGAAGAAAAGGTATTTGAGTTGAATGTACTACACAACAAGTCACACCATTTACATACGTGACAAAAACATTAGAATGAATACTTGAAGGAAAGCTTAAGAAAGCTGAGAGAAAAGTTCTCTACCCAGGGCCTATTCACTTCTGGAAAAGTTTCCATGTATTACATTAATGTGGCTAGATTGTCTTGATTTCTGATGATAACTTTACAGCTCCAGAAAATGCATATGCCACAATATATTGCTTCTCCTGCTCAGTCTCAATTACTTACTTCAGTTTGTCCATATCCAACTAAATCCAATTTCAGCAACAGACTCTAAGAGGAAACATCACCTTGAATACTACGAAGAAAAACTGCGTAGCTACAAAAGTAGATAATCTGTGAATGACAAATTAACCCCAAAAGACTTCTCACTAGTGAGAATGAAATTGTTCCCTAACCGCAGTATTTAATCTATTCGGTGTGTGTTAATTTTGCAGTTTTTAAAACTGTATCCCACCTTATAGACTTATATGGTAATCTTTAAATTTTTGATACTCCATTTGCAAAGAGAAATTAATATCCATTATTTTGAAAACATTCATTCAAGGTTTCATATGGAGGTTTTCTTTAAAGCTTTTTTAGTTAGTTAACAAATATTTTCTTCCTTTACCCAATATATTATATTGGGATGGCTAACATAAAAATTATCCATTTTAATTCAACCATGACAGCTGTTTCATAAGCAGATATATAGGAAGTTTCCCCAGTGAAGGGCCACATAGACTGCTTGTAGAACCAGACGCTCTCTCAGTACTATTTATTGCGGTGAGAGGCTGTTTAGTCCTCAACAGAAAGAACCATGGCCCTTCTCATTTTCTTATTTTAAACATGATAAACAAGGTTGTTCACTTAATTCTTATACTTTGTCAAACATTCATTGCTTTTATATCTGTAAAAGTACTTTAACAAATTCAGTGTTTCATGAAGGTTTGAATTAAGTTTTTTGACTTCTGACATCTCTGAATATATAGGTACCAATAACCGCCAAGCATCTAGGAGACTGTTGATCTTTTGCCATTAAAGATCCCTTTGTGTTTAATGCACATTATAATGAATTTCAATCAGTATTTTCTGCTTTGTGATGTACATAGCTTAGTTCTTTAGTGTGCGAGTTTTAGAGAAATAAATGGCAAAGTGCTTTCTTTTACACTCTTGTGAAGGAAACAACATTTTAAAAGTAGATGAAGTGTGAAGTACTATTCCAGTGCTCTGTATCCACTATTGGCTTTTATCTACATAAGCAGTTTGGATTGTGTGAAAATATATAAACCCCATTGTGACAAGTGAGAACTACTGCAAGTGTTTTTTAACTTAAATATTTAAGTTAAAGCATTTGAAACTTGATAAAGGTAATCTGCATACAAAGGGAAAAATACTCAGGGAAGTTCAAACTTTAAAGCTCAGAAAAAAATATGGAAAAGGTGGGCAGTCCAACCTGCTTAACCAGTAGAGTCAATTCTTGTATTTGAGAGACATCTGTAGAATGTAGGAAGAGAAGGTCAACCCTCCCCAAAACTTTCTTTTATATGATTTTGGCTTTTAGAATGGTTGATCTTTGTTATGGGGTGGAAAAACTTTTTATATGCAGTTTTGTCTTTTCTTTTACTGAGTAGATGATAAAAGTACTGCCTCCTTCAGTGGCCTTCATTAAGGCTGTCCTGTGTCCTCCAGTCCACATACAGCTCCTAATTTTCACCTTTCATCCACCCCATTCATGCTAATTTCAATTCCCATGATAACAAGTGGTCAACCAACATTGCTGCCTTCGTGCTATTCTCCTTTCCTGATAAATGACAGCGTCCATTCTCCTGACCATTCCCTGGACTCTTGTCTGAGTCCCTCTGCTCTTTTCACAGAGGATCTGATTCAAAGCCTAATAAAGCTCAGGGAAGATCAGTAATGACATTAATAGTTGCAGAAGGTGATAAAGGCTTGTGCTATTTCTTTTCTCCCAATGTTTCCTGTCTTTCTCTCTTCACCCGTAACCCTCCATTTGAACACAGACCCCTCGACTCAAACTTATATGTCTTCCAAAACATCTAAAAATAAACTTTGTTTCTCAATCATCTTTTTTTCCCATCCTGTGCTTTCAGTTCACACTTTGCCTTTCATCTTTTACTTCATTGACCGTATGAGTACTCTTAAATCTGGTTCTTAATGTCTTACTGTTTATTAAAAAATTATGTCATCTGCTGTACCTTTTTTCTCTCACTCTGACCTTCTCTATATCCCAAGGGTGGACTCAGGGTACCCCCAAAAAGGCAGTAATGATTTCATTGTCTTTCTGATCATGCCTATCCTGTCTGCGAGTCTGGTTATCAGCTTCTTTACTCTCTACATGCAGTTTACATGTCTTAATTTTACCTTCAAAATGGAGATGCTGTTATATGCACAACTCTTCTGTGCTGCCTTTGTCGCCTTCTGCCATTCTCTTTTACTTCACCCAGTCTGTTCAGCATCAGATTCCTCCCCCAGGCAAGTTTGCATCTCCAGCTCACTTCTTTTTCAAATTATTCAACAAAATATTTCACTCTTAGGTCTTGCATTTCCAATAGGGTTTTCTAATAATATAAAGACAGATGAATTAAAAGAAAAAAAAACAGGTACAGGCCACAGAACAGCAAACCACATGGATCACTTAATCACTTTACTGTTTTCCTTTTCATGGTTCCCTTCTCTTTTCTGTTTTTACATGTGTCACTAACTAATGTGGTATTTATTCACTTTTCCAATGCATCTACTGACATATTCTGTGCATTGTCCATTCTACCAAATCATTTAGTATTTCATATATAAAACACAGATCTGGTATGGTTCTCCACATAGTCCATGTAGACTCTGTTGATTTTCATCCATGTTGCTTATTCTGTGAGAAAAAAAGTGAATAATCCTTGACAGATTTCCTAGTAGGTAAATCTCAGCTTCCCCAAGATTGTATTAATTTACACACTAACATATTTTGTTTATGCAAAGGACAGTGTTCTTTATAGGATTAGAATTAACTTGATTTTAGGGGCAGTAAAGCTGTGCTAATCTGTATGAACAGGGGTCACAGTTAAAGGAGAGGACATTTCAACAGATTGCCCCTTGTTCTTTCATGTTCCCTGACTTGTGAAAACAGCCCCTGGGGACAGGACCAAGCCTTTGGGCAGACTAGTAGAGGAGTTTGAGCTAGGGAGTGTGGAAGGGGGGAAAAACTAAAGGGCAGAGAAAAGATCAAAGAGCCTTTTCCTCCACCATCTTTAAGGGCAAAATGGCCCTTTCCAAAGGTACAAGCTAAAGTGAAAACAAACAAACAAAAAAAATCACTTTATACAAGAGTACTATGTACAGAGTTTGATACACATCTATATCCAAAGAACCTTGTATTTCTTAGTAACACTGTATGTTCTGTAAGTTCTTTTCTAGTCTGTACAAACCTTTTTGAGATTGTACTATATATTGTCCTCCAGGAAGTTTACTACCAAGAGAAATATTTCTGTCCAATTTTCACAGTTTTTAAGTTTGCAGAACCTCTGGAATGTACAGGTGTAAGACTTCTCCACAGTTTGTTTTCATCTCATGAAATAAAAAATAAAAATAAAAATAAAATCTACTACTTTCCAGTTAAATAGTTTTGGTTACAATTTTCCTTGTGAAACTGTAGACAATTAGAGTTCCATTTAGGGAGTTGGATTATGGTTCTTAATCTGTTTTTTTGGTTTTATTTCTACAAAGGAAAGGGGATAAAATAGAGGAATGATCTGCATATATCACTTTTTGATAAAATTCACCTCCACATAAACATATATACACATATAAAACATAAAATAGACATAAAAGAGACATAAAATCAATTACAACCAGAAGGCTGTTTTAAAGCCATTCTTAACTGTGGTAAAATTCATAGTAATTCTCTCTGTTTATTAAAGTACAGGGAGTAATATAGATTATTTTCACCCATAAGTCATCTGTGAGTAAACAGTGATTTAACCCTGTTTTCCTAATTTGTCTTTTTCTGTAGCTCAGTCTGAAGCAACTGAAATAAAGAGTGACTATTTAGACAGGCTTCAGTTTCAATCTGGAGGAAAAATAGCTGCACAATCTTCAACTTAGCTATATCCAGATTTTTTCTATACATCCATTAATATGTCTCAGATTATTCTTTGTAAAACCCCAGGAGTGGCAAACCTTCTGCCTGTCCAACAGGCTAGACAGTTCTTGTGTTTGAAGAAAAAAAAAAGCTATTTTTAATGCAGCCAAGTTGTTGACCTAGAAAAAAGGAGATCTTGTCTTTAGTCCTCCCTTTTATGGCATCTCATAGGAAATTCTCAGGCTTGCTTAAATAAACCAACAGCCAACAACAGTATTTGATGCCAGGCAAGTATACTGCCTCTTGCAGTTCACGCAGCCTGCGAAAATGTAGGAACATGCTCCACCACCAAAAGAGGAGGGAGCCCAGCTCCCTGATTCTGCACCAGCACAGACGAACCACATGGGGAGAACCCACCTGCGAACTGGGACAGCGGAAGACCACATGTGGAACAAGTGATAAACAGAAGTAGGCAGTAGCTCTAGCAAAAGGGGAGAAGGAAGGAAAATTATGGAAGGGGGAGGCCATGAAGACTACAGGACTTACAGCAAGTTGTGGGAATAGGGTCAGGGACACTGCTGTGGATTTGTTCAAATGTCTTGTCATTTGGATAAACATCTGAACCATCTGGATAACCCTCAAACCCTTGACTACTAATCTGAGTTTCGTCTATTGACTTTTGTCCATTGCCTATGTCTGTGCTCTGGAGAGCAAGGCTTGGCAGGGGATGAACTGGAGACAGAGCAGGCTAGCTCTGGACTTCACGTTAACACATGCTGCGCTTTAGCACAATGCAGCATTCCTAGAGTGGGAGTTTTGGGAAGAGACACTTTGTGCTACTCACCAGATGGGATTCAGGGGATTTAATAAACCTTGAAAACCACATACAAATAAACAGAACAGTAAAAAAAAAAAAAAAAAAAAAAAAAGAGTGAATACACGAATTTGTTTGGGTTGAAAATACCCTTGCTCCTGATTCTTCATCTGACTTTGTTGTTAACAATGATACATGTTATGAAAAATGAGACAGAAAGAGGTCTCTGAAAACATGTGCTTATACAAAGAGCCAAAATCTGAGGTTTTAGACAAAACACAAGAGACAGGAAACACAACTAGGCCACTTAGCAAACAAAACAGAGCTGAAGCCTACAGACCTTAACAATTTTACTAGTGGGGATTATTTGGCAAAAGAGTGCATGGAATAATATGTTTTACTTTTCAGGACTGGTAGATAGAATTAACTGGACTCTGACTGTCACAAGGCCAGACTTGGATCTTTCCCATGTGTCTGCCTGTCCATGGATCCTTTATTTTCCTGTGTTTCAAGTTCATGCCATGAGAATAAAACATGTGTTATGTGCAAGTCAGTAATGTCTTTCAGTCTGTTGAAGCACCCTAACAACTGCTTTTATGCAGCTAGACAGAATCATCAGGCATTTCTGTAGGATGCTTGGCACAGATCTTCACACAAGAGGTAGAATGACCTCTTTTTTATCCATTTATTCTCTTTTTCCTTTCACCTTACAGCTAAACCACAACAAGCCTTGTGTCCAAGCTTCATCCTGTGGACCCTGTATCCCCTGTTGTATCATGTAGCAGCTATCAAGCTAAGGAATTTTTCTGTCATAAAATTACTTTACCACAAAAAGACACTGTGACCCTCAGTCTGCCCTTTGGGTTACATGACTTCATGCTGACCCTTGCCATGGATCTGTGTTAAAGGCATGACTAACTACACCACACAGCAATTGTGCTGGTCAGATACGCAGCTACAATATGAAACAGGAAAAATACCATCAATATAAGAAGAAGGGAAAAGGTTATTATAGAATTGCGGAAAATTTTGGAGGAGCTTAAAGAAGGAATATTTTTTTTAATCAATGCTGTGCTTTTGTGGTACTGAACACTCATTTTAACTCATATGATTGCCATTTTAAAGAGAAGAAAACTGGTTGGGTTTTGTAATTATACCTTTATGTGCAGTCAGGCTAGCAATGAATGACAAAAGTACTATACAATACTTAGACAACAGCTGAGGGGAGACTAAAATTACAACTCTGTTTGCTAGGTTCATTATCACATTGTGGCTTTTTTTTGAATAGAAAATTCACATACATACTGCCTTTTTCCAGAAATAAAAAGCAGTGAGGTTTGTGTGATTCTTATAAAATATTTTTGTTGTGGCAATATGACAGGGCTGGAATAGCTTAACTATAAAAATGGAATCTTCAGAGGGCAGGATGTGATGGCCACTGTTATAGGAAGGGCTCATAATAAAATCCTTCAAATGATTTTGGCTGTAGGATGTTTGGCTTTCTGTTTCTGCTTCTTTCTAGAAGGGCAGGACACTTTTATACATATTCAGATAAATACTCGAAATTATTCTGTGGACAATGTATTTAAAATATTGCAAAAATATGAAAAATGCAACATCTCAATGTATTTCAAAACATAATTTAACTCCATGTCCTTTCATTCAAGTTAAAGTCTTTTTCCAGAAAGCACATTGATATATATACACACACACAAGTTTATATTAAAGATTTTATATACATATATACAAAAAGCACATACCTTCTCTTTTTTTTCCCCTCAATGACTTAATACATGATTAGGCACAATAAAAACTTTGCCTTATCAAACTGATGCATTTGTGAAGACTGTCAGTGATGGCTATGCAAAGATATATCCCCTACAAAAGCATGCAATTCTCCTAAGTTTGCTCTCATAAAAGATTTATTTCTATCACAAACCGTCACCTGTCTTTTGGTCCTCTGACATTATAATGCTGTCACATTCAGCACAGTGGGGTGGCTGGTGTTTTTTCTTTTTTGCAGATATGAAGATTGACAGGTGGTTGACAGTGCTAAAGAACAAGATATGACCAAATACATAACATTTGTACCAGATGAACAGCTACAGCAAACAAAGCAATAAACTCTCTCCTTTTTTCACCTGTGAAAAAAACTCATACAGAGAATGAGCACAATAAACAGAGTGTATGTAAAAAGAATTGTCCTAGCTGGGAACAGACAACTTATTGTAAAATAATTTCTAATTGTTACTGTAATGTAATACTTCTCTCCTTCAGCTTTTTTTCTTGCATTTTGGTGTCCATTCTTTCTTGCTAACAGACATTGTACATCAGAACAAAGGCAATATTCGTACTGCCGTCTCAGCATCTAACTGCAGTGGTGAGTCACTGCCTTGCTGGTGCCTATATCTGTTAACTGCAAAGGAAATTTAGGTGTCTTATTTGGTCACCTTAGCAAGACACCAAAAGTGGAAAGGACATTATTAACACCTCCCAATATGTCTTTGCTCTGAAAATTGTCATGAGGCGCTGTTCACTGTGGTCCTTATTTACTGATTTTTGCTGATAGTCTTTGTGAAGGAGAATATTAATGATAGAGTATTTATACAGATGTCTACTTATTGTGACCTTCTATATCCTTAACAACCCTGGCAATCTACTCTCCAGAGCTTTGCATAACCTAGTAATATAGATGGATTTCCTTTACAGCTGAGGGTCAAAGGTAAAGGAGCATGTTCCCAGATGTGTCACTACATGAATTAAAATATAGTAATGAATTTGTGGTGTACTCTGTGACTTTATGTTAGACCTTGACCTTAATATCACATTTAACTAAGCACAATCATAGGTCAAAATTAGAAAGGTTTAAGCAATCTTCTGCTCTATCAAGGGAACCCAGTTTAATCAGATCTGATTTAATATGCTGCTCAGAGTTTAAGGAGCACAAGACCAATATTACTAAGAAAGAAACTGTCACCATAGTTACATCCATGCTGCGAAAGCACAAAAAGGCTTTGGGGTGTAATTCTAGCATTTTGCAGAAGCTTACAATCAAGCATTAGCATTTTTTAATGTTATCTTTCCTTTTTTTAGAGAAATAGCTGTCTGATATTCTTCTAATACCAATTGTTTACAACATAATTATTACAAAGAATTACATCATTGCAGTAATGTATTTCATCACTCAGTGGAAGAATACCCACAGAGAGACAAACCTTCAGTATCGAAAAGCACAAAAAGAGGAGGAGTTAACATGTCATGCAGAGTCAGCAGCTCAAAACCCAGCCGTGGCCGGGACTGCCGAGTGATTCTGAGTACCTAAAAGTGGAAGTAGAGGCGCAGAGTGACTTCATGCCACTGAAAGTGGCAGCATGGGACAAGCACAGTCATCTGATTGTACAGATCCCAATCCCATACCTTTACAAAGGAGGAAAGAAGAGAATGTGAGGATAAAGTGTGTCTAGCAGCAGGGGCATGACTTATGTCCATCCCTGCTTTTTTCAAGTGCACTATGACAGCTGCAGGTGTATGCACAATTATTTACCTAAAACTACTGTTATATAAATATGCACCATCCACGCCAGCTATTCCTCATCCGAGACTGACAAAGCCTGCCCAAACTCAAGATTGCACAGAAAACATAATACTCCAGAACTGTGAGTGTATGCTTCACACTGTGCTTAGAGGAATAGAGAAGGTGACTCCACTGGGCTTCAGATTAGATTAACAAGGCTAACCAACTCGCTGATTTATCTGTCCTTAAATACACATATAGATGTAACATAAAAGACACACAGTACAAATGCAATCTGAACACATCTGATGAGTCCAGCTACTTTATGAGGTATAGTAATACGATCACCCTTAGTTCCCTCCTACGTCTCCTCCAAGACTTTGTTGATCAAACGTTGATTTTCTTTTTTGTCTAAAACTGTATCGGGTTTATTGTGTCAAATTACAGCACTTGAAGGTACCAGATGAAAATAAACAGCTGAGAATAAACTGAAACTACCAGTGCAATTCTGAGTTTGTGTCCAGAAATTCTAATCTTAATCTATTCCAGGGAAACACCATGTTTGTTTTTCTTTCACTTTTAAACAACGTGATTAACACTGAATCATCCCAGCATGGTAAAAATAAGTTTGCAGCGCTGTGACAATTATGCAGGTGTTTGTGGTGCTTTAAAATAAAACCACAATATATTCTACCTTAAAATTTATGTTGCAAATAGAAGAAACAGGCCTCAACTTGGAAAGCCAGTGCAGAAAAATCCCCCAGAAAGTCAGTGAAAGTTTCACTTATACTTCTTGCTTGCATAACGATCTTGTTTAAGATCTTTCCAGTATACAATTGATTCTAGATACTAGATCTGTGATTTCATGGCAAGGAAGAAATTTGATATAAAAAGAGAATTCAAACTTATGACAATTAGAAATTTTGGGACTTTTAAAAGAGAAACTGGATTGTGGTACTATAGAATAACCGTACTTATCTGCAAAATCAGATTACGCCTAGAAAACATTTGAATTGAAAAAGCCAGGCAAACATTTTGCAAATTAAATACCGCATTTCATCAGATCAAAACCCTGGGATAAATCATGTGCCCTACCACATATGACCCTTGGCTCCATATCACTATAAAAGTAATTTATCTATTTTAATGCTAATACTGAAATGGTTGAAAGATGAACATGGAAACCCATTTTCTCTAATGGAAGTAAACTTGATATGTCAACAAATAACATACCAAGTGATTTACAAAGGAGATCTTCCAATAATTTAGCTTGAGTCGACACCGTTGGAATAAGTCTGCAATTAGTAGGAGCTTATGTAAATTATCTTGCATGACAACATGAATCTCTTCTGTAAAGAAATATAAAAGCTGCCTATTTCCTATGCTTTCTTGTTATTTATTTTGGCATGCCTAACCATTGCTCTTGCCATTTGTGCATGGGGGGAGAAAAAGAAGTCAATATCAATATTCAGGGAATTCCATCTCAGCAAAGTAACAGCATAGCATTTTAATAAAAAGCGTCGTGAACCTACGTTTCCCCTAATCTGCTTAAATCTCCAAAATTTAGAGCTCACTGACAGTAGATAAAGAGAGTCTAGAGATTTAAGGTAAAAACTAGGAAAAAAGTGGAGAATCATGAGTTATAAGCAGGGACAGTCTTCTCCCTTGATTTCTTTTAGTTTTATTGATTGCAGTTGAGAACACAAGCAGTTAAGTTCTGAATGTTTGCAAACCCTCTCAAGCAGCAATTATCCTGACAACAGTGAAATTCTGTAAGAACATGATCTGGAATGTCACAGTTTAACATTTCTGAAGCATGAACCATCAAATGACGTGCAGTGAATGACTGGGACAAAATGAAGAATGCCCAGCTGTCCTTTAAAAGTCTTTCATTTGCATATAAAAACCTAGCAGTAGTAGATGTAACTTAATTCTGAATTATTAATTAAATAATTCTTAATTTACAGTCTATATTACTGGGATTTAGCTGTAACTTATTTTAGTCCTCTTTTCCAAACCTTTATCTAACAATTCATAAAAAGCAATCAACTAGGTCAACCGGCTGCACATCTGGGCTGGCATGTTTCCAAAAGCAGAGTGCCTTTGAGAGAAAGGAAATAAGAAAAGTTGCAAAGTGTGTTATACTGTCCTTTATTCTTACAGCTACAAATTGGATTTTGAACTAGTATTCAGTGCATGAATTACTGCTGATTTTGAAAGGAGTAACAAAACAAAATACCTCAGTGCCAACTGATTACTTCCCAGTGCTTTCTTTTCTTCCCAACTTCTCCCAGCTAACCGCACTTCTCAATGTCTTACTTTCTAATCCTGCATTTTCCAAGAGTCTCATTCAGTCACAAAAAAAAAAAAAAATTTAAAATACTTTCATTGACAATATAAAAAATGGTTTCTAATTACTGAAATCTTTAATAACAGAAATATTGATAATCTGAAATGTCCAGTGTTTTTCCATTTTGAGTATAAAGGTATACTCTGTAACCAGAAAAGAAGAATAAGCTGTAATGCACTCCACCATTGTTTCCAACTGGTTTTCCATAAATCAGGATTGACAGATTGAAATCCATATATCAACAGCTCCTCAGTCTTTCAAAGCTGATACTATTTGTTCCAATTTCTCTGGCAGGTTTATATTTGATTATACAAATTAAAAATAAAATAAAATAAAATAAAATAAAATAAAATAAAATAAAATAAAATAAAATAAAATAAAATAAAATAAAATAAAATAGGTAACATCCAGACTGCACAAAGTAGAGCTAACACTGAGAAGATTCAGTTGTCCTCACCTCTGCAGTGTTTTCCTCTCTTTTTCTTATGTTGCTGCCTACTCTATTTCTGTTAGTGCTTAAGGACAGGCCCTGTTCCCATGCTACCTGAAACAGTGGACACAATAATAAATAAATAAGAAACTACATGTTTATCCCTTTACCACACTACATTGGGTTTATGTGACAAAGTTTGGTAGCAAGGGAAGGCAGGGCTGCAGAGGTGTCTTCTGTGACAAGACACCAGAAGCTTCCCCCATGTCTGAAAGAGCCAGTTCCACCCAGCTCCAACAGACTTGCCACTGGCCAAAGCTTAGCTCATCAGTGACATTGGTAATGTCCCTGTAATAACACATTTATGAAGAGGAAAAAAATTCTGTGCAACAGTAGCTCGGAGAGGGGAGTGAGAAAATGTGAGAGAGACAACTCTGCAGACACCAAGGTCAGTAAAGAAGCCTGGGAACAAGCATCTCCAGGAGCTGGAGCAGAGATTTCCCTGCAGCCTGTGGTGAAGACCATGGTGAAGCAGGTTGTCCTCCTGCAGCCCCCAGAGGACCACAGTGGAGCAGATATCCACCCTGCAGCACTTGGAGAACCCCAGACTGCAGCAGGTGGACAAGCAGCGAAGGAAGCTGCAGTCCATGGAGACCCCATGCCAGAGGAGGATCCTGGTAGGAGCTGCAGCCCGTAGAGAGAAGCCCAGGCAAAAACACGTTTTCAGGCAGGACTTGTGACCCGTAGGGGACAATACTAAAGCAGTCTGTTTCTGAAGGACTGCATCCCATGGTGACAACCCAGGCCAGAGCAAGGGAAGACTGTGATAAGATAGGAGCAACAGAGAGGAAGTGTTATGAACTGGCTGCAACTCCCACTCCCCACTCTCCTGTGCCACTGGGGTAGAGAAGTTTGAAGAGTCAGGAGTGAAGTGGAGCTTGGGAAGAAGGAGAGGTGGCAGTGAAGGTGTTTTTAGTTTTGTTTTATTTCTCACTATCTTACTTGCTATTAATTTGTCAACAGCCAGCTGAATATGAGCCAGCAGTGTGCCCAGGTGGCCAAGAAGGCCGATGGCATCCTAGCTTGTATCAGCAATAGTTGGGCCAGCAGGAGGACAGAAGGGATTGTTCCCCTGTGGTTGGCACTGGTGAGGCCACACCTTGAGTACTGTGCCCCGTTTTGGGCCCCTCATTACAAGAAGGACATGTGTCCAGAGAAGGGCAACAAAGCTGGTGAAGGGTCTAGAGACCAAGTCTTATGAGGAGCAGCTGAGAGAACTGGGGTTGTTTAGCCTGGAGAAAAGGAGGCTGAGGAGAGACCTCATCACTGTCTACAACTACACAAAAGGAGGTTGTAGCAAGGTGGGGCTCAGTCTCTTCTCCCCTCAAGTAACAAGCAATAGGACGAGAGGAAATGGCCTCACATTGTGCCAGGGGAGGTTTAGGGTGGATATTAGGAAATATTTCTTTACAGAGAGGGTTGTGAAAGCTGGAACAGGCTGCCCAGGGAGGTGGTGGAGTCCACATCCCCAGAAGTGTTCAAAAGACATGTAGATGTTGTGCTGAGGGACACAATTAAGGGACCCTGGCAGTGCAGGGTGGACAGTTGGACATGATGATCTTAAAGGTCTCTTCCAACCAGATGATTCTGTGATTCTGTAATTGGTAATACACTTAATCCATTTCCCCAAGTCAAGTCTGGTTTGTCCATGATGGTATTTGGTAAGTATCTCCCTGTCTTTATCGTGACCCACAAGGTTTTTCATCATATTTGCTTCCTCTGTTCTGCTGAGGAGGGTTTGGCAGGCACCTGGCAGCCAGCCAAGGTCAACCCACCGCACACATATAAGCTTAAGGTCTACCAGCTGCGATTCTGGGGGTCTATGGTACCCAGAGACTTGCAAAATTTTTTCATTGCCTTTTCTCTCACTCAGAATGAACTTGAAGTATCCGAACTCTTCAGAAATCAGTACAAAGAAAGCAAGTCAGGGCCTGACCATCTTCTGCAAACAGCATCTGCCCCTTGCACTCTAGAAATAGACTGAATTTCTCAGCCACCTTTCTCTTGACCAGCAAGGTCCTATTCATTGCTGAAAATAACCTATGTTTTAGGCCCATCTGATGTTCCTGGGTTGCTAACAGCTAAGCCTAAAATTACATTAACCCTTTGATGTCTGTGCCCAAGATTACCTTGATACCAAGTTCTACATTTACTAGCTTATTATTTTTTTCTTTCTTTAAATTTTATTTTAGACATTGACCATTCATACATTGTTTATTAGACAATTTTAGTGGATACTAGGGCAGTTTTCTCAAAGTAGCCTCTGCTAGCAGAACTAACACTGCTACCACTCCCTTGCCACGGCATGCTCCATTTGGCTGCACCATGAAGCAAGCTGTACTGACAAAATGATCTTTTGAAACACAAATGAGTAGAACCTGTATTTAAAATGTTCATATCAGCTGTCCATTAAAGTCACTTGAATGGTCATCCAGCACATCTGGAGAGGCAACAAGGGCTCACACTTGTGATGTGTGGCAGGAGCAAGACAGAGAGTCAATGAGTAGGATGGCCTCAAGCCTGTCCTGCCACTAAAGATTGCATCTTGCAAAACTGCAGGACCAAAGATAAAGAGGAGACCTTGTTTTAAAGGAAAAAGAAAGCAATAAAAATAAGATTGAGGAATCCTAAATCCAAAGGAACAATAACAAAAATATCCATTTTAGGAATCAGGCAGATAAAGTCCGCTTTAACAACAGGAACCATCATCTGATGCCAACACAAATGAATGGAAACACCACTGAAATCAGTATAATCCTGAAATCATTTTTATTAGACTGGTGTAAACAAGATCAAATTCCAAACAGCTTCGCAGAAGCTCAGAAAATCCAGGGCAGTTTATAATGATGAGCATGGTTACTTGTGATTGAAACACGCCAATGTTCTTCGGAAAATAAAAATATATATAAACATCTGCAAAAGGAGAAATTCCACATTAACTGTTACCATCAGAAAGAGACACAGTAATTAAGGTATTAAAATATTCTTTTGAATTTCTAGCTTTCATCTATCCCCTAATAGAGAAATAAAAAACGTTTTCAATAAGGTTATGTGGTGAGGACATTAACAATATTTGCAACATCTCCTTAGCACTTAGTGACCTTGTGAGTATGTTTGACACAATGAATATATTGAAATTTATTAAAGTTCAGAATACTGACTTCAGTGCTTCTGTGGCTGAGAAGGTTTTTCTATTAAGTCCTCTCTGTAATAATTTACTAACATTTTGAGCTAAACGAGCATATTGATTTCTCAAGCAGCTGTACAATTCCTGACACTTGAGATCTTAGATATTTTACACCACAACCATGCCATGATTCATGGGAAATATCTTGTTAAACTTAATGGTGAACCAAAGAACTTTTTTCCCTGTGTATTAGCATTCATTCAACCCCTTACAATAGTCTAAAATATGGCATCAGAGCGAATAGATCAGACAGTTAGGATTGCTAGGGGTTTTTTTGTTTGGTTTGTTTTTTTGTTAAATATATTGGCATAGAATTCAGGGCACATTCATAAAAAAAACATAAACAGAATTAATTGATAAGACACATGATTTTAATACTAACTATATCACAAATTATAAACACGCCCCTCTGAAAATTCACTGCAGACACCATCATCCTGAGAAACAAAAGTCTAACCTAAACAAATATGTTTTGATGTGTTGCTAACCCAGTGGTTCGTGTAAATCTTGGAATAATTTGCTTCCTTATTGAAAAACCTGGTTTCAAGTTGTAGTGTGAATATTTTGCACAGTGTATCTCAAAAACTGCAAACCACAAGAGCTCATGAATAATGTGCAGCTCATAAGCAACAGAAACAAAACAGTAGTATAAATGCAATGCAGTAAATCAAGACCAGATGCAACACATAATAAATCAATCAAAACTGCTAAAAAATTACTAAATATAGTGAATTTAATTAAAGCTTCTGCTTTGTCTCTAGGCTATTCAAACATAACCAGTAGCATAGGCCTTCTGCTTTTTCTCCCCTCTGTTTTAAGCCGTACCTTGGTCTGCTTTTCTCTACTCAGCCAAGTAAGATCTGTGAAAAGTGGCAGGAAGAACACAGAGGCAATACTATGGAAGAGGGTTCTGTGTCCCTGCTGTACCCAGGAGGCAGAAAACACTGATTCTGAAAAGGGGAACATAAAGTTAGACCAGCTGATGTCACTCCCTGGGTGTAATCAGTAAAACTCCTCTGTTGAGCAAAATATATTTTTCCTCCTGTCTCCATTTACAGTTCAGAAGGCATTATCCAGGCCTCATTCGCATCACATGCTCTTACTGGTGCACACCTGCCAATCCCAAGCAGGAGTGATGCAGAGCCCCACTTGGTAGCATGGCTTCGGTGAAACACTTGCCTTGGGTGCAACGGAGATGGAAGAGGAGCGCTTTTGCCAAATTAGCACCCAGTGTTCAAAAAAACGATGGAAATGTGCCCTAGAAAAATGCAGAGGGCTCATCGTGTCTGCTCTTCAAACAGGCACACACAGTTTGGGGCTGTGCATGCAGTTAATGGTTCTGCAGTACTGTCCATGAGATGCAGCATATAACAAGTCAATGTACCTCCATGGTGCTAAACCACAATCACCACTTACGCTGGCTAGCGTGTTTTACGCTGTGTAGAGCACAGCCAAGAAGCATGTATTGCCAGGACCGAAAAATGGTGCATTTTCCTTTCCAATAATGAAATGTAAAAACCTCTCCACTTTATAGATTCATCCACCTGAAAGTCCAGCCAAGTTTTCAGACTCTCCTAGGGAAAGTTGATGGAAAATAAGTTAATTTCCGTTTTTAAAGCCCAAATCTGGCTTCCAGACAGACCCCACAATAATAAGCCACTGTGGGATATTTTTGCTAAACCCCCCCGCATTACCTGTCCAAAAAATGATTTCTGATCCCATGAGTAACATTCCACCTACTAGCTACCATCGTGTATGCTTGACTACAAGTTAAGAAGATAAGGTTTCTTGCATTAAGCAATTTTGCCTTGAGTTATTGACACATTTTAAATTATTCTGCTTCATGTCCATCCTTAATAGAACAGGAATCTGCTACAAAAGATCTTTATTAACTGACTGCCTCGAGTGCTGTGCAGAGATTCATGATTTAACAGCTCCCCCAAACAGACAGGCGTATAGCGTGTTAAATAGGCTTGTTCAATAGGCGTGCTCAACCCTTCGGCATCTGTGAGGTGTAAGTGGATTACGGAGGTTTGTTTGACTGACTATCTTTCTACACAGCTTTCCAAATAATTGTCATAACTATCTGTACTTCCTTAACCCAATTAATGAAATGTAGTAAATACCTAGTCTAACACTTCTATTGATTAAACAGTTGCTTAGGAAATGCATAACCATTGCCATCCAATGCTATGAGCTGTGGTTTTTGTTTCACAAATAGAATGGAGATACATCTAAAAGAAAAACAAAAGAGAGACTCATATAAGTCACATAAGAATTTCTTTTATCACTGATAATGATTTTTCTTTCTGTCACGAGTTTTCTGAAGACAGGTTTAATGGGAAACATATGGATTCATTATTGCTGAAAATCAGCCTCACTTCAGACAACCATTTATTTGCTTTCTAGAAAAAGCTATTTATGCAGAAAAATTACACTCTGGGAGTTTTAATAGCCATCTTGCAGTCCTTGTAATGGTAAACTGGATCCCACAGTAAAAACAGTCAACACAGGAGTGTTTCACAGGAGCAGGATGAATAGAGATTATTTATGCAGGCTTGGCTGGCAGTTATCAGGCTTTTTCTTTTTTTTCTTTTCATAAGCTAAGCAAAACCAAATAGCTATTAAATAGGCTAAATGTTTTCATTTATAATGGGAAACATTTAAAAGAGTAATAGTTTCCTCATTCAAAAAATAAATGTGTGGTAACAGCGCAACGTTCATGAAAAAAAAAAAAGTACTGTGAAAAGCTATTAAAATATTAAATATTTATGCCTTCAAAGCTTCACCTATATCACATCCCCTTAACTGTTTTAACATGATTTTATGAATTTTTAATGCTATAAAAACATTCTTTTTTGTGATCTTATTGAAATATTCAGCATAAAGAAAAATGTCATTTACACCAGATGATTAATGTCCAAGACTCCTAAATCAACAAGTCCAGAGACCAGGGAACACGGGTAAAAGTGAGTTGCAGTCTAGAGTATGAAACGGAGCTGTTGTGTCCTTGAGAACAGCAGCAGTGGAGATACCCAGTAAGGATGCTGGCTGTACTACATTTAAAACCAAGAGGAGGCATGTGTTGTGGCACTCTGTGGGGGAAGATGTACGTGCAGTGTAATTCAGTGTAGCAGTGGCAGCAGTGCAAGGAACTGGATGTGCTAGCTGAGCTGGACAAAAATGAACAATAGTAAAACAAATAACTCTTTGTGCAAAGGCCGGCGCAACCCAAATAAAAAAAAAAAAAAAAAACAAAACCCACCCCTGAGTGGAATTAGAGATCTGAGTGAAATATGCTTGTTTAAAAACACCATTCTTCTCTGGAGACGGACATTGCCTCCCTTCTCTCACTGCTGTAGCATGTACCTGGCTTGCCAGAAAGTAGAGTGTGTTGCATGCAGCTGTTGACGCTAACAGACAACTCTAAATGCCCCCAACTTTTTCATTATTTATGAAACATTTGCTGGGTGCAGTCAGTGGCTTCACGATGAAAAAGTTCCAACAATGAGGCCCTGTCAGATTTTTGGCAGAGACACATCCAAACACATAAAAACAAGTTTAAACACTATCGTTTATGCATAATTCTTTCTTGGCATGTGTCCTCAGTTACCACAATTTGCAGCCAGAAAACACATCTACTTTTTTTCACTCAGAAATAATCTGGCCAAAAGCGTATCTAATTCCCTCCCTTCCCCTGAAAAGAAACAGCCTTGTCAAGGGCTGCGTTGTATGTGTGTTTGAGAAATCAAGGTTTCCAGTTACCACACAGCTGCACCGACTCAAGCAGCCCTGCCTGATGCCAAATGCCTGGAGTCACAGCCCCACAGCTGCCCACAAGCGTCACAGGCAGCCAGGTCCTGACTTCCCAACAAGACCTAGCCTCCACTCTGCTCTGGCCACTGATCCACTCCTTTTGCAGGAAATCCTGTAAAGCATGTGTGGAACAGTGAGCTGTCGCTGTGCCAAGAGACGGAGTCAGTGTGGACAGCAGGGGAGCACAGCGTGGAGCCGTGAACACTTTACAAAGGTGCACTTTGGAGCTGATTTACAGCTGGAAAGCCCTCTTGATGCAAATAGTTCATAAAGCATATGACCTAAGTACTTGCCCACAGGGCCACAATAACATTTATGTAGCATAAATTAATGTGTTTCAACCGCTAATTCAATCTGGCTAGCTAATTCCTCTGGTTTTGGCAGACTCTGACCTCTGCAGCAAAGCACTGAGCTGGTGGTGATGACGCACAGTTCTGGCTGTGCTGTGTTTCAGAGTCACATGCACCCTTATGAACAAAGAGTGCTATTTGTTGAGCAGTCGTAAAAATATACCTCCAGAATACATTTGGATCACTGCTAATTGAAACTTCCTTTTTATAGGAGCCTGATCAAAACCAGCTGTTGGAGTCAAGCAGGAACAGATTTATATATTACATTAGAAACCTGACAAGTTCAGAGAGAAGCAGCTGAACAAATGCCTATAATTGGCTGGAGAGACGCAAATACTACACGATGGCTCAAGACTTCCCCAGAGGAAAATCCTCTGCTGGATGTGGATTTTTTTGCAAGCATTTTTCTTTTCCAATTCCCTCCTAAGTCAAAGGCTATATTTAAGCAGCACCTCAAATTCAGAGAGACTTTAGGAGTACTTCTAATGATACCACAACCAGAGAACCAGAAGGTGAAGCAAATCTCTGCAGACATCGTCCTTTTCTGTGCCTCTCTCCAACACATATGATCAGCAACATGCCTATCTATAGAAAATCACCTGTAAGATGTAGCTGACCAAATATAAATGTTGGAGGAAAAAAGCAAGTAAGTGGGTAGCAGTCCCCTGATCTGTAACTTCCCCAGCTATCAATATCACCCAGTATTAGACTGCTAATTCTGTTCAGGTAGTGAAGTCTTACTGAACTCTTAACACCAAATCTATTCTCTTTCACCTGTGACAGGTCAGATGACTGTCTTCCACTGTTTCAGATCCAATTGTGCCTACAGCAACTGCTCATGGAGATCAACAGATTCATAATCTTCATGGCTGATTACTGCAGCTCACTATGCCTGCGAATAAAGCCATAGGCTTTGGAAAAATTCCAGCATCAAGCTATAGCAGCCTCTCTGCTTAGCATCCTATTGCTGTGAATACCTGAGCTTCTCTGTCTGCAGTTCTGGATCCTTCTTGTGACTTTCAAAGTCACCAGTGTGACCTGCTATGATGGTCCAAACCCCATTCTATTTAAAAAGAGTCAGCAGCAACTGACTTTAAACTCCAGCTCAGAGAGCTTTATTACTAATATGCTATTTGTTATCTTTATAGAAAGCCAGCTATATAGCATACATGATGAGACTCCAAGAAAGGTAGGTAATAGTTCCTATGACTTAAACTGTTTTCATTGTTACAAACCCATGAAACTGTCAAAATGCAAATCATCTTGTGAGAAGAGAGGAATCAAACGAGAGAGGAGTTCAGTCGACCTATTGTAAAAAATGTGCATATCCCAGTGCCATCCCTTTCTAAAGACCAGTCTGTGGCACACAGTACAATGCTTAGCAAGCGTGCCCAGGGCTAAGTGAAAGCACAGCATTTTCTGGTTCAGGTAAAAAAAGAAGGTTGTATCAGGAAAAAAAAAAAAAAAAAAAGATGTTCTCAAAATACGCTGAAGTGATCCTGTTGCATTAGTAATCTCGGAAACCTCAGGTATAACCAGGGCAAAGAGACTTGCAATATCCTCTCTAAAGGCAACAACCTAAGCTGTTGGATTAGTCATAGCAATGAAGAAACAGCGTAAATGAATCCTTGAGTGGCAGCTAGAACAAGACTGTGGCAGGCAAGGTGTGTGGACAATGATTGTTTTTCTGATTAGACAAAGTGATTTAGTTCAGAAGGACTGAATATTCTTTTGGATACCTAAAATCCTCCTCAACTGAGAAACAGGATAGGAGGTACATTTTGGGCTGTCCTTTTTGAGTTATGCTTCCAAAATTGTAAATAAGATAGTAACCTCCTGTTCCATTAAAATGAGACCAGGCTTGTTCTAATGGTGATTTAAATAAATCAGAGGAGTTGAAAAATTTGCTCATTTGAAAGGCATAGACCTAAGTAAAGCAGTGTTGAAGAAAAAAAAAATCTTCTTGGTTGTTCACAACACGACTTAGTTCTAAGTAAATAGTGCATAGCAGCAGGGGTCTATGTCTCATGAAACTTTCCCCCGAGGCTGAGAGCACCTTCTAAGAGGTTTCGGAGAAGGTTCTACCCTATTTTTGTTTATCCCATGACTCTCTCAAGAGCACCAGGGAGTAATCAGCTTCTGCACATATAGGGAGCACCTGTCTTATAACTTTTTGTCTTGTTCTTTGCTCCACCCCAGTTTATGTTGTACTAGACGAAAATGTCCATTAAGAGGAACCTCAGTGCTATAGGCAGAAATTTCACACAGACTGTAGGGCTTACCCTTGAAAGAATTAAAAATAAGTAATAAACTGGACAATTAAAAGCAAAATTAAGTTCTCTAAATTAGCTTTATTTCAGTAAATTCCTAACACTCACTTACGAACAAAAGCACAAACAAGCAGTTGAGAAACTAATCAAGCTATTTCTGCCACATACTCAGAAGAGGAAGAGAAGTGAAGAAAATAATACTTCATAACAGTTGTCATTATAGTAATATTGATTATCACCAAGGGACTATACATTCTGTCTCTGTGATTGAAGAGAAGACAGTATGTATTCCCATTTATGAGAGAATAGACATTTTATGACCATTGTGTGTTTTTAGTCACTTGAGGCAAGACTGTGAATATAACCTAGCTGTTTGTAGAAGACTGTACTGTGAAAAATCACTCTGGTAAATACTGTGAAACATCCTATGGCAAAATATGGAAGATTTCCAGCCCTTGCACTTCCTAATGCTATACAAATGCAGTTTTGTGTTTTAGATCATTTTGTGTTGTGATGCTAGTAGAAGAATTGTTTTCAGTTTGTTGACAGTACCGTAATTGTTTAGGCAATGAAAGCTTTGTTGCTTCTAGACGTGTTTGCTACAATGCACTTGCGTGAGGAAGTGCCCCTGGAGAGATTTGGGAGCCATAATTTAAATAAAATTATGCTCTTCAATAGTTATGGCTATTGCATTATGCCAGGATTTAAAAAACGGTCTCAATATCTTATTTGTTTCTGGATGCAGCTCTGCAGACAGAGCTAGTTTCATTTTGTGGGTGGATTCTGATGTTTTCACTTACACCAGCAGGAGTAGCACCATCCAGCCAAAGCAAGAGTTTCTTGTATCCCTAAATCTTCACTCAAGGTCTGCCACTGTATTACACTTAATCACTCTTAAGCCAATGCTACAATGACATGATTGTGGCCCAGCTGCATCTGCTGGAAGTTATGACTTCTGCCATTTCCAGCATCTTACCAAACAGCACACAAGTTCAAAGGCTTTCAAATGCAGTCCAGAGCTGTCTCTGTTTCTCATATAATTTTTTGAATAGATAGGACTGGCAAAGTTAGTTGGTGGTTATGTTTCATAACTTCTACTCCTGTTTCATAAAGAAAACATACATATGGATTTTATTAGCCAATTTATTATACTCATTAACACTGGATTTCTTTAGGAAATATTAAGTGTAGCTTTTCAAATGCAAAAGCAGACATCCTTAGAAGAAAGCAAAGAAATGATCAGTCAGCATTACTATGGAGGCTGCAAATTTCACAATAAACAATTAATTGCATGTAAATATTGCATGAATAAAGCACAATGTAGTCCTTGTTTCATCAGAAACATGTTCTCAGGCAGGAGGATGAATGTTGAGTTTTCATGGTTAGAGTGGCTATGTATTTCTAACATCAGACATAGCAATGAGTGAAGCAGTCACTATGATAGATTAAAATATGACACGTTGTACCCCTTAAAGACACAGATTTTAAGACACATTATAGGAGTGTCTACATTTTAAAAAGCCTTTTTTACCCTTATACCATTAAGAAATGTACAAATTAAGTTGGTTTATGAGGCTTTTAAAAACCTTTACACATCAATTTAATAGCATGTCAGGCTTGAAAGGGAAAACTGTCAGACTGATTTGATAAGAAAAATATCAGAAAAGCATTTATTGAGAAGTGAATAAATATTTTTTTTTTATGCTAAAAGGGAAGAGGTAGAAGCAAGTAGAGAGAACTTGTGTAAGCTGTGTAAATTACATTGATTTTTGTGCTATAATTCACTGATGCTGAGCTCATAAAACATATATATATTGAAGGGGAGGTTTTAATGCACTTAATCTAGGTATTTGCCACCTCTTTTGATCTCACTAAAGCTTTTCTCGTTTCATAACCCTAACATGCTAACCTCTGAGGTAAAAACATGAAGGAAGAATCAAAATGCAGTCCTTTGTCTGGAACAGTTCCACTGGAAGTTCCACTGGAGTTCCACTGTTTTGTAAAGAGTTTTTGGCAGAATGTTGTATGAAACAACATGAAACGCCCAAGGTAGAGAATCAAAGGTGCAACACCAAAGCATATGCTGCCCAGATCTATTTTGAGATGTGGTGGACCAATGCAAGACTTACACAAGTCCACTTTCAGAGTTTGGCCTCAAGTATTGCCATTTGGCCAGAGGGCTAGGTAGTCTATCAGCAAATAACTTCAGCATGCTAAAGCTCTCTAACTATTTTGGGTGTGTAGGCAAGCCCGAAAGACGTGCCATTATTCTCATATTCTTCACTAAGATGCAGCACACACCTTCAGTGGCTCTGTGGTGCCAGAAAACACCCCAGGCTCGTCACTTATGCTTGAGTAATGCTACAAAGAGAGATTCCTCCCTTCCTGGAATAGACGAGTTATGAGACTCTTTTATCGTTTAAATTTCCCCTCAAGTAGTTCTACAACAGCTATTAGATTTGTTGGACAAGTGTACATGAGATCTGCTCATTTGTATCTGTTTTAGTAGTTTAACAGATTACCTGTTAACAGTACTGGAAGGAGAGACTGCCTCCTTTTCCTTTTTTTATTTTTAACAGTATTGAAAAACAGCTGAATCAGGCTCAGAAAGGCAAAGGACAAATGTTGCGTTTTAAACCTGTCAGTGAAAAGAAAGGCATCTGAAGTACTGCCTCTCACAGAGCATACATGCATCTGTTTTTTTCAATAACATGAGAATTTTACCTCTCAGTTTCCCTCCCAACTTTTTTCAGTAAAAGTAGATCTAAAGGTACTTTCACAGAGGTAGATGGCACCTGAAAGCAAATCTGACAGAATGAGGAGCCTGGCTGGACAAACAAGCCACGACCAAGCCACATTATAAGTCAACTGTGTTAAATAAACAGGAGAACTACCAGCATGGACACATCAAGTCAGCACAGATCCAGCTGAATGTCAGTGTTAGTATTCTGCCTCTGCCTGAAAATGCAGAGGATAGAGTAGGACATTTAGGGAGTGTTTGGCAGGTGAAAAATCCCTGGAGAACCCCACCTGTGCAGAGCAGTAGCTTCTTTGAATTTATGCCATTTGTCATGCTTTTTGTCCCCTCCTCCAGCCTCACCACCCAACTAGGCAGACTGCCATAATGTCAAAGAAACAATTCCCTCATGCAAATAGCCTTGAAAATGGACTCTTAGTAACATAAAAACCAATCGAGCTAGGATAGCATAGTTTATGTCCTCCCTTACAGTAACCTCAGGAAGTTTGTTGTTCTCATGTGGTGATGAAAGATGAAGTCTTCCTCCCTCTATTTTTAAAGAAATTATTTTCCACTCCAGAAGAAATTAAATTATGTTTAATTTAAGTCTTGTGGTCTTTTCAGTGTTCTCACCTCATTCTTTAATTAACAGAAAACCTCTTAATTTAACCTAATTAGTGAGTGATGAAAACAAAGCCTCTCAGCAACTTTATTGCCACTGTATATACTGAGACCTTAAAATTTGTTTTCTGCTAACCCTTTGGTGAGGGCTAGAAGCACCCACTTTTCAGCTAGAAGAGCACACCACATGCCTACACTTGTGTCCATGGGAAGGGCTGCAACTAGCCAGGTTCCTGGCACTGCTCATTAGCCAAGGTCCCTGGACCTGAGTTCCGGCATCCCCACCTCACTCTGGAACAACGTTCAAACACAAGCATCAAACCTCACAGAGAGGACATCTGAGGATACTTTCATCTCTCTGATTTCCCAGGGGCCCAGTGAGAAGGCTGTCACCTGGGGCAGTGTTTTCTAAGAAGTGTTTTGCCTGACTCAAAGCAGGGACTTGAGTACACAGATGCCCAGGATATCCTCCTTGCCTTCAAGCTGTTGGCTCAATGTGATATATTGCTGGAGTTTTCTCTAATGACTGGCAATAAACACTGCACAAGACACCTGTGCTTCCTCAAGGTTCCGCATGTCATCCTGTGAATGTCATCAGAGAGAGTAAAGGAGGGTACACATCAACTTTTTGCAGATGTGACCATCTTCAGGATGGAAAAATCTAAATTAGCAAACATTAATAACACACGTTCAAATCAGAAAGTAAAATATATTTTCATAATAATATGAAAGAACTGACAGATTCTTATGCATAATTTGAAAATTATTATTTCAAACCTATCATTTAAATTATTGCTATGTTTATGTATATTATCTCAACTTCCTGATTATTGATAAGCAGGGAAAGGGTTACTCTTTTTGGGGACTGTGGGGGTGGAAGACTTCTGACATTTTTGTAGCATAATTTATTTCTCATAAATTCCTATTATCTACTGTATTTCTCAAATCTGTTTGAAGTTCAGACAGCTCTAGACAGATGAAGTCACTGGTACATATTTTAAAAAAATACCTTTGAAATACAATCAATAGTTTCTGCATGATTCAACAAGAGAGTCTCTAAAGAGGAGATACAATTCCTCTGTGTTTCCTGAACTATACTTTTATCTTCCTTTGTGACCAATTCCAAAGTTTACACCTTTGACTTTGGGCAACTGAAATAATATGGCCCTTATTGCTCAATATGTCTTCTTTATGAAACGTAAACAATACACCTAATTTAGAAAAAAGATGCCTTTATGGGTCATGTCCAGGCTTCTGGAAACATTTACGTCATACTGGGTGTTTTTGGAGTCTACTGTAAGTCTTTACTGTCCATTCTAACACAACATTACCTCATTATCATAATGAATGCTATTACATATTTAATGCAGACTATCCTACATTGCAGCATCTTGTTAAGCTTCACGTAAAAATTATTAACAATATTTCCCCTAGTATTGCACATAGAAAGTATTTTTTAATTTTGTTCTTGTAGTTATTTGTATTGGGTTATTACTAGAAGCCTTTTCAAACAGGCGCAGTTATTTGAAGGTAATGAAAGACAACAGTTTCTTAGGATACAATCCTGTTTCAGTGGTGTCAGCGGTAAAGTTGTCAGGCACTTTATGGCAACAGGACTCAGCTGTGATGAGCCATAGAAACTCCAGAGAAAGGGCATTCTGGGCTTACAACAGACTGTGCAGAATATGATCGTTTGTGTTCGAATAATGACATTATTGTTGCAGTAAAAGCCTTCACAGTTGTCATTTCTAAGAATACAGAACTATAGGTTGTTACCTGTGTAAAAATGATCTGAAAACCAGTACATCTGCCCACCAGAAACAGGTGGCAGCTTTACCTCTCTCAATCACACTGGTCTTCTTTTCTGGCAAAGGATATCAGCCATGTATTCCTACCAATCAAGAGTGAACATGGTGGGTGAGGTCACAGAGAAGCAGCGGAAATACTGCTTTCCTCATTATATGGTGGTTCAAGAGAAGCTGTGTAGTTTATGGCAGAGATATAACCACAAAAGTACTGTGATTTCCTACTGGCTGGCTAAGCTAATTCAAGCCAAAAGACCTTTCAAAACCCCATTGTAAATCTTCCTCACACAAGTTCTCTGAAGAAACTTTGACTCACCATGGTCCTCCTTCATTCAAAGAGTCTACTCATTGCTGTCAACGTCAAGCTTCCTGACCCCCTTTCAAGGTTCTTAGCCTCATCCCAAGCTACACATGCTGATTCCTTGCTTGAAGCTCTTGTTCTCTGCCAGCACCAGCACTTTTCTGCAGCTTCTGCTCTGTTTTCCTTTAGAAGCATAATCACAGCTTGTCTAATGGTAATAGAGCCTTTGTGGGTCTTCTGACTTTTTGAAAGGTAGAATGTGTCTCTGAAGTGTTTGCACTCCTTTATTGGTGTAAGGAGACAAAACCTAAGAGGTGGACTGCAATCACGAATTAAGAAGATGTAGCAACCATTTTGTGTTAAATCAGAGGTCTTGCACTGGAAATGTTTCTCTTCATCAGCATGCTCTGAAAGGAGTTTGACCTCATGCTCTGAGAATGTTGCTGAAGTTCAGGAATTAGTGAGTCGGTGATAATTTCTAACTTACCCTGCTGCCTGGAAGAAATCATTACACCACTCTGCATTTCCGTGTCCTTAGCTAAAATATTGGGCTAAGATTTTCACAGTGTTTAGAGATATATGAATGAAGACTGCTAAAAGTTATTGGATGAAACATTTTACAAACAAGGTAACATGTTAACATTAAAGAGATACTCGGGCATGAATAAGAGAAGGTACCTCACATCCTTCCTGCCTTCAGGACATCTTCAACTAGCCTTCCTTGCTCTGTGGAATTACAGACTGGCCTTTCCATTCACGGTTGTTTCTTAAAGTATCCTGATACAACACTTATTCCATACCAGAGTTTATGGCCATGAGAAAAAAATCAGGAAAATAATTGAAGGAGAAACGTGCATATATTTGATTTATTAGGTTAGAGTTGGTATAATGGGATGAGTAATGTTAGACTCATTAACGAAGAGAATTTCTTTCTCCAAGCCAGCTGGAATAATAAAGGAAATTGTCCAACAGTTTAAATGAAATTGAGCCATTTTGTATGGATTTTATTTCTATTTCTAATGCTTACAAGTCACAGGAATAATATCCCCCTGGAAAAAAAAAAAATCCCCCCTCCCCAGTAAAACCCAACAAAGTAAGCAAAAGAAAAAAAACCCCAAAACAAAACAAAAAACCAAAAAAACCCCAAACCAAACCCAAACCCCAAACCCCACCCTCAAAAAAACCCAGCCAAAGAAACTTGCATATAATCTGCAGTCCTGACAAAAGTGTCATTAAGGCTAAATGCTACGGCTCTGGAGAGAGGATATGCTTAAAGAAGTTAGTTCATGTGTTTGAAGCATTTATAACTTGTTTCTTCTGTCATTGAAAACCAAGGAGACAAAAGATGCCATATACATCTCTCGTATTTTTCCTGAATGTAATGTGGGCAATTATAATTAGTGAGCTTTTCCTTTTTATGTAACAGTGAAATACACAGTTTAAAATGAGTGCTGTTCAGATGAAATACAACGGATGACAAAGCTGAGCTGTGTCAACATATTTACATACTAACACAGACATAGGCAGTTCCCAGAAATGTATCTGCCATCCAAAAAATTTCCATTTACTTCAGAAGGGTAGGGTAGTCTTCTGCAGATGGGACAGTGAATTTTTCTCTTGTTTCTAAATGGTGCAGTTTCAAAGGCATGATGCAAGATAGAGCATTTGATATCTGTTAAAAGATATGATTACAATATGAACCACAATGAAAAGAAACGTAGATTTGTGTGTGGTTGTAAATTTGGAATTCAGCCAATATCATTAAAAATATCTTGAAAGTTCATACGCCTACACATCCTTTCAGATGAGTTAGGGATGATTTATGATCCTGTATCAGAACTCATCCTTAATATTTAAATACAAAACATGGCAAACGATGTTATTTTTTTGCATTAATTGAAAACTGACAAATACTTTTTTGACAACGACCTGTAAGTTGAGGTGCCTGAGGGCTGGACAAAAGCCAGTGTCACTCCAGTCTACAAAAAGGGCAAGAAGGAGAACCCAGAAAACTACAGGCCGGTCAGCCTCACCTCTGTTTCCCGGAAGGTGGTGGAACAACTCATTCTGGAGGTCACCTCTAAGCTTGTGGAGGAAAAGAAGACTATCAGGGATTCACCAAGAGGAAATCATGCTTCGCCAGCCTTCTACTGGCTGGGTAGATGAGGGGAGAGCAGCAGACCTTGTCTACCTTGTCTTCAGCAAGGCTGAAGTGACAGGACAAGGGACTATGGGCACAAACCGGAACACAGGAAGTTCCATCTGAACTTGAGGGGAAAATTCTCTACTTTGGGAGTGACAGAGCACTGGAACAGGCTGCTCAGAGAGGTTGTGGAGTCTCCTTCTCTGGAGATATTGCTGATAAACCTGACTGGATGTGATCCTGTGCAACCTGCTCTAGGTGAACCTGCTTTGGCAGAGGGGTTGGACTAGATGATCTCCAGAGGCCCCTTCCAACCTCTGCCGTTCTGTGATGCTGTGATTTTGTGATTCTGTGGACGGGGCGATCTGAGAGTCAAGGACAGTCATCCTTGCTTCTGCACCCGGGGAAAGTAGGAACCGAGTCCTCTCGGTAGCCTTTTCTGGCCGCATGAGAAGTGGGGATAGCAATGCCAACTGCATTGTTAGAAATACCAAGATGATTTCTGAAGTTTTCACACATTTCTTGTATTATTTGATCATTAGAGCTAGACTAATACTGACATTCTCCTGGTCCCTTTTGGGGCGGGCAGGTGCCTCAGCTGCTGGCCCAGCCCTGGTTTCGCCAGCTCCTGGGCCACCCTCTGACCGTTGCTGGCAGCATGGCCTCTTGTTTGGAGGTGAAGTGGCCTCAGGACTGCTAGCCCTCCTCTTTGGGACTCACTGGGGCCTCCCCGGAGAGTGCTGGCTGCCCCAGAGTGGGCACTCCAGAGTGGAGAGCATGGGCAAAGCCTCCTCTGGGTCCTCTTGTGGCTCTTCTTGCTCCCCATGTGTGGGAAAGGGGGCAGAGGCAGGGCTGCCAAGACCCCCGTGAAGCACAGCTGATGAGGTGCTGGAGATCTCTTCTGCCTCAGATCTGTCAGGGCCGCTGGAGGGGGCTGGACTGGGGACAGGAGTCCGTCCCCCTTTGGGAGGCAACGAGGCCAGGGACAGCTGGAGGCTGCATCAGAGGTTCCCCAGGCCCACTCGAAGCTGGGCCTCCCCGCTGCACTGGTCCACAGGGCTTTCAATCAGCTGGTAGACAAAGCTCCTTGTGTGCCTGCCCAGAGCAGTCAGCAGCAGCTGGAACAGAGCTTCCTCGCCTGGACCACAGAGGGGCACGCTGGACAGGACAAGCATCTGCGCTGCCACTGCTTCCCAGCTGCGACCCGCCAAGATCAGCCCCAGCGTCGGTTGCAGCCAGAACAGCATGGGTCAGAGTCCGCTTGGAAAAGGAACTCCCAGGCATGAGGATAGAGGCCGCTCACAGAAGCCCTGGGCACCGGCCTTGCCGCTGATGGCTGAGATGTTGCAGGGCGACGGAGACTTTGGGTGGTTGGACGACCAGGAGCTCCTCCTGCCAGGTAAGTGACAACTGATGGCACTGCAGAAGGTGTGCCAACACGCTCCTCAAAATTGTTATCTGCCCACACGAGGTGCAAGATGGAGGTGACCTTCCTCTTGCAGAGGTTGCACTCGGGCTTGCTCTCAGCCCACCACACAATGCATACGTAGCAGAACTGGAGAGGCACAGCATCACGTAGCTGGCCTCCTCCCAGCTGACCAGGCACACAGGACAGCTGTTGTCCAGTTCTGTGGCCACACTCTCCATGTTCTGCCACGGGCTGGGGGAGCGGGTGATGTCAGGGTGCTCACTCTCACTGGCACTGCAGCAGCTGGTGTTGTGCTAGAAAAGGAAGAGGGTCTGTGGTCATTGGATGGCCTGTAGTGGGTTGGAAGAAATGCCCAGGTCCCTGAAAAAGGAAACTTGCCCAGCTCCCCACGTGAGGCATCCCTGTCCAGCTCACCTCTACTTCTGTAGGCTTGCATCCTGGGTGTCTTGGCTGCCTGAACCTGGCAGGGCCAGGGAAAATCCTCCAGCGGCTCTGGGGCTGGGCAAGGAGAGCTGCAAGGAGCAACGTCCTGAGCACACCAGCAGCACCAAAGGCCTCGTTCAACCCTCCAAACTTCACAAACTTGCTCAGCTGGAGTGCTGGCACGAGCTGGCAGGTGAGATAGCACACAAATATAGGCAGTAAGGGATGCGATCCATGGCTCAGGGCTGTCATTGTCCATCTTTAGGTGACATTACACTCCACTATCAGGGCTATCACGATGGGAGATCCTCACTCACGGTGCTCACCCCAGCAGAGCTTTTTATGTCTCAGTATTTGCTTTAAAATACCTTCCAGTAATTGTTTACACTGAAAGAAAAAAAAAAAAAAAAGTAAGTGTGTAGAAAGAATTCTTGGAAAAATTCCAACAGACCCAGGTTCGCTTAAGCATCCCCCCCTGCCAAAACCTAGAGGTGCTCCAGCAATTTCATGTGAAACAAAACCAAAGAAAACCTTTGCATGAACTTTTAAGAGGTGAAAGTACTATATTTCTTATACTTCTGTATTAGATGACATCCGAATGGTTTAAAAGGTTATTTCTAATATTAATCAGACCAGTCTAGGAGTCAGCTACCGACTCTCTTGCTATTTCCTTGTTTATTCAAAATTTCCTTGTTTGATCTAGGCCAGCAATATCACTAGAATAGCTTTGCATGTGGTAATTTCGCTAACACTTCTTCCTGGATGAAATTAAGCTTGAAAGCATGAAGACATGCAGAGAAAGTACATACAGCCAACAAATACGCATAAACAGATGATCAGTTTCTCACACGAGCAATATTATGGTGCTACAGCTGTGCTAATAGAGAAAGAGTGTAAAGGAAGTTCTGTGGTATGAGGATGAATGTGAAATAATGATCAGAGAAAGAAACAAAGTTCTTAAAAGTGTGCATGAGGCATTGGTGATTTCCCTGGTGAGCATATATTTTGTAAAGATGTGATAAGGCAATCACAAAGAAGTCCTTTGAAGTTTACTCCATTCTATTAAACAGGGTGGGCAACACCTTTCAGGCTGCTTTTTTATACATAATTTTTTTCAGTAAGGAAACAGATATCTGCACAGAGGGAATGACAAAAACCATGTAAAGGGTCTAAGAATCAAGACTCCCTTTGCACTGAGCAATCTTTATTAATGCGATGTGTTTATTGATGGTGCTGAATAAAAAAGAATCATCTCTGAACCCAATTTCCCCAAAGGTCAAGGTTTTAGTTTATCTCCATTAGAAAATTACAGGTCTGACATTGGATTCAAACTAAAAGATTTTGTTCTTATGCCTTTGGGACTGTTCACAGGGAAGGCTTTTGTTTCAACCCATTTCTAATATTTACGCAGCCTACATTGTAAACAAGCCAGGCTCTGAGGAAAAGTAGACCTCTCTCCTCTGAGCAACTTAATCCTTTCAGAGAAGCAGAACGACATATCCAAGTTCCTTGGGAAGAACTCTTAGTCTGTAAATTACTGACGTGAGAATTTGTGTCGTTCTGCTTTATACTGAACGGACCAAACAACATTAAAAAAGAGTCATTTTCACTCAGGAAGCTGTTAGTTTATCACCTTTGAAGTTGCCACTTTGCAAAACCGCTTTTTATCATTCGTCTGACTACTGTGGCCATGCGTTGTTGGTTTTATTAAATTTCTAACCTACCGGCATGAGGGCACGTATTAGTTGGGGTTAACTTGCCAGGGGACACTGGCCCTGTTCAGGCCTCCCCATCATGCCCAGCCTCATGGCCAGAAGCTGCTTTGGACCTCGGTGTGGTCCAGGACCAGCTGCCAGAGAGACGTCCTTGCTCACGTGGCACCACCAAACTGAGACCCGCTGAGGTCTGGCTCTGGGACTCATGAGGACTTCATGAAGTCTATCTTCCAAAACAGTGGGAGGCTGGCTGCTCTGGGACCTGGGAGGATACAGTCCTGATTTGGGAAATTGTTTCCATCCTGCATAAGAATCAAATCCTGCTGTTCTCTGCAGTAGCGCCTAATGTCTGTCTTCATTTGGAGAAAGGAGTGGATTAGAGAAGTTAGTCTAGTGCACATGGCAGTAGTGGGCTACATTGGATGGATGAGACTATACCACACTACAAGGATTTTGTTGGTGTGGATGTGGGATTTACACTGAAGGAGAGGTATGTTTTTCTACGGCACAAATAGGCAAAAGACAAATTAATGCAGTTAATTTTGAAAATATGCTTAATACTAAATCTGAGCAGTAGTTTTTTATAGGAGAGTCACTTTGCTGGGAGCTATGAGATGTTGATAGCTTCTGTGATTCGTGTTGGTCATGTAGGGATATTTAAATCTCAAATATAGCATATATTTTGAAACAACTTCCAAGGCACATGCCAATATGTCTTAACAGAACTCTACAAATCTCCACAGTACTGGAACAGTAACGTTCCACAAGGCAAACTGCAAATACCCAATGGAAACCGAGCAAGATCTGAACAATTTGTTTCCACTCAGCTGAAACCTCCGCTGGAGACTGTTAGTGCTCCTGTCAAGTAAACCACACAGGGAGTTAATGAGGAGGTAAAGAATAACACCTAGATGCAATTGTAAAGACTCTGTTCCTATTGTCCTGTCTAGATAGGGACTAGTGTTTGCTTAGTCTGTGTTGCTGTTTAGTTTCATTTCTCACCAATGCTTTCCAGACTGACAGAGAGGTACATGAACTCTTCATGGAGTACAGCTGGACACATCTGCTTGGCAGCTTTAGTGACCTATATTCAACTTTTAATCAGTTGCTTTTCATATACTGTTTTCTCTTGTTTAGGCCAAGTTTACAGTCTTAGTGATGCCTTACTAGCTTCAGTTCAAGTAACTCTGCAAAAATGTATCACTTACTTGTGGCTAAGATGCAGGAACTGTTCCTGATTTGTTCTGTTCTTGCACTTGTAGTAATTAACATATGTTTGGGATAAAGCATTGTTAAAAATAGTTTTTCTCACAGAAGTCAACACATTTGCTGAAATCGTGCTGAACTATGCTTTCACAGAGGAATCAACTACTGAAGGTAAAGACAATGCAGTTCAGAGATAAATGGATAAGTATCAGTTTTAGCTCTTTTACTGTCTTTGTTCAGAAGATGTTGTGCACAGGAACGATCCTGATATACCATATTGAAAATCTTTAATTTCTTGAATTGTCAGCAAATGCAAACCTCTGAAACCACAGACAATGGCTGGTGAGGCATGTAGAAATTCTGTTCAAAATATCTGGTCTTATATCTCAAACTCTCCTTGATTTCTCTCTTCCTTCAGAGCTTCAAAGTGTACCAGTGTTCTGAATGACTCATATGGGAGAAGTTGCTTTCTTGTACTGGATAGCCCTCTTAGGGCCAAATACACCACACAGGAGACATAAACTAAGATAAACAAGAAAGCAAACATTTACATTTCCCACTACAAAAAAAAAAAAAAAAAAAAAAAAGTTCTACTCAGACACAGACAATACAAGCATTGAAATTACAAAAGTTCTGTTTTATGTATTTTCATCAAAGAGTTACATGTTTTTTTAATTTAGGTGCCTAAGAAAAATAGGCATTGTCTGTGTTTCTCAGATCTATTGCCTGGAGAGAGTTGTACTTTGTTATTTTAGACCCAGTTCTTTATATTCTGTCTTTTTTCTTAATTCAAAGCACTCCAAGGGTTTGGGTTTTTTTATTTCCTCTTCCTTCCTTTTACAGTTTTTGATGTTCTCTACAGAATATAGATGAGTGAATAATATAAAATTTTATCTGTGGATCACCTCTGCTCAGTATGATCTTACAGAAGAAAATGGAAGGAATAACCCACACTGGTCAAGGAGCTTAAGGCTGAACTTGATCCATAATTAAACAATACTTTCACATGGCTGAGTGAAGAGCAAGAAACTATCACTGCTCTAATGCTCTTTTATAAATCTCATCTCCATTTGAAAGCTTACTTTAAAAGTGGATTCTTCCCTGCTATCATTTTCAGCAAAATTTTAGATTATGCTCTAGGTATAGAAACTACTTTTTTCTTTTGTATATGCTCTGATACCTTTTCATTTGTTGATGCCAAGTTGTATGGTATAAAAGTAAGAATACACTGAACATCAAAGAAACCCTGGCACAAACAATGCAATAATTGATCGTCCTTTGCCCCTGCTCCTGGGAGGCAGGAGAAGGAACTGCCCAGAAGAGATCTGCACTCCTCACTTGTGTGGGGTGCTGTGGAGAAGAAGAGGTACAAGGCTGCACAGGCTGGCAGAAGAGGTGCTATCCAGGAAAAAACATGCTCTTCAAGCATCCTTGGAGCAGTGGCAAGGCTCCTGGAATAGAATATGAGAACAAAATGTATTAAAAGCCAAAAGCAAAACCTGAGAAATACATGCACCTCCTCCCATTATTTGTGCTCGAGAAGATAGCCTTGACTTCTTGAACAGATTCCTACTGTTTTCTTGCATGTAGATGACACTATTGTTGTCATCCAAAACTTCAGATCTTTCATTTTGGATGCAAATCAGAAATCACAGGCCTAGTGCAAGCCCCAAAGGATCTCTCTCTGACTAGAGGTGCTCTCAATAATGACGTTGGTGGTGAGGTTCCACTGTAGAAATTACTCAAGCAATTACAATATTTCAGGATTTTTCACTCAAGCACTGCTAGAGTCTTGTGCCTAACCAAGGCCTGACGAACTAGATGACATTAGTTATAAACTAGAGAAAGTGTGTCAGCTCCACCTATATTAATCAGTTATTAAATAATGGCTTTTTTTTACTGAGCTAACCAGCTGGGAAACCAAAATATGGGAGCACTTAGATGTTGATGCTCTTGTAGTAGATCTTACCTCTTAAGAATAGAAAAATATTGCAAAAAATTCAGCTTCAAGCCACGCTGAGTGTTATAATCTGGACATGGTACTTTAGTCTTCATCTGTGTCCTGAATTTTCTAAAAGTATTCCAGCCTGCAATATATTTATCTGCCCTGTATCCACCCTTCTCCATATCTGCTCTCCATTTGGATCACACTTGCAAATCATCCGCCTGAGAGTGGAGCTGTGCAGCAGTGGGAGAAAGATTGAACTGCAAAACAAGTCTTGCTCATTCTGTGTTTATAAAGAACCATAAAAGTGTCTTCTGACTGCTAATCCTGGTTGTACAGGCCACCTGTCCAATCGTTGACAAGTATTGTTCAAGAAATCTTATTATGAAAAAGCACCGTTTGAGTAAAATCATACCGAATGTTTTAGTAAAACTGCACAAAACATGGACCTGTCTTTTTTCCAACCCAAATTCTGTCATGTGTTCTTCAACTCAGATGTACAACAGAGGTGTTCATACATACCAAAGCAGTGGTCTTTTTTGATTCTGATGTAGAAAACATGAAAAGAAATTTTGGCCTCTGGGGTTACATGTTTTCATTTCTAGAGATGAAAAGGAGAGAAAAGAGTATTATGAAAGCAACTACTCAGAAATGATCAGAACTTAAGCATGAAAGCAAAAGAATAAGAACAAAATAAATAATTACAATGAGGCATAAATGAAAAGAGTTGAATAGGATTCCTATGTGTGTGTATTGAGATAGTATTCCTTTGAAGGTCCAGAGAGTATTTTCTGATAATCATTTACCTGTAATAAAATATATCTGATACTGTTGTAAATACATTGTATTGGCATAATAATTAGTTAATAACTAGTTATTGTGGTAGTCATATGACATTAAAGAAAAAAAATCCTATGAAGATTTCTGCCATTTTACGACAAAGAATTTACAGGTCAAAAGGTGCAAAGTAGTAGGCACTGAATTTATTGTAGTGGCTAAGACACAGCATTTACTCTGAAGACCTTCTATATCTGCAGTATGAAGATATAATAAGATCTTAACAGTATAGAATATAGCCTTGAGAGCAAGGCTGTGAAATGTTGTGATTATAAAGAGAAGTAGCAGGGCAGAAAACAAGATAATTGACCATAGAGAAGATACAGAAGAAGATACAGCCAGAAATTATTGCCCCCTATTTTGTTTAAAAGAAGTTTAGAAATGGCTAATAAGTGCAAAGTAGGTGTTATGAAGTTATATGATGTGACTTTAAAACATACATTTGATCAAAATGATTCAAAGGATTGGTGGGAGGCAGGAGTAAGGCAGAAGGAAACGGACTTTGGTTCTTTTATTTGTTTAAAGGATGAAGGGATCCTAATTAAATAATCTCCCTTGATTTGCATTGAGTAGTAATGATGTTTTCTTCCCCTGGCACTGAAGTGTATTTTACAGTTTCAGCAACACTCTGTGTTTAAATCCTATTATTGCCTACCAGAATAAACAAAAAGTTTAACACGATTATTTGGGATGTTCCACTTATTTAAAGCTGGATTTGTTACTACATCTATCAACAGGTTCAGCGTTTTCTTGGACCATAAGATAGAGTGTAAACATATGCTTGTCTTTCTCTAATAGTGCTGCTTGATGAAAATTTTGCTGAATTTGGGGAGAAATATTCTCAGAATATTTTTGAAAGCCTCTTTCTAAATATACCAATCTTGAGAGCTGTGAGTTTTGGAAAATGGGGGATAGTCAGCATAACAAAACAAATAGTCTTGAATAGAAGTTTAAGAGGGAGGAATAAGGCATATATGTGTTTGCAAGAGTTCCTTTGAAGCAAAAAATAAAATCTCTTGAGCACTTCGGGCACACACTGCCTCTGCCATAGTTAGTCACTCATGACAGAGTGACTGCATTTTTGTTTCAAACTGAATGCTTACAAGTAGCTGTGTAGCACAGGGTTGGCAAGTCCCACTGGACAAAATGCTGGAGTCTTTTTCAAGAGCAGAAAGATGGTAATAAATGAGGCTGCCTAGCACTGGGTTCTGGTTCTCAGGCATACTGTCCACAGCACCTGTGCTGAGCTGCAACTAAATGAACCCCTGGGAAAGTTGAAGTATTGCTATTTTGAAGTGTTTGGAGAGGCTGGATAGATATATCTTCTGCTTAAAGTGGGTAATGGTGTTATAACCAGTCATCAGATTATCTTTTTGATGTGACTACTGATGCTAATTAGGTCCTGTAGCAATGCTCTTTTCCTCCTATGTACGGAGCAGTGAACATGAGACCACTTCTGGATGACGAGCTCATCCCTGTTGCAAGTTTCATGGTTGGTTTGTTAACTGCCATTAAGCACCCTGGGGAGGGGAAAACCTGTGCTCTGTTCCAAACAGCTAGGTGAGCGTCAGGAGAAGGGAGCAGCCTCCCACCAGCAGGTCTCTGTGGATGAAAGTGTCATGATCCTTGCATGCTTCCAGCTTACCCAGTGGTTCATCCCCTCCTCTTCAGCGTCCCTGTCCTTGTCCCCCTCTCCCCTTCCTAGGGAGGCCTGCAGGGTCAGAACATTTATAAAGCGAGTAGATAGCTAAAAAACCCTGCTACTATTTAAAAAAATGTGATTTTCTCCTAATAGTACCACGTTTCTGGAAAGCAGTACTCCAAAACTCATCTAGTTGCGAGTCTCCATTGATTTTCCTCAGTGAACTTTTCCATTAGGGCCTGTTAGCTAGTTTGTGGCACGGTATCATAATCATTAATGTTACTCATTGCTAATTGAACACCTAAGACTTCCACAATGCATATGGAGTAAATTTGTCTAACATATGAGGACTCTATTGATAATTTTCTTTCTTTGTTAATTTTATAGTACATGTTGTATTTACACTTGTTCTCTGTTAATATACAAATACTGTATCATACCTATTTTCTTTTAAAACAAGAGGTTTGTGCAAGTTGGAGAGAGTAGGGGGTGTATTAAACTTTTGCTAGAGGTTTTAAGTTGGCTACTGCTGCTAATGTTCCCGAACTCTTTCAAGCTTGAAGTCATCAGCTGGCATGTGTTAAAGTTTGCTGCTAATTTTTGTTTTCTTTTCTGATTTGAACTTAAGAGGGTATACATCCTGAGACTGTGGCTCTTTTTCCCATTTTATTCTTACACACCATGGTGTATAGATAACATAACAATGCACACAAGATCGTTCTTCCTTGTTGGGAAAGCTGCAGCTTAAGACAATCAGATTGAATTTAGCACTGAATGCAACTGTGCTCAAAGGTTGTTTTAGCTCTTATTAGCAACATTTTACGTTTTCTCATACAAGATGACAGTATAGATGGACTCTAGCAAGTTTTGATACCTTATTAGGATTGCAGTATATAGGTATTAGGATACCTTATTAGGATTTTGATGGCTTGTTACAACTTCTGGACCTGTGTGATTAAAATTGTAAGGTATTATCGGCATAGAAACATAAGTGCTTAAAACATGATGTGGTGCCATGTTGTGATCCCATGACAATGTTTGCTTCAGTTGGCTCATTTTATCAGAAAAAGTAATCCTCACAGCAGTCCTTGCAGGAAGTTGTGCTAACATGTTTATGCTCTTTATGGTAGTTTTCATTTATGCCTGCTTATTTTATGCTGCTTTTTGTCTGGAAACTTATCTTCCAGACCTAAATTTTATTCAAGCAGAATTGAGTTTTCATTTTGCTTTTCTATCATCTCTGATCACCTGGCTTCATTTAATTTTATCATGTTATTGTTAATGTTTTTTGTAATAGCACAGGAAATAAAAAACTCTTCTGTCTTCTTACTCAGATTTTCCTTTGGAAGGGGAGGTAGCTGGCACTCTAAATTGGCTACAGCAATTTACAAGTAAATTTGGCAAATATGAGATATGAATTTTATCTTCTCAATGAATAATGCCTATGATCTTCAATATACCACAGAAATTCAGACATCTGTTCTGTTAAACTTCTGCTTTCTTGAAAATTGTCCTTACACACAAAACCCCCTGTGACTAGAGTATGTGGGTATCTTTAGTGCTGTAGTAGTCAGCTCTAGTTAGATATAACAGAGAATGACTGTAATGTGCTTCAGAGAACCTTAAATGAGGAAGTCACTGCTGTCTTGAAAAACAGAAATTGGAAGTGTCTCTACTATGATATTCCAGTGGATATAGTTGAACCTTGTCAGATTATTCTATTGTCTGTACTAGATCTCATTTTGCAAAACTGCATGTATAAAGTATCTAAGCCTCTTATTTGTATTTCAGTGTTTGGAATCTTTTCAGGTCATCACCTCAAAGAAACAGTAAAAGATTTGGACTAGGATTTTCAAAACTGACTTCAACAGACAGCTTTCCATCTCCTCAAATTGCACCTGAGGATTTCCTGAACAATGCTGTTGAGAACAGATTTTAGACTGCCTTGAGATTATATTTGCTTTCAGCCTTAAGTCATGGCTTTTACCTCTGAATTCCTTTCTTTTTTCCAGACCACCATGTTCTGTTTATCCTAAATACCATTCATCAGTCTTGATCTAAGTCTGACCAGATACTTATCTGACCTGATTTCTGATGTTGCATTGCCTTCTGTTACCACTCAATTGAATGATACCACTTTTCCATTCTTGCAAGAAGAATCTTTGTTGAGATTGATTAATTTCATTCAACGGCTAAGTGATCTTATAGGTATTTTAACTTGTAGATATTTTTCTTGTATTATTTTTATATTTTAAAAAACATATTTTTTACTTAATCACTGTTCTTGAATATTTTTTTCTGCAATATTTCAGAGAAAATGTGGGGGGCTTAATGGAGGGTTTGAACTTACTTGGCATCAAAGTGTTTCTTAAAACTTACCACATTAGCAACCGGTACTCCACCTTCTCTCTTGCAGTTTTTGAGGAAGTGCTGTATTATATATATGCGCACATCGCAAGTCACTGCTTCGGACACCATGGAAGATAACAGGTAGGTTTATCCAAACTTTCAGTGACTTTTCATCTTCACTGATATCCTTCCCAATCACTGGAATATTTCTCCCATAAAGCAGAAGGTAATAATTCTTACACTTATAATGCTTATTCTGGTTTGGTTTCACTTCCTTTGTTCCCTGTTTACAAAACTTGCATGAAATACAAATTATACCACTTCATCAAGCAGTTCTAGCCAGATGAGGCCTCTGAGGTATTATATATCGACTGGCAATGCAGCACCGACCTCAGCAGGTAAAAGTCCAGTGATGGATAGGGACCAGGAACCAGCCCTGCCCACAATGCGCAAAAAAAAAAAAAAAAAAAAAAATCTGCAGAGCTTCTTGCTGAGAACCTTCTTTACTTGGGCAGTGCCCTCCTTCAAGCACCACACAGAATAATGCTCGAAAACACCATAAACTAAGTTGCCGGGGTAACTTACTGCATAAGAAACCTTTTGTTGGGGCAATCATAAAATTTTTATTTTCATGCCCCCTTCTTAGGGAGTCAGTTAGGAGATATTGTTAAATTAAAACCCAAGCTGCTGCAAATATAGACAATGATGCTGCAAATTGGACTCACCAATGCAAAACTGATTTGCAGAATTTCCCCCAACCATCATATTTTGAGTGTATAGGCACATAAAGGTGTGCGTATTGCCATGTATATAAATGTGTACAGAATGAAATCTGTTAAGTATTATAAGTTAGTTCAATTATGCTCTATTATAATCTTTCAGTTTTATTTTAAACAGAGGTAATGACATGAATATTCATACCTTCAGATCATTACACACATAGATGTTATAGTTTCATAACAATATTCTAGTTCTCTCTACAAAATGCAGATATCAGAATCCATATGCATTACTCTTTTTTTGACTTAGATTTAGGTTAATCTCAAAAATTTAATAATGGAGCACATTTCCATCAAGTTCTGTTGACTACTTTTTCACAAACAGAAATTTCCTCATTAAAGTTTTGATTCTTTCTTATAAACAATTGATTTGATAAAAATCTTCAATGCTGAAGTAAAAATCCTGAATCTTGCTCAAGTGATCTAACTTCTGCCACACAGTTCTTAAACTTGGGGCAATGTTATTGACTTTAGTATTGAATAGCAAATCTATTAGCTAAACCAGAACCAAGCTCTGCTGTGACTGTCCAGTCCTTTATGTGTACAGCTGAAATAGACCAGTTTAAGGATAAATATCTGAATTACTTAGATTTAAGACCCAGGAAACAATATACAAAAAACAAGGAATATAGTGCCATTAGCAAAATCCTTTTGATGTATTAATTGCATTCTAAGAAAACAAGATTTTACACTACTGCAAGAAATATGGTAACATAAAAATAAGTAAAAATTAAAGCTAACTTTGTTTGAAAATATATGGAAGAGACTTGATCCTTTATATATTCTGATAAAAATTGAAGTAAGAAATAATTTCGTTATTCCTGTCTGGTGAGACAGTGACCATCATAAAGCAGGTTTACTTAAAATCCAATGAGCTAGCACTGGTTTACTTGACACGCGCACTAATAGCCTCCAGTGGAGGTTTCAGCTGAGTGGAAACAAATTGTTCAGATCTTGCTCGGTTTCCATTGGGTATTTGCAGTTTGCCTTGTGGAACGTTACTGTTCCAGTACTGTGGAGATTTGTAGAGTTCTGTTAAGACATATTGGCATGTGCCTTGGAAGTTGTTTCAAAATATATGCTATATTTGAGATTTAAATATCCCTACATGACCAACACGAATCACAGAAGCTATCAACATCTCATAGCTCCCAGCAAAGTGACTCTCCTATAAAAAACTACTGCTCAGATTTAGTATTAAGCATATTTTCAAAATTAACTGCATTAATTTGTCTTTTGCCTATTTGTGCCGTAGAAAAACATACCTCTCCTTCAGTGTAAATCCCACATCCACACCAACAAAATCCTTGTAGTGTGGTATAGTCTCATCCATCCAATGTAGCCCACTACTGCCATGTGCACTAGACTAACTTCTCTAATCCACTCCTTTCTCCAAATGAAGACAGACATTAGGCGCTACTGCAGAGAACAGCAGGATTTGATTCTTATGCAGGATGGAAACAATTTCCCAAATCAGGACTGTATCCTCCCAGGTCCCAGAGCAGCCAGCCTCCCACTGTTTTGGAAGATAGACTTCATGAAGTCCTCATGAGTCCCAGAGCCAGACCTCAGCGGGTCTCAGTTTGGTGGTGCCACGTGAGCAAGGACGTCTCTCTGGCAGCTGGTCCTGGACCACACCGAGGTCCAAAGCAGCTTCTGGCCATGAGGCTGGGCATGATGGGGAGGCCTGAACAGGGCCAGTGTCCCCTGGCAAGTTAACCCCAACTAATACGTGCCCTCATGCCGGTAGGTTAGAAATTTAATAAAACCAACAACGCATGGCCACAGTAGTTAGACGAATGATAAAAAGCGGTTTTGCAAAGTGGCAACTTCAAAGGTGATAAACTAACAGCTTCCTGAGTGAAAATGACTCTTTTTTAATGTTGTTTGGTCCGTTCAGTATAAAGCAGAACGACACAAATTCTCACGTCAGTAATTTACAGACTAAGAGTTCTTCCCAAGGAACTTGGATATGTCGTTCTGCTTCTCTGAAAGGATTAAGTTGCTCAGAGGAGAGAGGTCTACTTTTCCTCAGAGCCTGGCTTGTTTACAATGTAGGCTGCGTAAATATTAGAAATGGGTTGAAACAAAAGCCTTCCCTGTGAACAGTCCCAAAGGCATAAGAACAAAATCTTTTAGTTTGAATCCAATGTCAGACCTGTAATTTTCTAATGGAGATAAACTAAAACCTTGACCTTTGGGGAAATTGGGTTCAGAGATGATTCTTTTTTATTCAGCACCATCAATAAACACATCGCATTAATAAAGATTGCTCAGTGCAAAGGGAGTCTTGATTCTTAGACCCTTTACATGGTTTTTGTCATTCCCTCTGTGCAGATATCTGTTTCCTTACTGAAAAAAATTATGTATAAAAAAGCAGCCTGAAAGGTGTTGCCCACCCTGTTTAATAGAATGGAGTAAACTTCAAAGGACTTCTTTGTGATTGCCTTATCACATCTTTACAAAATATATGCTCACCAGGGAAATCACCAATGCCTCATGCACACTTTTAAGAACTTTGTTTCTTTCTCTGATCATTATTTCACATTCATCCTCATACACAGAACTTCCTTTACACTCTTTCTCTATTAGCACAGCTGTAGCACCATAATATTGCTCGTGTGAGAAACTGATCATCTGTTTATGCGTATTTGTTGGCTGTATGTACTTTCTCTGCATGTCTTCATGCTTTCAAGCTTAATTTCATCCAGGAAGAAGTGTTAGCGAAATTACCACATGCAAAGCTATTCTAGTGATATTGCTGGCCTAGATCAAACAAGGAAATTTTGAATAAACAAGGAAATAGCAAGAGAGTCGGTAGCTGACTCCTAGACTGGTCTGATTAATATTAGAAATAACCTTTTAAACCATTCGGATGTCATCTAATACAGAAGTATAAGAAATATAGTACTTTCACCTCTTAAAAGTTCATGCAAAGGTTTTCTTTGGTTTTGTTTCACATGAAATTGCTGGAGCACCTCTAGGTTTTGGCAGGGGGGGATGCTTAAGCGAACCTGGGTCTGTTGGAATTTTTCCAAGAATTCTTTCTACACACTTACTTTTTTTTTTTTTTTCTTTCAGTGTAAACAATTACTGGAAGGTATTTTAAAGCAAATACTGAGACATAAAAAGCTCTGCTGGGGTGAGCACCGTGAGTGAGGATCTCCCATCGTGATAGCCCTGATAGTGGAGTGTAATGTCACCTAAAGATGGACAATGACAGCCCTGAGCCATGGATCGCATCCCTTACTGCCTATATTGTGTGCTATCTCACCTGCCAGCTCGTGCCAGCACTCCAGCTGAGCAAGTTGTGAAGTTTGGAGGGTTGAACGAGGCCTTTGGTGCTGCTGGTGTGCTCAGGACGTTGCTCCTTGCAGCTCTCCTTGCCCAGCCCCAGAGCCGCTGGAGGATTTTCCCTGGCCCTGCCAGGTTCAGGCAGCCAAGACACCCAGGATGCAAGCCTACAGAAGTAGAGGTGAGCTGGACAGGGATGCCTCACGTGGGGAGCTGGGCAAGTTTCCTTTTCAGGGACCTGGGCATTTCTTCCAACCCACTACAGGCCATCCAATGACCACAGACCCTCTTCCTTTTCTAGCACAACACCAGCTGCTGCAGTGCCAGTGAGAGTGAGCACCCTGACATCACCCGCTCCCCCAGCCCGTGGCAGAACATGGAGAGTGTGGCCACAGAACTGGACAACAGCTGTCCTGTGTGCCTGGTCAGCTGGAGGAGGCCAGCTACGTGATGCTGTGCCTCTCCAGTTCTGCTACGTATGCATTGTGTGGTGGGCTGAGAGCAAGCCCGAGTGCAACCTCTGCAAGAGGAAGGTCACCTCCATCTTGCACCTCGTGTGGGCAGATAACAATTTTGAGGAGCGTGTTGGCACACCTTCTGCAGTGCCATCAGTTGTCACTTACCTGGCAGGAGGAGCTCCTGGTCGTCCAACCACCCAAAGTCTCCGTCGCCCTGCAACATCTCAGCCATCAGCGGCAAGGCCGGTGCCCAGGGCTTCTGTGAGCGGCCTCTATCCTCATGCCTGGGAGTTCCTTTTCCAAGCGGACTCTGACCCATGCTGTTCTGGCTGCAACCGACGCTGGGGCTGATCTTGGCGGGTCGCAGCTGGGAAGCAGTGGCAGCGCAGATGCTTGTCCTGTCCAGCGTGCCCCTCTGTGGTCCAGGCGAGGGAAGCTCTGTTCCAGCTGCTGCTGACTGCTCTGGGCAGGCACACAAGGAGCTTTGTCTACCAGCTGATTGAAAGCCCTGTGGACCAGTGCAGCGGGGAGGCCCAGCTTCGAGTGGGCCTGGGGAACCTCTGATGCAGCCTCCAGCTGTCCCTGGCCTCGTTGCCTCCCAAAGGGGGACGGACTCCTGTCCCCAGTCCAGCCCCCTCCAGCGGCCCTGACAGATCTGAGGCAGAAGAGATCTCCAGCACCTCATCAGCTGTGCTTCACGGGGGTCTTGGCAGCCCTGCCTCTGCCCCCTTTCCCACACATGGGGAGCAAGAAGAGCCACAAGAGGACCCAGAGGAGGCTTTGCCCATGCTCTCCACTCTGGAGTGCCCACTCTGGGGCAGCCAGCACTCTCCGGGGAGGCCCCAGTGAGTCCCAAAGAGGAGGGCTAGCAGTCCTGAGGCCACTTCACCTCCAAACAAGAGGCCATGCTGCCAGCAACGGTCAGAGGGTGGCCCAGGAGCTGGCGAAACCAGGGCTGGGCCAGCAGCTGAGGCACCTGCCCGCCCCAAAAGGGACCAGGAGAATGTCAGTATTAGTCTAGCTCTAATGATCAAATAATACAAGAAATGTGTGAAAACTTCAGAAATCATCTTGGTATTTCTAACAATGCAGTTGGCATTGCTATCCCCACTTCTCATGCGGCCAGAAAGGCTACCGAGAGGACTCGGTTCCTACTTTCCCCGGGTGCAGAAGCAAGGATGACTGTCCTTGACTCTCAGATCGCCCCGTCCACAGAATCACAAAATCACAGCATCACAGAACGGCAGAGGTTGGAAGGGGCCTCTGGAGATCATCTAGTCCAACCCCTCTGCCAAAGCAGGTTCACCTAGAGCAGGTTGCACAGGATCACATCCAGTCAGGTTTATCAGCAATATCTCCAGAGAAGGAGACTCCACAACCTCTCTGAGCAGCCTGTTCCAGTGCTCTGTCACTCCCAAAGTAGAGAATTTTCCCCTCAAGTTCAGATGGAACTTCCTGTGTTCCGGTTTGTGCCCATAGTCCCTTGTCCTGTCACTTCAGCCTTGCTGAAGACAAGGTAGACAAGGTCTGCTGCTCTCCCCTCATCTACCCAGCCAGTAGAAGGCTGGCGAAGCATGATTTCCTCTTGGTGAATCCCTGATAGTCTTCTTTTCCTCCACAAGCTTAGAGGTGACCTCCAGAATGAGTTGTTCCACCACCTTCCGGGAAACAGAGGTGAGGCTGACCGGCCTGTAGTTTTCTGGGTTCTCCTTCTTGCCCTTTTTGTAGACTGGAGTGACACTGGCTTTTGTCCAGCCCTCAGGCACCTCAACTTACGGGTCGTTGTCAAAAAAGTATTTGTCAGTTTTCAATTAATGCAAAAAAAATAACATCGTTTGCCATGTTTTGTATTTAAATATTAAGGATGAGTTCTGATACACGTTCGTAAGACAATTAGGTAGGTGATAATCTTGCTTGCAACGTCAGAGGCATGAAGGGATTCCATGGAAAAACAAACAATGTGCCAGGATGTTTTGTCTTGAAAATAATATGACTGAAGTGATACAGCTGGTGTTAAAAAAATTAGAAATAAGGAATGATTCAAATGCAATTATCAAGAACAGGTTTAACAATCATTCAAACAAGAATGCATTTACTTCTAAGACTTCCAATGAACATGCTTCAGTTTAGCCTGCAAAAGCAAGTTTCCCATGTGCAAATTCAGTTAAAATTTTAAATAAACATTTTTTAGGTGAGAAAGTCAGAAAGAAAATCTAGGATTTTATCCACCTGATTAGATACGAGAAAGAAGGAAGGTACAATTACCAAGGGGAGCACAGCAGACTCTCTGTGATATCCCCTAATGGGTAGCTGTGGTCCCACAGCATTAACCCTGGCATAGTACTCTCTGGGACTGTTTGTGTCAGCAGTTCTCCCAAGTACTTAGCTCTGCATCTTACCCTGTGCCATTAAAGAGCAGGGATAGATATGTCCAGTGGGGCATTGCCTGCTGTCTGGGCTGAGATGCGCTTGGCATTGTTGATTTACCCAAATAATGTTTCCTGCATCAAGTCCCACAGCTCAGCTTCCACCATCTGAATGCAAAAAGTGAATCAAGACTATTAAGTCTCTCCAACAAGACTGGAAAAAGAGTAAAAAGGAGGATTAAATACCTAGTAATACCATAGAGAAATATAAACTCAGGGCTGGGGAAACTTGTTGCAGCTCGTAGGAACTTTTTGTATTACCTGGCCTGAATATCTTCTTTTTGTCGTTCAGTACTGCAAAAAAAACCCAACCAAGCAACCAAACAACAAACAAAACCCCCTCCACACTCATTCACTTATTGAACAGTATCTACAGAAAATTACAAATACAATGTTTCTCTATACACTACGCATGGGCCATCTGTAAGTCATATAATCTTTTTCCTTTCCTTAATATAGCAGACTCTACTAAGAAGGACTAAGAGCTCAGTCTTTCCCTTTTGGCTTTCCTTAGAGCAAGCCCAGTTGTTCATGGAGCTATCAGCAGGGTTTATTTTTCCTGGCTGGATGCAAACTTCTAGTTATTAATATGAAAGTGAGCTCTGCTAGCTGACAATTTAAGATAAAGTAAATTGGAAGTGACATAAAGAAGCGTGGGGGTGTTAATGTGCGTCACCAAGGTTCTTTTCTGACATCCTGAAAGGTCTCGTCTGTATGTCCGACACTAGCAACCTTTACCAGTGACCCTGTGCTATTAAAGGGTAGGCACTCTCATTGATTTGTAAAAGTGACAAATGCGGCATGTGGTTGTGTGGTTGTAAATTAGCCATGTGAAGTCAGTCTCCAGAGATTTCCAAGCGTGTTTTTTTCCTTTGCAATGATTTGTGTTCTTCCATTTGCCAAGCTGCAAGAAGTGAATCACTTAACTCTTTTTCACCAGTCATCTTGCTGTAGTTTACTTTTTTTCCTGAGGGGTTTTTTTTTTTTTCCATTCTCCCACTCTCTCTGAGGTCTAAACTTCTGCTCAATTCTTTAAGATGCTTTTATTTTTCTCGTCATAGAATTTCTGACAAAGGTTAGCAAAGTCATCAGGATAAACTGAAATCTTTTTCAAATGCTTAAACTAGCTTTTGTTTACAAATATGTATATATGTATGTGTGCATAAATACATGTGTAACAGAATGTCTGTGCTGGTGTTGACTTAAGTGAGGCTTTGTTAACAATCTGAACTATAGGCGCTGCTCATATACACTGCACAGACAGACTGTGTGAGTTTCCAAGTGTCTTCACCTCTTACACAGAAACCCAGCTGTGACAGAATTGCCCTGAGACAGGGCCCAAGTCATCTATACAGCAAGAACGCAAATTGCAAAGGTTGATATCAGGAAATAAAATGTTATTTTCCAGGCTCAATCACATGACTTGCATCACTCTTCTAACAGGTATCTGCAGTGTCTGCATGAAATTGACCGCATGGTCCATCCCCACCAGGCAGACATTAGAGCACGCAATCTGCCTTCTCTCTTAGGCTGCCTGAGAATTTCTTTCCACGGAAATTCAATCATGACTGTGTAATACTGATTTTAGATACACACATGCATCGTAATTATCTGCCTCAACAAATGAGAATTTCTTTATATAAAGATTAGCTAGATAATCAACCTTCTAATAATTAAATTTAAGGCATATAAACACTTATCACAGAAGTATCTGTGTGCCACTGCTTCAAAACCAACCCAAAGCAAAACAAAAACATGTCAAGACAAATTATTCCCTGGATTAAATGTCACCAGCTGTAAAAGGCACCATGACAAAATGTGCAGGCTAAAAGGTCGCGACCCCAAAAAACCTACTATTCTAGCTCCTTATCCTAAATCACTTCCAATTATGTATGGTAAGGTCTTTCCGTTTTGAAGTAGAAAATACTTCTTCTGAGAACTTCGGCTCAGCATTCAGCATGGATTCAGAGGTTAAAGGTTCAGAGTTTTAGCTGCTAAGCCAGCAAATCCTCTCCTCTCCTCTCCTCTCCTCTCCTCTCCTCTCCTCTCCTCCTCTCCTCTCCTCTCCTCTCCTCTCCTCTCCTCTCCTATCCTCTCCTCTCCTCTCCTCTCCTCTCCTCTCCTCTCCTCTCTCCTCTCCTCTCCTCTCCTCTCCTCTCCTCTCCTCTCCTCTCCTCTCCTCTCCTCTCTCTCCTCTCCTCTCCTCTCCTCTCCTTCCTATCTCTCCTCTCCTCTCTCTCTCTCCTCTCCTCCTCCTCTCCTCTCCTCTCCTCTCCTCTCCTCTCCTCTCCTCTCCTCTTTCTCTTGAAGTTCTTTGCAACAGTTATTCCATGTGAGTATTCGCCTCATGAGGAGGGCTTTTGCAGCAGTCATTGTATACTCTCTGAAACCATCTTCCCAGCTCTTTAGGCTTCTACCAGTTCATAACATTGACATTCTTCTTTCCAGCTTTAGCTAAATGCATATAAGCACCCCTTTCAGACTGATGTTTGAGGCTAAGGTATTGTTCCCTAAAGTTGACCTTGAGGTAAAAAAAAAAGCACTCATTAAATTTGCAAACTTTTTCTGTGCAAGTACCATGTGATCACTATTAAATCTTAGTGTGCTGAGATCACTCCAACATATGCCCAGATTACCTCAATGCTGTCGCATGTGACTCCATCACAGACGTTGCTGGGGCAAGCTCACTTCCTGAGAGAAGAGATTACAGAAATGACAGGACTCTTTGGTGTACAAATTAGTACCAGGTCTACACTACCATAATCTTCACAGTAGAAACCACTGTCTCATCAAGCTGCCAAATCTCAGGTCACAGTGTTAATGATTTATGTGTTCAGAACTGCTGTGTGGAGTGGTTTTGGAAGCCTTGCCTAACACTGTAAGGGCTGGAAAATGTTTAAGGTTTTTCAGGGGTGGGATTGGGTTTGATTTGTTTTTTTTTTTTAGTAGCCTCTGATGTTTTACAATTGTTAATTTTCAACCTATTTCCTGGTCAATCATTCTAAGCTACTCATTCTCACCCTTTAGTAAACTCCAAAATTGAGTGTTACTATGGAAACTGCTACAGATGTAACAGCTGCAATTCACAAGAAAGAGAAAAAAGAGGAAATAGATCAAGAAGTGTCACTTGCATTATGCAAAATTTCATAGCTATGTATGAACTGCATGCTGTGAATAGGTTCTTTGTGAACCCCAAAAGTTAGAAAGGTCACTCTAGCATTAGAGGAATGATGCCTAAGTCAGTGAATGAATCACTTTTAAAATTCCTACATGAAAAAAGAACTATTTATAATCTCTTTTTCTAAAGCCCATCTGTCTTTTCATACAGAAAAATATATTCTTTTTTCTCTTTTAAGTGTTCTTAGCTTGTAACTGATTTTGCACTCTTTTTTTTTTAATGGAAACGGAAAAGTTAATCCTAGATTCTTTAGATCTTAAGCTGCTTTAAGTACAACAGACCTGCCAGCAGTGTTGTTACGAAAGTTGTCAGTTATATTGTTTATTTGCTATTTTAAGGTATTTCCCTTACTTTCTTGAACACATCTGAGTATTCAGCACAAGAAGACAGGGCTATGAAAACTCAAAAGAATAGAAATACTATAGTAAACAAAAGCTGTTGCAGGCATGTACCCAGCCTGTTTCTCTTATCAGCTACAATATTTTTACACTCCATAAATTCAACTGACTGCAGGCAGATTTCTGCAGACATGGCCTGCAGAGCCTTAGAGAGGGGAGGAAGAATCAGGCCTTTGTCTAGTGCTCAGCTGCCATCAATTATTTAGGAGCAAAATTACGTGACATTTTTCTTTCAATTATGCTGTTTTAACAAGGTTTGGGAGTTAATACTGACCAGTAGATGTTTTATCTGAGATATGCTGTAAAATACTCTGCTCTCTGTAGAACAGCTCTCCCTTGGCTCTCAATTAATGACTGCAGCCATGCAGCCACACTAAACTGACTAATCTCACTTGACTGGAGATGAAAGCACCTCTGTGTTTTTTAAAAGATTTTTTGCTCTTCTCTAAGTATATTGAGAAGAACTGTTTGTGCTGGACACACAGTAATAACAATTTGTCAAATCTGTCAAAAGACTTGGCTCCTAAATACAATTCTTCAAAGAGAGAAGTGTGCAAAAAACAGAAGGCATGCTGCTTTATTATTACTGTGGGGACTGTGTGATCTTGTGCCTGACAAAGATCTGTTTAAGATGTATGAGTGGTGCTGTGAGTCTGTATCCAACACCATCCTTATTGTTTTTCATCCAGCAGTTTAGTCTCCAGCCTGGAAACTCACTCTTGCATTTTGCCCTTGACTTCACAGTTCTGCACAAGTGGGTTAAGCTCATTCCCAAGCTGTGCATTTGACACACTCTGAACAGTAAGCAACCATTTAAATATTATGACATCCACTGAGGCATGCATCAGATGTAAGGAGGAAATACTTAACAAGTATATTTTTAACAAAGTCTTATTTCCACATGAAGCTCTGCTTGGCATCACAGCTTCTGAAAAACTGTAATGACTCACTCACTGGAAAACAGAGAGCAAATGCAAATATGGTTTCTGACAATCACCTGCCCCTTTACAGCTCCATTATTTGACATTTGCTAACTTGATTATAAATTGGGGGGTCCTCTGAGAAACGAGTTCATTCCTTCTCTTCAAAACTTATTTCTTGCTTTTGTGTCCCACTACTGTCTTTTTCACATGTGCAAATAACATCTCTGTACTTACCTGACTGGTTTTGCTGTCTTTTCTTCACTGCCAGAAGCAGCGAAACATGCAGCATGGGAGTTGCAAAGCTGTCCACTTGCATGTCATTGCCTATTGTTCACTTACCTTCTACCACAGGTTTCAGGTAAGCACTGAAAAATCAATCCTGACACCAGCAACCTAGTATTTCTTGATATTCTGGTGAACAGAGAGGCTACAATTTTAGGAAAGCCTTAAAATCTCTGAAGGAAATGTATCTGCAACTCTGTTCAAACCATCTATCTTTTGGAAAGTCAGTCTAGCCAATTCAAAAAGATTTCAGAAAAATCTCTTATCTGTATTACTTTTTTTTCCCCCCTATTCTTTCATCACTTGCAATCTTTAATAGCCAGAGTGATTGCTCTAAAATGCTGCTTTACCTTTGAGTCATGATACTTTATATATCTTAGTTAAATTCCAGATTAAGTGGCAAATTGAGGAACTAGAGTGATTAATGTGATTCAGCAAAGTCAGAGGGACTTAATTCCAAACAAACTTGATGTCCCTTCATCGGTATGATTTGAAGTTATTTGGAGCATGAACTATAATGTAAGGAACTGAGATTGCAGGAAAAGCTATACTTTGCCATGGACTGCATCCCACCTCTTGCCCTTCAACCAGGGAGGCACACAGGTGCATGCAAAATTGCTGAATTCCTGCGGTCACTTGAAGCTGGCTGTTGCCTCAGATTGCAGAACAGAGCTCTGCAGCAATGTCCTGTAGAAAGGCAGCAGAGAGCTTGCAGGCAAGGGAGGAGGCATCCAGGAGGACAACACTGAGCAATGTTTTTGCTGGTGTGGGGACTGGAGAGGTCCTCAGCATACCTACAGTAGTCATAAGAGCATAGCTGTCTTCCAACATCCTACACATACCATGATCCACCCTGCTTCCTAGCAGAGGGAGCATGGCCTTTTCTGTTTGCCTTACTTGAAGCAAGTCATTTTCACTAGAGTTTGCCTGTCACAAGGAGCTCCTTTGAATCCAGAAACAGGGGTTTTAGGATCCTTTCATGGTATTCTTTCATCCTCAAGGAAATGGATCAACGTGGAATGAGGATTTTGCTTTCAGAGTTGCTGCATACCTCCCCCACACAATGCAAAGCAAAAATTCTCATCTCAGAATCAGAAGTAAGGAATCAGCTCTTTCGAGTCTTATATCTAGAAACTAAAACCCTTAGGAAGGAAAGCCAGGCTCTATTTCCTTTCTCAACGGAAATCTCAGTACGTCCCTGACTTTCTCCAACCTGAGGAATTTATCAGCAGCTCACACTGTGGCAGATGATCTGTCAGCAGACAAGGCTCTGCGAAATCATCTCACTCCCTTCACAATTATGTCATACATTAAGGCTTCCCTGGAGTATCAGGAACACTGTTTCCTTTCTTTAAGAAAGAATAATTTTATTTTTTAAGTCCTGTAGCAAATTAGAAATACATAGCAGGATTATGACAGCCAGCTGGTCTAGCTAATGATCTTTTCTTCACTTTTACTGATAATCTTCCTTCAAAAGACAAATTTAAAATGTGGCCACAATTCCTCTTAAGTGTCTGATCAGAACTGCAGAGCATGACATTTCATGCAGAAGTGGCTTTTCAAACATTCATACGATTTAATGTGAAAAATTTCCATTATCCCAGAGGAATTTTATGGAAGAGTGAAATCTCAGGCGCATGAAATCACCAAAAATGGAACGGAAATCTTTCACCTAGTAATTTTTCAACATAAATATATCCCCTTTCTTTTAAAGGCCTCTATTACAAGCAAAATGTAGTAAGACAGAAATAAGCCCATGTGTAATAGTCATAGTTTAGGCATTTAGCATACCTAATATTTATGAATTGTTGAGCTGCTGGGTTTTTTTTTTTGTAATAAATGGTGATAATTGATTTATCTCCATGCTTCCAGTAATTTGTTCCACATTCTGTATACTTGCTGTTTTATTTCCTGTTCAAAGAAAAGCCACCAAGGAATTGATTGACATACTTTGGCTATGGCTATGCGCAGTTATCTAGGATGGATTTCAGAGACCACACACTTTTTTGTTTTGAAAGGCTGTGTTTCTATTTGAAAACAACATGCATTACCATACACATATTTTTTTTCATTAAGACCATTCTTTTCTCTATCATTACCATTTAATGGTGAAAAGTAATTTATGGCACCTGCTAAATTTGCTTATCTTGACATACACAAGAAATACTTATGCTTTCTCTCACATGGTGTGACAGCCAGGAAAAATTAAGGTTTGCATGGTGAGCCCAGCTAAGTTACATATCCATATGCATATCCATCCAGTGAAATACATCTCAAAATGGAAAAAAAATAGCTATTTATTTTAAGGATTCTGGCTATAGGATGGCCTTACTCCTTATTAATCTCATTTTATTCTCTTCTGTATCAAGGATAAACAGTAAATATTATTGAAAGTTGTTACTGAAAATATATCACTATCAAAACCAGCCAAATAATTTTCATGTACACAAAACAAAGATGAGTTGCAGGCCCATGTACATATCCAGTAAATGGAACATGCAACCCATCAGAAATAATAAATAAATAAGGATTTTAGAGTAACCAGGAAAAATGGATTCTGAAACTAAGAACAATGTTTTGATTTTTAACTCCTATACGCTTTATAATACCAAGACCTCTTTGGTCATCCTCAAGACTTTATCTCAGTAAATTAAACTCCAAATAAGAATAAATTAGGAAAAAAAAAAAAAAGACCACTTATGTGGCCTTTCTTACGTGATTAAGATTGTCAGTGAGTGAGCAGAATGCCATTCAACTGGAAAAGACCTTAACATATGACATGATCCAACCTAAAAAGCATAAGCAGGGAATAACAATGGAGAAATCTGATGTGATTATTGAGGAATGCAGATGATTTGTGGAAGAGATACAGAACAACTTTAGGAATAATGTATGAATCTCTGATGAGAGAATTAAAATTTAGCAGCAAATATTGAAGATTATCTGACATCACTTGATGTCTTATTCAGTGTCATAGGAAATATGAGTTTTCTAAAGAGTCATTCATTGATCCTCCAGATCTTTATGAAGGCAACCTCCCATGAAAATGGCTGATCATGTGACACACAAGCCAGCAAACGCCTGTTTTCAAAAGAAATAAAATAAATGTTTGGAGGATGTGTTTTTAAAAGTAATGATCCGTCTTTTTGAATCACAAGAAAACCTGTTGCTAGGTCTGATTTAGATTTCAGTGTTGTCCTCAAGAAGCTACGATGTTGATGTAAAATTTGAGATAATGTAACTGTTGAAAGCTGCCTTGAATGAGTGTAATGTTTAGAGGAACAAATCATGACATAAATTCAAAATTTATTTGACTGACTATTCTTTTTTCTATTTTTTTCTTACTGCAAAAGTACTGCACAGTATTAGTACGTATGAATTCCTAATGTTAAAAGTTAATAATGTAACAGAAATCTGTATTATTTTTTATTGACCAAAAGCATAATTTGGTCATTGGAAGCCTATCTCCAAAGCAAAACTAGTATCAGAACATCAGCAGAGATGATTTTGGAACACTTAACTCTCAAACCACTAAATGTTAAGCTATTTAATCATTGTTTTACATGTAGAACTTAAATAAATTCCCGGTAAGAATTACCATTCATCCTAATAGAAGAACCCAGGAATTATGAACATCATGTGTTTTTCTAAAAAATGTGAAACATTTTCCATATCTGCCTCTATATGACTAGAGGAGCTCACAGCCATAGAAGTATAGCTATGCAGTTCCTTTACAGATAAAAAAACCCCCAAACCTGCTCTGCTTACATGCAGTGTTATGACCTGTACTGGTCAGGCATCGTGATTCATGACAGACAGCAGAAAGAATGCATGTGTGCTGTGTTATTGTGGGCTGATAACAGATTACAATATTTAGATAGCTTTTATGTCTGGTCACATACTGGTGACACCATCTATCCATGCCAGGTTTAGGACATTGTAGAGGTTTTCTGCTGGACTCAGGGAGAAATATCTAGAGACAAAAAGTTGTTCCTGTAAGTGTAATAATTATGAAGGTGAAAGGTAATCTGCACTTGGGCTTAATCCACCCTTGACAGAAAATATAGAAGTTTTGTATTTCCGTTAAAAAGGGAATGGACAAGTTCACTATAAGATAAAAATTTCCTTTCTTTAGCAGTATGACCACAAAAGGGCCCTGACTGGCAGCTCTGATTTTTTTTCCCCACTGTGTTCACTGAGGTTCAGCACCTTGAGCGCGTGTAACTCTGAACACACCAAGAGCTGAGACACAGCCTCCTGGCTGCAAGGTAACAGGGCAGTGCACACCAGCTCACCCTTCGCTGCTGTAGCTGGTGGCAGGTACACACACAGGAGGGACGTCCCAGAGCTTTTCAGGAAGGCTCCAGTGAATTCCAAGACACATCTGTTTTAAGCATCCTTTGAGCAAAAGCTTTTTCACATTTTCATTGCATATTACTAAGATTCAGCATTTTTTGGCATCAAAAAACAGACCCAGGATCTGAATGTAACTAACATGACCCAAACTACTGTGTATGAATTCCTGACTTAAGAAGGACCCTTCCTAGAAACGCCTGAAGCAGAAAGGCAACATTCCTCTCTGTAAGGCAGGCGGTGATCTCTGAGAATCACAGAATCACAGAATGGTTAAGGCTGGCAGGGACCTCTGGGTTTCATCTGGTCCAACCTCCCTGCTCAAGCAGGGTCTCTTACAATCAGTTGCCCAAGAGCATGTCCAGACAGCTTTTGCGTATCTCCAAGGTGTAAGAGTCCACAACTTCTCTGGACAGACACCCTGACAGTGAAAAAGTGTTTCCAGATGTTCAGGAGGAACTTCCCTGTCATAGTCCACTACCCTCTGAACAGGTTCTTTCAGATATTCTGTACATGGAATGTGTAATGTTTAATATCAAATTACTTATTTGAAGATACTTGATGTTACATGGAATTTCTGATTTATCAGTGACATGAATTATGTTACATAATACTATGGTTACACTTAGCAAAATGTAGGTAGCAATTGTAATCAATAGTTTAATCACCGTGACAGTGTGATTCCCATTACCAGTTTAGCTAATTTGGTTACTATCCTAACCTTGGACATCCCCAGTTGCCAGGAAGGCATCTGTGGGTTGAAGGTATCTCAAGCGTGTTACTCTCTGTGAAATTCTTTCATTACTTGTTCAGTTTCATACTCTATATTGGGCCAAGCCACATACTCACTCCCCTCTGCTGCCTGTCTAACTCAGGGAGACATTCATACCCTTTGAATGAAAGGAGGGAGAAGCTTTTCTACTACCAGCTGATCACCACGTAACTGTTGATAGCTATTCATCTAAAACAATCTAAAACAAGGCCACCCTTGGGTTCCCTTGGTGATGAGATGAAGTCACCTTCTTTGCAACATCTGTGGTCAGTCCAAGACTGCATTCTTCCCTGATCTTTGTGAACACATCGCCCTGGCCCATCTCCTCTCAGACTTTTTCCACGACAGGAGCTGGTCAGTCACAGTGGCAGTACATCAAAAGCGAGCAGATGAGGGAGGCACAACTGTGAATACCTCTGCGCCGTGGATAACCACTTTTCCCCCAGGAGAACTTGGTACTGTGAATGACATGGGACACTCTGACATGTGGAATGAAGGAGAATTCTAGTGTCAATTTACATTTTAGATGTTAGTAAATCTTAATTAATTTCTTGGGTTTTTTTTTTTTAATATATAAACTAAATAAAAATAGAAGTTCTGCTAGTAACTAGTAACAGCAAGTAGAACAAGAACTGTGTAAATATAATAGCTACTGCCGAAAAATAGTTCAAGTATCTTGCCTGGCGTATTGGCTTTACTAAAGATCATTGTGCAAATGTGACCATGTAAAAGCAATGCTTAGGCACAAGGCTTACTCATGGTCTGGGAGAACGTGTCTTCTCCAGTAGAACTTTCCTGTGGTGGCTCACCTCACAAGAAAGTCATTCTCCATGTATTTCCTTTTTGAAGCAGAATGTGGCAAATAATATGAATGTGTTAGAAACGTTTGTACTTTCAGCCAGCTGTGTGGCTAACCCCCAGACTGCATTTTTTGTTCTAGTACTGGTTCATTCTAATTTTCAGCAATGTTTTCTAGGCATCTTCCAGCACTTCTCTCACTATGTATTAAAAAACAAAACTGAAAAGAAACTGCTAGAGATTAATCGTTAAGGTTAGCAAAATATTGCAAATGTAACCATCAGAGTGACAAAGTGTTTCCTGAGGTTCAGAGGGAACCCTGTGTGTTTCAGTTTGTGCCCATTGCCTCTGGTCCTGGCATGGTCACCACTGAAAAGAGCCTGGGTCCGTCCTCTATGAATCCTCCTGCAGGTATGTACGTACATTGATGACATCCCCTGAGATGAACCAACACAGCTCTCTCATTCTTCCCTTATAGGATAGATGCTCCTGTTCATTCATCACCTTGTGGCCCTTCACTGGACTCTTGCCAGTATGTCCATGGATCTCTTGAATGGGTAGCCCAGCACTGGACAGTACGACAGGTGTGGCCTCACCAATGCTGAGTAGAGGGAAAGGATCACCCCCCCAAACTGCTGGCAATGCACTCTTTAATGCTGCCCAGGATAGCATTCACCTTCTTTGCAGTACCTTGCTGGCCTCTGGTCAACTTGGCATCCACCGGCACCCCCAAGGCATTTTCTGAAAAGCTGCTTTCCACCTGGGTGGTCCCCAGCGCATACTGGTGCCTGAAGTTGCTCCTCCCAGGTGCAGGACTTTACACTTCTTGTTGAATTTCATGAGGTTCATGTCAGACACTTTCTTCAGCCTTTATCCTCGTATTAAGTTCTAGTAACACAACATTTTTAAATTGATATGAAACCAGAAGAGTTTGTTAAACTCAGTCTGTTAGCTTAGTATAGAAAATACAGTATTGATTGAAGGCAGCATACCGTTGATTTTGAAAGACCAGAACCATGTTAAGTCTTTGTAAGATTTTTATTATAATAAATTGTATAGAATATTTTTTCCTCATTTTTCTCTGTTATGACATTTTGTTTATGCATTATAATAACTTTTAAACAAACACCATCATACTGTTAATATACAGCAAATAAATAACTGCTTTTCTTAAAAGCTCCCTTTTTCACCTCTCAGGCCTCCACAACTCATGATAAATATGTATCTGACATTAGTATTTTTCTTACATCGAAAAGTCACCAAGTGGTCTGAGAACCTTTTAAGCATTTCAAAGTTGTCCTCCATCTATATCTTTACCAGCACAGTGTAAGGGCTTCTTTTCAATTTGCAGTTGACCCAGGGAAGTGTTGGATTCTTGATTTAGATCATGGTCTCCCAGAGGTTCTGGGGTTTCTGGCTGAGAGATAAAGCTTCATGCTTTATGTTTCCTTGCAGCAGAGCAGTAATACACACCACACACTGTGCTCCAGTATGTAGTTTTTAAAAGTCAGTCCAGTACTTATTTTGTGGGTCTTCTGACAGTTCAGCACTGTTTCCTGAGGGAATGAGTCAAGCTGTACACATTTTCAGCTTCTCTTTGTTGTACAAACTATGTGGCACTCTTGGGGAATTCTTGTAGTAGTGTGAGGTAATGGACTGAAGTGTCTGTACAGAAATACCTGAATATTTGACATCTGGTATTACAGGCTGCAGTAGAAAGCCACGCTTGCATTCAAACAAATCCTATGTTCTCAAGCATAACCTCAACACTCAACACTAGGTGCAGCATTAAATAAAGCTCCTCAGATTAGGAACTGCTATTTTCCTTTCCTGTGTAATGTCAGTCACAAATGAACATGGATCTCAAATAATATTTTAACCTTGATAACTCTTTCACACTCCATTGTATATCACACTCACCTCTAGAGAACAAATCCTATGAGGGAACTAGGGTTGTTCAGCTTGGAGAAAAGGATGCTGAGGGGAGACCTCATAGCTCTCTACAACTATCTGAAAGGAGGTTGTAGCAAGGTGGGGGTCTGTCTCTTCCCCCAAGTAACAAGCAATAGGATGAAAGGAAACCACACTAGGAGAGATTTGGGTTGGATATTAGGAAAAATTTCTTTGCCAAAGGGTTGTGAAGCATTGGAACAGACTTCCCAGGGAGGTGGTGGAATAACCATCCCTGGAGGTGTTTAAAAATGTGTGGTTGTGGTGCTTAGAGGCATGGTTTAGTGGTGAACCTGGCAGTGCTGGGCTGACAGTTGGACTGGGTGATCTTAAAGGTCTCTCCCAATCAAAATAATTCTATGATTCTGTATCTTGAACTCTTTGTTTCCAATGCTGGCCTATACACTATCCCATACAGGAGGCACAGAGCCAGCACACACAGTACCAAACTGACCAACCTGCTCAATGTTCATCTGGGAACTTTATCCAAACACTGACACCCTTGAAATTACATGTGTGTTGTGACTCACTTAACAAAATGCATAATATGGAAATAACCCCCACATATCCTTTGCCATTTTTGAAAATCTACAGCAATGACACAGTACAAGCAAGCCTAAAGCTACTTTAAAAGAATACTAGTTTAAAATTACAGATTTATGGTTGCAAGCACAGGAGTATTAACCTTCTCTTTAGACCTAGAGAAAACCTACATTTTATGTGACTTTGCTTCCCCTCACCCCTAGCACATGATTGGTAGGTTTGCTGAAATATGCTTTCTTTCCTTCTTTTTTCCTTTGCTTTTCTGAGACCTGCTAGGTTCTCTTTTGTGTGTGTCAGTTCAGGCTATAACCCTGCAGTTTGAGTTTATCTTGGCCATAAAACGCAACAGTAATTTATATGCTCCCTTACTCGGCACTCCTCTGAGGCACTGCCAGCTGTCTAGCCAGCAGTTTAAAGAAAGAGCTGTAATGAGCACAAGTGCGCAGGGGGTAAGGGGGAGGCACACACAGCACACAGCCCTGTTCCTGTGTCCTTAGCTGGTAGTGGTTACGTTTAAATGACATTACAGCAAGCTGTCAGCATGGCGAGATTCTCTGCACAGGCACTGCACGCCTCCTCCCATGGATTTCTCATTCCTTTCTTTCATTCCTTAATAAAGAATAGATTTAAAGGATGAAACAAAGCCCAGAGCAGCTCTTACAGGATACGGAACGTGAGTTATGAGTGTAAAACCTTGCTTCCTCCTGCCTTTTTCCCCTTTATTAAGAGCAAACTCTTTGAGCAGGTAGACAAAGCCTGATGGTGATCTTGATGTACTTGACACGGGCTTTGATTTTAGCTTGCCTGAGCTCCAGTTTTTGATGTAATACAGTTGTGAGTTTTATTTCTTCCACAGCTATGCAGTGGGCTTATTTAAACTTTATCATCACTGTAGTGTTAAAAAAAAGGGGGGAAAAAAAAAGGTATTTTGCCTGTAAGTCACTTCTGCCAAGGACTTTTTTCCCTGCTGTTGTCTTTAAAACGTTGTCTTATGTATATGTAAAGCTAAAATTACATGTCCCTCTGTGTTGCAGAAATCCTTCAAATAGCCTCAATACTTTCCCTAAAGTCCATTAAAAAATACTAGGTTAGACTCTGATCTCAGTGAGGCCGGTATGAATCCAGAAAAAAATCCCACATCGTCCCACTAGGATCAATAGAATTCATTTAGCATTGCACTGATGCAACCGATGAAAACGTGGCTTAGTGCAACCCTTCCACTTATATGGCAAAATACATTCTTTCCTATAAACTTTCTACAAAATCAAACCATCCAATTTTTTACTGGAGGCTTTGGGCTCTTCAACACACCAACAGAAAAATACGGCACTGAATGATAGTCTTAAGTAAGCTGAGAGTTATGATCTGATAAAAGACACATTTAGTGGAGAAATCCAGTTCTCTCTCAACTCCCACCAATATTGCTTAACCTCTAATGGGCCTTGAGCTAGAGTTTCACTAAGCAGCACAGCAGGACAAAAACTAAGACTTCTTAAAAAAGGCAGAGTCCAGAAAATGCTGGGACCACCTTAACATGGCAGAGCACAGGGTACAGGTCAATTTTTTCTTATGTGTGTTTTTAATTATTGGTCCCACATACAAGGTACCTTGAAAATAGAAAATCCCTCTCAGTTGCTGCACTCAACCTGTCCAAATCCATGACATATAAAGCATTTTGGAATATCGGAACCCACAATAATGAGCAACTGATCTTGGCTGATCTAAGCTTCATTAATCAGAGGAATTACATGTAGATAACCCACAAGTTCATACATATTTTGAACAAAAATGTAGAGTGAGATCCCTTCTGGAAAGTCTTAACTCCTAGGCTGTTTATTTTAATAAATCCTGGCTAAGTAGTTAAATCTAATAAAGCCCCCTTAAGGTGCAATTTTCACTATGATTCAATAAAAATAAACCTACAAATGCTTGATCTTCCTTTCATGAAGCCCATGAACAGGTTTGTTTAATCTTAAACAAAGTGCTAAAGGGGACAGAACTATAGGCAGGAAGTAACAAAATGCGATTCAATGTGAAAAAAAGCAAGTTAATGTGTCTGAGGGAAAATAAATTGAAACAGATATTCAGCAGGAGGAAGGCAAAACAGTGAAGGTAAAAAAGCTCAATAAGTCTAACAGAAAACTCAAAATTAGTGAAAAGCTTGTCATAGAAAAGTGGTGACAAAAGAGACCAATACACTTTATGGAACTGTATGAAAAAGCTATCATTTCTCATAGGCAAGAGGTGACAGTCCTCTGTACAGCAGTGGTGTGACTGTACTCAAACATCAATATTAATTTCTTGGCAACTCAGATAAAATAGAAAGTTGATAACCTGTCAGAGAATGTTCAGAGAACTTCCATAAATAAAAGATTGAGCAGCGTGATTAAAAAAAAAATAAAACCAAACCAGATCCTGAGCTTTCTTCTATGAAAAACTATTTCAGTATTTCCATGGGCTTAAAATGCAGCAACACCAGCTAAATACCAATTAATGGCTGCTATGATTAACCGCCAGGATGCGAGCACCAGGGAGCCATAAGAATTACCCAGGTCAAGGACTGACTATGCATGATACTCCAAGCCCTGCTTCCTCCTCATCATCCACAGAAGGAAACAAGCTCAGATCTCCAGGACACTACACGGTGGTCTGCAGTACAGAGCTGCACAGGGTTCTTGGTCCGAGAAGGTATAACTGTGAGTCAGAAGATGGAAGAAAGCCAAAATAAATGTAGATCAAATATCAGAAAAAAACATCCCTGCTCTGAAATCTAAGTCTAGCCTCCCTGAGGATTTGGAAGAAAGAATCACCATCTGTTGGATCATTTAAAACAGAAGAGTATAGCACACTACAAAATATATATTTAGCAATTTAGATGATGGTTCTTTCTCTACATGTCTCACACTATAATTGTGTTAGATTGTAACCTGAAGCATTTGTATGACACAAGATGTGGCCATGCAGCTCCCGGCTTTGGCTGTAAGTCTCTATCAGCCTTCCTTGGACATCCAAGGACCAAGTAAATTTCCCCACAATTTTCCTCAGTAAAATCATTAGGCCAAAGCTCCCTTCACACTCCATCTGTTCATGGGCTTATATATAGAGGTCACTTCCTGTAAGCTGCCAGTGCCTTCTTCCCAAACGGCGTGAACAGGGGAAATTAACCAATTCCTCTCATCTGAGGCAACTAATAGGTGTGCCTTATTCGTAAGTATGACATAGGAGAAATTTCATACAAAAGAATGACAGATCATACTTTGGACGCAGAATTTAGGAATTTGTGCATTCTAGGTAAGCTAAAGGAGCCTAAACTTCCACAAGCTGCTAGAAACAATCACATATTCTGAGGCTAATTTAGATATTTGCATTTCATCTGAAACCACTTTAACTTACTGCTTGATTTATGGGAAGATGCCTGTGTGAAAATGAAGAAAAGTGTCTTTCCTTCCATCTTTTCCACAGTTAAAGTTTTTTTACCTTATATAATCACTTTTTCCTTGTCACCAGAAAGCAACAAATGACAGGACATAGCATTTACGAGGAGTGCTCAAAAGGAGAAGCTGGGGGATTAAAAGGTTGCTGTGTAGATAGAGTAGCTTCATCAACATTTCTTCTGTCCTTTCTAAAAATCGAACAAGCAAAGTTAGGATTGAACTTCAAAAATGACTATTTTTCTTTTTCCCCCCCTCAGATTCATTGTCTAGTTTTTTCTCTGTATCTGTTGGAATGATCATCATTCACTGAACAGGAAGATGGTAGTAGTAGTAATGACAAGAGATAGTTTTTCCGTGTTCTTGGCGAATACAAGACATAAATCACTGTTCTCATTGGAAAGATCTTGTTCATTTTGAATTTTTATTCAGTCAGTTACAGATTTCTAACTTTTAGATTCTAATGATGCATTGTGAAATTTTTTAAATACCTGCTTCTTTATAATCCATACTCTTTATCAACCTTCTTTGTGTTACAAAATTCAAGGAAAAACCACTGAGAAGGACTTTTTTATTTTTTGATGACTTCTCTGATTAGAATTTTGCTGGTTTTGATTATTTTTTTTTAATGGGAACCTATATAAAGAAGATGGCAATCAGCAAAGAAAGATCCTTTCATGCCCTAAAAGTACATAGTCAAAATGAGTAATTGGGTGAAGAGCAGATGTCAAAACTAGAAACACCAAAGACATGGCATCAGGCAGAGGACAAAAGAGGTAGAAGTATTTTTAAAAATATCATCCACTTTTCAGATGGCCACCTGCCAAGTAAGCTCTTGTCCCCCGATGGTTGAGACAATTCACACAAAGAATCCTGATGGTTTCTGAAAAAAAACCAACAAAAGATGCAGAACTGCCATTAGCCTTCCAAAAGATTGGAAGCAGATTGTGGCTCTGCTCATCTTCCCCCGCTGGATTTTGTATCTACTGCTGTGAGTCAGCCCCTTTTGACTCCTTCTCTTCAGGACAGCTTTCATGAACACTGGAAGACCTGCGCTTGTTCACAGTACTCTGTCTGCTGCATTGAGCGCAGTTTTCAGTCCTTCTGGAAACCCTACAGTTTTTCTAGTACAGGCTGGAATCCTAGTACAGCAAATTTAGGCTACTGCCAACAGGCTTGCTTTTCACATTTATCTTTGATGCAATTTTATGCATATCAATATCTGCAGATTAAGATTGAAAACTGCTACAAAGGTGCATTTCAGACTGCTGTGCTCTCAACGAGACCCACCTCCCACCAGATTTACACAAAGTTTCGTTTAAAGCTGTGGATGCCAGCAAGCACAGGCATTGAGCCTGGCTACTCAGTTACTGCTCTGAAGGCAAACAAAAGGAAGGAAGTGAACAAATCAGGGATAGGGAGAGACAGATTAATTTACCAGAGACTCTGACCCTGAAGGCTCAAGAAGTAAAGTCAGGGAAAGCAGAGGCACTAGTTAGTTGAAAATTCCTTTGAATTCCTTAATCCCTCAGGTCAGTTAAAAGGGAAATGATCTGACCATTCTGCATCTGCTAGTGATTGAAGGCAAATAAGGAGTATTGTGTGATTTCCAGTTCAAGAAGTATATAGTATACACAGCTTATATGAAAGCAAATACAGCAAATCTCAATTGACTTAGGCTGACTAATAAACCCTAAGATGTCTCTAACATATGGAAGCTGAAGCTGGTACAGATCCTGAAAATAAAAAAAAAAGAGAGAAAGAAAGAAAAGAAAAAGAAAAGAGAAAGAAAGAAAAAGAAAAAGAGAAAAAGAAAAGAAAAAGAAAAAAAGAGAAAAAGAGGAAGGAAAAAAGAAAAAAGAGAAAAAGAAAAAAGGAAAGAAGGAAAAAAAAATGAGAAAAAGTGTGGAAAAAGGAGGAAAAAGGTGGACATGAAGGATAAAAATAAGGAGGAAAAAGGAAGAAGAAAAAGAAAAAGGAAAAAAGGAAAAAAAAGGAAAAAGGAAAAAGGAAAAGAAAAAAAAAAGAAAAAAAAAGGAAAAAAAAAAAAAAAAAAGGAAGAAGAAAGGAACCCCAAATCCTCCAAGTCTCTAAAGTGAAGGGGATGAAAAAAAAGACAATTCACTGCAAGGAGTGTTCTGGCTGAGACACTGTCGTCCGAGATCATCCTCCGTATTTAGTCTGGTATTATGTATGTAGACAAAAAAAAGCCTAAAATTACACCTAGGGCCTCTCAGATTAAGCCTTCTGCTACACGTCTGTAACTGGAAATGGTCTTCAAGAGTTGTTATGTAATGACACCATATAATAAAAGCTTGGCTAAGAGGAAGCTTTACTGGTCCTTCTAATAAATATTATTAGTGTGTAACGCTAAAATGATCCCACTTGGGCTTGTAATCTGCAGTGATTAAGAGCTAGACCATGTCTGTGAAGCAATAGCTTGGCCATGGGTGTTGATTAACACAAAGACATGCTTTCCAGAGACACCACTGACGTCCATCCTCTCCAGAGCCACTACCCATTTCTCTACCACTCCTTTACATACCACAGGCCCTACACATGACAGTCCCACAGTGATGAACCTCTCCCTTCCTTGCTCTGCCCAGTCTTAGGAGGTTCATTTCCTAAGGTCTGGGACGCAGGAATTCTCCAGCTGACATTAATCGTTTGAAAGGGTCAGAAGAAAGACTTTCTTGCCTCCTCGCTATCTAAATCTGTATCAACATATGGAAAAAAAATGCATAGCTGCAAACTAACAAACACTGCAGAGCAAGGAGAGCCAGTTGCTGGAATACTTAATGTGGGCATGTCCAATTCTCATAGAGATTTTTTTAATACTTCGTAAGTAATATTAAACCAAGCTCATATCACAAAAGACATGACCTCAGGTTGCCAGTTTTAGCTTAGTACCCTACGAACTTCTGAAGCACACCATGTCTGACTGCAAAACACCTGCTCCCCACTCCTGTGACCGCATGCTTGCTATAAGTGACATTTTCACTGGAAAACAAGGGCAATACTTTTAGACTGACTGTATTAGATACAAAAGACTCTTATTCCTCATTATGTATGCGCATTTCACTCTCCCTTAGCACATTATAGATCATCATCTTCAAATGTATGAACTCTGCATGCTGACTGAGGCTGGACAGAGTTTGGCTGTGTTGCCCAGCAGAAGAAACTTGAAAAACATTTACATTTTAGTTAATTAATTATAACGTTCTACTTCCTGATTTTGTTGGTATGCCTTTTACAACTTCTAAAAAATTTGAAGAGGAATTTTATAACAGAGTTGTTCGCAACAAGATTCCCTGGCCCTCTTTCTGAATACATAATTTCTAACTCCTTAAGCGAAGTGTGAGTTCTTAAGAAGTCCTTTAGTTACTCCTGGGAAATTTTTCCATTCCTTTCTGACAAATGGAATGATCTTGGCAAGAGAGTAACAGAAATAATAACACTAATAATAGGCAAAGGATTTGTAACGTTGATTTAAATGTGGCATTCCAAAACTGCTGAATTATTTTGTTGGATTCCAAAAGTTGTACTGCTTCTTGGCGATGCTCAAAAGTAGCCCCTCACTCCTCCTGCTGCTTTGTTTCTACAAATCTGCTGAAAACATCTTTCCAAACGGTTTCAAAGGAAACAAACAGCATGTCTACAAAGTTAAGGCTCTTTTAAAACTGGATTCAAGTGTTCAGCAAGAGTGATGTGCAGGAAGATACCCCTCTGAAATGTGTCAAAGCAAGGAATTCACGTTCAAAGAGAAAAAACAAAATAGAACTCCACAAAATAATAGGGGAAAAAAAGCATAATTTGCAACCAGACCATTCTAAGTGCCAAAAATGATCCATAAAGAGATGTTATCTTGTTGGTGTCAAAGGTATACTGTAACTATTAAAAAAAAAAAAATCTTTCTGTACTAGAAGGGTCTTAATCTTAAACCTTTTTCTAAAAAAAAAAATTTCAGTCTTTGCAAAGCACCTGAATAATGTTTTTATTTGAAGGTTGATTAGTGTATATACTAGCATATCAATTAGAAAGAATAACTTACCAACATGGGAATAAAAATTTAAAGATATGCTTGGTACAGACTTACGTCTAGAAATGTAGGGAAACATTTCAGGAAGTGCTTACTGAAAGGAGTATGAATATGTGAAGAAAAGAAACAAAAGCTGAAATATCGCACTATCTTGGCTCTTTCTCTCTCTATCCTTTGTACTTGGAAACACTGAACATAGGGTCAGCAATAAGCCAGCTCCTGCAGTTGAATGAAATTGGAAACTAAGTATGTGGAGGGGGAGAGGGGGAAAAAAGAAAGAAGAGAGAAAACAATAATTATGGCAGCATTCCAAATTCCTCTCTCGTGAGCAGATGGACACAGAGGAGGATGTATTTTGCAACTGCATGTTCTTTAGATGACAATGGGAAAAATCTGAAATTGCAAGAAAGCTCAATACAAAGCCAAGAAAAGCAAGAGCATCTGGAAGGGCTGTTATAGGCAAGACTGCAATGCGCTCCTTTGTTATTTAAGTCGGTTGATAACAAAATGGAGTGGCACATGGGAAAATTCAAAAAGCACACAAATTTTTACTATCGCCAAACATCTGTCCTAAAGAATAGCTTTAAAAAAAAAAACATGATCAAGAGCCTGTGTGAATAAGCTGTGGGGCATGACTGGCTCATGCAGTTACCAAGCTACTCTTCACCCGTACGATGTGATTGAAGTAATCAGAAAGCATAAAAAGTGTTTAAGGAGGCATCAGGACTGTCTAGGCTTAGCTTGTTTGTAACCTTGGCCATGCAACCTAGCTAGGTTCTAAGTTGTAAATACCGATCTTTACTTTTAAGTTTTATTCTGGGTTTTAAATTTTGCTTCACTAAACTGAAGACCTCTCCATTGGTGCTTTTGTGCATCGTCTCTGTTAGGGCAAATCAATTTGAAAATTCTGAGGTTTTTGTAAAGAGAATATTTTCCCACCCTTGATTATTTGCATGTCTCCTCCTTGCAGCTTGCACAATTTATCTGCATGTTTCTTAACAGTGGAGAGTGGACACAATTACCTGCTACATACTCCTTTTACTCATAAAAGGTATGTGCAAGCCCTGCTTCCCCTTAAAGACTAATTGTCCTTTTCATATTCAGTGTTGATTACATTCTTATATGCTTGACTACATATGTATGCTGATGTTCATCTTCCTAGGAGCACAGGTAACTTAATCAATTTAATAATATTCATACTGTTTTGCCAAACAGTTTTGTCAACTGCATGTTTTAACAGTCATGATTGGAAAACATCTTTCTGGTCTTAAAACAGTGAAAAAAGAAAAAAATAATATCATTCCATGATCAAAACAATGCTCCAAAAGTTGGAACAATAATTTCCTCATTTTTGTATTACTTTCTCTTAATTATTTATTCTTTCTTTACTAATTACTGGTCAAACTTTATCAAAGAACCTATTAATTTATTTGATAGACTAATAATTATACACAGCATCAAAAGAACTTTAAAACCATTGGCTTAATATTAGCTTTCTTCTAGTTCCGTGGAATAACCCATGTCTCAAAAAACATGGAAAAACAGTGTTAATGGATCAGAGAGGTCACCAGCTAGCTTCTTTACAGTAGCCTTGTTTTGAAATACCTTAAAAACCTTCAAATATTTTAGACCTGATAATTTAATTGTTTAACGTTCTTCAGAGCAGGAAAAAATGTCATCATTGGCACTACTACCATCAGATATACATATTTCGTTGCAATATCAGTACATTTATTAAACATTTTCTCTAATTTGCTACTGACAATTCCATCATTTCCATGTGATCATAAATAAATTCAATTTTTAGGCTTTATTTTGATCCTCGTTATCTTAAAACACAGTTTGATTTTACTTCAACTTTTGTTGCAAACATTTTAAAATAATTCCTTCTACTAGTTTCTATTTTGATTATTTTTTATTTGTTGTTTTAATATTTAATGATCACACTAACTGACACTTTTCTTTATCCCCCATTAGTTTGTAGCTTAAATGGTCTTACTTTTTGTTTCAATGCCAAAAATGTAGTTTGGGAGCATGTAGTATGATATTTTCTGTAACAGGCTCCAGTTATCATTCATATTTTTATCTCTTTAAGACACGCAGATATTTTATTTAGAAAAACCACTGGCATTCAGTTCATTTGTTTGTACAACAGAAATACAGCAACATTTGAACAAGTACTATTTTTTCAAATCCATGGTCTATCTACTAAGCTAAAGACTAAGTTCCGATGCTTTGAATGCAGCTCTTTTTAGGTTAGCAAATTGTCATTAATAACTTTTAAACCTTTAGGGGGTGCTTTTATCCTGGCAGCATGGGACCCCAGGTGTCAATCAGACTGGATTTTTCACCCCAGTAATGCAGGTTGATTCCTTCTTTCTACTTAGATAACTCAAATACTGTCATCTTGTTCTTGAGTGCAGTTTGGTGGCTTGTAGCATACCTCCTGTGGGTGTGTTCTCCAGTGCTCTGTCACTACTTTGCTCCATAGCTATTCAGTATCACCTGCGACAAAACAAGCATTGCTGTTTCTGACGGATGTCTGTTGATTTTCCACTCTTGGAATCCAATCAGAGCGGCCAGAACCCCTGGTCCCTCTCCTGCAGACCTCTCCATCATACTTTAAAGAAAGGATGAACTTTTTTCTGAGAACATGTAGGTTATTTAGAATCCAGTCACCATTTTCAGTTTCATTTCTTCCTAGTTTCATGTCTTCTGACCTAATGCAATTGATTTCTCTTCCAGCAAACATGGAGAAATACATAAACTAATCCCTTCTTCCCACAGAATACCCTAAAAAAAACAAATTCTTCTACATCACATCCTATAAACAGTCTCCAGTTCATTTCTTTTGACATCCGCACATGAAAATTCTCAGTTATAGTAACTTATATTTCCTTTTGCTTCTGCATCCTTCAGTATCATACATTGTCTGTAATTTGCAATTTATTAACAAGAAATGAAACTATCTATCTGGCTCAAGAGTAAATTATCCATTTTCTTTAACATTTTAAGCTATGTTGAAACATTAAATACCTTAATAGTTCTTTTATTGAACAACTTTTTCCTGGTATTTAGAATAAAAATATTGGGACTTCTGAAATGATTTTTTTCATTTGGAAATGTTAAAGAAATGTCTAAACCTTAAATAAAGAGCCTTCCTCTGGATGCAGGAATATTCTTAAATGAATTCAACCCTAATAGTTAACTAATTTAAGTATTCCATACTTACTCTCTGATATCACTGTTGCCACTAGAGAAAAATTCACACACATTCTAATTCTGTATACTTAACCAAAAAAATATTAGCAATATTAGTAAATATTACTGGGGGGGGTGGGGGGGGGGGAAGACATTTGCAGCTAGGTACATTGTTTGCTGAAACCTACAGCCAAATTCAATCACCATCAAGCAGTAAGAACAGGATTTGTAGAAGTTAGCATTGCAACCAAATATACTGGATCATAGCTGTGAAAAGAATGTGGTACCAGCCACGCCATAGCATGGCCATTCCCACATTTGCTTGCTATAGCCTGGAAATATATAAGAAATTGATTTAAAAAAAAAAAATAAAAAATGCTTAAAGCAAGTACAATATTATCCTTGGGACAGTTTATGACTTCTGTGTTCTGATTTGACTCCCTGATGTTCATCTCTACAAAAGCAAATTAAGTGATTGTCAAGTTTTAGAAATCTCTCCAATAAGCAGCTGTCCTACTTACCATAGCACTGATCACAGCCACATCTTGACATTTCATGATGCAAAAATCCAGTTATGGTGTATTGGCAGTGATGAACTACTGATGAACAGCTATTAGATAACAGACAGTCTTGGCTCTTTAATGAAGGACACTTGCATCAACAAAGCAAGAACAAATACAGACTGAAAAAAGTACCTTACAATAGTGTTTGCATGTAAAAAGATTTTGCAGTGTGCCCAAGGACAGATAATTATTTACACAAAGGCTAATGACAAATTCTTAGAGAGACCCTCTAAAACGGTTATTCAACAGCATGTGCTATTGAAGTGAATGTGATATAACAAAGGACCTGAATGCTAACAATGCTGCCAAGAATGTCTCTAAACAGATCAAAAGTGACAATGAGTCTCAGAGCAAGGGTGAAGGAGTCAGAGGCTCAGATGGTATTTTCATTAATCCTTCCATCAAGGGTCAAAGGATCAGACCAGACAGATTCATTCTAGAGATAAAAGTAGAATTGCACAGATGGTTCACCAGGAGGCTTTAGTTTCCTTGACTTTGGGAAGATGTTCCATAGCCATTGGTGTAGGGCAGCTTCTATGTCATGAAAAAGGTTTACACATCTTTGCATGGCGTTCACTAGCTTTAAAGAAGAGACTGTTCATCTGCTACCAACTGGAAAACAGAAAATGCAACATTCTGGGTAAGACTGAGAAACAATCAAGAAGAAACTTAAATATTAATTGAAGAGTAAAGCTGTGATTTAACTGACGTAACAGACATTTGTTAGGAAGAGTGATGTAATTGGAAGGAAACATTTAGAAAATGTTAATGTGTTTCTCAAGAAGCAAGTAAGTCTTAACTTTGGAGGACACAGACTTTCTGACAGTCTCTGATAACGGTTAAGACAGAACATGGGACCCCAACAACCAACATGTTCAGATGAATGAACTGCATGATTTCAAACCAGGCACAGAAATTAAAGCAATTATGAAAAAAGACCACATATTATCTGAAAAATTAAAAGCTTCTAATCATGTAATCATTACGTGTTTCACCATTCTGGGTTCTCAGGTAACTAACATCATCTGGGATTTCAAGAAATCACAGAAGACAGAAAAGGTACCAGAAGACTGTCACATCTGGGTGATTTAGAAAAAAAGAAGTTATGGAAAAATAGTGTCACTTCTGAGAAGAAAATGTCGAACTGGCCAGATATTTTTCCAACATCATCAGAAAAAACATTAAAAAAAAAAACAAACATAAAAAAAGAGAAAGGGGGGAAAGAGGTGAACAAGTCATCAAGGATTGTCAGGAACAAATTACGTCAACCCAATCTAATTTCTTTCTATGACAGAATAATGTAACTTACAAATACAATAGAAAGAGAAAATGTCATCTACTTAATTAAGTAGGCCTTTGACAGTCTCATCTAACACGATCATAAGCAAGCTAGAAAAACATATAGAGATTAAATTACTTAAGGTAGATGCAAAATTATTAGAAAGGTGTATTCAGACAGCAGTTGTTCTCTGTTTTAAAGAAGGAATTTACCAAAGCTGAAGGTATGTATCCTGGTACTGTAAAATCAACAATGTTATTAATGATTTAGATGAAAACATGCTTATTAAATTTACCATATACCAAGCAAGCTGGTAGTGGCTGCAAACTTTCTTATGAGCAGGACTGAAACTTGAAAGGATCCTCACAAACTGAATGAAAGAAAAAGAGAAAGAGAGATGCAAAAAGCAAGGAAGCTTTACAAAGGTTAAGTAGGAAGAGTTGAATAAAGAGAATGAAAATTTCCTGGGCAGTAGTCCTACTGGACAGTCTGGAGGCTGTAGTGAAATCATAAGGTCAACTTCAGTCAATAAAGTTGCAATAAAAGGCAAGCGTATTTTGGGGATACAACAGGACTATATTTTATAACTGAGGAATTAATCCCTCACCTTCTACCTCTACAGCATTACTGGTGCACAGTGTAATATGATCAGTTTTAGGCAACACAGATTCACAGAATAATTTAGGCTGGAAAGGACCTCTCAAGGTCATCTAGTTAAACACTCAAAGCAACACTAGCTTCCAAGATAGGTCAGATTGCTTAAGATCCAAATCAGGTGAGTTTTGAAAATCTCCAAGGATGGAGGTTTCACTGCCTCTCAGAGCCTCTGTTTCAGTGCTTGACTGCTGTCACTCCTGGTGTTCAGTGGTATTCCACTTTGCAACCTGTATCCGTTACCTCATATCCCTTCACTGAGCACTGGAGAAGAATTTGGTGCTCTCTTCTCTATGCAGTGATAGGTCATTGAAGACAGCAGATAATTCCCTCCAGCCTTCTCTTCTCCAGGCTAAACAACCCGGCTCGCTCAGCCTTCCGTTATGGGTGTGTGTGTATGGTGGGGGGTGGAGAGGTAGGGATGGAAACAAGCAAATTCTCAAAAAGACCTTAAGGAAAATGTTAAAAGTCCAGAGGACAGAAACTGAGAATAATCAGATGTCTAGAAAACGTGACCTGTGGGGAAAGATTAAAACAACTGGCATTGCTTAGCTCAAAGAAGATAAAACTGATAGGGGAACATGTATCAGTGTTCAAACACATAAAAAGAGGTAGAGAAAGGGAGAGGATACTACTTTGTTCTCAACATCAATGGCAGTTAGAACAAGAGGCAATGGACTTAAATTGCATAAGGTAGCATAAATTAGATTAGGAAGAATTTCCTAAGGGTAAGGAAGATGAAGTACTAGAACAGATTGCCTGGGGAAATTGTCAAATATTCATTACTGGAGAGTTTTCGAAAGAGATTGGTATAGTTTGCCCTGACATGGGGCACAGAACAAACTAGCGTTCAAGTCCTACTTTCTTTGCGTTTGTGTACATAGCTAACCAAAGTACAGTTTTGCAGCACAGAAATATAGTATCTGAACAAGAATAAAAGATCCTCAATCTGATAAAAAGCATTAATCAAAGCAAGTGTGTGCTGACTTCAAGGCAGGGACTAGAAATAATTTGAGGGGAAATAAAACACCAAGGATTTCTTTCTATCTTTATAAAAAATAAGTACATTTATGATAAAGGTCTCACTTCCATCATTCTGTCAGAACTGGCAGACAGCATAGGAGGAGCTGCATCTGCTTCCTCAATGCACTAATGTTATTAAGATGAAATGAGTCTATAGAAGAGTATCATATATATGTGTGTGTGTGTATCTGAGGAAGATAGATATTTCACTGAGAACAGAAACTCTCTCAGGAAACATGCCAAATCCATTTTGGAGTAGAAGTCTGTAACTGGAATGCTACCGACTCTGTACAGGGGCCAAATGTGATCAAAGACATCAGCCACCTAGGGGGCAATTAAGATTCATGTGGGAGACTGAAAAAAAGCAATCACATCACCCTGCCGTGATACCACACCAATCAACTGAAGAGAAATATCCCCTACAAAAATAAGAGTTGAACTTGCTGTGAATCTATTGAAGCCATAAGAGGCTTTAATAGGATAGTACATCACTGGCACATATGGCAAATGTGTAAGACTTACATTTTCCTCAGAAATATTGCAAATGGCAGAGATGGAAGGACTAACAGGACCAGAAAAGAAGGCAGGGGGAGAAGGAGTGAAAGAGAGATGGAGAGAGATACATGACAGGAACTACAATCCAGACACCTTAACAACTTCTGAACATACTTTTTTTTTTGCTCAGAAGTCAACATCTTGTGCTGAGCAGATGACTCCTGGTTAGACGTATGTTATTTCAGCAAATCCACACCTGCGTTTATCCAATAAAAACACGCTAGAAACTGGTGCTACAGTAGACACCAACATTTCAATTGCAAAGAATTATTAACATCTTGGGGAAGAGAAAGAACAATTAAAAGCAGAGGTATAAGAACAGTCCCCTGAAACATCACTGCTTCAGCAGAACTAGAGGTAATGCAATCTTCGCTGTGACAGGGATTGTAAATGTTCCAGCTGCAAACTCCTTGGTGTGCTTCAGTGAATGTATCAATGTTCATTACAATAGTATCCCCAAATCCAAGGAAATACCTTCTTTCTCTGTAAGGATTACTTAGCAACTTATTTATGTGAAATGCAGGCCAAAATATGCATGGATATCTTTCATCACACATACATGTATGTGTTGGATAAGATTCAACATGTGCTTAACCAGACAGCGATCAGATGGCCTGCACCTGAACTGTAAGGACTTGGAGGTGTCTCCTGCTCATCAATCATCACTGAGAGGGAAGGCACTCTCAACCTTCCCACCAAATCCGTGCTCTGTGCAAGCACTGTTTAGAGGCAAAGTTTTCAAAGTTTGCCAAGACCATATATCCACTAGCTAAAGCTCAGCATGTTTTCAAGAATTTTATCTTTCAGAGGTATTGAGCCACTATACGGCAATAACAGCCATTCAAATTATGTCTTCGTGGACCAGTATTAGGCAACTATAAAACCTAATTTTAAGGCAGTTGTTTCCCTTTGATAGGCAGTTTTCAACTGAAATCCCAGTGAAAAACGAGAAACTGATTTTCCTTTTGTCAGAGTCACTTAAGACAAGGCATTACAACAAGCATTTTTCCAAATACTTTTTCCTTCACAGAAAGAGCCAAACCAAAGGAGTGTACCATTACTTCTGTCACAGCAGAGAAAATTTACTGATCATCATTTTAGACAGATATTCTTGGTCATCTACACTAATTTAAAAATCTGAAAATTGTGCATTTTAACAGACATATTTGGGTTATAACACTATGGGGACATACAGCCTCTATTTGAAGAAGAGTAGGAAGACCAGAATTTGGTACATCTTAGCTTTAGCTATTCCAATCTTCAAACATAAGCACTGTGTCAGCCTTGCTTTATTTGTTTTCTAAAAACATGTTTGTATTTTTGCAAGTTTTGGGAAAAGCCAAACAATTTTAGTTGCTTAACAGTAATAATGTTGTCTCACATTGGTCACACAGTGATACAACAGGTTTTTAAAGCACTGCTATCTGCTTCAAGATAAGGCACCCTGGCTGTCTTCCCCCATTGCCCTAGCCCTTCTACATATGGTAATCAAGACCATTCCAACCCTCTGAAACCTACAATTCTTACATTCTTAGCTTCTAATCAGAATTACTCACCTGAATGAAAACTAGGGACTATTCTTTAGGTTCCTGAATGGGATCCTTAAATCCTGTCTTGAGCTTCAACCAGAAATGTTAAGCTGTTTCTTGCCTGTATTTTCCTGATGCCATGAAACGGTTTCCATGTTGCATATCAGAGACTGTAAGGGCAAAAAAATGCTTTGGGACTCTGCTGTATTCAAACTGATGTATATAAAAAGCATAGGAAATTATGTAATTAATGTAGTCTGTCTCTTACATCTTTAAATTATGTTTATTGTTTTAAGTGGAACAAATATACCTTTTTTAAACAATTGGACTTAAAATTATGTCAAAATACAATTTTTAATGATTTGACTCTAAAAACTTCATTAAACAACAAGGATTTTAGTTGCATTTTGTCCCCTAATGCTTGTTGTTGCACCTGGGAAAAAAAAGTCAGAGTTTAGGTTTTTATACTGCAGGTGACTCATCAAGGTATACGATACATTTAAGCTTCACTTAATTTGTGTAAATAAACATTAAGCATTAGTAACAGGGTGAAATATTTTTATATTCATAGGACTAACTATTAATTAATTAAATCCTTAGAAGACATTCTAGGACTGAGTACGTATATTCAAGAACTATTATTATTTCAATCCTAATGAATACAGTGCAAGTTTTTTTAATGCCTTTCCCTTTGATTTGTATTACTTTACATGACCCAAGTATAAAGAAAACAAACTCAAGTTAGCCAAAAATAGTAAGATAAAAAAAGGAAACTTTTTCTTACTCTTAAAAAAACCCCCCAAAAACACCAAACCAAGTTTCCTTCAGCTTCCCAGAAAAGGGCCCTCACTGCAGAACCTCTTTGGCTTTTGGCGTATGTGTGGCCTCATCAATTTTGAACATCCAGAAAGATAAGGAGTTAATTGTTAGGGAAATAAGCTCATTTCATCTTAATTTTTAACAATGTTTTAATTATAAGAAGAAAATAAAAATGACAAATTATCAATCGTTTCATCAGATTTTTGATCTAGTGATCTCATATAAAACTGGAGTTATAAAGCATGTGGAAATAGAAAGATTGTTAAAAATTTTTGCTATTAAGATGATTTATGCTGTTGTCTTGTGTCACCATATAGAATTTGTTAATTCTGGCATTATGCCATCATTTTCAGGTCTTGTAAGGCATTTCCATGTGACTTTTCTTCCTTTAGAGGGACAGAGGGTTGATTTCTAGATTTCATTTATGCTAAATTCAAAGGTGGTAGGACCCATTCCTAGAAAGCAATCCTTTTCTCTTTGTTCTAAAGAGCCCACGACAGGCTACCCTCACAAAATACAGAGGTGGCTGGAGGAGTCCTTTTCATCTGAATCTTTGCCATCAGCTTCACCTGAGATGAGAGTGTGACTGACATTGAGGAAGACAGTGTCAGCACAAGTGCTATGCTGGCAGATTACAGAGAGTGAGATGACAATAAATACTTGTATCAAGTTGGCCTCATGTCCAATCAGAATCCATGAAAAGACATCCTGACGTCAACATTTTATCTGGTTATACACTAACTTTTCCACCAAAAGTTAGTACTTGCCGTTTTTTTATCTAACAGTAGTCAGGTTCTGTTCTGTTGGCTTTTTTCCTAGTAGTCTAGCAAATTTATTGCAGTAATATTAATTGACGATATAGTCAATGAATTAGATTAACTCATTTTCAGAGGGCCAAGAATAAACCCATTAGTCACCTAAATAGGCTTCCAACTCGAAGAACCATGAACTTTGTGAAAACATAACTTTTGTTTCCCAGTCTGGGAAATGGATCTGTGTATCAAAACTAGGTCATTTAGTATTATAAGACAGATCCAAACCTCATCCTGTGGAGATAACAGAACAATTCATCAGAGCTAGACAACGAAGGCCCATCTCATTTGTAAATGTGACAAGCTCAGATATAATTTTAAGTATTATGAGTTAAAATTACTGAATTCTACCTGAAGATGATGGACCTAAATTTGAGTCCACTGTAATTCCTTGAAAATAAAGTTACACTGCATAGAATTAGTTCTAGACATTGATTTTCATCTGGACTGTGAGAGACTTTACTATACGCGCATGTTTTTTCCTTCCTTAATTTTTTTTTTTTTTTTTTTTTTTTTTTTTTTTAACAACATGATACTGCAATCTTGCTCTAACAGTGTCTGGAAAGAGTCAAGTCTGCAGCAGCAGAGCTCATCACCAAGAGATAAAATGCTCTGGCCTTATTCCATCAGCTCTGCAGAGTGGGCTATTACAGCTTCATCCCTCCAAAATTCTGACACTTTCATCTTAACAGGGGTCTTTTGTCTGGTTTGTTGGTTTTGCCTTTGTCTCAAGTGACAATGGACGGCGAGTGGGGAAAATGTGAGGGAAGAGAGAGGGAAAATCCCAGCACTACAGTACCAGGGTCTGTAAAATGCCCATCTAGGAAACTACAAGACTTCAGAGTCTCTCAAGTGTTTAGGGAATAAAAAGTAATTTTATTACAGGTGCTCAAGTAGCATTTATTTTATTCTTATTAGCTGAGAAATGTCTCTAGGGATTGCATGCTAATCTTCTCAAAAGCAGATAAATGGCTCTATTAATAGCAGTGTACTTTGTTCATAGCTCTGTAGCATCAGACCATTTTATGAACTCAGGGAAGCTGTAAATAGAAAACAAGAGAGAGGAAACTTCTTCCTCAAACCTTGTATGAGTGACTGTATTTGTCTTACGTGATTTGTAATCCTAAAAGGAAGTTTACACATAGAATATTGAGGAACTGTGGCAGTATGTTTCTCTTTATTTGCTTTAGGTGCCAGACATACTGAAAAATGCTGCATGAAGCATCTTATTTTTTAAGATTAAAGAGAATTAAAAACCTGAACGTATACTTTATTGTTTAATTTATGCTCTCCTAAACCAAGAAAAAAAAAAAAAGGGGGGGGGGGGGGGAGAAAGAAAAAATCTAGAATGCCAATTCAAAACTCAAAATGTCTATAAATGAAAAAAGAAAAGCTATTTGTAGTTACGAATGGTGAATTGCATAATTTAGATTTTCTCTAATCGACAAAACTAACTTTTTCCAGTTTTTTTAATTAAAACATTTTGAAAATAAACTTAGGAAAATATAGGCACAATTTTGTAACTGCAGTATACAAACACCATACACTGTTTAAGGGTAGGCAAAGTGCAACATATTTTAAATACAGAGCACTGACTCTTCAGTATATTTGCACTTGTTTTGAACTTAGATAACAAGCGCAAGACTCTGGTCAATGTCATGTCTTTAGACATGTGTGTGCAGCTTGCATGAAAATTAATGAAAACAAAGCACAGACGTCTAAAGTTAAAACTAGGTTTTAAAGGCCAGATGTAAACCTTACTGAAGTCAACGGAACTCTTGACTTAAATGAGCTCTGGATCAATGCCAAGAGTTCACTTTTGTAAACGTTTCTCCAAGCAATGTTTCTCACAATAAATGATTAAAAGGTAAACTGAGAAGATAACATGTTGAGATGGAAACAGATTTGCATGGAATTTCATTTCCTTTAAGGAGAATACAGGTTTGGTTCTGCAAAAAATATCATTTCATTAGCTTCAAACATGAGTTATACTCAAAACACTACCTGATGGCTGAAGAAACTGAGCCAAGAACATAGATCAAGGAGAGATTTGTTGAAGCTGTTATTTCACAGACTCACAGAATGCTAAGTGGAGAAATGCCAAACCCACAAATCAGGCTATGAACTTCTCTGAAGTTCAAGGTCACTTCACCTGGGATGTTCAACTAAGCCCAGGCCCATAAGTAGCTCATTTGTTTCTCGCACAACATTTGGAGGTCTCGTCCAAGCAGTTTGCTGGTTTAGGGACCTGATTGTAAGCACAGCGTGCATTGGTCCTTCTGTGCCAGCACGGCTTGAGCACAGTGACCAGAAGTCTGCGGCTACCTCCGCACACCTTGTGCGTCTGCGAATGGTTGCGATTACATGTGTCAGCACAGCTGCATAGTCTTTTTTTAAATACTTCCCTGTCTGCTGCCAGTGACTGTAAATTTAATGAGAGCACCTGCTGCCCTCTTGCCTAGTTAATTCGTAGCGATCTGCCTGAACTAAAGGAAATTTCAAAAAGCCTCTGTTCTTCAGTAATAAATTACCAGCCTATACCATGGCCTGAAGGGCCTTTGATTCATGTAATATTACACTTAGAGCAAGCTCTGCTGGCAGCAGGGACATTTAGTTTCCCTAAGTAGACTAGGGGGAAGGGGAAAGAGGCGGGAGGGAAGAGAGAGGAAAGGAAGAGAAGTGGCTGGTGAGATTAAATAAATGAGAAGATCAATTGCCTGAATATTGACAGCTGAGGAAGGTCTTTGTCTTTGACCTCTTACTCTGAAGCATTTATTCACTACGGGTAAAAGCTTTGGCTGCTAAAAATTCACAATCTCCATTGACAAGCTACCGTGTGGGGCATTTTAAAACCTTTTTCTCAAATAAAAATGTAATGACTTCTTTATTCTGAATTTTGGATTTAGCGCACATTTCTCAGTAAAATGAATGTCGTTCTAGTTAGATAGTAACACTGTAAACTGAAAGCAGTAGTGCCTGCACCAATTATTGTTTTATGCGTTTCCTTTAAACAGAAACTATAAATCAGGAAGCTTCTGAGAAAGTGGTTCTGCAATATAGAATTTATTGGGATGGAGGAAGAGAGGCAGGCAGCTGAAGTGAGTATAAAGGACACTGCAAAGGGAAATAGATCAATTACACTCCCCTGGAAAATCATGTGGTGCAAATGAAGAGTTACAACCACATTAAAAACCTGAAACCCAAAACATAAGCAGTATCCAAAAAAGATTTATGTGAAAGTAGACAATGTGGAAGCACAGAGCATTGCAGATAGGATTTGTCTTTGTGAGATTGGGAGGTTCAGAATTCACAACTTGCATGACTGATTTTTGTCAGATGCATAAGGCATTTTGTTACATAACTGATAAGTAATATAGAGCTCCTGTACTCTTTACTCAGACCAAGTAGTTTCTCCACACCTGGTAACTAAATATACGTGCATATGTCTTAACTTCAGTCCTATGCAGAAAGAGTTTCAGGACTGACTGGAGCCCAACTGAGTCATCTGAAACAAACAACAAATATGGCACTATGCCAGGTACAGAAAGTTGGTAGAAACAGAAAAAATAAAATTAAAATGTGTAAAAGGAAGCAGTCAGAATATTATTCAATGACTTGTTTTAATTGTCCCAGGCTCATATTTTATGCACTACAAATATCCATCATAAAAAAATAAATCCAAAGAAGTATTTTGAACAAATCGTTAATCATGTAGTTAGATGATGTTACAATGTATGCAGCTTGAAAGCAAGCTAAATATATAATATAAAAATAAACTTCATGCCTGTTTCTACATCTGTTTTCAAGGATCTTTCTGCAATAATAAGGGTTAATTTTTTTTTTCTGAAGAAAAGTCAAGTTTCTCACTTTTGGCATTATAAGTACAAAAAAAAAAACAAAAACGCACAACAAACCAAAGAATAGAATGAAGCTCCCATAAGAAGAATTTGCAGCACTACAACTTTTTTACTTTTCACTGTTCATAGGTGCTTACATTATTACAATGCAGGAAAACAACATTACCGGTCAGGGCTGGTTACACACCAAATCTACTTTACGTTCAGAACACATTTGTGTTCTGGATGTGCAAACATCTGATGTGTAAACATCTGCAGCAGAACATGGTCTCTTTTTCTAGAACTGAAACATCTCATTCTTTTGACACAGAATGGCGTGTGTTGTGGTATACACAGAATAAAATGCACACAAATATTGTGAGATTTTCAGGCTACTCTATACCATGCCCTGCACCAGTCCTAAACTTACAAACACGATGGGAGGGGGGTTGTGGGTTTTGTTTGGTTTTTTTTTTAAGACATCTGGGATTTTTATTTTTAATGAGGCTTGCTGGATTAGCTCTCTTTCCAAACCGGACTGAGGGATGATTGCGCGTAGTCACGGGAGAGTGAGGGAGTTTGGGCATGTCCTATCATCACTACCCAGAAGAGTGTAATGAAATTACAGAAGTGGATGTATAATGGGTAATTAGAAAGTGCAGTAGATGTAATCCAGTGCCCACAGAAACTATCATGTACAGCATCAGAAGTAGATGAGGACCTAGATGTTGAAACCCTTCCTTTTACTTCAAGTAAAAGACCGAAAAACCTCTCTTACTTGTTTCAGATACCAGTACCAGCTTTAAGTGCCCTTGGCCCCTTTTTCATGAGCAAGTGAATTACCATACACACTTCTGAACTGATGTGACACTAGATCCCTTTCCATTGTATTGCGCCCATACACTCGCTGATTTTAATGACATCATTTCTGAAGTAAACTGAGAATGTAGGTATCAATACTGGTCTCACAGACAGCCAAATATGACTATGAACAGAAATAAAGGTGTTACCCACATCGACAGTTGCATCCATTCATTCACCTATAATTGTCATGTGAAAAACAAACATCCAGACACACAAAGACAAAATGCTAGGTAGATCAGATCTTGGTGTAGATACCAACTTCCACAAAACATGTGGCACAGCTTGATAAAAAAATGCTCTGCTCTCTTCTCTTTACGCTGACCTCTCCTATTACACCACATCTGTCCAGCAGCTAGTTTTATAATCATTCCTATAGTATGGATGCAGCATACCAATGTCTGTGTTCTTCTACTTGACTCAGTGGTACTTACTGCCTAGGTGAAACCTGTCTGCACAGGAGATGACAGCTTTATTGAGACCATCTCAAGACTTCCTCCCTTTTTTGTCCAAACTGGCTTCCTTCAGCACATTGTTCTGTACGCAGCTGAATCCCTGGATGAAAGGCAGTCCACATGCACCACAGTGACAAATATCTCTCCAGAGTGGCTGTCCTACTGTGAGACTCCAGTAGTGTTTATGAGAATGATGTAATATGGGGACTGCTATGGAAAGGGTGAACATTTAAAGAAATGTCACTGCTTTTCTGCAATAGAGTCCAACATACAACACAGGATTTGCATAGTAGTGTTTTCCAAAGCACTAAACCTCTAGCATTTTTCCTTTTAAATAAAACATACCGGAACAACTGTCATAAAGTCTGCCTTCTGAATATATGCAGTCCTTTCTTATAGTTATTAGGTGACTAGATTTTATGTATACACTTACTCTTCTTGAATGAGTAAAGTCCCAAAAGACTAGGTAGCCACACACTCTGTAATTCCATCCGCATAACAGATTGCAGAATTTATAGCTTGGTTCTTGCATGGTGCAAAGTCATATGGTGCATATAGAATTGGGCTGAAAACTTGAAAGATTATCAAGAGAGGTCTAGTCTGGCTGACTCCATTAGAGAAACTGCCTTTAAAAATGTAATATACTCATTCAGATCACATAAAGGGTACCTGAAGCCATTAAAATTTTGCCTTTACTGCTGGATGAAATCCGATTTGTGTGCTTCTCAGCTATAGGTTTCTATGATTTTATCCCCACTCTCCTAAAATGTTTCTCTAGAAACTTAACTGACATTCAGTCCTTTCCTACGGTACTCAGAAACAGTGGTAGCTTTCTTGCATCTACACAACTGCCATCATTCTTGCAAACTAGAACTCTGGAAACCATTAATTAAGTAATCAAATTAGAAACTAGAAACCAAGAATTAATCACAGTACCTAAACAGCAAGGCCATTAATAGGAATTTTATCCAAAGAAACAAAAGAATACTAAGACAAATGATATACAAAAGCAAAACACTCACTAGGAAAACGGATAGTATCAACATCAGCATGTATTTTCTACACATAGAAATACACAAAGAATGCCCTTGTCGCGGTATGTTGCAAAAGTTAGTTCATTTTCAGAGAAAAATTAAAAGATCAGCTGCCCTTCCACAATATTCCTCTTCTAGTAAAACATTAAATACAGACCTCAGTTCCCAGCAGTTTTAAGTAGAAACTATCCTGCTCTAAGTGAATTACAAGAACCATCTTTTCAGATCATTCAATTACAGTGAAAAAAATATCACAAAACATAGAAATTATGTGAAGGAGTTCAGTCTCAAACTTTTCAGCATGGGAACTCAGTCTTTAGAGGACTAAAACTGACTTATCATTTTTTGCCACACTGGGTTTCCACATGGAACCCACAACCATGCACACCTATGTGTGTGTGTGTGCACACACACGTAGGTAAACAGGTTCCATTTCTCTTTCTGACGGAAACCTGTCTTATGATATATGTTCTATTTACATCATAAGAACTAATGTATGCAGCGGTGGTGCTCTGTACCACTAGAGAGGTTCTGACTTAATCTTTCAAGGTACTTCACAGACACACAGGAGCATAACTCCCAGTCTGGAAAAAACCTATATTCAAAACAAAATTGGCCATACTTCCTTCCCTCTTGAACTGCTACTGGCATCTCTCCAAAGCATACATTCTGAAAATTCATGCTGTAAGTTGCTATGTAAACCGATTCTGTCATATAAAGTGTTGTACTTCCTACATTTGTGGACTCTCTGCTCTTAGAGATGTAAACAACATTCAGCCACCCCAAAGAAGTTAATAGTTGAAGGGCTTCTTCAACAGGCCAGAGAAAAGGGGTGGCATAGCTCTCGGCAAAGGAGATCATGCATCTACTGGTGAATCAAAAGTCCTCACTGATACTTCTAGTTGATAGTACAAGTCTTCGTTCCATGTGCTTCCATCTTTTCTTAATATTTTCTCCCAGAATCAGAATATGCATACACTACATTTAATTTAATTTAAAGACAATTTATAAATTTAAACTTAAAAATCAGAAAATTTATAAATTGTCTTTTAAATCTCACCTCCTTCAATTTTTCAAGTACTTTTCACAGACCAGAGTTTTGACCTAAACCAAAAGTTGCTTATTTAAAGAGTCAAAATAGTCAGTTAGTGTGAGTGGGGTTTTTGCTGTTAATTTTTCATCCCTTGCATTAATCACAAAATAATTTGGAAGATAACCTGCCAGCTACATGATCTGATCAATCAGAAATGATAGATGGCTGCTTGCATCAACAATCTATTTGCCAAAGAATATCATTCCAGAAGGTGGCTACATTTTTTATGGACTTTGGTTTATGGTTCGGGGTGAAATAAAGATACTTTTGTGGAGCTTAGTTTACAAATATAATGGAGTACTGCAGCTTTAAAAATAAAGTCCCTTTTCAGATGACTAAAATTGCCTCCTCAAAAGCATCTCATGCATTGTTACCATCTGAAAAACATATCTGGTGCTGCTAAGATATTTTGACATCAAACAAGGAACTGCTACAAATTTTTTCACCTGCAGTATATGAGAGAACACTAGCGTTGCTAACCTTGGACTGCAAATACAGTTTCCATTCACGTCTCTTTGGCATTCCAAAAATGCACATCTGCAGCAGAAAATCCCACACCACCACTCTTGCAAGAGCATGCTGTCCTGACTGAGAGATTTTTAAACAAACGCAGTGGTATCACATAGAACAATAAGAATCCAAAGTATGTTTTCACAATGTTATATGAAAACATTTAGCTCGTGTAATGAATAACAATAGAAGCAGCAATCAAAGAAAATCGTGATTGTCAACAATGAGAAATAATGTCTCTTAGCAACCAAGTTTCAATTACTCTTTGTTTGCTAACAAGCACCAAGATATTTAAGGCGGGTAGCTTTATTGCAGTAAGTAATGCACTATCAAAGACCATGATAAAGAGCTCCTGTTTTAACAGGCTCTGGTTTCCAATCAAACATCTTGCAATTAATTTTATTAGTGTTTTAGAACTAATTTACTTTGAATAAGCTGTAACTATGATTTGTTATTGTCATGCAGTAAATGGAATTGTAATGTGCAATAATTATTTGTTTAAATAATAGAGTCATTGGCATACAGATGATAATCCAAGCAAGAAAAGATTATTACCATTAATAATAAGATTAAACAAAATTGTATCCAAGAATAGATCCCAGGAGAACCCTTCAGCTATTTTAGGTGAAGTAGAAATAATTTACTAATTAAGACAGAACACTGGCTGCCATAAAGATAGCTGCAAACACTGCTTCCTAGTGAAACAATGAGACTTTTGATTGATAAAAATGACCTGACTTCTACTGACTGTGCCTGTGGCTCTTATTGAGTCTTTGAAAACGGTTACCGTCATTAGATGCCCTGCTTACTTTCCTACACACATGTACACTCACACGCACACCCCCAACATGATCACCACAGCATTGAAATTATATAATTTTTGAATGAAATATATAGTTTTGAATTTCTTCTTTCCCTCAAAAGAGATTTTAACTGAACAGTCAAGTACACGGTCTTCCTCCTGATAGAGCAGCTGGAGTAAGAGGCAAGTAGCTCAGTGCTGAAACCAGTTGATCCATTTACGCTGTCTGCTGTGCCTGTGCGTGTTATGGAAAGTGTTCTCACTCTCCCACTTCTTCCAGAGCAGGACAGGTTTTTGTCCAGAATTCAAATATTTGAGCAGCACTGTGTAAGGAATCAGAAGAAGAGCAGAAGTCAGAGTAGGAAGAAGTGCTAGTATTGGATGGAGTGTGCAGGTTAAAACATTCTCCATCCCTGGCTGGTGATGCAGGAGTGCAGCTCCCATTCTGGAGGAGGCACGGGCCCTAAACAGTTTAATGCTTTCTGAATAAAGCTGTGTAGGCAGGGGAAGTGCATGACACAGTGTGAGCACTGGTGAGGGCAAAGGACAGGAACCAACGACCCACGAGACAGAGGCCATCATACCATGGACACCCCAAGACAGCCATTCCCTGTGCTTAGACCCCATCCCCACTGCTGGCCAACCACTCTTTCTTTGTCCCAGTCCAAAAAATGGGTTACTTCTTTTTTCAGTCCTTCAAATAGATACGTTTTTTAAAGCTTCTCTTCTATAATTTGAAGATCTAGTAAGTTGTTTTGCTAACTTTTTTCACACAACCTTTGGGTCTGGGTCTTCACGGGAAGTGTCAGGCGTTACGAGGCCTATAGTAATAAGCTGCTTAGAATTGGCAAGGCTGAAATTTAACTTCTGCAGCTTGCATTTTTATACTACAAGAATGAGTTAGACCTTATTCTACTCCAAGAAAAACATAATTTAAGATGGTTTCAGTCAAAAATTATTTGGATTGCAACCTCTTTTTGACCCTGATACGTAAAGAATGATCTGTTTCAGGCTTTTTTTTTTTCTTCAATAAGGCGGAGTAAGTAAAGTGATAATACTTTGTGTATTGATTGATTTCTTTTTAACTGTAATTAGTCTTCCCCTTCAAAATGAGATTAAAAGCACATTAAAAGAATTTAAGTACCTGTACGCCTGCCTGACATACAGCACAACATGCCTTTGTGCTTCTTTCAAGATATGACAGAGAGAATCCCCTTATACAATTAGTGGCAGTATCTATCTCTTTTAATTGCTCTGTTCAAACACCTAAGTCATTCTGGAGTTACCAATTCTAACATCTTCATTAAATCCTTTGTCCAAGAAGAAGAACACTCTTTAATAGCACCAGTTAAAGAGGTTTTTTGGCCCCTAGGACTGCAGAGGGACTGAAATGGCTTCCATACATGTTGTCTAACAACAGACAGCTAGAGAATAATATCTTATGAATAATGGTGACTCAGACAATCCATATTGTTGTAGTACCATGGACCTATTGTTCTTGTAAACTGTTTGCCGCAGCAAGCCAAAACTTCATGAGAGAATTTTCATGGGTGATTTTCCTACATGAAACATGAGGAAACGGTAAGGTCTCTGACCATGTGATGAACCAACCCAAAGACTTACTGGAGACCATGCCTTTTCAATACACTCCCTGTGCCACCTTCAGATATGATCTACTTAATGATGTAAATTCAGACACTTGCTGTTTCTCATGTAGGGAAGCTACTATGAAATCATTTCCAGAGTTGTAAGGAAAGACTACTTCCCTCCTCTTCCTCAGAAATTACACTGATCTAAGGTTTAGTTCACAGGGTAGTCAGTTCTGTATTAGTACATTCTCATACCTCAGAACTGCCGTTTGAGGTCCAGACTAATACTCTTTAAGAAAGTATAAAGACTACTTTTGAGTTTAATGGGATTTTGGATCACACACTGAAGACCTAAGGGTTCATGCTATCCAAACTACACTGATCATTCTCTATTCTTCCTGCTGACTCCTGTTGCACTATTTTTGCTTTACCCCACCTTCAATGTCTTCAGTTGTTCTCTCAGTGATATAGGGGGTCCTGAACTTTTGGCAATGAATGAGATGTACCAAGCTAGGAGTAATCACTTTATTGACGTCACTTCAGCTTTCAACCCACTTTTAACCAAGCTTCCACTGCTTGAAACAGTAGGTCATTTCTAGCACATTATGCAAATGTTAAAAATAATCTTTTGCATAATACATAAGAGCTCAGTTTGTGCATTAACTAATTTATCTGACTACACAGGAGCTATGAATACTGATTTTTATTAAGCTCTTCATTAAGTCAAAATGTAGCCTAAGTGTGTGCACATACATATATATATTTATATAGTCACAAAATGAAATTACTTCAAAGGTAGAAACAACCACTTGAAACATCGTCTTTGTCAATTCCACTAGTAAATGAAGAGTCCTTTCATGAGAGATAGGCTTAATCTGGCAGAAAATGAATTCTCCCTTTGCAATAAATACATAAATGAATGAAGACAGGCATATCCTTTCAAGAGGTTCTGAAACGATGTTTTTATAAGATGCAGACAATGTATACAGATTGTCAGGTATCACTCAACCCTTCCCTCATTTAAGTCACTACACATTGGATTAAATCGCATCCATCTCATCTCTTGGTGGTTTTTAGCATGGGAGAATTAGAGGAAATTATAAGGGACTTCTTTTTGTTTAAAATTTATTCATTTTTCACACATTTGTATTTCAGGAAAAAACAATTCATTATTTAAATATAGAACATAAATGAATAGCAGAAATAAATTATGACTTCTAAGTGCTGTGTTATCAACAAATGCAGAAACCATACTACATATAACTCTGCATTCACAGCTATTTCAGTTGGATAGCTACTCTATTGATCCTGATGGGAGAAGTGTTGCACATTTAGGAACAAATGATGCCAACACGAGTAGTTGCAGGACTGTGCTGAACTGTGCTGTACTGTGCTACTCATACTGCGTGGCCTTCAGATCTGTGCTGTGTTGCACAAATTCCTCAGCTGCAACATAAACTCAGCCAGTGCCTTGCTAGAGAGAAGCCTGTAGGCAGCTTCCCCCAGATATTACTGATTGCGTCGCCTGCATGGTTTTCCTTTTACCTGAAAGGGCAGCGAGAAGTTCCCATGAGAACATCCTTTAGGAATGGAGTTTTTGTCTTGTGAGGAAGTCATATGACCAAAAGGGAGAACTTCTTCCCATGGAAAGGATCTCCGATCTGCTCTGCACAACATGCTGTGCAAAAATCTATCCAGGTTTCTACCAATGCTGCACAAACACAGGGTGCCCAGCAACTGAAGGGATGTAAGATTTGTTGAGTATCTATAATCCTCTTGTTATTATAGCAGTTACCGTATTAAGACACTTGTTGTTTGGCCTTTCTTATTGAGATCCAAAAAGAGTCCTGCACCAGCTCTCTCTCACCCCACTGCTCCCACCATCCAGTGCAGAACAGCTGCTCTTGGAGAAGAACTCTTAGATCTTCCACTACATTACACTATTACACTCTACTGACAGGATACAGTCTACCAAGGCCATGTACAAAAAAATGCCCAGGTAATTGATGATACTGATTCCAGATATGATCAAAACCAGCTATGAGTCTAACTGTAGTTGCGACCAAAAAAAAAAAAAAGGCAGCTGCTTTCCCATTTTATTCAGCCTCCTCTCCCTTCATGTGAAATAAATGCACATTTTCCTTATTTGTGTCCTCGGCAAGCACTGAGAGATGAATAAGTACCTTCAGTCTCCCATTAAGATGTATATTGACATTGCAATCACTTTGCCAACAGCCTAAAAGGTCAACATACTTTGAAAGAGGTAATAAATGATGCTCCCTACTAACATTCAACAGCAGAATCTAACAGCCTGCAACAGATGGAGAACGAGAAGGGAGATGTCAGCTATCCTGACTCCTGTGAATTCTTAGATGCAGTTCATTAAAATTAATGACCAGTCACAACATGGTATGCATAAGAACAGATCACTCTCCCATTATCCAGGTAAACAAAAAACATTACATTACTATTATGATACTCTGTGCACAAACAGCTCTTGGATTTGGCCACATGCCCCACTTTATGGCAGAATCTTTATTAAATTATTAAAATTTATAGGTTGATAGCACTCTCAAACAATTTATTGTAGCTGTAAAACATTTCTAAGTTTGGAAAACACAATAAAGTTGATTTAATAATCCCTTAATCTTATACACAACTTCTTCTAGACTTTTTTCAATTACAACTCATAAATTATAATTTTTTGTATATTATAGAAACACAAAAAATAAACATTTCATGAGAATTTAATCAAATTCTCTTATTTTGTTGAGTTAACCAGGAGGCATAACAAATTCACACGTGGCCTCTGAACTCTTGAGCACAGGGCCTCAAATTCAGTCCACTCTCAAGACAATCCATCTGCCAAAGTTAACAACTAAATGTTTTACTTAACTTGAGCCAAGAAGTTTGCTCTGATGACTACCATAAGGAAAACAAACAAACAAACAAATAACTAGCACAATACTTTCAGTTCTTTAAAAGTACCATTGAAGTTCAAAGAGTAAAAAAAATTCAAAGCTCCCTCCCTTTCTATGAGGTTTGTTTGGTAAGGATGTGTCTCTGAACATGGACAGGTGTAGTACAATCTAAATGCAAATCGTTTGTACTCTATGAGTGAGAGATATCACTCCAGTGTCAGCAATAACTACATCACTTCAGTCAAATACCTTTTTAAAAATATTGGCCTAATTTGTGGTGGTGTTGTTTGTGGAATTATTTTGGATTTGTTCTACTCTCCATGTACCACAGCATGTAAAGTGCTCCAGTAGAAGCCACAGCAAGTTTTGCAAAGTTCAGAATACATAGAATGTAACACTCCTCTTCAGCAGAGGTATGCTAGTCAAGAAATTGCCATGAATTAGCCACTCCCCAAAGGACCCCATTAGGCCAAATTATTCTTAACAAGGATGACCACTGCCTGATAGTGTATAGTGTTCCTGATGACTCTGGGTGCTCTTATATGATTTCACAGTATTTAAGCCATCATATGTTTACTTACATTCACTCTGGATCTGACTTTAGTAAGTTTTCCCCCGTCTTATGTGTGACAATATATAGCAGCATGTGATATAATTCACCAACTCTTGCTCACTGAGGTTAACTTGCTCTTTGTGGGACCTATACCTATTCCCAAGAATAGACAGAATGATGATTTTGCCAGGGGACAGAAAGAGATGATTAATAGTCATACAGTACTGCTTTTCTTTGCAATTCTTCAAGTGCATGGTAAACCGAAAGTGCTTCAGCATCACACAGGCAAGGCCACCTCGTACAACAGTATGATGAATCATTCACTTCACTTACCTAGTACCTGCGATTTATGAGCAAAGCTTGTCTCCAATAAGGCAGAAAAAAAGAAAACTTGAAAGTCTGTGACAGTATCAAGTAGGTTTTAAAAATTAAATACTAAAAATAAAAATCACTATAGTGCAATACATTTCTGAGTGGGGCAGTACCTCTTTCTACTACATCAGCTAATTTCATTTATCTACAACCCAACCAGTATTTATTTATTAGAAGATATTTTGCCTTAAACCATGTTCCTGCTAAAGTCAACAAGAATTAGCTGCAACAGGACCAGCAGAATTTTACTCGGACAAATGCATATATATTTTTCTCATAACAAAAACCTTGTTGCCACACAATAAAACAAGGTAATGAAGCAACAGAGCATTAAGACTCCTGTTGTCTGTAGCATATTTGAATATGACAAATATTCCAAAGATTCTATCATCAGTATTGAAGACAGATGTTCTTTGTTAAAGTTTACAGCCATCATCTTCTAATTTACGTGTGATGGTTTTTTACCCACTCTGCCCTTAGCTTCCTCAGAGGATCAGAATAAACAACTTGTCTCCTTTAAGAGCAGCACAAGAATTGAACACAAGCCAAGGTTTCACCATGAATTCTCCTGTATACAGGTAGTCTTCTTACAAAAGCCTGGGTTTTCCTTATAATTGAAGTTATTCTGTTTCTTGCTCTTTTGTTTCATGCCCCATAGGGCATAATCCAGAATCTGGCAAAGCCACTAGATAGGTTTACATTTACTTCTATTGTTTTTATCAAGTCATTTAAGTTACTTGGCTCTCTCCAGAAAGTCCTTCTTTAAGGGAGAGCGATAACATTTCTGAACCACATAGACACATACAGCTTAATTTCAATTCTAGCAACTACAGAAAATATCTTGGATAACAATACATTTTCATTCATCGTACATTAAAGAAAAAAATAACTCGCTCTTTCAAAGAGAGAAACTAAAAAAATTCAGGAAGAATGTGTACATGTATGCAGATTTGGAAGCCATTAATATGCCAGCTCAAAATTATACAGATTTTTGAGATAGCAGAAACATTATTAACACTGCGAACAAGCAGTATTACTAAAGTTGCACTACAAGGTCTGCTGGCTGCTACCTTTAGTATTCTTCAAAAAAGTGTTGGCTTCTGCTGTGTTTTCTCCTCCGTATATCAGAACATCATTACTGTAAGTTGTAATATTCCACAGGATCTGCTGAGTGATATACACTTTTGCTGCCATATACATCCCCAGAAGCGATCTCCAGAAACTATGGCTATGTTAACATGAGCAAACGGAGCCGCCAAACTGCTCTGTAGGGCTGCAGTTGGTGGCGCGAACCGAAGACGCACCCGGCACGCATTTCAGGGTTTGTTTGTATGCTTGCTTCTAGTTTTATTTTTTTCTTTTTGGGACTGTTTCTCATGGGCTGTGGTTGGAGTGCACGAGGTCCCCTTTCCAAGTGTATTCCATTCTAGTTTCATTTACAAGAAATCCATGCTGAGCATGCTGATGAGATTGCTGTATGCTAGGAATTGAAGCACAGTAAGCAGAGACAGCTTGGAGATCTGCCTCAAAAGCACACTCCCAATCACAACTAAAAGACTGTGTAGGCACAACCAATGTTTCCCCAAAGGAACATTGTCTCTATCTTCTCTGATATGCCAGGTCATTTTAGGGAACATTGCTGAATCGACACTACTCATCGCTTTATACAGTCTTCCTTTGTAGACTATATTCCCTTTTAAGAAATGGTATTTAACATTTAGGAGCTTATACATAGTAATAAAAGCTGCCACCACATTTTTTTCTCCTATGAAATGCCACTTCAGGTTCTTATACTCTCTCGAAGTTTTCTTAATGGATCTATCCAGTTCTTTAAGCTTCTGCCTTAAGGCAAAACCAAGTTATTGTGGGAAACAAGTTTGGAGACGGTTGAGTTCTTTCTCTATGCTAAGAAATTTCCCTGTAACATGTCATAACTACTGAAACCTTATTTACAGCAATTTTTCTTTAACATTTCAATATCTTACTTGCAATCTTAATGTTCTTGTGATAATACACACTGGCAGCTGTATTATGATGTATATGACTATATTCTCATTGTCCTACGTTTTCCAGACAAACATGCACACATCAAAAATACTTTCCTAACACAATTACTTTATTCAAGGAATAGCAGATACATTACATTTTAGAACTCCTACACACAGTGCAGACCTGCTTTTATAACTCCCTTACTATTCTTCAATGGCTAGAAGTAAAATAGGTTTGAGTCTACTAATATCAAAAACCCTTATTGTCACCTGTATTTATAGAGTTTGAATACACTTTGGGGCAATAAAAATGCCCACGCTAACCCTTGTTTTGGGTGGCAGTGCAATAAGACTGGAGCTTGCACAGGAACTCTGGGGACTTTGGAGGAGATCAGCCTTCAGTATGCAGTCTAGGCTGCAGAGAACATCACTCCACACACAATGCCAGGGACCTGGACTCTGTGGATTTTACATCTTAATCTGCACAAGCACTGGAGTGTTAATGAGTGCGTTTGGGTTGCCTTTGGCTGATATGCAAGGATAAAGAAGCAAGGGAGGTCTGAGTCAATAAAACTTCACTCTTATTCCTCTGGCTGGAAAGCAAATACAAAGGTTACTCCTTTTCAAAATCCGATAGATTACATTGACCTCAATACAGAGCACCAGCATGTACCCTATCCACCCCAGCCTTGTGGTTTTCACTGGTTGAAGACTCTAATGAGACTCGTAAAAATGTAATATTGTAACTGACATACTAATGCTTTAAAATTTTTAAAAACAAGTATGACAATAAAAATAGTTGGACATATTGGGAAATTATGGTTGCAGAAAGGTATTAGTTTCTATAAGGTACAAGACTTTTTCCCCTTCAATTTTAGCAGTTTATGTACCATGATAAAGCAAATAGGTGAAACCTATTAGTAATGCAAAGTGTAATCTAACAGAAGAGATATACACTGCCTTCTTAACAATTGTTTAATAATATTTTAAAATATCACAAATAAATCAATCTTCAAATAGGACTCTTTCTTTGGAATGACTTTTCATAGTAATCAAATTCAGAATCACACCGTAGTATTACAGGGAACGAAATACCCACTGTATCTCTAGTGAATACAGTGAAATACTCCTGCAGGAAAAAGGCAGAAGGCATTTTTCTGTTAAGAGACTAATAGTACCAGCCATTCTCTCATAAGGAAGCAGTCAAGGTACCTATTAAAATCATGCTATAAACCTCCGTGACCTAGAAAATCTTCTCGGTATCCCAAATCTCATCAATTTTCCTAAGTATATCAATAGGCCTAACCAAAAAGGTCTCTCACTACAAAATTGTCCTTGTACAAACTACATTTTTACAAAGCTGGTAAACCAATACTATTTTCTTGCCAAATGTCTATCTCCTGTCACTCAGCAAGGTGTTTTTAAATCCTGAGTACATGAATATACACGAACTCTTTTATTCCATTGAAAATGAGAACATGAAAATATTTGTGAATGTCCCATTTGAATTACTTTGGCATGTCTCTTTCACGGGCACCCCCTTGCTGTGGGGAAAGAGCTTGCATGCCCTTGCGAAGTTGAGAGCTATGCTGGTGGTGGCATATGCCTCCGGTAGGGTATCCCAAGCCTGACAGGTCTCAGCTGAAGGGTCAGACAAAGTGTGTCCACGGGCAGGATGGGCTCACTAGCCTTCGGGCAACCATCCTAGGAGAAGGACAACTCTAACTCCAAACCCGGGCAGATGGAGCTCGTTTAGCCCTGTAAGGCCATCCATCTAAGAGAAGGATACTCTAACCAAACCTACGACCTGAGGACTTGGCTGTCACCGTCCAAGCTCGCTAGGCCCTGGCAGATGAACCTCAGGTGTAAAGGGTGGGGACAGTCTCGCGCATGCTGCGCCTCACCTAAAAAATCCACCGCGCAGGCTTGAAGGGTGTACTCACGTTTAAAGCCCTTCCCAAATCTTCGTCCACGAAGCCAAGCCATGACTTTGGCATGAATAACAGATGCTAAGGCTTTTCTATGAGACCAAACAGCTGTGTTAATAAGATTTTTTTAAAAAAAAAAGAGTCATAAACAAAGGAAAAATATCTCTAGCCTTTTCCTAAGGAAAGTGAAAACATTTACTTCCCTATGTAGTTCAAAAGACCGTATTAAAGTGTAAGGGTAGCCACCTGTGCAGCACGCATATCACAGGAGAAATATGGATGTGGAAATAGTTGCTCCCAGTCAAGAATCTGCATGAGATTCAGTAAATGAAGTTTCTTTACATGAAACACTGTCCAAAAAATTCCAAAGAGCAAATAAGGAAAAAAATAATTTGCAGATAATTTGTGAATAAAATCAGAGTCTAAGCACAACAAATGTTGTGGAAATTGCTTGCTTGAGAGTGTAATTTAAGCCTTTACTACATTAGCAGTATGCAAACTATGGCAGCATTATACACAGTGATTTTGTTTTCAAAACATTTCTACTTGCATGCTCACTAAAACAAAATAAGAAATGCATGTTCCTTTCACATTGGAGGTAATTTCCCTTCATTTACTTCTTAATTTTTCCATCTACCAGAGATGACTAAGGTAGGATGTTCCCACTCTACGCACACATTTTGTTAGCTTGAACTCTAAGCCTGCTCCAAAAGCATTTTTCTCTCCAGTTAGTGGAAAGCATTTGGTCTAAGCTACCTAACTGCTTAGAAAATCTTCAAGAAAAGATAAAGCTTCAGGACTGTCTTCAGAAAAGCTGCGTATATGCTCAGACAAGACTTTTGCAATGTTTAAAATTGCCACAGGCTCAATATTTTTGTTTTAACATTATTAGTAACATACTTTAGCAGTAGCTAACATACAGTTTAGCCGTTTTTTTTTTATCCCCTAGGAATATTATTGCTCATATTTTTGGAGAAAAACTGTATATACTTCAATCCTCAACTTATGCTTGCATATTTTCCTCCAATAGATACGTTTGGAATACATTCAATATATATTTGAAAATATTTTTAATATAGCTTCCCAGTCTATATTTTGAATTAAGATTACTAACTCTGTTGTTCATATTTTACTTGAGAGATTTCTACCAGAGATTTATAAGCTCCAGCCAATGCTCCCCAGCTAGAGATGCCCTTCCAGGGTACAGTTATAGCTCTGTATAACAACATAGCTGGCAAGATTATCTTTCTTCTTCTATTTCTATTACTATTTTAACCAGAAGGATTTCAATTCATTGAGAAATACTTGGCCAAGTCCTTCTGTAGTTAACACTTTGTATTGCAAATAGCAAATACTATCAGAATAATTCTGGCATGAACAGGTGCAAAAGTGCTGACCTGTCAGCACAGCTTGAAGCCTGAGAAAAGCTATGATCTAACTATGGCTTATTTTTATGGTGCTGACCACATGCAATTGGAGAGAAGTTAGTATGTGCTTAAAAAAAAACCAAAACCAAAAAAACCAACCCCCCCAAACCACCACTCAAAAAAAAAGCAAAAAGATACATTTTAGATTGGAAATGTTTGAACATTTTCTTTTTTCCTAGATGATAAACACTTTTATATAATTTTTTATACTTTCTATAAACTAATGAAACACATAACATCTTCAACTCCTCCAGACTTGCATCCACACTGCCTCTCAATACGTTTATAAAAGGGCTGCTAGGTTAGAAAAATCATTATAGTACAGGAAGACCTGTTCAAATTGGATTACACCAAAACTGGATTAGACCAAACTGCTGAAACTGCTGCCTGAACATGAAAAAGAGGAAAATAACAACTTCAGTCCCAAGGTCAGCTGCCCTGGAGGGAAAAGATAATGTCCCCACCAGCACTTTGCATCCACTGGTGCCACCCTTGTGGTAGCCCAGGGTCATAGGCAGCTGCTGGCTTTGCAACTCCTTTTCCCTCAGAGACCTTGTGTTTGCACCTGGATATCACCGCAGCCTTGCAGTTGTATCTTCTCCCTGGCAGTTTTCTTAATGGAATATATTTCCCATGCTTTTGTAGGGCAGAGTTTGGCAGAGAGCAGCCTCCAATGAACTGGAGAGTCACCAGCCCAGAGGGTTCACACTGCACAGGGGCCAGGCTCTTCACAACTGCTCCTTCACCTACCTCCTCAATCACCTCTCCACACACCCACAGCTCACTCCTGCAGATGCTGACAGACCCCTTTGCCACATCTAATTAGCCCCATTTATTACTATTTCAAGCATAACATACATGTCTCTTTCAGACTAGAAGGCCTATATCTGTAATCAGCAGATAAAAAATTTCTTTCCTGCTGCAAAATACATCAAATGAACCAGAAAAACAAAACAAATTAAATGCCATATTTATGAAATTTTGCCTAGAAGAACCAGAGTGACCCGCCAGCACCACAGTAGCACATCACCAAGCATGAGAAATACACGGAGGAATCTGGCATTTCAGATGAAATCAAGAAGTAATAATAAAGGTGTATATACTTAACAGCTAATTTCTTTTGGATTTGTTCCCTGTTGCAAATTTTAGATCTCATATGGATTTTAAGTGCCCGTTTATCAGTCAAATAAGGATAGAAAAAAAACTGTGGTAAGTTGCCCAAGAGTACAGGGCTTTGACAGCAGCATCATGCACGGCATTCATCTGATCACCACTCATAAAAGGTGTATCTTATTATTTCAGTACATCTGTACACTTCCAAAAGTGCTGTTTCTGCCACTCAGTATTGTTTTGTTATCCTCTCTGTTCCTGCCCTTATTTCACTCTCTTACCGAGCAAGTAGTTTATTCTCACTGCTTGTCAGTCCTGCTCTCACTCTGTTCTTTGCTGTTTCATTTCCAAGCCTAGTTGTGTGCAAACTATTGTAGATCATTCTCATTAACTTGTGATAAGTGTCAAGAGCTGTTACTGGAACCAGGGACTCCAGGTTTCTGGAAAATCTGATTTGTTATTGGCAATGTAACCCAAAAATCTGTTTAAACCTGAGCATGACCTTCAGCCTTATAATGGGTTAAAAATATCAGAAAATGATTTCATGACAAAGTAATTATCCTGGCCATGAAGACCGAGGAGGACCAAACGTATCCGCATGTTTCAGCTCTGTAATTTATTGCTGTTAAGATGGACCTTCAGTCTTGGACAAGAGGAATAAAATCAATATTAATCCACTCATACTTGTAATGGAAAGACGTGGTCACATAGAGTATTGCTGGGTAGTGATGGCAGGAGTGCAGCCTGAGTTTGAAGACAGATGCTATAGTTTTGCTGTGGAAACGATAGACCATAACAACGTATCTGATATGGAAAAATCAATCACACTGCTACTAGCTGGAAACTGCTACACTTTGAGAAAAGAATATGAAGTACTTCAAGCAGTTGTTAAAGAGAAGAGGTTTCATTAATTATTTAATCACTTTAAAGGTCAAACCAATTAAAATATCATTTGTCAGTATTTTATCTGAGATTTGTTTTCAGGAGGGGGAAAGAGGAGGATAATGTTTTCTCAGTGTTCATTGTCTTGACTTAAATGGTGACATACAGAGATAACAACAAACAACACTGCCAGCTCAGATGCACTATGGTTTTTTCAGCTAGGACCTATGCAGGGTTTTTTTATTTGGAAACTAGAAAAGATTTTTCAAAGAAAAAAAAGGGAGAAGAAAATGTTCCTACTGTTTCCTGCAACACATCAACAGCTCTCTGTTCTCTTGGTTGAGAGGGATTTATCTCTGAGAGTATGTGTTGCCAAATAACAAACAGTAGCCTTGAAGTCTTACGGTTCCATTGTACAATGGATGCTGATGTCTGCAGTCTCTCTAGTAGCACTAGGCTTATTTGTTACCAAAGCTCCTATTGTTTAACATCAATTGCCTGTTCTTCTAAAAACAAAAAATAAACAAACAGCCCTTGTTACATGGCTGTGCAACATAGCCATTTTAATCATGGCAAGCCAAGTGTCAGTGACAACATTTACCTTGGATGACCTCTTCTGAGGAGGTGAAAATTCCTTCAAAAAGAGCAAGCACATTACACTGCATTTTAAAGCACATTTAAGCAACTGTGTGAGATAAATCAGAAATCTTACTCCATTTCCTAGCTATACTTTCTAGACCACAGTATAAGTAATAGTAATACTAATAGTGTTTGCATTAATAATCAACTTGATGAAAGTTATCAGTGAGTGACACTGTTTAAGTAAGATGATTTGCAGAGAGTTCTTCTATAATAGTACTGAGGTTGAATTACAAATTATGGGAATTTAAAAACACCTGCCTGTCTTATATTAGCTCTGGGAGTGGGCTGAAGACGACGGAGAATGGCTCAGCTCCTGCTTCAACTAACATAAAGAATTGTAATTCCCAAAATCCACAGCTGCTTGTGAATATATTTTGATACAAAATGCTACTTTTACACAACATAAAAACTTTCCCTGTGAAATTGTTCATATCTGTAAACCGGGTAAACAGCAAGTGCGTGAATGTACAAAGTTGCCATTCTTTCTGACTCCTGGAAAAAGACTACATCGCACTGTTAATGACTGTACACCCAAAAGCAATCTGAGAAACAAACTATCCATGGTTTTTCACTATCTACTAATTGTGTTCTTTCCGTATTTTTTCAGTCAAACAACCAGAAAGAACATTGCCAGCTAACATAATGTGAGCAACCAAACAGAAACCATGAGTAGCAAGTTCTTGAAGCAAACGGATCACAGATCATTCTTACCAACCAGTGCCTGTCTGCAGCCTGCCAACGGAACTCGAAGATTAAATTATTTATGAGTGGCATGATATTTTAAAAAGGAGCATGAAAAATAAAATACTTTAGGACCAACCCTTTAATGTCTTCATTTCTGATAAACAGCCAAAAAAAGTTATGCTTTCTGCATAATTACCTGAAACATTCAAACACGATACAAGTACGTGCGTGTGTCTCATTCTATATATGTACATATACCATATACGCTCCTGTGAGCACTGAGTTTTCCCCCAGCAAGCTCACTGACATTTTCCCCACTCATGTCTAAATCCTTTCACTTTCTGTGAGTGAATGTGTGAGCTCAGACTGCCTTTTTTTTTTTTTTTTTTTTTGAATTAGTGTGCACTCCTGGTTAAGTGCACTGTGCAAACATTGGAAACAGTGCAAATAAACAACTGTCAATCTCCAGTCCTCAGAAGCATGTATTGCATTATTTTTGTTAAGAGGGCAGAAAGAAATATTGGATCCTGTATGGAGGCCAACTTTTTTCTCTGAAAAAGATGTTATTGCCACTGGAGTCAATGGGAGTTGTGCATGCTTTTCCAAGGACAGAGTCTGTATACTCAAGTAGTTAATGCATCTGAGGGAATGAGGCTGACAGTCTTTCAAGCGGAGTGGGATAACCACACTTTCTTTGAATAAATCAGTTAACCAAATGAATATCATCATTTAGGCCCTGACTCTGAAGAGGAAAATACGAACAGTACGTCTCTTTGAAATAATAAAAATCTTTTCCCGTGGCTCTAAGAAGCAAGAAGGCAAATGTTGGGTAATTCTCTATAAAGCTATTCAAATATTATCGAATTATGTTCTTTATTATTTGAAGTCAACTGTACAGCAGAAATATTTTTTAAAAAGCATGGATTTTCCTGAGCTGTTATAAAGAATGGTCCTCCACCTTTTGACGCAAGTTGAATTTGGATCAGGCACTGAAATGCATAAAGGCATCAGCTTTTTATTTATTTATTACGTTTCTTTTTTTCCTTATTTATATTTGCTTGCTAGGCAGGTTTTTCCTCAAGCTCTTACAAGCTTTATTTATTATTCATTTTCATCTCAGGAAGAGGAACTTGAAATATTTATCCACAGGATATTATTTTTTAAAAATACTTTCCACAAGTGCCAAGTATGCTAAATGGCTAAGTCCTTTCCGAAACAGCCAACATTATTATCTTCTCTGAAATTTCATTTTAAAAAGGCTTAATAATTAAAACATTTTACTCTCAGTCAGGCAAACATTTAATAGGATGAAATGGTTACTTGGAGAGAAACTGTGGACTGAACTTCTTTCATCTCAGCAGGCTTTTACTTTAATTTCTTTGAGTTTTATTCTTGGTCTAACAAAATTAATCATTTCTGGGAAATGCTAACCACAATGACAGATTTCGCTATGCTGAATGTTTTACGAGGAAGCTATTTTAAGCCATAAGCTGCCACCGTGAGCAAACAACTGACGGCCAGCAGTGTTTTTGTTAGACTCTGACAAGGGAATCAATAAAAGGACACAGAAAAGGTTCAATCAGAACAGACACCACTAATACAAATGGCCTTTTGGGACCCACGGAAGCGTGGAACTGCTTTTCCATGTTAATTTCTCCTCGCTACCCTTGGGGTTATCACCTTCTTTGGCCCCTGTTAATTAAAAACTGCCTCCTGTTAAAGTTCTTTGGCAGGCGTTCGCCTTGTCTCAACCCATTTTGTTGGCTGCTGAGAGAGGAAATGAAAGGAAGGAGAATTCAGAAACTGCCATGTGAAATGTTGCCAAAATCCTTCCTCACAACCGTCACTTGACACAAACGTATGGATTTCTCTCCATCTCTTCAGATACTGAGACGAACTTACAGATGACATGCAAAATGCAGATTTTAAATATTCATTAATGCAACTGTTTCTTTTTATGAGGATAGGGATATAAAAGCAGCCTTGTTTATGGCTGGGCAAATAACTGATTTTTCAGATGGGCAGCCAAACAGCAGAAAAAAAGAAAAATATGTATTTGATATACTCCGATAAAAGTCATGTACTATTTTTCTTTGTTTTCTATCTCGAAAAGTGAAAGCTACTCCTCTGCTCCCACTCCTCCCAGACTGCTTCATGCTCATGTTTCTTTTCACTCACAGGGAAACTACTCATTTCCAGCCAGTGCATAAAAAAACTAAGAGCAATGAATTGACAGTTTCCAAGAAAGGTAGGCAGCAGTAGTAGCTCTTAGTTTTAACTATTAAGTTTTACTTAATAGTTCAGTGATTAGAGCATTTGCCCTGAATGGGTTCAATCCCACCTCTGACTGAAGGCATTTAGATCCTTTTGTCCCAAGAGACCACAAATGTATTCAAAGGGGAGAAAGCTTTCAGGTCACAGTGTAGCTGTTCTCTCCTAGTGCATAAATAATTAAATACTCATTAGACTGAGGACCCAGCCACCACTGTTGAGATTCATTTCTTTTTTTCAGTTCAGTGACTATTTATTTATTTTATAGAAGACAGAAGGTCTCCAACCAAAGGTATGCAGGGAGCCCTAACCAGGATGCTCAGTTCTGGCACACATAGAGTGAAAGGGAGATGTAAACTCAGACTGAGCTTTAAGGCAAAAAGAGGGTGAAAACTCCACTCTTGAGGCTTCTAAGGCTCCACTAGATGAGGCCACAGCTGACTTCACCTGCCCTGGGCCACAGCCCAGCTCTGAGCAGTGGTCTGGGAAAGATGACCTCTAGAGGTCTCTAGGATCCCTAAACCCCTGCAGGCCTCCTGTATCCCTAAACCTCATTGAAAATACTAGGGTGACCAAGAGTTTTGAAAGATTTTTCTGCTGTTATTTATTTCCAAATTTAACCTTAAACATTTTTTTTTACAACTTACCTGGGCTATTTTGTCACCTTTCTGGGTTAAGAATTAAGTAACTCTAAACCTCCTTTTCCAAGACAAAGCAGCTCTCATCAATTTTGCTGAATTAATATTTAGCATGTAGCCATTCTTTAAAGATTTAACACATTATATTCTTGGTATCCATATGACAAATACAATAGATCTGGTCCTCATTTGATATACACATGGAAACTCCATTAGCATCAGATTTACACTGTCTGAAAACCCTATCTATTGTAATAACATTTTATATTTCCCATCAGTCATCCATACCATGTTGCTGAGAGTGTCAAGAAGATAATGCTGGTAAATATTCCCTTAAAAACTTATTCTTGCATAAAAGAAAAAACCTCTTTAGATAGGATTTATTGTTTGATTTCACAGGCAGACATGGAGCAATTTATTGTTAGAAGATGGAACTGTAATATCAGAGGTGAATCAGTTGACCGCAGCTCAGTGGCTATTATGCTTGCTTTTTTATCATAATGTAAATGACACTTTTTCCACATTATGCATGAATCAGATCAGTCAAAATAAGCACTTTCCTGAACCGTTGTTAATTTTTAAAATCAAGCCTTTTTTTTTTTTTTTTAACTTGCAGTAATTTTCAGCTAAAGACGCTTCACTGCCTCCCACCCACAGGTTTCTGATTAACCTAGAATATTGAGTCCTGCATAAAGGAATCTAAAACCGTTCCCACCCAATATTGAGCATAGACTATTAAAATCACGTTTTCAAACACAACTGCACACATTCATTTTGTAAAACTCACGTATAAGGCCAAGATCACCTGACTCTCCGGGTAAACTAAGAAGTCTCATGTCAACATAAGCACTTTCATTTGAAAACAAGAGGTTTGCATGACTGAGTATTTTTGCTTCCCAGTTCCTCTTCAGTGGACATATTTTATGCCCATTTTTGAAATGTGTTAAGGAAAATCAAATAGAGTGAAGAAAAAGAGAAAACTGGTTTGTAAATTAATGTGAAAAAGCCTGTCTGAGATTTGCATTTCCTCTGTTTTGGCTTCACTTCACCAAATAAGAGAATAAGGGATTCTACATGGCTTTTTTTTTTTTTCTTCTTTTCTCCATTTCTTTTTTTTTTTTTCCTGTGAAAATAAAAGAACTTCACAAATGCAAGAAGAGGTTTGTTGCGCAAAACGAAGACTGATTTCTTCTTCAGTACCATTGTACACTGTACATTCAATGACTTCATTAAAGAACGCATTCAACCATGTAGTAGTGGTAAAATTTCATCTGGCAGAGTGAACTGTTGAAGTGCTGGAATTCGGCAAGAGTATCATGAGCTTTTTGTTTACAGTGATCTTAGCAAGCATGCACTACCTCTGTCATGTAGTATCTATTCCTAGAAGGAAAGATCCAGTAGTCCAGCATTTTCAAGATAAGATTGGGAACCACTTTTGCATTGAAATACCGTGTAAATGAAGGAACCATTGTGAGAGTGACAGGCAAAAGGAAACAGCTTTGAAGAGAGAATCCTCTTCCACAGTCAGTAAAAGACAAATGCCTCTAGCAAAGTTGTTGAAGACTTGTGAAAATAGCTGAAGTAAGTGTTAAAATTCTGTCACAGTATGTTTATAAAAAAGGTTGTGAGGATGATAGGGAAAAGGATGTGCATTTTCTGAAACATCCATCCTTGCAAGTAACTACAGTTGCAAGGCAGCAAGGCAGAACTCTGCAGCTCTTCTGATTGCCAAGTTGAGGCTGCAGAAGCATTTCCATGTTGCCATAACCTGCCCTGACACAAATAGCAGGACAAAATATAATCCCAACACTCACATTATGTTCTTCTCCTTTGTCCCTTTTTATGCTGGGGTTGGAGAAAAAGGTTCAAACATGTTAGAAAACTATCTCTAAGTATCATGAGATTTGACTCTATAAAATCCTCTAACTCCATACTATGAGTGCTGGAACAAAACAGTGTTAACAGAAATGAAGGATGTGTTGATATTTCAGTAAGATTTGGATTTAGTTTGAGCAATAGATAAAATCTGATGCAGTGTTTATTTGAACTGAATTGCTGCAAACCCTTAGTTTACCCTGGTTATGAGATATACCTGGTGCAGATCTGAGGGCAGAGACACACACTGCGTGTCTCTATGCTTCTTTGTGAGCAAGTATATGTGTGTCTGTTCACCCCATGTATTTGTGGATAGAAACCACCATGTTTTTATATCTTAACACAACTGAGTGTTATTAAACTGCATTACAAAAGTATACACTTTGAAGAGGTATGTAGGTCTAAAAATTACCTCTACAAAGTCAGGAAAATGACTGAAAACATAGCTGATGAGATTTGAACACCATGTTATTTTACATTTTATAAATTCTAATATCATGATATCTGCTGCTTGATACCCACAACGCTGCACCAAGAAGAGTTTATCATTTTAAAAAGGTATCTGCAAGCTCCTGTATGTTTTAAATGAATATTCCCAGCCACAGCTCACAAAAGGAAGTAATACATATCATCAGCAATCACACATCAAACAACTTAAATGTTTGACATTGCATTCATTATAAGCAAATCATTTTGATGTTAACAAACACACACAAAACCTTCCCTTGCTCAGAAAGGTAAATCAAGTTATATTATCTCTAAATATGTGGCAATAATGTATAGCATGAATACTGTTTTATTTTTTTCCTTCAGAAGTTTAGTATTTTATTACAGTAGAAGGAGGCAGAGCAGCTAACTCAACCCCTTCTGACAACCAGTTTCTTTGTCTAATTTCCATTTGTTTCTCTGGCAGCTAAAACACCTTGAAATTACCTTCTCTAGCATGGAAGAATGATTTTTTTTTTCCCCCCTAGGTCTGGCTGTCTGAGTGATTAGAATTTTAATTAGTAAAGCAGTGAGGGTGGAGGAAATTCACGAAGAAAGGCTCATGAAAGATTCACCAGAGCAGGGAAGACAAAGAGACATTGGAGGCAGCCTCACAGCTTGCTTGTTACAGCAGCAATTGCAGGGCTGTGCTCAAGTCTATAGCACTAACACAGCACTGTCCTTTAGACCTCTGACAACGTCAGGCTTCTCAGGCATTAGAAAACATTTTTATCAGTTGTCACTCAGAGCAAGACAAGGTTTTTAAAGCTCTCCGACTAGGAGACGCTCCACTGCTGCGCTCATTTTCGCCCTTTGATCTGTTCTGCAGGACTCTGAGCTCAGAACTCAAGCCGTGAAGACAAGATTGTCAGTGATACAGACTGCTACCATCCAAACATTATGCCAATTAATATTGTAATTCTGTATCAACATCTAGGATTTTTATAAAACAAAAGAAGCCCCTAAATGCTGAAGGGGGAGATAAACAGACGAAAATTTTCCATGAACTACACTGTATATTTTAATCTGGAATTGAAAAATGCATGTTAACAGCAGAAACATCATAACTGATTGTGCAGTTGTCTGTGATCTGCACGGGCATTTTGCCTTGACATTGTGGCTTTGATGTCACAGCTTAGTGCAAGCGGTAGCATGGCCCAGGAGGGAAAGCCTCTTAAAGGCTAACGAGCCGAGTGCTGGGTTTGCATATGGCTGCATCACACCCAGGCCCTGGTGAACCACAGATGCCACTTACTGACCTTGGGAGGCTTCCCAGGCTATCCCCACCCTCTCCTCACCCACTTCCAATGTTTCCACCCATCTCTTGCTGGTGTGGAGCAAAGGGGCCAGCTGCTGGAGGAGACCTCCAGCTCCCAAGGCTCTACTCCTCACTAAGTCTGTCAGCCCTATTCCCCACTATTATTGTTATCACTGTTGTTGCTTGTATTATATGAGTGTGTTCCATTGACAAGTAAGATCAGCTGCACACTACGCATGGCAAGGAACATGCACGTACTAAATGCTGGGCTGAATATGTGCTATTATCTATTCAACAGCAGGAGAGCTCACAAACTGAGGTACAGAGTGGCAGAATAGGAAATTGAATCCCATTCCAGTGCCTGAAAAACAAATTTATTCTTTCTAAACTCATATCCTCTCAACCTAGACCTTGTACTCAAAGATATTTTAAGCAGCTGAGAGCAAAATAATTTTCTGTCTCTACAGGGTAGGATCCTGAATTCCTTGCTCACATGACTCATCCCCTTCCAGTGATTCCAAGCTTTCAGCAGATAACAACAAAGTAATAACCAGAGCAGATTTAAATCATTTTAGAAGAGGATTATCAGTCTGTGCCACTAATCTCTCAAAACAATTGTGTGCATGTTCCTATTTCACCAGTTATTGCAAAGGTTAGTCATTCACAGAATATTCACTAGGAAATGATAGGAATTTTTGAATGCTTTGTTTGACAGATATTTTAATTCTGTTCCACAGTTAGCCTTAGCTATTCTTTTACCTAGAATAAACGACAAGAATTATAACAGCCAGCTTCTCACAGAGGATCGTGGTCCAGTCTCTAGCAAATACTTCACTAGGGGAACAAATTGGCTTGCCGACCTTTTGTCTGCTAACATAGCACATGATGTATTTGTAATTTATGGAATCAATCCATAGAGAATTTTTGATTGCAAGTAATTGTATCTCAGTGCAAGATCTAAATAAAAGTGATGAAAAGGTAATTAAGAAAGTAATAGAAAAATACAGATAAATCCCCAAAATTAGGTTCAAAGCACTGATCGTAACTACACAGCAGTAAATACTGGTAAGCCAATAATTACAGCTAAAGTCAATTGTCAGCTGTTTTAAAACACATCATTGAAACAGCATTGCAAATGCTACCTTCCAGTTCTGGCTGCTATAATAGCAGATGAGAAACAGAAAACTAAAATCCAGACCTTTAAAACTAGCTCACCAATCTTTTTCCTTTAATTGCTTGCCTGCTCTGAAATCATCTACATTTTATGGTATGTTTAATGCCAAGGAAGATTTTGTGCAATGCTTTTACCACTATGATGATCTCGTTCTAAAATATCACTATGAAAACCACATGGGTTTACAGAAACTCTGTGAGAACTTACGTTAGACTTGCCTCCAGCCAAGAGCACCCAGTGAACAAAAGAAGGAGATAATGGAAGATGCAAGAAACTGCCTTTTTCTCTCACCAGTGATCAGAGATGCAAATACACCAAATGATCAAGTGTTTCTGTGGATGCATCATGTTTAGGAGAATCAGAAATACATCTTTTACTCTTTCCAGTCTTGAGCTGAAGCTACAGTCTCTGAGATGTCATCCCATCTTGTTGTTCCTCTAGACATAAATCCACCTTTGAGGATTTATGAGGAGCAGGAGTCTAACTAGCAAAAGTAAGTGCAGTGCATTCCTGCAGGGCTGGACCCGGTTTGTACTTTTACAACAATAATCATAATTAGAGTTACAAAAATAAACAGGAATTTGATTTATGCACTTTCAGGTGATTCATTACTGCATGTCCTGGTCTGAGTTAGGACAGATCTAATTCTGTTCAGTGATGTTAATTTCCAGCTCAGTCTCTTCTAAGTGATGGCACTTTCTGAAGCTAACAGAGTATTTTTGCAGACAGTGTCCGCTTCTAGAAGTGATAACGCTCAATGTTCACCGTTACTACCAGGGATTGGTGTGCAGAAAGGCTCTTGCTGATACTTGCTCCTGTGCAGATCAAGGTCACTGCTAAATCCTGTCTGTCATGGTGTGGGTGCCATCAGTGACAGGCCACACCTGCGGGGAGCAGCAGATGGGACAGGTGACCCTAAACTGACCCACAAGGTGTTCCATCCCGTGGACGTCATATTTGGTATAAAGATGAGGGACCACAAGAGTCTTGTTTTTTCTTGCCGCCTTCTTCAATGGCCAGCATCCGAGGAGGACTCTGTCTGTTCTGCCTTCAATCCCAATCCATAAATCCCTGAATCCAACTCTGGAATTCAGCTCCTGCATCTGGTACCATCTGCCAGTAAGTCCAGTCTGGGACTTCCTCAGTGTCTGCCCACAGCATCAGTGGTGATGGCAACATGGTTGCCATCAGGGGGGTTGGGTTCGGTGTTGGTATTGTCTATATTTGTATATAATTCATTTTTTTATCATTAGTCTCATTAAAGTAGTTTTAGTTTTCTTTTCCAATCCACAAGCCTCTCTCTCTTGCTCCTTTCCTCTTTCCCCTCTTTGGGCAGGGGAGGAAGAGGAATAGAGGAATAGAGGAATAGATGAATAGAGGTAATAGAGATCGTAATTAATCTAGTAGCTGGCCCAGCTCTAACCCTTGGCAATTTGAACTCTGTTTTGCCTTAAAAGCTCATTCCATACTGTCTTAGGGAAAGCCTTAAACTGGAAAGTTTGTCAAAATAATTCCTGATTTAGCTCTTAAAATGCACCACTAAACTGAAATACAAGGCACTCCAGTGACCCAACAACTGCTGGTAAGTGGTCATAATCATACCTCTGCATTCATTCATTCATGGCTTGGCTTCGCAGACGAAGATTTGGGAAGGGCTTTGCCCACGCTTATTGCAAGCGCGTTGATGGCTGAAAAGGCCAATGCGGGATAGGCAAGACCGGTTGCAAAGAGCACACCGGAGGGTCTCCTTGGGTGGTATTGCCGTTTCGTCCCTTGCCTGTCGCTACAGGGCTTTGCAAACGTGAGTACACCCTTCAAGCCTGCGCGGTGGATTTTTTAGGTGAGGCGCAGCGTGCGCGAGACTGGCCCCACCCTTTACACCTGAGGTTCATCTGCCAGGGCCTAGCGAGCTTGGACGGTGACAGCAAAGTCCTCAGGTCGTAGGTTTGGTTAGAGTATCCTTCTCTTAGATGGATGGCCTTACAGGGCTAAACGAGCTCCATCTGCCCGGGTTTGGAGTTAGAGTTGTCCTTCTCCTAGGATGGTTGCCCGAAGGCTAGTGAGCCCATCCTGCCCGTGGACACACTTTGTCTGACCCTTCAGTTGAGACCTGTCAGGCTTGGGAGACCCTACCGGAGGCATATGCCACCACCAGCATAGCTCTCAACTTCGCAAGGGCACGCAAGCTCTTTCCCCACGGCAAGGGGGTGCCCGTGAAAAAGTACCTCTGCATACACTCTGCATATTTGGTGATCTAATAATCACACTGCCTTAAATTCTATCCCTCTTCTAGTTCTTCAGTCACACAGTTATGTCACAGAACAGATATCATCACAAGGCAAATGAATATTAACAAGGTACAAACCAGTCCTAGTTAATGTTAGAAACAACAACAATTAGTACTCAAGCACTCTCTTCAGAAGTATCTTTTCACAACACTGTTGTAAAGTCACTCCAAGAAACAAATAGTAGATGAATAAAAAAGATTAATACTGTGGGTAATGTGCCAGGAAATCAGATTTAAGGAGATGGGGGTGACATGTTTGCTGAATGCTGCACAAATGTGGTGTGAGAGTAGGATGAATCCAACCCAATTCTTCAGCCACAGAGAATGATTTCACATAGATTTTAAAAGTAACCTTAGGTTTTTTGTTCTAAAAATAATTTGAATATCCTGCAGCAGGAAATCTCTGGTACATACACCTTCTTCAGCATTAGGCAGTGCCTTACCAACCTTGATATTTTTGCATTTCAGGCAAGGATGAACACATTCAGAGGTTAAAATTCAGTAAATGGAAACAGAAGATGTAACCCCAAAAGTCAGGTATTGATCCTATTCACAAGTAGTACGCAAGGACGTGAAGTAGAGTTAGGGCATCTAATGCAATAAACCATGTAAGGCCAAATGGTGTTTTGTCATTTCTGAGACTACACATGGATCCCCCAGAAAGATTCAAACTGCAGCGCACAGAAGAAGAAACACCTAAACAGCTCGAGATCTTCTGATTTTACTGAGAGTCACAGTATTTCATGTGTTCCAAACACTCGAGACCAAGTGATTTCAGAAAAGCCCTTGTAAGAGGCTTATTTTTGTCTTTTCTTTTTTTCTTAAACAAACATTTACTTCTGCACCTCACAGCTGTGAAAAATATTCAAAAAGAGAAAAGTACAATTATTCTGAAAGCCGAGACCTGGAGGATGAGGAAAGAAAGATAGAAAGGAAAAGAAAGGAAGCGGCGAAGAAAAGCACATACCAAGCCAAAGAGAAATGACATTTCCAAGGTTGGATCTTTTTCTGTATTACATGATTTGAAGCTGACAAATCTGAACTCATGATTTCAAAACCACAGAGTAACCTAATGAAAAAGATGAAAAATTAGAAGAAAAATTTAATGATCTACAAAAATCTCCTGTCTAGTTATCCCAGACTGAGGATTTCTACTGAAAATAAGAAACTCTCATTTTCAAGTAAGACTTCCGTGAAGGCGTACTCCCCAACCTCCCTCTATAGTGGAACTTTTAAAGCTCATGTGTCCCCTCAACTTGTATCCCTAAGTGTTCTTTTTGCCATATTGCAGTGATTCATTTTGCCATGTTAGGAAAAAGCACTGATGTCAATTCATACAGGAGGCCTCCCAAAGGCTAATTGAAAACAAGACTGTTTCAAAAGAAAATTACTCATCTCTCAGACTTATGCCTCTCTGCACAGATATAACCAGCATAAAATGGCTCAAGTTGAGATCATGAGTTTTGCAATTCACTTTCTTGAAATACATCTTTACACAGCCTGTCAGAAGATAGGAGACAGATGTTCAATGTTTTCCACACTAATCTTCAAATAAACCACATGAGTTTTACGAGTGTTTCTTAGTAGGAAAGAAAATGACCTAGCGAAACAGCCTAAAACCTAGAGAGTAATTGGATTTTGGGTTGGAAGCTAGAACCAGGCTCCCCTTTTCTGCTATCAGTTGAAAAAAACTACCCGGAGAGCCTCTGTCAGAGTGAGCTTTGGCTTCACTTTTTCCTCTGCTGCTCCTGTCTCATATGGGATTTCTTGCAAAAACAGTGCCTGAGGGATCTATATTCAGTTTTCTAAAGCAAACGTAACACAAGCACTGAACCAGGGTTACACATTTGACTCCCGTAATACAAAATGTGAGAGTACATCCGCTAACGGCATTCAAATCCTGTTCTTTCAATTTTCAAAGTCAAGTGTTTTTCGTTTTGTTTCTTGGAAAAGAGATGTACTCACATGCTGACTTTTTGCTTCAAACAGCTATGCAAATTCTGTAGCATGCCAGCATACTATGTTTCCCATGTCAGACTAGTATCTTTTCTAGAGGTCAATAAGAAATTCTAAGTTCTTATTTTGTGGTTAGATACTGAAGTCCTTACTGTGGCAGTTTGAAGGGAAAAAAAACTGCTCGAAGGCTTTTGTTTTAAACTGACCAATTGAATTATTCCCTCCCATGCTACAATCGCAATCTCATTGGATGAGAAAGTTTCTCAGGAGCGTACTGCGCCTTTAAGAAGCCGCACGCTCGGGGGGCTTGCGGGACTTCCTGGGCTGCTTTCCGGACGGCTTCGGGGGCATTCGCGGCTTTCGCGGCTTTCCCGGTATTCGGGACTTCCTGGGCTGCTTTCCGGGCTTTCGGGGCTTTTCGCGGTTTCTCGGCTTCTCGGCTTTTCGCGTCTTTCTGCTCTCCGGACACTCCCGGCTCCGCGCTGCGAGAGGCACTGCAGGACCTCGGCTTCGCTCCGGGAAAGAGACTTAGCGCCGGGGCAGCCCCCGCCACGCCGCCTGGGACAGACTGCTCGCCTGGAGGCTGCTTTTTGCCTGCTGCCGTAAGGTTTTACCCTCTCTTTGCCTGACAGCGCTTTGTACATTGCAGCCCCGCGTTCGTAACAGCCGCGGTTTCCCTTTGTTCACTCCACGAAAGCGCACACGTGGCCGGTGCCATTTCCAGACTGCACGTGGTACCGTCTCCCTTTCTCTCTTTCCTCGCGTTTAACCCTCGCCTTTCCATCCTGTACAAGCCCTCACATCTTGCATTGGTTTTTCCCTGCATATTATATATATTTTGTTCTAGTTTTAATAAAGTTTGTTTCAGTTTTCCAAACGTTCAGAGGTCTCACAAAATCTTTCTTTTCCTTTTCGTATCTCTGCTTTTGAACCCTTTTCTCTCCCGGAGGAGAGGGGTTCAGGGATAGGAAAGGACTCGTCCCCATGCTCGTCTTGCCTCAGCCGACCGGCGACACTTACTCAGGAAAAATGGTCACTTAATTAGCACTCATAGTTTACAGAGACTGAGACTAGAAGGGACCATTAGATCTTCTTAAAATTTCATCTACTTAGCTTTGTATTGACCTCATTAACTTACATTTTGTTAAAGTGTAATTTGTGTTTGGCTGAACTGTACTTTCTAACAAGTTTTCACTCTGCACGCAGTAACACGTGGACAATTCACTGATGGTCCCAAGAGTTTAACAACCTCACTCTTAAAAAGGAAAAATAAATATCCGTTATTTTCAAATTTAACTGATCTGGCTCTGTATTCCAGCAACTGATTCTTCTTATTCTCTTCTCTGCTAGATGAAGAAACCCTACATTACCCATTTTGTCCTCTCAATGGGAGTACTTCAGCTGTACCAATTCAGCTCCAGTCTCTCTTTTGGTGAATTAAACAGGCTGAGCTTGAAGCCCATCACAGGCATCTACATTCTTCCACAATAATTTTTTTTGCCTTTTTCCACACCTTCTCCAATTTTTAAAGAGCCCTTCTGAAACATATATACTCGAATTGGGTACAGTATTCTACAGTATTCATCGTTACTTGCAGATAAAAATACATTTCTTCTATCACTTGCTTATGCTCCCAATGATAACACCAGCCCTTTTGGCAATAGTATTGCATAGGGAAACGCATCAGAGATCCTTACAAAGTAGTCCTGCTTTCTATAAAAATGTCCCACAGTCTTTGCTTCTGCACATATAACTTTGCAGTTGGCTGTTTTGCTAGCATTTGATTGAAAATAACACACAGCTTCCATGAGAGGCAATTTCCTTTCCCCATAGCTGGCAATTAACTTTTGAACCACACTGACTACGTGGGAGAAGAGTAAAACAGAGCATGTAGTGGCCACTGTAAAGGACTGTAATGATCTGACAACACACTTATGAGTGTAGTAGAAACAATTTATGCTAGATTATTTGTTAAAAACTGCTTTGAAAGTGTGACACTGTGAAGACATGGAAAGTGAGGGAAAGGGAACAATGCAAATTCCTTCAAATCTCCTCTGAAGTCTCCATAGAAACAGACATCCCATTTAGACATATCCACCTTTTGTATTTTTACAATATGCAACGTAGTCATCTCTTGACATCCTGGCTTATGCTTTAAAAAAAAGCTGTGTAGAGTCAATCCAGCTGCACACAAATAGGGACTAAGTGCAATTACGAGGGGCGTTGGCATAACAGTGACATCAATAAGGGCTCAAGAGTTTGATCCTATGTCATATGGGAGATTTGTGCCTTTCTGGAGTGGCAGTAACAATCACACAATGAACACACATAACATTTACAATATGCTATGGACTTTTCCTCCTAGTAGATGATGTTGCATTTTCTTCAAAACCAGCAGAATTTCCAATGTATCAGTGTGAATTATGGAAGACAGAATCACAGTTAATACTATGTAACAGTGGTGAAAGAGAGAGCTGAGGATCATTAGGACTGGCCAGCAGATAAAAGCAAAGGACTAAACAAATGAGACCATCTAGGGTAGAAGAAACTTAAAATAGAAAAAATAGAGGATGTATGAGTCCAGATGTTCTAGTTTTGACAGCGGCTCTTTTACACAAGAGTAGGACATTTCTAAGAAAGATGAGGTATGTTAACCCTTCCTGAAACATGCAGGTTTTCCTACCATATAACAAAAAAGAATGATGAGTTTTCTTATCTCTATGATCAAGTTCTCCAGGCTACACAGTCAGCAGACTAGAGATAAGAAGGACAGTGTCTTGTTCACTTTATGTTGCTATGGAATAAATGAGGATTGCAGATTCATATTTTCTACTTGCATCTTTTTTTTGTAACACAGTGGGCTCCATCCTCCTTAGGGAAAATAGAAGGGCTTGCAGAACATTGTGAAGCAGCACTGCAGCACTGCATCAACCTTACAGCAAGCAAAAAGCACTCTGGTTCTCTTAGTAAAGGAAGGAGCAGAAACTGTAAGTATTTATACTATTTATCTTTTATTTATCTTGAAGTTCTGTCAGCGCTCAGTTCCTTCTAAAGGGGGACTGGAGTCAGTAACTGAATTTCAATTTCATACTCTCGTCCTAGAAGTACCAAACTCCTGCTGATCTGCTATGAAGACAAGTGAACTAAAAATGTATTTTGTTTTTGGAGAGTTTTAGAAATGCTAGTCTTAACCGTGAGAGAAAAAGCATCAACCTTTCATTTGGAAATATGCTAGAAGAGTCTGTGGTGCACAACATGTAAGCAATAAGTGGGTCTCTTGATCTGTTTTGATGCATCATATTTGAGCTTTCTGTAATGAAAAACATAAGAAAAGAGAATAAAAGAGGGGGAGGCGTTGCATGCTTCAAGTCATTCCTAACTGATGCCATAGGATACTTCACAGATATTTCACTAAAATTTAAACCCCATTTATCCAGAGATATCTGCAAGGACCAAGTTTGCAAATATTCATCAAGATGGCAGTGAAACAAAAACAGTATGGCTTTTTATGTAATTACCATGTCAGTCTCAGTCTCTGGCACAGTTTGGGCAATGATAAATGTATGGTCATAACGACAGTAAGTGACTCATAGTTTTGAGTCTTTAAAAAAGAGGGGCAAATGCTGTCAAGGACTATTAAGAACTCTGCATTTTTAAGTGGATCAAATGCAAGTCATGCGCCATCCTATACATATGTTTTCTATTTTGTCAGCTGAGAGGTGGCCGAAATAAACTTGGTAGGCACCAACACACAGTGCATTCTCTGTATAAGAGCAATGGAAGATTCAGATTTTATTCCCTGAGCCCTGTTATTAATGCTATCTATTCCTGACCAATTAAGAAATAGGACAAGACAAAATGCAGAAACACTGTAACACTTTGCAGAGTATTTTATGTGCAACAGGATACATGAAAAGGGGAAAGTGAACTAAATAAAGCAGTACTTTTAGATTGTCAGAACACCACAGACACATATAGAGGATATTTTGCTTTTTCTGGTACACCAAGAAAAAAAACAATTGTGAGAAATACTTCCATTAATGCAGCACCTTGGACAATTTCCCCCTCCCTGAATTTCCACAGCTGGCTAATCTGTGAATATTCTAGGAAAAACAAGGTGCGTGCAGCTGCCTCTACAATTACAGTCACCAAAGAATGAAAAGGGCAAGTTGGACAGGCAATACAACTTGACTGAGTAGGTGGGCCGTGAGCAATTCCAATTTATCACGGCTGGTGTCCTCTCCTCCCCCTTCTCTTGAAAACACTTGTCCATCTGTCTTACTGGTGAAATCAGCCTTCTCCCACATCTCATTTTCTTTCTTCTCAACTTCTCCAGATCTCCAGCTGCAATCTCATTCTCACATTTCCCCTGGTATCATCCACCCATTTCTGTGACCCCAGCTCATCTAATATGTACTATCTCATTTTTCTATTCCTTCTTTAGGGCTGAAAAAGAACTCTACATCTCCACCCTGCAGCTAAATCATAGTGACAGGTAAGACTTGGATGCTCACTTTGGCTGACCAGACACCTCAGCAGGAGTGACAAGTTGCATTTTGGCTCCTCATGGGCCAAAAGCCCAGCCTGCAGACAATAGGGTTCCCCCATGATATGTAACTCAGGGCTGAAGCTGGCTCAGTGGCTGAGCTACCGCTGCATAGGTGCACAAGGCCAAGACGAAGGAATGGCTTGTGCAAAACGTGATGATACCTTCACTTTCTTTTTGTAGAAAAGCCTTGCTCTGGGGCTTCAAGATGCTTTTATAGCAAGTAGAGGAAAAGAAGGCAGATTACATATCAATCTAGAGCATTCATAAAGCGGTCAGTTTTATAAGCTATGAGATAGATAATGCAGTTTCCAAAAGAGCAGCAAGTAGCAGGAAGAGCTATAAAATGGTCACTGATGCTAGTTATTACTCAAACTATTTACACCCCCTCAGAGCAGTATTCACAGCACATGATATTTTAAAGCCTAAACTGCACTTTTCTCACACCTCTGAATCTGACACAGAACAACCATCTCTCAGTAAGGAATGAAAAAATAAAGCCAACAGAAAGCTGCCTAACTGAATTCTTGGGACAATGAAGTGTGAACAGGTGTGATGATGTGTTAAACAGCATGTGGCAAAAACGCCTGTTCTTGCTAATGAGATGACAGTTGCTTGTTATGCAAACTTCCTAGTAAAATCCTCTTTGCCTGGTACCTATGCCCTTGGGCTAACATCCAATCAACCTGAGATCTGCAACATGCCATTCAAAATGACATTCATCAGTATAGACAACTATATGAGATCTATATGCATAGAAATCCACAGTACTATCTACCATTAAGGTAAATGGTAAGTTTTCATTGGAGTAAGTTTGTAATGTGCAAGCTTCCCTAGCCAAAAAAGAGTGGAAACTGATGAGAATTGCAAGTAAGTGGGAAATTTTAATTAAAATGAAATCTCCATGCAATGTATTTCTGTAGTATGAAATAACATTGATTTTTTCAATGGAGTGCTAATAAATTTACATATTAAATACTGATGAGCTAAAAGAGAAGTGGAACAATACGGGCTTGACTGTGATTTTTCTCCCAGAACACAGCCTTCCTATTTATTTTATTTATTGAGGGAGAAAGAAAAGGAGGCAGGGAAGGAAGAGTAATCACCCTATAATTATTCCGCCTGATTTTTTTTTTTTTTGCGAGAGTATTACGCCTTTTGCATATTAAAGAAATGAGACAGAAATTAAAATCTACTGCCAATACATATATTAACATATCAACAACTGAAACAATTGAAATAAATAAAGGAGGATGATACATTAACCTTTAGAGAACTGAAGTTCAAGATGAAGACTGATGGAGTGTTTCTATGTTTGATCAGCTCATTTAAGCCAGTATGCAATGTAAGTTAATTGGCTGTTTCAAAGGAGTGCACAGAGATTTTCACGTTTAAAAAAAAGACTTCATTTTCATTATTATTACTGCAACAAACTTAAAAATCTTCTTACGTTGTTTCCACATCCTCTTACTATGAATAACAACATAGACAGTATACTACACTGCAACTGAAACTTTAAATAACAATAAGGTTTTTAGGTTCATTTTCCACCATTTTTTTTTCTTGCCATGGTATTTACTTCCTTTTGGAGAGAGGAATGGGGAGAAATCATTCACACCAAATAGATAACGCTATACAGCCAGGTAAAGCCCAGCATATATGAATTCTGGATATTTCAAGAAAAAGTAATTTCTGACAAAATGCTTCCCTGAAATTTATCTTCCACAGCATGGAAGGAAGGTAATTTATACTCTGTTAATGATAATAATATGCAAAACCATGATGTCTGTTGAATCAAGAAGTTGCTCTTAGGTTTTAGCGAAAACGAGGATATTCCTGACATACTTTGGATATATTCAAATTAGTTATGAGAAACATGAAGAAGATGGTATGCGAAAAAGGCATGATTCTTTTTCCTGAGCCTTTCAAAAATATTTTAGCTCTTTAAAAATAATTCTCTACCACTCCAGCAAAAAATTTAATGACTCAGACAAAATACATAGAAACACCAAAGTCTTATGGCAAATATAAGCAAAAATGTTTTAATGCAATGGGTTTAATCTCCACCCCCAAGGACACACCATGTGTTCTGTGCCTGCTCCCGCTCCTGTCCGCAGAGGAAGGACCACGGCAGCTTTCTGGGTTGTAGAAAGTCTTTCGGGTGCCCAGTGGACCCGGCTTCAGGTGGCACACAATCCCTGGGGCACTCGAGCCCTGGCCACAGGCTATTTACATGCCCTGATTTGGAGGAGTCACTTGCCACAAGCACCTCTGTCTCTGCCTCTGCTGCTGCTTCTTTCCCACAGGATTGGGTGGCCCCAGCACACAGAAGGGGCACCCAGGATCAGTTCTCCGCAGAGCTCCAGTAACTCATCCAGCCAAGTCCCCGGAGAGAGCGCAGCCTCCTCCTCACCCTGCGGAGCCGGAACCGCAGCACCCGCAGCTTGAACCTGGAGATACGCTTCTCCTCTTCAGTGCTCAGCAGGATGAGGAGTTCAGACACCCGGCTGGAGATGGAGCGGCTGAGGTCATCCGTCATGTCTAGGAGGGCTGAATAGAACAGAACAGGGCCACGGTCACAGCCCACATCTGTGGGGACCCCAGGAACCCCTCCTGCCAGGGCCACCCTGCCCAGCTCTTCTCATGGCCAGGAGGGAGCAGGGCCCAACGGCATCAGACAGAACCCCCTATGACCCCTGAAATCTCTCTCTGCTCTAGTCACGTCACCCCGCATCCACGTAGGGAGCAGAGCCCTCCCCAGCCGGGGCAGGGACCCCATATGTCTGCCCGGGGTCTTTCCTCCTCCCCGCCAGTCCCCACGGACGACGCGCTGCCCTCTCACCGTCGTAGATGTCCAAGAGCTTCTCTGGCCGTCTCCTGATGTACCAGCCACCGAGCACTAGGGACACACAGCTTGTGTGAGGGGTAGGAGAAGGCAGCAGGGAGCCCCACAGGCACCCCGACTCCACATCGGCTACTCGGCGCTCCGCAGCCTCAGGGCCAGTTCCTGCTGCCAGGGCAGCAGCCGGTGCTGGGGCCAAGCTGCAGTGGGGCAGGGAGGAGCCCTGGGGTGGTGGCTTACCAAGGAACCTGATGGCTGCCTCTCGCACAGACTCATGTGGGCTGTGCAGGTAGTCCAAGGCCTGCTGCAGGTACTCGTCTGCTCGGCTCTGGGGCTCTGACAGCTGGAGAGAGTGCAAGGGGACAGAGGGAAGGGTTGGAGCAGACTGTCCCCCTGGGCCAGGAGGTCCCTGCGCCCAGCACTGGCTTTCCCTGTCACTCTCGATGCCCCACCAGCAGTTGGCGGGTGCCACACTGAGTGGGAGCAGAGGGCTGGGTGCTCCCTGGGGAGCTGCAGTGCCCCCCTGCTGCCAAGGCCCAGCTGGGTGGGGGCTCTGTCAGCACCCGTGGGCTCAGAGAGGGAGACGAGCCTGGAGCAGATCCCGCAGGGCCGCACGCCCCAGGGAAGGGAGCGTGCATGCAGTGCAGGCTGGTGGCAACAGGCTGCAGCAGTGGGCAGGGGCACTGCTGCCAGCCCCATGAAGTGGGCATTGGGGTCAGGGGCTCGTGCAGCCCAGGGCTGGGGCTTGGTGGCTATCCTCACCAGGTACTTGACGAGCCCTGATGTCCCCTCTCTCTGCAGCAGCTGCTTGAGACTCCTCTTCAGGTATGACGTAGCTTGAAGCAGCGATTCCCAGGAGATCTGCAGAGCAGCAGAGGTTGGGAGGTGGCACTGCTGCCCAGGGCACAGGCCCTGCATCCCCTGCACCTGGGCAGGCCTCGGGGCTCTTCCTGGCCTCTGGTGCGAAGACACAGCAGCTGGGGAACGTGTCCGTTGGTGGGTTGGGTGACTGGGCAGAGAAGCATGTCAGCCCCCATCTCAGAGAGCTGGTGTTGTCAGAGCAGCAGGACAGACCACCCCCGAGCTGCCCCTCTGTGGCCAAGGCCAGGAGGAGGCTGGAGGAGGCTCTACCAGACGCCAGGGTGGGAGGCAGCCAAGCCACCTCTCACGGGGACACTAGCAGGTCAGAAGCCCTTACCTGTGCCACATCCTGCTTCTCATCATAGAGGTGGAAAAAGAGCAGGAACAGGCCCTGGTGCACCAGCGACTGCAGTGGCTCTTCTTTTGCTCCCTCTGCAACTGCCATTGCCTCATAGAAGAGGGAAATGGAGGACAGCTGCACATAGGTGTCATCCTGGTAGAAAGGAAGAGGGCAAGAGCTCAGCCCTGGCTGCTCCAGGCCCACCTGGACAGGGGTCTGCAAGTCCCCAGGACACAAAGATTCCTGGCAGGACTCAGCACCCGTGAGGGGAGGTCACCACGCCTTACGTGTTCGAAGAGTGGCAGGAGCCTCTCAGCCAGCTGTAGAGCCATGGGGCAGACAATCGGGCTGTTTGTGGCCGCAAGCACCTTGTGGATCACCACGAGGGTCAGCCCGAGCACCTCTGGGTCTACATCCTCCAGGGGCTCTATGAGACTTGGCAGCAGGAACCATGTTTTTCTGGCCTGTGTGGGACACAACACTGTGCTGTGAAGACAGGAAAGGCTGCAGTGCCCAAACGGCTCCAGCACTTTGACCCCATGCTGCTGCCTCAGGTTCAGAAGCCGAAGGCCTGTCCTGGAGACTCGGGTAGGTGAACGGGCCAGCAGGAGAGCCAGGAGCATCTGCCACAGCTCCCGAAGCCCAGCCAAGTCCACGCTGCTGTTAACCAGCACCTCTCAGCCAGCTCCACGCTGCCAGCACGGCTTCAGCCAGCTGCCCCTTCTTACCGTCGCATGTGTCCTGCAGAGCACGACAAGGGCTCTGAGCCCCAGGAGGCGCATCACCCTTCTCTTGCTCCAGAGGTACTGCGGGAGGAGCTGCAGCAGGTGGTCATGCCATCCAGTCAGGGCAGGGCAGGGCAGGAGCTGAAACACAGCGAGCAGTGACTGGTGTGCCCGGCTGCCAGGGCCCCAGCCCTGCCCAAAGCCTGCTCCAGCCAGCAGCAAGGGCAGAGGCACCATCCTGGGCAGCCGAGCCCAATGGCAGCCGTGGCTGCTGAGAGCACCTGGGCTCCCTGCCCTGTGCCACGGGATACAGATCCACCTTCTGCCCCAGCTCCACCGTCTGGGCTCCCCCCTCACAGCTGCTGCGGCTGCAGGAGGGCAGAGCAGAGGCAGGCAGCTCAGCGAGGCAGCCCTCACCATCCAGCTCACCTCAACAATGAACGCCATGGCAGGAGCCGCCCAGTGCAGCCTCTTCTTGCAGAGCATCTCGGCCAGGTGGCTTGCGATCGAGAAACGTGTTGTGCTGTGGTGCATCATTCTGGCAGGGGGGAAAAGGCACCATGGACTCTGAGCAGGGCAGACAAAGCTCTCCCAGGAGTGACTGACAGAAGCCTGGTCTCCCCACCACCCACCCTGAGCCAGAACAAAGGCAGTGCCCAACTCCAACAGGCTCCTTTTAGAGAGGAGACTGGACAAACAGCCCTTCTGCCCCAACACTTTCCCTCCTGAGCAGCCCCCTTCCCCAGCTGGGATGCACTCACGTCCCCAGGCTCTGGCGCTGGCCCGCAGTGCATTGTGGCCTGCCCAGGCGGGCTGCCCTCTGTGGGGCTGCTGCAGACAGAACCCCCACTCCGTGCCCTTAGCCCAAGCCCTACAGGAGGGACACTGGCGCTTGGGGTGGTGGCTGCTCCGGGGCACCCACCTCTGCCAGGTTTTTCTAGTCGGCTGGGCCATCCCTCAGTGACAAGTCCCTCTCACCCACAACCAAGGGGATTGTGTGGTGTACCCCGTCTATTCTGCAGGACAGAAATGGTTGGGAGAGGGGGGAAAAAGGGGCTCTCACCTGGCCAGCAGACCCATTGCACAGTGCTGGGTCTCAGCGTTAAGCAGTGTCTCCCAAACATGCCGACGTTCACCTTCAAGCACCAGCTCCTCACAGTTGACATGACAGAGCAGTGCCTTCAGAGTCAGCACTGCCAATCTGCGCACAGAGCAAAGCCCAGGTCAGGCTGCGAGCCCTGGCCCCAGTCCCGGGGCCATGGCAGGGATGGGAGGACTGGGAGGGAGCACCTGTTGGTGTTGGGATGGGTGGGAGGGCAGCCTTCCTGCTGGCATCCCCTCCAGAAGAGATCGTCCTCCTCTGGCATCTGCGCTGTGCTGCAGAAGATCTGGAAGAGCAGAGCCACGAAGAAGCGTGGCCAGTGCCTCTCCAGTGTCTGCAGGCAGCTGGGCAGCCGGACGATCTCCCGCAGCGCCCTAGTCGCCTGCAGGAAAGAAAACTCCCAGAGAGTGCACTCAGTGCCGAGCCGTGCCCATGGCTGGGCACCAGGGTGGGAGGGGGAGGCTCAGGCGCTGCCCTGGGCCATGGGAGACACAAGTGAGCAGCCGGTCTGGTTGCCCCAAAAGCTGCCCATAACGCAGGCCTCCAGCCCAGCGCGTGGCGCAGGGAGATGCAGTGGTGGGGATGGACGGAGAGCCACGCAGAGAGGGGGCTCTGGGTCGAGCAGAGGCCTGCTCCAGAAACTCACGGCCAGGCGAAAGAAGGCCCTGTTGTCCCTGGAGACAGCACCCATGCTGTGCAGTGGCCAGTCCTCCAGCATGCGGAGCAGCTCCAGCAGCACCTTCTTGGCAGTCCTGCTCGTGGACGCCATTGCCCTCCACATGGTCACAGCCGCTCTGCCTGCCCAGAGCTCTGTGTCAGCGGGGCCTCGGCCACAGCGTCGTGGCCTGGGCAACCCCAGGGCAGGGCTGGTCGCCAGCCCTTCCTCTGCCGCTGCACTTCGCCAGCACCACACGGCAGGCAGCCACGGTGCCTCGATGGGCAGGCAGGGATCGTGGCCGCAGGCTCTGTGGCTGACATGCCAGCACTGGGGAACAGAGAGAGTGGAACGTCGGTGACACTCCGGCAGCCCCATGGGCCGGGGCCCACAGGCTGGGGAGCCCTGAGCCCTCAAGGCAGCTGGGCCACGTACCTGTCACATGATGGGGCCCGGCGCAGGAGGTTCACAACCACAGCGTGGGGGCTCGCCAGGGTCAGCTCCAGAAGGGTGCTCTCCAGCTCGGCCTCAGCAGATCCCTCTGTGTTGGACTTGAGCCACCAGTAGATGCGCCTCACAGCTTCGGGCACCTGCAGGAGACGTGGCTGAGTTTCCAAGAGTGCTGCCAGAGCAAGCCATTGCCCCAGATGCCCTTGAGAAGTCCTTCCTTTCACACCACACTGTGCTGGCTTCAAAGGCTTTCGGGTGCCCAGCGGAGCCCACTTCAGGTGGCACACGATCCCCGGGGGTCTTGAACCCCATCCACAGGCTACTTACACACTCCAGTTTGGAGGCATCTCTTTCTTGAAGCTCATCCGGCAGGACAGCACCAGCAACCGCATTGCTGGAGTCGGAGCCTGCTGCAGCCTCGATGACCTTGATGGTGGTGGCTTCGTGCTGAGGGGGCTTGAGGGATTCCCAACACACCTGCAGGAGAAGTGTGGGCAGGGAAGTGGAGAGAGGCCTGTCACACCAAGTGCCCCGGTGGCAGTGCTGGGCTGAGCAGCGGCAGCAGGCCCAGCCCTGGCGGGGATGGCTGCAGGTACCTGTGCTGCACTGTGGAAGGTCTGGGCGAGTTGCCCATCCTGCTCCTCTTCTGGCAAGTCCTGGTCTGGAGATGGCAAAGATCAAGCGCGGGCAGAGCTGAGGGGCTGCGCAAGAGGCTGCAGACCACGGCTGAGCCCTGCATTCCCCAGGCAGGGCCAGCCTTGGGACAGGGGCTGTTGCGGACACTGACCCCCCTCTCTTTGGCCGCAGCGTGGGGCTGGGGGTGCCCAGGGGATAGATTGTGGCGGAAGCCCGGCCGTGGGGAACAGCCCCCTCCCCTCTTCCCCTGTGGATACCCATGGAGGGTGGGATGGGGTCAAGCCAGCTGCAACCACCAGACCTGTGGCCCAGCTCAGCCACTCACCTGCCTGCAGCAGCTGCATCTCCTGCACCTCATTAAGCTGCTGAGCTGGGGCATCTTCCACACCTTCCTCCTCTGCCTCATTCTCCTCCTCCTTGGCCCAGGCCAGCCTGGGCACAGGAGCTGGGGCAGCCCCAGCACCTTCCTCCTCTGCCTCCTCCTCCTTCTCCTCCCCAACCCAGGCCAGCCTTCGCACTCTGGAGGGTCCCTCCTCCATCACACTGCAGCTTACCCTTGAGGGCTTCCGCCGCAGGGATCGGAGACATCTCCGAAAAGCACCACAGATGCGGGTCAGCAGGGAATGGCGTGGCTTCACTCCATCCATCCTGCCCCATCCTGTGCTCTGGGCACTCTGGGGTTACCGTGACACTGCCAGTGCCCCTATTACTGTGTGTCGCCAAGGGCTCTGTGACACGCTGCCCCCTCCCGTGCTCTGGGCACTCCGGAGTTACCATGGCACCACCAGTGCCTGTATCACCACTGTATCACCAACGGCTCTGCAATATGCTGCTACGTCCCCAGCCCCACAAACCTGCCCCGTGGCGGTTTGCCCCTCAGCAATCCAGCCATCAGCACATGGGCAGGAAACAAATGGCAGTTGGTGGCTGGGAGAGAATTTGGGGACACCTCCAAGGATGAGGTTTTCCAGACCCCCATGCAGGCAGCCAAGTTTGCTTTTCCTCCACAACCCAAACTGCCTGCGCTGCTCCCTGATGTGCCTCAGCTCCCAGTTTCCAAGGGACAGGTCTCCGCTAAGCTGACAAATATTCAGTCTGCTTTGTTGACTCTTCCATTTGTCGTTGACATTCTCCACACTGCAAGAGACAGAAAGAGTGATACTGAGAACCGGTTGGTGAACCTAGCTGGAGAGCTTCTCCTGCCAGCAGTCTCAGGCCAATCTTCCTGCAGATGGGGCTGGAATCTCCTCTGGATTTCCGTCCTGCGCTCGACCGACTCAGCCAGACTGGTGTTCATCTTTATGTTTTAGAAGGAAGGAAAAATGAATTATTCAGGCTCTTATGTTTTTTTGCTTCATCTGATATTGAACCTGACAGCTAGCAAAGGTTTCTATTAATTTGAATAAGACTTAAAAGAACAGGTCTCTTTCTGGGGAGGCGGTTGCCATCATGTCACCAGTTGGCCAAGGCTGGCTAATCATGGGGCAGATTCTCCCTAATTAGCCCCTTTCCTTTCCCAAGAGGAAGTGCTTCAGAGAAGGAGAAGAAAGAAAAAGTTGTCAGGACTTCGTTAAGTTTGGAAGTTAAACAGTTTTAATAATAGAAAGGTATTTACATACAGACACAAACTCTGAATAAATTGATGTAGAATTGGAACTGGTGCAATGTAGGGAGGGTGAGTGGGTGTGACCAAACCACAGCTGGGGAAAAGCAATGAGATCTGTAGCCTTCAGAGCCCCAGCCAGGGCAATGCATGATCTGGGTGGCGGTAGCTGAATGTCGGATTTGTAAGCCAAGTTGCAGTGGCATGACAGCTCCTTTAGGGCAGGCCAGACCCTGCTCACCTTCTCTGTCAGGGCACAGGGCACCCTCACAGCCATCTTCAGCCCCTGTTGCATGGCAGCTGCGCGTCTGGGAATGGGGACAGCCCCCGGATAAGTGCCAGGTGGCCATGCTCCCTCAGTCTGCAAGCCCCACCAGCCCATCTCACCTCTTCAGCTCTGTCGGGGTGCTTTTTGGCAGCTTCATAGCTTCCTGAAGGCAAAGAAAAGCATGCTTGCTGCCATTTCCTCCAAGATGCCCCGTGATGCATTGGAGGCCAGGGCAGACCCAATAGCTTCCACGCTCTTGCAAACCTCCTTTAGGCAACAACGTCTCTTCCCTGGCCCTAGCTTGGGCCAAGGTCACAACTCTGCTCCTAAGGACACTGGAGCACAGTGATGCTGTTCCCCCTCCCAGCTGAAAAGCTCCCTACTTCCTCATTGGATGTCTGCCACTGGTGGGACCTCACCACGTAGGTGCAAGAGTCGTCATCCACCATCGCCACCAGCTCGTCCATGGCCTGATGGAAGTGGGGGGGGGATCAGCTTCCGCATGGTGGGGTCCAGCTCCTCAAACTGCCACTTCCCATAACTCATCAGTCCCACCATGCAGCCCAGTGCTGCTCCCTGCAAGGGCACAAAGTAAATCCTCCAGCAGGACACCGTGCCTGTCTGCTCCCGTCAGGGGCTTGGCACATACAGAAGACCCCCTGAGGCAAGGAGGGACACCATCCTGATGTGGGGCACATACCAGGGCACCCGCAGCCTCAGGCAAGGTGCCTCCTCCCAGTGCTACCAATCTCCCACCAACTGCTCACACAAAGGTGCCCAGTGGCTTGGCCACCAGCCTCCCGTCCACCTCTCCTGCCTGCACCAGGTACATGTGGCACAGCAGTCTTGGGGGTAAAAGCCCCCCAGGTGCAGGGACCACCCGGGTGGGGTGGAGGATTTAATGTGTACATGTCGAAGTTTGGCCAGGAAACCTGCTCTCACTGCCTGCCCAAGTGACCTGGAGGCCTTCTACCCCACTTTTACAACCATCAGCATATGGAAGCAGGGACCACCCCAAGCCTGCACGACACTCAGCAGAGATGTCCCCCTGAGCGCCACTCCCCCTGGGTGCCACTCCCAGAAACAGCTGAGTGCAGGATGTGGGCAGGACCTGGGGAACTCATAGAAAAGCCTTCAATGGAGAAGCCAGGGGCTTACAGCAAGTTGCTGACCTTTTGGGGGTTTCATGCTGTTCCACACTCTGCCCAGCCTGGCTGAGCCGTGCATGAGATAAAGCACTGCCTGACCTGGGAATGGGGAGAAGCCCTCACTGAAACAAGTATGGAGTGCTACTCACCTCCACATCTCTGTAGACCTCCTTGTAGATGGTGTGGAGCGGTGTGGTCTCCAAGTCCAGTGGGTTCATTGAAACCTGAACTATATTCTCTTCCTCCAAATACCAGCCAATACCCTGCACCTTCTTCAAGCACCTGGGCTACCAAGAACTGTCATGGTCAAGGCTTGGCCCAGGCAACATGGGGGCAAGGAGGTCTGCTCCCCAAATGCTGTTGGCATGGTGGTACCTGGTCAGTGCCATGACGTTGCTTGAGGAGATGAGGGTTATGCAGTGAGCCAGCTCCTTGGTATACAACAGGTTGATGTTGTACGTGATAAGGAAGGTCCAGGCACCTGTCACTGTGGCCCCCCAGTAAAGGTTGGGTGACAAAGGTTGGGGGTCCAAAACTGGAAGCCCACTCAGGTTTTGCAAGACGAGGAGGAGGGAGGAGTGTGCATGGCTAGCACCTCCAAGCATCACGGGCCACCGTCGTAAGGGACAGCATCTCCATACCCAGCCAGCATCTGCCGTGACTACTAACATGTTCAGCAGTGTTTCATCAGCTCCTCTTGGTGCAAAGGGACTACAACAGCCCCCAGCACCCTCCCCGAAGGCTGGGGAGGTACAGCTCGCCTCTGCCCAGCCTGTGCTGCCCAGTTGGGTGCTGCCAGGCTCATCTTCTCAGGGAGTGCCTCATAATTCCTGGCAGGGAGGGCAGGCAGGTCTTTCCTGCTCTCCTTCCGCACCGCCTCCCCGAACAGATACGCTGCAAGACAGAGAAAGCCGGGTGTGAGCTCCGCCAGTGGGGCTGGTCACCTAACAGGGTCCAGTTTTCTCCATTGGGGAGCAAACGCTGTTTGGTTAATCTTCTGCAAAAGGTGTGCAGTTTCTCCACAGCTGGAAGACTGCGGGGTGGAACAGGAATGGGCCAAGGTTCCTGGCCCCCACTCACCAGGCACCCCTAGCTCGCCGTCAAGTGCTGCCCAAAGAGGTGGGCACAGGTGACACTCTCCTCCATGATGACATTCATCACCGGCACAAAGGGGCAGACATCCAGGGCCCCAAAGCAAAGCTGTTCATCAGTAATGGAGCCCATATAAGATGGGAAATGGGAAAAGCAAGCAGACAAGGAGGGAAGACGGACATTTCTCAGCATTCTTTGCAGGCTGGGCACTGCTGTCATGAAGGAAGTTGATTTTGCAGAAGTAATGTCTACTCCAGCCCAGGGCCAGGAAAGATTCCACCTCTCTGGACTGGGAGGATGAGCAAGATCTTTGCACAGTTCCACCACCATCCACCCCAGCAGTGCTGCTTGCTGCAGGTGCAGCAACATGCCATGCTCGGCCACCAGCAGCTGACTTTAGCTCCAGCTGTTCAAGGTGCACCCAGAGCCAACCATGCACCACAGCCAAGCGATACTCTGCACCAGATCATCTTCTGCACTGCCCCCAGCTCACCTGTGTGCCAGCTCAAGTCAATGAGCTGCCTAGCCATGTGGGCTGCGCTCAGTGCCCCTTTGATGATGGCCTTGGCGGACCCCATGAAGGTGTAGACAGTGCGATTGGTGGAGGGGTTGCTGTCCACGTTCAGCAGCACACAGCGAGGCATCCAGGAGCTGGCCTGCACCATCGCATCAATTACTTGCTGGATGGTGCAGGAAGGGATGGCAGCTGAGACAGCTGGACCTTGCTGCAGCCCCGGCTTTGCAAAGTGGGGATGTCTTTTCTTAGCTCTCCCCCTTCCCACTGGCGCTGGAGGTGACCTCATGATCAGTGGAAATGCAGTCCTGCACTGCAGAAGATGCAGGTTCCAAAGGCATGAGCATAGCTTTCCTCTCCAATGAAAAAATATTCATTTTTAAGATTAAATACTGTCTCTGAAACAGTGTAGTTTGGTTAGCATTATACTAATTGCTTTCTGGGATACTTCCTGTTATCTAAATTATAGGGGTGAAATAACTCATAGAATAGGAATTATTTATCGTATACATGTAACTACAGTTATTTTTAAAGTGAGGGAAGCATTTAAACGCATGCACTAAGAACAAAATGTAATCCTGTCTTTCTGAACTCTAGTTGGCCTGTATGGGTGTGATGACACAACATAGTTATGATGAACAAACTCGTTATGAAATAAGGAAAGCTTCCTCTAACTGTGCTGTTTTAGCAAATATCTGTAAAATATCAGTTGGGCAAATCTCCTCCTTAACTAAAAAAATAAATGTTATAATAATTTGTCATTAGAATCAATAACTGTTTTATTATTGATAATGCATGAAGTGCTAAGATGAACATATGGTGCAATAAATTTAGCTGTTTGTCGCTTAATACTGTATGATTTTACAATACTACTAATGTACACAAAACATTCAAATATAGAATATTGGCACATGTGAGATTTATGATAAATTTAAGTTAGGGAGGAATCTACACTAAGTCTTCATGTTGTTCAGCTGAGGTCAGGAAAATCAATATTGTTCATAATGTGTCTGTGACACAGAAGCTTAAATGAGAAACCTTCTGAGTTAGAAGACGTGCTTTATTTACCTTTAGCTTTTTTTTTAAACAGACATATTCTATGAACTCTAAGGCATCTAAGAAAAATTACTAAGATCTTTTAAACCTTTCCAATTGATACAGTATGCATGCGATTAAGATCAACAAAATGGTCTGCAGTAACTATTTCAAAATTATTTCATTTTCAATGTACTTCAAATTCCCCATTTCCCTTTCAGATTTTACCATAAAATAACAGAAGGAATACAGATCTGAAACAAGTACAGATTTATACCCCCAAAACACAACAATTAGAGAGCAAATATGGACAGCTCTCCTTTCCTTCACAATTTCTTTTGTGGAAAAATGCCACCTTACCCAGAGGCTTCAGAGTAAAAATTGAAAGAATGTAGCTCGTGAGATTAGCTGCAAGGCTATCTAGCACTAGCACAGCCTCTATTCTGTATGTCAAGTTTTCAAAGATATTTCTTTTGTAACATCCTATAGCTTTGTATTTCCATTAGGACCTTAGGCCTGTTGCAGTTAACACAATCCACCTGGTATTTTCCTAATGAACAATGATGTTCTGAAAAACTGTAAAATTTCATGAGAAAAATCCTGATTTCTTGTCTTATAGTGGTCTAGAAAAGGGGTACAAGAGCAGGAGACATTAGGAAAAAATTCAGAAATTATAGATTTCATTCACCTCCACAAACTATACAAAATCTGGAAGTCAAATAATATGAGAAGTATCTTTGGCATACACTGAAACATCAAAAAGAATGTACATTAGTCCCACATCTGCAAGAAATATCAAGAAAAGTAACAACTTAACTGGGAACCTCCAGTTTAAAGAGTCTGTCAACATTCTCATGTTTTTATAGGCTGCGTGTCCAATTCAAACCACATATTTTCTGAGAGACTCCACAAGTTCAAGCCAGCTAAACTTTTTCTCTTCAAAATCAAGTCAGCTGAAATCTTTCAGATTAATTAAAAAAAAAAAAAAAAAAGAGGAACTCAAAAGTACTTACTTTACTACCGTATCATTCTGGAAGGTCTGTGGTAATCACTCTTAGTTTCCTTTCTATCAGCTTTTCTTTAAATGTCTGTGCCTTTTTTCCATTCAGAGTACAGTGTCCTTAGGACACACACTGGATTGCTTTATTAATGTCTGGTGCAGTTATGTCCCTTACCACATACATTTTTTCAAAAAGTAACAACGGCGGCTCATTTAACTTAAGTAAAATAATCATAAATTAGGTAGGACCTCTCCAGGCAAGGATAACACTAGTTCGGTTTCTTGCCCATTCTGGTAAATGCATTAACAACGTATGTCATGATTAAACTCAGAGACAAGGGGAACTTTAAACTCCATTTATTGAAAATCTATTTTTCATGCATAACGTGTATTCCCATGACTAGTAATTATAATTTAGGAAGTTCAAGTAGAACAGTGTATGTCATTCCTTCTGTCAAAAGCACTCTGGTAAATCTTTGTTCTTTTGACCTGAAACCCTTGACTCAGTCTTGGGAAATCTATAGTATGTTATTAGGCTAGAAGCCTACTGTAAACTCTCACCTGCTTTCACAACAGTATTGTGTGTCTTTCTTGAGCTTCCTTGTAAATATCTTTATGTATACTACACCACATACTATCAAATTTACAATTCGGGGTCATGCAGTAAAATCATAATAAAGTGGGGTTTAACAGTTTTTTCAGTTTCTCTCTCTAAAAAGAAACTCACATTCAAAATATCTCCTTGTAATGTGGCTTGGGTTACCATATTTTAAATTTATGCTGGCCTGACAATGACACTCATAATTTTTTTCACCACCATTTTCAAGTCAGTTTGCAACTGGTATCAACGAAGTCCTCTTTCTTAACACATTTTTCCATATTCCTCCCTTCAGGTTTAGATCCAAGGCTCAGGTTTGCCATGTGGGGTTTTTGTAGTTGTTGTTTCTCCTTTGTATGAGGTTGCATCCATCAGTGAAGAAATAGAAGAACGTTAATTAAGTAGGACAAAGTAATTTTTCTGCACATGTAAAAAAGAGGTATCGAACATAATGGATGTTTGGAAAAACATCTGTACTGCTAATGTTCTCCCATGGCTCAGTTGTCAATTTGCAGAAAGACATTGCTTCCTTCTCAAAGTGAACATAGTAGAAGTCCAAGCATAAGAAGTTGGATCCTCCAACAGATAGACGCCATGGCATAAAATGGCCATACTTCAATAGTCAATGAAAAGTTTCCACGGACAGTCCATTTGCTAGGGTGGCATTCAATGTCATCTCTGAAGGGATATCTGTCCTTCACAGATGACAGAAGTCACCTCCAGAGACTAAGCCTATTTGCCTTTTTGGCAATTACCTTATCAATGCCTCCTTCTTGGGCCATGTCCCCTAGCTGTCTGGCTTCTCTACCTGTCAAATCAATGGTATCAGCTCTATTGTCCCAGCAACGAAGCAACCAATTGATAAGTGTCTCCCCATCTTGCCTGCCAAACTACTTCCTGATATTTCTTAACTGCTTTTTAATATGGGGTTGGACAATTACCTCTTGGTCTGATTCCTCTCCGGTGATGTCACTTCTCGGGGATGATTTGCTGCTGGAACCACTGAGGTAGGAGCCCTTGTTGGATCCTCCTGAGAAGTACTTGGTCTTGCATCCTCATCTGAGCTGTCACCTGCGTGGTTTGTCTTCTTGTGTTTAATGTGAATGGAATGATTTTGTTTCTTCACAGAGGCTACCTGTGCTGGTGTGGATGGAGAGGTGGCAGCAGCTGGTGGATCAGGTGAAGCGTTATTGGAAATGGCTGGTTGGGTGGCTGTAGTTCCCATCATGTTGCATCTACATTTGGTTTTAAACCACTACTGGACCATGTTAATGACAACCTGAAACAAAATTATCACATACAGAAAGAAATAGCCATTTCCAGAGCCCCCAGTCTCAGACCCAGCTAGTCCGATATCAAACAGAGAAGTGTGATTTCCCGTGATCCAGTCAATAGTGTGCTTGGTGACAGCCACTATCAAGTAATGCCCAAGGTATATTGGCCAAGTTAGGATCCAACCAAATCCAGAGCAAAGCAACAGCATTAACCATGCCAGGGATATCATACTCCTCTCCAGATAACTGAAACCAATAAAGCGGAAAGCAGCACCAATCATAAACAAATAATAAGACATCATGTATGATGAGTCAGGCACCAGATCATAGAGCGGTGTGGCAGGTTGAAGAAAAAAACCCTGCTTGAAGGCTTATCAATTGAATTATTCCCTTCCATGTTACGATTTGCCCATCTTATGGGATGAGAAAGTTTCTCGAGAGGGTACTGCCCCTTTAAGAAGCTGCGGGCTCAGGCGGCTCGGGGACTTCCAGGGCGACTCGGGACTTCCGGGGCTAGTCGGGACTTGCGGGGCTGCTTCCCGGACGGCTTCGGGGGTTTTTCTCGGCTCGTTCGCGGTTTCTTGGCTCTCCGGACACCCCCGGCTCCGCTCTGCGGGAGTTACTGCGGGACTTCAGCTTCGTTCCGGGAAAGAGGCTTTTCCAGACACTGCGGCTTCGCTCCGGGGACCTTACAGGCTGCCGGAGTGGACTGTGCGCCGGGGCAGCCCCCGCCACGCCGCCTGGGACAGACTGCTCGCCTGGAGGTTTTTCTGCTGCCGTAAGGCTTTACCCTCTTTGTCTGCTGCTTTGATATTCTTCTCTGCTTCAACGAATTCGGTAGGGACAGTACTTTTCCACATATTACAGCCCGGCGTTCATAATAGCCGCGGGTTTCTTTTGTTCGCTCCACGAAAGCGCACACGTGGCCGGTGCCATTTTCGGACTCCACGTGGTACCGTCCCCCTTTGTCTCTTTTTCTCGCGTTTAATCCTCACCTTTCCATCCTGCACAGACTCTCAGATTTTGCATTGGTTTTTCCCTGCATGTTATACATATTGTTCTAGTTTTAATAAAAGTTTGTTTCAGTTTTCCAAACGTTCAGAGGTCTCACAAAATCTTTTATTTTTTCCTTTTCGTATCTCTGCTTTTGAACCCTTTTCTCTCCCGGAGGAGAGGGGTTCGGGGATAGGGAAGGGCTCGTCCCCGTGATTGGCTTGCCTCAGCCGACCGGCGACAAGCGGTTGTATCTGTACTGCTTAAAAGCAGCATGCAGGATTCTGCCCACAGTCATTCTGAAAAACCTTGTTATTTTAGCTTCCAGACTTCAGAAAAAATTAATACGAATATGAAATTATTCGAGGCTTGTGCCCACCCAGGATGCCAATTATAAATGTCACCGGTTGGGCTGAGGCAGGGCCAAACCCAGGGACAAAATCTCTTTCCAAATCAGCCCCTTCTCTGTTCCAGGAGAAAAGCAGTTAAGGAGAGAGAAAAATGGGAAAAATAAAGTAAGTTGGCGAGGCCTCAGTTGAGTTTTGGAAACTAAAACTATTTTAATAACAACAGAACGATATTATATGAACAATAAACAACAACAAGGGATTAACAAATATACACAAAGTTCAAGGATCTGGTGTGGCGAGTGTTAAACCGTGGGCAAACTACCAGTTAATGTCTGCGGCAGGTCGCCTCGAGCAGGGGCCGGGGAGCCCATGCCAGGTGCTGCCACAGCCAATGAGGTGCAGTGACATGATGTCCAGGGGGAGGAACACCAGAATTGGTTTGTTTCATATGTCAATCAATCTGCTTTTATATTAAACCAGGACAGGGCCGGGGTTACAGAGGTGGCTTCTGTGAGAAGATGCTAGAAGCTTCCCCTATGTCTGGTAGAGCCAATGCCAGCCAGGTCCAAGACAGACCCGCTGCTGGCCAAGGCCTAGCCCATCAGCAACAGTGATAGCAGCTCTGTGATAACATGTTTAAGAAAGTGCGGGGGGGGGGAGCGGTTGAGAGGGAGGGTGTGTGGAAACTCAGCAAATGCAGCCAAAGCGAGGAGTGAGAATACATGAGAAAAACAACTCTGTGGGCACCAAGGTCAGTAAAAAAGGTGGGGGAGGAGGTGTTCCAGGTGCTGGAGCAGAGATTCCCCTGCAGCCCATGGTGGAGACCATGGCGAGGCAGGCTGTCGCCCTGCAGCCCATGGAAGTTAACGGTGGGGTAGTTATCCACCTACAGCCTATGGTGGACCCCACCTCAGAGCAGGGGGATATGCCCAAAGGAGGCTGTGACCCCATGGGAAGCCCCCACTGAAGCAGCTCCTGACAGAATCTGTGGACCTGTGGAGAGAGCGGAGGCCACACTGCAGCAGATTTTCTGGCAGAACTTGTGGTCCCGCAGAGGACACACAGAGAAGCATTTCTTCCTGAAGAAAAGGCTCACACTGGAGCAATTTGTGAAGAACTACAGTCTATAGGAAGGACTCATGTTGGAGAATTTCATGGAGGACTGTCTCCCATGGGAAGGACCCCACACTGGTGCAGGTGAAAAGCGTGAGGAGGAAGGAGCAGCAGAGACAATGGGTGATGAACTGACCACAAGCCCCATCCCCCCTGCGCCACTGGAGGTGAGGAGGTAGAGAAAAGTGGGAGCAAAGTTGAGGCCAGGAAGGAGAGAGGGGTGGGGGAAATGTGTTTTAAGATTTAGTTTTTATTTCTTGTTATCCTACTCTGATTTGATTGGAATAAATTAAATTAATTTCCCTAAGTTGAGTCTGTTTTGCTGGTGATGGTAATTGCTGAGTGAACTCTTCCTGTCTTTATCTCAACCCACTAGCCTTTCATTATACTTTCTCTCCAGCTGAGAGGGGAGCGGCTTTAGTGGGCACCTGTCATCCAGCCAGGGTCAACCCACCACAACAATCTACATGTCTAATCAAACTATGATATTACCAGTTATGTTTGTCATGATTTCTCACTTTAAAACTTGTCTTCAAATTTTAGCCTCCCATTTGTAGAATTAAAACGTACACCTGCTTCTCAGGAAAGCTGTTTGATGTATTAGTCACATTCTTCAGAAATTTTCATCCTCCTATCTTTACAACATAGTGCCAAAAGTCAGCCAAGCACAACAAAAGTAGAAAGTGCTTCTTAGTATCCCTTCAGTTTTATATTCTCATATAAGCTAGACTGTGAGCCTTGGTCCTAATCCTAGACCACCTATTTTCCTTTACAAAATCAATTTTTGTAATGGTTTCAATTTTCCTTTACAAAATCAATTTTTGAGGGTTTCAACTGAATCCATCTTCAGTGATACGCAGTGGTCAAGTTCACAGAATTGCTATCATAACTCACTTCCATTGTCAATGTTTAACCTAAGAAATAGTTCAAACAGAGCTAGTGTGATAACTGAACCACCTCTCATCTTTTACAAAGCATGGTTATTTTAAGTCAGCATTGACCAAGGTCACCAGTAAACCTGTCCAGAAAATCCTTGTATACCAAACACCTTTCTAATCTCCCTGTAAACAGTGGATAAAACACAAGAGACTGGTTTTCATCATTTTGTTATTGAATTTGGTAAACAATAAGACTGGAGAATACAAGTTTCCATTTGAGGAAAGAAACTGCAAAACATCTGTCAGAGGGGAACTCTACAGGGGCAAATGCTACTAAGATGCAAGTATTGAACCAGACATGCCATGGTACTAAGGAAGAAACAGTACAAATCACAATTTTTTCAAAAAAAAAGATAAAGTGAGGGTTCTGAAAAAAAGATGAAGTTATCTGGAAAGATGAACTATGAGTTCTTTCTTCTGTTCTGTTTGTATTCCAAATTCCAGAATGCTGAATAATAAACTAGTTTTTATTTTAAATACAACAGATGCCAAGCATACTAGCTGCTTGGGAAATGCCAGGGGAAAAAAATGTTTTACAGAAAGCTTCCTAACAAATATATTCTTTCAAAAAAACTGTCAATATAGCTACTAGAAATGTATTATAAGAAATTCTCTAAATCAGTCCCTTGTTTTACCCATAAATAAGCTACGGACGGACATTGCTAAATAGGATCTCAGTATATGCTGACTTATATCATACGGGAATGAATATATATTAAAATCTGAAATCTCCCAAATGCATCTCCAAACGTCCCAACTTGTCCAACATCAGCAGGCTACATTCTGGGATTACTTCTCATGTATTTCCATGTTTTCACAATTCTCTGTAGCAATAGAAAAGACAAAGAAAACATTGTATCTTACAGAGCTCTGGAAAAATCTTTTCTCATATTTGTTTTCTGACAGAATTGCTATTCACTTATGCTTATCCAATTGGCACCACTGACACAAAGCCTCTCCACAACACATCTTAATTTTGTCTCCCTGTTAGCCTTAAAAACATAGTGAGGAGAAGTATTTAACCTACTAATAATAGAGGCAGAGTTTCACTGAAACCAGAGATAATTCACTGAATACAGCTCTTCACAGCTTCACGTCTCCCCTTGGTGTATTTCCATTTCTTTTCTCCTTGGGCATGTTGGGCCTACAGCAGAAAATACTGAGCAAACTAAGCCTTTGGGTATGAGCCTTTGGGTACGTCATGCAGTATCAAAAAGATTTCTAAGAAGTATTACAGAAAAAGGTTGGCTGTGCCACCCTGCCACCGGGATAGTGTATATGGGACACTGTCTCTCACTTCATTCAACATCTGTCAGCTGTGCAGCACTTTGCAAGGTTCACACTCAAATTTTCCATATCAGTTATGAGTCCCGGGATTTTTTTCTGGCTGCCCAGAAGGAAATTTTTCAACATTTTTTTCCAATTATCTCCATCATCATGGCTTGGCTTCGCGGACGAAGATTTGGGAAGGGCTTTGCCCACGCTTATTGCAAGCGTGTTGATGGCTGAAAAGGCCAATGCGGGATAGGCAAGACCGGTTGCAAAGAGCATACCAGAGGGTCTCCTTGGATGGTATAGTCGAGGCACGGTTCTTTCTGCGCTGTCTTTTCTCCTCGAGCCTGATTCTACGCGTGCTCTCAAAGGAGACAGCAGCGTTATGTATGGTGTGTCTCCAAATCTCCCGATTGGAGGCCAGGGTGGACCACTGATGGTGGTCAATATGGCCTAGGCTGAGGTGTTGTTTCAGGGAGTCCTTATATACGACTTTCGGTTTTTGGGTTTGCCTGACCAATACAGTGTGTAGCCGGCACCATGTTCTTTAAGGCTGCCTTCCTCATGAAGGCGAACTTCACTGAGAGCAGCAATGTCGATGTTGAGTCGTGACAGCTCGTGAGCAATTATAGCAGAACAGCGTTCAGGACGCCCACTGTCTGCTGTATCGAGCATGGTTCTGATGTTCCAACATGCGAGTGTCAATCTGGACACACCTTTGGAGGCAGGTGTATGCCTTTGTCTCTTTGTCTTTGGTTGACCGCAGAAGAAGATGTCCGTTGGCCACGGCTAGCCAACCGGATTGGAAGGGGAGATGAGATTTGGTTAGGCCACCTTTTCGAGGCCCCTCTGCATGTGGAGCAAGCAGTGCTCTCCTTGAAAAAGGCTGCTTGGTCATTCAGGATGCTGCCGAACGAGACCGTCATCTCCCGGGTCAGTCTCAAGCGACCAGTGTCCTGAACCGCCTGCATGCAGGGTTGGGTCTGCGGCTTCCAGTGACATCTTTCCACCTGCCGTTTTGTCCCTTGCCTGTCGCTACAGGGCTTTGCAAATGTGAGTACACCCTTCAAGCCTGCGCGGAGGATTTTTTAGGTGAGGCGCAGCGTGCGCGAGACTGGCCCCACCCTTTACACCTGAGGTTCATCTGCCAGGGCCTAGCGAGCTTGGACGGTGACAGCCAAGTCCTCAGGTCGTAGGTTTGGTTAGAGTATCCTTCTCTTAGATGGATGGCCTTACAGGGCTAAACGAGCTCCATCTGCCCGGGTTTGGAGTTAGAGTTGTCCTTCTCCTAGGATGGTTGCCCGAAGGCTAGTGAGCCCATCCTGCCCGTGGACACACTTTGTCTGACCCTTCAGTTGAGACCTGTCAGGCTTGGGAGACCCTACCGGAGGCATATGCCACCACCAGCATAGCTCTCAACTTCGCAAGGGCACGCAAGCTCTTTCCCCACGGCAAGGGGGTGCCCATGAAAGAGCCAATTATCTCCAAGAACATGGCTAAGGGGAAGATGACTCTAAATATTCAAATACAAAATCCTTATAGTGACCACATCATTTGACAGGATGTTTTTCAGCCACCTTTTCCTTAATGCAAATTAGTGACTTTCTTTTTTCCTTTCTTTTTTTTTGTTTTTGTTTTTGTTTTCCAAGATGCTCTCCCAGATATTTTCTCTAAAATCTGCCAAATCTGTCCAAATTAGAAGTGTCTGAAAGATAGTGTGCCTGAGTTCAGGAGCAATGTATTAGAACTTTAGCAGCAAAATTCCTCACTAAACACCACCTTCCTGGTATTTCCCACAATGAACATGACAAATATAGACTTGGTTTTCTGTTCTCGTATGTACAAAAGAACAGACCAAGCTTAGTAGTCTCCATTTTCTCACTACTTTCTATCCTCCAATGACTCTGAGCTCCTAGCGTTCACTTAATTAATTCAGGAAACAACTGTTTACTATCATAATTATGAATTTCAGATATATAATAAATTTATAAAAACATTAGCTAGATTGCACTTCAGTTATTTAATAAATATACAAATAGTTAAAATAATCAGATTAACCATTTAAATGAATGGGCAAAGAACATTTTGCAGAAAAAAAATACTATAGTCAATGGATCCATTAATACATTAAATTCTCTATCATGGTTTGCAGATTAATGCTTCTGCATGAGCACATCAAAAAGACTGGAATTTAATGAGGAGGTTAGAATCAACAAAATTATTTTGCATTAGTAAGTTGTTTGCCAGAGCAATAAAGCAATAAGAGATTTACATATGTAGGCGTCCCCATTACAACATAGAACAATAATTTGATGTAGCTGTCAAGAGCAAGAAAGGCAACATACTGCTAGTGCCAGAAGAAAAGTGTAACTAGCTAAACACAGTAGCCTCAAAGCCACATTTGCACTAACCTAATTTAAACTGTTTGCCACCATCAGAGAATTAAAGCACAGAAATTCAAGAGAGGTTCAGAAAGTAGATAAATGAGTAGAAAATGATAATAACGATAATATGATAATGTTGATGATAATAATGAGAAAAAGAACAGATAAAGGAGACCTCATTACTCTATACCACTACCTGAAAGGAGGTTGTAGTGAGGTGAGGGTCAGTCTTTCCTCCTAAGTAACAAGCGATAGGACAAAACGAAAAGGCCTCAAGTTGTGCCAGGGAAGGTTTAGCCTGGATATTAGGAAAAATTTCTTCACCAAAAGGATGAAGAAATCAGTCTGCCCAGGAAAGTGGTGGAGTGACCATCTCTGGAGGTATTTAAGAGACATGTAGATATGGTGCTAAGGGACATGATTTAGTGGTGACTTGACAGTGCAGGGAGAATGGTTGGACTTGATCTTAAAGGTCTCTTTGAGCCAAAATGATTCTGTGGGTAAGGAGAATTTAAGGAGGTATAGTATAAGCCTTCTGGCTAAATAACAACACTAAATCATGTCAGGGCTCTGTGACAGAATGTAGAAATCAATGTCAGAATTCAGCAATTTATTCAGGGGTAGGGGACAAAAGCAAGTGAGGAAGAGTTGAGCACAGTTCCCAGGGTATAAGAAAGCTCTTAAAATACGGCTGAAAAAAACCTTGAAGAATCAAATTACCTGACGGCACATGCCCTGGAGAGTGCGCTAGTGCCTGGAGGCAAAGGAGAAGAAAGAGTCTGACCCATGCTCTGGAAATCCTAGAGCAACCCACATGCTTAGATGTTCACCTCAAACCATTTTCTGAAATATGTAAAATGGCAGCACCTTTTAATCTCTTAAGGAGATTATTCCTCCTCTGCTGGAGGAATAGAGCTGATACCAGTTATTTCTCAACCTCAGTTGCATCAAGCACAGTTCCTCGGCAAACAGTGGTCATGTGTGTCCATTCAGTCTCTCCAGTTTTCTCAGATTATCAGGTTGAGTCCGGACCACAAAGCATTTCAAAGGAGTATTTGTAGAAGTTTGGTGATGTTAAAGTAGTGCTAACACCTACAGACACTGACATTTTAATTTGTGTGGTGGGGAAATAACAGTAGAAGATGCTGATCAGAGGCCCCAGGTAGGTTTGGAAAGAGCTGCTGAATAAGCAATAAGAGATATAGCAAAGATAAAACAGAGAGTGAAACTAGAGGACATTTAGTTAAAGTATCTGTTTTCTCATGTCACTGCTGATAAATCTGTATTAATGTATTAGAGAAACAGAACTTACTGGGAATAAAATAGCATATATATATATATACTGCATACTTTCAATATATACATATACATATTTTATATATATATAATTATACTTACATACATAAGTTGCTAGAAAGCAGTTAGGATGAAAAATGTTAATGAGGACCCTAATAGACTATTCCAGGTTTTTTTGTGGAAAGTTGTATTTATTATAAAACTTTTGATATATTTGTAACTTCATAGGACGGGCTTTTTATATTAAGACTATTAGCCTCAAATGACCAAAAAGAAATCACAAAAGAACAAGAATCAAAGGAAATGGTGATTTCCTTTGGACATAGACGGTTTGTCAAAGGGGTAGAGTTTTGACTTTCACATCAGGACCTAACCACGGAACAAAATTGGGCTAGCTGAAATAATCACAAGATATAAAAACAATTTGAAGGTTACAAGCAGACTGCCTACGAATGAGAAAATATAGTCAGTATTTCCAAGTACCACAATAATGAATTACGATAATGAACTTTCTCCTTGTATTTATGTAGAAGTCCTCTCTTGCAGGTGCAATGAAATACTCATTTCCTTACAGCCCAATGTCTGACATCTAGGGCAATCCTTAGCCTTAGTTGCCTGACCACCATTAGTGACCCTTGAGAGTATAAATTTTGGAAGAATTTCAATATTTTTTCATTCCTGTCAAATTTCAAAATGATATTAGTTTTATATTTAGTTGTCTCATGTTATACTTATATAGAGCAATTTTTCACTCATTTACAGTATGTTGTGTTTAACAGTTCACTAAAGCTATTTCAAAATCACTCCTTTGGCGTACTTTCTTTTTCCTGAAACCTGAACCTTGACCTGTCTTTACTTATAGCTACTGCTAAGGGGACTGATGTATGACTCAACCAGAAAAAGTGAAAGTCTGAAGTCACTAGTAGCATTTTACTTATAAAATATGCAGTAAGCATACACGTGTTCCTGTGTAACTTGAAGAAATCTAATGGCTTGTCTGACCTTCAACAAGTCAGAACAGATGAACCAATGATCTTAAGCTCCATGCAGCTATGTAACAACTTATCTACATTGCAATATAATGGGGGCTCAAGTATTTCTTCTGAAGAGTTTATTTTATAATTTCAAACAGTCAACATATGTACTCAGTTAAATAAAGTCAGCATTATTAGTTCTTCATTACAACAGTTAAAACCCATGTGAAAAGAATCGGGGTTAACGGTGTGATTAGAACATTAATCAGTCTTATCAGGCATCACTGTGAAACATTAACACCTACTTTTGTTCTAAATACATTGCTACTTCCTTTATTGTAATAAATGTCAAACAAAATTATGTCCAAAGCATACTAACACACTGTATGTGCTGTGAAGAGCTTACACGTAGGAAAATGTGGAGGGAAAAGAACAGCAAATATTGAGGAAATGTCTAGTCAGGTTGAGAACAAGGAATAAAGATTTGTCTGTCTTCCCATATCGCTGGCTGTTAGCCAGTGCTGCTTGTTGATTCTTTGGTTTTGAGAAAATTATTTATTACCTATGTGTCCTGGTTTTACCAGAACAGAACCATCAGCCCGCCATGGTCTGCAGGCCATCAGCAGTTTCCAGTCAGCCGGGGCAGCTGATGCGAGTTGGCTCACAGGCGTACGCCAGACCGTAGCTGTCACGCCTAGTATAAAGGAGGAAGCTTGCTGAGGAGAAGGGTGCTTCCTGCCTGGGCTCCTGTGCTTGCCTGGACTCTTCCTGATGATGCTGCTCTTCCTTCTCCTCTTCCTAAGGATTGTTTTCCCATTTAGTGTGATCACCGTACATTCACTGGGCTGAATTTAACTTTGTATACTTCACAATGGCATTTGATAGTAGTCTCGCTGTTTCATTAAATCTGTTTTCATTTCAACCCACAGGTCTCCTCTCCTTTTCTCAATTTTCCCTTCTTGGCTGGGAAGAGGTCATTGGGTCATAGAGCAACTGCTATAGCTCAGCCCCAGATATGGGTAAATGTAGACACTGTGCAATACGTTACTGAGACACACATAGTGAAGTACAGTCACGTGTATGTAAACACATATCTTTTTGGATGTCTTGGGATTTTCCTCTGCAACTTCCTTGTTGTAAGCAGAAAAGCAAATACACCATTCTCACATCCAGAGACATAAAAGAAACAAAACCCACAGTAAATTTTAGCCAGAAAAGCAGTTAATAATTTTTAACCCACTGAACAGAACCATGAAACATTCTACCAGACCATTACCCTTCCCATACATGGTACGTATTACAAATGATGTTTTACACTGCATGGTATCCTGCCAACAGGGCAAGTTCAGAAAAATGGATTTATCATTAGTATCAGAAATCCTTTATCAATTGTGATCATATGTGTATGGCAAAAGAATTTGCTTTGCACTCTTATCAATGCTAAAATAAATCATTGATAAAAGAGGTAATTGCTCAATAATGGTCTGGTCATAGCCAAAAGGTAATTGATCTGCCAGTTTACCTTCTTTACTCTTAAAAGAATATTTGTCCAGAAATAACAAAGGATGATGCGAGTCATTCCTTTCTTGATAGATAATATAACTGTGGAATAGTCAATTAAACTTAGCCTTTCAAATCTATATTTTGATATACCTTTAAGACAAAGCTTTCTTTTGGCAGTAACATAAATTAAGGTCAACAATAGTAGGCATATGTACAGTCAGTTCTCTGAATTCTGCAGTATAATTAATGAGATACAGTGTTGCTGGAATATTGGGTTGGTGTCATTTAAGAATGTTGGTTTTGTTTCCACTTTTTGCTTCAATATTTCAATTTAATATAAAAGACATTAAAACAAACAAAATCTTGAAATTCAACAATGCACTTAATTTGATGGGATATCCTATTGCAACTCCCATTTAGGTAGTATGCGATGACAAAATGGTTAAAAAAATTGAAACCTCCCCGCAACCCTATACTTTTCAATTTTTCCATTTTAATGAACATTTCTATTTGTAATTCGAAAAGTGTTAGGTAAAAGCAAAGCTCTGTGAAAAATTAACCTCACTTAAAATCCTAAATAACAGTTGGAAAGAAGATACAGAAAAAGTTTTGCCCAAGAAGCGAAGAGTGGTTTTCTGAAATTTCTGCTAAATTCCATGTTAAACATAAATTGTGTTAAAATCACTGTATTGAATATATTGTGACAGCTCTATAAAGTTTTCTGTGGAGACCCCCAAAGCACAGTATCACTCAATGGTGGTAGTAATTTCTCTAAGAAGGAAATGAACAGAGATGTGTTTCAGGCTGGCATTTGCAAAGTCCTTGTTCATAACTCAGTTCTCTGAACACTGCATTTTGCAGTCTGAAATTAAGGAAAAGCTTCTAAACTGGGAGAAAATGGAAAGCCTTTTAAAGGGATTGGCAAAAATCAGTTGGGATACTTCACATCTCTCATGACTAGCACGAAATTCATGACATCCTCCCCCACTGCAGCTATGCCTTGATAATGACAGCTCTAGGAGTCTGAAAAAAGTGGGTTTTATAATAATACATCCTAAAAAATGTGAGAGAAAACTAAGCTGAAAATGCATGAACTAAGCTTCTTTACTTATTGAAATATGTATGCACTGTAATTTCTGCTAATAAGAAATTTTGCACTGTATCTTATTTATTAGAACTTAGAAGACTGCAAATAAGAATAAAAGTCTTTTCCCACAATAACATATTTCATCCTGAACAATGAACTAGTTTCAACTCATTTTTTGTATGATACCACTAAATATAAGCAGGACTTGGCAGGATTTCTATCGAAATTTTTCAATTGGTGTTTCTAATTAATGTAACCGTTGTTTTTCATCTCTGTTGGTGTGCTAATATTTCTATTAACAGGGCAGGGGTCTCCTACATTCTGTATGTAAGCAAAAATCCCACTGAAGCCACAAAAGGTGACACTAGGAAGGAACCAGGTGCCAGAACAAACCCTGGACTAAATCCACATATTCTGTTACTTGACTACAGTAGCACTGAAGGAGAAAACAAGGAAACTTTATAATCTGTAAGTGTGTTACATGTATCTTTAAAAACTTTCTACACTGTTTCAAGACCAACAAAACAAGATATTCAAATTCTACCTAATCCTATATTGTTTCACAATAAAACCATGTCTTTTCTAGAAACAACCATTGCCTTTTTTACAGCAAAACAGCACCAAGTGAAAGTGTGCAGATGCTGACGCTGGAAAAGACCCAAAGCTGGATGATAGCAATGGGCCCAACAGGGCATCTCCAGTTATACTTCAAGCAAACTTAAATTGATTGATGCTATTAGGGTCTCTTTCAGCTCTTAGCATGCAGGAAAACATTTACTTAGAAAATTTCACTAAGCAATTGTATTAGTGATTTTGCAAGTTATATGCAATTTCTTCTACCCTATAGGCACTATATCACATCCATTAAAATACTACTGAAATCATATTAAAGTAAAAGTTCTAAGGAGATTCTCCTATAACTCAAATAGGAAGTATCTCCTTTGACTTTTACAGAAGTGAATTAATTTTACACACTTGTGTATGTACAAAATCTCAATCAGTTTCATGACTCTAAAAGCACAATATGGCTGGTGACCATGTTTTAGTTACAAATTTTCACCTTCCAGATTTTAGGCATGAATATACTCACATGGGTACATGTCTTTTTCCACAGAAAAAAAAAAAAAAAGAAAAATCTAAGTTCTTTGCAATATTCACCATTATGCTTCTTTTCCATATACAACTATCAGAGAGGCAACAATATAATGAAGAAGACCAGAGTAGTGTAAGTTCAAACAGGGCCTAAAGAAAAACATGTAGAAGAGAAAACTTTTTAACAGTGTGAATCTGCTTCAGCTCAGAAAAAAAAAAAAAAAAGGCTCATTCTGAAATAAAGCAACTGTATTGGAGTGCAGAGAACTATATAACATGCTCAAAAATCAGAATTAGGCAAAAAACCCATGTCTCAGACCTTAATGGAATTTTATCTGTAGGTGAGAGAAAGTGCAAATACCCTTTCTATTCAGGAGGAAGGGTCCTTGCTGCTCAGCCAAATATTTTTCCCAGTTTCTTGTGCTTTAAACATTCATTTCCTAGTGCAACCAGTAGACAGAGTCCACCTTTGAAACTACAGGCGAAAGTATTTTTGGTACCACATGCTTTATGTGACAAGTAAGATTTGCATATTTAAAAAATTAGGAAGTACAATCAGTTGTAAAATCAGCTGTTATACATCCTCCGCACTATATGCACATACATACACACAAATGCCTCAAGTTGAAGAGATCAAATAACACCTGTTTGGCAAAGATCAGCATAAGGATAAGTAATGATATTAAATGTACTTTGTTATTAGATACTTACGTACAGAAACTCGCATTAAAACATAAAGAGAGCAACTACAGCTGGAAAAACAACAGAATATTTTGGAACCTTTGCCATGTTTTAAACCACTCCATGCACAAAGATTTGTTCAAAGTGTGCAGAAAGATTTCTATAATCTTTTAAAGGTTTAAGAAATCTTTTCATGCTTTAAGAAATGCAAACCTCATATATTATAAATATAACATTTGCAGTTCCCAATGCCATCACCTGAGGTAATTGACTAAGCACACCTGATATCCTGAGTACATGCTTGTCTTCCACAGGCCAAGGGAGTTAAAAAAGCAAAGTCAGAATATACATTACAGTTAATTTCATTTTTCACTAGTCCAGGTGAGAAATTCAGCTGAGCAGTACAAGTTAGACATTTTGGGTATAACACATCCTTTTTTCACTGCTCAATCACATTTCCCATTAGAATTATGCACAAATATCACATAGGAAAACAAATGACTTCAGATTAGAACTTCTTCCCAGTTTTGAAGGTCTGGGGAACTGTATGCAGACTTTCCTTCAGAGCAATTTTCCAACTTATCTCCTATTGTCAGGGATCCATCTCACATGGACTCCAGCACTGAATTACATTGCTATGACAAAATTCTCCACTTTGACACAGAACCCACTTTGACTCAAGAATACAGGCAGTAAGTAATTACTGCGTAACAGTGTCCTGGGTTCAGCTAGGATAGGGTTAATTTCCACAGCGAGGCTATCTGAACTAAACCAGACAATGGGACATTTGATACCATACTGACCTCATGCCCAGTGTATACAAGGGCGCTAGCAGCCAGGCTGCACAGTTTCTAACAACTGCTCAGCTGGTGGTGGCAGGCTGTGTGTTGTATATCACTCTCTTTATCATAATTGCAAGTGCTTTCTCTCTTTGTGTAAGTAAACTCTCCTTCATCTTAACTCACTTGGCTCTACTTTTACCTTTTTTTTTTTTCTATGCCCTTTGGAGGGGGAGGGCAAGGAGCGAGGCTGCATGGTGCTTAGTTGCCAGCTGGGTTTAAACCACAATACACAGGTTGCATTGAAAGCTCCTGTCCACTATTGAGTGTGACAGGGTAGATCCTTCTTTAATATTTAGGATTATCTTGTGGCTAACAAAGTTCTGGGACATTTTCCAAAATGTTCAATGCATTCGCCTACACAGCGCGCAGTTTTGGACCCCTCGGAGAAAAGGTACCAATAAACCAGAGTGAGCTCAGCAGATGGCCAATGAGGTGGTCAGGGCTGGAACATCCACCTTGTGAGGAGTAGCTGGAGGACCAGGCCTGATGCAGCCTGGAAGGGACAGCTCTGCAGGCATCTAACAGCAGCCCCTAGCACCTGCGAGGGGCTGTCAGAGAGCCAGAGATGGACTCTTCTCAGCAGGGCACAGTGGGAGTGTGAGGGACATGAGAGGTTAGAATTTGCCATAAGAAAACCTTTTCCTTAGATTAAATTAATAATAAAAACTGTCTGAAATATTAGTCTGTACTAACCTTTCTTTAGAAAGGTTTCTGTGATTTCTGTTTTACGAACCGTGAAAATAATTTAAAAAAAAACCCTCTAGATCCAGAGTTATGAAAGATCATTGACCATCAGACACTACAAATGTAAGTAATGTTTTAAAATATGCACAATGTAAATTTTATCACAAAGCAGAGTTTTTCCATATTGCAGTCTGGGATATATCTCACAGAATCCCTACTTGTTAGATAATTGAACGTATCAGAACAAGAGTAAAGCATAACAAAAGATTTTGAAGAATAGAATAGAATAGAATAGAATAGAATAGAATAGAATAGAATAGAATAGAATAGAATAGAATAGAATAGAATAGAATAGAATAGAATAGAATAGAATAGAATAGAATAGAAAGATAATTATTTCAGATGGAAGAGACCTCCAATGGTCATCTAGTCCAACTGTCTGACCAATTCAGGCCTGATCAAGTTAAATCATGTTATTAAGCATCTTGTCCAAATGCTTCTTAAACACTAACAGAAATTATTAAAAAGGAACCAAACAACAATTGGACTAAATTAAGAACGAAATTTAAGAAGAATATCAACAAAATCCTGAGAAAGATCTCTTTGGCTGAACTGGGACATAGTATACATCCCCTGAGAACATTAGGGAATTGGTCCTAACTCCATTACAAGCAAGACTAGATTCATGTCTCTGGACTTCTCATGTCTCCTCTGGACAGGAGGCAGCTGGGATCCTACTGCTTTTAAACCTGGTATGTACGATACACCAGTAAACTGACGCTAGAAAAAAAATATTCATTGGCAAAGAGATTTGCCTAAATGGCTGATGACATTTTTAGTTTTCTATCTGTACGGCATATATCAGGGAATCTGAAATGAGAAAAATAGCTCCTATAACAATGGTGTTTGGGAGGGAAGCAAGAAACTGACTCCTTACGGAACCTTTTAAAGAAAGTTAATGGAAAACTAAAGCGGAGAAAAGAAAGGTGGACATTTTTCATGGAACCTGTACACATAAAAAGTGCAAAATAGCTTCACAGTTTTGTCCTGCAAATCTGATAGAGCTTGCTTGCTACCCCTATCTTGACTTTCTGGAAAGAGATGACTGTAAGATTAATAAAAGCCACTGACGTCTGTAACTTAAATTTATCAGTCTCTGCCCTGACAACTCTAAGCTTTTGATTCCTCTGCCAAGTATTGTTATGACTGATTCTAACAGCTTGTGCACATACCATAAAAATCTTTCATAATAAAAGATACTGTATTCACTGTATGTGACTGCTGTAGATCAAATCACCAGCCCATTTACAAATGTCTTCTCTGAGCAGCTGCAAAATTAGGTCAGCAGAGCACTTACAACTGTCTGCATCAGTCACATAGAACTTCAGCTGCTTCTCACCGCAATCAGATTTACTTGACTTCTTCACATAGAAGCAGCATTTGATAAATAAGATGTTTGGTGTTAAAATTGCATAAAATAGCCATACATAACTAACATCAGCTCGTTATGATTACTCTTAAAGGTAATGCTTTTAATACTCTTAATCAAGAGTAGACACATTAAAAAGCTGTCAGAATTCTCCCTCTCCTCCTCTATGCAGCAGCAGACACTGCTAACTTAACGAGATCTTTTCCATTCCAAATCATTGAAGTAGCAAGCAAAAGATCTCTGATGGCTGTGGCTGAAGCTATCAAAACGGTAAATACTCACATTATCTGACCATGTTTACAAATTACTGTGATGGTCCTTTTTAACACTGAGAGGCCACCGTGTGCTGCAGTCACTGTTTGTGAATCTGTCTCCCTGATTAGTCAGTGCTCTCTGTAATAACCCTGATAGCACTGAACATATGTTGTGGGAAAATGCTGTCAAGCAAAAAGCTAAGCTTATCTCATCTATCTCTGTCACCTTTAATACATATACTTAGTTTTTTCAGCTTTTTTTATAAGATAGTAATAGATTTGAATCATAATACTTATTCAAGCATTTTCATACCTGAGTAAAATAAACTCTTGAATTTAAAATAGCATTAACGGAATCATTAGGAAATGACCGGTCCTGTTGCTCAGTTTAAATTCAAGGCATAGACTAGCACAGATAATCATTAGCCATGTGCCTAATTAAACAAGGCACATGTAACTGAGACACTGAGAAAGAAAGCAAAACGTATCTTGCCACATATGTCAATATAATTGTATATACAGGTATTCAAGGACAATCAGAGACTGTTGAAATTTACTGTATCTGTCAGAAGAAATTCAACGTTTGCATGTGAACACCAGGTTTTATTTCTTAGTTGCAAATCTCAAAGAACCTTTAACGATGTAGGGATTGCTTACATGCCTATAACCTGGAGACCACATGCAGAGGTAGCTAGAATGGAAACTTATAAAAGAGTACAATGTCACAGTTTATTCTTTTCTCACAGCTCTAGAATTGCAGATATAATATATATTTTATAGAGAGAAATTACCTTTTTAAGGCAAAGAGAAGAGATTTTTCAGCAGTGCCTCTGCTAAAACATCTTTGTAAATAATGTCACCTTTCCTGTTTTTATTAGAAGAAAGAAACAATTATAGAGTAATGCATTGGATACACATGTTCATTCATGTGTAACAGCCACTGCCATGTTATACTGAATCATCCGGTAGGGTCAACATCCTTCTTAAATTAATTAAAGCCATTTAGCAATAACAATAAGCCTAGTAGCCTAAAATGTACTTTGCTCTGTCTGTGCTGCATACACGGAAATGTTGCTGTTTCAGATGGCTGTTATGCAATTCATTTCTGAACACATGGCTTGTACTTTACTACCCTTTTATTATTCAAGTCATGCTTACAATTCATGAGAGACTGAGCTAAGACCAACAGACCCATTCTCAACACTGATTTTATAATGTAGCTCAAGCCAAATGTCAATAATGAGCGTATGAGGAAAAAAACCTAACATCCTCTATTCCTCTAGAGCTGCTAAATTCTATATGCAATTATATGTACAGCAGATGTTAAATGTGATTAGAGCGCTTGCTCACTGCTAATGTTTGTCAGTAATGAGAACCTTATGAAAAGTTAAGATACGAAACAAGTGCAGGGAATTACCCATCTGTAAACCTCTCTCCCCTTCCCTCAGCACCAGAGGAATCACATTTGATAGAGTTCCTGCCTTGTTTCTCACTGGAAGTATGAGCGGTGTGAGTAGGAATCTATCACTTCTTACATTTTTCAAAATTATTATTACAATAACAAAACCAGGTTTCTTTAATGAGTAAAAATTAAATTGAAAAACCAGGCTGCTAGCTGGCCTAATATTTGCAGACAACATTCTAAGTATGCTTTCAAACAACAACAAAAAATTACTTAGATCCCCAAATCTTTGTTAGGATTTGAGTAAAATTACGCTTCATCACTTCGTCACCTTTTTTGATACTGGTAAGGCCAGAAATCGGTGAAATACTTATCATGCAGCCATCACTGGTCAGAGCTCTGTTGAAGCTGCCATGTCCTAAGCCCAAGCTGTGTTAGCGTATCCATATGACTTTCTGGTGTGAAACTGTCTCACACACAACCAGAGTGTAGACATGCCCTATGATACACACTGCGTACTGGAGGTGACTCTTACATGTAATGGTTAAGCATAAGCAGTTTTGTTCAGTGCTCTCAGAATACCAAGGCACGCAGGGTTAAAGAAGAGACCTTTATATGGATAAAGACTGTGGAAAAACTGAATCTGTGTTCACAAAGCCTACAGTGGATTTTGTCCTGAAATATAATCATGCTCATTTGCATTTACATCTGACAGCTTTCAAAAACCCTCACATTTCTCCAGCTATCTACCCAATAATATAGAACGAGATGTGCAGGTTTTTTTTTTTTTTCCAGATGAAGGTAATTAGTTGGGAATTATGCACAGGCACACTTATGTTGTTCTGATTTATTCACTCCACTATGACAAAGCCAATAATCTTTCTCTATGCAGACAAAGCTATAAAAGTATTTTTTAAAAACTACGGGAAAATCAGGCAGGAAAATTGGAAATTGTGCAACATCAATAAGAGTAGTCCTTAGCAATTCTATATTTTTAGCCATTTTTTTCTATGTGGAGAAACTAAGTAACTGAGACACACTGCAAGAAGGCACAAGAACAGCACAAAATTTGATTTAAACAACCTTACACAGTGCAGGCTCAGCCAAAGACATGTTTTGTACATATTTTTGCAAAAAGACAAAATATGACAGTTAAGTGATTTATTCTTCATTACCAAAAATTTTCTACAATGATTGTCATACATAACGAACAGATTGCTCTTTAAGGGATGGTCTTCAGCCTAAACTAATTACTTAGAAAAATGTCTTCATAAAGATGATCTTGCTGCCTACTGCCAACTTTAATGGCATATCTCAATTTGATCCCACATAAATACACTGAAAAGCCTCACGGGCTTTACTGGGATATCTAAAATAGAATTATTATTTTTTAAAAGTATGGTTTATGTATATTTATATATGCATCTCAAAGATTTACTGTAAGTTTAATGTTTACAGCTAATGAATATTTCCTGATTGCCAAGTATTTCATAGGTCACCCATACCTAAGAAATCATTCTGACACTATTACATACGTAAATCTGCAGTTAACCTTTGAATAGAAAGTTAGAGTGTTACTTTCAAAAGAAACGTACTTAGGATAAAACATGTATATTTCAACTAGTTTATTTTAGAGAAACCTATGAAACAACGTAAAGCTGTATGTGAAGCTACATTCTTCTCTATATTACTTTGGAGTTACACATAATTTTAGACTCCAGCATCTAAATGTCTTGTCACTATCACAGGGCTACAGCAATTCGCTGATCAGATACATCTGTGATTAGATTTTTCACAATTGCCCTACTCAACCTATACATGTATTAAGTAATAATCCAAAGAGGTGACTTACAAAAATGTGGACCAATCATCAAATCAGAATCTATGATTCTAATGTAAGAAATCCCTACCATTATCTTGAAACGCTCAGAGATAATCAACTATTCCTGACAATTTTCCCCTCTAATGTCAGTTGCAAATGGAATGTCGATCCAGTCGTTTGTGATCCCCTAATCAAAAAGTTGTAGAAGCACAATTTTAAGCTTAAATCATCAATATTTTTTTGAAAAGTGCATATTATATATGCCCCATTACCCAATTTAATTACACTTAATTTATAGATGAGGATATTTTTCATTGTCTTGTTGTGTCATAAATTGTGTCTTAAGAAAGGAAAACAGCAGCTCTAATACCTTTGCACACTGAGACTACTCCTTCACTTCATGAATCTAACAGCTTCTTTTTTCCTCACTGAACAGAGGTGTTTGGTTTTATTACCACAAGAGGAAGTTGCTAATGCCTGCTTTTGACTGCCCTTAAGATCACAGCTCCCATAACAACCATTTAATTTTAAGCAGAATAAGCTTCCTATTAGATTAAAGGTAACTCTCCAGGTTTGTAAATGCAATTTTTTAAAGTAATTTTCCCAGCATGTGATTTCACCAATATCTGGCAATCTTCAGAAACCTTAGTTACAGTCTTCATCTCAAATCAGTGACTATTTCTTTAATATTTTCTTTGAAAAGCAGCATCTCTATTCCACAGCAACCCTTTTGGCAATTAAACTTTCTAAATAAATAAAAAATACCTCTTAGCAAATAAGCTTGTTTTTCAGTCTAATCTCTTATGATGGCATTGAAAAGGTTGTTTACCAAGTGAAGAGTGTCCATGTTTATGCAAAAAGACACTAGGATCTAGAAGCTGCATACATATAAAGCTGAGACAAAGACATTTTTAGCTTGGTGGTGGGGAAGGAGAGAGAGAACAGAGGGAACACTTCTGTTTTTCCAAACTATGCCACATTTTCCTCTCTCAGATCCCCACCCCAATATCTCCTTTTATTTTGAATTTAAGAACACCTTTGGAATTTTACATATCCTATGCTTCCTTGGTGAAGGCTGTATCAGCCCCAAGTACTGCTTTTGAGGCTGGAAGGACATTAAACCCTGGTTCATCCAAACACTGTGTTTCATAGCACTTTCTCTCAGGCCCCAAACTCAAAAGCCACCATCTATAGACTAAGAATAGCTCACAAAAGGAAGGAAAATACTTACTTTCCCTAACCCACCTTCTCCTAGTTTTCTTCCATCCTCATTTATCAAGCATATATGATGATCTTCATTCACCTTCACTTCATTCCTTCTCACCAGGCATTACATTCTACTTGTCAACTCACTGCAGTGCCAAAAAGAAAGAATTGTTAGGCTGGACAGTCAGAGTGGAATGCAAGTAAGAGGACAAAAGACAATTCAATACCTGTGACACACAGTACATTTAGTTTTGACTCAAATGACATATTTCACACTAAAGTGTCAAAAATGATACTTCTGTGTCCCCCCCAATGAAGTTTTCAGAAGTTCCACAGATTTATGAAGATTATGAAACATGAAAATTATCTTAAGTGAAACTTATTTACTATTTTAAATAGAGTTTAAAATAACTGTCTAACAAGTCAAAAATACAAAAGAAGTATTCAAACAAGTGGGAAAAAAGAGATCATATTCATATGCAGGTTTTGAAACTACTGGCAATAGTCATATCCAGAGAGCAAAGATGTTTCTTTAGCATCGATGGAAAGCTTTACACACTGTTGACAATTCAATTAAAAAATGTTTTTTCCTTGTCCTCTACTTATATTTTAACAACTCATACAGTGCCCCTCCTGCACTAGCCCTTTACAATGGACGGGAAGATAAATTAACTCCTCTCATGCAAATCACCTTCATTCCTTTGGTTTCAAATTACTCTTCAAACCATTTGCCCAATTCACCAACGTATTTAAGCTCAGTTAAGGTCAGTTATTCTGTGCGGAGGTACAGAAGAAAGTGTTGGCAAGTGAGAAAAGACTTTAGGAAATGTCTTTGCTAAGGCAAAAACCTTTGAAGTTTCTGATACAATACTGCTATCAGTTGTCCTTTCTTATCACACTCCTCTTATAATGACCTTCCTTGCTCTAGACGTTTTCCAGACTACAGTGTCTCGGCTATCCAAATAGTTTAAAAAGCCACAAAGAATGTACTGAGCAGACACTAATTTGTTGATAATGATGTGTGGTTTTACCCTATAAGCAACACACATTTAAAATGTATGTTAATATTTTCACTCTCTGGTTTCTACTGAAATACAATGGAAAATTGGATGGTGCATGACCGAGTCCCTGGTGCATATTTAAGAGTTATCTTACATCGTCACAATTAGGAAAGATTGGTGCTTGGCACATGTCCGTGATTTTAACTAGATTCTCCTCTTTTCCCTTTCCCTCTTACATTCTCAGAAACTTCTCCTGTTCCTCATGAAGACAGATCTTAAATCTCTCTCTCAATAAAGAAACACAATGCAGAAGTTTCAAAGAATATTTTCTTGGCAGGAAATCTTTGTGGAGTGAAGGTCAGTGAATGCAATGGTCAGGGTCTTCTAATAGAGGAGAAAATTCCACTTGTAGTAAGCTTGTAAAAGTAATTAGATCTTGACTATTATTTCCCCTGCAGTCTGCAAAAATTGATCATGGATGTGTTCATGCAGTGCACTATGACAGTCTATATAGAAGAATTTCTTTCCTTTCCTTCCCTGCATCAGATGTATCTTCATTAAAGCATGTTCTTTTCTAAACATGTCATTACTTCTTCAGTCATGACAGAAACAGAGGTTGTGCTGTACAGCTATATTTTGTGTTTAACAAACCGAATAACCAGACCTGCTATTTTGTGTTCCTCTGCCTTTGAATCTATTTGTGTGGAGTCATCCTTGAATTTAAAATTAGAGAAAGAGAAGGTATCTTTTATATTTTTTAAAGACAGTCATTTTCTTTGACTTTCTATTCATATATTAACATGCTATTAACGTTCGTTGGAGAATTCAGCCCTACACAGCAGTGATTAGATTGCAAAACCTGAAATAAACTGCAGAACATACTCAAGAAGCTTCAGGCTAAGAAGCAACCCAAGAAAGACATAGGATTGTGGTTTGATGTGGTTATGTTGCAAGGGATTTGAGAGGAAATGCTCAGAATTACCCAGCTAATACAAATCACATTTCAAAATCATTACCATTGTTTGCTCTAAGTACTTGTATTTATTAAAAGCTCCCCAGATTATATTCATTACATTCCTGAAAGTTTAGGAGAAACAAAGGTTCGCTCCTTTGCTCATTTCAAAAAATTTTACAAACTAAGAAGATTGCAGAAAGATTTACCTTAACTTACAACACCAGAAGGCGAATAGGAAACATTAAGTTTCTATGTCCTGTATTAAACGTTATTTCAAAGTCATTCATAAACCTGCTCCTTGGAATCCTAGATAAAACTGTCAGATTAACAGTTTAGGCCTATGGCAAAGGAGGTTGGAAAGATTAGGGAAATTTCATTTAATTCTTGTAGTTACAGAGAGCTTTGAAAGATAAGGAGAATCCGAAGTCTACACAAAAACTGTAACAGCTTTAAATTAGAATCACAGCATCATTTTCCCTCACATAACTTTCCCCTTGCAATAAAAACAGATATAACAGTTTTATTAACTTATTTCAATTTAACTTTTTAGAGTATTTCTAAATATTTTCACACACAGTTAAATCAGATGGAGAAATGTGAGCTAAAAAGCACTAAAAAAATTTGGAAAGAGGATATGTGATGTTTAGATATTGAACTACTTTATCTCTCTTAAAACATAAAAATACGTGGTTTTGCTTTTTGTGCCAGACACTTCTTCCAGTTAAATTAAAAAAAAAAAAAAAAAAAAAACGCTTTTTCTGATGCTTCTGCTACTTCTAATATATGCTGAAGAAATAATTATGATCTGCGCTTTTTAAAAGCCTCTTTACTTCAGCATTCATTACACATAAAGGGTACTACACTCACTCTTGACAGATAGTGATTGCAGTACAGTTAGGTGTGATCTTGCTAAGAGATCTGTTGACCTCAAACCCCCAACAAAGTTAACAAAAATGTGTGGGCAGGATAGTGCATTGAAACATAACCTTTTTCAAAGCAAAGGCCAGAGTTAAGAGGTAGATACTGGAAAGTAAATGTACATGAATATGTATGCATGCAGTTGGCTGATGTTGATGGTGACGTGTGTGTCACAAGTTATTATAGATTATTTTACTTGAAATGCCGAAAGGGAGAATGCAATAGTCATCTCCAAGCAACTTGAAACACTGTGTTTCCATCTCTACCTCACTAAATAGAATTGTTTGTGCTTGAAAAATTGTCCTGTTCGATCTGAAGAGCAAGTCACTTTATTGGTGGTGCTTTGAAATCAAACATTCCCTAAAAAATATTTCAGATTTTTGCTCTTCCCCTCCACACTTTTTCAAAGAAGCATATTCACCTGGATTTCACACTTTTTGCATATAGCTTTGTCTGCCTCTTTCATTTCATAAGCCTTATATGGATAGGGTTTAGGCAGTCTTCGCAGACACGACCATTAGTAATACAGTTACCACAGAATTATTTTCTGAAGTACTGAGGAGAGGGGAAGAGTTTCCTTTGGGTTTTTTTTTTTTAATTAGCTTTGTCTTTTTTTTTCTTTCTTCTTCCTTGTTAGCGTGATTGTCTGTGTATAACAGGAAAAAGCTTTTCTGAAAGCCTCCCAGTTTTTGACCTGTCTTGAATCTGTCTCACTTTGCTGCTCATGGCCTATCAAATCCATCAAGTCCTGATTGGAACAGATTACTAAATTGACGGAGCGCTGGGATTAGGCCCATCTGTCTGCAGGAAGCTCTGTAATCATGATGAGAGGTTTTGTTGCCTGGGAGCTGAAAAACGTCAAACCATGCTGCGCTAAAGGATCAACCAAAGCTTTCCATAAGGTAAAGGATATGGAAAAACAATCTTATTCGGCTGAATCCAGTGAACACCAGCAAGGTGCTGTAAATATGCTTGAAATATTGTTTCATTGAATGTGTATCTTTTTAGAATGATTTTCTGTGAGAAAAAAAGGTTTAAAGACAAGCCAGATTTTGCTCTTTTGTTGTAAAATGGCATTATCACAGTTTAAGAGAGTCAGAAAGTCTAGTCCTGAATGCCTGCATGAATGCTAGGAGTCTTGAAGTTGAGCAGCTGAACTAAAATGAAAGTCTAGATTAGCCCTATCCTACCTGCCAAAGTCAAGTGCAACCAGGTTATAGAGACATTTGGTGAGGGATTAACCATTTTTAGCTATTCGCCTAATCTGAAATCTTCAGACTTCAGACATCTTAGAAAACTTGGATACTCTCTGATAATATCCAAAATACCATTGCAGGTTACGCTGAGAGGAACTTGACTTCATTCTGCAGCATTTTTAGAGTTTTCATAACATTTCATTTGTTCTTTGAAACATACCCAAGCCCTTTGAAATATTTTCGTTAAAAAATAGGACTGCATTGAACTGTCCTGAGGCTTTCAGGCCAACGAGGTATGAAAGTAACTTTAGAAGCTTGTCTGCATGGAATATGTGAAACTCTAAAACTTTCTGTAGTGTCTTTTCTACCATAGAGATTTGGAAGGAAAAGTTATGCTCATCAGGAGCTCATGAGATGTTCAGATCAAGGATCCATTCTAGGCTAAAGTCTCAGGAATGTGTAAGGTTTCAGAATTGGATGCCAACAGCACTCACTCACTTTCTTGTCTTCCATCTCCACTTCAACATCCTCAGCAGCAAGAGACATCTGACAACCTTCTAACAAAAAGTCTTATGTAGTTAGGTCTATGCCACCTTACATGACACAAACAGTTAACAGCTTAGGAAAAAAAAAAATGAAAAGGTGTTTTGAAGGTTTTAGTGTAAGTTAATTTTCTTTTCATAATTTAATTTTCATAATTTTCCCCTAAACAGTTAATGGGTATCTTACTATTCATTTTGGCAAGAGCAGGACTTGGTCTCTAGGAGATCAAATAGTAAGTCACTTTATTTGTACTTGAAATTTATCATCTCTGTAAACTCAAATGTAATGATATGATTTGTATGGTTAGCAGTGTATATGTATGCAATAAAGATGGTCTTTTTTTTTTTTTTAACAGAAAGATTAAGAATGAAGAAATGTTGATTTTTTTTTTACTAAGCTAAAAGCCAAAGGCATTTATAAATTTGTCTTTGAGAGTACTTTATTGAGAAGACTCATTTTATGCCACTGCTAAGAGAGATTGCCTCCATAAAGTCTGATACTGAATTTTAAGCTAAAAAGAAAGAAAAAGATACATTCAACATGTTTGTTAAAGTGGAGTATCAACATATTCCCTCAGACTCCTCACCCAAAATTTGAGCTTAAGTCCAGGTCTACTATTATTTTTATTTTCCGCTTTCAACCACTTAGGTCTTTTTATGAATGCAGCTAAATTTTTGTGGTTTTATTTGTACACATTCATATTTGATACCTGTAAGTTCAAAACAGAAAGTAGAGGAACCATATATTCTATGCTTCTACCTCTTTCTTTAAATTTTCACTTAGACCATTTTGGAGTGAGGTGTATTGCACAAGAAAAAGAAGGACCAATGACCAATCACAAATGCTCTAGACATGAGAGTGAGCAAAACCAATCCAAATAATTTTTGCTTTCATAGTAATAAAAAGTACATGGAGGGAAAAGTACGTTTTAATCCTAACATATTTGTATCAAGGTGTTGTAGAAAGACAGTATTTAAATTGTAAGTAAGTTGTATAAAGACAACACTTAAATTATGTTTCTTTTATAACTGTCTCTCTTATACCACTTGCACAAGTTTTCTTACTAAGAAAAAATATGCGGGACCCATAAAGGAAAGAAAATTGTCAAGTAATCTGGTCTGTTAAGGAAAATGCTACAAGCTGTGGTAAACAAGACAGTCTTATTCTTCCCTCTGAATCTGCCTGTCGTACTCAGGATATCTCTACTGCTGCAGAATGCATGTAGGGTGGGGAAAAGGACCCTGAAAACAAAAGTGCAACTTTTATTGGGAAATTTGGAATAGTCTGAATGGGGAAATTTAGAAACCCAGGCCTTTGGAAGGAAACTATGCACTTCGGCAGGGAGAGGTTGGACTGAAAGGAAGGCGGGGGATAATTCTTGAAACACATGAAAAGCCTGAGGCAGAAAAAAAAAGAAGGTCTAGTGATTAACCATCCAAACATCCCACTCTGTCCAATTTTCTGAGTGATTGCAGGCCAAGTTTCTGAACTAGCATTACTACCACTGGAAATTAAAACCTGCAAGTAATACCTTCTTTTCCTCCTCATCTAGAAAACAGGAGTAATAAAAATTTTCTTCATTGAAGAAAGTAAAAAAATTTTTATGTGTTTACATGCAATGTAAGTTGGGTCATATGAGTACTGGAATTTGTTGGATGCTGACGATAACCTCAGGGCAGGATCCCAAAGCTGCTCTCTCCATCCTGTCTTCAAATCCTACTACTCCATTCCACCAATCTTCCCACATCTTCCCTGTCAGCCCAGGGGCAATGGCTGTGGACTTCTGCTCCTCAATGCTTCACATACTGGGTTCTAGCAATGGTAGTGCTGATAATGAGAGATGAGCAAGAATTTCATAGCTTTCTGCCACACCAAAATTGCAGATGAAAAAACTAAAGAGAGCGCCAACAGCCCAGCCAGTGCACAGTCCTCCAGCAAGCTTATCTCCTTAACTAACCAATATATACTCAGTGACTAGGTTCTTGTGGTCGCCCCGGCAGCCAAGCAAAGAGAACGCAACAATTCAGATTTTTGCAAATCAATAAAATCTCTGTAATTACTTCATGGCTTGATAGATTTTTAAAAAATACATATAGGAGAGGGAGTGAAAAAAAGGAAAAGGGATATAAAGTGGTAGGTAGGTGTCTATTCTTGGTTATCCCTGGATAAGCTATTTAAACTAATGGATTAATCAGGCCCCTTCTCTCTGGTACTACTATTAACAATGCAGAACATAATGCAGAATTGATGCTGATCACACCACATTCTGTCCTTCCTGGTCCTATGCTGCATAGGTACCTAGAGAAACCCCTTACTAGTTTTACAAATGAGATTGTACAAATATTCAGCCATTGTCCAGCTTACATGGATTTTGTCTCACCTCTTCAATACCCTGGGAAACTCAGGGCTGACTAAGCTAAGGAACAAAATTCTTATATTTTCATTTCTTGCTGGCAATATAATAATTAATGATGTGGTTTTGCTTCCAGCCTTCAAACACTAAGATATTGAAACTGATAGTAGAATGCATAGTTCTTCTATACTGTGAAAGATTGCTACCCTATAAGAATAAGATATATGTCATGTGCAGACATTATTTTGCATTTTTCCTTTAATTTAAAATAATGTAGACGTACTTTCCTAAGGTGTTCTAGCGTGTACACTACAAAACCGCTTTATAAATGGGTTCCTTCAAGTGCTTGTGATCAGAACAAAAAGCGAAGCAAAATGTCACATTCTAAATGTTTTCCAGATATCCTCAAATAATTCTTCAATGCCTGTGAAAAATCAAATACCGTTATATGCCTTTCCCGTACACCTACCTCTCTAGCAATCTAATAATGTGTATTGTACTTTGTCTGCTATGTGTACCTTTCATTTTGGTCAAAGCCTTTAATCCTCCACTTTTTAGTTAAAATGCCATAACCATGCTGTAGTAAGTTAAGATTGATTGACAAGAGCATATACCTATGGCTTCAGTAGGGGAGTATGTTTTACAGTTGGAGAAAATGTGCAACCTTGAAAATAAAGCAGTTGTGCCCTTTCTCTGGGGTAAAAGGATCACGTCAAATTGGTTCATCTCCTTGGCAGAATGAAATAAGACTTTCTTTAACAAAGAACACTTCCTGAAAGGCTGCTGGAGGGGGTATCTTTGACTAGATAATGCCGCACCAATAAGAAAATCAAACAATGTAATAGTAGAATATTAGAAAATGTTCCTATTTTAACCTCATTTTTTATTCAGCAGTATACAGAAAGGATAAAATAAGGGGGAAAATGGTTAAGTATTTTTGCCAGCATTTAGAAAAATGAATGTTATTGTGAAAACTCTAAGTTGGTAAATGGGAAAGGCATGTTGAATCCTCGTAATCAAGTATTCTTTACATCAGCCTGTTATTTAATTCCAATAGCTTTCATGAACAATAAAATTTAAATTTAACCTGGATTCCCTTAGTCTGGATCAGTGGCCAGTTCAGTCTTGTTCGAATGCCTTACAGCTGGAGGGGTGTCATAAGGAGGAGAAAGAGTTTGAGAGATGTTATGTAAATTCAGGTTTCCACCACAGGTAAGAAGCTCTAGTTTAAACACCTGCTTTAACACTGACATAGCTGTATGACATAGCATACTATGTTTTCTCTTATGTGTGCTGGGCATTCCTGGTAGGCAGAGATGTTCCAGTTCAGAATATAAATGTGCAAGGATAGACCCTGCACCCTGGCTCATCAGGAGCAGCAGAAAGCACTCTCATACACAGCATGGCCTGCAGTCGTGGACTTTGAGATGAAGAGCACCTGGGAATGGGGAAGCGACCATATTCCCAGTCTCCAAACATTAACAGCTCTTATTACCCCACCACTAGTGGCACCCTCTGCTTCTTCATCTGCTGACATTGCTGTTCAGTCTTCCTCTTCTTTGGAAACTTTTGTTTCTGAGAAGAGTTGCTACTTTTGTGCAGGGGATTGCTGCACCTTTTCACCTAAGAGTAAATTTTAACCCAATAGTCATATTAGTGGCAAAACAATTACAGAAATCATATTTTTCAGAGTATAATGGTGGTTACGCACAAGTTAAGCCAGGTCTAGAGTTAACATTTGATCTGAGGAACTGTGAAATAAACTAAATATGATTGTTTCAGAAGTTTGAGGTAGAACAAACACCATGCCAAGTGGACCAGCCATCCATGCCCCCAGGCAGAAATTCTGGGGCTGAGTCCACTGTCAGTGTAATAGTGATTCACCACGTGTCCCACAGTCTTTCTCCCTGTCTGTCTGTACTGGAGCACTTTCTGGCATAATTCACTGCTCCCTCACTGCACCTCTAACAAGACAAGATGATGTGTTGACGAAGAGAGTCCTCTGCAGTGTACGAGCCTTTCAGTGTGGGCATTGCCATTGATTCCTAAGGAATATATCTATATGAACAAACCAAATCAGTGTCCAGATGGACATGTCCATATGGAATATAGACATATGGTCAAACTGAATCACCTGCTGGACCAGCAGTTTTAAGTGGAATAGAATTTGCTTACAAACAAGTCTTGTTAAACATTTATTTTAATGTTAATTTTTCAGTGACTGTTTTCCTTAAATAATTTAATTCTTTTAATATCACTTAAATGAAATATATACGTGTAATTAAAGGTTAAAAAATCTTTTACATTTTAGCTTTTTTATGAAGTCATCAACATATCAGGTAAGAGAAATAAGAAGTATCCACTATGTGGTGTGTTTTCAGCTAAAAGAACTGAGTTGAAAAGAAGTTTGCGACATGTCAGGAGGCAAATATGGAGCAAAAAATAATATAATAATAAACTCGGGAAAAAATAGGAAAAAAAGACTGCAACTGCTGTTTTTCTAGCCACATTTACACTGGTCTAATTTGAAACAACTACTCTCTATCCAATGTTTCAACAGGCATTGCACTTAGATTTATTAAAGCACTTAGTATATAGTAAATGTGGTTCAATTGATTATTAAAAGTGTATTCATTAATATTTAACAATGCTTTTTAAGGTTCCTCTTCCATAGCTTTACCCAAGCTGAACAAGCATGGTTTTAATAAACCATTAGTCCATATGTAATTAACAAAAATAACTGTCTTAATGTCTTTAATTTAAATGTCAATTCAAGAGGTGTTTTAAAATGCAGCCTTCCAAACAATGTAACCTGATCATCAAAATGTTCTTATTGTGAAGATTGTTTGCTCTTCCAAATGATCATTAGGAAAACAGATAAAAAGAACACATCAGCCTTTTAGAAATTGAACCACTGTTTACTTACCAGGAATTTTACTGTGTATAAGGGATATTATAATGATGTCAGCATTTTTTTACACAGTACATAACAAATACACATAATTTTATTTGAATCACATTTAAAAATAAACAACTAAATTTGGCTCTGTACTCATTCTTACGATTTTAACACTAAAATTTTAACCTTATGTTCAAAAGGCAAAATGTAGGTATATTCTTAGTATGTCTCAGGAAACAAAAATTGGGCAGAATCTTTTTTCTATGAAGTTTGGATTTTTACAATACCATCTCTTGAAGCTATCCTGATTTCTATGAGAGACCATTTAAGCTTACATTCTGAAGCTTGTCTAAACACTGCAATTAACAGTTGGAATATGTTATGAGCAATAAAAGGAGTAAATCATATCCAGTCTGAAAGTAGAACTAATTATAAAGCTGTTGCTTGATTAAGGTGTTTATACTGAAGAGTATTAGAGGGATTAGTCTAAAGCTTTACATTCTGCAGCATAGAATTAATATGCAGGATTCAAATACTCAAATTAATTCAGGTGCACCAAACAATTATATGGAATAAGAATGCTCAACCCAGCTAATGGCCACACCAGTCCACCAAGCTAATTTATATTCATGTACTTATTGACCTTTCTGCATATTCACAGAAGGGCTGTTCTAATGCTAATGCATGCTTCCAAAACAGTCTCCATCTACTGCATCTAATCATATCGGTCTTTGGTGAGAAGACAACAATATACCTCAGTGCTAACATTTTTGCCAATGAAATATTTCCTGAAGGACAGGTGTCACTCTCTTAGGTGTCTCTGTGCACAGCAGTCTAAATTATGATCTTGGATACACCAATGAATCACTACCAGTGGGAGAAGCCTCAGAATATGCAATTGACAGAAGGATTTATTACAGAGCATTCAAGCATAATACAAAAAAAAAAAAAAACCAAAAAACCCAAGATACACTAGACAGTATAGGGAATAGTGTATAGGATGCTGTGGACAGAAGAAAACAGAGGAAGAGAGAGAAGGTGTAAGAGATATATCTCCAGTGAGCAACTCCTTCTACTGACACACATCAAAGCAAACTAAATCATTAAAATAGTATATGGTGCAAGGGTACACTTCAAAATAAAGCCTTCTTAAAAAAAATGGGATCAGGCTGCTTTAATAACAGTCCTCAGATGGATGCGTGAGCTTATGGAAAGATATTTTCAGTGATGAATTCATAAACAAATACATTAAAAGAGTCGATTTCAGGAAAAAACTTGCAAAGCTCGATTGCAGAGTTCGGCTCCCCAGCAATCATAAGTAAGCTTTATCAAATAAACAAATAGACAAACAAAAAAACCCTATTAAGATTGGGTTTATATAACCATCAGAAGACAAAGACAGCACTGGAAGAGACAAATACAAACCCTGCATGCACTTTACAGGTAATATATAAATGAAGGAACAAAAGTCTTAGGCTACAGAAGTAATAAATTGTAGGAAATACTATCTTTGGACGGGTCACACAGAGATGATCCTAGCACTAGATCAGAGCAATGCTGACATACTTGGGTGACAAGAAACCGGAAAAGGCCCTCCATTGATCCTGTAAGAACCTGGCCATGCCCAGAGTAGCCAGGCTAAGCAAGAAGCTCAGAAAGTAGTGAACATGCGCATGTCTCTGACAACACAGTAAACCCCTCAACGTGATCTGGCTAGCATTGTCTACGTGCCATCTTGATCTCATGCGTAAGTGACAGTCAGCCAATGGAAAGAGAAACAAACATCCGTAGGCCTCAAAATCTTTCACCTGATACACAAAATAGCGCTCAATCATTTTATGTCCTGCAATAAAATTTTGTGGTTTTCAACATCACCCAAAGAATCAAGTTTCAGTATTCTTCAGTCTGTTCTGCAATGAAAAATGCCCGGCCAGCATCTCATTGCTTGACATCTTTGGGTCAGCTTCGGGCAAAATGTTTTGGATGCCAAATCATATGACAATTGAGTCCATATTGCTCCAAAATATACTTTCCTGAGAGCTTTCTTACGCCTGGAAAGCATCCTCAAACTTCTCCCCAGACAATTCCTGCTTCTGTACTTCCTCCCCTCCTTAAAAGGAGAAGGGAATCCATTATGACAACACCAGAGGTTACAACATTTATTTTAAACTCATTAGTGAGAAACTAACTTTTTTAGTTCGCTCACACAGTACTGAACATTTTTGCTCTTTGAGGCTCTGTTTTCCATTGCGTTTTTGATGGTTTGTATTCTTAGTTACCTCCAAAGGTTAGTCTGAACACTTGGGATTAAGAGTTTTCTTTGCACAGCAAATCTAGTTTGGTTGTCCTTTAAGCCTCTACTTTTCCTGTTCCACATTGCAGCCACCAATCTTTTATTTTTTTTTCCTAAATAAAAAAACCATCACCTCACCCTCTGCAACATTTGGCTCCCCTGCCTCTCACCAGCAATGCCCTGTAGTCCCTGAAACCATATGTTATTACACAGTGCTCTGTAACACTTCTGGTCCTTGAATTATTGTGCTGTGTTCAGGCTTCTCTGTTTAATTCAAAACTGCTGCACAGAACAAAATAAGGCAAATGCCAAAGGTGGCAACCTTCAGATTATCTCTCATTTTACTGGCTCTTGTTGCTTGGAGGTATAGGAAAAGCACTATATGGAATTCCCTTCAGGAGTCTTCTTTCAATTGGCTTATGCATTCCCAGAGAGTAAAAACGCTGACAGAGATTTTAATTGCTTTATTCTTCTGCTTGTGGTACTTTTTAAAATCACTTTTCATTTCTGGTACCATGCACCCAAAAGCTGTTCCTTTCCTTGTTTAAGCATTTAAACAAAGGTGTTAAAAGACAAGGTCACAGAGGATAACTATCAAAGGCACCCAGTTATCTCTTGCTCAGTCTGAAAGCTGAAGATATTTTATTTATAGCCCCAGCATTCTCAGGAACAAACACACTTATTACCATTCCAGCAAGTTTCATACAAAGAGAGGTAGAGGGAGCTGCATTTCCCTACAGTGGAGAAGTCTACGGAGATATCAAATCTCGGTCTTCAGCTACCAAAAGGGCAATCTAGAGAAGACAGAGGCAGACTCTTTTCAGGCATGCACAGGAAAAACAATGAGAGGCAGTAGTGTCAATCTGGAGGGATAGGACTAACCAAATGTAAAGAAAAATGTTTTTCCCATGGGAGAGGTTAAGCACTGGAACAGGCTGATCAGAGAAGATGTAGAGATATTTGAACTCATCTGGACAAGGCCCTAAGCAATGTGGTCTAACTTTGAGGTAGGAGTTTGGACCAGATGACCCCCAGAGATTCTTTTTAACCTAAATTATCCTGTAATTATAAATAATAATAATTACACATTTTTCTAGATCAAAAATTATTAGTCCTCGTAATTATTCTGTAACGCAATCGTTAGGTAAGTAAAAAGGTGTTAGAAGGCACCTCAAAAATAATCTAGTCTATAGCCCTGCCACAGTCCAGGACATGTTATACACTTTTAATTCAAGATATTTATCAGATCTATCCTTAAAGACTAGGGGAGAAACCCTTCTCCATGCTCATGTTGCTTTCTATTCACACGGATTTACATAATCATTCTAGCTAAAGTTCTTCACTGTTTTTTTTGGGTTTTTTTTTTTTGTGGGTTTTTTTTTTCCTGAAATCTAATCCATATCCCTTTTCCATAATTTATCATCATCCTGTCTGGCTAGAAAGACAGACTCAGAATTTCGAGGAAGGAAACTGCCTTAGGGATGATCCTTCTGCAATTACAGACACAGGACTACACAGGAATGTACAGAACTGCATTAAAAAGAGCAAAAATCCCAACTCCACTGTCTATTCCTTTTGCTAATGGAAAAAAAGACCCTTGAATATTGACCTAAATTCCCATGTAAAAAACTCCATTGCACTTTTTGCTATTTTTCATAGGCATACCTGCTTAAAGATAATTTTCTTGGGATCTTTTCTAACATAGCTGTGATAATGGTTGCCACAAACACATAGCATAGGATTGATCCTTTTGTGACATGATAACTAACTTGTAGACAACTCTATATACATAAGTCTAAGGGACCTGACAAGATGCATCCCAGAGTCCTGAGGGACTTGGCTGATGTAGTTGTTAAGACACTCTCCATGACATTTGAAAAGACCTGGCAGTCAGGTAAAATCTCTGATGACTGGAAAAATGGAAATATCACACCCATTTTTTAAAAAGGTAGAAAGGAGAACTCTGTAAGGCCTTTGACATAGTGTCTCCCTACATCATTCTCTCTAAATTAGAGAGGGAAGGATTTGATGGAAGGACTGTTACGGGGATAAGAAATTGTCTAAATAGTCGCATCTACAGGGTTGTGGTCAATGGCTCAATGTCCCGAGGGTGATCAGGTGTCCCTCGGGAGTTTGTACTCGGACCAGTTCTGTTTAATATCTTCATCAGTGACATAGACAGTGGATCAAGTGTTTCGTCAGCAAGTTTGCAGACAACACCAAACTGAATGGTGCGGTTGATACAACCAAGGGAGGGGATGCCATGCAGAGGGACCTGGACAAGCTCAGCAAGTGAGCCTGTGTGAACCTCATGAAGTTCAACAAGGCCAAGAGCACCCAGGTCAGAGCAATCCCCAGTATCAACACAGACTGGCGAAGGAAGGGATTGGGAGCAGCCCTGCAGAGAAGGACTTGGGGGTACTGGTGGATGAAAAGCTGGCCATGATGCAGCAATGTGTGCTCACAGACCAGAAGGCCAACCATATCCCGGGCTGCATAGAAAGAAGGTGATTCTGCCCCTCTTCTCTGCTCTGGTGGGACCCCACCTGGAGTGCTGTGTCCAGCTCTGGAGCTCTCAGCACAAGAAGGGCACGAACCTGTTGGAGTGGGTCCGGAGGAGGGCCGCAAAAATTGTGAAAAGCCTGGAACACCTCTCCTGTGAAGAAAGGCTGAGAGAATTGGCGCTGTTCAGCCCAGAGGAGAGAAGGTTCTGAGGAGACCTTATTGCAGCCTTTCAGTAAGTTCTGAAAAGGGGCTTATAGGAAAGATGGGGACAGACTTTCTAGCAGGACCTGTTGCTGTAGGACAAGAGATAATGGTTTTAAACCGAAAGAGGGTAGATTTAGACTAAATATAAGGAAGAAATATTTTACAGTGAGGGTGGTGAGACCCCGGACAGGTAGCCCAGAGAAACTGTACATGTCCCATAATGGGAAATGTTCAAGGTCGGGTTGGATAGAGCTTTGAGAAACTTGAGCTAGTGAAAATGTTCCTGCTCACTGCAGTAGTTGGACTAGATGACCTTTAAAGGTGCCTTTCAACCCAAACTATTCTATGATTCCACGATTCTATGATTCCATGAATTCAGAAGAAAGTACTACAAGACAAACATCTAAGGTATGTCAGATTATTCTTCTCATGCTCTGGAGCTACTATTAGTAGTGTACTGTAATACGTTCTCTTACCCTGAAATGACTGCTTTCTTTCCTAGTGGAAATAAGAACCTTCTCCATCAAGTACACTACACTAGTGAGTATGCTGCAATACTTGGGTGTCTTGCCCTGCTAAAGAAGCAGTGCTACAGAAAACAAAATTATCTATTAAACCTATAATACATCTTTGAGAAAAGTGAAAGCAAAATAACCTCCCGTTCAAATTCTATTGTCTAACAATTCCAAAATATGCCTAGATGGTAAATTGCTTTAAAAATCTAAACATTATTGCCACAATCTCAGGCTTCAGTTTTTCTCACCGCAAGGAATTTTCATTTTCTGCTTCAAACACCAATTGAACGTTACAGATTCAGTAAGGATCTGGAAAAATGAGGCTAGATTTTTCGACAGAAGAGCCCTGGCAGAAGCCACATAGAGCTGAATCTCCTGATCAGTGAAGAACATAGCTTTTGGGGTTTAGATTCACAGGTAGGAATTTCATATCAACATGTTTCCTTGTGTGGCTGTCATTCAACACACTCAAACAATTCTTAAGAAGACTTTGAAACATCTGTAAACCAGGACACTTTGTTCTGCTGACATATGTCGAAGTGCAGTGTGTTGTGACAGCTCCTGGTAGGGAGGTAGAGACTAGAGACTTGTCACTAGTGTCAGAGCCCCTTTTCTATCAATGAAACAAAAGGATTCAGTAAACACAAAAATTCCCCAGTACAATCGTGTGAAAGCATGGAAAAACCATATTCCCCAATATTCTGATATTCCCATATTCAGCTACTTAATTGACAGCTGTAAGTTGTGTGGTATCTGACAGCTGAGAGTGTTCAGAGTCTGAGATTGGTGTTAGGTCCATCAATAGGCTCCATCCATGTAAAGAAACACCATGCCCACTCCCAAATCTTTCTGTTGCTTGCATTCTCTCGTTATTATTTGGGATAAATTTACAAGAGAACTCCTGCATCTCTTTTTAAAATGTCAGAGCATCAGCCCATCTAGCTTCACAAAATGCAGAGGACTTTTTCCTTAGCTGCTCTTAAAAACTGACACGTCAGATGAAGGAAGTATCTTACATGTTTTCAGCTATAGGGACAGTCTATGTCTTTTCATTTATTGTGGTTTATTCCAGACCTTTTTTTTTTTTAATCTGTATATTCATATGTATATACAGCCAGAATTCTCTTATTCAATAATGCATTTGTGTCAATGGGACTAGTCAAACATTTACACGCAAAAATTAATTCTTGCTACGCTGAATTCCCTGGGGATTAATTTACTGATTATACTAAACTTCCATTTTACAGATTGTCAAAAAGTGTGGATGGAAGGGCAACACTTTCTAAAATATCTTCACTACTCATTCCCCACCTACTCTAAAAAACCCTCATGCCGTAAAAGACAAAGACATGAAGGAACGCCTTTCTCTTTCCAAGAGCCAGAACTATTTGTTGCTTAAGCTCCCCTTTCCTCGCCTCTGGTTGCACACTCAGTCTGACTGGACTCATGGAAGCTTTTGGATAACTTTGCAGGTTTTAAGCATCTCCTATGTTAGCATAAGTTCTTGTACTGAACTTCAAATCATCATTTCAAACCACTAATAGATCAGCTAAGGCAAGGAGAAAACCTTGCTGTATTTTAAATGAGTGAAATAACTATATACCTAGAAATTATGGACAGTTCAATGTTCAATACCCATATATAACAGATGTCCTCCAAACAACTTTTTAAAACTCTTACATAAACAATTCATTATTAAAAATCTCACCATGAAATAAAATAGAAGCTTACTAGAGGATTCACTTTCTCAAATATTTTTATTTCTATTATTGTTATTTTTATATCTGTTTCTTTGAAGACAATGATAGACTAAAACAAGAGCAGAGATTCACTTGTGCAGTCTTGTGTTCACTGCTTGGAAGGAAGAAGAATATAAAATATACTGTAAGCAGAACAGTTGTAAATATTTAAAATTTTAGATATCCACCATGGATCTTGCTCACAAAGAGCAGATGATTTTTATTTAGTTAGTTACTTATTAAAAGCAGAACTCCAGTGATGTAAGATATTCTTAATGTGCAGTACTCAAAGCCTTCCAAGCCGGGAAAGAAAAAAATATGTGGAAGAAAGAAAAAAATCTTAAATAATTTAAAGAAAATCTACTGCAGATATATTTTTCTTAAACAAAAGACTGCAGAATTTGAGGGTTGTTTTCTCAACAGATTTATTTAACATTTCTGATAGATGGCAGTTGGATCTTACTTGGAAGAGTGAAGGTCTCAACCTACCTGCAAACTAGGCACAGCATTAGGCATGGCAATAGGAACTTCACTGCACTCCCATGTACACCTGCACCTTTACACTGACCTAAACTGACCTTTTACCCTTAACTAAGAGCCAGAAAGTGGATTGCATGAAATAATTTTGGAGCAGTGAATTCAGCTGAAATCTGACTCTAGGTCACAAGTGAAACTGAGTTCAGATGGAAATGCCTTTTATCCTAAATCTGTTACCAATGCATTCAAGTAATTTTGACTTAAAAGAAACTAAACCCTACAAGTATAAACTTTTTACTGGACTCTCACTTTTCATCCTCACAATTTCAATCACTTTTTCCTCAAGCCAGAACAAAAGACTGATCTAAGGAGAAGTCAAGGCTTATTAAGATGTAAGTCTTCTCATCTTATTTACATAAAGATGCTGTGCTCTCTGGAGTTCTCATGCTTTCCAGCTTGTGAAACTTACTATAGAAGGGTCTAGCTTCCTCTTTCCCACAGATTTACTATGTAGGAACTGTTAGAAAATGCCCACTTTTGACAATTGATTCAAAATTTCCAAGTGAAAGTTGGTTATGTCACCAACTTCTCTCCTTTTACAGGAGAAGAAACTGATAAACAACACATTATGAATAGTTTTTGCAAAAGTTTTATTTCCCCAGATTTTCTACTGACTAGGTCTTAAGGACACAGGAATTTGTATCTAATATTTCTGTGTTTCTGGGGAAAAAGTCCTGAGTTCCCCAATATTTTCATAGCAGTACAGACTCCATTCTGAACTTTATGGAGATCAGAAACTCCAGACACAAGCTCCTGAAGAAGTATACATACAAATGCTTATTAAGTTGATAAGTGCTGCCAGAAGGTGCAAACTTCTTTTAAAAATACTTTTAAATCAATGTTTTATTCTCTTCTTTCATTTTTGTTATCAGTGCTTGACATAATAAATGGGGAAAAAAATACCTTACAGAGTTGCACCAAATACCTATCATGCCAGGAACTCTCCGGCAAGGGTGGCCAATAGGGTACACCTAAGGAGAATTATAAGAAATAGGTTATTAAAAAATAAATCTTCCCCAAAATTTCTCCAATCTCCATTGCTTTAAGCTGCAGGACCTCTTGAGACAAAGATCACATCTCTGTGTTTAACCACGTACACTAGTTTTTTTCCCATTTCATGTTCAATTGCTTTTAGAACCTTTGTAAACTTCAGGCGTTCATGTGCCCTGTGGAAAGGACTTCATGCATTTACTGAAAAACTATCTCCTTTTCTTATTTTGAATATACTGTCTACTACCTCATTTTATGTCCCCTTATTTTCATACTAGGATAATTACTCACTCCTCACTCACTTTTTCCATGCCACTCGTGTTGACATTATGTCCCTCACTCCCTGGTCAGGGATTTTTCCAAGCTCATGGATCATAGTTCTCATGCAGAAACCATTTCATACCTTTGATACCAAAAAAAAATAATTACCATGTTGAGTTAAAAATCCAAGACAGACACTTCCTCTGATTTTGGGATATTTAACCAGAACCAGTACTACCTGTCATACCCTTCAGAAATAGCGTAAATGAATCAGAAACAGATTTTAAAACACTTTCCTTTTCATCTTGTAGATGCAAAAAAGTTACCTACTGAACTATGAAAGGGAAGTTGTACACAGAACACCAGATTGTTACCCCGTGAGCCCTTCTCTTAACCCAAGCCATTACCATCACTTGAAACTACAGAGCTCTCTAAAGGCATAGATTTCATCCTAACCCCTTTTTTTTCTCTTTCCTTCCTTCTTTCTTTCTTACCTTCTTTCTTCTCTTCTTTCTTTCCTTCTTTCCTTCTTTCATCCCTTCTTTCTTTCCTTCTTTCCTTCTTTCTTTCCTTCTTTTCTTCTTTCTTTCTTTCCTTCCTTCTTTCTTTCTTTCCTTCTCCCTTTCTTTCTCTCTTTCTCTCTTTTTTTATTTTTTTCTCCAAAATTAAAAAACAGATAAAGGGAGACAATTTATTTTCAAGGACATTTTGCATCTATCTTACCCACAGGTAAAGGAAAACCACTTATGTCTATTATTGATTAAGAAATAATTTGTCATTATACTAATTAATATTTTTCCGGACACTGTTGAACCAGAATTACTTTAAATAGGCACACAAGGGATGCTTATGGAAAAAGTCTGAGAGCATAACATACGAACTCAGAGGAAAAAACATGGTTATGCTGTGAAGCTTTAAAATTCATTTTAAAAGCAGACAGAGCAGGGGAAAAAAAAAAAACCAACCTTACAATTGTTTTAATTTTAGTAAATTATTCTAGGCAGCTTGATTCAAAATCTTGATATTTACATTTGAATTTTGTTTCAAAGGGCATGACTAGCACAGTCTAGACTTATTATACTTTGATATATAGTTGCTATAGCAACACATGTAAATTATTGATCTTTGTACGTGAAATATCTCCAAAGAACAGATTACCTTTGTGTTAAAAATGCAGATAGTTTTAAATATTTCCCTGTGATGAAGTAGATTGTCTATAACACAGCAAATGTATTCAGGAAAATTAGGTCTCCTGAAATGTGTAGTAGGTGCCCCGGAACTGAAGGTTAGTATGAAGCCAGAAATTAAATTAATAGTAACAACACACGAAATTCTATATAGTGTTTAAATGTTAGGTATCTTGACTTTATTTTTTTGCCTAGAAATGTCTCTGTTTCGCTCTCATAAACACGTATAAAACAATGGGATGCAGGACGCAAGAGGGACACTCAGCTACACAACATGAATGGAAAAGACCACATCATCATGCACTATGGAGCAATAAAATCCCAGCAAAAGAGGTTGCACTATCAAAATATTTTGGTTGCCTATAGAGGAGGAAAGGATTTCTTAAATAATGATGGTAACCTTCTGGAAGCTATGACATTTCTGCATTAAAACTTGGAAAATCTATCTACGTATTTTAGCTCCAGGTGCTGTCTTTCTTTTAGAAGACATTAAAAGTTCTACAGAGAAAACAGTGTCTCAGTGCTTTAATGACAGACCAAGTTAACCAGGAGATCTTCAAGGACATTAGTACAGTTTAAGCCACATGCGCTGAAAAGCAAGAGGCTAGGGAACTTTTTCAACACACATTTTCTATTATATAAATAAATTCTATTCTATAAAAACTTCTGAGAAACAAAGAAAGAAGGTCCTATATCAAGGCAATTCCAGAAATCACAATAAAAGCCATCAGGCTCCTTTTGCAAAGAATTTTGGGCACATTGTAAGTTAACTTTTGTTAGCAGTATTGGTAGATTTCTTTTATTAGGAAAGGTGTTGGCTGAGAATAGCAAAGAAATCTGAGAGAGTATCCTAGTCATATTTGACTATAGTTATGAAGATGGTTCCTACTCAGTAACTTAAGAAATTAAAATCACTATATCCAGGATTTTCTCCTCTGGGACTTAATCTGGTCCAATTTACAAGCTGAGGATTTATAAAGGCTTTTCTGAAAGAAATGGGGAAAGTGTCAGCTACAATTTCTTGCTAGAGTTGCACTGAATCTATTAACCTTACCCAGAGAATATAATGTTACAGTTATCTCATTAACAATGTTATTGTATATGTTTTATGACCATGGCATCAAATCTCAAACTAGGTTTTGTACTTTTAGAAAAATTTACATGTCTGTAATACAAAATATTCTTTTCTTATTCAGGAAAAAGTATTACGTTATTTACAATATTATAACTTTATGAAAATATCACATGCGAGAAGAACGGGGGGGGGGAAGTTCACAAAATCTTCAGACATCAATGAATATCAGCAACTAAGCTAATGTTTCTCCTCTCTAATTAAACAATATGAAGCAAGAAGTACATTTAGTTAGTTTGGTCTTCTATGGATACTGAGAGTCTTTGATGGTGACGAGCATAAAGGGAGAAGATTTTTGCACAAAATGGTATACAACACTCCCAAACCACTCTGGGAACAATCTGGTAACCACTACCCCCCAGCTTTCTTCAGAGAAGAAATTGAGAAGTGGTTCACAAATTTATTAAATATCTACAAGCTGAAAAAGGAGGGCAGAAAAAGCAGCATAATTTGTACGTCTCCTGTATGACCTACAAAATATTTTGAAGTTCCGTCTATACTTTTTGGAAGTTTTAAAAGCTTCAAACAACAGAGATTATTTTAATTTCAAATGATACTTCCTTGCCATTTTTATATCCTTTTGATATACCAGTTTTATGCTTGTATTTCATTTGAAGTCAACTCCAAACTGATGCAAAACCACAATGAATGTGAACTGCTTCTGAACAGGTGTCACTGTTTCCGTGCCAATTTCATGCACAGAGAGAAAGAGTACAAAAGTATGCAGAGGATGCTCCCCATACCCCATCAGGAATGAATATGCCAAGTTCCCGCATAATATAGCCCTACAGATAGCACACAGGGTATCTTTTAAAATGTCATGCGACAAATACTGCTATGCATAACAAAACACATCTCACTTCTGTTTCTCTGCCACCAGGATTTATGGTAACTCTCTTAACAGCATGTTGTCGAAAATAACCTTACAACCAGCATAGGCGACATTGCACTTAAATACATAACTGGCTGATCTTGTGACCTTATATCATGGAGTAACTGCATCTGTGGACCAGGGAAGAACTACAGATGTCATCTACCTATGCTTCTGTAAGGCATTTGATATGCTCCCCCAGAAGATTCTTGCAGCTTAAATGAAGAGATATGGGTTTGATGGAGGTGGGGTGGATAAGGAATCGACTGATGGCTGCCTCCAAAGAGATGCTGTCAAAGGCTCAAAGTCCAAACCAGTAATGACTGGTGTCCCTCAAGACTCCTAATGGAATCAATGCTGTTCAATATCTTCATCAGTGACATAGACAGTGGATCAAGTGTTTCGTCAGCAAGTTTGCAGACAACACCAAACTGAATGGTGCAGTTGATACAACCAAGGGAGGGGATGCCATGCAGAGGGACCTGGACAAGCTCAGCAAGTGAGCCTGTGTGAACCTCATGAAGTTCAACAAGGCCAAGAGCAAGACCCTGCACCCAGGTCAGAGCAATCCCCAGTATCAACACAGACTGGCGAAGGAAGGGATTGGGAGCAGCCCTGCAGAGAAGGACTTGGGGGTACTGGTGGATGAAAAGCTGGCCATGATGCAGCAATGTGTGCTCACAGACCAGAAGGCCAACCATATCCCGGGCTGCATAGAAAGAAGGTGACTCTGCCCCTCTTCTCTGCTCTGGTGGGACCCCACCTGGAGTGCTGTGTCCAGCTCTGGAGCTCTCAGCACAAGAAGGGCACGAACCTGTTGGAGTGGGTCCGGAGGAGGGCCGCAAAAATTGTGAGAAGTCTGGAACACCTCTCCTGTGAAGAAAGGCTGAGAGAATTGGCGCTGTTCAGCCCAGAGGAGAGAAGGTTCTGAGGAGACCATATTGCAGCCTTTCAGTAAGTTCTGAAAAGGGGCTTATAGGAAAGATGGGGACAGACTTTCTAGCAGGACCTGTTGCTGTAGGACAAGAGATAATGGTTTTAAACCGAAAGAGGGTAGATTTAGACTAAATATAAGGAAGAAATATTTTACAGTGAGGGTGGTGAGACCCTGGACAGGTAGCCCAGAGAAGCTGTATATGTCCCATAATGGGAAATGTTCAAGGTCGGGTTGGATAGAGCTTTGAGAAACTTGAGCTAGTGAAAATGTTCCTGCTCACTGCAGTAGTTGGACTAGATGACCTTTAAAGGTGCCTTCCAACCCAAACCGTTTTGTTATTCTGTGGACCGCTTCAGATTTACGTGAAGATTTTGCATTTGTAACTGCTGCTCTGAGGTCAACTAGCAATATACAGCCACAATTTGCATATAAGTCAAGTATTGACTTAACCACATAGTCTAGCTGGTTTTGCGGTCATGTAAATTTGGCTTTGATCTACCTAAACTAAGAGTCAACAGACATAAATTTCATTAAGTATATTCATAAAGTAGAAATTCGGTGAAAATATGAAAAAAAGTAGTGCTTCTGAAGGGTATCAGACAATAAATTAAGAGATCTTCAATAACCAAGTGCCAGCCCTTGACAGCTGTAGCACATGCAGTCACTCCAAAGTGTTCAAGAACATAGCAGACCATGACACACAACATCTGCTAGAAAGAATGCCTGAAGTGATGGCATGCAAGAATTTAGCTACTACTTTCTGAGAAGTCATTTGCCTTAATAGTTCTTGCACAGTGTTATCACAGAGAGTGATGGCAGATCTGCAACAAAATCTCTCCATGCACAAGGCCGTAATGTTTTGGTTTTGCTTGGCCCTGAACAAGCCCTACAAGCAGCTATCAGACAAACTTGAGCATGAGACCTATACAGATGTTCGTGCTCTTCACAGATTATTATTTTCTATTATTCTGCCTATTATCATCAATGGTTGGAGATGAACTGATCAATGAACACCTGGATGAAAACAAACACAACTGAGATGGAGATGGGGCTGGTAGACAGAGAAAAAAAAAAACTTAGCTATGAAAAATTTCCTGGCTATCACAGTCTCACTGATGGACTAAATCCAGCTCAAAATCTAAAAATGGTCTTCTCAACACAAAGATTTTTCTTAGCATTATGAGCTTCATGCTACCTGTCTAGAAAATTCAGCTCTTCCTGATGCCATAGATCAGAGATCAGTTTCCTACTTGAGACTGCTAACCGCATCTTTGCAATGGGCTCAGGGGAAAGATTTAGTTGCAATAGCAGATTCACTTCTTCATTCTTTCTCTTTCACTGAGGTTCAAGGGAATAGAGTTATGAGACTCACACCTGCAACTACTTTTATTCACTCAGGACTTATCGCTAGCATCATCTTCTGCCAGTCTGTAATTTCATCTGTAATTTTGCTGAGTGTTGAGCAATTAAAATACTCCTTTTTTTACATAGCTTTAAAATTCATAAGAGCCACAATTTATAAATATTGCCACCTGCAATATGGAATTACGATGACCTTGATAAAATGCTGTGAAAAATGAGCGAGTAATATCTGAGGGATGAAAGATGAATTACTAGCCAGTTGCACTCAATAAAGAGATTTTAAATTTCCCAGTTGTGAACATTGACATAAAATGTGGCAAACATTAAAGTCAGGTAATAGTTTTGATGCCTCTTACTACAATCTGACTCTTACATTCTCTGACTTGAAGCAGTTTATCCCATAGTTTGGTTGTTTGTTTTATATATATATACATATACAGAAAAGAACCCTTATCAACAAATCAGTGTTTAATATCTCAGAAGAAAAGATTTCACAATCAAGTGTGCATTTTACTGGGTAACAGACAGTCTATAGAAAGGAATATAGTTCACTGGGAAATATTGATACTGGCCTATCAAATGGTCTACCTTGAAAGCCTGACTTTAACTATATAAAACTAGAAAATTCAATTCTTTCAGGAAAAAAAAAACCAAACCAAAAAAAACCAAAAAAAACCAGCTGCAGTTCTATTCACCAGGTTAGCTTGATTAAAATAGTACAACATGACAGTAACAACCATAGAGAAATTCACAGTTAGGCCACAAATGCTCAGACCTCCTAGTTCAAGATCACCACTGTGTTCTAGGAAATGAGTCCGAGCAAACTGAACAGTCACACCTCTGCCATCATCATCTGAAAATAATACTAATAAAAAGTACTCACTATTTCAATTCAGAGAATAAATTCTGGCTAAATTTGCTGAAAACCAATGCTCATAAATACCCAAATTTCGAACTTTGACCTTGCCAATTAGAGACATCACAGCCAGCTGGGAAAATAAATATTGGGATTTCAGTGTCTTTCTCATTCATACATGCATACCATGAGTTGGAACCTATTCCAATCAGATGTTTTGGGGTTTTGTCCTGGATATCAGGAAAAATTTCTTTACAAAATGGGTTGTGAAGCAGTAGAACAGGCTGCCCAGGGAAGTTCATCATCTCTGAAGGTGTTTAAAAGATGTGGTGCTGAGGGACACACTTAGTGGTGACTTGGCAGTGCAGGGTGAATGGTTGGACTTGATGATCTTAAAGGTCTCCTCCAACAAAAACGATTCAGTGTGATTCTGTGAGGCAACTGATGTGCATAAACTACAATGAACAACAGAAGGAACAAATTACAGTCTTTTGTGTCTTCATATTTGTAACCAATAGTGAGCTGTCTGGCTACATTAATTTTTACACTTGTTTTAGTTAAATCTGGGATGTTAATGTAAAAGCTAGTACTAAAAGGTATGTACCTGTGGCATTTATCAGAGAACTTGAAGGCCGATAACAAACAGATAAGCAGCACTGCTCTGTACGTATGAAATGGAAGGAGACAAAACTGCTTGTCACAATGTTGCAGAGTGGTTATCAGAAATAGTATTTTGTTCAACTTCCTATGCTTTAACAGAAAACATAATCTGAAGTTAATTGCAAATATGGAATGGGGGAGGAGTTAGAAAATCCAGTGACATATGGAAGCATCTTCCTGTCACATGTCAAGCGTGTTTTAATAGTTTGGTTAATTCCCTCAGTCTGCCATGAAACGTACCACACTGAACAAGACACACATTACAACCAACAGTTGAGCATTTTACTGGGAGTCTTTCCCATTTACTTTACTTCTGATCATGTTTTTCCCAGGGTAAAGTCTCTTAACAAACACCAAATTTCTAAAGGACCGCTCTGTTTGGCAAACTGCATGTGAAAAATCCATTAAACCCAAACCTTAAAAAGCAAAACTTGCATCTTTTCAATTTTGTGAGTACCACTGCTTTAAGAAAAATCTTTTCACCTCCCTAAATTCCAAGGTGTTATTTCATAAGAACCTGAAGTTTTTTGCAGAACTACTTTTATAAAATTATGAGCATCCATAGGATCTAAAACCAACTAAATTTTTTTAAAAAATGAAATATAAATGATGATGCATTTTTAAACATTTCCTCTATTTTTCTTTTTTACAATAGAAATTCTAACCTAGAACACTAACAAGTCTGTGAGACAAAGGTCAGCACATTGAAATCTGTTCTTGAAGTAAAAATTTTTATTACGTTAAGGTTTTAAGATCATTTTCATAAACTAAAATATCATGAACATTCGTAAGTGAAGTTCTTTCCTAGGAATTTGCATCCAGTCTCTCTTTTAATCTTTCTGTGGAAAGTATAGTCTGTATACATCTATCTATCTATCTATCTATCTAACTATCTATCTATCTATCTATCTATCTATCTATCTATCTATCTATCCATCCATCCATCCATCTATCTATCTATCAGCTAACTAGCTAGTTTTGAATGTGTGAGATCATGTGTATGTATATGTAATATACAGTAGTGTATACACCCATGTTTTTTACCCACTAAGGTCCGGGAGCCGAAAACAGACACTTGAGGTCAGTAGTAAAAATTTGAAAAAGAGCAATCATAAATACATGTTAGCAACCACACAATATAACACAGAAACACAGTTTTCTCTGCTAAAGAGCTGGAAACTTTTGGTTACTCCCCATTTAAAAATGGCTTTCCTCAAACTGTTCAGTATCTGAGGAGAAAACTTGACATGCTTTCCTGCCCATACAGAATCTTGATACTGGGGTGTCATATAGTAAACCAACAGAACCAAATACATTTCCTGTTTTCACCTTAACTCCTTGGGGTTGGCATTAAAAAAAATACATTAATGATGCAATTTACATAAAATGAGCTCTGACATTTTCTACAACCTGTCTAGTTTTTGAAGGATTCTATTAAACTTCATTACAAAAAAAAAAAAAAAAATCCTCTGTCAGGTAGCACTAAGGTTTAGATAAATGAAAAACCCTTGGTTCTGTACACTGTAGTACAGGGTGATACTGGAAATCCACAGATATTGGTTTAGACAACTTAAATGGCAGAGATGTCATTACAATAGTACTGAATAGTGATGCATGTCATTAAAAGAAGCTGTTGCATGACATGTCTTTCAATTATTTGGATGCACTGGAAATACTGCAGGAATTTTTTTAAACATTGTAAAGCTAATGGCATGCCAATCAAATTCAATGTCACAGAAATGCAGATGGCAAGAAAAAAAATTCTAGCATTCAGTATATTGTGTCCCCTCCCCCTACTAGAGATGAAGGATTTTTCAAGGGGTCCATGAAAACAAGGAAAGCTGGCACTCGCATCCCACTTACATCCCCACGTTGGTCTAAATGCAAAAGAGGAGTTTGGTATAAATCTAACTGCATTGGTTCAAAGAGAAGCGCATACCATCTTTAATAAAGTACTTAAGGTGTACATCCAGCTCAGAGCTCGCACACTTCCATGCTGACTGGGGATACACAATTTAACAGAGCAGCATGCAGGGCACAGGCCCCCGTAACGAAATACATTGCAAGAGACCAAAACAGGTTTCCATGGCTTATAACTGAAAACAGGTGAAATGAGGCAAATATTGAATGGAAATGCTTTATAAATGCTTACATCTGTAACAACATTGGGACTGGCATGGCACATTTTATAAGGCTTACTGCCCAGCTGGGGTGAACGGTCCTTGGCTCACTTCAAATTATTATCTTTCCAATGATCATTAAACCATCTTAAACACCTTAATCATTATTTCTTCAATACTGACATATTTTTAATTAGAAGATTCTGCTTGCAGGGATATAATTTTCAGGGAAATGCAACAAATCAGGGCTTTATGATGAAACCAGAAAGATGTAGATGAAATAAAGGCATGCCCTAGTCTCATACCAAAGCCTGGAAGAAGGAAAGAATGAATGAATGAATGATGAAGAATACACAATTAGCACTTCATTTACAGTAAGGAAGCAGAAAAATACATTGAAGTGGGAGCACTGAAGGGTCAATGGAAGAGATGTTTCTGCAGGAATCCATCTGTCACTTTCAGACAAACTGTAGAAACTTAGCAGGAATTGAATCAGTGATAAAGAAAGATTTGGAGAATATAAGAAAAGAAAATTACAACTTCAGTGGGGTTTTTTTAATGCCAGGCTGAGCAGTTTTCCCAACAGCAGGGATCCTAATTATGATTAGCTATTTGCAATTGTGGAGGAAAAAGTGTGTTAAGTGGCTGCATTTTCATCAGTATGAGAGGACGGACTGTTGAGTTTTCTTCACAGGAAGCACAGGCCCTTTGAATAGCTTATCATCTTCTAAGTCAGAAAGAGGCTACACATTAGAAATGTTACAGAGTGGGCCTTCTTTTGACAACTTATACCAGTAAGTATGTTGTTGATGACACTGCACACACACGCATCTTCTTTATCTTTATTTATCTTTATAAATATGCTAAGTCCCCAAATTAAAGCTTGCCATATTTTAATTAAAATTACTCGTATATTTTGATAGCTGATACTGAAAAGAAAAATGTTACTATGCGGACAGAGTGGATGTGAAAGAGAGAAAGTTTCAAACAAGTTATCATTATGTCTCTCTCAGAGGCTGGAAGGTAAACTGCTGAAAAAAACTTGACTTACAAATTTATGTGTTCTTGATACTTCTTCAAGAGTCTTAGCAATTTCACCTGTCCCTAATCTACCCTTCAGACCCATCTCATAACAAGAAGGAGAAAATAGAAAAAGCAAAATACATATTGCTTACACTGGTAACTTTGTAGAAACTGCACATCACTGTAGCTGTCTTGCATCTAACTCCATCTTCCCCTATTTATTGAAAATCCTGTAATTCTTTTTATCAGCAATGATCCTTGCATTCTTGCAAGTACTCTTAAGATACAGTAAAGCAGAATGATGGAAAAAACAAAAAGTCATAAATTTTCGTATTTTGTGTATAGAAGTCTCAAACAGCACAAACATGATCCATTTTTTACATATGTATATACTTGTTAAAAAATCAATAATAATCATGACTACATTAGGAATAGTACCATTGGTAAAACTTCCAACCATTAATTGGCTATTATATAGTCAACTGCCATGGCTTATTTACATCCCTGCAATAAAAATGAAATTTAAGATGATCATTCAGACCACAGTCAGCAGAAAAAAATAGTAAATATAAAAAATGGACTATCTGTGACACAGAAAATAACCTTGTGGCCTCTGTCACAGTGATACTGAGCTTACATTGGGGAATAATTCTGTACCATGGCTTTAAAAATCAAAATTGTTAAGCAATATTTTATGTATTGGGCATTGCTGTGCTTCCGGATCTAGATAAGCAAGAAGCTGGAAATGACAGAATCTTGCCTGACTGCCTTTTTTTTTTTTTTCTTGTTAGTGTAATGCAATGATAACTCATTTGCTCAGAGAGAAGCATCTTCATTTCCCGATTAAATGCAATCAGAGTGCTTTGTCTAGCAATCTGATCTAATTTAAAAACCATCATACCAAGTGATCACTGTTATTAACTACCACTATTATATAGCTTTGAAACAAAGGTCAAAAGCTGTGGCTTGAAAGCCAAGACAGGATCATAGTTCTATTGTTGCTCATGGAAAGAGCCCTCTGCTTTAATCCAAATGGTCCCTATGACAAGTGGCCACAGTAGCTACTTTACTCATCCCTCACACAAATACGACTAGCAAAAATGCTAGAGAGTGGTGTGGTTTATCAGCCTTTACATTTGCAGATTCTAGGATTGTAGTGATTAAGGAAGTTAAATTTCCTATTGTAATTTCCTATTGTAGCTACAAAAAATGCTTCATTCTATATTCTATATCAAGATTTGGTGAAGATTATATCAAAAGAGTGCCTATACTGGGAAGAAAGGCATTTCTGTTGTCAAGTACATTATGGACAAGGGAAAAGAATAGCTGAAGTGTGTTGCACTGCAAATGCAAAAAACTAGCTCCCCAGAACCCAAAAAACCAGTGCAGAGGCAGATATCACCCTGCCTACTTCAACCAGTCAGACCTGGTTTTCTTTGGCAGTGGACCAGTTTATTATCACATCAGAGACAGTCAGGTTCCACACCAGCCTTACACCTGCAGTTCTCATCCTTCTGTGGTTCACAATGCAAAGCAAGGAGAGAAAGTTTTTCCTAAAATCAGCAAAACTAAGTAGAAATCAGAGAACAATTTTTGTTCATTTTGTCATCAGCAGAATGTCTTAATTGTGGAAGCAAGAGCAACGCTGAATGTCAGGAAAGGGGCTCAGTCATTCATGCACAAGACCCCTCACATCTTTCCCACAACTCCTAAGCGCAGTATGTTGGCAGATCTATTCCCTACATTGTGCAAGAACGTATTTTTCACAAAGTGCTCCTCCCATGGTCCCCCTGCAGAGTTCCGGATACTTCTTTTAATTACAGCTCAGACTTCTGATGGCATAACAGTAGTCTAGGGACTGAGTCCCTCAAAGTGTTTTGACAATATCGCTGTTCTGCTTGTATCAATAATGAGACCAGCTGGTGCTTTTTCTGTGGGAAACAGCACTTGCCATCAACACCACTATGCAAGCTGCTGTAGGGAGGCTGTACCTTCAGTTTGGGCTTCCCTGTTGCCCATGTGTGGTGCTGGTGGTGTGTTTTTTTTGAAAGGCACTCACCTTCAAGTAGCACACCATCTGAGAGCAGGGAGTACAAACTCTGTGTGTGATAGTAATAATAAAACAGGCACAAACACAAATCCAAGGCTGTTTTTATGCAACCATAGCTCACGCTAAGTAGATGTGTTAGTTCACAGTAAAGACTGATCATAGTAAATCTGGTGAGGATGCACAAATATACATTCTTTTGATCTCAAGTAACAAAGAGCTTTAATGACTGGCTCAGTTTCAAACCTCTGCGCAACCATAACAATGTCACTGATGTGGCATATCCATAATCTGTAGTGTATTGTGAGATTCTCAGATGAAAGGCCCTACATAAATGGAAACTGTTATTATCTATATAGCAGACAGATCCCAGCTCCACTGTAATCTGCTGTTCTCCTCAGGGGGCTCAGGCGTGTGAGCTGCTAAGTGCTCTCCGTTTCCATTACATCTTCTTGGAGCTGAGAGCACTCAGCATCTAGGAGGATCAAGCACAGAACTGAGTTGGGGCTTCGAACCCACAGCCTTCACATATGCAAAATATCCATCAAGGTTTTTGATCTGTGTTTTGGGCTGTGGAAAGGGTGGCAGAAAGAGGAAGTGTAGCAGAAACATTAGGGGGAAAAGCAAATAAAAACCGTACAATAAAACCATAAAGATATAAATTACTTAAACCATTAAAAGGGTTATTGCTGTTTGAAGGCTGGATTACTGAAATTACTGTCCTCCCATCAGATGGCTAAATAATGAACCACATAAAGCGAGAGACATTGTACTGGCCATAAAACTCACATAACATCAACAAAGAAATACACATTTATTAAGTGACACATAAAATGAAATAATAATTACACGAGCATTAAATGTAAAAAAAAAAAGTGAGAAATTCAAAATGTGCATGTGCATAAACTGAAACATTTGCTTTGTTTTACCCAGTGCACACACACAAAGCAGTAAATTTCTCACTAAGGGTTTTCGGTTTTTTTTCCCCCTTCCCCCACTGGGAACAGTACAATTTCAAATCCTCAGTATTTCCACCTCTAATTGCTAGAAGGATCATTATCAGCTGTCTAAAGTGCAATACATCAACCTTGCAAAGCTGATATACAAAAGACTTTCACACATCTGATGGGCTGCTGTGCTAAATACATCTTAATTTGTGCTGCATCTGCTGTTTTCTAATTTGTTTGTCATGCTGTGAATGCTACAGACTTTGCTACAGCAGCTCCCTGATTTTTTATTTTTAAAAACACAGCAGCTACTCAGAAAAGAAATGGCTGAGTGCCACCATTGTTCCTCTGATCCATGGAATGACAGCAGTTCTCTTATATTACGGATTAAATAGTTGATGATATATGTTTAATGCATTACATGCACATGCCACCATATGTCTCAATATACAAACTATATATATATGTAAGTATTATTTACATCTTCCCTGTTAACATTTGCTAGATCATAGATGTCTTCAAACCAGATTCTCTGCATTTAAAAGAATGCTTATCTCAAGCTTCTTCGTGTTCTGTGTGCCCTCAATTTTAACTGGCAACCCACTTTTTTGGTCAAAAACCTGGGGGAGGAGTACTGCCAAAACCCTAATTTTCAATGGTTCTTACACATGAATGAAGGCTGGTGGCTTTTTTACACACTGAAGGGCGTTTGTGAGCCTACCTACAGTCCTCAGTGAAATGAGTTTGGTGTTCTCTGCTCAGTCCCTGCTGAGCTGAAAAGCAAATGGTAGAACAAGATGTGTAATTCAGAATAGATTAATGTCTCTGTACAGAAGAGTCCTCAGCTTGAGCTGGCAGGGAAATTAAATTTCTACTCTTCCCTTCTTAAAGTTGAGAGTTTTCCCAGGTACAGTAAGCGCAAACACTGGGGAGAGTGCAATGAATTTTTACTGAAGCAGCCTGTGCTGTCATTAACCTTCACAATCACAAGAAGACCACACACACCACTTCTCCAAAAATAAGAGTGAAGTATCAAGTGTTATTTTGTGCACTTCCTCCCACAGCTTCACGGGTTGCAAGGTTAGAAATAAATGTACTCACCTGGCACCGTACACGGCTGCCAAGAGATCTTGATCTCTCAGAGTCCTTTCTCTTAGAAAGGCCAATCAACTGCCAAACACACTATCACCAAAATCTCTTTCAAAGAGATTTAAAAACACATGTCACTGCAAAGAAGAATCTTGCCATTGTCAAATCCTCACGCGGCGTACACAAAACAAAATACCAGAACCCAAGCCATAAATGTTATTACAAATTATGTCCCATATTTATTTGTTTACGTTCAGCTGTCAGTCTTCCCAGCTGGACAAGAAAGTGTATCTTGTGCTCAGTAGGTGAGATATAATAAAGACGATAACTCCCTTTGTTTTGGTACAGCCGAGGCTTTAGAGGAGCAGCTGGAACCAAGATTTACTTCTGGTTTTGCAGCGTGATTCCTGACCGCTCCAGACATGGAGAGCTAATTACATAATCATGGAATCATAGAATTGTTTAGGTTGGAAAAGATCTTTAAGGTCACCAAGTCCAACTGTTAACCCAGCACTGCCAGGTCACCACTAATCCGTATCCCTAAGTGTCGTGTCTACAGGTCTTTTAAATACCTCCAGGGACAGAGACACAACCACTTCCAGTGCCTGATTCAGTCTCTCGTCTCCAGTCTAATGCCGATCAGTCTCCAGTGTCAAGCCCTCACAACAACACGCAGCAGCTATTACAGAGGCAGGCTTTATGAGTGGGGAAGCCATAGGCAAATCAGGGCTACCATAAAGAAGTATGTTTACTAAATAAGGCATATTGTTCAACTAGTGAGGAAGAAAAAAACCTCGTAGGGTAACAGCATTTGTAAAGGTTAATCAATTCAGCTAATTGTAAAATGCTCTCAATTGCCAGACCCTACACAGTCCCTTGCCTTTGTAGCTGGTAATTCGCTGTGGGGTTAGCAACACTATGCTGGAAAGAGGGAAAGGGAAGGGAAGCAGTCAAATTTCTCATTACTCTCCATGCTATACTCTGCCTCTGTCTATAACATCAATATATGTACCACAGGAGATAATCTTTTCTTTCTGCTAGCACTGCCTTACCTCCTTCATTACACACAAATCAAAGCAAGAGGCCCATGCTTCACGGTCGGGGCGGACGAAAAGGAAATCAGGATATTGATCTTTTTGTTAGTTCTTTAAAGGCCACGTGTATGACTAATCAGTAAGCCAGTTACTGCAGCAATCTTTATTTCACGGCCATAAGGACAGATGGTTTTTCTTCCCAGAGAATTGTTTCTTGTAGAAAAAAGGACAATCAATGTGTTTCTGTGTGTCCAAGAACTAAAGACAGGCCCATTCTACAATAAAGGAGATAGACCCTGATTTTGTCTCTCGCCCAGTTTAAAAGCAGCCTGTGAAAGCAGGTTGATGGTCTCTGACACTCATGGGCTGGGTACCTGTGTATTATTTCTGAAAGCACTTAGCGTTTTCTAAGGTGTTGCCTGCTCCCTCTTCAATGTACATCCTAGTCCCACTTCTGTACCCCGAGTTTGAAAACCAAAAAGCTTTCCTTATGGCACCCACCTTATGTGCACCTTTCAAATAATGCCAAAGCTACCACATGAGCTTGAAAGCACTGTTTGGGTTTGTCCCTCATGTATTTCTGGTGTTCTCAGCAACTGAAAGACGTCAGCACCTTTTAATTGTACTTTTGCAAAGCCAGCCAGAGGTCAGAGACTTCAGGTCTTCACAAAATCAATCAATATTGATTAAAGGTCAAAGCAAGTAGTGAAAACACAGCATGCACTCCCACCAAACAAAGCACCACCCTTCCAGTAGCAAAAAGAAAAAGAGAACTGAGAGAGAAACAGCAGCTTGTCTCATCTCTTTCTGCCTTCTGAGCCCCAGCTGCCAACACCTTCTTGTCCTCTCCGTGCCCCTGTCAGCTCCTCCTGGCTCATTGTGGCCAGCTGAGCCCACCCTCTGCTTGGATATTCCACAAGAAGAAAGCTCTGGATATTTTTTTCTTGTGAGTGTTTAAAAAGCTCAGCGCAGGCTGCACTTGTTAAAAGTCTGCCTGGACCAGGCTCTGAGGATCGGTAACAAGGATATATCCAGGAAAAACACATACTCGTACAAGGTAATTCAGCTAAGGCTATCACATAAGTGCTCCTTCTCGGATAAGTATTTCATATGAAACTGATAGCTGTATGATTGGTTTGATTGTTTACAAGTAGATGGTCTGATATTTTGCCTTTCTTGTTTTTTTAGCATATAGGAAGGTCTGTTCCTACTAGGCATATCATTATGTCAAAATTCAAGGCAAATTATTAAAACCAGAAGGTGTTACATCAACTGAGGAAACATTCAAAGTATAAGTTTCATTACTGTAATGGCAATTACATTTTTAATTTGCTGTGTTTAATGAGTTTGTATCTTTGCTCCCAATTTCTGGTAGAAAAATGCGATAAAATGCTGGGTTGGTGTGGAACAAAAGCAAGAAGCACAGTTACAGAAAGTGGTTTATTAGGCAGAAATGCTCTTCTTAGAACTGTTGTTTGAGAAATAACTTAATAAACCATCTGTTTGTTTTAGACAAATAATTACAACTTAAGAGTGCCACACAGCTTTACAGTACAAGAACACCAAGCAAAAAAAGTGCATCTGATTATCAGTCCAGTATCAGCCTACATGTTGAATAACTGAAGTGATCTGGTGTCTGTCAGCTGTGCTCTTCCTAAACCATGAGGATCCCTTTCCTCTGTCACTGTCATCTTGACATAACCTTCAGGGTGGTGCTATTACGACATTAAGGAGAGCCTCCTGGCCAAAATTAGGCAGCTGCTTTAAGTTTTGAAGTTCTATTAACTCATCTCTCACACACCAAAGAAAACTGGGATCCTATGACACTCTGAGGTTTGGAGGGTATATTTCTTCTTCACCTCAACATTCTATTTTCCATCACTATCATACCGCTCTTATGCCTTCCTCTTATGTCTTCTCCTATTTCCTCTCTCTTCCCACCGCCTCCTCTTCTTTTTCTTCTTTTTTTTTTTTTAAGAAACAGTTTAATTTTCTTTCCAGATGGTAAATTTTTACATCACTTTCATAATCTCTTGAAGGTATACTGGAGTATTGCTCAACTCACTTCTAAATTAAAGGACTTATTAAAAAACTTTGAAGCACTTTAACGATTTTAAATCACTCTGCAAATAGCAATTTAAAATTATTGGAGCAGTTTTATAAGCACTTGAATTCAGAGGTGATCAGAGACCTGAAAATGTGCAATATAGAGTAATTTAAAATTATTAGAGTACTTCACTTTTTTTATAAGATCTTCAGTTTGGAAGTAATAGGGCTCTGACTTGTGAGCTTGCGCATTGTAATGTGAGTGTTCCTCATTCTTTGAGAGATACAGCCTGTTAAATCAAACTATTTCAATAATTGTAAATTGCTATACATAGAGCATGACTGGAAATGTAACTTCACTTCTTAAATTAAAAATATTTTTCACTCCAAATATGTGAAAAGGCTCTTCAGTGATACAACAACAATTTACCCTTTTGGGGAAGGTTGTTTGAAATTTTCCCAGGATAAAAACAAACCGAAAAGCCTATGTAGAAAACAACTAAAGAAGTTATATTCCATTAGTGTATATTATGAATCTTCAATGATGTTCAAAATCAGCTTTCCCCACATACACGTATATTGTTCTACACAATTGGATTAATAAGAAATTGTAAGATCAAACATCATATACAAAATTAAGTGATAATCATATAGGAATAATGTTGCATATTTCCACCTTCTTCACATGACTGATTAAACATAATCCCACTGGTGTTTCAGTCAAAAAAAAAAAAAAAGAGTAGTTTTTCATTTGTTTAGGGTAGAATTTCACAGCCACCTCTATCAATACAGAAGTATCCTGTCTGGAGAACAGTCTCAAAAAACAAAAGCCCCACAAGAATTCAGACTAGACATAAGGGAGAATCATTCTGTAGGCATTGTTCCTCATGTATAACATAAATATATACAATCTACTTTATACAAAGTAGTGCTTTCAGGGTGGTGGTTTTTGGTTTGGGTTTGGTATTTTTTTTTTGGGGGGGGTGGGTGGATGTGCATTTGCATTTGTATTTTTACCAATGGAAAATTTTAAACAACATCTATAAGTACAGCAGAGAAAACAACAGAAGAACTGGGAATGAAAATTTAACACTATTTGTGAAAGAACTGAACTGCTGTTACTTCCAAGTGCTGCAAGCCTTAGAGTCATTTATCAGGAGAAAGCAAATAAGGGCACATTGAAGCAAGTAATACCAAGTAGCTTGTCATAAAATAAAAAATCTCTATGGGTTCAGCGAAAGGGCAACATTAGCAAGACTACCGTCCTCTCTGGTGAAACCAGTCCTCTCTGGATAAAACCATTAGACTTTAAAGTCAGATCTAAGAGCGCAAATATTTGTGTTTATCTTCTGTGACTTGTGTTCCTGTCTGTATTAAAACTGTAATAATGAAATGCTGGGTTGATTGCTCCCATGAACAACAAGATTTCAGGCAGGCAGATGGGATTAAATATTAATCCCAAAACAGCATCATAATTCATTATCATATATCAGCAGTAAATGTTGTATCTATGGCAATCCTTAGTGATTCAGTATTTATAAAATTTGAAGAAATTATTTAATATGCAATGTTTGAATATCAGGGCTGCAAAAATTGAAAATCATGTGAAATCTATTAAAGAACCTCTTTTAGCTATTGAATAATGAGAAAGCAAAAAGGGGTAGCAAAAAGCACAAGCTAATTGGTCGAGCAAGTTGCATTTCTGAGAGGAGGTTGTTCAGCTTAAATGGGCAAATTTAATAACTCTGTCAATTTGTTTCTTAGCTTCTAGAAACAGAAGTTGCTTGGCACTGTAACCTAACCCAAAGGTTTGGAGATGACAGTGAACAAAACCATGTAGTAAAGACCAAGAGAACTATATAAAACCCAATGATAGGGTATAATCTGACTGTCAGGGAAGTTTCTTCCTCTACTATTTTCACACAACATAATTGCCTTGTGCTCGAAATGACAGGACATTATATCCCTTCTTAGGAAAATCCTCATCCCGCTGGATATATATTTGTGCACATAATATAACACTCTCAGAGTCCTGTGGAGCCCTTAGGTTTTTTTATTTCATATGCTAAAGAATTACACAACTTAATGCACTATATTGCACTAAGGCTCTTTATGAGAAGTTTCCATTTATCACTTCAAAATTCCAGTCTTGTCCACAATTATTGAAACAGCAGTCAATGCTGCTCTTTTACAGGGTCAAATTTCTTAATATTACTCATCTCTTAAAAATGTCAAACCATTTTCCAACTTCCTTTCATCTACTGTTCGAGTCTGGACTAAACATCACCTTTCTCCTATTGTTCCCACAGACACAACTTCAAAGAGGGCTTCAGAAAAGCTTTGGCAAGATTTGTATTTTTCTAAACATATTTTTGGGACCTCCCTTTTGATTTTTCTATGCATCTCTTATAGCAATGCTTATCAGAGCTCTTCACCAAAAGACATTAGCAATTTCTTTAGAGAGAGCTCTTGCTCTTTGTTAGTTCAGTAGGTATATCACTGAGCAGTTCTCTCAGTCACCACATAGCAGCCATCAGGTGTTGTAAGCTTAAAACCTCAGTTGCCTGTCCTCTGCAATACACACTAGCCCATGACTCAACACTACATTGTAGCTTCTGGAGTCACCTGTAGAAAATTTACTTCACCATCAGCAGATGAGTCCCAATTAAAATAGTTTGATTATCTGTTCTATTTTGTTCCTTCATCCCTCAGTTTAATCCTTTTCTCAGTAAATCAGAGATATACTCCTTTACACTGTGATGTTTCTAAGTAATTCCATCTAATTTTGAATTTTGGCTTTGATGCCTTCAGTGCATATGCATGCACATATTCCATTTGGACAGCAGCATGACAAGCAATAAACTGGATGTAATCTAGCTCCACTCTTCAAGCTAAAATTAAACAGCTTATTTTGCTCTCATTGAGTTTACATTTTATTAGTTCATGTTCTGCTGTTCAACTAGGAGCTGTGGCTATTCTAGTTTCTTTAATACATTTTATTGACAGCAGTCCACTAAAAATTCTCCCCCTCATCAGCAAACACAGCCAAGCTCCCTTGTGGCTACAGTGTTGTCAGAGGCTTTTCTCAGCTGTTTCACTTTACAAGACCACTTGTCCCTAGTAATACATATATAATTCACGTATGAACTGAAATAGTTCCCCGAAAGCCATTCATCCCCAGAGGAAAGTGCTCTTTAATTGTTTGTTATGCCCTCTCAGCAGGGAGTCTGACTTACACCATACATGTGCATCATTTTATTTAAATGACATCCTACCTTGCTATGAAAGCTGCCAGAGCTATTTGATCTTCTTCCACTAAGGCTGCCAACTACAGAAAGTCCCCTGAGAACAAAGCAGCAGATGAAAAAGAAGTGCTGCTGCTTCAGGCAAGCCCTTTTAGCCAGACCTGTACCAGAAGCAATGTGCAGCAGGAAAAAATACATGCTTTGAAGGTAATTACAGTGGGCTGCACCTACCTATCTTTATTTAAGGTACACGTTTTAGGATCGATTTCCTTCCCTTGGCAAGGGGAACTGCAAACACCACCAGCCTAAACCACTGAGCATTAACTGCAATCCAGAAAAAGAAGCTTCTCTCCCACCTTCTGCTGTCCTCTCTGCAAGGATCACACCTTGAGGTAAATGTCACGAGGCTGATGTCCTGCAGCAGTACATCTCCCATCCACTTCAGTGGTCACTTAGCCCTTCCTGGCCTCAATCTCTCACCTTAGTACCCTCCCCAGGTCGCTTGCAAGATGCCTTAGGTTGCACTGGGAGTCTTTTACAACAGGACTTACTGTCAGCAGAGCCAATGTGGTGCTTTAATGGGTACCAGCAAGATGGGGGATGGAGCTCAGCAGTGCATGTGAGAATAGCACCTCACACAGCAATGCAAAAGCGCAGGCTGAACAAAATTAGCTCTTCTGCTTGACAGATGTTTACATGAACCCTCTCTTCACTTTTAATATTTGGGAAATCGTTGCCTGAGGTTTGCTTTGATTTTCAAGTTCAGATGAAGCTTTAAAAAATATCCCCACAAAGGAAACAGAACCACTGAGTTTCATTGGGTTTTCAGTCCTAAGCCTCAAAATCACCCCCAGGTTTCTCAAAAACCTTCATATATAAAAAAAAAAAAGGGGGGGGGGGGAACTCCAAACAACACACTACTCTTTCCCCAAAACTGGGGTGAGTTTCAAATCTGTAATGAAACACAAAACTACGTAATGTTTGGGTTGTTTAAGGTTTCATAATAAGTTGTAATCAGAGTGTTAGATTCAACCCTAAGATAATGAGTAAGCACATTGGTTGACATTATGCCTCTGTATTGCTTCTGATGATAAAACTCATAATTATTGGAAAGATTGTGGAATTTTTATCTCAGGATTTTTCCCAACCCCAAAAATATCGCCTTCATTATAGAGGCTGAAAACAAAAATACACGGCTTTGGCATAAGATTAAAAGGACACGCCTTGAAGATTCTTGAGCAGGATTATTGAGCAAGCAAAGAGTTCATCTTCAGGATCCAAATCAGGTTTTACTGGCTGGAGGAAACACCACAACAGAAATTTGGGAGCATAGTTCTATCCTTCCTCATACAACACAGACATTATTAGCAAAGGTTGGAGCTATTTATCTCCCTCTCTCATTTCAGCATTGAGTGGAAGAGCTCCTTGCAGTCAGCAGCACAGCACAGCAAAATCGTGCTCCGGAGAAAGCTGGCAAGGGCGCCAAGTTTTTAAGTGGCTGTTACCAATCCACGCTGCTAAGCACCTGCTGCCACTGCAGCTTATCCAAGAGCAGTGCTGGCTGATTGACTTTCCACTGCTCCGACTGGAAGTGCCAGCAAACATGGCACAGATGACATGCCTCAGCAGCAGCAGAAGAGGACCTCAGAGGAGGATCTGGACAAACCTGATTCACATCAGGGTAACAAATGTGGAAAGCCAGAAACTCTCCCAGAGAGGCAAAGGAAAATGTACATGTGTCAGGTAACTCATTCTTGTGTTCCCTTCAGTTTTATAAAAGGATCTGATACATTTACACACCCGTTTCTTCCTTTGCAGGCCAGTGACAGCCCACAGACCTCTGCATAGATTTGCCAAAAAGTAATTACTCTGGTCACTTAGCAAAGGAGAGGATTTGTCATCCAGAAACCTATTGCCTAGCAACAGTTCACTTAGCCTTTCTCCCTTGTGATGAGCAAACGTCGCCTGCTCTCCCTGCTTCCCTCTTGCTTTTATTGGCTTTCTGGCTGCTGGCAGAAACAATCGCTCACCTGAGCAGGGTTCAGGTTTATGTCCAGCCTCACTGGGTATAAAACCACTCCTGGGGGGTGCTGTTTAGGTCTAAGTATATGTGAGAAGAGGTGTACTGTAGTTCAAGAAAATACTGGCTGCCAAGAAAAGTGTGACTTCTGCCTCTGATAAAATTGTCTCACACTTACATCGAGATCAAACCCACTTCAAATAAGATCATCAGTGTGGCAGCTCTGGGCAAATAGTGGTCTGGCATGATGCAGGGTGGAGAGAAGAGGAAAGAAAATCGGTCATATTAGACAGGAAATTGTTGCAGTGCTACCCACAGCCATGGGACGTCTAATTTTCCTCAGAGGTTTTTTGTTAGAGTATATTTTATTATTACTGTAATGTCACAGAATTGTGAACTACTTTCTATTTTTGTTTCATGTGAAATTATTTCAGCAGTGATTTATGGAAATGAACTACACCTTTCCCCCTTCCCCTGTAGAAGCCTTCCTGCTCCTTCCTCCCTCACAGGCAGCACCATTTGACTTTTAGCTGATGGTTGTCATCAGTACAGAGCTTTTTTCCTATTTTTCTCAAAGCAGTATTTTGGACAATTGCTCAATTTATTCTGCTAACTTTGTGTGACATTCTGGTAACATTTTGGACATCTTAAAGCCTGCACCCAGAGATTAAATTAACAGGACACAACTTTTGCCCTCTGCTATACCACCCACCTCTCCACACCATGTTACACTACGGAAGCCTCAGACCTGACAGCTGTCCTTACACTCAAGAGTGGCACAGCTGTTAAGGACCGGTTCTTCCAGAGTGGCATGCACGAGTGACAATTATCTAAGGTAATATAAATAGCCTATATAGTACCTATGGCACATCTGAGCTGGTTCAGAGTGTAAAACTTACATATAGGCTGTAGCTATCACTGTAGTCTGTCACTGCTTGGCATGCATATAATAATACACACATTTTAAAATTTATTTCAGGTTCAAAACACCAAAAAGTCCTCATGCTAACACATTTTTCTCAGCTAGTCAGAAGTAACTTTTTAAAAAACCACCATCAATACATAGAGAATTATACACACCTTTTGAACTCTGCTAGTGCTCAATATCTAATGTCCATCCCCATACCAGAAACCAATCTTTGCTTAAAGAACTGTCAGATGCCAGTCTTGAAATATACTACCTTGAGATGAGATTTTAATTTGAGTTGCCTCTGAATAATATCTAACACCCAGATCATCCAGTAAAAAAAAAAAGACAGTTGTTTATATTCTATTTATTAACATTTCACTATTCTGATTAATAGAGTGGTTTTTTGATAACATCACGGTGCCCTTACAACCATTTGCTATTATATTTTATTCTATGTTTACGTCTTTTAGAAATTATTTCAAATTTTGGGGGAGGTTATCAAATCCTTTCAGTATAGTTGTTACTTTATTGCTTATCATAAAATGTTTCAGAAATAAAATATCTTTCCAAACCACTCTTGTCCCTGCTCATTTGGCAATGATTTTATCTTTTGTTTTAAATGCTGCAAAAACTAACACAGTGTCCTTGTTCATGTGCCAGCATCCTTGATTATTTCAGCTGCAGTAGGAGCAGCTTGGGGAATAGTGTCTGATAGTTAGCTACTGCTGAAGAACCAGGAAGCTGAAAGAAGAGTACTTGTGCTTGGACAAGTCTTGTCATTATAGGGAACCTGAGTTCTTTTTTTTTCTTTTTTTTCACCTTCAATGGGAAAATGGCAGTTTGTTAATGGAAGAGACACAGAAAATCCCTAGAATATTCTCTGACAAGTCGTAACCAATTTAATGGATGTTAATTTCAGGTCCTAAATTTTGGCTTTTTCTACTTCTAAACTATTTTGCGCATGCACCGAAGACATGAGCTTAAAAAATAGAAAAGAGATATATAAAACATGAAAGCAAATGCTTCTAAGATCCTTTATAGTTTTTCAACTGAATTAATTACTTACGAAATAATATTTTTAGTAATAAGCATCTAGCCACAGATTTAAAGATGCCCTGTTAAATGTAATTTGATTGCTACTGAAATGTCCAGAGTGTACGTATCATATGTTTACACTTTTACATGCATGTTATATACAAATATAATACAAATATAGTACACATATTTACACATATTGACAAATATATTATACATTTACAAGTGCATGTTATAGTGTGTTCATTGTCCTACATGTTAGTAACATCAGGCTTGATCCAGGACCACTGAAACCTATGGGAACTTTAATAGTGATCCCTACAGAAGCAGGAGCACACTAATACTATTGAGTCTATGTCCACATAGACTCACACAGAAAGTCTGAAACATACTTTGAACATAATACCACACACATACCAAAAAAAAAAAAAAAAAAAAAGTTGAAGTGGAAGAATGGAGGTTGCAAATGTTCAGAATGAAAAATAAGCAGAAGAACAGGGAACATAGATGCAAAAAGCAGGGTAAGGATGGGGCAAACAGAGGATGTCTCCTGTCACAAAGAAATTGTGTTTCCCAAAGTTCTGCATTACAGGGCACTCTGATGTACAGGATGGATAGTAGCAAAAGCAAGCACAACAAATATTATGCAATACTTCAAAAACAAATACTCTTGATGGCACAGAAAAGATGCATAAAACAAAATACAGAGGTTTTTTGTTTCTCCGCTTCATTTTCTTCTCTAATCTTATGTATCCTCTAGATTTAAGACAACATCGTTAAGAGATTGAGGGTACTTTCTATTCCGATAGCCTAGTTTCCCCTGTAAAACAAGCAGTCTCTTCTCACTTCTGCTGCTGGATGTTTGCTGTCATGGCATACTGTATGTCTTTTTTTTTTTTTTTTTTTTTCCTGTTTTTCAGGCTGAGAGAGTCTCTTTCATTGATAAATCTCAAATTCACCTGAATCCACAGTCAGCTTCAGCATCATCAAGTATTCGAAGTCTGCATTTGACTGAGTTACTACTCAGAGAGTTCAAATATAGAGCAAAAATATTGTGTGCCTTAAGTAGTAAAAGTTTTTTCATTAAATGCTACTCCACTGAGCCAGACCTTGACAAACCTGTTAAGGATGTTATTACTCCATATTTAAATATTTTCATTATTAACCTACATTGCCCTTACCTTCAACACAAAGACTTCAACTTCAGAACCCAGGCTTTGCTGGGCTTAAAAGCAGTGTCAGAAGTGCAGAAGTTCCCCAGTGTTACACAGCTCCATAGCAACAACTACAACAAGTACTGGCCTATTCATACCACTGTGAAGAACTAATTTGCACCTGAGGTGATGGAGCAAAAGAGAACTTGTTTGGTGTCTGGAAAGACTACCAGCATCTGTGGTCCTGGTACTATGCAATGGTGGAAACATTTTTGAAAATTTTCAGCTTAAGAAAAGCCTATTTGAGCTGAGCATACCCAAATACAGTCTTGGTGAATTGTTTAACTGCTTGTTCCTCCTCTTGCAGTCACCAACTCTATGTAAACAGCTGCTGATTTTGTTAATTCTCAAAAATTTTTATAATACAATAAACATTCAGCTTATTGTATTAAGCTTTGGTCTGAGCTTCATACTTGCTTATAATAGTAATTACACACAGTGAATGAGTGAATGAGAAGCAGCAGTGAAGAGAGAAAAGAGCCTGCCAAAAATAAGAGGCTTAGGCCATATGGAGACATCGAGGGGTATCTCTGATGAGGATGCTGCCAGCATTGCTTCTTCCTCACTGCCTGGCATTTCTGAAAGCCACCTTATACTTCTGAAAACCTCCTAGGCTTTGCTGTATATCACAAGGGACTATTCTCCAGTAAATGAGACATCACTGAGCTCCATCTTTTCCAAAATGCCTGGGGAGCTCTGTGAAAAATAAAAAACAGACTAGAGTACTCCCACAACTGCCAAACAGCCAATTCTAACAGCACATTCCAGATGCCTGCATAGCTTTCCTGAAATTAATGGGACAGGAGGGAAGGGGGTCACATGAGATAGCGGTAAGTGGATACAGCAAGGATGAGAAATCCAGGCAGAATTTTGATCATAGCAAGGTCTTCCTGAAAGAAAGTCAGTGCTTTTGTCATGCCTGAGGCTGGGCATTTAAATTCTTGGTCATTTGGCATCCACACGCTAATTAAAAGTTATGACCAACTTGTGAACAGCCATAATGCTATACCAACAAATGGAAATGGCTGAGCAACTGAGAAACTGTGTATGGAAGCGAAATGAGTAGAGGAGTTCCAAATAGAAATGTCCAGACAACTATCCATTCCCATCTGATTTTCTGCTAATCCAGGTCTTGGAAACACTAGCTTAGAAACATAAAATAGTGTGTCTACAGCTGCAAGGCTCTTTTTGTCCTTGGTGAGCTGAGCAGACGGGTGTGGGAAACACCTCCCACACTAATTTTACATTTGCTTGGTAGTCTCCCACAAAACTGAACAACACCAAGACCCAGATGGCTTTTGGTTTAATTAGCTGGCAAAGAATGGTAGAAATTCAGTGGGATTATGTGTTCATGATGGGCAAAACATTTTTGCTTGAATTGATTTTTGACAACTGATTAAATGCCAAAGGATCAGGGGTTCATTTTGCAAAGCATTTTATTTACCTAAAAGAAAAAAAAATCAGTTGCTTGCTATATAGTCCTGACTTCTACAGATCCTGTAAATGCTTACTGCTTACATATGTGCTACTGTATGCATTATTGCTTAGAGTAATTCCACTGACATCATTATTTAATATTCTCATTAAAATACTACTGTTAGGATTTGATTCCTATTGATAAGTCCTGAACCAATGTACGGGAATGACCTGTCTTCCTTGTTAAAATAGAGAATAGAAAGGGGGGAGTTGGGAGATAGTCTATCTTGATAAATTAACCACACAACATTTAGCAGCTCGCCATGTTTGTGTACCTAGATACACGTAACTGATAATTTTTCAAAGCGCACTCACAAACATCTTGGGATAAAGTGAAGAAAGAGCATCTCAGGGTCTTTTGACCACAGTTCATATTCAGCAGAAACACGTATTTGCAGCCTAGCAGTTGGAAATAATTCCAGCACATGAATGTTGTTATATATTGGTGTACAGCTAGTTACAGCAGCACCTCCAAAAATATCTCTAATATAAATGCTACCCACAGTACAGAGGAAATGAAATCGAGGCATTAGGAATAGCCTTGCACATTTTTGTAGAGTAAAACTTTGCTCTTGCATTTAAATAGGGAAATTCTGATAAAAAATACATACACCTCATTTTCTATAACAGAGTAATATAGGAATACACCTGAAAGTATTCTGACTGCTGTAAAAACTAACTTGAAACCTGAAATGCTCCTTTTCTTCAGCTTTTCAAAAGCACTTGGCTATTTACTGTAATGTTTTTCACTCAAGCATGGCCAAAGAATGCCAAGCATGGTTTAGTATTTCTTTGTGTGGGATGCAGCAATAACCTAGAGACAGGGAAAGAAAAACACCACAGAAAGACTTTCTGTCTCCACTAGCCTCAGACAATCAGTTTTAAACACTGGAGTAGCAAACGGAAGTCTAAGTCCTGACTGTGAGCAAGGGATTTATTACTTCTTCCATTTCATTCTTTCAAATTCAGCAGTTTCAGTTCTTATAAGGGTGAAATTTTTTCCTCAGGTGATTAGCAAGCTTTCATTTTTGGCTAAATGCCTGCAGAACAGGAGGGTCACCATGAATTAAAATATATCTTTGGTGAATTTCTGCACACCTGCATGAAGATAATTAGATGAATTTTCCTTAGCTCTAGTCTAGACGACACACACTGCACCAAGGTCATCTGCATGCAAAAAGGTCTTCTTCCAGATGGAGGAAGAGTTTCTCTGCAAATTCGCTTTCTGACCAGAATGTAGAAAAGCAGTCAAGACCATGCATATGCATGTTGGGGTTGTCACTGCAGTCAGCATTAGAGACAGCCACTAACCTCTCCAGGGTGCATAAGATGTAATTCATCAACATTCAAGCACTGCTTTGAGACGTGTAAGTTGATGCAGAAATGTAAAGCAGTGATTTTTTCTTTACCTTTTTTTGGTTTGCTTTTTGCTTTTCATTTTGTTAGGGTGACATTCTTTTCTCAGGAGACTCATCCCTTTACATTCCACTGCAAGCCCTGAAGAAAGGAGGAAAAGAGTGTTTCTCTGCAACCCCTCAGTGCAGGACTTCTGGCTACCACACATCCCTTAGCTCACTGCAGAACTACTGTGCGGAACAAACAGCACTGCTTCAGATACCAGAATTCTGTGGTTCTGGGGAACTTTCTGTAAAAGACTGTGTGGCTTTTTGCAGTGAGATGTTAAGGGATACACTGCCAGCTGACCTACAGATGGGCCAGTCAGCAATGCAAGTACCTGGTACAGGGACTATGGAGTCCCTGTTGTTTAGTTGACTTTTAGACTCCTGTTTCAAAACACAAACTACATGTCTGCATTTCCACACGTAATGAGGTCTCCTCCACAGGCACAACATGAGAGACTGAAGTATTCTCTCTAGCTAAAGAATACAATACACAAGCACAGAAACGTACCAAGTTGAACAATATATTTCTATCCTGTTTTGATTCCATTCTAAGTATTAATCATTAAAACACAAATGAGGTGTTAAAGCACTGAAGAGGTGTTCCGTAAGGATGCTCATCAGACCTTCAAAGTATAATGGGCCCCTGGACTTAGGAAAGGAGGGAGATTGGAGAGTGTTAACTGATTTTTACTGCTTCTCTTGTGGGTTGACTAGTTGAAGGGAAAAACAGTCATCACTTCCTGGACAGAAGTCTGAAGTATCCCAGAAAAGTGTGCCGCACTGCAACCTATTCCAAATATTATACGTTCAGGAAAAATTAGTCTTCAGATGCACACTACAGGGTCTGTACAGATGCTTTATTTGGCAGCAGTGCATTGCATGCTGTAATTTCTCATTAGCAACTAAGTTCTCAACTACAGTCTAGCTCAAGAAAACTGTAAATAAATTTTACATTAGGCATTTTGTTCCTCAATTACTTTCACATGTTCCTAATAAAACTTCCTGCTGTGAGGACTGTTGGACAGGAATATGTTCATGAAAAGAGAATGTGCTTTTACCTTATTTTCCATAAAAAAACAAATGACCATATATTATTGCAGATATCATGAGCAATGATGGTTTAAAAAGAATATTATTTGAAGAATATAGTTTAAAATTTGGGGAATATGGTTTAAAAGGAATATAATTTGAATGATAGATTGCCATTATGAGTGAGACAGTTATATTATTTGACAGGTCAATGAGGCTGAAACTTTAGATTTTTAAAGAACAGTTTTACAATTTCTCCATTATTTCTGCACAAACACTGACAAATAATGTTGGTGACTGTTAACATACGTTCTGTTTACTTCATTGCTGACTTTATACCAGAAGCATTTAGCCACTTGGGGATTATGGTTGGATTGGAGGAGTGGAGATAGAGTTTAAATGCCTACCATTCCCCACATTCCTGTTCTAGCTCATGCTTTTGACCACTTCTAACTTCTACCTAGTTAGTGACTTCGTTATTTTGGACTCCGATAATTCAACTTTTCCTAGAAATACATATTTGAGTTAAATAAAACAGCTGCGAGGAATTATTTAAATAGGGTTGATTTTCTCCTTTTTTTCTGGATCACAATGTGTGTTGTATGACATCTTTTCTGCAACAATTTTCCCAATTCATTGGTTATGCAGAGATAAAAATAGTCATTATTAATATATTAGCATAGCCTTACTACTATGATCTTCACCCTGAATATCCACCACCGTTAACCCAAGACCTCTGAGATCTATCCATTTGTCAAGTATTTCCCCTTACACTCCCCCAACTAGTCAAGCTAGTCTCTATTGCTTTCCTGTTTCTTTTTCCATGTCTTCTCGCCTGAATCACCTGTAGGGAAAAACAAACAAACAAGCAAACAAACTTTAAACCCACAGTTTTACACTCCTAAATGCCTCTGTGAAACCTGCTTCTGCCACTAAGATTACCAATCACTCCTGTCTGGGAAATGAAGACAAGAAAAAATTTTACACTAAGACTTCTCTGCTGAGCTTTCCTTGGTGATTATTTGATTAGATTCTATTTTGTGTTATTTGCCTTTTATATACCACACCTCTCATTATAAACTTTGGGTGAAGAATACCTGTAATAAACCTCAGGATTCATTGGTATTGCTTTAGTTGAAACTAACAATGATGCTTTAGATAACTATATACAGATAGAATCTCCTCTCTCAGCATAAGTTACCAGGAGATCCAAAATTCTTACTTATCATAGTTACTGCCAAATAACACCAATTGCCAGAATTTCAGCATTCAAAGCAATAGCCCTATTTGCTTTAGTTGAGAAGGCAGACTTTATAAGCAATGTCATTTTATCAAGTTTGTCATTAAATATTAATGTGGAAGTTAAGCAAGGTTTAAGCACTGGCTTTTAAGATTTATTTTTCATCACGTCTGTTACAACAAACCTTTATTAATATGCTGTGAAATGAGAAATCTGCAGCATCACTAATAAAACCTTTTAAGCTGTAATCCTTCAGAATCATTCCTTGTAATGGTTGAACATTTGCAGTAGTAAACCAATGAAATTCACACATACTGCAAAGGAGTACTGGAACGATTAATACAACATTTTTTCCAAAGTACCTTAGGCTTTAGATGAGTAGTCTTATTATTAAGATTAGAGAGTAGTCTTATGTTTTAAACTTTCTGCCAACAGTGAAGCTTTAAGCTGAGTTGGATTGTGGATAAATTGTAGTATAATGTATGTTGACAGTTTAATAACGTGGGTTACTATCCTTAGTTTGCTTTATGATGTAATACATCTTTATAGGAGTCCCTGGAGATTTCTACTATGATTTTCAAGGCAGAGAGCACTCAATAAACTAAAATACTCTGAGCAAGGTTTCTATTTCCTGTATACTTTGGAAATTTTCCTGAACAATAAAGGTGCTACAACTTTTAAAAGTTTTTCTGACATAACTTTTTGTTTTTCTTGTCATGTAATAGATTTTAAAGGTACATTTCATTTAAAGTTATACATTTTTTTTTAAGTTCCTTTCTGTAATAAAGGGTCTTATTTTTCATATCTCTAGGGGAATTTGCTTTTCTATAAAACACAGTAATTGGTTTTCTTTTCCCATCTTTCAATTTTCATTACATGTGCATTTAGATCATGCAGTTTGCAAATTTTTGCTGGTAAAGGTCACAGATATTTGGACTAATTATTCCTCATGGTTTGACAAGTACATGCACAGTAGTGGTTAAAGCTCAAGCAGCATAAATCCAAATAACAAAATCAAATACAAGAATTACTTAATTCTTCAATGGTTTTAATTTCATTTTTACAGGTAATCAAGAAAAGATACTAACTGGAATGGAATAAAACTATTGTTTTTTATTAAATATCAGTCTAAGTGAAAATAGCTTAAAAGGTTCTCCAACATACTTTAATATTAAATAAATTCAATTGCCATGTTTGACAATATTCTTGCAACACTAGGATTCAGAAACTACTGAAAGTGAATCCTTTATTTTGTTCGAGTTGTACTCATAGAGATGTTAATTTTTCAAGTGTAATTGCTTTTCAGAATTATGTCTACAGCTGATGTTGTGCAAATGTTTTCAAGCCTACTGTTAACATACGATTTGCTTTGATTATGTATCCTCAAACATTTGTCTAAATATATGATTACCTAACCAATATGGTATCCTTCCCTATTGCAAACTGGCTGACCGCACAGAAAGTTTTTCGGGACACCTTTACAAATCACTTTCAGAATGAATGATTCATATGAGCTAGGCTGCTATTTCCACACCAGTATTTATGATACATTTTTTTCCACTCACATCGTGTAAATAAAAATTCGTTCATCTGAATATTTGCAGTAAGTGCATAAATGTAGGCTGAAATAAATCTGTACTGTTTGCCAAATAAATGTTACCAAATACTTTCTTAAAATACCCACGACCTCTACTTTCCTGTTAAAATAAACCTATTGTAAAATAAGCTTCATTAGGAAATTCCTGAAGGGTATGTTGTAAGACCACCAACCAGTACAGAGAAGGTCAATGGTATGATTACAGACACGTAAAGACAAAAAGCAGAAACTGGAGCTTGTGACCTAAAAGGTCTCTTAACAATCATTTAATCCCTTCTATTTTCATTATCCATTTGCTGAATCTGGATGTGCTGCAACCAAAGAGCTCCCCAAAGCCTCTCAGGCCAAAATTGTTTTCACAGCCCCCACAGGAGGAATACTCAGATATTTTGCCATCGGTGATCACAGTGTCCTCTTGTCAAGAGCCTGAGGTCCATGCCTAATTGACATTCATGTCTACATACCTTTTCATCCCCAGAAAATGTAAGCATGCACACAACCCTGACATTTGCTTAGGCTAGTACTACTGGCAAGGTAATCCTGACTGTTTGAATTCACTGAAAACCAGTTGCTTTAGTTCGTTGTAAGGTTCGCCTCCATGCCTTTGCCACAATGCACCCTCACAGGCAGTATTTGATCATCCTGTGGCCCATATGCTGAGCAACAAACCTCAACAGTGCCAAGAAATGTCAAGGGCCAGACATCTAAAGGTGCTTAGCAAAACACACATGTAGATGGGTGCCAAATGGGGTTGGAAGAATGAATCATTCAACCTCACCAAATGCTATTGAAACACAGTATTTTTTCAAAATTTGGTCCTGAACCATAATCTTGGAAACCTACAACAGTTTCCTGCTTTCACACGTGTTTTTAACCTGCTATGAAAACAAAAATCCTATCTAGCTCTACATTAGTCATACATGAGATGATTCCTAATTGTGTCTAAGGGCTTGCTGGATGACTGGCAGACTTCATCATTATTTTTGTGACTGATCATATCTCTTATCCTGTGGATCCCAAGAGGAATACAATGTTGAAGTCAAATTTAACTGGGACAAAAGGTTGACCTTAGTATAGAAAATTGTTATTACTATTCTTACAAATTTATCTTTTCCTGAAAATTAGCCGGTGCATAGGTATACATGCACACAGCCCCCTTTTATGACTGTGTGAGACATGTGCTTTTTGTATGTACCACATATGTGATCAGCTCCCTCTTGATCAACATACAGGCAACTCCACTAGGACTCTCCAAAGCTATGTTTACCACAATTTACTACAGCTTCACCTACAAGGCTATCTGGGAAGAGGCAGTAACACCTTGTACCTTCTGCAAATCATTACAGTACAGAAACTGCAGTACTCAGCTGACCAGTCATCACTGGGCTGCAGAGTGCAAGTCTCATTTACTGTCTACATTATCATGAATATGTACTCTAGGATCAGGTCTCTGTTTCTGGACCAGTAAAAGAAAAAACCCTATATTCAATCTAGGTTAAAAAAAAAAAAAAAAACAGAGACATTCAATTAAAAATTAATCTTGGAAGCAAGCTAGAGCTGTTCCAACTGTTTCTTCTATCTCATATTAATGGAGATGTTAAAGAAAAATAAACGTGAGTTATTAAGGTGTGGGTTACTTTAAGCTTCTGTAGAGACCTTTTTCTTTTTAGAATATTTCAAAGTACTGTATGAACTCAAATCTTTCAACAGCCTAATTAAAACCTGGTGCATGGAGAGGTTAAATATTCAGAACCACAGACCAACACAGTTCAAAACCAAAGCAAAGTATTCCTACCACTTTGCGATAAGCACCACCTTTGCAGCTGAAGTCTTACAGCTGCTGGTATCAGTATTTGCTGAACCTACATCTAACAGAGTTTACTCTGATATACCTGAGCCTAAGTAAAAGAGGCATCAAGTCCTTCAGTGTGCAATTTTTCTCGGTAAATACGCGCAGTCTCGTCCCTGGAGCTAAGACAGTGTGTTTCTTGCGGACATGGTGAATCAATGCCAGATACCAGTTCCACTCATCTTCACACTCTGTCTTCCACCACTAATAGCTGATAAATCTGCTTTGTTGAGAAGAAGTAGAAAGCAATCAGCACAGGACTTCTTCATTTGAAATACTTATTTGGGCAGCCAAAGCTATCACTGTCAGTGAAAGAAAGTGACAGCAGAAGAGAGTGACAGCGAAACAGAGTGACGGCAAAACAGAGCCCTATTTTGGTCAGTATAAGGGACAAGAACAGCAACTAAAGTTTATTTTCACAAGGTTGAAACTTTCAGTCGATTTCATTGTAAACTGAATCCTCCAAACAGGTTTATATGGGATGCTAGGTGGGAGTATTTTCAGGCTCCAAATATTGCTGCAGCTGATCTAATAAACTACCTTAAGAAAATACATCAATACCAAGGAATTGAGTAGCATGGCTACAGATGAAAAGTTGTCTATAAATAGTCAGGTCACACAAAACAGTACTGTTTAGACCAAAACGTTGATGCACCTAAAACGTAAAGGCTTAGATTACAATTATAAAAGTCATTGCAAAACATTAAAGGCATAATTGGCAGAGTTCCTACCAGTTAAATCTAATCTCCAATACACATCAGCTGTAGCTTGGCTTGTCTTGTTAGGTAAACAAAATGTGTCTTGACTGTCATTGCCATAAAATATTAATGCACTGGATGTCTCTAAACCTTGCTAAGCATAAGGCCTATTATCACACTTAAGAGCAAAGCAATCTAATAAATCGCTGGCTGTATAAAAACTAAGTCAGCTGGCAAAGACAGTAATCTCCCAAAGGGATAGTAAGAGCCTAATCTTCAACTACAGCAGCTGCAGTTCCAGAGAAATTATGTTTCTGCTGCTCACTAGAAATACATTTGTGCTGAATTCTGTTATTTAAACTCTAATGGAGTCATTAGGAGCATCCATACATTATCAACAATACAAAATGAACCAACAAAAGCATCTATGATACAGGCTTATTACAGGTATCATTTTTTTTATTATTATGCTTGATCTTTCTTGCTTTTAGGTCCAAACAAAAGCTGAACTGCATGCTCCTAATACACATTTTCTAACAACATCAAGCTCATACATAAATAATCTTGTGTGTTTACTGAGCACTGAGATGATGTCCTTAATTGAAAACAACTTACTTGTTTGGCACTGGTATGAGGTCCTTGAGGCTGTATTTAACCATAAACACAATATTGTCATATACTTTGTAACAGAACCGATAACATCATGATTATGTTATTTTTATGGTGTACTTAGGGAACATACTGTGTGATTCAAGAGAAACAAATCACCAGAGATGTACAAGACTGCACACACAAAAAGTAGTTAACAGAAAAAATACCTTAGTCAGGATATTATCAAAACAATTTGTTTGTTACCTTTGAGATTAATAGAAATTAGTCTGTCCTCAAAATGGACTAGAACAACAAGAAAATAGTATGAGTTATATCTTTAGATGATACTAAAAGATTTCATAGGAAAAAAGCATGCTGAAAAAAGGATCTTAAAATACGCTACAAGCAAATGTAGATTGTTCCTGAAAAAAGTTTTCATGGTTTATATGGCAAAATAAATTACTTTATTTTGTGTTTGATTGCACATTCTCCACTGAATTATATTTTAAGTTGTTATTAGTAACTTAGTGAATGAGCAGTTTAGATTTTTTAGTGTAAATCTTATTAAACCAAAATCATTTTTTCTCAAGCACTGGAGTCCATTTCGACTCACACAAAGTTGTGGAACTGTTGAGTTTGAAAAGGCTGTGGAGAGGCCTGTCATTCAAGTCCTGCTCAAAACACTGCCGATTAAGGCAGGTTGCTCAGAACTGCATCCAGTCAGGATCTGAATATCTCCCATGACACAGATCCCACAACGTCACCAGGCAATCTGTTTCGGTACTTAATTGTCCCCATGGTGAATATCTTCCTCCCACGTAATTAAAATTTCCTATTTTCCTGCTTCTGACTCTTTTCCCACCACTCTGCACCTCCAAGACAAGTCTGACTTCATCTTCCCTATGTCCTTCTTTGGTAAGCATAAACTGCTATAAGGTCTCACCTCAACCTGATCCCCCTGAGGCTGAACAAACCCAATTCCCTCAGCCTTTTCCCATACACCGGGTGATCCATCTCCCTGACCTTTCTGGAGGACCTCTGCTAGACTCCTTCCACTATGTCAACACCCTTCTTGTAGCAAAGAGCCAAAAATGGGCACAGCACTCCAAATGTACTTTCATAAGGTCTGAACTGAGGGGAATAATCACCCTGATCAACCTGCTAGCTGTATTTTTGCTATTACCTCTTCTATACACCAAAAACTGCAATAGCTGAAGCCATCCAGCACCTCGGAGTTTGGAAGCCCTGCAGGATTACGCCACAATAAATGTGACTGTCATCTAGTTAAAAATTACCTCTATGATATAGTGGGAAAGGCAAGTAGAAGAACAGAAAAGCATGTGGACATGCAGTAAGATGAATAAAATGCATCATTTATGTAGCTAAGTATTTAATGTTTCCTGGCACTGTTCTGTTAACATTTTTGCCATTGTAATCCATGTCTTTTCTCCCTTTTTACAGAAACACAGAAAATTCCCTTGCCTTTTCTTCCAGCTGTCTTTTCTCTTTTCTTAGATCGATCATGATTTTTTTTTCCTGTGACATCCTGTTCAGTTCATTAATTTTCTATCTTGACCTTAATTTTAAGTTTCCTGGAAAGGCTCAGAGACTGTAAAAAAGAGCTATTTATCTGTTTAGGGATGCCAGCTCATAAAACCACATGAGAAACTAAGAAAGCTGGAGCTGTTTAGATTCAAAATCAGATAGAAGCATATAAAAGCATATTTGGAACAGAAAACATACATCTAACAGCTCCTGTGTGGCATTCTTCATAAGAACAAAGGGGTATGAAAAGACAGTGAAAGGCAGCAAATTTTAAACTGATAAAAGGGAACACTTCTTTTACAAAACTCTACCTGTAGAAATCTTTGTTATAACATATTGCTGGGAATGAGGATCTTAGCAAGATGCCAAGATTAGGCATTACAGTAATATTAGTTATGTTTGACTACATTTAAAGATCCTCAAGGTTGCAAAACCCGTTGCTCTGCTCTTAGGAAAAAAACTGTGATGCAAAGTTGCTTAAGCAACCTTAATTGCCTCCCTTGTGCATGTGCATTACGATATAATCTTCATGATTACCTACCTACATGATTATTTGCGATTGCCTCAAACACTGGTAATTCCTAGCTTTGAAGTGCTTGACTTTTCACCCATAATAACATTTCTAATTTCTTCCTTTTAAATTGAAAAATAAATTTTCAATATGGAAACCTATATTGAGCTTCAGAATGCTAGAACCATTAATTCCGCCAGACAAGCCGCCAGTGTCTGAACTAATGACACACTGGTGGCAGTGGAAGGTTCTTACACTGTTAAATGAACCAGTAAAGGAGGGACAGAAGGGACAGCCACTGAGTTTTACAGTTGTTTCTAACACCAGACTAGGTAAAATCTCTGGTTCTAGAGGCAAGCGTGTAACAGTGACCAGCCACTGCTCTCAGCTGCAGCCATTGTTTTGCCTTCTTGCAGCTCTGTACCAGGCACTAGCCAGTCCCCCTATTCTGTTTCTCTCCTCAGCTCATGCCTTTGCATTTGCCCATCCTGGCTGCTATGAAATTTTTGATTACTTCCCTTTACTTTATTCTGACATCCTGCCCTTCCACCAACTCTACTGGTCCCCACAGGCCAATAAAAATACTGCTTTCTAGTTAAGAAAAAATATGCAAGAAGGATCCCAATCCAGTTCTAAATCTTCTGGGGTTTCTTATGCTGTAAACTGTGTACAGGAGAAAGCACCTCCCTGAAGTTGGAAAAACAGAACCACATCTTTGTTTTCAGGAGAGAGGCAGAGTTGATGTGCCTGCACAGGAGCGACTGCTGGGATTACCATGCAGATCAGGTGCGCTGCCTAACATCTCTCTCCCTGCGGCTGGAATGGACACAATGAAGAATGATTCAATGAACTCTTTTCTGCCACAATAGCTGTGCTTTTCTTAGGTATCTAGTTAAATATGTGGACCAGACAAAGGCAGTATAATAGAGGTGAGGCAGTAGAATGATTTGTAATAATTCTGTGGATCCATGAATAGCCTTCTCTATTACAGTCCAGTCACAAGTCTTCATATCTTTCTTGTCAAGTCAGACCTGTGATTTGCAAGTGGTGTTCATTTATTCATATAGATGCCTAGATAGTCTAAAGTGTCAAGTTATTAGGCGGCTTTTTACTGAAGAGTGACCTGGAAACAAATAGGAACTCTGCACTTGCATCACTGAGTTTTATCAAGGTTGAGACGCACCAAGCTAGATCCTGATCTTGTTAAAAGATGCAAAATAAGCTTAGCAATTTAGCAGATTCAGCCTGGAAAGAAAGATCAGAATCTGGCTCATGAAGTCAAATCACTGAACCATTGCATAATTACGGTTGTTTAGAGTAATAGGAAAACAGTGGCACCTTCTTCCACAAGGAAACAGGGAGGCTAGAGGAGAGGTTATTATTGTAACACTCTGCTGAAGTGCTGTTTGTGTTAGGCCAGCTAAATAGAATCAATTTGTCAGAGGTTCTGTCCTCCTTATTAATACTTCTTTTCCATCAGAAGGGAGAAACTACTCCCAGCTGCACTTAATTCCCGAGGGCTTGAGGGATGTAATTCTAACACATCACTCTCATTCTCTGATTCAGGCTCCCTTTTAAAAACAGACCAAAAGAGTGGTACAGGCTCATTTAGTGTTCTGAGATCACACCTATTTGGGGAGTAGGTGTTAATGAAGCATAGATGTTTTCTTTAGCATTTACTCATTGACACATAACTTGTAAGGAGATATGCTTAGTAAAGAAAGAAAATGTCTAAAAGTGATTGGTGTCTTGGTACTTGCTATACTGTCTTGTTGATCACACTGTTGAGTTTGGTATAGCTCAGAGAAGCAAAATAAAACTTTATTAATTCTGGCATTTACTGGTAGCAGCACAGTTCAGTTTCAGAAGAAATTTTGCATTTGCCTAAGCGTCTCCCATTAACTAAATCAACCAATCATTTTAACAATTTTCCTAAAGAACAAGTTCCAACTGGTTTTGCCCATCTTTCATGTAAGCAAGGAACTTCAACTGATTATTTTTAATACCGTCATATGATATGTTCTTGGGTTATACTCTTAACATCTTTCACATAGCTTTGCACAAGAAACAAAGAGTGTTTGGAATAGTTTATAACACTGACTATTCTTTAAAATCAGCAACAGGGTTTAGACTACTATGCAACTACTATGATCATCAATCTTCTTTTCAAGTGCTTTAGTTCCTCAAAAGTCTTTGTTTATTTGAGAAAAATTGATCAATTTAATCTCATCCATGTTAGATTTCCTGCAATCTATTTTCTTTCATCTATTCCAAAAGATTATGTCAACAATGCTAACCCAGGATAATCTAAGTGCAATGATTTCCAGTCAAACTCAGATGCTGAAAGGAGATATATCCCTCCTGTGGTGATGTGGTACAGGGAAGTAGAGCTATCTCTTTTTTAATTTGGACAGTATACTCATGATCAATTCTTACTAGAGATGTCAAATTATCTTTCTTGTATTTATTACTGTATTTGCACCCCTTACCTCTGGAATTCCTCATTGTCTACCAGATTGAGGAAAAACTCAGCTGTTAATATAGCAGTTAATGTAATGAAACAACTGAGAGATGTTCAGCCCCTTACTGTGATAGACAGACATTCACTCTTCGGAAGTAATGATATCCTGTTCAATGGCTTCAGCTAGCACTTCTGTAGAAAAAGATTATACATTTAGATAACTACCTGACCTCAATTCCTGTCCTTTGCAGTCAGGCAAGAATCTTGCCAAAAATACTCGCCTGCATTTCTGCATTCTTGATGCAATATTCCCTGGTTTTGGAAAAAAAGTTTAAAGTATTAGGTTCAGTAAAGCATCTCACCTAAGATCTGGGCCACATGCCCTAGAAGACCTTCTGAACATAAGCTTCCGTATTCAGGGTAGTTCGTTTGATTTAAAGCATTTAACCTTTAAAGAAGGGAAAGATTCTTTCCACCATGAGCCAAGAAATGTCTGTCTATTCCAGCTGGTATTACCACACTTAGACTTGGTATCTGGAGAGGATGCCACACAGTGTCCCAGACATGCAGCACCATGATCCTCATCCTTTCCTTAAATTCTTTCTTTCCAACTGCTGTTACTGACATCTCCTGCTTACTAGACTGCCATAGGTATTACCTGCTAGGTAATATTACCTGAATATTACCTATTTATCTAGAATAGCTTATTACTCTAGAATCAGGAGAAGGTGATCAGCCACAGTCAGAGAAAATACACTTAGAAACTGCAAGAGCACAGCTATTTGACTGAGAAAATTATTACTCATTTTCTACCTTCTGCTCAGCTTCCTGCTTTCATGCTTTTCAAGAAGATGCTTATTCCCATCGGTAAAACCTGTTATGGCCAATGTGAATGGCCTGTCTGAAAAAAAAAAACAACAAACCCCACTCTTCTTTTTGCTCACTGAAAAGTTATGGCTCTTCGAGAGTTGGCTGCCAATTCTAGATCAGGTTGAAAGTTTTAGAATTAATGTTTTGTTGTAGCAGACACAATTACTTTTAAAACTTTATTGGAAAAAAAAGAAAACCACCAAACATTTTATTTATCTTTTACAGGTAGGTTTCCCATAGCTGTTATAAGAATAAATAACTGCTAGTGCTCCAAGAAAGTTCAGACATTAATGCACCGGTTGCACTCCAGCAGCCTTATCACTGCATCATCTGCTTGAGTAGATAATTACAGTATGTCTTCAGTTCAATGCAGTGGAATGACTTACAAAATAAACCAAGAAATACATAAGTCTATTTCAGCTGTTCAACTGTTCCCCAGGGTGCTACCACTTTTAGGAAATACGAATGGATAACAAAAATCCAAACTCCACATGCTAAGTATCCTTATACTTGGAAATTTAGGACCAATTCCAGAGTCACAAGAGAGAGACTTTGCTTCAAGAAAGAGTCATCATCATGGCTTGGCTTCGCGGACGAAGATTTGGGAAGGGCTTTAAACGTGAATACACCCTTCAAGCCTGCGCAGTGGATTTTTCAGGTGAGGCGCAGCGTGCGCGAGACTGGCCCCACCCTTTACACCTGAGGTTCATCTGCCAGGGCCTAGCGAGCTTGGACGGTGACAGCGAAGTCCTCAGGTCGTAGGTTTGGTTAGAGTATCCTTCTCTTAGATGGATGGCCTTACAGGGCTAAACGAGCTCCATCTGCCCGGGTTTGGAGTTAGAGTTGTCCTTCTCCTAGGATGGTTGCCCGAAGGCTAGTGAGCCCATCCTGCCCGTGGACACACTTTGTCTGACCCTTCAGTTGAGACCTGTCAGGCTTGGGTGGCATATGCCACCACCAGCATAGCTCTCAACTTCACAAGGGCACGCAAGCTCTTTCCCCATAGCAAGGGGGTGCCCATGAAAGAGTCAAGAAAGAGTAGACTTGCAGCAAACCCATTAGCTATTCTGCATGATTGTGGAATAAGACTAAGAGGTAAAAGGCAGAATGTAACACATTTTACAGAAAGGGCAGCAAACAGCAGTTGGTAATGCTATGATTTTAATGGCAGTTCATACTCCTATATGATTAAGCAGCTGGTGTAAATCATGCTAGGTTAGAGCCAGTTGTGTAGCAGTAAATAAAAAAGTAGATAAACTGACCTGTTTGATGTATATCACAAGTTAGCCTGTATACTGGCCACATTAGGTGCAAGTAAATTCCATTTTCTGGCATTTACTTCCAGCTACATCGTTATTTAGAGCTTCATATAGTGAACATGTTGCTAAGGCCACTCTGGTAAGTCCAGTGACTTGTCCTGGTGGAAGCAGGCTTGCTCACTTTTTTATAATGCAGGTACTGCATATGCCATGACTTTATAATGCTTTATTCTTTTATTGAAGCATTTTATTTTATAAATAAATACCTTAAACAAGATTTATTAAAATTTGTTATGGAAAACTCTTCCTCAATGGAATGTGGAGAATTCATTTGGAGACAGAATATTGAATTTCTCACATATGTTCAAAAAAGACAAATGCATCACAGGAGCTTTATGTATGAAAAAGTGTTAAAAATACAATATTTCCCAGCATAAATCCATGCAAGTTCTTTTTTTTCCTGCAATTTCCTCAGTTTAATTAAACGTCTTAAGGTGATGGCCTTCTGTCATTTGTCTTGAAAGCTGTTCAGTGACATATATGAATCTCAGAAGTGTTCAAGGAATGCAACCCTTTACTCCCCAAATCCAATTTCAATTCACATAGTAGGCAATTTTAAAGCAAACAGCAGGAAAACCGTGTAGATAAAGTATTCTGTCTACACTTTCCAAAACTGCTTAAGGTGATGAGCCCTTTCCAGGATAAGAAATGTTTTACTACAGTCTTTAGAAGATCTGTAATCCTTATTTAATTATGGTGAGACAGGGCCTAATTGCATGAAATATTGAGATACTTCATATACTCTGACCAGTGAAGCAATTACTTTACAATACTGAAGATCTGGCTGGAAAGAAAAAAGCATCGTACCAAAGTATCAACATTGTGATTTATCTCAGTTATTTCAAATTTTGAATGTAATCATGCTAAATGCAAACCTGTTTTGCTAATAAAAGGAGTTTCACACAAGACTGGAATGAAGAAAAGGTAGTAAGCCATTAGATGGCAATTGGAATGAGGTTTTTATGTTGTTAGCACTACATGGAGAGTTGATGCAAAAAGTAAACAAAAAGATTCAAATGAGAATATTCAAGTTTTCTGCAAGTCATGCAAAAATCACCATTTCCTTATTAAATAAGGCTAATTGTCAGTTGCTACAGAGTTGTCAGAATAACTCAGAGTAACCCAGACATTATACCTGGTGAAACATCTTCCCATCTACTAGTCATTGAGAAAATAGCTCAGCACATTGAGAGGTTAAACTCATGAGGGTTGCAAGATTACCCCACCCCACCCCTTCCAGAATGGTTCACTACCTCAAGGAAATCTGAAGAGACAATACAACTTCAGGTTTGTTTGTTTGCGTAGTTTTGGCACAGTAACAAATTGGTTTCCACTATTTTCACTGCTCTTTTGTGCATGGTTACAATGCATGCATTCTTCTTGTTCTTCAGATAGCAATCTACAATATGAATTTCTAAAATAATCAGCACAAAGGAAAAATTATCATCAGAACTTATTTACTAACCTCATATAATTATGAAAGTCAATTTGGTAGTGAAGTGAACCCTGTCATTATATTGTCCCTCTGTACTCGGCACTGGTGAGGCCACACCTTGAGTACTGTGTTCAGTTTTGGGCTCCTCACTTCAAGAAGGACATTGAGGTGCTGGAGCGTGTTCAGAGAAGGGCAACAAAGCTGGTGAATGGTCTGGAGGGCAAGTCTTATGAGGAGCAGCTGAGGGAACTGGGGTTGTTTAGCCTGGAGGAAAGGAGGCTGAGGGGAGACCTTATCACTCTTTACAACTACCTGAAAGTAGGTTGTAGAGAGGTGGGGGTTAATCTCTTCTCCTGTGTGACAAGCAACAGGATGAGAGGAAATGGCCTTAAGTTGCACCAGGGGAGATCTAGGTTAGATATCACAAAGCACTTCTTTTCAGAGAGGATTGTGAAGCACTGGAACAGACTGCCCAGGGAGGCGGTGGAGTCCCCATCCCTGGAGGTGTTTAAAAGACATGTAGATGTGGTGCTGAGGGACATGGTTTAGGCACCCTGGCAGTACAGGGTGAACAGTTGACTCAGTGATCTTAAAGGTCTCTTCCAACCAGATGATTCTGTGATTCTATGATCACTGAGCAATGCAAACAGTTGGGTACTAAACAGCCTCAGATATGAAGCTTTCTGGTTTTAAATCATAATAAAGAATAAGCCTATCTTTTGTGAGGAGAGGATGAGTCAGCAGAGAACACATTTTGTTGGCAGTAAGGGTTTCACATACTGTAGAATCATTTTGTCCTCTTTGCTACTTCTTGAATCTGAACACTAGTATAGTCCCATGTCAGATCACAAATCCCTCAGATATCACAGGTATTAAGTATTGCTGGAACACACTGTAATACTGCCACGACCTTGCCACAAGTCCTGTTTAGGCTAACATGGGTCTACATGTTGCTTGGTCTGAAGTTCACATGTCATCATTGCTCACCCAAGCTTTAAAACTCATATTTTGATGAGAATTGCAACTGTAGAGAATGCCTTTGATAGTATACAGGATTTTGCCTGTTGAAACACAACTGTTGATGATATAAAAATCTTTGATACAAAACCGGGAGGGAATGACCTGAAGCTAGACTGACTTCATTGCCTTGCCAAACATACATATTCTGACAAGCTTTACCATGCTTTGATCATCTTTATGCAGTGCAATAGCGCATGTAATGAGGGCTAAGGATAGATACCGTAATACTAACATTATAGAAAACAGTTGCCTCATCACCACTGACACCATTAAAAAAAGGAGTGAGAAGAACCACCTGCCAAGTTCCTGTCTCTCCCACCAAAAAGAACAGGTTCTGGCTGTGACTTCTTGAGTCCATATGACTCAGGGAGAGGGCATAGTAATCAGCAATGTATGGTGCCATAAACTTTATAGATTAGGACGTTTTGTCCTACTTGTGTGCAATTGATGCTCATCAGCAAACACTTCCAGTGTCCCTAGCCCTACCTTTTATGTTCATCTTCATACTATCAAAGAGAAACTCATGTTGGAACACCTTGTACAGCACACAGATCTAGAGCTACACTCAAGCCCATCATGAGCTCTGAAATTCAGGTGCTGGGAAGATTTTCTGCTTTCCTGTGAGACCAATCCTCTTCTAGAAGGAGTAAAGATACAACGGAATACTCCTTCTCATACCTAGAGACTACCCACGACACCACACTTACTTGATCCCAGACATATTTTTGACCAAAGTAAAATCTCAAGCCTTGTGATGTACCTACAGAATTAAATACGTAGACAGAAGTTTAGCTTTGGCATTCACAGCTATCTGAGCTGCTGTCCTTGGAATATATTAACAGTGTTTCTTTGAATGAATGAATATATGATTGACATACTTAGTGCCATCCAGGTAATCGAATCTGGAAATATTCACAGTCTTCTGCTTTTACAAGTCAGGTCACCTCAAAAAAAAATCAGTGTATATGGAATAAGAGCTGATCTCTCCTTCTTTATTAATAGTAAGTCACTGTTCTTTGTCTTATCAACCATCATACCAAGTCATCTTAATCTATTTCTCTGTATTTTAGTCTGGCTAGCTAAAGCCTTGCATTTCTAAATTCTTGCTGTAGTGGACACTTGCATCATATGACTCACAGTGGCAAGTAGTACAGTTAAAAGAACCAGCAATTTATTTCCTAAAGCTACATATTTTAAGTTGAAACTATTCTTTTACTGTTACCCAGTTTTATAAAAAGAAAATGCATAAATTCATAGAGGAGAATGAGGAGGAAAATGTTATCTGCAAAGACCAACAGACACAACAGAAAGAACTTATTTCAAAATGTGATCAGCAGGCTATATGATGAAAATAATAGTACCCTGGAAACTACACCATAATTTGAGTAAAAATATTCAGAAATAGCAAAAACCTTTTATTTTCACTTAACATTTAAGGTGAGTAAGGTATGAAAGTCAAGAGCTGCTAGATACAGTCAAAAACCACAGCCCTGCAAAAATACTTGTGTATTACTTGCATTGCAAATAATCATAATGCTCTTGGATTTAAATCTGAAACAGGTGGTTGGCAGCAGGTCTTAGATTTCACCTATAGCCAAAACAGTTAACATTTACAATATATATTAAAGCCAATGTTTAAGCAAATCAAGTCTATAAAACTATGCTTGTCTTACAGAATGACAGGTGTAGAAGCCTGGGCCTTCTTGACTTTTTTCTTGAAAGCTGCAAAACTGCACCAGGCCATTACAATTTGGCATAGACAAGAAAATAAAACAGTACTCCTATACTACAGCAGTCTAAGAGAGACTCCATTTTCTGCTCACTTTAGGGTCCTTTATATACAGCTAAAGAGATCCTCAGAAGTTTTACAGAAATCAAGGAAAACATGAGGAGTGGCATAAATATCAATGAAGGAACTGCTAGTCAGGATATGAGCTCCAGACTCACCACTTTCAGAACCTTGTTTTGTGGCTCTTGGAAAGATACCTAATTTCTGTGCTGCTTGTCTTCTGCTTTTTTCAAGGAAAAAAACACGTCTACACATCCTTGTAACATGATTTCACTCACACTCTGTGTCTGAGTGTGTGTAGCTCTCCAGTAAGGCATTGCTGTTCAGCACTCACTGTGGGGGACACATTCTGTGTGCTCTTCCCCAGCTGCAGGCACACGAAAGGTCTCTACATACTAATGAAAGCTCAGAAGCACAAGATTTTCCCTTGTTTTTCTTTTTTTAAACTTTTTATATCAAAATAAAATACTAAATCAGCACAAATATCTATTAAAGATAATTTGTGACTAAAAAACTATAACGAGTTTTTCCATTTTCTTCAGGTTTTTTCAGTTCATTTCATCTCTTTTCTCAGAAGCAGTTTGTCAAACAACCCCAGTTATGCTTCACTTCTTTATTGCTCTTTACCTGCGTGAAACAGCGCTGGCTCCCACATCAGAAGGCAACTGATCCTAAGAGATCTGCCAACCAGGCACAGAGCTGACCACTTTGCAGGGGGACTATTCTCCTACATGCTGCCTGGGCAGAGAAGCAGAGGGTTCAGGGGTTTTAATAGCACTATTTTTCTCTCCATCTGCCCATCCTTATTCCTCCCATCTTTTCTTCATCTTTTTTCCTCTAAATTGAAGAACATGAAAAAACAAAAAGAAGGAAAAATATCACTGAGTATTCTCCAGTTGCAGATAATGTGCCTTAGAAAAAGCGTTCCTCAAATGAACAATTCACTAGGTAGATAAGGGCAGGGAAAACCTCTTCTGAGACAGTTTTTACCACTGCTAATCTCAAAATGGGTCCAGCCTTACATTGTCAAAAAGGACTTACTAGTACCTGGCTACTAATTGTTTCCAGTTGCCTGAAAAATGTGCACTATTCAATGCATTCAAAGAGTTAAACTCCTCAAAAAGTGTTCCAGAATAGCTGCTTGCTGAAATAGTGCTGCCTCCCTCTTAGTCAACAGAAAGAGGTTAGGGGAAAGAGTCTTAAACCTTGCACTACAAGTGCCCCACTTACAGGTGAAGGTAGGTCTCGCACGGGATTGATTACCGAAACCCTTTCATGAGTGTGGGTGCTCATCATCGCACTCTCAGAGAATTAAGCAGGGCTTGCTGTTGTGTTTTTTGAGGAGGCAGAAGGAGAGGAAATGCACACGTTTTACAGAACAGTTCCCTGGACACTGGGCTAGAGATATGCCATGGAAGCACATGCTCCATAGTCAGTTTCTGCTTGCCACAGGGTATCCAGGTGGGACACAGACCACTCATTGCAATGCTTACTAGGACTGACTTGCTTCTTGGCTTGAAGACCAACACTGGTATTACCTTTTATCATTCTGTATTCCTCTTTTTGGTGTTAAGGTGGCAGTTTGTTCATGGGGATTGCAGAAACTAGGCAGTGACCCAGTGCTATGGTCACCTAGGCTGTCCTCTCCACCTTTATTCTTAAAATGTGCCTGTGAAAAGATTGGGTCAAAAAGGGAGCAAAAAGACTCTGTTGCCTATTGCCTACAAACCACACCTAGAAAAGGGAAAAAAAAAGAGTTCTGCTCTCTGAAAAACTATGGGACAGGGTTATGCCTTCCCTGTTATGGAGAATGCAGCAGGTCTTGCCACTAGACTCTAGGTAAAGGGAGAACCATTGCCTCTGTTAATCCATTTATGACTCATTTCCTTATTGACATTGTGATCTACACAGTGGCACTGGGCATCTTTCAAGAAATCTTTTCAGATCAAGACCCACAACAGGCTGGGTCATAACCAGGCTGTGATGAGATGCCCGATGAAGCAAGTGATAAACTGCTCAGCCCTGCCACTCTGTAAGCTCTGGACGCAGACATAAGCATCTCTCGGGTCACTTCCAGTCTGTATTAAACTGCTGGTATGAAAAAATAATTGTTCTTTTTCTTCTAAAAAACACATCAAGAAGGAGTTTATGCAACTTGGGCAGCTGGGAAGGTTGTCCTTAAGATCTCCAGTTAAGTATTTCCTCTAGTTTTAAATGATAGGTTTTTGACACTAAGTATATTAATGTAGAATTTGGTGTTTAAACATCAAGATCCAATAATTGCAAGTGCTGACAACAACTAGCATGTTCTTTAGTAAAAAGCAATAACAGTACTGTTTCCTTTTACCAAATGTTTTGACAGATAATTCATGCTAACCTGCTCCCTGATGTAAATTATTGCTGCTTGTGCCCACAGAAAGAGCAACCAATACTAGGGTCACACTTGTACAAAAGTTATATTTAAATGTGAAGTATTTTTTTGTGGTTCACTTCTTTGTTAGAACATCAGGGACAACATTAAAAGAAGATGCAAAAATAAAGAGAGAAATGATGTTTTGTTGTCTCAGCTACCAAGCTCAGTTATATGAGCCTACAGCTGGAGTGATCTGGTAGATACCATGCAACAGTAGTGATGCTGGTGAGTGCAGGTGCAAGCAGCAGCGGTGCTTCTTCTCTGACCCAGCCACCCCAAAAACCAAACATTCCCCAGAGACATTTCAATAAAAACATCTGCCCAACTAGCACTGAGATACTGAAAGAACAATAAGACTACATAGATATCATCTGGAGAAGCCTCCAGATTAAGCATAGTCCTTGAAGCACAACGTGTTTACTGTAGTGAATTTAATCACAAACCATACCCTTTTGTAAATCCTTCCACTGAGGTCTAGCTTTCTGGCCAGAAGAGCTACAGCCATATTACCCCTGCTCTATGGGCGACCCAGTGGCTGTGCACAAGGTAGCGCTTTCCCCATGGCGACTACCAAGGCTGCACGGGGCAGATGTTGGTTGTTGCAAAACTTTGCTCTTGCATCTCTGATTAGGAATTTTACCGTTACAAGGTATGATTATTGTCAGTCATCAAAAATGTGCACAAAGAGGCTAGCAAAATTTGCTAGAAGCCAAATAGAGTTGTTATGATACATTATCCGTTTCCTGACGTCACCATCCCCAGATTTTAAAACACAACTCCTGCATAAACTCAGTAGCCTGAGTCCATTTATAGCATTTTGTCACAAATGCTCCCAAGAAGGCTCAGGGGCAGTGGGAGGGAGAATGGGAAATCATGTCTGTTCTAGTATGTGTTACCTTCGCTATTTGAAACTTGCTTGATAAACAAAAAAAAAAAAAAAAAAAAGCCAACCACAGGAAGTTACAGAGAACCTTAAGGTAAAACAATATCAAAATACACCCACTTGTTTTTAAATCTTGAACACTGTATCAGAAAATAGGTATTTTACTTTCTTCTGTTTTCCTTTCTCCTCAGACAGGAAGAAATCCTCAGCTTTGTCATTTTAAGTACAGTTAGTCTACGATTTTTTTTTTGCTAGAAATGTATCATCCATAAAAATAGTTAATTTATCAGTCCCTACAGAAATGTTGTTGTCATCAAAATGCTCTGCCATTCTTTTTGTGTAAGTGCTTACTAAAAATTCTTTTGATATTAGTAATATTTTCACATAATAATGAAATTGCCCACCAAGTCCTATTGCTTTGTCCCTGCTGTTATCCTATGTATAAACCAGATGGGAAGGTTCTGTCTGGGCTCTCCTCCAAGAAGTTATCAGCTTTGTTTCTTGTTGGCGAAGCATATCACCTTCAATTTATAATCACTATCTGCTAACCCAAGGACATCAGGATTCTTCCTAAGTTGTGTCTCCTTATTGAATTTCTGCCAGTCCCCTGGCAAGAATGGGATCTGTGTTCTTGAGGACATTATAGTTGGGCAATCTCTGAGTTAGATTACAGCTACAGGACGTGCACCTATTTGCACATACAAATAATTTTGAGGAACTGATAAAGATGGGAACAGTTTACACTTTTATGATTTTTTTTAAAAAGTGTAATACAGTACATTTGAAAAGACAAATTCCCCAAAATACCAAGTTTAATAGGAAATAAAAAAATCCACAAAAATCCCTCACTGGCAGGGGCAGCTCACTGTTGATTTTTGACAGACTAATTAGGACAGAGGATTAGAGGTGTTTCACTGACAGTGTTTGGTTTTACCTACAGACATCTCAGCACACTTGTTTTTTGTGACAAACACACTAAGAAATACATGCCAAAGTTTGCATGGCTTAGTACATAACAAAAGAATAAGAATCAAAACATGACAGGGTATTTTGATATCAAGTAGCACAAACTAAATCAAAACTTATCAAAGTCTCTTTTTCAGAGAGAACAAGTGTTAAAGTCTTTTATCCTGTCAAGCAGTTCTTTTACTGAGGGAGAGAAAGCTATCGCTGTTGACTAATTCCCAGTTATGACTGAAAGATGGTTTTCCTGCCTTTGATCACAGAATCATGGAGCGGTTTGGGTTGGAAGAGTCCTTAAAGATCATCTAGTTCCAACAACCCTCCCCTGGGCAGAAATACATACTCCACTAGATCACATTGCTCAAAGCCTCATCCAACCTGGCCTTCAAAAAGTGATAAAGACGGGGGTCTGAAATCTAGGAGTTATGGTAAGTAGAAAGATAATCCGCCTGGTTTGGACAAGCCAGCTGCACTGGTCTTTTTGCAGGTTAAGTAATGTGTTGTTTGCCATCCCATTAGATGCTGCTACCCTTGGAGGCTGAATCTCAGGATCCCACGAGAGAAGTGGGAGGGAGAGAAAGAACAAGCAGAGGTGGGAGAAGGAGGCCCCTGCGGTGGGGCTCCCTCTCCTGGGAAGGCTGCCTGTTTATACAGCCTCACCACCATGCTGACATCAGATGACAAAATGATAACAATAGCTGTAGCAAGAGCAACTCTTGGTGTGCAGAAGTGACAGGGAACACCTGGGTGAAGCAGAACAGGGGCACTGCCCCTTCCCCTCTCTTCAACCAGCATTTCTGTCAATTCACTGTGAACTCTGCTCTTTTTAACAGGTGTTTGGAAGACAGGGAGGATGGGATTGCCAGCAATCTCAATTCTTTATTCATTGGGTTTGACGTCAGTGGGCCAGAAAATGGTACACCGTATTTCCAATCCCACCTTTCCCTTCTTTCCCAAAGAGGGCTTAACAACTCTAGGCCCATATTTCCAGGCATTTGTTAGGCTTATTTTAATTTCTGCCTCTTCCTTTTAGTACTTTTGGCATCAGCAATTTGGCTACAGCTACTGAAGTATTTTATTGTTTTATTTTAAGTAAATAAATTAATGATTTAATTTCTAATTAATTATTTTTAGGAAACAGCTTAATTTAGACTTAATGGTCACCAATTCACAAAACAAATATGAAATGCTAGCAGCAGTCAGTATTCCCATAGGCCACAGGGATATCAGAAAAGCATGCGGCAGATCAAGGAGCCTTGTGAGAATCCGTTTTACAAAGAACTCTCTGGGGCTGAAGAATAAATCTGCAGAGTATCACCAGCTTCTAACTCTGGAACGGGATGTTCTTAGTCTGCTCTGTGCCTTGGCTTTAACATTAGGTTTTTCCCTGCTCTGTCTCCCAAAATTAAATCCTTAACTCTCATCAACAACCACCATGGAGCAGACATCAGAAAACTGGCCTGAAATTCCAAACTGCCTCAGTAATTTGGCAACCAATTTGTTTTACAAGCATTCCCAAAGTGTTGTCTGACAACAGCCAACAGCTGAGCTTGCTATATTTTTAAACTGCTGTGCACGATATCTTAGTACAGGTGTGTGCTGACATACCATGTAAAAACATAATTGCATTCAGATTCACGGCATTGGGTATAAATGTTAAAGGCTCAGTTTTGAAGACTAAGCAATATAAAGGGAAGCCTACAAATTGTTTTCACTTAAGATGCCTTCGCTTCAGGAAACACACAAAGCTTACCGTGTAGCCTGAAGTGAACCGCCACCACTTAGCACTAGGATAAATACATTGGTTTGACAATTCTGTGGCATACTTACATTTGAAAATCAGTGAAATGTAGCATGCATTAAATTCTGAGGACAAATGTTTAGGCAGAAGCACTTCTGTTTCATACTGCACTCATTGGCTGCAAATCTGCATCATTCTGTATCCTGCCAGCCTTGTTGTTGTGTCCCTGTTGCTCTCTGCAGTCACAAACCAAATTATTGTTACACGATAAATGTTCATATCCCCCCAAGCGAATGTACAAGAAAGTCCAATGAAGAACCACCAGAATAAACACCATGACAAAGCAAACTCCAGATAAATGGTAAAAATAGATCACACCTTGACGGACTGAGTGAACAGGATGACCCTGAAATTAGTTTTGAAGGAAAATTAAATAAACTAAACTAAAATAAAAATCTTTCTTAGTTGTGCCATTTCTTGGCTATGCAAGTTCAAAGCATGAAAAAAGGATCTTGTTTCAGATGTCTGATATTTCATACAGACCAGAGCACCAGAAGCTAAAGGACTCTTGGGAAAAGGTCCTTTAGGTAAACCATCTCTCTTCAAACCATAAAAGCTAGGAACGGTCCATATATTTGTAATGCACACACCATCTGAAAACCTTGAAGAAAGAACCCAAAGTCTAGAGTTCTTTTGCTGTGACTAAATCATTTTAATAATTAGTGTTCCATAATCAATATAGCTATGGGGTGTTTATTTTGCTGTCATTAATTTGCCAGACTAATATATCTTTCCCTAATTCTCTATTTCACACCTGCAATAAAAATAACAACTAGAAATTAATAGAAAAATGTAAAGTGCATGGTTTCTTCAAGAGTGTGTGATGGACTCCATTCCCACCCAGGCCATCACTTAAACTCCATATCTTTTGTTCTTTACTAGTCTAAATCTCCAAGGGAGATTTGGAAAAAATGCCATGACGCATGCTCAGAATATCTATGTTGTTTATTCCATGTCAATTCCTGTCAGAGCAAATTAAAGTAGCAAGAACCTAACTATAATTTTTATATGTTTATTGAGTAGTGTGTAAACTGTACAGTGTCCATATTAGTTTATCTCAAGGTTTGAAAAATATATTGTTATAAGTGCTAAGGTTTCACAGCACTAGGTTTGTATTTCTTCAGTTTGTTCCCCTCAGTGGTTTGGGAATGAGGGGAAGTTGGCTATGTTTTACAGTACTGGAAGAGATTTTGTTACATTTATTATTTTGTTGTTGTAGCTTATAGACGGAAGTACAGCAGAAGAGAATACTATTCTTTTGAGGAAGTATTCACAGGATAAACATGTATATCATATGAAATTACATAGTGATAATATGGCACCAGTGAGACAATAAGCTCAGAATGTTGCTGAAAATTCCAAATAACCTTTGCAAAATATTTACAGTGAACTTTGTATATGTTTACAAGGGATATAAAATGAAAATTACAACCTTCAAAATGTTCTATTCCAGGACTAATATTTAAAGGCCAGGCTGCCCTGTCATTCATAACAGCACAGGGAGCTATTGCCCTTCAGTTCTGCAGCATCTCACAGGGGACCCTTCTGGTTACCGACTCGTGTGAAATGATGTTATTTATGTGCTTCAAGGCTCCCCTGCTCTCTTAAATGAATGCATTTACTTTCCGTACAAACAAAGAAATGAAACATCCTCCAACGTGACAAGTACCAGGAGAAGTGCTGGTACTATCACTAATCTGCTCTCATTCTCCATGAGCAGTCCTCCCTGGTCCTCTTCATCCCTCTTCCTCCACTCTCCACTGAGTCACCGCATCCTCTCAAAGCCAGGTGCACCATCCTGCTGCTCAGGCTTGCTAAGCAATCACATACTGCTGTTTACTGCTTATAACCAAATCACCCCAGAACTACAGAAGATAAAAAGGAAGGACGTCCAAGGCAACTGCTACCATTTGCCAACACTGAGAAGAGGCTCTTGAGGATGGGCTCTAAAAACTGAAATGGAAACTGTTTTCCATTTGGTACTATGGCAACTGAACAAAGCACAGTAATTGTTCCTCTTGTTGCCTTCCAGATTCGCTGCACCTGGTCTGGCTTGCTTTTGAGGATTGGATCTTTAACTGTCTTTCACTGTCTGGTAAATATAACAGAAGGGGGCTGGGGGTGGGGAAGACAAAAAAAAAAAAAAAACCTTCAGAAAATTCTGAGCAGTCTTAATAAAAAAGGAGATTTTCTGGGCTGAAAAGGAGGACAGGCCTTCCCCACAACTTAAAAAGACTAAGAAACAAGCAAGGAAATGAGTCCTGAATGATTTGAACAGGCAGATTGTTTTACTTGAAAATGTGCTGGAGCCACAGTTGTTCTCTCTAAAGCACCTAAGCTTAAAACACTATTTTACTGCTTGTCAGGCAACAGACAAGGCTGAGCAACTGAAATTATAAAGCAATAGTCAAAAAAGTTGGCATGCTGACCTGTTAGGCAAGAATAGGGTGGTCATGACATCGTGGTGATAGGTTTTACAATACTGTTGTACTGTATTGCGCTCTGTTTCTGCACTTTTCTTGTTGTTGATTCTAATATCATACTTTGGCACAGCTTGATATAATTTCACTTCCTATGTAAAAAAAATAAAATTAACTTTGAGGAAATGTGACTAATGATCTGAAATGTGATTAAGGAAGACTGTGACTTCATGAAAAGTGTACTTATTAAATGTGGTAGGACAGTTCCCAAAAATAAATATACTGTGATTTCATAAACATTTCATAAATTGCTGTAATATTTCATGAATTTTCTGAATGTTGTGTGAAATATTGCAGGACAATTATGTGAGTTATAATGAAACATTAAATCTTATTAAGCTTCATGTAATTTCACAAAATATTGTTGTCCTGCCGAATGCCAGTACATAACACCATATACAACCTCCATGAAATTTACTTGATTTTTGTATTGCATACAAGCCTTTAGTCTTGAAACAGAAACACAAAACTAACCTGGCCAACTGTCAGCAGAATCTGCAAAGCTGGTGTATGGAAGGAACAGAAATATATCATCACCTTATCTAGCAACATAATCTGAAATTCTGGTATCATACATACAGAAAAGGGACCATAGGATATCAGAGAAATAATCTGCACACATCATCCAGATTCTGTAACAACTGCTTTTGGATGTTTGCCCCATTTGGATGGGGCAACGTTTGGATGACTGCCCCAAGAAAGCCCATGATGCACTGAGGGCAAAAATCTCATAATGAAAAGAGCCAACAGTGAGACAAACTTGCAGGTATATTTGCACAGGCTGTTGCCTGAGTGCAGTTAGATACATCTGGCCATGTGGACAGAACTCTTAGATAGCAACCTCTCTGCAAACGCCGTCTCCTCTGCAATAGTTTCCCACAGACCACTGCAAAGTAAGATCCCTATGATGAAATCTCAGTTACGTATATGAAAAAAACCCCACCATTTTCTCTTGATGCTAACACATTACCTGAGAGTTCTCTCTTTCCCTAATAAAAAGGTCATTTTTTGTTTTAAACAACAAGAGTAATATAGTTTACTTGAACAGTGAGAGACTTCCTACAATGCAAAGAAAACCATAGCAGACCTACTATTTTGCTCTTGTTCAAATATGATATGCTTGACAAAAGCAATATGATCTTTCAAATAATAACATAGTCTTGTCAATTTTGTTACTGCAAACTTCTGTAAAATCTCATCCTGTAATCTATTGCATATTTTGTGTTTGTTTTCTTGATATGCTCCATACCACAGTTTGATTTGCATATCAGGTTAAATTTGAGAGCAATATTTTATTCAGTTAATCATCATATCATATCACATCATATCAGTACCAGAAACAAAATATATCACCTGAGTGACCTGAGCGACACAACTGGCAAGGATGCTTCTGCATTCATCAACAGGCAGAATGTTCAGAAAGACAAAAAGGAGCCATTTTGAAAGAGGTTTTGACTAGCTTCAGGTGTTAATGTTAGGTGTTAATGTTTCTCAGCGCTACCCTTCTTGCTTGTCTTCTTCCCTCCATTCCTTTCTTACCAAAATTCTCCTGGCATTAGTAACACAACATTAAGCATCAGTTTCCTTCTTCTTGGTATAGGATTATGGTCTTATGTATTGTTTACACAACAGCCAGCATTCACAGACTGCAAATGACCAAGTGTTTGAAAGAAATAGGCTGTAAATCCTTCAGAGAGGGAGAATACCCCTCTCCTGCCTATTAAGCAAAAAGATGGAAGAAAAGCAGCACTCTCTTCTCCCTTCTACAATAAAGAAATTTGAAACACAAAGGGATTAAAGCCTGGATTTCAAAGATGCTAAATAAAGCTTAGGATCCTGAGCTTAGGTTTCTGCCAGACTTTCAGCCAACAAGACCTCTGCAGCTGGGTCTGGAAGTGCAATACAGAGAATTCTGCAGATGATACACACATCACCTTGCCCAGCTTTAATCACTGTGGATCTCACCTACAACAAGAACAGAGCAGTGACAGTAGAGAGGAAGAGCATTTTACCTCTAGCACGGCACCATGTTAATCCCTTTACATTGGTTTTGGAAGACAAGCTCAGTTCTCTGTATTTTACCACACCGTGTCAAGAGCTAGTGTAACTCCTCAGCTTGTGACTGTATTTCAGAGGCAGCTACACTGCACTCCACTTCTGCAACAGAAAACATTTAGTAAGTGTCACCTGACAGTAGTCACCATTTGAAGTCAATAAGCCTGTTCCCAGCTCAATGGGAATTATACAAAATTTTTTCAGTGAGAAAAAAATGTCCCTTGCAGTTCCAGAGTTCCTCAGTGTGAAAAACTGTTCATCACACATTCAAAAGCCAACTGATTTGTATAGAAAAAGGAAGGTTTTTCTCCCTTGGTTTTTTATGGATGGTTGGTCGGTTGGTTTTTTGTTAAGGATTTTTAAAAACTGGCTATTCTTAACACAAGGGACTTTGGCAAATTACTTCTTTCTTGTCTTTTCTCCACTATGGAATATTTGAGCAATGATGTATAACTTGTTAGCAATCCACCCTTTGTAATCTCTGCATGCCTTATCTTCTGGTAATCTGTTAAAAAATGCTGCATTTAATATATTTTAGTTGCGATCAATTTGAGAAACAACACTCTCCTGGGTACTAGCTAAAATGGTGGCAATTTACATTCTGGTGACTATTAAGCAATTTGTAGTAAAAGAAAAACTGTTTAGTATAATTGTTAGGAATTGCTATCAGGTCTTTCTCAAATTTCTCTTTCAACTTGATTAGTTCCATTAACCAGCTTTTTCCACCCCCTGCTCTAAGCTGCTTCTTTCTGTTCTTCTTTTGCATTTGTTTGTTTGTTTTACAGTCAGGACAAATGATTTTATCCCAGACATAGAGCTAAAGACTCTCGGAACAACTGAATCATTTAGTAGTGTTTGGCTTCATGTGTTTGTCAGCTGCAGATGACATTTAGCACAGGCTTTATCTCAGTTGTGGTAATTACTGTACTGACATGAGCTCTCATATACAGCACAGATTGTTTTCAGCAGATGTAACTAAGCAACTCTGCCTTCTCTGAAAGAGTTTATCTGGCTTTCAGAGTGTCACAATATTCAGATACATACACAAAACACACCCTTATATACATAGGGACGCTCATAAAAAGGAGGCCAGTGCTGGTTTTAAGGCAGTATCTGCTCTTTATTCTTCCTGAGTCAATTCAATTACCCCATGCAAAGCTAGTGTAGAATCTCTCAGTTGTACACCGCTCCCACATTACATGCTGGCTGTGCATCTTATTATACATGAAGGTTATTGTTATTGTAATGTATCTCAGTGGTATACCAAATGTTACTTTAATGATGCAATTAATATGCTTGGATGTAGCATCTGATGTTCTTAGGCACTGCTTGTGTTAGTAGGTGATACTACCAATTTCAAAGACACTTGGAAACAGCAGCTTTTTGTAAGGGAGTTGGCAGAGAAAGAAAAAGGATTAATAACGTAAGTCACGTTCTCCATCACCACTTTAAAAACATTTGTGTCAGATGTGTTTAGCTGGCATGACAACTCAGAGTGATGATGCGTCTTAAGTTTATGCAATAAGCATCATTTCTATGTAACTGAGCTTTTTCTTTAATGTTATCATTGTAGACCATAATAGGGTTTAGCAGAAACAAATCAGTTCTTCTAGAGTCTGAACTTTGCAATCAGTTGAACACATTTGAGATGGACAGCTTTCCATACTAAAAAAGTTAACATTGGCTTGTTTGATGAATTATGTATACAAGCAAGCAATTTTTTTTTTTTTTTTTTTTCCCCAGAGAGCATGTCTTTCTTCTAGAAAAGATAATGTACACCAAGATACACAGTCACCTTAGTGTAGCAGGAATGGTACCTCAATGTGAAATGCATGTACATAAACATAGTAAGAAACTAAAGCAGATTCTGAATTAGTCTTCACCAACAAAACTAGCACTCATTACTTCCTATATGATCTTTTTATTAGAAAAGCAATTATGAGCTTAAATAAGAAAGAGGATGAAGCCTAATGTATCTTAATGGTGGGCAGAATTTAAGAAAATCCAAAAATACAACATGAGGAAAGATTTGTCTTAGTCTTTACTCGCCATCAGAGAGATAGCTTGTCTTCTCGCTATCACGGAACATCTTTTTTTTGGCGTGATTTCCACTTTCCTTCTAGGCCATGCTAGAAACGTCCTAAGAATACTTTCCCATCTTCTATTGTAGAAAGCACACATTCAATAAAATACAATAAAAATACATATAATAAAAATAAAAATACACAGAAATATTACCACTGAATTTTGAAATATACGTATCTTAAGACATAAGAAAAATCAATCGAAGTAATGAAAAGATGAATGATGTTTTTAAAAATATATCTCCTAATATTATGTGAAGTTTTACACAGGAATGAATCTCTTTCATTTGAAAAATCTAGATAGCTGTTACTGCACTGCCAAATGTCTGAGTAGACCCTGCACAAAATAGAACTTTTAGTTAAATTATAGTTTAACTGAGAAGTACATTGCCAAGAAGTTTAATTGTCAAATACGGGATTTGTGAAAGCCATCACAATTTGTTATTGTTACATGGAAAAGGTATCTATGGAGGAATCTGTTCTTGTGGGAAACTCTATATTGAATTAAATGTGCTTGCCAATCCATAACAGAACATATACAGTACAAGAAGTATACTATAAATTTCTAGATGCCAGATATATCATTTTGATATCTTTTTTCAGCTTCTGAATTCTCTGTCTCAGTTGTTCATTTCTTGTGGTCATACACACAGCTCTGACAGCCAAGATTCTTTAAAAAATACTGAAATTAGATCTATAGACATTTCAGATACACTGGTCTTAGGAATACAAAATTAGTTCAGGACAGAAAATATTTTTCTAATCTCTTCCACTACCAATATTTGATCTTGAAACCACTGCTGTCTTAAAGTAAAGAAACACATGTGAATACATCACACCCCAGGAGGGAGGAAGAAATGTCCTTTTGAACTCTTTCCTGTGGTGAATGTTTTGCCTGTGGATGGATGACAATTGATACAATCTCACGGTGTGGATAACTAGACATTGAAACCTTGGAACAAGGAACTCTTTAGGCGAAACATCTATAGTGTTGAAGAAACAGATTTCAAATATTAGATTTCAATACTAAATCTCTCCAAGTGACACTTTAGGTACCTTTCCTTTCCTCTACCAACTCGATACGCATCTTCAGGAAAAAAAATTTTTATTAAAAGAGTAAAGTTCTATGAGAAGCCCAGCACCTGGAACTATAATTAAAATCAATCCAACTAGCAAGGCTCGGCAGCTCCTTATACAACTCAGTTTTTAAACCAAGACAAAGATTAGTGGTGGGACAGCAGATGTATTTCCTTTCCATAGCTCATCCAGCAAGCCCCCACATAATACAGTACTTCACTTAATCCCTGATATGAAGGGATCCTCTCAAGGGTGTGAAGGACTACAGTTCAACCCGAAAATTCATGATAATCAAGATTTTTAAGAACTTATTTATGCGATACCCAAACACTAGCAAGTTTCTATAACCTTGGTTTGACATAGTCCTGCAAAAGCATCAGCTGTGTGAATTCTTAGTTACACCATTGCCTTAAAAGGACAAATGTTTTAGAAAGCATCTCTCAGGTCAAGAAACATTGACATTTCTCCTAGTCACACAGAAACAGAGCCTGTATATTAAAAAAAAAGGCATACTCAGAATAGATGAAGAGTGCAAAAATGTTTTCTTATGAGAAATAAACCATCTTCATATTCATAGTACGTAGCTATGGAGCTGCTGGAGTCCTGTTTAAATAAAGCATTCCAACTAACAAACAACAATGAGATGTCAAACATATGGATGATAAAATTATAGATGTTCTTCAGCTTGCTGAAAACACTCAGCACTTCAGAAACTTTTAACTAATACATTCTAGTATTGGATATAAAGTATCCCCTTTTCTTCCAACTCGTATTTTTATTGTTTATACAAGTGCTTAATAGTAGTAAATTAATATGATAATATCATTCTATATATTTTTCCTGTAGGAATTAAGAAGAAACAAGAAGAATACTGTCATAGTAATAAGATTTAAGATGCTAAATTTCCATTATTTTAATTTTTTAAAAAATGCCTCAAACACAGCTATGTTACAATGACTATTCACTAGAGAAAAAAGAGTGTGCTCCATTTCTAATATTAAAAAGTAACTAGTACATCAGCAACCATTCCTTCTTTCAAGGTACTTTATTTTTGACGCAGAATAAGAAAGCTAGCAAACAAAGCCCAAATACACATTTTTATACCTAATGTATCTATTTATCCAGGAGGCACCAAGAATAAATTAGTAACCTGCAGAAAGGCATGGCAATGAAATTCTATAACAAGCTAGGTAGAAAAAGAAAAAGGCATTTAATCATTTGTCTAGGTTTTAGTTGGTTATTTGTTTATTTTTTGCTCTGAATTCCTCTATTTTTGTTTTACAGTCACTCCCTATAGAGGGTAAGAATTGTTGATGACTTAATCTCCCTTTCAAAGAGACAAAGCAGCCAAAGCAGCCTAGTTAAGAACTACAAATTTTTCCTTGCCTTCTCCTTTGCCTCAGGAGGGAAATAGTCTGCTTCTGTCAATGTAAATGTAGGCTAGTAGTTGATTATTCCTCTTTATCACTCCTTCTTTACAAGCTAACTCAGCAGCATGGTGAGGTGTGCAAGTAGGCAAGGAGGAGAGAGATATTTTATTCAGAACATTTGATTCTGTATTACAATACAGAAAACTAGCATTAAGTGGTAAATTCATTTGGGGATCAATCTTTCCTCTCCCACGTGTTTTGCTACTGCCTTCAGTGAGAACTAAGTTGGATGTTTCATGCTTTGGAAAAGAAATATTCGCATAATAAACTACAAAACCCCAAGATCACAATATTCTCAAAGATATGCAAAGTGCTGCTGAGATTCTCAATGTGCTCCAAAACCAGATTTGATTTTTAATTTATTTATGCATGTGCAAGAGAAAAGCAGCTTCGTGGACATATTCTTTGTTTCTATTTCCTGCTTCTCTGTTTGTCTCTCTTGTCAAGGACTTCATTGTCCTTTAAAATTAGGGCATCATTTTTGCTATAAAAAATGGAATAGGAATTCAGTAGCATAAAAGTTTGGAGAACTTGCATCTTTTCAAATCGGTTCAATGATGATTTTATAGGTGGACAATTTTTATAGAAAGCAAAAAACAGATTCCCTTCCTTAAGGAAAGATTTTATTAGAGACCCACTGAATTTATTCTAAATTTATAACTTTTAAATATGTGTACAGTTAAAACTAAAACTATTAAGATTAGTAGAACAAGTAAGATGATGTATTTTTTCCCACAGTAAATGTAAGCCTGACACATTAACACTAGTGCTAAATTTTTGCATTTGCACAAGATGAGCCTGAGAAGAAGGAAGCTGAGGACAGATGAACAAAAGAGTAAGCACACAGAGCAAGCACACAGAGCTCTGTCCTGAATGGCTTGTCTTCAGACTTCGTTGCAATATTGGGATTCATTTTACTTTTTACGTTTTTAATGGAGGAAATCGGAAATTAAAAAAGAAGCATGCATGACAATCTATTGGTGGCAGCCGTTAAAGGAATTACCTTGCCCATTGAATACCATTTAACTCTGAATCAGTGCTAGTGCTATTAATTTCTACCTTTTTAATGCACACTTTAGCTTCCACATGACCCATACTGTGTAACAGCAGTTACACTCCAGGGGCTAGAGATTAACAGCATGTGCTACGAGTGGTTTATTTTACAATTGCTGTGAAATAAAAGCTGATGGAAATGAGCCACTGGTGAATTACTTTGCCAGCAAAATCAACAATATTTTTCTCGTCATGGAAAAGCTCACTTCTTCTGTCTTGATTTTTCCTAAGATTGGTTTCATAGAGGAACACAATAGTTAAAGGAAAGTTGGGGGAGGGGAAAAACAGAAAAGTAATATGTTACACTCAATCCTGCCATTTTCATTGTTTGTTGCATCTCATCTGAATAAATTTTACCAGCTAAATCTCCATATCACAGTTAATTAAAAGACAATTTGGGCATAAAAAGCAACAGTCAAATGAAAGGAAAATTATTTTCTGATAAAGTCCAGTCAATCAGATTTTCCTTCTCATTAAAGAATCATTAATGCATCTGTTAAAACCATATATTTTTGGAGCACTAGGGAAGAATAAATTTAATCTCACAGCAGGGTCCCATGGAGGTTTGGGTTTTTTGGGTCTTAACCTATAATGAATGAAAAAAAGTGCACCCAAAAAAGTTCTAATTCTTTCCACAGCCTTTATAGAGGGCAGTACATTTATTCTAATTCAAAATAAAAGGCTAATATAAAACAGTCCAATTGTTAACAAGCACATAGAAAGTGTGTGTGCTCTGACCATTAGGGACAACCTGCACTGAAAAGCACTGGTTTCCAGTCACACAAGGAGGTTTCCCCTTGCCCCAGTATTCTTCCCCTGACAAAACACTTATATCACAGATGGGATAAATCTCATCAGCTATTACTCCTCTAGTGACAAAACATACTGAATTCTCCCTTTAAAACTGCATCTCATTAAAAGGAGTATCTGGGAGAGTAATGGAGAAGACTAATATGCACTAAATGAAACAGCAAACATGCCAGTCAGTCATATACACATTTTGCTTACAATTAAGTGGACATTTTTTTCCCCTTTTATTGAGATTTTTTTATCCCTATTTGCACTCTTGCCTATATTTAACTTCAAGCAAAACTCTTTTTTTTTTATATTACTTCAACTTGCAGACCAAATTTGAAATACTTATTTTTTGCCTGGCTGTTAGTCTGTAACACACAGCAGTTATTGCTAAGAGGTACAGCTGACTGCCTTACCCGATCCTTTAGCGTGCATACCTTACTCAAGGCTATCAGATAACGGTATGTGAAATTTTACATGTGCAGAATTAAGAATTCATTGTGAATCTATGTATAACCACATAGCACTCAAGAGAGTATGATTTAATAGGTATTATAAGGATCCTTTGACAAGGCACGTTAATACTACAGACTTTCCCAAACTGTTCCAAGCAGTCGTAAGAAGTCACAGCTTGACATGCTTATTTGTATTTGGAAATTGTGTTTTATCTGTAAGTTTGTATGTAATGGGTATACTTAATCTTAGACATTGCTTCATCAGAGAGGACCTGCCATTTAAGTCTCCATCCAAAATTTTTCTGATACCTTTAGTTGTTGGAATGGAGCCAAGATACAAAGAAACCCTGAAATGGACTAAAAGGGAACCAGATCTGGACAACTTTTTTTAGAGAACAATTTCTGGTTTAAGTGCTGTAAGCTTCACTAAAGCCGTTTTAAGAAACAGCGCCAACTTTCCTACCCCTGTTCCTGATCATGTGGAAGAAATTTCTTAATATCATAATTCAAAAAACCCAATCCCTTCTCGCTCCAGAAGCAGGGTTTTCCCCCAGTCACTCATCCTACAAAACATATTCCAGTATAAGCCTGTGGAACTTGGCTGTGCATTTTTAAGACTGTTGAATTTTCTTATACAGCCATTTCAATGTAAATCTTCCCACAAAATACTGAGCTGCACACAGAGTGAAAATCACACTACAATTTGACCCAATGATAGTCTGAATTCACTGCAGTTGAACAGGAGCTTAACAGAGTATGTTACCAGAATGGCTGCCTCTGTTACTAAAGCTTCTGGTTCAAAAGGAATGGGAAAAAAAAAAAAAAAAAACCCACCTGGAAGGTGAACACATAGACTATTTCCTACGAGTCCTACAAGACGACTGTGCTGGCCCCAAACGGGTAAGCCCCATAAATCATTTCCTGGTGAACAAACCCCTAATTATATTTGGGTTTTGTTCTTACTTTGTCTATTACTCAGTATGTCTGTACGCCCGAGTACAAGCAAATCTATCTCAAGATGCTTATAGAAATCTGAAATTGGGATAGGGTAGGTTTTTCTTTTTCCCCATGAGTTTGTACAGCGGGATCTCAGATGCTGTGATGCAAGCTTCGCGTATGAGATAGGTGGTGCAGATAAAAAGCCTGATTTCAGCACCAGTGACTCCAGTCTGTGTTGATGAGGACAGCTGTATGTGATAAACAAAGAGAAAGACAGATCAAGGTCTGAACGATGAAACAAAAGTGACGGGTAAGCACGCATTTGGCTGAATACTGCAGTCCTTGATATAATACAGGCACACCAAAGCTCAAACCGCAGACCATTAATAACCCAAAGAATATGTTATTCCTTTTCCAAAGAAATCAGGTGTTTAAACTGAAGGAGATGGGGGCAGAAAGATAACATGCAAAGTAAACAATAAAAGGAGTGTAGTATCTGAGTGTACCACTGAGCCTTGTTAAAACAGAGAGCACTGTCATTTTGCTGTTGCCTGTTATTCATTATGTTCTGTTTGTGTACATCTGAAAGCCATTAATTTCAGAAATGCTGCGGGGACATGGATAAACACAAAAGCACTCAGGGTCATGCTAAATTTATTCTCTACAGGCTCTGACAAAGTAAAGCCATGCTTACTCATGTTGTTTCTTAGTGTATTTCTGGAAGAGTTTGGCATTGTTAAAAAGAGACACATCTACTTCTACTAAAGGCAAATAATGCCAGCTACATAGAGAATTTCTGAAAACTCAGGCAAAATGCTTGTCATAGCCTAAGAAACAAAATTTGTGTGATGTATGATATTGGTGATGATTGAAAGGTGTCCAGTTATCTTTCATCACATTAAGGATTCATTGTATGAACTGCAAGATTATATTCTTTCAGTAAAGAGGGAAAAAAATCCCCAACACATAAATTTTAATTCACTATATTCAGGTAAGAAGACATTTGAAACTGGTGTGGTTTGCTGTTCTGAAAAATGCTTTAGGAATCCAAGCTCAGCAGCTTCTACCCAATTTAAGGAAAAGTGGTCTCAGTGCAACAAAGCTGAAATTTTAACTAAAAAAATATAAAAATACACAGAACTGGAGAAAGAGAGTTAAATTACTAAGATACCCCAAGAAAGAGATCTTGGGAAGACAGCAGCATAGGCTAAAGCTAACACAACCAGGCAAGGAATGATCTAGAGGGAATTTTTTAAAAATACTAATAGGTGACACTACCACCTTTAAAAAGTTATTGAAGTCTTATACACTGACTGGCTCCAGCAGGAAGCTGGAGATGAAAAACCTTTGGGAAGTAAAGAAATCCTTAGCTCTGCTGCACCACCAAAGGTCCTTAAGATGAAATCTTGATATAAATGAGCTGTGTAAACAATTGTGTGGCAGAGCCTTAAATACATACACTCTTCACTTGTCTGCTTCATAGGCAGCAGAATTCAATAGTTGCCAACACCCAGGTGGTCACCCCTCAGATTCCCCTTTCCCTTGCAAACTTCAGTATTTGAAGTATGCAGTCATACCAAATCACAACACAGTTCTAGACACTTAAAAACCACTCTGAAAAGTATGGGAATTCCTCTTGCCTGGAGAGTTTCATCTTGCGCGGTTGTTCTAGAGGTGCTTTTGTACAAGGACTGATTTCATGAGGAAGAGCTAAAAGGTGTTTCTTGGAAAGCTGTTCATCTTGAAAAAGCCTGGTTTATACCCCTTCTACTTTAACATCCAGGATTCTAATTTATCTTTTAAGAGTAGAGAATGTTGTTACAAAAATCAGTAGCTAGGTATTAAGGGGTTTATAGTGAATAACATAAAATACCTGCAAGGAACATGACAGCATAAACAAATATTTAGAAATGTCCTGTCAAAGTGAATTACACAAGTCTGGTACTAAGATAATTTATCTGGTAAATCAAAATATCAAAATGTGGAAATTTGTTACTCTCACCTCTTATTAAAACCTATTCTGGTTTACAAGATTACATTTTTCAATATGTGCCCATAAGAAAGTGTATAATTGATGCAGTCCTTGGTAAGTGTGTATTACACATCTGCTAATGGAAGATTTTATAAATGCATCTTGTAGTTCTGATTTAAAGAGGCAAGTGAAATATAATGAATATTTAAATGTAATTGCTGCAGCAATCAATGTACAAACTAAGGCTTATAGGGTGATCATATAATTTAATTTCATCATTTTATAAGTGAGCCTGGATTACTTCTATCATTCCCCCTCCTCCTTATTCCCTCCCCTTTTCTTCTTCCTCTCTTTCTTGCAGGAGCAGGGGTAGTTAATGTTATTTTATTTTTGCCCACTCCTTGACTGATACAAAGATCTATTTAGCTGGCCTGAGACTGAGGATAAACAAAGACTGGTTTACCCTGTCTTTCCACCCCTACTTTTACCACGCTAACAGCCATTTTCTACCTTTCTGGTTTCAAGTTTGCTACTGTTTATTGACATATGTTCTCTTGTAAGGTTTGAGAACAAAATGAAGATTTCTGCTAGACTCTCCATTATATTCATGCCACCGGTACAAAAAGCAGGGCTTGGACCCACCACTTCTAGCACCCAACTTATATAGCTGATTGGAGCCTGCCCTTGCTGTAATAAGCAGTAAATAGAATACCCACAATTAAAAAAAAAAAAGAAGAAGAAGAAATCCAAATGAGATGGACCAGAGTCTCCTAAAAATACTCCTTGACTTTTCATTCCTGACCAGATTAGGAAGAGAATTTCCTGGGGCTAACTGAGCATTGGAAAAGGATTAATTTTAACTGACCTCAATACACTGAAACTAGATTTCCTTTGAATCACAAAGACCTTTTGATGATCCAGAACCAATAATGGAGATTAATTACAGTTCTTTGACTCAATGTGTATTTTAGAGATCTGATGAAAGCAATGTTCTGCCTGCCACAAGCAAATGGGCTTGTTAAACTTGTGTAGCACAATAACCCTAAATTAAATAGCACCATTAAGCTCATTGTTACAGCACTTGTTGGAGAGGAAAACAATCAGGCATGCACTTGCAGAAACATTTAGGATCTATTTCATAATAAATCACCTTCTGGACAAAATTACTCAGACAGTATTGTTCACAAAGAAATCAAACATTGAAATTGTTTCAAATATCCTTATTTTCACTAAAAGTTGATTAAAAAAAAAAACCTAAACACACAAAGAAACCAAAAGGAAAAAAAAAAAAAGGAAAAAAAACCCCACCACCAAAAAACTGAAGTGGATCTTTCAGTTTAGGATCTTTTCCAACAATGACATGACAACACATTCTTTCTTCAAAACATTTACCTTGGCTCCCTGAAGGAGATTTCTCTGAAAGGCAGTGGCTATCACGGTGTGGCTTTGCATGCCAGAACACTAGAGGCAAAACTCCAATTAAAGCTGGCTTTCAAAAGCCACTTTCAAGGAACCTACCCTGTTCCAAAGTAGTTGAACATTCCCTGTCTGCAGCAAAAATTTGGAACAACTTCCCTCTGTCAGAGGAATTTTTCTTTAGATTTGAAAATGCTAGGGGGAAAAATGAACCACAGCAATCACAAAACTAACAAGTCTTGCACCATTAAGCTATACGCACCTACAGAAACATCACAAACAAGCATTTCTTGTTATGTATCTTTCCACTCTTAATCATCCTTGTTTTTCTTCCTCATACCTCTGTTTTCCACACAATTCCAATAATTTAAGATCTGCAATCATTTTATGAATGTAGTTAGAACACTTTATGGACTCTGATTTCTTTAAGAGTTTCACGGGGCCACTACATACTTCCACTTCACCTATCTAAAGCTCAGACTTCTGTCTTTACATAATTTCTCTGAAGGTCAGGGAACCTGCTAAGTAGCACACAATAAAATGATCCTGAAAATGGTAGGTTTTCATAGACAGAAATTTATCTTGGTTTGAGGACTTGTTTTTTCATTTCTTTAACCCGTTTCAAGTCTGGTAGGCCGAGAAAGAAGAGGTTCAGGCATTACAATGAAGTTCAAACTTGTAAATTCATACTAAGCCTCTGGGACGGATGCTGTGAAAACTTAGGCAAATAGCTTCGTTCCTTTGTGCCTTAGTATCACACTTCTAAAAACAGGATTCATCCCAACACTTTTATCTAGTTGATTCATCTGTAAACTCTCTGCGACATGGACTGTCACCTTTGGTAAAAGCACCAAGCACAAAGTAGAATGAATTTTAATTCAGACCAAGTTTGCAGGATAAAATTAAATACTTCATCAGTATTTTAAGTAAAACTCAAGTTAAGCCTGTAGATAAAAATTGTTAGCTGGGTAGTATCAATTGACAGGTCAACCTTTTCCTATCTTCTTTACTACATAAAGATAATTAGATTTAATAAGCAAAGAATTTTTAAGCTTAGCAATGACTCCTCCACATTTTATTAGCCCTTTTGAAAGATACCACACTAAGCATGCAGTCACAAACTTCCTCCCATGTTGCCCTGCTTGTGGGCAGTTGTATTGTCCTCAGCCTTCTATTGAATTTTCGTCTTGCCACTCATATCATATTTAACTGTACCACCCCAGGAATTTCAGTAACAGCTATAGTTCCTCACATGGATCAGATCCATTTCATTACTGCTCCATATTAAATGCTTACCACAATGTGTAAATGCATCATTATCTTCATGGACCTAATTCAGGATGATAGGTCCTTCAACCGTCAATAGGAAGAAAAAGATACTGCTAACAGCAGTTCTGACACCTGAATTACGTCATAAATTCTAACTTTAGGTATTCTAAGCACTCATCTGCAGATACTACCTCTCTGCACGGATTATATTGTGAGCCTTTGATCCTAGATTGGGTGCTTGAGGCAGAAAAAAAGATATCTGTTGCATCCCAGATGTGTCTATACTTCGGTTTTGAAGAATAATGATGCATAATGATGACCGTATAATTCAGAGAAAGCATTCCTCCCTTTGTAGCTGTGTGTGAAAGATTTCTAACTTCCAAAAAACCATTGACCTCTTTATCAGAGAGACAAAAGAAGAACTCTAATGTAGATTAAAAAAATTACACTGTCCATTTGGAAAAAACCCTAGAGACAATAAAGTTACTTTTCTTCCAAAATACTTTATCTAGAAGAAGTATGGAAGCTAGAGCAAATGTAGAAAAGCATCTTTTTTTTCAGTTTTATCCAAGAAATAGAAATAAAGGCATGCATGTTTGGAGGTTTTCATGAAAGTTGTTACAAGCTTCTTGCAGTACTTTTCAATAATCACGTTACTTTAAGTAACTTAGTCTCATCTTATTTGTCTTTGATTTACATTTTGTGTTTAAGTTACTTTGACAAGTAAAACAGCAGCTAAATAAGCAGACTTTCATTTGTCATAGATCCATACAACAGTTTTTGAGATGTGGAAGAAGAGGTAAAGTTGTCAGCATCCCTCTGCTTGGGAAAAAAAAAAAAAAAAAGCATTGAATTTTCATCATTGAGACTTTTCCCAGAGACTCATCACACACTTCAGCAACAAATTTTTTATTCACTTTGATTTGTTTCGTACCTCCTGCAAAGTAACTTCGCTGGATGTTGCAGACCCATTGTAATGTAAAAATAGTGAACAATAATTCCCCATTCACTCTGATCCTACTATTTATGATTATATGGACATCTACCAAAATCACCTTCAGCCATTACTTTTCTATAGTGAGAAGACTTAGATTATTTTCCCTTCTCTGTAAAGTAACTATCTGATTATCTTCTACCATTGCCTTTTCTTTCTCTGTACTGTCCCTCGTTCTGTTAATTCCTTTTTAAGAGGGAATTTATGGCAGTTGTGATCATTCAAAAAGGTCTGCAGAGTGTGGGCTAGTTGTGTGGTGCCATCATGGTTTATTCTCTATTCTTGTTTCACTATCTAACATCTTATTTATCTTTTTCACTACTGCTGGGGACTGAAATGAGATTTTCACAGCGTTGTTCACAATGACTTCAAATATTGACTCAGGAATGAGGCACCACTAATTTCAAGCCAGTTATTTTGTCTACAGTCAAGCTCTGTAGAGAGTGAAATCTGACTGAAAATCCAAGATCAATATTCCAGTGACTTCCTGTTTTGACACAAGAAAAAGAGATTTCAGGGCTCACAGACTATTTTATGACCTTTACCTTCAGGCAGAAAATCCTTAGTAGTTACATGCTCAGTTTCTAAAACTACTTTGCAGCTGACAATAAGTATTTCTCCATGAGTCAACTACTAACACATTCAGATAAGCAGAGATAACAAGAATATCTACAGAAAAAGACACTGTCATTGTTAGCAAAGGTTACGTTTGCAGTGTATGTTGCAAGCCAATACAACGCGGTTCTTGCTCAAATGTTGGATAGAAACAAGCTTGATCTTTATAGGTGCAGGCTGGAGAAAAAAGCCAAATGACTGCATGAATATGATGTCAAGCCCAAAGCAATCAGTAAAATATCCTGCTGATATGAAGGAGCTTTTATCGGATCTAATTTAGCACTATATTAGCACTTCCTTACCTATTCCTACCTTATCACTTTTGACTACTATGGATCCCAGGAGACTATCTGGTCTCTGTTGAATGTCAAACTCTTGCTCAGTTAAAGTCAGATGATGAGCCCTCATTATTACACATTTTCCCTATATATATATATATATTATTCTAAAGAAATAATAAAATACATTTTAATAAATGTTCTGTACTAAAGAAAAATCAGTTTCCAATAGGTAGATTTCAAAGGAAAAGTTCTGCAAAGAGATTAAGGTCAAAGGAAAGAAGGAACTATAGTTTCTAACACCCTCCCGTAATATAGACAATTTCTCAGGTTGCTCTTGAAAAGCAGATTGGATATGGATAGGATTCAGGAATTCTGTGCCTCTCTTCTATGGCATAGGCATTTTTTTTCCTTCATTTTTCTTCCAAAGTTACATAGCTAGTTGTGGATGGAAAAAAAAAATGAGTGTAAACATTTTTACCGTCATATAAACTTACATTTCTGTCAATTGAAACATTAAAATAGAAGGGTAAGACACAAGGTAAATAAAAGTTTAGATGTGAAGACCCCTTTTAAATCAAAAACAGCAGTGTTAAGTGCCATTTCAGATGCACCAATATAGTTTTTTCAGCCTTCAATTGCCAAGTATGCTTCTCCATAGGTCCAGAGTCCTATGTGTCATTCTTTTGCTAATGTCTCAGATAACTATGGACATTTCAAATGGTAGTAGCCACCTACAAGTGTGCAAATAAACAGAATTCAGCATGTCAGGATATCATTTTTCAGGACTGATCACACCCGTATGCTGTCATCTAAGGGCAGTATTTACATGGAGGCACTTCTACCTTCATACCCTAGAGTCTGGAAAACACCTTTCTGAGTCAATCTCTACTCTTTTTCTTCTCAAAAATGTGTCTGTTTCTTTACACAACCAATATTTTGAGGGGGAAATGGTGGTTACTGAAAAGAGTCAATCATTAGTTTAGAAATAAAAGTACATTCTTTACTTTGCCTTTTGAACTTAGTATTAAAATATCATTGCATAAGGGTCAAAGAGGAATGAAACAAATTTAACTTGTCTGCCTTTACTCAGCCAATCACCCCCTCCCCGTCACCAGCCTCAAATGGTTGGAAGACTTTTATATCAAATCCCTGTGATTCTTAAAAAACAATTCTTAAAACATTCAGTATTTCAGTCCATTAGCTAAAATTAAAGCTGTCTGAAGCATTTAAATGGTGCTATGCAGGGTGCCTCCATTTTACAGTCTACAATGGAAAATGAGAAACTTTCCACTCTAGCACCAGGCAAAACTGCAAGAACCAAAGAAACAGAAAAAGTAGAGGACTTGTAAATAAAGGGAAAATTAGATGTACTCATTGTTATGACCCCAGTCTTAATACTACACAATTATTTATATCCTAAGTTAAAAAATATAAAGCATTTGACATCATGCAAGAAAAATGCTCTCCTGCCATAACTGCATTACAGTCAGTCATGTCCCACTAGTCACATTCCTAGATGTCAACCAGCCTAACGCAAAGACCCACACCTCACATAAACCAGAAACACTAAGTTATCAGGATCCCACTGCCTCCTAATTGAGAGAGGTATTGAGGTTTGGTATTGATCACCAAGCAGTAATCAATAACAATTTCATCTATCGACATATACTAAATGTCAGAAGACTAAAAGACCTTGTGATGGATCATTAAATGTCAATATAATTTTCCCTTCTCAATACTCAGACACTAATGTGAAGAAAAAAGCCCATGCTCCAGGCTAGCTGTTTTTAAATTCAGGTTGGTTGAAGCCGTTCAGGAAATAGTAATGTAATTTGCTACTTCAGAAACACATGACATTGTCTAAAATAAATTTTGTTTTGATTTGTTTTGTTTTGTTTTGGTTTGGTTTGGTTTGGTTTGGTTTGGTTTTTTTTGTTTTGTTGGTTTTTTGGGGTTTTTTGTGAAAGTGTCCAGCTGTGAGTGAGTTTCCTTTGGAAAAGCTTAATTCAGATGCAAAATGACATTTCAGAACAACAGGAGGGTCAGGCATCTCAAGAAAGGAATGGCCTTGCTAACAGGACAGCTATTCCAACAGTTGTTTCATGCATTTTTAATCACTGTGTTACTGAATATATCAGTAATTGGTGAATTTGAATTTCTCTCTCTCTCTCCCCCATCCCCCCTCCCCAACCCTTTTTATTTCCAACAACTCTGTTTCCTCAGCTGCCCAGATTTTATAAATGTTTTATACGAAAATATGTAGAAAAAGCATAAAGATAACTTTTAACACTGGTACACCCACTCAGAAAATGTGATCCTTTTAGCATGACTTATATAGCAAAACACACAGCAATCTGATCAGATTTAGAAGATTGTTTCTGCCAAAATATGTGTCAATTCATTAATCTGCTTTAAGAAAAAATTCTTGTTGTCAAAAAAATTTTTGGATGGCAGATGTATTTGTTCAGTGTCAGATGCATGGATGAGTTTGATGCATGTATTGAAAATACAGTTTACAAGACAGAGTGAGAACTGTTCACAACAACTCAGCTTCCTGGCTGATGACACAAGGAGGTTCTCAAAAAAATAATAAGCATCTAGTAAAAGCTGGACAAACTTGAGTTATTCTGTCTACATCTGATAAAAATTACTCTGAAAGGACAACTCAGTAGGCAAACACAAGCAACTTCCTGTTCTCCTTTCTCTTGTTTGTAATAGCTCAAGGTATATTTACCTTGAAACATAGACACTACTATTCTGAAGCAGAAAAGAACATAACACTGCTCCTTTAGAAGACTTACTCTTAGTCAACACTACGCTACTATTTCAAAGGTGCCACATTCTTTACAATGCAGCTGCTTGGGGACAGTTTGGTAAACATGTCTATGAAAAAAAAGAACTATGAAAACTATGAAAAACTTCATTTCAGTCCCAAACTGCAGTGTGGATTTTTCTTTGAAACAGAAATGTAATGCCTTGTACCACTGTCTGGAAAGCTGGCAACAGAAACCAGCAAGATGGTTTATTTTGGTATATTTGGCCCTCTGAATCTCATTAGACAGCAGTCACTTAATTGTTCTAAGCTGTGGGCAAGTAGCTTTTTGCTCCAGCAAGACATAGTTTGAAAGTGAAATACCCGTTTAGCATTCTGTAGGAAACAAAAATATGTCTTTCACATCTCCTTGGAAGGGGAACACTGTCATTGCTGAGTCTCCCTACACTCCAAACCAAAAGTTTCCTGAACTATCCACTTTCCCACACCACAACTTATTAAACTCTAGCTCCTGAATTAGAGAATATAAGTATAGAAATATCATTGTTCCTGACAGCATGTTGTTACGAAAGACACTCAATAGTACTTCCTTTACTCAATAGTGAAGACGAAGAAAAATGCCAGGTGGCATTGTTCTCCCAAGACTTCTGGTCCTTTTGAAATCCTGATCAAACAAACCTATCCCTCAAAAGCAAGCTTTCCGTGCTCTAGAAGTACCCCACAAAGTGCTAGTGTAAAGGAAAAAAAAAAAAAAGAACAGCATTACTATATACTTATTTTAGAGAGGAACACAGATAATTGTAGAAATATAAAATACATACATAACACTTTTGAGATAATAAAAGTGGAGATGTAAAAGAAAGTAAAACACCTCTAAAGTAAAATTCCTAGCCTGGGACTTTGGAGATCCTGTATTCAGAAGACTTGTTTCCACAGTTCACACATAGAAATAATACTCACCAATCTCATAACAGTATTTCTGAAAATTGTAATTGAAAAAACTGATACTTAGGCATCATGGCAATAGGGGTCTCAAAGTGGAGACTTGAGAAAGAGAGGAGTGGTAAGCAGAGACATAAAGAATTTTTAAAAAATAGCATTTATACTGGCAATAATTTTACGGGGCACAGAAGAAAACATACCTTTCAAAAAGAATTAAAATGTTAAAAAGAGAATGAAAACTAGGAGACTAAGCTAAAAGTACACAGAAAAAGAGTGTTTACTGTGGGATTCCTAATAGTTCAGCAAACAAAAAACTTCTAGCTTAACTGCTTTTAGAGGGAGGATTACAAAATTTAAGAGATACATGAAAAGCTAGCATGTTTTTTGTGTTAATACTCCCTGAATTAAGATTATTTGTCCCCTCTGCTGTATTAACTTAACACTTGTATTGCAGCGACTTCCGAGAAAAAACTTCAAAGAACAGAAAACCTCAAAGATCAAAGACTATCTTTTCCCAAGTTAACATGCTACTTCCAAAGATGTGTACCTAGCAAGTTTCAACAGCCTGGTGACAAAATATTTACATAAAGTCATATTTAATTAAACAGCCAAAGACTATAACTGCCTAATTATATCACTAACCTTAGTCTCCTGCTGATTCATCAGGTAGGGATTCAGACAGCAGCCAATAGGGAGTTACTGGCTGTGCCCTGAGAAATATGAACACTTACTCCATTATTTGTTTCTCTTAGCAAATTAATTTGTAGAGAGCACTGCGTTATGTAGATATTCTCTACAATGTAGAGAACATTGTACAGTGATTGTAGAGAATCATTGCACAAAGCACTTGCTAGTTAGCAAAACCTCATGCTCCTAAACAGACAGAATTGCACACACATTAGAAGAACATTCATGTATTTAAAGATTTCGTCAGCTGGCTCTCAGAGCCAGATGTATCTCATTTATTTTGGTTCAATTTAAGTTCAGTGATCTCTGCTTTATTCATTTTCTCCCAAGTCTGTTTTGAATTTCAGCTATGAACAAATCAAACTGGCTATCTTTCTATCCTGTGTGACTTCATGCCATTCCTCCTTGAATTAATCCTCCTGCCTTCATATATGTAGCCTGATTATAGCCACATTCTGTCTCCATATGACTGTTGGGCTGCTTCTCCTCTGTTGTTATAAAGTTTTGTGAATCTCAGAGAAATCAGGGTCATGCTAAAACTGCGTGCTTTGGACTATCTTAGTAAAAATCAGCTAAGTTCTTTAGAGTTATCTTCTTTCTTTGCCTTTACAACATCTACCACAAAAGTTCTGATCCACCTGAGCAGGTGCAGCAGTTGGTGCTAAGCTCCCAGCATCTACTCTATATGCTTTTTGGGGTTCTTAGTTCAGATTAGATCTACTCTTGCCCCTCTGGCAATCCTCACTTCACACATGCTTCAAAGCTGTGCAAAAAGCCATTACTCCTTTTGAATCTCACTAGAGGTTGAGGTGCCCTAAGTATCTGACCCAGAGCTCTCAGTTTAACTGTCTCAGAGAAATCTAGTGTGACCATGGACCAAATAATTCTGCCACCTAAAACACTACAATACGGTGACTTGCTTCAAAACCACCCTACATATAGGCTGCTGCTATCTCAGCCTTACTAACACAATAGTAAGTAGTAAGGACTAAATCTGAACCAAACTTTGATTATACAGAGAATCCTACAACCAGACATCTCGGTGGCAGAGGTCACAAGAAACACTTTGCACAGCTACTGAATTGTGCACAAGGGAAGCAGCCTCTTTAATGTCGTAGGTCTAGCAGTGAGGCAGCCCACAAATCCAGATTCTGTACAAAACCGGTCAACAAGCCCTCTTGTCCTCGCAAAACACTTTTCAGGAATGTGTATCAGTCACATTACAACATCAGTGAAAATTTGTTAGAACACCTCATTCAACCAAGGCGGGGGGGGGGGGGTAAGGGGGGGGGGGGCGGGTTGTGATGCGGGGGGCATTTGGAGCTTATTAAATTTAAATTGCAACATTGCTGTTAAAATAGTTTATCTGACTTTTTCCAACCCGTATTTTTCAGTTTTTATTTAACGATAATATGTCAACTTTTTAAAGAATTCAGTACAGAATGCCACAATTTCTGAGTACAGATAATCTCCCTTTCCATATGTTATCTCAGAAGCCAAATACGAACCATACTGTTGGTGAGGTATTTTTTTCCTCAAAAGATTCTGATGCTTACTTCTGAAATTTGAGCCACCCTAGCATAGGTTTTTGTAAGGTTGGTTGAACAAAATCATTCAAGCTTCTCACAGTGGAAAAATAATGTTTGGAGGAACAGTGTAGTGTAGAGCAGAGCTCATTCAAGACTGCATTGCCAGCACCATGAACAACAGGGCACAGAGCAGAGCTCTTTGTTTTTAAGCCTGCAGCACAGCTGTCACAGGAAACCTGCCTAAGTATTCACCAGCCAGTTGTTGGGAGAAGTCAATCATTTGTTCAAGGTGCCTGATACCCTGAGAAAATGAGAGTAATGGAAGCAAACTAAGTGTGCACTGCTGATAGGCTTTTTAACGACTTGAGGTCAGAGGACTTCGCCATCTATACAAGGCAGCCAGCAGAAGAAAAGTCCAAAGTCAAATGGTAATTCAGAACTCTAATTTCCCAGACTGCAACCAGTGCTTTTCCAATGGAAACAGAAAGGCTTGGTTTCCTGGTTGGCTGCAATACTGTCAACATATAACTGAGAAGCACAGCTGGAGGAATGAAGATCCTTCAGCCCTTACTGCCAAGGAGACAGGCTGCTACGAAGTAGCCTGAGTAAAAGGGATTAGGACATTGCCAATCAAAGGAATAATGTGTATTAGAGGAAGAACTGAACTTATTGAGCAAACACATCACTGCTGCAGTGGTAGTGTAGTTCAATCGAGCAAACACAAAACCAACCCGGAAAATAGGAGATAGCCAAGGTACCGAGGCAGTTTGGGTTATAGAGTTATTCTAAGGATAAGGTAAGTGTTCGTTAACGCCTGTTGTTTTCTAAATGGATCTTAGGCACATACCCTGAAGACTTTAGCTTTTTTTTTTTCCTTACGGCTAACAGAAACTGTTATTTCCTAGAACACATGAAAAATAGGAAATATTGGCAGGACAGATATTATAACATTATAAACAAAACATAGATCTATGGGGCAGAGAAGTAATACTACATCTATGGAGGGATGAATTTGTGTTTAAAGACTACTAACAAAAACATCAAATTTTAAATTTGTGCAGTTTTAATGGGAATTTTCCTTTATTATTTGAAGTTATTTCGGAAACCAGAAGGCCTGTTTAGGATATAATGCAGACCTGTATAGATATATTGTAAGTATAAGAAGAATATTCTTACATAAGAAAGTATCTATGTTACCCTTTTTAATAGAAAACCAAGACATTCCACCATCTTGCTATCATCAAAATAAGTTTTCATCTTTTCACGTTCATGACAGAAGTTCTGAGAAAAGCATAAGACTTTATTTGCCCTCCCACTGAAATCCAAAGTAGTTTGCTTTACTTCTGAGGGCACTGAAGCTAGGCATGTAACTTCAGGCTACAGAATTAAAGTATATTATTGCATCCTTAACAATGGACTGCATGGGGGAACAGTCAAATCAGGAATACAACTTCCTACCAACTGGGAAGCACTGTTAATGGTCTTCAGCCAATTAAACAGAACACACTCTATTGTCTAGGTATGGAAAATACTCAGTAACTATTTCCTTGCTATAAAAGGAACACATGAACTAACTTTTACACTGTGCTCACACACAAACACACAACATTTTGCTTCCCAAAGAAGCTACAGAATGCTAAGTCATCTTTCTCATGTTTCTTTTCAGTTTTCTTGGAAGAAAGTGCAGTCTACTAGCATTACGAACACATGTTCTTCAATACAGCAAGCACCCTGAAAAACAGAAGCTAGCAGAAAGGAAGAATATCCTTGAGATGGTGAAGATGGTAGTTGAATTCCTTTAAATACTTTTAAACAAACAGTTATTGCAAAATGTTGTTTTTCTTGTTTGATTCACCCGAAAGAATTCTTTCTACCACTAAAAAGAAAATGGTATAAGCAAAACACATATTTGAGTTTTATACCTTTGGGTAGAATGGGGGGAAAGAAAAAGAGTCTGAAGGAAGTGTAGGAAATAGATGCATGTTTGCTAAATTTCATGTAAGAAGGATGTGAATAAGTTGGAATCAGAAATATCTTGGAAAAGGAAAAAGATGGACTCATTAACACCTGAAATCTAAAAGCTGTTTTCTAGTTGTTACTGTAGCAAATATACTCAAAGAGAACCATATAAACCACTACGTGAGTCTGAATCGCTCAATGTGCATTTGCTTGGGCAGCAGAATTCCCTTTGCAGGGAACTCCTGTGTTTATGGATGGGCTGAAAACGAACATTTCCTGCTTTTGTCAAATGGAAGTATGTTTCAACAGGACTGTGAAAACATCTGAAGGATTTTTAAATCCTGAGATCATCTGATTGTTATATTTGGAAGTGTTGTTCCTTCATGAACTGTGAGACAAACGTAGGATAAGTGAGTGCAGATTCTTTATAATATAATAAAAAGTTAATGAAAAATTGATCATCATACTTGGTGATTTCTGTCAAGCATCAATGGCACGAACTGTCTTCTGAGATGTTTGCTGTGAGCTTCACCTGACCACCACACGTCTTCACACAGCCCTTTCTTCTTAGATTAATATCACCATAGTTTTAACTCGAGAAAGATAATAGCCTGAAATAGCATTAAGTGTTCTCTGCTGCTTAAGCACAGAAAAAACTGCACTACCAACCTCTGCTCTCTTCCATATCAATGTGTCTCCAGTCTGTTGTGAAGGAATCATCTGTTGGAACAAGAGACTGCTTATTTAGTACTTGTCTTTCAGGCTGAAATTGCCAGCAAGTTTGTCAACTGTGGCCATACTAGAATGTATCATGATTCCTTGGATCTAAAAAAATGCATCAACTCATTCCACGCTAGGCATAAAACTATGTGATCTCTAATTAAAAAAAAAAAAATTCACCAGAATCCATTATTTACATTTTCTAAAACAGACAGGTGCAACTTCATGCAGTTACATTTCATCTCCTATTACCAAATCAGAAATTACAAACATAGCAACTTATGTATTTGCTTATCAAGTAACACAATTTCAGGTTTGGTTCAGCATCAAAAAATCAAAAAACAGGAAACTGAGCAACCACTATTTTAAAATTACAATGAAACGGAAATACCAGAATGAGATTATTCAGAAGACTGAAAATGGAGGAATGGAGGAAATCAGACCCAAGAGGGGCACACTCCAAAGGTTAATATACTGCACATAATAAAAAGAGAATATATGATGGGAGGTCAAGAGGCATCCTTGCCTTTAGGCTTTGACTTTTCAGGCTTTTCATTTTAAACAACACAAAACTGAAAGACCCCATCCCTCAGCTGCCAAAATGTTCTTAAATCAATTTACCTGATGATATGACATTTTCTAATTTCTGTCAATCTTTTTGCAGAACATAGATCTTAAGGATAGCATAGGAGATGCCATTCTGTTGTGGAAGGTATGAACAGCAGTAAATTAGAGAGAAAACCTGTGGTCCAGCATCAACTCTATTTGGGAACACAGCTACAGGATTTCAAGACAATTGTTCTACAGGATTTGTCACGCCATATTGAAAGCAGGACAGCACAGGAGTTCTGGTGATGCTCCAGTCTACTTTGGGAGGATAGGTGGGCAGTCAGAAGGAAGGAAGGCCGGAAGGCAGGCAGGCAGGCAGGCAGGAAGGAAGGGAGGAAGGGAGGAAGGGAGGAAGGGAGGAAAGGAGGAAGGGAGGAAGGGAGGCAGGCAGGAAGGCAGGCAGGCAGGCAGGAAGGAAGGAGTACTGCTTCTGAAGAGCATGTTTTGAGAAATGACATGTAACTTGACTTCAATAAAGCATTCAAGAACCTAGAGGTAGTAGCAGAAAAAGGTAGAGCAGAAGATGTAGTAGCAGAAAAAGGCTTCACCATGTGACTGCCACTTGCTACTACAAAACATGCAAAAACTTTCCAGAGACGCTGGTGCTCTTCTAACCATGATTTAAAATCTGCAGCTATATAACCACATAAAACTGAGCATCAGGACATTGTTATATTAATCTATTCACAAGAACAATATCACATGCTCACAATAAGGTTTCAGACACAGCTTTGTCAACTCAGAACGAAGGTATAATTGTAGAGGAGCCTTACAGAAGAGACATGGAATAGCTGGCCTAATGTAACAAATCATAGATACGTTACTTTCCAAAAAGGGAACAATACATGAAGTCAGGTTCAAAGTCTGAACTTCTGTGAGTTACAAAAGTAAAGCCATCAGATTTTGGATAGATGGTTATTCTGAGCAAACAGTATTTCACCACCAGCAAGAATAAGAAAGTATATTCAGTCATCCAGGAGAAATGCTCACCACCAAGACCCAGAGAGAAAAAACAGCAAGTGCAATATATTAATGGGACATGGAAGGCAGGATGCGGAGGGAAACCTTTTAAGGTTGATCTTTCCTTAAGAAGGGAGTTTTTAAAAGGTAATTAAAATGAAAATATTTCCTCTGTACAAAAACAAGTAAAATATTTGACTGATACTGAGCTTCAGGGTACACACTCTTCAGTTAGGTAAGCTAGATGATGACACTGAAGTAAGACGTGTATATGTTGGCGTTTTTTCAATCATCGGCATAACTACCATTGCTCTGAAACGATATGATATTTTTTTAAACTAAGTAAACATTAATAATATTATTCATTTACTAAGGAATCAATTTTGGTTCATAAGAGAATTATGAAAATATAGCCCATAAAATTGCTCAAGAGGTATAGTCAAAGAAAAGCAATAAGAACTCGTATGCGTATTACTCTTGCACTTTCATATATACTCTTACATAAATCAAATCCTCCGTTATGTTCTACACACACTAGCATCTTCCTTAGCTGCTCTATTTGGTACCTCTTTCTCATAAGAAAAGAGTAAAGAAGAAACTCAGCATTCGGTATTGATATGCACAAGAACTATGATCCAGGTTTAGATAGATTAAAATTTCTAATTGACGTTATAGGTATCCCGTCAGTATTTTATACACAAAGATCATACTACATTAACCATGGAAAGGGAGAGCTTTTGCCTTTTGGGCAGTAGTCAGAATAGACATATGAGAAACTTCAGCTTTCTTCCAGATTTTGCAACTGACACATGAGATTGGAGACATAACTAATCTGTCTCTGCATCACTATCAATAAATTGGCACAATGATGATTGACCGTATTTGTAAAATATTTCAAGAAGGACAGATGAAAAGTGCTACAGCAGCTACAACTGTAATTGTACATTCAATATTGAGTGATTAAGACCTGAAATTCAGTAACAAGAGTTAGAAGACACAAACCTGCCAATATAAACAGGTGCTTCAAACCTGAAACTCCAAAACCGATAGATTTCTTTTTTATATCCTGAAAAATGAAGTTCTAGAGTTCAATTCTAGCAAACACTTCTAATTTAAACTGTTAGTCTTTCCTTACCAGATAACAGAACAATATTTAAATGAAAAAATATTCTTATTTCATTAATGTTCAGCAGAATGCTTTCTTCCATGAACGTAACACACCATTCAAAGTAAAGAACCACTGCAAAGAGCATTTGTGTCATTTCAGCCATAATAGTTCCAAGAAAATGTTTTTTAATTCTTGCAAGTAAAGTTAAGGCAATGGTATAATTAAAAATCACAGCTTTGATATTAGAACATAAATGAACATATCTATAATGACTTCACATAAGCCACTGTGATTTAAATTAATAAGGAATACACATTCCCAGTCCTGGCTTATAGAATTCCACCTATCAAAATTTCACAGCAAAACATTTCTTTTTTTTTTTTTTTTTTTTTTGACTAACTGGTTCAATTTCTTTTTCCAGGTGCAAAAGTCATTGTGACTGATGCTGGCTGAAAATGCAGTCCTGATTTATTTTCATACAACACAAGCAATTATTTCTAGGATAGTTACTTTGACTAGGCAAAGTGTGAGGTTTTACATAGTTAAGGAAAAATATTACCTGCAAATCATCAGAATCTTACTTGGTAAGAAAACTCATACAAAATATTCTTTATCAGACTACTTAATGATTTATACTAGCCTACAGTGCATGAGCATTTACCAGCCTGCCTTTTTCTGATCTAAACTATCACACTAAATCTACAAAAAAAAGACTTTAATTACTAATCACAGTGCCCATATAGTACATACAACAGTCAGTGGGTGATGGACATTGTTTTAGAGGAGCTTTTTCTCCCAGATAGACCCAAAATTTGAATTGATTCTTTAAAAGCTAATGTATTTCTCCTTGCTATAACTTGCTTGAATTACTTCATGATTCACATTTTCCACTTTGTAAGGAAAAGGTATTGTCTTTTATCTCTGCTGCAAGCCACATACTTACCTCAAAGACACCACAGTGTTGTAGCATAATGTTGCAAATTCTCAAGGGTTAGGGCTGGGTCAGCCACTAGACAAATGACAAATGCTATTTATTAACCCATTTCCCTTTCCAAAGGGGAAAAGAAAGGGAATAAGGCAGAGAGACTTACAGGTTGGAAAAGAAAACTAAAACTGTTTTAATGAAAAAATAACAATAAAATGAAATACATACAAATATACAATAAACCAAAACCAAAACCAACCCCCGTGATGGCAATCATGTCACTGTCACCACCGATGCTGTGGGCAAACACTGGGGAACTCCCAGGCTGGACTCACTGGCAGACAGGAATCAGATTCAGGAGCTGGATTCTGAAACTGGATTCAGGAATGCACTGATTGGGATCGAAGGCAGAATGGACAGAGTCTTCCTCGGACACCGACCACTGCAGAAGAGACTTAACTTTTGTGATCCCTCAGCTTTATAATGAATATGATGTACATGGAATGGAATGGAATGGAATGGAATGGAATGGAATGGAATGGAATGGAATGGAATGGAATGGAATGGAATGGAATGGAATGGAATGGAATGGAATAGAATGGAATGGAATGGAATGGAATACCTTGTTGGTCAGTTTAGGGTCACCTGTCTTAAACACTCCTTCCTGCAGATGCACCCCAAAATGGTACACAAGATTTAGCAGTGACCTTGGTCTTCTCAGGAGCAAGTATAAGAAGAGCCTTTCTGCACACCAATCCTCAATAGTAACTATGAACATCAAGCATTATCTTTTCTAGAAGCAGGCACTATCTGCAAAAATATGTCATTAACTTCAGAAAATGCATTTACTTAGAAGAGACTGAGCTGAAAAGTAAAATCACTGAACAGAATTAATTCTGTTCTACCTCAAACCAGGACACAAATAAAATACTATATTGCAATTATCTCACCAAATGCACAGCCTCTGCTTTAAATATGTTGCTGTGCATTACATGTCATTATTAAACTTTAGTTCTCCTTCGTCCTCAGTAATCTTAGTAATTTCAGCTTGGTAAGTTTTAGTTCAGTTAAAATATTTAATTATTTTATTATGCTACCAGTACATAAACAGAGTACTTCCGCTAAATACTTAGAGGTGAATAATTACATTTTATGAATATCAACATGAAAAAAATTATTTATGCACTATGATATATTGTTGTTCCATTTTCTACACCAAATCGAATCTACAAGCCATTTGTACACAAACCATACAGTCTAGTTCAGAGACGAATGAAACTGTGCAGTAGAATTCACAGAACTTGCAGAAGAAATAGAATGAAGAAATATTGCTGACAGTGGCCTCCCATTCCATTTGCAAATAATCAAGCTTTTATTAAAATTACATCACTCACCCTTCTTTCTTTATGTCAATCCTAATATTAATTGATGGCCTTACTAATATATCATTATAAGTTAATCAGGCATTGTAAATGCTAGGAGCAATTAGCTGGTTTGGTTTGGGTTTTTTTTCCCCCACCAGGCACAATTCTAAGTAAACCTGTTTGAAATTGGTAAATGGATGCTATTAAAAGTGAAAGCATAAATAGAGAGCAAAATATCTTCTGTCTCAAGCAGAAGTATGCTGCCGAATGAAAAACGATTTAAACTAAACAGGGTCATCATCTTTAAAGAGTATTAAAGCACGCAAGTATCTTGAGTGGTTTAAACAGTTTCAGATACAGAGGCGGTTATGCAATATTATGGTTATCATGATCAAACATTTTTACTGCTTAACCACCTGACCTTGAAAGGTAATTGCTCTCATACTCTGTTAGGTGTAGAGTAAATTGTGCATATATTCTGTTTTGGTAATACTCCAGGCTGAAACCTACAGAAGTAGAAGTACTACATGGTGCTGAGCACTGAGATGCCTAACTTTTAAATGCCCTAACTTTAGGTATGTCAAACCCCCATCTCCACTATTCATCATAAAACGGTTTGATAGTCATCAAACTGGGTGTCACAAAAAGCTGAGACCCATGAAAAGCAGCACCCATAGCAGGGTCTATACTGATAACCACAGTGAAGCACTACAGGATGGGGGAACTGCATCTGAAATGTACCACTTACAGCTCCTCAGTACTTTCCTCAGGCTTTCAGGAAGCACCTTCCTCTGCCTTAGATTCACAGTAACAAACACTCTTCCCATTAGGCAACCAGCTGCAGTACAAGCAAAAGGGGATAGGTATGTTTATGAAATAACTCAATGATTCAGACGAATTCATTAAGAGATAAGAAGCTATTCACACACTATCTGTCGGCAGGTATGTCATTTACTGAGATGGTGTCAGGCAGATAGAATTGTCACAAAATACTATGGAGTTGCAACACACTATTGCATTTGATGGTTATTTTCACTGTCGATGTGGAAGAAATCATTACTTTCAGGTAAGTTAACGAGCAAGCACGTTTAACTAAATCAATACAAGTACGTTTTGTACCTACCTCACATCTACCTGTTTGGTCTCAACCTGATATAGTATTTATTTTCTTTTTTAGTATCTTCCTTAAAAATGCACTCTTAAAGGTATTTCTTTGTTAAAGAACATACAGGTGAAATATTGATCTCACAGGGATCATTGGAAGCTATTTCTCACCTTCTGACAGAGTGCTCTTAAGCTTATGACATAAATAATTCAAACATTCCTGAATGAGTCTGTTTTTCTAGCACCAAGAAAGGGACATTTTTATATCACAGCTGCAAGTAGGAGTCATCACAGAAAGTTACTTCCATGTGATACATGTGGTAAGTATATGCATTCATTTAACAAACTAAATCCTCCAATCTGGGGGGGGGGGGTGGGGGCGGTGGGGGGGGGTGGAGGGAGGAAAAGATTGTAAACACAGATAGAATTCAAAACTAAAAGAGTGAGGTAAACCAGCTTGCATTCTTCACATTCCTCTCCATCTACCAGCTATATCTTTCTGCCCTATGTCCACAGAGAATGGTCTTTTCTTCTACAGATAAACCATTTTAGGGACAAAGAAGGACAAAATCTGTTCACTGAACATTTACCTGACTCTTGAAAGAGATCCTTTCAGCAAGAAAGGGATGAGAGCTTATGGAATAACATTTGTTCTTGTTTAACTGAAGAAAGGAAGAGGCAGAAGGAAGAAAGCAGGGCAGAGGAAGTGGCCTTATGAAAGTCATTCTGTAAAACATAATAGTAACAGTGACGCCATGAAACATGACATCGTTCCAAGCAGCAAAAAAAAGCCCGTTGTGCATGCTAACTTCATTGAAGGAGAAAGCCTAGCCTGTTACTGTGACAGCGTGCTATAACATTCGTAGAGGATAAATCATTTCAATTTAGTCTGTCCACTTGCTTTGCTATTAAAGCTGACAAGGAAGCAATTGTGAGCATCACTAGAGAAATCATGGCAATCTACATCTGTCGTACCATAACATAGAAGGACCAGAGATCATCCAGGGGTGTCATAACTGTAATTTCAGAAAACCAAAATCTGCTTATGTGATAACACCCACCTGTATCTCTTTAGTTTGTTGTGGCAGTTTGAGGAAAAAATCTGCTTGAAAGCTTTTGTTTTGAACTGACCAATTGCATTATTCCCTCCCATGCTACGATTGCACATCACATTGGTTGAGAAAGTTTCTCGCGAGCGTACTGTGCCTTTAGGAGCCGGGTACCAGAGGCTCTTTCGTGGCTTTTCGGCTTTTGGGCTTCGGGACTTTTCGCTTCCCGGACACTCCCGGCTCTGCGCTGCGAGAGGCACTGCGGACCTTGCAGCTTCACTCCGGGAAGAGGCTTCTCCAGACTTGCGGCTACGGCTCCCCCGCGCTGCCGGAGTGGAGCGAGGCTGGGCACCGGGGAAGCCCCCGCCGCGCCGCCTGGGACAGAATGCATGCGCCGCCCGGAGACCCGCGCCCGGAGGCTGCTCTTTGCCTGCTGCTGTAACGCCGTACCCTCTCTGCCGCCAGCGCTGCCGCTTCTTGCTGCTTCGCTTCTACAAACTGCACGACGAGAACTGGTAGGAACAGCGCTTTGCACGTTGGAGCCCCGCGTTCGTAACAGCCGCGGTTTCCCTTTGTTCACTCCACGAAAGCGCACACGTGGCCGGTGCCATTTCGGACTCCACGTGGTACCATCTCCTTTTCTCTCTTTTCTCGCATTTAACCCTCGCCTTTCCATCCTGTACAAACCCTCAGATTTTGCATTGGTTTTTCCTGCATATTATATATTTTGTTCTAGTTTTATTAAAGTTTGTCTCAGTTTTCCAAACGTTCTGAGGTCTCACAAAATCTTTCTTTTCCTTTTCGTATCTCTGCTTTTTAACCCTTCTCTCCCGGAGGAGAAGGGTTCAGGGATAGGAAAGGGCATGTCCCCGTTATTGGCTTGCCTCAGCCAACCGGCGACACTTGTGTTTCCAATTTGCTGCCTGTTTGCATCTATTCAGAAATGATGTGTTGCATGTCATTAAATACAGCGTAAAAAAGTTAGGCCTGACTGTGAAAGATCAGCATGAAATGAGGAGCTCCAAGGTAAGATGCAGTGGCTACAATAGAAGGTTCTTTGGTGTGTGTGGTCTGTGAAGCATAGCTACCACACAATACGGTTTGAGAGTATTTGCTTTATAGATGTTTAGAGGATAGGATTGCTTCTCTCTTCTTTTCTAGTTCCCTACAAAAGAACCCATTACCAACAGAACAAAAACCCAGAAGAGCTGATAAATCAAGCTATCATTAAAAGGATATATGTCCCCAAAATAAGCAATGAGTGCTTTGTTTATCTTCCATATCATAATCAAGCTGTAGTCTCACATTCAGAGATGTGAGATGTCCCTCAGGGGACCGTACTGGGACCAGTGTGGTTTAATATCTTCATCCGTGTCATAGACAGTGGGATCGAGTACACCCTCAGCAAGTTTGCAGATGACACCAAGCTGAGTTGTGTGGTTGACACACATGAGGAAAGGGATGCTATCCAGAGGGACCTGGACAGGCTGGAGAAGTGTACCCATATGAACAACATGAGGTTCAAAAAGGCCGAGTGCAGGGTCCTGCACCTCAGTTGGGGAAGTCCCTCGGTATCCATACATGTTGAGGTATGATGAGATCAAGAGCAGCCCTGCGGAGACAGACTTGGGGGTACTGGTGGATGAAAGGCTGGACATGATCCAGCAACGTGAGCTCGCAGCCCAGAAAGCCAAACGTGTCCTAGGCCACATCAAAAGAAGGGTGGCCAGCAGGGTGAAGGAGGTGATTCTACTCCTCTACTCTGCACGGATTAGACCCCCCTGGAGTACTGCGTCCAGCTCTGGAGTCCTCAGCACAAGAAGTACATGAACCTGTTGGAGCAGGTCCAGAGGAGGGCCAAAAAAATGGTCAGAGGGATGGAGCACCTCTGCTGTGAGGACAAGATGGAGGAAAGAAGGCTCTGAGGACACCTTGTTGTGCCATTTCAGTTCTTAAAGGGGGCTTGTAAGAAAGATGGGGACAGACGTTTTTGTAGGACCTGTAATGATAGGGCAAGGGTTAATGGTTTTAAACTCGGAGGGGAGATTTAGACTAGCTATAAGGAGGAAACTTTTTACAGTGAGGGTGGTGAAACACTGGAACAAGTTGCCCAGAGAGGTGGTAGAAGCCCCATCCCTGGAAACATTCGAGATCTGGTTGGATGGGGCTCAGAGCAACCTGATCTAGTTGAAGATGTCCCTGCTTGCTTTAGGGGCCGTTGAACTGGATAACCTTCGAAGGTCCCTTCCAACCCAAACTATTCTATGATTCTATGATTCTATTACTGTAAGACCTTCAAGCAGGAAAGAAGGGTAGATCACAACATTGTTACTAAGCGTTGTGTTATGGAAAGGGCTACTTCTACAGCAATTTGTACATTAGCAAGCAAAATGGAGACAAAAGATTAGCTTTGCACAGATCTTAATTTTTAATGTAGTTTCCCAGAGTGGTATCCTACAGAATATTTCTATCAACATTGTCTATTTCTGTCCAAGATTTTTGCTGAACAGATTCCAGTAGCACTTAACTATTGCTAAAGTATCAGACAAACTCTGTTGGCTCTACAGTTTTCTTTACTATGGTTTACTTCTATGTTTCTTAAGTTGTACCTTTTTGTTCAGAGATTGTGAGCTAAAATATTGTTAGGTCAGCTTTTGGGTTACTCAGCACCTCCTCCTGGATGCATGATGTTTATCATGGCAAACCTACTTTCAAAGAGATTTCACAGAGAAGACATAAATTTACTCCACAATAGTGATGCACTGGAACAAAATATTCAAATTCGTCTACGTATTTTTCACCTACTCCATTGTGTAAAACTAACATACAGGAAAATTATTTTCTAAGTAAGTGGACACACAGAGAAGCCTTAATATCCTTTGAGACTCAAGGAGGAAATGCTACAACAGACAAAGCTGCATTCAGGCTAATTAAGCTCCGATAAGGCCCTGGTTGCCTTTCAGATGTGTGCAGCAGACAGCTAACAGACAGCAGTCATTACGTGATTTATGTTAGAAGACTGCCAGCAGAACGCAAAGTTGAGATAAAGACCAAGTGCGTAAGAACGCAGTCTTCATTTCTGATACAAACTCTCCAAACCAGCGCTGCCTCTGTATGAGCTTCAGAATGCAACTAAGAGATCTTCTTTCTCTGCAATTCTTCCTCTCTTTCCCCCAAACACTTCTGCTCTGAGGTTGTTTTATAATAAAGGACTTATTCTCAGGATATTTACATATTTACATATGGCTGTTGAGAAGTTTCCACTGTCTTGCACACATATATTTTTAATAATTTAAGCCGGCTTTATGTATATAGCATAACAACAAAGAGTTCAGAGTGGAACACAGTGACTTTTCTCAAACAAAACTAATCAGTACTCGGTACTGTGAAAAAACAGAGGACATAGGAAGTTACAGCAATTGCAATAAGAAATTCCAAGAGCATAAAGTAGTATTTATATTACTCTTGTAACCAAGCTTGGGTGCAGTTCTTCTAAAACAGCTCTGAGGTTAGGGAAACCAACACAACACCTTTGCAAGGAAAGGAGACTACAAGGTTAATATATTCCAAATGTTAGAAATGCAAGATGTTTTCACTGTGGCAATATCCTGCCTTGTATTGTGTTATTTTTAGCCTGCCCTAAAATATGACATGATGGATAAAGGAAATTACTATTTTTATGGCCGAAGCTTGTGTGCAAAGATAAGGTGTGATGAACGAGCAGCTGCAAGAGAAGCAAAAGGTCTTTTTTAAATCTTTTTCTCAAAAAAAAAAAAAAAAAGGAAAAAAAAAAGTTGCTTTGGTATTTTTTTTAATTTTTTTTTTTTCCCCTAATGGAAAAATGCATCTAGTTCCCCTGAAAAAAGCTGTAAATTCAACTTTAAACCCTGACTAAATGTTCAGTTTCATGTAAGACACAAAACATACTGCGAATCAGATTATTTCTTCCTTCAATGTTAAACATATTTTGGACTTGGGAAACAAAATAATCCTGGATAAAATTATGCCTGATTAAACAAGTTAATAAATTGCTATAAAACATTGTAGCTATTTCTTCGGCTGTTATTTTCTCTCCATATTTTGAAGTTTTGTGTATACATAAGTATTTCACATTCTTTTTAAAATACAAGAGATATCCAGAGAATCCAGCAGGATTCTCCTGCTCTGGCAGTCAGACTCATGTAAATCAGGCACATCCAGGAAACTGCAGCATTCCATTGCCATCAGTGAACATACAGCGCACTAACCTGCATTGATGTAAACAGGCAAAGACCTGTAGTGTGCATCCATGATGTCTTCTGCATCTATGAATGAATTTCATCCAAACAACTTTGCTTATCTCCTCTATTCTCAGATCACCATTACTACATTTTGTTTTCACTTGCACATTTTGTTAGACTTTTAACAACTCCTTTTGAAATGTTTCAGTGCTAGGAAACAACACTTGTTCAGATGAATATGAAAGAATACTTTCATTATAAAGCACAATAAAGTTGAACAAGCCTAAGAATGTATAATTACATAACCCTCAGCCTAAAGTTTCCTAGTACCTGACCATACGATTTTCTGAGTAAAACATCCTTCTCACTTACCTTATTTTGAGTGGACTAAGGTGAAAAACAATCTTAAAATAGTAAACAGTCTAGTGATGACAAAACATATTTCCATAGGAACTTCAATAGAGTTTGAAATTTTCAAAACCACAGTAAGGTTTACAGTTCTCTGTATTCTCTGCTCTCCAAACACTGGGGAGGAGAAGGGCAGGGGGAGAGAACAACACCACAGCACAGCTACTGCACCACTTCCACACCACCAAGAAAGGAGTCCAAATCACAGATTCCAAGGGGATTTTAGTCATAAATTTCAGTCAGATGGTAAAACCCAGGGTATTTTATGTTAGTTGTAGGGGGGAAAGAAAGGCAAGGAATTTTCAAAATGCAGGTTCTTCCTTTTCAAAGATACTAAGATTTCCTCTTTCCTGATCACCTCTGTGCACTAATAGAAGAACCACTTTACAGAAGACTGAACAATACAAATAAGCAAGCCCATCCAAAATAATTTGGAAGGAAAGAATTATCAATATGTTTTGCACAATTTTTGCATACAGAATCAATGCCAGGTTTAAAAGCATTTACTCCAAGTTATATATGAACAGATAAAGCAGCTTACAGTCAAACACATTTCCTGCACCAAGGCAGCATTTCTAAAATCTCATCCTCATGAAGACACAAAAGAACACTCCCACATTTACATCCCACCATCTACACGTGGAAAGCAGGCAGAAATGAACATCTGCAACTAATTTACACAAAAGCGTTGAATGGGCACAAATAAAAGGTCACAAGTGCCCTTCCTAAAGTTCAGATGGGGGGAAAAGAGGAAGTAGACAACTGAAATCAATAAAACGTGAATTTTTAAATTAATAGAGTGTGTCATGTCCAATATACTGCTTTATTAAATTTTCAGTTGTTTATCAATTTGGCACCACAGATTTGAATATGATGTTGCATTGGAAATATATAAAACCTGGAAATTTCATTTGTTTTACAGAAGAGATTATGAACATGATTAAAGGAGTTTTTTGCACGTGTGGATGTTTTTTTAAACATGTGTTTTTCATGTATTTTCATTTGATTGTTTGATGTTCCATCGAGTCTGACAAATGGTTGAATTAAAGGTCTGAGCTGTTTCAAATCATGGAGGTTCAAAAGAATCCAGAACTAATCAGAACTGCCTTCAGACATTTGCAAACTAAGGAAAAATCCTTTTATTTTGCAATTGCTCCCTCCCTCCCATGAAAAACATCAACTTATAAAAGAACAAATCTCCTAGCTAATGATGGAAACAGATGTAACATTTACTGCATGCTTACTTTATGTGATATACTGAGGAAAACAACAGCAAAGTTAAACTCTTATTAGAAACATTTAAAATGTCAGTAAATAGATACAAATGCTGTACAACAAAATTCCAGTCTAAGTTACCTTATCAACTAACATTCTCTCAATTTTCCTCCCTGTAACAGGAAAAAGTCATAACTGAATGTTCATTTATCCGGTGGCAGCTGTACAAGAGTCACTAATCTGATTAATATAATAAATAAATTTATTGCTGTGTAAAGGAAACACACTCCAAGTGTAAGATATCAAACTCCTGCCTTTTCCTTAGGATACCTCCAACTACATACAGACCACCACAAATGTTTTACATGTCCTTTGTGCTGAGTATTATATTTTTATTAATATCTCCAGTATATTAATCTGCACTAGGTTGGCATTAAGACATCATAAACCTAATAAATGTAAATCCTGACAGAAATAAGCATGTCACAAAGCTGGCTGAATTAAAGCACATAAGTCAGAAAAAAAATAAAACATGGAAGGAACGATGCATACTGATCAGGATTTTGTTCTATTTATACCAGTTTATAGTGTGCTAAAATGTTATTGGTTCCTATTCATAGTTTGGAACTATTTGTGTTCTCATTTCCCTACACCACTCGAGCAACTTTAGAATAGTTGTTTTCAAAAGAACATATTGATGGCTTTTATTTTAACAGTATCATGCCATCATCAAAACACAATATTTTCAGCCTGCTCTGAAATCAAACTCCATGTACTGATGGAACTGTGTCAAAATCTTCCAGCTCAATTCCCTGAATCCAGTCTGAAAAACTCAAACATGACTCCATGCCTCCCAACTCATTCTTCATTTCTAGATAACATAGTTCAACACTCCAGGACGTCAGAAGGAGATCAAGAGTTAAAACAGAACTTGGAGTTCCAAGTTCTCTCTCAATGGGGAAGCTACCAACAAATGTTGGACAACTTGATGGGTAAATATAGAAGGTCAAAATCACACAATGAACAGGGAATGGTTTGTATCACTTTCTGAAACTCATAATAGTCTGTCACAATGTGCTTTATGATTTGAATTGTTTTGGAAACTTCCCTCTCCCTTTTTTCTTCTTTTTAAATGAGTAGCCATTTTCAAGTGAAATTGAGAAGCCTAAAACATGTAAGCATTCAATTTTTCACTTTTAAACTGAGAGATATATGTATTTTGATCACTTAAAAATAAAAACCAAATCTGTCTCTTTCACACATACATTTTAATACAAGGATGTAAACATTGTTAGTGGCTTCCTTGTATGGAAATTAAAACTGAATGAATTACATTAATACTATGCAAAGAATAATTCAGAAGTCTGAGCTGATCTGTTATGAGCTGTGGCCTCTGGTGTTAATTCCACTATCCCTGGAGTAGTCATCAAAGAGAGATTAATTAGGTTCAACACATTCTTAATTTAAGTAACTACTCTTGATCTATTGTCTTCTGCAGGAAATAAGGTTTGTACTGGTGCTTTGGAGAATGATTACATCATGATAATAAAAAAAATATTCTTGCCAAAACCATGGATAATGTTTTATTGCCATCAAGGTCCAAACATAAGCATTGTCAATTAGCCTGCACTACTTGGAAGAACTACTCGATGTTTTTTTGATCCAGCTTATTCTGGTTTTCATGCAATGGCAAATAAAAACTTTTTCCCTTGAAATTTATAATCCATCTTCCTGAACTATTAATCTCTTTGACTGATATTAGGTCTGATTTTTTTTCTTCCAAGCATAAAGTATGGGAGGAACAATGTGGTTCAGTTACTTTTCCAAGTCTATTTGTTGGAAAACTTTCATACCAAAAGTGCCTTTCCCATTGGGGTTTTACATCATCTCAATTTCATTGCTGTGGCAGATCATACTCTATAACCTCAAATGAGATGAGAATCATTTAAGTAGATGAAAAGCAGACCACTAATCGGTAAAGAAAATGCAATTCCATTTTGGTAAACTTTTCTCCCTTCCCTCCCTGCCCCTTCCCTCTCTCTCCTGTTTTCCATGTCTAATTCTCATTCAGTTGTCATGCATGAATAAATCAAGTTCAAGACAAAATTCTGGCATTTCTCAAAAAGGTTTATGATTACAAATATTAAGCCAGAACAGCTGTGTTGACTTGGAATTTCTCTTTAGCCAGCAAAACAGACAGAATTTTACAATTCACTATTGCTTCTTTAAAAGTTTAAAAAGAAGCACATTTCTTCAATCAAAGACATACTTGGTTTTTGTCATTGACATTTTTATTGATTGAGAAAAACCTATAGGCACAGAGTGACAAAAACACACTTGCATATCCATATTTTGTCTTAGTTGCCGTTTCTGGTATTTTATTATTGAGAAGCTCTGATGTACTTTCAACAATAGATCTGTGATGTGGGCAAGTCCTTTTGGGCTTAGGCAACGTTTGTTTTTCCCCTTGAGCTCAGAAAAGGGGGATAAATTCTGAAAAGCAATAATTCCTATAGGGAAACATATGTTTTGGATTGGACAAAGTAAGGTTTTGTGTATTTATTTTATGAGACCACTAAAAAGTGGAGCTCTGGCTGTTGTAAGCAAAACTCATCAATGCCTGACTTCCTCAAGATTATGCAGAATAAGGAGATATGCAAAGGAAGATTTAAGCAGGTGCAACAGAAGGAGCAGAAGTTGCATACACTCCATTAAAGAGGGGAGATGTGTCTCATCCTTTCAAGAAGGATCAACCTCCTGTATTAGGAATGAAAATAGAAAATCTGTAGGGAAAAAAAAGATATAATACAAATACATCAACTTGTGTCAACCGCCTATCTAATTATTCTGCTACTACTGCAAGAAGATTGCAAAATGGGAGGCTTCCTCTGGAGTTAGCATAAAAAAATATGTTCTTCTCATGGATGAGATGTCCTAATCCATATTTCACAATACAATTAGTAAATCCATGAGAACAAATTTAGTTGGCCTTATTTTATCTTCCTTCTTCTAAGCATCAAATAGCACTTACACATCTTTTCCCGTCAGAGAGTAAAAAAGAATTTACTATTGTCTAGCACTAACAGCATTTTCTTCATCAGCTTTTCATTGTGAATGACTGCTTAGATCCTTAAATGTCCATGTGATACCTGGCACTAAATAATTAAAGAAAAAACCATGGACAACAGTTTGCAATTTGCATGAAATTTGTTGCATATTTTCCTGTTAAGTTAGTCAACAGTAACAACGTGGCAAAAGATAAGGAGACACGCTGGTTTGGGTAGTTTCATACTTTGTTTTACTTGTTAATTTAATTAAATCATTTCAGTTCTGATGCTTATACATAAATTGTTCATAAGATTTTTTTTCAAATCTGAACTTCAGAACATTTTATCTTTACGTATTAAGGGGGTTTGGAAATATATTTATGTTCTCTGAGGATTTGTGTTGTCAGAAAAAGTACCAAGATCTTTTTCCTTGATGCCCAGAGCCTTAACCCAACTGATTCTTGATAATTCTAGGGCAAGAAAAAGAACCCTGTCATAAGCTATGTTACCAGCAGTGCTTCAAAAATTGATGGTTCTGCATAACAGATTCAGATTTCTGACATTAGAGGAAAAATACTTCTCAAGCTTGAACACCTTTATCAGCTGTGCTCATGCAAGAAAAGAAAATGTGTTGGCAGCCTTAAGAAATGCAGCGAAACAAGAACAAAGTGACATTTTGACAGACAGGTGTCTACTGTTAAAGATATGATTTTTTCACATTCTCTGTTTTCACAATATCTCAGTTAAGACAGATCATTCTATCCCTTGGTTTTACGTTGTTATGAAAGAAAGCCAGAAAGACCAGGAGGGCAAGTCTGTGCAGGTGAAACACAGAGTCTTAATCTCAGGGGACATACGGGTGGAAGAAAGGCAGAGCCCCAAGCAAGGTATCCAAATGGTACTTTGGTGTAGATCTCATAACGTCATATTGAAGGGAAGTGGAGTCATTGGAGAAAATGCAAAGCCACTTGCCTTCACCACATGACAAAAATGACCCTTCACCTCCCACCTTCTGGGCAAACATCTTCCCCACCAAAATAAAGACAATTTGGAGACAGATAAGCAAACAACCAGTTCAACTTGCTTCATCTTGCATGGAATAGTTATACAATGCCTGGTCTGGGATGCCAGTGAGGCGTTGGCACGAATGCCAAGCTGCTACATGCTGCAGGAGCAAGTCACATCTGGGCACATGTGCAGGGCCATAATTGCTGTGGCAGGGGAAATTAACAGCTGAAAAAACTGACAGTTACAAGGCTTGGCTTTACTGAACCGGCTGCTTTGAGAACTGCATAGGCAGCTAAAGTTTGATGTAAACATTTTTTGATACACAATACTTTTCTTGAGCTAGTCCTAACCAAATGAGCCATCAACACACAGGAAGCTCCTGGGGAAGCAATAGAAATTAAGCCAATTTAGCAGTCTTCCCACTAGACACCCCCTCACTTTATATTAACAAAGACATTAATAGTACTTCTTTACCAGAAATAATTATTTTCAAGTAAACCAAAGACATAAGACCCTGTTGACTCTTCACTGATGAATCTTAAGCCAATAGCTTTTCAACAAATAGCTTGAAATAAAGCCAGTAATTCTGAACATATCTTGTATTATCTTACTTCAGATTATTTACTGTTCAAGTTACTTCGTTCAAGCACAACTCATATGACCCATTTCTGTTCTTTGATCAAGCAAATAACCTCAAATTTATTTTTCACTGCACCTGCAGTTACAGACTCAAAGGTCCCTCCTCCATTCTATCCCTGATATCTATTTAGAAATCAGCATGATGGAAAACTTCCCTACTTCCAAAATTCTGCTTGAAACTTCCAGGACATTCATGGGAAAAATAACACAACCACATTTTTTTCCTGTTTTATTGTAAGTTTATTTTGAAATCTGAAAACATCTTTACAAAAAATTGTTACCAGAGGCCCAGCTCTACATGACTTTGATTATGACACCTCTGCTATTCTTGTGTCCTCAGGACTGAACACAATGTTCAGATTTTAAATAGCACATAAGTCAACTACAGGAAGGATGAAGTTGTGCTTAGCAGGTAAAAACAAAGAACAAATGGGAGGCCAGATTAGATTACTGGATGTCAGCAGACTTTATGAGGCAATTGGCTGGCAGCTTTGGTAACGCTAACTACAAACAGCTTGCAATACCAAACCATTACATGTATTCCTTGCCAAGACTGGCTGTCAGCTGTATGACTGGCCATTTCCTGCCAACATAGCTGACATTCTCTCTCCATTTATTAGTGAGGGCCCTGTACTTGCTGACATTGAAAGTCAACAGCTATCAGCTATCAGTTATCGTCTTATGCTACCTACTGAATCAGGTTGTCTAAATAACTAATAGCAAGGAATGTACACTATTCTGGTCTAGTCACAAAATAATATTGTTTTTTGCCAATGTTCAGACTATCACATTTGTGCACTATGTATGTACTGGAAAACATTTTTTTCTGCATTTTTCTAGTTGACTAAAATAGCATTATGAGATCATTTCTTATTTATTGCTAGAGTCAGGCTTATCTTCACAGAAGTACAGAAACGGGGCACAGGGGGGTGGGGAACCAAAAGAATCAAATCCATTCCATTTCCAGAAAGCGGAGTGATCAGTAAACTAGCGAAAGTAATTATTGTGCCCTATTTTCTGAAAAGCACACCTAGTTCCAGTACAAGTAATTGTGACCGAGAAGCCTCAAATGATTGCTTGGGCATCCATACAATATTAATGCAACTATATGACTATTACTTTAACTGTCTTCTCATTGTGGTCTGTAAGTCCTTGATTGCAGTACTCTTTTTTATGTCAACAACAACTTGGTGGGACAATACAGACAGAAGGATTTTTAAGATAAGCATTTGTAGAATTATTGCTGCTAAGGAATTTTCAGCAGCCTGCCGCTGGAAAACATGCAGACTTGTGATGGTTTTGCTCAGCTTGTCTGAGTTCCAGCACTGAGACACACCACAAGGCATACTTCCCTGGAGTTGCTTAACATACACTTTCATGTTCAGAGATTAATTTTAAGATGTAATTTCAAAATTCTAAATCCAAACTAGCTCAGATTTCAAAATGTAGAAATCTATGCAATGAGTTTGTCTTTCTTCTGCTGTTGGCTGTGTTTGGGGTGTTGGGTTTTTTCCTTTCCCTACGTACCTGACAGTCCCTCATCCTACAGACTGTTTACCATGATGTCTAAACAAATGTTCTGGACAATATTTTACCATCAGCAGAGATTCCATTTACCCAGATACTCTATAGCAGGCTTTCCCAGGTACATTTCTGACAATGTCCAACACTGGTCCAAGATCCAGAAGCAGTTACTGTAGCTCCAGCTGTATCTTTGAAGGCCAAGACAAGAACTAGACAAAATGTATCATTGAGTTCAGCCTAAAATATTACGTTTTTATTATCTCTGTCTGCATGCCAGCTGGCAGTCTAGTAGAGAAACCAGTCAAGAAAAACTAGAGAAAATAGGAATGAAGAATAAGGGCTTCTGCTTAACGTATGCTCTAGGAGTCTCAACCTTTAAACACATTTTCAGCAATTACAGAGATATACTGTGTAAATTTGGGTAAAATATTAAACACCTTCGTGCTTCAAATTCTGTCTATAAAATGGGATGGTGGCAATTCGCAGCCTTATCGTGTGGACTACAGGGCAGGAACTTCATACTATACAGTCATGAAGACTGTATAATTATCCAGAACAAAGAAAGAAAGGAATTGAACTAATAGCACTCAGAAAAAGACAAACCCACAACCCAAGATGATCTGAACACCAAACACCCTTGGGGATGGTGTGGAATGAAAATTAGCAGAAGACAGACCACCACATTTCCTTCCATCTACTTTGTTCAGCCTATAACTGAAGAACAACTTGCCTGCATACAGTTTCATACATCACCTGAAGAAGGAAGAAAATATGAAAAAGTATTACTACTATTACTATGTTTTCTGAAGATCTTCGTTCTCTAGTACTGCATCAGCTAAGGACAAGTCTTCATTTATTATTCACTTAATTTGAATGAAAGCATATTTGGGACCCACATTAGTCTTCACCATCAGAAATTATGTGTAAAGGTAACGCTCTGACATTTCCAAAGCATACTGGGATGTAGGAATGCAGACTTTGTAACCCTCACTCACTCATGGAAAATGGCCCTCTATTTTCTGTTGCACTATATCCACACAAATCCACACAATCCTCACCGGTAAAATTTGAGGAGTTCTGAAAGTAGTGCAAAAATGCCTGATGACCACTTAATGCTATTTTAGGTCTTTTAATAGTGTGCTGTGAGCACCAGACCAAAAATAATTTTCAAACTATCCAAATAACTGTGGTGTTATGATTCCACATTCCAGATTATGAGTCAACTCCCATCTGAAATGCAATGTTCTTGGCAGACTTTGACTTACCCAAAAAGATTTACTTTCTGAATACAGATTTCTACAAGCCTCCCAGGCAGCATGAGAACAAGAATCTCCTGTTTATGTTTAAAAGCTGCAGCCTCCCCTTCGTCTCACTAAACCCCGCAAAAAAGTTATTATAGGTCAAAGCTAGATAATGATGCCACATTTTTGGTTTTTCTTTTAAGATCTAAAATAGACTATATGTAAAAATTTCTCTAGTAAAACATGTAAATTGGCCAACATCAAAACCCTTGAAAAAATATTCTAATTGCCTATAAAATGGATAGTATAGCCAAGCACAGTATAGGCAAGCTAGCGGGCTTATCAGATGCCTTTACTTCAGAGTAGTTAAAAAACAGAATAAAGTTTACAAGGTTTTTTTACTGAAAAAAGTCTGGGAAAAAATAAAATTACAGTAAACAATTTGATCTAAACAATTTTAACATAAAACACCTCATTTTCCTTTTTTAAAATGTGGTTTTCTTCTGAAATTCAGTCACAATATTTTATATGTAGAAGCATTCAGAAATTTGCCTTTTTATTTGGAGAAATCAGGCTAGTAATGTTCAGTCATATCAATGAGTTTTATTCTAACCATTCAAAAATGGACAATTTCATTCAATACTTTCATCTGAGGTATAGGGCGCACTGTGTGCCATTACTTTACTGGGAATTAAAAAACAAAAAGTTGCTTTTAGTTAACGTGTAAGCAATTTTTAAATAATTCTAATAATTACATTTATGGTCTTTGGTATGTATGAATTTCCTTTACCCTCAAGGTAACAAAATTTGTTCTGCAGACAGACATGCATATTTTTAGATGAAAATCTACTTTTCAACGCCCAGCAGATTCTCCAGTTTATCAAAACTGTTATTCCTATTAGAAACATGATTTAGGGGATCATGATCTAGATGTGTGAAATCAGAACTCATCAACGGCCCCTCACATTGAAGCTTGCACACTCGGAAATGAGATGCTAACAGATAATCTGTATTTATTTGAAGAAGTCTTTCAACAGGAGATATGAAGTTATGAGCACTGTAGCAGGAACATTCCATACATAACCTGTTTATGGCATCTAACAGATAAGAAGACGGTAGCGGGTGCTTAGGATATATAGCACAATCCCTGCTCACTGTGCACAGCAAGACAGCTTCCTCTGACAACTGTCTACAAAAATAGCTGAGCAATAGGCACACTGCTCATTGATAATTCACTAATAAGGGAAGCAAATTTCAGAACGTAAGTTATTTACTACCAATCCATTCAAGCCCAGTGCTTGGAAATATATTTGATTATTTTTAGTCATTTAAGTGAAGGAAGAAGTTGCTGTATTTTTCCCTCACTATATTAAGGAGTCTCTTTACCATCTAGTTAACTTCTTTATCCTTCCAGCTCTTTCTGCCCTCCACTCCAGCAGAAACACTTTTCAGACTCAATAGGTATTTAATTAAACAAATGTTTTTTCACAGAACTCTTGATTTACTGTGCAATGTCTTGTTAGAGCAGGCATCAAACAGGAAAGATGAAAATAAAGGAAGTCGGCAGCTACGCTTTCATTGATAGTCATTGTGAATTTCTATTGCTTGCATTCTGTTTTAGTGTTTATGTCAGAGTACAGTTCAGTATTGATGAAAGTGAGACATGACTAGATCTGTTCAGCCTCACTATGCTGGACAAAGAGAGCTCAATTTTCTCTGTGAAATTCATTTTATCTTGCCATCCCATCTGACTCCCACCCCGCCTTGAGGACTCTGGGTTCTTATCCCTCAAGAGCAGGCTGCTGATCACTCACAACAAACACTTTTCCTGAGTAGTCTGCAGAAAATGTTCTGCTTGGCTGATCTAGCCTGGGATTGGGGCGCAGGAGAAGATGAAAAGTCAGTGTCTTCTAGACTTTTTATAGTGGCTTCCAATGCATTCAAAAATCTACCTAGAAAACTTGTGTTTATGCTGTTCAGCTAATATAATATTCAGTTTTCCCACTATAAAACTCTAGTAGTTCTGTAGTGTGAAATTATTCTGCTGCCATTTCAGGCAGCCCAAATTTCATCCAATTACAATTATTTTTACACAGCAGAAATAGAGAAGGTTGAGAGCTCAGTAATCTACAGAAGGTGGTGGGCAGAAAAGCACCTATTGTAACTCATGACAAAAGATTATTTAAAATCCTGCATTATTTTGTAGCCTTCAATCCTGCTTTTTCTTTTTTCTCCACTGTAAAAAGTGCCATTGAAAAAAGACAAGAAAAAAGCAGATGCATAAATTTATGCCTCAGTCTCATTTAAGGGACTCAGATAAATTAGGGCCAGGACTTGAATCATCTTTTAAAGAATCAAACTCAACAGAGACTCTACAAACCCAACTTTGGTTTGGACATCTTTGCTTGAAAAAAATTCTGATGGATTGATGTGAGTGAATATTTTTTAAATTAGTAAAGGGCCAGACAATAAAGTTCCAGAAACATTTTGCCAGCCATAAATTGATGGGGTTTCTCTGTTTTCCAGCAATTCACAATACCACACTGCCTCAATTCAATTACGTTGGTTAAAAGACATTTTTCTTTCTATAAATGCTTCTCAATTGTGGAAATATCTGTATCTAAAACAAGATTACACATGACTGGTATTTATGGGGCAGTCTTACTCTATTGGAAATTGAATTTCAAGGACCAGACTTTTTTTTTTTTTTAAGAAAAAGGGTCTTTCCATATAAAAGGAGATTTGCTGACTGAAATAATTCTCAACTGACAACTGTTTAGTACCCCAAAGTCTAAGCCCATTCCCAGAGGACAGATGTCTGCATCTTGAAAACCAGCATCATTGCCATGTGCAAGAGTAAAGACTATATACAGAAAAAATAGAAGCCAGCTTAAAAGATAATGCACCGCAGCATCAATCCAAGTGAAGACTTTTGGAAAGCACAACACAATCAGCCAGTAGAAGCCAGTTATAACTGTCTTGTACTCGTATTCCTCCAGGGTGATTTCTTGATGCTTTGTGGTTTTTCTCTTGTATTCCCCCTTATAACCTAAACTTTTATCAACATTACAAGAGACAAAGACTGGTAATATAAAACCAAGCTATAAATAATATCAATTAGATTCCATGTAATAAAGAACTGAGAGCATACTGTATACTTCCTAGGTATATACAAATGCCAAAAGTATCATTTAGTGGCCAAGAACAATGCCGGTAGGAACAGAGTGACATTCAAAAGTATATCAAAATGCACTGGATGATATGGTCCAAATTTTGATGTTTGGCTAGTGAAAAAGACTCAGACATCAGAATAAGTCAAATAGACAAGGTCTCTGCAGAGCATGCTGTGCTGCAGGGAAAAATGGCGGAATCTGCTGACCCACGAAGAGTTGTCTCTGTTGAGAGCTGGCCACGTAGAGTTGTCCCATAGAGAGTTGGCTGTGGGAGTTTGCCATGGAGAGCCGGCTGCAGAGAGTTGGCCTCTAAGAGTTGCTCTAGACCCATATACCCAGGACATGAAAATATCAGATTCCAGAACACTCCCATTTGCAACTCTCATGACCCATTTCAAAGGTAAAAGCCCACAGTTGTTCTATATTAAAAAAGCCTAATGCACAATTTAATCCATTTAAAAATCTGATTATCAAATTAGCCAAGAAAAAAAATGGAAATTAAATATATAGAGAAGTGAAAGAACAAATTCAAGTAAAGACACTTGACTGAAGACAGGTCCAGAGGAGGGACACAAAAATGATCAGAGGGCTGAGAGTGTTGGAGAAAAGAAGGCTCTGGGGAGAATTTATTACTGCCTTTCAGTTCTCAAAGGGGGCTTATAAGAAAGTCGGGGACAAACTTTTTACCAGGGCTTGTAATGATAGGACAAGGGTGATGGTTTTAACCTAAGACAGAGGAGATTTAGACTAGATATAAGGAGGAAACTTTTTACAATGAAGGTGGTGAAACACTGGAACAAGTTGCCCAGAGAGGTGGTAGATAACTCATCCCCTCTTTCACGGGCACCCCGTTGCCGTGGGGAAAGAGCTTGCGTGCCCTTGCAAAGTTGAGAGCTATGCTGGTGGTGGCATATGCCTCCGGTAGGGTCTCCCAAGCCAGACAGGTCTCAACTGAAGGGTCAGACAATGTGTGTCCACAGGCAGGATGGGCTCACTAGCCTTCGGGCAACCATCCTAGGAGAAGGACAACTCTAACTCCAAACCCGGGCAGATGGAGCTCGTTTAGCCCTGTAAGGCCATCCATCTAAGAGAAGGATACTCTAACCAAACCTACGACCTGAGGACTTTGCTGTCACCGTCCAAGCTCGCTAGGCCCTGGCAGATGAACCTCAGGTGTAAAGGGTGGGGCCAGTCTCGCGCACGCTGCGCCTCACCTAAAAAATCCACCGCGCAGGCTTGAAGGGTGTACTCACGTTTAAAGCCCTTCCCAAATCTTCGTCCGCGAAGCCAAGCCATGATGAACTCATCCCAGGAAACATTCCAGGTCACGTTGGATTGGGCTCAGAGCAATCTGATCTAGTTGAAGATGTTCCTGCTCATTGCCGGGGCAGTTGACCTAGATGACCTTTGAAGGTCTCTTCCAATGCAGACTATTCTTGAATTCTACTATTCTATGATTGTAAGACAGAAATAATTAAAAATGACAGTAAATATTTTAGATATTTCAGTATTCACACATAGAAAGTAAATTACAGCCTTCTCTGAAAAAGACCATACTTTTAATTTTATTTGAAGCTTCCAAATTGCCATCTATGTAAGGATGGGTATTTAAAATTATATTTGTGCCACTTGTCAATCTTAGTGTTGAGAAAGGAAGATACATACATCCAGCAGGATACTTAACTGCATTTACCTATTTATATTGGGCTACTCTTCTATTTAGGTAAAATAAATATTTGGCAACAAGACAACAGAGGTGTCTAAGTAATGTTGATGCCCAATGATGAAATAATGGGCATACAGGCAAGGTCTCATTAACTGGTCAGAAATACAAAGGCAAAGTATTTACAACACTCATCACATCTTGTATTGATTTTGTCTGAACAGATATTTGTGATGCTTAGTTCTACTCACTATCTGTGGGATACTTAACAGGTGCTTAAAATTGACAGTTGAATTATATGCTTCTTAATTTCCAGGAGAAATGAAATGTCACTGATTTTTGTTTGCCTGGACCGTCTGTGCAGCAAATGATTCATCTTTGCATCAAACGATTCATCTTTGCATCAAACAGACCATTGATACAAAATACCACGTATCACTGGATACAGATTTCCAGCGCTCTGCAAAAATGTTCTGCATCTCAACAGAAACAGAGATGTGGGTTGGCTGAGGCAGTACACAGTGTATGTCATTTCTTTTCATGTACTGAAGACTCTAATCCCAGAAAATTATTGCCCATAAATAAACTGGAGTTCAAAAACATGGGGAAAAGCTGAGCTATAGCTGCCATCCAGCTCTTAACAATGCCATTCATGGCACATGGAATGATTCACAAAGAGAACACACCAGCATGAAATACCACCTGAGCTCAGGAAATGCTATTGGACAAAAAAGGGGAAAAAAAAGAAAAGAAAAAAGAAAAGAAGTTAGGTCTGCTTTGATTTGCATGAAGATCTGTTAATGTGTCATTTTGTTACTTTAGGTCCATAAATGAATCTTTAATCCACTTTATTGTGTGTGTTACTTTGACATGCAGTCCTGCATACTATATGACCTCGGAATAAATAATTTTTAAGGAACGTTATCTTATGTCTTCACAAGCTGAAGATACAAGCAACTGGAGAACCTAAATACATAGTATAAGCAAGAGGAGAAGCATGCAAGAACAAGAATACTGATTCTTGCATTGCCTCTTGTTACTATTTTAAAAGCCACATGAGAACATGGTAACTTCTGGAGTTACCTTGCAATGCAGTCATTCACTGTTTTCCTTAACAGCTTTTCACATCTCACTGGTAGGGAACTCTCTCTCTCCTCTGCAAATCCACGAGTGAACTGAAAGACTGAGATGGAGCTCAGTGCTTCCAACAAAATGTAAGACAACAGACACCTTAACTATTGTCTGTGTTTGGGCTAATAACGGATATGTTAAGGTTGTTGTTTGGCCTGACGAATAGCCAGTTTATCCTGCTTCTCCAGAAAGACTCAGGGGAGGGAGCTGAAAACTGGTAATACTACTCTATAAATAATGTCACACCAAAATGGACTCACTGAGTGAATTAGCTGACACACGACTGCAGTCAGTTTTGAGCTCATACTAAGCTTACCAGCTAGTACCAGTGTACTGCACCACAGTCTATGGTGTAAGCATAACATGACTGAGAAGTATTAGAAGAAAAGGCGTTGAGATGGGGTTTTTTTGAGAATCCAAGAAGGGAGCAATAAGCAGGAAATTTAAACCAGGGCAGAAGCAGTAGGACAAAAAATCCCTGACCAGAGTTAAATCTGATGGCAGAGTATCCTTAGTATCTCCATGAAATGTTTGTTTGCAGGTTGTAATCCATCAAAGTATTTGGAGATTCATTTTAAGGAATGACCTTTAATATTTTATCACTTTCACAATCACTCCCCATCTACAAACATCCTCTAGCACAGATTCCCCACGTTAACATCGTCCTTAAATGCAAAATGGCTCCAAAAAATAGAACAGATGGAGTTGCTTTCATTCTCTCCACAAAATGTATAGATAGGTTGGGATGTCATTTTCATAGCCCCTTCCTACTATTATGTATGATAAGAGAACAATAATGAAGACAAATGTCAATGTATAGAAGGGATTTGTGCAGGTGAAAAAGATCATGTGACTTCTGCTAATCTCTATATCTCCCTTAAGGTGTATTTCATGTTAAACTCCATGCTCTAACATTCCCTCATATCTTATTTTAAATCCTGCAGTGCATGCACATCGTGCACTTTTATCTTCTATTTTCCTCCTTCGTATGAACATATGCTTCTTTACATTTTGGCAGTTCTTCAAATGGGATCATTTGAAAAAGACTTAAAGTTAATGACTTTAACCTTCCAAAACAAAATACACTGCCTCTTCAAAATTTAGAATACTTTCCATAACACTGACAACCACTTCTGTTAACCAGACCAGTCATTCATACAGAGATAATTATTTTTTAATGAAAAAAAAAATCCTCCATAATTGCCACACACGTCTGGAACATTAAAGGGTATCTTTGTGCTTAACAGATATTCTTCTGTATGTATAAAAACCAGTATCTTAGAGCAGCTTTTGTCTTTACCTTCAACATTAATTCTTTCCACTATATAGCCATCGAACATGACAATTGCTCAAATAAATTCTGAGAGACTTTTAGCCAGTGACAAGCTTTATAAGATAAGCATCTCCAAGGTACAGGCACAAATGAAATTCCAAAATTAATTCAAGACTGATGGATGAAACAAAGGTGAGAAATGTTTTCTATACTGCATTCAAAAGTGTCTACATCAAACCACTACAGTTAAGACTGTAGTAAGAACAGGTAGAAGGTTTTGTCAGCAGTTGTACCCCTTCTAACTGCAAAAAATAACTAGTTCCAGGTTAAAAAAACTTGGATCTAATTCTTCAAGTATTTTTATTGAAACCCACCAAATTCTTGCAAAGTATGTGCAGCTAGAGTACACAGTTGCAGTGACGTTAAGGCATAATTTTGACCCTATACTGCAATGAAACATTAGTGCTTCATCCAGTGTCTTGCACCCTTCACATCAAACTGGAGCAGGAAAACTGCATTTGGACTGAAATAATACAGGCAAATGAGTTTTATTTCAATTTTTACTGATGATGGTTGGAAATCAAGCGCTAGCATAGCCATTAGCTTAAAAACTGGAAGCAGAACACTTACTGCAAGGAAAAGCATTTTTCCTTTCACTTAGGAAAAAAAAAATTAAAAGAAATTGAGATAGACACGTTAGACAATACCTCTGGTTCAAGAAATCTAGTGACAAGGCTGTTCTCCAACAGACTTGTGATTAGCAAGACTTTTTGTCAGTCTGCTTAAAATACAAAGCGGTTGATATTAAGATCTACCAATCAGAATAAGTGTTACTGGGAGTAGTGAGGAACAAAGAGAAGACTGTATCTCTTATCAGATGTTTGGCCACTGATTTTTAAATTGCTGGCCCTGAGCTCCTCTTCTTCTATCAATTGCAGTGCATTGGGCATCGGTGACAAATCAAGCGTGTATCTCCTCTTCCTTGTCATTTCATGCAAGCTTGCAAGTCCAGATATTCCTCTGTATTTTTGTTCTTGAAGACTAAATCATGTTGCCATTTATAATGAAGCTACAAAGCAATGACTTATCCTCCCTCCCACCACTGCTTCTCAAACGGTCTGCTACTTATCTGATCTCTTCCTTCTCAGGCAGCACTTTTTCAATAAAATTCTTCAAAGTTCAAAAGTCCACATACAGATTAAAGGAGCAGAGGTTTTAAGGTCTGAGTGAAAATAAACAGAGAGAAAGAAAGAAACATCATTCAGCAGCACAATGATAACATTAAAAATGTGTGCAATGATTCTGTTAGTATATGTTCATCTTTCTGAGTGCAAGCTTGCTTGGACACTTTTCCCCTGCACTCTGGATGACCTGTTGCAGTCTATGAAATACCTAAGCAGAGTCCATCTGTCCTCATTTTCTACATGCATCTATCAGGAGATTAAAAAATTAATATATGCTTAACAGACATTTAAATACATTTATTGAAACTGAAGCTGCTTCACATGCAGCATTTCACACAGTCAACATTACCTCAACTCCTGGAAAAACACGGTAAGATCTAGGCCTGGGGCTGAGTGGCTGTGAGTGGCAAGTTCTTGAGGTAAAGCTTTTCTACAAGCCTTCCATTCATTCCTGTTCCTATTACAGAGCACCTGCTTTGAATCATCACCTCAAAGATTGTAATCTTTTCCTCATTTTTGCCTTCCTCATTTTGTCTCAGCAAAATAAATTCAAAACCAGAGCCTGGAAATTATGGGGAAGAAGGAATTCATATCCTTCTTATTTCCCAAGGAACTGAGACGCAGGGATTGCTGCTCCTACTCAGAGGCAGGTAGAGAGCACATTTAAAGTCTCTCAACCCTCATATGGGGCCATTTATACTCTAAAGTCCTGAAAAGGTAATGACTGTGCTCCTCAATACTCTGCAATGAGTATTAAGGAGAGAGAGGTAAATTTGAACTGCCTCACACAAATGCATTATTTGAACATATGTCTCTTATGTCCAGAATTAGGGTGGGTTACAGGACAAAAAGGAGAGCTGTTCCTATCACCTTTGTGAAGGTAATTCTTTACTGAGGCACTCATATCCTCTCTCTTTCAATACCATTCCTGTTTAAACCCATCTGTTTGTCTGCCCCTCTTCACCCCTTTATGTAGTTTGCTAGTACAAATTATCACATTTAAAAAACAAAAACGGGAGAGGGTTTTGTTGTTGTGGTTTTAGTCTAAACCTCTGTATTCTTCAAGAAACTTATTTGATATTTTCCAGAATATTTTCCTGAAAAACATTTTTGCTTCATCAGAAAACTTTTATCTTTCTATAATCACTCTCAAACTACAATAGATATGGGATAAAAGGAAAACAGTCCCAGACTTCATATACCTTTATGTACAGACAATGAATTATTACATGAATACATTATTTTACTAAAACACTAAACACACATATTCACAGTAAACACACATATTTTTTCCTAAAACACTCAAAACTACTCTTCTTCAAGTCAGGCTAAAGCCCCAGTGTGCACCAATAAATGTGAATAAATTCATAGCTATAAATATAAAAAACCACAAATGTGAAAAGCGAGGCTAAGATAAGATAAGTCATACATGAACAAAGAGTACAGGTGGTAGGAAGATAAAAATAACAGCATTCCTTGGCACAAATTTAGCTATAGTACTTACACTTTGCCACCAATCTAGCTAACCAGGTGTGAGTTGTATACATACAGCAAAAGGAAAAATGCTACCATGACACTGATAACACTACAAAAGGCAATGAAAAGGAGGATAAAAACCAATACAAGAATGTTGCAGAGGAAGCTGCCAACTTAAAAATCAATCAAGCTATATAGACATTCTTCAAATTAATATTATTGCATCATTAGAAATTGGTTTGCTGAAATCCACTGGAACATATTGACACCTATGAAATTCCAGTGGACACCAAGCAGGAAAAACCCTCCTGATATCTCTGAAATTTCTCGGCCATGCCCATCATTTCTGACATAAATTTATCAGGTCACATCCACAAATCCAAGCTCTGTTTCCCTCAGTGTAGCTAGTGACATCTATATATGATGTATGACTATCACCACTACATGAAAAGGCATTTTTCTTAAAACCAGTGTTACTGTATTGTATTCTGTAAAAAGAAAATAATATTGTGATTCAGAGCAAAATTACTCAAATCTTCCTAAGCCTAAGTTATTGAAGTTACAGAATCATTAGTCTCCTCAAAAGCATCCAAGGTTCTCAGCCAATTCCTTTGTCACTGATTTTATGTCATTTTTACTACTATTGTGAAGCAGCAGGACCTTGGAGTACAGCATCCTTACCCAACTGAGGAACAGCTGAAGAATGTAGCATTTGCTTAAGAGAGCAAGCGAAACTGCCTGACTTACATATATTATTAATATTCAAACCACAACCATGAGAAGCCAGTGAAGAAAATATTTTACTACTTGAAGGTCAACAAGGCCAAAGGACTTCAGGGACAAATAGTTTCACAAGAGAATCAATTGTTGAGGAAGACATAACAGAATAAAACCACTTACATACCCTTTTGTTTAACCTTTCTAAGTGCTTTAGAAATCTCTCCAATTCTTCCCATCTGAGACAGATTTTTTGTGCAGATTTTAGAAGAGGCTTGCCAAATTCTTCAGTAATTCCAGACACTGAGGTCTCTGGATATTTAAAGTGATTAATAATGGTTAATACAGATTTCAGCTATTTTATTCAGTTCTGCAGCCAGAATTTTATTGACTTCACTTTCTCACTCAGATGAATGAAGTACTACCTACTAGTAAAGATTCCTTTTTTTGTTATAAGCACTGAATTAACAGTGAAGAAAATAATATGATCGGCTCTTTATATTGCCCTGGTCCAGAAAATCCCTCTCACAATAGCCTTCTAACAGATAATTCCTTGGATATTGATGCTGGATTTAGCAAAAAAACTTACAATCTGTGGCATCCTTTAAATTTCCTGGATATTGCTGTATTAAAAACCAGAACATATTCACTAGCAAACTCCTAAGTATCAGAATAATTCCTCTTTCCCAACTTTTCTTAAGCCCCCTTTTTATGAATTGATTCACTTAGATATAAAATTACAACCTGCTCATCTGGATAGTTTTTTCTTTTCTTTCTCATCTGATTTACAAGTAGTTTTCACTTTTAAAGCGTTAGCAATCCATTGCTTACTTACCAGTGAAACTATTGTTCTTTAGTAGTTCTAGTCTTTAAAAATACCGCTGCAACATACCTAGTCCTTCGGAAGACATTATGGGTGCTAAGTAGCCATCAGAGAAGGAATTTCTACCTTATGTACTAAGTTATTTGCATAAATTGGAAACTAAAACACTCTTGCCTGACAATATTACTTTTATAATCAGTAAAAGGACTCGTGAGAATATATTAGATGTCTCTTCAGAGTTTCAAGAAAAAGCATTGAGAACTCCTTCACAGAAGCACAGGGATAAGCACAAAGGAATTTATTTCAGTGCAAAAGCTGAAGTGTTTCTTTAAAATACTAAGCCCTTGACAGAGGAGGAAAAACGAACATTTAAATGATAGCATTCCAAAATGCTCTCCTATAAAGCCAAAGACAGAAGAACACTATTTCCCTAGATTGTAAAAAATAGCCATATAAAGAAAATATTTCCAGCCAATATTAAAAAATAAGCTTAAATATTAATGATCTGGGTTCAGATATATTCAAAATGAAAGCCACAAGATAACACAAGTATACAATATAAGCAATGTCACAGAGTTAGACTTACGTAAAATTAATGACATTAAATTAAAACTATATGGTAAGAGACCATGCAACTACATATTTATGCATCACATATACGTGTAGCTTTGATGACTTTGATGACAACAGGTTGTATTTAAGGTCAAATCAGAAATGAAAAATAGAAGGGGATTTAAAAAGGATATCACAAATAATGAATAAAGAAAGACATGGTAGAACACAAAAGCAATCACTTATCCCAAGTCAATGTAGAAATGTTTTCCAACATAAACAAGACCACAAAATTCATAAAAATATGAAAGATCTACGGTAGCCACATGAAAATAAATATGGGAATCTTAAAGAGCACAGAAGAGACCTTTGGCAGAAATAAATTGTTGGCTGATTTCATTAGAACAACGGCAGTTTTTCTTAGTAGAATATCTGCTTTTGCATTCTCACGCCTCTAACAACTGTACAGGTTTATGTTTTCCACAGACTTGTATTTTTAATACAGGGCTTTGTCTAACATTTCAGCTTCTTCTAACATTTCAGCTATCAACAGTATCATTAATGCCCAGACTGAGCAGAGCTTTTCTTGAATATTTTCACCTCCTCAGAGAAGGAATAAGTTATTTGATCATGATTTTACTTGATGGTGACAGGCTATTTACTTGATTGGAAGTCAGAAATATTCAAACTGTTTCAGACTGTGACTGAAATTCTTTCCCATTAATTCTTGCATTACCAAGCTGAACAATTTGTTATAAATTACACTCTCCTTTTTCTCAGAAAAGTCAAACCTCTTGTTACAATAGCACAGCTAGGACTGATTCCCTATGGGTCAGGTGACTGCTTGCTCAAATCTTACACTGGTATTCTTAAACATTTCAGGAGAGACTCTCATAATTAGATTCAGTCCCTCTCAAACAATTGGGCTTTCAAAGAGGACCAAAAAGATAAGACAGATACGCTCATTACCTTTTACAGTAATACTTAGGAAGACGCTGCATTTCATCTTAGAAAATAGAAGAAAGAAATTAGAAATTAGAAAACTCCTACAGGCAGGAGTTTCTTCTAGGATATGAGTATTAATAAGCAACAACTATGTAAGTCATATAGACTACTAGTAAAAATGGAGAGATCAAGTCATTTTTCATTCCTATATCATTTATCTGCATCATAAACCTTTCTTCACTTTAAATATGAATGAACTATGTCTTCCTTTGTCTTTTTAATCTAAATGCATAGTGGTGAAAAAGAAACATTCATGAAAAAAATAATTATCTAATGGAAATAAAAGAGCAAGAGAGGAAGTACACTTTAAGATTAATTATAAAAGGATAAAACCTATCCTCTCATAAACATCCAATAGACTCCATGAACAAACACATTCTGGTAATGGTCCATCGATGTGCATGAGAAATTCCTACTGGATATAATGATTTCTACATGAAAACCACTTACTCCTCTGAAAAAAAAACAACCCATAGAATCTAATGCCTAAACACAGGGGGAAAAAAAAAAAAAAGCTATGAGTATTGGGTCAATATTTCCAACAGCTCTTTAGCAAGTGCCAAAGAACCAAAGCAGACAGAGCAAATAAAAATGTAGAGAAAGACAAACACTGTTAATTTGACTTGAACTCCATCTGCAGAGAGAATGCTGTTAGCCTGTTTCTGACGGATTATGAGCAGACACATAGGGCTGCATTCAGTCCACCTCTACAGGCCTAATTAACAGGCTTCAGATGCTTCTAAATTGAACAATTTCTTTTTGCTGTGGCAAATACCTAGGTATATAATCTATTAGAAACAATTCAGTTGCTTTTAGAAGCGGCTGAAGAAATCATTTGCATCATCAGTGGCTATCTAAGTTGGTTGTAGCCATACTGGACCTTAAAGCATAGCTATATACAGAGAAACCATTTGACTCGTTCAATACTTTCCCCTACCTTTCTAAGGGGTTTTGTGCATGTTTTTTTAATGAAAGCCAAGCACTCAGATTTAATTCAAAGTATTTTTAATATGTATTTGTCATCAAATGTGTCCTTTTGAAACTAGTCACAATTAAGTTACCCATTCAGAAAAATTTTAATGGTAGGTGTGGGAATTTGTGTATCTAACCAATGGTCTTACTAAAATTATGAAAACACTGAGATGAAATCATCTTATTCATGGCAATGAGGTCACAGGCCAGGTACCACAAGTCCAAAACACCCAAGTACAGTTTTCAGCTGCGTATCAGCACCAAGAGCTTTCCTTCCTCCCCTACATTTTATACCAGGCACATAAACGGCCTCCAAAATCAACAGCTTGGCTTTTCAGCTTGATTTTTGTGGAGTTGGATGGTACATTATGAATATGTAATTACCATGATTCGACAGATGAATACAATCACCAAATATTTCTCTCCATGTGAGCATACCTTCCATCAGAGAGAGCAAGCTGAAAAAATACGCTGCGGGTTTCCACGCCTCTCCATATGAACTAAGCAAGCACCCTGTTGTGACAGCAGCTGCTGCACTCTGCTGTAATGGATGTAGGCTTGGAAACATCCTGAGGAGGCAGGACTACATCTGTGGTTACTAGAATTTTAAGATCTTCAGAAGCACATTCCCATGCTCTACCAAAAGGCTATTACAAGTCATTTGGAAATCCGTTGCTGTGCCCTGGCCTTCCAAGAACAGATCACCTTTACATTTGCCTGCAGTTTTGCTCACACTGAGTACCTGTATCAGTTCCAGTACTTTTATAGGTGTTGAAATGAGAACGAGACTTCAGAAATCAGATGCCCTAAAAACCACTAAGCTGTGTTTTATTAAAAACTGCCAAGCAGAAGGTACATCCACACGTAAAGGTGCAGTGTTATGCCTTAAACGCAGGGTAGCTCCATCACGAAGCTAATTAGAGACACAGGACCAGAGCAACACACGCCCACTGCCCCTGGAGCTAGCTCTACCACTGCTGTCTCAGGCATTTTCCAGGACTGACTCCACCGTGTTGGAACTCCTCCATCGCTGGTTCTGTTATATGGTAACAACAACTTTCATTTTCACCTGGTAACCTCAGTTGTCTAGACGACATGTGAAGTTTATCTTCCAGATTCCTCTAAAATAAACACACTTCTGTATAAATTTCCAGGCCCTGCTGAATCTTTAGTTTCCTTTGGAAGACTCCCAGGAACACAAGTAATGCCAAATGAGGGACAGCGAAGTCTGTGTTTTCCAGAGGAGATTATAAAAAACAGCAGCTTGACTAAACATCACAGAATTCAGAAAACAATGTGCATGTATCATGCAGAAGATTTTTTTATCATTTCTTTTTATTAATTGCATTTTCATTTGGTCACTTCACACTTTTTGCTTGCAGAAGCAGGGATTACATTTCAAATGTTAGCTGGCCTGACCAAAATTAGGTGGCCACAAGACCCCAGAGGCTGTTTTTGACAGCATTAGTGAGCCCCCAGGATCACAACAGAGCCCTTCATTTGGTCAATGAGCAAAACTTATTTTTTCACTCTTTTGGGAAAGTGGCTCATAAAAACATGGTTAAAAAAATGGCATAGCCATCTTACAAAAGATCAGCTGGTAAGGGTAAAAGCATCAGGGAGAATAGGCTGGAAGGGAGCAAGAGAAAGCACTACAGAGAGCAAAAAAAGAAATGTTTTAAGAAAGACAGACACCTAGGAATTTTCATTTCTCTTCACTTGACCAAAATCACACCAGGGCTAAACACCAAGACTAACAAATTGTCTCAGCCATGCTCTTACTGCATCTGTTGCAGCAAAGCAGCTTAGCCTTTCCTCCACGTGTGCTGCTATGTTTACAGAATCAATTCTGTCTCAGTTATTTAATGATGTGAAATACAAACATGTCTTTATCAACTCACTTTGCAAAATATTCTGCCTCATTAATCTCTCCCCACCACCACCTTTTACTTTCTCCCTGTTTTTAACCACAAGGTTTCACAGCTAATATTATAAGAAGATGATAAGGGCAATTATCATTAAAACAGAGCAGAACAAAGCTATGGTAATGAGAAGAGCTACAGTTCACTCACTGAGGTTCTGGCAGTGATGAAAGGGGTAAACGGAGCCTACCTTTCTTTTATAGATAACAAAGCAATTAGAACATGTAAAGTAATACAGAGAAAATAATAGTTTACTGGAAAACAGAGAACAGCAGGCTCTGAAAAATACAAAGCAAAATAACTTGCATAAAAGATCATTCACTATATCAAAAATTATTACGAATAGGTGACATACAAAAAGTGCTGGGATGCATAGCAAGTAAAATTACTATTTCAAAAAAAAAAAATCCTGTTAATTGAAAAACAAAAACAAAAAACCCAACAACCCAAAACGAACCACAGAAAAAAAAATACAAGTGTTATTGAATCCTGCAAAGGGATAGCATGTTTTTGGATCACACCATTTCTCCATTGAAAGCAAAGGGCTGTTTGAAGACCTTGAAGAAACACCATGATCCAAGGGCAACTCAAATATGCCGTGAGGAACAGAAGGACAAGACATATAACTTTAACACACTGCACTCTGCCCACTTTGGCAGGCTGGTGCAGCTCAGTATAAATTAGAGATACCATTACACCTTCTCTATAGCTGGCACTCAGGACCTGTCAGAGAGGTAAATTAAAGTTGCTTCTTCCTTCAGGCTCCTCAATGCTTTTCAACCAAGCACAGGAATGGAAAACATCACAGTATAAGAGTAAGCTCAGATAGGTCTCAGATGTTGCCCTTCCTGAACACCAGTCACCCACAGGCACTTCCACCAGGGGAGAAGCTGGCAATAAAAATTGGTTACACATTCACACAACATCACCTTGTCTTCTGATTCCAGCAACTTGATGCTTCTCGGGAACAGCAAGCAAGAAGCATCAGCACAAAAAATCCACTCAGATTAATATGAAAGCCACAAAACACCACACTATTATCCAGGATTTCCTAGGCTTGGCTCCCATATTTTGGGAGCACAGAATGACTTAGAAGTAAATTAAGAACATGCAAGAAGAAATCTGAACCTCAAAAAGGACAAGTAACTGCCTCAGACTCATGCTGCAAGTAAACAACAGAGCCTTAGGTTCTTTTTGTGTAGAGGTCAATCTAGTGGCCAGTTCTGCAATCTCTTCAACTATATTTGTGGCAGACTCTCTTTACAGTTTCAATGTTTATTAAAATAAGATTTTGATCTTTTGCCTCCTGCCTAGTTGGAATTGCCAATTTTTTACTACGTGGAATTTCCTCAGTATTCAAAGCAGGGCAGTGGTACCTCCCACAGAAGACAGATGCCACAGATAGGTATCTTCCTTATCTCTCTGGCACACAGTGCAGCACGAACAGCTACAGACTGGAAAACAGCATTAATCCCATATGCCAGGCTAAAGAGATGAGGCTTTAAGCAGTACTCCAGCAGATTAGGAACAGGAGTAAGTGCCAAGTGACCTGGGTTCCCACCCTCTTTCTGAACTTGTTTTATTACAGAGCATAACCTCTATGAGTCTCAATTCTCCCACTTGAAAAAGTGAGTTAATTATACCACTGTGCTTCACAGGGACTCTGTGAAGCTTAAATTAATAATGTTTGCCAAGTGCTATTCAAGTGCAAAAAATTATTAAGGTCACTCAGCTTCAAAAAGTGGACCAAAGTCCAAGGTTTTTACAGCTCTTGGCCCCATATATAATCTACAATACTTTCCAGTGAAGCAGTTATATTAAATAAATCCAGGACTTCAATTCTTCACTATTTAATATGTGAATTTTCCTAGGCAGTAGTTCATTCAAAAACTGATTTATACAAAACACATAAATTTTTGCAAAGCAAAACTATGCCTTTTTCACCTGCCTAAATACTCACTAAGATATTTTCTGTGAGGTTAAAGAATTTTCCTCCGGCAGTTCTATCTCATAAGCAAATTATTTTTTCCAAGACATTAAAAAAAGTATAAGCCTTATTAAAAACAGAATAACTCTTACAAATATCTAATAGATGGAATTTTATTTATTTACAAAGCCACCTTAGGAATATAGAACTTCTTTTTTCTTTTTTTTTTTCTTCTAAGATGAAAAAAATTGCTGCTTTTTATTGGGTGAGGAAAAAGAGTACAAGTTTTTCTGTCTTTATATTCACGGAAGCACTTGCTCTTAGGAAAAAAAAAAAACCCAACCCATTAAGAGTCCTTAACTTCAAAGTATATAAAGAGGATTTAATATACATACCCATACAATATAAATATACCCGTAACAAACATTTGGCCCATTGGGAGACTCCTGGGGAAACACAAATAAGAATAGTCTGTAAGATCAAACCGCCTCACAACTAAATGGAGATGCTGCAGGTAGCTTTAATATTACAAGAAAACATGATGGAACCAGTTGGTGTCTCCATATGCTTTCCCTTCCAAAATACATGCAATGAAGAGTAATTGTTCTCTGCAATATAGTTTAAGAACTGGCAAAATACTACTTAATATCACTTCCAGTCACACTAAGAATGAAGCTCTCCAAAACATAATTCAGTTCTTTCCTTTCCTAGGGCTGGGTAGGGGAGAGAAATCTTGAGTATGCTTTAAAAAATCTCTCCTTGAAAACAGGTAATAATTTAAAACCATATCTCTCCGTAATATGTTCTCCATCCCACAGGAATCCAGTATAATTTGCAAATGTCATATGTCCAGCAGAAAATTTCCTTGGGATAAATTAATTTCATATTTTAGCATTTCTGTTTAAGAAATAGGAAGCCTGCCTTGAAGTTCCCAGATGAGATTACCCTCAGAACTTCACCCAGACCCTGCAGTATTCAGACCCAGGCTTTATTCTAGCCTCCTTGTCAGCAATAGAACAATACATGGCAGTGATTTTAATATAAAGACTTTTCTTTTTCATTGCTTTGGGTTTTTGTTTGTTTGCTTGGGTAGACGAGGATGAGGTTTGAGCATTGAGGTACAGTTTTAATTCTTGATGTTATGAGGTCTTAAAAATAGACAAAAACTAAGATTTACATTAGATACAACGATATTTGCTCAGAATTAAAGTTACAAAAGAAATTACACCAGTAGTGTAGAAGTATATGCAAACTTCCTTTAGACAGGACATCTTCTTGTGAAAAAAATCTGAAACCATTCTAAGATTCTTTTTTATATTCCCTTCATTTGCAAAATAAAATACTCCATCTGGAAAACAAATCTGTCAGTAATACTAGTAAGGTTCAAGGTTTATCTTTAAAGAAAAATGCACAGAAATAAGGATCATTATGTTACCCTCAATAGTGCTATTTCACCAATAGTTTTATAAATGCATTGATAGCTGCTGGTGAAAAGCAGTAGTTAATTTGAAGATGGAGATGTAAAAATACACGCTTGAGCCAAGTAAGATTTTTACCCTTCAGAAAAGGAAGGAAAGTTTACCAGCTTTGCAGCCAAATTTTCCTTGCTGATAGAATATAAGGCAGTACTATTATTTATTAAGCTAGAAGAAATGGCTCTCATTTAAAGTGAAAAATTTCAGCCATCTTTGAAACAGACTTTCTGATGAAGACATCAATTTCGGTTTGATTTGGCTTGCTGGAGTAAAATCATTAGAAAGAGTATCTCATATATATCTGGTTATGAGCAATACACATGAAAGAAACATGTTTAACTTCACATTTCTGTTTGCTTTGAAAACCATGTTGGAAAGTTCTCAATTACAAAACCCACGCAGTCCGCAGCCTTTGCTTTCCAGACTGACAGTGAATTCACACATTTCCCACAATATAGCTATCCCTTAGGAGTCAGAATGACCTGTTTCTGAAGTGGTGAGAGGGGAGAACCATTTAAGGTCTATCTGATTAACCTGATGCTTTACGGGGAATATGTTTCATCAATTGAAGAGATGGAATGAAATTCAAAATGACTTATCATACTTCTTTCCTTCTTGAACAACTCTGATTTCATCCCCAACAAAGCATATTTCAACTCTGCAAGGTGAAGGCAAATTATTGTGATAATGTCAAAATAATAATAAAAAAAATTACATGCTTGAAATCAGCTTGGTGAAAATAAAAGGATGTGCCATAATAGTAATGCCTGACATGTTGTGCACATCACTCTATTAGTCCCAGGGAGACTGTATCTTTAAATGAGAGAGCGTTTCAGTTTCACTGCATTGTCTGGTTCCTGTCTCCTTCCACATTCTGTATGTCAGCTCTGTAACTATTACTTGAGCTAATCTAAAAGAAATAACCTACCTATTCAGGAGAAGCCTGAAATTTCACTTAAGATTATATATCTTCCTTTCCATGTCAGGAGTGATAAGCAAAACCCAATACCCTGAGCAGAGAAATGATAATTCAAAGAGAAAGAAAATACTCTTGACATTTTAACAATAACAAGTTATTAATATAATTCACTTCAGTTGAAAGAAAGTGGAATACATTTACAATGCACCAGAATAAAGGTTAAGTGTATTTTGTGTTCTACTCTGCATTAAATATAAATATCTGTCATATCAAATCCTAGACTAGTTGTAAGCACACTCTTAAAATCTATGTGTCTAGCAGAAAGGAAAGCAATTTGAAATACCCTTTTTACAAATGACAAAATCCAAATCAGCTAGACCTTGTATGGAATAGCTCATGAAAAACTAACATAGTTACTCCTGGCAGAGTTATCCACACACTGGGAACATTGCAATCTCCTTCATACAAGTGATGCTACTAAGATACAGTACCCTTGCTGCAGTGCAATCTTAGGACCAGTTTCCCAAAATGAAGTAATGTAAAGCAGACCCATGTCTTCCTTTTTCTTGTTTGTTTCATGTGATCCCTTCTATACTCCCCTCTATGAAAACTGTCTATTTTTACAGAAGAAAATATTTAACCAAAAAAAAATCACTGTAGATTTATTCATAATTTTTTTTTTTTAAAGGTACATGTAGCAATAATCTACTGTATTGTAAACCCACAAGACAAAAAATAAACACTTAGATTTGGGAACAAACCAAATGTCATCCTTTCTCTCTCCTTTATTTATATGCTGATGGAAGCATTGGCTTCTCTACATTTGGAGTCAAACACTGAAGCCACCAGGGCTCTGTTCACTTTTGTCAGTGGTTTTTTGGCTGGTTCCCGGGACACTTTCAAGCCAGCATTTGACATGCCTTTTTTTTTTTTCCCCTACAAAATTTAGGTCAAATACTAGTCTTTCAAAGGTAATGGAAGCACTGGGCTTAGGCTCACTCCTCCCTACACTTTCTTTTTTAACTGGCCACCAATGCTATAACATTTATGTTCTAATGCTGGGAGATATGACCTACCATCACTAGCAACGGTCTCATTATTTTGAAAAAAACCAAATGTTCTAGCTTTTGGGGATTTTACACCATTCAGGATTTGGGAATTCAAAAGCCCACTTAGGATGCATACTCCAGGCAGTAAAGTATGTCCATCGAGGACTAAACTCCATTTGCTTCTGTTTGCTTTACTATGGTCAGAAATGTGTACAAGGTTGCCTACATAGATACCAGCTCCAACACATTTATTCACTGTACTGCAATCAGCCACTAACAAATGAGGGGGTGTAACAGAATAAAGGGTATTTGTCAGGCGCATATCTCTTCCTCTAGCATGTTCTCCTTCAAAAACTTAAAAGGTAAAGCACTTTGCAGATGTGTGGAAAGGACGTTCTATGAAAGGTGGGAACCCTCAGAGTCACAACAAGAAAGGAGACATGAAAGATGTTTGAATGCAGAAGTGTTCTTCAACTGAAAGGAATCAAACGGAGAAAGCTGAGGAAGGAAATAAACAAGAGGGAATAACATGAAACGATATGGGGGGTGGGGGGCGGGGGATAGCGTTAACAAGAAGTTCAGCTGCAAACCCATGCAGTGTAAAATTATACAAAGGTAATTAGAAAAACATGTTTTGTCTGTGAATGGAACATGTGGCTTATTTTGAACTGTGGGGTTTGCATTAGAAAGACCATTCCAACATCAATAGCAGATACACATGTTTACTTTTTCTACTGCTATGAGCAAATATATATGTACAATGAGTTGAAGGTTATATTTAACAAAGTAAAGAATGCAACCAGATCTCGCTGGACAGACGTGTTTTGTGTGGTGCAGCTATGAGTAAAGCAGAAACTTGTAACACTGCTGACATTTGCAAGGTTTTAAAAGTCACCAGCTCTTTTCAGAAAACATCTGCAGAAGCCAGCTGCACATGGACAATGCCAAAGAGTAAGGAAAAAACAAGCCAATAAATTTTTCCTTTTAAATCTAAGATGACAGACTCAAAGGCTGCTGAAGAGCCACTTTTTGCTGGGAGAAAGACACATAAAACTTTTGCAATGAGAGTAAAAGAAGAGGGTGAAACGAACACAGAATTCTACAAACTTGAATAGAAAGTATACACACAGGGAAAGCAACTTCAATAGGAAATATAACAAGGCAATTTAAATAGACACCAACTCAGAGAAACACTTCTCAGCTCCATATCTGCCTATGCTGCTCCATCTGAAGTGCAAAACAAAGACTGAAACAAATCTAGCTCATTTCCCTACCACAGAAGGTGGACAGCCTCCCTGTAAGAACAGCAGCTTTCCTGCATGGATGGTACAGGATTAGTTGTACAGCCAGAAGCATGCAAGAGAAGGTAGCATGATAAGGTCTGCTTAGATATTTCTCACTCTTCAGGGACACCTCTATAAAGAATGTCCTCCATAGCTATTTGCTCAGCTTCAAGGTAGGCATTAGGCTCTGGATTTGTTAAAAGTCCTATGACTTTAAAAATAATCAAATACTAACAGATGTTAAGTAGTTGCAGCCATGGCAGCATATTTTCTTTTGGATTGAAGGTAATATACAGCGAGGTGGCAGTTCAAGTCTTGCCATGAAGATTAAGGGGATGACCTTAACTTCTGCATCCCAGAAACCTCAGCTGAGGACTCTGGCCTTTGGGCTAGTTAGCTATGCCACAGTCATCCTGCGGAGTCACTTTCAACTCCATTGAACACTTTTGCCTGAAAAAAAATCTTTAGGAATAAACTTTTTCTTTAAAAATTAGTAAATAAAAAGGTCTAATTAAAATGTAAACCTTATCTACCGTAAAAAATATGTAGAGCTCTATCATGGTTTCTCACTCCAGAAACTTGGTTTCCACAGAATTGTGAAAGCCAAGCAATTTCTTGGTATAACTATTTTTAAATACCTTTTTCTTTAAAGAAGCATTTTTAAAAACATTTGCAAAGACATTACTTAAAATATATTTGCTATTCACAGAATCTTCCAGTGTATGTACTTAAGACCTTCTAGAAACACTTTTCTACAAGTGCCTTACACTCAATTCAAAACACGTTTTGGGGAAAGCATAACTATTCCATTCTAAAAGCGCTTGAAGTTAAAAGTCTGCCTAGGGTTTTGCTGAGTGGGAGAAAGGGGTGGGAATCACTGTGCATAACTAGTGACAGGAAAGAGATCCAAGAAAGATGTTTCTTTCTCAGAAAACATCTAAAGTGTTTCCTGCTTCTTCACCAACCAAATGGGTTTAAAGTCATGAAGTAAGCATGCTGCACCAATGCAGTGACGTTGGGTTTACAAGCATTTTGACTGTTACAATTAAAAGTGACAATAACAGAAAAACACCTTGATAAGTAGGAGAGAAAGGCTACTGCTAACTCCTCAGATAATTAGTAAGATGAAAATTTTGTTTCATCACAATTTTGCCATTTTCCTTATACAGAATGACTGCGGATGAGAGAACACAGAAATACTATGTTCACACTTTCATAAACTGAACTTGTATCTAAAAATGCGTTTTTCTAGTTTAGAACCTCTCCATTCCTTTTTTTAAGGAGCAGTAAGAGACTCAGAAGATGTAAACCCAGAGGGGTGAAATATTTTTGCATTGTCAAGGCAACACATTTTCTTGAAATGACATTTACATGGAAACTTTCTAAACTAGACATTCAAATTCGGATATACCAAACTTGCTTTCAGAAATTAAATAAGAGGATGGCATTTTTGCTCTAAGTATTGTAATTGATCATTTGTTCTTTAACAGTTCACAAACATTTGATCACGTTAATGATAGTCTTTTGGGGTTACTAGAAGAATCCTGCCAGCTGTCTGTGTTTTACGTAAGGATTGAATCAGTGATATCAGATTATAGTAAAGAGAGTGGCCAAGAACCGAGCACAGAACAAGGATGAAATCTGTTTCTTATTGAGGCTCTTTGTAAACCATCTGTTGGCTTTTGTTTGTCAAGCTACCTCTGAGGCATGACAGAGCCAATCCATGAATACTATAAGCTAGTCATTTTTTTTCAAATCATAAAAGTCCAAACAATTGTACTGAAAGCTTTTCATAATGCAGTAAAGATGTTCTACATGAGTCATTATTAACCAAAGATAACAGACTGCCACTAATGACTTTAACATTATCTGAAGCAATGTATCATCATCATCAGTCATGGTGGTATCTTATTCACCAGGAGATAGCTTGCATGGGTTCACCCAGGAAGCATTCAACAAAACCACTCTGGGTTCTCCCAGAAAAATTGGGTGTACATCTATACTTTAGGGTGTCTGTACCACAGTTAGAATGTGATAACTCAGGCTAGCATATAATTGCTCACTTTAAACTGGGTGATTGAGCAGCTGTATCAGGACAGTATTAACAGCTGGCCAAAAAGGGAGCTGAAGACATGCCTGCCTACACAGGGAACAAGTCTGTAATTTGCCACATGACATAGAGCCAGCCTCCCCTAACGTTGCTAACTTTAAATTAGCATGGTGTCTACAAGAGATTCAGCCACACTTCTGAGTACTCCAGAAATGTACCCTACAAGAACACACAAACTTAAAACAGTCATGAAGGTAGGCACTGTAATCGTTACCTTAAAAAAAAACAAAAACAAACCCCAAACGAAAGAAAACAGGTAGAGAAAACTTGGATGACTCAATCACAACGCATGCACCTTCTCTCCTTGCAAAAAAATCTTGTCGTGGACATCAAAGAGAATGTGGATCAACACAGTAGCTGTGGGATACTCAGATCAGAAGATAAAACTGCTGGCAATTTTAGCAATAGTTTTATGTAAGTGTCTGGAGAGGGCAGTTTTGTGTAAGACAGGAAACTAGGAAGTAAGAGAGTTGCAGTAATTAAAATGGATTTGCTATTTTACAGTATTTTTCCTTTTCCATTTCAACTTCATACTGTAATTTTTCCTTCTTATTTCTTTCGCTTAATACCCATTTCCATTTCCCTTGTTAATGCTACAAAAACCCCATAATCTGTGAATAGTCCATAAAAACCGGAGTAAAATAACAATGGGACAATTAGTTGTCTTCATTGAACTCCACAGCAACATTGTTTAAGAGATAAAAAAATCTACATAAAAATTCACAAACTGAACAAATCAAATTGTATGGTGCATTTCCAATATTAGAAGCGAGCTAAGGTGCCTCACGGAATATCAATGATTTCTGAATGGTCCACCAGAGATAACATACTTCAAAACAGTTTCAAACAGGATGCAAATTTTTTATCACTGAATGCTGGTAGCATGTACAAATGGAAGAGTAATTAATATCAAGAATCTCATTTTATCTCCAAAGCAGAGAATCATTTTTTTTAACTGACATAGCACTTATAAAATAATATTCATTTAAACCAATGATATATAATCTCACATATTCTAATTTTTTCCTATATTATACTATATATTCTAGGGTTTTGTCTGAGCAGATATTCACACCAGAAAAAAAGGTCTTCAGTTACCTCAAATATCTTTTTTTTTAAATTGTAGAAAACATTCAAAATTTTTTTTTTTCATTAATACCCATTCACACCCAGGAAACATTACTATGCACAGATCTGACAGGGGGTTTGTTGCTGTTGTTGTCAGGGTGGGGTGTATTTTCATTCTGTGGGTGTTTCAGCCTGAAAATTGAACTTTTATGAAAACCCATGAGGCCATGGGGCAGCAGTTTCTCTTCATCTTGTGAGGCAGCAGCCGGGCATTCCACCTATAATACCAACTTTTGCACTGATACTTTATAATGAAATACGTAAGTAAATTATAATATCTGTTCACAACAGGGCCTGATGTTTCATTATTTTTTATACAATTTACATGAATCAGCATAAAGACAGGTAGCAACATAAGACAGTTGAATACTCAGCTTGTGGGAAGAGAGTAGTAAAAGCTGTGATACTACAAATAGCAGACTCTATTGCAGTTACCTCAGATCAGTAATTCATAGGGCAGGGAGGGTGGAAGCCTTCATGTCATAAAACTCTGATAAACACTGAGCTAGCTACTGCCACCCAGATCTTGAGGCTGTCATAGGCTGTTCTCTGAAAACTGTACTCAATAACAAATGGGTGTTAGAGATTATTAAAAAAAAAAAAGGCATAGTGAGAGAAACCAGAAAAGGGCATTATGCCTCAGTGAAAATCCACAGGGCAGCAATGTTTTGATGCTGCACGTAATGCTGGACTTGAGTCAAAAGGCTAGAAAAAGCAACACAGATGATCAAAGGTACACCATGACATCTGCCTAAGGAGTAACTAAATACATGAGGTCTCTTCAGTCTGGAGAAAAGACGATTAAGTGGGGAAGGGAGGGACCTCCAAAGTCACAAGCTGTTTGGAGAAATTAAAATGAACAGGCTTTCTTCAACCTTTTACATTGCAAGAGTTGGCAAAGCAAATGAAACAAATGAGGTGCTGTCTGTGCCCCTCTCCCACCCTTCACCCTCCCCAAAAGGACATTCTTCACACAAGATCCAGTGAAGCTGTGGAAATCCTGGCCACTGGGAACTGTGGCTATTAGGTGCTTGCAGGCTTTCAAGAAGCAGCTGGGTGGCTTGATAGGAGAGGAAAAGACCACAAGGCAACTGAATAAAAAGACAGGAAAGCCCAAGCTACAGGTTGCTGAAAACTGGAGACCTTGTTTTGGAGGAAGTATCCTCACTGTGGTGGTGTCCTGTGGTGTCCTCCATGTCCTGTCAAGGCTTCTGCTCCTGACTCCCAGTCTGACAGACTTTGGTCTCAGCCAGGAACAACCATGTACACAATTTTATAAAACAAACCAGTCAGATATCTACCACATACTTCAAGGTGTTAACGCTGTTTTTAGGGTATGATACAACTCTATTTACCCCACAACTACAGCAACATTAGTGCAGAACATGACTGAACCTAGACAGAAGAGATTATCAAAAATTTAAGCCAATACAGCCAAAGTCTTAAATCCTATGACTGCCCCCAGCTGAGGGGCTGAACATGTCATAGTTCAGACTTCTCTAGATATTAAATCCTTTACATGAGAGACTGCCTTTGTTCTGGGGTTTTTTGAAGTTAATAGATGCTGCTCACAACTTCACTTTCAACTCAACCTTTTTTCTTGAATTGTCTGTTACTTAGTTTCTGAACTTTATACTATTCCATCTCAGATTAGCAAGCTCTGCCCATACAATTACTTTCAGCATCTACTGCAACGGGTGGAGTTCATTACTGCAGGTACCACAGTAATTCAACCATGATTTATTAGCAGTTCCCAAGAGGGTTCCAAGTGCAGAAACATACATTTTTAAAAGTTCCTTTAAAATGCTTGAAATGTATTGTATGAAAGAAATGGTGCACGTGTTGAGAAGACTGCCACACTGTCACAATCCATCAAGGAGAGAAAGAGAGAAAGGAAGAAAGGAAAGGAAGCAATAAAATGTTCAAACTCTGGAAAACTCAGAATATATCTGTTTTTCTTCTTTCCAAAACCAGCCACAGTATTATAGAATTTAATATGTTGAAGTCACCAGTCAAAACAACTTTCTTAGCCCATTTTGGTCAAATTCCCAATAAAAATCAGACATCTCATTCTACTTTCTTTCTCCAAGCCAGTCATTATGGAATCTGTCAATGACAGATGCTGTAGCATCCTTCAGCCCTGGTTAAGCACTGTTACTTATATGGTTGTAATATCTAACCTATTTAAAATCAATGTGTTGAAAACATTCTTCCAAACCATTGGCCATTAATGAACTAGCAGCTCTTCTACATTAAGTTATATTGTATTATGGCGTTGCTTCACCTCTTTGCAATGTAATTCTCTGCTGAGAGACCAAGGATGGTGCCAATCCCTTGCCCTTTAATCAAATCTGAATGCTCAAATGCTTTATCTGGCTTCTACTTCTTAGTTTAGCCTTGCACATGGTCCTATTTAACTCCTGGGTGGTTTCTCTAAAGTCTGACAGGCTGTCTTGTCATGATTATGGCTCCTCTATGGGCTGAAGTTACTCCTGTGGCATTATAAAATGTGTTGTCAACTGAGAATTAGAAAACCAGGTATGACACAATAACTGTAAACCTGCACCTTCATTAAAACTGGATTCAAACTGTGATTATCAAAGCGGGGTGGAGGAGCTTGCAGCTAATGCTGTACGCTGAAGGCTTCAATTCCTGGTACTCTCAAAGATTTCTTCCTTGATCTGGAGCTGTGCCTCCTCAGAGTCATGACAGCACTTGCTGATAAAGCATCCAGTCACATTTACAAAGTTTTCTCCAAAGGTCTTTGCATTATTATTGGCTTTCAGTATTTCACAAGCATGAAAGCCAGAATTTTTTAAAACTCCGGCATATACATATCTGTACCTCTAGAAGCCTGTGTACTTCAGAAATATTGGAAGCTGTGTGTTTTCACCGGTTTTCAGCTGTAAAATTGGGATAGCATTGTTAAATCTACTTGACTGCAGTGTTCAGAAGACAATTTTACCCAAAAGTCACCCTGACAGTCAGGGTGGCTTATGGTCTCATGGACATAATACATGGCTGTTTCACACATGTAGCAAAAGTGTAGAAAAGGTCAGTACAAAGCGGTTAGTTTTTTTCATTATTCTGTCTGAGAAACTTCCTGGCATTATTTTTGTGAGACTTGCTGTAAAAGGAAAGAGATATGGCTAGGAAAGACTTTTTTTTTTTAAAAATACTAACCATATCCTTTCCTATTTCATGGACAAAGTTGGAAAGATCAAACACACTACTAATAAAGCATATTTCTACCTCATGACTCTCTTTCCAGAATCCCCACCAGTGGGGAACCTGCATTAACTGCTTTTATAGAAGTTTAAAATCCAGCAGCCCATAACACAAATGGTTCAATCACAATTATTACTGTACTGTTTGCAAAATGTTAGGTTGTTTCAGAAATTCCTATATGCCAAGAGACCCTTTAGGCAAAGGAGTTCTATGCTCCACATGAGAGAAACAGCCCTTCCTTGCAGCATTATGCTAATAGGTCTGCCATGGAGCAATGAATGAAACAGGGAAAGAGAGTGACAATATCACCTCCCAGAAGGTCTGAAAGAGATATCAAAGGCACCTGAGCCAATAGTGTGGGTTGGCTGAAAAAGCAGAAATCCAAACAAAGCTCAAAAGGCGCTTTCAATTTTGGACCTTTGTTCAGCGTTTGTCGAAGAACTGAAGAAAGAATAAGGACATGGATATTGAAAGAAAGCAAAACGGCAGTTTTAAAAAGTCTAATCTTCACTGAATTTTGTTTTGAAATTATAAAAATGAAAACCTCATTAATTTTCCCTTGTTGGGCAAGTAGACACCGTTCATTTATATAGCCAAATTTCACTGGTATTTCCACTGTTTGTTTCATTGAAAACAATGGATGGTTTCTCTCTCTTCATTAACATTAGTGAAGAAAAGTAGCATTAGAAGCACCAGACTCTCATGAATAATATTTTATATTTTTATTGCAAATTAATTTAGGGCACTTCTTTTTTAAAAAAACCCCAATTGTTATAAATTTATTACATAAGGCTGAAACACTCTAAAATTCTTAAGGAGAATCAGCAGAGTTCTTCTAAAAGCATCTCTTTATTTTTTCAAGAGGAATCTGCAGTTCTGTGGTAAGTCAATCAGCATGTTCCCCTATTCTATTTTGTACCCAAGGCAGCGTGTTAAAAACTAAATTCAGCTTTTAATTCTATGCTAAAAGTATAGTTCCCACTAGAGGAACCTCTTTCAATGCGACAGTCAGAATTCAATTAGCAGAAAGTGACGGATGTAAATTTTAGCTTGTGCTGATTCTAGACTCCATCATAAAACCTACTTCCAGGCAAGACCCTGAAATTCCATCTCTTTCTGGATGATCTTCTTTATCAAATGAAGGAAGATCCATTATGTTCAGATATAAGAGCTTCTTGGTATAATTAATAACTTCTGAAGAGATTACAGAAGGCTATACACCAAACTGCTAACTGATCAGTTGAAAACTCTTGAGTGAAAGAGATGAGATGGGTAATGTTTCCACAGTATGCAGAGTGTTAGTTTTCCAGAACTGGGAGACCTTCAGCTTTGGCACACCTTTTGATAACGAGACAAAAAAACAACATTGTGGCTTTTCCCAGTTATAAGGCCTGATTGTGATTGTACAGCAAGATAAAGCAAGAATAAGTCTGATCTTTATCTATAAACATTAAAAATTGGCAGGTATACCTTCAAAGAAGGTTCCGTAGAGCTTTCACCCCTGTAACTGTTTTCTGTATTTGGCACTGACGACCTGAGCTCTATATTACACTAACGGCTGTTTTGTCAATGTGTAAATTTATGTTTACATACTTTTTAAAAATCTTTCTGTCCATAATCAAGCACAAGCTTTTGATTTAAAAATGTAAGATCCTTTCTCTTGGTAAGCATACCGTATTGTTTTAATTTTGTTAACTGTATTTGAATATCTGTCTTGCACAGTACCTTGAAGGCTATGAATATCCCAGAAAACATCTCCCACTAAGCCATTTCAATTAATCTGTCTCTAAAGTCATAACCAGAGAAATGGGTTGCATTTTTGACAGGAAATGGACAGAGTCCCAGACATCCATTGCCTACCAGAATTTAAATTTCACACTGTTCAGAGAAGAAATCATGCAGGATTTACTACCAATGCTACAATCAGGTTGCAATAAATGTTACTTTGAATTAGATGTGCTTTAATTTACCATGACTTTTGCATCTCTAGGCACCCTGTTGGAGTTTAACTGAAGCACATAGTCCTTTTGTTACCCATCAATGTCCCTATTCAACAGGAATTGAATTTCCACAGCTCCCAAGCACTGCATGCTCCTAAGGCTGGGTACCCACAGAGCCTAATACTGATGCAGCTGATAGTGTTTCCTTCCCAGACAGTGAGAGCTTTCTCCAGGGCTGCCATGACATCTCAGATGGTGTTCCACAGCCCATCTAGATCCAAGGAGAAGAACCATATCCTGGTAATGGACTGAGCTGTTTCTGGCAGCATTAACACATCTCTCCATTTCAAAAGGTATCTCTGGACATTGCAGGGCTTTCCAGGTATTTCAAGAAACAAGTGTGCTACAAATCTGGCTTGAAAATATTTAATTAAACTCTGAAAGTTGAAGCAAGCCGCCTTTTTTATTGAGTTGATAACAGGTAATAGGATGGCATTTTGTCAAAGGATGACTGAATCTGGTTCTTATTTTTTCCACAATATGTTTCTCAGGATACAGAATTCCTGTTTTACTAGGAAGTTTCCTGAACTCAGAAAAAGCTGAAGACATTCTTACAGTTATTTCACTTTCATAGTCATTTTATGGTAGATGGTTAACATGGGAACATGGAACCAAAATTTGCTTTAGTACTCTAGGCTTTCTGATTGATGCAAGTGATTTCTGGTAAATATAGGCACTTAATATAAATTCATTAGTAATATAGCAGCTTAATATAAATTCATTAGTAATATTTGTTTGTCCTGTAACTTAATCTTGATTAAAATTATTAAAACTTCAAATAAAGTATTTTAATATAGCATGTCAGAAGCTGACATTTCTGCAGATTTAGCTCTTCAGGTCTTTTCACAATTTGTCAGTCAATCAGCTTAGGCTGGGGTTGCAGATTAAACACCAGCTGAGCATCATAATATATGGAGATGGAATACTATGGTAAAAGCAGTGACACCAAGAAATCCTTTTCAGCCTTTGCAACTTGTTTTCTGCCTGAAAAGATGTTTTGAGCTTTAACTCAGACAATTCTTAACCTATCATTCGCAGGTCTTTCCCAGTCCCTGCCTACCACAAGGAGGAAGTACCTACAGTACGAGTGGTTTATTCAAGCAAGCTTTTATTCAAGTATAACAAAACCCAACATAATTTAACAGAAATTTCTACTAAGCTTCATGTTAACTGAATATGTGTGGGCTTTTTTTAAGTTGTGTTTTGACCTTTCCTGGGTAAGCCCCATGTATCAGAGTATTTCATATGAAACAAAGAAGTTTAAGACCAAGTCAGTGAATTCAGGTGTAGAAAAATAAAGAGTGGACTATGTACTATGATATGCTTTAGACAGGGCATCCTTTGTGAGCATGAGAAGATATGCATACCTTTTCATTTTCACGAATTTTATTGCACAGCACCCGGCACAATACAATCTCAATTGCATATGTCCATAAAGATAAGCACTATTGTTATTGGTAACAAATGTCCGTGCTTCTCATTCCCCACTCCCGGATGGGGTCATACAACAGACTGCACTGTGCACTGTACGCTCTTCAGCTCTTTTTTATATTGGACTTCAGAATCATAGAATCATAGAATATCCCAAGTTGGAAATGACCCATAAGAGTCATGCAGTCCAAATCCCTGCTCCTTACAGGACTACCCAGAACTAAACCATACAACTGAAAGTGTTATCCAGATGCTCCAGGAACTCTGACCACTTCCCTGGGGAGCCTGTTCCAGTGACAGGCTACCCTCTCAGTGAAGACCTTTTCTCTCTGTATGGCCTCTCTACCCTCAAGGGAGTCCACAGTTCCTCCTAATATAGTATCTCAGGAAAACTTACTTAATATACATTTGATTCCTGCATCCAGATCATTTATAAAAACATTAAAGAGCATTGGCCCTAAAAGTGAGCCCTGCAGAAATATCATCAACTTTTTCTTGATTTTTTCCATCCATTTTTAGTTTCTCTTGCTGTACTTCTATCTAGTTTGCTTTCTTGCTTTGAGGATTTTAATCATTTTTTTATGATGAAATTTGTGAAATTTTCAAATTAAAGGCAAACAAAATAGTCCTAGTTGCACAGAATTCTGAATCTTTGGGATAAAATTACAAGAAAAAGCAATTAAATGCTCAAAAATTGGTCACTATTCTTCCCAAAGACCTGCTCAAATTAGCAGTCCACTTGCACTGTGTGGTAGATGTGCAGAAAACTCTTTTGCAGAAAATTAAGAAAATGGGGAGAAGAAGTTTTAGTCCATGCTTCTGTGCCAAACAAAGATCAAATATACCTGACAAAGGTGTCTCTAAAAATTATCTGAAAGACTGTCAACAATGGAAAATCCATAATAAACCCCAAGAAATGTATTCCAGTGTTTCACTGTTCTTACAATTAGAAAGGATTTTTGTTGATTTCTACCTTGACCTTTCTTTGTTCTTGCAATGTGAGCTCATTAGCACTCTCCTCTCTAGAGAAGGGAGAACAAGCCATTCTTTTCCATTTAGCAAGCACCCTTCTAATTACATAAATAACTGATTCTCGGTGCTTTCCCAACCTTTTCTTTAAGATATACATTTACAATTCTTTCAATTGTTCCTCTCAGGTCACATTTGTTAGAACACTGTTCTTTTCTTGATTCATCTCAATTTATGACTCTTCTTAACTACCCAAAACCAGATGTTCCTCTGGTAAGGGCTCAGATGTACTACTCCAGAAGGAATACTGTGACCTGTTCATGTTTCTCTTGGTATGAGTTAATACCCAACATTTCCTTAAGGGCGCCCACACTGTGCTTGTGGAATTCCAAAGTCAATGTGTTAGATTGTACTCTCCTGAGTTTCATCCTACTTTTTCCCCAGACCATCGTTATAATCTTTTTCTCCTACAGTTAGTCACCTCCAAATGTGAATAGAAAGAGTTTTTCGTTTTCATTAAAACCAAAACACCCTTAGACCCCTTCAGAAATCATAATAGATATATATCCCCATTTCAACAGTAAGCTGTGGTAACAGATTCTCTAAATGCTGCTACTTACTACTGCAATATTTTCCATCAAGACGGTGTTTTCTTAGCTTCCATTTTAGGTTACTGTATTAACCAGTGTCAAAAGCTGCTGGTATTTACTGTATCTCCCCTATCCAAACTGCTTGTCACCTTGCTATAATTTGTTTTGACTTACTTTGGTCTCAATAAATCCAGGTTAGTCACTACTCTTTTCCTTATTTTTCAGATGCCTAAAATTCTGGTAACTGAAGTACCTTGTTGGTCCATACTTGCTTGATCTCTCCTTTCCCCTTTTCTGTGCAAAAATTAGTACTAGGCACTACAGTTGACATTTTCTAGCACTCCTGTTCCACAGCTGTCCTCCATCATTTCTCAAAGGCAACTTCCAACCATTCTGAAATTGCTTCAGCCAGGTCACTAAGCTTAATATTATGAAGTTTATCAGACCAGACAACTTGAAAACGACTAATTTATCTAAGTGGTCTCTAATCCCTTCTTTCTGCAGTTCGGTTTGAATTGTCGTTGGTATTAACTGTGTTAACCATCTGCTCCTGACTGACCTTTTTGTGAAAACTAAATGCAACAAGGCCTGTATATTATTTGAAGATTTTCAGTTTGGGAAAGTTCAGTTTCAACTTTTTTTCCTAATAATAGAATTGCAGAATTTACAATTAACTTATTTTAAAATGTTTTCTTTTTACCCTTTACATTTTCTGTTACTTAACCTCGTTCTGTACCTTGACTTTCTGACTTTGTTACTACATAATCACACTATACTTCTCTTCCATCAGACTATCAACTAGATAACCACGTTTACTTTTTGTGACCAGTCCTTTCATGAAGTCAGTAAAGATGCCATGACTTGACCTTATTTACTTTCCCTATCTGTCCTGAAGCAGCACTCTGTAGCTTCTTTGTCATCAGGCTTTCCTCCCATGTGACCTTCTGAGAAATAATTGAAATGTGCTTTCTGGAAGTTCATGATCTTTATCTTGCTTTCTCCCTTCTTCCCATCCAAGGATTATCAAATCTTATTTCAGTTTCACTCACTTTCAGTTCACAACCTCAGGCAGTTCTAGATTTGATTGCCCACTCTTTCTACTTGCTCTGTCCTGCCTCCACCTTCTTTAGCAAATTAAAGTGTTCACTGTCAATTCCTGTATTTTTTTGGACAGCCTGGCTCTTTAATTAGATTTGTTAAGATCATCTTTTGAAGACTAAGTTTTTCACTTGGTGCTTCTACATTTTGTTTTGGGTTTGTTATCTGATTAAAGATTTTTGCAGAAACAGGTAAAAAAAAATTCAACTACACTTCTACAATGTAAGTCTGTAACATTTATCAATCTAACTGCACATGTACTGAAAACCTTAGGGCAAGTATATTGTGTTCTTCATGTTCACACCTTTTTTTTCATGAACAAGCTACACACTTGTATGTTAGCATTCCAGTAATGAGTAATTCCACAAAACCTGTTACACTAGTTGATGTTCCGGATTGTGCATTAAGATTTACAACTTCTCCTGTTTATAGTCCATATTGTTTCATTTATGTGCTGACAATCAAGATGCTATTTTTATTAGCTTTCATGACTGAACTAACTCAGTTTTGTTGTCTTGCCTAAAGGACTGTTTATGATCATCCATGTTTTCTTCTCACATCCTGCTTCTTGATCTTCAATGAGGTGGTCACTCAAAGCACAGAGGTGCTTCCTCCCCTCTTTTTAGGTAAATACATTCTTGTGCAGTAACCCATGAAATATCACTGAAAATTTCTTTTTCTTGTCTTTGGAAAATGACAGTGTAGTCATTGTTACTCAAACATCTGAATTCAAATTACATGAGGTTTCAGGGATGGTTCTTTGGTTTATTTTTTTAAAGAAAGCCAGGAGAATGGAAAGGAATACCTCTGTTCACCTTTCAAGCAACCATAAGTGACACTGAACCTTAAGTCTCTATTCAATTATTAGAAGGTGCTCTAGAAGTTAATTTATTTCTTTTTTACTAAAATTAGTAAAATCTAAGAGCAATCTTACTCTTTGATTGAATTATTCCATAGTTGACTATTTCAAGACTTGTTAATCTTTCTTTGAAGCAGCTGGTTACTGAGATTGTTGGATACAGAGTAAGTACTAGGCTAGCTAGAGCACTGACATAGTAATCTGCACGATTCTTTTTTAAGTAATCCTCTTCAGCTTTTTTCACCCATTTTTTTCAGTAGGGGTCCAGCTGCTGCTCCTAACGCTGGATCCCAGGCAATACACTTAACGTACCTTTACCATTTTTTAGACAGGTCCCTGAAGAAGTCAAATATTGAGCAGATGAGTACTTAAGTACTACTCTTCTGATATGTAGACAGCAAAGACAGCCCACTGCATCAAAAACTGGGAACTATGCACTAGCACAGCTGATAGCACTTCTCATACATGACAGCTACGCAGATTGCACTGACAGGAGGGGGAGATGATAGGTGCACCATGAACCAGTACACTCACATGAAAACCAACAAGTACTGTATGTGATTACCATAAATCACACAGAAGTCACATATCAAATCAACCAATATCTCAAGCCCTTGCAGAGTCCCTCCCTAATGCACAGGAAAGATGTCAACGTCTGCATTACTAAGGTGATCAAAGTGTTTGATGAAGATGACAGGGCTGACAATGAAGAATAAGAATGAGAAGCAAACTGCTTCAAAGAATACTGGGTTCTGTAAAGTTTCCATATGTTATTTCAAATTATAATATCTCAACTCCTCTGACAGTTCTAGGGAAGTATAGAAGAACTGTTTACTAAGGACAGGAAGCACCAATACTTCTGTAACAAGTGAACATAACATAAGTAACTAAGACATTACTTGTATTATCTGTACTTGTTATAGAAGTATCGATGCTTCCTGTAACAAGTGAACGTAATATAAGTATTGTGCTAGTGTATCCCTTTCTATCCTTATCTAATCTGAAGAAAACTAAACTGCTAGATCAGTAGCTACAACCCTTGAACGTTGCCTGTTTTTCTGAATTTCTCTTTTAACCTGATTTACACATTGTGTTAGCCAAGGTGCACCTGGACAATACCGATTCAGTAGCTGACAAATTCTAAAACCAAAGGGTTTGGTTTTCCTCATAAAAATTTTAAAGCCAGCTCATTCTCAAGAGTAAGCAGTTACAGACAATGGGAAAAGAAGTCTTTGTCCAAGAGAGCACAGGAATAGCTCTGCGACAAAATCCAGCTCATATATGTACCATCAAAACTAGACAATCAAGTTTTAAGAAAGTGTTTTCGGAAGTCAGAGGAGATGTTTTTGTATTGTTCTTTGTGCTTTACTCCTTCTCCCCAGCCTGAGATATTACCCCTAGAAGGCCTGTGAAAGAAAAGAAAGAAAAAAAAATCTCCTTTGCTTTTTCAAAAACCTGAGTATCTTGTTCTATTCTTATGCATTATTAGTTGCATTACGAACTGGTTTCTCTATTGAAAGAATCAGTATGGTGTCCAACTTACAGGAGTGGCAATGGCCAACCTGCGTGAAAAAAATCCATGGTTGAGCTGACAAAGTGTAAACAGAGGTTGAAGGCATTTCCTGTAATGGCCTTAGTAGCAATTAATATCAGGTCTAACTCCCTGTGCTGACACGTGAGGTTCGTCTGGACCTTACACGATCAACATATGGCACAAAACTGGTCTTACCTATTTTCCACAAACACATCCAGATTCACAACATAAGCTGACTGCTTCAGTGTTAAACTCTCTGTGCAGCAATTATCAAATAAATTAACAGATGTAATGGACAGTGGCACGAACCCTAGAGAATTCTAGGGGAAGACAAGGGTAGGGGTTGGAGTCTTTGAGCCACTGAAATGGAGCAAGAGACAGTGCCTACCCTCTAACGAACTCCCATGTTAATTGAATGGGAGAGTTGCAACATTCTAGAAATGTAACTCAAAATTTTCAAACAGGATGTAAACACGTTTCTCAAAAAAAGCAGGCTCCTCACACTTTTTATCCCAAAATAAAAGGAATTAGTAGCTGCAGCATATTTCATAAGATGTCTCAAGTAAATAAAGCTCTTCTTTACTCTAAAAACTGGTTTTATAATTAGCAGAAACTCCACAACAGCTTATAATTTTCATGACATGTCTTATGTAGGCAGATGAGAACCAAGTGAACTTAGCCAGGCAGGGCCACTCTGGTCACCTCTGCAGAGCATGACTACAAATGCCACCAGTTCGTAACACAGGAGTACCACATAGGAGTTTTCCAATTCCAGCTGGGCTATCAATAAAAAGCAATTTCCTCTGAAAAGGAAAGGTAAAAGCACGGCCTCTTCTTTTTCTTATTCTTTTTTTTTTTTTTTTTTCCCAGTACAGGGTGCTTCCAAATTGAGAATGGATTTCATTAACATCACACAACAAATGTTAATCACACCTCTTCCATCAGCTTTGTGCCAATAAAACAAATCAAGTCACTGCTCAGAGCTTAAAATGCTTCCTTGTGAAATTATCAACTCTTTTTCTAAAAAACTTAATGGCATTTTTAAATCAGTTTATGTCCAAGATGTTTGTTTTCCCAGAGAAGCTGTTCTGTGCATCTATTTTTATGATAACTCTTTTATTAGTTATAGCCAAAGACACTTCAAAACTTGTTTATCTTTTTATTAAAAAAAAAAAAAAAAAAAAAAACCAAAAAACCCAGGATGATTGACCTCCATGTAGTTCAAGCTGAGCAGGATAGATCTTGATAAGAATGTTGGTAGGTAGTACTTTATCAGTAGAAAAACATACATATTATGACAGAGCCTAGGGAATTAGGGAGTAGAATTTTTTCCCCACTTGAGGTTTCAAGCCTATATAATGAAGTCTTTCAGGAAGGGGAAAATATTTCACTTTGTTCTTAATATCTCCCTTCCAGTAAAAAAACCTGAAATACCAAGGATTGCAACTTCCTTAAAAAAAAAAAAAAAAAAAAAGGAAAGAAAAAAAAGATGCATTGTGATATTTATCCTACTGTGGATTGCTGGTTAAGAATTTTCTTCTAAACAGAGTTTAATTCAGATATCTACAGGAGATTTTGTGAAATCCACTTGAAGTCTGATATCAAGATCTTAAAAAGGAAGCAATCTTGTGGGAGACTGAAAATGCAAAGAGTTTTATTTCCGCCCATGAGACAATGTTATAATTTACCTTGACAGCCCAAAAATGCTTTAATAGATGCTCTTCTTGATCAGTCAAAATTACCAGTGTGAAATTAGAAGGGAAGGTGATGTCACTGCAACAATAGTTTAACATCTATTGTACCACCGTCTAGATAAATGTCTTGGCCTGAACGAGCAACACAATTGTAATGAACTATCTTGCCATGTAGTTTGCATACATAAATTGTCTATCAGGCTCCCACATACAAACAACCATTTTTACAATAAGATGTTGAATTACTGTTGCAAAGACATTTTGCTTTCTAAAGAACTTCCTCGCCAGGAGTGTAACAAAAGGGGAATTACAACCAAGTCACAATTCTGATGACTCGTAATTGCGGTAGTCTATATATGCTTAAGCCCTCATTCTGGGCACAGCGGTAATCTGCATTCTCTCAAGTGTTTCATCTGACATCAGGCTTCCCAGTATCTCAGTCCTTCTTTTCTAGGCTGAATAATGGCAGGTGCTGTAAGAAAATTTATCAACCCTTAAGATCTACAGCCAGGCACAGCAGTGAACAGATTCCCTTCTGTGATAGAAGGGTAAATTGGAAAGGATGCTGTGCTTCCAGGCAAGCAGAAATCAGCAATGACATGGCTAAGCTGATTGGCATCTCTCAGAGGGTGCAAAACCAGGACAGTCCCATCAGCTATCTGAAAAGCCATACTTGAGACACGCCAAGCAAGAGAATCACTAAGAAGTGACTGAACCACTACTGCAGTGTCTCTGGACAACCTGCTTCTTAACTTTGTCTTATAGTATCACCGTGAATTATAAAGATTAAGTCCAAAAATACAGACAAATCCACCACTGGTGGCACCCCAAGCTCCCAGTGAGAGACCACTGGAAATATGGCTGTTAAACACTCTTTGTTGTCTTTCTACCTCCCAACAGAGGGAGAAGGAAGAAGATAGTGAAGAGCAATGATACTTAAAATAATTTCAAAGTGTGGCTTTAGGCCCAGGTTTATTCTCTCCTACTAAATGCTTAATGAAGTCACTAAATCATCATAGCCTTCCTCTGGAGTCAATATAGGAAAACAACAGGCAGAATTACCTGCTAGATCAAAGAGGTATCCAAAGGCAACAAGTCACCTACCATCAGTACCTCAGACAAGAGGAAACTGATTGGACCAAAATCACTTAATAGTTACTTCAAGAAAGTAACATAATCTATTCAGCTTATTAACCAGTGAACTACACAATAATGAATTTAAGCATATTCTTGCAGGCTTTCTTCAACCGACACTAGAAATAGCTAAAAAACCATGAAAGACCTTACAGATACTATGACTGTTTCAGCTACACCTATAGGATGGACATGGGCTGAGGTTACTGGAAAGACAAAGCAACACTTTGTGCATATGCAGGCACTGCACAACTAAGTGTGCCTCTATCAAATTGTGTTTCTCACTATGAAAACCTTGAATTTCACTTTTGCTTTTCTAAAAAGACTTTGCTTAACAGTAGATAACATACTATGTATAGATTAAGGGGAATATGTGAGTACTCCTTTGGAGTCACGTGTGTTATGCATAATACATAGAACAAGTAGTTTAGAGCAGCAGTGAGCTCAAACGAGCATTCAATGCAGAACGTGTCCTGACACTATTGTATCTATAGAAATAAATCTTTTGGGGAAAACTCTGTGTAAGCAGAATTACATGAGAAAGCTATTTCATGGGAAATAAAACTTTCTAAAACTATGCCATGCCACAACAGATGTAGTCAGCGGACACCTTAAAATTAGGAAAAACTGTGATTTCAGAGCCTTGGTAATCATTCATATAGAAAACATTTTCTCACTGTTGCTTTCTGGGAACTACAATTGGCAGAATTCTTGCATACAGTTAGTGTAACCTTGGAAATGTCTCTGTGTGCTAATTATTATAAAAAGCAATTGCAAAAAGGACAAAGAAGCATGAACACATATTTCTCTAAGAAAGGTGTCCTTATCTTTTTACTTGAGTTGAATTTCATATGAACTTCCTTCTAGACTTTCTTTGCACTTGACAAAGAAGAAAATTATCCTTTCTGACCTCCATTGTAGGCACTTAAAAAGGAGATAAAAGAGTTCTGCAAATATGGCTACTCATTCTCCTTACCGAATTGTACCACTTCCTTCCACTCGTCTTGCTATACCCTTCATAGGAAGCACAGTGGTTAGTCTCATGCAACATTGCCATCTCGTGATGAAGTATTTTCACTACACTATGGCATAGTGGATAATGCTTTACAAAAAGAAAACTAGTGCGGTTGGCTACTTTACTCCCCCATACCTGCCCACCTTTGAGCACTCAGTTTGCAAGATAAGGGATTTCGGGAAAGTGAGACGTGTCCCTTTAAAAAGGTATTTACTCTCATATACAGTTCATCTCAGCCACTACGCAGAAACTGTGCTCTGTGACCAAAAATGCGTTTTCACACAGTGAGAAGTTCCAGCTTCCAGTAAACCTCATCAGAGCAGCATAAGCATTTGCACAGATTTAAACCAAGCCACCATAACTTGCACTAGTGTTTTAGCAATGGAGAAGAGAAAGCACAATCTTAAGAATCATAGATGCATTTAAAAAAATAAATAATCGTTGCTATTGCACTAGAACAATTGCTAGAGGCCAGAGAAGCAAGTAATCACTTGCTTATTTTTTTACCCCAAATGAATGTGTGTTGGTAAAGTTCGTAACTTGAAATTATTAGGCCACCACCATATAGAAAACTGAAAAGGTCACATTCTCTTTTTTCTCCTCTAAATACGTCACTTGAATTGAGTGTCAATAATCCACACCAACTTGTTAAGTCTGCAACTACACTTGTTACATACACGATATAAAGTAAACAAAAGTGAACACAAATACACAGAATGTATACATACAGTGCAAAACTAATTTTAAAAATCAGTGAGAAAAATGTGAACAGTCATACAGATTTTAAAAAATAAAAATACAAACCCAGAGCACTGGAGTTTTTCTTTAGTCTGGTAAGGAGATTAGGCTCACGTCGGTCTGTGTCCAGTAACTGGACCAGTTTCAGCTAATTTTGAAGGAAAGCCATAACTCAGAAATAATCAAGCTCCTGCAAATGAAAAATCAGAGGTCTTCAGAAGGAAAGACACACCTTTCCTATCATTATATGTTTTGTTTCTGGACAGACAACAAGCTAGGATACCGGCAGGGATGACTTATAAGCATTACCCTACACAATGAAAAAAGCAGGGGTGGATGCAGTGGAGGAAGAGAACTGTGGTCAGGAAAAGATTAGGAGGGAGATCCTTAGGTTACTTTCACCCTCAGATCAAGTGATCACAGCTTGTGTAATACACAGATCTTAATAAAGAAAGAACCTTTAATTTAACCTTTTGTTAAATTCTAGATAAGGAACAAGAATCAGGCCTGGAGAAATGTATCAGCTGAAGTTACAGAACCTTCGAATGATAGAAATAGAGAGGTTCTTTTATGGTCCCGTACAAAGAAACTATCTACACCAGCAGAACTTAATACTCCCTGGCTGCATTTGCAAACCTTGCTTGTTCAGCTTCTCATTGAACAAGGATACAGTTTTCTATCTCTCAGTCAGAGGTAAAAATCAATTTTCAAAACTCAACGCTTAAGATGCATCTTTTAACTCCTTAAATGTCAAAGTAATTAAAAAAAAAAAAGAAAAAAGAAAGCTGCCCTGGTGTACTTTTTCAAAAGATATCTTTATTCATCGCATATACTCAAAAGCATAAGGAAATGTATGTACTTAGTACTTAAAAGCAAGTGGAGAGCCCTGCCATATATGCCCTTGTGATGTAAGGATATCACAGGCAGTTCTTAGAATTTTGATATCTTATGTCGAAATTGTGGGGAACCTAAGTCAAGCCATAGGTAATAACATCATATGAACACGAGGTGCTCTTGTTGCATTGGCATCTTATTGCTTTTAGAATTACAACAGCACATTACAATAGTAACTCAAGCGAATGAATTAGCGGCCGATCTTTGCTGATTTGGCCACGTTTTGATCCTCTGTCTAGAGCAGCTTTTGTGCATGCCCAGGCTTTCTGCTGGAAGCGGAGTCACTACCAGAAGCTAATAGTCACTAATGCAGTAAATTAACTACAGATGGAGACATTTTTGCTCTTTGCTGAGCAGAAGCTACATAGGAAAACAAATCACCAGTATAATCCATGATTCATTTGTACACACAGTTACTCAGTTTTTTCAAGCAGGTATGCGTTATGAATGGATAATTCGTGGACTTAACAAAAAAGCTGATTTGGGGAAGAGTAACCTTTTTTATTTGTGGTGTTACACTGGGACTGATATGACCACATGCCAGGCACAGTACTTCTGCCTTTGTCTTCTCAGCTTTGCTCTCCCAGCTTAAAACCAAGAAGGGAAGGAGGTTGACAATGGAAAAACTCCAGAACAGTGTGCTGTATGGAAAATAAAAAAGGAAGCATTTATTTTCTTGAAAGATGGTGAAGGTAAGACTCTCAGGGAATTCTCTGAGCAAAGGTTCCCTTTAAGAGTCAACACATCTCACATACAGATCCCAGGGGACGAGACATTTTATCTCATGTTCAAGGTCACTAAAATCCTCTGAAAATAAATTTTGAAAGGGAGAGAGACTCATGATACCAAATAGCAAAGTGTAGAGCAACACTAAAGAAAAGCCTTAGTTGCCTGATCATGTATAGTTTTTATCCTTTTGACGTAACATAAAGGAGTTATACAGGAGCATTAGCAGGTCTCTGTACCTGCCAACCTTGTGCTAGCAGAGGTTGCCATTTAATTCCTAACCACAAATTTACTTTTCACAATTCATAGATGCATGAATCATAATCGAAGGTACTACACTTCTGCCACTGTCAGGATAATGTTGGAAAAGCATCAAGACAGTAATTTAAATGACCCTGCAACAAGCTTTCTGTTTCTTAATTCCTCTCATGATTTTACAGTCTGTTGATGATCAGTTTATGCATTTTGACATGACTTTAAAAAAAAAAGAGATGACCGTTAAGGAACAAATGCTGAAATACACAATAAAGAAAAAAGGAGCCTTTTAAAAATGGCAGATCCACCCCACCAGGTGCAAAAGCCACCTTCAACTCACACTGCCAGGAGGGTAAGCAAACATTTAAAAAGGAACCTAATTAAGAAAACTGACTGTCACTTGGTCTCATTGGTCTTTTGGTACAGGGAGAAATCAATCTAGCACAGAAGACTTGACAGATGTTTAACATAAAGGGCATTTCACTAACTGGTGACTAGGTGCAGACTAAATTCTGCATTACGCATTCAGAGAGGGCTCTGCCAGCATTAAATCAGTGAAACAGTCAAACATAGAGAGCCTTTGAGCCCATGGACTAGTTGACTTTTGCAGACCCTACACACAGCAATTTGCCCTGTGTTCCAGCTGCAATAAGAGAAGCGAACTGTTGCTTTTAGTGCAGTAGAATAGCTTGTGAGTTAAATACACCCTTCTCCAATGAGCAGAGTTTTACATGGAAGAAATGTGAGTGAACAGTGAATATTATTTCTCCAAGATTCATCTTCACTCTGCAGAGATATTCATGTGTACAGTACAATGGAACATTCTAATTCCTTTCCATTCCCTGTATATCTGTGTGCATTTGAATGTCCAGGAGATTATTTACAGAAAAAAGGAAGTGAAAAGGCATATTCACATACATGCATACAGAATAAAACCAAAAGCTACATAAAAAAGATTACTTGGATTCAGACAGAATAATCTGCAAGATAGTCACATCATGAGGAGACGGTGTGGCAAGACAGACACCCAGAAGAGATAAATACACAGGGTGATGCATTAGCAGCTTTTTGTCAGGATGTATTTTAAATTATTTAAAAACTGTAAATTATCCCAAAGGAAAATCAGAGAAAGACAGCTACCATATGCTCCTTATATAGTCTCTATATATCATCTATTTAGAATACAGCTTTAGAAATCTTTGCAATCTCTGGACAGGAGTATCATCTTCCCACGACTGTAGGCAAGGCACCTTGGTACAGAGCAACACGGATTCTAAAAAACCCTGATTAGTTGCCACACACGTGAATAGAAATTTATTATTTCTAACCTAACAGTACACTTGTACCAAAGTGCTAGTGCTAAAAGTAGGGCCTCTGATACTAGTGTCAACGAAAACGTTTGCAGTCAAAGCACACATGACAAGGTTCATTAGAGAAACAGAAGCAAGCCAATTAAAACTGGGGAAAAAAAGATCAGCACTATTTCACTGCGGTTTTTTTCTCCTCTGAAAGACATTAAATTCCATCATCAAGTGTCTTTCCATCGCTAGAAGCAGATGCTGCAAAGCACTCCTGATAAGTCAGCAACTATTCTTGCCCCATAGACTAAAGCTTCAGTTGCCAACCCTGTGTGATGAAGAGGCCAGACTTGAAAACAGTGACAGAACACTGCATCTGAGACTTTAACTACAGCTCATGTCTGTATCAACCTCATTCTCAAAGAAGAATGCCATTTAAAATTAATAGTTTAAATGATGCTCTCATGTATATGTGTACAACACCAACACCTAACAGCCCCTGTGAGATCTTTATTGTGCCAGCACTGTAAAAATGCTGCAAACAGATCTTTTCCTTAAAGCTTCCACCAGCAATTAGCAGAAAATAAGGAAAAAACCTTAAATCTTCTTTAGAGTCAGTAATTAATTTACTAGTTACTGTGACCTCAAAAAAACCCCAAGCCATTGAATTTCATCCTGCATTACCATCCTCAAGCATTTTCGGTCGTTTTTGTTTAAAGATGATACTGACTCTGAATTATGTGATGAAGAATTTAACATAGCCTTAAGGAAATAATTTCAGTGCTTAGTTCCAATGCATTTAAACATGTGTTCTTTATTTCTGTATGTAACTTCATTGCCAGCCAGTTTTTCACACTCTGCTTTTGCCTTCTTTATCTCTCCAAATGGTGCTGATTTTACCTCTCAAGAACTGGGTTGCTGATCCAAGTTCTCTAGTAGTCTAAAGTCTATCACACACAGTGTCCTGAAGGACAGACAAATCCCAGTTAGCAACTCTTGCACTGGTCAATAGCACAGTACAATTTCACAAGTATATGTTAGCTAAGGTGAAACACAACATAGCTGTGGCTATGCGCTGCGTCAAACTAGTCCTATGGGTGTATCAACAGTACTTCTAGTTCTGATGATGGCTCAAACACTGCTAGGTTCAGCAGATGTGCACATGTGGAAAGAGGATTTGTGCTAGAGTACGCTGCATGACAACAGGTAGACTAGGTGACAACAGCTGTTTGTTATACTGCTAAACAACCTGAATCTTTGGTCCATGATTTCATCTTGATTTCAGAATTCACCTACACACAAACACCAAGAAGGGTTAAACCGCATGTTTAATTCTGTAGCACAGAATCTCATTTAGGCTCTCTTCCCATATTGGGAGGGTGCGAGGGGGGAAGGGAGGAAGAGCCATTTAAAAGCCTTTTTATTCTCTTGAAATCCCAAGCATGCGACTGCTTTGTTATTAGTTACAGTAAAAGTGACCTCTGTCAAATCGACAAATCTCCCCCTGCAAACAGAGTTCTTACCATCCAATCTCCCATTTAGGGATGTATTGCTGAAACGTTAACCAGCACCTACTCCAAAAGATCAGAAGCCTTGGTGAATTGTTTGATGCTCTCTAATGAAATAGGTTTTCACAATGGGCAGGCAGGGAACTGACAATGTGAAAAGGGTTTTAAACATGTTCTGAAAGAAAAATTTGCAGATCAATGACAGTGGACAGAAGCTGAAGTTAAAAAGACATTTGATCACATCCCCTACAGCTTCTATTAGACATGAACTCAATATATTAAATTTAAATTTAGATAGCCTGAAGAACAAAAGCATTTAAATTCGAGAGTTTGGTTTCACCCATTAAGAAGGTAAGAACTAATTTGCAAAATCCAAAAATAGACTTGCATGCCAGGTTCTGGGGTGTTGAACACCATAATCTACACGTTTAGGTCTGACTGAGCCGAGTTTGAGAGATCCAAAAGAGGCAAAGGAGGGCAAGGAAGATGACAGTTCTATGCTACCATCTTTCTGCTCACCAATTCCTGATAGCTCAAGTGTCAAAGCTACCACCTCCACCGGTCTCAGACTATCACTGGAACCAGATTTCACAGTCCACTTGCTAGAAGTAGTACCGTCAAACAAGAACAGAGTATATTGCTGCCTGGCACCCAGGTTCTGTACTGAGTATCACGCTGCAGTTCCTCAGGTATGTGTCAACCCATGCTCCAAAGAGCAAGCAAGTCATCTGTCTCAGGTACAGCTCTATGGTAGCAGGAGCTGCACTAACATTGTATTGGTCCATTTTCCTCATTCATCTGTTTAGTCATGCTTTCTTCCGAGGTTTTACTTTCCTGGAACAGGACTAACTCAGATTCCACTTGAGGGAAGTTTTCAGGCCCCTTAGTAATAGTTAGCATGTGAAGATTTGACTCTGTCCCCAGCTTCAGATGCTTGTACGTATTTGGCCCCAGAAACACTGTATACTAATTCTGCAAGTCTAATGTTAACTACACCTTATATAAAAGGCCTGTCGCCGTTTGAGAAAAAAAACTGCTTGAAAGGTTTGTTTTAAACTGACCAATTGGACTATTCCCTTCCATCTTACATTTAGCACCCTCCATTGGTTGTAAAAGTTTCTCGCGAGCGTCTGTCCCTTTAAGAGGCACGTACTGCAGGCTCTTCACGTGCTTTTTGCTCTCCGGGAGCTCCCGTACACTTCCGGCTTTGCACTCCGAGGGGCGCTGCGGGCTTGCAGCTTTGCTCTGGGAAGAGGCTTTTCCAGACTTGCGGTTTGGCTCCGGGGACCTTACAGGCTGTGTCCCCTCGGCTCAGACCCTGCCCGCCTGCCTGCGGCTGCCACTCCCCTGCGCTGCTGGAGTGGAGCGGAGCTGTGTGCCGGGGAAGCCCCCCGTGCGGCCTGGGACTGGAGACGCCGCGCCCCGGGGCTGCCTTTTTCCCTGCTGCTAAAGCTGCTGCTTCTTGCTGCTCTTCAACCCGCGCGTGCCCAGACCGGTAAGAACAGCTCACTCGCGGTTTGGATGTTGGAGCCCTGCGCTCGTAATAGCCGCGGATCCTTTGTTTACTCCACGAGAGCATCCACGTGGCAGGCGCCATTTTGGACTCTGCCGCGGTTTTTATTTTTTCCTTCCCTCACCCGCGTTTAACCCTCGCTGCTCCATCCCGTACAAACCCATCAATTTTGCACTGGTTTTTCCCTGTATATAATATATTTTGTTCTGGTGTTATTAAACTTTGTTTCAGTTTTCCAAACGTTCAGAGGTCTCACAAAATTTTTCTTCCTTTTCCTATCTTCTCAGTACCTGTTCTTTTGAACAGCTTATAGCAATGTGTTTAATTAATGTCTAGGGCCCAATGTGTATAATTTTCTTGATTTTCTGTTTACTAAAATTCCCTGGTTTTACTTCAAAATTAAGGAGTATTTAAAAAGTAAATACTGTAATACTATTTAACATCATTTTAGCGCAAAGACCTCTCTTTCAACATCTTTGTGACAGCTAAGTCCCGCTGACCATTTTAAGATCAGCAACTTGGTATTTAGAAGTGAACTGAGTTCTACATATGAGCCCAAAATAATCCACTTTCATTATTGGACCACTGTCCTTTAGGTAAAAACATTCAAGACCATTTGAAAGCTCCACAGCTCTACTAATTATCTGTTTCATGTAATTTTACTGTTTTCCTCCTGTATTTTTATCTTTCAGCTTAATTAAATGTCCAGGTGCATATTAAAGCAGCTTTAAAAGTATCACTTTTCAGAATTACATAATACAAACACCTGCTATGGCGCTCTGAACATGCTCCCCACATCAGCATTTAAACAGAAACGTGAACAATACTGTCTGTAAGTATCTCAGCAGGGATTTCTTTAAATTCAACCATTTCTCTTGACCTGCACTTACACTGTTTCTCTCATCTCTCTGTCATCCAACAGAGGAGTCTGCTGCCAGAGGAATACCAGCCAGTTTGTTGGAAAGGGACAACAGCCAGAAGTGCTGCATTCGTCCCCATATGGGGAGGTTTCTGAGGCAAACCAGGGTTGGACTGCACAGGCCTAACAACCTTGCCAAGCTCATGTGGCCACCAATAGCGAAGACTGCAGCTTGTGGGTAGCATTAGCTAGACAGCTCAAGAGCCAAACCTCTCCCAGCATAGCTGTGGAAACAGACAGGTGAAGTCTGCCAGGCAGCAGTTCCCACTTTATTGCCAAGTGATAAAATGCATATGTGCCTGGCAGGCTGACACAGCCGCAGTCTAAGAGCTGCACAGCCCTCTGTACAGACCAGGGCCAGGACGGCTCCTCCTCAGAGAGACCACGCTACAATGTCACCTGAGAATCCACTCTTGCTCACTTGGTTTTTAGTTAGATGCATTGACTCTTAATCTGTAAGCGTGCACTGAAAAACACCCCATGCTTAAGAGAACCTCTGGGCACACACAGAACTCCGAAGTGAATACATCATGTAAGTCCTTACATCCTCACATAGCAATACCTAGGCTGGACGACACTGTCCTACTTAAAGTATTCAGCGTAGCAACACATTTCAGGTGCAGGATTCCATGCAGACTGCAGTGGAAGTGGGTTTGAGCATGCTGCTCCAACTGCCTTTCGGGTGCTGGCTCCTCTGAACTTGTCATGTCCCTTTCTTCAGATCAAGTAGCACATGCAGTTTGTCTCTTGGTGACTGTGAACAGGTCATTAAATAATTGATTTTCCTACTTACACCTCGTTTTCATGGTAGTTTGGCAGCTTTTCAAAATGCAACACAAACGATTTTTTTTTTTTTTTTCACAGGAATATCTTTTCACTTGAGTTGCATATTGTTCTACTTTCGGCTGCTATAACAGAAGTTAAAAAGAGAGAAGCCTTGGTTTCCAAGTTACTGAAAACTATGGACTAAAATAACAAGTGACTAATTCTTCTACAGCAAAAGAAAAGCTGGATCCTCCCTAAGGACACCAGCTACCTTCCAGAGCACTCTACCTGGCACTCAGTAAACAGCCCTAGCTGATTCTTATCCGCTTCATATTAATCATGTAGTTACTCACTAAAGAGAAAGTAAAACTCTGACCATCCAGATGAAAGTTCGCACCAACTAGCAAAGCATCACGAGCTTTTCAATGACCGTTTAAGAATTTTATATAAACCAGAAAAGTTTCAGTGTACCTTTCCTTCAGAATACACCACAACAAATTTTCTGGAAGGTGAAATATCCATAAGATATACTGGAGCTCTCTTAATCCTGTTAAGCAAACCAGGACAGCAACAACAGTCTGAAGTGAGAACTCATCCCAGACAACGTCAATAGTCTGCTATAGGGTGTGAGTCAGGGAACCCTTCCTCTTCTTCTAGGCAGAGATGATTGAATTTCACATAAGAGTATAATATAATCCTGACATTCCTCTCCCATTCTGATACTGGAATATTCTTTCAAATAGGTAGACATGAAAAAAATCAAACAATATAGAACTATGCCTTCCCACACCAGCGTTATTAGGAGTGGGAATCCAGAGCTGTCTCAACAGCTGCAAATTTCTGTTTTACCCATTAAAATATAACCTAGTTCCAGGAATGCGTTTGATCAAGACATAAAATTTTATATGGACAAGACATCTAGACCAAATTTGAAAAGTCTTTTTAACCACTGATGGAGCCCAGAATAGAAACTGACTATGGTATATCTCAGGCTCTACAGCTATAATTCAAGAAAATACTATTTTAAAGAATTTTCCACACTCAGATTCCTCTAAATCCACTAAAAAAAATTACTTATAATTCTGGCATCAAATTGAGGATTTTATTTATTGAAAAAAAAAAAAACTAAGGAAAAAAGTAGAAGAATGTTTTATGTTTAGTTTTAAGGCAAACATATTGTCTTCATTAAACATTTGACAGACTTCAAGTACAAGCAGCACAATACTGGCAAGCTGCAACTCAGGCTATGTTTCAGATGGTTAATAACATGCACTGAGAATTTCTGATGTTTATGGTTAGCTTTAAAGTTCAGAGCAAAGATCTTTCTCAAGGAGGACAGGCACATTGTTATTTTCTTTTTGACATTGTTCAGAACTTCATTACAAGGGCTGTGGAAGTTATGGCCCTCATGCAAGAAAAAAACAAACAAACAAACAAAAAACCCACTAAAATGTGTGCTTACCATTGAACTTGGTCTCACATAGTCCCTAAAAGACAATTTCTCCAGAGTCACTACATTCCATCATGCACTTGTTCTTAGCCTGAAGGACTTTAGAAAACAGTAATATATGATATATGCATGGATGTTTGGAAAGAAAGATGGCATTCAGTTTAGTATTCTTATCAGACAGACTTGCATGAACTCTGCTTATAAAGATCTAAGAATGATCACTTAGAAATCTTTAAAAACATACCACGACAGGCTCCACCCAGACAACATGACAACAGAAAAAGTTGTCTCTCTGACAAGGATTCTATACAACATCTATTAACTCTTTAATCCTCTCTTTTTGGTGGTGAAGCTTGTTCCTGAGGCATAGGCCATTCCGAAAGATGACCTGAAAGAAATCCAGTGAGGCAATCATTAGCACTACCTGTGTTACAGGGTGTGGTAGTTTGAGGGAAAAAAACCCAGTTTCTCTCCTGTTCGGGTTTTGTTTTAAACTGACCAATTGGACTATTCCCTTCCATGTTACGTTTAGCACCTCCCATTGGTTGTAAAAGTTTCTCGCGAGCGTCTGTCCCTTTAAGAGGCGCATATCGCATTTGCCGTGGGCTCTTTGTGGCTCTCTGCGCTTTTTGCTCTCCGGGAGCTCCCGTACACTTCCTGCTTTGCACTCCGAGGGGCGCCACGGGCTTGCAGCTTCGCTCTGGGAAGAGGCTTTTCCAGACTTGCGGTTTGGCTGCAGGGACCTTACAGGCTGTGTCCCCTCGGCTCGGACCCTGCCCGCCTGCCTGCCTGCCTGTGGCTGCCGCTCCCCTGCACTGCCGGATTGGAGCGGAGCTGTTTGCCGCGAAAAACCCCCCCGCGCCGCTTGGGACAGACTCCCTGCCACTGAGACGCTGCGCCCCGGGGCTGCCTTCTCCCTGCTGCCAGCGCCACCGCCTTTTGCTGCTTTTATACCACCCGCACAACCAGACTGGTAGGAACAGCGTAGCTTGCAGTTTGCACGTTGGAGCCCGGCATTCGTAATAGCCACGGATCCTTTGTTTACTCCACGAGAGCATCCACGTGGCCGGCGCCATTTTGGACTCTGTGCGGTGCCGTCCCCTTTCTCTCTCACTCGCATTTAACCCTTGCTGCTCCATCCCGTATAAACCCTCAGATTTTGCATTGGTTTTTCCCAGCTTATAATATATTTTGTTCTGGTGTTATTAAACTTTGTTTCAGTTTTCCAAATGTTCAGAGGTCTCACAAAATCTTTCTTCCTTTTCCTATCTCTGCTTTTTAACCCTTTCTCTCACCTGCAGGGGAGAGGGGTTTCAGGGATAGGAGAGGACACGTCCCTGTGATTGGCTTGCCTCAGCCAACCGGTGACACAGGGAAACACACATTATTCCAGCCAATGCCAGTAGCACAGACTAGGATATATACTACAGAGGAAAGTGCTAGTTAGATAAAGATTGCAGGAAAAATCTCCTGCCAGAGCCAGACAACTCTCTCTCACACATACATACACTTTCCCTCATTTAAAATTCATGAAGTGCTGCTTTCGTTTCCTCTCTCCAAAATGAGCCCTCCAAAATGAGTTTTTCATCTAAATTGCATGTCCAACATGCTTAGTTTTCAAAGAACATTGATGATGATGCTTTGATAACCAACTGCCAAATGACAAAGTACAGGGCACATAGGCAGATGGGCGTGATGAGAATTTGTAATCATTATGTCTCTCAGTCAGCTTACACAATGTGGAAAAACAAGGGGGAAACATAGGGGAGAAGAAAAATTCTTTGTAAGAATGACATGGTTCCTATTTTCATTAAGAATAACTTTGAAAACAAATAACAAAAGAAGCAAATCAGAATGAAGGTCCCCTGAGGCATTTTGAATCTGTTATACTCCATATAGCTAAAAGGGCTTTTTGAAAGGTTACAAAATGAAAGAGACTGGTCTGAAAGCACAAAGGCAGCTTTCTTTTTTAAAAAAGACACAAGGCTTTGTTCTGAGAGAAAAGCAGCTTCAGAGTCTGATCTTCACAGAAGACACTTGTAAACTGCTAAAATCATAAAGTAGAATCTAAAGTTACCGTCCTATAACTTTCTCCATTTCATAGACATACCTGAAGTGTATTACCTGCAGTGATTTCCTATTTTTCCTCTTAAACATCCTATTTCATGTCATCTAAACAGATCTGTGAGATGCAGCTTTGAGAAAACAGATCCACTTGGAAATACATAAGGAAAGCTATGGACAGTAAAATTCTCAAAGTATATCCTCAGTGATGGTCAGCCAACTGGGAAAGGCATGCAGCTTTTACTATTGATGCATATGCTCCATTCTGTTATCTGGAGCTAGAACAAAAAGCTTGATTGAGTTTATCATGCTTGTTCCAGTTAATTTAGTGCTTTCCCAACTTAAACTATTGTCCTCCAATTACATTCTCTAATCTCTACAGAGCAGGCGCCCAGAAATGTATTCCTTTCCATGTTGTGCATCTAATGCATGTGATTTCAGCAGCTGTCTCTCTGTAACGTTATCTTTGCAGTTCCTGGGAGCTGATGGTTCAAGGAGAAGCAGGGCATCCTGTAACACCTCCTCTACAGGTGGGTGAACATGTGTGAAGAACAACACTGCATGGTGGAAAGAGTGCAAGGAGAGTGTATGGCAGCATAAGATGATCCCAACATGGATCTAGACCTCACTGTGAAATTACAGAGGGTGGGGGAGTTGCCAAGACATATGAAAGCAGATTTTTTTTTTTTTTTTGCAAAGTTTTAAGAGGTACTGCCATTCTTCCATTAAATGAAAGCACAAACAACAGTTTCTTACTTAATACATACCCTCCTCTACTCTCAAAATGCTTCAAAAGACGTAAGTGCTCATCCTTCTTCCTTTTTCATGCAGACTCTCCATCTACTTATGCACCATGTATACTCCTGGTTAAAAAGACACAGAGATCAAGAAAATCAGACATCGTACATTGAATGGAAACTGTTCAGGGAAAAATTGACTAAGGGCATACACACTCAAATCTACACTTACCATCAGTTTACCACCTCAATACCAGCCAGTTGTGACTTCTCTTTGTCACAGGTGGCACATTCATGGAATAGGAACAATCCCACATACTTTTCCATGCAACACCAAGGCATATTGCATTTTAAGCACTATATTGACAAGGTCATTGTATTGTATTTTAAGTGTTATATTAACATTTGGCTGTTCAGTTATTTTCATTCTCATTAGGGCATAATTCTCCAGGTTGCTATTACATCAATCCTGGACATTTAACCAAATGTTTTTAACTTAGCTGTATTTATGTCTAACGTTGCTGTCCTTGACCAGGCAGACGTCACCAGTATTGAGGCCATGTTGCTGAAAACGCAGCTGCGTTGGGCAGGGCACGTCTCCAGGATGGCGGATCACCGCCTCCCTAAGATCGTGTTCTATGGTGAACTTGCCACCGGCTGCCGCAAGAGAAGAGCTCCAAAGAGGAGATATAAGGACTCCCTGAAACAACACCTCAGCCTAGGCCATATTGACCACCATCAGTGGTCCACCCTGGCCTCCAATCGGGAGATTTGGAGACACACCATACATAACGCTGCTGTCTCCTTTGAGAGCACGCGTAGAATCAGTCTCGAGGAGAAAAGACAGCGCAGAAAGAACCGTGCCTCGACTATACCACCCAAGGAGACCCTCCAGTGTGCTCTTTGCAACCGGTCTTGCCTATCCCGCATTGGCCTTTTCAGCCATCAACGCGCTTGCAATAAGCGTGGGCAAAGCCCTTCCCAAATCTTCGTCCATGAAGCCAAGCCATGATGAATGAATTTATGTCTTTAAATACTGGCCTTTTAGCTCTGACACACTGGTCAGCAAAGTTTTAGCAAATAAAGACTTGCTGTTTAAAAATTACCAAGTACGTACATTCAGTTTATATAAAAAGCCTTTACCTGTTACACAAGGGCTTGCAGAAAACCTTGAAACAAACCACAACAGATACCTTCATTGTTTAAGCTTTTCTCTCGTTAAAGGAGAAAGACCAGTGTGCTTAAAAAAATCAGTATGAGGCACCAAACAATCTGCTTCAAGAAGTGATTGGTGTGCACAGAATGCATCTAGCTAGAGAAGTCCCACAGCCTATTAGCAAGAACATAGACTGTGCACCTGGGTGAAGAGAGCAGGGACAATGTCAGAGCAAGGCAGTGACAGCCGGAGACTGAACTTCACGTGAATGCTATTAATCTTATTCACTGGGTCACTGAAGTGCTGCTGTACGTTAAGTAGGGAAGAACAAATGAAAATTACATTAATTCAAATTGTTAAATCTATATTTACCAGTATAGTTAGGGGTAGGTGACCTCGGATGCACCTTTAATAAAACAAGGTGAACTGGAACAGCCAGAGTCATAGGCAACCCAGTTAAGTGAATTAGCATGAAAGATGTATTTTAAGGGCCTGTAGAAATGTAGACATTCCTTGCAGCTACTTAATTTCCTGTAGCAAGGAAAAGGTCCCTGCCACCATGTTGTGTTACATAGGAAGAAAAGATAAACAATTTTCTCTTCACCTTGTGCAGTCTGTTTTAAATGGTCACAACAGATGATTCAAAGAAATGTGGCCTCATTAACAGATAAATAGCATTGGATCAATACATTAAATCCATCGGATACACCTTAATCCATTTAATTTAAATAATAAGCATTATTAAACCAAAACTCTTTCCATCAGCAAGATCACTAAGTTACTAGTCTGTAAAGCTAGGCTCAGCTCCTTCCTTTTTCACACGCATTTTTCATTGTTAGTGAAAGATGTTTCCTGCCACTCAATTCCGTCTCTCTAGCAGAATGATGATAATAACACTAAAACAGAGAGAGTGAGGTTTCTTCTTGAGACCAGATATTTCATAGCCATAAATACCATCTAGATTTTAAGTACTCTTAATCAAACGGATGTTAAAAACCTCTGGGATTTTATTTTGGCAGGCTTAAAAACTTTGGGGCTCCCTAAATGGGTAAACCTTTGGCAATACCACTTCTTCCCACAGGCTGAAGCCTAAATATCACGAAACACTTTATGCAGTATTATCCACTATACTTAAGACAACTACCTCCATCATTTCCATTTTTTGAGTGGGAAGAGGAGGAAATCAGGCCTTCTGAATCAGCTATGAAAGGCCATAATCCCCTACCATTTTATTGCCCACTGATTCAGTGCCACAAGGTCTTTCCTCCTTACCAGTCTGAATACCTATGATGCAATGCAAGCAAAAGGTAACACACTTAAATGAAGCAATACAGAGTGATAGCTCCTAAACTGACTGTTTCTAGTCACAAAAGATTTTGTGATGGTTTTATGAAAATATCAGTCCAACACCCAGTTCCCTGACATAGGATGCTTTCCGTGATGAAAGATTACAAGAATACAACAGGGAGGAAAAAAAAAAAAAAAAAAGACTACAGTACTCATCCACCCAGAAGTGTATATATATAAAAAAGATATTTCTTCTAGTTCATGTAACTTGAGAACTACAAGCATTATTATATGCTTACCCTACAACTCCTACATAAACATCCCCTGCTAACCACTAACAGAAATACGAGTTTTTAACCCAGCATAGCCATTCTTTACTTCTCCTTTCTCTGAAGTAGAGAAAGCATAGTATTTCCAGTTCTGTGCCTGAAGCATAGATGACAAGTTATTTCCCAGCATATATCAAGGTAGTAACAGAGCTAAGAATAGCATTTTTGATTCCGTGTCAAGTACCATTGAACAAATAAACATTGCCTGCATCCTAGATCTGAACACTCACCAACCCCTAATGAAATTCCACAGACTGGTGAGATGAACTCATTTAAATTAAACTTAGCCCTCCAGAAATCTCCTTCAATTTCCATCTAATTCTTTAATCACTTGACAAAAACCTAGGTTATCTGCCAACAATTTTCTAACAGTTTTCTACACTGCAAAATCTTGTTCAATTATTCACACTTAAAATAGCCTCATGTCTCTACTTAACACTGCAGTATTTCTGAGATTTACAGTTTTAAGTAAGGAAATAAGGGGTTGTTTTAAATGATGATGAACTGAAGTAACAGAGTAAGTCTGCTGATGTTTGGAAACAAAAGTCAGTCTTAATTTCACCATTTCCATGCCAAGGCAGCATTGTTCAGATGGTGTATCCAGAAAAACATGCAGCAAAACTGATCAGTTGTATTTAGCCATTGGAAAACAAGAATAATAACTTCTCAACACTTCTTGAGGCAGTTGAAAATGGCACATTTTACAGGGCATGAGATCATCACAGTTTATACTGGGACATCAGTTTAGTTGCTTTTTAATGACCAGTGCCACAACTCCTCTACTGCAGCAAGACTTAGCATTTATTGAATCAAATTTGCTGTTATTGAAACTCTCTTAATTACAAAAAACAAACAAACAAACAAACAAAAACAACAAAACAAACAGGAAAGGCTGCTAGGAAGACAATCCACCATGCACACCTTAAGACTATAAACTGCATATTAATGTAAGAACTTCAACTTTTTTCTGACACTATTTCCATTTACTTTAGTAGTAGCAGCTACTATGGAACAGAACAAAACTTTATGCAACTATGCCTGTTTTGATGCTAGAATTTCTCAAGCTCTCCTAACAGATAAGCACATTTTCTTATCACGCTTAACTCCTCTCCTTAGTATTATGATGATTTTAGAAATGACTGGTTAACTAAATATTAGATTTGAAAAAACTGGCACACAAATTAATGAGAAATTTTCTTTTATACTGGCATAGCTGCTGAATTTTTTAAAGCATCCACTGTGGTCTAATTATTTGAATTCTAAAGGCCCACTAAGTCTTTTTTATTCATGATTTTTATCTGCATGGTTTGAAAAAGTTTTACATCTCCTTTGAAGATTTAAGTCAGAAATCTAGCAAGTAATGGAGGCATCATGCTTTCATAATGTCTGGGTTCAGGAGACTCTAGATAGAGTTAACTGTGAATCAAGGAACAATAAGCTCCTCTGAAGTGAATTTTTTATTACTGCAGTGCCTTGATGCAGTTCACTGGGGTCATGAATGTCATCCAGGATATATTTTCTATCAGCTTTCTTCTCCTTTAATGCACCTTTCTGTTAAAAACAGGTGACATTTTGTCGTTACTAAAGCTGGAGTGATACAGGCATATCCTAGTGACTACACTTAAGTTATTATTTACTGTAACACTTCTATGAGATTTAGTGTATTTGTAACTTGGGTGAATTTGTTCAGGTATTACTTCTCTTCTTTTAACTGAATTTTGGAAACAAAGAATTTACTTCCTTTTTATTTCATCAATTAATATATTTCACTGCAAAATAACCTCTTCTATTCAAAGAATATGTTTAAATAACATTAAGAAAATAGCCTACTCTTTGCCAAAAGGATGCTGACCATTTTTGACTTTGTCATCCAAGCGAAGTTCCTATTTACAATCATCAAACAATTTCAAATGAACTTGATACACTCCCGAAAATATCCTACATGACACATTCTGGCTTTCATTTAGCATCAATTGCACAGCTCCTTGACTGCAATACTGATGCCATAGAAAAGAATCAGAAGAAAATGTTATTTAAAGTTTCTCAGTGGTAGGCTATAATTAATAATTCTCATCAATTTTAAGATACCTGGTCACCCAGCAGCATACCATGCTCAGTATAGTCACAAGTGACCCACATTTCTGTTTTCATGTATATTTCCTCCAAACAGAAATGCTTTATCCATTCAAATGAAGATATACAAATCACAGTGACTTCCTTTTAACTAAATGTAATAGTAGACAAGAATCTCATGATAGCTGGAAGCATGATGCAGTGCTCTTGTTGACAGCTTCTCTTCTGTATGATGTAACCTTAGCTAGTTTGATAAGAGCATGCTGCACTTGGATGCAAGTGTTATTTGGAGGAGAATGAGTTCTTTTCAGATGTCTTTGAAGTGCTGCACCAGGGTTTTGATTTGCATAAAACCTGATTATATTTAGTATCTGTTCATGTATTCATGCTAAATCAGCACTGCTTCATCAGAACACAGAGATTATCTTTCTGCCTATATTTCTTCTAAGATCTTTCTAAGACTTATTACTAGGAGGTATCATACTTCAGTTCAAAAATATGCATGTAATCATACATAAAATACTTATGTGTACTCAGGTGTCTCCTAATTTTCTGCCTTTCTCTTCAATTTACTCCTCAACGTGCAATAAACGGCTGTAACTTATATTCAGCTTCTAAAGGACTCTTCTCTGGAGGCTCACAAACTCATGAGGTGTACAGAAACTTGGTAGTATGAAATGATGATCAAAATTATGTTTGGTTTTGTGAAGTTTTTTTGGTTTTCTTGTTTGGGTTTGGTTTTGTTTTGTTTTGTGTTGTTTCCTTTGAAAAGGATCCGATACTTGATCTTATAGATGGATTTTTAATACATTGTCATATTATCTAGTCATATTTTTATTTTCATCCAGTCCATCACAAAAGGCACATCACTGGGTTTGTGGACTAATGTATATTGTGTGTCAACAATGATGTCCTGTGTAAAGCTATTACTGTACTGTAATAGTAGGTCAAATGCAAATATTTTAGGGCCAAATGCAAATACTCATGGTAGACATGAATGCCAAAACCCCGTATCACAAACACAAGAAGAGAGCATAACGTCATTCCCTCCTGTGGTATCTAGGGGGGTTCCAGTAGGTAAAAAGAATGATATTAAGAGAATGTCCTCAATTTACAAGAATATGAGAGGGAAATCCTCATTTATGTGTCTACTTGATAATTAGAGAAATAACTGGGATGGGAAAAGCTCTTTACTGGGGAACTTTGAACCCAAGCTACAAACTCATCAGTTCTAAGAAGGTTACGTGGGTGGTTAGGTGAGGGAGAGTAAAAAAGTGTGGCTATGTTGTCTAGTAAAGTCACAGACAGGAGTCATTGTTTCACCCTTATTTAGTCCTATAAAGTCACCTTAATTGCTCTCTGAGAAGATGTTTCCGCATTATAAAGGTCAAATAAGCAGGATCAGTATAAGCAGTTACACACCTAGGTATACATAAGCTATAATTAAAATGTGTATGGTACGAGAGCTCCTCTTCAATCATTTTTCCTCTCCTTGAAAATAACTAAAATCAGAATCTTGTGGCACTACAGTGACTAAGTGACTATGACAAAGAGCACAGATCTGTAGGGAGCAGAGAGGCAGAGAATGTATGGGAAAGTGTTTTTCCCAGGTACATATAATTTACATTCCTTGTCTTTCTGGATGGCTGCATTTATTACCCTTTTTAAGAAGCAGATTTTGGCTAAACGCCCTTTCCATATTGTGTAAGTAAGGATAAAATTTTCCTAATGAATAAGAATACACTGAACTTACTGAATGCAGAAGATAAAAATAATACACCTTCTCACTACAATTAATAAGGTAGTAAGTATCCAGACTTTTATTCTCTGCCACATCCGTGTTATAACTCAAGAATAATTCTTCCACAGTTAGCAGACCTGCACCAAGATAAAGTTTCCACAGCTCAGGCTCAGTATCCTTATGGCTGCACTGGCATCCAAGCAGTAAGACTCCACTTAGTAGCAGAAAGCAAGCTGGTTTTTGGTAGCATGTCCTATCAGGCCCTGGTTAGCTCAGTACAGTGAATGCCTCTGGAGATTTCACAGCTGTGGCAGTCCTAAAGTAGGGTGAGAGGAGGCTACAATCCATAGGGCAAGGAGAAAGTTGAAAAGAAGGTAAGAGCTCAGACAGGATCAGTTCTATTCCTTTAAGTGATGGTTAAGGAAAGTCTTCATTCATATTATAAAACAGTTTGTTCTTAAAAGGAGTGTAAAGACAGTGAAGAAGGATGGCCTGCTTTGGAAGGACTGGGTCCTGTTGGTAGCAATTTGTTCAAATGAAAACACACACATCTCCACAGAAATACTACAGACTAATGTGTCCCATTGTTGGTAAGCTACAGCATGTGGAACCTTTGCCGTATGACACTAAAATGAGAATCTTATCCGTGTTCTCCCATTTTAAGAAATTCATGTTCCTTATTTTAAGAAAAGGGTGCTCAGGTGACGGGTTTAGATTTTCAGAGCAGTTAGGCACCTGCTCTGTAAGCATGGCTGGAAGTTTCATGTGCATTTGAAGTACACCATTTTCTAGTTTCACACTTTGAACTTGGGCCAGAATTTCAGAGTTCAGTATCCAGCAGCTCCTATCATTTCACTGTGTCCTGCTGGGTGCTAAGTCCTTTTGAAAAATCTGACTACTGAGGCACCCATGTGGAAGTACAGTTCATAACTCGCCCAAAGGCAAACCAATTTTCACTGCACAGTCAGAGCATTTATTAAATAAGAACTATTGCTCTGTCAAACTAGAACTGTCCATGTCCCACATTTCTGGTATTAGTTACAAGAAAAATGCAGCTGAGAAAGGGCACTTTTTACTACATACTTTTCTTGAATTCGCTAATAGGAAAAACAGCTTTGTCAAAGCTTTCTTTTCCTAAATTTTTCACAGACACCTGAAAATAGAGGCGGAAATGACAGTGCAACCTTGTCTACCTACCATGTCATAATACTAATTTCCTTTTTCAGTAATGATGTAACTGCAAACATGTTTAAAAAGTATGTATAGTTTTGCTCTTAGTCGACATCCTAATTCACCTGGCTGAAAAAAATTATGGAGAAAGCTATACATGTTAGACAAGCAAAACCTACACTTTAACCAGTATACGTTTGTTGTGTTATCCATCCATGGTAGCATCAAATCACACTGCAACCAACCTATCATCATTCAGGATAGCTTCATTATCGATTAGCAAATGGTGCATCTATATAGAACTTATGATGCTTTCCATCAGGATTTTAATAACATTGCTCATCGGTAAGGAAGAGCACCCTACCTCATCCTGGGTAAAACTAACTGCTCGGGATTTATCGGTTCCATGCAAGACAAGATACTGACCACAGCAGCTGTAGTGAGGACTGTGTTGCAACATCTAAGGGCTTATTCCTGTGTACTTTGTGTTACCTTTCCATAACACAGCAGAGATCACTTCTGCAAGAAGTGGACTTAAATACAATTATGGCATTTAATGCAAGTACTTGAAGAAACGTAAGTTTGATAAATGTTTTCTATATTTCGTCCAGGTTTTTCAGATAGCAAACAAGAGGTGCAGGGTGGCGGGGATGTTGAAGAGATAAAAAAAATGGGCTGTATGGAATGAAATCCAGCAAATACAAGAGGTTTCTAAGTTGGAGCATTAATTTCATTGTGGCTACCAAAATAAGTCACAACTCCATTTCTGTTGCACAGGAAATTGAAGTGTGTTCCTAAAAAGAAAAACGAAAAGCTGGGTTGTTGTAATCCTCTCAGGGGGAAAAAAAAAAAAAAAAAAAGAGTTTCTGAGAGTTTGAGAGTCATATTTACCAAATGAGACACATTTAGTACCTGCTCAGACACCAGTACTCAAAGAGGTTTTCTATTGCAAAGCACAGAGTCTTGAAATACCAAGAGCTTTGATCTCAAGCCTCCTAGATGAAGCTCCAAGAGGAACCGTCACTGGATCTGAATCTGTAGCCATCAAAGCACTCTTGGCCAGTGCATTCTTGGAAGCAGCAACCTACATAATTGGGTTACTCTCACATTTAGATTCCAGATATCTGGGATCCTGGAGTCACATATCCCTCTGCACAAAAAAACAAGGACCCTGAATCGTGAACTTCCTGAGCAGTCTACCAGGTTCAACCAGGAGGCAAATATCAGAAAAACCTTTATTTTTAAAAAATTGCACTGAAATAAGGTATTTCAAAATAAAAACCAAAACCAAAACAAAACAACAAAAAAAAAGAAGTTCAGAAGACCTCAGCTGTATGTGGAAGAAATCACACTTGAACTCAGTCTGAGCTGACTGAGTTCAGAGTAATGTTCTAACATGCTTTGAAAGTATCAGGAGTTTCTGGAAATAATGCTGCTTTGTGGTAATAAAAACTTATTATTATTTAAAAGTAATAAAGTATATATTACCCTTTCTCAATGGGACTCACAGCCAAGTGTCAGCAAGCAAGGAAGAAAATGGGGATATGTTTTGTTACACTTTAGGAGAAGAAATTGCCCAACTCTGATGAGAATACTGATTTTAGGTTTAAATTATTATTCTAGTGGAGTTGTTTCACTTGCAATTACACATTTCACTTTACAATTTAATAAATCATCACAGTGGGAAATACACCAGCAGATATCCATGCTTAAGCCTGAAATTTCTGGTATAATTTTCATACAAGGTATCATCTCAGAGAAAATTCACTCTTGGTTGTATTTTCACAGACTAGAAATAACTGCAAAAAAACCTAAAGAGATACAGCAGGTATAGATGTTTTAAAAAGATAAGCCACACTGCTAATATTTAAGTATGGAAATATCATTATGATTTTGAGATTCTTCTATATCTCAGAAATAACTTCCTAATGAAACTCATGATCTTCAATGTTTTCTGTAATATTATGTTGAAATTGCACTCATTTATTCTTAAAAAAAACCCCAACCACACAGAATTCATCATTTCACTAATAATAATGCTATGAATCCATAGGAAAAATAACTGAAAAAAGGTAAGTTTAATTAGCCAGAGTGAGATCACGTATTATAGGTCAGTTGTACAAGGGAGTCACATTGCGTCAAGTACGTAGAGAAAGAACAGATGGTTTTGCAAGTTTTCACATTTCCATATTTTTTCTTCAAGATTAAAGAATATAGTCACAAAAGAGAAAAAAGTCTACCCTTTGATAACAGTGGTGCTCCTTCCAACCTTTAAATTCAGGGTGAAAATCAAACAAGAAGTTGATGATAAAGTGTAACATAACCTGTTTAGTGAACTCCAGACAAAAGGATGTTGACACTGATTGAGTTCATGATGCTTCTTTCTGATCTTTATGTACTTATCCAGCTTTATTTTTATTATACATTAAAGAGCTTTCAATAAAACTGTTTTTTAAATATAAATACATGCAACTAAATTCTCAGGAAAGTATATACTCTTATCGGAATAGTCTTCTCATTTCAGGAAATTAATACAGGAGTTGAATGCTGAATCTGTTTCTTTCTCCACAACAATGTTTTTCTACCTAAAAATAGCCCCCAAGAGCATCATTAAGCTGTATTGTTTCTTTGCTAGAAATGCAAGCTAAACAGAAATGTCTCCAGTTAGGAGGAAGCCCATGACATCTGAGTCTGCAGCCTGACCCACAAAAACAATCCTAAGGACAATTTTTAATGCCTGTGATATGAAAGGGAAAAAATCTAGTATTTGAATTTGCTGGCAGCGTAAGATTCATACTGTTATAATCAACATGTTTCCCAATAGGAGGCGCTAAGTAATGATTATACAGAAAAAGGAATAAAGCCTCAATTGTTAAAATATCTTTGTTGTTTTTTGTTTTAAGTTTGAATGCTGAACAAGATTTCACAAATTAGTAATGATCCTCTGTATATGTAAAACTAGGAGAGTATTGAGCCAAAAAGCAGGAGAACATAGCTGGATCACAGATTCTTTTCACCAAGAAGGCAGGGACTATGGATTAAACAGTTTGAAACACTGCAAATTAAAACAAAATTCCACTGAAGTGGGAAAAAAAGGAAAGGAAAATAAAAGATACTCATAACTAGTTCATCTGGATCAGACCAGGAAGAAATACACAGACTATTAGACTACCAAGAACAGTTTTTACCCACAAAAAGGGTGAGAGAAAAACATTTCTTTACAGCATAAAGCACATAAGTAGAGAAGATGCATTAATCACACAGGAAAAGCAAATTATAAGGCAGAAGCTATGCACAGGGAGATCCATAAATGCAGAAGTACAGGGATGAACAAAATGAACAGCTTGTGCTGTTGTAAAGAGAACAGAAAACACCCTGCCTAGTGGGCCACACAGTGGCTGTGTCATTGCGCTAAAGCCTGCAGCAAAGAAAAAGATAGACACACTATGAAAGCAAAACAGCATCTTGGAGGAAAGTTTCTGCACTTTACGACTTTAATGCAATGCAAAACGGCACAAATTAGTGGTCTGTAGAACTTGGATTAGCACCAGATGCAGCAGCAGGCAAACAGTAAACTGAATGCCAAATAGACAGTGGGGCATCGGTGAACCTATGAAACTACAAAAAGTTCCAGTCAAAGATAAAAATATTCGTTCTTACAAATGTATCATTGAAAATTATAAGCAAAATTCAGGAAAAAAGTAAAAATACATGTCAAAATTTTAGGCAGGAGAAAAAGCACATAAACCATACAATACATAAACAGACATGCAAGCAAAGCCACCAGCACTAATAACATTCTGCCAGGGCCCATAATATCTCTACAAAGGTGTTACAAATTATTATGACGTATATACAGGACCAGAGCTTCCTCTCTATAAAACCAGATAAAAAACACCTTAAGCAATACAGCATACAGTTCACTGATTACTTTTGTAATATTAGAGTAATGGAAGTAATAAAGCAAACAGAAAAAGAAGGCACTGTGGTTAACTTCTGTAATTCATTTGTGCCAAATATGTGAAAAAGGGGAATGAGAGTCATGAACAAATTTGCAAGGTTAAGAAAACATGTAAGTTTAAGTCAAATTTTAAAAGTCACAAAAGAATGCCCCATAGAAATCCTTCAGGGATTGTTTGAAAAATTAGCATCCTCACTTCCCACGGTTTGCACAGTAAAAAGTGCCAGAGATGAACACTGCTCACTTTGTGTTTAAACAGTTCTGCCGCAGGCCAAGAGGATCTGGACCACCTGGGAAAACAGAAAACAGAGACAAAGCAGATGAACTGCCATGGCTTCAGATAGGAAAAAGAAAAAACAAAACAAAACAAAACAAAATAACAAGCAAACAACAAAACAAAAAACCGCAAAAAGAAATCCACCAAAAGAAAAAAAACTGAACACAAAATAAGATTATAAGATTATTTGCATCTGATATTGTAACAAGGATCAGCTATTGAATGTCCTGAACTATCAAGATCAGCAACTGAGAAAACTGTCACTGTATGTTAAAACATTGAAGTCTTTGAGATACAGAATTCTCTGTGAAAAACTTTTAAGCTGTTTGGGAATAAACTACCAGCTCTGGCTGGATTTGACTTTCAAGTGAAGCCTAGTACAGATAGTTGGCAAACGTGACCAAAGATATTCAGCATACAGCAAGCAGTTGGTGACACACTCCAGAAAATGCAGTACACTCAGCAAAAGCCAAATGCTTCTGGAAACTGACAGCATGCCTAGTTTGGTCAAGAGGGAAGGGGAGTACTTCATTCACTGATGGACCTTGCTAAGGCTCTGAAAGCAAGAAGAGCGTGGCAAATGAGCAAAATAGAAATAAACACAAATCTGATTCTCAGCCACTACACACAAAATCCCATGTTTTACCTTGCAACTTATTAAGTCAAAATATGGATTTCAATAGGGAACTACCCATAGGGCTAAGATAAACTACCACTGATTTTATTTCAATTTGATTTAGAAGAGCGTAGGCACCCACAGCATTCAAGAACGCATTCATGTTCAGCCAGCCCTGAGGCAGGATCAGGACATACCCAGGCGATACAGTCACCGCCCTCACCATCATAAATGAATTATATCAACCATATGCTACTACCTTAGAGGGACAGACATAACTGAAATGAAAATATATACTCCCTGTATTGACTCTGTTGTGAGGATAACAGCCTCTGCCTAAGAGGATTAGGCAAGGCTGATCGTGACCACCTTTGTCACCACCACATGCAGGACACCATGCCATAAGCTTCACTCAGACTTTAGGGAAGAGTTTCTGTAGATGTCCTCTGCAGAAACCAAACACAAGTGCTTGCAACACTTCAGAAACACATCTTTTCGACAACAGATGACTGTTCACTGGGAGCATGTTTACACTGATTAGCCAGGAATTCAGTCATACCACTCCATCACAGCACCACCGCTAGCCAAAAGGCTGGGTCAGCAGCTAACATTTTAGCCTCCTAACATCTGCATGAAGCAAATAAGTATGTCAAGGACCCTTGAGAGCAATAACTTCACAAGACTAGTTAACAATGTGTCAATAAAACACTCAATGCCAAGATGCAGGCCTTGATATCTGCAGGAGGACACAAAATCAGACTCAGATAGGGAGTGTACCATAATTGTGACACAAAACCTCCCAGGAACCCTGTGAGGAGAAAACCATTTTCTCAGGATAAATAACGTACTGGAAAAGTGTTGCGTATGTGAAACAGAAAACTATGTGGGTTTAGGTTTGGTTTGGGTTTAGTTTAAGAGAATGGGTACATATTTCTCCAAAACCACAAATACAGCCACATGCTCTGCCAGCTCTGCTGCTGTTTCTGCCGTCTGAACAGCCTGGGAGCTTTTATTGATGCTGTTCCTGTCACCACAGATTGGGTGCACGTTGCCACCAGCCAACTCCCCCAGCTCGCTGCACCAGTTCCGATCCTCTATCAGCTTGTTCACATCTTGTTTTCTGTAGATAAAATCTTTCTATTGTTATTGAAACTGTTTGAGTTTTCTAAGCTTAACAGAGGCCTCACCACTTTTATTTTTCTACTTCTTTTCTCTTGCCTCAACCCTTTCTCCTGGAATGGGAGGGGGGCCGATTAGAGAGAGAGTCCATCCCATGATTGGCCACCCCTGGCCAACTGGTGACAGCAGGCGAGTGCTGCAGGGGCAGGTGGGTCCCTGTGGCATCACCACATGGTGGATGGCAACGAGCAGCATCGGGCACCGGCAGAGCCTGGGCCACTCTATCTCGTGCCTGGGCTCCAGCCAAGTGTGCCCATAAGGTGTGGAGAGTCGAGTGAGGCTCCTGGTGGTGCCGGGTGTTGCTGTGGGGGCTGCTGTCATCGGCAGCTCTCAGTGCCCATCCCAGAGCCATCCCCTGGGTTTCCTCCCAGGCCCTGCGTGGTTCAGGCAGCCAGGAACCGTGGGACGGGCTTGCAGCAGGAGAGGTGATTTGTGTGGGGACACGGCCCCCTGGGTGGGTGGGGGGTGGGGGATGGGGTCAGGGAGCCGGGTAAGTGACCTTCTTGGAGCGGAGGGCCCAAAACCGAACACAGGATTTGAGCTGTGGCCTCGTCAGTGCCGACTACAGGGGGACAATCCCTTCCCTCCTCCTGCTGGCCACACTCTTGCTGATACAAGCCAGGATGCCGGTGGCCTTCTTGGCCACCTGGGCACACTGCTGGCTCATACTCAGCTGGCTGTCAACCAGCATCCCCAGGTTCTTTTCCGCTGGGCAGGTTTCCAGCCACACTTCCCCAAGCTTGTAGCGGTGCAGGGGGTTGTTGTGACCCAAGTGCAGGACCTGGGACTTGGTCTTGTTGAACCTCATACACTTGGCCTCTGCCCATCGATCCAGCCAGCCCACATTCCTCTGTAGAGCCAGACTTGCTGCTCTAAGCACAAAGTTTTCTCCTATCCACGAACATCTTCTAAAGTGTCTGTCTGGTTTCATTTCACTTTGGACAGACATACTTTACTTTACATTCCAGTTGGGTTTGATATTCTGGCTCGGCTTTTATCAACAACATCCTTCTCCAAAGAGTGTGACAGTGGGATGTTCATCCCCACTGAGGTCGCGATGGCATGGGCTATGTTGCAGGCACCACCTGACCCCACGGGGCTGGAGTGATGCGTAGGAACGTGCAGACTCTGCTGAGTTGTGATTCTCAGTCAGGCAAGAATAGCCTTGTCCTTTAATAGCTGCAGCCCTCCTCTGGATGCAGGCAATGACCTTCACAGCCTTCTTCAACGGTGGCGCCCAGAACAGCACACAGCACTCCAGGTGAGGCCGCACCAACGCTGAATGCAGCGGGATAATCACCTCTTTTGACCGGCTGGTTCTGCTGTGTTCAGTGCCCCCCAGCATGTGGATTCCCCTCCTGGCTGTCCAGGCACACATTGCTGACTGCTGTTGACCAGCACTACTGCCACATCCCTTTCTGCAGGGCTCATTTGCAGCCGCTCCTCTCCCAATTTATACTTGTGCCTGGAGTTACTCCAGCCCAGGTGCACAATCTGTCCCTTGCTCCTGTTCAATATCAGACAGTTGGTGATCGCCCAGCTCTCTAGTCTAGCCAGCTCTCTCTGTAAGGCCCCTTCTCCCCTACTTGCAGCAGGGTAGGTGAGTTGTGTGGGGAAACGCCCCACTGCAGTGGGTGTGGGGTGGGTGACGGGCTCAGGGATCTGGGTGGGTGTCCTTCTCAAGGGGCCTGGGCATTTCTGCCTCCTCTTGCCAGGGCAGCAAGTGACCGTGGCCTCTTCTCTCCCTTTTGCAGCACAAGACACTCCCTTTGGGAGTGCTGGTGCCAGCGAGGGGGAGCAGCTCCTCACTCTGAGCTGTGGCCAACCAGGTGCAGCACAACATGGCCAGAGAGACACAGAGGAGCTGCACCCTGCGCCACCATCTTGCAAAAAGCTTCAGCTTCCTGCAACCATGACAAGAGCAGAGGGGAAGGGGAGGGGGAGGGGAGGGGAGGGGGAGGGGGAGGAATGTTGGAGGGGGAGGGATGATGGAGGGGGAGGGTGCAGGGAGGGGAAGGGAGAGGTAGGAGGAGGGGATTGTAGAGTAGGTTAGGGTAGGGTACAGTAGAATAGAGTAGTGTGGGTGAGGGTAGAGTAGCATAGGTTAGGGTAGGGTAGAGTACGTTAGGGTAGGGTAGGTTAGGTTAGGGTAGGGTAGGGTAGGGTAGTGTAGGTTAGGGGAGGAGAGGTTAGAGGAGAGGAGAGGTTAGAGGAGAGGAGAGGTTAGAGGAGAGGAGAGGTTAGAGGAGAGGAGAGGTTAGAGGAGAGGAGAGGTTAGAGGAGAGGAGAGGTTAGAGGAGAGGAGAGGTTAGAGGAGAGGAGAGGTTAGAGGAGAGGAGAGGTTAGAGGAGAGGAGAGGTTAGAGGAGAGGAGAGGTTAGAGGAGAGGAGAGGTTAGAGGAGAGGAGAGGAGAGGAGAGGTGAGAGGAGAGGAGAGGAGAGGAGAGGAGAGGAGAGGAGAGGAGAGGAGAGGAGAGGAGAGGAGAGGAGAGGAGAGGAGAGGAGAGGAGAGGAGAGGAGAGGAGAGGAGAGGAGAGGAGAGGAGAGGAGAGGAGAGGAGAGGAGAGGAGAGGAGAGGAGAGGAGAGGAGAGGAGAGGAGAGGAGAGGAGAGGAGAGGAGAGGAGAGGAGAGGAGAGGAGAGGAGAGGAGAGGAGAGGAGAGGAGAGGAGAGGAGAGGAGAGGAGAGGAGAGGAGAGGAGAGGAGAGGAGAGGAGAGGAGAGGAGAGGAGAGGAGAGGAGAGGAGGGGAGGGGAGGGGAGAGGAGAGGAGAGGAGAGGAGAGGAGGGGAGGGGAGAGGAGGGGAGGGGAGGGGAGGGGAGGGGAGGGGAGAGGTTAGAGGAGGGGAGAGGTTAGAGGAGGGGAGAGGTTAGAGGAGAGGAGAGGTTAGAGGAGAGGAGAGGTTAGAGCAGAGGAGAGGTTAGAGCAGAGTAGTGTAGGGTAGGTTTGGGTAGGGTAGGGTAGGGTAGAGTAGAGTAGAGTAGGTTATGGGTAGGGGAGACCAGGGAGGGGAAGAAAAGGAAAAGAGAAGAGAAGACAAAAAGAAAAAGAAAAAGAGAAGAAAATTGAAGAAAAGAGAAGAAAATTGAAGAAAAGAGAAGAAAATTGAAGAAAAGAGAAGAAAAAAGAAACGAGAAAAAAGAAGTGAAGACAAGAGAAGTGAAGACAAGAGAAGTGAAGACAAGAGAAGTGAAGACAAGAGAAGTGAAAACTCAACTGTACGCAGTCCTAAATGCATTTGTGTACAGGAAGTAACATCATATGTGGCATGTGTTACCATGGAGTCATGGAACCGTTTAGGTTGGAAAAGATCACCTTCAGATCATCCAGTCCAACCATTAAGGTAGTACTGCCAAGTCCACCACTAAACCATGTCACTAAGTGCCATTGTCACTAAGAACACAAGGATCCATGAAAAATGCTTAGAGTCCAAGACTTGATCAGGAACCCAGATAAAGCATCTGCACTAGTAAGTAGCTAGCATCAGTAAACATACCCTCAAAAACACTGCTAACCCATGACAAACAGCAAGACAACCAACTGAAAGAAGAGTCTCACTTCAAGTCGCCCACAAAAAACAATGCTTCATTCAATGTTAGGTTGTAAAAGGAAAAGCTTTCAAATTCAGAGGAGAAAAAGTTACCAAATAGATGGGGGAGATGATTGAATGCTGAGTTTAAAAGAATGAGGATAGCAATGACAACACAAGTTTTACCATAATAAGAAAATACAATAGATCTAAGCAAGGTACAGTAGCTGCATTTAGTTATGTCCTGTTGTATAAACAGGGCAAAAGAGATATGATAATCAGCTACCTAATGAGAGTGTGTGTAGCATGCATGTATGAAGGACCTTAAAATACTAGCACTCAGAGGACATACACAAAAAGCTGCACTGGCTTCATATACTCATTTTGTACTTCAGCAGTGAGCACACACAACTTAGGAGCACTGTTTCTGAAGACAAACATGTTTTGACTTTCAAGACAACTACTCCAGAGAATCACACTGCATCTTGCAAACCAGTCAATTTCAAACATCCAAAGAGAGGAGGACCTCAGGGGAGAACGATGAATATTACAGATGTCAGACATGAGTGAAGAAAATGATCCAAGACTTTCAGCCGGATTTCAAGGCACACAGCAAGCAAGAAGAAGCTTGTCTTATTCAATGCATAGCTGGCAACATTTGAAGACTTTGTTTTGTAAAGCTGGTCCAAGCAGTACAGTTAAGGTTCAGTTCCTTTTTTAATGCTTAAGTCCACTCATTTTATTTTTGTGAAGGATATAGTTAATCCTATAAAAATGACAGCACTGACATCTATGATACCAAATGAATTTTTACAGAGTTTGCTGGTAGAGCTCTTTATTTCCCAAGTTAAAATGAATTAAGGCTTGGTTCTTTAAGAAATATAGCATCTATTGATCTTTCTTTGTCTCAGACAAGCTGAAAAGAACACAGTCATCTCAAATGTTCTGTATCAGATTCATACTAAATAAAATACTTCATTTTTGCAAACAGTTTTTAATTAAAATGAAGTGACAGTGGACATACTACGTTTCAGCAACTGAATATGCTACAGAGTAGTTTAGATAAGCAGTTCTAAAAATGAACCACTTTGATTCAACTCATCACCAGTAATCCCACCAATCTTTCTTCTATGTTAAAACCAGATTTATTTAGATTGATCATCCACAACTAGTAAACTAGCTGCAAGACCTGTTCACTTTACTACCTCCATGTGAAATATATTTACTCTCAAGTAAACAGTGGGTTTTTGTATCACCAGTCTTAAGAAATTATGAATTTAAAGAAAAAAGACCTTGCAATTAGGATGGAGCAAGAATATTTTAAATCATAGAATTATCGACTCATAGAACAGTTTGGGCTGGAAGGGACGTTTAAAGGTCACCTAGTCCATGCCCCTCCTGCAGTGAGCAGGGACATCTGCAACTAGATCAGGTTGTTCAGAGCCCCATCCAACTTGACCTTTCAGGGCTGGGGCATCTACCACCTTTCTGAGCAACCTGTGCCAGTGTTTCACCATTCTCATTGTAAAAGTTTTTCCTTATGTCCAATCTATACTTCCCCTCTTTCAGCTTAAAACTGTTAACCCTTGTCCTGTAGCTACAGTCCCTATTAATAACTCTGTCCCCATTTTTCTTATATGCCCCCTTTAAGTATTAAAAGTCCAGATGGGTGCCTTTGTCCAAAGAAAGAACCTGTTTCCTTTAAGAAATGGTTTCAGTCATGTTTTCAAGGCTTTTTTCTAAAGATTGAGATACTAGAAATATTTTTAGGATGACAGCTAAAATTTACATGTAACCATGAACCCAGGAACAAAAGCTGTAAGTAAAAGCAGTATTATGAAACTGCTGTGTTTGAGATGTGTAATACCCACTCATATGTGTTAGAGTTTATTTAATCTACATCCATGCCACAATACTGCATCTCAGAGAGAATTTCAGCAGTCTGAGGGCTGTTCAGTTTTTGGTGTTTGTTCATTTGATTGACAAATATGCACCAGGTATTAAACGTCCTAATTTGTCATCATCACCTTACAATTTCTTTACATATGTTTATTTGCACTTTTGCTGTCACTCAGTGTGGAGATATGAGAGACAATAAATTCTAGCATTTAGAGCTTTACAGAATCTAAGTAGTTTTAAAAATAAAACAAACAACCCCCTCACTTCCTATCAGCTTACTTCTTTCTCTAGGAAGGGCATATAAATACAAAATTAACCAAGTCCTACACTTACACAAGAAAACTCAGAATCAATTTAATTGAATGATAGTGGATGGAAGATGTTAAAGAAACTATCAAATATTTCCCGAGATCGACTACCCAGAATACAGAAAGTTTTGACAGTTCTGCTGTATGAGCCCAGGTATACAGAATAAAGCTCTGGTGTCTAAACAATTGATTTGAGCTCAGCAAGAAGGGAGACTAATTTGCTATGCACAGAATTAGTAGAAACATTTCAAAGAACAAATACCCAGAATCCACAGTTTCATGTAATTTATTCCTCATTTTCATTTCTAAGATTTCTAGTGTATCTTGTAATAAAAATCTGAAGTGGGTAAGAGGGTAATTAAGTTTTGTGTTAACCTCTGTATGGATTTTCTCTTTCTAACAGTACTAGGAAACTACATGGCCAGAGCACGGAATACTACAGAGTATGTCTGAGGTTCCCAGCTGTAGGAAAATGAACACTGTATGCCTGATTTAAACAAAAGACCCTTTTCAGTTTTCTAGAATATAATAAACCGCAGTACAGCATTGCAGACTTTAGTCTGGCAGAGGAAGTAACAAACGCAGGTTTTTTGTTAGTGTTCATTGTTTCTCTGCAACAGATTTGCTTAGATACCTCAGTGCCAGTAACAATAAATAGACCTAATTTACATTTATGGCACAATTTTACTTTTAAAGAAATGTAAGAGAAAAACATATGCCTCATCACCTGAGTCTGTCTTGCTGTTTAACATCAGCTGTAATGATCTTTCTCGAGTGTCTGACTGAAAGCCTGGAGTTTCTCTACATGATGTCCATTTAGTCTCTTGGAAAACATCACAGAATGCCTGCCGTGTAAAATTAGGCCTAATCTTAATTATCTTGCTGTCTATTTCCTGAGCTTAATTAACTTCTCTGAGTGCTTTCCTAAACTGCAATGAGGACTAAACCCATTTTGTCTTATTCAGCATTTCATAATTTCTTTTCCCTCAGTTCCTAGGACAATGAAAAGCTCTTCACAGTCCTAATTGTTACAGCAAAAGCTAAGGTAAGAGATTTGAAAGAAAAGCTATGTCAAAAAATTTGAGAAGGTACAGCCACGCATACAAATAGAAGGGCGGAAATCTGCAAATGTGAAGAGATAATCCATTCTAGCCTCTAAATGAACTGAATTTAAATATTTAATTATCTTGTTAAGCAAATTCAGATTATAGGATTCAAATCCTAGTAATTATAGATCCTCAGGCTGGTTTAGGTGCTCTTTTAGGTGAAGTACAAATTGTCTACAGTCCACAGTGCTCAAATAAGTTTAGAATAATATAGCACCTAATTTGCACAGCCAAGCCTTCTCCCTCACTGCTCATCCAAACTCTCCTACGATCTGGCCACTTTTACCACAAGGGAGAAAAACACAATGAACATTGAACACATTGCACCATTTCACTTTCCTACTGCTAGAATTTCACATTGTTTTCAGATTACAAGAACCATCTGCACACTTTAGAGAAAGAAACACAAAGACTTTGCTTACTCTATTTTTTCCCATTCAGGAGGCATAAGGTAAGTTTTATCGTCTAGAAAGGCAATACAATTATTTTAATTTAAAAAATACTTTCTTCCAAGCTCAGACAACCTCCATTAACTATTACAGTGCATTTACCACATATGACTCTCTTCACCCCTACTAGCAAGAAGAGTAGTCTCATCTCTAGGCACAATCAGATGAGGACTCTGTGATTAGCTGACATGCTGGTGTTCAGCCCAAGTTGCTTTTTAATAATACTGGAGACAGATCAGACAACTAAAAAGCCAGTAAGGGGACAGCGCTCACTCCTTAGTTAAAGGTCTAAGTTCTACTAGATTTTACAGAATATTTGTTTAACTTCTCGGGATTTGATCCTGTCACTATTTGACTGTAAGCCCCAGAAGACAGATTCAGACATCTATACCATCACAACTTTACCTCCTTCCTCTCCCTTCTCCAGATCAATAGCATATATGTGAAGAAGGGCAAGCGCTACTTAACAGAACCAAACAGCAAGTCCAGCTGGGCAAACAGCTTCAGGAGGAAGCAAACCAAGCACCCACGGCTGGCACTGCTGACACAGCCAACCTCAACACCTTAGCAGTAATATGGAACAGGAAGATACACCAGGAAAGGAGCAGGCATTTGCCGTCTCCCGCTTCTGAGGTGGCCCCAGGGCTGAAGGAAAAAACAGCTTTGAGCTCCCTGGTATGCCTGTACCACTTGGCCATGGGACAGTTTTGACACGTGGCCTATAAATTTAGGAAGGTTGGCCATTTCACTTTTCAAGTTTCAAGCACAGTCTAAAACTGGGGCTAAGTTTCATCTGTCTTCTTCAGAAATGGAAATGCCTTTCCCTTCAAGATAAACACTTTTCAGGAATCAGAGCCCAAAGCAACTTACTGGTGACCACTTCTGAAATGTCCCGTTAAGCCAGGGCTGTTCACACTACTGTGAACCCTATTGTGCTGATGCAGAACGACCAAAACTTTAGGACAGCTGAAAAACACTATTTCTATTTAAGTGGCATCTTGGATTTTGAATTTTCAACATATGAAGCTTTAAAAAAGGATGACAACCTTCTCCTTATGTGGTTTAGGATTTGAATCACAGTTCCACCAGCTTGTGGACTTGTAAATTGTTTTCAGCTCATGAAGCAATTGTATTAATTCCCACTGAACTGGAGGGCAGTTTGATTAAAAGATCAAGCAAAACATTTCACAGTTGCTAGCCTTCTAGCACTAGGATAATGGTTTAAGAAACTATTACCTAGATAAAACAAAAGTGCCATGGTCTTCAACCATAAACCTATGACTGTACTGTATTCATTGTCTCTTGAAGTCACTGACCTGCTCTTCGTGCTACATTAGTCACTTTATAAAAAGTTGCTGCTAACCAAATGGCTGCTAGATTGCAGCCATTTGGTTAGTTTTCTTAAAGCACATCTCCTTAGCATGCAACTGCATTTTAAGACAATCACTGGATTAGCTAAATACATTAAAGTTCTGTATAAGAGCACCAAAAACATTATTTGTTGAAACAATTCAACAGCAATGGACTCTGCAAATGAGTGTTAACAGAACTATCAGCTACTTGTGTTCAGCTGCCTGGAGTGCTCTGGAATCCAATTCACATTGAGACCTGTAGACAAACACACATACACGTGTGTGTGTGTGTGCGTGCGTGCGTGTGTGTGTGTGTGTGTGTGTGTAAATCCTCTCAAAACACATTTGAAGAGGAGGCAGGGGAAATATGTGTAACCCGAGCTATTTTGAAATGAGTGTGGCCAACTAGAAAAACTCAATACATGTACTCATAACCTCACATTTACTTTCAGAGAGCAATATGCTCTCGGTAAGTGAAGTGGAAGAAAGAGATGCAGAAGTTCAACAAGCTCTTTTGTACAAAGAGAAAAAGTAGCTTCATTTAGACGTGAGAGTGTAGGTTTCGTACCCACATGCAAGGTTGGGTTCAAAGCAATATGTACTTTCTGCTGCCTCTCTTTGCTGTGAAGCGGGTCATTAGGAGTGAAGAGATTGAGGGACTAACTGTCTTGCAGGCTGTTCAAAGAAAGCAAGCTCACTGCACCACCACAATGCTTTCAACTATTACTTGCTGGTCAAAATGGAGCAAAATGAACAACTAGGGAAACAAACAAGAACTAAAATAAACCCTAGTAAGTAACTCTTGGTAATAGCAACTCAAAGGTCGATTAACTCACAGGATCATTTGACAAAAGCAAGTTTCTAGCATCAGTTAGTAAAAATTTGCTCAAGCCTGCAAATGCAGGTATGCTTCATGATTGCTAGAAAATGTATTAGAGTATTATTTTATCTAGATGAATGGAAAAAAATAATAATTCCAGCATTTGCCAAAGCCACGACCAGCTTACTGATATGTTCAACAGCCTCTTCCACGTTTTCTCTACTTTCATAGTAGAAAGAAGAACAACACTTAGTATTTCAGAAGATGGGGAAAAAGCCAATACATAGTTAAAGAAAAACATAAATCAACACTTAAAGCACCTTTTTTACCCATGCTTTTGCTTGTTCCTCTCAGTCTGTGTCCTGATGGTTTTCTATAAGTACATCTTTACAAATGCTACCATTCAAATTAATATGAATTTGACATATTAAAATATTAACATGAACTGTATATATCCCAACTACATTAAAATGTAGTACTGCCTTTGATTTGTATCCCCTGTGTTTGTCATATATTAGATAGCAGGATCAGAGGGCCTCCTGTAACTCTCATGTTTTAATACTCTCTTTCATCCCTGTATTTTCACTGTGACATTTGCAGCCATGGGGACAGGTTTACTTCATTTTGCTCTGGCAATGCACTGGGATTCCAAACTCTGCAAACCATACTTCACAAATACCATTAGCTTAAGACAAAATTTTTCAAGTGGAATTTGCAAGAAACATGACTACGTATTTTTCTGCCCTTCTTACCACCACCAATCCTACTTGCATTGTCATTACAAGCTAGACATTACTTTAAACACTACTTGCAAACACAAGGAAATAATTGTCATGTATTTCCCCTTTTCCTGTGCAACATTATTTTGCACTCATACAGTCACTGTTACAAATAACTCTGCCATTGGAGCCTAAAAGAATGAAAGGACAACTCTACCATACTATTATGTTGCAAGAACTGTGGGGAATAAACACAAGGGCATAGAACATTATTATTTAGATCATGATTTGATACCTGCTAGAGAATGTCATATGAATTTTATGTGAAATCTAGAACAATGCATCTTTTTTCAGAAAGCAAATAAATAAAAAGTGTTGCCTTATAATATTACAGATGTGCAGACTTGCATTACATCCAAATTACAGAATGGACCAACTAACTTAAAACTGCTAAATAACAGAACAGGAAAACAAGAAGGGTGACACAGCACAAACCTAGTATAAATTCAGCTGGCAAGGTCAGACTTCATGTGGTCACTAGCAGTGTCAGCCAGGCACCATGATAAGGGGCAATTATAGATATTTTATATATATTTATAGTGATAACAGTGATATATATAGTGATCCAGTGAGATATATATAAATATATATAGTGATATAGTGATAACGGGAAATTTCAATGCTTAACAGTGGAACAGAGTGGGATATAGGCTAGCTCTTCCCAAATAGGTGGGCATCTTTTAAATGCAAATATGAGATGGCAGCTCAGTTTGGAAGTCCCAGAGAATAAAGGTGGAAAGCAACTTAGGTGAGGATAATAATGAAAACAACATTTCTGGTCCTTAGGAAGGAAAGCATGGGGAAAAAAAATCAATAGCCTTCAGGAAAGTAAACTTCTATAACCTTACAGACGTGGTCACTGAAGTCTCGTGGGATGGATGTCTAAGAGAAAGGAATAAGGAGAGCCGTAACCTTTAAAGGGCACAGGTGCAAGTTATCACAGTGCAATGAAAAGATAAAGAAGTCTTGGAAGACACCAACTTGGCTAATTCAGTTTTTCAGTGATTTCAGAAAAAATGCTCAAAGTAGAAATTAGTTTACTCTTTAATACCATTAGTAATTTAAACAAACATGAGAAGAATATCTAGAAAGACCAATCTTTAAAAAGTTAAGGAGAAATTAACTTACTCAGTAAGTAATTTAATAAGAAGACAACAAGCAAAAGAGCTGGTTTCATACACAATAGAGAGGAAGTGCTGCTTCACAATTCTCAGTGACTGGTGCACTAAACACCAACTGCCTCCTTCTTCACTCAGAATGTGATCAATGCTTAACATGGCCAGCCCCAGTGACAGAAAGGTAAGAACTCCAGCCACTGCAGGTTAAAGAGTATGTTGGATGTTTTTAAGCTGGCAGTGCTGTTGAAATTCACCTTTGAATACACTAAGGCTGGTGCCTCCATGAATGGTGGAGCCCATCTAACAGCACGGTAGGTCTAAGAGGAGGGGAGAGGAACCTCCCTCCTTGTCAGCGATGGGCAGTTTATTGGCCCATTCCACCGTCCTAAACCAGGTTCTTGTAAAAGGTGAGAGAAAGCAGCTCCAGAACAGCTACCAGTTACCTTTTAGATTACATAAAGGACTGGATGAGCTCAGAAAATTAAGAACAGAAAAACAACCTGATGTCTACCTTAGAACAGGGAAGAGGAAAGGTGAGAACCTGGGACTCTGTCAGCACTGTCAGCTTAATTCTGCTTCCTAGAAAATAGGAGGACAAGAAAGTTCAAGCACCACACAGACAAAATGTGATCGAGAAAGTGCCCCATGGAGCAGTATCAAACTATTTGCACTTCCTTCCCCTAGAAAGGCATAGATCCTTCTGAACAGGGTAGAAATAGTAAGTGTTAATATCGTGACTTTAAGCCTCAATTATAAAGCTGTTTCAGATTACGTTCTTGTAAGAAATAAGAAAGGAACTTAAGAGAAAGAAACATGTAGGACAAGCTAAAAAACAAAAGTATTATCAGCAGGTTAGTGACAAGTAGAACAGGATATGGAGTGAGGCTGTACAAGAGTTTAGCCCAAGCCCAGAACTATGCAGTATTTCTTTACTAACCTGGATGAAAGAAATAACAGTTATGGTTATTAAATTTATAAGTAGTATCAATCTGGAAGGGACTAAGTTGAAGGAGTGGATTAGAATTCAAAATCCTAATTAACTGAATCATACTGACTACACCACAGATAAGGCAGTACTCAGAAAGAGCAAATGCAAAGCTCTGCATTTAGAGGTAATCAGCTGCACACTCACAGGATAACAGATGAATATACACAAGGGAGCTGAGCTGCAGAAAGAGATCTAGGAGTTAAATGGTACATTGTGTGATCCAAGAGAAAATGCATAATGGAATAAGTTTTATCACCCTTGAGAATTTCTTCACTCATTTAAGTGATGGAGTTGCTCTCAGATGGAGAGTCATGCCCAGTTCTGGGCCCTAATTCAAGAAAGATGTGAACCAGATGGAAAATAAGTAAGCAAATAATAAGTCAATAAGCTGGAAAGTAAGAATAATTGGAGGTTTGGAAAACAGGAAAGGCTAAAAGAATTTGAGTGACTCAATCTAGAGAGAAGAGAAGGAATGTGGCAAAAAAACCATACGTACATTAGAATAAACTCTTAAGGTACATTGTCAACAGGACAATAGTTATCTTAAAGCTTGAAAGCTTTACCTCTACATGCCAACAAAAATGTCTTACCATCCAAGACTTTTAGAAATGGAGGACAGTGCATATAACCGTTCCTGTTTGAAAGCATACAGATATGTAGTATTGCACTGATTCTCATAATGGAATTCAAAATTAATTCAAATAATCAAGTAAAAAGAGTTGGATATGGGGAATTACAGTTATGTTGGGTTTCCGTGGCAAGGTTTCGGTAACAGGAGGAGCTACAGGAGTAGCTTCTTTGAGAAGCCGCTAGAAGCCTCCCGGGTGTCTGATAGAGCCAATGCCAGACAGCTCCAAGACAAACCTGTCACTGACCAAGGCCAAGCCCATCAGCAATGGTGGTAGCGCCCCTGTGATAAAATTAAAGAAGGGAAATAAAACTGCTGCACAACAGTAGCTAGGAGAGAGTGAGAATACATGAGAGAAACAACTCTACAGACTTCTACTGACCTCTACCAAGGTCAGTGATAAAGAAGGAGGAGGAGGTGCTCCAGGCCCCAGAGCAGTTTCCCCCGCAGCCCGTAATGAAGACCATGGTGAGGCAGGCTGTCCCCCTTCAGCCCATAGAGATTAACCGTGGAGCAGATGTCCACTGGCAGCCTGAGGAGGACTCCACACCAGAGCAGGTACATGCACCCGAAGGCGGTTGTGACCCCATGGGAAGCACTGGAGCAGGCTCCTGGCAGGACCTGCGGACCCATGGAGAGAGAAGCCCTCACTGGAGCAGGTTTGCTAGCAGGACTTGTAACCCTGAGTAGTGGCAGAGACAATGTGTGATGAACTGACCACAACCCCCAAGCCCATCCCCCTGCACCACTGGAAGGAAGGAGGTAGAGAAAATTGTGAATAAAGCTGAGCCTGGGAAGAAGGGAGGGGTGGGAGATGTTTTAAGATTTATTTTTTATTTCTCATTACCCTACTCTGATTTGATTGGCAATAAAATAAATTAATTTCCCCAAGCTGAATCTCTTTTACCTGTGATGGTAATTGCTGAATATCTCTCCGAGTCCTTACCTCAGCCTACAAGCCTTTTGTTATATTTTCTTTACCCTGCCCAGCTGAGGAAGGGAGTGAGAGAACAGCTTTGGCAGGAACCTGGCACCCACCCAGGGTCAAAAGCACCACAACAGCAAGGATGTCACATACTCCATGCAGGCCTCTTTTCCCTTTTCTTCTGATTTTTAGTGATTTCTGCATCCAAACTGCATTATATTGCCCTTTAAATCTCATTAGATTGCCAATTTATGGTACATATTCTTTGCTAATCTGATATTACCTCTGCCTTCAGGAACTGAATTATGAAAAGGAAGACATTAATGACCTCGTTCTATGTTAGTACTTGCGAGCTTTGCCACTGGAAGATGGGACTAAAGATACAGAAGACGATTGATGCTCAGTGTCTCATTTAAACTACTTAAAGCATACGACGCTTTCTCATGCCAAGGCATTATCTCTGCTAAGAATACCTCTACATATTGCCCACATTGGTATTTGTCACTTGGGCAGACAATTCCAATGTGATACCAGAAATGTGGCAGTAGATGGCATAATTATACTATAATCGAGTGGAAATTTTAGCTCCACTATTCTCTCTTGCCTAAATTACTCAGATCAAACATTTAAAACATATTTTGCTCTCAAATTGTGGAATTATGAAGCTGGCTGATCAACTATATGAGTATAAACAATACAGTGGAAAATGGAGCTGTGTTTTCTTGTTAGAGAAAGTTGTGCTCTAGTCCCAAATTTTTATAACAGTGGTCAGAACCAATCTGGAATTCAGAGCTTGAATTCCCTTCTTGCAATTACAAGCAATGAAAGTTTCAGAAAAGAAACATCATGTTCTTATGTAGATGTGTGGATAATGTAGGTAACATTATTAACCCTTGCTTTAAGACTATTTTCTTCATACAGAATTTAAGGTGAGGTTGATTGGACATTATAGTTCTGGCCATTTTTTAAGGAATCCTAATTATGTTTAGATAATACATCAGAATTTTTCTCTTCACAGCTATCATGGCTTTTAGGAATTTCATGTGAAATTATTTTAGGTTACAGTAAAAGTGCTCTGTGCATTTCAGACTATGATCTCAAACTGATGAGTAGATATTAAAGCATGTCATTATAAAAAAATGACACCATAAACAATGTAATAAAATGGTTTCACAGCCACAGGCAGCAGCAAAACTAAGCTTCCACTAACAGTAGGGGTTAGTAGTACCTTAAACAAAACTGAATTGCATGGTGCTCGTTTCCTTAGCACTTAAGAATGTTTCAAGATGCATACTGTCTTGAAAAATACTTTGATCTTTCCTGAGTGCAGAAGAAACTCTCCGATAAACATCAGCATTATCTTGCTCATATGATCCTCATTCACTGAACTGTACCACATGCTCTCAGAAGGAATTGAATCAAGTAAGAGATCCTCAAAAAGCTGTAGCATCAGAGTAGCTAATAGCCTTAACATGTGACATAGCACCTGTAGACAGCAATGCCCCACAGGCAAGAGCAATTCCTCTTAGAATACCATATCCCCTCCTTGGGATGACCATTTCTCCCCTTTCTTCAGCCATTTTTACTAGTGCCTTTCCTCATTTAGAGAAATAATGCTGAAAGACATATTGTCTAGAATATATAGATGTCTTTTCTATAATTTATGTATAAGTTTTGAAGACCGTGGGATAGTATGACTTTCTCACGGGCAATTTAGGCAGAGAGAAACATACCCTCCCTATTTCATGATCACTTCTTTCCTAACTCTTTCATGTAAGAACAAACTGTTTCTAATCAGCACTCAACTTGGTTTCTTCTCCTAGAGACACACTGCGTATGCAATGCTCTTCCTCTATCAGGTCTTCAACAGGTTCTTCCACCATCTAGAAAAGTCCTTCATAGCACCTTTGGACAAAATACCCACAAAGGAGTAAAGACTTGGATCCCTTTACGTAGGACTTTGCCAGGGAGGACTCAGGACTTGAAAAAAGAAACTGTCCTATTAGTTCCATATAACTGTACAGGATTTTTTGTTTATATCAGTTGTGATACAAGCAAAGAGATTCAGGCTGACAACTTCCATCTCCTTTGTGCATTGCAGTAGCCTTAATGACATGATTAAATTTCTTTCTACAAGACAATCATCTGAGTGATTCAGTGCCCAGGATGCTGATGCTTACTGAATAGCATATGCAGCATTTTCATGATGTCCTTACTACTCAGTGTGCAGCCTCACCATTTAGTACATTCCTCAGACTTTATCCTGAATACTCTCCTACTAATTTTGGTGTGAAAGTGAAGTCTTTCCTTCCAGCACTCCATAAGGTAAAGGGGCATTATGATTTCTTTGCTTCTACCAGAGGTAAATCAAAGGACAGAAGTCAAAGTTAACATTAGGATGACAACTTCAAATCAGTACAATGTGATTCTTTAAGATAGCGTAACAGTTTCCATTCACTGAAGTTTACCTATGCAATCAGCATTACCTATGAACTGGGATACTCAGGGGTAAAGTAGCATGCAATTAGTAGGGGTTTTGGCTGGGGCTTTTGGTTTTTAGTTTATTTAGTGTTTGTTGGAGTTTGATTTAAGTGAGCTACTAAGATTCCAGTAAGATTTTGTGCAAGGGGAATTTAATTCTCAAGGACAAGTTTCACCTGCTTGAGTTATAAGACCTTTCTAGTCTTCATCAGTAATTAAGTGGTCCTGTCTACATATCATCCAATCACCACAAACCTCTGAAAGTTTGGACCTGATATCCAAAATGTTTATAATTTTCTCAAAAACATCGTAACTGTTCAGTGTACAACGTGAGCGTACTGCCTGTTCGAAATACAATAGGAAGACCACTCCGCAAGGGACTGTCCTAGTTTACTTAGATATGAAGACGTAGTATGTCTTGCTGGAAGCTATAGTATTCCCAAACCATCTTTTTAGAGTGCTTGGGAATAGTCCAACCAACTCCAAACTTTGTAGCATAAGCCTCTATGTTGCAAGTTAGAAACTGAAAAGAAACAGTTCCCTTGCATTTCTTCCCCAGCCCAAAACAAATTCAAATGCATACAACCAAACCTACTAAACTCATCAATGATACTCAATATGAGATGCTTTGCAACGTGCCTTTGACTTGAGGGCATAACCACAGAGAACAGTATTACTGCTCCCAGAGGGAAATATTTCAATGTGACATGAGTGCAAGGGACTATTTCAGACCTTGCAGATTCTGTTCTCATGCTTAAGTCAAATCAAGTTGCACCTTGAGGGTATTTAATTTAGTTTCTAAACAAAACAAGCTGGTTTGGGAGAAGTGTTTTGCAACAGAAGTGTGTTGTGAAATTCTTCCTGTCCCTTCTCCTCTCCCCTTGCAGTACATCCTGGAACCGCAATGAAGCTTCCAGAACAGAACAAATAATCATCATCATCATCTTCTCCACTATTTCTCCTTTGCAGGTAATGGAAATTTGACAAGTTTGAGTCCACACATAACAAGGAGTCTACGGCCTTCTCCAAACCCCTTGCAATAATCTCTGCTGGAGAATCCAGTTCATTGCTGGGTTTTCCTTTTTGTTGTTGTTGTTGGGTGGTTTTGGTTTGGTGGGTTTTTTTGGTTTTGTTTTTTTTTTTAAGAACTGAAGCCACCTAGATTCTCTTAGCTTTTGTACTTTTATTTCCGTCACTGCCCTGGCTGAGTGCTTCTTTAACACAGGAAGATGTTCTCAAGCTCTGTCTTACAAGTACTCTCTCTGAAAGAAATCAGGGGCTTTTACACATTTATCTAGGAACAGGTGTTCTCTTGCCCAGTGTCTTTTCATGTAACATCTGTCCCAATTACCTATTTGCCCATTAAAAAGTCCTGCTTGCCTTCACAGGACATAAAATTGCTCTCTGGAACCAAATAAACTTTCCTTTTGTGTCAATGGCTCCCATCACCATTATTAAGACTACTGTTGTGTCAGGACACTAGACAATGTATAACTGATACAAAAAAAAAAAAAAAAAAAATTCAACCACACCATTTACTCTAGGTTAACAGCTCAATACATTATAAACTACTCCACATTTTGCCAGAGAAATGTCTGTTACACTGAAAATAAAAACCACTTACAACAGTTGTAGTGTAGTTCATGATCTTTGTCCATACTGGGCAAAATCTGCTGAGGTTAGTAAATGCAAATACCGATGTAATTTTTTTCCACCCTATATGTAAAGATGTGTCTCTTCGTCTAGTAATTATAAGACCCCATATGCTTTTTTCTGAACCTCCACATGCTCATAATCTACAGTTTCTTTCACTGTAATATTCCAAATACTCTAGTTCATCTCTATTGTTGCAGGTACTACCTACCTTTAGAAATGGATCAAATGCACTATCTGCCAAGTTCTAGCTGCCTTGTCAAGCATCAATTGTTTTTCAGAGTTTTTATTCAGTATCCAATCCTTTGTTGAATACATCTTCCAAAGCAGTAGAAAACAGCTGCTTAACCACGTCAATCTTGCTGCAGATCCCTCTGCTCAGTAAAATCATATCTCCTCCAAGTTTAATTTTTGCAAGGAAGTCCCTATGTTCCTTCAGGTTCCTATGTTTAAATCTAGAATTGGCTCTACAAAACAGATCTTTTGCTGTAACTGAGTATCATTACACATACGAAGTCCCTCAAATATGCCATGTCACAGTGGCATCTGCTTCCTGAAAACATGCATTATCACTCACTACCTATTTGCAGGGTCAAGCTTATTTTAATTTTTCTCAACTTATCTTATCCTTTAATCACTCCAGGTTCCAGACATAAGCTACAAAGAGCAAGCTTTTGCACCACTCATTTTTCAGGTGTCTGTGATCTGCAGTTCTCCTGCAGGTTACAGTCGAGGAATCTGCCTGCAACCACTCAAGAAGGGACATAAGTCGTTCCTGAAAAGGGCAATGCCTCACCAGAAAGCAAGACAGAATTACTACTGCTCAATGTTTTTCATTTTTCTGTACCTGCTAACTGACTATTGTGCTACTCAATAAAGAGATACCAAGCATGCTGTGACAACAGACGGGCCTTCTTCTGGACAGAATTAACAGCTGTCTCAGGTTTTGTGGCACCCACAATTTTAAAAGAGCTTCATGCAAGATGAATTGAACTGCTGCTTCACAAATGCAAGGGAATATGACTCCTGTGTATTATTGCAACAAAATGTTGTTCTGCCAATTTGGAACCCAATTCTTAATCTTTAGTTTCCTGTGATATCTTTGGACTCCATTTCAACGAACTACACAAAATAAGTTTTTTACAGTCACTTTACTGAACCAAGAGTATGTTGTTGCAGTACTAATTTGAAAATAGTATTTGAAAAGACAATGTACCAAACAGACACTGTACAGAAAATAGTAATATAATATAAAATAGATGTAAGCCATTGTCAGATCAATTCAAAGCTACTGAGACTTAACGGCGCTATTATTACAATTAAACTATGAAGTAATAAGTTTCAATACAGCATTAGGATTTGCTTATCAAGTAGCAGCTAGACACAAAGAAAAAGCTTCAGGATTCTGGCAAAGAGCGTATGAGTATTTCTGCATGTGGGAAAGGTCCAAAATGAAAAAAAAAAAAAACCACAAATGGGACTCTCCTCTAAGAAGGGTTTAATTTAGAGGGTTTATAAGACATAAGTGATTCTGTTGGCTTGCTTTCTGAATTTTAAATATCACATGAAAGCATAGGAAACCACGCAAAGACATGGAGGGCAAGAGTTACATATCTCCCACTTGTATTGGTGAAAAACATTTTTGACTGATGGGGATGGCTCCCAGACTAGATTATTAGTGATTAGGATTATTTTAGGACATAAATGCTGAATATCACTCCTAGACTTGTGGAAGCCCAGGATTGATCACTATGTGGGCCATGCTGTCCCACCATCCATTCCTGCCTCTAGGTTTTATAGACATTTCTAGTCCTTAGTGCAAGCACTTCTTCCTTTTCTTTATCCTTTAACACATTCAGCATTTTTGTTCTGGCCTCTACTTGCTTTTTGCCATGCTCTATACTTTCATATACCAATTGGGTACAGCTTAAGATCCACTGAACAAATACATGCACAAGCACTAAAATTAATAAACCAAACAACCTGTACCTCAGCGTTGTCTTAAGTAGCTTTTTCTAACCATTCTTTCCAGTCTGGAAGCCATCTCCATCAGTCAAAAATGTTTTTCACTAGGTGTTTTGTGCAGTATCTGAACGTATCTGAACCTCAAATTTTATGATTGTCCATTTCTATTCTCTAATCTTGGTCTGCATCTGGGCAGCAAGTGGCGTTAACCAGGATCCAAGTACCTTCCTTGAGTGACAAGTACATAATCAAATGCCATTCTGTTTTGCAGGGCGACCTGAGATGCTTGTTGTACCACGAACTGTAAGGCTGAAATAGCATTACCCATCTCTTCCACATTTCACCAACAGCCTCTTTAAAATACTGAGTAGTCTGAACCCTGGAATCAAAGCAAGTCATCATGAATTATGTACACCAGCTGATGCTCCTCTGAGGATATGTAAATGCAGGCATGTTCAGCTTTATCTAGCTTTACAACAGGCCTTGGAGATTACATATCACCATCCACACACTTTGGGTCTAATTTCCATGGTTTGGGATGAGCTGAAAGGCCTGTTTTCTAACAGCACACCAGTGCCTGCATTTTGATTGACTACCAGATAAGGGAAGAGTTTTGTTATTTATTAGAATGAAGTCCGTTCAACAAGAAACATGGGAAGCACTACCAAAATTAATAGTTCTTTCTTGCCAGTGGTGTTGATTGTTGCAAGGAGTGTGCTGACACCCTTCTGCCTTCCTGCATACAGAGGCTTCATACAATATAATCAAGCATACTATGAATTCAAAACATTTCTGAGTCTTTCCTAGAGTGTTTTAGCACACCTAGTTATCACCATAACAACAACACAAGGTGCAGGGGATGAGACATTATTTTCAACACTGAAATATCTGAAGAACTACTTAGAAAAATAATCAAAAGGACACTAAATTTTATCTTCTTCAGTTGTGATAGGTCTCCAAGCTTCTGCAAGCTGAAAAGCTACTTTCAAAGTGCTCCTGTAAAAAATCCCAAAGAATTAAAATAATTAAAACTGTACAAGTTTACTTGCTTTAAAAAAAAACGTATTTTTTTCCTTCAACACTTCCAATGACCAGCTGTGAAAGTAAGTGCTGTGCATGCTTTCAGGAGGTAAGCTATTAAATACACACTTTCTCAACGTAATTCAGCCAGAAAATTAATTTGCTATTAAAGCTTAGCCGGTGTGCAAGCCAGGAATTCCAGACAGGCCTTTAAGCGCATGACAAACTGAATACATTCTTCATAGCTCTAACATAACACTTAAGATCAAGTTAAATCACAAAGTAGACCAGGATGAGTGTCAAGCATATATAATCTGTTTCGTCAACTAGACAGGTTAAAAAAAATAGTCCACCCAAGCAATTCAGATTGATTTGAGAGCTTCTCCCTCCACAGATGTTATGTACAGATAGGTTACAGACTAAAAAATGCTCTCTTTTTCAAATTGCTATTACAATTCACTGACAAACACATACGTCTCTCCTGATCGATAAAGCACTTGTTTGTGTCAATTCTCTAAAAAAACTTCTAAATACTCCAAACACCTTATTCTTATCAAGAAAATCTGTAGAAAACTTGTAGAAGGGAACCTACAAGAGTAAGGACACAACTCAACAGAGGGAAAAAAAACATTAATAGTCAGATTCAGAAAACGTGCAGCAAAGTTTCTTGCAACCTCAATGCTCTTGCTGTGGATGACATCAAAGTAACCGTACCAAGACAAGCTTAATGTCTGGTAAAATGATGCTGGGTCCAGTGTCAGTGTAATTGAACCATGAAATTTAGTGCTTACAACGAAACAGAACTCAAGCACATTAAATCCTTACTTTAGTTTGTTTAGTACGGTTTCTCAAGCCCACAAAGCTTGTTCTTACATAAAAAGTTTAAAATGTTTAAGGTAAGTATGAGGCAAATACGGGCAGTCCACAATTCTAGCAATCCAGAACCCTGACTATGGACTGTGTGGCTATGTGTATAGAAACGGCAGAGTTAGTCACTACTTAGAGAAGTCGGGCAGAAATATTCACTCTCCAGATTAGGCAATGAAGTTAGACACTGCAGAAGTCTTCAAAAGCTTCAGGTTCATAAACAGGTAATGTAGATGCAATAAACTAGAACACTTCAGCATATTCTGTGGAGAAGTTGGTGTTTCTGATACCTCTTCCACCCATCCTCTTTGAGAAAGTGTAATTTATAAAATGTTGTTTGGAGACTTTTCATTCCAAAGACACTAAAAACACGTTTGGTTTTTGGTTTTGTTTGTTTGTTTGTTTGGGCATTTTTTGGGTTTTTTTGCCAGGGGGTGAGGGGCTCTTGTAAACACACAAAAGCCAAACAAGCAAACCACACAAACTTGTTTTTCCCCCATAAGTAAATCTAGTGCAAAGTTTTCACTGATTTTTTGGAATTCAAGATGCATGCTCAGTTCCACATGTAATTTCAAGTACTCAATGAGTTGCACTCCTTGCTGATACCAACCAGCACTGTATGTACTTCTACATCAGCTTTAAGACCCTGTCACCTTTCCTTTTTCCCCAGCTTCATGTGGGGCTGCATTCAGCTATGCAAGCTCTGTGTTTCCAGCAAAATATTGTTGCAAGACTGTTATGTAGGTTTAGAGCTAGAGATTCAGTCTGTCAGCATCTTCTACCACTCTCATACTTGTTCTATCTTTTAGCACTAATGAGATCAATAAGCAGTCTGAATTAGCATTCATCATTTTAACAAGTGTATTCCAGAAAGCAGACGAGCTACCGATTTCACGGTTACCATGAAGGGTTTGTGACCAAGCATAAATTCTCTAGCATACACAAAAACAATTCTTCTTTCTAAATCCAGATTCCAGAGCTAAACCTTCTTTGATTACACATTTTTTCCAACCATATTCAGGGTATATTCAACTCTAGAATTTCTTAATCAGATCAGATTAGGACCTAGTATGTGTCAATCTCCATAATTAATTTTGGACATGTGATTTAATATACCAAACACCTAAAATTTTAAAGCTCTTGCATATGAATTGGATGCTGAGAAACACCTTCCTGTAGGACTAGGAGGAAAAAAAGCACAAGACAACTCAACCCTGCTAGCTGATGAGGCTAAAGCAGAGCACAGACTCAGCAGTTTTGCAGCTAAGTAGCCTACTCAGAACTATACACTTGTTCAAGTATTTCCTTCCACCCCTTCTTCTCTTTTTTTGAAGGCTCAAGCTCTTCATTTTCAGAAGTTAGTTATTATTCACCATGACTTACTTGTAATGTAAGAATTATTCACCACGGCTTTTATAGCTTCCCTTATAATTAACAAACCACAAACACCCACATCAGAAATGAGCTACAACTTATGCAGGAGGATCTCATTAGGACTCACTCACATCTGGTGGACACATGTTCTGCTCAGTTATCCAATAATCTCAGGTGTGGAAAATGCAATATTGTCAAAAATTGTAAACAACATTGAGTAAAAACCTACATAATAAACACACTTTTTCTATAGAGAAAGTACCTATGAGACTTTCTCCGATTTGCAAATTTCTTACTGTCATTTTGCATTGAAACTAGCAAATAACTCACAAGTACATTACCAAGCACCTGTTTTGACATCTGGCTGCTTTTGCATCTTAACTTTCCCATTTGTTCCATCACTCCTAGCTCTTAAAGCCTTAAAGTAGCTTTAACTTCTATTCTTGCAAAAATAAAGTACATTTAGGCATCATTTTATGGGAGTCAGAAGGGCTAATGGACCACAGTGGAAAAAGTTTTCTTTGGAAGACCATTGCTGAAGAGCTGTATTAACTATTAACAAGGGCACTGCAGAGATAATCAAGCGCATTCCCAGATGGGGAATATTTGTAGAGTATACTCTTTAACTAAACTGTTAACCAGAACAGGTTTTAGAACAAATAAATAATTTGTTTATTTATCCTAATAATAGGATTATTAAAAATCCTAAGCTCACCCTAAGCTGTAGAAAATTCATGCACTACATTTTTGCAGTGCTGTTTTCAAAACTGACTGCAGGACCTGCACTTTATCATTTGTATTAGCCCGGATCCCAAGCAAACGCGTACTGGTAGCTGCAGCACCAGTAAGAGAGCTGCAGGGTGTTGGGTCCCTGACTGGCTCCACGGGAAGAGGAAAGGAAACACTCCCCACCCCGCCACACCTCCACCTCGCCACAGGCCACCAGTGTGCCAGGACCCACTAGATGGTGCTGTTCGCCCGTGTATTTAAGATCTTTGGGTTTGAAGCAAAACAGTAAGAACAGGAAAATACTCCCGAGGCGAGCGTTTTTTGTTTGGTTTTGTTTTATTTTAAAGAAGGAAACAGGATAAAACTTCAGAAGAATATTTTACCAGCTTTCTCCTTATCACTTGTATGAGTGGTAGTGGCTCCATCACATCTTTTATTGAGGCAACATCAGAGCAGAAATTAAACCTTGCCCTTGTTACGAGCTTGGAGAGATGGGGTTTTTTTTTAACAGTTGTTATCTAAAATAATTCAAGGCTTAGGCTTCTCGAGTAATAACGTATATTATTCAACCAAATACTAAATTACACCATGGGTGAGTCTTCTTACTTTATTAATTCAAAGAAATAGTCAGCATGTTTGAAAATAATTTACACTGTAAGGGAAAAAAATTTTTTTAGATTGTAAGGAACAGAACCTGAACTGTTGTTTCTTGAATTTTTTCCAGTATATACCCTAATAAGTGTCATGAGTTCACTGCACACAAAGAGAAAGACTATTTTTTCCAGGTGGCCTGTTCAATTTTGTCTTCATTTCAAAGCAATAATTTATTCCCTCCCATACTCCTTGAGAGCATACTAGGGCAAGACAAGAGAAATAGTATCTTCAGAAAATTTAGTGTAAAAATGGCAGTTGAACCACCAAAACTACCTAGGTGGTAATTTTCTCCTGGAAAAAGAACGTTATGTTAAAAAAAAAGAAAAAAAAAAAAAGCTATACACCCAAAGGATTACAAGGAGAGGAATAATGGGTTGAGTCACAGGGCAACTTTACTGAAGAGGGGAGGGAGAAAAGTCTGGAAAGTACAAAGCCAATAAAGCACAGCACACAGCGTCAGGAAAGATAAGATTCACAATAAAAATAGTGGAGATTTAATCATTAGCAGTTTCAGTAGAATTTAGAAAATAGGTGTCTTATTGCTGAAGGCTTAAATAAAGTTAAGAGGAGAAGAATTCAAGACAATTGCAGATGGTCAGTGAAGAATCACATTACAATCTACCTTTCCTAGCTCCTAAGGCAAAGCCCAGAAACAAGGCTGAACCCAAAAGTTATGCTGAGCATATGTTAGGCAAAGAACAAATCCAGTACTTGCCTGAATAACAATACCCAGAAAACAATCTGCTGATGAAAACTGCTTATTGTATATGCAAAGGTCTATCACACCTCAAGAACCTAGTATAACATCTTTAAGGACACAAGTTTAACATTACACTAGAATGGTTCATGTAAACCCAAACTTCTTAAACTAGGCAACAATTCTGATTATAGACCAAAGTTGATTCTAAGTATGACTGCAGAGCTTTCAATCTTTTAGATATAAAACTGACAAAAATGTTAAAGGTTACCCACAAAACTAGCAAGCGAGAAAATTAAAAAAAATGTATTTGCGATATTTTCTGTCTTTCCTTAACACAAATACTTTACTGCCAGATTAGATCATTCGGAAAGCAAATTCATAGGTAATATTTGTTAAAATTAAAAATTTCTAGTCATTAAAAATAACGTTAGGAATTTAAAGCTAGATGTAAAAAAGACTACAGTATTGTTTCCAGTTTTACTGGAACACTGGGCTGTGTATTCTGTTTAAGCATAAACAGACCTTGTTCACTTACGGTACTATTGTATTATCAATAACAAATTGATGGCTTGGCATGGTGACCTGACCTAGAAATCTATTCTTAGGTTTAAACATAAAAGATTGTTCTGTACACATCAATAATTTATTTGGGTTTCTTATGTTATTAGCTTACTAGGTAGCTTGTTACGTTTTTTGTTCACTGTAGAAGGTACTTTCCAATACAGCATAATACCAAGTAATGGTCTGGATGGAGATTCTAATTCTTCTAATTTTAAATCATAACCTATGTAACCCACTGGAACGTACAAAATGCTCATTGCATAATGCCAGATCTAGTACAGATTTTAAAAGTGCTTCCATATATTTTCAAACATGTTTCTGCATATACTAATGACAAATACAAATGTTTTTCTTGCAAGTTGCCAATTTTGATGCATTAATCTGTTTTATATTTTGTTCACTTTCATCCAAGGGATTGCAAAAATGGTCATAAGAATATTAAAATGGATACAAAAAGGAGGTTGATAAAAACTGAACCCCAGTTACCATCATCTGAGGAATGCATGCAGGAATGAATGGACCAAAATTACCATGATCCAGCTCCTTCAGGCAATGCTGCCTACTGCAAATCGAGCCAAACAATAGATTTACGTAATTAATTTGAAGCGTCAGGGACCCCAAAGACCGTCTTGTATTGCTGGTCAAACTGAAAGGCTGAAGTTTGGAAGGCTCCCCCTACCTCACTTACTGAGTGACATGGGTGGCTTGAATAAGCTTTTCAAACACGCAGCGTTAATTAGTAATGGAGACTAGATCAAAATCAGCCGAGTTCCTTTAGCCTTTCCCAAATAACTTCACATCTTCAAGTTGCACTTAATGTAATTGTAAAAACAGGCTACTGTTATTCAGCTCTCAAGGGTGGCATTAACTTCATTAGGTGCTGTTTGTACAATGTTTTAAGCTCCTCATTAGAACCTGCACAGAGGTATTTTAGACTAATGAGGCTCTACTGTTATAACCTATCACTCCATAATTGTAATTTCTTAATAAGTAGGTGATGTGGTGCAAACCCTTAAATGGTAAATACTGGCACAACAATCAGTTTTCATTGATGTGTACTTTAAATAAATCTTCCCATTAGGCTGCAGACTTTATGGCTACCAGCTTCAGCCAAAAGATTTTAAAAAGAAAAAAAGAAAAAGAAAACTACACACATGTGACCAACACGTCATCCACATGCAGAAGTTCTAGCGCTACCACCTCTTTCTCTGCCACCCCATGGAGATCTGCCTGGTCTGCTGACCACACACAGAGCAGCAGCAACTCATGTGCTCTACAGCTACACTGAGATTAGAGAACCCAGCTCACCCCACCTGTGTTTTAAAGCATCAGCCTTCACGGAGACCTTCAGTTCACGTATTTCACTGCCTCCTCTTACGCTAGAAGAGGTGCATGCCCAGAGGTCTGGATAGACGGTCTCCTCTCTCTCACGTGCAGTCACAAGAGCTAAACGGTGTTACAGGGGGGACAGGTGGAATCAGTCAACTAGACAAATGCAGCAACAAATGCTCGAGGCAGGACAAGTATATAGAGCAACTCATGCACAACACCTAAGAGTGTTTTGGAAGGAAAGAAGCCAATCAAGGGAAAAACAAAAGCAAAGCCAAACAAAACAATATCCAGGTCACAAACAGGAAGTCCACTTCTAAAAGTTTCGTTTTGAACAATGTAATTTCTGTGCTCTTCACCTTTCAAGAAGGAAAGATGGGAGGCTTACGTAATGTAAATGAATACCATCCTCAAGGGAAAAGAGCCCCACCTAAATCTGAGTTCCCCTTTTGCTCTGACAAGGCTCCTTCCAGTTGACATACCCGGACAAAAAAAGTTATGCTTTTAACACAGTTGCACAGAGAAAGACAGCAGATTGAAACAGACATTTGCAGGGACAAAAATTTATCTCTGAAAAGACATTCAAAAGGAAAAGTTTTTTTTTAAAAAAAAACATCTATTCTTATTTTACTTTCAGGAAGCACTCTTCTGTGCAATCACAAGATTAAACTTGTCTCTCCAACTCTTCCTCCTATTGTTTGTGTTAAACACAATAAAAATATATAGTAAGAGGTAGGAAGGGAATGTAACAGTGGGCCCATATTCTGATCAGGACTACAACAGAGCAGTAAATTGCCACTTTTCTTATAAAGAAAAGAAATACAGGTCTGAAATGCTTATATTTCCTGGATCTGATTATTTTCCTCATGGGCTAGTCTGCTTGCTTCCTAAGAAAATCAAAGCAACCAAATCCATGACTTGTTCAGATTGCTTTTATTGATTACTGTTGGCAACTTCTATCAAGTGAGGTTTCTTCCATGCTTCCTACCTATAAATTAAGTTCACTGTTACAGCACAGGGTTGTCTGACGCTGATCTGACTAGAAGTCCAATGAAGCTTCTGTCCACCTAGTTGGCGTTTTGTTTAACATCTCAAATGCCCTTCCCATTTTAACGATTTGCCACACTGACATATTACAGCTGGCCTTGTTGGAGTTTTATTCCTATTACCACCTTGCTGTTGTTTTACTGACAACTGTATTACCAGCTGCTATCTGGTAGCTGACGTTATTAATGTCTGTTAATAACTGATGTTATTAGTCTCATGCATCTTCCTGGTGCTGCTACACAAGCTAAACATTGCTGGAATTTTGTATCTTATTCACTAATGCCACAGGAGATGAGAGGAGCAGAGCAGAGCAAAGCAAAGATCAATTCACATTTTTAATGCTTGGACTGATAGTACTGCAAGCCTCTAGACATCACTTCCGGAATGAAAAATGCAGCCATTTACAAAGCTGAATTTCTTTACCTTTTTAAAGAATATCCTGCAAACACCCATAAGGCAAATAACAGTCCATTCACTCAAATAAAGCAGCACCCTGCAAAAAAACAGATGCTAGTAGCTTATTTGCTTTGCATGGCTATATTCTCTTGTTTACTACCACAGAGTCTATACGCTTATTCTCACCCAAGCCACTCAGGCCAGGTGTTATTAATAGCAGGTGATGCGCGGAAAAGACTCCACAACCGATGGGGTTGTAAAGTAGGTATGTTTATTCGACGTCGGGTGCGTGGGGGATCGCTCCGCCACAAAACACGCACACCTAGGTGATGATTCTTGCACCTATATGCTACAAAGCACTACATATTCATAAAACATCTATACATATTCAAATCTTTCCCCGCTCGCTATGCTAATGAGTACCGGAGGTCGTTTCCATATGTCCCGCCTTGGTCTCCTCCTTCTTGCGCCTGCGCAGTACTTCCTGGTGGTCGTGGGCCAGGGTCTCAAAGATGAAGTAAGACGTCTTCCTCTCCATGAACTTTTCAACTCCATCTTTTGCGCATGCTCTCTTGTCTCCTGGCATCCTCCCGAACTGCAGAGCCAGTTTCTACTGGTTTAGGCCATAAATTTCGTGTTTATCAGGATACTCCTCTGTGCTTATCAGACTTCTGGAGGCCCCATTGCAGGTGGCTTCCCTTACACAAGACTCTAAGATACATTGTTTTAGTTTAAAGAATCGCTATCCTGTTAACCCTGAAGTGTTAGTCTTCTATCCCAATTCCCCCTATATCACAGGAGTCCTCAAATCAAGAACAAGATGTATTTTTTTGTTGTTATTAACAAAGCCAAGTCTCTCACTCACACAGGGCAAACAAACTCAGACACTTTTTGTCTTATATTTCTTTATCAGCCTCTGGTGCTCAAGTATTAAAGCTGTACATACACCAAATTTTTAGACTTTGGGATTTCCTACTGTAACAAGAAAATTTTACAAAACCCATCTTCCAAGCCAGAGTTGCCTTTCATAACCCCACTACATCAGACTCTCTTCTCCACTCCAATGGCTTTCTTAAAAGTTCACTGAGTGTGGGTTTGGTTTTTTAAAAAACTCTTTCCTGCCTGGAAGCAGAGGCTCCCAAACTTGCTACTGCTGTCTGAGTACTCCGGGTGGCTACGTCTCATCTATATGGCTCCAGAAGCAGAGCATAAGGGAGCTCAGGAGTGTGGAGATGAGCATTCATACACTGGAGTCAGTACAACAGCATCTACTGAGGTAACCACCATGCCAGAGAGCAAAAGAGATGTAGTTTCAAGAGCATGTTCCTACAACAAAATTACTGAAGAGAAAAACAGTCACTGGCTTCTACAAACATGGACCCCACACTATTCAGTTCTTTCCTATATAGCTCTAAATGTCATTCTTCTATATGACATTTTCATCTGCCTCTGTCACTGCATCTGAAGAGTGCACCTTGCTCTGTAAATGTGTTTGTGATTCCACCAGTTCTGCTCTCATCCAGCATTCAGAGCAGCACAGGAGCTAGAATAATCATTAAGTATCTGCCTGTAGCATCATCACATCACTCAACAAAGTACTAGTGTTAAGTTTAAGCAGAAACAGGCACCAGTTCAAAACTCACTGCATAAAGAGTGTATCTCACTGTTGCAGACTATGCATAGGGTAGAACAGATCAAACACAAGTTCAAGAGAAAAAAAACAAGACATCTAAGAGAAACAGAATATAGGAACCTAGATATAAAACTACCTAAAAATGTCCAAACCAATTTTATAGTGAACAATATCTTGTCCATATTTCATTCTGAATTATCTATGGAAAGATGTATTTTTCAAATGTACAATTCAGAGAAAAAATACTAGGTTTGCACAAGCTTGGTCCAGGCAGCAAAAAAGAGAACAAAACTGGAGGCAATCCTAACCATGGAAGACCATGTCAGCTCTGAATCAGAGCAAGAGCTTCTTTATATATACCAAAGAAAACAAAAATTATGCAAGCCAAACCCATAAAGCAAGATCTCAGTGCTTTAGGCTACTAGTTAAATGTCACTTCCCAGCCTCTCTCCCCCCCACCCCCCGAACCCCATTCATTCTCAGGATCATAACAGACTAATTATGTACCGTCTTATTCCACTTTAAAGGCCTGTAAATTCTGGGACTCAGAACAAACTGATGAAACACCCACTCATCCATTCCCCTGCTCTTTATTATAAAATCTATAAGGTTTTGTGGCTGCACTCCAGCCAGGATGTAAACTCTTACAAGTCTGTACATAAAAACATTCACTACAATCTGAAATCACTAGTATGACATTGCGCCATAAGTACAGCAGATGGTTTATTGTTGATTCATTTTTGAATGATAATAAAATCGAATGCTTTGTTCAGAATGTATTTCCAGCCATCTCTTTAGGTTTTTTGTTTAATAATGTCTCCCTTGATAATCTCTTCAGCTTGCAATCTTTATGCAGTTTCTAAGCAGTTACTTATCACAAGGCACAAAGGTTTTCCTAGCATAAATGAAAGCTCCTCCTCTGAATACTCAGGATTCACCACGTTCTTGTACCTATCTGATAACATGAGATCATTTCAATAAAGACATAGGGAATTAAAATAGGTGCAACACAATTGGCATTGCTAATATATTTCCTGGTATCTCTCTTCTCAGAGGAAATACTTCTCAGAAGAAATACTTCATTTCTTTTCCTGAAGTAGTTCACTTTGGGGGGAAAAAAAAAAAAGTAAATCACAGCAGTCATGAGAAAAAAAAAAGAAAAGAGAATTGTAAATTTGTAATTGACAAACTCTAACCTTTCAGTGATGGCCATTGCAGACTAAGAAAAATAAAATTGTGTGAGGTTCAAGGACACCAACCAGGTTTTTTTTTTCCCCTCTGTCTGCCTATCAGAAACAACTGCAACAGTGCTAGACTCCAAAGATATAGTCTAGCTGGTAAGCGATAACAGAGCGTCAGTGACAAAGGTCAGAGTTAAAGGGCATAGTTTGACAACTGAGAAAATAAGGATACTCTTGGCAAAACAGGCCTATGCAGTTGAAAAAAAGTAGATTACAGGAAAAGAAACAAGAAATAAAGGGGAAGAGCTGTTTTCATGATACAAAACAGCAAGAGACAGAGTCAAAAAATATATTCAAGCTTACAGGCCACTGAGCTACCAATTTCTTCAGAACATGAAGAACAATTCTCTGGGGAGAATACTACTCTGTGTACAGTAGATAGCTACACCATCAGGATTATCAGCTTCTCCCCTCACTTGATCCACCACATCAGAAAGAGAAAAGATACTGGTGTCTGTTAACTACTGCTAAGAGACATGAAGCAAGCAGCTAAGAAAAGTACTGTATCTGCCACACACTTCTATAGGTGAAATTTCTCTAGGTATCTAAACCTCTCTTGGAAAATTTTACAGTTTACAGGAATCAGAAAGGCAGGGAGCAGTTGACTGCTTTAAAAATTTGCATAGTAATTATAAATTAAAAGGTTTGCATACACTTGGATCAAAATAGGGCAGTCCCGAGGTTGATCATACAGCCTAGATCCCCTTCCAATAAAAATGGCATGAAGTCTTCTCCTTTATACAGGCACCATTAGGTTAGCCCTTTTGGGCTCCTGACTGCAAACTACTATCTCCTTCTTTTCCAGCCCCAAAACAGTCTCCAAAACATCTCAAGATCACAGTTGTGCAGAGGTGCTAAAAATCAATAGTAAAGTCAGTTTGTGTGAGCTTGATAATTACGAGAGGAATGCTCCATCCCTTGGGCATATAACCACATCACTACCAACCTCTACCTCTCTGCTCCCACCAGAAATGCATCTTAGAGGATTTAGCAGAGACCTGCTCCTCTTCTTTCCATCAATCAGAAGCAGTGCTGCAACACTTAAGGAAGGTAAGCAGCAGTAAGAGTCTCAGGGCACTGTCACACAAGCCTGTTTTGCTTCACATGACCATGCATAACGCCAGTCACTGTAACAAAGCTCATACGATGAACTTGGCAGTGTTAGGTTTACAGCTGAGCTTGATGATCTTAAAGGTCTTTTCCAACCTAAATGATTCTGAGATTCTATGCAGTCAGGCCTGAGCTACTCCTAAACTAGCTCAGTAATACCAGCGGTGTAGCCACAAAAGCATTTAACTCACAGCTAAGACTTGGTTCGAACAGCACTAGCATGGGAAAACCTAGCAGCTTGTCAATACAGGTATACGCACTGCGGTCATGTAATTGCAGGCTGGAAAGCTTAGACTTACGCTGTAGTAGCATATGATGGAATGCAATAGTAAGAGCTCTGCAAGACCACTTAACTGTTTTTGTAGACAACAGCATAGATGCTTGACGTTGAAGGACAAAAATCTTGTCATGGTTACTCCTTGTCATAAATGTTCTTGCAATTACCCATTCAGTAATTGCCCTCTCTCCCTGCTTGATCTTTAACATACAGAAGGAACACAGATGCCATTCTGACTTTTAATGAAGGGGTTTCATTTTATTTTACTATACAAATAGATTGTTTACAAAGATAAATACATCATATTAGTGATTTAAGAGCTCACTATGTCACTTAAGTCTTTTAGTAAGTTTTAAGGATGTTTGTTTCTTTAAAAACAATAAAGACTTCCTGTCCTAAGTGGATAGATGTGAACAACACAACAGAGCCAAGGGCAATTCTCCTCGTGACTACAGGAGGAAAATAGCTTTTGTTTACTGTAATTGTTGAAGGTTATACCGCTTGTTTTATGAGGAGGAATAAAGTACAGAGACTTTGCCTAACTAGCCAGCACTGTGTTTGTAGTCTATCATCACACAGGATCAGGCAGAATCAGAGTAACAACAAGGCCTGGATAGCACGTTTTTGGAATTTTCCATGCCAAGGAAATTGCTGGTGTGTCTCCACTCTTGCTTCTTAGCTATTACGCTAATCCTGCATTTTAATGCAGAAATCCTCTTTCTCCTGGTGTTTCTGACATTTATAGATTTCATTGCTTAATACTGATCACAAAATACTGATCACAAAACAAATTTTATATTCAAGAAAGCAAAGAAGACCAGGTATTTAGTCATGCAAAGAAACCAGAGACAAAAAAAAGCCACAGAGGAAAACATCAGAGTTTGACTAGATGTCTTTGAGCTTACAAGTAAAACTTGGGGACAGTCCAGATGCATTTGTATTGTTTCACGATCTGAGAATAGAAAGAGAGCGCTACATTCCACTTGTTTGTTCAGTCTCAAATCCTTATTACCAAGCAGGCCCTAAATGAAGTTTAACAGAATTTCTGGAGGCCTTGGGGTGCTAATTCAGTGCAAGAGGACTTGCAATCTCCAGAAACATCACTTATCATTTCCTTGACTAACCTAATCATTATAGTCATCTTCAACAAACAGAAAACTGTGTACATTTGTAGTTAATGTTTACCAATTCATATGGAAAAAATGGTTAGGCAAACTGGTTTTTTTCCGCTGGGTTTTGGTGCACTGAGAATTAAAAGATAATCTGTACTTAAGATGAACTGCAATGACTTGACTTTACTGCAGCTATAAGCACGCATGTGCACCAACTTGTCACTGGAGAAGTGCAGTATAATAATTTTGACCTGTCAGGATGGATGGATATAGTGACTTCTGAAAGTTATACAATCAAGTTATTTAAGCAGGGACAGGTAGATAATTCACAACAGACTGTGTTACAATCTTTAGTACAAAACTGCCAATGAAACATTATTTGAATTAGAGTTCTTGTTTTACATTCCTTCTTAATTCATCAAAACAAGTTATTGCTATTAATAATGACATTCCAAAGACACAGTGCACCTATGAAGCGCTGCAGATAAAGTGTTTTTCATTTTTTATGATGTCATATCAATGTGTTACTCATTAACTGTTTTTAAACACTAGCCTGACTTGGAGGCATACCAAGACTGCACTTCCTATAAGAGTGAAAGGCTGTGCGTTTGAAGGATTGCTCTAGAATTGAACTTGTCTAACGCTGTAGTTAATTCCATTAAAATGATGAGAAAAGGGAATTCCTTGGAGGACGATGTTTTTCATTCTGAAAGTTGGAACAGCTTCCGAAAGTCAAGTAATGACACCCAAGTCAGCCCTACAGAGAGTTTCGGATCAGTGTTTATAAGGTAAATCCTGATGTACTGTTCTGTATGCGCTTGATGCTGGGGGTGGTGGGGGGAGAGGGCAGCGACACAGGAGGGCACTGGGGCAAATACAGCAGTGAAAATACCTTGATGAGAAAGCTTAATATGAGAAAGCAATGCATGCAGAAATGATAATTTCACTCATGTTGCTGATTGCGCTGGGAAGGGAAGCACTTCTATAAAGTCGAAATTTGTAACAGAGGACAGGTGTTCTCTCCTTATCTATTATACTGAAGAAGGGCTTTGAATGCACACTGATAAAAGTCTTACAATTACTTCTGCAAGGTCATCCAATAGTATCTATGATATTTGAGTGGGTCTCTGCACAAAACAATGTAAGCTTTGATAGAACAGGGAATTTAACAAAAAATTTTCATGTGGTTTTGGTCTATATGAAAATTTACAATGCTTAGTAAACTGTGTTTCAAGAGAAAAGCTACCATCATCATAGAGGAGTATTCTCGGAAGTTGAACACTTGCATGAATGAATACTGCTAAAGTGTTTGCTGATAGAACAACTGCAAACAATTTTTCAGGGGAAATCAGTTTTCTTTCTTTGGAAGGATGGACTTGTTGAACTGTGGACTCACACTGTGGTGGAATTTATTGCATTGAAGAGTTCTGGATAAATCATGCATGTTTTAGATAGCATAGATAAATGCGTGAAGGCAGCGTCAGAGAGTTAGTGGCACTTACCTATCTACTGCAGGACAGAGAGACAAGTAAACATCTATAGTATTTATGTCAACCCATTATGAATAAAATAGCTTTAAAAAGCTATTCAAAGTGGCTTTAGATAACGAACTTGAAAATTCTTTACCAAATGCTGTCCTTAGTATCTTCTCAACGCCCAGCTGTCCTAAAGAGTGATGTGGAGGGAGCACCTCCACATAGTCCTTGTGTGGCTGAAGTATATTTCTTCGTAGCTGTGCACAAATTCTTTATATGGGGTGACAGCTCATACACTAATTAGGTCACAAGTATAAATAAGTCTGCTGGCCTCATTTTTCCCCTTTTGAAATGTTGTTAGGGGTTTTTAATATTATATCCACATAATGTCCTTTCTTCCAACTCAAATGTCAGAGAGTTAATGTCCAACAGTTTGAACAGAGAATAAAGAATAAGAAATTTTAATTAAAGCTCTCAAATCCTCTTACCTAGAACTAACCACTTAGAGTCTGGGGTTGGTTTTAAAGAAAAAAACCCACATTCACATGTGGTTTTGTATGCCTCTCTCAATCTCGTTTTCTGATTAGGCATAGGACATGAGTGCATACAGTGGCGTATGGAGGGTTCAACACAAGTAGGTGATGTTTAACCACTTCTAATTTGGGCAGTAGAAAGTGTGCCCTCTTTTCTCTGACCAGTCCAGAGCACTCGGCAGACAGATTCACCTACTTTTTTTATTTACCACTAGATAACCTGTACACAAAAAGCTACCATATATGCTCTGATAGCAACGTGATCACCTCTTACAAATAACAGTCCTTTGCCTTAGATTTCTCAATAATCAACCTGCCTGCCAAGCAGTGAGTGGGAGGAGCAGGCCTCCTAGAAATCAGTATACTCAATTGCTGTTTCAGTAAGGAGGAAAATGTGGTCATAAAGCCCTGCTGTGAAACTATACCTCTATCAACAGCAATGAGAGAACAGCAAGCTGCAAATACTAGACAATCTAATACGAAGAACGCATGATTGCACACAATGAGCTAGTAGCTGGATTGAGCTCTCACCAAACTTGCTTTTCATGTGTTCGTCACAGTAGTCATGATAGAGTTACCCAAAATGAGCCACAGGAAAAATCAGGGAAAATGCTCTAAGAAAAAAGAAACACAGACTCTGTGTTTTTAGGTACTATTTTTAATACAGTCCTGTTTACTTAGAGCTCTATTTCCCACGTATGAGGATGCATCTACAGAGAAAATTTACTGTATTAATGATTGCTCTTGTTCAGCTTAATTATTCATGCCTGAGGACAAAGACTGACTATATACCTAGGTTTTTAAATACCTCTATTTTCACCTCACTGTAACTGGCACCATGTGGGTAAGCACAAATTTGCCATAATCCAGGGGTTTATTAACATTTCAGACAGGGGAGTTCACAGCTTATCACCATGGCAAAATTATATTCCTGACATGGAGCAGAACTGATTTCAGAAGAAAATTAAGACTCTGGAGCTATAGCTGAGGTGTCAGCCATGCATAATAGATCAGAGATTTGTATTGATAAAAGTATTGGCCAGATGTGTATGCAGCATGTTATCATCACGAATGTATAGAGTTGTTCTGACATTAGAACAAAACATTTTCCAGCAGTCCAGGTCAAAATACTGGCAAAAGCAATAGGGATGTCAATCTCCCCCTTGAAGCCTACCCCTGTAATACAAGTCAATTCCCTGCATCTAGATCTCCTAAAATTCAGAGAAATCTCAAACCTTGTGGGTTTGACAGATCTTCAGAATGACCCTGAAAAAAATACATGGAACACAAGAGAATGAGATTTACAAGCAATTTAGATCAGGACTATAGATCACCAGCTCTGTAAATGTCATACTGCTATGTATGTTAACATCAACCCTGGCAATAATCAAATGTAGGTTGTATATCAGATGCTTGTAAAAAAAAAAAGTGAAGATTCATCATTTGCCAGTAACATTGATATTATAATAATATTGATATTATAAATAATTGTAATAACGTTGATATTATAAAACAAATTTTAAAAAACCACACAAAAAAGTACAATATGGAAAGGTATGGTTTTTAAATGCAAAGTCATGAAAATTGTAGTCAAAAGGGTCCTCAACTCTAATATTGGCTTGGTAGCTCATTTCGAGAATTGCAATGTGTAAATCAATTTAAATACAATACTTGTGTTGTGATCCTGCATTAATACATACCTATCTTCTGCATACAGCATTAGAACAGAAAACCTGTGTAACAACTTGTAACATAAACGATAAAGATTGTTTTGTTGCAGCTGGGTGTTTTTTTGGACACAAGAAAGGATCCCTATATTTAGGTTTTCTCTCTGAAGACTTTTGGAAGGGAATGTGAAATTTTAAGGACATTTACTTCTGCATTGAAATTACACTCCTCAGAAGCATCCAATGCATGGCTGTAAGGCTGAGACTTACTTCAGACTAATCCAAGCCATCATGTTAATGAGATAAGCATATACCTACCACCTTCTACAAGGTGTGTTGTCTTTGTAACTTACTAATAAGCACCTAAAACTCTGGCAACCGCTTTACTGCTCAATGGCTTGCACCTGTCACTTGGCATTCACCCTATTGTGGCCTAGGCAAGACATATCTGTTTTTTTCCCCAGAACAGTATAGCTCCTAGTTCTAAATAAGACAAAACAGTAAGTCTATCCAGCTCAGAAGAATACCTTTTTTACTCATAACCCATCTGATACAAAGCTAAAGCATGATTCATTCTTTCATATTATCTTGTGTCCCTCTGTTGTCCCAAAAGCAAGTTCTTTACCCGGTGTGCAGAGCCAGACCACACAGGGTCGAGTTATTTCTTTATTGCAGGTTTGCAAAGCTGGGAGCTAGGCCATAAAGTTAGTTCATCAATCACAAAAGCAGTCATTCATTTATACAATCTGAATTAGCATAATTAATATATTCATCATTTACTGTAATTCTACTGGTGATTAGGATTATTTGTCTTAAAGCTAATTGGCTAATTTCTCGCTTTATTTTTAAGTGATAACTGCATTTAAAATTTACTACGCATGCTCAGAGGTTTGGGGGCTTTAGTGAGTCGGGGGCTTGAATTGAGTCAGAGGATGCAAAATCCCCTTGCCGACTTTAACTTTCTCCCAGTTACTGCAGATGATGCTGACTTCATTCCTCCTTATCTCACATCCTTCTTTGTAAGTAGATGTTTTCCTTTACCAGGCCTTGATGTCCCAGTCAGAAGATTAGGTAGCTCATTAACTCCTCTTCATACCAAGATAAATTGGTCATAATGTTCAGTTCTCTTTTTGGCCCAAGATTAACATTTACGCTGGTACATCTCACGCCTGCTGGTTTTTTCCAGACATCATATCACTTTAACCTTCCTCTCCTCAGGGTAAAATTCCTTTCCTAAGCTCCTGGAAAGTCTGGGCACTAATTTTTCTTGTGGAAGATTCAATTTATCCTCAAAGAAGCTGTGCTAACTTTCACTTACATACTTAACATACTATACGGCTGCTTTTCAGACTGGTAGATGACTAAAGGTTTCTCTCAACAAAATGATGACCACATTTAGATATACACCATGAATGTTTTCAGAGGTGGTTCGAAGAGTTATTATGTGTATTCCTTTATGATACACAGATTCAATAATTACATACATACATGCACATTATTCATTAGACACATACAATCTGTTTGATGTCTTAAACATACTGGTACATCTGGATTGAAATTTTTGTCTGTGTTAACTGTATACAGATATGTCTCACTTAGATGCCACCCAGGATTCCCTTTGGCCATTTATAAGCAGAGAATGACAAATCAAGCTAAGATGATCTACCAGAGCTGTGCAAGTAAAAAATGGTGGTTATAAATAGACAAAAACAGATTTCTCTGCCATGGGATTTGGTACTTTCATTATAAATGACAGGATTTAGGCAACACAGCATTCCAACAATGCCATCCATGAGGCACCCAGGGTAATACATTGCTTGGGAAACATGACATGACTGCTTTTTTTTTTCAGGAACTAAGTGGAGACACTGACCTGTGTTTTTCAGCAAAGTGCAACTGGCTGAATGCCATCTCACAGGCAGCAGAACTGAAGCATTACATGTCACAAGGTTGCTTTTTCAGAATATAGGAAAGTTGCCATGAATAATTTGGAGAGAGTTGAATGTTCCTTTATTTCACCTGTCCCACTGTTTTGCCACGAACCCTCCTCCCCTTACTGTTCTTTTGATTAGTATGACACACAGTAAGATACATCAGTAAGATGCACAGTCTTACTGTGACTCTATGCATTAAGTTGTGACAAGGTCATTGGTATCAAAATGGAGTAAACGTGCTGTTGGAGTACACACACGCTCACTAGAGGGGGGCTCACACCACCATTACTAATACCCCAGAAGTTTTGCGTGACAATTAATCTCCTTTTTCCTGCTGGGTGCTACAGTACATAACTAGTGCAGTCTGTATCGGCCAACTGCTTCAGCATTCAGCCATACAAACAGCCTCAGCGTGCCTCACTGTTTCTGGTGAGAAATGCTCTAACTAGCTTTCAGCCTTGCTTACCTCATATGCCCTATGCATTTCCCTGTCCAGAGCGGGGTTCAAGCAATATGGTAATTCAAGCTCCTTTAAACAAAAACCAGGAATGGCTAGGCAGGTATGACTTCTATCAAACTTCTCAGAAGAAACCAACAACCCGATATAGTCTCTATAATGCAATCTCACACTTCTTAAAAATAAACAAGTTACCAAATTCTTAATTCAGGCAAGGAACGGGGATCAATTGGCCAAAACTGCTTTTCACTCCTTACAAAATTGCACCACTTTCTGTGTTCTGGCTCTAGTTATCTTCTACAGACAATTTAGGACATGGTTACTCCATTTATTTTGAGCATACTTCAAGTATGTTGAGTGATTTGCAGACATTTCTGAACATTCCTGCTTCAGGCAGGAGTATCACCAACACCAGACCAGGTCAAGTATGGCTTTGCCTAGCTGGGTTTTGTAACCTCCAAAGTCAGAGTCTATAGCCTCTCTGGGCAAGTTCTTCCAATGCTGCACCACTCTTTAGCACAGGTTTTCCTGTCTTTTTTAGTCTGCACTGCCCAAGCTGCAAGCCGTTTCACTCTGGCTTGTGGCTGACTTGCATATATTTTAGAAATCACAGTTTTTCACTGTTTCATCACCTCTCCAAATGTCTATTAGGCTTTCATACTATCACAGCTCCTATTTCTATGGTATCTAACAAAAGACTGCTTTCCTACCATATTTCAAGAGAGTACTATGACTTATTTAATAGGCCTTTCATCACTTAATGGCTTCCAAGGCAATTGAGTAGCTTTCAAAGAATCCTACCAATGCAGAATATCATACAGAAAACTGAAAACAAGGTATAAAATGACCTATAATAGAAAAGGACCTGCATTCAGGTACTGTTAAGGCTGTATCTCTTTGTACTCTCAAGGAAGCACGGAAGAATTCTCTACTGAGGAGAAATGTGCTCTAAGTACACAGAATGCCAGAAATCACTGCACTCATTTTCGGCTTTGCTCTTTCCCAAGGAAGTTTCCTCACATTCCAGCATGCCAATACTTGCCACATAAGCTAAGAAATAATTTATGAACAGCCTTGATAACCGTACTGAAATAAAACCCCAAGATACACAAATACTGTCGATTAAGACAATCTCTAACCCTGTTTATTTCCAGCTAGATTGTCTTTTTTATAATTCATCAGCAATATTCTATCCAAAAATCTCTAAGCATGGGTAACAGTCCTACTGCTTTTTTATACTTACCTTTCCAGTGTGTCTCATTGGGGTCCTTTACTCTTCCTTTCCTCCTACTATTCAAGAAAGGAATCATAATGATTCTGATAAATTGAAGAAACAGTCTGAAAAACAGAGTGAAATGTATAAGGTCATACCTAGTCAAATCTAACAATCAGCTGCTAAGGTACTAGAGGAGAACATCACCTCAGCTGTCCTTTATAAAAGCTTCACCAGGTGGTTCAACAATTAAACCTGATCCAGCACACCCTGCTGTGAAACACATAAACCACTTTACTACAAAATACAAACAAAGGTAGCACATATACAACAAATGAAGTAACCTTTTAATCTTGCCTCTACTCAGCCTTCATAAGGCTTCTGGTATCCATCTTGGGGCACTGCGCTTCAGAAAATGTCTGAACCTATTAGAGATAGTTCATTGGAAACAAAGAAGTCCAGAAAACACAATTTATACCTTTTATCTGAGGCTAAAGAGAAGTATAAAAATAGGGGGAAATGGGATACAGTTCTTCACTGTTCTTCATACTGAATTAATTAAGAAACAATAGCTTTAAATTTCTGCAAGAAGGAATCCAGATCCTGTTAGAGATTAACATGGATAACTTCCTCCAGATGGTTGCAAACACTGGAATCGATTGCCTGGATATTGCTGACTTTTAAGAACAGCTTAGACAAGTGTCTTGTCAGGCATGGCACAGGAATAGCAGGTCTTCCCTTGGGATAGGGAATGAACTTGATGACTCAGAGAGACTTTCTCCATTCTGCTTTTCTGTGATTTCATATGTATCTTCATTGGTTTTTTACAGTGAAAGTTTTTCCTGATTATTGAAAATCTTCAGCTCTGAGGCCTAATGCAGTCTCTTCAGAGAAGGAAAGTGTCAATCTTTGCCTACATGGCATTGCTGGTACCACAGGCATTAAACAGTAATTTTATAGTAAGTACACTGATTTCTCTTTCTCTCCCCAATCTGCACTTCACCAATGAGAGAAAAACAGACTCCAGATTTTCACACAACAATGGGTTTCTGTTGATGACAGCTGAGTCTTTACATACTCATGTATACATGAGCAATTTTAACTGCACAGTAAAAGGTCCTTTGTGCTTTTTTTTGCATAAGACTTGCCACAGCATATCAAAATAAAAGCATAAGGTTTTCAAGTATACGTCACCCACACGAGCAGCTGCACATTTGACTGTTTACTATAAGGCACTCCTCACTATGTATTCCTAAGAATCCTGGCATTCAGGACTTTTATCACTTAGGAGTGTGTCCTCTCACTCTGAAGCTGCTGCACCATGCAGTTTGACAAAGCTTGACAACAGAGCTGCTTTTTCAAATCTTCCAAAAAACACAAGCCAGTCACTGCTTTATTGCTTCCGCTGTCATTAACAGACAATAACAAAACACAACGTACTGACAATTTGCCAGAACCAAGTCTCTGACAAGAGTTAAGATACTATGATATGGAACAAAGTATTTAGTAAAGATTCATTTTCAGTGTCCATGCTGAAGGCACCAATTTATTTGAATGTTTCCTCTCCAGTAAATACCTTGACTAATTAAAACAGAGAGCTTTGTGTACTTTCAGAAAGGAGCCAGGTGAACCTCAAACAGAAACTGAGCTCCAGAGACCAAGCAGTTCCTTTCCAGTTCTTGCACCACTGTGGTCAAGGCAGGAACCTCTAGAGATGAGTGAACAAAACACTCAGTGGTAGCATGTATCTCCCATAGCTAAATCTGCCAGAGACTGAGAATCTAAGCACTCAAAAGGCAGCGGATTTTATTTGTTCAAATGTCTTGAAGTAAGATTCTCACCTCCTGTAAACCAGCACTGTTCTGCTGGAATGGGTAGAGCTACACCAGAGTTATTCAAACTCACGTCTGCCGTCAGCATCAAAATTAGGACTTAACGAGCAACTGAAACCCTTTTAGTGCAATGAAAGGCCTGCAAAAATGAGATTAAGGGTAGGCAATCACTTTTCCTATTGATTCCAGACATACCGTGCAAGCCTTGGCAGTGCTCACTCATATAAGAACAATTCCCAGGGAACCCAAAACTTCACAAGGGTTGCTGCACCTCAGCAAAGGGTCCAGCACCCAAACAGACTCAGGGTGCCAACCCTGCTTTCACAAGCTCGCTCAATTCCAGCTCTGCTTGCAGTCCAGACAGCTGACATGTTATCCCTTGGATAAATGGGATGCTGCTATATAGCCAGAACTTGCGTCTGGCACAAGCAGGGAGAGGCTTTGCAATGCAGTGCCAAACCTGCTCAGATGCTCCAAAGGGTTTCCCAGAAATACAGCCATTTTAAATGTCTTTCTTTTTATGCAGCTTAACACACCAATTTTCTTGGACTGGTGCATATTAAACCCTCTTTGTCTAAGATCATACAGCAATCTCATATTTTCTGCAGGATCTGTGTGCCCAAGCAGCTGTGGAAGTCCTGAGCCTTTCACCATTAACACCTCTTTCTTTTTACTGATATCCTAAATATATTTTAAGAATACTTAATACTTAGTTCTTGCACCTTCAAAATACTGTATATGTATCAAGCAGTCCTAACAATATGCCTGGAAAGTGACTGGTTTTAATCTTCTAATCTGAAATGCACATTAGCATCTGTCTCCTACCCTGATGACCACTAACAGAGACCACTCTACTTTATATACCCTTACCTCCTGGAAATAGTTCGGCAGTTAGGATGAAGATATATTCTATTATTAATCGTATCAATATATTCTAACCTATCAAACCATGAAAAAATACCTTTTTCTAGAGATGTTAGTTTGAACTCTCATCCCCAGGTTGGCCTTCCTTAGACCAGTATTGTTATAACCACAAACTCCACCTTTGCTTTGTGAAAGTATTAGTTGATGAAACCGAACCCCAACTCAGGTATTAACCAGATAACAAGAACATTTTTCATATGCATGTTGGCAATTACATCTGCCATGTGAGATGACTTGTGCCAAATACCGCCATTTAACCTTTCTGAGGGCACTCAACTTCCCCACCAGCACAGGCCAGGGGAAGGCTATGCTCGCTCTGCCTTTTGTGCAACATCAGGACATTCCCTGGGTCGACAAAACAGCCTGGAATGCTGAAGGAAAAGGAAACAAAAAACCACCCGAGGCAGCCACAGAGGGAGGCATCAGCTTATCACCACAGACTTTCGTGTTAGTACAGCTGTCTGGAGGCCGGCATCGTTGTTTTGACTACCGCCTGCTTTAAAGGCACCGGGGAAATGTGCTGGCAGACACCTGTGGAAAAGCATTTTCTGTGAGCTACTGCCAGCCAGCCTGCAAACTCCCTCCCAGGCTGGGCCAGGCCTTCACCTCAGGGCCCCGGCCCCCGGTCTCCGCCAACTTTCCTCCTCAGACCCGCCTGTGAAACCGCATCTCCTCTCCCCCCGTATAAAACATTAAGGGCACCTTTTGTTCAGGCCGGCGGGAGGCAGCCTCTCACACGACTACGTTCTGAGTGAATAATTTAAGGCGCGTAACGGATCGCCCACGCGGGGAAAGAGGGTTCTCGCCACCACCACCCGGGGCCGCATCCGTCGCTCTGCGGCCGCAACCGGGGCTAACCTCCCCGCCGCGGCCCGGGGCGGCAGCCAGCCCTCGGATGGACAAGCAGAACTGGTTTACAATGACTTCCCGCCGCGGACCCGCGCTCCAGCTCCGGTCGGCCCAGGCCGACGGCGGCGGCGGCGAGGCCCGCCCCGGGGCGGGGCGGTCGGTGCGAGACGGCCCGGCCCGCTGGTTGAGTGTTGTGCGGGTGCAGCTGCTGTCTGTGTCGTACTGTGGAGTTCCGATGGTGCTCATGACCGAGCAGCGGTGCGACGCGGAGGAGCTGAAGGTTGCGCGGACCGCCAGCAGGCGGGAAAACAGAGGCGCCTTGCGGCTGTGAGTACTGCCCCGCCCGGCCGCGGGGACCCCCGCGCAGCCTCTCGCGGGGCGCGGCTCTTGCTCGGCCTGCCCCGCCGGGGACCGCGGATCGTTACTCGGCGGAATCACGGCGGCGGCCGGGCCGTGCGAGGGGGTGGTGGGAACGAAGGCCCCCCGGGGCGGCGGCCGTGGGGCTCGGTGCCGTGGTGGGGCTTCGCTGTTCTGGGCGTTGGTTTTGGTTTGAATTTCTTAGTAAAGAGTCGCCAAGGGGTGTCCTCGTCCAGGCTTAGGATAAGCACGAACATCTCCGCTCAGCCGAAACTTCTGCTTTTCAGCAAGCGGCCCCGAGCACAGCGTTAAACTCTGAAGCCGTATTTTTAGGAGCAAGGCGTATAAATATTGTTTCCAATAATTTCATGCAACAGCCTGGAAATCTTTCTCTGCCATGGCATAGAAATCTAGCAGCTGTACTTTATCACTTACAGAAATGTGCATGGGCTTCAGTGGAAAGCAGTGATCCTCTGCGCTGGGTGCCGAGAACACGCAGAACTTTTTACAAAGTTTACAAGCTTCGAGACAATCGAGATGTGGTAAAATGGGCACTCAGTCTGACTTCTGTCCTAGGCAGAGACAGGACAAGCTGCTCTGGCAAAGCGGTGGGCACTTACCTGCCATGGTGTGGTTCCCCATCTTGTTGCTCACCCAGCACAGCCATACCCATAACTGGCCTCCTGCTTTTTAATCTGAGAGGTACTGTAAAAATGGAGCAGATGAAGAGATCAAAAATCCTTAATATTCTTCAGGAGGAAGAGGAGGTCTTGCTGGCTGATAAAGGCTAACTAATGGAAAGTAGGAAAGTCAGAGATCTTCCCTTTACATGAGTGGGAGGGTTCCCTGCACTCAGACACTGACCACCTCAGGCTCTAACGGTGGCTGCGGATGTCGGGGGCTAAAGGCTGCACCTCCTGCATTGGTCTTTGGCTTCCTATGGAGGTCTCGAGTTGTTCAGGTGCTTGTATGCCATGGTAATGACCATCATGTGAAAAACTTGCTGAAATCAGGCAGCTGTCTGCTTCCGTATTGGACAATCCCAAGGATGCTGTTTGAGAAGTTAAGCATCTGCGAAACAAGAAACTGAAAAATCTGGGACTTCCTTCGCAAAAGGAAAAAGTAAATTACTTTCTCCTAATCAGGGATAATTTAATCTTAAACAGCTTCCAGGAGAAAGTTACCAGCAACTAGCTCTTCCTCTGGAAAGAAATTCTGAGAAGGTCTATGGTTTTGGCTTTTTTTTTTTTCCAACTGTTGTATTTATGGTCTCTAAGCAGGTGTATTCCCAAAGTATGTATTACAGTGAAATCTGTTGCCAGAAATAACTTGCTTGTTAGAGAGCCCTGGGAATCAAAGTGTCTTCTAAGTGTCCTTTATCCTGTATGGTGTAGTCACATTGGTGGCTTCACATTACAAATAAGACATAATTCCCCAAAATTCTCTAGAGTCTTCTGACTAAAAGCCTTGTGTCCTGATCCCCCACACAGAATTATGCCAATGAACCTAATGAAGTTCTTCAGGTATGCAAGATCTGTATCTGTCTGTCCAAGGCACTGGATAGCAAGCTTGATATCAGAGACATTGCTCATGCCCCAGCTAACTGACCCTCTGTTTTGTCTCCAGTTGTTTGATCTTTCTGTGCTGAATCAGCTACAGTTGTAGAAGTGAGGTCAAACTTAACCCGTGTGATAAATGGAGAAGTCTCACTTGCTCGGACTCTATTTTTTAGCTGTCAGTTTTTGTTGTTCAGTAGAAAGTAGATGTCACGCAGGGGAAGGCTAGGCGGTCTGTTATGCTGCAAGCTACAGTGTTCAGCAATATTAGCCTGGGCGGCAGAAGGGAGAAAAGACTGTGGTGTGCAAAAAAAAGTTGAAATACTTTGTCTTAAACTTGAAAATTGCTTAAATGTTTGCTGACTGGAGGCAAAGTTGGAAGTTATTTGCCTCTTCCAATTAACTGGTAGCTGGGTCCTTCTAAGAAAGCATTGTGTTCATTTGACTGTGAGTTAACGTCAGAAGCCAAGTAGCTTTGGTTTGACTAACGTGAAGCTACGGGGGGGGATTGTTGAGATGAAGAAGAACAGAATCTCAGTTTTGATTCAGTTAGAAGTCACTGAAGGATGAATTGCTAAAGATTTGGTTTTTAGAAAATTTCGTAAATAGGTGTGTTTGGCTATTGTGGAGTTTCATTCCATTCACATACTTCCAGGGAACAATATGCAAACCACAGAGCTCATGCTAACCTCTATTTGAAAAAAAAAAATCCTATCAGGGTTATACAGGCTCAGGGAATCTTCTAGGGTTTTAAAAAGCTCAGGAGAGGGACATGTCTGTTTGTACTGTAATCTGTATTTCCAGGAGGTATGCTTAAAATGTTGTTCAGAGTAGATATGGACTTTATAGCTTGATAAGTTTCTGCTGCTGACATAAAGGTGTACGTGGAGATTAGGTGCTTCTGAAGCATTGAAACTGTAGAAGCATTTGGGTTTTTTTTTTTTTTTTTTTTTTTTGTTGTTGAATTGATTTTTCTTAATTATTTCAAGATTAGATCTGAGAAGATTATATTTATCTGCCAGCGATTCGGGAACTTTATACAAAAGGAGTTAAGTACATTTATACTGATTGAGAAAATGGGCTTCTATGGCATGTGTATGAATTATTATATCTTTGCAAAGTTTGCAGTATATCTCTGTGGGTTGTACAACCCCAGAGATAATACTCTGGAATATGGGCACTGGTATTATGTGGACCAAGTATAGTGATGTGTCAAAGGTTTGTCATTACGTGGAGTTCCTCCCAAGCAAATCTGAAGTTCTTGGAGAGAAAACACCTTCCAAGTGGTGTTCCCTTACCATTACATCCTGATGTGGCCTCAGACCAAAAAGGAATTAATGTTTGCATTGTCTTTAGAGGATATTTGCTTCTCTGTCTTGAAGAACTGGAGTGTGTTATGTTCATGGTGGCACTGGGCCTGCCTGGGAAGCTGTCAGCCCCAGTGCAGGGGCAGCTGGTGGAACAGATGTTGTATAGTTGAAAACAGTGTGGCACATTGAGGAGAAATGGCAGCGGTGTAATAACAAGCAGTTCCTATTACATGTCAGCATTCTTCTGCTTTCACACATACTTGCTTCTGTTGAAGTCAATGTAGCATTTTCTGGTTTCTACAGATAGTGTTTGGTATGATTAAATCTGTCTGTATTAGGGCAATGTTCCGAGTCACTGTATCACAAAATACTAGTAACATCAATTGGCAAATCCTGTCCCCTTACAGTTACAGCACAAGGTAATGTCTCATTACTGAGTGTAACTTAAATGAGGAGGCTGAAAGGTATGGAAAGTTTTAGGGTTGTTTTTTTTTTTTTTTTTTAAACCAAAAATACATAGCAGATACTAGGGAAAATATGCTGCTGAAAGCAGTAGAAAATGCTTACAGGCAAATCAGGTACTTCTGGGAGAAGAAAGAATGTGCTTTTTATGGTTTGTCTGACGTGTTATGCTGGTGTAACAGATGTTTCCTAATAACTGTTTATCAGTTGCTAAGTTAAAAGAAAATTAATTGACTGACCTGTCCATAACCACAACGCACTAATCATTTTTCCTTAACTCTCTTACTTCAGAGAAATAAAAAGTGCAGAGAAGAAAGAGGAGATTATTTATTACTGATTCAAAGTTATTTCAGCTTTGATCCAGGTTAACTACTTTCCAGCAGCCGAACTTCTACTGTGGGTTTTGGGCGTTTTTCTGTGAAGGGTAAAAGGCAAAGGGATGTGCCTACATAATTTGAGTCCTGTACTCTTAGTGGGTGAAGATATTAATGCCCATTAAGTATTGTATATTTTAATTCTTCCCTGGTAGTTCTCCCCTGTTTTTTGTAGCGAAAGTTGTAATGCATGATCTGAAAAGAAGGATATGCCTGCAAAGTGAAACATTTAAGTTCAAACTATGACGGAAAAGAGGTTTCCAATCTGGATAACCTCCATTTGTTCCTGATTATGTTTTTTTTAATTGTTCCTATTTTTTTTCTTTTTTTCTGTCATTCTTACTTTGTTCACTGTATATAAGTGGTTAAGTTATAAAAGCAGCTTTTTAAAAATAACTGTTCCAAGTGTAAACACACACCATGAACCTGAACAGCCTTTTCTTTGTGCCAAAATCCCTCATTGGCTAACCTGAAATACTCAGAAATGTGCTGCGTTTACTGGTTATATGCAGTCTGTGAGAAATACTTGTTAGGCAACATAATACTACAGATAAGCTTTGGGTAGCAGGATTTCTTGCTAGTATTTGACAGGTGATGCATGAACATATTATAAGAGTATTGTCATCTTACCATTATCTCCATAAATGTTGCAGTCGTGATTAGAGATTATGTGCTTATCCAATGATACCACTGCTGGCACTAATGATCTTCATGCTCTTTAGATAACTGTTGCCAAGTCCATGTATCTCCTGTCCAGAGACCACTTCTATTTGATCTATCAGTCTTTACAGAACTCTTCTGTAGTACTTATTTTAACCAAAATTCATAGGTAGCTGCCTGGATCCAGCTAGGCTGATTGGCAAAAGTATCTTGAAATATTGTCATCACAGAGCAATAGGAATATGGTTGCACAAGTTCTTTCCCTGTTTCTCCACTTTTCCTTGAAAATGAACTGCTTGTTTTATCTAGAATATATCTGAGCTACCCAGAATGACAGAGACATTATGTTGTCTTGCCAGAAAGCTGTAAAGAAATACCTAAACGATCCATTTTTTCCCTCCAGAAGGTGGAGAGAGTGGGTCAGTGGGAGATTCCAGGAGGACATGGGTAACTGCTCCCTGTCAGCCCACTGTATTAGAGCCCTTATCTCCTCTTTGTAAAATGGCTTATGTGCTGTCTCATGCAGGTGTGATTGTTGCAGCGATGGATTTAAGCCCTGGGAGGTGGGACACCTGAATAAAAGGGAAAACCGGGGTTGTAGGGTTACCTACAAGGAGAACACAGTTGCCTCTTCTTAATTCCCTAGTAACTGAACTTCAGTGCTGTACTGAAGTATTCACTTCTTTTAACTAAACTTCTTCCTGGCACTGACTGGCTTCTGCCTCCATCCTTGAAAAACAGCACACTGAGGTGAAGGATGTTAATAAGCTTCCAGAGAGAGGCAGGAAAGAATGTCCAGATTGCAGAAAGGCAGCAGAGCAGCTCAGCAGGGTAGAGGATGTAGAGGCAAACTGAAGCCTTTCTCCTCTGTGCGTAGATGGGGGAAGCCTTCTAGTTACCTTACTATGAAACAACAGTTCCTGACATCCCCCTAAAAAACAATCAGACCTAAGGCATATCCCCTACAAAGATCCATACCTGTTGTAGGCATCTCAGTGGTTTAACCCTCTGGGCATCTTAGTTTGGGCTGTTTATGAAAGATAGACCACCTAGGAGAAAAACTCTGCCCTTTATGCTACACTAGTTCAAGAAGAGCCATTTAGGTTTGTTCAATGTTTTTCTGGACAATAAGGAAGGTTATAGTTCAAAAGTCCAGTAAATAACAAAATTGTATATATGCCTATTTGTTTTAATGAAATTTTACAATACATGTAAATATGCTTTGGCCAGCATAGGATAGAGCAAGTGTTGCCCTGGAGGACAGTGTGTGGCCAGTGGAAAAGGCTCATACTGAAGAAGAACACTTACAGAGCATTCAAACTCAATGTCCTGGTGACACAGAAAACACAAAGGCTAGGTGGCCCTAGCAAGGATCTGGCTACCACATGCCACATCTGATTCTAATAAGAATATCTTTTTCCAAGACTTTGGAAGGAAAATAGTTCCTTATATATAGTGTTGCAGTCAAAGGCACTGTTATGATTAGTGTTGGTTAGACCCATTGTTGGAAGCTAGTATTTCGTGCTGTGGAATAACAGCTTTTGTATTAGATTATCTACATTGTTCTGGTCTTGTCCATGAACACATAGGCAGGTCTGTAAGAAAAATGATAGGTTGAGAAGGTAATTATGGGAAATTCAGCATTGTCAGAACCTTGATGAACAGTGAGCTTCCAACAATGATTTTGCTTTGATCTGCTTCCATCCTTGGTGGAATGTGTGTTGTAACAGGGTAGCTGGACACAATTAGATGTTCATTTTCATCTCAGTTTGTGTTTTGCATTAGGCCTTGTGCAGTGTTGTTGCTGGCGAACTTACAATTATATTTGGGCATCCCTTGAAAGATCTACTCTAAATTTTCTATGCTCAATTAATGTGGCCTTTTAAACAGAAAAATCTCATTAATGTTTGTGAATTAGCTGTTGTCAATGCCAGTTCTCAAAGAAACTGCTGCATAATCAAACCAAACGATCCTCTATGTGTGTAACCTGTCTGAAGAACCAAAATTATTTTTTTCCTACATACATTGATTAAAACACTCTGTGAATATTGAGTCATTATTTCTAAAAGTGCCATAAAACAGAAGCTTCTGGTAAAGTGACAGCTTCATTTTTTAACGTAGTTTTTCTTTGGGAGCAGAGAAGGGAATAAAGATGTTAAGATTGTTCCCAAACTTCTGCTATCATTTGTATACTGTTCTACATTCTTAGTACCAGTCAATATAATTACTGGTGTCTGCTTCTGGTTTTGTTGTTGTTTTTTAATCCTAATTCAGTCTGAGGATACTATTCTTTTTTTTTTTTTTTTTTTTTTTTTTTTTTGCAAAAATACAATTAATACTGGAAGACTTTCAGCCAAGCCTTGTAACATGTGGAGCCATGTGGCTCTGGAGTTTGTCCTCCAGAAAATAGAGATGTAGTTTCAGGTCATGACACCAAACCTTTATGCTTATGCTCTGGTCATCAGGCCTCATTTGTAAAGGTGTGGTTCCAGAGAGAGATTTGTTTTGTTTCTGCCTGAGTTATGGAGCAGATCTAATTGGTAGATGCCTATGAGGTCATACTGAACACAAGGATTCTGGATAGATGCTGTATTTATCTTTTTTTATTGAATTCAGTATGGAACAATTGGTAGACCTGACACTTAAGTGCCTTTGCCCTCTCTTCTGCACTCTGAACAAATTGTAGATCAGGAATTCTTTCTTTTCCCTTTTTCCTGTTACTTCTGGAAACTAAGGATAAAAATCTTGGATCTCATAGAAGGCTGCAATCGTCTTCTTCAAAAGTGTCATGATTTAAGCTCACCTAGCTGGCACTAAACACCATGCAGCCACTTGCTCATTCCTACCCTTCTCTGGTGGGAAGGGGAGAATAAAATACAACAAAAAGGCTCAGGTGTCAAGACAAAGGACAGAGGGGACTCACTTACAATTATGGTTATGGGCAGAAGACAGACCAGACCTGGGGAAACAAAATCAGTTTAATTTAAACAACAAACCCACTGCCAATGCACTGAGTCAGAGCAGGACAGTGGTAAACGCAACCAGATCTTAAAACCACCTTCCCCCCACCTCTCCCTTCTTCCTTGGCCCAGCTCTGATACCTCCTCCCCACTAGCAGTGCAGAACGGCAGGGTATGGGGGTTGCAGTCAATCCCAGTCTATTCCATGTTGTTTCTGCTGCTCCTTCCTCCTCCTCAGCGGGAGAACTCAGAGTCTTGCCCCTGTGGCATCATGGTGTCCTTCCCATGGGAGACAGTCCTCCATGAACTTCTCCAGCCAGCTTGTATCGCTTCTGCAGGCTGTATCCTCCGAGTGACAGACTGGTCCAGTGCACACTTTCCAGAGAGTCACATCCTCATTTGGGATCAGTCCCTTGTTCCAGCATCAGGTCGGTCCTCCATGGACTAGAGGTGGGATTCTGCCCCATTGTTGTTTCCTAAGGGCTCGGCCTGCCATCTCACGGGGGACAAAGAGAGATGGTTGTTCCACCATGCCTCCCCTCCTTCTTCACTGACTTGGGTGACTGCATGGTTGTCTCTTGTCTCATTTTCCAAAACAAAAGAGCTCCCAAAACAAAGGAACTCACTTGCGATATGTTATTGCAGAAGCACTGATTGGCTCAGCCTTGTCCAGCTGTGTCCGGCTTGGAGCCAGAGGAGCTTCTCAAAGCTTCTTACAGAAGCCCCACCAGTAGCCCTCTCCTCAGCTACCAAAACCCAGCAGACACAAACCTAACACAAGCAGCAAGTCTTGTTCTGGATTACATTAGGCTAGAACTAGGAGACAGGAAAACCTTTCCTCCTAAAGGCTGCCAGTGAGTTGAAGAATGAAAAGAACACTTGCTCCAGTCCAGAGTAGATGTGGATGAGTGCCTCCCCGAAGGTCTTTTGCTTTATATTTTTTTCAGAAATGTGTCAAGAAGATTTGTGTCGTGTGCTGGATTTGGCTTTGCGTGTGTTCAGATAAAAAGTTGTTGGTCACCCTGCTGACTGATGATAGCTGCATCATGGGAGTCTTGTGGAGTTCAGTGAAGATACGAAAGGGCTTTCACTTTTTGCAGTGGATATCTGAAATGGAAACTGTTGAAAAGACAAGAGAGCTAAATGGCTTATGTTCCTGGTCTAGTCTTAATAAAATACGTTGTTATAATGTTTCATGTTTCAGAGTGCAGGGAATCCTTCTGTGTTTTTTTTTCTTTTCTATGGAACTTGATAGCGGTCTGGTTTTGATTAGACAGGGAATAGAGCCAGTTAATAATAGATGGTATTTAGAGCAGAGAATTTACAAACTAGCTAATGATGTCTGTGGTGTTACAGTGATATTGCTGATGTCCAAGTGGTAAGGTAGTGTGAAACTTGATATGGTTATTATGTGAAATGTCTGGTCAGTTGAGAGGAAAAAAACTGACTTCCTCTATCGTTAACAGTGTTGGAGGGGTTTCTCAGAGGTGTTACCTCAGAAATTTCATTCATCCTTTTAGTAAAGATGCAGCAACACAGACATATGAAACTACTCAGAGGTGAGTAACTGTGTTCCAAGAGATAGCTGTGAAATAGAACACAGTAAATATTTCTGAAATTATTGCCTTGATATATAAAATAAAACTCACGATTTTTAAAAGTCTTTCACAATTGGGTTGGTTCCTCTTTTGGTGGTAGCTGACATCGAGTCCACCTGTGCCTGCAAGACCTGTTTCATCCTAGAAATGCGTAGAGAAACACGTGGTGTACATGCATGTGTGCCATCCATCATCATCATCATCATCATCATGGCTTGGCTTCGCGGACGAAGATTTGGGAAGGGCTTTGCCCACGCTTATTGCAAGCGCGTTGATGGCTGAAAAGGCCAATGCGGGATAGGCAAGACCGGTTGCGAAGAGCACACCGGAGGGTCTCCTTGGGTGGTATAGTCGAGGCACGGTTCTTTCTGCGCTGTCTTTTCTCCTGGAGACTGATTCTACGCGTGCTCTCAAAGGAGACAGCAGCGTTATGTATGGTGTGTCTCCAAATCTCCCGATTGGAGGCCAGGGTGGACCACTGATGGTGGTCAATATGGCCTAGGCTGAGGTGTTGTTTCAGGGAGTCCTTATATCTCCTCTTTGGAGCTCTTCTCTTGCGGCAGCCGGTGGCAAGTTCACCATAGAACACGATCTTAGGGAGGCGGTGATCCGCCATCCTGGAGACGTGCCCTGCCCAACGCAGCTGCGTTTTCAGCAACGTGGCCTCAATACTGGTGACGTCTGCCTGTTCAAGGACAGCAACATTAGTCACGTAGTCAGTCCAGTGGATGTTTAGGATTGTGCGGAGGCAGCGCTGATGGAAGTGTTCGAGGAGTCGCAGATGGTGGCGGTAGATGACCCATGATTCAGACCTGTACAGAAGAGTAGGCAGTACCATGGCTCTGTAGACACTGATCTTTGTACTTTTCTTCAGGTGTTTATTGCACCAGACTCTTTGATGGAGTTTTCCGAAAGCTCTGTTTGCCTTTGCTATTCTGTTGTCTATCTCTTTGTCGATCGTGGCATCTGAGGAGATGATGCCACCCAGATAGCTGAACTGCTGGACTGACTGAAGCTCTGACTCGCCAATGGTGATGTGGGGATGATGGTAATCATCTTGTGGTGCTGGTTGGTAGAGAACTACTGTCTTCTTCAAGCTGACTTCCAGCCCAAAAAGCTCAGCCATTCATACGCCTATGATATTCAATTAATGTGCAGCTGTGTAACTTTGCCTCTTATGCTGTGTTTGACTGTGATCTCATGAGAAGAGAATTAGCTGGCTCCTTGAACAGCCTGTGGTCGTTAAATATGTCTGGTTCATACCTATTCATATAAACAAACTGACCCTTTCCCTTATGCAGGGTTTCACATCTCTGCTCCTTCACTAATGCTTTGCTGCTCTCCATATTCAGTATAAATACATCTGCTGCCTGTTCTCATACAAAATCCGTAAGAAATACTGTTCTTCAGAATCAGCTGCTTTACTTCCTTCTTTTCAACCTTAAGTACAGGCTGTGTACTAAGTATGTGAAATTATACAAATACCAAATGCATTCATATGGCTTTCCTTTGCAGCTGCTGAGCAGCTCTCTGCTCCTTTATGATTAGGGTAACTGTAGCTCATCTCCTACCTGTTTTGATAGTTCTGGAGTCTGAATGATAGTCAGTGTTTGGCTTTCCATTTGCATGGTAAAAGTGATACTTGGTCTTAGGAAGTACCTTAAATCATAACATTATTCTGAGGCATGGCTTTTTAGGAGATGAATTTTCTCCCATAAAAAGTGCCTTGTGCCATTGTAACACTGGAGCATGGCTATAGAGCTACTGGAGACATTTTGCTTCTGAGTGACCAGACTTTGTAGAAACAGAGAACGTGTAAATCTGTGTCTTGAGCACTGTTGTTAGTTTATCCAGTACGGAGACCACTCTAATATACTATGAAGAGGACAGCAAGAGAGTTTACAATGGAAAAGTTATTTTCTTCAGTTCAGAGATGAAGTAATTCAACTATGTTACATATAAAAGCAAGCTCATCAGATAAAGCACTCTGGATTCTGATTACACATCCAAAAAAAGCTTTGTTCAGGCTGGTGTGACATAGAAAAGATGTTTAGTGGAATCATGGGACATACCTTCTGAAAGAAGACTTAATACATTAGGCTCTGCAAAAGGAAGGTTGAGATAATTGCTCCTTGAGGGCACCTAAGGTCAAGGAAGGTCTGTGCGGAGGAGGGGGCCTCTGACCTGCAGCGTGGTTAGCAGTGTGTCCTTTCAAGCATTAATACATTTCATTTTACCCCCTTGCAGTCGTCATCTCTGACTGAAGCATGTTGCTGATGTGTCTCCTGGAGGCTGCCTAGATAGATCTCTTCATCCTGTTCCATCTTCTCCACTTTTAAGCCTGCCAAAGTCTGTGATCTTCATTTGGTATCCTGAAATGTTTTGAGCCTCTTCCTTTGGCTTTTAGTTTCTGAAAGAATAACCAATTCCTTTACCTGAACAGACTCATGTCTGGGAGCAAGAATAGCTTAAATAAGACTATCTCTTAGTATTTGGGCCTTTCACACTACTTTGATTCTGTTGTCAAATCCTTTTGGTCTACTAACAGCTACTCAGTAAATCCAATAGCTACCCAACAGAAGCAGAAGATAGAGAATGTCCTTAAATTTGTGGTGGGTATTTCCACATACATTGTACCAAGCATGACTGTGGACAGTAGGGGAGAAATTAAATTCACATTCTTTTGGTTGATCATTTACAATAATACAGCAGTCTAACTGCTGTTGCAAAATTAATCTTTTTTGTATAGAAGAGACAAAGTAAGGTAGCAGAGCTTCTAAGGTAACATGATGAGCCGATCCACAGAGGCAGTGTTGCAGCAATGCTGACTCACATTAAACCTGTAGGGAAATACTGGTTTGGCTGCAGTTTTCCAAACAACTGAAGTTGTAGCTAACATGTCTGGTTATTCAAGTTGCCTTTTTCCTCCTACACAGCTAATCAGCAGTTTATGGACTAGAGGACTGGTTTGTCGCAACTCGTTGTGGCTTATGAACTTCTTCCTCCTGTTACCATGCAGACCAAGTAATGTGGGTGTCCTTTGGGGAGAATCCAAGGAAGCTTTGTAGAAAGGTTTCTGTGGTTGTGGGAAATTAATGACAGTAACCACTGTGCAGTTCTGGAGTTTTTGATATTTGTTATGTATTCCTGAGAAGTGATTATGTCTGGTAAGACTATATTGGAGTTGTCAAAGACAACAGTTGTCCTTGAAGGCTCACTTTCCAAACTGTGGCCTATTAGCGTGTCTCTCACAATAATTTCTGTTCAGTGCTTCTTATTCAAACTGGTTTTGAAGGGAAGAGGGGGAAAGTTTATATTTTAGATCCCTGTGTTTTACCTTTTTTTCTTCTTAAAAAATCCCCATTAATGTGACACAACATAATTTTCACAGGAAGTCTGAATTTTTCAGATCCTGGAGAAGATGAGTGCCAAACAAGAAAACCCTTTGAAGTTCAGGAAACTTTCTGCAGTGCGAGGAACTTGACACACCTGTCTGTCAGAAAGCATTTGTTTCACAGAAACTGTTCGAATCAGAAGAGATGACGTTCCTCTGACTTTAAAATACACTGATGAATAATGTACTTCTGAATACTTCATTAGAATGAAACTTAGTCCACTGCCTTGATTAACGTATTTCATAGCGCTTTTCCCTTCCCATGATTTAATCTTACTCACTTCAGTGTGTATTTAAAAAAGGAAAAGAAACATTTCTTGCAAAAAGTTTAGAGTGCTTGCAACTAATGTTTATTTTAATTTGCTTAGATAGAAAATATGATCCCATGGTAAGACTTGGCTTTGAAAATACTCCCTTTGACATCTATTTTTTATTTGGAAACTAGAGACAACCTTTTAATTCTTTTTTTCTTCTGGGTGTTATTTTGAATAGAATTGGTAGTAGTACTAAATTCACAATATATGTTCAATTTGAAAAATGTTTATATTCATATCAACAAAGCCCTGATGCTGCAAAGTTTACATGTTTTGCTCTGATATTTGCAAACACAGTTCACTGATACCCAACTGTTGCTAGCAGTTGTAATAAGCATTACTTTTGTTTCTTAAGTGCAATTGATCTAATTGTTTCTTTCATGCCTTGCTGACTTTTGTGCTCTTTTTACAAAGCATTTATGAATCCTGACACACATGAAAGTGTAAGGAGTGCTTTAATTTGCTTGTTACTTGATGAAAAATATTGTACTGTCATACCTGTGATCTTTCTGTCTCCAGAAGGTCCGCTGATTCTTCTGATACTCTAAAGACCCCATGAACTTAGCTGCTGTGTGGACCTTTAGTTACCAGAAGTGTAAGGAGAAATCCTTATGTAGTTTTTCATTACATGAAGAGGCTAGATGGTGGTAGAGTGAAGGATAGACAAAGCAAAACCACATCAGCTAGTAGGAATACACCTAATTGCTACTGTCAGTGGCATGTGTTACACAGGTGAGTTTCCTCACGCATGAGATGTTTTGGGGCAGACCCTTGCTGTGTTTGGGTATGGTCTTTCTGTTCTCAGCTGCAGATGATGCTCCTGGAGAGGTGACCAGACTGGCATGAGATAGCTCAGCATTACCATGCACAAGTCAGCAGGATGCACAAGCTCTCTGCCGTCTGAAAGCAGCTAGAGGGAATGAGTTCCGAGAGTCGAGGTTCAGGAATAGAGAACCCAGATGGGATAGAACAGGCTGATAGGTTTAACTGCGAGGTAGGGATTAATATATGGGTGAGGGAAAAGGGCATACGATCGGTAAGTAAATAAAGCATTAAAGAGCAAAAAACCATCTAACCATGCTGGCAGGTGTAAGTGAATATTAAAATATCTGTTATATGTGTTTTTGAAACAAATTTGTAGTGTGGAGGTGTGGGTGTCATACAGGCTGCTTTGATCAATTGAGAGCATTGCCCTGTAAGAATAGCAAGCTGCCCAAGGCAATGATGGACACCCGTCAGGCTCCAAGTGCAAGTAACAACATCTTAAAAATAACTGCCATGTCATATAGTCATACTCACTTGGGAGTTTCCATGCTGCACTGCTCTTTTGATATGGAGGTGTGATTGACCCAGACAATTGTGCCTCCCTCTGCTCTTCATCCCACTCATGTCTGGTATCCTCTGGCCTCCCTTGAAGCCTAAAAATTTGGGAAGTAGTAAAATAATAAATAGCAAGACTGTGACAAAGACATCTGCAGGATTTGCAGACTTTTAGAATACAATCTCCCCTATACTTGCCGAGAGGACCTTGGGTTGGCAGTTCTCTTTGCTTAAAATCTCAAACAGCATAAAACTGCTTATTTGGGTTTTTCAGGCAAAAGATTGAGTTCTGCTTGAATCTCTTGAATTGGCCATTTAATTCTAGTTTGTGTTGGTCGAAAATAAAAGCTCGTGCCTTGTGGTCAGGGAGGGCAGATCCAAGAGTGAAGCAGTGGGGAAACAATTGGTTTTTTCATTATTGACTATTAGTGTTGTAACCCTTTCACAAAGACACAGAGTGGGACTTAGGAAGTGTCAATTCAGTGCCCCTGTGGTGAGGAAGGAATAGATAGGAAAACGGTTGCTGTATATAAACATAAGTCCCGGTCAGAACAAGTGCCAGCACCAGTAAGGCAAACCTCCATGGCTTTTGTTCTGTGACATAAGCTCTAGTCTAACTGTGAGGTAGGTTAACACCTCATTAGATCTTAATTGCTGTTGTAAGGTCTATCTTCTGATCTTATTCACCAGAGTGTAATCAAAGCAATTGGATCTTTTTATGCCCTTGCTAAAAGAAGAGAGATGGAATTATAGTCTGGGAACCTCTGTCAGCAAAACTTTCATCTTAGTAGGAAAAGAAACTATTCATTGTAAAAACACTGTCACATAATGGTAGTGTCTGTGTTGTTGCTGTAGAATTGCAGAAATTAAACATTATAATGTAAAGCTTCTGTCAATAGCATCATGCAGGCCAGGCATTAAATTAACGGGCAACATAGTTTGGCTTTCTTCTTTAATGCTAAGAGCATCCTGTGGTTTGTCTGAGACTTTAGACTTCCAAAGGAGGGTGTGTGTATATATATGTCATGTCTAAAGTATTGTCATTCTTCAGACAGCTTTTTTACCCTAAATTTTCTGAATTAACATTTTATTAGAAAATTATGAAAAGGGAAGTCAGGGAGAGGTTCTGATGGGACATCTCTTAGCCCTCAGACTGTAGTTCCTTAACATATATTTCTGAAGCAGTGGCACGCACTGTGAAAAGACAATGCGCTGTGGTGGCAGTGCTGCTTTCGTAAAATAAAGCTGGTGCTTTTGATACTTTGAGAGGACCCTTTATTGTTAAATTCCTGCAGATGGTCTCTCATAGAAGAGGTAAGTGAGAGGTAAAGTAGGACCCAGCTTCCTCTTGCAACACTGAGCCACAAATAACCTGCTAAGCACTAGGTACTGTCATGCAGGACATTTTTCTTCCAACTTGCCAATCAAATTAATCTCCATTAGTCATCAGGCTGGAGTACTGAACTTGGAATGCATGTTTCCTAAACAAGGCATTCTCTTTGGAACAGAAGCTAAAACTACAGGGTTTATGAGCACTGAAATATCCATGGCGGTATTTCAATTTTCCTCTCTGTTGAAATTCCAGTACTGGAGCTCAGAGTACTCTTCAGATGTGTAATACTGTCAAGTCAGTAGATGAATACTTTTTGGGACCTTAATATAAAAAAATACGTCATAACTTTGTTCTTTAATTTGTGCTCTATTGTCAATATGTTGCAGTGATATTTGACATAGGTATGAATCCCGCAATACACATTTCTGTCTCTTTTTTAAATTTTTCCCTCTGCAGCTCAGATGGAGAAAATGGAACAGATGAAAAAAAAAAGGCAGGAAAATCATCTCCTGTGTTGCTGCAGACCTCTACCAGTGAAATGGAATATTTTGATGACCGGAAAAAGGTTGATGTTACTAGGTAATGTCAGAAATGCTGTCAGTTTTGCTCTTGTCATATAATCAGAATGATTACAACCCGTTCAAGAAGCTATGCTTAGTAGCAAGATATATCAGATATCCTATTTGCGAGTTAGTTTGCACGCTCTGCACAAAATCGGAGGAATGCAGGAATCGGAGCCACCTTCCAGGGGTTGCTCTGTTATGTGGAAGTGTTTTTAGCCGAAGGAGGCCACAATTTGTTGGCCTTAGCGTGAACAACCCAGGCGATGAGATGGAGAGTGTACGTGACTAGACCGGACGTGACTAGCAGATGTAGAGAGTACGTGACTACTTGTGATTAGGCCGATGCCAGATGTCTTGAACTGTCCTTGAAGGACTAAAAGTAGAATAGTGTTGCAAGCAGTTTTTCAGGATGTCGAACAGAGTATGCAGACCATATACAGTGATGTTGAACAGGGTATGTGGACGGTGAGTAAGGTGGAGAATTGGCAACAGCTTGCCATATGATAACCAATCAGTATTAGCTTAAGGCACTTAAAGCAACATTGTATCCAATAGTAAAAAGACGCGTACACACCACCGAACAGTATAAACATAATGCTTCACATCAATAAAGCGAGAACGATTTCTAACCGTATCGGTATCCTGTCGTTACTCCGGGGCTGTTCCCCGTTACGGGACCCTGCAACACTGTTATCTGCCAGAGTCAGAACAGTGGAAATTTGGACTTTGGGCTGGCTTGGCTTCCCTGTTCTAGATAAAAATACATTGCACTGTTTGGTAACAGTGCTAGTTACATCCCTTTCACAATCAATTTGATAGGCAGACAAACTGAACTGCTATTTGAGTCCTGGGCTGTTCCCAGAACGCTTTCATGCCTGAACATTGATTGTCCATGGTAAAATTATGACAAAAGTTTTATTTCTAGACTCTGTGCTGTATATTGCATCAGATTATTGTAACGTCAATGCAAAACCAGTCATTCTCCCTTTGCTGGAGAATGGGAATGCATTTGAAACTTCTTAAAGAAAAGTAATACTAAAATCCTATTTGGAGGGCTTGAATAAAAATTTTGCATCTTTGCACTTTGTCCACTGAGCAGCCAATGCAGAAGTCAGCAGTCAACCTGACTTTGTGGTTTTGGTCACAAGGCAGATATTTAAAAAACATCATTTAATTTCCTGAAGTATCTTTGAGGAGAAGGTATGTGAGGAAGTATGTTTGTGTAATGTATTTGACTGTGTGCGGGTGCAGAATTGGCAAAAGTTTTTCGTAAGGCTCGCTCTTCATTTCAGTTTGACCTGTACTTGATGTAGACACACAAATACATGTGCACACATATTTTAGAGTTTTCTTCTCTGACTACCTGAGATCAGGACCACCTGAGCTTTGCAGCCAGTCCACCTGTTATCTAAATCAGTCGTGCTGTACAATCTCTTTCCTAAATCTAGCTATATCTCCATTATGCTTCGGGGTTCTCTTCCTCTCACCTGTACAGTTTTTACTGGAAATCCTGAACCTCTCAAGTTTAGGAAAGTAAAGACTTACTGTGCAGTACAAGAGGCAGTAATGAAAACTTTTGTAGCACCTTTCATTTCCCATTGACTCTTCAGCACAACATGTTCTTCAGGTCATTCAGTATAGGAGTTCTGTGTAATGTTTTTCCTCTGATCTTCACTCTGCATCTGAAGGCCTCTGAAAAAGAGCTACCTTATTTTTATAGCCTGTAGATACACTTTTGTCACGTGCTAAATAGCTTTCAGGGATTGTGTTCTTCTCTTCCTGATTTATGAAACACTGTTAACCCACCTCTGGTATTGTTTTTCTGAACAGTACATGTCATTCATTTCTCTAGTATAAAACAAACAAAACTTACTTTCCCAGGCATCCGCAGAGACTTTCTTGGGTACTTACTGTACTCTAGAGTTGTTGAGTTTTTGGCTGGTTTTCTTTTTCCAATATGAACGACTAGAGCTGTACAGATACAGCTACCTACGCAGCTGGCTCTCCCAGTTCCCTTTCATCTCCTCTAGGATTCCTGGTTCTCTTAATGATTTCACCACACTATACTACACAGGTCATAGCCGTCCTCTCCTCTGACTTGTGCATCTATGTTTCTTCTCTGTTGCGCTTCCCAAATGAGCTTACATTTTGTAGTACGAGTTTGTAGCTTTCAGTACACTACATTGCACTCTCACTTACTAAGTCTTACCTTATTTTATCTTGCATTAGGAAGTAACATGCTTAATGTTAGTGTTTCGTGTATTGCTGAGAAACAAACAAATGTGGAGCTAAGGACTGTGATAATTCATTAAGTTGTAAAAATGTCTTGAACTTTTTTTTCAGTAATTTAGAATATTCTTTCTAAATTAAAAGAAGATGTTCAGTGAGAGCTGGCATGGTTTAAGAATAAGATATACTCCTCTTTATTGCTGCATAATCCTTGATGAATCAGATAATAGTTTTTAAAGGATTAATACGTTTCATGGAAAAGTACATCCTAAGTTGATAACTTAGCAAGACTAATGAACTGAGGCCATGCTTATATGGAATGCCTTTTTTAATCTTCAGGACAAAGAGCAGCACAGATAGTCCACTCCTGACAATAAGTATCAAGAGTGACTCCAAGATTGAAAGGAAAAAACGTGCCTCAAATCAGGTAGGGCTGAAGATGGCCTTGTTTCTTTATATATAGTAAGAGTAAATACATAACTACCATGAGAGTTCCCTCATTTAGCAATATTATAGTTCATGGTTGTATAAGGACATAGGTTACTTTTTTATCAGTGTGTTAGTCTGGGTAAAGCAGGGTACAGTCCTAATAGCCACATAGCAAAAATGAGGATTTGTTGTAAAACAAGTGAGTAAAATGCGAAGATATAGGGAGGACAGGAAATGGAATGGGTCACTTGATTGTAAGACTATCTAATAAGGTATGTGTCTCTGGGTTTGGGCCTTTTTGTTTTTTAGCTGAAGGCAAATGCACACTTTCATAAGCTGTTCCTAGATGTTCCCATTGATGAGCCACTGAAACAAAGTAAGTATTAACTCCCTTATCATTGCTGGCTGCGGATCTAAGATAATGTTGTTACCCACCAACTGTGGTCATGTACAAGAGGGACTACCTAAATTTTAAAAACCTTAAAACTCCAACTGCCTAGAGGTATAGGGCTTTTGTCTGCATGCAGTGGGCGTTTTTGTTGTAATCTTGCAAAACTTAAAGGCACCACTTAATTGAGACAGCACTGTTCAAGTGACTAGCTTGAGTTTTTGCTGTGGATGATGCTTTAAGAGTTAAAAAACACTGGTAGGAGAAGGACTTAAAATGTTTAAAGACTCTACTGTTCTCTCTGGTAGTAATAACAAATGACTTCTACACAGATATGTATTACAAAATTTCTTGAAAGAAATACAAGGAAAGCAACTCATTAGTGAGAAGTAGTTTGCTCAAAGGCTGTGAAATAAAAGCAGTATTACTTTACCTGTGTTCTGCCTCTGTTGGTCATCTAGTCCAGACAACTGCTATAGAGCAGTTTAAATCTAAAACTTTTCATTAAGCTTTTTCCATTTACTTAATACAGTTACCTGAAAAAGTTCATAGGAAGCTAAGTGCTACTCTCTCAGAAAGGATTCTTGGCTTCTGGGAGCCTATTGTATATTATTGTGCATTTCAGTCTTTGTCCTTTCCTTTGAGTCTAAACTTAGGCCCATGAAATATTCTGAGCTTGTCAATATTAAACTTATTGAATATTTCAAGGTTTGACAATGTTTATCAAAAAGCATAAACCTAAATATATTATGGCTTTGAAAAAAGAGCCAACCAAAAGCCAAATAACAGGTGGCTTGGATTGTGGTTACCTTAAAGATTATGGGGTATCTTTGTTTCAGGCTTTACCTGTGCTCTGCAAAAAGAAATTCTGTACCAAGGAAAGTTATTTCTTTCTGAAAACTGGATTTGCTTCCATTCCAAGGTTTTTGGCAAAGACACTAAGGTTAGTAAAATCTTTGTGTACAGAACAGTAATGTTGTTCCTTAACAATTTGTTCATCACCAGAAGTTCACATTATTATGCAAGGCTAGTAATACTTCTAATTATTATTGAATACAATCACTGTTCAGAAGTGATGCCTAAAAGAAACTCTAGAACTGGAGCCTCGTTATTATTAAAGATCAAGTCTCTCTCTTAAGGACTTCTTGTCTTAAAAAAGTAGATGAAAGGAAAGGATCTGATATGCAGCAGTGAGGGCATTGCCAAGCCCAGGTAGCATAAACTGTACAAAAATGTCTCTCTTGGGGGTAAGTATGGAGAAAAAGAGGAGGAAGAGTGAAAAGGAAGGCTGAAATGTACTAGGACTGCAAGACAGCAGTTGGGGAAGTGGAGTGAGAGATCAAGCATATTAAGACAATTAATGAGGAAGAACTAAGATTGTCTTCTGAGGTGAGTGGCAAAGATCTCTGAGGGATTCTTCTAGCACTCCTGTTCTGTGTAATCAGCAGACGGAGGAAAGAATAAACAGTTTGCTATGGTTTTACTTGTGAGCCTAGTATGAGGAGCAGAAATGGGACATGGAACAATCAGGAAGATCCTAATTTACAAGACCAGTATTTACTCTTTCTTGATGGAGATATGACCCGCCGAAGGCTTGGGGCCCCCGTGGTGGATGATATACCTTTCCAAAAAGATCTGTGTTCTGGTTCTGTTGATTTGGAGCTTTTGGAGTGATTTTGTTTACATAAACTCTGCTTTGGTTTTGAGATTTATTGGGGGAACAGCTCAATTTGCCACAAGGATTTCTTTGGCTTCTTTCTCAAAGTATTTCAAAGTATTTCCTTGACAAAGTTCCTGGTTAGATCTGGACCCTTTGTCAGTGAATTGGGTGCTTAAACCAGTTTAAGAGTTGACAGTATCTCATTTCTCTGCTGTCAACCATTTTGATGGAACACCATCTATGTCTGAAAGAGCTTTTAAGAAGGTGGAATAGGTTTAAAGAATGCTTAAATTCATTAAAAACATGTTCATAGTGGCCTTATGGGTTATTGTGTTTCACTGCTTGGCCCAAGAAACTGAGTGATTGTTGAATCCTAGTTAATGGATTCTATTAGTCATATGCAGTACGGATGCGGATATTAATGCAGATGGTGTGTATGAAGGTAAAAGCCATGTGTCACAAACAAGGAGATAAAAATTAACAAATGGTTGGATACTGTCGTTCATAATTAGTAACAGCTATCTTGGCAATTAGTTTCATTAAAATTGAAGCTGCTGTACTAGCAATCTGTTCACTAGAAATAAATGTAGCTACTCTAATCTGTGGGTCAGCTTTCTAAATTCAAACTAAGCTAAAAGCATACAAAATTCTAGCAGAACTCTATGAAGTAGACTAGAAAGATCTGGAAAAATAGGTGCAGAATAGTAATGACATAGAACTAGGAAATAATCTTTGTCAACATGGTTTTAAATGCAGGAATATATTAATACTTATGTATATGATGAAAAGGAAAATAGTGATATTCCAAATTATTCAACTCTCGGTCTTTTTTTTTTTTTTTTTTCCTCCCCCAAGAAAACATTCCAGGGAAAATTACGACTGAGCGGGATAGGTCTGATCATTTATTTCCAGCTGTTATCCCCTACCCCTGCAACACACACTTAAAGGTTTGTCCATCAAATACAGCAGGCACAAGTTTTTAGGAGTGCCATCAACAAAAAAACAGGGAAATCAGGTATATAATGGAGAAAAAATTGTAAATGAAGTGGGAGGAGGAAATCAGTCTTGACAGGAAGAGGAGCATTCTTAACAGCCAGATGTACCGACAAATTTTCCAAGACATGAAACCTCTGCTGCTTAGAACTTGTAAAACAATTTAAGCTTAACGATAAAGTGTTTTATCTGAGAAATAGCAAATCAACATGTTCTAATAAATTTTTCAACATATCAGCGTTGAGTCTTTCCTGGGGCTAAGCATTACCTTAGACATTTTAGTTGCTTTCCAAGTTGCCTGCAGGTAAACTTTATTTTTATCTGGACTAATAATTATTTCAGGAAACAAAGTACATTGCAGTGATGTTACCATTTTAGTCTGATGCTGGGGTTAACAGTGCAGTAAGCAAGTACTTAATCCCACTTAAGTACACTTTAGTCTTGATTACAGTAATGTTATCCAGCAAAATAGCATGCAGTAGAATGCCATTAACATCTCTGATTTAAAGTTCTTTGAGGTGAACTGAACCAATTAGAAAACTTCAAAGCTGCTTTTTTTTACCAATACTATTAACGGGATATCTGCTGAAAAATGCTCTGTCTTGGTTTGGGCTTTTTCAGTTTGGTTTTTTAAGTTAAGCAGATTCTGTTCTGACTACCTGAGGATTCTGGGTTTCTTCCTATCAAATACACATCGTGGCTGCTCCCTTCTCCCCACTCCCAGGAAAAGCTATTTTGAAAAGTGTTGTAAAAACTTTGTGGAATGATAACAATGTCCAGTTTAAGAAGAAAAGGTGTGGTGAAGGACCTGTTCAGTTGCCCATTTTCAAAGGATGTTGCTTCTGAAACAGGACAAATAGAGTTGACGTTAAAAAAACCAGTAGAACAAATGACGATCAGATTTACAGATTTTTAGACCCAGGCCTGGGACTAATAATAATTAAAATTATATGCTTTTAGTATTTTGGTTTGGTTTTCTGCTAGCACACTTCTATAATGAAACCAAGTATAAAGAGCAAGTTTTTAGCCCTTAGATGACAAGCAGATACTTGACTAGCCATGCTTCAGCAGTGGTTGGCAATCTTGTACCCAGACTAGTGTAATCAAATACTTTTTTTGTTACCTGACAATTTTCCATTTCATGACTTTGCATTGCTGTTCTGAACAAAAGTTAACAAGGTTAAATGAAACTGTGCAGAGAGTAGCTTCATTCTCCTTCTGCTCTGACGTGTTTTTAATTCAGTGCGGTCATCTCTCATTAAATAATCTTTGGATATTTATAATCTTGCTTCCAGATATCTCAGGTAGTTGTGACAGTGTGTACCAAAGGGGTTTTTAACAGGAGCAATATCTTAATCATGTTTACCTAGGACTATTGTATTTGCCTAACTCACTAAGATCTAGGCTTTTCAAACAAAGGACAAACCAGGTATTTGGTCCTTTGTAAAGAAGACCCCATACAAAATATCTGAATTTAAATACTCTGAAACTTAGCAGGCATTAACGTAATGGTGTTTGATGTAAACACAAAGCAGGGAGGAAGATTGAGAACTTTTCAATGTAATTGTAAACAGTCTGGATAGCACACGTGGGAATCAGTTTAAGCAAGTCAGTGGGTATGTAGGTGTTCAATCTTTCAACATCATTGAAGGACAATCTGTTCACTCAGCTGCTTGTTGCAGACTAAAAGTTCTGTAAGTGGCAAGAAGACTCTATGTTCATTCTTCAACAAGCCTATCTTGTCTGATCTGTTCTGAGATGTTTTGTTTCTAAACAAAGAAGCCTAACTTTGAGACTGGTTTGTCCTGCAGATCTACATTGAACTAAGCCTGTAAGCTTTTAAGAGCCAGAAGGTGTCAGGAAGACACAAACAAAAGCTTGGATTGGCATCTGATAAAAGCAGAAGTAAAATAGTTAAGAAATAGTAATAATCTGAAACCATACCTGTTCCATATGAAATACTGGTAATAAGGGACATAGTGGAGATATCATTAAATGAAGAGTGGTGAAGATCTGGTGTATCACAGTTGGTAGGCTGGCTCCTTGTGAAAGAGTGTGCAGATTTGTATGCACGTATTCGGACTTTAACATTATATTGATCTTGTTTCAGATTAGTATACCTGTGCTGTCAGTGACGCTTTTGAAGAAAACGAAAACTGCCCTTCTTGTGCCAAATGCTCTGATCATAGCAACAGTCACCGATAGGGTAAGTACTGGTAGAGACTAAAGCTTTCTTTTTCTTTTTTTTTTTTTTTTCCTACCTCTTTGGTAGGAATTGTTTGCATGTGGGCATTTAGACTGGGAGCCCTGGAGGATCTGGTTTCTTAAGGGATGATTCTAGCTTCTTCTGCCTCCTCTCTTGTGACAAGCAAGGACCAGGTTTTTTCCTCTAACTCCATGTCTTTTTTCTTTGGATCTGCAGTAAAAAAAAATCTATGTAGAACTCAGTGAGAAAGTAAGAAATGGAATCTGTTTGCCACCTGCTTTCTGTAATCTATCATTCCCCGTTCTTCAAGACAGCCTAGTAGTAGCACTGGAGGAGCTGAAACACCTGGGTCAGGAAGTGCATGCACAGAAGGTTACCTGCCTTGTTGGCAGCTCTGAGAATTTTCTTTCATTTACTTAGGTCTCTTCCCTGACCAGCAACACCTTAGATGCACAAAGTACAGTTGCTTATAGTGATAATCAGGAATAGTGATTGCATCAATCAGTAAAAAATGTGATTATCCTAAGAGCGGCTTTAGAACCAGCCCATTTTCATTGCATGAATATTTTTTGGATGCAGGAGACTGTACAAAAAACAGGTTTGGTTTTGTTTTTCTTTAAACAGGTAGACAAAACATAGAATGCAAAGTCTTTTTCAAAAAAAAAAAAAAAGCAGATCTTGACTATGTTCTGGTTCCTGCTTTTACGTTCCTGTTCTGTTTTCCATGTGATTAACCTCAGGTCATAAGCTTAGAAGGAGTGGAGGTTTTTCCTGCTATACAAAAGTTCTTAATAGTTACTTGATCAGCAAAACCACCTATCAGTTTTATCTAGATGAAAGGAAACTTGTACTGTATGCCTTTTCTCAAACAGTTTGGGAACTTTTGTTTTTCAGTACATGTTTGTATCCTTGCTCTCCAGAGATACCACCTACAAGCTTTTAAAGTCTATCTGTAGACATCTTGAAGTAAGTACCAATGAGAGTGACAGTGGTATGTAGCTTTGTGTTCATTACTACTACTTCTCTGCTTCTAAATGCTAGGTAGTTTCTGAGTGTATTCCTTGTTAACACTGCTCCTTTTTTCAGGATACAAGCATGGGCAACAGTCCAAATCCCTCTTCTGCAGAAAACAGCTTCAGGGCTGATTGTCCTACAACTCTGCCTTTGGTAAATGGTTTACATGCTAGTTCTTTTGTTGCACGGCACCTTTTATTGTGAGTAGTACTTACAGTGTCTGAAGAAAGGAAACTGAAGGAAATCATGATGTCTGTTTCTAAAACTTCCATGAGTTTTTAACATTAGGAAGCAGTGGAATGATTAGCATAGGTGTAATTTGATCTGATCACGTGCAGTATATATACATGCATATGCTTTGGATATTTTCCAACATCTCTATGCTCTACTTATCTCTCTTCAGCAGTCAGGTTTTACAGCATTCTGTACTGGCTTAAAGTTACTTCTTCCACAAACAGGTTTTGAAGTGTTTCTAGACCTTCCTCTGTGAGCAGTTGAAACTGTGTAGCCACATGTGATAACCAGAGTCTAATTCTAGTAATGCACATCCTGGACTTTTCAGTTTGTCTAACTTAACAGACTTTCTTTTGCATGCAGACTTAATCTTTTCATTTAAATGAAGGCAAGGGTTGAAGCTTGAATTCTGATGATTATATGGGGCTTATTTTGCTTACGTAATCTCAGCATCTTGACATCTGAGATTGTTCATGGTTAAACAGTTTTAAATCTGTAATTGTTGATTCAGCTTCTGGAGGGAGATCAGAGGAAAAAAGGTTGTTTAGATTTAGAACAGAGCTGAGCTTTCTTGTGACTTTTTCTCCATCAGGATTTCAATGAAGACTATTCTGATTTGGATGGAATAGTACAGCAGCGGAGAGAAGAGATGGAGGAGTCCAGCAGCACAGGCTCACAGACCCCAGAGCTGGAATGCTTCCAAGGTGAGTGAGATTGTGGGGGCCCAAGAAAATTAGAATGGTTTAGCTCTCAGTTTTTCTTCTTTAATCCCCTTCTGACGTGCAATCTACATTCTCCACAGTCCTGGAGAATCACATGGTTTTGAAGGTCTTCCTCAAAGCCACAATAGCTGCATTTCCATTATTATATCCCTTTGCAATCCCGACTCAGGCAATGATCAGCAGTGGATCTGAGTTATCACTCATGTCTCCAGTTGCTTCTCCGTGTACTCGCTGCTCCCCACATCTCCCATCAGTTATGCTAGCAGGGATACATTATAGGAGATTGTTGTGGTTTAACCCCAGCCAGCAAGTAAGCACCACACAATCACTCGCTCACTCCTCTCCCCTCAGTGGGATGGGGAATTAGAAAAAGAAAGTAAAACTCATGGGTTGTTATAAGAACAGCTTAATAACTAAAATACAATAATAGTAGTGAAAATGAATGTAGCAAAAAGAAAGATAAATAAAACCCAAGAAAAGACGAGTGATGCACAGTGCAGTCGCACACAACCTGCTGCCTGATGCCCAAGCACCCATCCGCCCCTCCTGGCCAAGTCCCCCTCCAGTTTATGTACTGAGCATAACATCCTATGGTATGGACTATCCCTTGGGCTAGTTCGGGTCAGGTGTCCTGGCCATGCTCGCTCCCAGCTTCTTGTGCACCTGCTCACTGGCAGAGCACTGGAAACTGAGAAATCCTTCACCTAGAATAAGGGCTCGTAGCAACAACTAAAACATCAGTGTGTTACCAACATTATTCTCACGCTAAATCCAAAACACAGCACTGCACCAGCTACTCTGGTAGAAAATTAACTCTACCCCAGACAAAACCAGAACAGAGAAGTTCTTCCTTTGATAAAAAAAGAAAAACAAACAAAGTCCCCTATTCTGAAGTAGTTTGAGTCACAGTGCAACTTTTTCTAATCTATACAAATATCGTTCTGTACCTTGGTGGCTTTTGGTCATCAAAAAAGGTATTTTTGATGCTTTTTGAGCATTTGTTTTTTAACCGTCATTTTATTCTTTGCAGTTATTAAGACATTTGAAAATCCTGTCTAAAGTTGTTCTTTCTTAACAGTGCTGTTTGTAATCTCCTGCACCTCAATTTCTCACTAAATTAGAAGGAATGCTGTGTAGAAACTCCCTGCATATAAGTTCATAAGTACTGCAGAACTTATTTTATATAGCAGACGCTGAATGTTGTTAGCAAAACATGCTGCACAATTAGTGTATATTAATATATGAATGTGTTGTTATGCTGTTATTACTCTAGGTTCCATCTTGGCTGTACAAGAATTTATATAATAAGAAAGTTTTACCATTACTTTTAAACTAAACACTACCATTTTTTTTTATAGCAGTTTTCTGTCACATTAGTTTTAATTAACTCTTTTACTATATGTCTTTTGTTCAGTGGTATGATTTGGGGCTATTTGCCTTCATTGGTCTTTGGTATTTACTGTGTGTGTATTTTTAATTGTTTGGTGGTGTTTGTGAAACAGTAATTAAATTGTGGTGTCATCATTTGCCATATGAATTCTTCTGAGTAATGATTTAACTTGCTGTCTTAACTTTCTTACCCCTAGTAACTACTTCAAACCTTTCCATTTTCTTTTTCCACAAGTAAAAAAACCAATATCCAGTTAAAGAATGACCCTAGGAAAAAGAATTGAGAGGTGGCGCGAAGCCCATCTGTCACTTGTGATTCTGTTTCTTGTACATCATTAGAGCAGTCCAGGATGTGCAAGTAAAGCATGTAGAAAACTGAGTGTGACTGGAGTTTCTGTCCCATCTCTTTCAAGACATTGTCTGCATTTAAAAAAAGCAGTCAGGAAAGGGAGCTATAATCTCTTTTTTTTAAAAAAAATGCAATATCTCTATTTGCTGTTGCTATTAAAGTACTTTGGAATCATTACTTTAGCATATTCAGTTCTTTTGAAAAATAACTTTTCTGTCGGTATCATCTTCTGACTGGAAATTCAGTGATAACTTTCAAAGTTTGCACAGGTTGCCATCTTTCAAAGGATCTGGTAAAGGCAACATACATCGTCGTCTTCTAGTTCAGGTGCTTCTTCGTATTTGGAGATGATGTGGAATTACTATGTAAATGGTTTTAAGACTACTAAACCAACTGCTGCTTTCTATTGAAGTCCAGAAATGCACCTTTTGAAATTGTCCTCTTCCCCTACTCCTTGATTAACTTAATCTACCAACAGCTTCCTTTGATTTCGTATTTCAGCTTTATTAAAAATCTTACTTTTGATAGATTATCATGTCGTTGAGACTCAGACACACTTGAAAGTTTCCAAGAATGAGGCAAAGTCTGTCCGTTCAGATGCACATGGTAAACGTGGACCTGATGGAAAAGCCCGAAACATTCCTCGAAATGGTAAGGAGTCATAGGCAGATCTTCAGGTGGAGTTAGTTGAGATAAGTTTGCATACTTATGTCAGTTCACATAATTTGGAAGATATCTTTCTTGTTTATCCCTCTGTTTATATTCTCTGTTGCATGCTTAAAAACACCGTTTGTGTGTCGTGGTCTGCATTGATCAAAGTAACACTTGATTCTTTTCCTCGCAGGCCATTCTGAATCCTTCAGGTGCTTCCACAAAGTGAAGTCCCAGAAGCTCTTATCTCTGAATCACGTGCTTGTATTCTACGCAGTTCTGTAAGTTAGCAACTAATACCATGAGATTGTCAAAATACTAGGATTTTCTTATGTTTACATAGATTAATATAATCTAAACTTCACTTGAAAAAAGGAAATTATTTGGAATTGTGGCCTTTATACTTTTCAGAAATAGAAATGCTGAAGCAGGCTGACTTAACAGGTCGTTTAAAAGCAAAAGGTCTTTTATTTCAGGAAATGTTAAAAGAGTTTAACCACTTGCAAGTTCATTTTACATGTCATTTAGCAAAGCCATACTCAAGGCTGAGATTTTCATAACTATGAGTCCCACTGGTGAGTATTCCTGAGGTTTCTAAGACTGATACCTTTATTATTCAGCATTTACAAGTAATGATTTAAATGAGCTTTAACATTAAATTTGCTCAGTAACTCTAAAGTTTCCATTAACTGATGTACCTTATTTGTCTCTCTTACAGTGTATGTGTATTAATATTTTCTACCTTCTACATGAGATACAAAATCAGTGTCCTGGAGGAACGTCTTATTTCCATCACATCCTTTGATTCACGTATTAAGGAGTAAGATACACTTGTAAAATTTTGGAGTTTTAAAATCTTTTTCTAGTATCTGTCATGCTCATCTATTTTTCTTCAGAAACCACTATGGTACTGTAGTGCCCTTGTGAAACTTTAGTGTCCTGTAGTTCTTGTATCTGTACTAGCCTCATCTCACAGCTTTCTGTTTAAGACTTTCAGTACAAATGTGGTATCATGGTGTACTGCTGCCTTGACAACATTTCAGATAGCTGTGTGTAACTTCAGTGTAAACTGCTGAAGTGAGCAGTTCCTTTCCAGATCAATGATTCTGTAGAAAAGGTATAAGTTCTGTTTTCAGTCTTAATGTCGTTTGATTAGCCTAAGGTGACAGAAGGTACTTCATTATCTTCAGGCTAATACATCTGACTTGCTTGTATAATGTTTCCTAAAGTTTTGGGCTGCCTCTGTTCTCTTCAGAAATTGGTCTCCTGACTTAACTAAAATTAAAAACAAACAAACCAGAAAAAAAAACACCACACACAAAAAACCATCCCCATACCACAAAACCAAAAGGAAAAAAAAATCCAAACACACCAGGGGAAGGCTCTGTGTGTGTTTGAAGAGGATAGGGGGAAAGGGGCCATAGTTCCATAGATAGTTCCATTCTGTAACTAGAGTTATGAATGTCATCTGCCCCTGCATGGTTTTTTTTAATTTAAATCTCCATGTTGCATGGACAGGAAATACACAAACATCAAGTGGAGAGGCAGCTGCAGGGGTGTACACCACAGCAGTATGCCACTGTAAGTTGTATCAACTTCCTACTCCACTCTTAGGCAGTTAACTGTATACTGCTAGGAATGCTAATCAGTTTATTCAGCATTAAATTTTGCACTAACTCTTCTCCCCTTCTTATGACTGATTTTTTTTCTGAGCTGCTTCAAAAATGGCTCAAAACTCATCTGTAAATCTCAGTGCAAAACCTGCAGCTACATGCAGCATGAGAGAGAATGCTTACAGCTGGAGAAGCACCACCTGAAAAACTGAGGGAGAAAATAAAATTCAAGACAGCTGTACCTAGGGTGGGTGGAAGTGTTTCAGACTTGTAGCAAGCTCTTCAGTAAGTTTGCTTCTTAACTCAACTTTCTTTGATGACCCATCTGTGACGCACAGGTCACTCTGACAATGCAGTTGTGGTCATACTGAATAATGACTGTGCTGCTTAGGATCCAACCACTCCCAGCTGTCTTCTGTGGAAAGCAGTAGGACTTGTATGCATGTGTCAGAAGACAGAGATAGGTTCTTAGTAAAAAAGAAATAGGAAGGAAATAGTTCTTTATCTTAAACAGGCTTGCATTTTTACTTTATCAATGATGCAAGGAGAGAGATAAATGTACTTCGAGTAGGCAGTGTCAAAAGCCATTTTCCCTCTTTTGGCGTGTTTTTATTAGCAGGACGCTGTGTCCCTCCTCTGAAGCACTCTTACACGAGAAAGTCCTGTGTTCTGTTGCTCTGATTCCAAACAGTACAAGATAGAGGATCATCTAATATGCTTTTCTACAGCCTCAAGGGGTTGGGCTTTTTTATTTCCCCAAAGTCACAGGACATGGAATTTATGCAACTTTTCAACTTATTTCCAGTAGAAATAGCTGAGAAGTTTTCCATCCAAACTTCTGGAGAATGATACCTCATAGAAAATGTAGTCAAGAGTGCAGAAGTGACATAGGTCTTTGTTTCTGTAAACAACTACAGTATTCACTTCTACATGTATCTTTCAGTTCTGTTTCCTTCTGTTTCACAGACGGCCAGTGCGCCAAGGTTTGGGATCTCATGTACAAATTAATGCTGATGCCCTTTGTGATGAGTTAACTGCTAATCTTATAAAATTGGAAAAGGTAACTTCCTATAATATAATGAAAATGCTGATACACTACACTGATAAGGTTCTTGCTTAATTTCTTCGAGAAGTTGTTTGGAAAGTTATTTGAAAATTGCCAAGTTATCCCTAGATTTCATACCAGAAGTTGGCATGTTTTCCGAGACAAAGGACTATATTCTAGACTATAAATTAGCCCAAGTACAAGCATTGGTAACTGTAAATATTTTGCGTTAAGCTGAGGCTTACAACTAGGAATATTAGTAAGCTGGGTACTTCAGGGGTAATTATTGCGTGTCATGATCTCACTTTTTCTTTTGTTCATGACGGTTAAAGGTACTGAACTTAACCTTTATTACTATTTAATGAACTTTTCTTTCTGGGGCTTTTGGTTTTTTGTTTGGTTTTTTTGCTTAAGAAAAACCATACTGACTTTCATATATAGTTAGCCTTTTCATATGAAGTGGCTGGAATCTGCCTGTTTCACTTTAGTAACAAAAATTAACCAGTTGCGTAATTCTCTATACCTGATCTTTACTTTTTACCATTCTCTAATTGCAAAACTAAATGCATTTGCTGACTTAAATTGAAAACCGACGCAAAACAAGAGTGAGTGCGCAGACCTTATTTCGACTTTAGATATTGTGGTGGGCTAACCTTGGCCAGCAGTCAGATACCCACCCAGCCACTCTCTTACTTCCCCTTCCTAGCGGGGGGGCGGGGGGGTGGGAAACAGGGTGAGAAAGCTTGTGGGTCAAGATAAGGGCAGGAAGGTTGGTTACCAGTTACCATCACAAGCAAAACAGACTCAACATAGGGAAAATCAGTTTAATATCGTGCCTGTTAAAATAGATTTGGGTAGTGAGAAACAAGGACAAATGACAGAACAACACCCTTTCTCCCCCCTGTCCTAGCCAAGCTCAACTTTAGTCCTTCATCCTGACTCCTGACCCCACTCCCTGCTCCCAGAGTGGGGCTGTTGGGGGGGTCACAGTCTATCATTACAATTCTCTCTCTGCTGCTCTTTTCTTCCCCCTGTTTTCTCCCTCCTGTGCATGGGCTTCTCCAAGGGCTCCAGTTCTTCAAGAAAAAACCACCTGCTCTGGAATGCGTTCTCCATGGGCTGCAGCATGGACATCTTCCCTGCCATGGAGCACCTCCTTCCCCTCTATCTCCTTCGGAGACCTTGCTGTTCGTTTTGCTGTTTCTCACTCTCTTACTCTCTTCCTCTCTGTTTGGTGGTTTCCCCCTTTCTTAAATACACTTTCCCAGAGGCTCCACCACCATCTTGGCTGAGGGTCTCAGCTGTGCCCTGTGGTGTGTCCATTGGAGACTGCTGGAACAGCTGTGTCCAGCATGGGCAGCCCCTGGCCTGGTAACACAGCAGTTGCCCCTGCAGCCCTCTGTCCTGCCCCTGACCCCAAACTTTGACAATTGCACCCAGTACAGGTGTAGGAAACCCAGTATAGGTGTAGGAAACATACATGGGTACACATACACTGGCCAAGCATGAAAACAGTATTAGTGGAGCAAAACCTAAAGTTGCTTGAATTCCTATGTGCTTAAGTGACATGGGATATTTTCACCTCGGTTTCTAAAACTGAGTGCATGCCAAGGTATTTCAACACATTCTTTTCCCAAACCAAGTTTCCTAAATAGCATAAAGCTAGGATTATATGGTGTCTCTGTTTACCTCTGTTTACCTCTGTGGCATAGGTTTTACAAAGAATGCCAGGAAGAGATTTCTCCCCGCACATATCCACCCCCTTGGCTGTGGAAGTCTAGAGTAATGGCAAGCATAACATATGCTCTGGATAATAACAATATGAATACAAGCAGAGAGTGCTTACCGGATACAACCTTTAGCCAGATTTGGTCATTAAAGAGATTACTGCTTTACAGCTGTCTGGGACAGGCTTGCAAGGTGGTTCGTGGGAGACCTCACTCCATTTCAGTGGGAAGCCAGCCAGCCCTTTGTAGCAGGGCTAGGCACTTTCCCACTCCCTTATATAGTCTCTGCTTGGAGACAGTAAACGGCAGCTGGATGGTTGGATCATTCAGCTATTCCCAGAGAAGTGACCCTCTGTCCTGAATTAGAGTCTTAAGTCATATGCTTTTTTTCAGTTATTGTCTACAGGATCAGGCCCTTAAAGTCTTACCTTGTATTTGCCAAATACTCAAGACAAATCATCTGCTGTGCATACAAATGAAATGAGTACTGCCTGGAGCCGCATATTGCCACATCCTGGTGCTCTCTAATCTAGATGAGCAGTGGTTGGAGCAGGATGTTCGACCCTACTCTTGTAGTGCAGGACTGGTAGAAATCTAATAGCTTTATGTTCTCTGAGCAAAGTTACTGCAGTTGCTTAATTGTTTCATATGCCTTTAGTGAAAAGTGCTAGTAACTGACTTCAGCAGCAAAAGTACTGTAAGAGTGCCAGTGCAGCTTGCTTCCAGTGCAACCTCAGCATTGTAAACTGGAGCACAGAAATTATCTAGGTTAAAAACTAAAAATTACTCTACAGTTAAAAAATTTTCAATGCAAGAGTATTTTTTTGCAATGGCTTTTCCAGTGTGACCTTGTGATTTTTACAAGCTTTACTTAATACTTGGAGCCAAGGAATTCCCATGGCTTAGCAGAATTTTGCTTTGGCATTTAAGTGTGTTTAATAACAAGTTGTTAAAACGCACCCTGCCTATCAGAGGACAAAGCATTAAATTGGGGAAGGGAAAACATGGCCTAATGTTACTCACTCCCTTACTCTAATGTAGCTTGTTAAAAGGACATTCCTGTGTATGCGTTAGACTTATAAAATCAGGTGACTCCTGCTGAGGCCCCTCTTGAAAAAGGTGTGCACCTGGTCTAGACATCATGAGGTGGGATTAAGAAGTGGTACCGTTGCACAGGAAGTGCAATGTCTCCTCACATTAAAGCCTAAAAGTAGCTGTGACTAAACCATCCGTAGCCAGTGACTGCTAGTTGCTAAGATACAGAGAATACTTGTGCCAGGGGACACGGCCCACTATATTCCCCTCTCTGCTTTTAAGGGCAAGGAGATGAAAGGAGGCTAAGTAGGCTGCGCAAAGTAGGTCTGCGCAAATCATCCTTGAGGATGTGACTGGCTGGCATTGCCGTCAGTGTTACTAAGGGGAGATAACCCACAATCACTACACTAAATCTGGCAAATAGGACATGCTAACATTTGGAAGACTTTATTTTGCTGAACACTTGTCATAGCCAGCTGTGTAGCTGAAGCTGTTACAAAACTGTTTGAATTATTCACTTAAACCTAAGAGCTGAGACTTTGAAGTCTAAGGCTTTTTGTTGCGATTTGATCAAGTTCAAAATAATTGGGTTTCTTGTCCCTGTCTTTCTAGCACTATTTTTTTTCCTATCTTACATTCTCACACCTAATGAAGGAGAGAATTTGTAGGAGGAAATTGCAGGGGAGAGACACATAATATGGCAACTAGGTTTGCTGCTGGCTGATCATACACAGATGTTTCCTTTTACTCTAGTGAGGAAACATTTCATATGAATACCGTTGATATGAATAGTTGTGACAGGATTAATATGTACTCAAAGAGTATATTGAAGAGTATGTCTTTATTTATTTTTTTTTTTAATCCAGTGTAACTCTTCCTGCCTTCCAATTATTTTCTCTCTTTTTCTAAGATACAGAACAACTTACAAAAACTACTTGAAGATGGTGAATGAAACATCAATGTTCTTGGACTGCTTCAGACCTCATTTCTTCTTTCTTTTCAAACGATTCCAAAGGAGCTCTGCTGGCCAGAGTTCAAGCTTCTTTATTTTCAGTCCAAGCCAAGCTTAAACTCCTGTAAAGCTCATGTCATAATGCAGAAAGTCAGTTTACTCTTGAGCATATATATCTGTGTTTTGAAACATACATGTTTTCATGCATGTATCTGTAACTTTTGAAAATATGGGGATTTTTCCTTCTCTGTTTTGTGTGTGTGAATTATTGATTTTATAGTTTGCTTGATTGTAGGCTTGCTTACACCATTGCAAACCTGGTGCAACTCCTTTTACCTCAGCATTTGCTTTCTGCCTGTTGTCATAGAAGTGTAAATGGGAAGAATTTCAGTCATGACTCATGTGCTGAAGTGTTGTGTGTATGAGCTGGTATCTGTCTCAGATATGGTGATGGATTGGTTCTGTGCTCTTCATTTTTACTTCTTTGTGCCCTGACATCCCAAAGACCAGAAATCAGACACTTCTGGATTTGTATATTTGAAGTTCTGAATGTCTGAGGTGTTCTCACTTCTCAGATGCTGTAAAAAGACTCAATTCCGCTTTCTGTGGCATTGCATCACCACTGAGGGTAAGGTCTGTTACTACTGGGCATTCAATTTTCATTGAAATCAAGCTTGGAATATGCATGGACTTGCCAATTTAGCATCAAGTTGCTTATGAATAGCAGTATGGGAATGATATATCTGCACAACTTAGAAAAACTGCTAGGTTTTTTGTCCACTCATAGAGTCTCTGTCCACTAACGTAATCGGCATGAAGACCCTCAGTCAACTTTTCTTGGAGTTGCATGGGGTTTTGGTTGGCTGAGTGAGTGCAATTTGTGCTCCAGCTGATTCAAGTCTAGTCTTGGTATGTGACTCCAGGGACCAAATATTTCCACATAATGGGAACTGGCAAATTAATGATGCAGCAATACAATCAGTAGAGTGAAAAAGTGGACACCTGCTTTCTTATATTGTTTTTTTTACAGTGCCTAAGATGGGATAACTGCAGTTTTTTAGCTTTCTGATTCACTGAGCAGGTTGGTTAGTTTTTAAAAAGCAATATTAGGATAATAATAACTAGTATCTGTAAAGTAACAGTATTGTTTATAATATGCTATGCATTTTATAACCATTTCTGTGAAATGTACCTACTTTGTTTAAATAAACTTTTTAAAAACAAGTGACTCAGTACTGTAATTTGGATGAAATCAATTACATCCATCAGTTTCAGTCAAACTTGGTACTCATGTTCATGAGGCTCATACCTCGCGGTACAAAGTTTGTGGAAAACCCAGTGCCCAACACAAAGGGTTAGGAATCACATCCTGCTGATGATGTGGTTCCTCTTACCCAGCTATACTCAAGGTCTTCCCAGATTGCAGTGACAGAACAGTAGCAGCAAATTTGTCCCCTAGAGCTTTGAGGGAATTGTAATAGTTTTCTGAAGTGATTCCTCCTTGAAGGATGTTGGATGAGTCATTGTAATGTGGCAGGCACCTTAGAGAGCCCTGTGTGCTCTCTAATATGCCTGCCTGGCTGAAGATTCCTTCTAAGAGTGGTCTGTCAGAAATCTGTGAGATTTGACTGTTCTCCCTATTGCAGCCACTGTCTTTCCTTCCTTGGCTATCGTGAGATTATTGGAATACTGAGTTTAACAAGAAAATTATTGAAATAAGTTATTTTTTGTTCTTTTTCTATCCTTTTCCCTGCTCACTTCTTCCACAGTTAACAGAGCTTATGCAATGTTTTGGACTGTGACCTCATCCTTTCCCTTCTTATCTACTTCCCTCCCTTTAATTTTGTGTCAGTAACAGAAGACTGTATTTGTGTTTATGGTACAAGTCACCTTTATCAAAGGAACTTCAAGGAAACTTGATTACATCCAGCAGCTGAACTGAGTTAGTCTGTTACTCCATTACATCAGCAAGAATGTGCTTTGCTATAGGAAAACAAGGGAAGAGATAATATTTGGCATGTGCCTTATGTGAGGCAGGCAGGCTAACACTTATCATTAGCCACAAGCAAACAAAATAATGAGTGGAGTGAATGAGTAATGAGAAATGGATGCGTGCCCTTTAGCCCACTGCAGCAGCATGCCAGAGGAGGCGAGTCTGGACATGTGTAACCATGTCTTTCAAAGGGAGGAGAAGAAAATTACACTCTGAAGAAAGAGCTGGCACTTGGTGCTTGTCACACCAGCTCACTGACACAGTTCAGTGTGGCCACTCCTCTTCAGATGCTACCTCCTTTTACTAGAGGGGGGCAGAGGATGTCATACTGTTCACAAGTTGGGCAGTGTGTAGCACTGCGGTACTTCCTAACTGGGAGGCAGCACACACAAGAACCTGTGGGGGCAAAGTTTGCAAGCATAAGCAGAGTGGTTTCAAACCTGTGATTCAACCTCGGACTGAAGAGGAGGGGTTTACACCAATCCTTCTGGGGAGGGAAGTACCAACAACAGCGGTGATGAACAAGGAAAGGCTGCTTCCTGCGAGGGTGGGAGTCGGGCAAAGAATAAGGGGGCTTCGTCTCCCAGCATCTGCGGTAGGTGGTGCAAACAAAGGGTACAAGGAGGGGTTTTACTGTTTGGCACAGGTGAAGTGCTAGTTTTCAGAAGTAGGTGGGAAAGATGTGCGACTTCAGGGAAGTCAGGAGTCTACACCAAATTCAGTACACAATGATCACTTATATGTAATTTGCTGCATAGGCTGCCCAGAAACCTGATTTGAAAATCCAACCTTACTTTTTTGGTTTTGTTTTTCCAGTTTTGTCTGTCTGTTGTCCCTCACAGCATAGAGGCTGGAAAAACAACTGGGTTCCACCAACCATAAAGGACCTAATAGTAGTACCAGGTTCTAGCAAGACACTTTGAAACTGCAAGTGTATGGAAGGCAACAGGGGCACATCACTGTCTTCTCTAGTTGTAGTTAGTGACCCAATTATATTTTCTTCGGTCTTAGCCTAACCTTATTCATTTCATGTGAGTAATTATTCCGAGGGAGAAAAACCCGAAAAACCAAACAGCTGCTTGATTTTCTTCTTCAGAAACTGAATTTTAAGGAAACTCCCAAGACACTTTGGTGGTTGTAGGTAGGAGCTGTAGGCAAGACCTGACTTTTCCATGTACATGCTGCTGATATCCAGCAAGAGAACTTATAGAATCATAGAATCATCTGGTTGGAAGAGACCTTTAAGATCATCCAGTCCAACCATTCACCCTGCACTGCCAGGGTCCCTAAACCATGTCCCATGAGTGCCACATCTACACATCTTTTAAACACTTCCAGGGATGGGGACTCCACCACCTCCCTGGGAAGCCTGTTCCAATGCTTAATGACCCTCTTGGTAAAGAAGTTCTTCCTGATATCTAACCTAGATCTCCCCTATTGCAACTTCAGGCCACTTCCTCTCATCCTGTCTCGTCACATGGAAGAAGAGACCAATCCCTACCTCTCTACACCTTCTTTTAGGGAGCTGTAGAGAGCAATAAGGTCTCCCCTCAGCCTCCTTTTCTCCAGGCTAAACAACCCCAGTTCCCTCAGCTGCTCCTCATAAGACTTGTTCTCCAGACCATTCACCAGCTTTGTTGCCCTTCTCTTAACACTCTCCAGCACCTCAACATCCTTCTTGTAGTGAGGAGCCCAAAACTGGACACAGTACTCAAGGTGCAGCCTCACCAGTGCAGAGTACAGGGGGACAATCACATGCCTAGTCCTGCTGGCCACACTATTGCTGATACAAGCCAGGATGCCGGTGGCCTTCTTGGCCACCTGAGCACACTGATGGCTCATACTCAGCCAGCTGTTGACCAGCACCGCCAGGTCCTTTTCCGCTGGGCAGTTTTCCAGCCGCTCTTCCCCAAGCCTGTAGCAGTGCAGGGGGTTGTTGTGACCCAAGTGCAGGACCTGGCACTTGGCCTTATTGAACGACATACAGCTGACCTCAGCCCATCGATCCAGCCTGTCCAGATCCCTCTGTAGAACCTCCCGACCTTCAGGCAGATCAACACACCCACCCAACTTGGTGTCATCTGCAAATTTACTGAGGGTGCACTCAATCCTCTCGTCCAGATGATAAAGATATTAAAAAGGACAGACCCTAATACTGAGCCCTGGGGAACACCACTGGTGACTGACCGCCAGCTGGATTTAACTCCATTCACCACCACTCTCTGGGCCCAGCCATCCAGCCAGTTTTTTATCCAGCAGAGAGTACACTCATCCAAGCTTCTTACCTTCTGGCCTGGCAAGACTAATGTAAAGTGTTTTTCTCCACCTCAGTGGTATGAATGTGTACCAAATAGCTAATAGTCACTGGGGAGGGGGGTGGGGGGGTGGGAGGGGGGTGGGGGGGGTGGGAGGGAGGAGGGAAACATGGAAGTGTATTATAGGCGTGATTTTCTGATGTTTTGGAATCCATCCATCTTCAGGCTGCTGTCGAGAGGAAGAGTCCTCATTTCTATTTCTCCCTGCTTCCATATTTCCAGTTTTTATTTTCTTGTGCATTTTCACAGATAACAAAAAGGAGGGGAAAAAAAAGTAATGTGGGTTTGGAGAAGCTGGCTGGCTTCAGGGGTTATCGAATTAGTTTTCTGCCAAATTAGTTACCCGAACTGGCTTTGGCTGAGGGCTATCAAGTTTATGGTACTGTTGGTGTGAAGGATGCAGCTAGCACTCTAAGAAGAGGAAGTAGTGTTAAGTCCCCTCTCAGCAGAACATGAAAGGTAGTAACTGCCACTAGCATTTGCAGAAAAAAAATGAACAGTTTTGTCTCTGAGTGTATTTGAATTTAATAATGCTTTCACCTGGACCTTCATGCAGGTGTGTAGTAATGCCCTCCACTTCCTGGTACCTACACTTCCAAGTCTCCACCTAACAGTCAGCTGAAAAATGCTAAATGAATCTCCAGGTTGGTGCTATCCAGGCCTTTGCGGGCTGTTGTTCAATTGGTTTGGCTGCAGCTGCTAGTGAGTTGTTACCCCCAAGAACATAGGAAATATTCCATTTACAGAGCAGGTGTAGCACGCAATAAAGATCATGAAAAAGCTGGCTATATGTAGACAGAAAACTAAGCAAGCAATTAAACTGAGCAAACAGTTCCTTTTGTGCTCAGTGCTTGTGTGTACACTTCTGTAAACAGCAGGGGAATAATGTTGCTTGAAAGGATTTTGCCAGCACCTGCTTTCAGTTTGCCTGGTGAGACTATCTGAGTCTGACATGCAGATTTGCTCGAGAGAAAAACTGACTCATCTCATTTGACACTTTTAGGTTTATGGTTTGAACCCAGTGGAGCTTTCTGTTGAACATGGCTGCACATAGAGAGACCCTAAAAAAAGGGATAGGTTTTTTTGCTTTCTTGCGTTACAGAATCAGTATAATAAAATTTTATATGTATAGATCTTCGTGATAGCCTGTTGTTCAGTGAACAGCCACAACAAAAGCTATGCCAGTAAATCTCATTTAATTCTCTCTTAAGTTATTTCCTGTTTATCAGTCACCTTCCTGGATTTTAACAAAAAAAATAGGTCAAATGCATACAGTAAAACAAAGCATACTGTATGCACTAACTCGGCAGAACTTAGGAGAGTTTATTCCCTGAGCTTCGCACAATGTTTTGATGCCTGTAACTATTCCTGTCGAAAATATAGGCATTTCACTGTTACATACCTAATAGTTTTTTAGATATTGTGGTTTTCCTCCTGGTGACTTCTACTGACCCTCAAGTTGCCATCTAGTCAAATTGGCCAGTGATACTGTGCCTACTCCTCTTATATTAAATACAAAATTATTTGGGTGACCAGGCCTACATCTTTACGGTACTGTGGTTAGGAGACCTGTCTACACTTGCTGTTAGTAGGACCCTCAAAGGGGATGATCCCAAGAAGGAACTGATTAGAAAAGTGCTCTGAGAGGACACCAGCAGGATTGTCGTAATAATCAGAATCTTTTGTCTTCCATACCTGGTATCAGCTCTATTATAAATTACAAACAAGTGGTCAGGCTGCAGCACCGTAGCACGCAGACTTCGAGCAGGAATTCAAGGCAATCATACATTAGAAAAGCCTTCCCCACGCTTCTAATACAGAAAGTATAAGAATATTCCAGCTATCCCTACTGCAGTTACAAATGGTTTGCATTAATCCCTTTATGGTTTTTCCCACAATGGGGAGTATTTGTGCCAAAACTCTTCTCTCTTCTGGAAGGTCCAAACACTATCCAAGAGTGTAACTGTTGGTGGAAGGAGTAAGCACCCTGAGTTGAATGTCTGATTACTAAGCAGACATCTGTGCCAGAAAACTTGGAAGGTAACTCCTTGAAGAGTCTCTCCTAGAAACTACTGCCCTCCATATACATTTCATACTGACTAGGCTCACTACATGGCAGCCTCCATTAATTGAGTCTAGTTAGCGCTTCCACCCACCCCCACCCCCATTTTTTTTCCTTTTGTCCATTGTGTGTGGAGCCTGTGCTAATGTATTTTATTGAACATGTGTGACCTTCTTGCCTTGCCAATGAGTTCATTTGGATACTGCTTTAAAGTTCATTATGTTCTTAAAGTTAAAATTATGTATTTTCCCTGGCTTTACATAACAAACAGCAAGCTCATGTCATGATGCATGATGGTGTAGTAGCTACGTCCTATTCTGGAGGTGTGGCGTTCTATATTAAGCTTCATAACAAGATTTTATTAGTATCTGGCAATGCAGGTAGTTTGGACTGTACAAGAAAGTCCTCTGCAACTGCTGTTCTCACTTAATGGTATTGATAAGGTAATTTTCCACTGAGTAGGCATTTTACCCATGCTTAGCAGAAGATTAAAGGAAAACCATTCCAATGTGCTGTCAAGTAGAAAATTAAAAACCAGCTCTTCACACTATCTACAGATAGATAGACAAGGGCTCCTTCCAAGAAGCAAAGGTAATGAGTAACTTAATTATAACCTTACATGCTGGACCTGGCATGCAGGGCAAATCATAGCTCTGAATCCTTCCCGCACTTACAGCTTGCTATCCTGGCAACATGCACACGTGGCTGCATTCTGGAGCAGAGGCAAGGTGGGAAGAAAATCAGCTTATACTAACAACTGTTTCCATGAACCATGGAACCATTCACTCACAGATGAATCATGTGAAAAATAAATTCTTTATGATGCTGGCTTACGATACTAGAGTGAGGAGGCATCCTTCTATTTTTTTCCCCCAAAACAGTTCTAAGTAATGCCACAAACAGCACACATTAAAAAAAAAAAATCTATATGCTGATTTGGAAATGGTCAGCCTTCTAAAGACTGTGTTTAGTTGTAATGACTATAAGGAAGATGGTTGTTGAGCCAAAAGACTTAAACTTCTTGATTGTGGGAATTCAACTTCCACACTTCTCTTCCAAGTCCATGCATTTCTGGTTCTGAAATCACACTTTAACCATCACAGTAACTCCTCCCATGAAAACAATTCGTGGTTTGGGTTTGAACTAATGAAAGCACAAGAGCTGGATGAGGGTTAGGACTAAAGAAACAAGGGTGCGCAGAGCTGGCTATTGAGAGCTATCAGTTACTCCCTCCTTCTGCTTATAGCCATCCTCTGCCTCCATTTCCCTCCTTGTGTTACCAGACGTAACCCAGACCCAAAAGCAGATTTGCTAAATAGTAACCCATCCAAAACCAGTTAATTTTCAACCAGAGATATGAAGAAGAGTCTGTAAGACAGCCCAGTATCAAAGACAGGCCTATTCAGCAATGCCTAAAATAATATTTTAGGAGTTTTGCTAACATTACTACTTTTCCCCTCTGTTGTTTTCTGTAATTTTATTCCATGCAAAGTAAAATAACATTGGAAACTGCAAGAATGTTCTGAGGCAATTTCTCTGTACACCTGCTCTGTACCTCCATGCTTCCCCAAGCAGCCATGGGCACAGATGAGTGAGATGGACCAAATGCGTAAGCAGTGATAACTTAGGCTTCCACACAACTCTCGTTGCACTCCTCAACTGTAACAATCAGAAAAAAACCCTCCTTTTAATATATGACAAAAAAGGATTTTTTTAAAAACATAGTGACAGCCTTTAAAGATAGAAGCATGTCTGTCATAGTCCCTGAGGATAAGATGTACTGTAAGCTAAGGGTAGTATTCATTTTTCTCCTACAAAAGCAAGGTTATATGCTGACACACTTTGGACTTTTTCCTTCTTGTTCTGAATAGTGAGATCAGTCTCCAGGCAGAAATGCCTAACAGAAATCATCTCCCTCATTTCTTGCTTTCTCTGCTCACTAGTTTTCTTTTCCCATGCACTTTTTTCATGAATCAGCTCTGCTCTGCTAGAAGAAGCAAAGCCATCAAATACTGTGTCTGCCTTCATGTTTATAATAGGCTTATTAAGCTAATACTATAAACACCATTTATGTTTCTGAACTTGGTCAAAAAATGTAGTTCTTTTTGTGTTGGAGATATACAGTAACAACTGTATAGTGTACTATACAGTGTTCTTTTCAAAAGATTTTTTTTTCTGTCTTTCTGAAACCTACCTTTTTTTTTCAGTCTCAGACTGAGAGATGTTTAAGCTAATTTGATTTCCAGAGTGTGCATATTTATTCTGGTGTGAATTGATCCATTCTTTCTTCTGCAATGTGTAATAATGTACTGCAAAAACAGATGTATTCAAATTACACGAGTAAAACAGAGATGTTAATGTCTAAATCATAGAACATCCTTCTTTTTTTTTTCTCTAACAGTTTTTCCAGCAAGTAAAAACTTGTTAAAATACACCCCAAGCACAGAGGAGCGAGTATGTAACAGCTATGCTGCTTTAGCCACTATATAATTATTGCATGACGTTCTCGGGCATCCTAGAAGGGTGCTTGGGAGCCTGGACATGAAAAGCTCTGAGCAGCACAGCATTTCCCCTACTACTCTCTCCTGGCTCTGCCTGGGGAAGTGCCCCATGCAGCAGAACAGTTCCGCTCCCATCACCACCCGGCAAAATCCTTCCATGCAGTACCATCACTGGAAAAATTTTTAAATCTCCAGCTATTTCACCACTTGTGCTAGCCATTACTTCTCCTGGTGGTAACACCACTTAAAGCTATGTGCCACTGCTGTTGGACGAGGGGATGTGCTTCCAGTGGATGCTCATCCCACCAGGGACTCTGGAAGCCCTCAGAACTGTTCCTCCCTCTGTTGAACTTGACACAAAAATTTCATAAGCTTGCACACAGGCTAACAACCACAGCATCATGATAGAGGACTGCAGCATTAGTAACAATCATGCTGGGCTGAGAAGTGCAACATCAACTACCGCAAAATTGTGCCATCCTTGCAGAGTAACCAGTGTGTGCAATTTCAGCAAATGACACACAGATCTCATATGTGCTAAAATGAAGTCCTGACGTTGCAGCTAACATATTTGCCCTCGTATCTGTCATCAGCCTAGAATGCATTTTGGCAGCCTTGTTAAGAAAGTTGGTGGATAATGTGGCCCACAGAAAATGAAGTATTAGCAGCCTGCATTATCTAATAAGTTTATGATCAAGAAATTGTCCAAAGGATGAAAATCTCTGTATTGTGATGGTCTTTATTTGGACTCCCAGGGCATTCCCCCACTGTTTTGCAGCACATAAAATTGTTTAACACATGTGATAATACAATTTAAGTGTGAATTGCTGCACCGGGTGAGTCTATACTGGCTCAGAGGCCTGAGCAAACAGTGGCATCTGGCTCAGGGCACTGACAGCCTTTTGGCAGCAGTGCGAAAGACAACACCTGAGAAGCAGCACTGTGCAAGTTGCTGCCAAGCTGCGACTATAGGTTTCTTGAAGGAAAAAAAAAAGTAATTTTGCCACCAAAAGCTAGCTGACCTAGTGAGGGCACAGTTCAGGAAGTGCAAATGAGCCAAACAAAAGAAAATAACCATGCACACCTGTTGTAACCTCAGTGGTTCTTGTTCCTCTAAGTCATGTGCAATCACCCCGTTTCTCTACTAAGGCCGGTTGAGGAGTAAATCGCTCACCTGGGATTTTATTGGCAATAGCATGTGTCATGAGCCAGGACAGGGGAGTGTGGGACTTCTGGAATGACATACACTACTTGTCTTTCTACCCCTCGCTGGCACTGGCAATGGGCAATCCCTCACAAAACACTCGTGGCCAGCTACATTATTACAATTTATTGCACCACTCCGAATGCTAGGCAGCTGGCGTATTTCCTGAGATTAAAAAGTAGTGTAAAGATACCAGCATGGCCTGATCCTGGAGGGTTTAGTCATACAGCCGCCCAAGTCACTTCAAACACGTGCACCTTTCCATTTCCTTTACCATTTAGCCCCTAAGCGAGCCAGACTGTGACAGTTGTCTAACCTGCCAGCAGCTGCCTTTGATAAAGACCGGTACTACTGCCACCCTCCTTTCTGGTCACATGCTGCTGCTTCCCACCCTCACCAGTATGCCCGTGGTGCAGTGCCACAGTATCTCTAACTGGCTTTCACGAAAATCAGCTGGGGTTATTAGCACGAGGTCCAGGGTGCACAGGTACATTGCACCACCTTTGCCGCATTAGCTCTGCTAAACAGAGCAGAGCATCTAAGTAGCCAGTTTGGCAGAGGAAGGAGCTGGAAACGATGAGTGTCCAGGGTAAAAACATATTTATCTCCTGTGGGTAGATGGGAAAGATGCTGCTTTGGATATCCCATTCCCTTTTGCCAGCAATCGCCTCTGCTGATGGGAAATCAGGAGGACACAGGTGGAGGCCATGCCTGCGAGCTGGCCCCCGAGCTCTGCCTACTGCCTTGGAGGGTGCGGGCATTCACGGTAGGGCAGCTCAGGCTGCCGGAAAGGGCAGATAGCTTTTCTCATCTCTTGGACAAGTAAAGCAGCAGAATAGCTTAGTGCAGAAAAATAGAGCAGCTCGCACCCTCTCTCCTGGGGAAGAGCTGTGGAGGAAACAAAAGCTGAACAACAGTGGTTCACAACAGAGAATGGGGAGAATTTGATTTGTGCTTTGGCTGCGCTCACTGTATTCATCCTGTTCGTGTTAATACCTCCAGTCTTAATTACGTGCCCTGGTAGAGACACATACAGATTCAGATTCTTTGCTCCCAGTAAATATAATTCTGAAGTAATTACAGAAAATTACACAGAGTTCCACAGAAACAGTGCTAAACCAGAATAAAGATAAAAGAACACAAATCTCCTCTGCTCTCATCTGTTGATTTACTGAACCATGACAAAGATTGACTAATCTCACCTCAGTGCTGAGGCATGGGAAGCTACAGAATGATGAACTATATAAACAACTAAAACAAATGCAAACTCATGGAGATGCTGTAGAAAATATCTGTAGGTATTTAGAGCAAAAATGGATTGTATAGACTTAGGTCATACCTGCTTTAATTCTATGCTAGAACTCATTTTGATCTCTGGTAGGGAAATAATGAGACCATGATTTCCTGGTATTTTAATCCACATTGCAAAACATGTTTTCTTAGGAGCTTACACACAGAATTCAAAATACGTTTTGTGACTAGCTGAGGGTCTTGGAAGCCAAGCAAATCACTCCCTCTTTGCAAACCCAGCAGACTCAGACATACCAAAAGTCTTAACCTAGTTTCAAAAAGGCCCCAAAGAAACAAGCCAACACTCTGAGGAATGACAAACTTCTCATTTACAGTGATTAGATAATTTGTGATTTGAAGAACACATAAAAAGAGTTCTGTGAAGTTTGCCACATATTTACTGTTTCCTGCAGGAACAACACAGCATGGAATATTGCAGGCTAAGCACCCGTAAAGGGTTACCCTTTCTGTGAACTTGCAGTAAGCTGTTCAGAAAGGGCGGCAATGGCCTCCAGGAGAGTAAATGATACAATCAACACGTAAGGTAGAGTACTTAGACAAATACTGGCTGAAATAAATCTTACAGATATAGAGATGTGAAATACATGGATTAATACATCAGATCTGTTTTTAAAACACACGGAACAAAGAGATTGGTGTGTGGCTTTTAATTTTTGGGACAACTTTTACAGTAAAGCAAACAATAAGAAAAACACAGCCATCAAAGCAAGAATGTTTCTTTTGTTCTCAGATGCTTTCTTTCGCGATGGTTGTGGAGGTTTCTTTTTTCTTAATCACAATAGATAGTTTTGGCAGCCTGTCCAACTGCCAGATTCATGCTCCAATGAATGAACTCTTAAAACAGATTGGGAGGCTTAGTATGGTATTGTTCCACAGTGAATATGTCTGTCTATAGCTTTTCTTTCTTAATAGCAGACTTATATTTTAGCTTAAACTACATCTGGCTCCTCTCTCTGTTCTCCTCATCCAGTAATTCTCTTTTAACACTTTGTTCCTTTATACAATATTCAAAAAGAAGCTCTTTCCATCTATCCTATTTTGTGCACTCTGCTCCACCCACCATTTGCAGTATTCCAACCTTATCTTCCCCAGTGTTCTCAGTGTAATATCCAACATCCTGGTCCTCGGTCCTCTCTCTCCTCTACAATGCTGCCTCCGTCTTTCACCCTGGCTTCACCACCTCCTTTGCTGGTGGTTTTGAATTCCTCATCCTCACTTTCAAGGTCCTTTCTTTTTCTGCAGCCAGCCAGTGACCAGTTGCTACCTTCCTACAGGTTCCCTAGCACAGCTGTGGTGCTTGTCAGAGTTTGCAGGGAGTCACTTCAGCATTAAATTGGCAGGAGGGGAAAAAAAAAAAAAAATCAGTAACACAACTAACCAAAAAATACAGGAAGGAAATTAGCAGGCAAGGCAGAGCCACAGCAGCCAGTGTTGGTTAAGCCAGCTTTGGAACAGCAATGCTTGACTCACCATTTTTAGATTTCCTACCTTATGCTCCATCCCTGTTTTTTTCTTCTATTGCAAGTTTCCATCTCCTTTGCTGTCACTCCATGATCCTACAGACCCTCTCCTCCAGCTAAGATCCTCAGGTTGTTTTTTCAACCTACAAAGAATTAATACTGTAGAAAAGCACTGTATCATGAAACATCACCATGTCCTTACTATGCTATTTGTTCCGCCTTAAACCAAGACCACAGATCAAGTGTTTTCTGGGTCAAATTGACAGGGGGAAAAATGTCTTTACTCTTTATGGGGCAAATGGATATCCCTCATTTCTCAAACACATTCGTAAGTGAATACAGTCACATATGAGCTAGAAAGAGGTTTATATTCTGAGGCTACATCGGTATCCTGCATACTTCTGGTGGTGTGTTTCAAAATATGAAAATACCAGCAATTGTGTTAAAAAAATGTACTTAGAAGAAATGCAACCCAAAGAAGTGGTATGTGCCTCACTTTTTAGATACTTCTCAAATGCAAGTTCCACATCTGACTGAGAGGCTTATATATTAGTAAAGTCTCAATCACAGGCCAATGAGTGAGTAGCCTTTTAAAATCCACAAAAGATGGGAGATGCTAAATGCTCAGAAAAAGTTTGGTTATTAAATAAAAACCTTAGGAGCAAGAGAGATGGTATTTATCCTCCGTTCTTCTTCAGTCTCTCATTTTTTAACTTGCATGGTGTGATTTCATTACCTCTATAACGCTCCCCTGAATAGGTGAACACGTGACCCTAACTTTACCACCGCATCAAAGGAGGTGTGGGACACCCATAAGGATAGTGCCAAGGGAAGTGTGAAACACAATTACTACCAACTTGCAGCTTTCCAGACGTCAGTGTAATGAATGGATGTGCCTTCCTCTGAAGTTCAGATATCTAGCTTGCACTGTTTTTTCTCTTTCACCCCCCTTGAAATCAGGTTACAGAAAAACAGAGCCATCATGCCAGAGAACAGTAAGATATTTGGTGAAGCTAGTATTAAATAACTTGTTCTTCCCTGGAAACAAGTACCCAGCTGAAACACTATTATTTTTCTCCTTTGGCTTTTGGAGAAATGTTTCATGTAACAATTGCACAAATCAACAGAAGCTTTTGCAGAATAAAGCGTATATAATTACCAGCTCAGGAGTAGTGTTCCCAGACGCACCAGAATATAAAAGATGTTCAGACAAAGATGTTTGTGTTTTACACAGCTGGCTGGTGAATGCAAAGGCTGCTCTGGGCAGGAGGGACTGCTGGGGGCAGGCTTTAGCTGGTCAACAGCGACACCATGAGGAATGCAACCATTTAAAAAAAAGGCTCCCCTATGCTTTATGGTGCAAGTCACTGTCCCAAAATGCAGAGCCTTTCCCTATTACCTGGAGGAAAGCAATGAGCTGTATGAAGAATCAGTGCTCATAACCTAGAAGGAGAGAGAAACTCTGAACAAGTATGTACCTTTGTACCAGGTACTCACAGGCAACCATGTTCAAAATGTAAGGTTAGATGAGACACTTTTATCTGAAAGAAGCATTTCAGCAGCAGCAGAAGCTTGCAAACAAATGAATGCCATTAACTCATTAGTTTTCAAACACTAGGCACGTAGCAAACGACAGCATGTTTTCCTGACCAGGGAATACACATTTCTGAATACCAAGAGACAATGAAAAAGTCTTTGCTGAGACATTGTTTTCACTCAATAATTCAATTCTACATGATTGAGTCATTTTATTCATATATAAAGGCCTGCAAAATTTTTGTCTTCTTCCATATAGGAAAGTAAGATTAGACACTTGTGCAATACATGCCCAATGTATTGGTGCAGGACCCATTTAACAAATGATTTAGAAGACAGTCCAGGCAACAGGGTCTCCTGTAATTTACAGGTTATTTTTTTTTTTACATACCTCCTGTATGCAGAGACTTGAAAGGATTATTACAAGCTAGTGAACCTTGAATGCAGCAGCTATTCATATAATATCTCATACAGAAACAGAGACAGCTGCCACAAATTAAGAGTACTGGCAGCCATGTGGTTTTGAACCCAACTACCAACATAGAAGGGTTGATGGATGACGGAAATATGAGGAAACACCACAATATATAGGCTCGTCTGTTAGTACTGAAAGGTAACAGTGAGCACTTTCCCAGTTGTTTCAAACTCAGCAGAACAGGGCAGCTATTTTAAAAAACCCAAGCTGAGACCTACTACTGGTGAGTAGTATAGCTGGTACCTGGAAACAGTTCCTGTACCAACTCTGTTCTTGGAAACAATGATAGGATGCAACAGAATGGAAGAGTAGCAGCCTGCAGGTTTGGTTTTTTGCCATTTATTAAAAATGCAATTGCTCTGTTTGTTTATCAGTAAAAATGACATTAGTAGAATTCGCATTTTTCTTCAGTTAATAATATGGCAAAAAGAAAGTAAGTTACTTGCAAGACTGTTCCCATCAAGGTCATTTCACAGTAAGCAGTACTGTGCTAACAAATGAATTATTGATCATGTGTCATTTAACACTTGTTATTCACTGGTGTTACACACTCAGTAGTAATTAAGTTTATGCAACAGTGGAAGCTCCTGATAGAATTTGTATTAAAACTGCAAGTTCCATTATGTTGCACATACCAGTAGCTCCAAGACACATTTTATGAATTCTCAAATTGCTTTTCTTGGGTGAGATAACCCAATGACAGCTAATGTAGTTTACAATCTCCTGAGCAGACTTTCCAAATTAAAGCAGAAATTGAGAAATAGGGTGCTTACAGTATCTTTAAATGTCCTTAGTTTAATAATCCATCATAATCATAACTCCTTATAGGCACCTAAATCCCTGCCAAAACCTACTATAATCTGCAGCTGTCTTTAAAAGGCATTCTCCCCAGAGCCACTTCACAGAAGTCACTCAGCTAGTCCATTCACATAGGATTCTTCAACAACAGGTAACTAAATAAACAGAAGGGTGGAAAGAAGCAAATTGCAAAAATCTAAGGAATTCAAAGCTGCAGGAAAGCAGATGAGGCATTATGATTACCTGCTGCAATGCCATACTAGCAGTCCAATAACAATGCAGATAACATGATATTTGGAATAGTAATTCACATACTCAGCAAAAGTCAGGATGAATTTCTAGTCTACTTACAGAGAAAGCCATTATTTGCCCACATAAAGTGGATCTAATGTGCTTTCTCATAATGTACAGAGGTAGTTACAGAAGTATTTCAAACTGCGTCCTCTTTAAGACTACTCAAAAGTCTGTGTTGAAGAAGGTATTGTTATATACCAAAAAAAGAGTTAGCATAATTGCTATACAGTTACCTTCTTGATTACATTCCCGTATTTTTTCCACTCATATTGCTTTTCAGATAATGATTTGAAGACCAGTAAAACAGACTCAACCATCCCATTTTTGCTCCATTCTGTGGCCTGACTTCACATATCTAAAGTCAGATGGTAAAGCTGACTTTACTCCTGTAAATCAAACCACTGGAGCTGTAAAATCATACTATCCAAGAAGAGTAAAAAGGCCTTTATTTTCTAGAACAACAGATGTGACATAGTAAGGCTATCAAAAAACTATTAATAAGCAGGAAGATGAGGAAAGAGAACATATTTTTCATTGTTGAGAGTTTCATAGTAAGAATCAGTGCCACAGAACAGTGTCAAAGAATACAGCTTCTATAAGTTGTGCTATTTTCAGAATAATTAAATTTGGAAATTGGATTCATTCTTTGCCCTCTATCTGCTAATGATTTATCTATTTGCTCCAGGGATTTCAGTTCTTTCTATGTGCAAATACACAACATTACTTCATTAAATCTATTCCCCAGTTAAATGGCCAAGCACAAAAAACTACAGGAGAGAGTTCACCTGGCTGTTAAGACTCATCAGGAGAAAACTTTGAACTTCAGTAGGGAAAAAACTCTGGCTGCCTACTCTTTGATGTATAGAAAGTGAAACCCAAACTATCTTTAAAACACTATGTATTTTAAAACTAGATACTAAGGCAAAAAAAAACCAGCTAGCATTGTGGCATGTGGCACCTTTAATACAATTTGGATGATGTTGCTCTTATAACATTGTAACATCAAAATAAATAAAAAGCTAAATGAGAGTCCTAGAATCTGAGCCCAAAATTAACAGCTTTGCCATGCTCAGATATCGTGGAAATTTGGTACATAAGGTTAAAAGGAAAAGAAATCTTCTCCAAAAATGGTACATTAAAAGCCTCAGAAGTCATTCTACAGAAAGCTAAAATCAGCCTAATAGCGCGAGGCCTTTTATCATCCTGGATTCTGAGTAAGGCCCCCGATGAGCTGTTGATGGCTGTAGTCTTCAGTGGCCATGAGAAACTCCCACCTAAAGTGAAACACACATAAGCAATTTGCCCTTTCCCAGCAAATCCCTCTGGAAGAGTACTTCCTCCTGGCTGCATCTCCAATTCTTCAGCTGGTTTGGTTGTAGGCTGTGACAACCTGAATTGGCTGTGACTCCCTCTAGTGTTAAGTGGAGGTTGCAAGAGACTGCAGTAGCCCTTAGTCTCACTCCTTATTTCCCTACACAAAGGGTGGAAGTCTCATTTCCAGAAAGGCAGGAAAACTAAAGTAGTCCTTTTAGCCCACTGATAATTCTCCCAGCTAACAGCTCAGTGTGTGGAAATGGAGAGTCACCTAAACGTTCCTGCTCCAAAACAGCAAACAAAAAAACCTAGAAGCCCAAGGTATCTCACAAAATGTACCTTTATTTAACGCACTGAAAAATAGCTCTGCACTCTGCCCGCCCCAACTTCCCGCCAGCACCAGTTAACTATACGAAACTCACCACATAGTTTGAAGCACAGACTTACCAGCTGGAATTACCAGCAAATGGTGGGGAGACAGGGGATACAGACAGAGTTAATACAGAAATACAGTGATAAGGCAACGGATTATCCAGGCCACCTGAATCCAAGATTGTTAGTTTCAGCCACCCTCCCTTCTTCCCAAAGACTACATACTTGTCATTTGAAGACTGAAGTAGTAATTTCATACACTGAAAGCGAAGCAATTTTAGAGTAGCTGGTTTTTTGACAGAATTGTCATCTTTGCTGCAGAAAAGTTTCAGATAATTAACTTTTTTCACCATGAGGCTTAGAAGGTGCTTGATTCTGAAATGCTTGGAGCGTTCAGAACATGGCCATTCATAAGGCTGTTACTGAAACTTAATTCCTTGAGCCAAAGGTAAATCCTTGCTGTAGTTGATTGTACTGGAAAAGAAACAAGCATTTAGAGACCAGACTTGATCAATGAGACAGATGATGCAGTCCATTTCCTATGTACAAGGTTTCTGATTTCTGTCACATGCATACAAAACACTTTTGTAAACAATTTGCCTACTAAAAGTTATGAACTGACTTTATTCTGATTTTCAGAATAATAACTATGTACGGGGAAAGACCACATTCCTCATTATCTCTTCCTTGATAGACCAAAGAGAAAGAGGAGCATCTCTCTCTATTTAATCCCTTAATAGGAGAACGTCCGTACACAAAAATCAGTGTGGAATTTCTCATAAGCCTTAGCACGCAAACCAAAGTTAGCTCAGGTGAAGGCTAGGGAGGCCATCAGAGAGCAGGAATGGTCAACCACTACTGGCTGTCAGTAGATTTATGAACAGACACCCAACATTTGGTAAATCACCCATCACTGGCAATAGTGGGCCCCTTACTCTGGTTGCCACTTCATATATTTCTTGACAAGTTTCAGCAATTTAATTTTTAGCTGAGTTTAAAATGAGGCAAGAGGGGGAAAAAAAACCCAAATTTTTTTCTTCCGTTTTGAGGAACAGTGAGCAAAGAATGATCTTTATCTAGACCCTTCAAATCACCTTCTACTAGGAACACAGATGTTAATTTCTGCTTGAAGAAAAGGCAATTACACTCATACATGGTTATCTCATATTTAGGTAAGATAACCTCCTGCAGTCAAGGACTTCTACGTTTTTAACTTTTGCAAGTTTATCTGTAATTTACATTTATTTGTAATTTAAAATGTCTGTCTTACCAAGTAGACCGTCTCATATAAAGTTTCCACGAATCACTTCCAGATTCTCTTCCCCCACCAGTGTGCTTTTCACCACCTGTAAGAAAAAAGTTATAAATGAAAACTTAAATGTTTTTGGAGCATGGGAATCTGGACTAACTCCAGGAGGTGAGACATTTTATAAAAATTCATGGGGAAAACTCCTTTGCCCTTGTTCTTTATCTGAAATAAATTACCAGAACACCATCACACACAGCTCACACAGCTAGATCTCTTCCCATGCTTGATCCAAAAAATACCTGCCTGGAGCTGAAAGTCTTATCATGCTGACACCAAAGGACCTTCTTTTAAAGATATTTTAACATGAGACATGAGTACAAGAACGTGCTGTTTCTTGTACTGTCTAAATGGTAAAGTGTGCATTTCTTTTTCCCTCCCTCCACTTCCTTCAGTACGTACAAAAAAGAGAAATAAAGGCAAAGAGTATTTAAAGACTCTCTCACAAAAATACTTGATGTTGTAATTTTTATATAGACATACAAACATACACAAAAATGCTCAAGACTGTTTTAATTAAAACTGTTTTAAACAGTTTTCCACTCAGCCACATCTCTAAGCACATTCAGAACATAGTTCTGAGTTACACTCCCTTGATGGGACAAGGGGGAAATGATACACAGAATATTTAAAAAACAAATACAGATATTTTTAAAAGCTGAAATCCGACTACCTTTAGCCAATTTGTCTTCTGCAAAAGTAGTATAACAATTAAACATAAAATTAACTACATTGATTTCTTCAGATTTAGTAATTTAAATGGACTGACTAAAACCTTGAAAAATACGATGACGAGACCTAAATTATACTACTTTTACAGTGGTAATGCTTCATTCTCTTCCAGAGCTGTTAGAAAAAAAACAAAACAAACCCAGCTTTAAAAAAAATTAAGCTTGAGGAACAATACCAAGTCTCCAGTCTTTACACCAAAGGATTTCGTCATTTAAAGGCTAAAGAAAAAAGCTAAGTAACATACCAAAAGCACCTCCAATCTCAGCTCCACTGGTTGGGATGTTGACATTCACAATGCCACAGTCTGATCCCTTTGGCCTACAACCAGAGACACAATTACACCTCAGGATCAGGAAAGGTTCATTCCATAAAATGAGGGCTATAACATGCTCAACTAGCATTGTGCACAGGTTTACAAGATATGAAAGACTGTGATCTTATGCTTCCGGAAGGTAGGAAAATAATTTCAGCTATACCCAAGCCAGCGGAAAATCCTTCCCAAATCCTTGGTAAAGATACTGCTGGAAAGACCTTGTTTTACTTCATTATTCCAGGCAAAAACCTCCTCTTCCCCCTAAAAGGAGCATGCATCAATGGTTAAATCTAGACTGTTCAAAGCAAAGCAGTTACAAAGAAACATTGTGAGAAAAAACTCAGCATACTACAGCCATTATGCAAATATACTGTGGACCAAGTCAGGCTACCTCCACCAGTGCACAAAACACAAAACTTGTTTTTGAGCAGGTTGACAAGAACTATAAAAATCTGTTCCTGTGCAGACTCTCATCTTAAGTCTAGTGGTTTCCACAGAAAATGCATCAATGTAGCTACACAGTGACGTAATCTATTACAGTGGATATCCCACAGTGCAGAACAACAGTTCCCACTTCTTGAAGTGCCAGGATAATTACATGAACATGGCATATATCTAAAATCTCTCTCCTGACACCTGACGAATTCCCTGTTGTTACCTTACCTTAAATTTCAGCACATACAGTATGGGGGCAAATGTCTCAGTGTGAACAATGGGTGCATCATGAGGAAGGCCAGTCACAATGGTTGGTTCAACATAATTTCCAGGGCGATTTATAACCTTCAAAACACATAAAAGAAGAAACAACTGAGCAAGTTCAAACCAGCATCCTCTTTAGTATTAGTATAGGAAGGGGATTCACAATCTGATTACTACAGTTGTGCCTAGCAATCAGAAATAGAAGGTCAGGCCATCCGAGTAGATAAATTTTACTCATTTAAGTACTTAAAGTACAGAAGAATAACTTAAGGAGGTAATCAAATCTCAAAGTCTATCAGGCAAAAAACCAACCCGCTTCCTTTCCACTACTTGTAAGCCCATTAGTAAGCTTTACCGGTATTAGGAGTAAAGAAAATGCCAGTGAAAGATAAGAATTCCCAAAATGTTAAGTCCATGAGAACTAAACATCTCATATGATGAAGATGTGCAAGTGGCTCTCTTGAATCTTCAGCATTTCTGGGTTTGATATTGCGATTCCAGGGACAGAACAATTAATTTTTTTTGTTATGTGTTTGATATTTTCACCATCACCTGCAACTAGGAAGCAGTACAAAGAACAGCCAAATGCACTTAGCCATTTCTTGGAGAAGACAAGACCCATCTTTACCCTAAAGACAGGACTGCAACTCAAACATTTTCAGACTGACTAACAACATCCTGTAATGGCTGCCAGGACAAACTAAGGTACAATCTTGGCCTAAGCCACCATGTTAACTCTGTTTTTTTTCTAGAGCACTAAACGTAGAAGAGAGAATAAAATTAAGTCACCTTTCCACCATAGACCACTGAGCCACCCTGTTGTTTGGCTTGTTCTACTGCATCAAGGAACATTTTCACGGCTTCTTTGGTATGAAGAGGCCCATAGAGAGTGTCAGCTAGAAACAAAAGATCCAGAGACATATCTTCAGCAAAACTGTGTTTTTGGGAGTAATTCTTTAATCTGTCTAAAATGAGCAGTATTAGCTGGATTCTTCGTCTCCCGTTCAGAGTTTGTATTCCAAATGAAACCAGCTATACCCAGTCCCTGGCAAACTGCTAAAATTAGATAGCTTTGATCTATCATCTCTTTGGAATTTAAAGAGAAAGAAAGAAAGACAGACAAACTGGTCTCCTAAACCCATGCGCTGCAAATGGCTACTTACAATCCCAGGGATCACCGATGCGGACCTGGGCACAGGCCTTAGCGAGCTTTGCCACCACCTCATCATGGATGCTTTCATGGAGGAACTAAACAAAATGTGGTAAGAAGGTTGTAAGACAGTTCAGCCGATGTAACTATTCTTGAGCTACTGATGCACTTTGAAAAGAGCTAAATGAGGTGTGTAGATAGTGTACTCATATTCAGCAAATCCCAAAGTTGAAAATAAATACATGAGCAACGTCTCAAAACAGCACCAACACCATGAAATGAAGATTTAAAATCTTTACCATGATGATTTAAAAGAAGCAAAGAAACAAAAATCTGTTTTTATGTTATCCCACCTCAGATCAACAGTATCAGTGTGTTCTGTAAACTCTTCATTTAAGTGTTTCAGGACAAATACTCAAGCAATTTTTATTGCTATAATGTGAGGAATCACTGCCTTTACTATACACCCAAAGTTAATCTGTATCAATTTTGACAAGTATTTACCCAATCAGCCCAACTCTGAAAAGACTATACAGGCACAGGCTGCCATTGTAACACCTGAAAATGATTGGTTAAAAATTAAAGTAAGCAATACATCCCCTCTTGCTTTGCTGAAATCTAAACCATGCACCAAAATTTTGTAAGCAGGGACAAGTAAAGAAGCTCTGACAATGAAAAAAGAAATACAGGAAGTACATTAAGTTTTATTTATATTGGAGTTTTAGCACCAGTTACATTTAGAAACACATACAAAGAAACTCTTCAGAGCTAGTTTTATAATGGAATGACAAACTTCCATCTTATTGTACCATCAAACTGATTTTTGACAAAGTAAAAATGTGTTTCTAAGATTATTTGTTGCTCTCCATAATATTAGGAATTGTTAGTAATTTTCTGAGTTAATTTTGAATTAAGTTTAAATTCAGAACCATCCAAACCAGACAATACACATTTAACTCACCAGCCTTCTAGCAGTTGTGCACCTCTGACCCGCTGTTCCCACAGCAGCAAATAGAGCAGATGGGATGACTAGGTTTAGATCTGCATCTTCAAATACTTAACATAAATTAAAAACATCAGCATGTTATTGAAGTAAACAGGCAGTTAATAAGACTTGACAGTAAACAAAGTAAGAAGAACTGACAGGTTGGTCAAGAAGCATTAGGAATAGTCACACTAGCATAGCACACTTAAGGTAGAAAGAAACACCTCAAAACTCCTATTATTTTTACACCTGAAATTAGACACATGCAACTGGATATAAATGTAGGTCTGAACTACTGAAGAGAGACTTTTGCAATAAAGCTTGCAAAGAACTTCAGCTTCATTTTAATTGAAGAAACTACAAGCAGTTTCTTGCCATTTCTTCACCCTGTCCCTCTCTCACTGAGAAGTCTAACAGCATAAAGAAAGAATGGTAAAGTGTATCCAGATGGCATGCAAGGAAAGGAGCTAAATCACAGAGGTATACAAAAACGTAAAATATGAGTGAGCTGAACAAATTAATCTAGCTAGAAGAAATTGGGATGTCTGAAGCAAAGCTAGCATGTTTAAGCCACAAAGGATCCCCAAAACATCACTCAGCTAAACCCACAGACTTCTGTCCCACAGAATTAAGTGCCCAAAATTATTACCAAATTTGGGACAAAGTGCAACCAAACAATGTTTATGCCATCATTCAAAGCCAATTTGAGAAAAAGCAGGACTTTCATATGAAAAGAAAACAACTTTCTAAGTGTCAGGGAAGTTTATGCTACTGGCTGCAAAGCAGCACAGGAGAAAAAGAAAGATCTGCTCAAATGTGATTTTCAAAAGAGCATTATGTCTTAGATAGACAATTAAGATTCATTCAGAATGAGAAAGGGGAAACAAAACTACAACACAACAGGAATTGGAATTTAGGTATTTATCTAGATTATATTTTCTTTCTGTCACATTGCTCAGCTTCATAGTATTTATGTTATCTGAGAACTAGATAAAACCCTAATACCCTAAGTTACTTAAACATGTAAAATGTGCTACTGAAATAAACACCTGACTGCTTTGCTTTCAAGTATCGTAAGTGTCTTAGACTTTACATATATGTACTTACATTCTAAAATGCTAAAAATCTGGTGTTCATGAGAACTATCCTAAAACCAAATTTATACAGCATTGTCCACATCCTGTTACTGAAGCTTACTGCTTCTCTCATTTCCTTCTTTGCTTCAACAGTGAGTACATACAAGAGCTTGAATTTCAATTTTTTTTTTATCTTAAAACACTACTCCTCCACAATACCAAAGACAGAAAAAAACCCAACATTCTACTACATGCTTTTTAAAGCCCCAGTGTGGGGGAAAAAAAAAAAGAAAAAAAAAAGGACAATTTGCTACAAACATTTGTATACTAACTTCCAAATATCATCTACAGGACTGAATTTCTACAGTGCATCTTACCAATAATGGCATTGTTTCCTCCAAGTTCCAGCAGACTTCGACCTAATAAAAACACAGAAAACAAGTATGTCGTGCACACATGTATTCACTGTACCACATTCAGTGAGGTCACCTCTACCTAGAGCTAAGTTTCCATATTTTTCTGGATAGACACAAGGTTTTAGGCATTCATCATGGCTTGGCTTCGCGGACGAAGATTTGGGAAGGGCTTTGCCCACGCCTATTGCAAGCGCGCTGATGGCTGAAAAGGCCAATGCGGGACAGGCAAGACCGGTTGCAAAGAGCACACCGGAGGGTCTCCTTGGGTGGTATAGTCGAGGCACGGTTCTTTCTGCGCTGTCTTTTCTCCTCGAGCTTGATTCTACGCATGCTCTCAAAGGAGACAGCAGCGTTATGTATGGTGTGTCTCCAAATCTCCCGATTAGAGGCCAGGGTGGACCACTGATGGTGGTCAATATGGCCTAGGCTGAGGTGTTGTTTCAGGGAGTCCTTATATCTCCTCTTTGGAGCTCTTCTCTTGCGGCAGCCGGTGGCAAGTTCACCATAGAACACGATCTTAGGGAGGCGGTGATCCGCCATCCTGGAGACGTGCCCTGCCCAACGCAGCTGCGTTTTCAGCAACATGGCCTCAATACTGGTGACGTCTGCCTGGTCAAGGACAGCAACATTAGTCACGTAGTCAGTCCAGTGGATGTTTAGGATTGTGCGGAGGCAGCGCTGATGGAAGCGTTCGAGGAGTCGCAGACGGTGGCGGTAGATGACCCATGATTCAGACCCGTACAGAAGAGTAGACAGTACCACGGCTCTGTAGACACTGATCTTTGTACTTTTCTTCAGGTGTTTATTGCACCAGACTCTTTTATGGAGTTTTCCAAAAGCTCTGTTTGCCTTTGCTATTCTGTTGTCTATCTCTTTGTTGATCGTGGCATCTGAGGAGATGATGCTACCCAGATAGCTGAACTGCTGGACTGGCTGAAGCTCTGACTCGCCAATGGTGATGTGGGGATGATGGTAATCATCTTGTGGTGCTGGTTGGTAGAGAACTACTGTCTTCTTCAAGCTGACTTCCAGCCCAAAAAGCTCAGCCGCCTCTGCAAAGCAGGATGTTAAGCGCTGCAGAGCTGCTTCTGTGTGGGCAACAAGGGCGGCATCGTCAGCAAAAAGCAGCTCACGGACAAGGTGATTCAGGGTCTTGGTGTGGGCCTTCAGTCGCCTTAGGTTGAAAAGGCTCCCATCGGTACGATATCGGATATAAATGCCGTCTTGTTCGTCGAGGTCTGCCGTGGCCCTTTGGAGCATCATGCTGAAGAAAACTGTGAATAAAGTGGGTGCGAGAACGCAACCTTGTTTCACACCATTGGCTATTGGGAAGGGCTCAGAGAGTGCATCGCCATATCTGACTTGGCCGCGCTGCCCCTCATGTAACAGGATAATCATTTTAAGGAACTTGGGGGGACATCCTAATCGTTCCAAGATCTGCCACAGACCTTTTCTGCTCACAGTGTCAAAGGCTTTGGTGAGATCAACAAAAGTTACATAGAGACCCTTGTTCTGTTCCCTACACTTCTCTTGCAGTTGTCTGAGAACGAATACCATGTCTGTGGTACTTCTGTTGGCTCTGAAACCACACTGACTTTCAGGTAGAAGTTCTTCTGCGATAGCGGGTACCAATCTGTTCAATAGTATTCTTGCGAGAATTTTTCCAGCAATGGAGAGCAGAGTTATGCCTCGGTAGTTTGAGCAGTCTGACTTTACTCCTTTTTTCTTGTACAGGGTGATGATGATTGCATCACGGAGATCTGGTGGTAGTTCGCCTTGTTCCCAACAGTGCACAACTAGCTCGTGAAATTTAGCATGGAGCGTTTGGCCTCCATGTTTCCAGATTTCAGGCGGGATTCCGTCGACCCCAGCTGCCTTGCCGGTTTTCATCTGCTGTATGGCCTTAAGGGTCTCTCCCATAGTAGGGGCTATATCCAATTCATTTTTCACCGTTTGTTTTGGGATGAGCTGGATTCCTGAGTCTTGGACTACACGGTTGGCACTGAAGAGAGTTTGAAAGTGTTCAGACCATCGATTCAGGATGGAGGTTTTATCTGTGAGAAGCGTTTGGCAATCTGCGCTGAGTAGGGGGCTTTGAACTTGGTGTGTGGGTCCGTACACTGCTTTCAGAGCCTCATAGAATCCTCTGTGGTCACCCAAATCTGCGCATAGTTGAGTCTTTTTTGCTAGGTTGAGCCACCACTTGTTCTGGATGTCTCGAAGTTTCTGTTGGAGTTTACTGCATGCAAGACGAAAGGCTGCTTTTCTTACATGGCAAGATGGCTGAGCGAGGTGTGCTTGGTGAGCAGATCTCTTCTTTGCCAGCAATTCCTGGATCTCTGGATTGTTTTCATCAAACCAGTCTTTGTTCTTCTTTGTGGAGAACCCTAAGAATTCTTCGGAGGACTGCAGGATGCTATTTTTAATATGTTGCCAAAGTGCTTCAGGAGAAGAGTCTATGGGACAGTCTTCAAGCCTAGTTTGAAGGTTTGCCTGGAAGCCGTCTCTCACTGCAGCTGTTTGAAGATTGTTAACTTGGAGCCTCCTCCTCAGAATGCCGCCCCTCCTAGGTTTGGGCTTAAAATGGAGGTTAAGTTTGCAGCACACAAGGCGGTGGTCTGTTTGACATTCTGCACTAGGCATCACTCGGGTGTGACAGACATCGCGAACATTTCTCTGGCGCACTAAGATATAGTCAATGAGGTGCCAGTGTTTAGATCGAGGATGCATCCAGGTTGTCTTCAGGCTGTCTTTCTGCTGGAAGATAGTGTTGGTGATGGTAAGCTGCTGCTCAGCACAAAACTCGAGCAAGAGGCGACCGTTGTCATTGCAGTTTCCAACTCCATGCTTGCCTAGTACTCCTTTCCAGGCTTCAGAGTTCTTACCTACTCGGGCGTTGAAGTCACCAAGGATTATGATCTTATCATCCGCAGGAACCTTTTGAGTAAGGCGGCGCAGATCGGTGTAGAATTTGTCTTTTTCTGTAGGATCAGCTTGGAGAGTTGGGGCATATATGCTGAAGAGAACAACATGTTGCTTGTTGTGTAGCGGGAGGCGTAAGGAGATAATGCGATCGGAATGACCTGTTGGCAAATTTTCAAGTTTAGAGACGATGGAGTTTTTAATCATGAAGCCAACTCCAGAATGATGACTTTCGGTTTTGGGTTTGCCTGACCAATACAGTGTGTAGCCAGCACCATGTTCTTTAAGGCTGCCTTCCTCATGAAGGCGAACTTCACGGAGAGCAGCAATGTCGATGTTGAGTCGTGACAGTTCGTGAGCAATTATAGCAGAACGGCGTTCAGGACGCCCACTGTCTGCTGTATCGAGCATGGTTCTGATGTTCCAACATGCGAGTGTCAATCTGGACACACCTTTGGAGGCAGGTGTATGCCTTTGTCTCTTTGTCTTTGGTTGACCGCAGAAGAAGATGTCCGTTGGCCGCGGTTAGCCAACCGGATTGGAAGGGGAGATGAGCTTTGGTTAGGCCACCTTTTCTAGGCCCCTCTCCATGTGGAGCAAGCAGTGCTCTCCTTGAAAAAGGCTGCTTGGTCATTCAGGATGCTGCCGAACGAGACTGTCATCTCCCAGGTCAGTCTCAAGCGACCAATGTCCTGAACCGCCTGCATACAGGGTTGGGTCTGCGGCTTCCAGTGACATCTTTCCACCTGCCGTTTCGTCCCTTGCCTGTCGCTACAGGGCTTTGCAAACGTGAGTACACCCTTCAAGCCTGCGCAGTGGATTTTTCAGGTGAGGCGCAGCGTGCGCGAGACTGGCCCCACCCTTTACACCTGAGGTTCATCTGCCAGGGCCTAGCGAGCTTGGACGGTGACAGCAAAGTCCTCAGGTCATAGGTTTGGTTAGAGTATCCTTCTCTTAGATGGATGGCCTTACAGGGCTAAACGAGCTCCATCTGCCCGGGTTTGGAGTTAGAGTTGTCCTTCTCCTAGGATGGTTGCCCGAAGGCTAGTGAGCCCATCCTGCCCATGGACACACTTTGTCTGACCCTTCAGTTGAGATCTGTCAGGCTTGGGAGACCCTACCGGAGGCATATGCCACCACCAGCATAGCTCTCAACTTCGCAAGGGCACGCAAGCTCTTTCCCCACGGCAAGGGGGTGCCCATGAAAGAGTTTAGGCATTACAGTCAACTAGTCACGTCAGCTAAACCAGAAAGTACACCAAATACTATATTTATCACAGATTGTTAAGAAAGACCCCTGGAGACCAGTTATGACAGAAACAAGCTTTAAGAAGTAGGCAAAAATAGCACTGGAAAGGAAAAGATGAAAACAGAAGGCACTGCAGCATAAATAGTATCATGCACACAAAGAAGAGGAGGAAATGCTACAGAGAAAAAAAAAATGCAACCCCCCCCAAAAAAAAATCTAACTAGGCTTATTTATTTCTCTGGCAACTGTTTTATCTCAAATGCAAGAGAAAGAATTCCCACTTACTTCTACTTGCAATCTCTTCTGGTTTTGCTTTTCTACACTTCTATGAACTTCAAATGTATAAAATGAGAAAGTCCTGTTCACAAGGTTTTCTGTTTAAAACTAAATTGCTGCACATGGACTCATGCCTGTACACTTCCAAATATTTACATCAAAAACAATATCTCAGAAATCAGAAACTTTTCTCCTGTATTTATTAAGGAGTAAAAGGCGAGGGAGCATTTCTTCCCAAACACATTGCCAAAAGACCATAGGTCCTGGCTGGTCATCTTGACAATTCCCACATGATTATATTCATGGACACACCACACACCAGCCCCCCAACCGAATTAACTGCAGGACCATGGATTTGTGGATACCCTGAAAAAAAACGCTGAGTTGTGACAGAATTAACTGAAAAATGCAGTATCTCGCTCTGAGCAGTTTCAACATCCTATTTCCAAAAAGGTAAAACCAAAAAACGTAACACAAGAGATAAGTGAAACAAGCTGTTACTTTAAAATTCTGTGAGGCCCCCCTGCCTTTTCCAGCCATGGAAAGAAATGGAGGAGACCCCACACACTCACCAAATCTCTCCTGAACCATAAGCGCTACTTGCTTGCCCACTTTTGTGCTGCCAGTGAAGGACAACAGGTCCATTCTCTCATCTCTTGCCATTGCTGTCCTGCACAACAGGAGACACAGCAACACATTCAACAGAAGAACAGACAACTGGAAAAGCTGTTTGCACCTTCCATATGCACTACCTTCAACCAGGGAGATCCTTTAAAGTCAGAGCTACTTCTTCAAAAATGTCAGGTAAGTGACTGAGTAGATGACAGAAAATCCACTTCTAAGTCAAAAAAGGGGAACAACACTGTTTCCCTCCCTCTTTCTAGACCACTGAAGCATCATCTGGACTAATTTTGAAATTCAATGTGAAGTACATTGTGAGATCAGCTCCAACTGTTATGTTCCCTAAGACGACATGCACACCTATGACTTTTTTTAACACTTACCATGTTGTGTCTTCTCTTGAAATGCTCAAAAGATACATCTGAATATACATTTGTACTGGAAGTTTCCACATTGTAATCATCAAACAAAACAATTTGATTTGTACAGCTTCCAAGCACAGGTATATATCTATAAGCAAGTGCAGAGTCCTATGTAAGCATGGAAAATGGATAACTATTCTCCTCCACAAGTGGTCCAAAAGGACAGTGGGCTAAAAACTGAAAACTCTTAAGAACATGATGAATGGAATTTAATATTAGCTGCACTCTTTGGGTGTAGGCATATGCAGAAGTAGAATATAAACTTATCTGTGTCTCTTAAATATCTGACAAGTTGATAGCAGCTTCTCACAGCATCAGGTAGAAATACATATTATGTTTACAGCAGGGTCAGAGTTTCAGACCAGCTGATAAAAATGATGGCAACAGGTACGTGCATGTACTAGGAACTCCTGGAGATCAGAATAACTTTAGGAGAAGTACCTCAAAGAATATTCTTTATCCTCTACACATCTTCACAAAGCACAAGAAGTGTTACCTACCCAATATCTGCTCCACCACAAACCAGAGAACAGATTGCTCCAGGCACTTTGTTGTCCTCCAAGACTTTGGCAATTATCCTCCAATGAAAGACATAAAAATTTCAGAGATTTCTGACAGGTGCATATAATAGGGAATGAACCATTAAAACTGTCTGACCACACACATGAAGAAGCTACAGATATTTAAAAAGCAGCAGCCTCGCAGTTAATTGACATGTAGTTTGTACAATACATAATACACTTCTCTCATCAAGGACTTTGGTGCTACATAGTTCACACAGAACTAAGACTCTAAAATACATTCATTATGTGTCCACACAACTGGCACAGACAAGCATTATATCAGTGCGTGAAAACCTTAGCCATACATTCTTTCACCATTAGAAAGAGACATTTATATAACTTCATGGAGCTACATAAAGTACTGCTAAGGATTTTGGGGCTATTGTTCTGAGGAGTTAATGTTAAAGCTACAAGACTTACTACTTAGTCATTTTAAAGGAGTCTGTTTATATTTAGCATTTAAAAAATAAATGTTATTTGTAGCACACAATAGCTAAGTATTTAAAAAGCTAATACATTAAACAAAATAATAATGTATCTAGAGTAAGTGTCACTATGACATTTATTCTTTGGAGTTATTCTCCTTCCTATCAAGGAGGAGTTTTGAAGCCTGGAAACACATGCTGAGGTTTGGATAATAAAGATTGTGTGAAGGCATCTCCAGGATTTAGGTCTACAGAGCCAGACAGAAGAATTTGCCAAGAAACTGGGTGCTGATGTTGGGCTGAGACTCCCCAAAAAAGAGAGGATTCTGAAACGTGAGTGTGTGATCGAAGGAAGCTGAATTTTGTGAGCAACTCATCTTCGACAAGGAAGCGAACTACATAGCTAGCACTAATTCAGCAGAAGCACAGCCCTGGTCCCAGAAAAAAACGGGCCAACAGTATAGGTAATATCCTGTGTATACTGTTACTTCTTAGGGAACAAGGGTAAAGCAGTTCTGACCACTGAGCACTATCTCAAACAAAAAAGAAGTTGCTTAAAAAGCAGAAAGCTAAGAAACCAGAACTCACTTTGTAACAGCCACACTAATGAGGGATGTTGTAGGAGCACCCTTCCTAAAAAGAAAAAAAAGATTAGAATGACACTATTTTCTTTTCAATTCTTTGAGAATAAGAAATAATTCAAATATGCAATTTTTATGGTATGTGCCACACTTTGGTCAGGCTGTTTTTCAGGTGCATGTTAAGGCAGGAACTCAAGCGTTTATTTCCACAGCTGAGCACTCAGAGCTACTACTGAAATCCACAAGAACAAGAGCTGTGGCAGACATTAGAGTGAAGCAGGTAGATGAAAGTGAAACAGGAGCTGGGAGAAGAAGAAAAGCTACTTATTTAGATTCTTTTTTTTAGCTGTACCAATTCCGAAAATATGTTTGCTACCACCGCTGTAAGACCTCAACCTGGGTTCTTTATTAGCAGGCCATTTGACTAAGTCCTGGACAGGTCTGAATCTCAGTACATCATAAAAGAGGTTACAAAGAAAAAAATCCCAAAGCTCTTTTGACTACAAGTGAACATAAAAACAAATAGAAATTAAGCTTACATGAGATAGAAACAAATATACAGATATACCAGACACTTGATAACAATTTAATGTCCAAGACAATAGCTCTCCAATTTTAAAATACTCTTAGCACATGGGGGGACTGTAACTTACCAGAGGCACGCGTTTCCACAGATCATAGCAATTGCGCTGTTCCACCCATAAACCGCTACGGGGAAGTTAAAGGCCGTGATGATTCCTACTAACCCAACAGGATTCCACTGCTCTATAAGAGCATGGCCAGGTCCTTAAAGCAAAGACACAACGTAAGGCCATTTGCATCCATTTCATGTTTTTTTTTAAAAAAGGAAAACCATGTGAGCAAGGGGCCTAGCATCACTCCTCTGTCCATCAGAGCATTAGGGAAGAGCTGTAGGGGTCTGCAGCTTACTGGCACAAGGTTACCTAGATTCTGAAAAACCTAGTAACATGACAACATGTAGTTTTACTATTCCAACTATTCAGTTAACAGACTGGTGATTGATGGCTAATTAATAACTGACAAAAAGGTCTCTCATTTCCAAGTACATTGCTGAAGTTTTTACATAATTTCCTCTAGCACCTTCATTAACAAAGAAATCAAGACAGAATCTAATGCTTCAAAGATTGGAGAAAAAAAATCTATTGCCTCTCTTGCTATACAACACAGGCTGGATACTTCATCAGGTGGCGCTACTGCCCACCAGCACACGGATTCCTAAACACCATGCTCCCTAAGTAACTCAGAGCACAGATATTTTGCTGCACTACATGACTGTATATTTAAGATACCTCTCCATCTCTTCATTTGTACAAGCAAAAAAAAAAAACCAACAAACAATGTACATACACACATACTTACTTTCTGAAGGCAAAACAGGCCCACCAATCATTCGGGACAAACCAACAGCATAGTCACAGACATCAACATACTCCTGCACTTCCCCAACACCCTCGACAAAAATCTTCCCCATTTCCAGAGAGACCTGAAAAAATTAAAAGCAAGACAAAATTATTTTTTAAAAAATTCCCTTGCATCCCCAATACATTTTGTCTCCTACTAACGTCAAGTATATATATAAATCAAGTAACATTTAATACACATTTTTTCATTACAAGAGATTCACCTCTTCCTGAGTTATTCACAGCTTAAAGAAAGAACACTACAGACAACTATCCAGGAGACACATCCCCATACAATAGGAGGAAATTAAAAATAATCTACTAAAATGAGTATCCAGCAGTAATGAGGTTCATAGGTTTAGATCAAAGAAACATTGAATTTCCATCAGGACGTTTGTAGACATTGTGGACCAGGCATGGAGTAAATTGGAAAAGATGGATGACTCTGCTCCAGCAAAAGAAAATGGTCATTTACTTTTTTCATAAGCAAACTATTCATTTTAAAACATCTCAAGGTGAGTTTGAGAGATTACGTTTTCAGACACTGATGAAAATGTCTACAAATCTTCAGTATTTTAGTAACCTGGGATGTTTAGGATCAAGGTGGGTTTTTTTTTTTCTAGCTGAAGTCAATCCTAAGCTATGTACTTCTGTTAAAAGCACGTTAGATGTACACAGCAGGCACACAGAGATTACCAATGAGAATAAACTGGTATTTCAAGACCTTTTCCTCCAAAAGGGAAAAAATTCACTAACTTAGGAACTGAAAAGTCACCCACTTACCCCCACTTCATTTTACAGTCATGCTCTGATATCTAGGTGCATGCAGGTATCACCGGCCACTTTAGACTGATCATTGTACTTTGAAAAAGCTGTTAAGTCAGGAATCAGGTTTGAAAGATTGCCAGAAGATTTCACTCCCCGAGCAAAGATTAAAATAAAGGTGACCAAATATATTTCTAGGCACTTCTATTACACCTGTGATCATCTCGAGACAGAAGGAATAGTACCTGTCTGTGACCCCAAATGGAGGAGCATCAGACATATTTACTAAGAAACACAGCAGTGAATCTGTAAGTGCAGCAGAGATACACCTGGACACAAGGACATTGTGATGCAAGGCTGAAACTTCCAATGGCATAAGAAAGGTGAATTGCCATACTGTTCTGTTTTACACATTCTAAAGCCAGGAAAAGTACTAAAACCTGAGCAGCTTTCACCCTGAAGTTCATCCTCTGTCCTGGAAGAACTGAACAGACTTATCTGTTTGCAAAAACTAGAAAAATGTTATGGCAATGAGCAACAAGTTTTGTCCAAGGAACATAGAGCAAACTTCTGTCTGTCCACACTCAGAGGGAAGCCGCACCACTTCTGAATAACAAAGTTCAACAGCACTCGTAATTGCATCACAGAAATTCTGCTGAAGAGACAACATCAAGGGAAACAGTAGAACAAAGTTTTGTAGGTTAACAATATGGGCTTGACTACACACGGAGTTATTCACTGAGAGCTGTTTCTGAACAGCGGCAGACATATGCAAGCCCTGTAAAAGGAAAGTGGCAACTTCCTCACCTGTCTCTTTTTTCCCTAGCAACTGGAAAGTGTTTTGAAGGAGTGGTCCTTCGACCTTTATGTCCTGCACAGCACTGCAAGAAGATCTCATTAAGACCACCTCACCCGCTGAAGCCTTATACCTCCACATGTGAGTTTGCAAAATCCTGCAGATGACTAGAAAGAGCTCAAGGTTAAAAGCTCTGTATTAGAGGAAGGTCTTTTCCAGGACACTTTTACTATCAGACAGTGCCCTATCTGACAGGCAAGTGGGAAAACAGCAGAGCAACAACTGTAGCACTCAACAGACCAGAATACAGGCTCAAAAAGAATTACACTTTCCTTTCTTATTACGTATTATTGTTTTCAGTGTAGTCTGCCAGAATGCACTCTTACATATTTCTTTTTCTTCTCCGTTTTTTAAATTGCAGTTTCTTTAGGCAAGTCAACAGAACAGCGTTTTAACATTTATTGAGGTTAGTTCTGCACAGTGATATGTTAAAAACCAAGAAGAACATTTTGACACACCCCTCCTCCCCCCAGTGTTAAGCTGCTGCTTAAAACACTTTACCAAGCTTCCTAGAACTTTGATTTTTTGTCTCAGGGCATCACCAATCTGTCGCACTATTTCTCCACGCTTAGGTGCAGGGATCTAGTCAAAACAAAAGAAAACAGAAGAATCTATTTGAGAGTGAACATCTGTGACTTCTAGTTTTTCACCCCTGCAGAAGAAATCCCTGGTGGCTGTGCTTTTCCCCTTATCCTCCCAAGACATTGTTACTCATTCATTTTTCCCTTGTGCACTCCTTTACAAGAAACTGTTTCCTGCCTCACAGAGACTAGTAAGACTGCACACATTTATGCCTGTTCAAAACTTCAGCTCCAAGGAATATTGCCAGAAGCTTTCACATTATTAGTTCTGCTTCTTCAGTTCAACTATACCACCTACAATACCGCCAACAATCAGCTGCACCTCATTTTTTGTAAAAGCACACTTCCTGATTTATAAGCTTTTTGAAGTGTATTTAACACCACATTTTCAAACGTTTTTACAGTATGAAAATGGCTGCTGACATTTATTTTGTTAACAGATGATGAGACACACAGAAGCCTCAATCATGGAAAAATTAAACCCATATACCATCTATTAATAGATTTTTTTTTTAACGTGTTATCAAGTATGTTAGATAATAATCAATAGGCAGGATCAATAATAAAACATACGCATTCCACAGGATTTCCAGGATAAGAAACTGCCGACAAACAGCAGTTCTCTGCAAAGAGAGGAGTGAGGAATACACAAACCATGCAAGCAGACCTCTTTATAGGCAAAATCTTTCAGATGAGCTCATAACAAACAAGAAAATTCACAAACTAAAACCAAACAGCTTTGAGAGGAGGCTTTAAAGCATTTGACCTGTTGATTCTTTACTATTTGTTAGATTGTTTTCAGATTATTTCCAAACACACTAGAAGCTGGCATGAACTCACCAACATTATACTCACCAATTGTTACAAAAGCACAGGTACTAACATATCCTGAGGAAGCTACTGCGTTTATCCTAAACTTTGTTCTCTTTAGGAAAGGCAAACTGCTTTGTTGGATAAAATACAGAATGCCCAATATCTTATGAAATTCAGGTTTCAGCCATATAAAGAAACAGCAGGTATTTATAAAAAACAAGCCTGGCATGGCCAGAAAGACAATGGACACTAGCTGGACATAGCTTCTACAAGTGCTCTGAGAACTACAGCTTGCTAAGGAAAAATAGCTCAGTTATTGCTGACACAGCAACGTAACACTGAAGTTTGGGAATAACGTAGCTGGTTTTGAAATACCAGGACACCTGGTGAACAAAAGGAAAAAAAAAGCACACTCAAACCACCAGTCTTCCTCACCTCATAAGAACAAGGTTATCACCACATTAGATATGCAAATGTGCTGCAGAGTTCTTCCAGGAGAAAGCTTGCAACAACATGAAGTTAAACATACCCAGAGGGATAATTTGCTTGCTTCAAGGTTTCTGAACTTCAGCAGACCTGTTGGCAATGGCTTAAAGGCACAAACCTGGGTAATTTGCCAGGATTTTCAAAAGAAACATTTTCCACAAGTTAACGTCCTCATCTTTGTACCTCTATGGTAGTGTGTGCAAGTTGTCTGGGTTTTTTTTCTTGAGGTCCTAATTGCAACATACACAATATGAATATGTTTAATGTAACATACACAATATGAATATGTTTTTACACCTCCACCTGACAAGGCAATTTAATGGCCTTTACCTGCCTGAGATATGTTGTAAAAGAGAAGTCTCTGTGTTAACTTACATCAGCCCAGACCTTCCATGCCTCTTTAGCCTTCTTTACTGTTTCTTCATAATCCTCCAAACTAGCCTACATGAAGAAGCATGTGAAAGAAAAAGTTAGGAAAACCAAAACTCGAAACCAAATGCCACAAAAAAGCTTCTGCATCCAACTCAAGACTTTTCTAGTTGACAGTACTGGACTACAGAACACCACTTTCACAGCAAGTTTACATCCTGCCATAGATTGGTCCCAATCTGGCATGTTGAGTTGCCTGAAGTTACTGTCAAGGAAAAATGTTATGTGCTGCCCAAAGAGAAAAAAAACATGAGCAGAAATTTTCCTTCAGCTGATAAAGGATGCTCCATGAAGAATAGGTGTAAGGGAGACATTCATCACATATTCATATACCTTCTTTCATCTTAGATACTACTATAATTAACAACATTAAAGGCTGTGTGACGACTGTCATACTCCACCAGCCTCGCTCGACATCAAGTGCTAATCGAATCCTAATACACAAAAGGAGTTAAGTTCGTGCCATAGCACTATTCCCCTCCCCTTGGCCACTGAACAGCCACAACCCGCCCCTATTCTGCAACTCCCTCTAGAAAGAAACAAAAATGAGCAGGCGAAGTCCTCGCTTTTCCCAACAATACATGCAAGGCGAGGGAAGGCCAGGCGGGGGACTGGGACGGGGTGAGGGTTGGAAAGGTAAACGCACGGCCTTTTTTTCTTTCCAGAAAAACCACAGCCTCTATTTCCAGCAGACGGGTCGAGCTGTGATGAGCTCCACCAGCTGCCTCTGCATTCAACATCCCCTAGACCCCTGCCGTCACGTACCCCTGTGATTCGTGCCCTTCGCGAAGCTGGTGGAGAGGAGCAGCTGCCAAATCAAGGGCCAAACACGCCAAACTCTCCTCCCTTTCCAGCAGGCGCTACGTCCCTGTGCCCCGAGCTCCCTCGGCCGGGCCGGGCCGAGGCACGCTTACCTGCCGGACGCTGGCGATGGGCTCGTTGTTGGCGGGGCAGTACGTCGTCACCACCTACAGCAGGAAGAGGGGGATGAGCAGCGGGGCCGCGCTCGCCCCTTCACCCAACGGAGGGGGCGCAACGCCCACTGTCCCGCCGACAGCGTCCAGCCGCGACGCGGCACCTCCCCACCACTCCCACCTGGGCCCGATTCCCGCGGGCCCGCTCCCCTCAAAAGGCCGCGCCGCCGCCCGCACCTGGCCGCGGCCGCCCCAGCAGCCGTTGTACACGCCCGGGTTCTCCTCCTGCAGGCCCAGTTCCCGCAGCCAGGCGTAGCGCGGCTGGCTGACCAGCAGAGTAGACATGGCGGCTGCCGGAGCCACGGCCCGCAGCGGCAGCAGCGCGGTAGCAGCTCGCCGAACCCACAGCATCGCCCGCGGCCGCCCGGGGGGGTGGGGGGGGGGGCGGGGGGGGAGGCGGGGCGGGGGCCACGCGGCGATGGCCGCCGCGCCCCGCCTCCGCCCCGCCCCCCAGCCGCCGGCGCCGATTGGTGGGGGCGCGGCGGTACTCCCCGCGCCGCGCCCCGACCCCGCCCGCCGGCACCCTGCCAGCCCCCGGCTGCCTGCTGCCTGCCTGCCGCCTTCCTGACAGCACCCTCGCCAGCTCCCCGCCTCCCTGCCTGCCCCCGTCAGCCTCCTGCCAGTCCCCCGCCTGCCTGCAGCTTCCCGGCCCGCCCGCCCTGGGTGGAGGCAAATAGAGTAGAGCCCAACGCACATAGAGTCCTAAATCTTCCCCCATTCCAGGTTCCCTTCGAGGGCCAGCAGGCACCGCGGAAGCGACGGAGACCCCCAGTCGAGTATTTCTAATTGCAGGGGAAAACAAGAGCATACAGGCATCGAAACAGGGAAAAAACTGTAGCTCTCATTATACAACAAATGAGTAATAACAATACTACCAATATTACGAAGGACTATGCATTACCCTTTTCATTCTTTAATACCGTGCTTGAATCTCAACGAAAAGAAGTGGCTTCAGCTTCTAGGCTGGCCACTTACCACACTCCAGTGTTTGTTCTTTTACAATCTTTTTATTTCCCCATTCCCCTTAAAAGTCTTTAGAAATTTAGATGACTTACTATGATCACGAAATATTGTTTGTTTTCAGGAATGCAGTATTTTCTGAATGACCAAAACAATTACGAGTAAACCCCATCAGTAAACTTTAAATGCCGAGACACATAGTTAAAGGAGAGAAGAAAAATGCCACTGATCCCAAGATAGCCACCTTTTATTTTTTGGTTTCCACAACTACACACTTTTGCTTATTGTGAATTGCATTAACTATAAATAATTTGCTCTTTAAGAAATGGTTGCTCAAGCAATTTTGTTGAATGAAAAGTATCTTTGGATGGTGTAAACAGATTATTATAAAGTACTATGGCAATGTTCAAGAGCTGAAGTTGCCATTGGCTTCACCACGTGCAAGATCAAATTGTCACTAACACAAGGAAACCAGGTTTGGATTCTATAAAACTTCTGTCAGAAAGGCAGCAATCCATTCACCTTTGAAGGGAATGTGTAAAGAACCTTGAGCAAAAGCAACTCAAAAGGGAAATTCCATTTGAAAGGTAAAACTGTTTTTTTAAGAACCTTACATCTACCCAGAGAAAAATACCATCAATAGAAGATCAGTACAGGCTTTCTTTCCCTGCTTTGATACTGTGCTTTTACAGCCTTTACCCCAAGAAGCTATCTTACAGATGGTATGGCAGATCAGTCCCCGGAGCTATTTGTTCATCATCCAGCTGTCAGAGCCTACTGAAAACCTGTTGGGTAGGTCCCCATCACACCTGACCTGGGGTGAGCTTGTTTTGATCTAGTGATCCAGAGGTGTGAAGCACCCCTTGAGCTATTCTATCTCCTGCTGATTGTTACTTGTAGTGCAGACCTTTTTCTCTGAAGGTTAATTTAGTATATAGATCAAATGCAGCAGATCTACCTGTGCCTTGGGGAAGAACCTGTCAAGGGAGTACCCCATCCACTTAAATGAGAGGCCTTCGTGGTCATAACCATCTTTGCATAACATTCACTGCTATGCAAACAACAAAATGCTGGGGCAACAGAGCTCTACAGCTTTGTGTTTGATGTCATCCAGACACCAATCGGAGACCGTGACCTCTGTTGACACTAGGGAAACTTTGCAGAGATTTTCCTCATAATGTCTGGCCCTGACTGGAGGCATATCCTCCAGTACCTGGATGTGAACTTTCTATTGGTGTTCAGCACTGAGGCTGTGAACACACTGACTCAAAAGCGTCAAGCACTTGAAGGCATCCATGAGCCTTAATGGATGAGCCTTAACCAACATTGCCTGGCACCTCCATCCCCCAGCTTCAGGCACTGACTGAAACTCAGTCCTGGGCCTTTGGTCCCTCCTGCCATGGCTCAGAGACAGCCATGCCTCTGCATGGACAAGGAATTGGTGAGCCACACCATGACCCAGGGGCTTCTGGCCTTTGCCCATCACTATGGGATCTGCTTGTCAGCCACTGGCTTGATCCTAACCCTGACCAGCAGGCTGGCTTCTAAGCTTCTCTTTGGACCTGTCTCATCACCACCATACCTCCTCACAATCTGGGCTGTGACTTTGGCTGGTGAGGCCTCTGTCCTGCCCCCTGTCTCCCCATCCTCCAGGGAACAGTGGCCCTTGCTACTCCCTGACAGAGAGGGTACAGCTGGAGTGGTGACATTTTCTGATGCTTTGCACAATCTTGTGCAGACTTTCACCTTTTTTGGCCTTACATATCTATATATGGTCAAAAGAGTGTTTCACAATAACATAGCTGCAACATGCATGCACTGTGTTCTAGCAAAAAAGTGAGACTCAAATGTTTAGAGCAGTAACCGAGGCATAGACATCACGGTTTCACTTCCACAGATTCTCTTTGTCCCCATAAGCAAGCAGTTCCTCCAGCCACAACTACACACTGCTATTGGTACAGTAGCTATTGGTCAAGATGCAGAGAAAAAATGAACCCTGGCACTGTGCCTGACTTGGCTCTGTTCCTCTTTTTTGCTCCAGAGTGTCCAAGCAGATGAATTTGTCACTGTCATAGGTGGTGCCAAAGTCCTTTCACGAGGGATGTGGGGCCGACTTGTCTGCACCGTATTGGTTAGTGATCAGGTATGCAGGACTAGCTCTGTGTTGCGTTGCTTTTCCACCATCCACCGTAGTGGTTAGACCTGCATGAAACCTGAGTGAGGGGCCCAAGCTTTTTTCTTCCTGCCATGTCCAAGTCCGCATCTAAATCTAGATGCACTCTCAGAAGCTACAAGTGCAACAAGAAGTGTGAATTCAGGCCAGTGTCTGATTATACAGCACAGACACAACCTGTGCTTCTCTCCCACAACTGCAGAGCAAGGCTAATCACAGAGAGTTTGCAGGATACAGAAAGACTATGCAACAGGGAGCTATGGGGCTAGGAGGGAAAGCTCCATATCAGACTAATGTATGTATTTTTTTCTATTTGTTCTATATGTTCATGCTGATCTTGATATTTTAAATCTCTATTTATTAAAGGGAATTTTAGTGAGAAATTAGCTGTCAATGGTAAGCTTACTTTGCAGTGAGATCATGCTAACTTGACAATTTGTGTTCCCCTTGATTTGGATGTGTCGTGTCCACTAGTGAGAGCACATCTTGGAATATGTGACATTTAAAACTGGTCATGGAATGTTTTTCTGCTCTAAGTATATAATTAGGGTCGTTAATGTGTTCATTTCTACCAAAGCTTTCAAATAGATGGGAAAAGATCCATTTCAGTGATGCCTGTGTAAGTGGGTAAGAATGTGACCTTGACTTGTCCATCAAAATTTCCTTATTTTCCAGGTCAATCCATGAGCTGAATCAGCTAAGCATACTCACAGGAGCACTTGGTTGCAGCTCAAGGAAAGCAATGTGGGAGCAGAAGAGGAAGAAGTTGACAATACCTCAGTTGTAAGCCAGACCATGGATCCTGTAAAACCATTCTTCTTAGGTTCTGGATTCACTTCAGTGCTCTTCAGATGTAGCTCTTCCTTACTCTGTGGTTAATTTCCTCATCTGTGCCCTCTTCCAAGGATAATCCAGGGAACATTAGCTGTTTGGATACAATGAGGTTGGAAGTTAACTAGCTATGTCAAGAAAAGGAGATTGCAGCACTTTTACATTTATGAGAAGGTAGAGCTGCTTCAGTCCAGCACAAGGATTTCAGACAAATGGGGAGGAATGGGGGAAAAGCTTCCAAAAACATGCTTAAAATCTCCCCCTACCCTTTCACACATTTGCAACATGACACAGCCTTGCCCCAGAGCAGCAGGCTCCTCTATCATGTTTACATAACAGTTATCTCAATTCATTTTCAGAAGGAACTGTGTGTTTTTCTCAGTTCTAGTACACTAGGAATGCAAAGAATTATGGTGATTCTTATACCAAAACAAGTTAGAGCTACAGGAGGGAAAACAAATGACAAAGTTTTTCTCCGGACCCAAGATACTCCAAATCAGTGCCCATGACTTTATAGTTTGTCAGCTACTGATATTTTAAAGTTTTCTATTTACTCTGCACTGGAACTGATAGCACTTACAAATTATTCGAATCCTAAGAAATAGACACATAGGGTTGTATAGTCTATAAAGGCAGAAAATTGTTTGAGATATTAAAAAGAAAAACAACAACAACAACAACAAAACCCCAAAACTGAAACTATCTTGTCAAGTGGACAATACAACATAGGATTTAGCATGCGCACAAACAACAGACTTCATGTATTTAGCTACAAGCAATAGTTTAATGGACAACATTATACTACCTGACTTCAATCAGTAATGATTTAATACAAGAAATGATCAGCAGATCAGTGAGATCTGAGTCTGAAGAAAGAATTGGCTCAGTAACAACTTCTGCACTGTGGCGTGTCCTTCTGTCCATGCTCTCCATACACTGATAACAAGGGAGTTGCACTTGTTCCCAGTAACCACACACTTGAGAAAGTAATCACAGCCCTGGAAGAAACATACTTTTCCAGACAAGTATCAGCTAAGATACAGGTACTTTTTAGATTATACAAATAAAAATCACATAAAATGAAAGGATCCTTGCATGCAGCTTGAGAACCCATTCCATAACAGGGTCACCTAACTCTTATATGGCCTCCTCCATCTGCAGAAAGCAGTTTATAAAGCGAATAAACATCATTAGAACCATTTCACCACCAAGGAAATGGAAATCCAGAGAAATCACTTCACAAGCTAGTCTGGAAATCCCTTAGAATTTAGGTTTCAGTCTGGTGCTTTAGCCCTGAGGCCTTGCTGCTTTATCTCTATCAACGTACCATTGTGTTACAGCTGTACAGCTTTCATCTACTTTTCAACTCTACTAAAAGCACCTATAGAGCTTGTCTTTTTCCCTGTCCTGGATTCCACTAGGGTAGGGGTAATTTTCATAAGAGGCTAGGAGGGGCTACAGCCAGGATAGCTAAACTCCTGTTGACCAACTGTTTCCCACAGCATTCTTCTGGAGAAACTGGCCACTCATGGTTTGGATGGGTATACTCTTCACTGGATAAAAACCTGGCTGGATGGCCAGGCCCAAAGAGTGGTGGTGAATGGAGTTCAATCTAGTTGGTGGCTGGTCACCAGTGGTGTTCCCCAGGGCTCAGGGTTGGGACATGTCCTCTTTAACATCTTTATCAATGATCTCAGTGAGGGGATCAAGTGCACCCTCAGTCAGTTTGCAGATGACACCAAATTAGACGGATGTGTTGATCTGCTTGAGGGTCGGGAGGCTCTACAGAGGAATGTGGGCAGGCTGGATCAATGATGGGCATAGGCCAGTTGTATGATGTTCAACAAGGCCAAGTGCCGGGTCCTGCACTTGAGTCACAACAACCCACTGCAATGCTACAGGCTTGGGGAAGAGTGGCTGGAAAGCAGCCCAGCAGAAAAGGACCTGGGAGCGTTGGTTGACAGGTAACTCAATGTGAGTTGGCAGTGTGCCCAGGTGGCCAAGAAGGCCAACAGCATCCTGGCTTGTATCAGCAATAGTGTGGCCAGCAGGAGGAAGGAAGGGATTGTCCCCCTGTACTCGGCGCTGGTGAGGCAACGCTTCAAATAATGTGTCCAGTTTTGGGCCCCTCACTCCAAGAAGGACATTGAAGAGCTGGAGCGTGTCCAGAGAAGAGCAATGAAGATGATGAAGGGTCTAGAGAAAAAGCCTTATGAGAAGCAGCTGAGGGAACTGGGGTTGTTTCACCTGCAGAAAAGGAGATTCAGGGGTGACCTCATCATGCTCTACAACTACCTAAAAGAAGGTTGTAGCAAGGGGGATGTCAGTTTCTTCTCCCAAGTAACAAACGATAGAATGAGAGGAAATGGCTTCAAGTTGTGCCAGGGGAGATTGAGGTTGGATATTAGGAAAAATTTCTTCACCAAAAGGGTTGTGAAGCATTGGCACATGCTGCCCAGGGAGATGGTGGAGTCCCCATCCCTAGAGGTATTTAAAAGATGTGTAGATTTGGCACTGAGGGATATGGTTTAGGAACCCTGGTAGTGCAGGATGAACAGTTGGACTTGATGATCTTAAAGGTCTCTCCCAACCAAAATGATTCTGTGATTCTGTGACCTGGGCATGTGTGGCAGTTTGAAGAAAAAAACTGCTCGCAGGCTTTTGTTTTAAACTGACCAATTGAATTATTCCCTTCCATGTTACGTTCGCCCATGTCATTGGATGAGAAAGTTTCTCGCAAGGGTACTGCCCCTTTAAGAAGCTGCGGGCTCGGGCGGCTTGGGTATTCGGGACTTCCTGGGCTGCTTTCCGGGCTGCTTTCCGGGCTTTCGGGGGCATTCGCGGCTTTTCCCGGCTTTCGCGGTTTCTCGGCTTCTCTGTTTTTCGCGTCTTTCTGCTCTCCGGACACTCCCGGCTCTGCGCTGCGGGAGGCACTGCAGGACCTCAGCTTCGCTCCGGGAAAGAGGCTTCTCCAGACACCGCGGCTTGGCTCCGGAGACCGTGCGCCGGGGCAGCCCCCGCCACGCCGCCTGGGACAGACTGCTCGCCTGGAGGCTGCTTTTTGCCTGTTGCCGTAAGGTTTTACCCTCTCTTTGCCTGGCGGCGCTTTCTGCACATTGCAGCCCCGCGTTCGTAACAGCCGCGGTTTCCCTTTGTTCACCCCACGAAAGCGCACACGTGGCCGGTGCCATTTCCAGACTGCACATGGTACCGTCTCCCTTTCTCTCTTTCCTCGCGTTTAACCCTCGCCTTTCCATCCTGCACAGACTCTCAGATTTTGCATTGGTTTCTCCCTGCATATTATATATATTTTGTTCTAGTTTTAATAAAGTTTGTTTCAGTTTTCCAAACGTTCAGAGGTCTCACAAAATCTTTCTTTTCCTTTTCGTATCTCTGCTTTTGAACCCTTTTCTCTCCCGGAGGAGAAGGGTTCAGGGATAGGAAAGGACTCGTCCCCGTGCTCGGCTTGCCTCAGCCGACCGGCGACAACATGACATAGATGATAGAGTGTACGGGGTGGATTATGTCCTGGGTTCAGCTAGGATAGGGTTAATTTTCACAAGAAACTGCGAGGAGCCACAGCCAGGACTGCCAAACCAACACAGCCAATGGGATATTTTGCTATACTGTAGTATACTATATATAGTAGTATACTAGAGTATGTATAAGGGAAAAGTTGGCTGGGAGAAGAGTGCATAGTTTGAATGAGTGGCCAGCCAGGCAGCAAGTTCCAGGTGGTGATCTGTTGTGTTGTATATCACTTGCTTTAGATATTATTTTATTAGTATTATTGTTATTACTGTTGTTTCTTCTCTCTTTGTGTTGTTCTATTAAACTCTCCTTATCTCAGCCCACAGGGTTTTACCTTTTTCTCCTGATTCTCCTTCCCATTCCATTGGGGGCAGGAGGACGGACTGAGGGACTGCGTGGTGCTCAGTTGCTAGCTGACCTAAAACACTAGGCCTAAACTATGGCATTTCCAAAGAACAAGCTGTTACTGATATAAAGGGGACTGACAAACCCACATCACACAAACTTGGCTTGTCATGAGAGTTGTACACATCTTTAAACTGAGGAGTTGAATAAATGGTGATAAATATATTTTACTCAGGCTGGCAGCCTGTCACAAGTGGGGTGCTGCCAGGGTTCGATCCTGGGCCCCGCACTGCTCAACATCTTCGTAAGTTATCTGGATGATGGGATTGAAAGCACTCTCACCACCTTTGCTGATGATGCCAAAATGGTTGGTGAGGTGGACACATGAGAAGGGAGAGCTATCTTAGAGGGAGACCCCAATTGGCTAGAAGAGTGGGCAGGAAAGAGCAGCAAGAAATTGAACAAAGAACAAGTGTAATGTCCTGCACCTGGGATGACATAACCAAAGAGCCCAGTACAGGCTAGGAACTGTGTGGCTGGGGAGCAGCCTTGCTGAAAGGGAACTGGGGGTCCTGGTAGACTCCAAGCTGAGCATGATTCAGCAGTGCACAGCTGCAGCAGTGAAGGCAAATCAGATCCTGGGCTACATGTGCACGGGCATTGCTAGCACAGATAGAGATGTGATCATCCCACTCTCAGCACTGGTCAGGCTGCATCTGAAATACTGTGTCCAGTTCACCATTCAAGCAAGACATGGACAGAATGAAGAAGGTCCAAAGGAGAGCCATGAATATGATCAAAGGGCTGGAGAACCTGTTCTATGAAGAAAAGCTGAAGGAGTTATGTCTCTTCTCCCTAGAGAAGAGATGGCTCAGAGGGCACCTCATCACAGTATTCCAGTATGTAAGGGGCAGTTACAAAGAGGGTGGGAGGCTCTCCCTTCACAAGGAGCCACATGTAGAAGACAAGCAGCAATGGGTACAAGTTGCACTGGGCAAGGTTTAATCTTGACTTAAGAAAGATATTTTTTACAATGAGAACAATCAATCACATGAACAACCTCCCCGGGCACATGATAGAGTTCCCATTTGCTGATGGTTTTCAAAATGCAATTGGACACGGTGCTAGATAATCTGATGTAGACTGCCTTTCCCACAAAAGGTTGGACCCTTGAGGTCCCTTCTATGATTCTGTGACATATGTGAGGTGTGCTACCCTAAACCCAATTAACAAGTAATAGAGAGAAGGACAAAGAGAGTTGCAAAAGAATTTAGAACATGCTTGAACAATTCTGATGGTCTTGATGTACCTTTTGAATGATGTTGAGAACTGCACAACCTGGGAGGAAAAAAAAAATGGGGCAGTGTTTTATACATACATGTGGACACTTGAACAGTTTTGTTATCAGCACAGGGTGACACTGTCCATATCAAGTGGGCACCCCAGAAAAAGTCTTCTCACCAATTTTCATGTTGCCACCATCCCCAGTAAACCTGTAACCTCTCCAGGCCAGGTTGTAATTTCTCCATAATTTTCTTTTGCTTTTTATATTAATGATGCTTGTCTAGAAAGTAGACCACACTGAACAATGACCAATATAGATTTTTCAGTGTGTTTCCTTTCAGAGTTTAAAATAGAAAGAACATCTGTAGAAAAATCAGGAGTACTGAGGAAGTAGGTAACATTTGCTGACATTCAATCAATTTACGAGCAGAGAGACAAACTAGAAAACAATTTTCCCACATTTTCCTGCAAAAGAAAAAAAAAAAATCTTCTGCCTTCCCTTTGAAATAGTACTGCCAGCTCACAACTTACAAACGTTCAAGGATAGAAGAAAGATGGTGAATGTGTTAAATACAAGATTATTGTAAGAGGTTTGTCACATGCTGAGCCAATCCAAAAAAATTTTTTTTGTATTCTCTTCACATTTTCTGATTTAGAAAATACTTTCTAGTTTATACAATTATTTTTTTAGTTCTCCATTCACACAGTTCCCATTACAAGGTATTGTGACCTACCACTGAAGCTGCAAGAAAGAAACAGCATGTAAAAAAACCCAGACAAAACTAACTTCCTTTAACTTTGGTTTTATTTTGGTTCTTGTGATGGAGGAGCATAAATGAGAGGTTTATCTGCTCAAGACAGCAGGACAGTCAAGTACAAGTGATTATAAGAGAGCTGAAGCACATTTCTCAGACTCTGCTGGAAACTTCAGGGTTTAAAAATTCTAGAAATTTTGTAAAGGAAGATAAAAGATTTTTTCATTTTCTCCATAAAATGCAATGCCCTATTTATAAAATAACTGTGAGTATAAGTATATTATATTAGTATATAATACTGCTAAGTGCATTGCTACATTGGTACAAGTATTATATTACAGGTGCATTGTCAGTTTGCCGGTGGTTCCTGGGATGCACCAGCTGCTTACACATAAACATCCTGACAGGGCACGAGGAACAGCCGAACAGGCACAGCATTGCTGGAAGTTTTCGTGGTTGGATTCTGTCCTACCTACCAAAGTCTCAACATTGTTTTGGCACATATAATTGTTTGTTCATAATAATTTATTGTGTGAATTCTCTTTTATGTACCAAGAACAGAGCTTAGACTGTTATCTTGTCATGTACTGAAGAAACAGGGTCCCCCTCTTTATTTCTTTTCTCCTTTATTGTAAGAGAATGAATAGAATCTTTTAAGTTTTCCCATACATCAAATGCTGTTGAAAGTTCAATCTACAGCTCAGAAACTGGGTGGCAGTGGGAGGAGTGCAACCATAAACAGATTATTTTGCCCTTAGAGAACCAGGCTAAAAAGGAGATTATCAAAAGGGAAGGATTAAAATCCTGGGTCACCACCACCTCTTTTTTGTCATTGTGCTCCACCAATGAGGTCAAATCAATGGTTTGCCCTTGCAGGCACCAGTTTACTTTTTCTCCCTTTAATTAACCTCCTGTTACAGATTATATCTTCCCACACAGGAAGAAGTGGAATGTTTGAAAAAAATTAACTCTGTGGGACAGCAGGACAGTGCAGATGGGCATGGGATGCCATAGCATCTTTATCAAGGCTGCACTGGGAAATCTGATTATTTTACTCATCCACTGGGGCAGCTGATGAGGACAAATCAGTGTGTCTCAAAAGTTTTTCTTTGTTTAAGTTGCTCAATTTACATCTGATTTGGCTTACCATTTTAGGCAAATTTCATTTCAAATTAGGGTAACATTAATATGCTTGTTATGAAATTGGTTTTATTTACATAGTTCTCCCTGTGTGCATGTGTTGAGAGGGAGAAAACTATTTAGAAACAACCAGCAGAAACTGTTTTTCCCCATTCACCTTTTCACTTAGGCTGTAAACTTTTGTGATTCTCAGTTGCCTCTTCTGTTACAAAGGCAATCAAGCTACATCCCCATCTTCCCAAGAGCAATTAAAAGAGGTAGGTAAGAATCTACAGAACTCCACCCTGGGGCCATGTATGAAGAATGATCAAAACAGAAAGGTCTTCATGTCACTGTATGGCATCTGTGTGTGCATGATCAGGAAAAGACATCAGGGGAATGGAAAGTGGCTGTGAAAGAGCTTATGGCTAAGGTCTAAGTTATATAGATCCTCCAGGATGCTAGTTCTCCTCGTGACATATATGTCTAGGGGAGAGTCTCATAACAAGAAATGTCTTTCAGACTTCTTAGAACAGCAAGATGCTACAGCCTTTCTTGACTGCTTCAGGAAGGGGCTTTATGAGACTTATTTTGCAAGTAGTCCTTGCATGTCATTTAATCCTAATTGTAACAAGTGGAGATCTGCTCATCTTGTTAATCTTGAAAATATACAGGAAAATTTTCTGTCTCAGAATGATATGTTTCTGTAGTGAGTAAGATGGAAGCATCTGTGTAATTCTTTTTTTTTTTTTTTTAAATCTGAGACAAAATTAGATGTTCTAATTGACTCTTAGTTGTTTAAAACCAAACAAATTGACTTATAGAAATATTTTACTCACATCAAGGTTTAGTGATTTGAACAAAATTTCTTGCATTCTCCCAGATCAAGAGACCTAAGAGACATCCCAAATTAACCCTGCGTGTCTGTAAGAGATAGTTGTCAGCAAAAGTTAAGCAGTTGACCAAAATATTGGCTTACGGGAAGGAGCAACCAGGTCCCCCTAATTATGCTAGGCAGGGAGCAGTGACAGCACAGATGACAGTGTAACAATATTGACAGCAAATACATTACTTTCTGTTATTTAAAGCCAGTGCTATGCACAATTATTTTAACAAAACTCTACTTTCTCTTTTGTGGTTTTCTGAGGTTAGAGAGCAAACAAATGAAGGAGATTTTAAGCAACAGCAAGGCTAGGTGTATCATAAGCATTTGTAAAATAATCCTGGAAATTTATTATATATTGAATAACATGCTGATTTCATTTGTTTTGCAAGAAGCTCTAAAAAGTTCTTTTTGAATTTTTACTTTGTTGGGTTTTTTTGAGGAAAGAAGCATTGCCACAGAAACATGTAAACAAAAATCACACTTTTCTGAATTTGCAGGATTATTTACACAACTTGTAAAGTACATGGGTTTGCAGTGAATTTGCAGCCAAAAAAAAAAAAAATCATGCCTGTGTCATCTTATTTCAAAGCAGTGGCAAACTTAAATAATGAATTAAAGTTTGTTTTGGCTGATGTGAGATCTTCTAATTAGAAAATAAAGACAAAAAATGAGACTGCCTACCTATCCTTATGAACAGTAATATGGGGTTTTATTGCTGCTTTTATTTATTTCTATTTATTTTCACTAAAATGCTTCATTGCTTAGTAACTATGGGAGTTCTTCAGAAAGTAGAGGAGCTTTTGACTTGTTATGGGAAGACCTGTTTATCTAGGAAAGGAGGGATCCCATAGGAGCCCTCTCCCTCCTCCATGGCAAGGGTAGCTTTTAGCAGCAACACTCAAGAGGGGGGAGAGGGAATGAAATTGATCCCTTTTGTGGAGTAATGTTCTGAACAATGATAAACCGCTCAAGAAGAGCTATAAAATTGAAGACTGTGACCCTTAAAGACAGCTTTGATTTGAAGTCCAAAAGAAATCTGGTGGGTTGTGAGCTGTTGCTGGAGTAAGAAAGCTGAGATGATGTTTACACGGTTACGGGCTGCAGGCTGAAACCATTAAACTTCTGCATCTACCAATTAATGAACATTGAGATCTATGAATCTATGATGACCTGAAGAAATGCCCCATGTCCAAAGAACAGCTTTTACCACCTCCTTGAGAGCTTGGATCTGAAGCCATGTTTTCCAAACATGTATTAATGAACAGGAGTGTATCATCAGTATTAGGTATAGCGACTCAAATATGTGTAGACAAATGATGTCAGATAACAGTAACTCAATCATTATTTTGAGTAAATTGAATGTAATCAGAATGGATACAGTCCCCAGAGATAGATATATTTCTTCCAAGTACATATATGTGTAAAACCAAAATGATTTTTTCATTATTTCCAGTGAGATTTTCAGCATGACCTAAGGGAGTTTAGCAGTATCTTATTAATGTTTTCTAGGAAATTGGTATCTAATAAAGATGATCTGGGAAATACTAGCTAAAAAAACATAAATAGGAAATACATTTTTATTAAAAGAAGAAATTTTCTGTGCAAAATTTTTTATTTTACTGAATAGCAAAGTCTTTTCAGTTGTTAGTTTTACAAGAATTGAAACATTTTGTTGGAAGGTTTGTGTGTTCTGAAGTTTTATTTTGCCTGCACCTGAAACATTTCCTTTCCACATTTTCCATGTTACATCTCTCTTTTAAAGTATCATGGACAATGATGGGGCTTGTAAAATGCATCCCTTCCTTTATCAAGTGGTAAGGACTTTGTTCAGTATACTTCTGAAGTGCCTCAAGCATCTCCTGACAGACATATGTAATGCACAGTATGTAATTGGAGTCATCTGATGGGAGAGGTAAGTTAATCAGGGAGCTCAGCCTAATGGAAGGAACGAAGAAATAAAGTACTTGAACTCTAATTGCCATGTTTCTACGTAACGTTTTAGAGACATACAATTTAAGGTGAATGTTCAACAAAATAAAAAAGTGCAGATCTCAAACTGGTGGCAAGCTTTTCCATTTTGCTTCATATAAAGTAGTTATTTGATTTGTCATCTGAAGTTACCAGAATGCTAAAATTTCTGTCCCTTGAAAAAGTGTTATGTCTGCACTTTGAGGACCTTGAAAATTGTCCCTTGTGTTGTACACGTTCCCTCACCCCATTATTTTCTTTTTTCTCTAGAACATGCCAAAGTTTGCTTTTTTAAGGTCTGAGGTCTGTCCTCTGCTACTCTGTAACTCTCACTCTCCCCCAGATCATGAATATCACTATCTCATGGTCCCTGCAGCCAAGAGGACCTCCATTACCACTTCCCCAAGCAGTTCATCCTTGTTACTGACCAGCAGGTCCAGCTTTGCCTTATTCCTGCTTGGCCCCTCCAGGACTTATACCACAAAGTTATCCCCGACACCCTCCAGAAATCTCTCCAGCAGCTCATGTCCCACTGCATCTCTCTTGCAAACAACGTCAGGGAGGTTGAAGAGACCCAGGAGAATCTGGGTAGGTGACCAGAGAGCTTCTCCTCATGATCTTTGTCCCCTTTCCCCTGACCAGGAGGTCAGTAACACCCTGCCCCCACTCCGCTGTGTCACCCCTGTCCCTGCCCTCTCCCCCAGCTCTGACCTCATCACTCTCGTCCATCTCCGATCCATCCCATAGAGGAGACCTAGGTACCCCAGCTGCTCCCTTGTGCGGAAAGCCATCCCTTCTCATAATCGATACTGGCCTCTGCTGGACGTCTTGTACCCATCCCTTGCAACACACACATCACTGTCCCACCACTCCAGGGATAGCCTGTGTCATCTGTGTGTCCACTCCCTAGTTACCACAGTCCATTTATGTTACTGCCTCTGCCTCAGCCTTATCACACTAAAATAGTTACAGAAGTAGCTATCATGAAGCAACTTGTGCCTGTATTTATGGAAAATTATTCTGCTTCCGTTAACTATTCTGCTTCCATCAACTATTCTGCTTCCATTCTTTTTGTGCTTCTGTTGCAGACTGATGGTGTCTACTTAGAAGCCTTTTTATGGTTGCAGAACACTGCACGTTCTTGTAAGCCATCCCACAGAAAAATATCCTGGACTTGAACTCACACTTTGCCTCCCTCTGATCCATCATAAGCCACACAACTTCCAGGGGTACAGGAGATGAAAATTTAATTCTGATCTGACAACAGGATTTTGGATCTTCCAGGAGCTACACACCACAGTGTTTGTAATTCTAACGGTTACAAGCTTTTTCTAGGCCCTCCCTCAGGTGAAGCAGGCAGAGTTCATTTGCTTTCTGACAGCCAGGAGCAATGTTCATTATCTCCAAATGGTAATCTCAAAGGCACTGCCCAGGCTGAATTACCCTTTGAAAAATTATAAAACCAGAATTAAACTTAGAGAAATAGAGAAATGTTACTATTATTTAAATGCCAGTGTTTCCCATGAAATGGGAAAAATGAAAAAGCTAATGAACTGATTGAAATACCACATATTACTATTATCAGACACGAATGATTAAAACACTCAATAATTCTCAGGTATATAATCTAAATTAGCATTTTTAAGTGCTTTTGTTAGAGGTTTATAGAAAGCATTTGAGTCTCAAAACACATTCCAAGGACAGGTTCTGAGCTGGAAGAACCATAACAAGTCTTCAGTTGTTTATCTGAAAACTTCGTGATACCCGATGACCAAAGTGAAAAGAGCCAGGCAGGTATCTGAAACCATTCTCAGAGAAGGAGCTTAGCAAGAAAGAGAAGCTTAATGCAGTAATGTAACTCTTTTTAATTGAACGAATTAGGCTTTAGGAGAAGCAATAGCCTTGGATGTGTGGGAAAACCTATATGTCTGAAATGGACCACGAGCTTCATAGGGAGTGTGGCAGTTTGAGGAAAAAAAACTGCTTGAAAGGTTTTTTTTAAACTGGCCAATTGGGCTATTCCCTTCCATGCTACGTTCACACATCTCATTGGTTGAGAAGTTTCTCGCGAGCGTACTGTGCCTTTAAGAGCCGGGTACCACAGGCTCTTTCGCGGCTTTTTGGGCTTTCGGCTCCTTTCGCTCTCCGGGACACTTCCGGCTTTGCACTGCGAGGGGCGCCGCGGACCTTGCAGCTTCGCTTCGGGAAACGGCTTTCCAGACTTGCAGCTTGGCTCCGGGGACCTTACAGGCTGTCTCTCCTCGGCTCGGACCCTGCCCGCCTGCCTGCTTGCGGCTACGGCTCCCCCGCGCTGCTGGAGTGGAGCGGAGCTGTGTGCCGGGGAAGCTGCCCGCCACGCCGCCTGGGACAGACTGCTGTGGCCGCTGGAGACGCCGCGCCCCCAGGCTGCTCTTTGCCTGCTGCTGTAACGCCGTACCCTCTCTGCCGCCAGCTCTGCCGCTTCTTGCTGCTTTTGCTTCCTTTAATTCGCACGACCAGACTGGTAGGAACAGCATAGCTCGGGGTTTGCACGTTGGAGCCCGGCGTTCGTAACAGCCGCGGATCCTTTATTTACTCCACGAAAGCACACACGTGGCCGGCGCCATTTCGGACTCTGCGCGGCACCGTCCCCCTTTCTCTCTTACTCGTGTTTAACCCTCGCTTTTCCATCCCGTATAAACCCTCAGATTTTGCATTGGTTTTTCCCTGCATATTATATATTTTGTTCTAGTTTTATTAAAGTTTGTTTCAGTTTTCCAAATGTTCAGAGGTCTCACAAAATCTTTATTTTCCTTTTTGTATCTCTGCTTTTTAACCCTTTCTCTCCCAGTCAGGGGAAAAAGGGGTTTAGAGATTGGAGAGGACTCGTCCCCATGATTGGCTTGCCTCAGCCAACCGGCGACAGGGAGCCTTTTGGAAGTGCTGAGGTGCTTACACAACAAGGTATACGTTTAAGTTTCCTTGTTGTGTGCATTTGTTCACAGTTTGTTTGCATGAATTATGGTGTATAGCCAAAAAAGCATCTAACACTGTAGTGCCTTCAAATCATAGAATATCTTGGGTTGCAGGGAACTCATAAGGACCACTGAGTCCAACTCCCAAATGGTTCTTCAAAGCTAGAACTAGACTCTTTAAAGAGAGATATGTTTTGAGATGTTTCACCATCAGAAGAACTGAATAGCCAAAAGAAAAGTTTTGTATCCTTGTTCCTTTTCTTTTATTGGATAATACTTCTCTTTTAGGAAAACAAAACTAGTCCTATTCATTACTTGGTCTCAAAAAGGTCAATATCCCACCAGTCTGAAAACAGAGTCCTAACTAGTGCTCCTGTGGCACCTCACCGTGCACCTTGCCTCCCCAGAATGACATTCACTTTGTGAGTGGCACTCCCTGGAACAGTGATGCCCTTTGATATGCATAGGATACTTTGGATATCTTGTTTGATTCACATCAGAATCTCACGTGCATGTTCCACATTACGAGCTGTACAATCACCGTAATGCATACGACGCTTAAGGAGATTGTGAATCCCACTTCCTTCCAATACTCAAAAGACAAAAAAAAAAAAAAAAAAAAAGCCAGATCACAAATTATCTGGAAGTGTGTGACTTGAAAATAGCAACAAAGAAACTGCTAATGTTTTAAGGGACTTAGCTGGAACTTCAGGACAGCCAGAGAGAAGCTAGCTTCTGCATGATGCAAAGCACATTTGCACTCCTAATAGGGCTGAGGCTCTGAGCTTTTAGGTCTACCTATTGCTTACTAGGTGAGGACAGGAAGCAAAAGACCAATGACTGTTCAGCATTTTGCCCATGCTGATAAACCTGTGTCTTTTACCTTTCATTTTTTATGATACAATGCTGCTGATGAAGGGAGTTAAAGAAATGGGGGGTTTGTATAGCTATCATAACACGGTTTGCAAAGGTTTTTGCTCAAGTGTAACTTATCTAAATGTCTATGTGGGTGGTAAGATAACTGTGAAGACAGCCTCTCCTCTGTGACTGTAGCTACTCGCTGCTTTGCAGATTTGCATTTCTTGTCCTTTCAGTAGCATTGCTTGACGAGAACGGTTGGCTGTTCAGCTGATACAAGCCTTAGGCAGAGCTCTCTGTGATGTATTCAGAAAATGACTACAATGACATTAAAAAATACAATTTAAAAAATTGTCATCCAACTGTTAGCTGAGGTGAATCTGGATTTAATTATGACAACATTGCATATTAGAATAACAGGAGGTGAGAGGGTAGGGGAAGAGAATATGCAGGAATTAAAAGAACGGATATTTTACAATAGCTAGCTGTTATAGAGGCACCATATCCTTGAGACATATGCTTAAGTTCAAGCCCAGGAATATGTTCAGAGAAAAAAGTATTCTTTTTTTTTATGCTTCATTTTTTATGGCATGGAACATTTTGTTCATCAGTGTAGGGTCACCTGTTCCATCCGCTCCTCCCCGCAGGTGTGGCCTGTCTCTGACTGCACCCCCACCGTGGCAGACAGGATTTAGCAGTGACCTTGGACTGCACAGGATTATCAGCAAGAGCCTTTCTACAAACCAGTCCCTGGTAGTAACGGTGAACATCAAGCACTGCCACTTCTAGAAGCAGACACTGCCTGCAAAAATATGCTGTTAACTTCAGAAAGTGCTGTCACGTAGAAGAGACTGAGCTGGAAAGTAACATCACTGAACAGAATTAGATCTGTCCTAACTCAAACCAGAACACCCTCCTTTTGAAGCTGTTCAGTTGTGCAGTACTTTCTTCTCTTAATGTACTTACCCCCCAAAATGAAAATATCCACCCCTGTACTGTTACATCAGTCAAAGTCCTTGTTTGCTCTGGAGCTCAGCAAGACATGCAGGCTTAATAAACACTTCCCTTAAGATTGCTGCCAGCATAGAACTGATGGAGAAAAAAGCCCAACCTAAGTAATTGCTCTCAACAAACAATTGAAAACAAAATAATGATATCATTAATCAGCTTTCTTTTACAGCACAGCATTCAATATTCTACATAGACAACCTTCTTTTTACATATGCAACCAAACTGATAGTGCACTATTACCTTTAAGTGTTTGGTTTTTTTTACAGCAGAAAATACACTCAGATCCAAGGAGCAGTAAATTGGATATGATGAGATGAGATTTTGTTATAAGATGGAGGAAGCCTGACTTATTTATTCAAGTTGGTAAATCACTCAGACTACATTGATTAAGCCTACAGCATTGGGGTTCTGACTAAGGACGTGCTTAACTGCTTTGAATTAAGACCTTAACTGGTAAATAAATATCTAATAAAACACGAGAGGTGAACAGGACCTTCTCTATTATGATTCCGAGGTTTGTCTTTCCCTAATAATTTTACACTCTCTGATCCATCCAAAAATAGCCTAATTGTTGTAATATTTTGAGGAAAAGAAATGGGCTGCTGGACGCTGCTGACAACTTGATTTGAAAGCAGTGAAAAATAATAAACTTTTTCGTAGGAATTTGGCTCCAATTGTATCTGAATGATCACTGAAAGCTTCTGAGAATCCTTCTTTAGTGCTAGGTGTGAAATCACTAAGGTACTTTTATAGTAATTTTTATTATTGTTTACATTAAAATAAAGAAATAGGAATATGATGTAATGGGAGTGAGGTAACCCTAAAGAGTTTAATTTGACATGTCCCTTTTTAGTCTTGTTCTTTTTTGCTCTGTCTCTTGTCTAATATGAGTCAGCTCAGAAAATTAAGTCATCTGGATAGATATTAACTGGTTTAGCAATTGCAATAGCAGTGCAGAATAGTAACAGTAATGAACCACCACCACCAATAAAAAAAAAGACAGGAACTATTTTACCACTTTTATCACTAACTACTTTAGAAGAGTTTGGTCCAATTAACTTAATCCAAAATATTTGGTTAGTGGCAAGAGTTACAAAACAGAGTGACAGAGTCTAGTTCAAAAGAAATCAGCAAATTACTCATTACCCCTAATTATCTGTTCTGTAGAAAAAGGACTCTAATTTAAGCAAGGACTAAAATTTTATTCAACTGGCCTAACTTCTTAGGTAGTAATTAGTGTTTACTTGTAAGACTTGTGTACTGCCTGAACACCCAGGGGTTACTCAAACACATTGAAAATATAACATTACCTTGATCATTGTCTTCCACATTATTGAAGTCAACTTAGTGTGAATTTTCTGCAAATTTCAACTTTATACACAGTGTTAGTTTGTTGAGTCCAAACTTCTGCAGCTGAAACACACCTCACATCTGAAATTCTGAGAAAGTCAGAATGTGGTCCTAATAGACAGGTGCTAAATTATATAAGAACTGAGAAACCTGAACTTCCTAGGAAGACTTGTGAAGCAGAGTGCCATAAATTTCAGATCTGTGAGGAGCCAGTCTTGAAGGCAAGGCATGCTTCTTAGGCATCTCAGTTCTCAGCAGCCGTGGGGCTGAGATGAGCATCAATTCCACCGGGCAGAAGCATCACCTGTGGGATGAAAAGAAACTCGAAGTCTGTATGTACACGTATATCACCCAAAACAACTGTCTACTGGAGGGCTGAGCAGGTCAGTATGTCTTGATTTTATTTGGTGGCACAATGACTGTCCCCTGGAACCTGTTCCTGCTAGTCATAGCCTAGCACTGGTGTTCTCTACCGGTGGAAAGACACCCTGTGTAAATTAATGACCTGACCTGAGCAGGTGGTGGGGTGTACATTTGTCAGAGATCTTGTGTGTGCCAGGAACCACCCTGGCCCCTGTGGGCAGCAGCCATAAAGGCCTTCATTTCCTTTGACTCCTGAAGTGTTTACTGCAGACAGAGGTTCTGGTCCAATACTGTTTTAAATAGTCCACTTGAGGACAGTTTAATGTTTTAACACCAAACTTACTTATGTGAAGATATGTGACATTACATAGGATTTTGATGCAGGAGAGTGATACAGTAATGCACTGAAATGAGAACCCAAGCACAATATAGCAATTGCAATATGCAACTGAACCGCAATAGAAACATGATTCCTATGACCAGTCCCCATATCCTGCTGAATTGGTTTGCATGGCAAGGTTTTGGTTAAGCATGGGTCTACAGGGGTGGCTTCTGTAAGAAGCTATTAGAAGCTTCCCTCACGATCGATAGAGCCAATGTCAGCTGGCTCCAAGAATCCGCCACTGGCCGAGACTGAGCCCAAGACTTTTGAGGACCTGGGAGGGTGCCCTTCTCAAGGGGCCTGGGCATTTCTTCCTCCCCTTCCCGCTTCATGAGCCAGAGGGATCTTGGGAAGAAGTTACGTGTATGGAAACAGTGATGCCCTGCAGCCTTCCATAGCTGTTCAAATGCATGTGCGCAGTTGCAGGTGGGCAGTGTATCCTCAGCCAGGACACACCACGTCCCAATGTCTTGACGCAGCAACTGTGAGGCTGCCACATGTCCAGGGACAACATGGTGTGTTTGTTGTTCCTGTGAAGACACACATTGCAACTCCTATGTCCTCACTGGAAGCTGTGTGTGGCTGGCGGTCAGTAGCTGTTGTGTAGCCTGTTCTTCATTGCAGTGTGTGCTTCAGCGGGCGGCCCAGGTGAAGGCAAAGTCTGATACTCCTTAACGGGCAAACTAAATTGTAAGCAGTCACCAGGATGTCACCGTAGGGAGAAAGGCAGCTGTGGAACAGTGGTCAGGAATGCAGTGATATAGAGAGGCCTTTGAAATGCTCTACATCTGCGCTGATGTGAGTTGCCTGCAGGCTTTTTTTGGTTTGCTTGCTCTTTGTTGAAGAACCCTTGTGGAGCAGCAGCCTTGTGGCTGGAGCGATGGGAAAAGGCAGGCAGCGGGAGGGCAGGGCAGGGCAGGGCAGGGCAGGGCAGCAGACCACATGGCCTTGCCGAGGAGTTTTTCAAAGGAAGAGCTGGGGCATGTAGAGACTCCAAAGCCAATGAAACGTACTGACATCCTGGGAGGAATACGCCATTGGCTGTCTGATGTGTCTCTTTTTCTCTTCTGCCATGCAAGCTTAGTTTTTGGGGCTGGGCAGTATTGGGCGTTCTCTCAGGGGATACAGCATCGGCACATGTATTTTGGGACAAATCCAAAGGTAAACTTATCTATGGTTTATCTTAAACCAGGACATGAGGACAGAACATTCTTGCACAGTACCATGTAGAGCCCCTGAAAATGGGCGGCAGATCAAATATGTGAGGCAGAATATGTGTGTCATAAAAACCTTCAGGAGACTACTGTTGTTTCCTGGGCTTCAGTGAAAACCTCTGAAATGCCCTTGTCTGGGTGAGCCTTGCCAATTTTTAGCAGAACTTGAAATTAGCAAGTTTGCAAAACTTTTCTCTTGCGATTGGATGCAAAGTATCTCCTGGTGTCTTCCTCACTTCCCTGTAGTTTGCAAGGCTTTCTAGGTCTGCTGAACACCTCAGGATAGAGACTTCATCATGTCAGGGGTGCATGCCAGGCAAGAGAAGTTCCTAGCAGAGTGCCACTTCACCAGGACAGTTTGTGCAGGCACACAGGCTGCTGGGTGGCTGCTGTGTTGAGATTTGAAATGGCTGTAGCTCATTGCCAGTGTGGCCCACAACCAGGTATCTCTTCCCCATCCAAGTCCAGGTGCAGCAGATTTTTTTCTAATTTTTCAGGTTTTTTCTAATCTTCTTAGGAGGCGCCAGAAGGACCCTTGCTGTTTCAGCAGTGGAAAGCACTTACAACGGCACAGACAGACAGTGGAAGAAAACCTACATGTCGGAAATCCTAGCAGTGTATGACAGTGAACAGAATGAAGAATTGGTGGATGTCCAGTGCAGAGCAGATATGCTACCATGTTTTATCCCACTGCGGTCCACTCAAGTGCTAGCTTCTGGGCCACAGAGATTTCCCCATGAGGAGCAATCATCCTTTCACCAGCTACTGCAGGTAAGGACTTGCAGGCCAGTGCTTGGCTGTTACCAACCTGAGGCCAACACTGGCTGTGTAATCTAGAGGTGGAGAGTCATGTTTGCTCTTGCTAGTTGTTAGAGGCACCTGCTCCCTCTTGGAAGTTGGAGAAAGAGGGAACCTTGCTCCTTTATAGCTTTATAGCTTTATGCAATAAATGGCATCACTCCTACCGATCTTCTCCGAAACTAGGAAAAATAATCACACTTTAGTCTGGCAGGGGCATAAAATTTGAGAGTAATGTAAAATGGTGCATTTCAAAGCAATATATGTCATTTTTGTGTTTGAACTGCCAAGCTACAATGTGCAAAACAACCTGCATTCCAGAGGCCAGTTCCTTTGAATTTGGCACTTTCCAGGATTTGCAGTATCTGAAGTGGAGGGACCGTGTGTTTCCTGAGTGTCACCTCCCTTGCCTCCTGCTGTTTCTGCATAGATCCATGAGGTTTGTCTTGCTTTCTGCATGTGGTTGTATTGCATTGCAGGTTTAAGTGAGAGGTTCATCTTCTCCTGGCAAATCTTAATGGACATGTTCTAGCAATATTTTTCTATCTTAGAGTAACTAGAATCCAATTAATTGAGAAAAAGAAAAGCAGTCATTTACCGCACTCTCAGAATAAATGAATTTTTTGGAAGGGTGTTTGTCTGAGCAACATGACATTTGATACTAGCCCATCAGTTACATACAAACTGCTTGGCACAGTGGTAGCCAGCATAAGCTCTGTTTGGGCAAAACTTCACTTGAGCTGCACAGGCACTTAAATAATGTTCCCTGGGACCCGTTCTATTGCGTTGTTCAAAACAGAAGGATTCCTCCAGTTCCTGCTGGCTTGGCAAAGCAAAGCTTCCTGCCTCAGTATGCCACCAGGCAGACAACAATCCTTTCTCTTATAAACAAGTTGTTCTTGTTTAGTTTCTTTGCTTATCAATCTAATTTTTTGCTTTCCTGCTCCAAACAGCATGAGGAATCTACGCTGCGGGGTACTTAAATGAGTAGTGCGAGAGTGAAGTTGTGAGTCAAGTGCAGTCACTGAACAGTGACAAGAAAAAACAGCACGGTAAGCTATAAGCAGCACCTGGCAGTTTTCACCCAGAGAAGTGTACCATGTGAACATATTATTGGTCTGCAGCCACAAAAGATGCAGAGAGTGTGTCAGTAGTTTTCTGCTCGCATGGGGGAGGCACAGCCAGCTTCTGTTTTGATACATCAGACTGCCAATTTAACAACTTGGCAAAGAGGTGGTTTTTACCTAAGATTTCCACAGTCAATTAATCAGCAATTATCTTACACTCTTCCTGCACTCTGCTGATCTCAGAAGAAGTGAGAGGTGCTTCGCATGGTTTTGGGCCTGAGGAGTCTGTACATTCTGGAAGAGTTACATATTCATCCTGCTATCATGAGACATGTTTTGGACTACATCTACCAGTTAAGTGTACCTAGCAAGACCTGATTTGATTAGATGCATCCTTTCAGCAAAGCACAAGGTTTGAAGGCTCAGGTCTCTTGCTTTTGGCTATAGACTTCATCAGAGAATGTTACGTTCTCTCTATGGAAGAAAATTTTCTGTCACCTTGCCCTTCTTGAATAGAACTAAACACATAATTAAAAACCTTCAAAACATCTATTTAGACCACATGTGAAACAGCCTACTCAAATCCAAGAAATTGAAAATTCTTGCTCTGCCTTGATTTACAGATGTGATACAAACACGTAAAATGTAGTTTCTATATGTAACAGCACCATAAATAGCTATCAGAAGAATTAGATATTTGGGTTGGGCAAATACATGGAGACAGCAAAGTATGAAATCTTGAGATAATAATTCACAAAGTTCAGACTCATAAATTTAAAATTCTGATGCATTCTGCCAAGTTCTACTCTGGCTACAGGAATGAATCTGATATTTTTATATGATGCCACTCTCAATTCTTGTAAGAAAGCAAAAATTCCTGTTCTGTAATTAAGGACAGAATTGTGTCCTAGAGCTGATCCTGCAGTGGAGGTCCAAATGGTCATAGCATATGGCAATGTGTAATACTGACATTGGGAGGTGTTTACGGATTTTTGTTGGCATGTTGTATCAGATGCTCCAGCTAAATACTGAATTAATTCTTCAAAGATGTATATTATGGTTCTCATATGACTAATTATCAGTCATACAGCCTATTGGATATAGAGTTTGATGTTTTTTCTCCTATATGAAGCTACAATAAAGAGATTTTACATCTAGCACTAAAAGAGGCTACTTTGGGATACTTCATGCTGGTAAAGGAAGGAAAACAGATACCAACTGTATAATACATATAACCTTGTCTGTGAGAATGTGAAGCATTTGTGAGGTAAATTGTGCTTATAACATAAGCTGCGATTTATTTTAAGAGTGTGGTAATAAATGAGTCCTTGCTCACTGGCAATTGGGAAGGTATGGCGCAGTACTATTAATGCCCAATAGATCCTCAGCCTGAACTATATCTGTCTGAAACCATTCTGCTTCACAGCCATATGAGACAGACCAGGAGATGCACTTCAGGGTAATTAGGATACTTCCTGTGTGATTAAAGTGACTCTGCTTTTGTTATCACACCATCTAGGGTGTGCTAATGAGCTCACAAAAATTCATGGCTTGTCATGTCTCATTGCTTAAGCAAAGTATGCCACACTGTGCATTATAAGGCTTTTATTTTGTTCTGTGCTGTGAAACTGTAAACCCTAAAAGTTAACCCCAAGATTAACTACAGCAAAGGAGTGCCAAGAGAGAATGTCCTCTAGACAGACAACATTCTTTTCTCCAGGCGAGGGCAAAACAATCTGGTTCTGGTTCATGCACATTCATGTCTCTCCTGCAAGTCTTCCAAGAACACTTTTTGACATTGCAGATGGCTTCAAACAGGAGTAAGTTGTTTCTGTACTTTCCAGTTTGTGCTTACTTTTTTTTTTTCTTTTTAGTAAGAAAGCTAATTCAAGCACTGGAATAATTGTATAAACCAATCACACTTTACATTCCTTTCCTGGAGTTACTTGTTTTTCCCCCAAAATACTACTCTGTCAATGCTCATCTTTCCTGTTGACGCAGGTGGGCTCAAGCACTGAAAATAGCAGGTCCAGGAGTCTTTAGAAAAGGACAGATTTTGAGAATAATACCTTGGAAGGTCAGAAAGGTAAGAGAGAAAACATGACCTAAAAGATCCAGAGGCAGGAATTCCCACTGACCTCCTGGAGGTGCTGAGGCATCTGAAATGCTTGCTGGGCAGCCCAACAAAAATCATTAAAGCACAGAATAAATCGTGAGGTGGGTCACCTGGATTTCATTCCCGTAGGACCTGGCTGGTGTTATGGTAATACATCGTTGGGATCCTGAATTTACTGGGTCTGTTGGGTTGAGCCTGGTCAGCAGCTAAGCACCTGCAAAGCTGCTCGCTCACTCAGCCCTCTCCCACAGGACAAGGAGAAAATAGAAGGAAGGCAAGAAGACTCGTGCATTGCGGTAAAGGCAGTTTAACAGGTGAAGCAAAAGCCGCTTGCATGAGGAGAACAAAGGAATTTGTTCACTACTTCCCATTGGCAAGCAGATATTTAGCCACTTGCCAGTACTGGCAAGGAAAATAGTGACACCTACCACTGTGCTGATATACTGGTTTGTATGCATGTGTATATGCATGTCTACACATGGGCTTTCAGGCAGTGCAGGAATAGTTCATCTGCCTTCTATTTGTGTCATGGCTGATACATCAGATGCTGGGTTTTTCTTGTGCTGTATGTGCATAGCTCGTGGGCATTCCTTTTCACAGCAGAAGTTTAAAGTTAGCACAAACGAATGATGAGCAGACCCAGGGCACGGCATGGAAGAGCAGCAATTTGCCAAGGAAAGGAAGTTTTAAGCTTTATGACTATGGGCAGAAATAGGAACCACTTAAACAATGTAGAAAACAGCTTTCTGAATTTTAGCTTATAAAAGCCAGTTGACAAGATTAGAGTTCTTAGTGAACTCCTCCTTTCCTTGGTGCTATGTTCCCAACAAAACATCAAAGATAAAACAGCTAACAGCCAATCTCATTAGTGAAATGAACTGTGCCATTATTATTAAATCATGTTATTGCCTCATGCCTTTGTCAGAATGATATTTCATCATAACCATGATGGTATAACGACAAAGAAAGCACAAAGAAGGCTGGAAGAAGTATTACACTTTATGAAGTAACTGGTATGACAGGAAGAAATGGACAGAAGTCACTCAAGCCGTTTGTCATATTTCCAGGTTTGAGCACCGAAAAGCTTCTCTGATTTTTCCAGCTATATAATTTTGTCTAATAATGTCTACCAGCAAACCACCTCCTGCGGTATGGTTTTATCAGGACAAAGAAAGTGCCCTGACTTCCAGTGGACCTGCCAACTGATAGACCACTCTGGGTTGAATCAATTCAATTAAAAATTGCCAAAACAGCATCTAAGACTCTTAGACACGTGCTGCACTGAACATTTTCACTTTTCTTTGGTTTTATTTTTCTCACTGTACTCATGAGCCATTTCACATCTCCGTTGTTGTATATGTATATGTATATGTATATGAATTAAATACAAATCTTGATCAGAGACAAGTTCTTTGACTTCCTTAAAGCGCTTTTCTCATGATGGACCACACACATAATACTACTTTGGGGCGGGCAGGCCGGCATAATCCAGTCACCACTTAACCCAACAAGAATCTTTTCACTGCTGCTGGTCTGATTCCCACTTACCACATGTGTTTCTTCAACTCAGCTGGGGAATAGATTTTTAATTTTGTTTATCCAAGATTTTGAATTTATTACCAAGATACTCAGCATTTTACTGGATTTGGTGAGGATTAATGCATTGTACAGCACTCTTTATCATGTCAGCTTTGCCTTTTTTGGGACGTTGATAGAATTTGGTGTCATCTTTCTGGTTTGGAGATAGACCTAACAATCCAGGTGCTCTGCTTTGGATTTCAGCGTCCAGAGAGAAGGAGCAGCTCTTGGTCCCTGGAAACTGCTGGAGAGGCCTCCCTGGACATGCCAAGGAGCAGCTATTCCTGGGGGGAGGGAAATGCTCCTCTTCTGCAGCCAGAGCTCTGTCCTTCAGTGCTGGCTAGCAGGCTTGGGAGCAATGCTGGTGAATATTTTGCCTTCTCATGTCAGTTCACAAGGTAAAAAGGTCTGAGTGGTCATGAAAACTCACCTACCTGGAAGGAACAAAACCCAAAAGGATGAGTTTGGTTGTGACAACTGAAAAATGGCACTTGGCAAGTTTGCAGCAGCACAGAGCAAGCCAAGCCCTGCAGAGACTATTTTCTACCCACCTGCAGCTCCAGGATGTTTGTTCTCTGCATGCCCATGGTGGCATTGTGAATGAAGGCAGAGAAGCTGACCATGATGTATTTGTGGGATGCAGTCTCTAATGTGGGATATACCAAAAAAACCCCCACCCAAACTGAATGGCCAGATCCTCCTGCCGACCTCCTACCCCAGAGAAGCTGTCATTGCCATGCCTGAGACAATCCTTCCCTCTTCACATGTGCTTCCAGCATGTGCCGAGCTGCCCTTCTCCAAGGCACCCCATGGCACTGCCACTGACCTTGCCTTTGCTATGGGGAGGAAAGGTGTAGGACTCAGCACCCACCTGAGGAATCTGGGACATGATGTGATGAGTATCTGAGAGGAAGAACATCAGGAACAAGATCTCGCTGGCAATGGCCCTGGGGTCCCTGAGATATCTGCTCAGTATCCACATCTCTGCTGTGAGAGTACCATGTGCTTGTGGCATGGAGCAGGAGTGAGGTGGAATATCATGCCTGGTGCCAGAGCAAGGCAGAGAGAGGATGGGGTGACCCCTCCTAAGGGACTGACAACACTGACAACAGTTTGGGCACTGCCAGTGCTGTGGCTGCTGCTCAGGAGGGCACAAGAGCAAAGGTCCTGTGTGCTCTACGCCCAGAAAACTGCCGGTGGGCAAAAACTCATTTGATTGAGAAATTCCAAAGGATGTGGCAGCTCGAGGGGACCAGAGCCAAGCCTCCACAGGTGAATGCTCTTTCCCAGCTCTTAAAAGATTGTGGGTGGGATGAGGTGGAGCAGGTCTGTGTGGATTATGGGAGAGGAGCCACAAGGGGTCTGCTTTTCCCAGCTGTGTGGAAATGCAAACCCCAGAAAGATCCCTTTAACTTCCAGACTTGCTTCTTTTCAGCTCAGAAGGGAATGTTCCCCTGTGAAGGAGCTTTGCAGCCTGTTGTTGCTGTTCCAGGCCACTCTTGATGAATATCGGTGAGCATGAACCCGTCAGCCATAGCACAAGTTCAGGTAGTTGTATCAGATGAGTTACCCCTCAGGCGATGTCAGCAGGTAGATGTCACAGATCCAGTCAGAATCTGCCATGATCTGCTGTAAACCTCAGGCTTCCTTTTGCTGGCCCTTTTGGGCTGACTTCTGCCTCAGGGTTTACCTGTGTGCCTAGTAAAAGACTGCAGCAAACCAAAGATTTTCTTCAGCACTCATGCTTGAGATCCTTCTGAGAGCACACTCACAGATGAATGGCTGGAGGCAAAGAGCTTCTTGGACAGTGGTCCCACCACCAGGACACAATGAAAGATGCTGTGGAAGTCAGGCCTAGAGAGGTCTGTAGAAAATCTGACCAGTTTGCTCTTCTGTCCTCTGCAGACCTGGGCTGTGTGTGAGCCTCCTCCTGGTGCTAAAGCATCCATGCTTTCACTCTGAATTGCAAAAACATGAACATAGGATGTGAGGCCCAAACCACAGAAGCACTAGTGTGGGAAAACGATGGATAATGGGGAAATGAGGGAAACCCTATTTCCCAGATTTTAGCTTACACCTTGACACAAAAAGTAGCCATGAAGCGGCTAAGAAGCAGTTTGCTGATCCCAAGGATGGAATGCGGTTGCCATGGATAAGGCCCACCCTGACTGGGCAGAATGTACTGTATCTCTGAAATGGAGAACGGGGCATCACGGAGGTGGTGCAGCCCTTCTCTGTTATCAGGATAACGATGGGCTGCTACGAGAAACCGCATAGCTGCTATCAAGAAAGATGGATCGCTACTGCCGTGCCAGCAAAAATGGTGAAATCGTGTCCTCTAGGTGAACTTTGCTCATTATAATGTCATTATAATACAAAAACACACCTCCATCCCAAAGGCTACCCGCCTCCAAGGTGCCACCACTCCCCACTGGGCATGCGCTCTATATTTTTACACCTGTACCTTTAAACGCGAAGAGAGAGATTTTTAATCCAATCAGAATAAAAAGAATGTATGACTAAAGTCACTCAAGCTCCACCTAAAAGTATAGAAACAATATAAAAGTGGCGATTAAAAGGGGGATTTTGGGGAACAGAAGACCACCATAGAAACTTTGGGATCGGTCGACGGGCTGAACCTATCTTCTCCCCCCCCCATAGGGACGCCTATTGGGTAAGAACTTTGTATTCGTCGCGCTTTAATATTAACATCAGGCTAGCTATTAATAATCATTAGTGTTTAGGTTTACTTGTGTGTTTAGGTTTGTATGTGTGTGTGTGTTTAGTGTTTGTTCTAAATCCATTTCGCAGTCAATACCCTCTCACCGGTATCATTCGAACCTGCATTTAGTCACGAATCTGCACAATAAACTATTATTGTTGATTTTAATACTGAAGGGATTTGTCTTTGTGTAACTGCTCGTGAGGGTCCCTGAATAGGTTAGGCGAATATCCTCCAATCCTGTGGGCTGCCAAAAGGGACTTTGGTTTCAGTGACGCTGCCAGCGTGCCTGGCAGGCTGGCCAAGTTGTAAAGAATCCGAGGAGGTTCCCCTTCTCCCTGACAGGAGCGTGGTGGGCAGGTTGGGTGACAGGAGTTTGTCTTTCTTGGGGAACTAGTGGGCTGGACAAATTGTAAAGGGTTTGGGAAACCCCCCCTTCTGGGCCAGGAATTTTCTTTGTCTATTCTCCTGGCCTCCACCCCCCCCCCCCCCCCCCCCCCCCGCCTTTTTCGTGACAACTAGTAAGTGTCCTATTAAAGCCAACAGCAAATAAACACGCAAACCCATCCCCAAGTAAACTAGAGGGAAGTGCTGCTGGCGATCATACCTGTGCAGTTGAAAGCAGGTGCAAGGAGAGGCAGAGCTACACCCTCCTACATATCTCTAGGGAGAAGAGACAGTTTTGGCTCCCGAGAAATGTTATTCTGATTACAAGTGGGGGAAGATGAGAAACACCTTTCAAAGACAGCAAATGACATGTTTCCTTGGGTTTTATTCTTATTTTATGTTAGAAACAACTTTGAAATATTCTGTGGATGTATTTATTATACTACAGAATATATATATTTTATATATATACATGTAGTATATTTAATATACTACAGATTATACTACAGAATACAGGATGTCTTTATGTAAGTGTAGCTTTTAAACATCCTTCTGAGAAACCTCAAAAGTTAAGTATCACTATTACTCTTTCTTCTTCACTTTTCAGAAGTGTTCAGTGTAAAACATGCTACCTAACCTTTTCTAGTGAATCAAACCAACAGGATCTGTTGACAAGCCTCTTTGGCAGTGTTATTGTCAATGTTAATCTCTCTGAATGCTCTAGGAAGTATGGCCTGGGGGAAGGCAGCTGACTGGAGGATGCTGCTTTTGCTCCTTGGCCAAGGATACACGTGTCAACATGTTCCTGTTAACATAAAGCAGGTCTTCTGGAAGAGATTCTTCAGGTTGAAGCTTCTACTATCCAGCAAGATGAGGAGTGGTTTCTCTATGAGAGGACCTCCATTACCTGAAAAGGTAGTTTGTATTTTCTTATACATAGCTGAGATATTGATCAAGGCAGACACTGAAGGTTGGAGTGTGCTAAAGCATTCCCCGCTGAGTAAACAGATGGCTGCTTGTCTGCAGCTTCCTAAAGTACAGATGCCCTGTGTGCATGGCCTGTGAGCACAGAGGTGGAGAGCAAGATATGTGCGTACACACAGAGTTGATAGTAAACTGCTGTGTGGGATGCATTTCTTCACCTTGCATATAGGATCTTGAATGACACAGGCTACCCTTCTGGTAGCTGGAAGGGGACTGGTCCTGAAGAGCAGAGCTCATATTTGCTGCAAAGGATTACCGTTACTCATAGGATCCACTTTTCTTTCAGGCTTTTTGACACTGATAATAGAAGATACATACATACATACCACAGATGGAATTCTTTATAGAAGGCAACTTAGGCAATGCCTTGGAAGTCTGCTCAAATATTCTTCTAGGGACTGAAAAGCAAAATGCACTCTTTTCAGAAAATTGCTTTTATGGGGAGGACGGGTACAATACTTGGTAGGTGTATGAAATAATGTGTAGGATGACGTTCGTCTGTAACCAACAGTTACATCAGCCAAATCAGTTCTCCCTCTCACACACATACTGAGTCAATGAACCTTGTCTCAGAGAAGACAGGAGATCTGACTTCTTACAAGCAATTCATTATTTTTCCAATGTGGAAAAAGATGGAACATGTTGCATTTTTCTTTGCTACGAGGCTTCCATCTTCTCTGAATGAGTGTGGTTTGAGGCTTTTCCTTCGTGTTCTCTCTCCTGGAGGTTGGTCGTGCTGCCAAAAGGTGGCAGCAGCCACCCACAGTAACTGCATGCCTGGCCTACACTAGGTCACCTAAGAATTTCATTTAAGGCGTCATCAGCACAAAAGCTCTGTGTCTTACTATAATTACTGCTCAATGCACTTAGTCCGCTGACACTTAGTTCTTATTGCAAAAGCAAACCTCTGAACTGTTCTCTTTTCTTTACATGTTCTTTCAAACGAAAGAAAGAAGCCTGAACTTCTGCTGAATCATTTGAAAGTATGTTCTGTGCCATGGGAGCACGTCCAGACAACACCAGGCACTGCTCTGGGGACACTGTGTAGAGGGCGTAGATCCCACACCATAGAGGTGAGTCACTCCTGCCATCTGTGCTATACATAGACTTGAACAGACTAATGCTAGCTTAACCTTGTGTATAAAAAAGGAAAAGCTGTGGGTCAGACAAAGACCTAGTTATGGGAGACCTTGACAGGCTTCTCAGGGCAGGAGGAGCTGAGAGAGCACCAAGCCCAGAGGGAAGGTAGGTACTCAGCCAGTGTCAGAAACAGATTGTCTCACATCAGAAACCTCTGGCTGGTGAAGGGGAAACACCCACGCTCCCACTGGTGATGGTGTCCGTTTCTCCTCAGCGGGGAGGTTGCGCAGAAGCCAGCATGTCAGGGGGCAAGATATTAAAAGAGAGGAGAGGAGTCACAGGAGTCATGGGGTTGCACTAGGCAGACCCTGCTGTCTGTACAAGTATCACTGCCCTTACTGTCCAAGGCCTGATTCTGCCCCAGATGTTCTCTGTAACCTGAGTAAGGGCACTGGAGCCCTGATTAATTTAAAGAGCAATTCAGTTGCTGAAATTCTCTGGAGGGTGTGAGCCTTGGGTTTGTCCTACAGCTAAATCAGTTTTGCAGCTGCTGGAAGTGGCAGGACCCCTCCTGCCCTCCATTCCCCTGAGGGGTTCACTTATGTCTGCAAGCAGTGTTAGCAGAATTAAAAACCCCACGTCCTCCGACTTCTTTGCACAAAGGGAGGATGCTCCTCTAAGTTCAGCTCAAGCTGTGCAAATGATCGTTAAAGAAATAAACATGAATGGGGCAGCGAAAGGCTGGACCTTCTGTTTTCTGCAGCTGCACCTTGTATCACCTCCCTAGAGCTGATGCATTACCTTCATAGTGCTGTTGGCAGCTGGTCAGCCCCTCGGACTGACTGTCACTGATTTGGCTGGAGTGAGAGTGGAGATGACACAGGGGACAGATGAGCTTCCACTCTGCTATCCCTATGTCAGCACCTTCAACAGAGCACCCCGGTTTGCAGCGTAGGAACCACAACAAGAGCTGGACTCCCTAGGATGGACCTTCCTATTGGTTGCAGCTGGTAGGTCTCCACAGGAAGTGCCTGGCCTGTTCGCAGGGTGGAAAGCGCTCAGATTGAGTTAATCAGCAGAAAGGGCTGGGAACTATTGAACGTCAATATCAGCTGTTCTCTCAGCATCTCTGCCTTTTTTCATTAGCACAAGTAATAGCTTCCTCCAGTCAAACAATTTTGTTATTTAAAAAAAGCAAGGAATTATTTCTTTTTTTACATTGACCTAACATCCTCACACTCAGTAGTTCTTTTGCTTTTTGCTTTTTCTGACTTTTTATTTTTTTAAACAGTGGAGAAAGCAGACGGTGGTCACACCAACAAATCATTTTTGGATATGTGTGCTTTTTGAAATGGGCGCTACTATCTCCAAACAAACCCCTCTCTGGCAGAGAGCAGCAAAAGGCTAACAGCTTGAGTACAGGTCTAGGAGACTCCAAACCAGTTAATGAACTGAGTGGCCTCTCTGCTGAAATCAGAGTCCACAAGCAGGGGGTTCAGGAGTCTGCAGCAGAATGAGACTGTTGAGGCTGTTTTGTCTAAGTTTGTGATTCTGTGCACAGACAATCATGCAGATGAAGCCATGCAGATCCAGAACCTGCTGCAGAATAAATTTTGTTTAAATCTGGGATAATCTCTGAAGTGATACCATGTAGTGAACATGTCTTGGAAAACTTAAGTGATGTTTTATTATTCTGTTGACAAAGTTTTCTGAATGGATTTCAGTCTTTCACCTCCTTTGTTAATCCTCTTAACAGCTCTAAATTACAACTCTGTGACACCTGTAACACCACTGAATAACCCACTTACCCAGGAGAAGACTTTTGTTTGTTTGTTTTGCAGGCTGTTAAAGCACTGTAAGAGGATAGTCCTAGCTTTGCAAAACAAGTGGAGAAAACTGTCCAGGAGTCTACATACAGGCCACAGTGAGATATATGGAGGAAGGAAAGGATAAAACAAAACCCAGAGCATTTGTCTTGGTGAAAAACGTTTAGAATAAAGCAGAAGTGATATTTCTTGCTTTTATTTTACGAAGGAAGGGAAACTCTTTTTGTGACAAAACTAACAGTAAAGTTCTCTGCTGAGGCATGTTAATTAAGTACTCCTGAATGCATGCCGTATACAAAGGGATGCCTGTCACTGTCTCTGCTTAGGGGTACAAGATGCTGCCTAATTGAAACCCTAGCTATGTTTGGTTTTACCTTGTGAGCTTCGCCAGACACATATTGTTTTCCATTAACACTGTACAGCTATTCCTATCTTGTAGCTGATACTGAAAAATAGAAGACCAATACTTGTCATCACAATGAGATCAATGCATTATGAAAGGCACTCTAAGAAACACGCTGGCACTTTGAGAAATGGGTATTTCAAAGATATTTTTTTTTTTGTTATATCTTGGATTTTTTTCTATCAAGAAAACATTTTCTGATACGTTTTGTTGCTTTGAGAAACATTTTCTTGGCTCATTGTGACTAAACTTTGGCACATTCTTTAAGGGAAAATATTAGACAAATGTATTGGAGAGAATAGTGTGGGAGACTCTCTTGAAGGCAAGTTTTTGGAACTGAGTCTGGAAAAGGAGATTCACAGAAATGTTATTGGCTTGAATTACCTGTGTTTTGTGCACTTCACATATGCCAGTTCTTAATCATATTTGAACAGATTTAAGACAAATCTTCAGTGTTCTTTATTGTTCCTGTACTGATAGGACTGTTAGCTGTGATTTAGTAAAGCAGCTTGCATTAGGTTTCACCATAGTTTTGTACTGCTGATGCGGAATGTAATTACTAAAATAGCATTGGAAATCTTTGCTTTTTCTAGTGGCAATGAAATTAAAACATGATAATTTATTAATTTCTGAATGACTGAAATCTGGCTATTCCAAGTGTAAGGGCAGTCAGCGCTGAGCAAAACAATTTGTTCCTTGATGAAAAGTCAGCGAGAGGAGCTTTAGTGTCTGGATCAGCATTGATGCCATGCTTGTGGGAGATAGCGGACAAGATAGCTGGGCCATTGCTTGCATGCAGCATGATTTTGGACACAATGTTTTGTGTTCTGCCTCTGTTCCCTGTTTTGCAAATAAGAATAACATCTATGTACTGTCTCAAAAATATAGGGTGAGAATCAGTTATGAACACACCTCATACTTCATCCACAGGTGGGCTATACCCTTGCGCTGCAGGAAAGCATATTTTTGGAGCCAGGATTCTGCTGGGTGTTCCCAGCCCTTGCAAAGCACCCTCCGTGCCTGGGGTGGCAGAAAGTCCTGAGCTGTGTAGAGGGTTTCTTAGTTAATCACTCCTGATGTCCCCAGTTCTCCAAGTGAGCCTATCGACAAGAGGCAGCTGCCTGTAAGCAGAGAGGTGCTTCTGACTCCAGTGCTGGGGACTGGGTGACTCTAAGCCCCTCTTGCCATGGTGGGGTGGCTGGAGCCACCCAAGCTCCTCGAGGAGAACCAGAAGCACCATGAGAATGGGTGGAGGATTTCAGCTCTGGGAGGCTTTTGGAGTTCCTCTGCCAGTGCTGATTCATTTAAGTGCTGCCTACAGTATTTTTTAACCTTTTTACTCCCGCCCCCCACCCTGGCATAAACACACTTTTTCCTGTGATATTTAAAATGGTAAACGTAGACAACCTGTCTATAGCATGCAGTCTATAAATTATACCAATGAGAGGATTATGCAAAGCAGGCAGAAGGAAAAGAGAAAGGGAAGAAGTCTAAGAGAAACAGAAGGACATGTGGTCTGTCCTGGGCTGTTACGCAGCTGAATGTTTCCAAAAAGGGAAACCAGCTCTCAGCCTCCGATCAAACCTCAGGAACCCAGAGATTCCTGTCCTTGCATTGCGGTACTGTTGCTAGTTATTTCTTGCACCTCTTGAAAACCATTCCTCTGGCTGATCCCAGGAGATACAAGTTGCTTTTTGCTTTGCTGCTGAGAAGCCCATACCTGCAGGTAATATCCTACTACACAGCTCTTGGGCAATGTTTGAGGGTTAAAGTCCCCAAGTAATTTACACTTTAATGTTGTTCACTTGCAGTAGCTAGTTCAGAAAAAGAAGTGCTCCAGCAAGTCTGATCATACTGCTGCATACTGCCTGCAAGAACCACACAGACAGCTATCTTGTATGATAGGTGCCTACAAATAAAACTTGCTCTCTCATTTTCATGCAGGAATGTGTGCCTTATGACTACTGACCAGCACCCATTCTTCTGCCAGGGTCTGCAGACTCCAGCCAAATGAAATTCCTGTTACTTATCTTAGGCGGCACTCGCTGCTGACCGCACTGCTGCCATATCCCTCCCAAGCCTTTGTGCGATGTGTGGAGCTCCCTGAGCACTGCAGCAGAATGCAGTACTTAAAAGGGTATGTAGGGATACTCTGGCAAATGGAGAAAATTTGTATTCTATGATAAGAAAAGCCTAAGAAATGCATATGTCATCCATCTGTGACCTACCCCTGTTCTCACACTCGTGGATGTGAAAAAGCAAGCCGGGTGACCCTCCCCTGGCTTTGGTACGGGAAGAGAAAAAACAGTTCAGTAGTTTTGAGCAGACTGCTGGATGAGCAATACTGCACTACAAACCAATTATACGAATTACATCTAAAGCTGAATTATTGCTCTCTGGGAGAAGCTGGAGCACTGTTGCCATGACTATCGTATTTGTGAGGGAGACTCTTGCCTGCATCTCAGAGTACTCTGCAGCCAGCATTCTCTGCGCTGTCTCCTCCCTCTGGAGGTCCCAAATGTCACCTTGACACCACCTGACCCCTCGGTATGCTCTGTCCTAGCAGAAGTGACCAAAAGGTCAGAGACAGGGAGAAACTTCAGGGATGCTGAGCATCACTCTGGACTTGAGCGAAAGGCTCCTGGCCCTGGGGGAGCAGGGTGAAGCAGGGGTGTTGTTGTCCCACAATATTTGAAGCAGGTGTCTTATTAATGGTTGGAAATGGGATGTGCCTGAGCCGTTGAGGAAGGGAAGTGGTGAAGCTAAGGGCTGGGACAGCAAGGCAGCACACTGGAAAATTGCCCTCTAGCGTCAGTCTCAGCCCTCTCTTCCCACAGCAGGTTAGGTGCTCGGAAATCTCTCCGTGCTATGCTACACTCGGCTGTTGAACAAGGAAGCGATCCTTACATCACTGAAGGCTGCATATATATTACCTACAAAGTCTTGTGACCGAAAGCATTGCACAATGGGAAGCAGAGGTGACACGCTTTGTATGTCTCATGGTATGTTGGGCTTTCTCTGCAATAGGTTACTTGTGATTTTAAATTTTACTTTGCCTGGAAGCCTATAAAGCCTTCTGAAAAAAAAAGTCAAAATTTACTAACTGGAATAAACCATTTTTTGCTTTTTTCCTCTTCAAAGTACAATCCTATTGCAAAATTTCTGGCACTTGTCTCAGATGTTTCCCAATCAAATTGGCCCGTGGAAAACAACATGAAATTTTGTGGCTGCCAACTCTCCCTGCACTGCATTCATACCTTAGAGAAAGTGCAGCTGTTCTTTTCCAGAAAACCATCAATCTCATTGGTGTAACCACTAAAAGGGGAAAAAAAAAACCACTAAAAACCAAAACCGAGATAAGGCACCTTCTCCTCAGATTTCAGTTCTGGGGATGGTTTGCCTGCACTCTCTGGCTGATGGCCAGACTTGAGGGGTACCCAAGGAATGGACAATGCCTGAGTACCTAAGGTACTAGGGGCATAAATCCAAGAGATTTATAAATCATAAAAAAGCTAAGGCAATCTGTGGAGAACAGTTTTAACAAGCTCAGTGCAGTTAGCATTAATATCCAAGTGAACAACTCTATTAATCCGCTCCTACTGAATCTTCCGAGGCATGCTTGCAAGAAGACCCAATAAACTGTATTTCAGTAATCCAATGCAGAAGAAAATGGAGTAGATGGTCATGTGCTGCAGCAGTGGAACAGGCAGCCTAGGTAAGGAGGTTACATGGTTACAGGGGTGTCTGTTGCAGACTTACTCAGAAATGTTAAACCCTGCTGTTAAAGCCAAGTGCTAAAGAGCTTGTGAGGTTTCCTCAGGCAGGACGGGTGTCTGAAGGGAAGGATGAGGGGCAACGCTCAGGGGATGGCTGTGGCTGTCAGCAGCAATTCAAGTAGAACCAGTTCTGAAATGACACAAGTCTTTCTTATCAGAAAACCACCAGACAGACAGGCAGAGACACTCCTGCACAGGGAACTGAGAAACTCAGTAGCTGAGGCTTACGTCATTAAAAATTAAAACTCAAACTTCTGCCTCCTAACCTAGAGTTAAGCCAGGCTTCGAACTAATTTTCCTGCTAGTCCACGCCCTCTGTTTCTTCAGCGTCAAGCTAGAGTTAGCAATCAGAGGCGGATTAACGGAATAGTCCCTAGCCACAATTTAACAGGAAACTTCTCCCAGAGATCTTTTTGCTCAGAGGCCACATGCTTGCCTCTGACCAGCTGCTTATGGAAATGGTCAGAAGGCAGAAAATGAGAGCAGAACTCTCCAAAGCAGTCACGCACATGACTGCGTGCATGCATACACACACCCCCCACACGTGGCCAGAAACTGCTGGGAACTGGGATTCTTTGCTACAGACAGAACAGTTTCTGGATATATATGGCAATGTAAAAGGTCACAGCTAGTCTGAGCTGCCCAGTGCCTCTGCGGGCTTCCAATGACAGTTACAGCTGCAGATGACTAAAATGTAGGGACACTTATAGGGCTAACATCTGAAGCCAAGGACTGAAATACTACTGGCGTGCTCCCAGCCCCTCAGCAGCTCCTGCAGGAGCTGCAGTGTGTGGTGTGTTGCAATCCAGACCGTTGCCTAGCAGCTAGACTCTGTTTTGTTTGCTTTCTGTGCTTGTGCTGGCTGGTGCTTATGGTATATAGAGTATTTCTCTGATTTACACACACCCCACACACACCCCTCTACTGATACCTCTTTGAGGAAAGGTAGCTTTACCACAGAGGTGTTTGCTTCCAACCATTTTGGACCCCCTGGAGTTTTTTGAGCTTCCTGTCAACCCAGAGTGCTCCCTGGCCAATCAACTCTGTAGATTTTCTCTGCAGTGGATTTATGGAGGGGTCTGTACAAATGCCTGGGAGTTAAATATGCATATTCCCAAGTATCATGACTAGCCTAGTAGGTTCCATTGTAGGTGAAATGTCTGTTCTATTCTTGGAAAGCAGAGGATGTTAATGTATTTTTGATTCCACCTACTGTGGAAATCTTGTGGATTCAGTAGCTAAAATTCTGTACATCTTTATCAACACTGTCGGGCCTGTCTTTTCCTTGGCTTCGGAGCAAGGAAAGGAAAATAAGACAGGGATAATAGGTATGGAGTGAAAAAAGAGCAGCAAAGAGACTGTGAGCAGACTGTTCTGGAAGTTGTACATCTATAATATACCAGACTGGGTATAGCCTATGGGACAGGAGAGGCTTCTGGTGTCACAAGGGCACAACCCAAATATAACAGAGCAAAGGATTAGTCAAATCAATCAACTGTAAGCAAAGACACAGTGTATGCCCACGTGACTCTGGTAGATGATCACACCATGGCAGAGCATGGTTCAACCCCAGCATAGCTAGCAACATGAACGTGACTGGCCTACCTAATAATGGCATGATTAAAGTATAGTAAGCTCATTTTTAACGGAAAACTAATTTTTGATGCATTTTTTTATCTACAGCTTAGCCAACTGTAAAACAACCGTACTGATGAATCTGAGATTATTTTGTAAGTTATGAATGTTGCTTAGGCATAGAATTTTACTCTGACCATTGTTTTTAAATTTAAATTACATTTAAATTCTTCCACATTTAATTTACAAGTTTAACTGCTCAAGATCTGTTATGCAGCCTAGAGCAGCCACTCCCAAAATGCCAGGCTATTGTTGCTGAACAGGCAATGCATGGTCATGCACTGGCTAGCAGAGGTGCCTTCGGATGTATGAATTCAGACATGCAGGTCTTTTATAACACATGCTAGGGATTGCCATGAGGAAGAAAACGGCGTTTGTCTCCTTGGAGGGAAATCAGCTTTCACAAGCTTGGCAAATACTGACCTAAAAGCTAGGTCCACAACTGCTACTGATTTTAACATTGTTTGAATTTCTGAAAATTGCAGCCTCTTGTCAGTGTACTTTCAGCCTCTTGAATTGGCATCTGGGGCAGCGGAAAGAGGAAAGGAAATTTTGCAGCTTGCACATTGAATACCAGAAACAGTGAGGAAAGAGGTGGGTTAATTAGACTATTCAAAACCCTGAACACCCTTATGAAGATATTTGTAAAATTGCCTTATTTGTACCTTTCAGAAATACCCACATCATGTGGAATTGCATCTGACTCCTGTACTGTATTTCCATTAGTAAACCACTGTGCGTATTTTAGGGAAGTTAATCGTATGGAACTAGTACCATTATGCACACATACATACATACACATGCGCATGTACAAATCATCATCATGGCTTGGCTTTGCGGATGAAGATTTGGGAAGGGCTTTGCCCACGCTTATTGCAAGCGCGTTGATGGCTGAAAAGGCCAATGCAGGATAGGCAAGACCGGTTGCGAAGAGCACACTGGAGGGTCTCCTTGGGTGGTATAGTCGAGGCACGGTTCTTTCTGCGCTGTCTTTTCTCCTCGAGCTTGATTCTACGCGTGCTCTCAAAGGAGACAGCAGCGTTATGTATGGTGTGTCTCCAAATCTCCCGATTGGAGGCCAGGGTGGAGCATGTACAAATATATCATTTAATAGGCTATAAATTAGTATGATTGGTACGAATTTTTTACAAATTGTAAACAAACTGATTGTAATTTTATTTCCCTGTTTTCATAGCACAGCTAGAGACAATTAGTGAGCCAAATATTTTTATGAATACTGGGGGTAAAATCCTGACTCAGCTGACTCCACTGGAAATAAAACACCATCCTTGCACTCCAAGATGAATGGGCAGAGATGCTTACTTCCACTTGAGAAATGAGGTACTTCCCAGGACCAGACTTCTCTGTCTTGGTCTGTGTCCACATGCGGGCTCCAGCAGGTTTCTGCTGTTGGCTGTGAGTTAAGTGCCAAAGGACAAGGAAAGCTCACAGCTTGCAGCAGTTCAGCAAACCTGCCAAAATTCTCAGTTCCTGCAGAATCACATCTCCAGACAGCTCCTAACCCCTCTTACAACAACATCAATCTGCACAAAGATTGTCTGCTTACACAACAACCGATGAATTCAGCTTCCAGGGCTTTTCTGACAGGACAAGCAGGAGCTGCCAGTTAAAGGAGAAGAAACTTCATCGTCTAGCTTGCTGACAGTGGACTTGCATATGAAGGGCTGAGATTTTAGACCAAAGGATGAATATCTGGATCTCTAATGTCATCTACAGTGAGCAATCGCATTATCACAGAATTAGCCCAAATATGCAATTACCTTATGTGTGCAATCTCCCTAACCAGAGAATGTGTCCCAGGCCTGTGTTGGTTGCTGTCCTGAGGGAGAGAGGGATGCTTTGTGATGCAGCAAGGGTAGACATTGCTCAGGCTCAGGCAGAATAAGGAGGTGTTGCCGAGCCCTTGCCCTGGCCCCAGTGCAGAGGATTGCATCCCCTGGCTGGCTCACATGGTGCACGGCCCTCCCACTGCACAGAGGGTGTTGCAGCCCTTGTGTTCAGACATCTCCAGGGTGGGTGTCTCGGTCAGCCCTCCCAAATGTCTTCTACTTCATATGAAAATGCTTAAATATTCATTGGTAAGAGCAAGTGGCAACAATGGCATGTAGCATCAATGCTGGCATCTGGAGCTGCCAGAGGTGTGGGCAAACACCAGCAGCCAGGAAGAGGCTTTACTAAGGTAAGTTTGGCAGCAGACAACAGGAGTTTGCCATCACCACCTCTTTACCTGGTAGCCAGGGCGCCTCAAGGAAGACCTAGGATTCAGGCTGTGGTTCAATAGGTATTTCAGTTTATTGAATAACCTGGCCTCAGCTCACATGCTGGCATTTGCTCACAAATGCCTTAGGCATCCCTCTGCTCAGCTTGCTGTCTGCTGTCCTGATCTTATACCCTATATTCCCTTCCTGAGCTAACTCACCCAGCCCTGTTTAGGGGACTGGGTGCCAGATTAGGTAAGAAACATGCTACGTACACTACGCAGAGCAGCTGGAGTGCATGTCTGCTTTGCAAAATGCAACACAGAGTTTTCTGAGTTAGCTTAGGGCCTAACAGAAATGTAGTCATGCTGGGGATACCATCTGGTGCATGATGAAAAGCTGGATAAAAAATTTGAGGAAATCACCATGTTAATGTAGACATATTCCTTCTACGCCGAGGCCTACACCTGAGATGTGGTTGAGGTTTCTTTTTGCCGTATTGCTGCGCATAGCCTGCCTCGAGGATAAAGAAAGGTCTGCACCATCCTCTTTTGTCCTTTGGGACATAGGCATAAAGAACTGAAGGGCTGAAACTAAGTAATACAGCACCTTAGAAGTGGATTTCTTGCTGAAAACAGAATTTGGCTCCCAAAATATTATCAATGGCAGTCCTGAAAACCCTCCTGCAGGTTCAGACCAAGCACTCCCTCAAGCATTGTCTGGTCACCTATGATTTTTTCTTTATGATATTACCATTCATACACAAAATGAACACCTCTTCGTCAATCTGGAACTAAGGCTCTGGATGCAACAGCAAAAAAACCCCACTGGTCTGTTGTTAAGGGTTAGGGCTGGGCCAGCCACTAGGTGAATGGCAGATGCTCTCTATTAATGCCCCTCCCTTCCCAAAGGGGAAGAGAAAGGGAGTAAAGGAGAGAAACTTAAAGATTGAAACAGAAAACTAAAGCTGCTTTAATGAAAAAAAATAAAAACAACCCAATAAAATGAAACATATACAATACCAATACTGAACCCAACCCCCCTGATGGCAATCATGTCACCATCACCACTGATGCTGTGGGCAGGCACTGGCAAAGGGCAGGCTGGACTCAGCAGCAAACGGGAACTGGATTCAGGGGCTGGATTCTGGAACTGGATTCAGGAATGCACACATTGGGATCAAAGGCAGAATGGACAGAGTTCTCTCAGACACCGGCCATTGAAGAAGAGGGCATGACTCTCGTGGTCCCTCAGCTTTATACCGAATATGACATCTATGGGATGGAACACCTTGTTGGTCAGTTTAGGGTCACCTGTCCTGTCCGCTTCTCCCCATGGGTCTGGCCTGTCTCTGACTGCACCCCCACTGTGGCAGACAGGATTTAGCAGTGACCTTGGGCTGCACAGGAGCGAGTATCAGCAAGAGCCTTTCTACACACCAGTCCCTGGTAGTAACGGTGAACATCGAGCGCTGTCACTTCTAGAAGCAGACACTGACTGCACAAATACGCTATTAACTTCAGAAAGTGCCGTCACGTAGAAGAGATAGAGCTGGAAAATAAAATCACTGAACAGAATATTTTATTTAATAATTTATTTCTCTGTTTAATTCATAGGCACCTAAACCTAGTGACTCTAAGGTAGATTTCTGAAATATCAAGGCAGATCTATTATTTGCCACAGGACACAGAGATTGTTATTTAAAGAAGCCCAGTGGTCCAACAGCCTGTGTCTAAACTCCCTGTTGGTGTGTCTCACAGCGCTGTGCCAGGGTTCATCTTCTGCTGTGGTCCAGGTGGGAGGTCTCTGCAGAAGCCATTCCCATTCCCCTCTGGCCTGCCTGCCCAATTTTCCTCCCGTGAACCCTGTTCCAGGACCTTGGCCTAATTCAGAGCTGGGAGGGATGCCCATGTGTGACATCCGTAGCAGCAGTGCTGCATCCGGTACTTTACAAGTGACCGTGAAGCCCTGTAGTTTGCAGACCCATCAGTGCTGACTGTGTTGCATACTGCCCACCCTGAAAGCTCCAGGGACTGAAGCGTAAAGGTCTGTTGGGTTTTCATCTCCATGTTCCCTCCAGCAGAGCACTGTTTCCTGTAGTAGCTTATTTCTATGTGATATGATTTGCACAGCCCAGTTGCAAATGACTTTATCAATAAGCTCCCACAACTTCTAAATGATTTTTCTGGCTTGACAGAGCCTCCCCACCAGGATATTATTTTTGATACTAAGCATGCGCTTTCCTCCCTTCGTTTTCTTCCCAGCTGCTGTTGACTAAAGCTAGTAAAACTCTTCAAATAATTCCTCCGTTCCACTCACATCCCTTGAAAAAGTTCTTTGTTCTTCTCACCCCCACTTACTTCTAATTTAGCATTCACACACAGTTACATTCTTTCATCTGTCTCCATAAATCAATGTCACCATCTCCTTAATAATTCTGATTGCTCTTCTCTAAATCCCCATCAGTTTGTTTTCATCTGTCTGGTTCTGAGGTGTGCAGACAAAACAATCGGCAGCCGATGTACTGTCTTTCCAGGGCAGGGTACAAAGGGACAAACGGCAACCCAGACTGTGATATGTTGCTTCTGTACAAATCGAACTGTTTTCTTTTTTGTTGTTGTTGTTGGTGGTGGTTTTTGGTTTTTTTTTTCTTTTTTTGTTGGTTGGTTTGTTTGTTTGATTTTTTTCCGGGTGGGGCAGAGGCTACTAGATTGCATTGCAAATTGATGTTCAAATTAGTGCCCATTAACACCCAGGTGTCTTCTCCAAGTTTTTTTCTGGGTATGGTGTCCCTCTTTTCTGAGGTTTGCAGATAATACACTCGGTTGTGACAGAAGTTACGTTCCTTTCCTTGGTTGCAGCTTTTTTAGGATCTTTTCCCCCTTTTAATATTATAGAAATACAAGAAATACTGTGTGGTGTAGGAAGCCACATGCAACGTCAGAAAAAGCAAATTTTATGCCAAACAGCGACGCTGACCGGAGCCGGAGTATACTTTGTGCTGCAAAAACCTCACGCAAAAAATGACACCCCAGATTTATTAATTAATGGGGGTGTGTGTGTGTATATACATATATATACATACACATATGGTTTATTTTTTCCCACGCGTGCGGGACACCGCAACCAGCTCCGACCCTCGAGAAAAGCTCCGAAGCATTTCGCCCCCCGCCCGCGGTATAGCCGGGTGCGGCGCTGGGGAGAGCACTCGCCCGCCCCCTAACGGCCCACTTCCGCGCGCTCCGCCGCTGTTGAGCGGCGGCGTAGTCCCGCCCCCAACCCCACTGCGAGTGGCTGGCGGGCGCCCGCGCCCTTTTCTGATTGGTCCGAGTCGCGCCCAGGAGGCTGCGCCGCGCCGCGCCTCGGGCGCAGGGCCGGTTCTGGGTGGCGGGGACCGGCTATCATGGAGGAGCTGGACGGGACGCGGGGGGAGGCGGTGGGCGCTTCCCTGTGAGGCTGGATGCGACGAGAGGGGGCCGATAGCGTCCCGGGAAGGTAACTCGGAGCCCGGTGGCCCTTTCTGGCCGGCGCCGGGCGGGCGGAGAGGCCGGGGCTGGCCATTAGGGAGCCGTGAGCGGGTTTGGGGCCCTGGGGGGAGGGAGGGAGCGTGGGGGAAGGGGCTCGCTTTGAGGAGGGGCTGCGGGACTCTGGGCGGACTGAGGGTGGTCGTGAAGGAAAGGGCAGGCTTAGGCTCTCCTTACCGACTGACGCTTGGCCAAAGCGCGGCGGCCGGGGCGTGCGTCGCCTTCTCCGCCTGGTTTTCCCCCGTGAGGTGTGTGTCTGCTCCTTGGGGGAACAGGGGCGTCTTTCCTTAGGCTGCGCCTCAAAACAAGCCGAGTGTACGGCTTGTAACGCTGTAAGGGAGAAGAGGATTTTTCTGCGGCTGGTATGGGTAACACGCTGGTAGGGTTAGCCCGCTCCTCCCCAGCAGCTTTTCTCGGGGGCAGCGCGCAGTCCAGGAGGGTCTTAGGAAAGGCAGCTGGACGTTGGGACAACACGGCAACGAGTTGTTTTGAGTATAGCTGTAGAAAAATACAGTTGCGGTTACTTGTTTGCGAAGTAGGAGGTGAAAACACCCAGAACTCTTTCTCTTGCAGATTTATAACAAGCACAGCCTGTGCTTTGTCAGGACCCTGTTCAGAGTCTCCATGTTGTCCCATCTAGATGAAACTGATTTGAGAAGCAGGGGACACGCTGTTTGAGCTGTGCATTTCCAGTAAGCATTTCACTCTGAAAAAGGCAAGTGCATATCCTTCAAGAAGCAGAGAGGTACAGACTAAATGGATCTAAAGACAGCAGTGTTCAATGCAGCTCGTGATGGCAAACTGCGGCTCCTTTCCAAGTTACTGGCAAGCAAAACAAGGGAAGAGGTAGCCCTACTGATGTCAGAGAAAACGAATGGTGCCACACCACTTTTGATGGCAGCCCGTTATGGTCACCTTGACATGGTGGAATACTTGTTGGACCATTGCTCTGCATCGATAGAAGTTGGTGGTTCAGTGAATTTTGATGGTGAGACCATTGAGGGGGCTCCGCCATTGTGGGCAGCATCGGCGGCTGGCCACTTGAAGGTGGTTCAGTGTCTGTTAGATCATGGTGCATCTGTCAACAATACAACTCTGACAAACTCAACGCCGCTTAGAGCTGCCTGTTTTGATGGTCACCTGGAAATAGTAAAGTATCTTGTGGAGCACAAAGCAGACCTGGAAGTATCAAACCGTCATGGGCATACGTGCTTGATGATCTCGTGTTACAAAGGCCACAAAGAAATTGCTCAGTATTTACTTGAAAAAGGAGCTGATGTTAACAGAAAAAGTGTTAAAGGTAAGTTTTTTTTTTTTCATTTTCCTACTGGTAAATAGGGGTAAAGTTATTCATTTACCCTTTTTTAGGAGGCTGATATTTTAAAATATTCTTCTGGTCTCATAAAATGGATGAGTGAGAGATAAAGCATATTTAGCTGTGTTTTTGCTTTTTTCCCTCCCCAATGTTACCCCTTTGTTAACACAGGTTGTATAATTTAATTGAAAATTGGTACATTTTAATCTTAAAACCTTAATTCTTAAAAAGACTTAGTCATATGAAAAGTCACATTTATGCATGTATGAAAAGCTAATAAAATTGCTGAGAACTCCGTAGTAGGTAGGTTTAGCAACATACTCAAACGTATGTATGTCTATGCTTGTTTTACTTGCTGTCTCTTTACAAACCAAGTGTGCTGTACATAAAACTGACCTGTGCCAGTAAGGCTAGCACAAGGAAGGATGCATGGAGAAAAATTCTTTTCTGCGCTGGAAGGGAATAACCACTTTGCTCTTCACCCTCTTCTCTCTCCAAATTCTTGAGTCATTTTGGACCATTTTTTTGGTGTTAGTAAACAAAAACATTTTTTAGGATTGGAGAAATGAGGCTGCATGTGACTGTGATCCCAACAGAACTTCCAGTGGTGCGTAAGATCGTGAAGGATGTCTCTTTGCCCCTGTTTACAATTACTCTGGTGTTACCATTCAAAGTGAAGATTTCTGTTGTTTTTGCAGTGATGATAATTATGTGGATCTCTTGGTTTAATCACTGGAGGTTTTATTACATCTCAGACTTGTATGTGGGTGTGATAGTTGCCTGAAAAGCATACCAATTATTGCAGTTTATGGTTAATTTTTAGCTCACTGAGCCAGGATTGTCTATCAGCAGCTTGTTTTTTTACATATGTATTACTAATGTGCTAATAATCCTTTCTGCAGTGTTAGCACTTCCACTGCCTGTTTCTGGCTAATTGCATCCATAACAGTATACTATACCTTACAGTTACTTTTGTTGAAGTATACTTCGCATATAGATTATTGTATGATACTGGTAAATGCCAAATAGAACGGTAATCTTTGGAAACGCTGTTCAGTTAAATATGTCTTTTTGTAGCAAATCATGCAGATATGTGGGTTTAATGTAAAGAAGGCTAAACTACAGATTTGTCATAGAGGTGGGCAGAGCAAAATAAATCTTCCTTTGTAAGGATTTAATGTTGCTTTATGAATCATCATGGACTTGTGATAGGATAAAAATGTCATTTTTCTAGACAACGTTCTTGGAATAACAAGCTAAATATAAAGTGTGTATTGTTTTTTGGTTTTAACCCTATCCTTGTATATGATAGGTATGATGAGGGAATGCTGTTAAATATCTGATGTAACAGATACTTAAGATATACAGGGAAAAAGACATACCTTTGCAGCATTTTTCCCCCCCTCATTTTGTGTTGGTGGAGCAGGCCTTACTTTGCTGGTCCTTATTATTCACTTTATTTGACTTTGCTTAAATGTGTGATCAGCAGCAACGCGCTCCTGAGGATTTTCTTAGTGCTCTCAGTTTCTCTGTTACCTTAATTCCTTCCTCTCGCTGCTTCCTTTACTTTCTGTGTGACTTGCAACTAGACAAATGAGCCCAGGTTTCTAAGGTATAACTGATCCTTATTTAAATTTAAAAAAAAAAAAAAATTGGCTTGGGTATGTTTTAGTTCCTCAAAATTCGCTTTAGACTTTGAACTGCCATCTGTACAAATGGATGTGTGTACGTAATAGATACCTGTTGGTCAAGTACGTGGAATATGGTTTTATATGTAGAAGTCCCCTCTGATATGACAAGAACATAACCTTTTGTCATCTTAAAGCAGTTTAATCTCTGAAGTTATTTAATAAGCAATGGTGAAGTAAAGGAAGATAGAATGTACTTGCCCAGAATGTACTAAACCCAGAAAGTGAAAGTCAGCTGTGGAAAGGCAGAAGAACTGAGCAAAACTGGTAGCCCTAAATGTTGCAGTGGTATGGGTATGGGTAGCGCAGTAGCTAAGGCTCAAAAATTACCCTTAACTTCGTTTTGGAAGAATGCTCAGTGCCTGTAATTTTAAAACTAGTATTTGCAACAGGATTCATTCTACATTGTCATGTTCCACCTCAAAGTCTGTGCATGTTATTTCCAGTTTCTACTTGTCCCTGCTGTGTACTAAATGGTGGACAGTGTGTCTGTGCTAGTAGCAAGGAGATACAGAGATCCTGAGTGCTCAGCGCTGGAGTAGCAAAAGTTGTTGCTGTCCTTTTATCTGAATTCTTGTTAGATAGGCTCTTTCCTGGGCCACGTATGGAGAAGCCTAGTGTTCTGTGAAAGATGTAAAAACTTAAGGTACTATTAATTTTTCTACATTTAAAATTACAATGCTTCTTATAAGAACAAAACTATTTAACTTCAGTAGAGGTGCTGTTGTGGAAGATTACTACAGATTCTTTTCCAGATATTATTCTTAAAACCATGGGGGGGTGCCGGGGGGGGGGTGGGGAGGGTGGTGGGAGGTGGTGGGCAGGATGCAGGCAAAGTTGCTCGAACTGTTCCTTGTGTTTTTTCCACTGGATTTTCATACTGCAAGATGGAACTTTATTCATATTTTAAATCCAGGAAAATCTAGTGCTGGGAAAGATATGAAAATATTTCGAAGTGTTGACTGAAATTCCCTGAAGTTCCAGGGAAAAATCCAAATACTTTCAGGTGAGAAAATAGGTAAGTTCACAGGCATCTAGAAGTCCAGGTGGCAACTGAGGTAGAGTATGAAAGAGCAGGTGAAAACATGCAGCAAAATCCTGCTTCTGAAATACAGACAGAATCCCACAACTGTGTTTTGGACCATGAAAGTTCAGAATGCAGAGGTTCTTGAAAGACAGTTTTGAGAGTGCAAAAGTATAGCTAGGAAATGATTAAGACTTCAGAGCCTGAATCAGGTAAAATACTACACCTAGGTAAAGCTTAGGTCTGCCACTGTCTCACAGGAGATGGTGAAGGAGATAACAAGATGTTTGAGGTATGTAAGTGCTATACTATGAAAGATGACCAATGGTTCTGAAATTAAGTGCAGGCCTTTAGTTGTATCTCTATAAACTGTTTTGCAGATCTGAACTTCCACAGTTTCCAAAAACTTTTGTGAAGCACATAGGCAACAGAAATGTAAACAAAGGAGTTTTTAAAAAATGTGTCAGGTTACATGAACAGTGTTAGTGAGGGGAGCAACTGGTAACTGGGGTAGGATGGGTGGGTTTTTTCCCCTTGGAATTGTAAGAAGCAGCAAAGATGTCTGTAGATTTGTTAAATTTTTTTTTTTTTTTTTTTAAGAAAAGGAAAAAGCAACCAAAGCAACACAAAGGGAGTTAATTCACCACTGTCTTCCTAATTCAGAGGCTTCTCCAGTGTATTACTTCTGGTTTAAAAAGCTGCAGAGTAAGAATAGCAAAGCTTTCACTGGTAAATAATAATATCTGAAATGACAAGTTGGTTTTTGTGGTGTGTGTGTCTCCCCCCCAAAAACCCCAAACTCCTGACTCTTAAAGGTCTTAAAGCTTTTATGGTGCTTTTAAAAGGAGGAACAATGTGGATGATGCTGAGTAGCAGAAACCTGATTTTTTTTTTTGGAGGAGGTAGAACCCTAGAACTAAACCTTCAGTGAAGCACAGACCTGCCTTTGTGCTGGATGAGGAGGATGTTCGGTGTGTTGGCTGCATGCATTTTTCAGTTTTGCTGCATTGTGAAGCCTGCCAGTGGTCTGTTGTTAGAGTGGTCAACTAATGGTCCCTTACCATTTTCAGAATAGACCTCAGGATTCTTGCATACAGTGTTTCACTGGTGTGTTTCTGTGCCCAGTCCTCATTTTGCTCCAATGTGTATGGAGGGAAATGCTTACTCTTGTAATTCAAGTGGTAGCAGTCTTTGGGCCTTCATGTTACAAATTTGAGCTCTCTTGGGGATATACCTGGGGCTGTGTTTGTTGGATTTTACATTTAAAATAAAATATTTCATATAATTTCCCAAATAGAATTATTTTGGATGCAGACCATTTTAAAGGTATTGTATACTTCTAACTCCAGACAGGATGCTTAGATCTTGGATTTTGAAAATTTGTAATACACATTTTAATAATTCGTGTTATGCTTTATCCTCCTCCACCAGACTTGCTCTAATAATGGAGATTCATTTCCTTCCTTTTCTGCAATAAAGTACACAGGTGCTGGTAGCCAGGATGTTCTGACAGTAATGGCACAGGGAATAAGAACTCTCTTCCAAAATGTCTTCTTGAAAGGCAGATACTTTTTCTGAATATGGCTTGTAAGTCTTTCCATTGGACAGCTGGTTGGTATTTGTGGGTTTTACTAGTGATTTTCACTAACTCTGTCCCTCTTCTGTAGTTAGCTGACTCATCTGCAAGCCAAAAGGCTAATTTCTATACTCCTGAGTATTAGAAAAATTTCTAAGAACTGCTGGACTATGTGTTCCTTTAGGTGTCCCTTGAGATTTGTACAGGAATCTTTGGTTGCAAGCCCTGAATCTTCATCATTTATGATCCTCCTACTGTAGCAGTATTTTCAAAATGCAAAATAACGCTATGATTCAAAATCTTGTTATTCTTAAATTCCAGTGGTGCAGTATTTGATTAGACTAGCTTTGTGAAATAATACAGAAGACAGGGCTTGTTCACTGCTTCCTCATTTTGGAAAGCGTAGAAGCATACAGACCTCAGTCTCTATGGCTACGTATCAAGGTTATACATATAGTAGTACTGTATCAAGGGCTAGTGCTATTTCAGTATTGTCATTTATTGGGGATACTGGAGAGTGAAACACTCAAACCTGCTGGAAAGGTGAAAAAAATCTTTTACAGTCTTGGCAGACCCAGAAAAAGGGGCAGCAGGAAGATGCACAGCCTTTGCTCTATCATGAGTGTGGTTTCTTGTACGTTAAAAATAATTAATTTTCTCTTGCAGTGAACATGAAGGAGTCTGACAGGTTTGTTCTCTTCTGAGGTTGTTTGTCTTGTCTGCTTGCCAAGATTCATTTTGGGGGGGACACATGACAACACGAACCAAACAAGAAAACAAAACAAAGCTTCACCCCCACTTCTTCTGTTCCTTCGTTTGTCCCCCCTGTGAATATACTCTTGCTCTAAAAGTGTTCTGTGTCCTTTTTTTTCTGGTTGTTTTTCTTTTCCTTTTTTGGACAGTATTACATGGTGCAGTGCACTGCATTTTGTAGATACTTTGTGTGTGATGCTGTGTGGAAACTGAACGTCAGTCGGACTGTTTGTAAATTCAATAAGGAAGGTAAAGTTTAAAGGAATAAATTCTTGAATTTCAACTAAAAGTGAGATTGTGTTGAAAATAAATGATTAACAGCATTCTTTGTATTGGTAATCTTGATAATACAAGTTTTCGTGAAATACTTTGGTGAGCAAGAGAGAAATTATTCCATTACAGCATATGGAAAAATAGATTAAAATAACTCGATGAGCAGTTCTTTGCAATTTTTACTCAATTTCTTCTTAAAGGGAAGACATACCTGTAGTTTTTCTTTATCCTACATACTAAGCATAGGGATGCTGTTACAACAGTTTCCTTGTGCACTGTCCATGTTTGTATGTATGTAGCAATACATCTTTTTTTTAAATCACTAGAACTCTGAAGACTCAATTACTTGGAGTGCCCTGTTTTCTCTCATGTTGAAAGATCTTGGGTATGAAATCAGATTGATACTGAATTTTAATACAAGTTTTACTACCCAGAAAATTGATCAAGCATTTTGTAAGTATTAGGAAGAGGATGTACTTAATTGGTTGCAAATCAAGTCAAATCACTTTCTGTGTCATTGCTTCATTTTCTTTCATTCCCATTTCACAAGCTATTGGTCTATTTTTAGATTTATTTGCTTTTGACATAGAAAGACATGCCCTCATTATAAATTTGAATGTCCACCCCCGACTCCGATAAGCTTTTGGTAATGCTGGATAGTTGGAGATTCAGTTCTGTAATATTTGAAGTGGTTTTGTAATGTTCGTATCACTTTCAAATGAGGACTATAACAAAAGAATAAAACGTGAAGCTATAGTGTCAACGGACCAAACCTTTTTCCTTAATACAATTTTGCAAAATTTGGAAGAACTGGAGATGGACTTGTTCCATTTCTTTATTGCTGTTTTTAATGAGAAGTTATAGGTATTGTGAATAGTGAAGTTTTATACAGATAGAAGCGGTTTGTCAGCAGTATTAGCAATGCAGTATAGTGGCATTCACTTTCTAGCAGAGTACGGTGACTGCCAAAACATTTCCAGCCCAATTTTGTTTCTGTACCAGAATGACGAACCTTTCATGTTGTTGTAATATTAGCTATCTTCTATATGTGATTTAAATTGCTGCAGATCATTTAGGAATTAAGGAAATTTAATGAGACTTGTTTTGAAATAGTCCTTTACACCTTCAAAAAAAAAAAATTTGACCAACATCTTTGTATGTGTCCCTTGGAAAACTACTTATCAAAGAGAATGACTTTCAAATTACTTGTTTTTATTTTCAGCCTTTTTCCTCTTTAATGCAGCAGTAGATAAAATGTTAATTTTTAGTCTGCTACTGAATAAATAGCGCTACAAAAATTGAACTAACTGCTGTATTGCGTTCAGCCACTGTTTAGTCCTATCATTACATACAATATAGTGTTTTTGAAATGGATGAGAGTAATGGTTGATTTGCTATACTTATCTGTACTGTTCAATTCCTGGCTGATATGTGGAATATAGACTTTGAATTAGATATGAAGACTGCTGCCATATTTTCTTTCAATTTCTTCCTCAAATTTAACACTTGATACTTGCTAGGTGTAAATGGCTGGTAATCTTAATGTTATTTCTTCTGTTATTTCTTAATGTGTCATAGCATATATGCCTGGTAATTGATAAAAGCGTGTCAAGAGCAGCATTATATGGCGATGGACTTAAAATGTGTCATATGAATAGCTGCCATTGATTCTATCAGTGCCAGAAAGACGTGTATTAATAGTTGTGAAGCAATAGTGAGAACTTCGGTGTTACTAATACCTTTTGGCTTATTTGTCTTTAATATGCTTTTGTGTTAAGACTTTTAAAATATCTTAAGAATATTGACTTAAAGGTACAAAATAAGTGCCAGCTCCAGTATTTCAGAGCTATGTTGTGAGGTACAGCATGTGGACTTGAATATACCCTGAACTAGCTGTATTAACTGGTCTCTCAGCCACCACCCACATGCATCTGGTTTTGCCTTCATCTCTGTGTGCAGAAGTGCAGATGGTCTGAGGATGCAGCAAGTCTTTAGTTCTGGATTGACTGTTGTAGTTGTATTTTAACTAGACTTTGTCCAGCATAGCAAGAAGACTTACAGCGTATGTGCATTGGTGAGTTTGTGTATTTGTGTGCTTTTAACACCTTCCTATCTAAGGAATTTAAAGGTCTTGTGTTCCTAAATATTGAGGTGTCGACAGTTTTCTGGTCTGTGATGTGTGGTAAGGACAGATGATGTATGTGAAATTCATCAAACCTTTAATCCACCTAAAGCTGGTTAAATCTCTGTTCCTGCGATTGGGAGTTTTGTTGGTCTTGGTAGGCACTGTAATGTGGACAGACCTAAACTGATTTAACGCTCTCTATTAGTGATAAAAATTGCCTAAGGTATTGAAGATAGAAAGCCACTTGCGACTGTGTGAACTGGACTTAGCTTTGTGAATCTTGATCTAACACACAGTTTCAGGTGTGACTTTGGGTTGTCTTCCTCAGCTTACTTGTTAATAAATGATAATAAGATCACTGGCTGCTATTCAGAAATGTGTCAGGAAAGGAATATTTTGCAAGTTCAGTTCACTGTGTTAATGAAACAATGTGATATCTTCTGTGGGTTTTTTTTTTTTTGTTTGGAACTGGCACTTAAAATACTGGTTGGGGGACAAAATACGTTCATAGCTCTGCTATAATTGCAAGAACCTGTAAACTTGAGTCATAAGTTTTTGAAAATAACTTTTCATTCGTATTAATTTGCTTAGTGTGTCAGCTACATGTATTTGCTGAGCCTGGATTGAGACTCAGTTTGTCTTGAATAACTGCTTTTCCTTCTTACTGCTGTTCTTCTGGTTGGTGGAATTGAGAGCAACAATGGAGTCTTGAAATGTGTAGTTCTCCTTCATATGGCCCACAAAACTGAGGAAGAAGCAGCAGACCAATTTACATCTAAAGTTTTGAGAAGTGAGAGATGAGTAAGAGTGAGGAGTGGATGATTTCGATACTAGTGGGAAACAAGGCAAAATGGCCATTAGAAAATTTCATCTAAACTCATAAAACGGAGTATGTACATGCTGCTTCTGCATATCAAAACTTGCAAAAGCATTGGATGAACATTTTCTTGGTTTAGTGGCTTATCAGCAAAAGATAAAAGCAAACTTCTACATGATAATCTGCTATTTCAAAACAGAGTAGAGGTCTGCATTGTGGATCTCAGGTATCTGGTTCTGCTGATGACAAGTGTGTATTAAATTTAGCAGATAGTCATTATGGTTTGACGAGGTACTTCTGAATTTTGCTTTTGTGTTCTTTCTTCAACTTTATATCCTCTTACTGTGTCTTGTTAGAAAGAAGATAACTGTGCTATGAAGTCACATGTGTAAAAGTTAGAAGATGTCAAAATTATTTGTATAGACCTACAGTTAGGTTCTTAGAAAATTTGATCCATTATCATTTCAATTATATTTCTGAAATGTATTTAATAATTACAAATAATTTGTCCTTATATACATATATGTGTACTAACCTAAAATGTTTTACATTTGAATTTGTCATATTTAAGACAGTGTAAACTATACATTCTTGGCAGAAAGAATTAGCAGAAATTCCTCCATTTTGGTTTTAATTCATTTCTATACAGTGTACAGCTTTTAAGACAGATCTCAAGCATTCTTTTAATTACAGTGCAAAGTGCACTGTAAATTGGTGTCTTGTTGACAAAAAAAAAAAAAAGCCTACCGAAAAAGCAACTAAGAAAGTTTCAGGAAACTTCTCTCTCTTAACTTTTAAAAGCCAAATCTGATGACTATAATTGGGCAGAGTACCCTTAGAAAAGAAGGTCTCATTTGTGAATGTGGAAACTTGCTGACAGTCTTAACAGAACCTGATGATCTGATGGGCAGTTAACTAGAACTTGAAGGGCTAATGATGTAAGAAATCTTAATTGGGGGTGTGTGGATTTTTACATGAGCTTTCTGCTAATGATTTACATATTAACTTAGTGGGAAGCTGAAAAGTTACTATGCCTGAACCTGTAGTATGTATAATATATTGTAAAGAACAAGGTAGATTTAAATTGTATAATTTTAAGTCGTCAACAATGCAAGAGGCTTTGTGATGTTGGGAGGAGACCAGAAGAGTTTGTCTCCATCTTTTTCCTTCTCTTTGAGTGAAATGCTCATATTTGAAATGAAGCAAAATTTTCATTTAGTTGAAGCCTAATAATTAAATATTTAACTGTATTGTCCAGTGCTTGCTTTCTAATTTTATTTGAATACAGTTTTCAATGAGGTGCTTACTAGAAATTTCCACACATGGTGTTAGAACCCGAGTGCCTTTAAATTAAATACTGTGCAATGTCATGCAAGTGAGAAATAATCTGCCAGTAAATGGTAAGACATGAGATAGATGGCTTCATGTTATGTGTTGAAGCTAATTTTTTCTTCCTTGCTTTGGGAATCCTAAGAGGAGCAGAGGGATTAATGTGGGACTTTAGGATAAAGACCTAAGAAAGCATTAAGAATAGTTTGCGTATATATACGTGCTCAGCAAAATATCCAGCTCCCTCAGAATATACTGTTAGTCTCGAAGGCCCCAGCTGAGGTGAAGGGCCTGTTGTGATGGATTGTATTTTCCATTGTGTAAAATTATTTCTTCAAAACATGTGAATCAAAAGGGTTGGCGAACAGAGACAGGAAGAGTTATAGTGTAGAGGCAAACAAAACCAATGATGAATTAGCCTAGCTTTAATTTTCACACAGATCTCATTAGTTTTTAATCATTGCTGCAAATAGAGAGGAAGGGAAATTTGACAAGGGAGGAAAGGAAAAGTGAAATAGCATGGAGATAGCAAGCTTGAGTTTCTGTTTCATACTTGAAAGCAGATATAAAACTCTCAGATAGAATAAAGTGTTTCAGTTGGAAGTGACCTACAGTGATCACCTAGTCCAACTGCCTGACCACTCAGGTCTCACCAAAAGTTAAAGCAAGTTACTAACAGCATTATCCAAATACCTTTTACACACTGGCAGGCTGGAGGCATCAACCGCCTCTCTAGAAAGCCTGTAAAGCCTTGGTAAAGAAAGATTTCCTAATGTCAAGACTGATCCTCCTCTGATGCAGCTTTAAGCCATTCCCATGTGTCCTGTCACTGGATCCCAGGCAGAATTCCTCAGCACCTCCCTTTCTACTTCCCCTCCTCAAGAAGCTATAGAGAGCAATAAGGTCACCCCTAAGCCTCCAGAACTAGACAAACCCAAACTCCTCAGCTGCTCCTCACAGGGTCTGCCTTCTAGCTCTTCCACCAGCTTTGTTGCCGTCCTCTGGATGCATTCAAGGACCTTCACACCATTCTTAAATAATGAGGACCCAGAACCTCACACAGTAAGCAAGGTGAGGCCACCCCAACACTGAATACAGTAGGATAATCACCTCTTTTGACCGGCTGGTTCTGCTGTGTTGGATGCGCCCGAGGGTGTGGTTTGCCCTCTTGGCTGCCAGGGCTCACACTGCTGACTCACACTGAGCTGAGCCTGCTGTCAGCCAGCACCCCCACATCCCTTTCTGCAGGGCTGCTCTCCAGCCACTCCTCTTCCAGTTTATACTTGCACCAAACATTGCTCCGTTCCAAGTGCAGAGTCCATCATTTGCTCTTGTTAAATTTCATGCCACTGATGATTGCCCAATGCTCCAGTCAACCTAGATCCCTCTGTAAGGGCTTTTGTCCCTTGAGAGAGTCAACAGCACCTCCCAGTTTGTGATTATCAGCAAATTTGCTAATGGTGCATTCAACTCTTGCATCCAGGTCATTGGCAAATATATTTTTTATATATTTCTGACTCTTTCACGGGCACCCCCTTGCCGTGGGGAAAGAGCTTGCGTGCCCTTGTGAAGTTGAGAGCTATGCTGGTGGTGGCATATGCCTCCGGTAGGGTCTCCCAAGCCAGACAGGTCTCAACTGAAGGGTCAGACAAAGTGTGTCCATGGGCAGGATGGGCTCACTAGCCTTCGGGCAACCATCCTAGGAGAAGGACAACTCTAACTCCAAACCCGGGCAGATGGAGCTCGTTTAGGCCTGTAAGGCCATCCATCTAAGAGAAGGATACTCTAACCAAACCTATGACCTGGGGACTTCGCTGTCACTGTCCAAGCTCACTAGGCCCTGGCAGATGAACCTCAGGTGTAAAGGGTGGGGCCAGTCTCGCGCACACTGCGCCTCACCTAAAAAATCCACCGCGCAGGCTTGAAGGGTGTACTCACTTTTAAAGCCCTTCCCAAATCTTCGTCCGCAAAGCCAAGCCATGAAATGAAAATATTTCTGAACTGGCTCTAGAATTGAGCCCTGAGGAACACCGCTGGTGGCTGGTCTCCTGCCAGATTAACTCCATTCACTACAACGCTTTGAGCTCTGCCCTTCTGCCAGTGCTTCATGCAGCACACCTTGAACCTGTTCATCCTACAGTTGGACAAGTTGTTCAGAAGGATGCTGTGAGGGACAGTATCAAACACCTTCCTAAAATCCAGAAAAACTATTTCAACAACCTTCCCTTCATTGCACGGTGGGTGACCTTATTGTGGAAGGATATCACATTAGTTACACAGGACTTATTGCTGTGAAGCCTTGTTGACTATGTCTGATGATTGCATTATTCTTTAAATGACTTTCAGTAGTGTCCAGTATGATCTTTTCCATAATTTTTACAGGAACTGAGGTTAGACTGATAAGTCTGTGGTTTCCTGGTCTTCCTTCTTAAACATTGGACTGAGACTGGTTAGCTTCCAGTCAACAAGGACCTCCCCAGACTTCCAAGACCTTTGGTAGATGATTGAGAGGAATCTTGCCGTAACATCTTCTAGTTCCTTCAGTACCCTCTGATGAATCCCACCAGCCCCATGGACTTGTGAACATTTTAGCTGATACAGCTGGTCTCTTACAATTTCAGTGTCCACAGATGGAAAGTCACTGTCCCCATACTCAGCCCTCTGAGTCAGGGAACTAGGCAGCCCAAAGTCTATCAGTGTTATTAAAAACTAAGCGAAAAAAAGTGCTGAATGCCTCCACTTTTTCTTCATTCCTGTTAGCCAGGTGACCATCTTCAACAAGTATCAGTCCAATGATACTTGTTGAATCAGTTGTCTGTCTACCTCCTCTTTCTGTTGGCGTACTTAAAAAAGCCCTTCTGGTTGTCTGACACAACACTGGCCAGGTTCAACTCTAACTGAGCTTTTGGCCTTTGGTCTTCTCTCTGCATGTATGAACCACAGCTCTGTAACCTTCCTGTGAAGCCTGACCTTGCTTCCAGAGATCATACAATTTCCTTTTCCTCCTGAGCTCCAGGAGGAGTTCCCTGTTCAGCCAAACTGGTCTTCTGCCCCGTGTGCTTGACTTACAACACAATGGAATTGCCTGCTCCTGTGTTTTCTGTAGTGGATAATTCAATTTAATTCTGTTTTATTTTGCATAGTAGGCAAAAAGGTCCTTAAAACCTGTTTAATTCTTTCAGGCAATAATATCAAGCATTTTGATTTGTATAACTGCCTGACAGCCTTGATATTTTGACTTTTTGAGTGAAATCTGAGCCTTTCATAGTCCATAGATGTCAAAACAGCTATTTTTTTTTAACTATTAACTTTATTTTTAAAGAATTTTTTAACTATTAGCATGGCAGAGTTTGGATTATAATTTGATTACGATTTGTGTAATTGTTTCTTCTCTTGCAGGAAACACCGCGTTACATGACTGTGCAGAATCTGGGAGTTTGGAGATCATGAAGATGCTTCTTAAGTATTGTGCTAAAATGGAAAAGGATGGTTATGGAATGACTCCCCTTCTGTCAGCTAGTGTGACAGGCCACACAAATATTGTGGACTTTCTGACCCAGCACGTACAGACCAGTAAGGCTGAGCGCATAAATGCTCTGGAACTTCTAGGAGCAACATTCGTGGACAAGAAGAGAGATTTGCTTGGTGCTTTGAAATACTGGAAGCGAGCTATGGAAATGAGATACAGTGATAGGACTAATATCCTGAGCAAACCTGTGCCACAAACACTAATTATGGCATATGATTATGCTAAAGAGGTAAACAGCTCAGAAGAGCTAGAAAATCTTATTGCAGACCCTGATGAAATGAGAATGCAAGCACTATTAATTAGAGAACGCATTCTTGGCCCTTCTCACCCAGATACGTCCTACTATATTAGATACAGAGGTGCTGTCTATGCAGACTCTGGAAACTTCAAGCGTTGCATCAACTTATGGAAATATGCTTTGGACATGCAGCAGAGCAATCTTGATCCGCTGAGCCCTATGACAGCCAGCAGTTTACTATCATTTGCTGAACTTTTCTCCTTCATGCTGCAGGATAGGGCAAAAGGCCTGCTAGGCACTACTGTCACATTTGATGATCTCATGGGTATACTGTGCAAAAGCGTTCTTGAAATAGAAAGGGCCATGACGCAAACCCAGTGTCCTCCTGATCCTGTACAGCTGAACAAAGCCCTTTCCATCATTTTGCATTTAATTTGCTTGTTGGAGAAAGTACCTTGCAGCTCAGAACAGGAGCATTTTAAGAAACAGACTATATACAAATTTCTTAAGCTTCAGCCTAGAGGGAAGAATAACTTCAGTCCACTTCACCTTGCTGTTGACATTAATACCACGTGTGTGGGTCGCTACCCGGTTTGTAAATTCCCCTCTCTACAAGTTACTGCTATCCTGGTGGAATGTGGTGCTGATGTTAATGTCAGAGACTCTGATAACAACAGTCCATTACACATTGCTGCACTGAATAACCATCCAGACATCATGAATCTTCTTATCAAGTCAGGTTCACACTTTGATGCCACAAACTCATATAAACAAACTGCTAGTGATTTGCTGGATGAGAAGGAAATAGCAAAAAATTTAATTCAGCCCATAAATCATACTACACTGCAGTGTCTTGCTGCTCGTGTAATAGTGAATCATAACATATCCTACACAGGTCATATCCCTGAAAAGCTAGAGAACTTTGTTTTGCTCCATAGATGATAGTGTGGAATCCCAGAGTACTGTTTTCAAAGCACGACTTGGTGACAGTGATTTCCTTGAGCACTGTTGTGATACACCAGCGTTCCCTTAGCTTGCTTCATCTTGCTCTCATTGGCTAAAGCGTTGTTAAGCATCAGATCTGCAGAGTTGGTTACACAGTATTTAATATGAATATGCCATATAATATATTTTGTGGATTATTTAGAAATGTAATGCCATATTTAGACTCTTAAAATTGTCTGCCAAAGGCTTGTCTATTCTGGTCTTGTTTGCCTGTTGGGTGTTTGGGACTGAGTTGAGTGTTTTCCACTGATGTCTTTTTTTTTTCTGTAACTGTTAATGTGGATTTTATACAGTTGGAAGGTCATCATTTTTTGGTTTTGCTTGAGCATTTCTACTCTTACTGTATTCTTTTTCTATGGACTCATTGCTAAACTGCACAAGTTGTATGGACTTGTTAACATTTGCAATTACCATAAGTGCTTTTATCTTCTCTATGCACTGGCTTAAACATGACTGTTGTGTGTGAGCATATTTCTATGCAGCACTTGGCCAATTTCAACTTAAATGCCAATTTCGTTTTGCAGTTTGTTTGGAGCTCTTTTGAGAATGCTGTCTTTGTAGCATGATGAATTTTGGAGTTACTTGTCAGCTCTCCAAACTTGGGTTTGACTTTTTTGACTGCTGTAACTGAAGTTGCTTTCCTTTTGATCCTCTAGAAAATTGTCCTACATTTGGGAGAAGAAAATCTTGCTTTTTCTCATTGTAGTCCACTTGAACTTTACATCTGAAAATTATTATATTGCATTGTGCTGTTAGGGGGAGAGGCCTCATTATGTACAGCTGACACCTTCCCCTTTGCACTAATGTCTTGCTTGTGCTGGTTATGTGACTAGATGTGAAGTTTGTTCAAAGTTTAACCTCAAACTTAATGATACACTTTAATGAGAAATAGATCAAATGTATGCTGTAGTTTAAAAATTACAAATCAACTTTAGCTACAAAAGAAATTAAAGCATGTTGGTGGCATGATGCTTATCAGTCCAGACCTAGACATCATCTAATATAGTAAGTGGCTGTATGCCAGGGTATTGGAAGTTCTATAGCAGTGTCCTTTTTTTCATCATTTTAAATATCTTTATAAATACTTGCATGGATTTTTCATCTCTACTATGTCAGCTGTACTTAACAAAAAGCGGAAGTTCTGTTGTGTATACAGCTCCTAATTAAAATACCTATTTTTATAATATTTGCACAACAGCTTAGCTTTTACAACAGAAAGGGCTCTTTTGACTTGATAAGAAATCTAAAAATGAAGATCATAAATGTGAGTGCGATTCAGGTAATTAATATAATTCAGCACTTTACTGTTGATTAATCATAGAATTTATCATGGCATATTAGCCCTGCAAGTGTCTTAAAGTGAAATCAATTTCTATTGGATAGAATAGAGTTTACTTGCAAGTTTAGTGGTCTAGCATATTGGATATTTTTGACTTGATGTTTCATTTCGATGGTGAGCAGTAAGTGCACCTGTGGGGTTCTTGCTCCAGAAATTCAACGAGTTGATTTAGGCCCTTGTCAGTGATGGAGATACTTAGAAGCCAAATTAATTAGATAAAGGTAAAGTTGTTTTAGGAGGGTCTTCTGTTAGTATTTTTTAAGTTGATGTGAGAACATTTTTGTTGTTTGTGAGTTAAGGAAGAATCTGTCTTGGGAGCATATAAGAATAGTTCTTCCTTGCTTTTGGGCTGTTTTGGCATTCCTGTTAGTGTACAGCATAGTGCCTACTAGCTTAGCCATTCTTTGGAAAAATATGGGGATGTTTTTTAACATGTTGAAACCAGTGCTGTTTGTATATTGCCACTTTCAGACTCTGTATTTTGAAGCAACTTTCACCTGTTTGTCCCATGCTGTGTCTACATTGTATGAATTCTGAGAATGAGGAAACTCTGTTTAGTTTCTTGCAAATATACAGCAGTAAAATTCTATTCAGTTGGCTGACTTTCTCTTGATTTGTAATGATTACAACATGTGCCACCAAGTTGTGATAACATGAGGTTTGATATTTTAATTTTACTTGACTTTTTTAAAATTTATTTTTATGCTTTTCTAGTGCTCTGTAAGGAGGAATAATCAACAAATCACACCACACCATATTCAAGTCATAAAAGTAATTCTTTTTCTACAGGTCACAGAGAAGGGGATTTTTGGAGGTTTTTTATACTCTTTATATTCTGGAATCTTGTAGTGGTTTTAGTTTAAATTTCTGTCTTTATAACTGTCACATATCCTGTTTAAAATTAGTTGGACATTGTTAGTCCAAAAATATAATCTAAAAATTGTTGTTAGCAAACTTTCAAATGGAAAACATTCCCAGAAGAGAAATAACTATTAAGAAGATGTAAATCTAGGGAAAATTGCTACAAGGAAGGCTCATTCTGTTAGCTACTCTTTAAAAACAAATCAATTTAATAGGACACACTGATTTATTGTATCTAGTTCTGTCTAAATACCTTCCAGTGTGTATCAGTCCTAAAGACTATCACTTCCATGCAGAATTTAATTTTTCATGGTGATGACGGTATCTGCTGAACTTGTGCCTTGACAGATACTTGGACTTAGGTGTCCAGGCAGATGAGTTCATGCATTTAATACCACTTTCCATTTAGCCTTGTGTGTTTACATTACCCTGTTTAATTTTTCTTAATTTTAAAACAAATTCGTACGAATCCTGTGTGCTAGGTAATGTGTTAGGGATTAGTTTAGGTTTTGCTGATCGGGAGGGCGGGTTGGGACAGCAGGACCTCCCTATCTGAGATGCATGTGCCACTGTGGCCAGTGCTAATGAGTAGTAGCTTTTTTGTCCCCTCAGCCCCTGATTCAAACCAGTTTTGCCTTCACTTCAGTACAAATTACCAGCTCTCTGGACCAGAAAATTAAACAATTTACCATTATGGCTCCCTAGAGACAAAGACACTGATACCTCCTTGCTTGTTGAGACCTCTGAAGTTGTATTTTTTGGGGTAGGGGATAAATGTTTAAAGCAGTTCTACTAATCATGCAGGTTTCAACTGAAGTATTTCAACTGGGAAGATGAAGTTTATTCTCTTAAAAAAGATCTAATGCTTTTCTTACCAAAATCTAAAATTGTATTCCTATTTTTGTATCACTTATGCTGGTAACAAGATTCCAGCTGTCTGTTATGTCTCTGTTCTGTTAAGTGCAGTGTAAAAGACACTTTCTGAAATGCAAGACAACGTTTTGGTTAGTTTTCCATATATACTTTACAACAGTCCCTGGATAGGAAGTAATTTTGTGTATTTCCAAAGTCCCCAAAGAGCTCTCTCTTAACAACTCTTTTGCAACTGCTTAAAATTAACATATTTCCATTTTTGTAAAACACTACTTTAAAAAAGGAATAGAGTGCTATACCAAAATCCTTACAGGAGGATTTATAAAAAGATAAAAACCTTATGAGGAAAAAAATACGACTCGGTTTTATATCCACTGCTAGCAGTGGCAAGATAAGACTGCTCTTGAAATCGCTTCCTCACGCTTTGAAAATAGAGAGTGGAATGCCTGTTATACGCTAAAATGTTGACAAACGTCAGTAGAATAAACACTAATTTCTATCTTCTGTTACTACAGTGAAGTCAATGGGTATTTAATGCTTCAAAATAATTTTGGGGAAATTGATAAGAGACATACTAGATTGCTCATATCTCTGAGCTTTGAGTGTGAAAGTAACTATTGAGCCCTCAGTGAGGGCAGAATGAAAAGCTTTTGTTGGTTTGGTTTTAACTAACACTGTATTTATGTTCCATTCTACCACAAAGACTTCCTATGCAGAGCTAGCTCTGTGTGTGGAAATACTGCAGTTTCTTTTTTATGTGATTTAGCTTTAACAGCAATGTAAAAAAGGAATAATAAACATATTTCTCTGCTCTTACTCTCTTTAGGCTCCAAAGGCAGATTACATTAAAAATACATTTTGGAGAACACCTGTCTGAGTCATATATATACTGTTTCCTTTAGGGTTACTGTAGTACTGGTTGGTAAGCTGCTTTTTCTGTTGAGTATAAATAATTAAATGTGAATGCTGGAGCTTTAGACTTGGATCTTCATGTCATTAAGAATTGTGCCTTAAACAAAATGTCTTGCTACATTCTCTTTCTTCCTGTGAAATGGTAGGCCAGCAAGCCTTTAAATTCTGATGCTTGGACATAGTAAAGAAAAGGCTTAAACTGGATGATACAGGAGACATTATTTTCCCCGTTTCTAGAAAAGGCAGTTAATTGTGCTATTAGCTCTGTGAAAACAGTAGTTTTAGTTTATAGCATAAAAGTAATTAGCAAGACCTTGTGAGAACTAAGCAATAGACACTTTTCCAAGAAAGTTGCACAAATTTATTTTCTCCTTAAAGGTTTTGAAGTCTCTTCTCTATTGCATGGATGATTTAAAAAACTAGAATACGCCAGGGGTGAGGGAAGAAGTATGAGAAGATCCTTATTAAAGGCAGCTAGAGAATTGACTTTGAAGAACATTGTCATTTCTACAGATCTTTATTGTTAGTAGTCACAGTCCTATACTTAAAGGCAGTGTAATCTTCAGAGTGCTGGAATTTTAGATACAGGCCTAATCAGTAACAAACAGCATCAAAAAAGATGAGGTTCTGGATGAGCAAATCTGATCCAGAGCTTTCACAATGAGGTAATTGTCACACAGATGGCTTTAATGAATTGAATATAGATTCTTCTAATTAGGAAAGGAAAGAACCAGAAAGGATCATTTATATCGTTATTCATCCCTCTGCAGCTGCAGACCGTGAAAGATGTTTTCGTCTGTAAGTGTCTGCTGGTTATCTAAGCTGCATCCTGATGCAAAAATGCTTCTTGGCTGTCACAAGTGCTGTCTGTCAGTTGAACACTGAAACTCAATGTACAAAGTAGTTCAGGAAGAGGGCAAAAGAGGCCAAGTATGTGGTATGTTACTCTGTCAAAGGCAATACATTTGTTTGTTTCCCACTTTGGTATTCAGAGGTCCTTACACCACCCATAGTGAAAAGCAGAAAGCCCTTCCCCTCCTGCCCAGTCAAAGCCTTACCTTGCAGTTCCATCAACATTCAGAAAAATTGAGGAGAATTTCTGTGCTCAGAAGTCATGGACAATGCTGTTGAATTATGCACAAAGGAGGAAAAATAATTGCTTTCTGACTCCTACAAGTGTCCATCAAAAGCCAGTAAGTGTGAGAATATGATGTAAAAGGCAACCACGTCTCCCATCAGATCGTAGGACATGTGGGTTCTTATTTGAAGTTCAAGGGGTTGCTTCAGTCATATCTCATGATGATTTATCAAGTCGTAAGTTCCTTGCCAAATTTCTCTTTAGAAGGATATTTGGAGCTCTGATCCTTCCTTAATTAGGATCTTAATTCCCTTTTGATACTTATTTTTTCATATGTTTTGTATGTTTGATCTTTTCATAGTTTCAGCACTTGTCTGTTGTTCAGACAGAGTTATCCTCTCTCAACCTTCAAGCCTAAACCAACCAAACAAAAAAATCCGCAAGCTGTAAGTATGAGTAAAGAACAAAGAATAATCCAGAGTCAAGTAAGCTGACCTAATGGTTCAGTTCTCCCTTTTCCCCTCCCTTGCTTGTATAAAAAAAAAAAGTAGTACTGATTCACTGAACACTTTTTGCTGCTGAACCTGCAATTTAACCCGCTAGTTTTTTCCTTGTTACAAAGGGAGGGGTTTTTTTACAGTAAACAGATTCAGTTGTTTTCTCTTCAAATACTTTAGCTTGTATTGTCCTATTCTAATTTTTTTAGATGCCGTGGTGTTCTATTCACACAGCTTCATCCTAACTGGAAAATGAGCCAGACTTGGATTATTTTTTATTTCCATCCTATAGTTTCAGAATAGTAAACTTGCTTTTTCTCCTTTCCTTTGACATGTGTGGCTATCAGGCTAACACTATACTTTTATTTGCTAGCCTGCAAGACAGAGTCCTCCCAAGCTCTCTGTGCTCTTTCTCTGTTTTTCTGGCTTTGCTGGTTGAGGGAAATACATCAACTTCTTTATCACGCTTTTTTTTTTTTTCCCCCTCATGCATGAAGTGGGAACCCATAAAACAAAACAAAAAACCCCCACCCCAATGAAAAAACAGGGCCTGCTGTAAGATAAGAAAATATGCTCGGTGAGGGAGATGGCCAGTGAGTTGCTAAATGAGGAGTGCACATGGCTTACTTTCAAGCCCAACTCGTGTTAACCTCAGATCCAAACAGCAGATAGTCCTGTAACAAGGCTGGCCCATGGAGGGTGCACCCACCCCAGTGCTTTAGTTTAGATCAGGAGCATGCTTTTGAAGTGAGTCTTCCAGTTGTCCTCACTTGGCATGTTTGGGTTCATACCATAGAGTTGCCTCAGTCCCTGACCTGGATTCCTTTAGAATGAACTGAGCTGAAAGATGGGCTCCAAAAGCTCACCTAACAGGCTCTGACCACTAATGGGTGTTCGGTTCAAGGGAGCAGACTACAAGTTTTTCTGAAATAACCCCTTTTCCTCTCCTGTTCCCTCCGCTCCTGAAAGTGTCACAGACTTTTGATCCTTGGCACCAGCTCCTCCATGCTACAGATCTGCTCCTTGCTAATACAGGTGTAGCCATAGTTTTCTGTTTCTTATGTTAAACAGAAGTTGACACATACACTGTTTTTTCTTCTCTTGCTTGTAAGTGGTTACTGCCGATCCACCGTAACATCCTATAATCCATGTTAGGCTTTGAGCTGGAAAATTAAAATGAGATAATGTAGTTGATTGCTAAGGTGGATCTACCACATCATTAGCTGTTGAAAAATAAATCAGCTGTGCTGTACGTGTTGCTGATACTTCCTCCTGACAGCATGACTGACCTTAGTACAAAATGCTGTTGACATGGTGTAAAGAAATACTTGCTCCATTATACAAATGAGGAAACTAAGGCACAGATTCAGTGACCTCTTAAAATGACCGCAGGAAGTTTGTGCTGTAGCAAGGAACAGGGTTCAGGTCATCTGGCTTCACAGCCTTTAATTTTCAGACTCTTTGCTCCAGGGGTATGGCTTGACATTAGTAATTTCGTACATGAAGAGTCTACTCTCAAAAAGAAAAAAAACCCAAAAACCAAACCTCCAGAATTTCTTAATGAAATCAAACTTTCGTCATTGTACAGTCTAACTGTATGTGTCTATCCCTCCCTTCCCTCGGTAATTTTTGAACACGTTCAGCCAGTTTAATAAATTCAACAGAAATAGAGTAGCCTATGCGTGTCTGTAGCTTCCTTGAGAACAGCAGACTGTCCCACTGAAGAAGAGGCTTCAGCATGAACTTAAATCTTACTAGGCATGGAGAACCCCGCTGGGGTGAGGCTTTGATCACAGCCCAGGCTTTACTAGAGAGCAGCAGATCCAGTCACCAGTCAGGGCATGTCGTACATTCATTACGTTGTGTATCATACAGTTCCAGCACCTGCTCATCAAGGTGGAGCATCTGACCAACAAATTATCCTGGTTTGTAGAGGCTAATCTCCCTCATTAGTTACTCAGTGACCTGAGTTGTTGCATTTAGCTGTAAAGGCACCGAATGTAAATGAAAATTGACTAAGCTGCTCAAAACGTGAAACTCTAGGACCATCTATGGCTCTATACTGAATATTGCACAGAATTAAATCCATTTAGCACAGATGACAAAAGTTTTTACAGTTAATTTTGTGGAGAAGTTATGATTGCCTGCTAAGAGGGTTGTGGGAAACAGTGATTCCCATTTCAGCTATAAGGGTTCTGACTGTGTTTGCATCCTGGTTTCTGTTGGCCTCAGTGTGAATTATGAGCAAGACCAGACTCCATAATCACTCTCTTGCAAAATACTGCATTTCAGTTCTCCAAGATGGTAACTGTTGTATTAAAAAGCTTAAAGTGATGTGAAATATAATTCCGGAAGAGGAAACGTTCATCTGGTGGAAAACAGTTCTGTGGGAAAAGGGATCTGGCACTTCTGAAAATATGTCCAGTGAGGTCTGCTCTCTCGAGTCTCCAGGAGAAATGTTCCTGAGATCCCCACATCTGTCCATGCCTGGGGTTAGTTTTCCAGTTCTCTGGGGTTCTCTTTGTGCAGCAGTGTTTCCCCAGCTGCAATGCCTTGCCCTCATACCCTGCCGAACGTGGCCATGCACTCTGCCTGGCCCCAGCTGCTCTTGCCCTGCACTGCTACTGGGAGCTAGCGGCCAAACCAGTCAGCCCCTCTCTGACAGTGTTGTCTGGGGGAGTCTGGGGCAGAGGGTGAGCCATGGTGGCTATTCAAAAGTTTTAAAAATCCCTGAAAGCTGAGATTTCCCTCCATCCTTTTCTAGCCATGCTGTCGCTCTTCTCATTGTTTTCTCCGTCTCCTCTCTTCACTGTTCCCAGTTGCTCCAGGGAATTTCCTGTTTCCTATTCCTCTTGCTGCCATTGTGGCTGACTCAAGCCTGTGTTGAAATGGGGAGATTTGGGCCTTGCCATGTCTTACGCAGCTTGTGCTGTTTCTAAGCTGTGTCAGTTGGGAAGTGGGAGGGCTGTAAGAAATACAGGATTCAGCTGGCTTGTCCTTTCTTCATCCGCCTATTCTTAAGCACGGTAAGGATGCTTAGTCTCACCGTTAATGTGAAATGTAGACTCTTAATTGTTCTGCACAGTGTGTTTTGTCTCACATTAGGTTATGGATGCACTCCATGCAGGTATTGCTGGTGTAAGCTGTTGTGATTCCATAAGCAAATCTCACCCTGCAATCAGTAATACTGGACTTCTTCCCATACAGAAGGTGCTTGGAAGCTTTGTCCCTGTTTAAACACCGGTCCTATGTTTCCAAACTTACTGATTTTGCAGTTTGTGGCTTCTGAAAATCTGCCTTAAAACTGTGTCATTCTCTCAGTGTCCATTCTCTCTGAGTCCTACTGGTTTATCCACCGGGTTGCAGCTTCGTGACCCCATTTTGCCCTTCTGTGGTGTCGAAATAATGTGCTAATGTTAGGAATGTGACATTTCATGTGTTTCTTCTCAAAATGTCTGTTGACACCACAAAGGTGGGAAGTGCATTAAAATTGCCTCTTACTGTGTGTTCTGCCTGACTCTGTCTTGCTATTAACAAGATGAGGGCCACCTACCTCACAATAAATTCTAGTAGGCAAAAGACCCCTATTTTAAAATAGGAGATAATGAAAATTTGTCAATGACTATTGCAGAAACATAGTTTAATCATGTGAGTAGAATATGAAATTATTTTCTTAAACGAAAAAGGAGAAAGTAAAAGGAAGCTGGACACTTAAGAGAAAGTGAAACACCAAGCACGCTATGGTTGCACCTTGGGACAAGGTACAAGAACCTGCTGGTGGGACTGGAGAAGCAAGTAAATTCACTTAAGACCCAGGCTACTGCTAACTTCACCATGGCTGGATAAATAGGCCTCTGTGGAGTTAGAGCAAATAATGCTAACTGCACCGGGCTGGCCAAGGGCTTCTCAGCAAAGTATGGAAAAAAAAACCCAACAAAAAAACAAAAACAAAAACAAAAAAAACCAAAAATAAAAAAACTCCAAAACCACCAACGACAAAAAAATCTAATCTTGCACAGGCAGGGAATTGCATTTTGCAATAAAAGTGGGAAGAATGCCAGAAATGGTCTTAGGGAAGGAGGAAGGTGTGATGGTCAGTTGGACTTTAACAGGCTATAGGTGACTTGCCTGGAGAAGAGAAGGCTCAGTGGAGACCTTATTGCTCTCTAGGACTACCTGAAAGGAGATTGTAGTGAGGTGGGGATTGGTCTCTTCTCCCATGTGGCAAGTGACAGGACTAGAGGAAATGGCCTCAAGTTATGCCAGGGGAGATTTAAGTTGTATATTAGGGAGAATTTCTTTACACAGAGGGTCACTAAGCATTGGAACAGTCTGTCCAGGGAAGTGGTGGAGTCCCCATTCCTGGAAGTGTTTAAAGAAGCTCTGAGCTCATTCCTGCTGCAGCAGGTGCAAGGAATGAGGCTGAAGAGCACACCTTCCACTCTTGCTGTTGCAGCCAGCAGCAACAGGGATAGTGATGGCTGCTGCTAGATGTCCCCTGCACAGCAGCCATCATTCTCCTGTTCTCCAGAATAGGGACTGCATAAGCAGTGCATTGATCTGGGCAGCCCTCTACTTTGAGTTGTACCATGATCTGAAGCTAGGATGAAATACCAGTCAAGGTATCTGAACATACTGCTCTGACTGCAAGCGGTATGGAGAAGAACTGTGGAGGGTGCCAGTCTGTCCTAATAAACCCTTGAACCCTGCTTTGTTTAGTCTTCAACTGTGTGATGTTGGTCTCACACTGGCAGAGAACAGCTAAGAAGAAAAGTGAAAGAAAGACGTGCAGCTACTGCAAAGCCAAGTTGGTTTAGCAGGCAATAGTAAATTTTATTTGGGGGGTGAGAAGATGCTGGAAGAACACTCAGTGGGAAAATGAAGTATCATTACTGTACTCATGGCAAAAAGCGGTGCAAGGCAGCCACTATAGATAGATCAGAGTCTATGCTCACATATTGTGAACTGCCAGGCTGGAAAAGAAATCTGAAATTTCACCTCAGTAATTTTAGCAAGCTTTAATCCCAGAAAAAGAAACGTAAGTAGAAATGTAGCTTTGCATCTTTTCTAAGCAACTGAGATTTTATGCCTAGTCATTGAACCATTCTCTGACATGATGGTAAAAATTCCTGAAATTCACCACGACTGATGCAAAGTCACTGCAGAGTTATCTGTAAAGGGCCTCACAGCACAAACTTTGTTACCTGTAAAGCAGCCTTGATCTGCATAGTTAACTCTTCAGCAATCTACTGAGATAAAAGGGCACTCTTGAAAGGAGGAAGTACTCCATCAGGGATGACACATAAATGTTCCAGGCATTGTGCAACAGCATCAGAAAACTAAAAGTCAACTCAGTCCTGAATAAGTTCTTGTTGAAAAGAGGAATTTCAGAGGGATGTACATCCTTTCATTAATTCAGGAAATCTGCCTATTGACAGCTGGAACAACTCATTGGCTTTACCTGTAAAATTGCATAAACACCTCTAGAAGAAAAGGGTTAAGTGATGTTGTCCAGATCTTTTATTCTGTGTTCTCTGGAAGATGGCTGATGATGCTTCTTCCAAGACAGCACTTCTCGGCTCACAGAGGGACAGAATTCAGTAATTGTTCAGTCAGAGGGCTGAGTTCTCGGGGTGTTGCTGTTATTCAAATCAGGGAAATCATCTGCTTTTGTGCAGAGGTGGGATTTTTAATTAATCAAATATATCAAAAAGACTTACAAATCAAAAACCTTCCTAGAATTTGTAGTCTCTGTCTCCAGTCTGAGTATTTAAACCATGCAGACTGCTGAAAGGTGTCCTGAAGCTCCTGGACTTAGCATTTGAGGTGGAGCACATATGGCTGCTGAATGGCAACTTGAAAGAGGCTGAAGATACTCCATCGCTGTTAACCAGGCAGGGCCCAGCAAGCATGCCTGTATTACATCAAAATAGGCGTGTATAGCTCGTGCCATAAATACGTATGTGTTTGCATGTGTAGCAGAACACATATGTGTGCATAAGCATGCACGTACTTATAAATAGGGATGCAAGCCCTTTTTGCCACAAGAGCTGTGAATCTTGCTTAGTAATTGATTGTGCTTTTTGACGTCTCTCTTCTTATTTGCCTGCAGTAGCAAAGGCAGAGCAAAGTGACTTAAAGTCATTGAGGCAACTGCAAAGATACTGGATAGCTGAGCTGAGGCACTAAGTGAACCAGAAGTGTTAAACATCATTGCTTTACGGCTTGCGTGGCTGTTTGATACTGGGCACAGGGAAAATGTGCACTTGGACAACGATATTTTCTGAGCAGAAAACTAATTTTCATGGAGACTACTGGATTATTTAATGGTATATGATGCAGCTGCATATATAGATGAGCAGACAGTATTTTTCTGGTTTGGCATGGTTAGAAAAATGTGTAACAATCTAGTGTTTAAGGGAAAAGAAATCCCAAACTGACTTTGTTTACTTTCTGGCTGTGAGCATATTACAATTGATGGCAAGCCACTGCATGTAGTTTTGCCCTGCTACCCCTGCAGGTATCTTTTGGGTGAAATCTGGCAGATAGTCAAGAACTTCTCCATTAAGGTTCTCATTGAATGGAAAAAAGAAGAAGAGTTTTTTCCAATATTGATAAAGATACGACATTTTTGAAAAGAACATCTACAGACTCAAGTTCTGTAAGATATTTATTTTTTGCATACAACTTCTGTGGGTTGGCTTTTTTTCCCCCAAATACAGTAACTATATGTAAAAGAGAACTGCAACCAGATGACTGTTTTGCCTCAGATGATCATACTATCTGCAAAGTGGAAGTGCAGTTTGCTTAAATAGCTCACTTGCGAAACTACTCAACTGAGAACTTGTCTAATTCATCACAGAAGTGAAGACTAGGAATCTCTTTGACTTATCTCCGACGTCTGAAAGAATTCAAAGCACAGTAATTCTCCATCATGCCCAGTGAAATGCTGCAGATAGAGAGAGCATAGTTTCGTTGGTGGGCTCCTATGTGCGCAGTACGTAATTACTAAAATATGTCCCTAGCTATGGTTTGTGCTGCAGAACGTGTCCTGGTAAGAGACGCCTCTGAAACAGGGCAAATGGCAAGTGTGAGTATCAACGACAGGAAAGAATGGAGACAGCAGGTTGCAGAACTAACATCTATCCCCTTTGCCTGCTCCCTAATTTCAGACACGTTTTTTTAAATAAGATGAAGGCACTACTGTTAGTGGCTGGGATGTTACTATTCAGGAATGTATCAGTGGTGGAGATACCGTGTTTGCAGACAGCCTGAAGCTCCTGCTTTGGCATTCAAAAGCGAGTTGTTTCTCAGCCATCTCAACAGGATGAGCTCACAATCATAAGGCAGTATTATTAACTACGCAAATGCTAGCTAAAGCTTCAAGGAAAGGCAAAGAAATGTCAGGATTATTAAGTGCTGAGCTGGTTTTCCACGACAGTGAATCTTAGGAAGGTGCCATCACATTCCTCCTTCTCCCTGATTTCTGCCGTCTCACACCTGGTGCTGTGGGCATGCCCAGATGCAGCTGCCCCACAAATCTGCACTTGGCTCATGTGCAGTCCCTCTGCAGTGCCCCTGAGGACTTCCTTCAGCTTGCACCATTGAAGATGAGCCGTGAGGGTAACACCTCCTTTGGAAGGGTACCTGTGCTGCTTTCTTCATCCCTGGTAGAGAAATCACTGATTCGCTGGTGGCAATGTGTTCTGCCAGCCGCAACAGCTGTTTTGCTGTCCTCTGAGGTTAAGACTCTTCTCTGGGAGGAAGTCGATGTTGCATAAAGGCTTGCTGATGCAGAAAAGCTTGTGCCATCAAAACACTCGTGCAAACACAGTGCTCTGGGACTTCCCTTGTCCTCCAGGAATTCAAGGTATTTCTTAATGTTTCAGAGCACTCTGGAGTCAAATTCATTAGATTTTGCCAACTAAAGTATGGACAGCATGCGAGACTGTAACGACGCAGCCAAACTGGGGAAAAGATGCAATGGCTCAGCAGCAGGGAATCCTTCTGCCTTCCATCAGTGGGATTAAGGCTTCACAAATCAGGGAGGAAGCCTTGTGCCAGCAGTCTGGCACAGGTCCCCTAGAAAGTTAAGGAATTTCTCAAGCCAAAAGGGGTGGAAGCAGCCAAACTGTTTTTTTTCTGATTATGCTCTTGCACCTTGTGTATGAGGAAGCAGATGCACTCCAAAATGAGGACAACCAGTAATAGCATCCCCCAGGACACAGGAAATCTGGGAAATGCTTCTGAGAAGGGCTGATTCCTGTAGCGGCTCACGTGGTGCTCAGCCCCAAAGGGTGTTCTTATAAAGTGTGCAAGGGGGAGGCTGTGTGATTACCTTGCTCTCTCTTGCTCCTGAGAGGATTTTGCAGCTACAAGGTTCTGAATTATTGGTGTGCTTACTTTTTATCAAGCCTCCATATATTAAGATAGGATTAAATATTTCATATAGAGGTAGGCGTACACAGTGTACACTCCTGTACACAGTGGAATTTTGCAGGCATGTTATGCCATTTAATAATACAAAATCTAGGTTGTCACTTCCTTGTCAGAGTACAAGGAACTTCTGATTAAGCTAATTGTTGTTGTGTTTTCAAACACATAAAAAAACTTGCAAAAATGTATTTGCAACATGCCTTGGTAAATTCCTGGGTTTGATGGTCTCTTGGCATTTCAGCCAACTTCCATGCTTTTTATACTATTGGAAAGTTACAGTCAGAGTGGTTTTGGAACAGTGTGTTTTATAGTATTACAGCCCATCAATCCAATCTGATAACTAAGAACATGCTTCTGCTCAACTTCTTCCCGTGGGTAGCTCCACTGCTGTCAAGGAGACCGGAAACGTACTTTATTTGTGACTCTCAACCAAATATTGCTGAGATATGCATGAGATTCTAGCTGTTGGTGTCATTAGTTAGTCTTTCACAGGATAATCTAGGTTGGATGGGAGCTCAAGATGTCTCTCATCCAACCTCCAGCGGAAAATGTGCCCAGCTATGAAGCCAGGCCAGGCTGCTTCAGGGCTTTAACCAGTTTGGTCTTGAAAATCATCGTGGTAAGTGTTTCTTATAGAATCATCTAGCCTCTCTGCTGAATACTTGGAGAGAAAGATTTCTCATTTATACTCTTCAGTGTTGAACTATGTGTGGGTTTTACCAGATGCAGACCAAGGTACAGGGTATTTCTGCATTTTGTCCTGGCAGGCTCAATGCACCAGCCTCTGGGGAATAAGGCCTCTGCACGAACACATCATCTATAAGTTTCATGCATTATTTAGTATGCATTTGTCTATTTGGATTTGTGCTTTTCTTTCCCTAGTATTAATTTAATAGATAAGCAAACCACAGGTTTCCTTCCTCAGCACTTTCTGATTGTCCATAGATGTCTTATTTCTCCTTTGCGCTTCCTCATCTCTGATTGGTCTTCAGCCACCAGATGCAAGTTCCCATTGCTCTCACCTCTCTGATCCCACTCTTCTTCCAGCATCATCTAGTCTCTCTGAACAGCCTCTTCATGTGAATAGACATGTGTGTATATAATTATGCAGAAGAGCAAAGTTAAAGGGAAAATATGATGACAAATTCAAACAATTAAAAATCCAGTAAGGACTGCTAGCAGTCTCATTTTGCATTCCCCCATGCACATGGCTGATGAAGCTGCTGATAACTACATGATCAAGTTACTTTATTCACAAAACCCTTCCTTGTTCCTCGAACAGGATGTGATTCTGGGTGTGAGTCAGGGCTATGTATCGAAGGAAGCTGTTTGCTATTGCAGGAGGAGAAGGGTTTGTAGCAAAAGGGCCCGACAATTGCAGGAAAAGCAAAAGGATAGCCTTGTGTTTAAGGGGACTGACCACTCCCCTGGCCAGTCAGATGCCATCTGACTCTGGTACCAGATTTCAGTGGCGCAAAGCAAGTGGCTTCCACCTAAATTCTCATAGATGGTTACCGCGGCAGCCGAGTGCTTAACACTTGATACCTGACATTGGAACCTCTGTACCTTCACAGGTGTAACTGATGCCAATAGGGAAGATTTGCCCTAAAAGTATGAAGAAATATGAAAAAGCTGACTGTTTCTGTATTCTTTAAAGCTCAGCTCCATGTTTCAAATAGGACATCAAAAACTTAAAAGGAAAGGAAGCACAGCTTGTTTAACACAGCATTCATTAGGAATGTTTGTTAAGCTCTAAAATGAGAAGAAGTCTCCAATTAGTTATGATGGGTATGCTGAGAGGACTCAATTCATTTCTGTGTGTGAAGCATTCACGGTGGAAGCTCCACAAATACCCTCAGGAAGGAATGTCTCTGACAGCTGATGCCAGGGCTGTGTCTGTTAAAGACCATGCTCTGAATGAAGGGAATAAAAGGAAAGAGTAATTAATAAAAGCTTTGTTTAAAGCAGGAAGTGCTAAATAGAATTACCTGTGCTAGTTACTGGCGGATGGGGTGAGTGTGCAAGGCAGAGGGGTGCTGGTGCTGGCGCTCCAGCCTCTTCCAGCGCTGGCTGGCACCAAGCCTCCAGAGAAAGCAAACACTATGTATTGTTCGTGAGGTTGGTCCTTGATGTCCTGTATGTCCCACAGGTGTGCCGCCCCATGCACCACTCTGAAATGAGCCAGACAAAAGACCTGGCTTTACCATGAGGAGAACCAATGGCTCCTATTTCGTGCAGGAGCCGGTAGCACCATGGCGTTCCCAGGCACTCCTCTCCCAGGGACGGACTTCCTATCTGCCCTTCCACCTTCCTGCTTTCAACAGCAGGACCAGAGATTAATTGTTTTCACAGCCTCCGTCCTGTGGCAAAGGCAGTCGTTATCTGTGCCAGCATTAAGTGGGCAAAGAGAAAGGCTGAAGTAAAGCTCCCTGTGAAACCTTTGGGTTTGGAATTTTCTGAGTAAGGTGTGTGCCTTCACAAATAAAATGTATTTTGTTAGGCTTGGGGCTTTTTTGGTTTTGTGGGTGACAGTCTGAAGCAAGCGCGACAAGATACGAGCATGTATATCAGTGACTCTTAAGTTGCCATCCTTTTGGTGTCATTCACTCTGTTGTTAAAGGTACTTAAAGCCTTATACATAAATCTATTACTCAGTATTTACTAATACTTCAGCTAATTTTGGAGTTGAGTGTAAGGAGAAACAAGCCGGTATACCTGGACCCTTCTACCGGAGCTTGCACTGGCTGCCACCCATCTCCCAACACAACCTCGAGTCCACTGCTTTGCCTCCAGCCATAAGATATGAGGCTTGACCTTTATAGAGCAGAGCCCTTTCAATGCTTGAGGGGGACTTCAGTGCTCAGCTCTGTCGTGGGTGCATGGGGTGATCTGACATCACAGGACAACTTGTGTCCCAGCTGGTGGGAAAACCTCTCCCTCAGATAATGTCCCATGTCCATGTTCACATGCAAGTGAATGGTGTATTTTGAGAGGAAGTGTGCCGTTTACCTTCAGTTTCTACCAAGGGTGGAGAAAGAGACAACAAATGTATAAACTGCCATGTGTCTGGGAAGGGTAGTGCTTTATTGACTCTCGCTCCTGTGGTCGGTCTGACAGCGTGCACGCTGAAGTGTGATTTAAGCAACGCTGGTGTGAGGTGAGTCAGAGAGGATTGCACACATGTTGCACGACTTCCTTATAAAAAGTGTTAACCAGCTGGAGTATGACATCCAGCCCATGATTTCAGGACAGAAATTTCAAGTATGCAAGTAACAGGTGTCCCCGCAAAATGCTGGACCCTTTGGGAAAGACTGCTCTTTAAATACCCAAGTGACCACATTTGTTTTGGTGACAGGTCACTAAGCAACCCACACTGCACTGAGGAAATACAGTCCCAGCAGTGCTTCTTGGCACAGTCGGCATCTTTGGATTGAATCACCATACTGTGAAATAGCACTGACAGGACCTGTGGGGCTTTATCCACAGCAAAATGCTGGGGGCAGATACCCATCTATGCCAGTCATTTCAAGTAATAATTAGAAAGCCTGTACGCAGGCTTAGAGCAAAGTTATTAGTTTTTAATTGTACATAGTATTGTCAGTTTTGCTGGTCAGCATGAGAATGGATAAACAGTTGCAGAAATCCATATCGAAACATGGTAATTTAAGCATAAAACCAAATCTTTTATGAACAATGCTAGAAAGTGAATTTTTGTTACAAAAATTGGAGGCGACCAAACTGGAAAAGTGTTGGAGAGGAAAAAAGGGACAATGTCTTTTAGAGGTTGGGTGTGTGTGAAATACTGTAGTGCACACCTCTATGACTGAAACCCAAACAAACTACGTGGCCTGGCCCAGCTGTTCCTCAGTGAGCTCAGCCTCAGCACGTGTTATACCTAACTGTGCAGTCAGTCACATGAAATTCAGTGTAGTGAAGCAAACAACTGGGTCATTTGTCATTAAGAACATGCATCTTTTTTTCAACTTTTCATAGGGTGTTATGGGACATCTCCCCTGAAATAAATATCTCTATGACCTCTGCCCAAGATGTTAGAGATGTCTGTCTGTAGATTGGGGCAGAACATACAGGATGCAGTTACGGCTTTGCCTGTATCCTACAAATACCTTCACGATCAATAAAACTTGTAGCTAGCTAATTAATCAGCAGTGCAGCTCAGTGCCAGACCATGGGAGGAGGCACAGGAGCGCTCTCCTGCCCTTTGCTGTCTGTAGAGGAGCCACCTCCTTAGGAAATCAGCGGCTGCAGGGTGGTCTGGCATGCCATAACCCAGACCAGGGCATGCCTTTACTTCAGTTCATACAAGACGACTTAATGCTTCTAGCAAGCAAACTAGCTAGGCCGTGAGGTTTGCACAGTACAAATTTCTAGCTCTCCTTTACTGATAGGAGTGAGATATCTCAGGGTGTGATATGGCCCCAGGCTATGTGAATAACAGGAGGGAGTAAACCATAACATTGAAAATTATCTTAGGAAACCAGGTGAAAAAGCATTGCATATTGAAATAGCAGTAAAATGAGTTGGCACCAGTGGGAAGGCTGGCTGTTGGGACTGACGGTGTGCCTAGTCATGGTCCCATGGTTTTCTTTTGTAACAGAAGGAGTGGCCAGCGTGTAATCCTTCATGCTGAATTTTCTGCTTCACTTTATCTATGTCACAACCTTAGTGTAAACCACAGCGTTCTAGCATGTCTATATTTGCTAAAATATAAGTTACTTAAGCGTGGAGACATTTGAATGGGAAAGATTTACTTGATGCTCTCCGCTCCCCCTGAACAACAGCAGGACCTGTGCCCCCAGTGAAGTGAGTGACTGATGTGAAATAAGCGTGATGCTAATCTTGGCCAAAAGCTTGTGAGGAAGCAATGCCTGTTTCATTTCCAAGGAGCACTGGTTTCAAAGGAGATTAAAATCAGATATTAATTGGAACCGACACAGCAGTTTTATAAGAAAACTCCAGAAGGATGAATGTTAGACAGACAACTGTTTATCTTGCGTTCACTAACTTTCCATATTGTTTTCAGACCAGCTCTGAAAATGTATTTCTTACAGCTCACCCCATCTCCCAGCAGCACAGTCGCTACTTGGTGAGGGGGACTAACATTTGTGGGACAGCATAAGAAATCAAAGATTAATTTAAATTTCTAACAGCGCAGCTGCTTGGTTACATCACCTGCCTCTCCCTCCTACCATGATGATGTTTATACCAGCCCTCTGGTTTATGGGTTTATATGTTTGTTAGTACCAAATATCTTCATACTGCCAGCAGCCCACTCAGCTCTAATCTCTGCAGGTCATGTTGCAGTTCATTTGCCTGGTCACGACTGAACTGATGTTCACAAAATCCTCAGGAGGAAAGTAAAGCAACCAACTGCAACAAACAAAGAACACGTAGATGTTTTTCTCTATTCCCTTCTCTTTTCCCTCTCCCTCCCCTTTTCAAATTTCCTTAGTTTTACAAGCCTTTGGGAACGAGGGCACACCATGGCTGGGGAAAGAGCAAATGTCCCTTTTGCTCTGGGACAGGCACGTGCTGCTGATGGCATGACAAGCCCCAAAGCACATGTGTGTGTTGTGCGTAATATTGTCCCGGGAGACCTTCAGCAGCCCTGCTCTGTAATGGGATTGGGGGGGTCTGTAAAGGGAACTTATCTCCCAGGTCATCTGCCACTATAGACTGGTGGCCAAGTGGCAGCAGTGACTGAAATATCTTGTTGGATGGTCTGGACACCTCCTGCCTGCCACTCACTCAGTGGAGAGGTCTGGTGGACCAGACTTCTCAGCTGAGGCTTTTTGTGCATATGTTTGTCTGTTTTGGGAAGATGTGGATGAAAGCAAGTGCTGGCGTGCTCCTCTGATGGCTGACCTGTGGTGGGACACACCAGGTGACAGCAGGACCACCACCCCTGAGTTCCCACCAGTGCCTGCTGAAGTGGCTGGTGAGGTGTCAGGGCTACTCCACTGCCAGGTAATGGAAAGGAATGAAATGCAAACAGAAATGGCACCTTCGTGGTGGTGGCAGCTCAGCTGGAAGGATATGGCCAAGCAATGTGCAATGGGTACTGCAGCATCTGTGCAGCACAGAGTCTTTCGCCTACAGGGCAAAGGTTGCCTCTAAACTGGGATTAGGACATTTGGTGGATTAACTTCTCCAGTCAGCTAAACTTGGCCATGCTACCAGGTTGATGTACTGTATACAGTGCTTTGGCTTCCACACTGAAAGGCTCCGGGATTTGGTACTCAGTAGGATGGATAAATTTATCTTGCAATATATTGGCCTCTTTGCGATTCTTACTAGGCAAAGCCACTTTCTAAATACGTTTTGTCAAGTTTCTTTGACTGAATAAGGGAAATGATTTTACAGCAAAATCTTCCTTCAAGTGGTCAGACAGTTTATTTATAAGTGTGCATACATATTTCAGTTGGTTTTCTGGCATATCTCAGAATAAATCTTTTCTGATGTTTGCTACGGTTTGTCTGAGATAGTCTTTGTTCATGCAGTCTGGCAAAACTCAAATAAAAAGGCTTTTACCGCAAAGCTTTGAGGACTCGGTGGCTCTGGACCATGGGGAAAGGCTGTGCTCTCTCCTAAAGGGTGTTAATTTGAAATCATCTTTAGTTTTTTTCCCTGATCTTGCGGGTCATTTTTAGTGGGAGATCTGAGAACTGCTGATTTAGTGAAATGCCAAGTTCTGAGGCCATGGGAGGGAACAACCCACCTTCTGAAAGTACAATTTACAATTACAATTATCTCTACTGAAATTTCCGAGAGGCAGAGTGCGTTGTCTTGCTAGCAGCAGGATCTGCAAACTTCTAATAAGTTATTCAAGTCCATTAATTTCAAATGCATCTACTTATTTTGTATGTCTCAGCTTATGCATCCCCAGTTTGGAAAAGTGAAGCACTCAGGAGGCGACAGTGGGAGATTGTTCAACAGCTGTGCAAGCAGAGCCTCGGGCATTGCAAGCTGGAGATCCAAAGGAGATCCCTGAGAGTGGTGAACTCAGTCGATGCCTTGCAAGTAGTCAAAGATATTAGCTGTTAAAAAAATTCTAGGGTTCACTTTGCTTACTCTTGATGTTATTCTTTATTTGCATAGTAGTGCTGAGGGCTCTAATAATCCTTGGGATCACCATTCTTCATAAACAGAAATAAAATAGCAGACTTTGAAAATAAATATGGTTCAATGTTCATTGCAGAAGGAATCAAAACAGTGCAGGACTTGTATCTTTTAAATTTGACATGATCTTTTCTCGAGGATTCCTTGCAAATCCGTTCACGTTTCTCTAGTAGAAGTGTTTGTTAGATGGTCTTGCAGGGAACAATGTTGAGAACCATATGAGAAAATGTGACTTCTTCAGCTTGTAAAAGCTTTCCTTTAAATGAAAAATCTTGTCATTAATGCAGGTTCTGCTAAGTGCAGCAACGGAGCAAATATTGGTGTGTGAAATGTTATGAATTCTCAGGAGCACATCTCTACCTGTCTGACTGTAATAGCTTACCTAGCAGTGCCATCACCTATTTGTAGAAGGTGTTGGACTGTATGGGATAAGCTACACTAGGCAAAATACAACACTCAACTGCTGCACATCCTGACTGTTTGCCCTAGGTCTGTCCTTCTTCTGCTTTCTGCCAAACAAGTGCTAGCACGAGAAAGTTTATGGCTTTCCCCTGTTCCTCGCTTCGCCACTGCATGCTCTGCAAGGGGCAGCAGCCAGAGCTCTCTTGCGCTGGTGGACCATCTGCTGCCTCTGGGATAGCTGAGAAGCCAGACACCTAATTTCTCTGCGCTGCTGGAGATGCTTGAGTGTTTTGAATAGGCTCTGGACTCCTTCAACTGCATCAGTGTCTGCTCCATACAATGTGCCTGTGCCGGCGGAGGCCAGGATCCAGATGGCAGCACCTGTGGGCCACACTGCAGTGCATTTGCCAGTGACAAGCATGACCTGCAAGGCAGGGCAGGAGCAGCCATGCTCTGCCCTGGGCAATCAGGGTATGGGTGTCCATGACCACCTCCCAAAGCAGACTAAGGTCCCACAACATGCAGCGCCAGATTTGATCACTGGTAGAGAGAGGAGATATTAATATAATTCTGATTGTAGGGTACCAGATGTTTTAAGTGTGGCATCTCGCCGGGAAGGAAATCTGATTACTGTTCTTATGTAATGTGTGTGCAAGGGTGTTACCAAAAGCAAAGCTGAAAGTAAAACAGAAAGAAACTAATGCGTATTTTGGGGCCAGTCCTTCTGCTTTCTCTATAACTCTGCAGTGTAGAGGATTTTCCATTTGTGGATTTGCTTCTGAGGAGTCCAATTCATTTTCCTAAAGATGTATTCTAGGGAATTACTTGATTAGTTTTTTGTTTAATTGAATAAAACATTGCATTGTAAAACATTTCCTGAAGCATTTCTTAAACTTCAAGCAAGGTGAGATCTCAGAAACTAAAGATTTTGTTTTCAGGTTGAAATTTTTCACTCTATATTCAGGCGGAAATAAGTGCTGTGGACCCATTTTAACTCAGAGGAAGGTGGTCTTGGAAGCAGCAATCTTTGTTTTAGACCAGGCACAGAAACAGGCTGATCTATGAAAAGAGCTGAAATACTGCCAAGGTGTGTTGTTACACTTCTACCAACAAAGCTTCTGAGGACTTCCACTGTAGTGTAAAACAAGAACAGCCCAGCACACAGTACTAGCAAATATGGCACTTGTCACCTTTTAGAAATTAATTTATCATCTTAGTAAAAAGAAAAAAAAAAAACAACCAACCAAACCAAGAACCCCCAAAAGGACCGTGACTTGGATTTTCTTTTTTCTGTTTAACACCAACTGGCTGTAAACCAAAAGTATTACCTCAAATTAAATTAAGCAATTTATGTGTTTATGTTTCAGAATGAACAATCTAAATTGAATCTGAGGGCTACATTATTGAAACATGTTTGTATAAATACACTGGTTCAGTATGAAAAACCATTATCTATTTCAGAAGAGTTGAGAGTTGGAAACTCTCCAGGAAAATGCATGCTTCTTCTATACAATGTGTTGAAGAGGAATTTCCTTGCTGACACTCAAGCTGACTGGACCCCCTGCACAGGCTAGGGGAGGGGATGCTAAAGCTGTTGCTGAAGCTGTGCCATCACTTGAAACTAACCAGTAAGACCCCACTGCAAGCAGCACTGGTGCTGGCTCTCAGTGCTACCTGGGCTACTTTGCCTGCAATTTGCACTGTTAATTGCACCTTCGCCACAGGGTTGGGGTGGCTAAAAGTACCAGGAGGTCTAGAACGGTATTAGGCGCTTCAAACTGACACTTCAAGGATACACTGCATGGCCTGCATGCACCCGAGCCCCTAAACTGTTGATTTCCAGAGTGCATGCCAGGGTAAGGACTGCTTCATACTTGCACTATGCTTTATGCTCTTGCCTGAAGAAGTTGTTGCTGGTTGATGATGCCTGATTGAAATATGGGACTAGACTGGACTCATGCTAGCAAGCTCTTCCTCTGTTTTGCTTCATCTTGTCTTGTACTGCTGCATGCATGCTGTTTTCTCTGCAGCTCCACCTTTTGCATCAAGCATCCTTAACCCTCCACCTGTGGATCCTTCTGCCAGACAGCAGGGATCTGGCAAGGATCTGGCATGGTCTGACCCATGCCACTCTACACAGTGCTTGCTTTAACGACTAAGAATGGGCTTACCACCACCACCACCACTACCCCCCCATCATGTTCCTTTTTGTAAAACCAGGACAAGGAAAATCCTGCTGCTCATCGTTCCTAGGCCTGCACAATTTCTTCTTGCTGCAACTCTTGGAAAATAGTTCACAGCTGTCTGAGTTGGCACTGAAAGATACCGATAACATCTATGGATAATGAGACCCGAGAAGAGTAGTTAATGGAGTTCTTGTTTCAGCAGTTGTGTGCCTCTCATCCCTAGAATAGCCAGTAATATGTAGTACATGAGCACGATGTTCATTGCACAGTGCTATTTTCATCCCTTTCCCATACTTACCGGCTTTCAACAGCTCGCTGAGTGGATCCTCCCCCTGTGTTGGTCTGGTAGTAGTCTCTGAGGTGGGGGGACAGGAACCCCCTGGGGGTGTGCGAGGTAACCTGTTGGGGTGCAGGAATAAAATGGTTTTTGTACCATTAATAAACAAGATAAAATTATATTTTTATATAGTGTTTCATCTTTACCTCATCCTTTTTTTATTTCTATTTTTGTGTATGTCTTATAATGTACCTAATATATTAGAACCATAATATATGTATCTTATTTAAAAATAAATAAATAACCATATACTGGGTGTGGGTGACCGAAAAGCTTGCACTGATACGGGTGCACAATCAAAGAAATTTGGAGGCTATTGGCTTAAGAGACTTCTTGGAAAGCTGACTCCTGCAAACTCATCTGCTCCTTGAAGAACTCATCTGGTTCTCCACTCCAAATCAGGCCACCCCACTGGAACTGTCTTCTCTCTGTCATCCTCACAGGTAGTTCAAGACTGCCTACTATGTGGTTTTCATTCCCTCCTGAGGTCTATAGAAATGGTGGTGTAATCACCGGTTAGGCTGTGGTGAATTGGTTGTGTGTCGCGAGCAGAGCAGGAAGTCCAGCCAACCAATGTGCCAAATTCCTGAGGGGACCTGCAAAAGCCTGAATGTAACTATATGTAATCGTTCTGCACAGGAAGAGCAAATACATTTCAAGTATCAATCTGCTGGCTGGAGATTTGGGTGGGAAATCAAATTCTTCATTAGAAAATTATACTGATGGTTGAGTGGTAATACAGTGCCAGAGCAGACCTGCTGTGCTCTGTGTCCTATGCCACAGGCTTGGGATGGACGCGTCCTCCCTTAGTGCCTCCTTTTCATGTTTGCGCAGTGAAGATCACCTTTCTTTTACTTGCTGTTTGTGTTAATTTTAAGGACTTTGTGACAGCGGCTGAGCTTGTTGCGAGGTCAGTGAGATTGACCTTTCTGTCCTGATATTGACAGTGATCTAGGGTGGAAGGTTTAGGTCCTATAGCGGTCCTCTCCTGGCAAGTGCACCTCAACGTAGCTGCAAACACGTAATGAGGTTGGGTTTGTACAAAAGGAGGGCAGTAACTAAATTCGGAATGACCTACATAGACCATGCATATCGAGTTAGTAGGTATTAATGAAATTCAGTGTAAAGAGCTAGAAGGCAGTAAGGAAAAGAAAATGCAATGACCTGTGGAGGGTGAGCTTCAGCCCTCCCCTTCCAGAGCAAGCGTGTTAATGGGGAAAGGTTCGGAAATTGACAAAACTGAAACAGTAAATAAACCTTGTGAGGGAATTTTCAAATTATGGGAGGATTATGTCTGCCTTTAAAAATCCAACATTGTAAGTGCTGAATAAAGGACAGGGGAAAATCATCCCCACCTGGTTCAACAAAAAAAAATCTCCCTCTGCACCCCATTTCAAGGTGTCCATCTCTACCAAGTGAAGTACCACTAGGAATTGTGAAGGAGGAGTCCGTGGAGCGGATTTTAATGTGGTCCCCCTTAGTAACATGTATGTGGGTCTGGACGAGGATTTTTCTGAGTATCATTTGGTTTTACTGAAGGGGCACGTGATTCACTTTGACGTGACAGCAGTCATGCTGGGATGCAAACAGGTCTTCCTTGGAAGGAAATCCAAAGTTTGGGTTCTGTTCTTGGGAGAATTTCTTTGGCCCTTTGAGAACAGAAACTCAGTGTTGATCCAGGTTAATTAATTTAAAAAGTAAAAAACTGGTACTACTAACATTTTTGTTTCTATTGAAAACATCAGCTCCTGAGGTTAATAGAGCCTGCCTCCCAGTAAAGGAGGCTGTTGGCCTTGCACGCTTGGACCAGCAGTACAAGCTACGCAGGGTGCTGCAAAGTGTGTGGCCTGCCGTAAATATTTGGGGCTTCCCAAAGAAAGACAAGAGCCTCATCAAAATAAACATTAATAGGCAGGGATTGATTTATGATTAAATGTTTGCATGTGCCCTAGCAGTCTACTCCCATCTTCTTTGTTAGTACCTACAACATCTAAGCTAACTAGAAAGACCTCTCGAAGTGAAACATGGCTACATCCCAGCTATGTGCCTTGCTTCTCTTCAAAGACTTTTTTTGCCAAGAAAACAACAAACCGTTCTTTTTATGTAAGCCAGCATTCAGTAGGGCTGGCTTTGAAGAAAGATCACTATGGGGACTTTTGTTCATTCCTCCCTAATCTCAGACACCATCATCTCTAACGGGGAGAGGCACAGGGAGCAGCAGGCAGCCAGCACGTGGCAGCTGTTGTCAATGATGCCGGCTGGGTAACCTGTTTGTTGGCTCTGGGAGTGCAGCTTCAGATCTTGACCCTGTTTTGTTTATTTTGCAGCTAAGCATCAACAAGTACAATGACGAACCTGATAAATGTCAGATGAGTCATTGTGCCCATGGATTTATCGTAAGCCAAAAGCAGATCTTTGCCCTTGCATTAGTGCCAGGCAGCGTGGAGTGTATATTGTACATCACTGGATGTGGGGGAACAGCTTTGTCCTGCACTGTGACCAGTGCTGTGCCTTACCACAGTCTTGTGAGTTATAATTCTATGGCAACTCATACAGAACAACACATTTAGGACAATATATGTGACACTGAGTGCAGAGCTTTTCAGGATATTTATTTTAATGCTTCCAACTCAGATGCAATAAATTCTCACTCCTGCTCCTGTGATGCACAGTCTTGTTCATAACTGAATTGCATTTTAAAGGAGAGGGTGTAAATACTTCTTCTTACGTGATTTGAAAAGTTAATCGTGATTTCTAGCCCAGAGTAAACACCAGTAGATTTTATTTCGTTTGTGTCAATATCTATCCTATGAGGTCATGGTCTGAAGAAAATTATTCACACAGCTGGTAAGATAAGTACTGCTGGACTGGATTTCTTTCCAGCAGGGTATGCAAGAGGAGACTGAAAGCTGAAGAAAACTTCCCAGGAGCACAAAATCCTGCTAAGTTATTGACAGGGAAATTTCAGAAGGAGGGCAAAGAACATCTGGCAGCTTCTGATTTACATGTCCTCTTTCCCTAAATAATTGGAGCACTTTAATTACATTGCAGTCTTGGCTGTATTTGTCACTGGACTTTCAGAGAGCCTTTCATCCTTGAGATTTAAAGCAAATGATTTAAGTTGCAAAAAATTACTGAGAGACACACTTACATTTTATTAGTAGGCAAAGAAGTGGAGAACACAGAAATTGTCCACTGGTGAGAGAACACAGGAAACTTGTAGCAGAGCGAGGAAGGAAGACTGGGGTCTCTTGGGGTCTCAGGCAGTGTGCTGTCAGCTGCAGCTTCTTTGTGGAAACCAAGCTTGACAGTAAGATGCCCTATCTGCTTTCTATGACTTCAAAGCACCTCTACAGGAAAAGATGATTTCTAATATTGGAAATAATGGCTAAAATATTCATGCACCTTTCCGAGGGCAAAAATACTTTCCTAAGCTTCTTTGAATGTGGTGCTTGTGCGAGACAAGGTCATCGCACAGTTCCTTCTGCTCTGCTTAAAAATAGCTTATGGTTACATCCGAAGTAAACATATTGCCAGCTCCCAGGATGGGCCTCTTGAGTGCGCAACTTGACGTCACAAATAAAGTTGCCTCTAAATAAATAAATAAAGTCATGTTGACTCCTTCGGATACTAAAATCTTGCATTTTCCCCATCCCTCTCATGCAAATTACCAAGGTTTTATTTCAGCAGTTTTCAGAGAGCTATGGATTGCGTAAGAACACCTCTAAACACGGCCCCTAATGAAGCTACCTACATGGGAAACTGCAAAAATCATCCCATCCTTCTTCTGAGCCTCCCTGCAGTGCTGCCTGCACTGCCCTTTCCAGCTCCACTGAAGTCTCTAACTGCTTCTTTTCAAGACTAGCATTTTTCTGCCTTAGAGCTACTTCATGCAGAAAGACACACTGCTGAACTTCAAACTGTATGATTGTACTATTACTTTCCAGACAACACATCCATGTTTGATTAAGCTTGGGGTAGAATTTAATGGGGGTGGTGCTTAAAGCAGGCTAGTGAAACTAAAACAAAGTGAAACTTTCTCAAAATGGAAGGTCAACCTCTTCATCAGATCCATCTCCAAAACCCTTTTCTTAATGAAAGGGAAAAAATTAATAATCCATCTAGCATGCAAAATACTCCTGAGCATAGATTTGCATCTGCTATTGAGCCTCACATATTATTTAATGACTAGCATTGACTACTTGTAGAGAGGTGGTCAAATATAGTTAATACACCCACATGGAAGGGCTATTTCAGCAGGTATCACAGGGACTTGCTGTGCACTTTTGACTAACTGAGCTCTCCCCTACCCACTTCTCCCTCTCTCAGGAGCCTACTGAAACTCCCAAAACAATGGCTTTAAACTAAACAGAGATAAAAAATCAGCTGGAGAAATGTCATGCCTTTCTCCTTCAAAAAGTGTCGCATTTCTGCACATTCATTTTGGTACCTCAACTACTGCAAGAGCCCTTGAAAGGATGTTACCTCTGGGCTACAAATGGAGAGGTGGTGTGGTCCTGGTGACAGTGCCATCACCTGTAGAGCACTGCTGAGGAGGCAGTGGTACTCCCCTGGCAGAGGAGAGTCTGGGCCCTCTGTGAGGATCAAAACTCTCTCCAGCCATGGTCGATCATGTTGCTGTGGCATCCTGTGCCCAAGAAAGCACTTTAAAAATCCTCTTGCCCTTTTTAAACCCCAACTGTTAAATCAAAGGATGCAAGTCTGGAAACATGTCTTTTCTTCCCGCTCTCCCCCCAGCACTCAGGGACATTTCTGTTGTTTCTTTATGGTTGAGTTTTACCTCTGGATTCTCATAACCCGAAGCCAATGTGTTTCAGTAGTTTTTTGTGGGAGAGGAATTAATGGCCAGAGGACAGCTGATGCATTCAGGCAATAAGAAGGCTTTTGTGTATGTGACTAATCCGATGCAGAGTGATGGGTGTGTTCAGACTGTTTTCTGTTCATGATCTGAACATCATCTCAAATGTATGGAATGAAAAATCTGAGCTGTAGTATACTTGTGTTGAGTGTATACAAGTATAACACTGAATATATGTAGACAGATAGATACACATGCACGTATATGTACATGCAGCACGTTATCTATATGAAGGAAAAAACCTTTAGCTTTAGGAAAGTCACTGAATATACAAAAGGTGAACTAACTTTTGCATGTAACAAAGGTTGTGCTAGGAGCTGCAGCTCAGAAGGGTTGTTTACACTGCTGTGAAACTGCCCACACAGAGCATTTTACCTCAAGGAAGAGACTTATTTCCTACAAAGAGCTTTGTAGGCAATGAGACAAAATAGGAAAAAGCGCTAGAAAGGAGCATATTTTGTTCTGCAGTTTCACAAAATAGCATGGCAAGATGTTTTTCATGGCAAGCGACAGTAAAGGACTTAAAAAACTCACAGCATGACTGATGAAATGTAGCATTTCTGTTCCCAAATGAATGTCTCCCAAATAAGAGAAATGTAGCATTAGAGAGGAAAAAGCAATGGAATAATAGGAGGATGGAGAAAAGAGACTGGTATTGTTAAGCTAACATCAAACGTGCATGTTTTCTATTCTCTTTAATTGCATAAGCCAGTGTCAAAAACCTGAGTAATCAAAACCATGAAAAATTTCAGCAATATGCTCTGTATCTGAATCAGTGTAACTTGCACTGCAGCTATCCCAGGATTACTTTATGTTTCTTTATGAACAGAGATATTAAAGAGCAGCAGCGAGGAGCACTGAACGTGAAATGGCAGTGTTGCCTCTGGGGGATGTGGGGAGGGGGCAGTGTCAGCCCACGACTTCCACCGCCATGGCACTACCTGAGTTCTGCTGTGATTAGCATCAATCAGTGCTTTATCCCTTTCACAGTATAGCCAGGGACTTCTGTGAAATCACTTAGTTGCCAGTAAAAGGATAATTTAATGATGGGTCAGTCTAACCACACAATGGAGCTCCACTGGCTGGTGGCCTCAGCGGAAAGGCTGCTTGCTGAGCAGAGGAAAGCTGACCCAGGCTTGAATGCTGTCTCCATCAGTGCTGCTCAGCTCAGAGCTAGGAGGAGTGGGAATTGACACTCCTGTGTTCTTGCTGCTGTCTCCCCCTCCTGTAATGGATGAGTCCTCTTCAGTGAGCTCCCAGCATTGCCTCTCCAAGCCACTTCTGAGCAGTCACCTCTCCCATAGCACCCCGCCAGTCAGCCCAGTTCCTCCAGGTATGGATGTGGCAGGGCAACAGCAGCTGGTCCCATGGGGGTGGCATCCACCGGAGCCCATTGCTGATGGGCAAGGAGACAAAGCTGGCTTTGTTCCCCTCCTGGGAGCCTGCCACACTCTGCACAGAGCTGTCACCAGCAGCTGGATGCCGGAGAGTTTGTGTGAAGCCAGAGAGGGGACAATGTGTCCCAGGACAGCGTGGAGTGCCAGGCTTGCAGAGTCGACTTTGAGGACCAGCCTTCTCTCATATAATCTGCTGGGGTTTAAAACCTCACTGGTGCAGAACTAAATGCAGAGCCAGCTCTCTATTCACACTCATGTTAACAAGAAAGCATCATCCAGAGGAACCTTGACAGGCTTGAGAGGTGGGCCTGTGCGATCCTCATGAGGTTCAACAAGGCCAACTGCAAGGTCCTGAATCTGGGTTTGGGCAATCGCCAGTATCAATACAGGCTGGGGGATGAACAGATTGAGAGCAGCCCTGTGGAGAAGTACTTGGGGGTATTGGTGGATGAAAGGCTGGACATGAGAAGGCAATTTGTGCTCACAGCCCAGAAAGTCAACAATATCCTGGGCTGCATCAAAAGAAGCATGGCCAGCGGGTCAAGGGAGGTGATTCTGCCACTCTACTCTGCTCTGGCGAGACCCCACCTGGAGCACTGAATTGAGCTCTTCAGTCCTCAGTACAAGAAGGCCATGGACCTGTTGGAGCAGGTCCACAGGAGGGACAAAAAATTGGTCAGAAGGATGGAACATGGCTCCTATGAGGACAGTCTGAGAGAGTTGAGGTTGTTTGGCCTGGAAAGAGAAGGCTCTGGGGACATGCTCTTGCAGGATTTCAGTACCTAAAGAGGGCCTATAAGAAAGATGGAGACAAACTTTTTACCAGGGCCTATAGTGACAGGACAAGGGGCTATGGTTTTAAACTGAAAGAGAGTAGGTTTGGATGGGACATAAGGAGGAAACTTTATTATGATGGTGGTGAGACCCTGAAACAGCTTGCCCAGAGAAGCTGTGGATGTTCCATCCCTGCAACTGTTCAAGGTCAGGTTGGATGGGCTTTGACTAACCGGATGTAGTGAAAGATGTACCTGCCCATGGCAGGTGGATTGGAATTAGATGATCTTTAAAGGCCTCTTCCAACTCAAACTATTGTGTGATTCTCTGATTCAGGATGAAGACTGCCCTAAGTGGTAGTGCCTCCATGGCTGTATACAATGCATGGTTTTGAGTCGCATAAGTTGACGAGTTCTTTTCTCTCATCAGTGCCTAGCACAGCATCTTCCTTCTGCTGATGGAGCATCCTGATGCGGACGCTACAGAGGTCCCCTGTCCAGGTCACTCTAGCCACCCCAGCAGATTTCCCTGGCTTTGCTTCAGGTTAATGCTGACTTGTTCATGGTCAGCAGTGGATTTGCACCAACCTCTCATGAGCAAAGCACACTGACAGAACAGGCTGGGGAAGTCTGGTCTGACATAGCCTGTGCAAAAGCCTGGCCAGCAGCAGACTTCTGCCTGAACTGGTGATAATCCCATTCCTTTGGTGCTCCTTAATGCAATTTAAAGCATTAAAAATAAATTTACCTTGTAAAAACTGGGGGAAAAAAATGCATATTCAGTATTCAGTTGCTATGCTAAGACAGCAAGAGCAGATTGTAATGGTTATTTCAGTAAGAAATGAAAGCATGTGTGAGAGTGTGTTCACCATTGAACACTCAGCTGAACTCCTGGTCAGATTCAGGATGGTGTGTTCTCCTCCCTGGGACAGGGGCTGATTGCTGCGGATGACTTCAGCTTTCCCAAGTTGCTAGCTGCCGGTATAAAGCCTATGCAGCTACAATGCTTTTCACTGTGATAGCAGAGATTATGTTCTGCACGGAAATGCAGCAAGCACTCCACAAAGTCATGACAGCAGCACCCAGCACTCTTGTTTGCACCAGCAACCCAACACTTGCTCACTTTCCTCTCCTCGGGTCAGGATTTGTGAACCTGGGTTTACTGAGAGTAAACCAGTGCTCAGTGGGGAAGCTGAGTGCCTGGAGCTCATGCGGGCAGATGCAGGGGCCTGAGATGCCCCTTCTGCTGGGTAGGTAGTGTTGACAGATAGAGGGAGGGCAGCTAATGCTGCACTTGTTTACTGCGTACACCCTGCTATTTCCAACTGCATGACTCCGGCTGTGTTCCTGGAGGAGATTAAGACTGCCCTTCTTTCTGTGAATCCTTAGCTGAGATCATCTGCAGCTTTAGTATCTGTGCTTCAGCAGGGCCAAATCCTGTCTTGCAAACAGGTTTATAATCAGTGCTGCCATGACAGCTGCCATCTACGGCAATTGTGCCCACAGATGTGCTGGAGGCACCCACAGCCAAAACCATGGTTCTTCCCCAAATGCATTGCAAAGCAGAAGCACACACTGGACAGTTACTTCCTCTCTGGGTGGTCACCAAAGGGGACCTCTGCCCATGGTCCTCAGAGGATAAGTCCCAGGAGGACTCACACTGGTGTGGCACACCATGCTTTCTGCCATCAGTCCAGGCTAAATCAAGGATGCCCATAGCTTCCAGTAAAGGCTCCCCAGCATGGTGGAATCATGCATGCAAAAGGCTTGGTGGCCTTCTCGGTGGTTCTGTCACTGGGGTGTCACGTGACATGGAAGGAGTTGGTGCTGATCCAGCTGGAAAGTTACATACAAATACAAAAAATTCTAGATACATTTGTAAGCATAGAGAATGACCTTCTAGGATGCTTCAGTAAATGGGTCTGCAATGCCCAAGGTTGTGCATGAGCAGCTGTTCAGCACGTGATGGCCATGTCGGCCCACAGAGCCACCCGGGTCCAACTGTCAGTGCCTCCTGGAGCACTTGGAGCACAGTGTCTGCCCAGGGTGCCGAAGCCTCTCAGCCGGGCACCTGTGGAAAGGAATGCCATAGAAAGTGCTGCAGATCATCCTTGTTTTACAATCCTGTGGTGCAAAAACATAAAGGCAGCATGTGTCTATGCTGTTTCCACTGGGCTTTAATAGGGCATTTTGCTGTACTTTCATGCTATGCAATACTCTAGGAAAAGTACCTCCCCTACTTTCTAATATATGCATTTCTGGAAGTTATCAAGAAATGCTTATGTTCTATGCATTTTTGTCTTATTGTATTACGCCTTTTTTTTTTTTTTTTAAATGAAAAACTCGCAGACTTTGTATTCCTTAAGAGTTGAGTAATCAAGGCTAAAAGTAGGTACTATGTCAGCTTGATCTGGGATGACAGCTCTCATGATATTCAGTCATGCATTATGGTAGAAGGAGAGATTGAAACTGAACTGAAACACACATCTCTGTTTTCTTGTCCTTCCCTAAGTGAGACTCTTTTCTTTTTCTCCATAGAATCAAAAAGTTAAGAGGTAAGCCTTTGGCTTGAGACACCAATCTTGGCAGACAGTTTTAGTACCATGCTCTGGCAGACCTCCTGTGCCTTTTGCAAAGGAGCAAAATCAGCATTATTTTGTGTGATTTGAGACAGACGTGCTAACCCAGATTGATTTTGACCTGGATGGCAAGCTCCTGCCTACCTGTCTGGCTCAATTTCTACCAAGTGAGCTCACACAGTTTGGGCAGCTGCCCTAACCCCATTTCTCCAAAAGGACCTTGGGCACTTAGGAAGCTAGATCAGGTGATTCCGGGGGGAAAAAAAAAAAACAAAAAACCAACCTTCTGTTTGAGTAAAATGTGGAAACACTGCATTTAAAAATGAAATTTCTCTGTTTAAGAAGTGTCTATGCTGTCAATTCTGTTAAAGTGGGGCTGAAATGACTTCCCAAATTTGCAGGTTGTTTGAATTTCCCAACTTCTGTTTGCCGAGAATTGACTGTGCAGTTTTCCAAGCTGTAGTCACCAGATTCAAATGGGATGCCACCCAAAGGAGATAAGTCTTGCTTGTGCCTATAAAACTTCTATTTTTCTGGTGCTTTGCTTTCACATTTCCAGTGGTTCACAGTTTGAGATTTCAAGAAGATAAGTAGTTTGTGGGGAGTCCTTCAAAGAGGAAATGCACAAGGTGCTCTTTCACAGACACGACTTCTGGGTTTATTTTTTTTTTTTAGTTGCCTTACACAGACCATGCAAAACTCATTTGCCATTAATGTTCTATTTGATTTAGTATAGAAAAATAGTACCATCAGCTCTTCACATGGGCCATGTTTGCTTGTTGCTCTGAGTGTTGCTTTGTAAATAATAACAATGCTACTTTTATAAAACTGCAGGACAAGCCTTCTGTCCACGAGGAACATTCAAGTGATGCTAAAACAAAAGGATGAGGAGTTCAGTGGACTCACTGTCCCAGCATCTTAACGTAATTTGACCAACAGGATATGATAAGAAGATGCAGCTGGCTTCTTCCAGTGTGTAACATCTTTAAGCCTGCAACTGATTTGTGTAAAGAGTTATTTTCTCAATAATGTCTTATACAAGGAGACTTCCTGTGAATTGCATAATTTGAGGCATTGAAAACACAGTGAGCAAAAATATCACTGGGAGAACCCAGAGCCTGAAAGGAAAACAACAGGTGCTTTTCTCTCCCCTGACTGCCAGAAGCGATGTGTGTGAGAACATGCATCACACAGGTCTGGTCTCCCAAGGCAATGGCTCCAAATTCAATTGCTTCCACATAGCTGCCTCCAAGATTAGTGTCTCCCCTCACCAGTAGTTCAATGTGAGGTGCACACAGAAACTAGGACAAGTGACTGGGAAAAGGAACAGTGACAAGAGGCAAGGATGGATGCTCATTTCTGAGCAGTGGAGAAAGCCTGAAAGTGAAGCGGGGGGCAGGGAAAGGCGGAAAAGGAAACAAGAAACAGCAGAAGTGGGGGAAAAAAGAAAAGTGGTTGAGGAGTCAATAGCAAAGATGATGAGGTAGGGAATGTAGCATCCCAATAAGGGATAAAGTAGCTGGTTACAGGGAAATGAGGTGTGTTGTCACCTTAATCTGGACAATTTTGTTTTTCTGCAAATGCATACATTCATTTGATATCAGCTGTCAGAGGACAAAGAGATTGCTCTGTCTTACTATGACTCAAATCCTGTCATTTATATAGAGGGAATGACTCAGAATATATATCTTGATAATTTGTAGCATCATCACTACATTTCCTGCAGTGTGAGCATTAGATTTCACAGTGCCCTAGTCATACAGATAAAAATTACCTCTCATCTAGAGTAGAGCTACCAGCTGGGAAACAAAAAGCCAACAGAAAAACACACCAGCCAGAAGGATGCAGGGGAGGTTTTCCACCTCTCTGCTGGGATGTCCCTGTCAGAAAGGCTGGGACTGGGGCCCCCACACCTCCCATCCCACCACAGCACCATTAGCAAGTATGTTCCCAGGCAATACTGTGAGTCTCATGTTCCTTAGAAAGACAAGGCAATCACTTAAAAAGTGTTATAGTGAAGAATGGCCGCAGGTTTAACATCAATCCTTAATTCAGATTTAACAATTTGGTAAGGGGATGCTCTCTGCCTCTGCTCTGAAGGCCTGCAGCACTCTAATGCAGGCTGTATACCCCAGTGATGCCTCACCACCTCTATGTGGGATGTACTACAAATAGCCCAGTGTAACAGCAGATGAAGTGGCTTTCCAGGTTCCCAACCCTGTCTCACACACAGCTGAGGCAGTGATTTTTCTCTTAAGAGGTTTATGCCTGCTTCCAGTGAGCAGGTGTCTCCTTTCTGCTGGCATTCTTCCCTCCTACAAGTGTGTGCTCTACTGAACACAATGGTTTTGGCCCAGATACAACATGATGGGAGAAATGACCTGACTGAGTTCATCCTATTTCTACTGGTTTGGGTTTTCTCACTTAGTTTACTCCTACTCACTTCCTGTATGCTTGCTCCCAGCTTGCTAAACCTTCATACTGAGTGCAAAGAACTTCATGTGTTGAGACGATCCATGATTCTTCACACTCCTCCTACATGACTTCAAAGACAAACTTATTATGGGGCATTCCAAATAAGAAATCCCCACATTGACTGTATGGACTGACTTCTATTTTTTGATCTGTGCTATCAAAATCATCCTAGCTACAGGTCAGCATAAGCAGAGTCACGCATTTTATTGGACTGGTAAGTTAGGCTGTGGTTACAAGGAAGGTATGTTGTATATTTTGCCAATAGCAGGTTCTGGTTTCCTCCTGAGAGCCTCATTCAGTAGTCTGATAACAGTCCTCTCCAATAAGACCAGCACTAAGATACAAACACTTAAGGGTGTGTCCATACCCTACTTTGGCTTCTCTTACACACCTTCATAGGGAATTCTTCACGTACATAGACAGCTCACACTGCGGTCCAGCAGTCCACCTCCAAAATGATGAGATTTAACTGAACCAAAGACGAGCTGGTATAGAAAGGTGCAGGTGAAACAGAAAGAGAAGGCACCGTGAAGGTGTTCATGGAAAAAATACAGTAAGCACATGCCTTCTTGTGGGTATCACAGTGAAAAAGTAAAAAAAAGGTTTCATCATGCTAATGCTGTGGAAAGCTCTGTGTGTATCTCATGTACATCACAAAAGAATAAGAGGAAGCTATTAGCACATTGGTGACTTTTAAGAACTGCCTGGCTTTTTTTTGCCAATATTAAGACCCTGTCCATCTCATTTAGTTTTTACATCCAGGTTTCAAAATTATGATCTTGTGATGAGAGTGGTAGATAACCAATTAACTGATACCCTGCACAGAACAAGCTACTTGTTCTGCAGTTGTGCTCAGAGGCAGAGACCATTTTTCCGGAGCATACTGCTTAATTGATGTCCCCTGAAGATGACAGACTCTTGTGGTTGCCGTTTCTTTCTTGCTCACCCTTTTCTCTCATTCTTTGATATTTCCATAAAGGGCAATAATTCTCCAGAACTGCTACAAAGGACTCAGCATCCTCTGTCCACAGCTTGCCTGTCTCTGCAGTAAGTCTGGATTTAATCAACTGTGCGATGAGGGGTGACACTGCAATTCTCATAAATGAATTCTGTCTTATGTCAGAAGTGTCCTAAGCAAGCAAAAGAGGTAATTTTTTCATGGAGACTGTCATATAACCTTTTATTTTTCTTTCTGAAGAATAATCTGAATTCCACCTTTCAACACTGCTCCACATCAGGAGAGATACTTGTGGAGACTTTGCCCTGATGGTCTGGTCCAGGTGTGCAACCACACGTAGGCAAAGTAGTAAAGGTGGATCTGTTGCATTGCAGAGGGTCAAATATTAGCAGCGCGTTTCCCTGACCAGGTTCTCTTTCACTGCGGTGTTAAGGAACTGTTCTGGCCTGTTCAACATCTCTCTAACTCTATCTGATAATTGCTGGGGGACCAAGAAGAGATCCCATGCTGCAACAATGCACAGTGCAAGATCAATTAGGCAACCTGCTTCTAGCTACTGCCTCCAAACCTCTGCTTTGGGTCAAGTTATTTCTGTGCCTGGAAGGGGCAGCTGTGTCATGGTGCCTTTGACCTGCTTCTGACTGAGCAGCTGGATTGCCAGGCACATTTTGGAGACAACTGCAGAGAGCACACAGTCCTGCTTCACAGTCAGAAATCTCTTTTCCGCACCACAGGCAGCACAGAATGCTACAAGGTTCCCTACAAAGGAAAAATCAGTGGGTGAGATGAAAAATCATTTCAGATAATTGTTCTGTCTCAGCCGTCCCCCTGTTTTACAAAATCTTCTGCTTTAAAATGGGATGCCTCACAATTCAAGCTCTGTTTCTTTGTCTCCCGATAAAAGGTTCAGGACCAAGTGTCACAGACTACTGTGATTTTTGGGGAAGCTTATGTCAAACAACAAATGCCTGCGTCCAAATTACCCTGCCTCATTCTAGTTGGGGGCTGGGACATGTGAGTTACATCTTGTGCTTTTCAGCAGTTGTGTACAGGGTTCTGCATTTCGTTTGAATTGGCCTTGAAAAAAATCCTAACTCTCATAAATATTTTGACCTGCTGCTGGGCTATAGAAATCTATTCTTAGCAGCAAATGGTGCTATGGCAACTGTCCCTGCAATATGACACAGTAGCAAGATTTCTATCTTCTTTTAATCCTTAACTCCTAAAATACCTTCTGCACATCCCAAGCCACCTGGCTTTCCCCACCCTCTTCAGAGCCGTGGAAGCAGCTCCTTCCTAATTTACTTTTCTAGTTCAGTCTGAGGCAAAGCCGTCTTGAGCCAATTTAAGTAGATCTGAAATAATATACTCAGTCCCAGCTGTCATAACCTATATTGCAGGATAGTCCCCTTGCTTTCCTATGACACTTTCCCCATTGCTCATATGATCTCTTTTCCCCTCAGGACTTGCTAAATAATTCTTCAACATGGGCCCTATCATACACTGTATTCCTCTTTGTACATCCTACCAAAGGTGAGTTGTCAACTTGAAATCTTTTCCTTAAATGTTTTTTAATCAATATAACATATTATTTATTCAGAGGCTAACATTTCTGTTCAGAGACTCATCTAACAAGACAGCCTTTTGTTTTACGAATTAATTTATGTCCATTACAATAGCTAGACTTTTGGGAGCCCATATGTGTTGAAAAATTGCTTTTGTCGGGACCTTTCTACACCCACGCTAAGAGATGGGCTCTGCCTTGAAGAGCTGAAGACCTGGTATTATAAACACACTCAGAACTCACTGTTACACGTTGAGATCTGTTATCAATAGACCTATAGAAAAATCTGAAGTGTTTCAACTCTCCCAATCCGCACTAATTATCTACTAATCTCTCAAGTACGTTGTGGACTTCTACGTGGTATCCTGTCAGTAATTGGGAGCTGCAAGTGCTGTTTGCTTGAGTATGGAGCCACCTACAAGTTTCACAGCATTTGGTGAGTAATTGAAGGATTTGTGTGTTCAGTACGTCCCATATGCCATGAATGTCTTCAAGTGGCAACACTGATAGGAACAACATGGCTACCAAAAAGTTCTGCAGATGATAACAGCTAACTTCATTCCTGATGTAACCCCACTGACTTTAGCACGCTGGTGACTACCCTGCGGGTGGAAACACAACTCACATGGCTGTAGGATGTAATGAGGCTTTTCCTGCTGTCCTGCTCAGGCTCTCTTTGTGCTGCTGCCCTGACAGCATGCCATTGTGTGTGTGCAGTGCTGATTTCCTGAGGCATGGATGATAATATAATTTACAGCTCTTCGGTGGGGTCCCACAGGCATTAGAAAAGTAAATTGTCTTTGCTAGAACATGGGCATGAATAAAAATACTTGCCCTGATTTCTCTGACATAATAATAATAATTTCTAATATAAATTACGTTAACCTTCTTCCTCTCCTAAAAGGTGTTTTAACCCTTCAGTGAGAAAGAATGGGGTGACAGACTAAGTATAATGTATTGTGTTTTAAACTTAAGCACTGACCCTCAAACTCTTTTTTCTTACTTAATTTTACTGATCCTGAAAACATTTTAAGATTACTATCATCCTTTTAGGAAATGTAGTTTACTGAGACTTTTGTATCTGATGAAAGTTTTCCCTGCTGGAACATAAGGCCTCTAAAATACATGCCGTTCACATTCTGCCTATTTCTCCCACCTGTCCAGTCATCTTACCACTCCGCAGATGACCTCTGAACATTAAAGCTTAGTAAGAAAAAGGGAGGGAAGGGCAAGGAGATCACAGTGCAGAGCCCTCCTCTGCTCCAGCTGTGCCTGAGGGACCTGAGCTTCACCTTCAGTCTGTGGAGCAGAGCAGTTTCCCTCTGTGTTGGCAACTGTTAATTAGGGCACAGGTTTGAACTCAACGCTTGTGCCTCAGGTGAACATCCTGGGCCATCCGTCTGCCCAACCTGCCATGCTGCCATCCGGCAGGTAGTGAGCCATCCACAAAGCAAGGAGCAACTCCAGGAAGAAAGCAAGCAACAGCCTAATGCACTCAGAGCAAGAATTTGGACCTTTAGACCCTGAGGCCAGCAGCCTGTCTGCTAGGATTCAGGCCAAGCCTCTTTGTCCAGATAGCTTTGGGGTTAATCAAACTATATATTCATATATATATATATATATATATATTTTTTTTTTTTTTTTTCCCCTTAAGAGAAGGCTAATTCCCCGGCAGCAAATGCCCTGCTGCTTTAGGTCATCCTGGGCCCATGTTTTTGGCAAAAACCCAACAGGCAGGCTGCAGCCCCATGGACGTGACATGGATATGCCCCAGCAGCTCTCGCTCTGACACCAGTACTCATGTCATTGCAAAAACTCCCTTCTGCTGCACCTGTATAAATAACTCTTCATTGTGTATGTGCATTTATATTTATATTCTGAAGTTTATGGAGGTGCGGGGTGGGGGAGGGTAAGAAGCGTATACCCTAACAGGATTAACCCTGTCTGGCTGTACACAGGTCTGCCTCTGTGTGTTTTCCCAGTCTGCTCCTCCCCTGCCTCCTCTCAAGCTCTTGTCTCTTCTCCCTCTCACACCCACTCGAAGTGATGAGCTGTCATGGCAGTGACTAACTGTGTCAGCTCAATGGCAGAACTGCAGCCTCCTCCCCTCCCCTCCACTTCCCAGGCCTTTCTGGAGGGAGCACTCAAAGCTGCAGGTTTTTTGAGGTTGGGCTCTCGTATGCCTACTGTTGCTGATGGAAGCTGGCTACCCAGGTGCTGGTGGCCAGCAGCATCTGAGGAACCTGCAGCACCCTGGGTGTTGGTAAACAAGGTGAAAGCTGTGGAGACAGTCCACATCACTGCCTCCCCAAGACTTACATTTAATGAATCCCCTTACGCTTTACATCATGCCTTTTTTTTGTTACCATCTATCATGCATTTAGCATGTGTTTTTAACTGGGTAATTATTTTATCCTTACCCTAAGCATGTACTCCAGCACCCGTCATTAGCAGCAACGTGTGTTCAGTTCATGCTGCACATCTTCGAGGTCTGTATTTGGATGTCTTTGTCATAAAATACCACAGGTGTCTTATGGAGGCCTCAGATAGTCCTTTGATGGACTCCAGACATCCTCCTCATTGGCTCATTATGTAGTTGTTTACCAGTTGCACTCTCAATCTCCCTATTATATTAATTGCAACGTTCCAATAATTAGGTTTCCTGTTTTTCAAGCTTATATGCTATTATTTCAGCCTGCAACTACACACAGACCAAGAATATGCCGATTTGCATCACACACTGACCGGAGGCAAACAGAGCAAAATTCCCGCAAGAGAATACTCAGTCTTTCTCACACAAGATGATCTGGAAACTGCTTCATCTTTTTTTTTTTTTTTCCCTTTCCTCTTCAGTAAATCATGCCATTCATAATCAATTGTTCTATGTGTGTTTTCCCACAGGAATCATTTGCAATACCACTTGATTCATATAGAGGTGAATTTATTTCCTATAGAAATCCTTTGCAATAAACACATTTTATTCCACTGCATTTGCCACATTGAAAAGCCTGTCTCAGGTTTAGGCATTTTCCTGTCCTTGTGTGAAAATACATGATCTTGTTCAGGTTCTGAAAATATTGAAGGATCTGCTTGACACTAAATTAAGACTATTTACTTCCAGAACACACTCCCAACCCCACCCTGCCACCCCACCATCATCACCCTCTCCATTACAAGGCCTCCTACACCTTGAGTGTTTACGCCAATTAAGTCAGTGGAGGAATCCTTTCTGCCGAACAAAGTCTTACTCATTAAGCAGCAATTTGTTGTTATATTTAGCACTGGTTTCCTCACTGAACAGACTCTACAGTGTATCTCAGAAAGTACCTGTGGTTCCTTTGGGAGCTTCACATTGATTGCTTATGAAATTCTACCTGTTGCACATGTTTTCCACTGAGAACCCAGCTGGAGCAGAGACGTTTCCAGTGAAGACTTTGGGTCACCTGGTAGTGAAATTATTGCAGCTCTGGCAAATAGATAACAGCAGTCTAGGAACTCCAACACAGTCGGCACAAGAAAACTCCAATCCCTAAAACTGGCAAGGACACTGCAATGGGGGCAGGAGCTAGGGGATGCAGTGGTCTCACTGGGCTCCATGGGGGTAACGGTGTGCAATGGTCTGCACAGGACTGTGAGAGCCAAAGACACGGCAAGGACCCTCTAAAACCAGGCAGTTTAGCTGGGGCTAATTGTCAGCCTGTCTTGAAAAATCCTTTTTCTAGCCCAGATTGTGCTAATGTGTAAATGGGGTACTGTGTTTTGGTGTAAGAAGGAAGGTGTGCACAACACATGCTGGGGGGTCACAAGGCTGGGGTTAGCATGGAGCAGCAGTGGGTGAAGGAGAAGTAGAAGAGGCTGTACTTGCACGTTGAATTAATTCCTGACAGGAGATGCCAGTTTTTTAGTTACTTCACAGTCTTCAGAAATACATATTTATTCAATGCTAACTAAAGTTAAAAAAAATCATTAAAATAATAGTGCCTGCTTTAGGTCTTGTTCAAGGAAAATGAAAGATTGGATGTGTTTTTAGGTTGAGAAACTCTCTGTTCTTATCAAGTGTGCAGCACGTTTCCTACTCCCCATATCTCCTACAGCATTTTTTAGTTCCTTTTAAAATACTCCTCCTGCTGAAGTACAGAGAAGTGCATCTGATTAATTGTATCATGGTAACGTTCCTCGATGGCTACACAAATAGTTCCTTCTTCTCCTCCTTCTCCTTCTACTTCCCCAGCTTAAGTGACATTTATCTTTATGGATTTCTGGATTTGAGGCCCAAGTACCACTGAAGGCACAAGTGAGAGTTAAAGCCACATCTGCTCTGTTCTGAGAAGCTGGGAACAATGATTTCTTGCTTGTCCTTTGTTCCACAATGGACAGCACTGTAAATAGTGGGGAGCTACTGGCCATAAACCAGTCCTTCTTGCCTGCAATATGAGTCATGTTCCTAAGGAGGGTTTTTTGCCTGGAAAAAGATGATAAAGCAAATCTTCTAAGTCAGTAGAAAATCCCATGCACTTCTGTTCCTATTAAATACTTATCTTTTTCCTGCAGTGCAGCTTGGACACAATATAGACACACTGGTGAGAGAAGACTCAATTGGTGAAATGATATAAAAGTCACAGCAGAAAACAGAAAATGATCACAGCTCCTTGGGAACCAGTTACTAAATCCTTTTCTAACAAAAATATTATATACATCGGCACTGAGCACAGAGCAATTCCTTATTTCAAAAAGGCATTAATGTACACAGGACCAGAACAAGCATCTTCTTAGTGCATTGCATTTTAGTATAACAATTTTACAACCTAAATGTGCTTCAGAAGCGATTATCTCTTGTAATATGAGCTCTGGATATAATGGAGACAGAAAAAATGCCTTTGTTATTAATGACAACTTAAAATCTTCTGCATCAAAAGCCCTTTGCCTGCAAGTCACTTCACATGCTGCTACGTCTGTGAGGCTAATGCATTTTCAATGTTGTCACATGCCACGGTGCTGTTTTGGCAAATGGTGTGCCAGCTTCCAGGGCTGAATTCCAGGACCGATGGGGCAAGGGCCAGTGGCTGGGGCATCTACCCTTCCTGCAGCTCAGGTACTTTGCAAATCCCAGCAGTATTACATGCCTTTGCATCAGAATCTGGATGCTGGCACAAAGACACTGATGCCTTTATCCCCAGCAATGCTCTCAACCCGGACAGGACGGCAGCAAAATTATGTTTCTGTCAGCACGATCTCATTATTGAACCCTTGTCCAACAGAGGTCTAAAACTGCTGTATAATTGCACGTTATATTTTAATCACCACATAACCACATCCTTTATGCACTTTTTCCTTTTGGTCCTGTCCGTGCTGGGATTAGAGGGCTGGTCAGGGCACAAGTTTCTATGCTTGTCTGGGTACTCTAGTGTGTATAGGCACTCTGATTTAAGACATGCTTATCTAGCCAGGGTAACACATATGGGGAAACCCAGGCCCTTTATGGCCAGCTAACCTGGTGTCAAACATCCTAGCTTCATAACAACTTTGTTATGAAGGATTAGGACTGCTTCTGCTGTAACTTCATAGAGCTAATGTAGCTGGAAAAACACGCCCCTTTTGGCTGTTATAGAAAGATGTCTAGGGAAGCTGAGAACCTACTCAGAATAAATAAAACATATTTTTTAAAGATTGTGGCTCCACCTGTGCTAAAAGAGCTAACTCGCTATCCCTACACAGCAGCTTAGAAATACTGATATTTTTTTCCTCTGTGGACCGTCAAAAAAGGTATGAAGTTCCCTTAGATTATGTAGGTGGGGCTTCTAAATTTGCTGATCACTACTAACACCTTGCTAGCTAACGTGTTCATACATTCCAGTTTGGAAGCACCATCCATGTCTACTGCTGAGAACACAGGCCCACCAGAGCTCAAAGCCAGAGCTCCTGTTTGGTCAGCCCACACAACCTCTGGGTAACTCAGGTTCAGGAATTACAGCCAGACACCCTTGCACTGAGTTCAGTATTTCTTATTTGCATAGAGCGTATCTACCACAAACTGGTGTGGTAAACTTGGGGACTGTGCAGAGGCTAAGGCTCACACAGCTCGGTTGGACAGCCATACATACAGCCATGTACATACAGCTGTCACTCAAAGTGTGTGAAGAGTCATCAGACAATTTTGAGGAATTTTGCATAGTTATATACAAACTTTCTTTTCAGGAGGGTTTAAGCAGAAGCAATCATTACGGGGTTTTTTTCTTACTAAAGTTGTTGATTGGGAAGTTATTTTACACAAAACAGTGCATCAAGTCTCTACTTTTGCAAAAGCATAACGTTATTCTTCAGGCTATTTTATGGCTGAGCATTTCTTGTTAACCAAATTAGTGGTTGCAAGCACAAGGGAGGAGTGCAATTAGCCTCTGATGTAATAGAAATCCACTAGAGTTGGAACAATCTGTTCTGATCTATAAAATTTCTACAGGGAAATTGTAAAAGTCATAAAGTGCCATACTCACTGAGGTAAATATGGCATCACCATATATTTATCAATGATAACACAAATTGCAGAAAAATACAGAGAAGGAAAAAAAACTCCTCCAAGTTTTTTTTTTCTCCACCCCCCCCAATAGAGAGGGAAATGTGAAAGGGTTTGCCTGAATGTATTCTCAGTTGCTTCTCTTCATACAGATAAATCAGTGAATGCTCTGTTGTATTTTTTGTGTTCTAGGAGGTCAGAGTGCTCAGAGAAGGCCTGTAATTATTTCACTCAGTACTTTCCCTCTACAGAGGGAACTGAAAAACAGCTGCAGCAAATACATTGAAAAGATGGTCTTTGGGGAGAGAAAACAAATCTACCTTCTCTCTTTTTTGCCACCTGGTCACATAATAATATCGCATCGCTTACAAGCATCTGCATGATAACAAGGTGGTAAACTAAAATTAGATCAACTGGGCATTTACCTCCTATAGTAGAGGATCATACTGTAATGATGAAGTAAATCAGAACGGTTGCCTGTCAGAGATCTTAGGACTTTTTAAATTGCTCTACAGTCTTGCTTTTGCCACAGAGCAAAGAAGGTTGAGGTCGCACCCTTCCTGAAGACAAACAAATGGCTCTGACTGCCAGAGGATGCTGCCCTGCTTGTTACGCACCAAACAGATGTGAATCCTAGTTACATCCATGGAGCAGATCACAGCTGATATAGATGTTTTCTCATGGTGAATAGGGCTCCAAGTCCCTGGGTAACCCAAGAGTTGAAAGCTTCAAGCATTACCGTCACATGCTCTCATAACTGGGGATGATTTCTAGCTGCTTGCTAGGTTGTCTCCTGGGTGCTTTAGAAAGGCTTTTTTTATAAAAAAGTGCCTGTCACACACAGTGTTTAGGCTATTTGCTTTTAAATATGATTACCAAAGCACAGCACCATAGCAGACCTCATCTGACAGGTGATGGGTTCTTTTTTAAGTGCAAGTTTTTCCCGCTGGCTTGCGAGACCTCATGAAACCCAGCCAGTACTAGTACCATAGCCGGTAATGATGAGAACATCAGAAGGAAATTATAAATGAGCAGAAACCTACAGATTTTGCTGAGCATCATGGTATGAGCAGGAACAGCAGGTAGAGATTACCTAAAATCTCCAGTCAGGAGATGGCTCACCAAAACCAAGGGACTACCAGTGAGTTCACATGAAATGTGCAGAACATTTATGTAAAATATCATGGTGTGCCTCCTGATAGTTGAAGCACTGTCATTGCCTCTGTGTCCTGAGTGGGTGCCTGCTGGATGGAGAGGAGGACATCTGAGCAGAGGTATGTGCTTCCACGCTGTGCTAGTTTTGGCTGGGATAGAGTTAATTTTCTTCACAGTAGGTGGTATGGGGCTGTGTTTGGGATTTGTGTGGGAAACAGTGTTGATGACACAGGGATGTTTTTGTTACTGCTGAGCAGTGCTTACACAGTCAAGGCCATTTCTGCTTTTCACATCACCCCACCAGTGAATAGGCTGGGGGTGCACAAGAAGTGGGGACAGGTGACCCCAGCTGACCAAAGGGTTATTCCCTACCATATGTCAAGATGCTCAGCATATAAAGCTGGGGGAAGAAGAAGGCGAGGTGGGGGGGTTGGGAGGGACATTCAGCACTATGGTGTTTGTATTCTGCAGTAACGGTTCCATGTGATGGAGCTCTGATTTCCTGGAGATGGCTGAACACCTGCCTGCCGATGGGAAGTAGTGAATGAATTCCTTGTTTTGTTTTGCTTGCATGCACAGCTTTTGCTTTACCTATTAAACTGTCTTATCTCAACCCACAACATTTTCTCACTTTAACTTTTCCCATTTTCTTTTCCATCCCACCAGGGGGGAGTGAGCAAGCGGCTGTGGGATTGAGCGCCTTAGTTTCTAGGCAGGGTTAAACCGCAACATATCCTTCTGGATGGTGTATTTCCATTCTCCTTTTAAATATTTGGCCTTTCTTAACCATATCACAATGTTAGAATTACAATGCTCAAACTTTTCTTAATTTCTCTGAGCTACTTACCACTTCTCTGACCTGTACATAGCATAGATTGATTCTTCAACACTACCTTCAGTTCCTCTAACTATTGAATGCTTTTTTTTCTTGTGATATGACACTTCTCTCTGCCACAGAGTCCTCCACACAATATCCCCATGGAGTTTCTTCCCTCAGAAACTCTAGTATCTTTCTCTCACTGTTTTGGTACTTCAACTTTATTCTTGTTTAATCTTTAATCTTTATTCTTGTTTAATCTCTTTGGCTGGTTGTTTGGTTGTTAATATTGTCAAGCATGGCAGTGCAGCAATGAAAGCTCTTCCAGCTCTCACATTTTTCTCAGTTGCAACACTTAATGTTTGAGTTTTAAATATCTGTGGTTGACTTTATCCCTTTGCACTGAGATTATTAAATTGATCCTCTATCACTGTTGTGTCAAAACATGACCTAAAACTCATACAACGGAAATCTCTTAGTTCTTCCCTTCCAAATGTAGTGGTTACTTTTTAAAAATGAATTAATTAGAGTACAATTTCTGTATCTGTGTTAACTTCAGCATTCCTCTCTCTTGATGATCAGGATTTCACTACCTTCTGCACCACCAAAGGCATATTCTGCGGAAAGCAGGAGGTAATGCTTCCTGTCCCTCCATCCACTTTCATGGCTCAGAACTGCATCTGATGACTAACTGTGCCAGCACGCTGCAACTTTCTGTGCTATTCCCTTAGTCTAGTCTTTTAATGAAGGTCCAGTGAGTAAACATCTCCTATAAGAGTCCCTTTGTATCTTGGGCAAAATATTGCAGTCTTTACTGACTTTGCATAGTTTGCACCAGTGTGGAGAGTTTCATCCAAACAGCACTAATATAAACACATCCATTAAGATCTGGAAGTTGCCTGTTACACAGATTGTCCCCTGAGGACAATAAAGACTTGCAAGAGATGGGATGAGATAAGGGTGAGGAGCCCTTCCACCTGGGAAGACGCCCTCTCCAGCTGCTAGGTTCTGGTACAGCCTGGCTGTGGTGATCATGCTGGACACTTCTCAAGTGAACTCAAGGCAGATGTAATGCTTTGAGCAGTTTTGCTTCCTTTTGTGTGCTGACACCTTTCTTTCACACGGTGGGCTGATTTCTAGATGCACCATAGATCAGGTTGCTACTGAATTTAAACACTGACCTTTAGCTTTCCTACCGCTTCCACTGATGCAAAATTTAGTTTCACTCACAGCGAAATTTGCAGAATTACTCTGGGTAAGAACAGAAAACACTTCCATCAGTCACAAATCTAGCAAACAGCCTGATTTGATCAGTTTCATTTGATGTATTTTAATAGGAATAAACTTCACCGCAGCCAGTTTGGGGAAAATTTGTCAGCTGCTCATGTTAGTTCAAAGTTACTCTCCCAGACACTCTGTGAGTTTGAGTTATTAGATATGTTTGCTGACGTTCACATCATTTCTCCTCATGTTATGGAAAAGATAAATGTCAAGAATGTTACAATGAATGTTTTGGTCTAACTATCTGTTGTTCAGAGGAAAAGCCGTATTTAGGCTTCAACTAAGTAGGTTTAATCTATGTTACATGGTATAGCCAAAAGAGGGTAAGTAAGAGGTGAGATTAACATTTGCCTAGTTAGAATAAAGCTCCAGAGATTAGGCAGTACTTCAGTGCTGTGATATTTCTGCTCTGAGAATTTGGGTATGAATGATAACCAGAAGTTCACCTCTGACTCTAATAATTCTTTGTAATAGATGACTGCACAAATCTCTAGGATGTGACAGCACAGTTAAGTCATTAGTTCTTTGTGAAAAAGTGTGATGAGTTTATCAGCTTCATTAACTTGAACCCCTTTTATTTGCTTTTTGACAATCCTTTCTTCCAAACACTAATATTTGCGCATCAGAGAAAGTTTGGGAATTCTGTGCAGTTGTTCATCTGCACAGTGATGCTCAACCAGTGCTGTTGGCTTGCTGACATTCATTCTTCCCCCACTGTATGGATTTCAGTCTGGCAGTCCCTAAGCACAAGCCACAGCAAGCCTTGGGGAAACAATGCCATGGGGAGAGGGATAGCAATAAACCAAAGACACTACTCAAGAGCAACCCAGTGGCTAAATCAGCTTTAATGAATGCACCCAGAGAAAACTACAATTAATTCTTACAACTTGCATTTGAATAACATGTCAATTCATTAGACAAGGCATAAACAAGTAAGTCGCTCACATAGGATCTGTCTGTTAGTGGGAAGATATATCCAGAATTATTTCTGGAACAGAGTGGTCAGGACAGGATTGCTGATATCCATTCTGCAGATCTCCTGATATCTGTATTTTTGTTAACATATTGGCACTTTCCTCCACACAAGATTAGCCCTAGCATTATTCATCCTCCTTTATAGTATTGGATAGTTGTTTGTTCATCAATTGCTTAAAAATAAGGATGAGCTGTTATATTTAAGTAAATATCTTAATTATATCCAGAAATCACTTGTTGAACTTGTCATGGCTCTGCAATGCTTTTGATCTTGTAGATCAAATCCTTATGGCTGGATCTGACTTTTATCCCACATTTCTTTGTGGAAATCTCTGACTAACATCATACCTTGTCCCTCTCAATTCCTCACACATACTGGATACATAAATCTCAACGTTGCAGAAGCACTTCTTTTCATGTTACAACAAACTAAATGCTAGCTCCCTTCCCACTAGATACACAGCTATGCCACAAAGATCCATGCTTTTTTGTCCCATGGTCCTGATGGTTGCAATGCCTTGCACTTGGAAATAAACCCAAAATCACTGAATGTTGCACTGTGCAGCACCCTCCAGTTTCAGCTGTTGGGAGCCACATGGGAGTATCAGCCTAGTGTTCTGATTTGTCATGCTGTTTAAAACTAAAGCCCAAGGCTAGATTTACAAGGCCTGCATAGTTTGGCTTGAGGTGTTGGAGGTTCTGAAATTGACAGTCACAACACCCAGTCCACCGGGTTTGGATAACAACCTTCTGGTGCCTGGTCTACACACAGGCCTTATTCTTTCATGGAATAATATTCCCATAAACCAGCTTCTGAATCCCACTTGCACAGGAAAGCCAAACTAACCAAGCAGTCTGGTGTTAACTTGACTGGTTGTGAGACAGAGTTACTGTCTTGATATTTGCCGCACGTATGACTTGGCTGTGGCTGCATGTCCCCATGCACTGGGAGATGATTGAAAAGTGAGTGCATCCAAATCCCCTGACTGTGTGGCTTTCCATATGGCTTCTATGGAACACATCCCTCCGCTTAGACATGTCTGCCATGCCTTTAGCAGAGTTAGATTCTTCTGGCAGGCTAACTGTGCATTAAACTTCAAAAACAACTGGCAGCCTATAAATGCAGTTTATAAATAAATAAATATCTCAAACATGTCTTTGTCGCTACTCTAGAAGAGCTCTGGGACCACATTAGCCTTGGTGAAGCATGAAAAAGCAAACAATAAAGGTGAAAAGCAAGCCGATGTACGTAGGTGGTTAAGTGGAATTAAACGTGTGGTTATGTGACAGGGGGTACGTGTATGAATCACAAACTGTGCTGCCATTTTAAAAATGCGTGCTGCGGTGAAATAGACCACACTATCATTTTAAATGACATAAATGGGGCTTAACCTTGTTTCTTTCTATCAATCTTGATTGATTATAACTTTTTAAAGAAGCATTTAATTCTTAGGAATGTATTTTGCTGTTTTTCACAGTGCACTGCTGATGATTAGTGATGAGTCACCTAATTGAACAGGGACGTGTGTCATTATATAAGGAGAAAAACAGATTAAAAGTACCACCCAAATGCCAATGTGTATTCTGATTTTGATTACAGTAAATAGACTGGTGAATATTTTATTTTATTAATAAAAAAATTAAGTATGTTAAAATTGGTTTAGGCTGGAAGATTAGGGACATAAGTTTTAAAATAAACAAACAACAGAAAAATATTCTTGCATCTACTTATACACTGAAAATTTCAATGTCTTCTGCTATTTCTGGTATGAGAAAGAAGAAAATTCTCCTCTAATCTCAGCCACTAAAGAATCTGGTATTTCCACAACACCCACTAAGAAGAAGATTCTTGGAGAGAAAATGATGTTTCCAATACAAGTTCCAGAGACTGAAGCAATGAGTGGTTTAAAAAATTTGGACTGTGTCCCTAAGGTGAAGATGGAGGCCTTGCAACTGCTTGCGTTATGTGACTGGGTGTGCACACACCACAGGGTTAGTGCTAAAGGCAAACAACAGCCCATTATCCTTTCAGTAAATCCCTGCCTGATAATGATGTCACAGTCCTTAAAAATAATGAGCTGCTCCTATCTCATGAAGCACTTTAGGTAGACGTAAAACCCCTATGCAGCATTTCCCAGGGAGGCAGAAGAGGCAAGAAAAGGTTTTTCCCCACACAGCATTGGTGCACACGCTGGTACAAGGTCCTGGCGCAGAGCTTTAACTTTGCCTTGCCACCTCTTCTCCAGGCACAGCCTCACAGCTGCACCATTAGCTGGTAGGAAGACCACCAGTACCACCAAGGTTAGTGATTTCCTCCTGTGAAGCAGTCCCTGAAGAAAGCTCAGCCTGACATTAATTCTGACCTTCCCATGCTGGACCACGGTGCCCTGGCATTGCCCAGCACGCTGCCTGTCTGATGCAGATGGAAAGCATCCAGAGGTTTAGGACAGACTGTCTGTATGGCTCGACTTGGAGCTAGGTCCATATGCAGTGGGCTCAAACCACTGTTCATGCTCACCTTCTTAACCAGACCTTGCTCAGGGTGATTCCTGGCCCTCTAGCTGCAACTCCTCAGGATAAAGTACGGTGTAAGACCTGCAGGTTTTAGCCTACATTACCCCTGCTTCCCACTTCTCAAGCCAGAACTAGCCATTTTTGTAGGTTTTTGAGACTGCTTTACACCCTGGTGGCACTGGGAAGCCCCGTGACTTTTCAGGACCCCGTTGGGACCCAACCAAATAAGTGGTGGCACACTGTCCAGCCAGCAGACTGGGGTCTGTGTGTCAGATGGGATGAGCAGGCAGGAATAAAAGAGAGAGGGCAGGCGGGCAGAAGTTAGTAGGAGAGGAGATGTCCCCATTTGTCACCTGCTATCCCTCTCCTCTGGCAGGTCTCTGGGCTCTGGAGGAGACTCCCTGGTCCCCTGGCCCCACCAGCAGGTGATGGGTGCTATCCTTCTGCAGTGGTACAGACTGAGTCCTCCCAGCCTCAGGAAGCATCCACACTGTGAAAGGCCAGGAGACACAAAAGCACACAGTAGACAGGTATGTGGGTCTTGTTTTTACATTTCCTACGGCTGCTTCTCAAGAATTTATTTTACTTCTGATAAGGGACTCAGTCCTGCCCCTTCTACCACCGCTTCCCCCATAGGAATAAATCTCCCAGAGAGTTTCCACTTGCCAGGCTTCAGGTGGACATGGTCCTGGTCTAATATAACTAGGGCTGCTACGGAGCACTTTTCTATTAATATCTCTTCAGTTGCTCCAGGACTTATGGCCTCTTGATCTTCTCAGTAAGTTATATTTATATAGTACTTATATGACGCAGCAAGTCCGTAAAAAGCCACAGCTGCATCAACAGAGGCTGTTGGGATCAACAGATTGAATTCAACCAAGCTTCTCAGCTTGCTTTCAAATCAGAACATACTTGTTTATGCAGACTATTGTTCATGTGCCATAAAGTAAAACTTAACTTAGAGTGTCTTACATTTAATACACAGATGAGGAGAACATACAGGAATTCCTGGGCAAAACTGCACCCATAGCTCAATGTATACCTATATAGATAGTGAATCACCTGCAAGAGACATTCAGAAAAGACAGGAGCTGAAAGCCATACTGAGAAATGCATGTAGGAATTGGCGGGGTGTGCAGGTCAGGGTTATATCTGTATGAAGGCATTTGCACACAAAAACATGCATGCAAACACAAACGGTCAGTCGTGCACAGGCTTTGGCAGCTCTTGTAGGGCTCACTTTTTATGTTACTTAGGATTAATGTGTAAATATCAGGATCTAACTTCTATATTAATGATACAGAGTTGCTTGTTTTAGAATGAGCCTAGGTGGATCAGTTAATTAAAAATAATAATACATTGCGAACCACTAATTAGGAAATTAATTAGTCACACAGTAAAGTGTCACTTCTGCATGTGAAGGAGCTGACTTCAAGTTATCTTGGAGGAGACTGGCTTTCTGCCAGCACCAGTAAGTATATTCACAGAAAAAATAGACTCTGATTATTGATGAGTACTTTTCCTTTGAATCACAGGAGGTCTGTACCCTCAACGAAATAATGAACTGCAACCACTTCGTAAGAGATCTATCCTCCCTCTTTTGGCAGAAAAGAGCTTCTGTGAGCTTCTAATGATCAATACTAAAAAAGAAATGCATGAGAATAAAATTATTGAGGGTAAGGGAAGCTAGTCCTTTGTTGATGTAAGGCGTTGGCTTAATCTACTTGGTTCACTGGTGTAGTGAATAGTTGCATGAAACCACTACTCTTTGGATGGTAAATGAAAATCTAAATTGGAAGACTCTCTCAGTGACTTCCCAGCTGTATCGTCCCAACAGCAAGCCGCATTTAACAAAAATGTCAACATCCTTAGAGCCTCCTCCTAGCAGTTTTTGTTGTTCTCCAGCTCCCCAAAAAAACCATGTTACTGATGACATAATGGGGAACGCAACCACGTGCTTGCAAGAAAGATAACAAGTGTGTCTGAAAGATGTTCAAAGTCAGGAACAGTCTGTTTTGATATCAGAACAATCTTAGGCAGCCCCAGGTTAATTCCCTGGGTAAGAACCAACATAACAGTATAAGAATCCATGCTACCATAAAGGAAATAGCTCTTAGCAGCTGTGAGGTGCAAGATGCCAGACTACAGCCTGTGTTTGACTATAGGTGTGTAAATTATAATATTGGGAACACAAATACAAAGGTCATCAAGTTGATGTTCCAGGAAAACAGATGCCCTTTTAATGCCAGAGCTGAAATTATGTTAGACCTGACTAGGATGAAACATAGCCCCCAGAATTCAGCTAAGCATATACATTACTCATGTGCACCAGAAGCTCACCACCAGAATGGAGGTAAAGCTCTGCCTCTATAAGCACATAAGCGTACTGTGATGCCATTCATCTAAGTGGGCAGCAGGCATACACTCCTCAGAGGAACTGCTGTGCCTGCCACGGTACCTGTGATCGCCTCTGGTATGAAATGCTGCAACTACGTCACTGGACAGTAAACATAGCTTAAGGGAAAAGGGGAGGAATGTCATATCTAATTAAAACTGTCTAGGACAGGATTTAGGCAGGCAGCACATAATCCTTTGGTCTGGGATTACAGATAAAAGTGATGGGTCGTCCTCCGCCTTCATGGAAAATCTCAAGGGACAGTGATGTGGCCAGCCTCTCCCATATGACCTCTCAGGCGAAAGACCATGTTGCAGTTATGTGCCGGAGACAGAGCCAGGGCTGGATGAGAGGCAAACGTGCAATTTGCCTCCAGAACTGTTTTTAAAGGACATACACTTACTGCAAACACCGTCCTGACTTTGGATGGTACATGCCAAGTGAGACTATCAATTCAGACAGGTATCAAGGCAGGTCCCTTTCAGAGTTTTCCACAAACCTATTTAAAAGGTTTAATGTTTAATAAATTTGAAGGGCCTACAGAAAAGTACCATTACCACAATGATTTCAAGTTTCAATGAACCTCCATCTGCTACTGATACTGCAGGTATTGAAAACCTTCAGTGGTCAGGCAACAAAATGTTAATCTTACCAGCATTTTGATACCTGGCATTGGTGTAATCCTGTGCTTTGAAGATGCAAGCATGTGCTGTGAAAGCCCTTCTCCTCTACTCCTGGCATACGTTCTTGAGCAGTGACAAGGGATTACTAGGTATTTTAGTCACTAGGATGTTAGAGAAAATGTTACATCATGACATCTTAAGTGGAGGAGGCGCAGAGGATGTATCCTGTAATTTTAACAAAAGAAAAGAGATACTGTTGAGCAAAATAAAATTAACCCACTCAGTTAATTGTGCTTCGTGTGATATCTTCTGTAAGGTAACAATTTTGAACAAAAACATAGCTGCACACATTATTGCAGCTGAAAGGAAATGTTTCATTTCCGAGTTGTTACCCAATGCTGGCACCAGTTTATTAGAAGACAGACTGAACCTATGCCCTTTATTTGGGATGTCCTCCCTTTGATCCTCCAGTAAAAGAGCAAGATAACCTGTATTAGAAATAACAGGAATTAGAAATTTCCAGCTCTCGCAAGCCAGAAGCAACAGTGGATTGATGAAGAGGAACAGGATCACACTATGACAGCTGTGGGTTTGCTCTGGCCCGACACACTCCTGCCCTCTGAAGCACATCGCTCCTTCCAGTGGCAGGCAGATCAGCTTTCTGCAAACTGGTTATTTTAAGATAAGCAGCTCTCTGTCCCTAGAGTGATAAAAGTTCAGGTCATCCTACCTATCAGCGGGAAGGCAGCGGGTGCTTGCTGTGATGGTAAAGCAAAATGGCAAACTTAGACATCAGAGTCGCTGGAGTAACAATCCTGAACCCTTTGTGACAGCTTTGAAAAGCAGGCACTGCTGTTACTGATGTATTAACAAGGTGATAAGTGGCAGCATGTTTGAAAGTTGGCGATGGAAGATCAAACCAAGGAAATGTAAAGTAACAGCACTCGCAAGGCTGAAAGGCTTACTAGGTTTCTTTTTGTAATTGGTTATTTTTTCATTCTCAGTGGTGTCTGAGTCCTGGGATGCTGTAAAACAGAGCTCAAGAGGTTTTTTTCCTGGAATGGATCTCCTCCTTCTTATGGGCAGCATTGTGTCTTCACAAGCATGTGTGATTTTTGGATGGTATGACAACTTTGGATGGACAAAATTAGTGCTAAGGATCTTCTAAAATCCTTGCCAAGGCAGAGAGAGAAGCTCTGTTGACCCTACTAACTCTGTCAGGCTTCCTTGACACCTTATGCATGCCAAGTCTTTGAAATACTTTTCTATAGGCTATTATCGTGTGAATACCAGGTAAAGCTGTCACTGAAGGATCATGATTCTGAGGCATTTTATATATCTGTGAACTGTCTGCCTAGAACCGAGAGGAAAATGAAAGGGCCTGCGTAGTCTGCAGTAAAGCCTTGGGGTTAGGCTGTGGAGGACATGGACAGTGTCTTTCTCTTGATAGGCCTTTGTTATCACTGGGAGGTTATAGTCTCCTAACAAATATTCCTTTAACCATGTAGGTCTCCAGTTCTGTCCCCAAAACAGGGAGCTCCAACTCAAACCGCTGCCTAAAGCTTGTGTGGCACAAACAAGGCATCCCAAGGCAGAGGAGTGGGGTCTGTAGTGAGATTCCCGCAGTGCTGTGGGGAAAACGCATGCCGTGATTTCACCCCTTGCTGCTTCAAACTAGTCCCTCATCCTGGCAGGACTCAGGATTGTTGCTGTGGAAGACTGGTAAAGAGGTGGAGTCATGGATTGAGTGGAATGCTCCTCACTCAAAAAAGAGAAGCAGCAGTATGATTTATTGAGGTAAAATAATCATTTGTCAGAGTTGGACAAATTCAATGGAATTTAACAAAGTTTAACAGTGCCTTACCAAAGTTCAATGATTTTGATGGCAAGGTTCTCCTCAAAAATTATTGCATGGAAGAAACATACTACGGAAAATTGAGTTAGAATGATTGACACGGAGACTGGAGATGCAAAGAGTGAGAAAGACCCTCCCATTGAATCACGAGGTTCAGAGCGGACCCTCTTGCCTTCTAAATTCCTGACGGACCCTAGGTGTGGCCAGGCCCAATCTTAGTCTCAGACTTGGACAGTGGTTTATGTCTAATGGAATTATCTATACAAAGTTTATAATAATTAATACTGAGAATCTACACGTTTCATTAGTATTAATACAGCATGCTAATTACCAAGGATCTGTGGCAAGAAAGGGATGTCTGTCTTGGGCAAGGAAGGATCTGTTAGTCTCAGGTAAGGAATCTCAAACCTTGAGAGGCGTCCCTACTCAAGGGGAGAGTCACCTGGCACTCAGCCCAGCTGCAGTTCAGGGAAACCTCACATTGGGCCCATCCTGATGGTAATATTTACGGAGTGAAGTAGTTGGCTGCTAGTCAATAGTATAGACAAGACAGATGTTTTCATCTTAGCTCTGGTATTTTGTTCTGTACTTTGGCTACCTTGCAGTTTGGGGCTTCGAAATCGCCTTTTGAAATCCTTTCTCTGAGGCAGCTTCACTCCCTTCTATGTGAGCCAGGTGCCTTCCCACTCACAGGTTCACCACAGGGCACGAGGCTCGCTGCTCCTCAATCAGCCTGATCCAGAGTATGAGTAGGGATCAAGTGTATCCTTCACGGAGTGGTAAATCTTCACGTGTACTCCTGGATGAGATCAAGGCACGGAGCGGCTTGCTGGCAGACTAAGTCTGGAAGTGATGAAAGGAAACATTTTAGGTGTTTAAAGTGTCATATGCCGTGCACCAACGTTCAGGTACGATGGCCCATTCTCAGCATCCAGCAGAAACACAGGAGAACTGCACATACTGCAGGAGTACCACAAGCTCTCTTTCCTCACCTGGTGGATCAGATTCGCTCAAAGCTGCCAGCTCCACCCCTTGTAAGCTAGTCATAGTGCATATAGTACAGCCAGTCACACACAGGTCAAGTGGCACATACAAATAACCTGACTGAAGCCAGAGTCATACTGCTGGCGAGGCAGCACAGGCATGGATGTCCCTTTTCCTGGTTGCACGGCAGTGGGGATGAGGCCATGCGGGAGCCCTGCACGTTTCCAGCCACACGATGGGTAGAACATCATTAGCTACCTAGGCAAAACCTGAGACAACAAGGACGCTATGGACTTTTAAGCAGGATTGAGATCACTTCCAACCATTGGCTGGCACATCTGCGGGGTTATCTGAGGCTACCCAGGTATTCTGCTTGCCAAGCAGATAGCTTGGAATGTATTTCTGAATAGTCAGTGTTGAGATCATAACCTAGTGAGTCAGGCACGTTTCTCCCTTTGCTATAGAGCACTTGCATGTTTTCCAGTTCATCTGATTTTGTTAAAGTAATTATTAGGCACAACTGGCTGAACTTTTTCAGGTAGCAGGATCAGTTCCACAGAGTTAAGTATATCAGTTTTTGCAGTCACTTCTTGTCTTTTTAACAGGAGCAAAGCTGTGACCTTCTTGTGTTACTAAGAAACAGACTTATCCAACATACTTCATCCACTCAGAGCAACACAGATACAGGGCCCAACAACTCTACTCCTGACTTGTGTCCTTGTGTCTCCTTCACTCTGCCCAAACCATAATTTCAATTAGTCCACCAATTTGTTTTAGGTCCTGTTTTCAAAGAGCCAAAAATATTTTGTCATGTAAAGAAAATAACACAACCGTGCTTTGCTTCTGTGCTGTGTTTGAGCCATGGTGAAGCACAGGTTATCAAAGTCAGTCTTCCAGCCATAGTAAGAGAGCCAGCGAGAGTTTCCTGTGCATGTGTGGGGTATGCTTTCTGCAGAAAGTTAGCACCAGTCTGGGCATTAATGCTGCTCAGAAAATAGTTGGCTTCAACAGTCACGTAAATAATATATTTTTTATTTTATTTTATTTTTTTTTGGCAGGGAGTTGAACATTTCACATTAGGAGTACTCCTAAAAACCTCTCAGAAAATGTGTTTTGTGTCCTCCATCCTCTCAATCTGTCTTAGTTTACAAAGTCCTAGTAAAATTGTATCTTCTATCATATACCACCTCTCCTACTTTTCCTTTGCTTCACGCCAAACACTCAGGACAAATGGGGGAATTTTGTTAATCTGATGAAGATGCTTTCTTCAGCTACATTTTTTCCACTGAAACTACCCGCCTCATCTTGAGCTTAAACATGATTTCAACTAACTTTAAACGGAATGTTGACCTTTTGTTTTTCCTGTAGGCAAATAAGTTTTCCCCTAAAACCACATGCTAGCTAGACAGTCTACTTTATTCCAACCTGTTTCCAAAGCCTTTTGCTCAGGCTGATAGAAGATTATGCTGAATAAGAGATTTCTAGTTACGAAAGCTCTCCTACCATGCAGGAACTCATGGTAATTTCCTCATCACTCTCTTTGTAACACAGAAAACACAGCAGAAGACAAGAACATCTCCCACATATTAAAAAAACAAAAAAAATTAAAAAGAAATTAAATATGTAGTAGAACTGAGATAGAGTAAAGATACACGGGATCCTCTCAGACATGCAACAGCTTCAAGAGACCCACACCGCAGCTGCAGCGGAGATGCAGGCAGGGTTTGTCCCCAGCAGAATGGCAAGTGCAGCCTCTGAGGAAAGCAAAGAGTGGAAGCTGGTGACTTCTGGCACCAAGAGGAAGGTTCCTGCTCTATCTGAAGGCCCGTAACTATGACGTCAGTTCCCTTCCCTCGAGGCTGAGAAGGAGCTGGGTATGCTTTCAAGACAAGCATCTGGGCCAACTGACCCTGAACCACGCAAGCCCACCATGAGGAAGCAGTGACACTAGTGGGTGACTCCCTGCTGCAGGGATAGAGGCACCCACATGCCAACCTGACCTATTGTCTACAGAAGTTTGCTGCTTGCTGGGGCACAGATCTAGGATGCTGTGGGAAGACCACTGAGACTTGCCTGACCCTCTGTTATGTTCTTACACGTGGACCCCATTGATACTGCTGGGGAAACCGGAGAATATCAAAGTTGAATATCAAAGTAGCTGGGTGTGACAGCCGGTGGTATAGGGGACCAGGTGGTGTTCTCAGTCCTGTTAGAGAGCGTAGAGGGAGTGCAGCACTGGTACTGCCTGTCAAGAACTGGTTTCAGAGCTAGTGTCAGCAACAGGTGTTAGTTTTGGACCATGGAACCTGTTCGGAGATCAGTGTCTTCTTGGGAGGGAGGGATCCACCCCACTAAGTGGGGCAAATGTATCTTTGCCAGGAAGATCATTGCCTTAGTGTAGTGAAAGAAGTACAACTAACACCTGTGGTCAAGGCATAAATATCTATTTAAAATAACAAATATTATTTTTGAGAAAGATGATAGATTTTTTCAGTACAGAGGGCTAAACTAAACATCATGAAAAGCAAAGCCCACTGTTACCAAATCTGGTGGAACCTCCCAAGACAGTGCTGGCACATATATGCTGTGGTGTAACATGGAGGACCAATGTAAGCTGGTGTTTCAAAGGCTGGAGTCTGAGGACCAGAGGAATTGTCCCTGGCTTCCATTCAGATGTTTGCATGTGCAGCCCCTGGTGCCATCCTAGTGGGGGTCCCCTGCCTGGGCAGGCACCTTCTCCCCAGGCATAGGACATCTCATCACTTGAGCAACAGATGCCAAAGCGGAGTTTGCCTTTGTGCCCTTCTCCTCCATTGTATGGGTCCTGCACTGAGGGCTTCTAACTTGCCCCTGCCAAAACTGGGAACAGGTAGATGAATGTACCTTCCACAGAATATTTCTGCAGGGTGGCACCCATGACCAACAGCCTCAGCCCTTAGCCTGAGGCATCTTGATAGGCAAGGAATAAAACCTCTGCTTGTGTGACAGCTCCAAACAGCCGCTCTGTCTTTTGACAAAGGGCACTGGCACACAGCCCACTCAAGACTCACTGGCATCTCCAGCACACCCATCATGCTGCAGCAGCGTGGCAGCTCGTGCACGCCAAGCAAGCCCGTGGCACCATAGGAGCTGCCTGCTGTGTTGGCTGGCAGACTTCTCCTGGTGCAGCAGGTTATCAGCACACCACCACCACCACCGTCTCTGCAGCTCAAACTGCTTGAGTCCTTAATAATGAAGGTGATAGCTAGTGCATGCGCTGCCCTTTTGGGGGGTCAGCACTGAGCAATGGTACTAGCAAATTAACATCTGTAAGAAAACACTAGCCGCCATGCTCAGTGCTCTCCAGCCAGCACAGGGTCCTCGTGATTCCTGCCAAGATTTCTGCTCCTTCCTGCTCCTCTAACATGGGTACATTTTACATGAGAGGTAAAATTGAAAATAACAATAATTAAAAAAGAAAGAGGAAAAAAGAGTTTACATGACAAATTGTTTGGAGAAATTCTGGTCTATTGATAAAAAAGAAAAGATAATTTCACAACTGATATCTAGTATTTTGCATAGTATTAGTAAGATAGCATAATCCAAGTAAAGCTATTATTACTATCATGGGTGACTAATTAGATATATAAAAATAGCTTTTTTCATCTCTAGAATACATTTAGGTTCCTAAATACCTCTTTTATTTAAGGTTTTTAATTTTGAGTGCTGAACATGTGAGGCAGAGTTTGACAGCTACAAGGATTGCTTGTCAGTGAAGACTGGATAATTTTTGCAGAGCTGTGGGCATGACAGAGAAAACGTTTTGCAACTTGAGTCCCCAGGTCGTGTTTGTGCAGTGCCTAGGGGAATGAGCCCTCCTGGCTTAAGGTTTGTTACTGCTGTCAATGTGCAAATCAGAAGTCATTAAGCTGCATGTGCCCCTCAGGAGCAACAGACTCAGGGCCTCCATTGCACAAGGGCACTGTACAAGCAGGCAGAGACACTGACATCAAAAGCACTGCGCTCGGTGGTTAATTCTTAAGTGTGAGACATCTCTTCTATTGTGCCTCTGCCTGCAAGGTCTCCCAGGGCGGGCCAAAAAAACTCTGTTCACTTTTGCTCACTTTAGCAGGTATGAAATGAGAGGGAGGAAGGAGAGGAAAGAAAGGCTCAGCAGGTGTGAACTGAAACAGGTCCACTAATTTCAACAGACCTGTGCTAGTTTGTACCAGTAGAAATTTAGCCCTGCAGGGTTGACGTTGTTAGCAGTGTTGTTGAAATGTCTGATAAAAGACAGAAAAAAGTGTGCATGTTTTTAAATATGTGTATATATTTCTAGTAAGTGATGTTGGGGCAGTGGGAACCTAGCAGAAAAGAAAGAAGACCTAACAAAAACTCCCAGGCTTCAAATTCCCTTGCCTTTTCCACCAACTTTTACTGACAACCTTTTTCTGAGGTATTTTTTTTTAAAGTGACAGTAGATTTATTATGGCTGTCGCCACAACAGGTAATTGGTATGCTGTGCTTTCTGGGGAATGAGAAAGTGGTGGGTGACAAAATCACTCTACTGTGCATAATTGTGGACTGGAGCAGAGCACATTGCTGGAGAGCTGCAGTGAGTCTGAAAATGCTCTGCTCCTTCTCCTCTCCTCCAGCCTTCTTCTGGACCTCCTGTTATTTTGGGAGTGCTTCAGGATTCTCCCAACCCCTTGACAAAGCTCTGCCTAAAAAATAACTTTCATATCATAAAAATCAAAAGCTTCCTAAAAAAAATGTGCTAATGGGGCAATTATTTATTTCTTTGGTGTATAATGGTAATTATTAACTTAAACCCACTCAGCAGTTTGGGTAAGCTGAGCACTGCATATCAATTTCCACTCCTTTCTGCAGCAGGTATGAACTCTTTCCCACTGCATCTGTTAGCTTCATTCAGGAGAGTTATTCACATGCTGTGGCAGAGAGAAAAATCAATATGGGTGGTTTTTTCCATCCCTTCTGGAGATCTGTTTTTCAATGCAGGTTAAAGTTAACTTCCCCCAAAAGCACCACACACTGCTATTGGCTGACTCAGCCATTTCTGATTGCAGCAGTTGTCAGAAAGTTTTTAATCTTAAAAATTTAAATTTTAAAGTTTTGTAAAAGGCATTCAGTATAATAAATTACTGCAATTTAGTATAATAAATAGGAGCCTGTTTTGTATAGTTCATGACCTCACAATACCATGTCTCATCTTCATCTCATTTTAGTGTACAAAAATTGTTTTATTTAATGGGAGGTAGCAAAAGATAATCTAAAATTTAACTTTACCTTCCAGTCTTTTCCTGTGTGAGGGTAAAGTTATTCTTGTGAGGTACTATGCTGACTCCAGTAATGTTTATTTGTTTATGCTGGCAAAAAGCACCCGGTTTAGTAAGGATGATCACCACTGTGTCCCTGGGTTGCTGCCTCTTTGGCTACTTGTTTTTCCACGGAGGATGAAGCTTTCAGACGTCTGATGGAGATGTTGCAGGATCATTTAATTGTTACCCCCTCTTAATCTTCCCACAGTCCCGTGGAAAGTAGTAAGACTTGGTGTTTGAACAAAATGAAGGACCTCCCACAGCTTGCCAGTACAGACCTTTTCGCATCTGCTGCACTATGAGGAATGGATTTCAGCTTTAAGCAGTACTTTTCCTTCGCACTCTTTACAAAATTATAATGGGTAAGTTCCACGCAATGGCTCTAAAGGTGAAAAGCAGGCGGTCACTGTGTACTCGATACTGTTTACCCTCAGTAGGGTAATGCAGGCTGTTTCGCTGAATGGGGGAAATCTGGCTGAAAAGCAGCATCCTCTTGAAAAAAAAACATTGTACTTCATAATCACTTTTGTTGCTTCCCTCTGTGGGCACCCTTCCCCAGTGCCACTGAGCTCATGTACTTGGGATTACCTGCTTCCTGGCACTGCTGTGTGCCTGCAGGAGAGAGCCCAAGCAAGACCCCCAGCCCCAATCCCCTTTCACATGGGCCGCATGTTTTCCAGAAACAAAGAAAAAGTGATGCTTTTTCTGTTTCTTACCCAAAAACCTGCTATAATGAAGGAGTCCTGCTCTAATGAAGGAGTCCTGCTACAATGAAGGAGCTGCACTGCCTTCATTATAGCGCTTAGGCAGGGCTGGACTGCTCTCTGGGCCTGGACCTGGACCTGGAGATGAAGACAGTGCATTCTCCATCCCATGGACGGTCTCTGTCTTGGCCCCAGGTGCATCCCCTGAAGCTCTGCCCTCCTCTGCAAGCTGCCAGCTGAGCCAGTACCCAGTGCCACTCAGTTGGCATGCCTGCCCAGAACAAAACGAGCACATTTAAGCAACAGCCTGTTCCTTTTTGTTTCCATCATGCTGAATATATCCTCTTCCTGTCCTTGGTGCAGGTACAGCCTGGTCCTCAGCAGCATCAAGACCTCCCCAATCCTGTAAATCCTCTGTTGCTGAAGCTGCCTTGACAAGTTTTGTTGTTAAATGAAAATAGCTATTCCTGTAGCCAGGTTACAGCAGCTTTGGGAGCCCCTTTCACTTGACTAGCTCCCATCTGCACCAAACCCTGCCATCGGCTGAGCATCTCTGTAAGCCTCCATTCTGTGACACTTTTGGTCCCAAGAATTGCTGCCCTGAAACATTCAGCACAGTGTGCTGTGAAGCAGGAAGGGGGGACATACATTTTTCTTGAGTTCAGGAACATTTCTGTCAGGTTCAGTAATGCCAGCTTACCATGCCAGTAGTGCCAGTAAAGCCAGCATTTCTCTTCCTGAGTCAGCTTCCATGTGTCATGTCAGTGCCGTCTCCAATGTCCTGTTCTCTGCTAAATACTACACAGCGGTTCAACAGCCTATAATAGCATGGATTTCAGTGAAATCCTACAGGACTTCCCAATACGTGTAATTTCTGGTGTGCTTGAAATGTTTCAGTATGGCCCCCAAACTTGAAGAGAGATAACATCATAGTGCAGAACGTGTGGAAGCTTTATTTTTGGTGGCTTTAATCACTGCTGCTTTAAATATATTGAGCAGCATATAAGGATGATGTTCATAAGCGAGTACAGTCCTCTGAGTCTGAGAATACATTTGCTTTGCAACACATCCTAACTGGGTGTCCTTTAATGACAGTGAAGGTTGGGTAGAAAAGGTCAGTGAATAACTGCACAGCTGAGAAAACTCACATATGATAATCCCAGTCCTTCAGCTTCCCTCTTTCTAATGCTGTGCACTGTTCACCCCCAGACAGGCACAAGTTACAGCTCTCCTCCTCCTGTTCTCTTCCTGCTGTTCTCAAAAAAAGAGCAAAACACCCTCCCTCTTGCTTAATTGAGCTTGGCTCCTGTGATTCTGAGTATGTCACATTTTGTCAGAGCGTTTATAGTTCCTGACATTAATTTTATTAGAAGGAAACCCTTGAAACAAAATCAATGCACTGCTTCTGCAAGAAACAGTGCAGTTGTTTTGGACAGTGTGGTTGGTGGTTTTGTCTGTAGCCCACGCTTCTTTCCAGCTGTGAAAGCCCAGCTGGATGCTGCAGACTCTCAAAGAAGTAGTCAGTGCGGAGGTGGGAGAGAGGAAGGAATAAACCTCTGCATCATAAAATACAAGATGGGGAATGTTTCTTTTCCATTATGTGGATTGCCTAACAACTCAGTTCATAAGACCACAGCGCAGGTGCTTGGCTTTTTACTTGGAAATATGAGGAGCTCGAAGAAGAGTGTGAGAGCACAGGTGACTGTGCTCTGCTCAAGGGTGGCCTGCAGGCATGAGAAGTGAGAAAGGCAGTTCCTATCCCTCTCAGAACTCAATCCTGAATCTCACCTTATGCATGATGAGTCAGGGGATTAAATAATGAGTGTAATTTTCTTTCTTTTTAAAAAGAAAGATAAAATATATTTCTACTTGTTACAGATACGAAGACAAGCTAGAAAATACCACTTGAATGTGGCTCTAAAGGTAAAAAATAAGACAGTAACTAAAAGATCTCAAGCTTTATTTTAATCATCTGATATTTTTTCTAGATACTTACATTATTCTGCTGGGTTCTGCATTTTTAAACATTGGGATCAGCAGTGTTCACTTGCACCAGTATCGATGCTCATCCTCCTCCTTTGAGCTTTGCTCAGAGTTCAGCTCCTGCGAAGATGCTCACATCAGAGCAGAAATCAAGGCAACTCAGTTCATTTGCATCCTCTGTCTTTGCTTATACTTCTTAGAGCACCAGGTGAGAAGACATGTGGAAAGAAGGATGCTGCAGAAGGAGTCTTGGCTCTCTGGCTTCATCTCTTCTGCTGCCACAGGAATGGCACCTTGAAGTAGTATCGTTGCTGTGTCTTTTCGCTGTGCTTGTTATGTTCCCTTGTAAATACTAGTCTGTACAATAGAGATACGAAAACCTTGGCGGTCTGGGAAAGGAATGAGAAAAATCTAAACTACAAGTCCACGGTCTGAGAGAGACACAGAAGAAGACAAAATAGAAGAGAAAGGGTGAGATAAACTATTTGAAGACTGATTGAAACCTGCGTAAATCACAGCAAACTCTGATAACACGGTTACTTTGCCAATTATCCACCATATATGGGAGAGTTCCCACAAAAATCTTCAAATGCTATTTCTTCAGCGACTGGTAGGACACGACATAGTTCACAAAATGGACCTTCGTAAGCTCAAGCCACGTGCATAATAGCTATGCAAAATTATTAATCAGTTTTTGAATATGTATGATTATTTGGGGGAAAGTAATGAATGTGTATGTAATCGGGTGATATAAGCTTTGGTTGGGACAGTGTACGGGGTGTGTGATTTGAGGAAGAGATCCTCCTCACACCCAGTGCCAATAAGATAAAGAAAATGCCTGCTTCTTAATGCTACATTGGCATTAAGGAGTTTTTCTTCCGAATTTTAGGTAACATGCGGAGGTGCTGCCGTTCCTGCCAGCATTCTCAGATGCCTGGTTTTCTTCTGGGTTCCTATGGCTGACAGCTGACAGACAAACTTCAGGGGCTGATGGGCTGAACTTCATACCAGGGTCTAACCACACACTTTGGACTATACCGTCAGATATGGTGGACTGTAGAAATGGATAAATAATGACATAGTTGAGATGACCCTTAATTCAGGGACTTTTGTCCTTTCTCCTGGCTGCAGAAGTGAGAGAAAGGGCTGAACAATGACAAGAGATGGTTGGAAACAGTCTGAAAATTAGGGAAATCTTCTTCAATAGAGGTGAGACCTCCTGCCATACCTATTTAAAGTGTTCTGGGACACAGAAAGCCATCTTCCTGGTCTTGAAACCACTCACCCAAAGAGGAGTGCCAGAATGGTCTGGTCTCAAATTGTTGGCCACCTCTGTTTGAACCTGGTGCTCTTCTTAGAAATAAATCATCTCTTCTTTTCAACACAGTAAACATTACCAGGAATTTCTCAGTCATACAATTCCTTAGGTATTATTGTTTTTAAAGTACACTTCCCAGCTTCTGTCACTGAGCTTTAAGCACCTGGGAGCAGCCTTGGTCCCAGCAACAGCTGTCAAAGTGGATCTTTGCAACAGGCCATTGTTTTGACTCTAAGTCATACAGCGGCTAAGCCAAGAAAATTCCCTGGGGTAGCTACTAGTGTTTTTTGTTTAATTTGACATTTTGGTGCAGCTCTTAGGTGTCAGTGTTCACAACAGCTGCTGGAGCTGGACACTGGACTGAATACTGACCAAGGAAATCCTGGCAGTGCAGTGTGGACCTCTGTTTCATTCTTTTGCAAATAAAGTAGAACTTAGCCCAGATCAGCAAAAATCCGTTAGACTTCTCTCCCTTCCAGAACAATGAGATTCACTTTAAAGTCATTACAATTGCAAAGGTTTATTCTTTTTTCCTTGTAAATTCCCGCGCCTCACAAAATGCTCAGGTTTCCCTCACAAGATGCTCAGGTTTCCCTCACAAGATGCTCAGGTTTCCCTCACAATAGGGAGGTCTAGCAATTAATTGCTTTATATTGCAAGCAGAGAGTCAGACTGCCAGATTGTCACCACGTATGGTTTGTCTGTAAGGCTGCAGCCTTCCTAGAGGTCTGCATGACTCCTCACAGTCTGGATGGACTGCGCACAGATGTGCACTTCTCCAGCATCAGTGTTAGGGTGTACTGACCCTCCTTTCCCTGAAGCCAGTCCAGTTTTTGTGCCTATATAGATATGACATTTATACTCAGATCCATTTAGCCTAGTCTTCTGCTCTCTGCTTGAAAGAAGTGTGTGTGTATATGTGCGTACGCACAGGTACATGCATGCATTGAAACTTGGCGGGACTGTCTAGGCCAAGGCTGGGCAGTTCTAGCCTTGCCCATTTCTCACCGATTAGATGACGCCACAAAAAAACATGATGTACTTGGGCAACTTGGACTCTCAGTAGATTATAATCTCTCCCCTGGACCTAAAAATCAATCTATGCCAAATTCGCACTGTCTAGGGCAACCTCAGGCATCCGGCAGAGCTCATGAGTGTGTGTATCCAGTTCTACGTGTACAGCGAGTGCATACTGTGGGGCAAGACTGAAGCACAACACTTGAAAACAAGGAATACCCCTTTCTGTTACACTGATTACAATCAAGATTTTACATTTGTTCTTGTTTCCTTTTTTTTCCCTAACTCTAAAAATAAGTCATGGAAACTAATACACAGATTCTGGACCCCATTTTGGCCCCTTTCCACTATGCCTAAGTACTTGTTTATTTGGTTATTCATTGAAATAGCAACTCTGGACAATCATACTGGCTTTACATATATATATTTAAGCAACAGAACAAAAAGCATTACATGGGCTTTGCTTGGCTACACAAAACAGACCAAAAGGAGCTAGTTATCCATACCGTTTGCCTAAAAGTTTCTTCCCATTTTCACTCATAACGTGGGCACCTTGCTGCAATGGAAGGCTCCAGACAGAAACATTTTTACTAGCACTTCAGCAGTTCTCATTTCTAGGTGGCAGCAGGTAAACTGTAGTGAAAACACAAGGGGACATTTTCCTTTTGTGGTTATTTTGAGATTACTGGGTAGTGTTAAAGTATTTTCACTTCTGTACTTCTCAATTTTTGCCTTACACCTCATTACAATTTTCTTCTAATTACTGGAAGGCATGACCTAGCAACCTGCAAAAACTATGTCTTCTTTCGAGCTGTCTGCATTCAATATCTCATCTTGATGGATGATCCAGGTTTTTAGAGGCAAATAGTGGATCTGTGATTCATCCTTGTGATTTTAACAGGCCAAAATTGCAACTGCAGAAGAAAACCCTGTTAAGAATGGATGCTTGGCATCTGTATCTTGCAGTGTGGGTTTCATTTTGACATTTTAAATGTTCTTACACTGGCTTATCTAAGTGAGAAAATAAGTCCCTTGGACAAGTAAAACAATATGGATAATTTCTTTAGCTTTTTACATGATGAGTTACCCATGTGTGCTCTCTGTTTCCTTGGATACTAGAGACTTCACACCACAGTTCAGACACACATACATTTTGTATTCCATAACAACACCTGGAATATGAATGAAAAATCCTCAGAAATTGTTAAGACATGAACAAGACTGTAGGTTTAACCTCAAGCAGGAACCTCCTAGGCAGGGTCAGATAGACATGGACAGGGAAAGCAGGAAGTTCATCATCTACATAGGTTTCTCAGTGGTGCTATCTCTTGTTTTTCTAAGCAGTTAAGGCTCGCATGGGAATATTCTTTTTCGTTCACCATTCTGAAGCTGTAGTTGTTTTTGCTTTTGTCATCCACCTGACAGATAGCTCAAAATATAATGAGTTAGATCATGTGCAAAGTCCAGTGCATTTTCAAAGTAGCTTTCATAAACAACCATAATCATGTGCTAAAAATCAGAAGGTCCATCCTCCAAACTATACTTAAGTGTGCAGACTGATTTACTAATCTGACAAACTGATTCACAGACAAATTCACTTTTTCTGTTCACTCATGCTATTATTTGCTCTCTGAATATTTGCCTAGCATTTTCTAAGCCTTTTGCAATTTATGAAAATTTTCCCCAAAATAGACAGATTACTGACTAATTCTAAGTGAGTCGATAATAATAACAACAAAGCTAGTTTAAACAGTCTCAAATGTCACCAGATAACCTTCAATGAGACTTCTTTAGTCTGGATGAAAGTGCAGGGAATACCTGGAAAAACCTGCTAAGTATGTTCCAAAGAGTTCTTCTATTTTCAGGTAGTGGTTTCTTTGTGTGTAGTAATCCTACATGGAGTTTTTCCATGAATTTGAGATATTTTGAAAACCCAGAAAACTCTTGTAATTTACAATGTTTTGCAGTAAGGACTGATAGAAGTCATTGTGGGTTTTGTGAAGAGCCACCTCCTTGAGCTCATCTGGAACCCAACTACATTTATTTCAGTCAGTGTCCCCAAGGTTTCATGTTGGAAGAGTCCATTAAAAAATGGTCCACTCCTTCAAGTTACTCAAGACTTTACAGTCCCTTGAGTTCTGCTTCTTTCCAGGCTGAAATGTCTTAAATTGTTCAAATTTTTATCATAGGAAAACTCTTCTCAATATTCACAAATCTTGCTGTTCTTCTCTCCAGCTTCTCAATTCTTTGACTTTTTCTGAGTGTTTTCAAACTAAATGCAGTGTCCAAGATGCAGATATATCATATATATATACACAGTGGCATAGTGGCATTCCCTGTTTAGTCCTTTACTGTATTCTGAACAACTCATATCTTCCTTCACTTTTCTAAACATTGCTGAGAACTGACTTGATGTTTTCACTGGATGCACTTCATGTTCTACAAGCCCCTTCCGTTCCCTGTTGCTAAAAAAACGCAGACACATTTCTTGATTTAATTGCCTCGCTTCAGTCTCTATATCAATGTGATGAATCAGGTATTTAAACCTTGTCTGAGAGAAACTGTGAAGACAATTTGAGGCAGAATATAGCAGAATGTCACTAGATACTTTCAAATCCTGCAAAGCCACTGAATATTTTGTGCTGTTCTTTGAACACTTTTGTCTTCTCTTCCAACTGTTAGTTCAGATGCACAAAGCTTTCTCTTCACTCTTTGCATTTCCAGCTTCCTTCAGAGGGAGGGGAAGGTGTGTGAGCTGACGGGTGCCAAGGCTCTGCACTGGTCAATGAATGGGGAAGGCAAAATGCCGTTACAAACGACACAGGATTTCACTAGAGTGCTGAGGTATATCTGATCTCCTTTTTCACAACAATGATGGTTGATGCTTGATGTCAACACTTTCACTGAGAGCCCACCACCGACACCTGCATGTCCCTTAAGCCACGTGAGGATTTCACTGACACTGGGAGATATTCCCTGAGAAGAAATCTGGCAGACCGGAGTCCCTTTGCAATGGCAACATCTGCCTAAAGGGGGCAAAGGCCAGAATGAATGAACCTATCATAGCAAAAGGCCTTGGCAAAGCTTCTTAGCTGAATTCCCAGATGTGTTCCTGACCATGATGTAGGGAGGTGGGCTGAGCGGTACCTTCCACCCACCAGGACACGTTTCTCGTTTCCAAAAGGCATCAAAGGATGTTACTACTACAAGGCTTGCAGGGTAGTAATACCCTAGAAAATGCATTAGAAATCACTTCATAACTAGGCTTGCAAACTTTATTTTTATTGGTTATACTGAAGAGGAAGTACTAACAAGGATGAGGGTCCCTGTTGCAATAGAAGACTGCAGGCTTGCGGTTGGAGAGGGTTGTTGTATTGGGAAGCCTGTTTAAAGGCAAGATCATTAACTCACATTCCCTCCCAGAAGGGTGGCTTGCTTCATGACTAATGCTCAGCACAGTTAAGTAGCACAGCTAGAGTTCTTGGCAAAGCAACATATGGTGTTTCCAAGCATTGTAGATGTTTCATTGCATATGTTTCCCACTTTGTTACCTTTTGACACTTCAGGGCATCTCTTTGCTCTGTTTATCATTGCTGTACTAGTCCTTTTAACCTGTGTTTTCAAGTGTTAATTATTTACAATATTGATACTAGAAATTCATAATACAAAGATAGATATACCTCTGTGTACACCAATTCCTTTAATTGAGACTCCAACCTATGCAAAAGGTTTTTGATGCCAGAATATGCCACTACTTTCCATCATATTGTGTGTGCTACTCATGAGATGCAGACTCTTTGTGTAAAGCACTGAGGCCTTCGTTTTATGCCAGCTAGAAACTCAATACACTTTTTGAATGCTTGGCACGTGTCCTTTAGAACAACCACATTTTAATTTGTACAAGTAGGGTTTACATAAATAAGCTTGGTTCAGAGACAGGCAGAAAGATGCATAAACACAGACAGCAATAAAGCTCAGTTGTGCCACCAGTCAGTACAGTGTTTTTATTCAGGGAACCACATTTACCCTCTCTGGAAAAACTATTGTGATATTCTCTCCACAGTTTAATGAGCCAGTCCCAGAACAATCCTTGTGAGTCATCAGTTTCCATTTGCACAAACCTGGTGTTAAATGAAATGAAAGAGAGGCAGATAATCTGTTTACAGTCACAAGACTGATGTTAGTGTGGAATGCAATGCTTCAGAGGGCATCTACAGGGGGGCAAACTGCACTAACCTGGACTGCTGAGAGTGGAGGTGGACTCACCAAAAAAGCCAGGTGGCTGTGACATTAGTTCTCTCTCCAAATCTGTGTCCCATTTATTTCTTGAGTATACACTGTGGAACAAGGAAAGAGGGGGTTTTTTTGCTGTGGTGTTCTTCAGTCTACTAAACGTTCCATCCTCTGAACATTTAAGAGAACACTTTGTCATGTAAATGAAACAGGAGTCTATGACAGCAGTACTAATGCTACGATAACAGACAAACTGCTCTGGGAAAAATGAGGATCTTTTTTTTTTCAACAATATGTGACCAAATCGTTGAAAAGGCGTTCATGCACCATGAGATATCTGGCAGGAAAAAATGTAAATACATGTAGGGCACCACTCTCCACTGTAAGCTGGCTGCTCCACCTTGGTTGAGCTGTGTCACCCACCTCACAACAGCAGCACAGCACCTCATGTGCAGAGAGCACTGGCATTGCCTTTGGCTTACGGCTCTCGCCAAAACTAAGGCACGCTTTTCCCACACATCTTCAAGCTGCTGAAATTGTCCCAGCATGGCCCTGCTACCAGCCATAATGTACAGGGACGTGAGCATGATCTACATTTCTGTGGGGTGAGACCTACCCCACAGTGAGCAGAAAGCAAAATTGGCCCAGCATAACTTTGATCCCTGAGTTTTACAGCATATATCTTGGATATCAAACCTTAAGAATTTCTTGGGAGAGCACAGAAAACCCAGGAGATTCATGGCCTTGGGAAAGTTAGGATAATGACTGTCTAAGTCCTGACTGCCGTGGCATGTAAGGAAACGATGCTCCTCTCTAACTTGTGTAAGGGTCTGCCAAGATATCACTCCACTCTAGAAAAGTTGAAGTGGTTTTCAGTCCCTCTTCTGTTGACTTTTAAATATCTCAAGATAAAGTAAAGTGAGCAAACACTCAAAATTGAGCCAAACTTAAAAAAAAATTACATGTTGTAATGGGTCACTCAAGTCATATATTAACTTCTACAAATGGGAGAACAGCTTAAGAGTAAATGATAGACAACTAAGACAAATGGAAGCAAATGCAGTAAGATAAGGCTATTGCTGGTTCAAAGTCAAACTGACTTGTAACTTTAGACTGCTTGAAAAAACCCATGCAGGCCTATTTCATCCACACTGCTGCCCTTCTTTCCATCAACCACTTTTGCTGAATTTTGAGGTATAGAAAAGGCATGATCTAGACTGCTTAGCCATTGCAGTGTGTGTTTCTCAAGTTTATGGTTTTTTTCTTGATTTACTTATATGTTTGCAATGACTTGTGGGTTAAAAAAGAAATCCTACCTATTAATTTGAGTTTGATGGGGACTGTGTTAGGCCCCCACAGAAGAAATAAAAGCTATATTGTTTATTTTACTTTAAGCTGATATGACAAATCCAGTGACTTGCTTGCCTTCCCTGATACTTGACCAAAGTTCATTTTCTGCACAGGTAACACTTCATGTCAACTGCTTGCTTCACTCACTAGATAAGCTTGGCAAACGATGTCATATGATCAAAGCAAGGTAAATTGAGCAATGACGCTTGTCAGTGCACATTCTATCTGATAAACACGTGTTTGCACTTGTTCAAAGCTCGTTTTCTGCAAAGCTGAGCTTCGTAGCCTAGTGGTACTTCATTCTTCCACCTCAGGAAGAGGCAGGACTTTTTTCTATCTTGCCTTTTACATGTGTAAATAAGGAATGCATACGTGATGTAAACAAAATCAGGAATCAGGTCAACAGCATCTTCATTTGGACCAAATGGTGACCCCTGTTTTTGCTTTGGAGTAGGAAACTTAGAGTAGCAGGTCTGGAGCAAGAACACCAGCAGGCCAGCTTACTCTGGAGACTATTTCTGGGAAATATTAGCTGCATGTGTGCCCATCTATGGTTTACTAAAGTCAGTTGTCAGAATAGCACTCTGTAATCATATTACCATAATAATAATAATAATAATAATAATAATGCTACCACATTATTACTAATAATACCACATAATGATAGTAATGCCAAATAAATAACAGCTCATGGAAAAAATCAGTACAAAACTGGCTCCCCATGAAAAAGGAACTGACATTGACAGAATGCGTAACACATATTTGCACAGACATTCACCATGCACTGGCTTTGCCTGGCTAGTCTGTTTTAGCACATTGAACAGACAAGGTTTTTTACTGTCAAAGTCAACAGCTCTGCGGAGCAGGGGTACTGCAGTAACCTTCCTGTAAGGCTCCTAAATCATTGTACTTTTTTGCCAGATAAGACCATAAGACTTCCAATGTGCCCCAAGCCATACTCAGCAACTTCAACACTGTTTTATAAAAAGTCCTTTTCCGGATGGAAACGTAGGAAAACATATACTTAAAGAGAAATATTAAATATACACTTAAGATTTTCTCTTGTGCTAAGTCTTCTTGGTTCCCTCATTAGCTTAGGATGTTTCTTTTGTTGGAAAATTAGTTTATAATTGCTTTCTTTTTCTGTACAAAATAAATATATCTAGTGACAAACCAATATGTAGCCACCCTGGGTAGGCCCATGTAACGTTCTTTAAGGAGCTGCAAGCTTCTTCAGAACATGTACCAGATAGGCTGCAGGGCAGTACCTACCAACTTCTCTTACGGGGACCATTCATGGGGCTCTCAGAGGTAAGAAGCGCGCTGCCTGACCTCTGCTGTCTGCACAGTCAAAATCTCTGGGTACAGCAAACAGGCAGCAAGCATTTACAGCTTTACTACCACGAAATTTCAGCACTGATGACTTTTTTCCACATCTCTGACTTTTCCCCTGGTAGACAGTGATTTCCCAGTATTTACATTGGAAAAAAATATTAAAGGTATATGGGAAACACAACATGTATATCTTCTTTTTAAAGTCGTAGGTTGATCAACCTTCATTATCAAGGCAACATTTCAACACAGTCTGGAGCCGCACAGGCAGGTGTAATGGGTGAGATTGCGTCTGCAGCACTGCAAGATTGGCTATGTCTCATTTCAAGGGTACATCGTGAAAATGCCTTTCTAGAGAGAGGTCAACATTCAGCCCTTAGAAATGTTGCAGGACTAATGTCCCAATGCATTTATACTCTTAGCAATTCTAAATTAACTGGCAAGTATTTTCAGATGCATTTTAAAGTGTCTTCCTGTTAGGAACAGGACAGAACAGTATGTTCTGCAGATATCTGGCATTTAGGGCCAGGTATCTGCAGGAAAACTTCATTTAGTTTTACGTTGTCTTCTCTTACTCTAAGAAACGGGTTATCTACAGGCTTTTGGTGAAGAACAGAGTGAAATTTTCTAATGAGAAAAAGTAATATGCAAAATCAGGGAAGAATTTACCATAACAATATACAGTTGCATTTGTAGATACGTTTGATTTCAAATTCTGAGCTTTTGCTCAGGCTTAGTCTTTGTATGAGCATGTCTAAAGCTCATGCACATATTTCAAATAAGGACCATGAACTTATCTGAGCAGGAGATGCAAAATCACTTTAGCATCTTTAGTAAGCACTGAAACCACAACTATGTAAGGGGAAGCCTGCTATGAAAAGGAAGGGATGGTGATGATGATTGCTATTATTATTGTCGTTATTACTGTTGTTATTACTATTATTTGTCGAAGTAATGTTTCTCAAACACTTTCCAGCTATTGGGTTTAAGATCTGTTGCAGTAAAGCCGTGAAACGACCACTACAGAGTCGAGCGAGCGTTGAATTAGGCCTTCCTGGTATGTTCTCCTGTGCCACAACATTTGAGGTAGCACTTTAATGGCCCTGGCCCTTTTTCTTGTGACATTGACCTTGCAACCACCTACATAATTGTCAGCTCTCATTGCGGCTGCAGTCTATCCATTTCCTAGCTAACATTAAGCTGACTCTAAACTAATCAAAGAAAACTTATTTAGTGTAACACCAAAGGCTTTGGCAGCTATGTCTTTAAATAGGATTTCTGACAGACCTGTGCTTGCCTGAGACACATCCTGCTGCAGCTGCGCAGCTGTAGGTAGCAGAGCCCTTAATTTTATGGCTACTAGCTGGTTGCTACCAGACCAACCGTGTCAAAGCTGACAGCACACCAGCCAAAAAATGTGTTGCTTAAATCAGAGTTAGCCCACTGCATGCTGGGAGACCAGAGAAGTGGAATATACACCCAAAAGTTAAAACCCTGACATTGGTTGGTCAAGCTGGAGGAAGAGGCTCAGCACATCTGCAGTTTCCTACATCAGTAGAAAAACTGAGCTGCAGTGAATCATTGTATGTCTGCTGTGAACAGCACTCAACCCAAGGAAGTAAAAATAATCTGTATTAAACTAATGCTCACTTTTATTTGCTAAAGAAATCAAATTTTTCCTGTCAATTTCCTTTCAGAAATTGAATTATTTCTTGATTTAACTTCTTTTCTTGTTCTTTCTGAGAAACACGGCAGGAAACCTGTCCCCTCTTTTCCTTTTCTTCTGGAGGTTTGAAAAAGCTTAGCAGTGTTTACAAATTAAGGCTTTCAGAGTTCATTTGGAAATGATGAAAGTTGCATAGGAACAAGAGAAACAAGAATTCTTGTGGCTTCCACTACAGCTGTTTTAAAGGCATCAGACCTTTTGTTACTGTGGTGGTGCAACAGGTCACCTGGTAGCTGGTTTGCCAAGCCCTCACAGAAAGTAAGAGTGAAAAATTATTTGCTGTTTGGAAAGAAGTCAAAAAGAGAAATCTTTTCTATTTACAAAATCTTTTCCCACAGAACCACTGGCGAAAGAAACATTCTTCAAAGTGCAAAGGGTTTGTTCTGGGAAGATTTGCTCTTTTTAAAATTTCAGAGCTCCAGTTTCTCTTGGGAAAACTGTCATTTTTGCAGATTAACTACAACCTCAATCCAACCTGATTTTATGATATTCACTGATATTATGGGATTTACTACTAAAGTTAATATACATGCAGGATCCAGGCACCTGGGCTGGAGTTGGGTGAGAACAGCCTGAATGTCTCCCTAGGTTTCCCGTGGACAGCACTTGGTCCATCCCTCGGACCATCCCTCATGCCCTCTTCAGTCATAATTTTTAGGTTATTTCATGTTTGATCTAAGTTCTGAAGGCTGAAAATGGGTTTTCACTTGACCAATACCTGTGCCTTGTCTCCCTCAGGGAACTTTACCATCCAAATACTTGCTGGTCTACAAGCCCAAATCAGAAAAAGATCCCCTTCCTGGCAAGACTTGCAGTGTAGATCCACTCTTAACAACCAGGGATCACATCTTTGCTAGCATCTGTGCTCTCTGCTGCAGTGCAGACAAAAGCAAGAGGAAGAGCATGGAGCTAAAGCTACTGGCATTTGTCCTTCTCCTTGTCTGCCCAGCCAAAGAAATCTGACATCTCATCAGCAAGGATCCTCTGAACAATCAAGGACAATTTGAACAGGGTCTAAATTAAAGAATTCTTACCATAACTACACATTTGACTATATTTATTATTTTGTGCCCACAAAACAAAATATTGGAAGTATATGAGTGCGTTGACAAGTTTACCTATTTGCAGAACATTATTTCCCAGGAGAACAAAGCTTAAAAGGTACTAGATGGTAAAATAAAAGCTAAATCCTTTTCTGTATAAGAGATCAATGAGCTAAATTAAAAAGAGCAGAAGTTACATGCTGCAAAGGACAACAATGGAGTCCTTTCCTTTAAACGTCAGTTAGATGCATTGCCCTGTAAGGGGATACCTGGCAAGCATGTGTACTTAGCATGTCTGCAGTCCATTCCTCAGCCCTGGCCTTGCAGGAAGGCAGCCAGGCAACTCCGGGTCATCACCATCCCAAGAACAGATTCCCACCACAACCCCAGCACTGCAGCCCTTCAGTAGCCTCTGGGGGAAACTTCTGGATTCGTCCTGGTGTGAGCTTCCATGCAATGGTGGGCACTCTGCTGCATGGTGGTCATTCCCCCATGAGCTTTCACCGTGTTTTACCAGCAGCCTTTCCCTTTCTTAGTCCTCCTTCAGCTAGCCACTCAGAAGCTCATTCGCGACCACTAAGGGATTTGCTTCATGCAAGAGCAGAGGGCAAGTCTTGTCTTTTCCTATGGACTGCCTCACATGACTTTCATATCATCGTCCTGCTGGGACAATAACTTTTTGTGTGTGTGTGTCTCATTTAATGCAGTTAACACTTTAGTGTATATTTAAATTTATTTTAGTGTATCTTTAAACTGCAACAGTAAAAACAAATAAAAACTAGGAAGCAGAGGTCCATGTCTTTATTTAGGTAATTTGAGTTGCCCTTCAAGCGTTGTGATATTTGGTGTATTTTAGAGCAGACATTATAGATTCCCTTCAAAAAAGTGTCTGAAGAACATTTATTATATTGAGAAAAGCCAAGAAAATTATAAAGCCCTCAAGACTAATGAAACAGATGCCTCAGGCAGCAGAATTTAATGATCCTTTTCCTGATTCACATCATAATACTCCAGGTGTTACATTCTTCCATTTATACAGACAGAACTTTAAAACATATTTAGAAATCAAACTTTTACTGATATCAGCAAGAGTTAAGGGCCTGTACATCTCTAGATTGTGCATAAAACTGTCATAAGGTGAAAATGCAATCTATTGGTCCAATTCAACATTAGATTTTTTTTTATTATTCATTTCTGTATCAGCATTAGATTACTTCTTGTTTCTATTTTCCAAAAGAGATCTAACTTTTTCTCAGCTTTACTTTTTTATGTTGATCTTTATGTTGGATTGTATTTTATTTATTGGTATAAACAATTGACAAAAAGGGCAGTTTAACAGTATATACATTTTTTTGAGTGCTTTATGCCTGCTTTTACAACCTGGTACAGGAAATATGTCTGAATATTCAGGGCACCCATCTCTGGGCACCCAGCTGTCATGTCAGCACACCAGCTGTGAGCAGGGTGGCTGCCCCAAGTCAGGACTGCATGGGGTAACGGCATAGACAGTGTTCGTGCCTCCCAGTCAACACTCAGCGGTTGGCATACACACGTGCAGATGGTCAGAATGAAAATGTCCTCAGGACTGGAGCAGGAGGGAAAATGGTATTTACAGACAGAGAACAGGTAGGTTTGCTGCTTTTCGGCAAGCTGTGACAGCAGCTGCCATCTTAGGTGCTTCCCACAGAAAGCTTTCCACACACAAGGAGGAATGCTTAGGCTACTCTGTGCTGTGAGTGTCATGTAAAGCAGCTACCACACAGGTCTGGGGTTTGTCCATTCAGTACAGTTTTGTATCACTTTACTTGTGGACACTGTCTTTCATGCAATAACTTTTTGGTCAGCTGGAGAATAACACAGAAGTGCGTATTGAGAAGTATGGTCTGATTCACTAACAGGCACGCTAAAGCACACTATGGTAGAAACATTCAAAATTTTGGTCTTATGAATTAAAAACTATTTGGAAGAACTTGATGTTTATGGTTTGAATTAATAATAATTCTCGTGCATTAAGTCTCAGGAGTTGCACTGGGGTTACAGAAGCATCTGTAGATTCCCTCGTTGTTGTTCTTTCACCTAATTGCTGATCATGACCTAAGTATTTACCTTTCTTTTTCTCCCTTGGCTCCTCTGGGATCTTTATAGAGAGGATTTCAATCTTTCTGGCACACCAGACATAGTAATAACAGCAAAGCACCTTGACACTGACAATAAAGAGAGATAAGATAGAGATAAGGTATTATAGCTAAGCTTATTATCAAGAGTGTTTAAAACCAGAACACATATATGTACCATTAGGTTCCCACAAGAATTTGTCTTGAGGCTAGTAATCAGTGCTGGGATGGGGATTGTGTATCATATTCCTCAGTACCTTGGAATCTGAGCCCACAAGTATTTGGTTTATGGGGGACCTATTCGACCATGTCAAGTTATCTATGCATGTACCTGGTCATAAGGCACTGGGACTAGGATTTAATACTGATGGATGCTGCAGGTGACAAGACACAGCAGACCAGCACAGGCTCAGTCTGAATGGGTGTCTCCATGGCCATCATGCAGCTCCTGTTTCCTCAGGTGGTCCAGCAGCATTGGTAAAGCACTGTCAGCATCTGCTGTGCATCCACCCAAGTAAAATCTTATCTGATAAAAGTAAAGCTATGTAAAAGCCACATGAAATGAAAGAGTTTAGATACATTTTGGTCACTTCTCATTTGGATAATTCTGAGAATAAGTTGTGACATGACACTTAGAGGCAGATTTGAAAGGCCCAGCATTTCCTTTTGACTTTGTGACGGTGGACACACCACTGCACCAGCCCCTTTACCCTTGCAGGAGCCTGTATTAGTGCAAACATGATAGAAGCAATTGTGATGTTGCCCTGGTTTCAGCTAGGATAGAGTTAATTTTCTTCCTAGCAGCTGGTGCAGCACTGTGTTTTGGATTTAGCGTGAGAATAATGCTGGTAACACACTGATGTTTTAGTTGTTGCTAAGTAGCCCTTATCCTAAGTGAAGGATTTCTCAGTTTCCAGTGCTCTGCCAGTGAGCAGGTGCACAAGAAGCTGGGAGGGAGCATGGCCAGGACAGCTGACCCCAACTAGCCCAAGGGATAGTCCATACCATAGGATGTTATGCTAGGGGAGGAGCTGGCTGGGAGGTGGGATCACTGCTTGTGCATCTGTCAGTGGGTGGTGAGCAATTGCACTGCGCATCACTTGCCTTTTCTTGGGTTTTATTTCTCCCTGTTTTTGGTATATTCCCTTTCATTACTATTATTATTCTTGTTGTTGGTTTTAGTGTGTTTTATTGTTGTTGTTGTTACTGTTGTATTTTATTTTATTTATTAAACAATTCTTATCTCAACCCATAAGTTTTACTTTTTGTCTTCCGGTTTTCCTTCTCATACAACTGGGAGGGGAGAGAAGTGAGCGAGAGGCTGCATGGTGCTCTAGTTGCTGTCTGGGGTTAAACCATCACAGATGTGAAAACAACCTGGCAGTTAAATGCTCACATCACATTGATTGCTCTCAAAAAGAGACTGAGAGCAGGATGGAAAAGAGGACCACAGATGCTGGTCTGTAGGTAAACCATGCTCCCCATGGGGGTAACTCATCAAGACAGATCCCCATCAAACTCAGCTGTTTCCAGGTATGTGGCCTCCTACACTTACCAACAAGCTCCTTGCACAGCTGTGTGCTCTGAGTCCACAGCTGGGGATTGGAAGAGATACAATGTCAGCTCTTCGCTTCCTGGAACATGGGTATGTTGGGAAAATCCTTCTGGGTCATTTTAGTTGGCTTTGGGAGAAGTCATAAAGTGACCTTAATGCGTGGCAAGATATAACGCCACAGGCACAAAAGTAGAGTGTTAAACGCATTGCTTTTTTTTTAAGAGGTATTGAAATGCTAGTATGTATATGCCAATGTGATAATGGGTGCCTCCAACACAGAGATCACGTTAAAGCCATGCACCTCTCTGCAGCAGAGTTCACCAAATGGGGGAACTTTTCACCACACCTTACATCAGCTTTGTCAAGAGAGTCAGTGAGCCTAATCACATGCTCATTTGCCACAGAGTTATTCCTGGGTGCTAGGAAATGGTGCACTCATTCGAGTGCTCAGTGTCTTGCTGTGACAGAAAAACACCAGTTAACAAACAAAACAAAAACCTAAAAATGTCAGCAGATGTTTAGTTGAAAAAAGGACAATTCCTCTTAGGCACAGCAGGGATCAGACAGCTTATAGTACCCTGTCATAAACATTCATTACCCTCACTGCCACAGGATATACTACTGGGATACTGAAGCTCCTCAGTAGCATGGCACACCCTGATAGTGTAATCTGTCTTGCAGGAATGGTCAGGATCCATATTTGCTCTCCCTAAAAGAAAACATAATTAATGGGAATAGATCTTGACAGGTGTCAGAAGAGGAAGGATGGATGAGAGGGCATATCAGTCCTACTGGAGTTCTCCAATGAAAGCAAAAAACTACACTGGGGAAAAAAAACCAACATAAAGAAAACTGTTAACTTAGCTTGGAAATGGAGAAAATTGCCCGAGAAGTTCTGTCAGAGCATATAACAGTTTGCTTAATTGTGTGGTTGTGCAGTGAAATCGTTTCCAAGGAGAATGTTGAGCTTGAGAGATTTTTCCAGCTTTATTATGTACCAATCCAGAATATGCTACCAAATGGACTATTGCATACTCAGGGTTTTAATACCTTACTCAGCAGATTCAGCTAAATATCTGTAAAAGGTGCCAATCTGTATTTAGTTTTGCATGGGTAGTAACTACAATTTGTGTTTATTGCCTTACAGACATGTGCCTTCTGACAAGAGAAAAGCCCTGGCATCCTACGGCTCATTGTGGGTTCCCTCTCGTCTGGGTACTGAAGTGACCACTCAGCTAGAAGGCAAGGAGGAGAGTAGCAGGGGCAAAAGTGGTTTTTAGCAATCTTTTGTGCTGCCTCAGCTCTGGGGATTACCCATCTGAGTGGAATTTGGAAGTGTCCTGTGAATATTTGGGAAGTGGATGGAGCCATGGGACTAGTACGCATGGGAAACATGGGAAAAAGTGCAAAACTGTGGATGTTGTTATCAGCAGTGCTACAGAACAGCCTATGCCATCACACACCTATGTGGCAGCTGGCTTTGTGAGCATAATTCTCTCACCAGCATTGAAACGACTTGTAATCTCACCCTGACCTTCAGATTTTGGTCCATGCTCATTCACAGCTACAACCATCTAAGTATTCTGGGCTGTCTGCTGATGAATTATCCTCCTAAATTGCCCTACTACTAACAGTCCCACCTGTTTGTATTATTCTGAAACTACGCAATATACTGCACAACATATTTTTCCCCAACCTGCCAGAAATCTCTGTAACGTCTAGGCAGGTCTTTCACCTTCCTCATGCCTCTTCTCTTCCAAAAGTATGTATGGCATGCTACTTCCTCTCGCAGGTGTAATCAGCAGCACTTACACACTTCACTAAGGAAAAAGCTCATGTTATGGCTTCCTCCGCTTCCTTATCATGGTCTGAAGCATGGCTCAGCCTGGTGCAAGACCTTGTTGGCAAGGGGAAAGCAAGAATACCTCACTTTTTCTGTTGTGCCCCACCACATTGTTTTTTACAGCCAAACATATTTCTGTGGATTATCTAACGGCTGCTGTAATCTGTGGGTTTACAGTCCATGTTACCTACCAAGGATAGGATACTATACACACTCTACACATGCTTGCATGGGTTTTTTTTCTGAATTATAAATTTTACAGGTGTGGCTAACAGCAACACAAGTACGAATGCAGACACGACAATTTATTTGATCTTGTGTGCTGCAAAGGGGATGGTTAACAGAATGCTGACATGCAATTCTCAACGCTGTCATTCACGTGGTGTGTGGCTATTCCGCAGCACTGTCCACGCAAGCTCCCCAAGCACTACACACCAGAGTGCATGTTCCAGAGTAGGGACGGCTGGTGCCTTTGTGGCTTGACTCAGGGCCCTTGAGCAGCTGCGCTGGAGTCAGGAGTGACATCCTCTGAATCCCTGTTGCTGTTCCAGGCCCATTGCATCACTGTGCTGCCTTCACGAGCTATTCTGCTTCAGCCATCTCCAGCGCCTTGCATATCTGATATCATAACATGCATGTAAAAATATTCTTCACCTACATGCAAGTGACTGTGTTTCACAGATCTTGATAGCCCATTCATTTCCACTGAAAATAACAGCTTAATACTTTGCTGTTCTGCCAACAGGGAAGGACTATTCAAAAGTGATCTGCTTTCATTTTCTACTTTGAAAGGGATGAAAATTTGATATCCCAAGAAATGCAAAAAGAAAAAAACCAAATAGGAAAGAATAAAAAATATAAAAATCATCTAATTACTGATCCCAGTTTGACCCTGGGACACATTATGACTATAGCAGTTTTGACCCCTGTTAGCACAACACTTGCCTGACACTGAAGGTGAAACAGGAGAGGACTAATAATGTTCCTCAGATTCATTTTCACTTTTGGCTCATTTCAAACCTTTTCTAATTTCTGTCTACTGCAGACAGAAATCACTAATGGCCATGATGGTCCTTCTAAGGTAGCTATGCAGTAGTAGCAATACAAGAAAATAAAAATCCTTGTGACTTCTTGTTTCTTCTTGACCAAATATATAAGGAACCAGTGTCTTCAAACACACCTGCAAATCATTTACACAGAGTATTTTTCAGCTTCCCAGCACAACCTCAGTTTCCTGGAGCTGAGTTCCTGTGAACCACAAGACTGGTGTCATGAAGGGCCAAAATATATTGCTACAGGAAGAGTTTTGTAGGAATGGTATGCAAGCTACCTGATCAGCTCCTGCTTATGTAACTGGTAGTCTCTCCTTGCCCTGATGTCTTACCTGTTTCTGCTTCTGAAGTTTTTCCACTGGGGTTTTTCTGGCTCTAAGAATTGTTTTAAAATCCAGGACAATGAAAAATGAAGAGAGTAGTGTAAACGAAGGGCTTTAAAGCTCCTGAGCTCTCTGCTTCCTCTCACACTGCTCGTGAACTTCTGTAGTATTGGTGGTTGACACGTGACAACAAGAAGTCCTAAAACCTGAAGGCAGTGTTACAAGCCTGAAAAACCTGTCCAAAGCCTTATCAAAAATCATCACGTTAGACACAAATGGTGTTTGTGTCAGCTTGTTCACTGGGATAAATATTCAGTCAGGACAGAAAATAGGAGTACTTATCCCAGCTTCAAATAACTTTGAGACTGTATACTCTACATGAGAGATACCATGAAAGACCAAGGGAACAGGATGATGTTTTGAGGGTCTTCACCACATTCTTTCCTCTAAAATAGTACCAAGATCCTATCTTACACCCACAAAAAGTTATTGCATCTTTTGCCCAAACACTTACTTGACCCATTATTGGCACAGACAGGTATATTCTTGCATAGATACTGTCTGGTTTTACAGTAAACTGTTTTCTGAGACCAAGTGTGAAATTAGAGGCAATGTTTAATGTGGTCTGGAAGGTGTTTCTCTTTGATAAATGGGTGTTGGTCAAAGAATACTCGGTGAATGTGAATAAGACCTGCTAGCCAACTGCTAATTTTCATTGCAAGAGTAGATCTGTGAAACCCACAATGTTTAACTCTGTGATACTGAAAACTGGAGTAATCTGTGAAACAGGGGTAGCTTTATGGTGGCCCTGAAAATAGTAATTGTTGCAACCATTTCAAGTGTATTTTTTAATCTGAATTCGGACAATATGATTGCTTTGCTGTAAATGGACTTTATGTTTTCTCTTTTTAAACTGCAAAGACTTGCTTCCATGTTAACTAGCAGTGAGTGTGTCTTGCATCTTTCAGCCACATATCCAGAATAACGTAGGCGAAAATTGTGACTGTGATTGATACACGTGTATGGCTGTACTCATTGGACAGTTATAGTCCCAAGTCACACGCATGCTCAGTTAGCTGCTTAAGCATAAGGACTTACAGTAACTACATAATAAAAAATGTAGAATTACAACATCCTAAAATGTAGCTTTTAAATTCCAATTAAAAAATTAATTGATTACTAATTTAATTACTTAACTCTCATAGCTACCATAGTGAGCTGTACAGACTAGAACTGAGAAAAGTAAAAGCAATCATAAAAATTTAGAGCTTTAATGTGTCCATTAAGAAATCAGTTCCAAAACTCCTGAACACTTCCAGTTATAGCAATGCCATGTCATACACTTGTGACAGAGCAAGCGATTCTGTTCATTTGTGTGTAGCAGTTTTGCTTTCGAGAACAAATATCCTTGCAGTTGTGCCTAGTACAGGTCAGCTTTGCCAGCCAGCCATTTTCCTCATGCACCAAGGAACCCCTCTCTTTCCTGCAGGGCACACTTCCTTAGAGATCCTTCATTAAGGCAGTAATGCATTCACACTTGTCTGCCTTTGACTTATTTGAGGTTTTTGGAGTGATGTTGAGAATGGCTGGAGTTAGTAGACTCTTGGCCTTTATGTGACAGGAGGAAGAAAAGCTCCTGACAGCATGAATTAGGCAGCCAGTTTTTTGCAGAAGCCACAGAAAGGCCAATGAAAGGCCATAAGGAAGTTCATCACACTGACTGCATCACCAAGCGGTTACAGAAAAGTAGCATAGAGGCTGATAAAACTCACGATGAAAAAGAAGTGGCGGAGACAGCTGCTGAGTAAGGTCTTGACACTCAGCATGACTGATGCTGTCAGTAGTGTGACACGTGCAATGTGCCAGTTTCAGACACAAGCAGCTGCTAAGGTTGTTGATTGAATATACAAATGTGTACCAGGAAGAGCATCCAACTTTTTACTGTGCTGAAGTTTGGCCAAGCCTAAACTTCCTGTAATTTTGCCAGAGTACATTTCTGTCCTTTGCTTGCCAGATCTAAGAAGGAAAATATTTGGAAGGCTTGGACTTGAACTTAGGACTATCACCTTCATCATACTCAGAAAGATTTTAAGAACACCTCTGAGGCTTAAGTAACACATTAGGAAATGTTCGAGCTTTACTGGTCTTACACTTCACTTTTAGTGAGAAATCTAGACTTCAATCAGGGTTCAAATAAATGTTTATATTCTTGAAAAATGTAGTCTGTGTTTTACAGAAAGGAAAGGAAAGAAAATGGTAGTTTAGATTAGTAGATATTTCTGTGGACATTATGTGGTCATCAGCTTTTTTTTTCATTCCTACCATCTATTCCCCTACAAACATTTACTAAAACTAAGCTACTGACTCCAGGTCTCTTTCTATATCTTGTGCTTTTAGTTTCTTTGGAGATAGATGCCTTCTACACAGAACAAAACATGAAAGCCAAGCTACTGTTCCTTTCTGTCATGCCACCATGCAAACACCCTTCTAACTAAAGCAGAGCTTCAGGCAAAAATGAATCAGGGTGAATGGAACAGGCACTCATCTGGAGAACAGAAAAGGCACTGCCACTGTCTAGTCTGGAGCTTCTCAACTTTTGGGGCAAGTTAGGCACTGTCAGGAGAAGGTACTTGGGGGACACCAACACTGGGCTGTGGCTGCAGAGCAATATACCTTTGTACGTCCAGGCCATCAGGTCTGTTAGCACTCCAGGACAAGTCTCACAGAGAGAAGCGATGACCACTCTTTGTCCTCATCATATGATAGGGAGCTGATTGTGCCAGTATGGGGCAGAGTTAGATGATACTGCAAAATGGGACAGAGACAGCCAAAGAGCTGAATGCAGGCTGTGTTACCTACAGACAGTAAAAGCTTGCTGTTGGTTTCTAGAAAGAAAAATTACCAAAGCTACACCCTTAGTAGCTATCAGGTGCTTCTCAGATGACACCTGGTGGACAAAAACTAAAGGGATGAAAGGAGCCTGCCTTCACAGTGGAGAACTGTACCATGCCTACTTGAATCTGCATTACTACTCACTGCTGGTGTAACCTACCAGGTGCCCTTCCTATTCTGATTATCACACACCCACCCACCAGTGCATTATTACAACACCCCAGAATAAGCAAATATCATCCATGTACCTGTAAAAGAGCTTTTTTTTTTTGCACCTGCTTCCATTTTTTCTTCATATTCTGGATGATGCGACGAGTTGAATTAATTCTGACCTGTGAGTCTGAGGCTACATTAGAGTAGAGATATGTTTTTCAGAAACAGAAATACAAGGAAAGTCCATCTTTGTAGCAGCAACCAGGTGCTTTTATAGTCTAGGATAACTATACAATTTTATGAATACCATTACAAGTGGATAATTTTACCCATACAGTTAAAGGCTTTGATTTCTTCCAATCATTAAGTTGCTGTTTCTCTTTTAAACTACTCCCAGTTGGCTTCTCTAACACTGACAGTCTTTTCTGTTTGATACGTTACAATTGCCCTAATGCATTCTTGTCGAAGACCTAGAGAAAAGGCATCAATTACAAAAAAAAGCCAAAGCATTCTAAGGGAAACATATGCATTCAGAGAGTGGACGTTTATGTCTCCTGATAAGACAGATGGTTTCCTCAAGCATCTCATGGATGGAAATACAACATTACAGTGCAGTTCTTTTTCTCTATTGGCTTGAAGGATTTCAGGAAAATGGGAGATACTGCTGAACCAAAACTGTGACAGATGAGGCACCTTCATAAAGATAAGTGGCTGTGATCAATACTTTGATTGCTGGCATTGCATCTTCCAGGTTAACAGAGGGTTTTTTTCTGTGATTTGGGCAACAACCCCACCTTCCCAGGTGCCCTTGCATAACAGGTATGAGGCCCTGCAAGTGGAACCAATCAATAACGAGGATGACGATTCCTCTAGCTCAGAGGTGTCACTGAAGTTAAGTCAGCCCAAGCCCTGCATCAAAACCACTTCCACAAAGAAAAAGAGACGGGTCATTGTCACAGGTGACTCCCTTCCAAAGGGAACAGAAGGCCCAATATGCAGAGCTGACCCACTTCTGAGGGAAGTCTGCTGCCTCCCTGGGGCCTGGGCTAAGGATGTGGCAAGAAAGTTCCTGACTCTGGTACGGCCCACAGACTGTTTGTTATCCATTATTGACTTTTCAGGCAGGCAGCGACGAACTCACAATGAGAAGTTCGAGAGCAATCAAGAGGCACCTTGGGATGACACAATTGATGTTCTCCTCTATCCCTCCAGTTGCAGGGATTAATGCGGGAAGAAACAGGAAGACCTACCAGATCAACACTCTGAGCCTGGTGCCACCAGCAGGACTTTGGGTTTTTTGATCATGGGTCAGTTTACATGACACCAGGCCTGCTGGTGACAGACGGGGTACCCCTGTCTCAAAGGGGGAAAAGGATCTTTGCACAGGAGTTGGCAGGGCTCATCAAAAGAGCTTTAAACTAGATCTGAAGGGGGAAAGGGATAAAACCAGGCTCGCTGGAGATAAGCCTGGGAGAGGCACATCAATGTTTGTGGGATGCCGTGCTAGCGAGCTCCTTAGGTCTGCCATAATACTGGAGGGTAGGGGATGGATTGCCAAGTGCTAGCACAGACACAAGGGATACTGATGAGCTAGGGATCACGGTAGCATCCAGGAATGGTCAGGTAGGAATCAGGCCTCTTCCCCCAAAAAGATGATGGGATCGATAGTCCAATTAAATTGCATCTGCAATTAAACACACACAAGTCTATGGGGCCAGACGGGTACTGAGGGAGATGGCGAAAGTGCTCACCAAGCCATGTTCCATCATTCACCAGAAAATCTGGCTAACCAGAAAGGTCCCAGTTAGGAGGTTAGCAAATGTGACACCCATCTACAAGAAGGGCCAGAAGGAGGACTCAGGGAACTACAGGCTTGTCAGTCTGACCTTGGTGCCAGGAAAGGTTATGGAGCAGATCACCCTGAGTGCCATCACATGGCACGCACAGGACAACCAGGCTATCAGGTCCAGTCACAATGGGTTTATGAAAGGCAGGTCCTGCCTGACTAACCTGATCTCCTTCCATGACAAGCTAACTGACTTGGCGGATGAGGTAAGGGCTCTGGATGTTGTCTATCTAGACTTTAGTAAAGCCTTTGACACTGTTTCTCACAGCATTCTTCTGGAGAAACTGGCTGCTCACGGCTTCAATGTGCGTACCCTTCACTGGATAAAAACCTGGCTGGATGGCCAGGCCCAAAGAGTGGTGGTGAATGGAGTTCAATCCAGTTGGTGGCCGGTCACCAGTGGTGTTCCCCAGGGCTCAGGGTTGGAGCCTGTTGTCTTTAACATCTTTATCAATGATCTTGGTGAGGGGATCAAGTGCACCCTCAGTCAGTTTGCAGATGACGCCAAGTTAGGCGGCAGTGTCAATCTGCTTGAGGGTAGGGAGGTTCTACAGGGGGTTCTGGATGGGCTGGACTGATGGGCCAAGGCCAATAGTATGAGGTTTAACATGGCCAAGTGCTAGGTCCTGCAGTTGGCTTACAACAATCCCCTGCAATGCTACAGGCTTGGAGAAGAGTGGATGGAAAGCTGCCCAGCAGAAAAGGACTTGGGGGTGTTGGTCAACAACTGATTGAATGAACCAGCAGTGTGCCCAGATGGCCAAGAAGGCCAATGACATCATGGCTTGTATCAGAAATAGTGCGGCCATCAGGTGGAAGGAAGGGACTGTCCCCCTGTACTCAGCACTGGTGAGACCACACCGTGAATACTGTGTCCAGTTTTGGGCCCCTCAGTACAAGAAAGACTTTGAGGTGCTGGAGCTTGTCCAGAGAAGGACAATGAAGCTGGTGGAGAGTCTAGAGCACAAGTCCTGTGATGAGCGGCTGAGGGAACGGGGGTTGTTTAGCCTGGAGAAAAGGAGGATGAGGAGAGAACTCATTGTGCTTTACAGCTACCTGAAAGGCGGTTGTAGCAAGGTGGGGGTCGGTCTCTTCTCCCAAGTAACAAGCAGTAAGACAAGAAGAAATGGTCTCAAGTTGCACCAGGGGAGTTTTAGGCTGGATATTAGGAAAAATTTCTCTACAGAGAGGGTTGTCAAGCACTGGAACAGGCTGCCCAGGGAGGTGGTGGACTCCCCATCCCTGAAGATATTTAGAAGACTTATAGATGTGTTACTTAGGGACATGACTTCGTGGTGACCTGGCAGTGCTGGGTTAACGGTTGGACTTGATCATCTTAAAGGTGTCTTTCAAGGAAAATGATTCTGTGAATCTGTGAGTTCTGCTCCGCAGAGGGAATGAGGTAACATCCTAGCCCAGCTGAAAGCCAGGGTTCACCCTTATACCAGCATCACAACTTGATGCCTGACCCACTCTGGTTCTTACAGCAAGAACTAGCCAAGCCTAGCTCTGCTCCAATACCTGAAATACCGCTGCACAAGGCTTCTAGGGCATCTTTTTAGAGTCCTCAGGATTCTGCGTAATTCACGGGTAAAGTGTGTGGTAAACAATAATATAGTTTGAAATTGGTGAACTACAGAACAATATCTGAATTACATTACGATTGGAGCCACCTTGTTAAAATACTTGCTGAAAACAGGTGCTTCCTGCAAAGCAACCCCTGACCAGTTATCAGTTTCCCAATCCTAGTAACAGAAACCTTAGAAGGGCTGACTGTCACCAAAGGAAAGCAAATACAAACAAGTTCTAGAAGACACACTTTTTTCTCTTACATCCAACAGTGAACAACATGCCAAAGAAGACTTTAAAACATTTCTGCAGAGAATACTTTTACAAGCCATTTCAGGTAGCAATCTGTGAGATCAATCCTTCTTAATTTATGCTAATGACTATTTTCAGGTTTTGCAATTTTCTCCTTTACTTGTTAATTGCTATTCAGCAAATACAAAGAAATCAAATGTAAGTGCAGTCATAAAAACAAAGAGGAAAAATATATCACGAAAGTGCTCTTTAAAACATCAATTAGGCAATAAAATGTCTTCAGCTTGGGCCATTTGGTTAGCATCTGCGAGCCCTTTTGTGTTGCGCAGCTGGGAAAACACCAGTTTGTAAAATGTCTTTAGCTAGCAAAACCACTGCATAAATACATTTCTATTCCGCAGAAATGTTAATTGGCAACTCATTAAAAGTTTGATTGGTATATGTGAGTGAAATCCAACATCTTGAGGCCCTAAAAATGTACTAAATAACATGAAAATCTTTTATTTTCTGTGAGGATAATGAGGACATATTCTGGTCTTCATGAAGGAAGCAATCATTACAAAAGCTTAAATCCTGACATAAATTAAACCGAGGACAGTAACGAGCACACTCCACGGGTTGAGAAATCAAAAAAAAGAAGTGTTACATCATACACAAAAGACAGTTCATCAGTCATAATCAAATTACAGCCGTACAAGGCTCTTCCGAATTAACACCAGCCACCGAATGAAAAGCGGGTCCCAGTGACACCCTACAGCAAGCACGACTTGCTGCCACGCGTTTGGTGGGCTCCAGCCCACCGGTCAAGGCAGAGCTGTCCGCCAGGCCTTCACCGCGCCGCTCTGACGGGACACGGGCTTATGATGCCCGCCCTTTGGCCCACGGCAACTTAGGGGGCTCAATCTGCGCCGGAGACTAGCGTGGGGCTTTTTGAGGCCGTGCCTTCTTCAGGCGCTCCCCACTTCGACAGCAGCCCCGCGGGGGGATGGGCGCTTTACCGGCTGCGGCCCCCCGGGATGGCCGCCTGCCCTCCAGGGCGGCGAAACGCCTCACACACGCTCTGCTCGGCGCAGACGACGCGCGGCTGACCGCGCACGCACAAACCCCGCCTCCTTTCTGTCGAATCCCCAGGATTTCGGGAGGCTCAAACCGCCGCCGTGCCTGACGCCTCTCAGCGCCGCCGGCGGTGCGGGGCGGGGCAGCAGCCGGGGCCGCCCTCAACATGGCTACGCTGGCAATGGCCGTGGCCGCGGCGGCCACAGGGCAGCAACAGGTAAAGGCCTTGCTGCGGCGAGGGGCCGCCGCCCAGCCAGCCGGCCTTTCCCGCTGGCCGGGGGGAGCCCCTCCTGTTGGCCCGCCGGGAGGCGGTCGCCGAGGAGTTGCAGCGTCTTAGGCGGTGTAGGGATAAAGGTTAAAAACAAATCTGTAGGAAGGCGCGCGGGTTTGCCGGGTTGGCCTGAGAAAGGTGGCTGCGTAACCTTTCGTAATCTGCATTCCTAGCAGTGGTTATGCTACGGATGTTCAGGGTTGCTGTGAATAAGAGCTGCCACTTTGCAAGGGTTATTAAGCAGATTTCAGAAGTTGAGCTAGTGCTTTTCTTGAATGAGATGAAATGGGGGTAATCTGGCTAGTGTACATTACATACTTAAAGTCAGGTAGGTAGTTCAATTTGTCAGAGAATGACCACCATGAGAGGCAAGACAGTTGCCCTGATTTAGTACTGCAGTGTGGTGAGCAGCTTCCATTAAAGCCAGCTGATGCTGCAGTCTTCCCATGTTTCTGCCGAAGAATGCATCTCTGTATGCAGTCATCAACTTACCGTCACTCATCATTCCAGTTTTATATGTGTGTGACTTAAAATTAGTTGTATTGGGCCAGTATTTTACTGAAGTAATGCTGTTACTGTTCGCTGTGGTGTTGTCTGCTTTAAAATAACCAATGAGCATTTTAAAAATAAATATTTTATTGAATAATAGTTGATTTTGTTATGTACAGAATGACAGCTGTTCCAGTACTGCAGGTGCTGGTCGACATTTTCAGAACTGGAAGATGAAAGCTGAACACGCTAAGAAAGTTGAATTTATAAGAACTGCAGAAAAGCTAAAAACTCAGTAAGTTAAACACTTCATCATAAGTATATTATCATGCTGTTCTGGAGGTAACGTAACTCATGGTTCGAGGTAAGAATTTACGGTAATGAAACCTTTAGGTTAAGTTTTCATTTTCAGGAGCTCAGGCAGATTATTGTGGTTGTTACAGTAGTTCAGGATAGGCTTACGAGCTCCAAAATGCCCTGTTGTTCTACTTAGCATTTGGACTTTGGTCAGTCATCTTCTGTAGTAAGCTGTTCCTGCACTAGATGCATGTAGCATAACCTAGTTTTCCTGCTCAGCTGTGCTTACCCTTCTAAGGACTTAAAGCCCTTAAGACATACCAACCAAAGGGGAATTGGAGCAGCATATGACAGCTTCCTCAAAGAAGACTGAAAGCACTTCATCTAGAATATCTAGGCCATTGCTTTGGAAAATGGGGGTTCAAGAGAGCTCAGGCACAAAAGTGATTCAAATCTCTTTCCTCACATTTTGAGTAAGTGCTTTAACAACTATGCTGGCAGCTGAAAGAACAGGGAAGTTTCTTCTTGAACGGATGCGCTTTATGAGGAAGAGCTGATGTAGCCACCTGCCTGAAGGAAAGGCTTGTAGTTGTGAATCCTGGATAGTGACACTTAAGTCTCTCAGCAGAGTTTTAGGCTGCCTGAATCAGCTCCTCCTAAGGTAGTCTGGATCCCCAGTTATGGGTTAAAAACTGACTGCTGGTTAATGTAGATGTTCCCAAGCAGCTTCAAACAAGGCATGCCATTTAACTACAACACATTGTCCTGTAGCTGCTGTGCTCTGAAGGCTTTTAGTGCCCTGTGTGGGGAGATTTGGTACTTGAGTCTGGTCTGTGAATTCCAATGCACTGCAAAACATTTAAACTGTGAAGCATAAACTGCACCGTATAGGGGTTTGAACCACAGAGCAGCAATGGACTGCTGAAGAATCAAGCTGCTACTGAGAGACAACAGCTTATCGTGCTGTTGGTAGTGTTGCTTAATGCTGGGAATCCTTCCAGATGTGTCTGTACTGTGTGGCACCAGTGTCCTGCTGTTCTGATCTCTAATGTGGTGGCGCCAAATTTCACAGATGTGCTCAGGACTGCGGATACTGCATGTGCTGTTCTGTAGGTCAAACCCTAGTACACCGCCTGGCTGTAGTGAGGCAAAGCATAACTCACTCTCAGTTGTGCTCTAAAGCTTTTGACCTTAGTGAGAAAGCAAAAGTCACCTATAACTCTCTGTACTATACATAAAGCATAGTCAGTAACTAAGGTAGCAGCTTTAATACCTTAAGTTATTTAATTGCTAATGAACTTGAGTTTGAATCTTCAGTTGCAGTAGTACTGTTACTGGTGTTAAGGCTGAAGGGAATGTACTTGTGTTGTCTGTGCTGAGGCTCCATCTATGTGTGCAACTGCATTAATACAGCCTATGTCTGCCCTTTCCAATGAAAGTTCTCAAAAGACTCCCTAATAGTGAGTATAAAGAAAAAATTTCAAGCCATTTCAGTATATGCACCACTGCCTGCCAGTGAGGTAATTTTCATGCTAACTTCTTTCTCTTGTTCATGTTCTTGGGTTACTTTCATATGCGTGGTCTTATAACTGCAGAAAGATTTTTCTTGCTAACAGCTGTAGGAACAAAACAGGGATTTGTATAAAATCGAAGACAGTCCTGTTGACACACTCTTAGCTGGATAGTAACCTGGGAAATTCTTGGGGCTTTTCTAAGTATTTATGTGTTATTCAGTGTGGCAACCTTTTTTTCCAGGCTTGCAAATATAGAAAAAGACATAAATGGACATCTTTACAATAGGAAGAGTGTTTTCAGGGTAGAATACAGCATACTGGAGGAACTGGAACATAGCATGACTGTCAGCAGGAAAACTGAAAGTAAGTGGGGTTTTATTTGGGTTTTTGGTTTGCTTTTTTTCACTCTACTCTTGTTTGTTTAAATGGTTTAATAATCAGTAGTACACAGAGTGATGAGCTTAGCTGGAAGGCAGATGCTGATAGAAGTGTGGTATTTCACCATGTGTACTGCTTATAGGGAAGAATTCCACAGTTCCCTTGCAGAATTTAGAAGCATAAACATTTTGGGCCTTCTGTGTTACTGTTTTCTTTTAATCTTGAATGTAGCAGATGCTGCCCCCAAAACTTTGGTGGAAAGTTACTGTTTTAGAAACTTGGAATCAGTTTTGTGAATGTATTGCAAAATCTAATGTAGTCTAGCTAAGGTACAATAAATATATACTGACCACAGCATAAGTTTTCACAGACTGATTGCTGCCTTTGAGTATACTTTTAAACAGGTCTGTGTTTGTTTTTTCAAATCTGTGAATAATGAATATTCATAGTCTAAATAGTGCTGTGAGGTGGTGCACAGTCAGTCCTACAATATGTGTTCTGCTTACAGACTAGTTAAGTACTTTAGGAAAAAAAGTGGTCATAGTACCTAGATTCTTTCAAAAGTAATCAAATAAGTCATGTTATGTCTTCTGACATAGAAGATCAAAACAAATTAAGTTGAAGAAGGGGAAGGACACCTAGAGACAACCAAAAATATAGTTACCTTACAAATGTTTACGTGTTTTAATGTGTGTCTTTTAACTAAGGAAACTTATCATACCCTTTACATCTTGCAGTCCTTAAGAAATGTAAATATTTCCAAGGAATAACTAAACTAAAAAATTCAGGAAAAAATTCCAGAAGTAAGAAGGGAGCATGGAAGTACGGTTGGAGATACTGTTGTGAGATAATAAAGATGACAAAGATGAGAGGTGTAAGGCACTAAATGTGAGATGTGAAGAATGTTAGAGTATAATCTCTTAGAGTGTGCACTAGAATCCCCCAAACTTCCCATTTACGATGTTCAGGTCTTTCAGCATGATCTATGTGCTTTTAACACTTCTGTGGTCTCGGCAGGAACTAGTAAGGTCATGTCTTAGCTAAATTTTGTTATTTAGGTCTTGGGCTGTGTTATCCCTTCCTTAAACAACATCTTTTAGGACAGAAGGTACAGCTCCTTGGTACCTAAGATGTATCCAGAACTTCATCCTCATCAGTATTGTATTCATGGACTAATGAGGAGCTAAGTGGTAACAAACCAAATAAGTGCATGCATTCTTGGAGTACATGAGAGTACTGATTCTGCTTTAGTTAACACAGCAAGTAAACGTATTGTTGAAGTAGGCCATTCACATATGCTTTCCAAGTTTGTTTGCTTTTCATTGCTCAGTGTTTTGAGGTCCAGGTCTGAGTCTCCCTCAAAATTCTAGAGGAGGGGTCATCTGCATAGGCAATATTCTCCAAAGTATGGTTACCTGGTAAAAGGTTTGGGGAAAAAAACTACCCTGGATATGACTATCCTGGTGACCCTTTTAGAAATAGAACTACTAGTTTTAAAGTCCATTGATTCTGTGGGGAGATGCATGGCCCGTGCAGTCAGCTAGATGCAGTTACAGTCACGTTAAAATGCTTAGTTTTATGGCAGTTTCTTATGATCAAACAGATTTTGTGTCCTTGCTTAGATGAAATACCCAATTTATTTTGGACACTTCATTGCTCTTGTTTTTTGTATTGAATTTAATGCACACAGAAACTGAACTATCAGCACCTTATTTTGTTTAACAGAAGCTAAAATTCTGCAGCAGCTATCAAAAATAAAAAATAATGTGAAGAGACTTCAGCAACAATTAAAAAATGTGAAGCCTACACCAGAATGTAAGTCATGATAACAGATTTAAAAACATTTTCCTCTACAGACGGTTGTCTTGCATAGTTGGGCTTGTGATTCTCCTGCAGACTTGGGATACTCCTTCTCCAGTCTGTCTGCTTTTCCAGGAATCTGGAAAGAGAAAAATGCAGAAATGTAGTAAAGAGTGAAAGATCATGCAGTTCTGTGTGGAAGAAGAGAAACTTGGTGGAATGGGTTTGTTTCTTCAGGCTGTTGAAAGCCTGATATTTTCTATATGTAACTCCTTGCGTTATGTAAAATGAAGTTCATGTTCTGGTGCCATTTAGATATAGCTCCCCTTCATCTGGTGAGACGTCACAGAGCAGGGTCTACGGGGAACTCATTTCTAGCCTTCCACATGGCTTGAAGTGTAAATTGGAATATTTTGTGGAAAATGATGAAACAACTCCTTCAGTTTGGATGTTTTGAAACTTTGAGGAAATAGGCACTGAAAGAAACGTTCTGCTGTGATACTCTACTACCTCATTGGAGCTCAGCCCTCCTAGTACCTGAGGGCTTTCTGATGCTAGATAAAATGCATCTCATTTCATTTAGTCAGTGTCTATTGTATAAAAAATGCATTAGCTTTAATTGTCAGCAAAGATACCAAAAACTAACAAGGCATGGAAGCTGAACCAAGAGTTTTAAATGATACAACCAATTTAGTTAATTATTTTTTAAAGCCATGATAGTTAAACTGTGTGTTCAATACGTGTACTTAAAGATGTACTGGTTTAAAACAGGTTCTGAAACCTTTTTCTACCATTTCAAAATAGACCTTTTCTAGACAGCTGTCTTTCATTCTTTCTCTATATCAGGATTGCAGCACGCTGACAGAGAAGATAAAAGTCTTAACTTTGATGTTTCTTTGTCAGCTTTGTAGGACTAATGACCTGTAGGTTAAATAGGATTGCTACAGACTGGTATAAACCAAAGATCTGAGTGTGCTTCTTAAGTCACTAACTGCACTGTTATAAAAACCAAAAGTGGAAACTTTATGATAAGGCTGTCTTATTTTATGAATCAGTTGAAGGTTACTCAGAACGAGACCTGTTTAATGGGAATAAATATTTATACAGGGATTTACATCCAGTTAGCTAAATCAGTGTGAAATCACAGCTATTGAATAAATTAGAGTCTGACTTTTAAGGCTGTTTGAGATGGAAATGCATGCCTTTTTGTATGCTGAAAGTGTCCCAGAAGTCTCTTGCAAGTGCCTACATTTCTGGATAGTGCTGAATTACTGATAAATACTGTAGACTTCTGAAGTTATATGCTTTTTTATTCTTTCCCTTTTTAGTTGTTGACAAGCTCAAGGAAATGATGGAAGAAGTTGAAAATGCAGTCAATGCTTTTAAAGAGGAACAGAGACAAATGTATGTTTATACATGCCTCAGCTAGAAGAAAAAGTGCTTTCATAAGACACAATGAAAACTTTGCATTAATCAAGCAAACTGTTCTTTTGATTTACTCTTTTGCTAGTGGCTCCTGTGGTATGTGAATCAAAACTCAAGCTATCAACGTTAGAATCTTGATAAACAGCCTTTTAAAGGCTGCTTATACAGTTATTGCAGTGATCCAGTGTAACTGTGATGTGCCTGTGAAGTGGCTTTTCAGAGAAAGGCTGCAAAAGAGTTTGAATTATGGGGTTTTTTGCTGTTGCTGTTGTGTTGGTTTTTTAAGTGGGTGGGGTTTTTTTTTCCCCTTTCTCTACTGATGTCAGGAGGGGATTGAGATAGTTGTTTGAATACCATGAACGTGTGCTTTCACTAATCAGGTAACTTAATTCTGATTGTGTAGTGCTTTATTAATTACGGGATCATTACAACTGTGCTGTCATCTGTGTCAGCGTTTCAGTTCTTAATCTTTGAAGAATAGCTTTTGTGTGGCCTTGAACAAATCCAAAATACATTTTCAATGAATGAACAATGACTACTGGAATGTTTTTCTTACATTTCAGTATTTGTTCTCTTTTTAGATATGAACAGCTTTTGAAGGAGGAAAAAACTGCCATAAATGAGCTCAGTGCCTTTGAGAGAAAAGTGGAACGGTGGACGTTAGACAGCTCAATAACAGAAAAAGGTTTGAGATTACCATCAGCCAGGGTCTCAGTTGATAAAACATTGGAAAATCATCTCCCTGAAGAAGTCGTAAAGTTTGAAAGATTTCTTCAGCGAACAGGAGGGCGGCAAGGAGGCTGGGATGATTATGATCATCAGAATTTTCTGAAAGTGTGGACAAAACACAAAGGAGGGCTATCTTACGTGGATGAAGCCCTTGAGTGTATCTGTGGAAAAACAAAAGAAGATATTGAACAGCATGACAAATGGTATCAAGAATTTCTAATTTTACAGGAAAGAAAGAAAGAGGTAAAATAACCCCTCTAGGGCTTTTGTAGCTTTAAGAAAAAGTACTTATTTTTAAAACTTATGCATGTCTTATGTTTGTATTCGCCTCTGGTGGTAGTGCTAGGTGGATTTCTGTTATGGTTGATCATATGTAACTGATGTCTTTAGCATCCTCAACTTGCCAAAAATATGTGTCTTAAAGAATTACCAAGAAGTGTAGATCTAACAGCACACTGAAGCGGGCTGTGTATTGCCAAAGTATATTACAAATGTTTTTGATTGCAGTAGTCCAGCAAGTTAGCTCCCAGAGCAGTAAGTGACCATATCTAAAACTGCAGTTCTTGTTAGATCTGTCCCTGAGAATGTCTGTCCCACCATATAGGCAATATATTTATGCCATGTGGACATAGAGAATTATGATTCCTTTAAGAACTATCCATTTGAGTAAAAAAATATACAGTGACATAAAAACTGAATTATAAAATAGTAGTTGGAATTGCTAATTTGAAGAAATATATTTGCATTAAAGAAGCAACATTCATAACTACCCGAAGTTTCCATGAATGCTGTATCTAAAATAATTTTAGCAGGCACATATTAAACCTGCCTGTGTGATCCATAAAATAGGAAAAAAAAAAAGTGAGAAAGCAGACATAGGTGCTTCTTTGCCTTAATTTTTGCCTTTAGTGGACTTTAAATTCCTATCTGCAGTTCATATCCTTGGAGCATATGTTTTAATCCCAGGTCAACAGCAGTGTGACAAATTTCCATGAAAACTTTTTTTCCCTGCTGTTCTCTTGCAGTCAATTAAGAAGTGGAAAGAAAAGCAGCATCGAGAAAAAGAAGGAAACTTGAAGGAGAAAGAGAAACCAGAAAAATTGCTCAAGGAAGAACGGCTACAGTGTGAAGAAGCTCAGAAGCAAAAAGCAGAAGAAAGAAAAAGACAACAAGCAGCAATTGAAGCATGGAAGAAACAGAAAGCAATAGCATTTGCAATGGAACAAGCATTACAACTAAAACTAGAAGAAGAGAAGGAGAAGCAGCGGCAAAAAGAACGGCAGCGCCAATGCCATGTGAAGTTACTGTTGGAAAGGTATACCTTGCAGAGGAAAGAAAAGGAGGAAATTGAAAAGTTTGAAAAGGAGAAGAGAGAAGAAGCTGAGAAGGAGGAAAGAAAGAGAATTGCTGCAGAAAAAATTCCTAAGTTTCGAGAGCGTGTGCGTAATTATATTTCCATGTCTGCACGTTGTTGTTTTAAATTCGCCTACTTTCTCCTACAATATAATCTGTTACATGCTTTTTAGTAGCTAAGTTTCATTCATTTTAAATCTATTTGTGATTCACTATGAATAACAACATCTGTTACATACAAGAAACAGTATGAAACTTTATTTCAGACAAAGATGTTCCTTTTTCTCAATATCTACATTCAAGCCCGTATTTCTTTCTACATACAGACATGGGTTTATGTACTTCAGAGTGAAAATGTCTGGGGAAAACCAGCTTGGGCTTGCGTTTCTCTCCATGCTGTAGAAAACATGAGAAGACCTGATTGTTTTATGCAGATACGAAACAAAAAGAGATGTTTGAATGTCCTGCAAGGTCAAGTTAGATCCCTTATCAATGTAATTCTGATTACTGGAGAACTGGTATTGTCAGCATTCACACTAGAGTTCATATTTATAAACAGTTTTTTTCAAAACTGAGTAACTAATTTGCTTGTGCAGGACAAGCTATAGCAAGTAGCTACCTAGTATTACTTAATTCTGTACAATGACAAAATATTTTCAAAACAGAAAAAAATTAACTATGAAAAGGTTGCATATATATTTTCATACAGTTTGTTTTACTTCCAAAGAAAAGTTTGCATTTCCATTTGGTATTATGTTTCAGGATCTGCGTAAACTGGAGTTAAGAATACTACAAAAACAAGCTAGAGAAGCAGAGAAACGAGAAAAAGAAAAGAGGTTGGCAAAGTTAAGAGAGAAGGTAATTTACCTCTGTTTCTTTTAATCTGAGGTGTCTTGCAGCTTGGTAATTGCTTAAAAAACCTTTTTTTCCTCATTGATCTAAAAAGCAATTGTTTTTACTTTTCTAAATGGTTGCTAAAGGAAAAAAAATTACCAAATCATGCTTGTTACCAGGAGACAAAAATGCAGTAGGCAGAGCTGTTCTTGTGTTTTTAAAAAAAAAAAAAAAAGAAAACAAGATAATAATTTATTTTTCTCCCAGCAGTATTTATTCTGGGTAAGGACTGTAGCTCATACACATGAGCTGCAATACGGGTGGTGGTTTCCATTTTTAAAATGGTTTTCTACTCTTAGTTAAATAAGTAGGCTGGATTCCAGAAGAGTTTTGGGAACATCGTCTGGGTTCTTAAGAGTTTAACCTTTTACATTACTGAAGTTTAATGAGAGCAAGCAGTTGTTGCCCCTCATATGGATCTCAGGTTTCTGCCATTTCTTGTGATAGCGTGGAGGGAAAAGTCTCTTTCTGGCTAGCCAGCTGTGTTTTGTTTACACTGCACCTATTCACAGGACAAAGACCTAGTGAGTGTTATTTATGTAACTCATTCTGTGATCAGTGGAAAAGACCAAATTTTTGTGTGTTTCATTTGGAGGTCGAGATTCAGGTAACCAGAGATCCGTCCAGGTTGTACAGACCTACCAAGGGCTGGGAGGAACGCACTAAAGAGATGGCACCAACAGCTTCAGAACCGCTGTTCCGTATTCCTCGTAGGTAAGGAGGAGAACGATGGACGTGTAGCGTGACAAAAATACAGTTATACATGAGCTCTTTATGCTTTTTTTGCCCTGTTTTTAGAGCTACTCCAACCTGGAGACAAGGGTTATAGATGAGCACCTGCCTGTCCCCGCCACAGGATGATGTCTTCCTGGCCTGTGAAGCAGCCAGCAGCCCTCAGGAGTTGTCACAAAATTTGCTCGGCACAGTGACATGTATTATGACCTTTGTACCTTGTGAGTGTCGGAGTTGAAACGTCATCTGTCAGACTGTCAGCGTCTGCGTGACGGCATGTATTTCCGCTGGCATTAAAAGCGTATTGCCTTGCCCGCTGCCGGCTGCTGCAGTGAAACCACGGGCGGAACACCGGCCCTCCCCGGGGGCGGGGGCGGGGACGGGGGCGCGGCGCCGCGCCGCGCCGGATCCCCGCAACCAGTGACGTCGCCGAGGTGGGGGCGGAGCACCCGCCGTGCGTGACGCAGTCCCTGCGCGCCGGGCGCGGGTGGCGGCAAGATGGCGGCGGCGGCCCCGTGCTCGGGGGAGGCGGAGCGGCTGGACTTTCTGCGGGAGCGGCATGTGCGCTTCTTCCAGCGCTGCCTCCAGATCCTGCCCGAGCGCTACTCGTCCCTGGAGACCAGCAGGTAGCAGGCCGGGGTCCTCCTGCCGCGGGCGGCCCGGCCGCCTGCCCCATCCGGTGTCGGCGCCGCGCCCGGGCGGCGGTCACCGCCGTGCTGCCCTTCGGGGCCGCTGAGCCCCGCCGCCCTCGGACTGGCGGCCGGTCTCTTGGCGCGCCCCCGTCGACCTCGGGCCGCGCGGTGGGAAGGTGCGACAGGCCGTGCTGACTTTTCGCCCGGAGCCCCTCGCCGGGCTCGGGAGGCGGTGGCTCTTCCCTCTCCGGCGAGCAGTCGCATTGACGGGAAATCTCTCCTGGAGAGCTGCCCGCCCGGCCCGGCCTCCCGCTGCTGTGCGCAGGGAGCGAGGTGGCCGAAAGGAAAGCGCTCCTTGTAAATCTGCCCACCAGCAGACGGCTCCCAAAAAATAGGAGTTGGTGTTGGGGTTTAGTCTGTGCTCGCTTAAACTCCCCGATATCCACGAGGGAAGGCTCAATGATCCTTTTAGTCTGCTTTGAGTCTCTTCCCTCTTCTAATAAACCCTGGAAGCCAATTTTAAAATAAATGACTTAGGCCTTTTGCAGCAAAAAGTCGGCATGCAGAAGACTCATGTTTATGTAACGGAAATAATTTAGATCTTCATTAGCTAGTACAAGAGTTAAAGTACTGGTGAAGTATGTTCCTCACATTGAACTAGAGGGACATTTGTCCGTGTAATGGCGGCAGAATGCATTTATTTCAGGGTTTTTATGTAGGTCAATTGTATCTGAGGCACAAGAAGATTAATAATTTGATTGTCAAGATGCTCTTGATAAAAACTTGAGTCATGGAGAGGGGTCGGTGTCTTATTAAGCCAATAAAAGTCATCAGGTGCTTTTCACTTTATAATCTCCTGCAAGTTATGTCTTGAAGAATGCTTAATGGCTTTGATCAAATCTTTCTGATAAATCAAGCTTTATTTTAGTGGACAGTACAAACACTTGGCAAAAATATGTGAGGATTACTATGGATAGCACTGACCGGTATGTGGAATAACACATAACTTTATATTCAAAAGTACAGCTAGAAATTGTTATTTTAGAGATGTAATCATGTATTCATTAGGAATTAGCCGATGTTTCAGTACGTTGTCAGCTATTTTAAACAACAACAAGAGGAAGTCCATTCTTGCTATTCTCCTAACTGTTTCTATGCTTTAAGGTTACAATGACATGCGGATGTATTAGAATCATAATGCAAAGGGCTAACCTTAGGCTTACTGACACTTGGAGAAGGGCTAAAGAACTGGAGTTTGTTGAGCCTGGAGAAGGGAGGATGTGATCGCAGTCTTCCATTGCTGAGATACTGGTTACAGAGAAAGAAGAAGATGCACCCTTCACAGGGGACCACAGTGATGTGGCAGGAGGCTATGAGAATGAGTTGCTTCAGGGAAAATTATCTGGATGAAGGAAGAATGTTCTTTACCATTATAGCAGTTATCCACAAATAGGTTGCCCGGTGAAGAGGCGGAGACTTGGCTTGTCATGGTCCAGGGTCATCTCATCTAAGGCCACACATTCTGCATAAGGTGGGACCAGTGACCTCTCATGGCCCTTGACAACCTAGACATTTCTTTCTGTTCTGTGATTTACATTGCCAGGTTGTTGCAGTTTGCCACTGAGCTGAAACAGAGGCTCTATTTTACACAAGGTCTTCCCCAGTCTTGCTGAATAATGCTAATAATAATGCTAATTGTTTTGAGAGCTCCTGAGAAATTAATGAGCTGTCTGAGCTTAAATTTAATGTGTGGTCATAGTAGCCACACTGTATTAAACAACCAGTGCCCAGTGTATTGCACATAATGGCTGTGCAGCACTGAAAAAACACTGTTTTCTGAAAATTGGAACTATCAATTTGAAACTGTTTTAGGATGCCGTAATTTTTGGCTAATGGGCATGGTATAAGCCTTCAATTAGAGTAAAACTCACAGTCACCTAAGTTCATTCATTTTTTGAAATTCTAAGTTTTTGCTCAGCCAGAGGTTTCAGTTCTCTTATACTGATTTTTAGATCAGTGTTCTGCAGATGTGCATTCGTGTCGATTGAACAAATTCTAAGTGGGAGATTAAAACATAAATACATTATGCCCAGTTTGACCTTGAGGGTGCTAGGTTCGCCTTTTTGACAAGTTCAAGGTCACTGAGTTCAACAAGCCTCCTGAGCTGCTACTACTGCAGAAAGAAATTCTCTTACCCTTTTATTCTTGCTTTCCTTGGTCCTGCATACATGTGGTTCCACGGTGAAGTGGATGGGGAAACTCAACTAAATTAAAGAAAGACTTGTAAAAAAAAAACCAATCATTTGTCAGTGAGTTGTTTTTGGCTCACTGCACTGCAGCAGAAACAACTGCATTTGTTGTCACCAGGCAGGTTGGCAGAGGATGAAATTCTCCATGCAGTGCCAGTCTATTCTAACTTAAGCAGCAGTTTGTCAATAAGGGAGTGGGTACAATAATAAAGAAATTTTATTTCATGTTCTTCACTCAACTTACTGGCTCAAAGCCTTCATAATTATTTTATATTTGCAGTTAGTGCATGCAGCTTCAGCAACAGTAGTTTTTAAGTAATCTGATTGATAGTGTTCTCTACATACTGAAGTTTTGTAACTCTCTGAATACCGAAGAATGCAACTCTCCTGGTCTCTTAAGTCTTTTTGACTGTGGTACTTTATGGTGCTCTTTGCAGCACACTGAACTCAGTTTCTCAAATAGGGTACTTGCTTTCCGAGGTCTGCTGAGAAACTGCAGTCTTTGTTCGTGCCTGAAGATGAAGAGCTCTGAAACCTTCATCAGAAATGTCTTTACTTGCTTGCGTTGGAGAGGAACTTAAGACAAATGATACCTGTTTTGTAAGCTTTCAGGAGGTCAGTTAACCAATAAATTTCAGCTGTCAAGCTTTGATGCTTGACTTCCTAAATTAATACACATGTAGTAACTGAAATGATAGTAGAGATGAAGGAAAGATGCAGCAAAAGTGATGCCAGACTTGGGAGTTGTCTTGCAAAGGGCTACTGTGTGAGCTGACAGGCAGGATACAGGAACAACCCCAGAATCATGGATGAAATAGAGAGTAAATTTATTCTTGTTACTTCCTAAACAGGGGATTTCTGAAGCAGCACCCAGGCAGAAGCACACAAGCAGGGATGCAGGCACCATGGACCTCGGTCTGTGCTAGAGAGGAAGATTTCAAACATGCTGCTTTCACCTGTGTATCAGGGATATCAGGCATGTCCGATAGGCTGCCTCTGTGTCTATCCCAGGCCTATGTTATCTAAATACAGATGTTCTACTTGTCATGCACAAGGCTAAACAACAATTAGGATGATACATGGTTTTTTTTAACACCCTGCTGCAAGTCACTCGAGCATGTTTACAATGCTCACCGATCTTCTGTTATTTTCTTACAGTCATCCTCTGTGGAAATGGCTGTGTGTAAAAGCTTTACACTTCATCGTATGTGTCAGCTAAGGTGCTGCTAAGAGTTGGCTTTGTTAGTTTTGGTACGTGTCTCTCTTAATTTTCTGTGAGCAGGATAGTGTATGGAGTAAGGATGCAGTACCGAGGTGGCTGTATCAGGGCCTGTCTATGTCCAGTGGTACCAAATGTTCCTGCCCATCATGTGTGGATTCCGGTGCACTGTACGGGCTACTTCTTAGTCTTACTTCTTCTGGGACTATGAAAACAGAGAATCATCTCTAAATAAGTAAACTGAAACCTAACTCTATGTAAAAACACTTTTTACATTCATTTATTCAATACATGTATTTTTAAGTCATAGATGAGATGCACTGCATGTCTTGTATGGACAGCCTTGTATTTTTGGACCTAGTTTGCAGCAGTTTCTAGTGCTGAAGATGGCATGTTGTTTGTGCCTCATTGGAAGTAACGTAGCTGGGTAAGGAAGTGAAAATGTCTTTAAGTAGTTTCAGTAAAAGATTGTCAAACTCAGAGACTGTGAAAATCAGAAAATTATGCAAGATTTCAAAGAAATAATTTGCTGTAGCTGAACAGTAATATTTTTTTTATATATACATCGAAGTAGTGGTTTTGCTTGAAATAATGAGTTATTATCCAGAGTCAGATTTTGGGTTACACAGAACTAATCAATGGCAAAAGTTGATATAAGCGTTGAATTTTGCACTTTGCAAGACAATTTTTTAGTTATCAGATGGCTTAAAAGATACTCTTACTCCATGTAGAAAAACCTTTGTGTGCGACATGTGTTTTTTGGCTTTCTATGCTCAAAAACTTTATTTGTAATAATAATAGTAAAGATACATATTTTAGAATCCAATGATTACAAAGTTTACACTTTCTTTCTGCTATGAATACTTGCAGTAATGGATCTGTATGCCATTCCATGGTTTGTTTTTGTTGTTTTTTTCCTGCAAGGACCTTAGAGTTACATGGAGAGGTTTTTTTTGAAGAGGTAATGTTAGTGTTCAATATCCAAGCAGGTCATAGATTAAAACCTTCCGTTTGTAAGAGTGGTATGAAAAGAAATAAAAAAGCTGAGGGTCAGAGTAAAAGGTAGTGTAAAATCAAGTAACCTCTGCTTAACAAGTCACCATTATTCAACTGAGTTGTGGCCGCCACTTGTACTATGAATCCTAGGTGATAATAGTTTTCAAGCAGAAGCTGCTGACTTAAATTGTGCTGCTGAATGACCACATGATGACTATAGCAGCCAGTCGGCCCGGTGGTAGGAATGTCCCTCTTTGAGGTTTTGCCATTATGTTCAGTGTTTACTGCATTGTCATTTGCTGCTGTAGTTTAATTAGAAGAATTCTGTTGGAGCTGTGTTTTGGGCTGACTCACGTCACCATTTTTTCTGTAGTTTTACTGTTTGCGGTTCTGATTCGGAACCACATGCAGAAATTACGTGGCTGTCCACACCTGTCTCCTCATCGTCAGAGTTGCCTGCTACTGATTGCCAAGGTGGCTCACCAGCTTGTGAGGTAACTGCAAATTGTAACTTAGTTTCCTAAGGAAAGATGGCATTGACATCTGGTTTTCCTTAGCTTGCTAAACTGTGGTTTCTGCCTGTGTAGCAGCTCTTTCACAATCCATCATCTTATCTAGTGAAAGGAGAGCAAGAATTTCTAGAAGGATGGGCAGGTACAAGTGTGGGTGGCAAAATATACATCCAGCTAATTTTAATCTGAGTCAGAACTTCCAAGGTAGCATTACATTAACATTTTCTCTCATAGCAAGCTAACTCATGTTCCTAACCCAGTACTGTTGTTTTGCTGCTCTGTCAGAGCAAGTAGTGCAGCTAGTTGAGGTGCCATACCGTAAGCTAGGTGACTGCAATGCTTTGAGGTAAGAACAAAACCCTCGAAAGAAGGTGTTAATTAACAGTATGGTAGTACGTGTTTATGGAAGGAAATAAGCTGTGGGCAAGAAAGACATTTAGCCTGCTAGCTGTGCCACTCCTGTATGGGATACTTGGATCTGACATGCTTATTTTGAGATGTGTAAATAAGTTAGTCATCTAGGCTCCTTTATACTGAAGGACAAGAAATAAGTACCTCCAGATGCTAATTCATCCTGTGGTGCCTATTTATACATTGATTGTTTACAAAGAAAGCCTTGCTATTTGACACCTAACTTCTGAGCATCTGAAATGGGGTTCGGGACACAATGAGAGGAAGCTTACTGTAGTTCAGGGTTTCCTTGCACTTGCTGCATATTTAGGGGATCGTTCATGTAAGAATTCATCACAGAGAACTAGTGCTCCATATGTTAATAACTGAGTTTACTTTGTAGTGTATTTTTCAGGTAAGCAGGCCCTTAGGTTAATGTCAGAATTGGCATGTAATTACTATGTAAAAGGAGGGTGGCTTATATGAAAAGCCTGGTTGAGAGAGAGAAAAGTTTTCGGTACAAGGAACATAATTTTTGTCCAGTAAATATATTTCATGCTTTCTAAGCTAGCCTGTATGTGTTGCATCACTGTCAAAGGCTGAGAATTTATAGGTATTTCTGTTTCTGAAACCATTTGTTAATTTCCCCATGATATTTATGGTGGGAAGTGTAAGTCTTATCTTTTTCTTTTAGGTTGACAATTGCATTTTTCGCGCTCTCTGGTCTGGATATGTTGGATTCCTTAGATGTGGTGAACAAAGATGATATAATAGAATGGATTTATTCCCTGCAGGTCCTTCCCACAGAAGACAGTGAGTGAGTTTTTAGTTTTTTTTATTGATATTAACATCTTTACTTTTGCTTTTTATCTGGGGAATAGTGGATTGCTCTTGGTTTTTATAAAATACAAGTTTGACCTTTCTGAAGTGTCCTGGTAATTTCAGATAGTGATGTTAAGCAAATCCTAGAAGTAGATCCCTCTAAAGTGACAAAGCTAGAAGCAGCAAGTAGTTTAGCTTTTTTATGTATACAGTGTGAAGCTATGAAATCAATTTGAAGATAAGATAGCACAGAATAGTGTAATGAAGTTGCTCCTTTAAGCATCTCAGAGGAACGTTTCACTTGGGTCTAAAAGACACGTATGTTATATAAGTATTACAAGTCTAATGGTGATTGTATTGACTTCCACTACTTGTAGGTATGCCAAGAGCTCTGAGCACAGGTGTGGTTCTTTGGAACAGCTTTTAGAAAATGGGAGGTGTAAGGTTAATAGCAAAAAGAATAAACATAGTTCCTGCTTTAAAGTGAAAAATCTGTCCCGTAGATCTATGAAGGTTAAATTAACCTGAATTTTTTAGAAGGAGTAATGCTGTTGCTGCATTCCAACTCTCCTTGGTCTTGGGAGGTGCATAGCAGATCCAAGCCAGAGAGGGAGCACACAGGCACTGTCCCTTTCCCGGTGACTTGGCAGAAGTCAGGCAGGTGCTGGTTCTATGGGCTATTTAGTACTGGCAATTTTTTCTGTGGCAGTGCAGGAGAACGGTGAATAGCAGTGGAGGGGGTAGAAGAGACCTGTGGGTGAGACAGTGCTACTTTCTGACAGGCGGTGCTGGTGTGTTAAGTGCTGGTGTGAGGATAGCTCCAGGCTGGTCTCTAGAGAAAAGGTGATTGCAGGTGCCCATCTGTAAAATCATGAACATATACTTTGTGTGTTGAATGGTTATAGAAAGAAAATTGTGTGTTTCCTTGTAATGTCTAGGCTAATTATATACTACAAATTAGGTCTCTTCCCTAGAAGCAGTTCTGTGAAATAAAAGCATTTTTGTAAAGTAAGCATATGGAAGTCGAGATTGCTGATGTTTGATTTTTGCAGTAATAAAAAGATCCTTTTTATTTTCTTTTTTTCTTCCCCCTGGAGAATTAAAAACCATCAGATCCACTCCAGGCATTAGTTCTAATAAATTTTTCTAGTGTTGTAGTCCAGTGCTGATTATAGAAGATTGAGGGTTTGGAACACATAATTATTCCCACAACATTTTTAATCACGAGAAGGTTCCTGTCCCTTAGCATTAAAAATAATTTCTGGTGTGTACATGCTTTCTGATCTTTATCCTGGTCTTCAGGAGTATATTCTGAAAGGACAATGAAGTTTGCATGAAGAGAGATTAGAATAGGCATTTTTTATTTGTCTTTGATAGTATGCAGTAATTCTTGGGGAGGCGGGGGGGGAAGATGTTGGTGGGTGGTTCTCTCTAGTCAATGTTTGGAATAGTCCTGTCATGACTTAGGGCTGGGCCAGCCTCTAGACAAATGGGAGATTCTCTCTATTAGCACCTGTCCAGTCCCAAAGGAGAAGAGAAAGGGAATAAAGGAGAGAGAATTATGGATTGGAAAACAAAACTGAAACTGCTTTGATGAAAACGATAACAATAAAATGAAATATATACAAAACCAATTCCAAACCCAGCACCTCATAATGGCAATCATGGCACCATCACCACTGATGCTGTGGGCTGGCACTGGGAAAGGCCCAGGCTGGGCTCAGCGACAGACAGGAAAAGAATTCTGCATCTGGATTCCAGAGCTGGATTCGGGAATGCACAGGTTGGGATTGGAGGCAGAACAGACAGAGTCCTCCTCAGATGCTGGCCATTGAAGAAGACGGCAGGAAAGAGCGAGACCCTCGTGATCCCTCAGCTTTGTACTGAATATGATGTATGTGGGATGGAACACCGTGTTGGTCAGTTTAGGGTCACGTGTCCTGTCCACTCCTCCCCATGGGTCTGGCCTGTCACTGACTGCACCCCCACCGTGGCAGACAGGATTTAGCAGTGACCTTGGGCTGCACAAGAGCAAGTATCAGAAAGAGCGTTTCTGCACACCAGTCCCTGGTAGTAACGGTGAACATCAAGCACCGTCACTTCTAGAAGCAGACAGTGCCTGCAAAAATATGCTGTTAACTTCAGAAAGTGCTGTCACTTAGAAGAGCCTGAGCTGGAAAGTAACATCACTGAAGAGAATTAGCTCTGTTCTAACTCAAACCAGAACAATTCCCTAGCGTGAGTAGAATAGATGTCAGCAGGCAGATGTGAATGCTAAGAGTCCAGGGTACAGCTGAGATGTGCTCGCTCTTTTTCTGGTTACCATCCCATCATAAATCTACAGGAGAATAGTTTTGGGGATGGTGCTTTTGGCAATGCATTCTGTGCTTTGAAGTGATAAATGTCTCCTTTTCACCAGAAGACAATTTCCTCACTGACCTCACTTTCCCTCCAACCTTATATTTCCGTATCACATTGTAAAAACCCTATTCTTACACTTTACTGGTTTTGACACTAGTCTCTCTTGTCACTTGACCGCTACAACTTAGGCATTATTTTTATTCCACTTTTATTTTATCTAATGGACAATAGATGGATGAAGCAAAATGTAAATGATACCAACAGCAGTAAGTTGGATATTGGATGAGTAAATATGCAGAAGGGAATTACTCTCCTGTAATGTCTCCTTTCAATAAAATGTATTAACTTTCTGGTTTTCAAACCTGCGTGCGTGCAACAGAGGACACAGCAGCAGAGCTCTTACTCCCTCTTGTGGCCTGTTTGAAGAAGTAGCTAAACGCTGGTAGGCTGCAACAGCGAAGTTTTTTGATTCAAAATGCTTGTGCATCTCTAGTAAAGGGAATGGTTGCTAGCCTCATGAATCAGAATCCTTCCAGGAAAAAATAAAGCAACTTTACTCTGCTTTTAAAGAAACATTCTATTATAGTTTTTCTTTTTTACGTGCATATTGGTAAGTATCTCTCTTTGTGGAAAATTGGTTTTTAAACATTTAAACTATAAAACTTTTATCATGTAGTTTCTCAAATGATAAATTTAATTAATCTTACCTTAAGTAACTCTATTGTACTTGATATAAGTCTTCATTGATTTTGGCTCCAAGACTGAAAACCAATTAAAACTTAAATTTTAAATTGGAATATATTTTTACAGAATCTTGGGGTTTGTTTTTGATTGTGTGTACTGGCTGAATTCCTAAAATGAGCAAAAAGAGAATTCCTGCAATTCTTACCAGAAAAATATTTTTCTTGCTGTCCATGTTTGTTCTTCCAAAGGTTCCATATCCATAGCCCATCAGCTGATTTTTATTGAAAGCATTTTTTAAAGATGGCAAATTCAAATTATTTTCAGAGCTACTGCTACCTTACAGTCATTTTTCGAATGGATGGGAGGCAGAACAGTTGATGCTCTGCAAACTTAATACCTGTTTATTTTTATCAATAACTGTTACAGTAGGTGTTTTGGTTGGGATAGGATTACTTTTTTCCAAGGTAGTCCATAAGCTGCTGAGTTTTGAGTCTATGACTAAACCAGTGTTCCTAACACACCAGTGTTTTAGCTAGGCTTTCTCTTTTTTCCCTTCTGTACCCATTCTGCCCCAGTGATACAGCCAGGGCAGCTGACCCTAACTGAGCTGAGGGATACTTTGTACCAGCTGACATCATGGTCAGCAGTAAAAGCTTGGGGAAAGGAGGAGAAAGGGGGTGATGTTTGTGGTTGTGACATTTGTCTTCCTGACTGAGCCTTGTGCTGATGCCCTTCTTTCTGGGAAGTGACTAAACACATGCCTGGCCAATGGGCAGTAGTCAACAAATTCCTCCTTTGCTTTGCTTGTGCCCACAGCTTTTGCTTTGCCTATCAAACTGTCTCTGTCTCAACCCGTGAATCTTTTCCCCTTCTCTCTCTTTTCTCGCCCTTTCATGGGTAGCTGTCTGGGTGCTTAGCTGCTAGTTGGGGGCAACCGACCACAGCAGGGCATTACAGAACCAGGCAGAAAATTCAGGATTTGGTGTTTTAGAATACTTCTCAGCTAGCGGCTTACAATATAATATGATAGTTTTAGGTAACATCTTTGTGTTTACTGGCATGTGATATATCTGATGGCTAATGAAAGCTTCAGTTCAGAGGTTTGTAGCCTTTGAAATTTTTATGTTAAACTAAAGCTCATGAATGCAAAATGGTGAGATCTTGATCTTGCTCATTAAGAAAGCAAATATATACTCTGTGAGCCTAACTGAAATGCACTAAGGAAGCTAAAGATTAAGGTCTGTCAGGATAGACTGTATTCTTCTGTGGGTTTTATTGTAACTGTGATTCAAACAAATATGATGTCCTTAGGTACTGTAATTTCAGCTCAAGAGTTTCAGAGACTGACTTGGTATCAATTCTAATTGGTATTAAAGCTGACCATCACAAACCTACCATCCTTAGCTAAATGCTTGGTCTCATTGCTGTCGTCTTCTTATTTGAAGGGCCCACATCTTCTATAAGTCTTGCAAAATAGTCTGTCTTTTTATTCCATTGATTTTGAATGTTGTTACTTTTCCTTCACTTTAGTAAATGCTCTGCTTAGGTGCGTGGCTAATACATGTTTTTGTTTTGGTTGTGTGTTCACTGCAGAAAGAACTCACTGTATTTCCTTTTAGAAAGAAGTTGAAATATTGAAAAATAACTTTTTTGGTTTTTTTATTTTGAGGAGGGTGGTGCTCTTTAACAAGCAAAATTTATCAGAAATGATATGTATTTAGTCCAAGGCTTAGTTTTTGAAATGTTAGTGAAATTGGGAAAGGATTGACAAAAGACCCTGTTTCAGCTGCTTGTCCTTGAGGTTCTTGTCATGTTAGAACTTTACTGGTTTTCCTCTCATAAAGCAGCACCTAGACAAAATTTCAAATTTATTTTAACTATGTCAAAGTGCAACTCTTAGCAATGTGAGAAAGATGTATCCCAGTTTCTTACAGGCCACATTTAAGACAAGTTCAGTACTTTTGAAAAAGAGTGAATCCAGAGCTCTGGACTCAAGTAATCTTACAGACACTAGAGGCACATTCCTTGGCCATATTCATCCACTGTCCTCCCCTACAGCAACACTGGCACTTGTTTTGATCTGCTTGATAGCTGGTTTACCTTGTTGAAGTGGCAGAAAATTGTGTGTTTGTTTATCTAACAGAACAGCTTTGTGTTGCATTGGTGAACTGTGTGTGCTGGGAGTGCTAATGCCAACCCAGTAAGGAAGATTGTATGTTTCAACAGCTGGAGGCTTCATTAGTTTTGCTGTACTAAGATATGGCACCAAAGGATTGCTGAGGCATAGTTCATTTGCGAGTATGAATCCCCAGGGCCCATGCATAGCAGGCTGAAAACCATTGCACTACATCAGGGACCTAAAACTTCCTTCTGCAAAGTCTCTAAATAGAGATTTGTAACAAAGGTTCTTTCTTTTTGCTTGTGTGTCAGTACTGAAAAAGATTTATAAAATATCATTGGCTAGTTTTGAGATCATTGTTACGTGTGAGCTTTCTGGTCATGAGTTTCTTGAGCAGAAATGTGAATTATCCTCCAAAAACTTTCTTTCATGGCTACATTTGAAGTATTTATCTGGATGTATAATGGACTTCCATTTTAAGAGAATGCAGCTTTGCTTTTCGTGACATATTCCAGTGCTTTGGTTTTTCAGAATAATTATTTCTTAGCATTAGTTCAGTAAGAATTGCTTATGATTTTATCTGGATGCGCTCACAGTGTCAGCTTCTGTTAAAGATACGATTTTGGGGTTTTTTTTAACATTGGGATTTTAATGATGTATGTAAGCTTGCTTCTGTGCTTAGCAAAATGAGAAAAGCCTTGTAACAACATGGGTAACCTGAATGGGAAGAAGTAGTGGTAAAAATTATCAATCTTCCCTTACAAGACAAATCAGAAAAGATGAATAATAAAAATGTCCTGACTGAGACAAAAGGCTTCCCAGGATAAGCCGTCTGTGGTCATCACTTGGAGCTCTGTTGCATGTCTTTGAGGACTTCCTGGCCTATGCTCACATAAGTAACATGGTTTTCTTCATGGGAAAATCTCACCTTTTGATTAAGTGTGGAGTCTTTTCATTTGGGAAAAGGATCAGTTTTCTTTAGTTCTGTGGTCAAATAGAAAGTTTTTCCAGGTGTGTTTTGTTCGGCTTGCAATAGACATGAAAAAATTGATGGAATGTTTATTACTTTTTGCTCTGTCTTAAGCTCTTTCAGAAAGTTAGTAGGTATTCTTAACTCTGAAAGCGGACACTAGGTGGTACCATTTCATAACTGCAGTTATACTTGATGCTTCAGTGAACTGTGCTGAAGCTGAACTGGTCACTCCAGCAATTTTTTACAAGGGACATAAACCATGATCTTATCCTTTTAATTAGGCTATGTTTAACTTCTAATTCCGTTTCTGATTCTGACAGGCTGTTTGTGGCTCAGGAAAGTCTAAGAGATTGATTAGCACTACTACTAAGCTTTTACGTAAGATAAGAAGTGCAAGTACTTTGCAATTAAACAGTAAAACCAACTTCACAGAAGGTGAGATGATTTACGTGAACTGAAAGACTGTGGGTTTTCCCTAATTCCCCTTTGGTTCCCGTTTGGTTTTGAACTTGTATGTTTACAGGAAGCCTCAAAAGCATTTCAGACATGACGTCAATGTGCCAGTCATCTGGTTAGAAATGAGTTGTTTTCACTTCCTGTTTTAACACTTCCTTTATCAGCTCAGTGTTCTGGTTTTTTAATTCAAGAATTGTAACTAGATATTTAGCAATTCACTTGTAATGCTGAAGGTCTAGAAGCATCTACTGCATGCACATTAATGGCAAAGGCTTTTTTGTTTGGAGGAGGGGATAAAATTAACTTTAAAGATGCAGTAATAAGGCATTGAAGAGCTATGCTGGTCTTCTGTTTCTCCTAGGAGCCAGTGTATGAAGTCTGGGATGGGAGATAGAGGTCACTGATGTGAAAAGGCAAAACAAATTTTAAATCCATGACAGCAATACAGTTAAAAGTTCAGCATTTTAGAATTGCCAATGTTGGTTCATAGTTGGTAGAAGTTTAGTAGTAGAAGAGAAGTTTGAAAATATTACATAGCAATTGAATAGCTAAAGGAAATAATAGATCGTGATCTCTATTTTTCATAGTAGCCATCAAATTAGAAGACAAAGTGACCCACTAACAGCACACTGCACTTGAGTTTCATACTGCCATTCCTGCCTTAATAATGAATTTCAAGCTACAGCTTAAAAGGCCAGTGATGGGGATCCGACTCTCTGGGGTGACTCTTCCCATCTAGCAACTGGCAGCTGAGTTCTGTCTGACTGCAGAGCTGTCCTAATTGCACCGCATTTTCATTTCCAGAACACCAGAACAGCTGTGTGCTAGTAGGCTAGCTACTGTTTCCTGGATGAAGGGTTTCTGCTTTAGTGAATTTTGTGGTTTACTTAAGCACTTAAGACACAGATTCGTTTTTACTGAAAATGGGCCAAGTGAATGGTGATTTTTCCACAATGTCATCTAGGAAATCTGATATTGAATCATAGAATCATAGAATTGTTTAGATTGGAAAAGACCTTTAAGATGATCAAGTCCAATTATGTAGTTGTTTAAGAATTTTAAGAAGTAGGAATTCTAGTTATCCTCTTACTGATTCATTCACATTGTGTCATTTTTCAGATTGTAATGCTTTTTGGGCAGTGTCCTTCAGGAACTTAGGTTAGTCCTTAAGACTAATATTTATTGTGCTTTCTAGAATCTGTTGCAAAGTGAAATGCAAGTCTTTGACTCCAGGAACTCACTGACAAATGTTCTCTGCTGAGAAGATTTATAATACAAAAAAATACAACAGTAATTTATTTCGTTGTCTAAAAATACTGATACTCCTCTGTTTTCTCTTTGTGGGTATGACTATGGCATACCAGTTTTTAATGCGGGCTGAAATGACCTTCATTACACCTGTAGAATCATTAAAAGGTACTTTTGATTGGAAGGTGGGAGAAGTGGAGAATTGCAGGTGGAGAGTGCAGACTCCATGTAAATTAGATTCAAAGACCAGCAACTTACATGCTTTAACCACGTTGAAATACTTAAACTAACAAAAGCTTCTAGTTTAAATGTTGAATATGTGCAGAATGTATTTAAAATTACAAAGCTAATATGCTGATAAATGACACAAAAACAGGCAGACCACATCTCATAGTGATGTTTTTTGGGACTTTCAGCTCTATAATTATTCTTGTTTGGTTAATCTGGTGCATTTTCCCCTGATTTCTGTGAGGATTTTTAAATTGAAGGCTGAAGAACTGGAAAAAAAGAAGGGGAGGGAATTTGAGAGCACCAAGTGCTGTTGAACTACGGCACTCATTATGCTTTTACTTCAGAGGCTGAGGAGTAAAGTAATTGAGTTTTGCCATGCAGGAACAGATTTGAGCCCTGCAAACCTGTACTTAGCTCTAGACAGTGTGTGCTGCACGATTCTGTGTGCTGCATGCTCAGGTATTGTGACACAGTTAAAACGAGTGATACTGAATAACTAACAGAAATGTTTGATCCTTACAATGTTCTTGTACCTGTGTTTTGGGCAAGAGAAAAATGACTCCCATTAAAAATTTGCCTTTCACAGTGTTTTAATTATTTCACACTGACGGTATTGAGTTAGGCTGGTACTAGCTTAACGCTGCAAACTGTTCGTTTGTCCTTGAACATGGTGCACAGTATCTTAAAACAATTCTGTTTGTGAACAGATGGTATTACCAGGCAGGAATCCAGAGAGGAGAAAAAACTGTAAACTCTCGGCACTTTCCCAGGGAAGCAATCCTTTTTTTTTTTTTTTAATGTCATCATGGAAAACAGTTCTGTGCTGATATGAACACTGTATTTCCACCAAATCAAAGAAATCTGTTGCTTTGTCTTTACAGCAGGATGAAGTCTGCTTGTGGATTTCTTTGTTTGAGTTTCTTTTTTGTTAATCAAAGTGATAACAGACTGAAGTGGTGAACATACTGAAAGACACATGCAAACTCTAGTAATACTGTAAATAGTGTTGATCTTGATCTTGACTAGAGACTTGCAGTTTATATTGAGTGTTTCAACAAAGCGAGTTAGTTGAGTCTTTATTTTTTTGTCTTTTCCAGGGTCAAACTTGAATCGCTGTGGATTCAGAGGCTCTTCATATTTAGGGATGCCATTCAATCCCTCCAAGGTCAGTTAAGTGTGTATGTGTGTGAAATGTTTTCAAGTAAGCAATAAATGATCTGGTATCTTTTTTTATAATATTAACTACATAATTACGGAATATCTGGAAGACAGGAATTTTTGCACTGTTAATACACTGAAATGTTTGCAGGGCTTTTAAGAAAGTGCTTGAGAAACATAGTACCCCTTGAGTTTCCAGGGCAGTGAAGAAATTGACGTACAAACTGTGCTTTGTGTCAGTGCGCTCTCCACCTTCTCTGATCTGTAACTAAAGTAGGGAAACTTCTCTAACTCAAGTACTATCATCTGGTAGAGAAGGACAGAACAGCTCTATATTAAGTGGTGCAGCATATGCTGTTCTTCAGTATTCTTCTTCCTGTGATTGCACCTGATATCCACTCAAACGTAGGCAAGGCTCTGCTCTTCCCGATTTGTCATGACCATGAGAGGATGTTTTGAAGCCCATGGAACTGAGGTTCAAGGAAGTTAAATTTGTATGCAAAAAGAAAGTGCCCTTAATACAAGAGAGAAAGGAGGTTAGCAGAGGCTGCTAAAGATGGTACGGAAGGCCTGATACAGTTGGAAGAGGAAAGTAGAGGCCAGAATGCAGGAGGGACTGTGAAAGAAGTACAGTAGTTCTGTCCTGTGTTTGAGAGAAAGGATTCAAATATTACTAACGAGTGGATGAAAAATCTGGAAGAGCACTGAATTATCGTCAAATATTTGATTTTTCTAGTGGACAGATAGCTAGATTTTAAATATAAATGAACAAAGTCTTGGGAGCTGAAATTGAAAGCAAGGATGGACATCTCATATACTGATGACTAGTGGGAGTGTAAAAACACCATAACTAACTTAAGTATAATGGTAATACAGCAGCCTGGTTTGGCCTTATTTTTATTTACTCTTAACAGCATAACTTTATGCTTCTGAACAACTTTTAGGAATGTTAATCTGCACTGGAATAATAACTGCATATGCCTCTTTGCATAGAAAGTTGGACAAGTATTCATAGCAGTAATATTCAGAGGTTGCACTTTCTAACAGGGGAAAAATAATTGTGAAGAGGGTTTTTTAGATCCCTACACTGGGTGCTACAGAAGCACATGACAGGCAAGGTAATTTATCTCTTGATTTGCTTTGGTATTTATCCTGTTTTACTCTACAGATGGCATCTGCAGTGAGCTCACGCTGTAGTATCAAGATGAATTAATTCATCATCTCTTTTAATTGGAGTTAGCCTCAGTGGCAATCCAGCCACCTGCTGAGCTTGAAGGAAAAAAGGAAAACTTCTGCTTAAAATCTAACCAATTTGGGATCTGTAGTTGTGACTTACTGGTATATGTTGTTGAAAATAAAGTTTAAAGACAAAACAGTAGGGAATAATTTCAGTGCAGTTTTATAAGAAAAAGATTGGGTTTACTCAAGAGGAAGATGGTTGTCTTCTATAAGTCACCTAAAGAAGTTGAGGTTGTCATGCTATTATTGTGGCATAACAGCATTATAAAATTAATAAAGACACAATTCTACCAACTGACATAAAAAAAAAAATATCAGTCACGTTTTGTCAAAGGTTTAGGTCAGTGCCTTTTCTAAGTCTTACCCAGAGGATAAAGCTTGAAGAGTGAGTTCTGGATATAGTTCTAAGATCTTGTAAAGGCCTCTGAAGTCAAAAAGTCCATAAGATTGGCAAAGTGTCATTATCCCTTTCCAGCAGTTACTGGTGGTTCAGTTTAACTGTCAGCTTTCAAAAGTACATGCTTCATACTTACTCTCTTTTCAGGAATTGTGGGCAACCCATCAGTGTCTCATGATGTGTCAGACAAACTGCAGAAGGGACAAAGGGGTGGAATCATATAGCCTGTGGAAATTAGCTACGAGGTCACTATCTCTAGAAAACTGTTTGCAGATGGATGTGCTTTTTATTCAAGCATTGCAATACTTTTTTCATTGCATCTGCATTTGAGGGATCAGGTCTGCTTGATTTATTGACTACAAAGGTTTAAAGTATTTCCAGCACTGTCACCCTGGAATCTTCTGAAATAACTCAGAAAAATAAAGACTTGGAAATCCACTGAGTTGACTTTGAATTATGTTTAAGGTCTTGTCATTTTTCTTTATTCATCATTTACAAGTGTTCTATTAAATCTGTCTTGAAAAATATTTTTTTAAAAAGCCTGTAAGCATGGCTCCAGGTTCTGCATTCTTTCTGATTTGGTGTTATTGGAGTTTAAACTAGCTTTTTAATTGAGGAGTGAACTGGTTCCTTAGATTCAGATGGGCCTAGGTCTTTTCAATCTCTTTGAAGTATTATGAGTCAGCTTTAGGGGCTAAAGTGAAAGCCAATGCCTGGAACTTTTAGGTAAGATTGCAGTAAATAACATATGTTTTCACTCGAGCAAAAAAAATATGTTTTGTGTTCCTGGCACAATGCTGTGTTTTCTCAAGGTAGAAATAATCCGTGTTTGTAACACTGATGCCAGGTGTGAAAAAAATTTTTTTGAAAGTGGGACTCTGCCTGAGTAGGAGTATGTTAAGGAGCATTCTTTACTAGTGTTTGGAGAGATCTTGCCCATGCTTTCACATCAGAGAGAGTTTCTTAGCCCTCTCTGCAGTGGTCAGCAGGAATTGCTGGTGACCATGAGTTATGTTTAAATAGCTGTTCTGGTTAATGTGGTAGGGAACATTATCACGTCACAGAACCAGATTTAAATGTTTGAAAGCTTCCCCTCACCTTGCATCTTTAAGTGTTAGTTCTTCTAAGGAAGGCTTAGATTGTGAATACCATGGTGGTAATGCCCGTGGAGCAGAACTGTTTTACTCCATCGCTGAGATGCAAATTAATCTGTTTCTTGCATGACCTACAAACTGTAATTGTCATAAAAGTTGAAGTGTATAGAGAGAATAGGACTTGGCTGTATCCCCTTTGCTGTCTTCTCAGACTGTGTTTGCATCAGTGTATTAGTTTAGATCAGTAGAGAGCTCTTTATAAGAGCAGTTTAATATGCTTGCTCCAAAAGAGCAAGGCACACCAACTGGGCTCCTTTTAAATAAAATTGAACCAGAATGTGTACTCCGAATGAATTTCTACATTAGTGGGCTGTTAGTCCCTGGAGCCAGACTACAGCTGGCATGAATCGTGAAATGCATCTAGGGTGGGCATTGATGCCACAGCACCCACTGTTCTGCCCTCCAAACCCACTCCTGCTGCATTACTCTGTCATGTAAACATAACCTTACTGTAGTAAGTGTGTTTCTTCTGGTTGTTCAGACAACAATCCATCCACAGTCCAACAGCTTTCTTGTTGCTAGTTTTTGAGATGTAACTTCTACTTTTCTTAAAATAACTTCATTCTGTTTCTCTGTGTCGTTGGCCTGTGAAGCTCGCAGTTTGACGTGGTGGCAGCAGTGGGGGTTTTGTGCTTAGACTGACAGTTTGCTTAGTTGCTGCTGTTAACCTTTAGCCTGTAATGTCTGTGAAGCAGAAATAGTTACATTTCACTAAAAGTTGTCTTTGTTCCTAACACAGAACTTTAAAGGGAACTTCTTTTTACCAAGCTTGAAGATGCCAATTAAAAATCAGGTGCTTTGACTGTGGTGTCTTTGATAAATTTGGGACAAATTTCTACACGACGTCTGAATTACTCTGTCCTTCATAGCAGAGGCAGTCTAGCAACACTTCCTTCCAGCCATGCAAGTCTTAGAGGTATTAGCAATTATCTCATGAAATCTTGGAGACTCACTGTAATCTTTTGCATTTGGAGAAGCCATTCCAGTCCTACTTTGTGATATCAAATGGTCACAGGCACAGTTTCTACAAATTCTATGAATTCTCAATTTTATGCAAAAAAAGTATTGTTTTCTTGGGTGATGGTTGGTTTTTTTGTGTGTCTAAAATGTTCAGTTATTCTGATGGTTGTCCCCTCAAAGACATCCTGTTACTTGGGCAGGTGTTTTGATGGATTAGTGCATGAAGTATATATTGGTGTGTGTAGGTATAATATAAAATTCGGTAAGTAACATCACAGTGAGCTTGAATAATTACAGGGAACCTTGAAGATAAAGTAAATTCTGGTACACTTAAAATTTGAACAATTTTGGTTAGCATACAGAATATATTATTATTATGGTGAATAAGTATAGCTATTTTATTTAATTTTTTTAAAAACCATGTGTGGTGAACAAAGATCTTTTCAGCTCTCAAAATCTTCCAAAATCCTACAGTAATTATACATATGAAACATCATATTGGCCTCTGTGAGTATGCCTTGTAGTAATGCCTATATGATCTCATATTTGAGTCTGATCCTTCTGTGTTTAATTTAATTTTATTGAAATATTTGCCATATCTGTGAGTATTTTTGGCCCAAAACCAAATGTTCCCAAGATTGACTGCATATCAGTATGGTGGACCCTCTGTCACTTCTGCTGGCTTTTTTAGTATTTACGTATCAAGATATCTAACAGTATACCAACTTACAATGTAAAGCATTTAATTACTTGCCACATGATAATCGTGTGATGAGAGGAAACTGTTAGCAGTAAGGGTAGTTGTGTGACCTATGAGCAGCTGTTCTTGACTACTGGGACCGTCTTCCCCAGTTCCCCACATAATGACGTTTCAAAGTCATGTATCCTGACAGTCTTTTCTACATTGCTTATGCCTAGATATTTGTTTGGTTCTCGAGGACAGAAGCAGATGGCAGTACTAATTTAGCTAGGAAATTCATGATAGTATGTGCAGGCAGCAGACACTATTGTTTGCTTTATATGCATCATACAAGTGTAGTTTGTGCTCTTTATTAAAACTACCGGACTTGCAGCATTTTATACAACTCTGTTGTTGCTGAAACCCAGTATTTGGAAAAGCAGTGTGTTACTGCTACATATTGAAAAGTTTGCATAGAGAAGGAGGTACAGAGAGAATATGTACCATTGTCCAGGTACTGTAGTGATTGATACAATTTGTTTGAGGAGGATGGTGTTACTTAGTTTTGTAAGCATTCAGTATACCTGCTTATAACAGTTCATCTGTAGCCTGTTTTTACTGCAGGGAGTAACAGTGTAACAAATACTGAAGTACAGAATTCACTAAAAAATGAGGACCCAGTTATTTAAACAAGTTTGTAGGCTACCAAAGCTTTACAGGCAATATGGAATTAGCATGTGTATAAAAAAGTACAGTTTTTAAAAAATAATCATGTGAAGCAGGAATTTTCAGTTACTTTCTGTAGATGAAAAATAGTCACTTGGAGAATGACGTTTGAGAGCTAAAGGTGCCTTAGAAAGCTTGCCGAATATTCCAGCATGTTTGTAGTAGTTAGAGTTTTCATTAATACGGTTTTAAAAAGCAAGTCTGAATATCCTTAGAGTAAACCTTCCTTGCCTGGTGAATGTATTCTTCCTCTGGAAATAGTATTTTCAAATGTAAAGTCAAACTCTTTCAATATATCTATTATTGTCCAGTTACGTCCGTATTGATTTGGAGACAAACTGCCTATAAAAGGGTGTAAGCACCAGGGGTGAACAGTTAACACTGATTCGCAGGTTCCGGCATTTTCAATGTATTCATGTGCAGAGGCATCTTCTGCACTTCCTGTGCTCTAGGTTACTCCAAGTAGAAAGAAATTAAGTGTTCCTGTCATTACAGTTTAACTTCAATTATATAGATGTTTGAAAACTTAGTTTTCTTCTTAGTTGCTGATGGTAACTGCTGGGACATTTTGTAAGCAGCTGGTCCTGATATTGGAGAACCTTTCCGGATACTTCTCATCAGCTAGTGTGTGTCTTGTATTTTGTTTGACAAAATAATGTGAGAAGCTGTAGCTACAGAGCTGGGACATTGAGAACCCTTTTAGGGCAAAAATGGGTTCAAATCTGGCTTTTTAGAATACATACTTGCTTTGCTTAGAAGTAAATTAATTACATTAAACTGAATAGTTCTCTGTGTCAGGGCAAATTTGTATCATCTTGTATGTCTGCATTTTAAGAGCTGAATTTGACATTTGAAGTAAGTTGATGCACCAGAAGGGTTAAGCTACTTACAATAAAATTTATAAGGAGAAGGTATTCTAAGAAGAAGATTTTTGGTTCTGTTAGATTTAAAAATCCCTAAAATCAGCATGGTAGGCCAAGTTGTTCCTTCTGGAATTAGAGCCTGTCATCCACTCAAGTTAGAAAAACATGCTTCATGACGGCAGTAGCTTTTTCTAAGCTGTTTAAAGGCACAGCTGTCCTCCATTTATGGAGTGCCCCATGGGGAAGCCTGTCTGGGACTGGTGCACCTCTCCTATGAGGAAAGTTGAGAGAGCTGGGACTGTTCAGCCCGGAGAAGAGAAGGCTCAATGGGATCCCATCAATGAATGTAAATACCTGAAAGTAAGGTGCCAAGAGGACTCCTGGCCAGGCTCTTTTCAGTGGTCCCCAATGACAGAACTGGAGGCAATGGGAACACATGAAAACACCCAGCTCTAGGTGACCCCACTTGAGCAGGTGGGTTGGACCAGATGAATTCCAGAGGTCCCTGCGAGCATCCACCACTCTGTGATTGTGTCTGTGTAACTGGGGGCTGTGCAGGGCAGGAGACAGTAATGGGAGCACTGGCAGCTCAGGGGTAGGAGTGGGAGCTGCTAAAATTTGTGCCCCCTTCTCAACAGAGAGTCCAGGGCTGGAAATGACGGAGAGGAGGTGCATCTTTCAGCGTTCACTGCTTGTTCCCTCTCTCTGTTCATAGCTAGAGCTTTTTCAGTGCTGCTGCAGCCCCTTTCACCTTTTTTTCTGCTTTCCTTTCCCAGCTGTGTTTGATTCCCTGGTGTGAGAACAGTCCCTTGCTGTCTAGTGGGTAATAAGTATTTTTCTCCCAGTTTCTTAAGAGAAGCAAAGATTTTTTGGCTCTGGAAATTTGCCTGAAGAATACCAATTACACATAACATAATGTTAAGTTTGGTTTTGTACTGCTCTTTGTATTTTTTTTTAGGATGAATTGCAAAATAAAACCAGCAACTGACTAGGCAACAATGCTAGTAAAATCTTCTATACTACTCAGTATTGAAGTAGCTTTTATCCTGTCTGAAGTTGACTTCCAGTTGCTTTAAATTGAACCAGCCGAGATTCCAGATCATCTTTTTACATGTGATTTCTGTTTTCATGTAGTTGTACTGTTCAGGATATGCCTATAAAATATCAGAAGGAAAAAAAATGATTTTAGCACCGCTGTATCAATCCACTCCCATTATTGTGATATGTATCATGTGGCTAGTCAGCATTTAACATTCATTTTGGCTTCTCAGTTAACATTATTTGCTATGTAAATACTTTGTTTAAGCTCTGATTATTGTTTTAGAATAGAGATAAAGTAGGTGAGATGCTGTTTTGGTATTGCTTCTATTGACAGAGAGATTACTAATAATCCGTCACACTAGTTTCTACTTGTAGATCATTAGATTGTAAAATCTTTGTTGAAGAGACCTCCAGAGGTTTGGCTGTTTAACAGTGCTTACAGAGCTGCCAGGAAGCTAGTGCCCAGTGGTGCGTCAGGATAAACTTAGGTACAGTTGTGCACATCCTATCTCTTTGCTCAACTCTTGCATAAATATGACTCTTGGCAAAGCTGTTTTCCAAAGCTTCCTACTGACCAACTGTTTACAAGGGTAGTGGAGCTGTGCGGTAGTTTGGTTTGATGAGAAAAGCTGAGTGGGATGCCTTCGGTTTCACCGTAATGAGTGAAGGAAAAAGAACTTTATTTACCTTTTTTTTTCTTAAAGAATGAATGCACAATTGTAATATAAGGTCCTCTACTGTTTCAATATTTTTATTTTTTTCCCATTTTTTCCAGGGTCCGGGTATATCTCATCCCTATGATAGTGGGCACATAGCAATGACTTACACAGGTCTGTCATGTCTGGTTATTCTTGGAGATGATTTAAGTCGAGTAAATAAAGATGCTGTGCTGGCAGGACTGAGAGCTCTCCAGCTGGAGGATGGAAGGTAAAAGATATTTTATATTCTGCAGATACCTGGAAGGGGAAAACCCAGATGTTGAATGAAACAAAAGAAACATGTTTTTCGTAAAAGTAGCTATATAATCTAAAAAATACTTCGGTGGATAATCAGTATCAGTTATAGAACACGTGCCAATTTACAGGACCAAACAGCACTTTGTATATAGATTTGCTTTTGTACTGGAGGATGACCGTATTTGCTTACAAATGCAGTTACTTATTACTGCAAAGTTAATGAATTAGTTTATGTCTTCAAGATAGTAGTTTTTCTACTCCGTCCTTCAGATAAGTAAGTTTTTCTGTGTTTATATTCTCTGTTCTTTGCAGGGCCCTGGAACGCTACAATAATGATATTTGCTCTGCTTTGTGAGAGGATGGGCTTTATTTAATTTTGAGAGATTCAAAATACAGAATGAATTATATTACTTGTAATAGGAGTATAATATTGCTAAACTTTACTGTGAGCTCTGTCCTTTTTGCATGCATTTTTTAATAGATGGTATATACCCCTTGATCTACTTCTGTTGGTGGATTTTTTTGTTTTGTTTTTAATGCAGGCTGAACCTGATAGCTAGTGAAAACTTCTACTACTGCACATGATCTGTCCATGTTGTTAAATTTTACTGAACGTCATTTTTGAAGGAGTACTTTAAGGAATGCAGAATAATATAAATGTTGTTCCTGAAGAAATTATCTTTCATTTCACAATGAAATTGCTGTCACCCATTACGAGTTAAGAAAGCTTTTGTTCTGGTCAAATGGCTGTGTATCACCTAGACATCTTCTGTAATTAAAACTGATTTTTTTGTAACACAACTGTAAAAATTTAGTGTTTCGTGTGTTTTTAGAAAGAAAAAACAAATGCAAACTCCAGAATGTTTATGAAGTGGTATGAACTATATGATGTAGTTTTCTGTTACTTATAACAGCAGGCTGACCTTAATGGGCCAAGTCCTAATATATGTGTACAGATACATGTACATGTATTTGTTGATCTGCTATAGGTTGCAGTTTCTTCAAGCATGTGGAGGTGCTTGTTCCATTGCTCCAAACATTCCTATGATTATCGCTTGGAGCAATGTCCTATTGGACCATTTTTGTTTTTAAAGTATATTCAAAAGGAAGAAGTTGCTCCCACCCACTGATGTCTTGAAGTGGTTAGTTGTCATCTTGCCTGATTACAGTAATAAGCTACATGCAGTTAACCTCTTCTATGTGTTCGTATCGTTTTAAAGTGCAGACTGGTAACTCTTACACATGATGCTGTATTTTATACTCCCTGCTGAAGAGCACCTGCTAGCCCCTGTAGGGAGAGTGCTTTGCGCTGATATAGAATTGTTACTTTGGCAGGAGTCAAATTCTGGTGTGACACGGATTTTCATATCTATGAAAATCGCTTTTACTGCCCCGGATGGGGAGGATGTGTGAAGGCCAGAGCCTGAGCTAACATCTTGTCCAAATGGGAACAGCAAGTGAGCTCAGTGAGGGGAAAAAGACATATTTCTCGTGTTACCCTAGTATAAGTATGTTAGTTCATAAAAGAACAGTATGAAGAAACAAGAACAAAACCAAATATTTTTTTTAAAATGACATTCTGTTGTCTCTTTTTATATTAGCTGAATGTGATTTGAAGTATCTGAATAACAGAAAGTATAGGTGTCACCTGAGGATGGGGCAAGATTGTAAACCACAGTACTGACACATGTCAAGAAGTGTCCTGGTTTTCCCAGAATGTCCAGGTTCATATCCAGAGAGCAGTGGAGTTCATCCCTATCTGAGCTGCAAAGAGCAGGGCCTTGCAGCATTGGGGTCAGGAGAGATGAGAGTATCTCCCAGTAAATGTTGAAGGCTTTTCTATGCAAGAAGATAATGGGGTACATATTTCCAACTACTTACCACTACTTTTCCTGTCTTATATATGTACATATGTATACACACAGATACAATTCCATTAGTCTGTGGGCCATCCCTCTAACATGTCTGTTGAATTCACTTAATCCATGACTTCCAGGCTCCGTCTGTCATAACAGTCTTTCAGGACAGGAGAGATGGTGTTGGATAGTTGCATGTTTCATCCAGATCTCCAGGCTGGTGTATCTGGCGCAGCCTGTGTTCATAGTCTGTGGGTTGAAGCCATTGCTCTTGAGGAAGTTGCTGCACACCATTTGCTGCAGCCAGTTCAAGTTCCATCACCCCTGCCCCTCAACTCGGTTTCATCAAAGTCCATCACTGATTGATTTGAGTGATTCTTACTGTAATACCATTGTTACGCCACACTGCAGCTGCAGTAGTGATGACAGAGGTACTTAGCAATTAATATCATACAATTTAATTCACCAACTCTTCTCACCCAAAATTAAATCCCCTTGAGGTGCATCCTTTCACATCACCCATCGAACACACCCAAGTCCTTGAGCAAAAGCAATCCTGTGGATGGGTTTGCCTTTGCTTGAAGCAGGACTAACCAGACTGGCTTGCCTAATATAGTCTTCATGGGCATTATGGGGACTTTATCCGCTTGTACAGTACAGGATGATAAGAGGAGCTGTGTGTCAGTACCAACGACTTCCGAGGCAGCTCAAACTCCTTCATACACTGCCAGTATCTCTTTTTTAGTTGGGGTGTAGTGGGCCTCAGATTCTTTTTATTCTCAACTCCAAAACCATAGGGGTTGGCCTTGAGTCTCCCCAGGTGCTTTCTGCTAAAGGTTCCAGGTAGGGCCATTCTTCCCAGCGGTGGTGTAGAGCACACTTTTAACATCTTCTCCTGCCCAGACTGGCCTAAGGGCTACAGCATGAACAATCTTCTGTTTAATGTGTTCAAAGGATTGTCATTCAATTGTTTTTCTTCCAGGTTGCTTGATAGAGAGGGTTTGCAATATGTAGTCTGGGATGTGCATCCTCCAGAAACCCACACTACCTAAGAAAGCCTGTGTTTCCTTTTTATTAGTTGGTGGAGACATAGCTGCTATCTTGTTGATCACATCTATCGTGATCTGGCAATGCCCATCTTGCCATTTTGTTCCAAAAAACTGGATCTCCTGTGCAGGTCCGTTAACATTACTTTGTTTTATGGCAAAACAGGCCTTCCGCAGGATTTGACCTAACTTTTTTCCCTTTCTCAAAAACTTCTTCCGCTGTATTACCCCATATGATGATGTCATCAATGTATTGCAGCTGTTTGGAGCTTCACCGTGTTCTAGCATAGGATGAATCAGTCCATGGCAAATAGTGGGGCTGTGTTTCCACCCCTGGGGCAGTCAATTCCAGTTTTACTGGACACTCCTCCAGGTGAAAGCAAACTGTGGTCTATACTCCGCTGCCAAAAGTACAGAGAAAAATGCATTGGCAATATCCATTGTGGTGCACCTCTGGGCTGCCTTTGACTCAGTTCGTATTGAAGCTCTAGCATGTCCAGCACGACGGCATGCAGCAGCCATCACTTCAAGGAAGTTGTAGTAAAGTGGGGGTCAATCTATTCTGCCAAGTTAGAAGCGATAGGACAAGAGGAAGTGGCCTCAAGTTGTGCCGGGGAGGTTTAAGTTGGATATTAGGAAGAATTTCTTTACAGAATGGGTTGTCAAGCACTGGAACAGGCTGCCCAGGGAAGTGGTGGAGTTGCTATCCCTGGAGGTATTTTAAAAACATTTAGATGTGGTGCTTAGTGACATGGCTTAGTGGTGACCTGGCAGTGCTGGGTTTAACGGTTGGACTTGATGATCTTAAAGATCTTCCAAACAAAACAATCCTGTGATTCTGCGATTCATTCAGGCCAACATAGTCTGCTGTTTGTCTCTGTTAGAATTTCGCACAGGCCATATGGGGCTGTTAAAGGATGAGCAAGTTTTGCTGATCACCCCTTGGATCTTTGTTGATGAATTGGCTTACAGATAGGAATCAGAGAGTCTTGGCTGATGCAATATTGCTACTGCAGCACTGTTATGGTGGTGATTGGCACCTGCTGTTCTTCAGTCCTCAGCAACGCCACCACAGAAGGGTCCTCTAAGAGGCCATTTCCTCTAGTCCTGTCGCTTGTTACATGGGAGAAGAGACCAACCCCCACGTCACTACAACCTCCTTTCAGTTAGTTTTAGAGTGGTAAGGTGTCCCCTGAACATCCTTTTCCCCAGGCTAAACAACCCCCGTTCCCTCAAGCGCTTCTCGTAAGATACATGCTTTAGACCTTCACCAGCATCGCTGACCTTCTTTGGACATGCTTCAGCACCTCTTATAGTGAGCAGCCCAAAACTGGACACAGTATTCAAGGTGTGGTCTCACCAGTGCCGACTACAGGTTGACCACTTCCCTACTACCGCTGGCCACACTACTTCTGATAGAAGCATTCAAATTACAGCGTCCATCTTCATTTTAAAGGTCTTTGAGAGAGCACAGGATTGCACAGAGATAACCCAGATAAAACAACTTCAAAATGTTATAGAGTATGTAAAGATTGTAGTCATAAGAAATCAAAACCTCATTTGAAGGTCATCTTCACTATTTGTCTTAGAAGTGATAGTAATAACCATTACATTTATACATACATGGGTGTCACCAGTTGGGCTGAGGCAGGGCCAAACCCAGGGACAAACTGTCTCTCCAAATCATCCCCTTCTCTGTTCCAGGAGAAAAGGGGTTAAGGAGAGAGATAAATGGGAAAGATAAAATAAGTGGGCGAGGCCTCAGTTGAGTTTTGGAAACTATAACTATTTTGATAATGACAGAAAAATATTATATGAACAATAAACAGCAACAAGAGATTAACAAATATATACAAGGTTTGGGGATCTGGTGCAGCAAGGGTTAAACCGCAGGCAAACTACCAGGCTGTAGCTGCCGGGCAGGAACCAAAGCCGGGGCCGGCTCCTACCGGGCCAGGAGGAAGCAGCGACAGTGGAGCTAACAGTCACGCAGGTGGTCACAGCATGATATGCTCTTGGGACAAAGCGGCAGGAGGAATTTGTGGCAGGCAGCAGCAACAGGCAGTATCTTTCACCCCAGAGCTCCGGTGGAGCAGCAGCAAGCAGGGTGGCAGGTCAGCAACAGCCAGGCCCTTGGCATCAACTGTAGCAATGGCTGCAACTCTAACAATGTCTCCAGCAGGGGCAGGAGCGCAGGGCAGGAGGCATGAGATCTCTCACGCGCAGTTTCTGAAAGAGACATCGTCCCACCAAGCAGCTCCATAGCCAATGAGGTGCAGTGACGTGCAGGCGGAGGAACACCTGAATTGGTTTGTTTCATTTGTCAGTCAAACTAGTTTTGTATTAAAGTAGGACAATGGGAAACAGATCCAGAAGTTGCAGACAGGAAAGAAAGCTTTCAGGAGAGAAAGAGTTCTAGGAAGGCAAAGAATTCTGCCTGAAACAGTAAATATTAAAATGGTAACTCATACATCATTATATACTGTGAGAGGTGAAAGACTGTAAGCATTACTGTCTTCGAAGAAATAAAGACCACTGTTACTACACTGATGGAAATAAAGACACTCAGAACACTAAACATTGATAGATCTATTCATTTTGCTTGGCTTAGTTAGAATCACATCTTCTAAACAGAAAATCTCGCATAGCTTTGGGTTATATTTATGTATACTGTAAATAGACGTAACTAATTTTTAAAGGAAAAATTATGCAATTCCTTGAACTGCTTTTCACATTTTCTATTATAACAGCCTATACAGTATATAATGACAGAAACATTTATTTCAGTTTCTGTGCAGTGCTGGAAGGAAGTGAGAATGATATGAGGTTTGTGTATTGTGCTTCCTGCATCTGCTATATGCTTGATAACTGGTCAGGCATGGATATGAAAAAAGCAATAGACTACATTAGAAGAAGTATGGTGAGTATTCTCAAAATGTTGTTTCTTACTACATTTTAAAGTTACTGGCTATACGTGTTAACTATGACTAAAAATCTCCGTCCAAATTGAAATACTATGGTAATTTCTTCTCTGTTCGTACATTAGCAAGCTGAAAAGGAAAAGGTCATTTTTTGTTGCATTTGTATTTTCATTGTAATGTGTGCGCTAGCAAGATAATTTTATTTGGTGTGTTTATTCACTGCAAATTAAATCTGATTTTTTTTCTTTAAAAATCAATTTAAAATTCAAAGCAAGTTTTTGAAAAATGAGCCCTGATGTTCCTATAACTTAGAAGTAAGTGCATAAATAAAGCACTGCATTAATAAAATTCTCCCATTTCAGTGAGCTCTAGTCCTGCTTTTTAAATTATATACAGAATCAAAGGAAAAAATAGTTAATGATATCAGCTCAAGCTTAATAAGTGTTTGCAGTCATGCACTTTATTTATTTGTTAGCTATTTGGAATGAAGGCATGTACTGGTATATACACATTTTTTTCTGTGTCTGTACAAGCTGTCTTCATATTTGGTTGGAACAAAAGAGTTTTCGGGTTTTTTTTCATGATGTTTCATTAGTTGATTGAGTTACATTTTCAAAGATTAAATTAAATGTTTTTTCAAAGAAGCTGAGTAAGCTTGAAAACTGCAGTTCCCTGAATGTGAGTAAACATATGTAGTAAACTCTTCCGGTCCACAAAAAAGACTCAAATTTGTGATGACATACAAATTCTGTTGTAAACCCATATGTTTTAGTAGCTGCTGCCAGTAGTGAGATTGTAAAATTTAAGTGGGAAACTAGTCTACAAAAGATAAAATCTCCTGCTTCAGACAAAATTGGGTTTGTTTTTTTTTTTTATTTTTTAAGGAGGTAGTTGGATGCATAAGCATTTCTTACTGTAGAAGAAGCTTTCTGGCACACTGCCATAGTCTTGGACAGACCGAGGATCAGGCTCAGTCATACATGGACTTGGCAGTGTTAGGTTTATGGTTGGACTTCACAAGCTTAAAGGTCTTTTCCAACCTAAATGATTTCATGATTCTATGATTCTAAGCATACGGACCAGCAGTCTGTTCACTCCCTGCTATCACCTTTCATCCCTTTTCCCTCTGTTTTCCCTTGCTTGCTCCTCCCCAGTCTGCATTGATCTTCCCTTTTCTCACCATTGGTCCTTTCTCTAGCCATCCCATAGTAAGTTGTGCACATCTCTGCATTCCCCAGAAAACACCCCATAACAAATTTTATACAAACCCAGAATTTTCTTCCTCTGCATCCTCTAAGAGCCCCTGTACCCCAGCAGTCAGTAGCCCACTGGAATTCCAGGGTGACAGTATCCCTGCTGAATCCTCTCGGTGGGTTTCACCCAGGAAAAATGATTGAGCCATTCTCCTTTCACAGTCTGAGGGAGCAGCCAAGACAGGGTGCTTGTTTTTCACTGATCAGGTCAGCAGGGTTCTTCCTCTTCTGATCCTTGCTGGACCTTTGTGTTTACTGAGATTAGCCTTTAATCAGCTTAAATCAGCCTTTAATTATCAGAGATACAATAGGAGAATCAAATATTAGGAAAGAATAGAGAACAAAACCAAAGAGCAAAATCCTCATTGTGTTGTTCTGTACGTCAGATCAACTGTACACTTGAGTGCAATTTTGCTCCCAAAGATACGGTGGACTAGAAAGAGTACTGAGAAAGTTGAATTGAATTATCAGAGTTACGAACCAGCTTGTGTAAAAGGAGCATTTAATATACTAGGACTCTTCATTCTGGAAATGAGAGGATTAAGTGGAGTGTGACAGAGGTATGTAAAGTAGGAAGTAGCACTGAAAAGACGAAGTGAGCAGGGAGCAATTATTTCCAATACAAGAACTGGAGAGCATCATATGAAGCCATTGATAGAGCAGGCAAGTGGAGATTTTTTGGAAGTTTGGAGCTTTGAAATGACACTGGAAATTTACTGTCTACAGTGATCTTGAACCAAGTTTATAGTTCAATTCTACAGCCTTAGCTTTAATACCTGTACCTGCCAATTCCAGTTGTTCCTACTGGGAAAATTGACACCACTTTAAAAAAACCAAAAAAACAAAAAAAATTAGAAACCTGAACAGAACAAGATCTCTTGGAAGGGCTCGTAGTAATCGTGGAGTCTGGGCATGGTCGAAGTCCAGAGCACGCTGTGGCTTATCACAAAGACTGTGTCTTTCCCCAGCTAGCTTAGAGGGTCACTTAAAGAGATCCTGTACACAGTGTTCTGTAGGCAGCAATCGTCTTAGCATGTGTGCTGATGTGTAACAAGAGATACTGTATTCTTGACTAGATTTACTGAGAATTGGTAAATTAACTGTAGACTGTGTTCAGTAGGACTTCTCTTAAGAAGCAGCAGCATTGGTATGCTGTTGATGCACTGCAGAGTTGGTGTGCACATGTACGCTAGTCTTGCCTGGGTTTTCTGGGTGTGAACTGCTTGGTCAAACCAGTACTTCAGTGCACTAACTAGGTTGCAAAGTCTCTGGCACTTCTAGGCAAAGACACAAAATCTTTGCATCCTGCTTAGTCACATCTTAGGGTTGAAGCTGTGTCTGAAGAAGTCTCAAATGTTCTGGGAGTAGCCCTTTGTGGAAATCACAGTGGTGCTTGTTCCTTCACCTCATTCATCTCTCTCCACGACCCTCCCTGAGATGGGTGCCAGTTCAATTACCTATCAAGTATTTCTTAAATAAACAATGAATGTGAAATGTGGTATCCAAGATGTTAGCTTGATTTCATCTGCTAAGGTTTTGTAGACGGTACTAAAAATAACATACATATGTTACAATTCAAAGTAAATTCTATTTGTTATTCCTTCTGTAACTAACTGTAGGGTGAATATTGCTATAGCTTGCAAATGCTTACTCCTGTTTTCCTACAACGATACCTCGTTCTGGTACTTCCATTTATTGTAAACCAAAAGAGATTGCACGACTCAGTAGTGGACCGCTGTGACAGAAAGGTGTGGTTTTGTTTTACTATTATATGTCATCACCTGCACATAGATGAAGTAAGTGACAGTTAACAAGCCTTTTTCAGTTGTTCAAATTGGCATACATGTGAAGTGCAAGTAATCTGCATGGACAGTAACATCACTGATTAAACACAGTAAGCTTTGTAATATGTGTCTGGATTTTTAGCTTATTCTTTGGCATTTATTCTCTTTAGTGATGCAGTATAAGAATTGTGATAAACGTAATTCGATACAGCTGAAGGAGGGATGGGGTTTGTGTAGCTAACCACGTCAACAACAGCAGAAAATTGGAACATGAAACAATGGTGTTGCTTTATTCAGAAAGTAACTATGTTAAAAAGAATGGAATCTTCACACAGAATGGATAGCCCTCTTCGTATCACTTGACTAAAAAGTGTTTATCAATGCTGTTCACAAAAATAATTCTGGATCTTTTTATTGTCTATAGAATAGGTTCCAATCACACAATTTTTATCAGCATAGATTGATTTTTGGCTTTCACATTCAAAATCAGATATATCACTGATCAAAAAACAACAGGAACTAAGATGCTGAAATTTTGAGTGACTTCCACAAACTCTAAAATACTGCTTTTTGCAACATTGCTCCATTTACCACAAATTTGTTAAGTAGAGATACCGCAAGAAGCTTTAAGTATAGCATCTGCTTATTCCAGTATAGTAGAGTCCTCTTGAAATGCAGGTATATGTAGGTATATAACGAAGCCGGTTGTGAAACTTTTAGACTGTGAAGCAAAGATTATACCAACTGGATTTACTCATTTCCTGAGGATATTTACACTATCCTGAGGATAGTATTTAGTTATTGAGTTATCATATGCAGTAACCTAGAGCCTCTTTTGCATATAATTTCCTGGATCTTTTCAAAAGGACAAAGAAACAAAAATATTTCCCTTTCCAGAGCTAATTACTTTGTCATACTTGAAGCAAAGCACCTCTTCTTATAGTTTGTAGAGTTAATTAGCTTTGCCAGTATAGCTTTACTAAAGACCTTGCCTTTGCTTAGCAATTAATGGGTCAGTGGAGTGAAGTAGCACACTTGAATTGCGTTCTCAAAAGTCAGTACAAAGAGTTGATACTACATGTTTTAACATTCAGATGTTCACGATGTTTCCTTATAATTGACTGGTTCAAACTTCAGAAAGTCGAGCTGCAGCTTGAAGTGCACGTATCAGATGTTATTCATTTTAGTTGCTTCAGCTTGCAAGAACAACTCAAAAACCTGAGGAATATAGTTTTAATGTAGCTTCTGTGTCTGCTTCTGTTTTCCTTTCCTGTCCTCAGCGTCAGCTTTAAAAACAGATCTGCAAAATAATCCTTAGGTCATTCCTAAAGAATGCTAGCATTTTGGTTAGGACTGTGGGAGTCATTAGTGGTCTGTCGAGGGGTCCTGTATTTACTAGCCACTGTTAAATGGTTTGGAGAATATGAGTAATTCGTAGTCAGCACCTGGAGGAAGTGGAGGGCTGTCAAAATTCCTTTCTGACTGCCTGATCAGATATTGAACCAGTCATTAATTGAGCAGTTATTAAGTATTCTGTGAACCCTTCTAAAATAAAAATTTTGCATTTTATTAATAGTTTACTGAGATCTCTTGTTTCTTATCATGCAAAATGATTTAATGAGTTTTTAGGGAAGATTGTTATTCCTACATATACAGTATCATCTGCTCCTAGATTGCTCCTGGCAGACACGTTGGTGCTTTGTTTGTCAGACTCAAGTTTCTCCTTTTTCTTTCACTTAATGAAGTGATTTTTCAGCATTGTTAAGGTATTTTTGACAGTAATGTTTTATAGGGCAGGTTAAGTTTAGCCCAATAGCATGCTTTATTACAGTCACTTCTGGTTTCCTTCCTCCCCTCACCACCACAATCCATGCCCACCCTCAACCCCCCTCTTCCTTTTTTTAAAGCTTGATGGTTTTGCTCCTTACTAAAGAATTTCTTGTGCTTCAGTGTTGTATATAAGTAGTAGCTTGAATTTTGCCTTTTTGTATGATAACCAGCTTTGGGGTTAGAGACAGATTTATCTATTTAATTTCGTTTGGAATTACGTATCCATTTTCTCTTTTTATAAAGACACAGAAGTTGGTGCTTGGTTTGTGGTTTGTTTTTTATTTTCTTTAATGTTTGTCTCCATCACATGCTTTCCTTATTTGGCAAAGACATGATTACCCTTTTTCAGACTCAGGTTAACATAGGTGATAACTAGAAATGTACTCCGTGAAAGTCATAAAAGCTGCCTGCACTGAAACAAGGCTGATTTGTTAACTGTTTTGTACCAAGAGCTTTTTGAAGTGTAGGTTCAGAATTTAATCAAGTTAAATGATGGTTATGGTCTGATGATAATTTTGCTAGTAAACCAAGAAATTGCAATGTCTGTGAAAGTGGTGTGGTTCTAAAGTAACTGGGTTTTGGATTTTTTTCCTTCAGTCTTATGATAACGGCCTGGCACAGGGAGCAGGACTGGAATCTCATGGTAAGAATGTTAAAATGTTCTGCATCTGGGATTGAAAATGCTGTAAGAGGTGGAGGGTATGTCACGCCTTTCCTTCTTTTCTGATTTTAAGGAAATGGGATGCGGAGGAGAAAATCCAAAACATGCCTAAGAATATCATCTGTCTTCTTCCCATAGTTCCAGCTTAATATAAGACCAGATAGTCTCTTAATATATCAACTCCATTAATCTTACCTCATGAATGTTTTATTGAAAGGTGTTGGCTGTAGTCCTCATATCTTGCTGACAGTGCAAACTTTTTCCACATGTGCCATTGCTACTCTGGATTTATCTGCAAGAGATTTTGTGCAATGCACCTGCTAACTCCAATTACAGCAGCTGTTAGTACAACCTAGAATTGTTTCCTCTGATAGATTACAGCATCCATTGGGGACTCAGATCTTGAAGCAGCAGTTAATTTTTGTAAACCATTGGTAGTTGTGAAGATAGGAATTCCCAAGAGACTGACATTTTTAAGCAGTATATTTCAGTGCTATGAAGTAGTAGTCTGCTTGTGACAGAAAAACTATTTACTTTTATGTGACTAAGTCTATATCAAATGTTTGTTACCTTCATCCTTAGTATTGAGCTTTGATGGAATTCCATCTGGTTTCTTCCTGCAGGATGGATAAAGCTGAAAAACTTAAATTATACCCCTACGTATTTAAAAAATTAGTTAACTAAGTTACTGTAGATTGCTAGTGATAATGGTGGCATTACTTCATCATCTTTCTCCTGCTGCATTTCAGCGTCAATATGAAAATAACATTATAGTTCCTGGGGTCTCCTAGCACCAGGATAGTGTAAGGAACTTTGGGCCCCAAGTCTTTTATCAACAGCTTGCTTACGGTCTTTCCCAGGCTGATTTTATCATATCAGATAATACTCAGAACGAGTTTTGATAGGCTTCAAAGAGTAATACATGGTACGCTGTGAACATGAGTTTCACTTTTGATTCCAAACTTTACCGTGCTGCTTTCCTTAAAAACAAAAAATTCCTTGGAAGCATAATTTGTTTTTGTTACAACCATGAGAGTCCAGCAGTCTTTTCATGGTATTAACCACGCTTTTTTTTTTTTTCTGATTTTTTTTTTTTATTATTTTTGCTTTCTGCTCATCAGGCACTTCTGTCTTTTTATATCCTCTGGGAGACTGTGTCTGAGACTACGTTTGGCATCTCTGCTTCAGTCTGATTGGTGGCATCCCAACACCTTTCTTTTTTAAGTTACATATGAAGAAATGTATTCTGTTGCGTTGCAATTTACTTGTTTCTGAACTGCTGTGTAATGTAAATTTTGCAGCAATGAGAGGCAATCCAGCTTTAAGATTTATCTGGGCAAGGGTTGGGTTGAGGGTTTTTTTTCGCCCTTTTACATACGTGCTGAACTAAAGTGTTTTTATTTATTTGAAATTTAGGCTTAAAATTAATGCTTTGGTACTTTTAAAAATACATGGAGTTTACTACCCTAGTTACAAGTTCTGACTGAGATCATGCAGGCTTTAGTGAAAATCTGGGTATCAAAACATTGTAAAAACATCTCTCTCCACAGGTGGCTCTACGTTTTGTGGTATTGCATCGCTGTGTTTGATGGGTAAACTGGAGGAAGTTTTTTCAGAAAAAGAACTGAACAGAATAAGAAGGTGGTGTATAATGAGACAACAGAATGGCTACCATGGACGACCCAACAAACCTGTAGACACTTGCTATTCCTTTTGGGTGGGAGCAACATTGAAGGTAGTGTACAGAACAGCTACAGGATAGTTCTTGACTTGTTCTGATTTCTTTAAGCGTCATACCTTTTCTTTACCTGAAAGAGTTACATATTTGGCACAAGTGCATGAACGTGTAGATCACAATAAAGGTCTTTCATCTTGCAAAAATGCAGGATGTTAGGGCTGTCTCTGCTGTCACTGCTTATCTCATAATTAGGCACTATATTTTAGTATTAAAAATATCCTAAGATTTAGTATATTACTGTAATGGTCTAATTTCTTTTCAGCTCTTGAACATATTCCAATATACAAACTTTGAGAAAAACCGAAATTACATCCTGTCAACTCAAGATCGCCTTGTTGGTGGATTTGCTAAGTGGCCAGATAGCCATCCAGGTAAATTTACTTTTCAAAGTTATGGTGAGTGTGTTCTAACCTAGAAATACATTTCAGCAATCAGACACCTGAGAGGTGTAACGGAAGTTTTCTATTCAGTCTTATTCAAAAAAATGGAAATAAAACCCTTAAAATGTAATGAGATATTAAAAATTTAAGTGGAAAGAGGGAGATATAGTTTTTCTTTGTTTAGACACAGAGCTGGTGTTGTTTAGACTATTGCTAAAAGAGTATCACTGTCTACTTAGAGCTGGACAAGCCTTTCCACATGCACTAGTTAAAGGGAGTATTGTGCAGTAAATCTTGTAAATATCAGTAAATCTTTGTAAATATCTTTGTTTGGAATTGCAATGTTTATCTTTCCTCTAACCACTGTGCATGATAAAGCCCTGCTTTGCAGAAAGTGGCTAAACACCTGTCTGCCGATGGGACATAGTGAATGAGTTCCTTAATTTTGCTTTACCTGCACTTGTGGATTTTGCTTTCTCTATAAACTGTCGTTATCTCAACCTACAAATGTTCTCACTTTTACTCTTTCTTTCCTCTTCACCCACCGGGAGCAGAGGGGTTGGGGAAGTGATCAAGCAGCTGTGCAGTGCTTAGCTGCCTACCAGGATTAATCCACAACATTTCACTAGAACACATACCTAAGCCATTTGGGTTTTTTTCAGTCTTCTTTCAGGGCCTCTCTATCCAGATAGCTTCTTGGAATATCATTTTACTCAGATACAAATTTACTGCTGAGAAGTTGTAAGGAACACATTAAGTTCACATCCTCTTTCCGTCTTTGGCCTGTGATTCCATGGGGACATAATCCCATCTAATGGTATGCTGCTGCCCAGAGGAGGCAGACTCACTTCTCTTCCTTGCAGCATCCCCAGGTAGAGCTGCACGTCCTTTTTCCTTTTGGCACTAGCTTTGTTGTATATCAAAACCTTCTGCAAACCAGTTTAATTCACTGGAATGTCAGAAGATTGCTTGGGTTAATTTTCAATTGCTTTAGGTCATGGAGGCTGTTCAGCAAGATGTAGAGCTGGTACAAGGTAGGCAGTAGGAGCGCCATGAGACAGGGGAATAAGACCATCCCTTTTTACTGGCAGTCATCTGTTACGGCTGATCAAGCCACTTGATGACTTCCTGTCCTAAGGGTGTTCTCTCAGGAAGGGGGAAGCTAGGTAGAGTAATGACTTCTTTCATACTTCTAAATCTTGCTGTTTGGCAGCTATTGGCACTAATTTTGGTGTTTTAGTAATTAGCTGTTCATCAAGTAATCAGCTGAAAAATTCTTCCATGGGTGGGGGAAAAAAAATGTGTTTTGTGGACAGGAATTATTTCCACATGTTCAACGTCTTTTGCCCTTTGGCCTGAGCACTCAGAAGAAATGAAGTACCTGGCAAGAATTCTTATAAAACAAAACTAGGCTCTAGTTGTTGAGATGGCAGACTATCAGTTCACGCTGTTGGCTTTGGGCAGAAATTGATTTATTCTGTCAAAACTCAGGTTTAAAATGTAGCACCTATTTGTTTGTGTTCCTTGGCTGTAATTATTCAGGGATGTTGGAATCCAGGAACGTTTGGCTGCTACAGCCTGGCATAATTTTCTTTTTTCCTTTTCTGTCCTTCTTTCAGATGCTTTACATGCCTACTTTGGGATCTGTGGTTTGTCATTAATTGGAGAATCTGGTATTTGCAAAGTTCATCCTGCCCTGAATGTAAGCACAAGAACCTCAGACCGTCTTCACCAGCTCCATCAGATCTGGAAAACAAGGACTGTAAACAGTGTTCAGACAACACACACCTCTCTACATGACTGATTTACACTTGAATTTAGTTCTGGTAGCGTAACTGTAGCCCAAGGTTAAAAGCCATGTATAACCAATGTGCTCTTTTAAGTGCTGGAGTCATACAATCAGATCTGGGTTGCTGGCATCACTTCGATAGGGAGCTGCTTTCAGCGGGTTATTCTGCTTTGTGAAAAAAGGAAATATTTTGATTATATAGAAGTTTGTCACCGCAGACTGTAAATGGCTCTTCAAATGGCTTTACATCTAAGAAATCCCTTGAGGCATTTAAACTTCATTTTTATTTTATTTTTTTAAATTTGTGCATACTGTGTCAAAATATACAATGGGGAAGTATTTTCAAAATCTGTTTACATATCATACAGTATAGCACAGAACCTTGGAGTTCTTTACTGTCTTACTGTTTGACATATTTTTGGGTAGAGAATCTCCCATATTAAGTTTCAGTTAAAAGTTACCTTTTATCGTCTACTTTCAGATTCCATACACTTTGTTAAAAAAATATCAAGTAAATACAAATAAAATTATTTTATTCAATAAACTGGACTTCTAAAGTTGTGTGGCCTTGATAAATTTCCTAATACTTCTGAGTAGCTTCTACACAGAGTGGATCATTAGCCAAACAAGGGGTTTTTATCTGAAATATTATCTGAATATTCGTCTGAAATACATCAGTCTTTTGGAAAAGTAGCTGTGTGCGAGAGTAGCATTAGAACCTGTTTCCAAGGTCAAGCCTTTGTAATACATTAGAATTGTACAACTGGACTCTGCCATTCTGTTAATACCTATTTCCATTTTAGTGTGAAATATTTCAAATTTCTTAACTATTCTGTGTAAAGAATGAAACATGGGGCTTTAAAGTAAGCAGCAGTGGTTTACTCTTAGAGAGATGATGAACATTCTCGGATTATTCAGTAGTGGTGCCTTCAATTGTTTGAAAAGCTGCTCAGAGTCAAAGCAAATGGCTTTGGAGCCGTTGTGTATGTGGCAGGTCAGTTTGTGCATTTCAGACGCACTGTAGAAACCAGAATGTCTTTCTCCTTGGCAGTCAGAAACACACATTTTTTCTAAAAGACTTCCAAACACAGATAACTGAAGACCTCTCAAGCCAGATTTAGCGTGTGCTGAGCCCAAAGTGACAGCATATAGATCCTTTCAGCAAAAAGAGCTGCAGGAGTAACCGTGGTTCTGATCTTGCAATGCAGTGCAAGTGAAAAGGATAGAGTAGTTTTACCCTTACCACATCTGTCTGAGAGATCCAATGGGCATTTCAGGCTACCAGAACAAAGCTGTAGCAGCCTTCCTACTTAAATTGTTTTTACTTCTATAAGCAGATTAATTTCCATGGCAGCATTGGGAGCATTACCAGTGGTGGTGGTCTGCTTGGAAAAGCAGGGAAGAAGCGTGGGGCAGGGCGTGGAAATAAGATGTATGATCTAGATATGTCTCAGTAGACACTTCACTTGCAGGAGGAGAGACTACAGAGCTGGAAGAACTGTAGTCCGGAGCAGTGGAAGCAAGAGGACTGTAGGGCTAGTGTTGGGGAGGGGAAATGAGGTGCTTGAGTAGGACTGGTGCAGAGTAAGAGAATATTAAAATGGGAGATGTGGAGAGTGGAGACGAGAAAAATAGGGAAGGTAGTGTGGAGTAGGAGTGGAATCAAAATGGTGGAAAGGATTTGAGCTGCCTAAAGTAAGTGTATAGATGAGGGAGAAAAAGCAGGAGGAGAGTACTGACTCCAGCAATGTGAGGGAGTGAAGTGAGGAGGATAGAGCTTGGAAACTGGTTTTATTCCCTGCATCCTGAGATGATCTGAAATTCAACTGCAAATAAAAATAAATAGTAGAGATACCTAAAAGAGAACATCTACCAGGCTGGTAGATCTACAGCAGTTCCTGTGGGAGTCCAGTTTCCTGGAGGGGCTTAAGAGGATGTAGGTCAGCAAAGGCTGAGGTAGCTTCCCTGAACAGAAGACTCTCAGGTCATGGGTGTCTACCTAGCTAAGAATGAATTAAAAACCAACTAACCAAAAAAAAAAACAACCCAAACTTGGGGTAAAAGTTGTTCAAAATAACACAGTATTTGCTTGTGCTTGACATCAGATGGTGGCCACAAGTTGGCCTGTGGTAGAGTGGGGTGGGTTTTTTTGGAACATGGTGAAGTTACAGTAAAGGTGAGATGTAATTGTAGCTACTCATCCCTACCCGTGCCTCTCTCTCCACCTTGCTGGAGAACTGTCTTAAGAGTTTTTTAGCATTTAGTGTACGTCTCCTGATAGATGAAATAGCATTGAATTTCAGAAGACTTGGGTGAGGTGTTCTAAGTCTTTCTTGTGAAACAGCACAAATACTGATACTTTCTTACTTGGCATCATGAGGAATGATGTATTTTCATGGGGCAAATCCATGCTTGCAAAATCCTAAAGCTATGGTTCCTAAGTTTCCCTCTTTGTGACCAGGTTCTCATCTGTGAGGGGCATCAGGGTAAAGAAGCAGAAGTAAGGGAACAAAGGTGAAAAATCGTATGTTGTAAATAACAAGTTAATTTCTCATGGCAACTAATTTAACAGTGCTCTGCTTTGAAAAGCACCTAGATTTCTTGCTTTCTTTTCGGTAGCTGTAAGCTACCTTGGGTTGTTTATACAGACTGTACATTTCACATCTCCTTGGCCCTCAGTTATTCCATAACTTTTTTTTCTTTTACCAGCTAAATAACAGAATTTTTCTCAGGCTGAATGCTCCAGCAGAGTTATTCTTTTCTAAAGGTTGCATGAGGCTTACTTGTTTCCCATTAACTCCCCAACGTTGTTCTGAAGCCAACAAAATGTATATGCCTTCACCCCACACTGAGAATCTAATTAATTGGTTTGAAATAATTAATCTTTTCTAAGTTGGCAAAAATCTGTGCTAATAACCAACTCTGCATGCATGACTTGCCATTCTGAATGCCCCAATTGATGTCAGGCAAACAAATAATGAACGTTCAGTGTTCTTGTGTAGCAAACATTTTGATTCTGACTGTGTACTTAATGCTAGGTTGCGTTGCCTCTCCCATTTTTGTGGTTATCCTGTCTTCTGATTAGAACAATGTGAAATGATAAATCAAGGGACAACAAGTTCATAGATAAGGAGTCCATAACCTATAATCTCTTTTAGAACTGAGATGTCTAAATGCAGCTAGAAGTTAAATGTAAAACTGTGATGCTTAAATGTACCTAGAAAAAGCAAACAATGTGATTACTACCCACCTGTAATTATTTTTTGCTAACCACAGCTCTATATTGCTGAGGCTGAACCTAAATAAGAAATTAATAAATTAAGTGGCTTTACCATGTGCTTGAGAATGTAAAACGTCTTGGCTCTCCGAGCTTGCACTATACTGAACGGCCTCACTGCCACAACCTTTTGATGTTCCTGCAATGGTCTTGCACAACAGACCCGCTCCCTAATTTTTCTTGTTTATTAAGAATGTATTTATAAAATTAATGCCTCATGTAATCATCAGCAGCACTCAAAGCTTGCCGATGTCAGCTTGGGCTGACAAATGTATGCCAGCTGGGTGGCACCTTACCTGAAAAGCTCACAAACTGTGTCAGTGGTTCTAACCTCCTCCTACAGAAAAACAGCTTAGAACTGGCTTGTTGATCAGAGGAAGTTAAATGCATCCTTTCAATAGGATCTGAGGACTGAGGGTTAAATATTGCCATTAGGGCTTTCACAGCATCTTTGTTTGTACATAGCTGCTGGCAGATACGATAACATCATTTGAAAGACAGTTGCTAAGTATGTTCGTATTTATGAATTTCATCTTGAGAAATTGTTTTCTAAATGAAATAGTCATCAGCTGTGAAAAAAAACAAAACAAGTAAATTGGGCATGGAGAAATATCTAAAATAGGTATGTTGAACCACGTATTAAGTCTACCTGATCCATGCTCTAATGCCCTGTAACAAAGTAAAAGACAACCTGAGAGGAGCTGAAAAAGCTACATCAAATACTCCATTCTCCATAGAAGCCAGTATCAAAAATTAAATAACCCATAGAAACAGTAGCGTTCTCGTAAAAATACATTTCATCTTTGTAGCAGGTCCGCACTCCTTCAGATGGGGGTTACCTTGTGTAGAGGGGTAGGAACAATGTTTCCAAAGTCAGATCCTTTTTAGTCAGCCCATCTCCTTGCATTTTGGAAGAACCCTCCTATTGGTGCCCCTGTGGAGGCAGAAGATGTTGTTGGGACATGAGAAGGAGAGAAACCCCCAGGTAAGCAGATCCTATTGCTGCAATTAAAATGTGAAACATCTACAGAATATTGGTGTTAAGTTGGTGTTAAATACTGTGGTAGTTCTGAAAAGCTCTTGCTTTTCTATTGGAAGTAAAGACCGTGTATCAAGTTTTCCTCACTTCAAACGCTGGGTGAAAGAGAAGAAAGTCACATCACCTTTATACTAAATGATTACTAAATTACTTCACTGAGTGGTTACAGTATGTCATAGATTTACACTTCCAGCCCACCCATTTTAAAGCTTTTGTCTTCTTGGTCTCTCATTGCCTGATTAGTTTCTGAATTTAATAAAACTCAAGGAACTGTTGCTTTGGGAATCAGGGAAAACTCTTATAATTCCTTGTCAGCTGTAGCTCTTGTGGGGTGGGGTTTTTTGCAAGCCAGTCAGATATTCTGGGTGAAGAAGTGCCCACACAGCATCTTCTTGAGGGCACAGAAAATTATAACCTCCAAAGGTTTTCAAGCTGAATGCACCAAAGGCAGCAAACCCTGACACTACTGTTTTGTTTTTGAGGCCCTGGCAGAGTGCCCTGCTTGATAACCGTGTTTTGAGGACATCCTTTAAAATGTATGTCTGTAGGTACGGGCTCTGTACTTGAGAATGGAACTGGACAGAAGTGGCCGTTATCACTGGAGAGCAAACAGAGTTGTGAGGAAGGAAACAGTCCTGCCTCTCAAAAAAAAAAAGAAGGATAAAACCTGTGTGATAACAATCTGCAATCTCTCACTTTGAGAATTTCTAAATGTTCATAGGAGGGAAAAAGTTTTTGGTAAGGAAAGAGCTTTCAACTTGCCAGCTTAGGTTGTTTCTGTTAAACTTGTAGGGAGGAGGATAGGCATGTTGAAGCCTGTGTTTTGACAGTTTTAATCTCGTGTGTGTGAAGGTGGCTTCTGTGTTAACTTGTAACAGAGATGATAACCAGGCTCTGGTCCGAGGACCAGCAGCTAGCTACCCGGTACACCAGTTAAACCAACCACCTTGCATGCTCGCAGGCTGAGAGAGCACAGAGGCCTTCATTAAGCTATTTGTGCAAGAGCCATCCCTGGGTCTTCACGCAGATCTCTCCCCATGTCCTCTTTGCTAGAGCACGTGGGACAGAAGGTCAGCCTCACCCTGGGAGGGAGGATCTCACCTTGTGCTTTTATGGGAAATCTGCAAAAGGACAATTTGATGTGAAAATGACAGAAGTCAAGGCACAGCTTTCTTGTTGTTTGTCACCCTTCCTGAGTGGAAGAAAGGAGTGGTTCTTATGCTGCCTAGAAAGCTAAATATGCAGGACTGCGGTTGGAATTGCATGCTGCCTTTGGTAGTTTAAAGGTTTCCCTAAGCCCAGAGCTATATTTATTTGCCGTAATGCTGTCCAGAAGCCTTAATTTAGCAACCTTCTTTAAATTATGACCATGCCTTTCTAAAATAGGCTCACTTCACAAAATTACATTTTATTCTTGGACCCCACCTTCCTACTGGTTATTATACTGTTAAAGCCTCCTTTAACTTCAGACTCATTGTGGAGGAGCGTTGTGCCAGAAGCCATCTGTGTAAACCCACTCCCAGGGAGCTTTTGTCAGGGGTGCTCGTCCACAGCAAGTTAGGCTAAAACTGTCTGGAATGACGTAGGGACAGCTGATTCTGCCTCGGGGCACTCTGGTGGACTCTTAAGGTCTTAAGGACCTTCCTGGACTATTTTTTACAGTTCTTTAGGTCATTTGAACGTTGTAAACTTTTTAATCCTCTCCACCAGCCTGTAAATTCTTACATTTATGAGAGTTTTGCTGGTGGGACTGTTTAATGTAGGGCTGATCTGTAAGGTAGCTGGATGGAAATGGGGGAGAGGTTTCTATAAACAGTACAAAGATATGTTAGAGGAAATCAGAAATCTTAGAAGGATTGGGCATATTTGCACTCTGCTCTGTATGCTCATAGTTTACAGATCAGGTGTCTGTGGGTGGTGCTGGCTGCCCAGCATCCTTCTGAAACAGCCTCTGAAATACACAGCTCTCTAGTGGGGCCAAGGTCAGGATTCTGCTAGAGGTACAGCTGGATGAGGATTTCCAACACAGCCGTGGGGCTCTTCTGTATTTTTGTATGTGACTCTATATATAACTGCCTGTATATGGCCAGGCAGAGTGCATTCTGCAGAGGGATGATAACATGTGCCCTCCATGGCTTCCCAGTTGCTATAGATAGCTTCCTACGTAGACCATGCAAACTGCTACGACCAAACTTTTCTGATGGCAATGTGCCTCGACATTTGTTTTCAGTGTAAATAAACTGCAGCCTCAAGCAACTTCCTTCTGCAGAATGAGGAGCTGCTGGTAAGAGTGAGGACTGCAATGGTGGGCATCTAAAGAAAAGATGTAAACTGTGTTAACAAGGTGAGCTTCTCTGGCCATATGCCAAGTCCTGTCTCCTTCCCAACTGCTACCACAGGCTTGTCATAGTTTTTATTAAACACAGATACGAGGGAACAGCAGAGGCACATGTTCTCTGCTCTTATCGGTGGGAAAGCTGTTCCTCAGCCGTGTAACAGCTGCCAGTGTGCTCCTGTGCTCAGTGACCCTCAGCACAGGACCCAGACGGAGCCTGCACTCTGCTCTGTGGGGCTCCATGCGTAGCAGCAGGTAGGCTCCTAGCACATTTCTCCTCCTGCATCTCCCTTACCACTCTTCTTGACTATTGCAGGCTTCCTCACCTCTCATGTCTCCAAGTGATGGTCCAGGAGCCACAGAACAGGGAAGCTTCACAGGTCCCTGCACAGAGCAAAGGCAGGCACACTGCTTTTGGCTGTGGCAGAAACCTGAGCAAACACGCAGACCAGCATTTGAGATGTTGCATAGCATCTGGTCCCCAGGGAGGGCAGTTTTTTAAGCTGAAGACTCCGCAGGCTATGAAGAGCGACAGTTCCCACGATCTCCCTTCTATAAAAGGAAATTAAAGGCTGCAGCAGCTGTTGATCTGATAGCCAGTCTGGACTGGATCCCCCTCCCATCCCCTTGCTGTCTGCCCAGCCTACTCCAGCTACCTATAGATGACTCTTGTTGTCAGAACAAGCTGATCCTTCTGGTGCTTTTTGATGCTAGCTAGATTTGGAGTGAACAGGAACATAAGTCCTTTTAGGTTTGTTTTTTTTTTTTGGTCTTTCCAAAATAAATCCTCCAATGTTAGTCACTCCAGCAAAGGTCTATACGCTGCAAACAGTGGCAAAGGAGGATTCAGACATTTTGGAGATGCCTTGTCTTGTGGGCTGAGCCCTCTAAACTACACTCTTCTGCTCATCTAGTGGTGTCAGTCAGGAATAGATTGTTCTTAAGTGCTTTAATCTAATGGTGAAAAAGAAAATTCAAACCAGGCTAAAACGTCCTTTTACCAACATAGATTATTTCACTCACCCCAGCTCTACATGTAAACAGTAAAAAGGTGATAAATAATGCAATATTCCTAGCTACTAGGAGAAGGGTTGTTCTATCTTTAACCAGTTGGAAGTCCTTGGCTGGCAAGTTATTTGGGGAGGATGCTGGGAGGAGCCACCTTTGGCAAACCAACATGCATTTGACTTTCCTTCACAGGAGGGCAAAGTGAGCGTGCCTCTGCGAAGTTAGTGTGTTACAGCTGAATCAAAGGGAAATCTGTTCTACTCAGGCTGCTGCATCAGGGAGACCTTTTTAAAGGAGAAGTGCTGAAGTTGTTGAGAGGCCTGTAGAAGTCACAGGAATGAAAAGAAACTTGCGTGGAAAACCAGGAAGATTTCCTTCTCTAGAAAATCTGGAATACTGCAGAAGTGCTTTTCTGTCCATGGTAGGGCCTGGACTGCCACCATCAGAGACCATGCTTCTGCATATCACCCGTGTGATCATAGAATCATAGAATCACGGGATGGCTTGGGTTGGCAGTGACCTTGAAGATCATCTAGTTCTAATCCCCCTGCCATAGGCCGGGACACTTCCGCTAAATCACATTGCTCAAAGCCCATCCAACCTGGCCTTGAACACTTCCAGGGATGGGGGATCCACAGCTTCTCCAAGCAACCTGTTTCAGTGCCTAACCACGCTCACAGTGAAGAACTTCTTCTTTGCATCTAATCTAAATCTACCCCCTTTAAATTTAAAGCTATTACCACTTGTCCTATCACTACATGCCTTTGTAAAAAGTCCCTCTTCAGCTTTCTTGTAGGCCTCCTTTAGGTACTGAAGGCCACTATAAAGTCTCCCTGAAACCTTCTCTTCTCCAGGCTAACACACCCCAATTCTCTCAGCCTGTCCTCATAGAGGAGATGTTCCAGCCCTCTGATAATCTTTGTGGCCCTCCTCTGGACCCGCTGCAACAGGTCCATGTCCTTCTCTAAGTTGGTGAGCCCAGAGCTGGACTCAGTACTCTGGGTGGGGTCTCACTGGACCAGAGCTGAGGGGCAGAATCACCTCCCTCGACCTGCTGGCCATGCTTCTTTGGATGCAGCCTAGGGTACGGTTGGCTTTCTGGGCTATGAGTGCACATTGCTGAGTACAGTTGAGCTACTCGTCAACTGACATCCCCAAGTCCTTCCCATCGTGGCTGTGCTCAATCCATTCTCTGCCCAGCCTGTATTTGTGCTTGGGATTGTCCCGACTCATGGGCAGGACCTTGCACTTGGCCTTGTTTCACTGCATGAGGTTTCCACAGGCCAACCTCTCAAGCCTGTCAGGGCCCCTCTGGATGGCATCTCTTCCCTTCAGCATGTCGACAACACCAGACAGTGTTGTTGAAAAACTGAGGGTGAGGGTGCACTTAATCCCACTGTCCATGTCACTGACGAAGATGTTAAACAGCACCTGTACCAGTACCAATCCCTGAGGAACATCACTCGTCACTGCTCTCCACTTGGACATCGAGCCAATTGACCACAACTCTTTGACTGCCACAACCCAGACAATTCCATATCCACTGAGTGGTCCATCTGTCAAATCCATGTCTCTCCAATTTAGACACAAGGATGTTGTGCCAGACCATGCCAAGTGCACAATTCTAGATAGATGACGCCAGTTGCTCTTCCCTTACCCACCAATGCTGTAACCCCATTGTAGAAGGCCACCAAATTTGTCAGGCACAATTTACCCTTAGTGAAACCATGTTGGCTGTCACCGATGACCTCGTTATTTTCCATGTGTCTTAGCATAGTTTCCAGCAGGATCTGCTCCGTGATCTTGCTGGGCAGAGAGGCAAGACTGACTGCCCTATAGCTCCCCGAGTCTTCCTTTTTTCCCTTTTTAAAAACGGGGGTTAAGTTTCCCCTTTTCCAGTCAGTGGGAACTTCACTGGACTGCCACAACTTCTCAAATATGATGGATAATGGTTTAGCCACTTCATCCGCCAGTTCCCCCAGGACTTGCAGTTGCATCTCATCGGGTCCCACGGTCTCATGCGTCTTCAGGTTCTTTAGATGCTCTCAAGCCTGATCTTCTCCTACAGTGCTTAGTTCTTCATTCTCCTGGTCCTTGCCATTGCCTTCTGTGACTTGGGCGGTGTGGCTGGAGCACTTGCTGGTGAAGGCTGAGGCAAAAAAGTCGTTGAGTGTATCAGCCTTCTATGTATCCTGGGTAACCAGGTCTCCTATTTCCTTCCACAGAGGATCCACATTTTCCCTAATTTTCCTTTTATCGCTGATGTACATGTAGAAGCCTTTCTTGTCGTCCTTGATGTCCCTGGCCAGATTTGAAGCAATCAGGTTCATGCAGCGAGGTTTGTACTAGCTCACTCTGCACTGTGGCATGTATGGGGACAGGAACATCTTCCAGAGCAGCAGCCAAGCACTCAGGGCTGCAGCTCTCTTACGCTACACCCTGCAACTGGCTCTGCACCTTGTGCTCGGCTTGTCCTGCACCTCAACACACACAGCCAGAACCATGATTTGGGGGTTTTGGCCTCAAACAATGCTGGTCAGCCTTGGCATCCATCTCACATCCAGCACAATTTTGTGCCCCAGATCCTCTCCATGCTCCACACAATGGGACCAGGGAGCAGGAATGTCAGCGACATCCTTCACCATTGTTTTTTTGTTAACCCTACAGGGAACAATTAGCTTTGTAGTGACTTCAGAAAAACTCTCCTAAGTGATGTTTTTGGCCTTTCGCTCTGGGCTGCACATCCCTTTATATATATAATGTGACATTACTTATGCCAATGATTCTTTGAGGGATCACCAGCACCCTTGTCAGCCTTCAGAGGGGGAAGGAGATGCAAGACTGCCGTCAGTGTCATGCTACTTGTCCAGGCTGGCTGCACCACTGCTCCCACTGCACTGCAGCATTTCAGACAAGTACTCCAGCAGTGCAACTTAAGCCTAAGTGCTGATCTCAGCTGGGTACTGGTGTTAAAAGTAGGTTATCGGTGTTAAGGGTATGGAAAGCTTTGGACACTTGGAGGACACCCAGGTAAAGGGGTACAGGTCTGATGCATTCTGGGGCAGTATGATGCCAGGAGGGTCAGCACTGGTCTGGCTCACGCAGAGCACAACAGGGTCTGGACTGGCCTCACTCTGAGCAAATTCCATCCACAGAGAGTTTCATCCACTTTTAGTGGGAATTAAAGACTCTATTAACAGCCAGGTAAACATAGAGGGAAAATTTCATTGCAGGAACACAGGGCATGCCATTTTGAAAAAGGAAAGTTAACTGAAACCTAATCCTGATGAAGTTAAGCTGAAAGAAAAGTGCAGGATGATGCATTTAAACCTGGGAGGCATAAACTGGACAAGCTTTGTTGAGGGGCATAATACTCTCTGAAGGCCAGCTGAGTCTGAAGAGCTTTCGGGTCTATGCTGCCTTCTTCAGAGCCTTCACTGCTATAAACCTGCCCCTTCTGCAAAACACACAAATCACTAAAACATAGATCGCCACGGTCGCTTGCAGATCTCAGCAGTGCTCATCTTTCCCTTATTGTTCCCTGATTTGCATGTCTCTGATTTCTTCATTAGACACATTCTTTTAAGTAAATGAATGGAATCAGTAAATTAATAGACTCAAGCCTGCTGTGTTTTGCTCAATTAATGTTTGTTAAAATTCTAGACACCCCAAATCCTCTTTATATTGTCAAACTTGATTAACTATAGTTGTGGCAAAAAATGGCAATTACATTATATATTCATGTTATGCATCATTATGTGCTTCAGTTGATTCCTTATAAATATCTAATAACATACTCAATACATCAAATATTAATAGTAGTCTACATACTTAACCCGTATTTCTTAAATGAGCTTGTTCCCACGGGCATGTGATATTGTGCTAGTGTCACATGGGACAGGCTAGGAGGAAATCATACATAAAGATAGTTTTTTACATAGTGCAGATACAGTTTTCGCTCTGTAATTTGTTATGCGTGTTTGTGCCTCACAAATTTTGAATGAATGTCTTTACAATATTTGGACAGACGTCTTTTAATGGAGCAAGACAAAAGCCTAGCGGTAGATACCTCTGCTATCAAAAAGGTCTGAGTACAGTAGAACAAAATGTCTGGCACCAAAATACTGTGGATTTGAAATTCACCTTTTAGTTGTATTACCTTTGCTTTTGCCAGAGGACCTACAGCCAGAATGGAAATGAGAGGTACGGGCTAAGGGTGAGACTCTTTTCTACTGGCCATTTCCAATGGATGACATTGACTTAGCCACAGAGCAGCAGAACTGCTTCAGTATGTCGAGTTGATTGTTGCTGTTTGTTTGCCATATTTCATGTTATGGGTTTAGTGACCTTTTTGATTTTTCCAGTACCTATTATAACGAAGTATATAAAAATAAATAAAATGCTGTTTCAGTCTGTGGTGACAAGAAATAAAAATTTGAATCCTAAGGAAGGCTAGAGACATCGAGGAGGAAAAAACCAAATTCTCCAACAGAAAGTAAAGATGTGAATTGGCAGCTGCATCACAGAGAGAGATCTGGTGATCCCAGAGAATCACAGGCTAAATCTGAATGCTGAGTGGGATTTATTAACGTGACTGTCAGGGAGAAGGTGCACGAGTTTGTTTGCTTAAGGTGGTCTTGGTGAGACCTCAGCCGAATGTGGAAGAGACGCAGAAGCAGACAGTTCCCTGACCATACACCAAAAGAGTCCAGGTAGTTGTGCTCCTTTTTATTTTTTTATTCCCCGGAACAGCACGTGAGAATGAAAAAAATAAAAAATCCTCCTGTGGTGCTCAAAAAAATGAGTGGGGATGGGTTTTATTACAGGGGGAGTTTTCCGTCTGCATGCAGATACAGTTCATACAGTTGAAATACAGTTTGGTCTCATTTGTCCTGCTTGTAAAACCTTTCAAGCCATCAGAAGGTCCCCTCTGTTTCACGGCAAATTTTTTTCTGTTAGTGACAGATGGGAACAATCTACATCACTCCCTGTGTAAGCAGTTTATATAAAATTCAAAAACTATTTACACAAATTCTCTTTAGCATTGCTTAAACTGGATGCAGGACTTTGAACACTGTTGAGAGAATAAAAGCGGGTCAGAATCCTTACCAGAATCATGCACACTTGAATATGCATTGAAATGATGGTTTTTTTCATTACTTAAGACATTTGTTCAAATGTACATTTTAACACTGAAGTAGTTCATATTGAACACTGGCACAGTTTTCCACCACCTTTACCTTCACCTTTCTTGCATCTCCATTGCTTTGGCATTGTGATTGTCAGTGACATTGGAGCCCTCTAAGATGGAAGTACACAGCTGCATTTCCCCCATGCACACTGTAATATGGAGAGAAGGAAGCACTCCTTCTCTCCGCCGTACTGAATTATTTGTGTTAACCCTTTCTGTATCACCACCTGCAACTGGTTTCAAGCACTCTTTAAGCAGAGTTCCTCAGGTAACGATGGTAAACAAGTTCAAGATTAGTTCACAGTGAGAGAAGATATCCCCACTCAGGATGCAAGACGGCTGCCAAGGCTGCGTGCTTGTGTGGATTCCCTATATAATGGAAAGGGGACAATACCTCACCACCCTCGGGGAACAGAAAGAAAAGAGCAACTGAGCGGGTTTCACTGCTCAGATTTAGTTCAGCAGTAGAAAATAAGACAGAGGAGGAGATCAACCAGAAAATCTAGAGCAGTCACTGCTGTCCTGGGAGAATCAATATAATTCACAGGTCAGGAAACACAAATTTCCTGTATATTTTAATTTCTATACCAACATGCAAAGACAGAGACCTGTGTTGCGTGACATTTCAGGCTTGCGATACAGGGACAGGTTTTCCACTGGTATCAAACTACAGAAATTAGTCTACATCAGTTGATATTCTGGCCCAGGATCCTTGCTTTTTTTGGAGACCCGCTCGAAGTTTAAGTGACAGAAAGCAAATAAAGTCCTTCTGCTGATTCATTTTAACATAATATGACATGCTCTGAGACTGATAATTTAATGACAAACAAAGGTTTTAATTAATTTTCAGACATCCTGGTTCCACAGTAAGGAACCAACCGGAGAGACAAAACTAAAGCAGGAAAACTGTGAAACACAACTTCATATCTGCGATTTATGTGAAACAGGTGAGTTGCTCCCAGCTATTTCTGACATACACCCTACCTCAGTTAAGGCTGTGTAAAACACAGTGACTGTTTACCAAAAGGGGTAAAAGTCCCTGGGCCACCAGCTGCAACATGAAGCTTCTCCATCTGTCTCCAGCCTTCCAAGTGCACATTCCCCTGTCAGCCTGCAGCCTCTCCAGACAAAGGCTAGCCCAAACTGTCTTCCTTCTGAGAGGAGGTAAACGGGAGCCCTCAGAATGGCCACAGGTATCGATATCTGCTGCAGAGGTAAGTCCCAAATTCCTGGTCGATCTGGATCTGTGGTGACAGCTTGTGTTAATGATACAGATCTGTCCACAAGGCTCTGCCCAGGCTTGCAAGACTCTGAAGAAATACACTTTTCTGCAGGGCTGATGGCAGTGAACGCTGTCATACAGGGGCCAGGATCATCTCAGCAAGAGCTACTTGTGAGGATGCCATTGCCAAAGCTGTGAAATCAATGCAAAGTGTTTTGTGGCATCCTTCTGCTTGACTATCACTGGCAGCCACCCAAAATCGGACTGCTAACAGAGTTAATGCTGAAACTGAACCACACCAAGAGAAGAACATAAAAAAACCCATCAGCTTCTTCTGTCTTCTCCCATATCCTTCTTGCCCTGCTGACTTCATGACTTGAGCTACATTTACATCTGTTTACATTTATGAAGCACTTTAATGAGAACCACAGCACCCCCCTGCCCTGGAGGACAGAACAACTCAGCTGTAATGGGAGTGTTGATCAATTTATGGAATCAGGACATGAGGAGGTGAAGGGAGTGGAACCAGAATCATCATTTCTGTCCCAAGTCCTTGAATTTCAGTGCAGGCTGGCCATAATGTACAGAGTACAGCATAAAGGAAAGGGGCGGCGGGGGGGGGGAAGAAAGAAAATACTAATCAGACTGGTGAAGAACAAAAATGATGAGACAGCAGCTGGGAATTCAGAGCATATAGTTCAAAATACTGGTGTGATTCATGGCCAAAGAACGCAAAATGATAGCACCAGTTCAGAGCAGGCACACGGTGGGTGCACCAGGAGAGACCCTTGTCTCACAGACTTTGGGAGATGGCTGTTGGAGGTAGTTTAACATGAAGATAACAAAGCTGAAATGAGATTCATGTGCAGAAATGCCTCCAGCTGTAAGGGTTTCAGTGGGGTAAACCACCGCATGTTGACTTCCTGTACTGCAGAGCAGAAAAGGTTGTAAATTCCTTGGCTTTTCACACAGTCTGTCATCACTGAGCAGTAAGGTCAAAGGTATGTTTCCTGCTTGGTGCTGGTTACTGTTTAGAGATTCACACTGATACCGTGGTACAACCTTCCTTGATGTGGGAGCACCGCTGTTGCTGAGGCCACCATCAGCACAGTGTCCTGCAGATGAACTGCTGGACCTGAGCAGTTTGGGAGAAGCAAACCACTCTTTCAGGCAGTCCCTCATCCCAGCCTTGGCCAGCCCTGCTTTCTGGCAGTGCTTGGCACTGACCTAAAGAAACTACAGTAGCAAAAATTTCCTACATGAGCGCCATTTGGTAACCTGGAATTAGATCAGAGAAGGAAAGTATCTCACATTGAGTTAAATTATGTATCGAGGACTTCTCAGCTGCATGGGTGATGACAGCTGACTGTCCCCTGTACTGCTGCCCATTGTTTATTCCTGGGCTGTTTACACAAAAGCAATACATGGAATGCTGAAAGCCTGTCTATATCCCACTAACGAGCTATTTGATTAATGAGTCATTTGATATATATAATTGTATAGTATCTAGTAGCAGTAAAGTCTGGTAACTATTCATGAGTCCTGTTTCCTGAGAAAGAAAGGGTGTATTGTTTCAGTGAGTAACCTGTACAGGATTCTGGGGTAACATTACTACCATATCAGTATGCTTAGGAAATACAGCCTCCAAAGGGATACATTATACTGTTACTAAACACTCTTTGGTATGTTTTTACCACACAGGGGTGATGTGCTCCATCAGCTACCTGATAGCTTCAGCATAAGGGTGGCTCGTCCCCTTTGACCTCTCAGTTTGGAAGAGAGCTGGTGAGAGAGCAGTGGAATGGCTGTTCATCTGTCCCTTTTCCCCAGGTCTTGGGGGCAGCTGGAACCTTTAGGTTTGGAGCAGCTTGAGACCAGAGGAGGAAGAAATGAGCCAGCTGCTGGCTGAAGTGACCTGTGGTGCCTCTACCAGAAGCAAGCTATTGCAGCAGTCTGGAGTGGAGACAGGCACAGACCAAGGGTGCGATGTCTGCAATGTCTCAAACACCATTCTCCAGCTGTCCCATGGGGCCTCCTTGCCCACTGAGGCTGGGTGGAGTTTCACAATGCCTCTCCTGCTAGCTGGCCTTCTTGCCTGGTGTGAACATTTCAGTGGGCTCTGAGGGTTGCCTTCCTCAACTGGTACAGGGTGCTCGAGTTGCTGGAACCAGTTTTTGTGCCACAGCTATATACAGGCATGTTGTATCCATCTCACTTTGAGTGGCAGCATCAAGCCTGGGATGCAGAAAAATAGATGATAGGAAGTTTTCTTTCTGTTTGAGTTACCCCGTTGACATGCCACCAGCCAAGTGCAAACACGAGACAAATCATGTACGCAGTTATGTACGTTACATTAGCATGTGCTCTTGGCAGATGTATTTAAACACAATTTTTCGTCTAAACTAACACTTTTAATTTAAGAAAACCACATGGAGCCTGGGGACAAATGTATCATGCTGTACCTCAGCATGCATCCCACTTCAAACTGTGCTTTCAAGTCTCTTTCAAAAGAGGCACGTCCACCTTGGGTGCTGCCCTGGGCAGACCTGGCTGTGGCATCAGCCCCGTGCCACGGGCTCAGCAACGGCCGAGAGGGATTCATACAGCAACACTTAGATTTGGTGAGATCACAAGTGGGTATGACCTCGCCAGCTTTGACACAGCTCTCGCAGCTACAGCAGCTGAGCAGAGATGGTGTTTATGGGCACCTCGGCGTGCCCCAATAGCGCCGCTGCTGTGCGTGAGGTTTTCACGGGCATCCTCGGTCCCGTGAGCATCCTCCACGAGGGAGGAGCGGAGGTGAAGCCAGCATCCCTCGTACCACGACGGCTCCCCGCGGATAGCGCCGGGGAGGCCGGGGCTGAGCCACGAAGGCGGAGGGGGCGGCGGGGCGGTGCCCGCCAGCGGTGCGGCTGCCCCGCGTGGAGCGTGGGGACATGGCGGTGGCAGCGGACGGCAGCCGCTTCGGCTACATCTTGGACCTGCTGAAAAGGGACAAGGTAGGGGCGGCGCGGCCGTGGATACGCCTGTGCGGAGACCGCGGGGCTTCCGGCGGGGTCTCCCGCGGCGGCGTGTCCGCGTGTCCGCGGGGGCGGAGGTGTGAGACATCCATCCCCGGAACACCCGTGCGGGTCCGGACGGGCAGCAGCGCCGGGACCGGCGTGCCGCCGGGCATGCGCCGGGCGGGGAGGCTCAGTTCCCTCCTTACATTTTTTGGAGAAGCGGGAACTTGACTCGTCTTTAGAGCTGATGTCCGTCGGGGGGTCGCCTCATCTTGGCTGCCTGCTTCCGAGGCTGTCGGATGAAAAAGTTTAAAAATAAAGTGCAAAGTGTCACGCAGCCCACCACAACTGGGCACCTGGCATTTTTGCAGCCTCCTGCTCGTTTGTGTGACCGTTTGTCGTGCTCATCTGTCGTTGTGGCTGCGCCCACGCCAGCCCGTTACCGGGGGCTTTTCTGTTACCCACAGCCGGATTGGCTGTGGGCAGTGCTGGAGGGAAGTGTCGCCCCCAGGAAATGATTCAGAGCTTGCAAATGTTTTGAGGGAAACTAGCAATTGCGTTTCGTACAAAAAGGAGGGAGGAACCCAACTTTTTGTATTTAAGAGCTGCCGATACATAGAAAAACCAGAGAGTGCTGCTTCTGCTCTCCCCCCAAAGACTCTGCTGCGGTGGGTTTAAAAAAAAAAAATGAAGTAGTCAGGGTGTTTTTAAAATTAAAAATAAGTGTGGCAAAGAGTTGTGTTACTGGAAAGATTGTGCCAAACTCATCCTGAAGACCTTCCAGCTCACCTTGAGAGGCTGCCCTCAGACACCGTATTTGTGCCCAGGAGTAACTATGCCTGGGGTCCAAAGGAGAACTCAGATGACCAAGTCCTGTTCCTGTCGATTTTATACAATACACAAAATCATAAAGGGTTTCAGGCAAGGAACTCCTCTTGCCTGTGATTCCCCTGTAAGTGGGTGCTATGTCTGCCCCTCCTCTCACAGTTTTACAGTCTGTGCTTCTAGCTTCAATCAGACTCCCTCTGCAAGAGCATATGCTTCGGCAGACAGACGCCTTAGCACAGTAGTGTGAAATATGCATCTTTATTACAAACAGTGCTTGTCTTTTTAAACATAATGCATCACATTGCCAAGTCCCATCCTCAGAGGTGCTTGAGGTATCTGAAGAAAAGAGGAGCAGTAGCAGTTATGAGTCCTTAGACTTTCCATAGTGGCGATCACTACTTGAGGCTCTCCAAGGGCCCGCTCTGAGATCTCTTGTTTTCCATGTTTTCCTTTTGCTTTTCTTGACCTCTGGACCAGGGTTTTAGATTACAGCCCCTTTGTAATTTATTGATGTTATCCAGCAGCTTGGAGGTGTTCTGCTGGGATAATTAAGCTGCTTTCTCAGGTGACATAAATCATGCCAGCAAAAGGACTCTTCTGCACAGTAAACTGTATTTGCTTAGGGGCAGGTTAGTACTACGAAGAGGTCCCAGCACTCCAGTTTTCCCTTTCCTATTATCCAACATCAAAAAAGCTTTTGCAAAAAAGGCTGAGAGCCTTAATATGCTCTGAATTAACAGCTAAGCATCTAGGTTTCACAGAACAAAGAATTATTAGAGAAACAGGATGTAATAACAGTACTTCACACTTGCATGCTCACCTCTCACTGCCTAGGGTCCCAACAGGTACGATACATAGCTCTTAGACCCTGGGCACACAACCTCTTTCGGCACTCATGCTGTTTTTCCACTTAACTTGCAGCCTCTGTTAGGCCATTCGAACAGGACAAATCATTATATATTGCTTTTCCCTGGGGGAATGTTACTTCAAAAACCTGTTGTCTCTTTTAATGATTTGTACTAATTATTGCCCTGTGACTCTGTGTCACACACACAACTTGCACGTTGCACCTGGAACAGAAAGATGCATGTAACACTTTGAGCCCAAGTAAGACAGTCCTTGTGTAATCCACGTTACTCCAGCATCTGTTCAGGCTCACTACAATACTCTGAAGATATTCTGGGCCTCTGAGGCACCTGTCACAAACGTCACAGCAGCGTCTGAGCACTCCTGTGAGACTGTATACCCCTGTGAGATAGATTAACTGCATTTTGTATCAGAGGCACTGAGGCAGAAGGAGGCTGTATGACCATCTTGCAGGACTCCGAAATCCGAGTTCAAGTCACAGCAAGTATGGACTGTCAACTCTATCAAAACAACATAATATTCCAGAAATGGTCGAGGCTTCTTTTTCCCCTCTCTCTTCTTCACTGTTTGTAAGTTTCCTTTTGCGATACTCACATATACGAACACCCCTACAATTATTCATCCTCATTCCATTCAGAATTGTTTTACTTGCATAGATGTATGATTTCTTCATTGAACGCATTTGTTTCTCTTGTAGTATTAACTTCAAAGAATTTTTAGGTGCTGTGAAGGAATATTTGTGTCTGATGAGGTAACCGATACCAATACTTGTCATCTATTTTGTAATTTTCGGGCATTTTCCTGTAAGTGGAATAAAATCAATAAACTGATATAAAATAATGTGAATTTCAAAGAGGGGCTAGCATCACTGACACTGTCCTCATACACTAACTGTTGATTTGTTGAAATAAGGATCTTGACATGCTCCAGTTTTTAATCAACCCACTCTCTGTCTCTGTTCTTTCACTCGCTGTTTTGCTTTACTATCCACTCCTACCCTCCACATGGTTTGCAGAAACTGACAGTTTGATTCATAAGGAACTGCTTTAAAAACATTCATCCAGAAAAAGGAGTTAGAGAAATAGATACTCCTAAAAACAATCCCATAAGGTGTGAACATGAGAGATATAATAAATTGAAGAGTATTTCAAATTCGGCATGCTTTCCACCTGGATCCTGCAGGTGACACCGACTTCTGACCCTTCCTTCTGCATGGTTTCGTATTGTGCCTGCTGTACAGTTCTCTTGTGGTAGCATTTCAGCTTTTCTCCAGGTGATAGTGAGGGATAGAGCTTCACAGGGGTACAAAAGCCAAATCACGTGAGGAACTGGAGAGAGGAAATACAGCAAAGTTGACAGATGACAGCTGTGGGGGCTGGCGGGTTGCTCTGGGGTGCCTGACACAGCTGAACTGGAGTTCAGCTCCTCAACTTTCAGAAGAGAAGGCTCTACATATTTCTTGGTTATGTGTAGGAAGGCATTTTTTTGGAGTTTGGATCCCTATGAGGGGAATACTTTTAACAGCAATTTTCATCCATTTACAGAGTATCCAGAAGTGTGCCAGATTATGTGTATATTGTGAGGGGTGTTTGCCTGAAAAGGTGACTTGGGTTTAAAAAGCATGTAAAGATACCTCAGAGTTTAATTTCAGATAACAGCTTAAGTTAGATACTACAGAGGAGTCTGAGTTTGAAATCTAGCAGCTAAGAGGAGTTAAAATCCAATTTGCCTGTCACAACTTTTAATCTGAGTTACTTAGCTGGCTTAGTCAGCCTGTGTGACAAAGCTAAGGTGTGTATCCACACCTTAGACATGTCTTCATTACTCAAGGAGTGGGTTCTCTGAAGTGCCTACAAGAGCATGGGCTGTGACATGGCGAGAACGAGCTGCCAGCCTTGCCCTCGGTGACCGGGGAGCGAAGGAGACAAGGTTGGCAGGACAGAATAGCAATTTCCCATGTGCAACGGGTCTGTTGTTTACATTTTTCATGCCATACCTTTATGGTGTCAGAAACTGAGTTTGTGGATGGATTTTCTGTAATATTTTTTTTTTTTAAATGTAAAACCTTTTATATTCCAAAACCTTTTAAAAATAACCATTACATTTCCTTTCTGCTAAACTGTCACAATTTCTTTACAGGTATAATTCTTTCCTCGTTCAGAGCTGGAGGGTATTTTGATTTGAACGTCACGTATTTTGGGGAAACTTTCTCATTGCCATTCTTCCATTTGTTTGACAAGTAATTACAAGTGTGTGGAAGGAAACAGCAGGGTCCTCTGTAGGGACCGCTGGCTGTAGCTGCTTTTAGGGTCCCTGTGACTGTGGCTTTCCAGGTGTCCTGGGCATGAAGCAGGGTGCTGTACATGCATCATAAGTGAAAAAATAAAGATATGCTAAGCCAGATTAACACACTTTGAGATATGATAGTTACAAATCCTACCCAAAGCTGATTGCAGTTCCAGTATTCTGGCAGTTCGATGAATGTAGTCTTTATTGGCTCAGTGCTCTGTGCATAGCAGTGGCTCATGGTGACCTTCCAAATATGTTCAGTCCAGCTGATCAATCAGGTTATGGGATCTGTTAGGAAACCCATCCAACCATGAGGGTTAGGGGCCTGTAGCACATCTCTGCAGAGCAGATAAACAACCAGAATCAAAGGATTAGGCATTGATACTTTAGTTTTATGACAAGAGATCTGCAAGTCATCGCCATTTTCATGCTGAAACACCCCAGGTCTATAGGCCCTTGCTGGCTGTTCAGGGTGACGCAGCTGAAGGGTAACCATCAAGAAGACAAAGATAAGCCTGTATTCCTGAGCCAAAATAGGCACATTTCTCTCAGGCAGTATAAATTCCTGCCTTATTGCTGAGCAAACAATGTATCTTTCAGCCTGCATGACTGTGAAAATCCTGGGGAGAACAGTCATCTTCAAGGTTCTACTTTTCAGGGCTAAGTCGAGAAGCAAATCACGTCAGTGACAATTTACAGAGAGTGGGATGCAGGATAGAACCCCACTGCATCCATCCTGGCAGAAAATACTTACATTGTACGGGGGGGAAAGTGCCTCCCTGGTAGCTCAGTCGCCAAGACAGTCATTGTTCGCTCATGAACACATCTCACTCTTCAATCTGCATGACTCCACTGTGGATGTATTGGCTCTGCTTGGATGCAAGCCTAGTGCGAAGCAGGTAGTGGCAGTTGAGACGCAAGAGTGCAGACAGCTGGGCACTGGCTCAGGCTTGAGCCATAGTTACAAACACAGCATTAAAAAAATGTGTTGGAAAGCTTTAGTCTGAGGACCTGACTACTGAAGGCAGGGGAGGTGTTGCCAGAACCTCCTGAGTGCTTTGGGGCAGGAGTGTGTTGCAGTAGAACCCCAACAGCACTGTATAACCAGTGTAGGATTTTTATGACTTGTTGAAAACCAGAGCTGCATCTTTCTTTCAACTGTACTGGTAGATAATGCAAATGAGTGCTCGAGGGACTGCTGCGTAGCAATGATTAAATTAACAAGCACATTTAACCTGAGGTAGGAGGGAAAATAGGATGACAACCCCCACTCACTCCAGGTTCTGTCTTGTGCTTCTCTCTTGGGATTGCAAGGCATGCCAGCGACACCCGGTCAGACCCTGCCTGCTGCAGGGACAGGAGTGAATTATGAGGGATGTGTTGAACTATCTCGACACTTTCCAGGTATTACTTCGTGTAAAAGGAGGCCCTTGTTAGCAGAACAGGTGTCCAATCGATGCAGGCAAACGGCTGGAAATAAAGCAGAAGGGTAGGTCTGACTTTGTAGCCATGCTGGTTTTACTGACCCTTTCTGTGGAGTTTAAGAGGAAACTCTTCTGACAGTGGTTTGTGCTCTTTACCTTTTTAATGTACCAGTGGGTCCTAACTGTTTTATCCCCCCGGTACCTTAAAGGTAATGTGAATTTTGATACTGTAAATGCAGTGGTTCTAGGCTGGAGGGGGGATCAAAAGGCTAGTAAAAAGGTGTGAGTGCAGAAGGGGGAGTTTTGCCCTTTGGAGGCCTTTGAGGACCTTTTCATCCATGTGACATCTTAATGTGGTAGAGGAGGAGGTGGTAATTAAAATCCTGCTCTAAAGTACCTTGAAGCCAATGCAAACAGGCACACGAACAAGCTATCACCTTAATGATCTATTAAGGGATTGAACAATGAGTCACTCACAAGTCCTGTGGGCCATCTGAAGGTTGTGGAAGGACAGGAGGAAAATGTGCACTCCAGGTTTGTCCACGTTAGCAACACCCAGTTCTGTTGGCACCTGCACCTCTGGCACGAAGTGCAGAACAGCTTGTTTTGTTGTGCCACCAAAGGCAAAATTTCTCCATGCTGTTTCAAAGATGGCCGCAGAGCCAAAGGGGCTTTGTCCGAGTTTGCAGCTGATTATTTGGCCCCAGATCAACTGCATCCAGTGTCAGTGATGGGTAGTGTGCTACTGTAGACAAGGGCTTATTAAGGGCTACATCCTTCAAAGCTTGCCTGTAACATCAGGAGATGTGGGGATAGTAGAAGTGGTTAAGGCATAACATAGTTACTCAGATGCTTGCAAATCATTACTCAAAACATAACTGGAAGGCTGATAATGCCTGTCCTTACCCCTGTTCTCCCCCCTCACTCAATTAAGTGGCATATTTTGGTCTGAGTATACATACTATGCATTACTAGCATTATTGAAAGAATTTAAAGTACAGTATTCAGTATTTCTCTGACAGTGATTTCCAAAGTAAATGTGAAATAACGTCTTCACATATGTTCTCCAGAAAGTTCTTCTTTGTGGTATTGGACACGCAAAAAACATCACCTCTGTCTTCAGGATTTCTGAGTATAATTTTCCATTCAAATTTCAGGTCTAGGCCACTGAAGCCCACATGTAAATAGTGGTTGTGTTTATTGGCTCATATGAAGGCTAATTCTGAGAGGAAAAGGGAACTTCTTATCCTGATGTTAGTCTGTCAAATAGGCAAGTAGGTCAAATTTAAGGTTTGTTAAACTGACAGCATTTCATCATTCATGTAGACCAGGCTCTATCCGTTTTAATTCACAAAACCTCCTTCTGTTGTGTAGTGTAAGGACGCTGTATGCTTTCATTCTTGAGTTTTCTAACCAGTGATTTTTCTCAGCCTAATGCTACGTTAACCACAGACAGCATTGCATCTGCAATGGTTGCATCTGCACCCTTGCCAAAACCTGAAGAAGGTGGGGATTTTAAAGTATTTTTATTTGTTTTGGCTGGTAGTGAAAGGAGTGTTTCCTGCCCTTTCCCAGGGTAAACATGCTGTAAGGGTAGGGTAGGAGATGGCAGACAAGCACAACCACTTCCTCGCCTTTTTTGCCCGAGCTGCCACGGAAGGCACCGGGTGTGCCTGCTACACCCGTAAAACGCCCGGGTCCAGCTCGCTTTGCCACGCCCGGTGTATCGTGGTGTTATTTTCTCCCCAGGACAGACCCACACCTGTGTGACATCTGTTACCACCGGGGGTTGTCAATGGCAGGGTTTTGAGCAGCAAAGTACTACATGCTCCGCGCCGCTGGGATGGTCGACATTTCCGGTGACGCCTGGCGAAAGAAAAAATAAAATGATAACGAACAAAAAAAAAAAGTGCCAATTTCCCCTCGGGAGCGGCGCGGCGCGGTCGGGCGGTGGGGGCGGTGGCACCGCGGAGGTCGGCTCAGGGGCGGCGGCTGGACAGCTCCGGCGGGCACGGCGCCGCGCTGCCCCCCTGCCACCGCCGCCGCCGCAGCCGCGGGCGTGGCCGCCCCGCGCCGCCGGTGCCCGGTGCCGTGCCCGCTCGCCATTTTGCGCTGGGCGCCGCCGCTGGCCCCGCCTGGCGGGCGGCACTCCCCCACCCGACCTCCCGCGCCCCTCGTCGCGCCTCCTCCTGCCCGGCCTGACGGCGTCCCGCAGGGCTGGCAGGCGCTGCCGCGGAGCCGGCGGGCGGAGGAGTCGCGGGGATGGAGGGCGATCGGCCGGAGAGTCCGGTGAGCGCGGGGGAACCGGGAGACGCGACGCGTGGCTGCGCGCTTGTTGTCCTCTCCGCTGTTGCGCCTTGTGCTGCTCGGGGGGGCGGTGGGTTGGGGGTTGTCTGCCCACCTTCCCCGCGTCCGCCGGCAGCCTCGTCCCCGCCCGGCAGGGAGCGGCCCCGGCGGCAGCCCCGCGGTGCTGGAGCGGCGGGCAGGGCTCGCACGGAGATCTTCCGACGGGGCTTGGTGCGCACAGGGGGAATGCTCCCGGAGGCACATAAATGAAATCGGTCTAATTTCGTGGCGGGCGGAACGGTGAAAACCCCGGAGGGGGTGAGCTGGGCGGCCGGTGTCTGCGCCCGCAACTTGATGCTTGGCTCCGGCCTCGGAGCGCAGTGCCAGATGGCTGTGGGGTCATTAAATGACTGAGGAGCGGCATTGATCCGCGGGCTGCTCTTTGTGCGGTAGATGATAGACAGATAGATAAAAATAAAACAAACGAGTAAATAAATAAATACTGTTCCTGACGCGAACTGTTAGCCTAATGAAGTCACGGCAGTTTCAGTCCTTAAATATTAATTACACGGTGGGAAAGCTGACAATTTCTTTTTTCTTCTTTTTTGTTTCCCTTTTCTTGAAAAGCGAGCAAGCAAGCTGAGTTAAATGTACGGATTCCTATTGTTAAGAAGCATGGTTGCTTTCATTTCACTTGAGTGGTATTAAGACTACTCCCCTCCTTCCCTCCCCTGCAATGCAGACGTGACCTAAAGATGAACTGAGTTTGCCTAGTGGCAGTGTTCATTTCAGTTGAAGTGAATGTTGTCAGTGCTTCCATAAGTGTTAATCGAGATTTGTTTGCAGTGTTAACCAGAAGAGTGCTTCAGACCACCTAAAGCGGTGCAACAATTATTCTGCAGAGCTGGGGTTTGGTGACATACTGACACACGGCTGTGCTGTAAGTCTTGATGGCTCACGTATGCTATGCTTACACTTGTTTCTCCCTCTTTCTGTCATGAAGGTTCCCATTAAAGGTATCGAAAGAGAGCTCATCTGCCCAGCATGCAAGGAGTTATTTACCCATCCACTCATCCTTCCTTGCCAGCACAATGTCTGTCACAAATGTGTGAAAGAAATACTCTTTGCATTTGAAGACTCTCTTGCTGATGGAGGCTCTGAATCCTCTAATCAGAGTAGCCCTCGAATTAAAATCACTTCTTCTAGCATGGACAGAATTGACAGGATTAGTAGAGCAGGTAAGTATGGGAATTTTTTTGTGTCATCCTAATTTTATGTGGTAGACTAACTTGAGTTGGATGGTATCTGCATTGGTAAAACGTCTTCCCAGTACTCCTGGTGCAGTTAAGGAGATGATTTAGGGGTAGTGCAAGTCTTGTTCATTCTCAGGCAGGAACAATGGGAATATTTCTAAGGACAACACGCTTCATTTCATATATAATAGATTTATCTTTGTGGCATCCTGTAAGTCTTTTTGTATCATTGCATTTGTTTATTCCTGTATTTCAGTTACTTTGAGATGCAATAGCATCACATTCAATAGCATTGAGACATAGATTTCAGCAATTTTATTGCCTGTCAGTAGCAGTGTTGAGGTGGTTCTCTCAGGTTTCTGCCGGTCTAAATTCAGTAGTTCCGACTTCCTTCTGAGCCTCCACAGACTTTGCAAATTATAGTTTTGTCCTATGCATTTCGTTATGCTTACCATAAATCATTATCCATAGATGATGATCATTGCATGGTTGCAGAATTGGAGGACACCATGACCATAGGAAGACTGGACTAAGAGTGTCTTTAAGTGTGGTCTGCTCGAGGCTTTAAGGAGCACTTAGCTGAAGGACTCCTCATGCTCTTTGTAGTATCACAGTAGAAAGATCCTTGCAGCTGTCTGTGTAATCCACGGATGAGCTGATCAGCTTTTACACACATCACAAGTACTTTGTGCATGCTATACTGCTTGAAAGAAACCTCATCCTGGCTTTTAGGCTTCCTTCTGACATAATTATTCACTTTAAAATGAGACTAGAGGGTCCTCTGGAAGAATCACCCACAAGATGAATCCTAAAGCTGTACCTTGCATTTCATATGTTACTAACGTTCACTTTCCCAGTTTTCAAAGTTCAAATGTTTTATTTCACCCACTTCATTTAAACAACTCCTGAGCTGTAGTACTGGTACTCTTTCAAATCAGTTTGATAAGTGAATGCTGTGTTTTCTGTAGCTTGGCTGGTTGAGTCTTACATGACTTGAAGGAATCCCCAAACCAAATGGCTAGTTACCTTCACTAGAATCCTGTTTTCCAGACATGGGGTGCACAGCCCCACAGTCACTGTTTAGCTCTACATACACTTCTCTGACTGCAGTGTTACGTGATGTTTAAATGAAGAGGGCCCACTGGTGACTGCCTTCTCCCACATCCAAGCCTATTCCCTTTTTTCCTCAGTAAGCGTAGTGCTCTGGCATGGCATTGTGTGCATGGACTGAAGTATGACGTTGTATGTAAACAACCCTTCCATGTAGATACATGACATTGTATATTCCACATATATACATCATATATATACATGTCATCGGTTTCCACTGCGGCTGTCTGCTTTACATTTTTACAACGTGGACACTGAACTGCCAGCTTGGGTAACTGGGGAGTGGTGGGTGCACTGTGGGTGACCTAACTTTCCTATGGGAATATTGGACAGGCGGTGCATGGGGAGCAGCCCCCCATGCTGCCTTCAGCAGCATAACACCAAGGTAATCCTTTATCTGCCCTCAAAAGCTGCCCTCCAGCTTGCTTTCTGTCAAGCAGCAGAAATAATGACCTAGCATGACATGGCCTACACACGGTGCCATGGTGCAGTCCACCCTGTGCTCAGAGGAGGCAGAGCTTCCTTGAGAACCTGACATTTAATTACTACTAGATTTGCAGTGTTCAGTTAGCAGCGCTGCCATAGTTGTTAGCTGCTTTTCTCACAGGTTTAGCGTCACTGTTTCATTATGCCCTTAAGGTCAGGACAAGAAAGACCCGTTCTTTGTGGTCCTGCCCCGCCCCCTGAGATATGTGCACAGAAGTTGTTACAAGGGTTGTAATCTTTAAAGCCACAGTAGTCTGCCATCATCACAGCAAAGTGATGGGTAGTTATGTGTGTCATCTCCACACTGACCTGCTGGTAGGGGGAGATGAATGCTTTCCTGAAGACTTCATACTCTTTGATGAGTAGCAAGAGGGGGTTGAGGCTTGGAAATAATGGGCTTCCTTCCCCTGCAAAGAGAGTTGGGCAGATGCGTATCACAGGAACATTATCATCTCAGACAGTTCAAATCTGCAAAATGAAAAGCATATGGAAATGATAGCTTTAAAGAATACATTTGGAGATTCAGCTTATGCTGTCTTCACTTCTAATGTTCCAGGTGTTATAGCTCCGTTGCTGTGTGAGGCATGAGATCTGCTCTCAGACGTTTGGTATCAGTAATGTTCAACCGACTTGGAAGTTAGATTTGTACAACTCTTGTCTTGCATCTGTGCATCGCCTTGCTTAATTTCTTTCGTGATCCTTAGGGGAATTTGTAATAAAACAGCTCCATAAGAGAGAAAATGTACAAGGAAACATACAAAGTGGGGACTCTCATGTATAAAAAAAAAAACACTAGAATTTCTGGTAGGCTTGTGCAGGGCACGTCGCTGTCAAGGCATTATTGTTATATTTGAAAATGTAAACGACATCTTCTTCCTGCTATGTGTTTTTTCTTTCTCTCTTTTTCTTTTTTGTTTCTTTTTTTCCCCTTAAGGAATCCCTGCTATCTCCATGAGGAATATCATCTATTTAAAATGGGTTTGGCATTTCAATCCTTGAGATGCCAGAATGAACTGGTCCGTGTTCTGTATTTGTTGTGCGCACACAGCTTGCATTTACAAATACTATTTGTCTTAATGTAAAAAGGACGGAACTGGTAGAACTCTTCATTTTTCAGTTGAAATGGAGTGTGTATGCTTCTTAAAATCTAAAGTATTGTTTGAAAAAGACCCCATTGTTTATGTTTTCTATAAAGTAATTTTTGATTTAAGAAAATATGTTGCATATAAATTGAAAATAAAGGGTATTTCTTATTGCTAATCAATTTTCTGTAATGTTAGTGTAATTACAGTGTTGAAGTAATTAAAGCATGTGATGTGGTTATGTTGACACTTGTTCAGCACTGACAAATGATGCAGAAACTGTATGTTTAAAATATCTCTCCTTGTGCACCCCCATCTCTTCCTTCTACCTTTTTCTGTTTTGCTTAAATACTACAGTTGTTTCATGTAATAGGAAATTAAACGTTCCTGCCTTTCAGCCCTGCAGTAGTTTAACAGCCACTGGAGAGAAGAGTTGATGCTTTTCATTTGAACCATTGTAAACCAATGGTATTTCTCATTTTTTTATTTCTAAACAGCTTTCTGTTCATTGTTTGCAGCCTCACAGAGGAGGTCTTTTGGGTGGAGAGGTAGCAATGCTTCACTTCTTGTATTGGCTAGAGCTGGTCTAGCATTTAGATCTCGAGTTAAATATTGTTGGTTAGCATACAGCTTTTTGTCAGTGGTCAAGTCCACAAAATGGCTTTTGCAGTCAGCAAAGATACAGCGAAGGGTTTCTATAAGGAAAGCTTTCTATTATGTTTAACACTGACTTAAAGGTCAACTGGACTGAAATTCAGTTAAGGGTTGGATTATTGTTATTTTCTTGTGCGTGTGCATGACGGAACATAACATTGATGGGTGCAAAACCACAACAATCGCTCCCCACCCCCACCCTGCTTTTTAATTTTCATGAGTTTACATCTCAAGTTTCAGTAAAACTGTCGTCTTACTGGTAGTGAAGTGTAATGACTAGATTGATAATTGTAACATTGAGAAGCCACGCTTGGCCATCGCTTTCAAACGGAAGGTAATACCAGTTCTTCGTTGTATCTGAATCCACTTGATAAAGAAACAGATTGAAATATAGACCATATTAATCTGAGTAGGTAGTTCTGGATCTGGCAATCCTGCACATCAGATGAATGTGTGAGGAAAAACAAACAGTCTAAATGGATACCCTTGTAATGTTTGGTATGCTTGGTGACACAGTCATGTTGATGGATAGCCAGTGTCCCCTTGTTTTAAGTACATCTCATTTCCAAAAATGAGCCAGTCTGAGCATGTCAGACGCTGTATGGGCTTGTTAACATAAATATTTTTTTTTAATGTGATGTGCTGTCAAAAACAGGGGAAAAAAAATCCCAAACCACCATGTTGGCATAATATTGGCAGGCACAATCTGTAAAAATATTGCGTCCTTCAAGAAAGACATGAACTAAGCTAAACACAAATCTGAATTTTACATTCAGTGGAGGACAAAGCAGCTAATCTCAAGGGGAAGTTTAAATTGCCTCAGTTGAAGACTGAAAGTGTCATAAAACAAAGATACCGTCAGAGCTCTTGGAAAGCTCTCCTTACCTGCTCTTTTTGCAGAAAGCACCCTTGATTTGGGATACACTGAAGTATCTGAAAATGACATTTTGCAGCTACTGACTCATCTCACAATTTTTTTCTTTTCCTCCTTCCTAAAAATCTGTCCAAAAGCATTAACTGAGTTTGGGTGGGTGGTGATATACATTTTTATGTTTTCAAATCTTCGGTGAGAATCCAGTTGACTTTTAAAATCTTTATTTTTTTTTTTATAAACTCTCACACATTTAACTTCCATGTCTTCCATAATCATAGAATTCTGGTGATACTTGTTTACTTGGAAAACAGAATTTTATCTTTAAGATGTCTTATCCTTTTGCAAGCCATCACCTGCAGGTTGGGCTTTTCAGTATTTTAAGTGTTGGTACCTCTCCTTAGAAGAGGACATTTAAACATTGTCTTTAGAAAACATACTTAAGATTGCTCTTCGACTTCACTCTTCGCAATCTGTATCCTAATGTTTGTGGGTTTGCAGTCTGAGCATGAGCCCTTGTTGTGCTAATATTTAGTTACTGACTGAGCTGTTCATTGCAAGTGGAGCAGTCTGTTTAAAAACCACAGTGGAAAATTTGTTGTGATGATTCTTACTATTTCACAACACACATACTTGTAAACTCGATTGGCAAAGTGTAAAAGAGAATACGGGGGAACCTCAGTTTCTCTGAGATACAGATCTAATATCACTACAAAATCCATAGGTTTTGCTGCTCTGTTTTTTTGGGGTGGTTTTTATTTGTATATAAGCAGAAGTCAGTTTTACCAAACTGAACGCAAGACAGATAGGAAAGAAAGTTCTTGAAGTAATTTGTTGCTTAATCAGCGTTTTCTTTTTAAAATAAGAGTGTAGAAATCCTGTAAGCAGAAAGCAGACTAATTCTTACTCCTTGTTAATATTTTAACACTGCTAGGCAAAAGAGGAATGTTTCCATACTTTTGAATGTCAAAGTGGCAGAACGTGCCACCAGCTTAGCAAGTAAATGTCCAGGGTTTAAAACCGAGGTAAAAAAACAACTTTAGGCTCTTTGAGTGCTGTCAGTGAAAATGGATGAGACATCTGAAGGTGCGCAGGACTTCCTTGATACTGAACTGCTTTCCATAAGCAGAGTGTCACCAGTGTTCACAGAGCATGGCTCGTGATGATGGTATAATTTCAGTCCACCACGGGCAGAATGAAAGGCCTCCATTGGGATGCAGCTGAACTCGCGTTTGAGTTAAACAAACAATCCTTCCACATATGAGCTCCTTGGGCCAGACTTCAAAAGCATGCTACTAGATATGAATTTCAGATTGTATTTTTAAACTTGACCACTGCACCATGTCTTTTTTTTCTTGTTGCCTTGCTTTGTCATTGCTTGCTTTCTGCTATAGCATACTGCTCGTAGGCAGTCCCTGTTTTGTACCATTAAATTCTTAGTTTTAGCAAATGTAAGTACTCCAGATCCCTTTCTGTAGCTGTTGACTGCATGGCACTGCACGTGAAATCATCTTTTTATTTAGGCCATTGTAGAAGCCTCTGTGGCGGGGTCTCTGTGTGTTCCTGTGTGCAGTGCTAGCTTGGAGGATACATTGAAATGCAGTTTGCTTTCACTACTGTTGTTGTGGATTGCATGTGTGTGCTGCTGTGTATGCCAAGTTACAGGTACTGCAGGACATACAGTTTGGGTAATTAATTCACTTCAAGTAAGTACTGAAAAAAAAGTAAGAAAAATAAATCTCTGCTTCCCTTAGCCAGAGAGTTGTATGCGAGCGTCTTGTGTGACCCATACTGTTCTGTAAGTGCAGTCCAGTTGTTTGGCTCAGAACCTACAGAAAGGCATAAGCCCAGCTGGGTTTGAGACTGCTGCTTGTGTTTATTCATGCTCTGTTTGTCACTTCTTAGCCGATAGTCGAGCGTAGCCAACATAAAGCACGTTTCAAAGATTATTAGAGGAACTAGCTCCTTATGGGATTGTTGCTTTGTTGTTTTTTTTTTTCATAAGAGATTGGAAAAGGCATGGTAGGAAGGGAGATTTTGGATTGTTGGGTGAAGCAGCCACAGGAGAGACGTGGCACAAGGCAAGTGTCTTTTGGATAGTATCAAAGTACACTTCAAAAAGAAATGAAGCATCAACATCTCTGATGGGAAGATACTGACTAAATATGGATGAAAACAAATTTCCCTCTCTGAAGAAGAACCAATTTCAACACCTAAGAATTTAAGTCATGCCTCCATGTACATATACATTATAACATGTGTCCTCCTGAAGGGATCTTAAAACCATGCTGTAGCTACAGAAAATGTTTTTTTGTTTCATTGTAAGGGGAAGCTGAGAGGATACATGTTAAGCCTGAACACTGGCTTAGCCTGCTTTAGAAATACATAAAGGATTTTTTTTGATAGTTGTGCCCTGTGGGTTCATGAGTGAGGTGTGGGGATGCACTCCCTGTTTGATAATCTCAAGAACATTACCCTGCAAATAGCTTTTGGGTCTGTGTGAGCCATCCCCTTGAACAGGCTCCAAAGGCTCCTTAGGCTTGTGGCTTTACTTGAGTCTTTGATGACTTCATTTCAGAGAGATAGTAGTGCAGCTTCTCTGCTGTACCCTTTTGAAATGAAAAGAGATAAGATATACCCTGTGTAACCATGCAGATCTGTGGTTCCCCATTTCAGGGTAGAGGAATCTCTCAGCCATAACCATCTCAGCATCCCCTTTGGTGTATAGGGCTTACTTAGCAGCCCTCCTTTATCAAGGCCATTTGGCAAGGGCCAAGTCACCCTTTGCATATTTTGACTAAATGATTTCATACTGCTAATATATAGTACATCTAGTTGTCTTGATTTACCTCTTTTTTTTTTTTTTTTTCCCCTTGATGCCTCTTGGGAAGAGCCAGATAAGTTTGACTCAGCCAAAGAAAACCTCAGGGAGTTCAGAGTTGCCTATATTTGTCTGGGATTAATTAGTCTCATTCTTGGAATAAGCATCTTTCACTTCAGTATGTTTTGAAGCTGTTGTTCTCTGCTTGGGCAGCCAGATACCCTAAAGCCAACTTTTCTGTGGAAGGTTTTGTGTTCAGTGTTTCAAAAGGCTGCAGCTTGAGTGCATTCAAAACTAGATGAAGAAGATAGGATTGATACAGCTAGACTAATCTTAACAGAGAATTAGTTTTTAGATAAAGTTTTAGACTACGTTGTCATGGCAAATGTATTTTCTTTGGCTTGGCAGACTGCATATGAATTGGTATTGTACTGATTTAGACATTGTGCTACGATAGTTTGGAATCGTTTCTTAAATTCCTGTGCCTCTCCCTTTCAAATCTAAACCTGTTTTGTTTATGCTCCTCCTAAATCAGGATTTGGTGTCTACACAGGCAGAAAACGCAATTCACTGACTCCTAGATCGACTCTATTTCCTTGTCCGGGTTGCCAGCGGGATATTGATCTCGGAGAACGTGGCATCAATGGCTTATTTCGCAACTTTACTTTGGAAACCATCGTGGAAAGATACAGACAGGCAGCCAGGGCAGCCATTGCTATTATGTGTGATTTCTGCAAACCTCCACCTCAAGAGTCCACAAAGAGCTGCATGGACTGCAGTGCAAGCTATTGCAATGAGTGTTTCAAAATACACCATCCTTGGGGAACCGTGAAAGCCCAGCATGAATATGTAGGACCAACCACCAATTTCAGACCCAAGGTTAGTATACTGTTTCATACAGAATTTGGGTTGCAGCATTCACATATAGCTTCAGACATACCTGTGCCACAGTAGGTGCTCTTAGGACCATTGATGCTTTACTGACTATTGCTGTTATTTGAGTGAAACACAAGCAGTTGTTCTTGTTGATGCTGAAGTGGTTGTTGCTGAGGAGGACATTGACAACATAAAGGAGACTCTAAAAACAAGGATTTTTTTACTTTGGGAAATGGATTGTGTTCTTTGTGTCTTCCCCGCCCGCCCCCCCGCTTTGGAAGACTTAATGATCTTGAACGTCTAGAATGGCAAGTACTTTTCTCTAAAAGTCAGGTTAAGGATGATGCCTGTGTATGGTAAACTGAAAAAACCGATCACAACTGGCCTCCCCCCTGCTCCTTTGAATCAGGTTCCCTTGGATGTTTTGTGCCTGAACTTGATTCTTCACAAAGAATCTTCTTTCTCTCCTCATTCCTTGCATCTAGCAATAGTAAAAAGTGGACTTCAGGTCTCCACTGTTATTACACCCTGTTATTTTTTTTAGCTGTAGCACAAGAGGAACATGTAATGACAAGTTTTCTACTTTAGGCAGTGCTGCTGCATTCAGACAGAACAGGGTGATTGCAAAGTTATGTTATCTTTGTTTCTCCTGCTAAGTATGGTGCAGAACATGGCAGTGCCTTGCTGAATTTAAGTTACACAATGTGATCAATTGTCATGGCCACTCTCTCTCTAAAAAGGAACTGCAGTAGATCCCAGTGCTTGCAGCGTGCCTGTGGCTGGAAGCGTTGCTGGATGTCTCACAGATACTGAAAATGCTAATGTTCAAGAAGTCCTGATTAATGTCGTTACATTAAGTACATTTGGTCTGTATGCAATGCATAAGAAGCACTTGACTGGTAGTGTACCTTCTTTCTGAGGTGGGAAAAATTTGAGCCTCAAAAGTTAGTGAGCTGGCAGATAGTGAACATCCAGAAGTCCACTTAGTGCAGTTTTTCTTGAGTGTAACATGTCCGTTCCAGTTAAGAACAAGCATGTGCTTGATATGCTTTAAAATGCATTATTGTACAGCTGTCTTTGTGAAATGCCCCTTTAGTGGATAAATGAGTAAGGTAGAAGTTTGCATGCTGTATTCCAGCTCTTGATCTAAAATGCCATACAGCTCCCTAAAAACTTTGCTTCTATAATACCTAAACTCTCACTGCTGCAACACTGCTACTTAAAAATACCAAGGCATCTTGCGATCCTTGAGTATTCTTAAAGGTACCATATGTTGTTACACTACATCCAGACTGAATTTGGGTCAGTAGTTGAATTCTGTTGAAGCAGAGCAAAAGCGGCAGAAGTGTTGTAGATCATCCTGACCTTGATGTATCAAGTGTGTGCATGTGTGTGGGATTTAGCTTTTTTGAATTATATGCGAAGACAGATGTACTGTTTAATAAAGAAAAAGAAAAACAAAAAAAGAAAAACACAGTGTAGTTAAATCAACTACAGATACATCTACTTTGTAGAAAACCTTCCCAACATCAGTAAACTGATCTTTATTGTGCCCTTACAGAGACTTTCCTGAGGACTGTCTGAGCTTAATATAACAAAAGAAAAGTGTATTTTTCATTGCTTTGCATTGTTTAGACCTGAACTGAATGCATGGAGTATTTGCTAGTCTCCTAAACAATGTCTCCAGTCATCACTTCAATTTACAACCAGACTAGAAAGCACTTTGTAACGTGTGTGGTGGGGATGGGAGAAGCGTATACTGGGCTGATTGTTCTTGAATTTTAAGAGAACTAGTCAAGGTAATCTGCTGACCTCTTCTTCCCTACTTTGCAGGCTGTAATTCTTGCTTATACAAGGACATGAATAAAATACATGGTTTCTGTTAGGTGTGACTATGCACTGCTGTGGAAAAATTACTGCCACTTACTAACAGCATGACTGCAGTTTTTGGAAATGTCTGCCTGCACAGCTGGCTTTCTTGAAAGTTTCCTTTTTTTTTTTCCTTTTTCTTTTCAAATCCAGCATTCAATGACAACAGGATAGCTTATTGCGTGTTCTGCTTTATAACAGTCTCATGTACTAAGGAGCTAGTGAGACTGTTGTCTATGGGCTTTTCACTGTAGCCTAAGATATCATTTGGGCCTTGAGAGTTGGTTTTGGAGGCGGTCTGCAATTTTAGCTTAGTGAATCCATATTTATGCTATTCACAATTTTCTATTTTTGTGCCCTTTCCTGTCATTTTTTTTTCTTTTGTGTGTGTGTGTGTATGTTAAAAAATGATACTTCTAAAGCTTGATTGTTGGCAATTCTGTCTTGTTCTTCTCTTTGACATGAGTCTGAAAAGCTTTCTCAAGAGCTCTTCATTAGTAACATGGAGTAGGTGGGCCCAAAAATTCCCTTTCAGGTCACTGGAATGAAGCAAAGCTTTTTTTTTTTTTTTTTTTTTTGTACTACACCCCACCCCTCTCCAATTTTAGGTGGTTTTATCTGTTGTTTGAGCTTGTAGCTGAGCAGCATTATTTTTCCTCTTTGAGTACTTATTTCAACACGTTCAGTTTTTGAAAGATGATTTTTAGCCAACAACAGCCTTTTCAGAATGCTGTTAAAGCTGATACTGGAATTAGTGCTCTTCCTGAACAACTTGTAATTGGAGTTAGATAGAAAAATAGAAACACTGGAGCCTTTAAAATGACTGTGACCAGTGGTGGTGGCTGCATTTTGTTATTGCTCCAAGGGCAATGGCTATGTGGCTGATCAGAGTCTAGCTTAGACTTAAATCATTACAGTATTATGTCATTGCTTGCTTTAAGAATCAGTTCATAGCTGTTTCAAGAGACAGTGGTGTGGACAGGGTTAAATTTTACAGGGTGGGTGTGTTACATATTGGATTTACAGCTCTGAACAGGAGTGTAGAGAGCTTGTGGCATGCATACAACTTCAGGGGTTAGCAAAATGGTTGATTGCAGTATGGAGGCTACGTGATTTGTACACAGACATTGCTACAGGTTTACTCACTGTAAATGTTGTGTGTCTGTCCGCTGGCTTTCACTTGCATGGACAGATATAAAAGGTGGAAGATAAACTGAATATAAAAAATCCACTGATAAAATCAGGTGCTGCTGTGGGTCGATTGAGTGTTTTGATGGTTTGTTGAGCACGTCAGTTTTTGGAAGTACACCTGCATTCCCTCTGCTCTCTTTTTTTATTTTTTTTCAGATTTTGATGTGTCCAGAACATGAAATGGAGAGGGTAAATATGTACTGTGAAATCTGCAGAAGGCCTGTTTGTCATCTTTGTAAACTGGGTGGATGTCATGCAAACCATAGAGTAACAACCATGAGCACTGCCTACAAAACCCTTAAGGTAAAAGTAAATACTGTTGGAAATGGCCTTAAGAAGGGGAAGAGTACTGAGCTTCTGCTGTAAGGGCAAAATCCCCCTGGCAGGAAGCCAGGACGCGTGTTTAGAGAACACTGAACTAGTCATGAGGCATGCTGTTGTGCAACACCTGTTAATGTATATATTAGGGTGACATAGTACTTGTCCGAGAAACTAAAGTATATTTTCTATGAGGCTTGAAACATAACCCCTTAAAAGTGCTTCCACCTTATTTTAGCAGTACAGCAGTACTGACAAATGCAGAAGGTTTAAGCAGTTAATACTTTACAATCCTGCTTTTTACAGTTAAATGTCCTTGCCACTGATACTTCAGAAGCACTCCTGAAAAATTATCATCTGAATTATCTGTTGGGACCTGTATTTCTGAAGTTGCATAGCTAAGCACAGTACAACAGGGAAGACTTGCAAATGTTCCTTTGTTATTAAAGAGCGATTGCTGCTCCCTCCTCTTCTTTCTTTTCTTCCTCACAGATAAAAAAAAAAAAAAAAAGGAAAAGGTCCAGACCAGCCTGCCTTGTGCTCTTTGGCCTCCTCGCCTGTCTGCAAGGCTTTTCCTGTACAGCTGTTAACTCTTGCAACTAAGGATGTGCTTTGAACCACTCATTTTTCTAGCAAATGTTACTACACATGCTTTAATAACTTTCAAGGCTTTTCTGTAAATTTTAGTAACACCCAGAAGCTTCATGCTCCTACCCTAACAGAGGACAGAGGTGACTTCTGTGGCTGGAGAAGAATGAGCCAGCTGAGGCTGTTACCTTTTGTCCTTAGAGGCTGTGCCCCTAGTCCTGCTCACAGCAGTGGCTCGATGTCTCTCTGCAGTCATTGCAGGCCACTGAGCAATTCTGCGCGGGGTTGCTGCTCATAACTGGTGACAGGCTCTTCTCCCTGTAACTAGATAAACCGAGCGCTATCTGGATGACCTGCCTGCACTGCTTGGCAGTTTGGGTGGGATACCCTTATTCTGCCAGCCTGATGTTTTATTTTAACAGGAGAAGCTTTCAAAAGATATCGATTACCTCATCAGTAAGGAGAGCCAAGTGAAAGCTCACATCACACAGCTGAATGTGCTGCTGAAAGAAACAGAGGTAAGAGTAGCTTGCAGGTGATCTAGGGATAGTCCTTGCAGGGTCACAGCAGGGAGTCAATCTGTTTTCAGTGAAATGTTTCAAATCTTTTGGGTTATTTTGATAAAAAAATTTCTGAACAGTTTGTCTTAGTCCTGAATCACACGGGGCAAGACCTAATCCTGATAGTGGGAGAAATTTGGACAGCATACAGAGGGAAGTTAAGTTTTGGGTGTGTCGCAGGAGAAAATACTGATGCAGTTGTGAATAAGCAGCAATCTAAGATTTATGAATAGTGAGGGGTAGATTTTGTAGCGGCGCTTAATCACTAACCAGTTCGAAGTAACAGGGTGACCCAGTCAAATACGTTAACAATCAAATAGCGACTTAGTTACAGATACAATGATGACAAGATTCACATTAACTTACTGTAGGATATGCTTTATATATATGTGTATATATATATGTAGCATGGACACAATCACAAACCACACACGGACAGACACAGACAAACATATACCTATTCATACTTGTGTTAGTGAGGTGAATGAAAGGAGAGGCCAGTCTATAGTAAAAATTTCCTTCCCGAGTTTAGAGCAAGGACTCACAATGCTCCTGCGATCTCAGCAGATGATTATTGAGTCTCGAGAAGTCTGACTTCATCCTGGCCTTTTGTGCAGTCTGTACCTGAGAGGTGTCCTGACCCCGGGGAGATGCTGGACTCAGACCGCTGCGGTCCAGGAGAGCTCAAAGGGTCTCACTTTAGGATCACTATTTGTAGGGTCTGAGATGATTGACTTTTGTCAGATATTTTCCCACTCCATCCCACCTCGGATGTCAGAATATTCTGGTATTTTCTGCCAGTTATACAGACCCAGAAATCTTTGATTTCCAATGTTTGGTATCGCCCTCCTGTTGGCCTTGACTCAAGTACGGATGTTCCAGGTTGTCATGACCCAAGTACGGATGTACCAGGCTATCAGGTGGTGACTGTCTCCCAGGTGATAGGGAGAGCAGTAAAAGGCTTGGAAGGCGGGGCCAGCGCACCAAGGAGGTGCCTTAGTGTCCTGTTTTGTTGTCCTTCATGATCCGTGCCTGACCTACCCTGGGCTGGTTTGTGGCTCAGGGAGCAGGAACAGTGAATGTGAGGGAGAGAAATCACTCCAGGTTTCAAATGGGCTTTGAGTGGCACGAGGGTCTGTACCACCACAGAGTGCTACTGTAAATTTAATTGAACTAAAGCTTATTTGATAACTTAACCAGAGAGGTGGATTAAACTTGGAGCTCTTGTGTATTAACGGTGCTGCAACAATTTATGCTGTCTGTTTACTTTGAGGATGATGCAGTGAAGTCAGAATTAAGGGCAAAACCTCTCTGCAGAAGAGTCAAAGCTGGGAGCTCACATACAAGCGAAAAAACACAATGTCAGAAATTGTAGGAGCTCCTGGCCATGTCTGTATCTTGATACAGATTGTCTCTGTGCTTTGTAGTTCCTTATATCTAGGGCACTAGTAGAGGTGGCACTACAGTTCTGAAGGCACACATGAGAAACTGGGCTGGACCCCCAGTGCAGGTTGATCAGGGAAGGTGGAAGAGCACTAGTCTCTTGGGCATGAAGACTTCAGAGACTGACCCGCTTCTGCAGAGCTTTTCCATGAGCTGTTTAGACAACTGCCGTGCATAACTCAAGACATAATCAAAGGAATACTTTCCTGCTCTTTGTTCTCTGTGTTAAGATAGTAAATGTTTACTAGCTTGGGTGCAGTGCTGATTGCATTTTCATTGCTGAAAATCGTAACAAAGCTCATTAGTCTTGTCTATCAAATGGATGACTAGATTGCTATGGTATCTTAAACAACCTAAGTATGTTTCTTACACAGCCGCAGTTCTGTGCAATCTGTCTAAAATGTCTTTTGTTACCTCCTAGTGCAACAGTGAAAGAGCTAAAGAAGCAGCATCTCAGAGTTTTGAGAAATTATCTCATGTCCTAGAAGATAAGAAAGCTGCAGCTCTGAGAGCAATTGAAGCTTCTAAGAATTTAAGGCTGGAAAAATTGCAAACACAGGCAGAAGAGTATCAAGGGCTTCTGGAAAATAGTGGCCTTGTAGGATACGCTCAAGAAGTGCTTAAAGAAACTGATCCATCTTGTTTTGTTCAAACAGCAAAACAGCTTCATTTCAGGTATCTTAATTATCTTCCATTTGGGGTTTCAGGATGTCTGGTCAGTCATGTCCTTTTGACACCTGCTAGCAAAGCGCTGAATGCAGTACCTTGTATTATAGAGGCTCAGGAGACGGTCACAGTACTGTTCAGTAGAAATTACTACCTTACAGTGTGTGCTAAGAAGCAGCACACAGGAGGGCTCTGTCTGGCGACAACGCCTAGCCTTGTTCAGCAGGACTGCAGCAGGAGGGTGGCCCATTCAGCTCGCTGACACATTCCTTTGCTCAGAGATTGTTTCGCGTATTTACAAGTTAATCTAACAGGTCTCCTCTGGCTTTAAACTCTTTGATTTTAATGGTTGTTCTCCATTAGCGCTTCACACTTATTTTGTGTTCTTTGAACAAAATCCTCCAAATTGTTAAAATGCTCTGCCAACTGAGCGATTGTCTGTTCCTTGTCTTTACACTAACACAAAAACAGCCATTAAATTCTACGTTTGAATTCTGTCTAGAGAGACAGAAATTTCTGGGAGACATCAGCAAGTACATGAAAGCAGAACTTTTTTTAAAGCAAAACCTAGCAATTTTACTTTAAGGAATACACACACATGAATTTTGACTCTTCTGCCATCCCTCTGCTTCTGTACTTTCAGAATCCAAAAAGCTACTGAATCTCTGAAGAGCTTCAGGCCAGCGGCTGAAACTACTTTTGAAGACTTTGTGGTGGACATAGCCAAGCAAGAAGAGATCCTTGGTGACTTGACCTTCCAATCCAATGGTAAATTGTGAGAGCATTAGGTGTTTCTCAAGTTTAAGGGCTTCTCTGGAAAGAGGTGAAATTTATGCAGAACCGCGGTTGCAGAACTCAGTCTTGTGACTGGCATTGTCCCTTCTGTCTGTGATCCATGAGGCCTTACCTGGCAGCAATGCTAGCTTCAGCTTTGATAAAGAAGCTAAGATGCCATTACATTCAGTACCAGCTTACATTGGCTTTCAAAATATTGTAGTTAAGTAATACTAGGTCTTCCTAGAAGCTTTTTGTTGCATGACAGAAAAAAGTAGTTTTTTATATGGTTTTTTTTAGCTGCCAGCAAAAATAAATAATACCACTTTCAAAGTAAAAATAGACAGTAAGGGATTTAAGCGCATGAACAGAACCATCCTCATCTGCACACTCTAACTGAGTCAGATTCCCCACCACCACACACTGTGCTGTATCCATTCAACAAAGGGCTTGTATGGTTCATTCTAAAACAATGTGTATCTAAATTTGAGGGTTTTTCCCTCCTGAATCTCTGGCATTACAGGTCTAGAAATACCAGAAATCAATGAAGAGCAGAGCAGAATGTACAACAAAGCTCTGATCAGCTGGGAAAGCCCTGGGAAGACAGACTCAGCTGATATCTATGTCCTTGAGTATCATAAGCTTAACAGAGAAGAGGAGACTGCGACATGGCAGGAGATTGAAGTTTGCAGCAAGAGCAAAGTACTCTCTGATCTTGATGATGACAGCAGCTATGCCTTTAGAGTTCGAGGATATAAAGGGTCCATCTGCAGCCCTTGGAGCCGAGAAGTTGTTTTGCGTACGCCCCCAGCTCCAGGTATTGGGTTTTCTTATGTCCACAAGGTGTTGAATCTGTGTCTGTTGGTGCTAAGAGCTGTAGGTGGTTTCCAGTACCTCCCAAACTTCTACTGTACTGTTACCAGTTGCATAAATCTTTAGAATCACTGTTAACAAGCAAGTTAAGTAGGCAGCATGCTGAGACTGTGTTAGCTTGCATGACATTCCTGGTAGCCTTTAAAAGTGAGAAATTCTAATGCCGGTGTGACTTAAACTCTAGTTTATAAGCACAGAAGGACAAATACTTAACTAAGATGAAATTTGTTGCAATGCTGTTTTTCAGTTTTCAGTTTTCTTTTTGATGACAAATGCGGATACAACAGTGAACATCTCCTGCTGAACCCGAAAAGAACTTCTGTGGAAAGTAGGGCTGGATTTCCTCTACTGCTGGGATCTGAGCGCATGCAGGTTGGATGCTACACAACCCTGGATTACATCATTGGTGACACAGGGATTGCCAAAGGGAAGCACTTCTGGGCTTTTCGTGTGGAAGCCTATTCATACTTGGTGAAAGTGGGAGTTGTTTCTGGCAACAAGATACAGAAATTGTTCCACAATACCCATGATGTGACCAGCCCAAGGTAAATTGCAGACTCTTGTTTAATACATGTTTTATATAAGGAGATGGCTTTTTAAAAAATAAATTAAGAGCGAGTCTGGTCTCAACTAGTCCACAAGTTGAACCTAACCAATGGAAAGTGACTTGAAGGATGTGGTGTAAGCATGTTGTCCTGTTCATCCCCTACTATTAGTAGAAAGATGTTCTAGTTATCCAGAGACCTGTTTTCTTTCTTTTTTGGGAAAGAAATCAGGTTCATGGAGGTGTCAAGATATGTCAGTTCAAGCAAGAATGTAAAAAAAAACCATCAATTGCAAGTCTTAAGCAATGCTTAATTGTCTGTAGTAAGACGATGCCTTAATTCCCTTAGCTTACCAGGTTTGGCAGCCATTCAGAGGTACAATGTTCACTGTGCATATCTGTGTATTTGCGGTAGCTTGTGTCATGGTGGATTCCAAGTCACTGCCTTATCTGAGGCTGTACACTCGTGTACGGTACTGGAGTGCCACTAAGCAAAAGCCAAAGTACAGTGGACAAACCGGCAAAAAGTTTTCCAGTTCTCAATTACCCTTGTAGTAAGAGTGGATGTGTCTAGGAACTGCAGTCTAGGAGGCTGTCTCCTGGGGACTCTTGAGCTTTTTCAGGAATCTAACAAATGTGTTGGCTTTCTCCCGTATAACATACTGCAAGTGTAAAAATGCCGATGTCTTCTGCCGCTTAAAGTCAGATGGAGTCTTTTTGCAAAGTGAGAAATTAGATTCTGATTTCCTGATCTCCTTTTCCTTATCCACAGAAATATTGGGAAAACTTCAGCCAATACACATCCAGCATCCCTCAAACATCCGTAAAATGCAAACCTAGCTAAGGATTTTCTGCACAGAAATGTGTGCTTTTCTGGTCTGTCTTCATCTGAGAACAGAAGCAGGGGGAAAAGCATGTAGCTTGAACAAATCCAGCTACAAACTTCCACTAGTAACCAGATGGGAAACAAGGGATCAGGGAAGACTCTAGGCAGAGCACTTTGAAAAAAAAAAAAACCAACCCTAACCAAAAACTTAAACCACTACTTCTTGTACTGTGAATTTTAAAGACGATGTGATACAGCAGTGGTATGGAAAACTCATAGACATCAGTAATGTTAACTGTATCTACTGGTGTCATTTAACATTAAAAACCTACCTTGTCTGTAATGGTTAGTCATAGTTGCTAAATCACTTATCAAGCTAACTAATTTACTGTACCTGTAGGTTCATTAATGATTGCCTAGAAGGAGTACATTTAGACACATCTGCTTCTTAGTAAAGTTTTCTGTGGTCTTATCATCATTGGTGTTTAGCTGTTGTTGTTTGAAGTGGCCTGAGTGAGTGTTCTCCTCCTTCTGTAAGACTCTGCCCTTCTGGGTTAGTTATATTTTTATCCCACAAAGTTTTGCAGGTGATCATGTCATGTTACCTATCTTACAAAAATGTGTTCTCCAGTTTGTATCACTGATCCCACTTCTGAATTGGACTAAAGCAAATGGTTGTTTTTCCTTTCTAGATATGAGCAAGACAGTGGCCATGACAGTGGGAGTGAAGATGCCTTCTTTGACTCATCACAGCCTTTCACACTGGTCACTTTAGGCATGAAGAAGTTCTTTATCCCCACAACACCTGCTGGCCCCAAGGATCCAGCGAGCAGAATCCTTCCCCTACCACTGTGCTTGGGCATTTGCCTCGACTGTGACAAAGGCAAGGTGGGGTTTTACGACGCAGGCCGTATGAAATGCCTTTACGAGTGTGAGGTGGACTGCTCTGGCATAATGTACCCAGCATTTGCCTTAATGGGTGGTGCAGCTGTTCATCTTGAGGAAGCTGTCACAGCAAAGTACGGCGAGTACCATGATGACATCTAGTGCAGTAACCTTTTCCCATCGCTGTTCTAAGATGGAAAATGTGACCTTGGTCTTCACTGGAGAAAGTATAAGCAAGAACCTTTCTGCACGCCAGTCCTTGATGGTAACTGTGAACATCAAGCGCTGTCACTTCTAGAAGCAGACACTCTCTGCAAAAATATGCTGTTAACCTCAGAAAGTGCCGTCACTTAGAAAAGACTGAGCTGGAAAGTGAAATCACTGATGAGAATTAATTCTGTTCTAACTCAAATCAGGACCGATTGCCATTCTCCTCTTAAGAAACCTGCCTGAATACCTCTGAGGGATCCGATGCTTTCCAATTAAACCCTGAGCACCAGGGTTTGGGCCTGTCAGCACAAAATAACTGCTGCAGAAATAAGACATAAAGCAGGGTGAAATCAGAACTGCAGCTGAGTGTTTAGGTTGTATTTGGGAAGAGGAGAGTAAACTAGAATCTGATTGAATGTCATATACCTTTAATGTGACTGTAAGCTAAAAGTCTAGTCTTGACACCTGGTGTCATATAGTTGGTGGCATAATGGTAAGTTTCTTTACTCTTCCAGGCTTTTACTATATGCTATATAAAATGTATAAAGTGCAATTCTAACTTAAACATCAGATTTCAGAGTCCAAAATTAGAAGTGTTTGCATGTGTAAGTAATAGTACTTGGTATTTAGGCAAAACCAAATGAGTTATTGACATGGGTATTGATATGGGAACTTAAAAAAAATAATCAGGTATTGCTTTTAATATTTGTTTCTATTAGTTAATTTTCAACCTAGTAGCAGCTTGGTTTTTTAGTAAGAATGTTAAAAATGCACTGATTAAGTTTTAAGACCCAATTTCTGCCTTAAAGGATATCTCCCCTCAAATTTCTCTTCCTCGCATGTTGAAAACTATGTACCACATAGTAATTTTTCACGGAATCATAGAACCACAGAGTGGTTTGGGTTGAAAGGGGCCTTTAAAGATCATGTAGACCAAACCCCCTGCCATGGGCAGAGACGTCTTCCACTAGACCAGGTTGCTCAAAGTTCTATCCAACCCAATCTTGAACACTTCCAGGGATGGAGCATGCACAACTTCTCTGGGCAGCCTGTTCCAGTGTCTCATCCTCTTCATCGTTTGAAATACCTTTCTTAAACCTTATCTAAATTTCCTCTCTTTCAGTTTAAAACTGTTGCCCCTTGTCCTGTCTCTACAGGCCTTGGTAAAAAGTCTCTCTCCATCTTTCTTTTAAGCTCCCTTTATATATTGAAAGGACTCAATGAAGTCTCCCCAGAGCCTTTTCTTCTCCAGGCTGAGCAACCCCAACTCTCTCAGCCTTTCTTCACAGGAGAGACATTTCAGCACTCTGACCATTTTTGTTGTCCAGCCATCCTCTGGACCCGCCCTGTCCTGGGTGGCCCCAGAGGCAGGTGCAATACTCCAGGTGGGGTCTTGGGGGAGCAAAGTGGGAAAATCATCTCCCTTGCCCTGCTGGCCACCTGTCTGCCTACGATGCAATCGGCTTTCTGGGCTGTAAGTGTACATTTCTGGTTCATGTCTAATTTTTCATCCACCAGTATCCGCAAGTCCTTCTCCACAGGACTGCTCTCCATCCCCCAGTCTGTATTGATCCTGAGGATTGCCTGGACTGAGGTGCAAGATCTTGGGCTTTGCTTTGGCAAACCTGATTATGTTCACATGGCCTATTCCTCAAGCCTGTCAAGGTCCCTCTGGATGGCATGCCTTCCCTCTAGCAAATGAACGGCTCAGCTTGGTGTCATCTACAAACTTGCTGAAGGTGCACTCAATCCCACTGTCTATGTGGTTAATGAAGTTATTAAATAATTTTGGTGCCAGTATAGACCCTTGTGGGACACCCCTTGTCACTGGTTTCCACATGGTCATTGAGCTGTTGGACATGGCCATCCAGCCAATTCCTTATCCATTGAACAGTCCATCCATCAAATCCATATCTCTCAAATTTAGAGGTAAGAATGTTGTGGGGGATCGTATCAAAGGCCTTAGAGAAGTCCAGGTATATGACATCTGTTGCTCTTCCTTCTTCCACTGATGCAGTCACGCCATCACAGAAGGCCATGAGATGAGTCAGGCACAATATGGCCTTGGTGAACCCATGCTGGCTGTCTCTAATCACCTCCTTGTCTTCCATATGCTTTGACATATCTTCCAGGAAGATCTGTTACATGGTCTTACTGGACATGGAGGTGGACTGCATCTGTTTATAGAAATCTATGTAGAAAACCACTTGGGTACTTGCACTGTTAACTTGTGTTGTGGAAAAATAAGGATCTAAAGTGAAGGATATTTCTAATACATACTTGGTGCTTTCTAATTTGGGGATATGCTTTCTCATTTGGGGATAGTGTTGCATCTTGATGAATGTGTGTGAAATATGCTTATTAAGTACATGTATACAGCTGTAGGGCTATGAAATGGGACCCAAAAATCACAATACACTTAAATGAATGTAGGTTGTAATGCAAAACCTTAGTGTGCTTTGCTGTCTGAACTGTCATACTGATCTGACCTGGAGTCCGCCTTGCCCAGTGTCTTCTCTCCTAAGCCTCTGTCTGGTGTCAGAAGAAATTGGCAGAAATGGTCATTGGCAGAAATGTCATCTGCATGAAGGTGAGCATGACAGCCCTTTCTGGGCTAGAAAGGCCCAGCAAGGGCATCTTCGTGTTTGGGTTTCTGCCTAGTAAGGCTATGTGGAAGTCCATTCCACAGCTTCATTGTGTGCTTGAGTGAGAAACATTTTGATGTCCAAGGCAGTAGGTGTGAAGCTGTGGGTATCTTCTGGAACTTTCTCCTGCAGGAGAAACGACAAATTGTCCCTTGCTAATTATCTTTTAGGTGATTTATTTTTGTAACAAATGGTTATCATAGACATTCTTTCCCATTAGGCCCTCCTCTTCAGGTTTCCTCTGCTGGTTGGAAGCCATTCTGTGCTGGTGAGCATCTTGCTGCCCCTCTTTCTCTTCTTGCCTTCTGAGGCTGACTGAAGGAGCCCTCCATACAGACACTGATGTTCTGAAGGGTGACAAAATTCTTGGTTTTCCTATAAAATGTATTTGCCTTTTTGGTTGATACCAAATACTAAGTTGACGTTTACAAATCTCCTTCTGCAGTGTTTTCCACACAATCCTGATGGTCAGTTGTAAACAAGGTGTTTCCCCACCTTGTGTGTTATTTTGCATTTGTATGTTGAGTTTCATCTGATCGTTTACCTAGTCATTTAGTCCTGAGGGCCTCCTGACACTCTTTGGTCACTCCTAGACTTGAATGTTCCTGAGTAGCTTCATAGGTAACACAAACATGATCAATTTTTTGTTTGCCTTCTTTCCTAGATCATGGAGCAACTTAAGTTGTAGTGAGACACAGCAAATCTCTTTCTGCTGCTGCAATTTAGTGTTCCTTCCAATTTTTATTTCCTGTAGTCATTTATTAAACCATGATTAGCTAGTCAAGCACTGAAAACTTTCACAAGTTGGTAAGCTCTGTTAAGTAGATGACTTGGGTTCCTGTGTGTGTGAACCTAGTAGTCACACAGATCCAGGAGGCAGGATTCTATCTTCAGTAGCTGTGACTTCTCCCATTGTAACATCTACCAAACATAGTTTTGGATTAAAGCTATAGGTTATAGAGTTGAACTTTCTGTTCCCAGACCACATCTCCTTCCACAGACAAATATACCATTTTCATTCCTCTGTTTCAGAAAACGGTCAAAATTAAAGGTTTTCTGTCACAGTTAGCACTCCACAGTTCCACATTTGAATTCTTTGTAAGCATCTGGACCGGTATGACCAGGCTTTGGCCTTTTGTTACTTTATGGAAATACTTATAAACAGAACACTCTATCTTAGCTATGAAGACATTCTCTCAGACTCATTTATTAACAAAAAAAAAAAAAAAAAAAAGATAAATTTTACTGGTTTGAGAATATAGAAGTAAGCAATTAAAAATGTTGGGGATTTTCCCTACTATAGCTTTATCTTTCATTTAAGATTTGGTCTGCTATGCAATTACTTACTCTACCGGACAGAGACTGACACTACTTCAAATGTTTATCTACCTTTTGATATGTCTGTTTGTATTTATCTCATGGTGAGTTTTACAATTTATTTGGCTTTTGGCGTTACTTGAGTACTCAGGATGCATTCATTACAGTACTCTATGGTGCTTACACCAGCTTATTAAATAAAAAACCACACTGTAAGATTTTTTCCACACAGTCAGATTTTTTCCACAACAACGAAGTGTAACCTTTCAGAAACACAGTTCAGCAGTACTTGCCTATCTAGATACTTATTTTCCAAAACAAGTTTCTTCCTGTGAAACAGCACTTTACAATGTAGACTAAGCTAAGAATGGTGTGGTATTGTGTGGAACTTTGTGCAATATAGCTGTTTAGTGACTACTGTGTGATTTGCAAAGCTCCATGAAGGTGTGAATCATGTAGACACTTTTTAGATATCTAAAGCTTTAACAAAAAGGCCTTGTTTAAAAACGTTCTGAAATGTAAATGTGATGTCTTTTTTTTTTTAATAAAAGCTGAAAGTCCAGTAGCTTCGTCATTCACATCATTACATCTGAAGTACCCTGGCTGAAATAATATTTCTTACAATAGGTAACAACAGGTGGATTGTGGGGAGAAAGCACTGGTTTTGTTTCTCAAGTCTGCCCCTATACCAGTACCTCAAATTTTTGGAGGACTACAGAGTCTTGTTTGGACTAACTGCCACATCAGGCTTTTATTTTAAGATGCTGATGTTAGGAACTTGGCTGCATGAGGCTCCCTCTCCAGGCAGGGGACTCGGGCTGAAGAAAATTCCTGGTGCCACGTCAGCAAATGAATGAAGAGCTGACTGGCACGTTGTGAGAAGCTTGCCACCAGGGGAAGACTGAAATGGTGCATGGTCTTTGGCTCAGCTCCTATTCAGCAGCAACTTTCTGAAAGCTCTTTTTGATGTTCAGATAAACAAACGGTGTATCTGTGTGAAAGAGAATCTCAGTTTGCACTAGTCTCGCACTAGAAAGAAGCAGCTTCGACTTGGCCTGAAGGATATTTCTAGCTCCTTGGCAAAATAATAAGGCTTTTTGTGTATTTATTGCCCAACTATAAACATTGCACTGGGCGAATTCAGCTTAGCATGAAAGGAACCATTTGTTTTAGCTAGCCTGCCTGGTTTGACGGGCTTAGTCCTTGTTCTTATTAACCCTTTTATTCCTTCAGCTTCCTATCTCCCATAAGACTTTTGTAAGGGAGAAATGGGAGGCTTAAACTCTGTAAAAAAAAAAAATTATCTAAAAAATCTACCTTTTCTTGCCTGTTTATTAAATTCTGCCTCTCTTTTGCTCCATTGCATCCATATTAGCTCAGCTTTGGTGCAGTTAGTGGATTTCCTGCTCTTTTTTTAGACCTGGAAAAAACCATATCAGCAGTTTCTTCTGTTCCTCAATGCACTGTGACTGATGTAGGAAAAAGAGAAGAAAAAAATGGAGCTATCCTTAAACCTATCAGAAGGAGATGAAGAGAAAGTGCCCTAGGAAGATAGAAAACTTTTACCTTGGCGGGGGGAAAAAAAAAAAAAAAAGAAAGAGTTTCAGAGGAGAGGAAGAAGTCCTATTTTCTTTCTCAGGGTCCATGAGTGACACTTCTGCATGGGTGGTTGAGAAGGGCAGGGAGCTAGGTGGGCAGAGGATGTTCCCACTGCTGCTGCTAAACAAGTGCAACCTGCAGCACAACTTGGTATGTTGTCCGGAAATGGCTGTTTCTGTTGTTGGTAACCCTTTGTGACCTGGCTGGTTTTCTTTTCAAAGAGTGGGCAAACAGCAACCAACATCAGCACCAACTCTCAACTCAAGCTCCTGCTGCACACTGTGCCCCCGCCTTGACTTGCCCCCTAGTCACCTTTGGGGAGTTCTTTCTTCTAGCTCCAAGTTCATCCCAATAAGGCCACTCGCATTATGTTGGTGGGACTGCAGCATGTAACAGGGCAGCAAGGAAGAAATGCTGAAATATTTTTAAGAACGCATAATCAAAATGTATTGGCCGATAAGTGGAAACTGAAATAGTTAGGAGAGATGGGCTATGTGGTTTCACAGCAGCCATTGCCAGTAATTCCTGGGAGACAGGCTGAGCCTGCTTTGTGCAGCTTATATATAGTCAATGAGTGCAAAGCAGTCTCTCAAATACCCATTTACTTCTCAAGGAAGAAGCGCAAGATTTAAGATTTTGTTAAGTGCTCTGACATAGGACCAAGCCAGGCTTTAATGCTTTCTCCAGTACTGGTGGTGGCATTCGGTTGTCCTCCACGAAACATGTAAGAAATGAAAATGTACAAGGGCTGGCTGCTTTGAAGTAACTCTGGGAAATGTTTCTTCTTGTCTGAAATGCAATCCTGATGGTGAAGCCACTGGTCCAGTGTCTGCTGTTCCCTTTGATACAGCACATAAAATGCAAATGAATTCTAGAGAGTGACAACTGAAATGCTTTGAGAAGCAAAGGACCAGAGAAAACATATTCTTATTTTCCACAGCTGTTATGCTAAGCAATACTCAGCCTGTTGAAACAGAATGCAACAAGCAGGTCTTCAGAGACCAACTTTTTGAAAATTAAGTTAAAAACCTGCACCTCCCCAGTGTTTCATCGCCGAGGTCAGTATTGCTCAAGTTTGCAATGTGTTTGTAATGAGAAAGTCACGTTTGGCTTTGCCAACTTCTACACAGATTGTTGAGCAATATTAAATTTTATTTAAAAAAAGGACAAAAGTCTAAGAAGTGACCACAATATCCTATGGGCTGCCTCTTCCTGAACGGAGATATCGCTAAGAAAGTAGATGTCTGATGCAGGCGTTATTACTTCACCTTTTCAGACAGGATTTTAACCATGTTCTTTAACCCAGCATAGCTATTTTAAGGTCTGGATTTATCCATTTACAAAGCAAGCTTAGGTTTCATTCATGCCTGTTTAAATCAAGTCTGAATAAGCCAAAACATGTTCAGCCTCAAACTGGTTGAAGTTATGAAGTGGGCTTTGTTCCAAGGCTTGCTGAAACAAATAAGAAATCAGAGGAATGCCACTTTAATGAAGACACTGGAAAAGAGAAAAGGATATTATCACAAATTTTCCAGAAAATTTAGGAAATGTTATAACCTTGTCATACAGGAGCCTGCCAATTTTACTCCTCTCTTCCATAATTGACTTACTGACCAGAACATTTATATATCTCTGCTCTTCCCCTTCTTATACAGTAGTTTTAGTCTAAATGCTTGCAGAATATTCTATATGTTGACAAAAATAGAGACAGAAATATTTAACAGCTAATTAATGTTAAGTTGTTTTGTTTAACAGCTGGGGCTTTCTATCTTAGCAAAGTGATAAGACCACAATATTGCAAGTTAGGAAGGAAAACCCTGTTCTACACCTTACTTAACTAGCTCTGATTTGATCCTTGGGTAGTTATCATTTGACACAGCTAATGTTAACAAGCTTTAGATTCTTTAAGTTTTGTGCTAAGTTTTGCACATTTACTTACTAAAATATATTGCTGGATTCAACAGATGAGAGAGAAAATACGTGTTGAGCCTCAATCAGAAAATATCAAATAATCTTTCTCGTTTTGAAACATAGCTAATTCAGCTCTCCTGTATTTAAGAAAGTGTACCCAACTGACAAAGCATCAACTGGTCATGTGCTTTTGCAAAACATCTTCCATACAAACAAGGTTGTCAAAGACAAAGCCAGGCGAATAGAACGAAACCAGCATTGAGAAGGTAATTTAAACCATCTTGCTTGCATTACCTTCAAGACCTCATCGCAGCGTTTTTGTAACTTTGTAAATTCCAGAACAGACTCTGAAAGAAGCCAAGAACAACATCTTTCCTTCAACTCCAAATTAGCTTTCTGCTTGAGGGGTGCAAGTGTCTGCCCACATGGATGTCATGGAATGAGGAAGATCTTTACTTAACAACAGCCATGATCTTTAGCACGTGCAAAAAGAAAAAAAAACAAAAAAACAAACGTAGATTCCTGCAAAGAAACAGTCTTAGGCTCCTTGGGTTCCAAATATCTCTGCTGTTTCTCTTCTCACTCACCCACATGTTTTACTTCTCATTGCATGGCCATTTTTACACACAGTGATGTCAGGTGGCTGGACTTTTAACCTCTGAGATCACGGCTTTGGGCAATTAGCATGATCATCTCTGCTTTTACTTGAACACTCAAAATTCAGTTTGAAATAGGTATTTCTTCAGCTGAAAAGCCAGGTTCCTGCAGCACTATGCAGTCTGCAGACTTCCAGGTCTGACAATTAATATAATTAAACCATGAGCTTAGTTCCATTAAGTTGCTGTCATTAAATCATGCAGCTGGCATTCACACCACCTCTTGTGAACTGCAGTGGGTACAGGGCAGTCAGAAATCTTCTTCAACAGAATTTCTAGTAAAGCTAAGCATTCAGTCCTCCCTTATTCTTTAAAGCTGATATAATTTCATTAAATGGTAGAAAGAAGTAGTTAGAAGCTCTAAGTTAGTGCCTTGCTATTTACCTATTTTTAAGAGAAGTATGGAGCAAAGTCTACAACAGGAGACGCACTGAAAGCATGAAGCCTGTAAACTACAGCACCAGAGCCTGTTTCATGGGCCATTGGCAGGGTTCTTGCTCATTGCAAGTTGCACATAAAAGTTGCAGCCTTTCACCCGGTTTGGTTTTTACTACCATTTTCACTACCAGACTGAAGGTTAGTAGAGGGCAGTCCTGTATAGACATGCTGGGCAATGGGGATTATACTGCACTCCTGCCTGTCTACAAGGCAGATGCCTGGGGCGAATTATTAGGGAAAGATTATACGAGACCCTCTTTCACGGGCATCCCCTTGCCGTGGGGAAAAAGCTTGCGTGCCCTTGCGAAGTTGAGAGCTATGCTGGTGGTGGCATATGCCTCCGGTAGGGTCTCCCAAGCCTGACAGGTCTCAACTGAAGGGTCAGACAAAGTGTGTCCACGGGCAGGATGGGCTCACTAGCCTTCGGGCAACCATCCTAGGAGAAGGACAACTCTAACTCCAAACCCGGGCAGATGGAGCTCGTTTAGCCCTGTAAGGCCATCCATCTAAGAGAAGGATACTCTAACCAAACCTACGACCTGGGGACTTCGCTGTCACCGTCCAAGCTCGCTAGGCCCTGGCAGATGAACCTCAGGTGTAAAGGGTGGGGCCAGTCTCGCGCACGCTGCGCCTCACCTAAAAAATCCTCCGCGCAGGCTTGAAGGGTGTACTCACGTTTAAAGCCCTTCCCAAATCTTCGTCCGCGAAGCCAAGCCATGATGATACGAGACCACGCAGGGAACTCTTCTGCAAGAGTACTGGTGGAGCCCTGCTTGCATCCTGGCCCTGGCACATCTGTTTGGCAGCTGAGGAGCACCACTGAGCTGGGACTGCTGTCCTGTTGCTGCTCACCCTGCCAGGGGCCACCTGGAGATCCAGAAGGCTGTGGATTTCTGATGACAAGCAAGTAAGGTTTAGATTTGTCTCCTTTTTGTTAGAGCTGATTACAGACCATAATGCCATAGAGAAAAATGTGATTAGATCATGTAAAATGCTGAGGAACAGGCATTTCTACCTGGGGTGCCATGATAGGCAAGAGGGCTGGGATAAGGAAAGGGAAAGTTGAAAGTAGGACACTGGCTTGAATTAAAAACCTGCAGCTACAATCAATATACTGTACTGTTCAAAGTCGGTCACTGAATTGCTGCAGGTGGTAGAGGTATAGATATAGTAATTTGTGACGTACGGCTAGAGGCAGCTCCCTGTTATGTATATTTCAATGCAAGCAAATGCAGATTAGCCACAGTAGGGGCAAAGCATTTCTAAATATTAGTGATGGAAAAAAACCCACATATTTAAGACTGAAGGCTATCAATATCTGAACAGTCGGTTCCAAAGGGTGTCTAGTCTTAAGCACCCACAGTGACAATCATTTAAAAACTCTGCTGCTTCAAAGCATAAGGTACTTGCTTTAACCTCAGCTTCCGTGTGTCTGGCTGCCCATTTGAGGCAGGCAGGTTTTTTTTAGGAATGTGACCCTCCCAACGACTTTAAACGGAGTCAGGTGAGCAATACAGGTATAAATGTGGCCCATAATGAAATCCTGCTGTATCCAGAGCCAGCTTCTCCAAACTGTGATGCGAAGGACTCTGTCAAAGACTAGGAAAGCCCAGTGGCAGGTTTGTAAGCGTAGCAGGAGTTGCTGTCTAGCAGCAAGGGGAGCCAGCCCTATCTATCGACTCTTAAAAACAAACAAACCTGCACAAAAAAATTTCCACACCTATTTGACTCGCTTTCCAGTCTGGCTTTTTCAACAGCATCTGCCAGCCAGACCGTCTCGCCTGGTTCCTGGTGCGCTCTGCCGCGGTGTTGCCGGGAGAGGGCAGCCCTGCACCGCGCTGGCGGCGCTGCGCTGGGTCCCTTTCGAGCCGCGGAGCCGAGAGGCGCCGCGCCGGTACGGCGGCGGCTCCGGGGCCGCGGGCGGCGTGGGGCAGTCGGCGACCACCTTCCCGAGCTGCGGGCGCGGGTGCAGCTGCCGAAACAGCCCCGCGTGTCTCATGGCGGGACCCCAGAGGAGTCTCACGAGCTGTTTCGTCTGGGATTAACTAGGTGCCTCTGTCCCCCAGGGGTGAAACCGGGGCTCGCCAGGAGCTGTGCGCGGAGAGGAGCTACAGGGCTCATGAACGGCAGCAGAGGCAGTGGTTCACAAAGTCTCCCTTGTGCTCTCACAGGTTACCTTTGCCTAGTCCCCGAGGAGATCCCCAGCCCCGTGGGAAGCACCTGGGTGTGCTGCAGCCCCTCCAAGAGCTGAGAAGTAGCAGATAAATGCTTCGCTGGCAGGTACTCACCAAAGCAGAAGACGACAAAGGCAAAGTCACCCCTGGACCGCCGAAGAGCTGCCAAATCTTTACTTATCCATGTTTCCCATGCCAAAGGGGGACAGGTGAATCCATGAACTGCATTACTGGCCAAACTGGGCACCATACTGGTGTGGCCATTTACAGGCCATTTACAAATCCTGCACCCGGTCTTATTTTGTTGCTCTCATACTAAGAAAACTGGTTCAAAGTGCAAGAGCAAATGGCAGGATGTATACACTAGGTATACATTAGGTATTAGGTGAGATACACACTTTAGGTATACATTTTTGCAGGGGTAAAAATGCCCCCGTACCCTAGTTTATTTAACTAAGAGATATTTCAAAGGCTAACCAGCTGGCAAATGCATGACCAGTGCAGTGAAGGCAGGTACAATAGAGGAAAAGCACGTATTTTCACTTGGCAGAGCTGAGGAGCAGGCCTGTTGACAGGAAAAGTATTTCTGTCTGAATTTGGTTAATGCACCTACCAAACATACATCAGGACTGCAGTTCAACTTTCTTTAGAAATGCCAAAAGCACTCAGCTTTGTGCCACCATACGCAGGAGTGACCAAAATGGGGTGCTGCACTGTGCAATAGGTCTGCTTTCTCGACTGCTGGATCAGCAGATTCAGCAGATACAGAAGTACACGAGGCAGCCGAAAAGATAGATTACCTTGTCGCTTGCTGAAAGAGTGCTGAGTTCCAAGCAAGATTTTAAAATCCCATTTATTTTTTTTCTTAAGAGTAAAGTTGAAGAGATGCCAGCTTCCTTCCCTTCTGCATCCCTCCCACGCTTGTAGTAGAGAAACAGCATCCTGTTCACCGTGCGAACAGTTCCTGCAATGCCTGTACACTGCCTTTACTCTCCCAGCCCTGCCCTCACTGAACACAGAGGGAACAATACGGTCTGTGGGCAGCAGCCACCCCAGCTGAGCAAGCAGGGACTGTACTCTGTCCATCTCAGCTGGAGGCAGCTCTTGGCATATGTTTGTTACATTTCCAGAAGGACATGCAGCTTGTTCTAGTACTGAACACTCAATTTGCAGTCCTTGTGTGCCTGAGAAAATAAATAATTTTAAAACCAAAGAACTTGGAGAAAACCACAGTACCATTTCTTAAACTGCTAACAAAAACGTAGGTGGAAAGAGGACACCATACCCATTTAGATTGCAGACCTCAGTCTGGAGGACAATTTCCAGATTTGTTGTCTGGATGGGTCTGTAGCCATCTAAATCAGTTAATTGGATAGCTGAATCTCTTTGAATCTCCTACTAAGCAATACAACTGTTCAGGTTTGGAAAGGAGACCTGCAGAATCCTGCTGGCCAGCAAGTACACCAGCAAGAATATCTGGATTTATTACTATCTTTTTCGCAACACACAGAAAATAAAAACATTTTCTATGATCAGCTCAATAAATGATTGCTTCATAGTAATTGCTCCAGAAAAATTGATGCACAAGGGTCCCACCCATGCTGTAAGGTGGGACTATTGATAACTATGTCCCAACAAAGGATTACCTAACACTTCCTTAACCCTCCCACAGACTCTCTAGATAGCCCTGGTAGTGTCTCCTTCTCCTGAAGCAGCATGGCTTGCCTGATAAAATTTTGTGTAACAAATCATCCCTTTTTCTATGCAGAAGTTTTCTGAGTTATTTAAGACCTTTATCACATCCCTTTGTTGTTTCTTTTTTAAGTACGATCCACCCGCCCTGCCTCAACTTCTTTAATCTGTCTCCGAAAATCATGCTTTCTGTCTTGATGATTGCACCCCCACCATCACCCTGTTTTTGGACCCTCACAGGCAACTCCTATTATAATGGAAAGACAGCCCCAAAACTGGATCCAGAGCTGGAGAGAGCAGACAACTGCTTCACATGTCTCTTATCTGCAAGCCTGTGGGATAGAGCCTGAATTGCCAATGTTTCTTTCCCCACACTTTTAATGACTTCCTGCCTGTGAATTTCAGCAGATACATGTATTTTTCCTTAGACAGGAAAGAAAATGAATTTAAGAAGGAAACTGCTTCTCCCAGGGCAGACTAGAAGCCTTCTAGTTATTTAGACACATGGAAGTTGTAAGACGAGTTGATCAGAAGATTGTTATTTCATTGGCATTACCAAGCCAGTCTCTCAACATCTAGGACTGGATACCCCTGATTTTATGAACTCTGTGCTTGGAGAGGGCTGTGGGAGAAGAGTGAACTGGTATTGTCAGGTTCAGCTATTGCAATGTCCCTGAGTCTCATGGCTTATATTTCCATGGGATCCAGTGTAATGACTCTGTATTTCCTGATGTTTTTTACCTAGTTTTCCTGGTTTTGTGCTTTTTTTTGTGGCTTATATCCTTAGCCCCACTTAGAAGCACTGCAAGACTACCCTACAATTAGCACAGAAATGGTTGTAGTCATCTCTTCCTGTCTGACACATGCACACTTGTTTCTCTGAAGCATCTGTGTCTTATTTAAGGACTATGCTGTCAGCACTGTGACATGATTAAGTGAAGAAGGGATCTGTTTCAGGTCAAGGCTGCTAAGTCACATTTTCTATAAAGAATAATGATGTAATTCTGTATTGTAGTTTTCAGCAGCAGAGTTGATTTAAAATGTTTCTGGCCACACTGACACCAGCTACCCCTTCCTTACACACCCAGCCTACTGTTTTTAGAGGGATGGTGACTGATACTGCATGGATGGGAATGAGCAACAGGCAGTGGGAAAGGACTATCCTTTTTGACAATAAAATCACATTATGAACATATAACATGCAGTTATGTGCTAGATAATACTCTAACCAACTACCTCCGGAGGCATACAGTGATCTCTTCTTTCTCATTTCTTTTTTCTTGTATGATTTTTTTCAATCCTGATCTCTTCTGATTGGCACTGACGGTAAGCAATGTTGCCAGGTTTGTGGGATTCCATCCATTATTATGCTATAATTTGATGAGATAAGCAATTTTCTGATAGCCATGCTAAGCAGCCTACTGGGACCCTGAGCACTAGTGATCAGCACTGACCTCCAGAGCAGTGTCCTCTCCAGCAGTCTGAAAGCCCAGCATCTTATTATAAATAGGTATTTATTTATTGTGTAATACAATAGGAATTGATTTTACTCCCCGAATTATTTCTATACGTGCTTTAAAAGTCTATTCTGGCAGTGATTTTTAGCACCGTGTTGCTAACTCTTTTGATCTGCTGATGCTAACTCATCAAATAGCAAGAGAGCATTATTACAGTCTATGCCTGCTTCTGAATCAGGGTGCAGCAGATTACCTCTGCAGATGGCTGAGTAATTATTTTATGTTGAAATATATAACTAAAATAATACTCATGGCTTGGCAAGAATGCACCCTCCCCCTGCAGGCTCCTTCCCAGGGAGTCCAGCCTGCCCATGCATGTCAGGGTAAGCTGAGGCAGCCACTCCAGGGAGCAGCAGTGGCAGGGTGGCTGCGTGGGTGCTGCAGGAGGCCACATTGTCTGGAAGCACTGCCTGGGTCACAAGGAAGTGACAGCCATGGGAAAGAGCTCTGGGGAACCTGGCAGCTGCAGTAGTACCATGTCATATGGCAGAGATTTTTCACTCTTTGTAAAGTTGAAGGTTCATCTAGTATGTGTGTATGTGATGGAGGGGTAAAAACCAGAAAAATTTAGTAAACTTGACCTGTAACCTGTCAGACTGGGACTTTGTGCAGAAGTATCTGGTTTGTTTTTTCAGGACAGTTATGAGAGCCAAGCTCACACATGCATGAATCATGAGTGGGACCTTATGGCCAGATAACAGTAGGAAACAACAAAATATTTGCAGGCTCCCACTTTGCCTACACAGATGCAGAGGTTGTATATAAATGCAAATGTTTAATGTGCTGTACGCTTTTGTCGGAGAACAAGCGGACTTAGGAAAAGTGTACTGTGAGTCTTATGTCTTCCCAGATGTTCATAAAGATACCCTCATAATGGTCCTTAGTTTATATATTGCTTCCTTTAACAATTTGGGTTATTTGCTATTGTTCAGTTAACATTGGAAAATTCTTTCTTATTCGAGACTGACAAGCAAAGGAGACATTATAAATATTACATGATTTCTCTAGGACTTGATATCTCTAGGATATCTCTTAGGACTTGATATTATCACACTTACTGCTTTGTGACGGTAGCTGGTAAGAGGAATAAAAATGGATTTTTTTAAAAAAATTCTTGTGTCATGACACTTTTGTCTTTGTTTTGAATTGCAATGAAGTGTTCCATCCTCTGTCAGTGTTGTAGTGCTTCCACAAAGGAAGTTTTCATGAAGACATTGCTTTTTTGAAGGTCAAATACTGTTACAAATCAGTTTCTTAATGAGTATATGCACAGCTCAAATACAAGAAACTCTGTTTCAGACTGCACAAATACTTGACTGTAGTCCCATGATCAAATACCTGTGTGTGCCAAGCATCTGTCTACTCGTGTTCACGAATAGGTTGCTGCAGTTCTCAGTAACTGCTCCTCAGCCACTTAGTGCTTTGCTGATGAACACAGAAAGGTGTAATTTTTAGGGCCTTTTTAGCAAGGGGAGTATTTTTTGGGTAGAGCAAGATGCATGGGATGATGACACTTGCTTTTCTGAGATGTCATGTAAGTATTTAGTGTCCTTTGATGATTTTTCATTCTTGTAAAAAAACTTCTCTGGAGGCTGAAGTGCTTCCTAATCATACTGTATATTCAGCTTGGATAATGAGTGTGTAAGCTTTCCTGTTAGTCATCCTGGCTCTAACTAATTCCTTCTCCACGAGGAATGACATAAGATTTTGCTGTACTTTCACGTTCACGCTTGTGCTTCAGTTTCCCCACCTTGAAGGGTCTGTCATTCCATGGTGCGTTTCCCCTGGCAATGAAGGTGATGTAAACTCTTCCTTCCTTGTTGCTAGTATCTTGCTTATGCTATAATGCACTACCTATTTGGGTCTTTGTGCAGCTACATTGAGGCGTCCCTCAGACTTAAGGCTGATCTATGAAGATTTCTATGAAGTTCAAAATATGCCTAAAATTCAGTACCTGCAGTCAAAATGGATGACAAATTTAGCTGTTGATGGACTCACCAACTCATCTGGGTTTTTTTACTGCAAGAGTTGGGGAAATCCTCGCATAAAAGTGGACAGTACTTTGGTGAGGATGGAGAGTACTGTGGTGACAGTGGAGCATACTGTGGTGAGGGTGGAGCACTCAGTTGTTCTTGTCCTAGCCCATGAGTCCTGCTGTGTTCAGGGCTTACATGCTCCAGTGCTAGAGGGCTGTCAACTAGATGGAGTTAATCAAGCAGTGATACCAAAAGATGTGGGTCAGCAGTCCCATTACAGGAAGCAGAGCCCTTCAGTGCACGGAGCTGTGACACCTTGCCAGTCTGAGGAAGGATACCTGATGTCTTAACTATGATTACTCTCTGAAAATTGGCACGCACACAAATGGTGCTGGAGTGAACGGTGGTTTTGTGAGCTGACTATTTGTCCATGATGTGGAGAAGAACACTTTGCTTTTTAATTGAGAAGTAATTCCCTGAAATACAAAGAGCTGTGTCCGCTTACATCAACAGTGCATGGTGAACGTGGCTCTGTTTTTTTAATGACTGTGCATGTCCCCATGGCAGATTTTCAGTTGGAATACTGATGTCCTCTCCAGATTTGGCAGTACTCTGGGGCTCCCTTTTAAGTACAGAAAAAAATGAGGTTCTGATCTTACTCCCAGTTCTGCCTAAAGTGAAATTCTTTGTTGGTATCTCCTATTTCCTAATTTAGGGACTATCTCAATCTATTGTCAACAAATGTCTTTTCCCTCAAATACCCTTGCCAGAATTCAACTGGCCAGGACAAGGATGTGTGTCTGAATACCCAACTTGATCAAATTCCATCATTTTGTTCCTTAGCTTGCTTTCTGGAACAGCCTGGATATGTGAAGTTCATTCTCCTGGCAGCCCATACATTCACTTACTGATTGAAAACACAGGAATGAATATTAATAAAAGAAGGAGAAGGCCTCCCACAGCCAGGATCACACCCATCAAACAAGCAGACAGAACCAGTCACTACTGTCTTACCTTTCAGCGCTCCTTGTATTGTTAGGATTACTTTTATAGCCGTGTGGAGGGTGAAAATAGATCTTTTTCAAGCTGGGGGAAAAAAAATAAAATATCTGCCCTTCCAGTACCCAGCCTTGCAGCTGACCAGGCAGCCTTGCCTGTGAGTCACAGATACCTTCTCTGAGAACCCAGCTAGCTGAGCAGCCTTTTGGAGTACAGCAATCCCCACTGTGTCTGCAGCATAGATGTGTGCTTTTTAATTCATGAAATTGCTATATTCTTCTGTCATCTACTGTGGATGCAGTTATTCATGTAGATTGTTCCAGTGACTTAGTTTAAACTGAGTTTAGATGCTGTCACATTGAAATGGCAGTGAAAATGTGTGGCGTTAGGAAAGTGCCGCAAGAGTGCCTTGAAATCTTGATCAATGGCCCTACAAAGGGAGATTTAGCATCTTGGACTCTAGTTCACTTTTATGGTACAAAAGTGCTTTTTTAGGGTATTGTGTCTAATTCTTGTGTTCTTATAATCTATTAAACAAAATCATAACGAGAAAGCATAAAAACCAAAATGAGAAAATAAATGCCTTGAGCAAGTCTGATTCTGACTGAAATGCTGGAGTTCACACTAAGATACACACTGTGCTAGATCCTCAGCTGTTATGGATTTATTTAGCACCGTTGACTTATCCGGGGCTACAGTCATTAACACCAGTTTAATTTTGTTTATGAGAATGCCGGTCAGAGAAAGGCAAGCACTTGAAATTTACTTATCTCTGGTATCTGTATTGAGCATCAAATGGAAAATTTTTATTAAAGCAGATGTGTGATCCCTTGGGAGCAGAGTTCCTGACTTCCCTCTAACTTCAGTAAACTTTTCAGTTATTGTTCCATAACATTGCTGACTAGATTAATTCGCCATAGTGCCCCTGTAATTCAGTGTTCAAACCCAAACATGACAGAAGGGAAATAAATAGTGTACTCTTTCTTATGCCCTAAATCTCCAAGGCCTTATTTAACCACTACTTTGGCACACCTACTGCTTTAGTATAGAATAAAAACAAAGATACATGAACAGTCAGCCATTCTGTAAGCTCGACACGGCCAGTATTTGACACAGCCAGAGGAGTACAGACATACTCAACATTCAACCAGTTGCAAGTATATCCTTTTGGATGTGCAACTTGCAACATCCATCTAGGACATGAAAAGCGCTGTATTTCAGTGAGATTCCCACAGAGTTACTGAGCTGAAATAAAGATTCACTGCATGTTTTAAGGCAGTGAGAATTAAGCACATGCTTAAAAGTCTTGCTGACTGCAGAGAAATAACCAACTGAATCAGGGGCCTGTAAGATTTCTGCATCCATAGCAAAATGTATTATACGAAAAAAACCCCCACAACCTACTACTCCTCTCTGTTCTGCATCTCTAAATCCTTACTTATTTTTACCCCCTGTCATCTGATATTGCAGCAACAAAACAGCAGATGAATGTCTGTTTAATAAATCATAGTCTGACTTTCATATCTATGTTGAGTGGATATGCAAGATGTCTAGTAATTCCTTTAAATAAAAAGAAAGTTTTAGAAAATTCTGCATAATTACACTATCATAAAATTTGCTAATAGTTTACTATAAAGAAGATAAAATAATGTACTTTTAAGTTCATCATATGTATTATTACTCTCAATCTTACTAGATGTGTCTGTCTGTATTCACTATACTCAGGAGTGCCCAACTTCATTTTTATAATTTTATAACTCAAACCATATTTTGGGTCTGAGCATTTTTTGTGAATTATAGTATCTACTTATTCAATTTAGTGACTCTGTTTATAGAGAGAAGAGGACACAAGAGATATAAAAGATTTATCATTCTGAACTTGAAAGTGTGATTGTACATGGCTTCTGTGCTCCCTTCCCTTGCAAACACTCTTGGCTGTTTGTCACAGCTGCCAGTTCTGGTCTTTTGTCCGAGCAGTTCAATGCTTACTTCAGAGGTATGTTTTCTTTCTTTCAGTAGTCAGTTCCCAATGAACAGTCTGGAGAAAACGACACTGGGAATAGCTCTGCTTGAACTCAGAAGGTTTTGGATCGAATCTTCAGTGAGCTGATAGCAAGAAAAGAAAAATAACATCTTAGTTCTAATTTTGAGTGAAGAAAGCAGGTTATTAGGTTACGCCAGTCAGCAGATGGTAATTGCTCCGTCATGTTTCTGGAGTTCCATATACCTTTTTATCTAGGGAGCATGGAAAATTCACGAGCTGCTGAAACAAATGAAGATAAGATTTATCAAACAAAATACATAAAAATAAAAAAGACTGTAACACAGTAATAGCTGAAGAATAATAGAGTAACAATATAATAGCAGAGGCAGCCATTCCCTGCTATTAATAATGGCTGTAGTTTTGTATATTAATAAACCCAAATAGCTGCATCTGTTAATTCAGACTCTACCTTTTCAAAATGGATTTCCGTCCTCAAAGACAAAATCAGCTTTCAGCTGTAACCACTTGGTTGGTCTGGGGAGCTATCTCAGTACACATTTCAGTCTTTTCTCTTTTTTTCCGGCTTGATCAGTGCAGCTGATGACTCCTGTCTGAGATTGTAGGATGGAATCAGTGAGACAATAATTAATAAGCCCCACTTCAAGGTTCCTGAATTTCTACCTCGTGGTTGTGACACAGGTATCAAGTTTGCCAGAACCTGGCTTATAAATGTGGCTTTAGAGGAGAAGAGTGAAGCAGAGGGAGGGAGGGTATGGAGCTGTGGATTTTGAGAACCACCCATGTAGATTGCTGCAGAGCTCAGAGTCCTCTGGGAGATTACGATAGCCAAACAAATTGCCCCACTTCAGGAGAGGTCAAATAGCTCCTGAGCCAGTGTGTGTCTGTGAGGAGCATCTCAGGTAGGCAGGAGTCTATCCTTGGCTGTGCCTAAATCAGACTTGTGATAAATGATGCCAGAACCATGGGAAATAAACCAGGAATGATCCAGAGACAGCCCAGTTCTGCACACTTACCAAGCTCTGAATTTTGGCAGATCCAGAAACAGCCCACCCCATCCCATTGCCTGCTATAGGTAGTCAAGATGCATGTGTATGGTTAGGGGCCCATTTAACTTATGATTTGATGGGCATCAAATAGGTCCCTTGGAACAGAACTCTAGCTTTCGTTTCAAAGAGTGAGCCTTTATAGCTGTGAAGAAAATAAAAGCCTAAAGAAAAAAACATGAGTTGAAAGCAATCTTTCTGACCCTCCAGAGAACTGAAACAATTGTGGTGAAAGCCGTCAAGTGCTACATCCATCTCAAGAGACCAGAACTGCAGCCTAATGATGAACATTTTAATGTCCACGACTATAAGCCAGCCACTTCAACAAGAAATTCTCATTAGTCTCCAGGCAAAAATTTCCAAAATACTAAAACCTCCATTTCTTTCCCCAAACAACTGCTCCAGTTCAGCTGTTAAATATTAAAACAGATCTGCAGGGAGCTGCCTGTCAAAAATGTGGGGACAGAGCAAAGCAGGAGTGATTGAACAGGGACACTGTGCTGTGAGTTGAACAGCCCAGGCAATGAGCACTGCCTGAGGTCTCTGCCAGCCAGAGACAGTTGGCAGGTGCTGTGAGAGGACGTGTTCCATTTGCAGTCCTCTGAATTTACTGCATGGGCGTTGTACGCAGCTTTTGATTTTTATCTTCTCAACAAGCTGGATGTGTCAGGATATCCCCAGTGAAAGGCACATGAAAGTTTGAGAGTTCACTTTGCAAACTGTTACCTGCAAACTGTGACTGATTTTTCCAAAGCAAATTTGGTTTTTTAGGTATTTTCCTCCCTCATAAATAAAAGGCACATTTGTTGTTATCATTCACATTGTTTTACCCAAACAAGGGATCCTAAAGCAGAATCTAAACATTAACACTAGCTCATAACATCCTACAAAACCCTACTGTGAAAGCATAGCCGACTACAGAAACATTTCAGGGCCTGACCCCTTAGTCTGGATTCACAGGGGCTATGTCCTCTCACATGAATAATCCCACTCAGCTGACAAAAAATGATGCCACTGTAATACTAAATATTTTCTACTTCTTAAGGAGTTTTTTTGACATAAAATATTGCTTTAATGCTATTTTCAAAGATACTACTTCAGGAACTGGACCAAAGAAAAATGTCACATTTTGGACTGTTTGGTAAGTGTTTATTTTTGTAGCTCTGCTCTGCCGATGCTTTCTTGATTTATGCTGTAACTTAGATATAAATGTAGCATTGCTGAGGCAGTACAGTACAAGACATCAAAAAAGCCTAGAAATATTTTGGCATGTTTTTCACACAGTGAAATGTGATAGTGATAGCAATGGAAGCCTGAGTCCTGAAAATATTTTCTGAATGTTTCTGTGCTCTTTCATGTTATGACAACTGGTATGCTATTAAATATTTTCTTAAGAATATTTCCTTAACATTCTATATTAATATTCTGTATAGTATTCTTAATAATATTTTCTTAAGCCTCTCTTAGCTTTAGGTAGAGAAACACAAGAGGGCACTTCAGTCCATTTATTTTTTCAAGCTGCTATCAAGGAGAATCCTGTCCACTACTCTTAACCCTGAAAGGCATTTTTAGCCCTTTTATTTCTTGCCTGACAGAACAAAACCACAGAGCATTTTTAAAACCATCAGAGGTGGTGAACCACACCAGGGAATGATAAGAGAGAGAACTGGGAAGAAAATGCACGCCGTGCCTTGGGGATGGAAGTTGCTTCTTGTTAAACAATGGTGATCATGCTTGTTTGAGCTGTGATTGGAAACACTGGGATTAAGCTCTGCTGGTTCTAGGCAACATGTAGATACACCTTAGAAAAGGTTTTAGAAAATCATGTTGCTGATTAGGTGACTTGTTTCCCATTAGGTCAAAATAAGGCTGGGAGTACTAAACTTCTGGAAATGTAAGCACGTGAAGCATGAAATCAATGGGGTTTTAGACCTTTTTAATCGATCTTTTCTTAGGCAAGAAGTTGAAGCTGGAGGTCTAACAGCAGTCATTCTGCAGTGGAAGTTCTTACCTTCTGAGTTTGATTATGAAAATGGGGTTATTCTGGTGAGTGTGGCTATATTCAGCTGCAGAACAGCTGCTATAATCATCAGCTGATGCTTAAAAATTAAAAAAAAAAAAAGTATCCTGGGAGCGGATGCAAGGATAATGGCAGTGAACTGTTGCCTCAAGCACCAAGATTATCATTCTGTTGCTTGCTACCAGATACTGTCAGCATCTCTGCACAACCAGAAAACTCCTTTATCCCTCCAACAAGCTTTAAGATATATGTTGTTCTTCAGTGCAGTGAATTTCACATGTTTATTCTATTTTTCCTCCTTCTAATCTCCATTTTCGGCCTTTATTATTTTGGAACAAAAGTGGATATTCCAGGCTCCATGACTTTCAGTTGTCCTGCACTTGGGTCACAACAACCCCTTTCAAATCTACAGGCTTGTGGAAGAGTGGCTGGAAAGCTGCCCAGCAGAAAAGGACCTGGGAGAGTTGGTCGACAGCCGACTGAGTATGATCCAGCAGTGTGCCCAGGCAGCCAAGAAGGCCAACAGCATCCTGGTTTTATCAGCAAGAGTGTGGCCAGCAGGAGGAGGGAAGTGATTGTCCCCCTGTACTCGGCGCTGGTAAAGCTACACCTCAAATCCTGTGTTTGGTTTTGGGCCCTTTACTATAAGAAAGATGTTGAGGTGCTGAAGCATGTCCAGAGAAGTGCAGCAAAGCTGGTGAAGGGTCTAGAGAACAAGTCTTATGAGGAGCAGCTGAGGGAACTGGGGTTGTTTAGCCTGGAGAAAAGGAGGCTGAGGGGAGACCTTATCGTGCTCTACAGCTCCCTAAAAGGAGGTTGTAGCAAGGTAGGGTCAGTCTCATCTCCCAAGTAACAAGTGATAGAACAAGAGGAAATGGCCTCAAGTTGCACCAGGGGAGGTTTAGGTTGAATATTAGGAAAAAATTCTTTCCAGAGAGGGTCGTAAAGTACTGGAACAGACTGCCCAGGAAAATGATTGAGTCACCATCCTCAGAGGAATTTAAAAGACATGTAGATGTGACACTTAGGGACGTGGTTTAGTGGTGGACTTGGCAGTGCTAGGTTAAGTTAATGGTTTGACTTGATGATCATTTCCAACCTAAATGATTCTATGATTATGTTTCTATATTGCCAAGAACATTTCGCTGATAGCGATATTTCCAAGATGCTATGCTTTCCCTGTCTCACTACACAAACATGCTTTTCAAGTGTGTAGCTGGGCAGACTCATCTTAGTATTCAGTTGTATAGTTACCTGCAACAAAGTGTTGGGTGTCTTATTAGGCCATGCTAATGATGGGATATGTCACCTATTCCTTCTGAATTTGATTGGATTTATTGACAAGGAAGTACTGAGTCTGTGTAGAATTTCACCATTTTCTGGCTGCTCCTCAAGACCCATCACACTGCCAAAGGATTCTTTTGAGGACCAGGAAGGAAGACAATTTGACAGGACTGAATGGAACTGGAGGCTAAACTGCATAGGATGCAGTGGATTTCCTCTCATCACTTCTCATTAGTATTGGTAGTTGCATGACAATGAGAAACGAATTTGAAAGTGAGGCAATAGACGTTCTTACTAGTTTAGATTCCCTAAAAATCTACTTACCTAATTCATTGGGCAGTGTGTATGATGTATCTTGAATATGAGTCTATCCATTGACAAGCTTGTTTCCTTACTTCAAGCTGCAGCAACATACAAAGGGACTGTTTGAATGATAAAGGTTGCCAGTTCAATTCCTAGTGTCAGGTGGATTGAAGATACGTCATATACCATGGCAGCAATATGACATGTGGTGTATATGATTGGAGAATCCCTTGAATATTAAGCAGTGCGTAGCAAAGTCAAAGGGAACTATAAATCAAAGTAAAAAGACCTAATTTATTCCTCATCACACCGCAAATCTAAATACAAGCATACATCCAGGGCACCAAGGAATGTATTTCTTACAGATGAAAGATTCATAGATGAGTTGTTATTAAGTTTTTTTGAATATTAAACTCTTATATGTAATAAACAATCTCTCTCTATATATGATTATAACCATCTGTAGAAGAGATGATAAATTACAAAAGTGCTGAATTTCTTATGCACAGTATTGACCTGAGAAATTATTTTTAGCCTGTAAGGTTCCATCTAGTTTTATTTATATTGTTTATGAAGTGGCCAAGACAAAGTTTGCAATGGAACACCACTAAGATGATAAATTTACACCTGGAAGGCAGTAACCTTTAAACCTGCATTATTAAAATTGATTAGAATGTCCATGGTACACAGGGTGTTTTCTGAAGCATGCTGCACTTGGATGGGAATATTCTATTAGTGCTAGTAAACTAATTGGACCTGAGTTGCCAAAGGACTGAGTGAGATGAGGGTGTCCGTAGCTTTGAAATTACAGGCAGGGTGGTGTATGTTATTATGACATATTTCTTAGTGTTTAGTTAGGATGAAAACTAGATGTTAACAGTCTTTGTAATGCAACACATTCCTTGGCTTACAAATCACCTCAGTCTTCTCTGCACACCCACAGGGGAATAAGAGAAGATGTAAATCTAGGAAGATACTGTCATAGCAGGGTGTATGCAAGTATTGAATTAACAGCAGACAATATGCCTGAATAAGTTCACATTTTCATGCTGGTGTTAAGAATGGCTGGCATTTATTAGTTATTAACATTAACTTAATTTATGCTGCAAAACAAAGTATATAAGATTAAATGGGAAAAAAAGTCTAATCTTGGTTCATTATAAAAGTGTATATATGAAAAGTTTATGAGTAGACTAACTATAACTTAAGTTACTTAAGTACTATAACTTACAACTTAAATCACTGGTAAAACTTCTGTATTTAGGTAAAGCCTGCTTTCCCTATGCCCTTGAGAAGTGGATGAGGTTGCTTTTATCCATCCTTAACAAGAAGAAGGGACCCTTTTTCATTCAACCTGTTCACGCTCTGAGATCTAGCAGAGTCATGAGGGATTTGCAAGTGATCAGGGCAGTGCTCGCTGATGTCTTTGCAGTCTGTGCAGAATTGCGATTTGTTGTGCCTCTGCTGAGCTATCAGCTGAACTCTTTCTGGCTTTTCCCTGCCCTGCCTCCAGGACTTTCACAGCTACACTCTAGGTCAGGAGAACTTCTGGCCATTATATGTTTTGCGCTGCTGTGCTAACAGTTATATAGGGGATCAGGGGACATGCTACAGACACCCCTCTGCTTTGGCTTGCGCTTATCTCTGCCTTGCTCTTCCTTGCCCTTTCCAGTAGTCACAAATGTGCAGGTTCTCTGTGGGAAGGCTGACTGAAATTTGAGAGAAAGCTGGAGAGTGGCAAAAAGTCCAGGAGGCAGCAGGGCCAGCAATTGTGAAAACCTAATTTATTTCTCCTACTCTGTCAGCAGCTAGCTTTGTAACCTTGAGGAGGTTTTCTTTTTATCACATAGTCTCTGAGAAAAGAAGTGAGGAGGACTGCAGAACTGCTGCCTCAAGTTGTGATAGCGTGAGATCTTCTGCAGAGACAGTATCATTGTTATCACCAAACTTTGGGCAGCGTAGATGTCCCTATTAAGTGCTGGAGTCAGGGTTGAGGAACAATGGCCTCAGAACAGGGCTCATGTTGATTAATTGCAGCTTGCAGCAGTGCAGCCCTGGTCCAGAGGGACCCCGCGGCGCAGTGACCTGCTGTGAACAGCTTCCCTTGATAGCAAGGAGATGGAGCAATGGGCTCACGGGGGTGGGGGGCCAGGGGTGCTGCACTTAATTACATGCAGGCTGATTGCCCCAAAGTAATAGGACTAAGAAGCAAACGCATAGATGTGTACTAATACTCAAACAGCTTTGTCACACCACCTCTGAGAGCTGCCTGACTTGACAGAAGTGCCAGAGGTAGCAAGCTGAGGATTTTTGCAAACATTTTCTTCCTTTGCCTGACTAGTTAACATCTAAACCTCTACAAGCTGCAGAAGCAGGGTGTTTTGCTGCCACATTGCACTTTCACTGGGGTGTCCGTGAGCACAGATGAGTATTACGACAGGCACTGCTTTTTCTAAGTTGTCTCCCTGCAAGACCTGGGAAGTGGGGGGCTCGCCTTCACCTGGCCCTGCGGCCGTGCCCCTGCTCCATGCACCCTTTAGTGCTGACGCTGCAACGGGGAGAGGTTTGCTTCCTGTAGAGGAAACCCATAGCCTTATCAGCTTGGCACACTCCTTTAGGATTCCCTACAAGATTGAATTTGAGTGGAAAGATAAGGTGACACTGCCATTAGCTTTCAGCTAACAGAATCAGAGCTCATAAATTATGTTCTTGGTAGAGAGTCTATACAAATGAATTCAAGTACCAGGACATTTCAGCTATGCTTTTTTTTAAACCCAGAGGAGGAATCAAAACCACACAGAGGTCTTTCTCTGTACAGTGGGAAAGCCACCCAGGGTATCTCTGCCATCTGGGCTGAGGAGAGTGAGTGCCCCCAGCCCTGACCTTCTCCTCTGGGGGTCGGCAGGGCTGAGGCAAGGTTATGCCAAGTTGTTTAAGCGTATAACAGGCTTCTGGACTTCGCTTGTAGTCCGTATTTGGTCTGGTTGGTTCAGGGCAGTGGGGGAAAGCTGTTGATGCGAGGGAAACTGAGGGGCATGGGTGTGCTTGGGCGGTGTGCTCCCCCAAGCCTCTGCAAGGGGAGGAGGGGGAGAAAGTGGCAGTGCTTTCTCTGTGGAGAGGGACAGCTATTTCAGCCTTTGCCACTGTACGGTCAGGGTCAGCTGCCTTCAAAACAGAGAGAGAATTTTATTGCTTACTAAGTTGTTAACGAAGTCTTTCAAATGCAGACCTTTCCTTTGTGTGTATGTGTGTGTGTGTGTGTGTGGGGGATGTTGTGGGGGGAAAAGCAGGAGGAAAACAAAGCAAAGAAGTAGATACCAGCTCTGTGGCTCTGTGAAGGAAGTCCCACAGGCTTAGGGAAGTCAGGCAGGGAGAACGAAGCATGCCAACTGTCTTGCAGTCACATTGGCACTTGAAGAAGTGCTATGAAAGCTGCAAGCACCAGGCAGTTGAATGGTGAGGGTGTAGAAATTGTACACAAAACATGAAATTGTGTCATGCTTGTAGAGAGAATCAGCTTTCCAGAGGCATATGAGTGATGATGACCTATGGCTCCCAGCAATGTAGGAGAAGTTGGTGTCTAACTCTTCACAGCATTGCTCAGAAATTCAGGATAATAAGAAACTTTCCTTCTCTGTTTGCAGTTTCTCCCACATAATCTCCCTGATCTCTCTCCTTTTTTCTGTGTCCCTGGTGGTAGATAGGTTTCATATAGAACAGCATTTTACAATACTTAAGTAATCATTTCTTTAAAGCACTGCTGAGAAGGAACATAGCACAAAGCAGGCATGGTAGTGTTTCCTGAAAGGGCTGAGGTCCTTTACTGGTTGTTAACTCTACGTGAGTGCCTCTTCGCTGTCAGCAGGCTGTGGCAGTGGCTGCCCAGACAATACTGTCCCATCAGGCCAGCTGGGAGCCCAGAGAGCTTTGATGGGGCATCGTTAGTGCTAGGCAGATTAGCAGGCAGGGAAACGCTGCATTTTATTGCTACACTAATGGTTACTTTTTTAAAAATTCTTTTTCAAAAATCTTTTGAAAATTAGATTTCTTAAATGGGTATTTAATTTTGTCAGGACTGCTATTACCTTCTGCATCGGTCAAGTACTAACTGATTCTGAATAATAAGCTTGTTGATATTTATCTGCTGATTGACAGGGCTAGAAAAGTACAGGGTTTTGGCAGGGTAATAACTGGGCACTTGTGAGTAAACCAAAAGCTTTCCATCTGCTGGTAGATGTCTTGTTCCAAAGGGCTATTTCTCACTGATGTACGACTGAGCAATGTGGATGACAGTACTTGGGCATTCAAATAAACTCTCATTTGAATAATCAGTACCCTGTTCAATTTATACTGCATGCACAATGAATGTATGGCAATCCAGCTTGCAAAACCTGGATGGTCAAAAACTGAAATGGAAGCTGACCAGATATACAAGCATCACTTTCATGCAGAAGCCCTGCTACCTAGCTCAGCTGGGGCAAATATGCTCCAAATATACTACCCAGAGGAAGACATAAGGTGTGGGGTGGAAGGGTGCTGTACTGCTGCGTCAGGACTCACAGGCTGCTGTACAAGCAGACTTCTACTCAGAACGGCTCCTGTGGATTTTTCTAGATGTTGTTATCCTCTAGGACTAGCTAGGTCCCAAGTAATTGGGAGTAAATGGCAGTGCTTCTCTTTATAGATAAATGTCCTCCATAAGTAAGCTGGGTAAATACCCCAGGTCTTATAGCTGTGGAGTTCCTGTTCTTGTGTTTTCTCAATCTCTGAGATTTCTTGAACCTTTGTTTATAGACACTATCAGTTACATTTTGTGATGCCTGTATGTCACCAACATTCTCAGGGCTGTCTGTGTAGTTCTGTGTCACTCCCATAGGGACTGTAAAGAGCTGTTCAGTGCCAATGGCGAAGAGTATTTCAACAGCTCGTCCTGTAGTGAGAGGGGTGCAATGACAAGCAGCCCTACATCCCTTTTTTTTAAACACTACTTGGTGACCTGGAACATGAATTGAGTATATAGTGATAGTCTTATTAAAAACAGTAATTAATTACTTAATCTTTCATTCAACAGCATTCTGAGGCACTGTGGCAGTTTGAGGAAAAAAACCCTGCTTGAAAGTTTGTTTTAAATTGACCAATTGAACTATTCCCTTCCATGTTACGTTTTAGCACCTCATTGGTTGTAAAAGTTTCTCGCGAGCATCTGTCCCTTTAGGAGACGCGTACTGCGGGCTTGTTGCTGTTGCTCTTTCGCGGTTCTTGGGCTTTTTCGCTCTCCGGGACCTCCGGGACCCTTCCGGCTTTGCACTCCGAGGGGCGCCGTGGACCTTCAGCTTTGCTCCGGGAAACAGCTTTTCCAGACTCCCGGCTTGGCTCCAGGGACCTTACAGGCTGTCTCTCCTTGGCTCGGACCCTGCCCCCCTGCCTGCTTGCGGCTGCGGCTACGGCTACCCCGTGCTGCTGGAGTGGAGCGGAGCTGTGTGCCGGGGAAGCCCCCGCCGCGCCACCTGGGACTGGAGACGCCGTGCCCGGGGCCGCCTTCCTGCCGCCAGCGCTGCCGCTTCTTGCTGCTTTGCTTCCTTTAATTCGCGCGACCAGACTGGTAGGAACAGCATAGCTCGGGGTTTGCACATTGGAGCCCGGCGTACGTAACAGCCGCGGATCCTTTGTTTACTCCACGAGGGCACACATGTGGCAGTGCCATTTTGGACTCTGCATGGCACCGTTCCCCTTTCTCTCTCTCTCACATTTAACCCTCGCTTTTCCATCCCGTATAAACCCTCAGATTTTGCATTGTTTTTTCCCTGCATATTATGTATTTTGTTCTAGTTTTATTAAACTTTGTTTCAGTTTTCCAAACGTTCAGAGGTCTCACAAAATCTTTCTTTTCCTATTTCTGCTTTTTAAACCTTTCTCTCCTGGTCAGGGAAAAAGGAGTTTCAGGGATAGGAGAGGACTCGTCCCCGTGATTGGCTTGTCTCAGCTGACCGGCGACAGGCACTTACCAGACTTGATTTGGCTTCAAGACCAAGGGACCATTTTTGTCTGTCCTGAGTCTCTGGCAGCACTTTTTTTTTTTTTTTGATACTATCTGTAGAGAAACTACTTCTTTAAAAAAAATCTCTGTGTCTATTGCATAGTTATCAACAGAATAGTTTAGCAGACAAAAAGGACTTAATTAAAGAAATTAATCCAGTAAATTTTCAAGAAGACCTGTGGTTTGGAGGCTGTGATATGCGCAGTGGGGCATAGTACCTGTTCATGATCTGTAGCTGAATAACTGCATCTGTTTTATTTGGGTTCAAGGGAATTTAAATGCAAGGAACTTGCATTTAATGCAAACATATTTTTAGTTATGAAAGGTAGTTATTTTTTTTGCTGTGGAGAATAATGGCCAGGTGTGTTCATTGTAGCTGATATAAGATGGCGCAACAATAAAAGATTTAAATAAAAGAATCAAAACAAAAGAAGTAGTTTTGCTTCGGATTCATGCATGTATTCAAAAATTATTCAGTATGAGGATGTACCAAAGGTCTTAACAAATACCATTTGTGAGGTAACAAAGGTAACAAATACCTTTTCTGGAGCCTTATCAAAGCCAGTCTTCCTGTTTTGTTTTGTTTGCATATTCATGATTTAGTAAAGTGGATAAAGATCTGAGCACTCAACACAACTATTACTAGTGAAGGTTTAAAAAAAATGTATAAAAAAACCACACACGGTATTCCTTGACCAGATGTCCAAACATTTAACTTAAGAAACTAGCCTGTCGTACATCTTTGTGAAATCAGGGACAGTGCTGTTAGGTTATTGTGTGCGGGGCAGCCTACTAGGCAACAAGTGCAAGATAATAAAAGCAGGACAAGGGAACTGATTTGGAAGGTCAGACTTGCATTGCAGGAAGCTGACTCAATGCATACATTTTATGTTGGAAATGTAAATTAAAATTCACAAAACCAAAACTATTCTGCACACTGAACAAGTTTCCTTCCTTATTCCAACTCTGTGCACAGTTCAAGGAAAAAGGGATGTTTAATTTTGTCTCCCTTTCTAAAGAAAATCAAACTGGGAGAGGCAATTCTGACACACTGTATTCAGCAAGTACTGGCATTTGGAGAAAAATGGGGAGCTTACATGATTTGTTTGTCACTTGGTCATTAGCAATGTTTTGAAATATTCCAAAAGATGATGTGATATTTATTAATGGTTTATATTATAACCACACCTATTTTATCTTTCTTTCTGTGTTTGCAGAAAATCACTGTGTGGTAAAAGCTGAATATCTGTTAGACGAAAATGTGATGAGATGTCTGCATACTGATACGTGAAGTCCTAACAGAAAAGGAGGAAGAAATGAAGAATGTATGTGTGGAGGAGAGAGAACACAGACTTTAAGAAGCTGAAAGGATGGTTTTGAAATAAAGCTTTTACTTCAGGAGGGTGATTGCTAGTAGCTTTGGGTGTGTTTTCTCTGTTTCATTTGTCTTGAATGCAAAAAGGACAAACCAAACTCCTTTTAAACTGTGTACTGTAGGTGTTATTGGTGGGATGTCTAGACATAGTTCCAGAAACTTATGACACAAAACTGTGGAATAAATGCAGATATGAATGCTGTTTAATGAGCAGCTATAATCCAAGTTCATGCTTGAAATAAAATCTAAAAAGATAAAAACCAATGAGTCTGAGAAGTACCAAAGAATACAAATCTGCATGTGTCATAAATAATGACTGATAAATGACAACTGTGTGGCTAATTTTAGAACATAATTTGAAACTGTAGTAATAATGCCAAGACTGTTTGAATAAAGATGTATAAGTTACTGTATGCATAGTTATAAATTGTGCTGAATACTCTTGGAATAAAATGTTGTTTTTTTAAGAACGTAGTATGATTAGGTTTCATGTAGAAGACTTCTTGTGTATTCAACAGGAGTATTTGCAACATAACCACATATTGCAACTGCCAGGGAGTGATTTGGAAGATTTTCTGTAAACCAAGAAAGAATGATATAAAAGACGTGACAGTATTAGATCTACCAGGCCAGATTTTACAGTCTGCTTCGCATTTGCCGAAGCTCCTCAGGATCCCATAATCTCCATGTCAAGGATAGAGGTCATACCTGAAGACTCTTCTCAGCTCACTGTAGGTAAGGCCACATAGATTTTAAACCATAAGCAATAACTGCTAGTTGAAGTGTAGCATTTGAAGTAACATTCTGCCAGCACAGCTGTGTGCTGAAACAAATTTTCTTCATGACATTTTCCCTTTGAAAATGAAATTCCAGCCAAGTTACCCTGATACGGATAAGTGACACTTGTGTTGGTCCCACAGGTGATGAGTGGTGGGGAAACGTGCTTTTGGCAGTTTCAACAGAAGACCAGCCTGTGACTTCAGAACTCAGAGACCTTGACCTTTCTCATAAGTTGGCTGAACGTTTGCATGATTCCAGGGTTGGCAAGTTTGCTTATTATCTCTGTGATATAAGATATTGACTTGGGTGATCTCCTTGGTCTGGCATGATCTCCATGTTAGTACCATGTGAGGCACACACTTAGGCTTGCTGTTTCCTTGGGAGGAAAAAACCTCCACAAACAGAAGATGATGCATCTGCCCATAAATTCTCAGCTATCCTCTTTAGTAACTGCTTTTTCCAGTGTCTGTGAGTAACTATAGCAAGTACTGGATATTCTATACTGACTGTCTGTCTCCTGACCCTACAGACACCAACAACTCTGTCCTGTAGTATCACTGATACAAATTCACAGACTTCTGGGAAAGCTTGATGATCTGCATCTCCTGTTACAATCTGCCTTGGGGTCTACTCTTGCAGGAATACTTGGGAGTCATGAAGATGAGCTGACTCATCTTCGCAGCTATAGTTGTAATTTTCCATTTATACAGGGCTAGTGCACAGAAAGTGCTGGAAAATTCCAATTGTCTGTCTCCTGAGCAAGGTCAAAACCTGACTGGATGCCAGAAACAGAAACCATAGTGCAAATCTAACATACACAGTCTATTGTGAGTCACTTGTGTGCACATCACTGGTTCCAATCAAATTGCTTAGGGTTGATAACTCTAATGACGACGGATCAAAGACAGCCTAGATAGTGTTTGGAAGTTGCCATCAGTTGCTCTGTTGTCACCAGCTGAGCTGATAGCATCCATTTTAGAAAACTTTATCACCAAACTCTGGATTCCATTAATATATCATGTTATTATATGAAGGGCCATGCACTCCTCTGTCTTTTGGCAATGATGAGCAAGTCTTGCTCTACAGCTGCATAGTCTTTTCGCAAATTGAGATCTCCTTCTAATTCATCTGAATATTCAGACCTCAGAATAGCACAGAGACAGCACTTCTGAGGATAATTAATGATATTTTACGAAATTCAAATTCTGGCCATCCACCAGCATTCATTTTGCTAAATCGAAGTGCAGTGTTCCTTTGTGAGCTGATAGTAAAGCTGAAAGCAATTAGAGGCGTGCTGAATAGTTTACCAGAAATCAAGATCTCGCTTGACTCTGGAAATACTTTTGTCTTATACTAAGAGGAGGAAAAAAAACCCCTTAGCTGCTGTTCCAGTGTTTGACTTTACCATCAGCATTGCAAATTATAATGGGATAAATAGAGTGTGAACTTAAGTCCTGTCAAACCCTGAGATACAGAATCACACTTACTTAATGACAGAAACAAGTTTTTTCTGTTTTTCCCTGGAAGCCAACATACTGGAAACTATCTCGTGTCTACCACCATATGGGACTACACATACAGCTATGTTGAACAGCTGCTAAACAGTAATTTATTCAGTGTCTGCAAACCATATTTCTTTCTTTTGGAAGGGGAAACGAATGTGTCTGTCAGACACGTAACCTGATAGCCTGAGCACTAGCATGCTGTAAACTAGGGGTTCCCAGTTTTTTTTCCTTAAGTACCATGTTCTGGAGAAACTGTGGTCATATATGCAGCCCACCATTCACTGAATTTTTCAGCTTGGGTGAGTGCCAAGCCTCTATCACTCTGAAGTGATTTATATGCTGCAGTCTGGCAATACATATAATATGCTGCATGTCCTGGTAAGCATTTTTCATCACACACACACACAGAGGAAAAAAAAAAAAAATCAGATGGGAGAATTGTGCAAATATGGAGTATAATGGATATTATTAATAGCTCAATGTTGATTTGCAAATGTACTCCTTATCATTAGGAAACTAGGCAGTTTTGGGTGAATTGGAAAGTTTCAGACAACAGCTATCTGTGTGCTTTCTGTAGATCTGAATGTTCTCTCTCGAACCTGATTGCTGCATAGTTACAGTGGCAATGACAACCTCACTGCCTTATTTTTCTTCCCCTAAATGTCCCCTTTGAAGAAAGATTTCTTTGCATGTGACCTTTTCGGTCGTATCAGTAAGCATGCTTTGCTTTCCTAAGTTTTAGTAGCAATGTTGGAATCTCCCATTAACTTTGTTGTATCAAGATTGATCACTGATATTTGCTACCAAGTGACTCCCCATAAACAGCATGACCTGAAGATCTTAGGGTTACCTTGTCCTTTGGGAATCTCTTTCTTTTGGATAGCACAAATGTGCAAAAACCCAGAGTCTCTCAGGTCTCTCCTAATAGAAGGAAAATTTGGTGATTTGGTTAGGCTGACTCTACATTTCTGCTCTTTACAAGCATGCACACAGTCCTGCCTGCTTGAACATGGGAAGAATCAAATACTCAGAGCTCCAGCTCTGCCTCCAAAATTCTGCCAGCTGAAAGCCTGGCTCAGAAGTGTAACTAGTGCACTTGCATTTGCAGGGATTTGAGTGTCTCTTCCCCATTTGTTTCTGAACTCTCTTAGTCTGTCTCATATGCATCTGTAAGGAAAAGAAATCCAGAAAGCCATTTTGCCTATGAAATGCATATTTCATGGTCACCCAGGTCAGACTTGGGTCACCATGTTTGGGCCAGGCACATGCACTCAGTGTTTTAGCTGCTAAAGAATGGGTTAATGGCCGTGGAGAAAAGCCTCTCTAACATCACTGAGATTAAGCAAGGCTATCCTTACCAGTGTGAGTCAGCAGGACTCAACTCCGGTGTTGGTTATGGTGTTGGTTATTTCCAGCTTTCCCTCTACGTGGCTGAGAATAGCTGCAAGCCCCAGGAAAGAGATCTGCTTGTTCGGGGGAAGGAAGCATCCAGTGCATGGAAATCCTCAATGTTTGCAAGAAATGTGTTAAGGAAGTGGGAACTCTGATGGCTGCTCTGGTTCCCAGTCTTCACCTCTTCATTGTCAGTCTTAGGTGACAGCACAGAATATCACCTGGATCTGAGTCTCCAGGTGATGCTGTATTTAAGCAGATCTTCAGCAGGTCATCTCCACAAGTTAAAGAGAAAAAAAATAATTTTTTGAATCCTCCAGAAGACCTAGAACTTCCTTACACCCCATCTACCCACCCATTTCACGTTCTCCAGTGTGTCCGGACAGCCTTCTAGTTGCAGTGAGCCTGAAGAAACCTCGTAACCAGCTAACAGTGCCTCGAGTGCTGAAACTAATAATAAATAAAAATTTATAAATTCCTGTGCTGAGAAACAAAGTGGATTTTCTCATGTCCAGTGATAAGTGTTTGCATGCTGGATCATTTCCTTTGTTCAGAGCATTTTTAGGGTCTATGTCTTCTACCCAGCTGCCTGCTTTCATTAACACTGCAGAAATTTAGAACACTAGCAGTTTGGGATTCAAAGAATTCTACTTTGTAATCTAAAACGTCCTTTAGTTTTGATTTTTGTTATAACCAGGTTAATGAAATGAAAGGGGAGACACCCATCAAATAAAACAAAACCTAAGAAAAAATGAATATACAACACTTCAGTCATCCCTTAGTGACTAAACTGCTTGTTTCATTGAATTGTCACCAACAAGGACGTTATTATTCTTACTTATGTATGTCACTCTGCTGTTTTAATAATTTTGGTGACTCATCCTGAGGAAAGAGAGCAAGAGACATCTGTTTAACTTTATATTCAGCCATAGGTGGAAGCCCTTTAGGTTTTCTAGTTTAAAACACAACTAAAGAGAAATAACATTTGCAACCGTCCTCCCCGGCGTGAGGGATGATTAATCTAACTAAGAATACAACTCACTCACTGAGATAATGGAAGAAGTCTGGGATTATGAACGCAAGAAATCACTGGATCCCAGCAAAGGGAAGAATATCCTCAATTTAACTTGACTTCAATTAAGTGAAAAACATATGGGTTTCCCAGAGGCTTGACTCCTAAATGGGGAAAAAAATTGTCTCAGATCTAGTGTCTAGTGCAATGTGACAGAACTGCTGAATATTATTATTGGTGTCTAAAATGACACCAGTCATTTAAGTCACAGTTAAAATAACAAAGTAATTTGTCATTTCCTAGTAATTGTCTTGTAATTGGGTTGTTAGCTTAGCAGGAACAGGCTATTCTGGGGTGCTGTGTGCCCAGGCTATTTGCAAATATGCTTGTTTGGGAATGATGTGGGGTTTTTTGATTTTGATGTGGGGTTTTTTTTTTTCCATTTTGTTCAGCCTTGCTGCTAAACAAGAGCTGAACATCAAATCTGTCCCCTGGAATATCTGGGCACTCCTGTGATAAATGTATAAACCTCTGTCACATGCTTATGCCTGCATGAGGTACACTGATCCTCTGATGGCATCTGATGTTCTTGGTTGTGCGTTTTTTAAAGCACATTTCAAGATTGCTTTTGTCCTTTTCCCTTGTCCTTTAAGGGCTATGAAAATCTTCGGGCAAAGCGTGGTTTTGGTGGAAGGGTGAACTGAGAGTTATTGCATTTTCCCACCACTTGCCGGCTGATTACATTTGTAACCTTGAATTAATTGTTATGAATGCCAGTCTCTTCCCCTTCTTGTGTTTTGGGCCATAGCCTTTGTGACCGTAATATGGACAAGGGGGCACGATTCCAACTGACTGAGAAGAAAGGATGAACAACTTCTGCAGCTTGGGACAGCACCTGAGCAGAAGATGCAGCCCAGACTGCTCACCAGAAACCACAGAAATATACTCAGGGAAAGCAGAAATCTGCCTACTTATTACGTGCTAAACTGGTATGTTTTGACTACACTATTAGCAGATGAAAATATCTTATCAATGGACATGTGTTCAAAAGCTGCCTTTTGGTATCAGTGAGGACTGGAGTGGGACATCTTAATTATTTTGGAGACAGGAAAGAATCAGTGCTTCAAAAAGAAACTAACAGTAGTTGTTAAAAACTGTTTTTGTGGAAAAGACCTGTAAAAAGTAGGAAATGCTACTATAAAAGCTGAAAGATAATGGTAAAAATGCATATCATAGCACTGGATGAAAGAGGAAGGAACTGCGTGAGAAGTGACACGTTACTGCCTATTACTTACTGTATCTTAATAAAATTAAGCTTCCTGCTCTTTCAGGAGTTTAATGTCATTCTCATATCTTTTCCTCTTGTGTTTCCCATCTTGTTCTAAGCATTAGTCAAATGACCTTATGGTTTAACAATGAGATATAGAACCAATGAGAAATATTTGCTTCTGTGTATTTTTTTCTTCTTCCATAAAGTCACATTTTTTTACACTTTGATTATTGTTTAGTTGGAGAAATAATAAATATATCCATCCAGAGATGGATATTCTAATCCCTGTGCAAACTTGTGACCGTGCCCAGTGTATTATCTGTCTTCTTATTTTTCTTTGTCTTCTATAGCCCACAATGCAATTGCTTTTTACCATAACATGCAGTTCAGTAGTGCTGTGCCAGCTGCTTCTTCGGTAAGTTGTTTCCCAACAGGACACTACTTTATCATTATGCATACAGACCTCAAGGACACTGCTTTCAAGAAGTGTTTGATGACGGAGAACACTATGTGTAGAAAAATAGGTCTGAATATTACACTGTCTTGGAGCTATCTCTTTAGGAACAGATACAGAATTGTTGTCAGAAGTGAGTTACCATCTGAGCTATGTAAAACTGGAAACTAAACACGTTACAAAACAAAGAAAATCTGAGAGCAAACCAGTAACTCTATCACTGTACCAGCTCTTTACCTCTATTTTAACATAAAGGGACAAGTGTTAGCAACTGGGTTTTCTTCAGATCACATTAGGAAAATAAGAAAACTCCAAAATGGAAAACAAAATAATCAAAGCCAATGGTAAATGTTGCCAAAACCTGGGTGTGTTGCAGCTGACCTAAAGATGCTGAAATTCTGGAATTTTTCTTCTTTTGAAATTCCAGGATTTTTCTCCCAGTCCAAACAAGCACAAACTATTCAGAAGTGTTAATCTTGCGTTAAACAAGCCATGTTTCTCTGGTCCTTAATTATAAAAGGCAGGCTATTACACTTCACAAAAGTCTGAACAAACTTGTCATAGGTTACGAATTAAGATAAAGCTTGAATACTGAAGCCTATTTGAACATTTGAACATTAAGAAAAGTGGTGAGACATATCCAGAATGAATGAAAAACAGGAAAGGGATAGTATGTGTGCAGAACACATATGGAAATTACCAGCCACAAAATGTTTCATAAGTATTATGCTAGATATCGTAAAACAAACAGTTTGCAAAGCCCACAGTGGGTACTTGGCACAAAATAAAACAGTGGCTCTCCTAAAGTGAACAGAAACCCTTGTTTTCAGAAAACAAAACTCAACAAGTTACTTTTGATGTTGGTGATACTTAGCTAGATCAAGTGGCTGATACAGTAGACACACAAACAAAAACTGAAATGCATCAAACAAGTTGTCTGTCTGTTGATAGATGAAAAACACTGGTACTCCAGAGGCTGATTTGAATACTAATGGTGCAACCATTGCTTAAAAAAGGAAGGAAGAAAGAAGAGCTCACTAAACTAAACAGGAATGTAAGGTATTGTTTTCACAATTAGAAGGAAGACAAACTGATAAGAAGATAGTGACTTTTAAGATACAGAGTGTGTGGTATTTCTGTAGCTTCAGGCTATTAATAAAGTCAAAATTATCTTTCAAATGTCTGCCACTAAAAATTGCTGTCAGATCTGGCAAAATGCCATGGTTTAGGGCTGGGCTGGCCACTAGACAAATGGCAGATGCTCTCTATTAATGCTCTCCCTTCACAAAGGGGAGAAGAAAGGGGATAAGGCAGAGACTTATTGACTGGAAAACTAAAACTGCTTTAATTAAATTAATAACAATACAATTATATATATACAAATATAGACAATACCAATACCAAACCCAACCCCCCTGATGGCAACCATGTCACTGTCACCACTGATGCTGCGGGCAGGAACTTGGGAAGTCCTAGACTGGACTCAGCAGCAGACGGGAACCAGATGCAGGAGCTGGATTCTGGAATTGGATTCAGGGGTGCACGGATTGGGATTGAAGGCAAAATGGACAGAGTCCTCCTTGGACACCAGCCAAAGAAGAAGAGGGCAAAAAAGGTCAAGGCCCTCGTGGTCCCTCAGCTTTATACCGAATATGACGTATGTGGGATGGAACACCTTGTTGGTCAGTTTAGGGTCACCTGTCCTGTTCACTCATCCCCACAGGTTGTCCAGAGTCTTTTTCATCTTAATAGCTGTTTTGCACATCAGCCTTCAGCTGTGACATGCATCAGCCTTGTTCAAGCACTCCATCTTAGTAAAAATCATAGAATCATAGACTCCTTTGGTTTGGAAGGGACCTTCAAAGGTCACCTAGTCCAACCCCCCTGCAGTGAATAGGGACATCCTCAACTAGATCAGGTTGCCCAGAGCTCCATCCAACCTGACCTTGACTGTTTTCAGGGATGGGGCAACTATCACCTCTGAGGCAACCTGTGCCAGTGTTTCACCATCTTCATTGTAAAAAATATCTTCCTTATATCTAGTCTAAATCTCTCCTCTTTCAGTTTAAAACCATTGCCCCTTGTCCTATCACAACAGGCCTTGCTAAAAAGACTATCCCCATCTTTCTTATAGGCCTTCCCTTAATTCCTGGAATGCCATAATAAAGTCTCTCCAAAGCCTTCTCTTCTCCAGGCTGAACAACCCCACCTCTCTCAGCCTTTCCTCACAGGGGAGGTGCTCCAGCCCTCTGATCATTTTTGTGGACCTCCTCTGGACCCCTTCAATAGCCCATGTCTTTCCTGAACTGGGGACCCCAGAGCTGAACAGAATACTTCAGGTGGCGTCTCACCAGGGCAGAGCAGAGCAGCAGGATCACCTCCTTTGACCTGGCCACACTTCTTTTGATGCAGCCCAGGATATGTTTGGCTTTCTGGGCTGCAAAAGCACATTGTCGTCTCATGTCCAGCCTTTCATCCACCAGTATCCCAAAGTCCTTCTCCACAGGGTTGTTCTCAATCCCATCATCCCCCAGACTGTATTGATACCTGGGATTGCCCTGACCTATGTGCAAGACCTTGCACTTGACCTTGTTGAACCTCAGGAGGTTCCCATGGGTCCACTTCTCTAGCTTGTTCAGGTCCCTCTGGATGACATCCCATTCCTCTGACATGTCAACTGCACCACGCAGCTTGGTGTCATCTGCAAACTTGGTGATGGTACACTTGATCCCACTATGTCATTGATGAAGATATTAAACAGCACTGGTCCCAGTATGGAACCCTGAGGGACGGCACTTGTCACTGATCTCCATTTGGACACGAAGCCATTGATGACTACCCTCTGGATGCAACCATCCGACTAATTCAGTATCCACTAAACAGTTCACCCTTCAAATCTGTTTTATCAAATCAAATTCCATCATCTCCAATTTAGAGAGAAGGATGTTGTGGAGGACCATATCAAAGGCTTAACGGAAGTCCAGGTAGATGACGTCCAGAGCTCTTCCCCTGTCTGCTGATGTAGTCACTCCATCATAAAAGGACAGGCTGCTCCTTGGTGAAGCCATGCTGACTGTCTCAAATCACCTCTCTGTCCTCTGTGTGCCTTAGCAGAGCTTTTATGAGGTTCTGTTCCGTGATCTTCCCAGGCACAGAGATGAGACCAACAGGTTGGTAGTTCCTAGAGTCCTCCTTTCTATCCTTTTTAAAAAATGGGGAAAATGTTTCCCCTTTTCCAGGCACCAGGGACTTCACAAGACTGCCAGGACTTTCCAAATATGATGGAGAGTGGCTTGGCAACTACTTCAGCCAATTCCCTCGGGACTCTGGGATGCATCTTGACAGGTCCCATAGCCTTATGTATTTTCATGTTCCTTAGGTGATCATGAACCTGATCTTCTCTGGCTGGGGATGTGAAGATTGTGGGCAGCCTTGGCTGCAGTGACCATGAGATAGTGGAGTTCAGGATCATATGAGGAAGAATCAGGGCAATAAGCCGTATTGCAACCCTGGACTTAGGAGAGCTAACTGGCCTCTTCAGAGACCTACTTGGCGGAACCCCAGGGGTTAGGACTCTACAAGGTAGTGGGGCCCAAGACAATTTGTTACTATTCAAGCACCACTTCCTCCAAGCTTAACATAGTTACATCCCTGTGAGTAAAAAATCGAGTAGGGAAGACAGGAGACCTGCACTGATGAGTGAGGAGCTTCTGGAAAAACTCAAATATAAGAAGAAAGTTTACAGAATGTGGAAATAAAGGACTAGTCACTTGGGATGAATATAGAAATGTTGTCAGAGTGTGCAGGAAGATGCAATGAGGAAGGCTAAGGCCTGTTTGGAATTAAATCTGGCAAAAGACGTAAAAGACGGAAAGAAGGGCTTCTTCAAGTACATCAGTAGGAAAAGAAAGACTAGGGACAATGTGGGCGCGCTGCTGAATGAGGTGGGTGCCCTGGTGACAGAGGATACAGAGAAGGCGGAGTTACTGAATGCCATCTTTTCTTTGGTCTTTATTGTTAAGGCTATCCTTCAGGAATTCCAGTCCATGAAGCAAGAGAGAAAATCTGGAGGAAGAATGACTCTTCCTTGTTCAAGGAGAGTTAGAGAATATCCAGACAAGGTGGACACCCACAAATCCATGGGCCCTGGAGGGATGCACTCATGAGTGCTGAAGGAGCTGGCTGATTTTATTGCTAAGGCATTCTCCATCATTTTTGAAAGGTCATGGAGAACAGGAGAGGTACTTGAGGACTGGTGGAAAGCCAGTCTTCAAAAAGGGCAAGAAGGAAGACCCAGGAAGCTATAATCCTAGTCAGCCTCACCTTCATCCCTGGAAAGGTGATGGAACAGCTCATTCTGGATGTCAGCTCTAAACACGTGGAGGAAATGAAGGTTATCAGGAGTAGTCGACATGGATTCGCCAAGGGGAAATCATGACTGACCAATCTGACAGACTTCTATGACCCCATGACTGGATGGATAGATGAGGTGAGGGAAGTGGATGTTGTCTACCTTGCCTTCAGCAATGCTTTTGATGCTGCCTCCCATAACATTCTCATAGAGAGCTTAGGAAGTGTGGGTTAAATGAGTGGACAGGATTGAGAACTGGCTGAATGACAAAGCTCAGAGGGTTGTGATCAGCAGCACAGATTCTAGTTGGAGGCCTGAAGCTGGTGGTGTTCCCCACAGGTCAGTACTCAGTCCAGTCTTTTTCAAGATATTCATCAATGACCTGGATGAAGGACAGGGTGTACTCTCAGCAAGTTTGCCAATGATACATAACTGGGAGGAGTGGCTCACACACCAGAAGGCTGTGCTGCCATTCAGCGAGACCTGGACAGGCTGAAGAGTTGGGCAGAGGGGAAATGAACGAAGTTCAACAAGGGCAAGTGTAGAGTCCTGTGCCTGGGGAGGAATAACTCCATGCACTAGTACAGTTTAGGAGTTGACCTGCTGGAAAACAGCTCCATAGAGAAGAACCTGTGAGTCCTGGTGGACAATAAACTAACCACGAGCCAGCAGTGTGCTCTTCTGGCCAAGAAGGCCAATAATATCCTGGTGTGCATTAAGAGAATTGTGACCGGCAGGTCGAGGGAGGATCTCCTCCCCCTCTACTCTGCCCTGGTGAGGCCATACCTGGGAGTACTGTGTCCATTCTGGGCTCTCCAGTTTAAGAGAGACACGGAACTACTGGAGAGAGTTCAACGGAAGGCTACAAAGGTGATTAGCATCTCTGTTACAAGGAAAGACTGAGAGACCTGGGTCTGTTTAGCCTGGAGAATACTGAGAGGGGATCTTATCAGTGCTTACAAATATCTAAACAGCAGGTCTTAAGACGATGGGCTGAGACTCTTTTCAGTGTGCCCAGTGATAGGACAAGAGGCAACGGGCACAAACTGGAACACAGGAAGTTCCACGTGAACATGAGGAAAAACTTCTTTCTTTTGAGAGTGGCAGAGCACTGGAACAGGCTGCCTAGAGATGTTGTGGAGTCTTCTTCTCTGGAGATACTAAAAACCCACCTGGATGTGTTCCTGTGAAACCTTCTTTAGGTGAACCTGCTTTAGATCCCCAGAGGTCCTTTCCAACCCCTATTGTGTGATTCTGTGATTTTCTATATTGTATACTTCACAGCTGGAGCACGTGCAAACTGAAACCTGCTGGTGCTTATGCTAAGATTCTTGTAAAAAGCTTTCTAACTAAAGATTGCCATTTATGAAGGATCATTAGTATTAGCCTGTGTGAAATTTTGTGAAGAATAGGGGGAGACAAGTTAATATTGACCTATGTGATTTTGTCACTTCGGAAAAAGAGACTTTGGCATTATCACAGGAAGGTGTATGCAGAAGTCAGCTGAACAGAGATCAAAAAACTAATTTAACAGTAAAAATTACTAGAAAAGGAATAGAGAACAAATCAGAAAACTATGTTACTATGTAAGCGCCTGGTGTGTTATACGTAAATCTATATTCCTTCTCCAGTCTCCTTACCTTCAAAGGATATATTAGGATTTGAAAAGATACAGGAGCAACAGAGGAAGGTAGTCAGGCTTCTCTAAGAAGGAAATATTTCATGGGCTAAGTATGTAGTCTGGAAAATACGGTTGTGAGGGGAATATGATAGAGTCTGATAGATCATGAAAAGGATGTGAGTGGTTAAAAGGGAAAAACTGTTTTCTATTCCTCCCTATGCATGAACTGTGGGTCGCCAGATAAAGCTACAAGATAGTCGGTTTAAACACAGTAGAGAAGTACGTTTTGCATAAGCAATGATTCAGCCATGGATCTCACTGTTGAGGGACTGTGAGGTACCAACATCCTAGATGAATCCAAAAATTATAGACTTGGATGAGTACCAGAGGTAAAGACTGTGAGAAACTGAGTGCATGTACTGCAAGAGATCTCACTGAGAGATTGACAGTATCTATGCTTTTTTCCTAATCTTTAATGGCCACTATGAGGGCATTTGATCTGTTGCAGTACAGTACGTACTTTTTATAGAGTATTTGAATTCTAGCTACATCTACAGTAAGTGAGGGAAGAAAGCTAACAAAAATGTTCAAAATAGTGGTGTTATTTACATTATTCCACTGCATTCATCACTTTTTTAAATGAGATACTAATATTAAATTATATTGCAATTCTACAGCTTTTGCTAATACACTCGTTATCTCTAAGGTAGATGAATCATCATAGAATCACAAAATCACAGACTGGGATGAAAGGGACCTTTAAATATCATCTAGTCCAACCTCCTGCCAGGTATGTCTTCTGCTAGATGAGGTTGCTTAAAGCCCCATCCAACCTGACTTTGAACACTTGCAGTAAGGGGGTATCCACAACTTCTGGATGTACGGATAAGTAATTAGTACAGAATGTCTGGATAACTAATTGGTACAGATATCCTGTGCATTTTGGTTTAGATTGGAAACTAATTTTGAACCACAACTGTAAATAATGTACACACCAATAATTTATACACTAAAATTATCTGGTCCTTCGCATTTGTATTCAGGAAAGATTTAGGGATCTACATGTTAATAGGCATTTGGTGTCTGGGCACAAAGAGGCTTACCTGATTATGCATGCTGCTTGAAGATTTGGCCGAGTTTCAAAAGCAAGTTTTCATTCTGTGTAACTGTTGATGCCGAAATATAGCAGTAGGGCCTGACTTTTGAAATATTTAGGCTTGGACCTGTCTACCAGACTTCTCAAAACTGTTATGTAAGGTAAAACTCAAAAGTGTTCAGAGATTTTAAGATAAAAGCTTATGAGCAAGGGAATCCTTGCAAGTTAGCTAGGCAATGATTGCAGTATATTGGTCATTCTTCTCCTTTTAGCATTAATCAAAAATACTTATACCTTTTACTTTAAATCACACAGCATACCAGATCTGAAATCTGAATGCTAATCCACAGTTATTTGGTCATTCTCAGTTTCACTTCAAGAATTAGATACTCAAATTTTTCACAATTGCTTTTATTTTTCAACAGGAGGTCATTAAAGGCAATTGAGAATCTCTCTGCCTCCGTTATATAATTTCTGCCCTTTTGCTAACAGTTATTGATTTACTTTGGCAAATCTTAGCTGTGGCAAGATCAAGTGACAATGATTGCTATTCAGCTGTAACTAAGAGACAAATCCCAAATTATACAGACTATCTGAAACTCCCAGCTTAAATAAATAAAACTGTGTGCTTAACCCACGCCGCGACACCCCCCCCTCCTTGTTCCATACATTGCAAGTATCAGGTCTCTTCTAAATCTTACCTGGCCCTCACACTACCCTAGAAATAGGCACTACGAAAACTATGTGAAATTACATGAACAGAATGTTATAATTAATTTCACCAGATACATAGACGGGGCACCCCAAATTATCTTTCATGAAGTTTCTGCATGGGGTGTTCTTCAACAAAGAATTATGTACTATTTTGAGTGCTGTTGGATAGCAATATCTTCAGGGACTTCAAAAGGCTAATTAAAAGCTTTTTTTGAAATATTTTACTCAGGCAACAGGTCACAAGCAATTTCCAAATTGCTTCCTCTTGAGGTCAAATTATTGATGCAGTCATCTAAGTCAGCTGGCTTGAAAAGAAGCCGTAATTAGAAACATGATGAATAGAAACCTACTTAGTTGAAATATCTAACAGATGTTTCAAATGACAAGGAATAGTTACAAATGTTAGAAGCTATAAGCTTTGTGGGATATGAGAGTAATCATTATTTTTATGTGTGCCACCCTTCAGAATGTGAAAACCAACTTGTATCATTAAAGTCCTTTTAAAAATATGGAATTACTACTGTACATTAAAAACTTGGTGAAATATCCTGGCAAAAATCCTGCCTAATTATTTCAAAGAGCCGAAAATTTCTACAATATTTGTGCACAATCAAAACTAGAAGCTAAAAGAACAATTAAAATAACCAGAATATACATTTTTAAATTTTTGCTTTAATTTTCCTACAGACTATTCCTACATCTAGTTCACAACCCAAAGTTCTACTCTAACGTCCAGTGTGAAACCCTTCTTTGGGTATTGTATCATCATGGCTTGGCTTCGTGGACGAAGATTTGGGAAGGGCTTTGCCCACGCTTATTGCAAGCGCGTTGATGGCTGAAAAGGCCAATGCGGGATAGGCAAGACCGGTTGCAAAGAGCACACCGGAGGGTCTCCTTGGGTGGTATAGTCGAGGCACGGTTCTTTCTGTGCTGTCTTTTCTCCTCGAGACTGATTCTACGCGTGCTCTCAAAGGAGACAGCAGCGTTATGTATGGTGTGTCTCCAAATCTCCCGATTGGAGGCCAGGGTGGACCACTGATGGTGGTCGATATGGCCTAGGCTGAGGTGTTGTTTCAGGGAGTCCTTATATCTCCTCTTTGGAGCTCTTCTCTTGCGGCAGCCGCTGGCAAGTTCACCATAGAACACGATCTTAGGGAGGCGGTGATCCGCCATCCTGGAGACGTGCCCTGCCCAACGCAGCTGCGTTTTCAGCAACATGGCCTCAATACTGGTGACGTCTGCCTGGTCAAGGACAGCAACATGAGTCACGTAGTCAGTCCAGTGGATGTTTAGGATTGTGCGGAGGCAGCGCTGATGGAAGCGTTCGAGGAGTCGCAGATGGTGGCGGTAGATGACCCATGATTCAGACCCGTACAGAAGAGTAGGCAGTACCACGGCTCTGTAGACACTGATCTTTGTACTTTTCTTCAGGTGTTTATTGCACCAGACTCTTTTATGGAGTTTTCCGAAAGCTCTGTTTGCCTTTGCTATTCTGTTGTCTATCTCTTTGTCGATCGTGGCATCTGAGGAGATGATGCTACCCAGATAGCTGAACTGCTGGACTGGCTGAAGCTCTGACTCGCCAATGGTGATGTGGGGATGATGGTAATCATCTTGTGGTGCTGGTTGGTAGAGAACTACCGTCTTCTTCAAGCTGACTTCCAGCCCAAAAAGCTCAGCCGCCTCTGCAAAGCAGGATGTTAAGCGCTGCAGAGCTGCTTGTGTGTGGGCAACAAGGGCGGCATCGTAAGCAAAAAGCAGCTCGCGGACAAGGTGATTCAGGGTCTTGGTGTGGGCCTTCAGTCGCCTTAGGTTGAAAAGGCTCCCATCGGTACGATATCGGATATAAATGCCATCTTGTTCGTCGAGGTCTGCCGTGGCCCTTTGGAGCATCATGCTGAAGAAAACTGTGAATAAAGTGGGTGCGAGAACGCAACCTTGTTTCACACCATTGGCTATTGGGAAGGGCTCAGAGAGTGCATCGCCATATCTGACTTGGCCGCGCTGCCCCTCATGTAACAGGATAATCATTTTAAGGAACTTGGGGGGACATCCTAATCGTTCCAAGATCTGCCACAGACCTTTTCTGCTCACAGTGTCAAAGGCTTTGGTGAGATCAACGAAAGTTACATAGAGACCCTTGTTCTGTTCCCTACACTTCTCTTGCAGTTGTCTGAGAACGAATACCATGTCTGTGGTACTTCTGTTGGCTCTGAAACCACACTGACTTTCAGGTAGAAGTTCTTCTGCGATAGCGGGTACCAATCTGTTCAATAGTATTCTTGCGAGAATTTTTCCAGCAATGGAGAGCAGAGTTATGCCTCGGTAGTTTGAGCAGTCTGACTTTACTCCTTTTTTCTTGTACAGGGTGATGATGATTGCATCACGGAGATCTGGTGGTAGTTCGCTTTGTTCCCAACAGCGCACAACTAGCTCGTGAAATTTAGCATGGAGCATTTGGCCTCCATGTTTCCAGATTTCAGGCGGGATTCCGTCGACCCCAGCTGCCTTGCCGGTTTTCATCTGCTGTATGGCCTTAAGGGTCTCTCCCATAGTAGGGGCTATATCCAATTCATTTTTCACCGTTTGTTTTGGGATGAGCTGGATTCCTGAGTCTTGGACTACACGGTTGGCACTGAAGAGAGTTTGACAGTGTTCAGACCATCGATTCAGGATGGAGGTTTTATCTGTGAGAAGCGTTTGGCCATCTGCGCTGAGTAGGGGGCTTTGAACTTGGTGTGTGGGTCCGTACACTGCTTTCAGAGCCTCATAGAATCCTCTGTGGTCACCCAAATCTGCGCATAGTTGAGTCTTTTTTGCTAGGTTGAGCCACCACTTTTTCTGGATGTCTCGAAGTTTCTGTTGGAGTTTACTGCATGCAAGACGAAAGGCTGCTTTTCTTACATGGCAAGATGGCTGAGCGAGGTGTGCTTGGTGAGCAGATCTCTTCTTTGCCAGCAATTCCTGGATCTCTGGATTGTTTTCATCAAACCAGTCTTTGTTCTTCTTTGTGGAGAACCCTAAGGATTCTTCGGAGGACTGCAGGATGCTATTTTTAATATGTTGCCAAAGCGCTTCAGGAGAAGAGTCTATGGGACAGTCTTCAAGCCTAGTTTGAAGGTTTGCCTGGAAGCTGTCTCTCACTGCAGCTGTTTGAAGATTGTTAACTTGGAGCCTCCTCCTCAGAATGCCGCCCCTCCTAGGTTTGGGCTTAAAATGGAGGTTAAGTTTGCAGCGCACAAGGCGGTGGTCTGTTTGACATTCTGCACTAGGCATCACTCGGGTGTGACAGACATCGCGAACGTTTCTCTGGCGCACTAAGATATAGTCAATGAGGTGCCAGTGTTTAGATCGAGGATGCATCCAGGTTGTCTTCAGGCTGTCTTTCTGCTGGAAGATAGTGTTGGTGATGGTAAGCTGCTGCTCAGCACAAAACTCGAGCAAGAGGCGACCGTTGTCATTGCAGTTTCCAACTCCATGCTTGCCTAGTACTCCTTTCCAGGCTTCAGAGTTCCTACCTACTCGGGCACTGAAGTCACCAAGGATTATGATCTTATCATCCGCAGGAACCTTTTGAGTAAGGCGGCGCAGATCGGTGTAGAATTTGTCTTTTTCTGTAGGGTCAGCTTGGAGAGTTGGGGCATATATGCTGAAGAGAACAACATGTTGCTTGTTGTGTAGCGGGAGGCGTAAGGAGATAATGCGATCGGAATGACCTGTTGGCAAATTTTCAAGTTTAGAGGCGATGGAGTTTTTAATCATGAAGCCAACTCCGGAATGATGACTTTTGGTTTTGGGTTTGCCTGACCAATACAGTGTGTAGCCGGCACCATGTTCTTGAAGGCTGCCTTCCTCATGAAGGCGAACTTCACTGAGAGCAGCAATGTCGATATTGAGTCGTGACAGTTCGTGAGCAATTATAGCAGAACGGCGTTCAGGACGCCCACTGTCTGCTGTATCGAGCATGGTTCTGATGTTCCAACATGCGAGTGTCAATCTGGACACACCTTTGGAGGCAGGTGTATGCCTTTGTCTCTTTGTCTTTGGTTGACCGCAGAAGAAGATGTCCGTTGGCCGCGGCTAGCCAACCGGATTGGAAGGGGAGATGAGCTTTGGTTAGGCCCCCTTTTCTAGGCCCCTCTCCATGCGGAGCAAGCAGTGCTCTCCTTGAAAAAGGCTGCTTGGTCATTCAGGATGCTGCCGAACGAGACTGTCATCTCCCGGGTCAGTCTCAAGCGACCAATGTCCTGAACCGCCTGCATGCAGGGTTGGGTCTGCGGCTTCCAGTGACATCTTTCCACCTGCCGTTTCGTCCCTTGCCTGTCGCTACAGGGCTTTGCAAACGTGAGTACACCCTTCAAGCCTGCGCGGTGGATTTTTTAGGTGAGGCGCAGCGTGCGCGAGACTGGCCCCACCCTTTACACCTGAGGTTCATCTGCCAGGGCCTAGCGAGCTTGGACGGTGACAGCGAAGTCCTCAGGTCGTAGGTTTGGTTAGAGTATCCTTCTCTTAGATGGATGGCCTTACAGGGCTAAACGAGCTCCATCTGCCCGGGTTTGGAGTTAGAGTTGTCCTTCTCCTAGGATGGTTGCCCGAAGGCTAGTGAGCCCATCCTGCCCGTGGACACACTTTGTCTGACCCTTCAGTTGAGACCTGTCAGGCTTGGGAGACCCTACCGGAGGCATATGCCACCACCAGCATAGCTCTCAACTTCGCAAGGGCACGCAAGCTCTTTCCCCACAGCAAGGGGGTGCTCATGAAAGAGGGGTATTGTATATGGTCTTTTGAAAAAGCCTTTTTGACTTTTTTCTTTCTTGGTACCTAAACATTTTTTCTTCAACAGAGTTCAACTATTTCAGCTGCAAACTCAGTCTGGCTAGCCTTCAGCATTGATTTTCTTCCAGCTTCAATGACAGCAAAATTTGCTTTCTTGGGTCATTATTCAGATAACTTGGATCCCTGTATTTCATATCCTAAGAAATATTTGTCCTTTTTAATAATGGTTTATTAATTATGAAGTCAGTGGCACCATTCTGACCTTAATATGTTTGCTACATGGTCAAGTCACTGGTTCAAACTGAGGTAGAAACTCCTAGCAATAACTAGTTTAAGCATGATCCAATGGCACCATCAGGAACATTTTGTTCATGAAATACAATGCAGTAAAAGCTGTGGTCATAAGATGCTGTATATTATTGCCTCCTAGTTTTTCTCATGTCAGTTGTGCTCGGTTGAGAAGTGAAAAGAGCTTTTTTTTTAGACTTTTTGGCTGTCTAATTCCCAAGGAATCTGAAAGGCCAAAAGATCAACAGGAGGACAAAGATAAAGAGAAAAGAGCCTGACGTGACAGAGAAAACAAGAATGGGGAGATTGGTGAAGCTAGTCAGTAAACAATAGACCTACACCAGAGCTCATAGTGTCCCAATAGCCACAAGCACAATTTTGAATTGGATTCAGAAGTGAAGAGAAATCCAGTAAAAGAGAGAAAGAGTGTTACTGGCCTTTCTGATGTGGAAGATTAGCTTAGCTTACCAAAAGACACAAATATTTAGCATTTTTTCTTTAAAATATCTGTGAGATCTTGTGTGTTTTTAAAAAATGCTTCTAAAATACTGCCAACGCTACCGGCATGTACATAGATAGGCCATACTTATTGCACACTGTTAGTAAATACAGTTTACTCAGACATAGGAATCTTCCTATCTGTTCTGTCACCTGAAGTGTGAAAGACATGCCAATAGGAATACAGCTATGGCATGAAAATGGAAATGTAGAAATGATTTTACTAAGTGTTCTGGTTTGTGTATGAATTACAGCAAAAACAGGGCTGACTTGAAGAGGTGTGCAGAGGAGTGGGAGAGGCAATGATTGATTTAAATGAACTAAGTGCCCATACTATACTCCAAAATGTAGGTACTGTGGCTGAGGTTGTCAAGCAAGTATTTCTGTACATGATTAACCATTGAGATTGCTGATAATAAATTTTCCATTTCAATATTGGATATACAGTTCAGCTGTATAATATTTCTAATGGTTTGAAAATGAGGCTTGCAAAGGAGAATACTTTGAAGAAGTATTCTAGTCCATCACTTTTTCCCAATTTACTGAAAAAAGACAGTATTACATATAAACTATACTGTATTATTCATGCCTTTCATAAGTTGTATTGAAGCAGCGTTCAGAAGAATCAATTTTTTGTTGCAGTTGTGCACTTCTACGTTTACCCTTTTCCCCTCTCCTGAAAACTGATGGGGATGTTCATTTTAATATACCCCCATGTGTGACATTTATACATTCACCTGAATCTGATCTGGTGGTACAGTCAGGTTACATGTGAAATTGTGTAAACAAAAAGCTATCATTGGCTTTGTAATTTTCAACCTTCTTAGCACCACAGTTGGTACTCAGATTGCTGAGTCTAATTCCAGAACTGATTTGTATTAACATCATGCATTTTTGAAACATCTATCTGGTTGCAACTTTGCAATGACTTTCAGTTTATTCTTGCTATGATATCACAGCTTTCTTTCCAATGTGGTAGAATTAAGATTAGATTTTGGGAGAATGCCACTCAGCACGGTCAGATTCTTTACTAATTCTTTCCATCTTATGTGCTTATTGCTTTATGGAGCAATGGTAGAGACTATCAGATGAGAAGCAGAAGAGACCTTACTTACCATTTCTTAACTTCTGTATACTGAAGCACGTAATATGAACTGTCTGTCCAGTGTTCATGCGCGATGCCAGTGCATTCTAGTGCACTCTAATGGATTTTCTTCTTGGAGAGAGTCTCTAGGCACTCCATAATCAATAATAGATCAAGTAAATAGCATTTATTTTGTAGAATTCTATACCACTTTAAATTTACTTGTATTCCAAAAGCAGAATTCCTTGTGCTGTCATCTGCAAAGGGTTTTAGGTTTAACCTAGTAGAAGATACAATCAGAACTGAAAAGTCCGCAGAGATGAAGTGCATCTCTCTCAAGACAGATGCGTGCCTAATACAAAATTGGGTCTAGTTATTTTTTAGTATGCCTTCACACTGAATACTGCTTCCAGGTAAACCCAGTCTTTTTTAATCAAGTTGCAAAATGAGGAGTATAACCAGACAAATTATCTGCAGTGCTGACAGATCCTTTTTGTGTTCCCAAATGTCTTCAACATGACCCTGATTTTTATCATACATTTGCTACCAGTGATGTACAAACATATGTGAATTATTTTCTGTTTCTGTTATGTTTTTTAAAATAGTCTTGCAGTATTTGCTCTCCGTGTTACGTATGTCACAAGACTTATTTTTGTGACATAAGGTACAGGGCCTTACAGGTACAGGTCGTACACCTAAGACTGGAAAAATCAACAGTTCAGGCATACTGTACTGCCATTCTGGTGCTCCCTTGTCTCTGGGTGCGTCCAGAGAGAATGGATTATCTCTAATAGTTTTGTTCTGTTCCATTGCATAGCATAACAGGTAACCTGCCGTATAATGTATTATTTAACTATACAAGCAGGTCCAAATTCTTCCCCGTTTCTGAGTGCTCTCTACTGCAGAGCCGAGGAAGGCAGCCAGTATAAGGTGATCTGTGGAGACTCTGCTCACATGGAAGTAATTACTTCTTTTCAGTTGTATGAAGCTGGGAGTCTTGCTATTTAGTAAATCCCCCAAATCAAAAGAGACAAACTATCTACTTCCAATGCATGAATTTTCCCATCTGAGGAAACATGGTGAAAACATATGGTGTAAATTACTACTTGGAGACACCCATTTCTGCCTGGTGACTAGAGAGAGAGCCTAGGTAAATAGCCTAGATACATCAGTTTTAGAATATGATGTTGAATGAAAGAAATTCCAAAAGAAAGCCATCATGAAAGATGGCTTTTTATGATATTCATTCCCCACAGGTTGTGGTGGTGAGTCTTGCAGCTGTCACAGCTCCAAAGAGCTAATGGCAAAATACATTTGAAGAAACAGCTTCAAGCAATGTTGTCCCATGACTTCTAATAATGATGTTCCAAATGCAGCTTCTGGCTCAGCAAGTTAATTAGTTGTAGGTTGCCAGAAGATGGGAGAGTATCTCATAACTTAACCACTGAAACACTATGGTTCTTAATTGATATCTCTAATTATTTACACCCCCACGCCTCACCCCCACCCCCACCCCAAATGAATAAGATTTCTAAAACCATTCATGTTACCAAGTACAAATAATGTCACAGAAAAGGATACTATGGACCAAGTCCTGCAATTTTTGCCTATTTCTTACAAGTATCTGAATATTTACTGCCATGGATCTTTCGTAGCCAACTGTAATTTCTTGCAAGCTTACCGTAAAGCATCACTATTCTGATTGCTCAATGCTTTAAATCTCCATTGGTTAGGGATAAGTGAAAACTACAAAAAGCAGTTGTCATTTGGTATCTAGGGAAAAATCTCAATCATGGCAAGAATGAACAACAGATTTCAACACAGCACTGTGGGAATAAAGAGTAGGAAGGTCTTTTAGGGAGGGCAGAAGTCATAGAGACAGGGTGAGTAGACAATACTTGAGTCCTGGGTCGGGAAGTGAGCTAAAGCTAATTAAAAAAAATATTTCGTACAGGGATGTCAGATGTACCCATTTCAGAATATTTTCACTTGCTCTGCATCATAACAAAGCCTCAGTGGAATGGCAGGAATCCTGTCCACAAACAGTGAACAAATTCTGAAGTTGAAGGAGGACCCTGAGAAAAATGAGTAAAATCCTTTGGTTTCTGTGAACAATTTTAGAGTCCAGAATTATTATTTTTTTTGTGGACTAGGTGTGGCACTGTTGTTGATGGACAGCACTGCCCCATTATATAAGGGCATCCCCATTGAGTATAGATTGATTTTATATCTGCAGTGCAGTTATTTGAGCAATAATAATTGAAGTGAGAAATATTTCCCTGAGATGAATGACTTGCTAGGTGTGGGGGTCACTTGAGTCAGAGGTGGTGGCCATTAACCTTACCAGATGCACCATGTACTTCTGCTATAATTGCTGTTAGAAGCAGAATATGGAAATAAATATGCACTGGGGACACATTCATCATTAGTGGATATAGGTACATTTGAACTTTTTGTCGACATAGATGTATACCTACATTGGAATAACTGGTATCAGTAGTCTTCTGTGGATATTATGACCTAAGAATGAGTCAGTTCAGGATGTCTGAACTGTCTCTCAGTGTATTATTCAACCAGTACTTTTTGGTTTATATTCTAATATTCTATTCTATACTATTTTGGTATGAGTTTTTCATTCTTCAAGCTTTTTAAACGCATAATTTTATACTAATGCTTAAGAAGTATTTGTCCTTGCTTTACACATACTTCTTACCTTTAATTTTGTCTCTGCTTCTGTGTTTGTAGAACGACAGGAGACAAGAGGAAAGGCAAATGAAAGCCAGAAAATTAAAGAGTAATGCTGCCTGTAACACTTGTTACCACATACATAAAAATATATTTCAGAGATTCATTTTGGTTCTAGTGCAAGCTGTTAAATAATCAAATATCTTTGCTCATACTTTCCCAAATTTATGTCTTGATGTATTGGAAATGGCTCCACATTTTACGTGTACTATAGAATCATAAAATTATAGCATCATCTGGTTGGAAGAGACCTTTAAGATCACCAAGTCCAACAGTTCACCCTGCACTACCAGGGTTCGAAATTAAATGCCTCTACATCCAGAAAAGAAGTGGATATGCAAATAGGAAAACTGAACCAAGATCTGCATTCAAAGTCCAAAATTATCACCTATTTTATGACTCAAACCACTATTGTGAGCTGAAGCACATTTCCCTTTGGAATGTTTAAAATTGAGAATAGCTGTATAGGTCTCACCTCTTACAATAATAAGGGCAAAAAGCTTTGGAAATTACCAGTAATGTGTTAGAAATTAAAAATATCAACACTTTGATTTGTTTTTCTCAAACATACTGTAAATCTGAGTTATGCCAACCAGACTTAAAATTTCTTTTGAAATTTTCACTATTATCTAAGCAGAAAGAGACACCCTTTGATGTGCACAGATGGGTATTTGAAAAGGCATTAACACCTTCAGACTAAGGATGCAACAGAATCAGTTGTCTTACCCTTGCTGTCACATAGGCAAGTCATCATCATGGCTTGGCTTCACGGACGAAGATTTGGGAAGGGCTTTAAACGTGAGTACACCCTTCAAGCCTGCGCGGTGGATTTTTTAGGTGAGGCGCAGCGTGCGCGAGACTGGCCCCACCCTTTACACCTGAGGTTCATCTGCCAGGGCCTAGCGAGCTTGGACGGTAACAGCGAAGTCCTCAGGTCGTAGGTTTGGTTAGAGTATCCTTCTCTTAGATGGATGGCCTTACAGGGCTAAACGAGCTCCATCTGCCCGGGTTTGGAGTTAGAGTTGTCCTTCTCCTAGGATGGTTGCCCGAAGGCTAGTGAGCCCATCCTGCCCGTGGACACACTTTGTCTGACCCTTCAGTTGAGACCTGTCTGGCTTGGGAGACCCTACCGGAGGCATATGCCACCACCAGCATAGCTCTCAACTTCGCAAGGGCACGCAAGCTCTTTCCCCACGGCAAGGGGGTGCCCGTGAAAGAGCATAGGCAAGTAGTGGCTCCGTAAAGATCACTTACTTTCTTCCATAAGATGTAAAACCTATTACGGAATTAAAGAGATTACTATGGTTTATTTTTGTTAAGGGAAAGCTGGGTATATAGATCTAAGTGTTTTACTGCTGTGTATGTATGTGTGTGTGTGTGTATGAATACATGCATGTGGAAAAAAAGAGAAAGCAAGCAATGTAATCAAATACAGTCAATGTGCTAAATAAAAATTATTTATGAGCTAACCTTATAGAAGCTGAAAGGTACTGTTTTATAAGGTTTACTTATTTTATCTAGAGACCTGGCAGCTCCAGAAGGCTAAATATTTGATTTAGTAGACCATTCATTCCTCTGTCTTATTTGTACCATCAATAGGACAAATCTGTTTGATTTGCTATGGCTAAAAATATTATTGGGGAAAAAAGGTCTTTATGACCTCAGGGATTATCTTCTTCTGTTTGCACTCTGTGTTTTATGTTGCCTGAATCATTGTTTGCGGCAATGATTGTACCATCACAGAGATGCCATTTTGTTGATTTTCACCTCAGGGATAGGTAGCAGATCACTAACAGAAAGCTGATGTTCTTAATAAGAGGATGGATAAAGAGCAGAAAATATCTCATATATAGATGCAATATCTGCAGAAGTGTTTCCAAATGAAAACTTTCTAGAGGTTTGTATGGTGGTTCTGTCACTCTTTGAGGATAAGTTGTTACAAGGAACTAGACAGTAAATATGCACAAAAACTGTCTAGGATTAAAAAGTGCAATAGACAGTTCTGAAAGAACAAAGTGCCTCCTGGTGTCCTTTTATTAAGAAATATCATATTAAGAGCATAATTTCCAATTAGTAGGTTTTAGAAATAAAAAGGTTGTATTCAACAAAGATTTGGAAGGAGCATTTGGGAATACACATTTTAAAGAAGGCAAAAGATGGAAGCTGGGAGCGTGTTAGAAACTAAAAAAAATATTCAGCAGGATTCATCTACCTTAATCTGACATCAGGTTGTGGGTTTTCTTTTTAATAGTTCCCATTGTTAAAGTGCTTAGTTTTATCTCACTCTGGAAGTCAAAATTTTTTTATTTGAGGTCCAGACCTGGTGCTGATTATTGTGTCTTTCATATCCCTTTGTTTAAAATTATTTCAAAACTCAGAGGACTTTCTGGCTCGGTTTGTCCAGTGTTGAGTTCCCTTAAAACTCTATCTGAGGACTGAGGAGCAGCACCATTTGTTAACTGATCCTAAGAGGCACAGCTTTTATTTTACAAAATTTCTATCCACTCTCTCGAAGCTCTCCAGGAAGTGACAGATGGTTGAAACTACATCTACATTTCCACCATGCTTCCTCCTCAAGGTAGTGTAAACAGCTGCAACAATTTGTTAACGTCGAGTAGGTTTTCCTGTCACAGATTCTGGTTTGTGGATGTCTACATAGCACCAGCAGTAGATCTCCACTGCCTGCTGTAGTAGCACTCATCACAAGGAAAACTACTGGCTCATCAGGACCATTGATAACCTTTCCAGCAATCGGTACAAGGATTGAAGTGCCCATGGTAAATAAGGCTGATGTCATTTCTCTAGGCAGACTGGAAAGGCAAGTCAGGCCATCTTTACTCCATTACTGATACGTACTGTATCTTCTCCCTCTTGACTTTAATCACCAAGACTTTACTAGGTACCTTTCTGAAGCTCTGGGTTCACTCAGTACTTAAGAAAGAATGTTGTTTTGGATGTGAGGGCTTGTATTTTAATCTTATCATTTGAATTCCTGGTTAAAGGAGTGTATTTTTTTATGTGGCAATGGTTTTAGAACATTTCTGTAGCATCAAATAAAATAGCAATATGTCTTGTTTAACTCAAGATTCTATTTTCATGTTAGTATAGTCTATCACAAACTGAATGTAATCTTTATCAACTGCATGACTAAGGCATTTTACCTCTGTCTGTACTTTCTACATTGTAGATCCTGGTGCTTTAGAAATGGCTTGGACAAACTGCAGCGTGAGCTTTCCATTATTCATTTATATTATTGCTGAAATGCCTGCATCTACACTGTATAAAGCACAGAGGAAGATAAAATTCCTGGCTCATATAGTAGGTTTTCTTAAACAAACAGGCAAAATGATAGAAACTGATGACCAAGCATAGTAGCATTATAGACGAATCTAACTGCTAACACGGTGCACTGCTGAGATGGTTGTTGGAAGTCACTGTTAACACACTTAACCTGCATAGTCTTTCTGCACTGTGAAAGTAAGTTTCTATTGTGCATTCTTTCCTAGCTCTGTCCATGGAGCTCACCGATGTCAATAAGACATCTGCATGCAGACCTGGGGCAGAATATGCAATAAAGACTCACACTGCAGATATGATAAGGCTCCAGTCTGGTGCCAGAAGAAGCGTATTGCAATTAGGCTGGTGGTTCTTAAAACAATGCAGAAAAATCTGTCATTACTCAGATAGCAGTCATGTCTGAGAATACATTATTGATTTCACATATTTATCTTTTCTGGATTTTTTTTTTAAATGCCTATGACTATATATGCTACATAAACAATGACAAACTGTTGAATTTCATTTACACTGTAATGGAGATGAAACCACATCTGTGGCACTTTCACAAAAGGAGCATGACTGATAAAAAAATAAAACTACTAGCCATCAAGTGGTTGCAATCTGAGGGATAGTCTGACATTCATGACTTCTTTCTGTTCTGCGTCCTCAAAGAAATAGTCTAAGAGTTTAGTGAATAAGCTCTGCCATTTGCTGATTGAGTATAGTAAGTATACGCTGCGCCTCACCTAAAAAAATCCACCGCGCAGGCTTGAAGGGTGTACACACATTTAAAGCCCTTCCCAAATCTTCGTCCGCGAAGCCAAGCCATGAATGAATAGTAAGTATATTGTGCCCCAAAATGTCTCTGTTGGAATAAATTACTGGAAGCTGTAAGGTCTTCCATCTTCTCTGAAAGTTGTAGTGGAAAAATAAAGAACTCTGAGTCTCAGAATCTGCTTCTACCATCATTTCTACAAGAAACTTTCCAGTCACAACTAGGGCAACTGGGATCCTTTATATTACACTGTTTGTTGCCTACCCATTTCTCTGACTCTTTCTCTCAGAATTTTGAAGTTTTCTCCCTGATATTTAGAGGGAAAAGGATACTTAAGTTGAAATTCTGAATTCTTAGTTTGGAAAATCCTGCTTTTGGCTGAAGTTACTGACTTCAGTACGCACTGAACAGGGCTCAGTGCATTATCACACCACAGATGTGGGGCTTGACCTTTCTGTAGCCCATTTAAATTTGTAGAGTTCTTTTTTCTTCCATTTTGTCAGTAAGACAGAGGACACTTTTTCAATTATTATGATTATTATTTCAAGGTTTTAAATATATGTGTTTTATTTGTACTGAAATATCCTTGACAAAAAATTGCCAAAATTTTTCTCAGTCTGAAAAACAAATTATGGACACAAGCTATGACCAAGATGATCCACTATTGTTTGTGTGTTTCCCATTTATGGTATAAAACTTTACCTGAACTTTCTAGATGCAAGCTTATGAAGTTTCAGCAGTTCAATACCCCTACAGATAAGGCTGCTTTTCCTTGTAAACTTAGTGTATACTAAGAAGCACTCAACACTGGGAATTTTGGCCTATACTCAGTTGCTTGCTCTACAATGCTATAGAAGGTAAACTTTTATTCAAACCATATTCAAATTAGTTAGCTTCTTATGGGTTTTGCTGTGTGAGAGGTTTAAAATTCACTGAACATGAGCAAGATGGACTCATTTAAGTTTCCTGTGTGAATGGTGTCCTTAGGTCCACCAGTCATGGTATTCTGAGAACCACAGATTTAACTGTCTCTCTGCTAGAAATTAAAAATGGCATTTTAATGATATATTTGGTCTCTATTGCTTGGTCAGAGGTCTGCGCTCTGGTATGCCACATGAGACTGGCTGACACCGTACCAGAAATCTTTACTGTGTGTTTATCTGCTGTACCTTGTTGTAACATACTGAAATCTCTTTCTTGTGGGAGATTACTATTTTGTGTTCAGATTCCACGTTCTCCAGCAAAGGCTCAGGCTGTGTTCTTTGTTTTGGAGTCTCCTTTTTTAACTGTCTTCTTGTACTGAGAGTTCACCTGGAACAAAAGTTTACTTTTAGAATCTGGTTTAGGTTTTTCTTTGCTGTGGTAGAGGCATAAAAACCATGATATAAACGGAGCATTTATATCTATATCTCATTCATATCACTCACAATATTATAACAGTATTTCTCTCACTCTTTTCAGCTGACGTAGTCTTTCAAAGCAACATGAATAGTGAGTAATCTGTAGTTATATTTAAGGCACAACACTGGTATTTGCAAATGGTAGGCAAATCTCACTTTTGTGAAGATTTTCTTCTGCTGTGGGGAAAAAAAAAAAGCCATCAGGAATTAGAAAATAAATGAGAAAGTATACAGGATCAGTAAACTATCTTTGAGATCGTGGCAGGTCTTGCTAACTACAGCTAGCAGTAGCAGTTGCTTCAGTAATCGGTGCCCAATAATTGTGAGTTTCTAGGAGATTGTAATTAATCAAAAATGGCTGGGGAATTGAGGAAAACTTCTAAAATGTATATGATAAGTGTGTATTCCCACTAGTAAATTACAAAGAAATCAAAGGCATGGCCACTGTGAAGAAGGGAAGAGTCTTGAAAAAGAAATACATGAAAGAAAGTGAGAAATACGTTTGTTTTGTTTTGTTTTGTTTTGTTACATAAGAATGTTTTTCTTTTGAAGAATGAATTTTTAAAAATCAAGATTTTTCTTTGATATTGGGTGTGAGAAACAGTGGAGTGCCACTTACTCTAAATACATAATTTTTTAAATAGTTTTAACCAATCAGGAAAGATGTTCAGAAAGAAGGCTGGCACTTTTCAGATGACTTTGAATATATCACAGAATCGTTTTGGTGGGAAGAGACCTTTATGATCATCAAGTCTAACTGTTAACCCAGCACAGCCAGATCACCACTAAGCCATGTCCCTAAGCACCACATCTACGTGTCTTAAATACCTCCAGGGATGGGGACTCCGCTCTTCCCTGGGCAGCTTTTTCCAGTGCTTCACAACCTTTTCTGTAAAGAAATTTCTCCTAATATCCAGCCTAAACCTCCCCTGGTGCAACTTGAGGCCACTTCCTTTTGTCCTATTGCTTGTTACTTGGGAGAAGAGACCGACCCCCATATCACTACAACCTCCTTTCAGGTAATTGCAAGAGTGATAAGGTCTCTCCTCAGCCTCCTTTTCTCCAGGCTAAACAACTCCAGTTCCCTCAGTTGCTTCTCACAGCATTTGTTCTCTAGACTCTCCAGCAGCTTCATTGCTCTTTACTGGATATATGCCAGTACCTTGGGCGCTGTCCTTGGGCAGTGTTTGAATTGAGCAGTGATTGACAATCTCTTGTACAACCTCTCAAAGGAGAAGGTCATTTGAAGTGTCATTTCTGCTTCTGATATGGCTAATCTCACATGTTATCTGATGGCAACCTGTTCTGACGTGAAACACTCTGAAGGCAATTTAAAGTTCAGTATGCCCTGAAACTCCAATTAACCTAGAAGGAGTATACATGAGCATGCTGTTGTAAAAGGAATGGAAATTTCAGATAACCTGACAAAGCAAGTATTTAATTATCCAGCCTTTGCCTATTCACCTGCTCATATAACAATTGTGCACACTGCTTCCCTACCAGCTTGAGTGCCCAAGGGCTTGTTTTGAGTCACTGAGCACTTTCCATTCTTGTTTTCGGCACTGGAAGGTATAAGACATTGTCATTTTGATAGATTTTAAGGTTTTTTTAAGTTTTCATCTAAGTGTAACAGGCTATGCAATTAATGAACATTGACTTTGTGCTACTGTGGGGGGAAGATTTGCACAGTATTACTGGAAGAGAGGGCTTCTATGGATTAGCCATAAAAATGGCTAACATATTTGGGAGAAACTTAGTGATCTGCATTATTACACAGGTGTCCTAATCCTGTCAAGTTCCATTCCCCCTCCCACTGTTGTGAGGGGACTGCTCACTTTTCCTCTGCTGTCTTGAGCACTAACACTCTTGCAGTGCTCTCTTCTTCATGTATAATCTGTTTACACCACAGAGAAATTTTAGTTGCATAAGAAACCTGGTTAAAGGCCAGTAGAAGCCCTGATACAACATGGCCTATAAGCTATGCCAGGGAGGGAACTGGCATATGTTATGACCAGGTGAAGTATTTTGTTTTCATTTAAAGCATCATGGTAAAAAAAACAAGACTTAGTCCAGACTAAGACTTAGACAGCTTAGTCTGCAATGCTGAGGAGGAAGGAGGAAAATAAAATTAAAGGAGTTGTGATTCTTCACTGATTTTCCATTTTCCATTTCTCTGTGCTTTTCATGGTCAATAGCACAAGTGCAAACAGGACTTTAAATTCCATACCTCATGGTAACAAAGTTTAACACCTCTTTGAACATATATATGACTACGCAAGGTGCCGTTAATGAAAGTATAATCCATTTTACCTTATAATGTTTATTTTTGGTGTAAATGATTTCTCTCCCTTTTTCTTCAGTCAATAAGCATTTTGTCTCCAACAAAATTGTGGAAATTTCATCCCTAGAAAAGCACATGTATTTTGTGAAATGCCTGTGCAATGAGACGGAAACATGTATGTTAACTTGACCAGATTATAAACATCACAGATGGGAAAGGATGCATAGAACAAGAGCAAAATATTTGACAAAGATCCACTGTAGAGATCTAGACCTTAGAAGGAACAGGATTACTCTTACAGGAAGGTGTCTCTGGGTTTCACTGGTAGAGCTCTTTATTCCTGCTCGTTTCTTATAACCTTAGGAGTAAACCCTTCATTCACCCTTGCTGCTTCTGTTTTTTTTTCAGGTTTAGTTTTCTTTGAGATTTTTTAAGCTTGAAAAACTTTCTTCATGTAGTAGAATTCATTAAGCTTAAAACAGGCGAGTGACTTTCTCAGAGAAAATAGTGAAAGGATGTGATAAAAACAATGTTTCAATTGATGCTATGAAAGTTAATTTGTTTCTGTTTAGAAAGTTATTAAAAACATGCCATGGGTGCCATAAAAGTATATAGTTCCAGGGGTTACCTCAGGAGCAGTGTCAGAAGTCCAAGAGTTTGCTGATGTCCTCCCAGCAGCATCCATCCCATTAAACTTGGCAATGGTGACCAGCCCAGCACCTCTCCTACACTGTTCAGATTCCCAGAGCTGACATGGGATGGGCACATTTGGCTGCATCAGGGGGAGGTGAGGGACTGAGGACTGGTGCCAGGGTGAGAAGAAGCACTGAGCAGCCTGAAGGAATGGGGAAATTCAGGACCAATGTTCCCCATTCTAAATCCTCTTTCCCCTGCTGTTACAAAGGTGGAGTCCCTCTGGATCGTTCACTGCCAATAGAGGATTTTTCATGGTGAATTCCTGTTGTGGTTCACATTTGTAACAGTATGTATCCAGAATAACTCCACTGTCACTAATAAATCTTATAGTTGTACAAACATAATTTTGAAACTCTACCCTGTTGTTCTCATTTGAGAAAGTCTTAAAAAAAAGCAAAAAATTGTTGATGACCTTGGCTAATCTTCAAGTGATTTACTTAGACTACCAGTCATTTGATTCCTCCAAAATACAGTAGCTGAAGATATTGAATTTAAAATAGCATGCAAGAAAGAGTTACATGCAAATATCAGGGAAATCTGGGCTGAAAGACAAAACCAGCCATAATGAATACTGGATTTGTATTGCACTTTAATCTGTAATTTCCATTCAGCTGCTCCGAACGCAGAGGCTTTTCATAGAAGATGACACTATATATTTGATATATATTACATATTTGATGTTTACTTGCTGCCAAATCAAGATGAAAACTTGGCAATAAAGGAAAAGGTCAACTGGATATGCTTGGGAGAAGTTCACATCTGTATAAAACCAAAACAAGAACTGGGAGTGTAGTACTGGGCCTCGCATTTCTTGATTTCAATCTTACTGCCACAAATAAGTGACTACCTTGCATTTTTTGATGACATATTTTATCTGAAAAACATTGAAGTCATACCAAAACACAGAGGAATTTAAAAGAACGTGGTACTCAGGTTTCTTATGCATAATTCAGTAACTGCTTGCATTAAACAAAGTGTTGGCATTCAAAACTTTCAGGAAAATGAATCTTAACTGTAATTTGCTCAAACAAGTCTGTGTTTTGAAAATACTTCTAGCAATTGCCAGGCTAGTGTTTTTTTAGAAAGCATATTTTTAATTCCGTGGGTAGATGAAGAATTTTTACCAGACTACCTTGTTTACATCAGTTGCCAAAGATGAGTCAATGCTTAACATTTCAAATCATGATATGGTAACTGAGGTATTTCTTAGCAAAAGGGCAGCTGGGGTGGCTAAGATATCACTGTGTTGGTGACTACTGGTCATCTTTATTTCCTTCAACTTCTTTCTTTGTCATGCTGACAGTATGAGTCATTGCTGTGCTGATGCTCTCTCCTGTGATACTCTTGTGTGTGTAATTTAAAGCATCTTTACTTTCAAGCATTCCGACTTAGTATCTGCCAACAACAGTCATGCATCTACTAAAATCTCAAGTACGTGCCCATTAATTTTAAGACTATTGTTGTCTTCTGAGATTTCTTACATCATAACTTCTGAACTCCTGAAGAATTGCAGTGAAGAAGGGAGAAAGTTTGATTGATGTATTTCACCATCATAATCACAGAAATTTAGACATCAGTTAAGTGACATGAGAATAAACATTTCTAAACAAGGAAGGAATCATTAGGACTCCTGTGACATTTACAAATATATGTTTGATTTAGGCTGAGAAATGGGAGAAGCCCTCTTCATTCTTTGAAAGAGCCATAGAAATTAGTAGGAATTCATCTGTTGATAAGCTTTGTGGATTTACGTGACGTGCAATGATGATCATGTCATATCGAGAGGAGCAGCAGCAGTTCTACCACAAACCTTTTTGTCTCTGCATTAGTTGTGGTTATATTTACATTCATTTACAAATAAGACACTTTCTTACAACATGTTCAATAAACGATTTGTTTTAAATCTTATTCTTTAATAGACAGGCTTTATTGAATGTCATACTAGGCATCACCGAATTGTCTCAATGGCCTTATAGGTAAATCTTCTGGGATCATCTGATCAGTGTGGCTAGCAGAAACTATAAATCTTTCATTTGGATTAAAGAGATATTCTGTTGTCACCCACAGTGTAAAACTAGGAATGATTCTGCTGTGAATTGTTTGAGTCTCCTTTCAGTACAGTGTTGAGCGTCATCTTCTTTTGTAAGCCAGTGTGGTCCTAAGCCTTTTCCTGATGACTCACTTTCTTTAATATTCTGCTTGGAAACTGGTACCAAATGTCTGCTTCCAAGCCTGGAGACCCTTGTGGAGAGAGACTCCTTGTGGGAGAACCTGGTAGACCAAATCTGCTTGTCTCTCCAGCTGTTGCTGCAGGTACCGCTTCTTTAAAAGTAGCCATTAATTCATGACTGACATAAACTGTTGTCTTGATTCTGCTGGTCAGCCACCATCCATCAGCACCAGGAAGGATCAGAGATATAAAAGGAGAAATGACAGTGGGGCCAGCCATACTAACTCATACTGTTGAGTCAGTCCCCGGTATCTCATCTCAGAGTGACATGCGAGCTAATAAATTTAGCTATTCTACATCAACAGACCAAAAAAAGTGATCATAATAACACAGATTCATCAAACCACATATCTCATTCACTAGGACTGCAACTCTCCTGAGAGAGCAGTGACTCTACATGTCGGGTATTTTTCCTTGCTACACCAGGTAATTGCCTTGTCTCCACTGCTTCCCAGCTGTGAGCGGGGAAAGGCTGGTCTATGTTGTTTGAGAATTTTCAGAAAGATATTACTGAGAAAGGAATGCTCACCCATAGCTTCCGTATTTTTGTGCTGTAGCAGTTTATGCCTTAAATTTAAGGTAGAGTTTAAGCTGATTGACTTGATGGCTCTGCTATTACTAAATCATGCCATATAATTACTGAAAAGTTCTCACAGTTTGCTGCAGCACAACTAAGAGACTTTCTTTTTGAGACATTATTTCAAGTATGTGGAAAAATATAACCAAGCAGCCTTGTGATTGCAAAGTCCTTTTTGTCTATTGTAAAGAAGTCTCAAAGAGCCTCCTACTGCATAGAGAAAGACATAAGTGAAAATAATTAAATGTAGTGAAGGTCTCCTACTGTTGCTGAATTCAAGTCTTGCAAGTCAGGGACATGTGACTAGTGACTGGTGCTGCCCCAGATGGCACCTCTCAAAGCAAATCCATTTCTGTCCACCCAGTACAGGCTGGAGGTAGATAACAACTTAATTGAAGTCTCCTTATAAAAACAGAAAAACTGAACTGCGGGCTTCGTGGTGGCAATGTGCACACAGTAACTGCTTGTTTTTCTGCCCTTACCACGCTGCTTCTGTTGGTAGGAATGTTGAGCATTCCAGCCACGACACCACTGTTTCTCAAACCTCCCATTCATTCACAAGCAGATCTATTGAGAAACTGCCAATCATCCTTGACAGAAAAATAATGAAACCAATCATTAACACAATATTCTGCATGTAGTCTGCCTGGTGCTTGCACAGGAACCAGGAGCAAAGATGAGAATCATGTAGAATGCAAATGCTCTGGGTCTTGGTGGAATAAGAGAGAAAAAAGGTATGTGATTGATCTATATAGTCATTAGTCAAAAGGAGGGGGGAGGGTAGAAAGAAATGTACATGAAGCAAGAAATATTAAAAGGGTTAAAATTAACAGAATGCATTAAAAGAGGTCTTAACCTTAGGCAAACCTGAAAGTCTATATGCAAGGTTCAACATAAAAATGAGACAAATATTGAAAAGTACAGGAAGGTACTGCAGGGGTGATCCAAATCACCTTCATTCTGCTCTGTGTTACCTATCTACAATGTGAGGCAACTCTGGGAAAAGGCTATCCTGTATTAAAAATTTCTGTGTAATGCCTAGTACCACTGGGCACTGACCCCTGACTGGAGCGGTCAGAGGTTATCAAAATACACATAATAATTACATTAATATTTTGTAGAATACTAATAACTAATAACCAATTACATTATAACTTTGCACAGCAGAATGCAGCAAAGACACCATAACACTCTGATTCTGTAAGTTACATGCATAAGCTTTATAATGCCAGTGGAGCATAATTGCTTTGCAAACTGAGGCTTCTGTAACATGACAATATTTCTTCAAAGGCATAGCGGGAAGGTACCGATAAAGCTATTTGGAAAGGAGGGTATTTGGAGAGTGAGTGACAAAATTACTTGTGTTCTGAACGCCGTAGAGTTAGTGGCACAGCTAGGATGAAATCTGAGGATCAGACTCTCTGATGCTTATGCTTATGGAATTCTGACGCTTATTCCTTCTCCGAACAAACGGGCTTTGCACACATACAAGTAAAATGCACATTCAGAACAAAAGGCTGTCCTCTGAAAACCATGTTCCTGGCAGATCCATGAAGGAGCACTCTCCCAGCCCTCAGAGTGCTCTCTAGATAAGAGCTCCCTGCCTTTTGCTGATCTGTTTGTTGCCACTGATATGAGAACACCCTCAGACAATTCACAACTTGTCACTGCATGTCAGTAGTCTGATTTAACAGACTAAACTGCCATGGAAGAAAAAAGTAGAAGTTTTCTCCCAGAGATTACGGAAGTAAAACCATCTCATAAATTAAGTGTTCAGTGATGACAATTTTAAACCGCCTTTGAAGTTAAATCTTTGGGTTCATTCATCTATGAAAACAGAAATCTTACTTTTTATAATGCAAAACCAAAATGACTGAAACAGTGTTTCTGTGCCATAGAAATAAAAATATTTTTCTTCCTATGATCAAATTTTCTTACATTTCACTGAGTAGATAGAGGAGACTAATGTTATGTCTATAGTACTGCAGAATTATTTGCTAATGTAGTATATAAAAATCTGTCAAGAATCAAGCTTTCTTTTTCCCCTTTCAGAGGAAATACAGTCAATCCTCCAAAGTGTGTTATGTGCCAGGAATAAAAGATTCAAAGACAAGTTTTGCCAAATTTTTTAACTCTGTCATTCTTTCGTTGGTCCACACACACTAATGTGTTTCAGAGTTAACTTAGGAACAGGTGAGGCATCTGCTCTTAAGTGATCTGTAAGTTCATGGTTTTATACAAGTGCAAATCATACAGCAAAACCAACTACTGATGTGCTTCTTCATGGAAAAATTTGAATTACATATCTTACCAACTGTATTTTGTCGCTGCTATCATTACTCAGTTCTGATTTGGAAAAATAACAGTACCAAAGGGTACCTGGTGCATTAAATACCCTTCAAATTCTGGTAAAGTGAAGTGCAAAGAAGGAATTAGGAATCCATAATTTCAACATACACCAGTTAACATACTATTCAGCTTTGCAATACTGACACTTGTCTGAACAGGTCTTGGAGGAAGCACTTGTTCTGCTAAAGTACTTAGAACCAGATTCCCTTTTTTTTTTTGAGAAAAGTCCTTTTTTTAGAAAACTCCCTTTTCAATTACTTCACTGCCGTTTAATTTGTGTGAAATACAGACTTAATGAGAAAAGGGAATTTCATCTTAGAGATATTGGCTTAAGCTGTAAAATTAATACAAGCGAAGTAGAAAGACATAAAACATATCTATCTGAATAACTTCCATCTTGGGACCCATTAACACTTCTCTCAAGAATTGTGTTAGATGGCTAGCAATTTCTGATGACCTATGCACTATTTTGTATTATCTTTAGGAGGGCTATGGCTGATGTTCTGTCCTCCAGGGTTTTCAGAAGAATCAGATGAGCATTCAAAAAATAGGGCAATAAAAGGCATAAATTATTTCAGAGGGTCAAGGGAATTAATTAAAATAATAGATAGTGCCTTTTAAGAAGTTGGAGAATTTTTAGTTTATATATTTCTCTGTCACATGAAGAGGAAACTTTGGAAGTGTAATATTAAATATCTAAAAGCTATCCTGATCCCATATTATGGGCTAAAAGTTGAGTTTGGTGCTGTCATTATAGTGATCCAGTTGTAGCAATTTTTAAATGCTGATGTTCTTCATGAAAACCAACTGGTAGCTTGGGATCATACTTCCCTTTGTGCTGAGGTTTTCTGCTACACGTGGGATCACAACAGGTGGAGATCTTCCACTAATTGTCATCATCATTGTTGGGCATTGTATCTCCCAGGTTACTTCTTCATATCACCGCCAACCACAGCATAGCTACCAGTTGTGAAGTTATGTGCTGTGCTTCTGAGATGGTCAAAGACTTATTCACTTCTCCTTTATATAACATTTATGCTAAAGTACATTTTTTTTCCTTAATTGTAGACATAGGGATTATGTTTGTAGATATTATATATGTAAATGTCTCTGTGTGAAGCTAAGAATTGAATTACATATTTGGCGAAGTAAAGCCTTTGGTTTCTGCGAGGGAGATTTTCCACTCTCAAACTTGCTGTTTGCAGACAGCAAGTGACTGATTTGGCCCCTTCTGCCTCACCTCCGTTGTCCTGCAACTGGAAAAGATTTATTTTTGAAGCATCCTTTGTAGTTTGATTATGTTTTTAACTAACTAGCATATGGAATGCCTGAAAGAAACATCTAATTTTGTAGAGGTACTATGACACGAATGTCAATTCAGAAATCTCAAACTAGCTGATTTAAAGGTTAGAAGAGAGAAATACATACGGTAGATTTCATGCCCATCTTAACTTCTATGTTATAGAAGCCATAGATAATTTTGTAATTATTTTTACTTATTTCCCTGGTTTAAAAAAAGACTGCAAATTATAGCCCATTTGGTTTAATTTGCCTTATTATAAGAACCTAAAGCAAATAAGATTATGCAGAGTGCAGGTGAGCTGACAATTCCAATATAGCTTTGGTCTATAGAAAACCAGTAGGACCAGCATTAGGACCTAAGATGTCTCCAGTGACCTGCCACTAAACTAAAATATAATCCCCGAAGTCTTTACAGAATGACATGTGCTGGACTACAGACTTGACCCTCCTACCCCTAACCTTCTGAGAGGGACTCCTTTTGTGCTACAAATGGATTTAATCAGGTATGTGAAAATGTAAGTAACACACTATCATGGCTGTATTCAAAAGCAAGGCTGTAAATTTGGTTCAGTCTCATGTTTTCCAGGCGGCTGTATTCTTTTTCTTACCATATCACCTGTAGGTAAGAGATATCAAAGTCACTTGATTTAATTAAGGTTTATAATGTATAAACCAGAAGGTTGGGTGTCATCACAGTTTATACCTATCTATCCTTATTCCCCAAGCTTGCAGTGCACAAACCCATACCCAGGCAAAACTGCCTGCATGCCAGCCTGGCCAGTGTCCTGCAGGCTGCTTGCCAGTGCTTATTGCCGCAAGAAACTTTGCCACCTTGGTTATCGGGGGTGGGGGGGGAGGCGGTGGGGGGTAAGGCTGCATCAAAAGTGTATAAAAACATCCCAGCACTTTGTCTCTTTCCAGACAGGGGTGTAAAGAAGGCAAAACCCTCTTTGAGCTTATCACAGCTCTCCAGGAAAAGATCTTCCCGACTCCTACTAAACCCACTGGTGAGACCTCCTGGGAGGCATGATGGATGCAGTCCTCACCTTGTCACTGAAAGCAGACTGGGAGGCGTCTCCTCCGCCGGCTGTGATGGGCGGGGAGAGCCGACCTGTTCGTGGGGAAAGCGCTGGGCGCTGGAGACGGGTGGTCGCCCCAGGCACAAGGTGGGAGGGATGCTCTCTGCCCGTTGGTGGGGGGCTCTTCACCGTGCCCCACATCCTGATGGTTCCCTCGTCACGACACGAGGTGGCAGTATTTAGTTTCCACTCTTCTGCTCTAGATATTCTTGACATCACATTCCCTTTTCCCAAATTATTGTTTTTTTTCCAGAGGACATTTCCACAAAGTGTTATGAGTGGTTCATTCTGTGTACTGTGGATATGGCCCTCATCACTTGGACTTCAGTGTGTCTGATCTGTGAGGCTACTTCAAAGTAAGAGGTAGGGACTACACGATGAGTTCAAATATTCTATATCATTGCATTCATATTCCATCGCTACAGCTACATATATTGTCTTCGATGCACCAGGTGAGATGTGACCCCTAACCTGAGACTATTGGTTTATTCATTGGTCTGTTTAGTCTTTCCAGGAACATCCCCTTATTCAAGAGAGTCCGGACCAGAAGAATATGGACCCAGGATCTGTAGGACAGGGGAGTTCCCATCTACAAAGGAAGTGGACTTAACATGACAGAAGCTTCTTGGCAGTCTTTGAAGATGCAAAATACTTCGTACACATAAAGTTGGAACAGCTTCATAACTGGAACTCCAAAAGGAATGGAAAGAGGACACAACTTCCTTAAAGGTGATCTTCAAACCTTTCAATTTAGAAAAAGGTATAATAATGGAAATAGTTCTTGATGACTTTTAGGAAGGCTCCTTCCTGTCCTATTGTTCCTAGGAACACATTTCAGTCACATATCACAAGTGCTTGAAACTGTCTATCTGACATTCTGATGACCTAGATCAGCATTAGGGTTTTTTTCGGATAACGATGCAGGAAAATTAGTTTTTAATGATGTCCAATTTAGATTTAAAAAAGAGAAACGTTCAAGTCAAGGAAATACTATTTTTAAATCAAGCTGGGGGTGTTGGCACTTCACAAGCAACAGGCCTATCATGCTTGTGATGACATTTTCATTTCTTAGGACCATTTTTCTTGAACTTCATTAATCCATAAGATAACATATACAAAATTCTGTAGGCTCCACATAGAAGAATAGCTGGTGCTTGACTGTCATTGAGGTGCTTCTGAAAAAAACTTTTTGACTTCTGAAAATTGTACTTGTCCAAGATGCTTCTGCACAGGAATTGTTTGTTGTGCAGGTGTATGTAAGGCAACAATCAATGTGACTTTTGAGCATTTATTCTTTTTTGTATTTGTTACTGAAACTAGTTTAAAAAAGCATAATGGCTGTTTTTTGCAGAAAATGTTGGAACTCATTTGTTTTTCATTAATCCTTTTGTCATTAGTAATTAATTCAGAGAACTTGAGGAATGAACAAGAATGAGAAGAGACGAAAGAATAGATACGGTGTAGGTAAGGCCGAGAGGTGGGAGGTGGGAGATACCTAAACATGGGCGCATTCTTGACTGAATACACGCATGTTTATTACACATTGGAATAGTCTTAATGTAAGTGTGCAGTCCAGATTCTGAACTTTCCAAAGTACAAAGCTTCCAGTATCATTGAATTTAAATTAAGTAATACCTACTCAGTAGCTACAAAATGTTTTTCTAGAGTTCAGCCTATTTTGCTGTTATGAACATTTATCAAGACTCACCAATTTTAATACTTACAGGCTGATATTAGGCTTAGGTCTCTATCTACCTAAATGTAAGAAAGTCTACTTGCCCAACACCCTAAGGAAATCTTTCGTTCACTACAAAGCAATGCAGAAATACAGAAACTCTGTTTATACATTCATGTGACGTTTATGTTGTAAAAATAGGAGCTGCCTTAAGAAGCGCATGTCAAGAGTAAAGGCCTAGAGTTGTAGGCTAGGATCTGGGTGAAGTAAGACTCATAATAGTTTGGTTTCTCTTGTTCTTCAGGGATTTTAAATTTTTCTTTCTGCTGAAGAAATCTTCAAAAACAAAATTCTAACCGGAAGCATCACAACAATACACAAGTAAAACTGCTCAAATCCTCTCTGTGGCCTTGTCAGAAGAATTGCAAGGGCTAATATATGAAAGGAAGGTCCAGAATAAGACAAAATTCTCAAAAGTCTGAACATAATTCTTCTCCAGACTGGCTGATATTGGTAAAATGATGTATCATTACAGACAATTCTATCATAACATTAGTCATGGATTCAATAAATCCCTACCAAGTCAATTCTCTAAACAATTCGATGATGTCAAATGCTGAAAGAGATTAACCATCAGGGATGTTTTAATTTTTTCCCAAACAAAAAACTACTGTATTAAAACACTTACTTGACTTAGTCAAGTCTTAAAGCATGTTGTTTGATGGGGTGTTTCATGGTTTTAGGAATTTCAACCGCTTTGCAATGATTTTCTCCCCAGTCAGTTTTGGTACAAAGAGTGACAGTTCTCTAACCTCAGCCAATGCTATCCATATGAAAAAAGAGGAATCAACACCATCAAGAAAGGTCAAGAGACATAACCTTAATATTTTTAATACTCTAGTACATACATTTTTCACTGACATAAATACTTGCAGTCTTATACTCCTTGTAAACAAGAATCTGGAGAAAAGTAATACATATTTCCTGGCTTGAAATTTTCCAAGAAGGTCTCTTTCATGACTCTGCCCTGCTAAATAAGCCATTTTATTGGCTGTATACAAATATTCAGAAAAAAAGAAGCTGAGGTTGGAAGGGGGAGAGGATCATAGGCTTTGAGCCACAAAGAATAAATGAAAATCCTGAGCTGGTTTTTGCTCAGTTAGGATGTCTTTAGTTTTTCAGTTTTCAGCCAGGATTACCAAGTGTACAAGTATTTAAGTAACATCAACAATAAGCCACTATTGCACCTTTCCAAGTTTAAATCATCCAAATAACACCAGAGAATTCTGCAGGATATATTGTACAATGTGTGCTCATTTACAGTAGTTTTCACGTCCAATCAATCACTTAACTGACATCTAAAAAAAATGCTTGAACATACTACTAAATGAAGCACAACCATTTGTCTTTATTGTGTCTTCCTACAGGTTATGTTTAGCACCTTCATTTAGACCACTTTATAAATGTAATTTTTTTTATCCTGTTGCTAAACTGTGGCCAAACATTTAAGGTGCCCAGTAAAAAGTAGGCATAAAACCCATGCTAGGAAAGCAACAGCTGCTTGTTAACTTTTCAATCAGTTTATGAGGCTTCAGGACCAAAAAACCCCTTTTTATCTTCAGTTGTTACCTGTAGGATAAAGTCAAACAAAACTGATCACAACTACTAAGATGGGCCTCACCTCCAGTCCTTCTCCCAACAAATCACAGCCAAAACAAATTGGTTTACTTAACCTTACTGACCTATATTCCTCTGAAACACAGGAAAATCATCTCCATTTCCCAGCCACTAATGGTAAAGTACAGGTTTCAGTTGGTATTTTTAATCCTATATAACTTCAGGTCTCTGTTTCCACAGGGTATAATAAAAAACGCAGTAAAGACTATCCAGAATGTCCATAAGTTTTAATGATTTTAAAAAACAGTCATAGGATCAATAGACAGTGGGGACAAAAAAATCGCTACAGAGTCACCCACATGCACATTCCCTTCGGATGCCCTAAATTTTCTACCTCATTCTTAAACTGACGTTGTATTTCCTGATAATCTGGCAGGTGAACCACAGTTTTCAGGGGTACAGGAGAGAATCCTGCCAGTCTTGGCACCTCTAGAGAGGCCTAAAAATAAACTTTGAAATGGAGTGCTGGAAAGAGTGATTGAATGCTAGATGTTCCTCTGGCAGCAATGACAAAGAATGCTTTTACTGCAGAGGTCCTGCTCAGAAGGATGATCTCTACTGTTGTGGCTACACAGAATTTCTTCCCGGGAGCTGACATCCCAGCTCTTTCCTTATTGCTATCTTCTAACCTGCTTAAGCTTTAAGCCTAAGTCTTTTGTAAGCAGTCTGAGAGCTTCCACATAGAGTGAGGGATTTGGAAGGATCCTTCTCCCCCCAACACACACATACAAATACCCACATATCAGATTATTAAAAAACGAATTGAACATACGTTGAGGCCCATCCAGCTGACTCTAGAAATTTCCTCCCCTTTGTTACCCTCCTACAGCTAAAGAATGGAAATCTGCTGCACCAGTGCTGTACTCTCTCTCCTTTGGAAGAGCACTATCTTATTTCCTAAAGTGAGGGAACCTCCCATTCTCTTCCTTTGACAGCAAAATTTTTTTTGCTTCTGAAAAGGCTGGAGCCTTGTTGCTTGTTCTTCCACCACATATTCCTTCCTTGCTCCAGCAGCACAGCCCCTCAATCAGCTTCTCCACTGAAAGAACAGTCTTATTGTGCAAAATCCGTGGCACTGTAGGAACTGTCCTCGTGAGAAGAGTAGATAAACCAGCTGAAAAGGGTACAAGCTCCAGCTCTCTTCTGCAATAATTTCCATATGAGACTGTAAAGAGAGATGAACCCTTTAACCATTTCACAAACAGCAATCATTGGAGGAAGTGATTGCTTGCAAGTTCTCTTTGCGAGAAGAAATGTGAATACCCTCATATACAGTCATTCTTCAACTTCTCCTCTCCACCCCTTCAGCCTGCAAAGTAACCATATGTTTAGTTTAAGCTGTAGTTTCCAGGCATTCCAAAATTCCAGACAAGCTTTGAATACTTTTTGTTATTGGAATGCAGGTATTTTAAAGAAGAGAAGATACAAATTCATTTTTATCACAACAAAAGACTGGCAGTTGTAGGAAGACGAGAATACTTGTTGAAAATATTTTACCATTTAAATGTTGAAAAAACACTGTGGATAGGTTAGTAGTGTTTTGTACTGTTACCACATAAGTGTTTTTTGTTAAAACTATGTAACTTCAGAGCTGAAATGTCAAAATACAGGTGGTGCTGCTTTTATTAGTTCACCCTGCATGAGTCATTCCCCAGAGCTCCCTATAGCAATTTCTAGAAGTCTTAAGACCAATGTCCCTCTGTTTTTGCCTAAAGTGTTCCAAGGAAATAACGTACTCCTGGCTTATTTTGAACAGGTATGGTTTTCTTAAGTGCATTATTGAGCACCTCAACTTGGTTATTCACTTTTGTTGCCAATGTTACCAGCACTCCAACATGATGATAATCTGTCTTACTTTCTGCTTAAGTTTTTCATCTTTCAACACATTTTCAGATCACACATTTGGAATTCTGGATCTATCACTACTGACAAACATTCATTCAACTATTTCCAAATACATTACATTTTTAAAAAAAATATTGGCATAAATATTCTATGTTATAACAAAATGTGAAGGAAGTAAACAGAGATTTAATTTCCAAGACTTCCACTGCCTTGTAGAAATTCAGAGGAAACCCTTTAGTCAAAGTAAAGTTATATTCTGTGTTCATTTTTTTCTAAGTCTGCTTGTTGATTTGTGTAATAGGTTCCTTTCTTTTTCTGCGTATCTACCAGGATAAAATATTTCTAAAATGTTTACTTAAAAGTAAACAAACCTGATTTTGAATGGGCTATGGCAAAGTTGTCTAAAGCTTCCCCACTGCCTGTTTTGAGTTCTTTTAAGTCTACAAAATGTTGATATTTTGGACTGATGATACTTTCTGGTCAGGTCTCTGCTTCAAGCTGGTTACTTGAGGAGATGTTTGAAATGAAAGAATGCTTACCAAAATAAGTCCATTCATGAGAGGAAGGTGGAAATGTTAGGACCTAGCACTTGAATCTCCCTGTGTGATGGGCATTGGAGCTTTCTCTCTGGCAAGGACACAGAGGGTCATTAAGCATTGGAACAGTTTGCCCAGGGATGTGGTGGAGTCCCCATCCCTAGAAGTGTTTAAAAGCCATGTGGATGTGGTGCTGAGGGACATGGTTTAGGGACCCTGGCAGTGCCGGGTGAACGGTTGGACTCGATGATCTTAAAGGTCTCTTCCAACCAGATGATTCTGTGATTGTGTGACTTATTCTTCATGTGAGAAATGTGTTTTTGCTACCCTTAAGTTTTGTCAGGATGTAGATCCTTGGGAAAAAAATCACTGTCAGGAGAAGCACAGTAGAGAGTTTTGGTGATTTGTAGTGGATAATATCCCAGTGATTTCCTCTGTATTGAGCATGCTCCAAGCAGAGGAATGAGTAGAGTTCACTTTGCAATTGTAAGTATGAGCTGACCTACTCTTTGCTGGTGAGCTGGCATCTTGAGTACGGTCCGCATATCCAGAACAAGTGGATCAGCCTGAATCTAGTGGAGGACAGCAAAAAACCAGGAAGCTGGAAAAATTCAGTTTGTCTAGGCTAGACTAGAGGAGAGAAAAGTGAGACATTAGGGTAAGACGAAATAGCTTTAAAATTAAAAATGTGTACTAAGGCTAGATATTAAATAATTTTTACTAACAGCATAGCCAAACAATGAAATATGCTGCTTAGGAAAGCAGTATAATCCCCAACATTGAAAGTTTTTCCAGAACAGCAAAAAATAGCATTCTCTTCAGTGGTCCCAGGTATGCTTGTTCCTGTCTTGAAGCAGATGATGGATTTAGAAGGTTCCTTCCAGGCCTACATTTGTATAAACATGAACGCGAACATAAACATTCAAATCAAGACACACGATATGTGCAGGTTTTGCATTTTTAACCTGTACCTGATAAAGACGGAAAGTACAGCAGACAAACCTATAGTGGTTATGAACTGGGGCTTGTCTTCACTGCAAAAGTGAGCATAAATGAAGATCTTTGAATTACTCCTTCAAGGCAGTGTCTTTCCAGGGAGAGAAGAACGACAGTGGCCATGATGCAGAACCATACTAGAGCAGCAGGAGGTGGTTTGCAGGGTAATTGCATAAGCGGCTTAAAAGCTGCACATACATCTCTTGTTTTGCAATGCTGTAACTTGAGCTACTTTATCCCTCTATCATTAGCAGTCCAGGTGTCAGCAGCACTTTAGTTTAAAGCCCCTTTCACCACATAGCCATCAAGCTCCATATTAAAACACCATTTAAGTGAAGCTGCAAATACTTATAACGAGAAAGACACCTGGGTAGGAACAAAATCTGAATTATAGTTTGGACAAATGTCTTCAATATTTAGCAGCGCAAATTATACTGTGATACTATTAAGGAAATACTCTCCACATCTGCATGCACAGTTGTCTGGATAATAGCAGACCATTGTTAGTGTAACAGAAAGGAACATGAGTTGGGGTGTTAGGAGCTTTAGCTCACAGGCTGCTTTCTTAACTTTAATTTCTGTTGTAAACTTTGTTAAAGGAATGCTGGAGAGGTAGGAACTGTAATGTCCTTGTCATCTGCAAAAAAAATTTGCTTACTCTTTGTGTAAACTCATTGTTCAAGCAATAGTTCAGATTTTGTCACCAAACTGATTTTTATCTATACATGACAGACCTAGTTTGGATCATCTATCAGAGTCTCAACAGTGCAATGAATATGAGTTCTCAGTGGCATACCACCTAATTCCACAAGGACCACAAGCTTTCAATTTACAGGAACATCCAATTTATGGTCATCTCAAGGAACTCTTTTGCATTACTGAATTTAATACCAAATGTGTATGCTTGGCATCCCTCAGGCATAGGAGATTGATTATTTTAATTATTGATGTTAGTTAACAAGTGAGTATTTTTGTATTTAAAGTGTCTCTTGGTGCTTCGCTTTCTATACATGCAGTGTAACAGCAGCCTTTTTTAAATAGCAGCTTCTGGTAGCCAGTAGCCAGTAATAAGCTGTTATTGCTATTACAGCCCTACTTTTTCTTGTCTAGGTTTCCCATGATTTTTACTCAGTAAGAAGAAATTATAGGTGCAGAGAATGTTTTTACCATATTAAATGTGGAAAAATAAGGACAGAAATGGAAAGAACCATCAACATCAAAAGATAATGGGACATCGGAAAACGCAAGCAACTGTAAGTGTTCTTGTCTGCTTTCCCCAGTTTGAAACATGTCTTAATTAATGGAATATTCATCAGAGTGTTCATTAGACTGGGAAAGGAACTTTAAAATTAGAAATGTCAGTGAGAGAGTATTACTTAGGCTCAAATAGACGCAAGTTTTGTAAAGTAAGTATTATCAAACAGAATTTATCCAGGGCATAAGAAACCCATGATGATGGTCTCAGACAACACTTACTTGGACAATAAACCATTTAGAAAAGGCAACTGAGAAATAAAAAGACAGCAGGACTAAGTAAGTCTATAGTATTTAAGCTGTATCTCCTTTTGCCATTCATGAGACAAACTCATCAATTAAAATAGTATTCATTTTGGTGTGGATTGCATTTCTGCTATCACTCATTTCTGTACCTGCTTTGCAAAGACAAAGTCAGATGCTGGGGAAATTCTTTCAAATACAGACAAAGGAATTTGGGGTTCCTGACTTCTACAGTTCTGTCTAGTCAGTATGACTTTGAGACCATCCAGCATATCTCCTTATCAGGCTGTGGTTTGGGGACAGACACAGAGTACTTGTCTTAATCCAAATAAGAAGAAATTAGCACTTATGAGTAATGACCAAGTGAAACAGGAAAAGACGTTTTTGGCTATATTGGCAGGAAGAGATAAATTATTCTAAGTACCCTATTATTTTGGTTGAAGTTCTCTGTAGAAGTAAAGCTAGAATGCAGGCTACATGCCTATAGAGTATTAAAAGTTGTAGGGCTTAGTAACACCACAGACCTGCAGTGATGCCCAGGAAGGAAACTGGTCAAATAAAATAACTGGAAGTTAGAAGGTTACAAACTATTCTTCTCTCACTGCAGTTATGGCTGTTTGCATTGACTGCCTGTTGATAATGTTTATAGAAGTCACATTTTCCTCTCCTATTTTGTCACAGAAACCATACAAGGATGTGGTAGAAGCATATTTTTCATTTCCTATTAAAGTGACGTATAAAGACATGCAAGCTAAAATTTGTGGTGAAAACTGATTTTACATGCTTTAACTGGAGATTATCAAAACAAAAATGAACCTCAGTACTATTTTTTCTTTTTTTAAATCGAAAGTGGAAGAGCTGAATATTATCCCAGCAGTACCACTGTTATTTCACTGATCTATTGTATCTGGAATTATCCTGTAAGGCCACTTTCATTTGTCCTTCCTCAGATTTCTGATAAACGTACCCTGAACCAACTGTCATGAGGTGAAGCCTATGCCAAGACAATGCTCAGAGGAGTGAGACCTTGATTATTCTGCCCACCTTTATCTGACTAAAATAATCTAATAAGACCTGGAAAACAGAAGCGATAGATGAACCTTGTTAGATAAACGTTGATAACTTCACACTCTTGTAATATATTTGGAGTGAATGATCAGAGAATTAAAAAAAAACTTGGCTGACATAAGGAGGTCAAGCAGATTGGCCTAGGACTACATCATTAGCAAGGTGGTTGGCAGCATATGCTAACCACTTACTATATCAAGTAAGTAATAGCTAAGACAATAGGCTGTGGTTGGGGGGAAAACCTCCATGGGCATCCAACACAATGTCAAAGGCTAAGAGACGTGAAAGTGCTTCATACAGGGTCTGGGTGGCCAGCCAGGACCTGTCTAGTCAAGCAGTGGGAGTGAATGTCCTGCTACCAGTTTGAACTGACCCAGAGGTGCAGGGCATGAGTGTGTCGCAAGAGAGAAGTCTTAGAGCAGAAACCACTGTCCACCCACTATGCCCATATTGATGAGTAAATAGATTTTAGATTAAATGTCACTGAGGTCTAGGTCAGTCCTGGTGGCCACCTCACTTAAATTCTTCTGTGACAACTGAGGACACAGCTGAAGCAAGCTAAGAGGTTTCCTGTTTGCTGGCTGTTCGTCTTGGGGAGGCTATTGATCCTTGGAGAATAGGCAGACCAAGAGATGTGCCCATGACACAGCCACTCACATTGATGTTCTAGTGCTTAAATTTAAAATTACTTTTTAGTTAGTGATGTAAGGTAATATGCTGGTTTGTGAGCTAGAGTTTGGAGCCAAAGAGCTGCAGCTAGATTTGCCTTAGCAAACTGTCCATATAATCTCTGATATTTTTAGACCCTGATCCAGAAGAACCCATGAACACATCCTTATCTTTAAAATGCTTGCATGCTTAAAATTAAATGTATTATCTAAGAGCTATTCACCCAGTGCTGAAATGTTTTAGTAATGTTTACATTAACATTTACAAGGATGTTTGAAATTACTGAAAAACAGAAAAAAGTGGCTTTAATGCACTCTGGCATTTCTAAATTGGCGGAAGCATTTCCCAGGTATTCCCTAAAGTCTTGAATTAGGTGCATTTGACAGTAACTTTTCAATTTCCATTAGTGTCAAAAATTGCCTACACATGCATTTTTAAGTTTAAATCTTCCTCAGTGTACTTCCCAACAGACTATATGAAGGAGTATTTTACATGCTTGCTGGTATATATGAGAATTGGCAAAACTGGTCAGAATCTTTTAACTGAAACCGTTTTTTGTACTGACACATTATCATATGGTTTTTTTCAAAAATCTCATTTTTTACCAAAAATCTGTTTCAAATATTCTGATGAAAGCCTTTATGGCAAACAGTATTGAAAAATTACTGTTCCATTTCCAAGTGTATTTTAAAAGGATTGTTCTTTAAAGGAAGCATATCACGAGCCCTAGAAGCACTGCTGAAAAATCGTTTCACCAAAAAAAAAGTGAAATTTTGATTGATTATATCAAATCAGAACAACTTCTCTCCTGAAACATCATACTCTGCCTCCAGCCCCACGCCGCCCCACCCCCCCACCCCCAAAGATAAAACAAAAAAAACAAAGGAAAGTTTTCTGACCCAACCTGTTAATTTCTGTATAGGGTATTTGTACCAATATCTTGCAAAGCACTTTAACTTATTAAGTGTTCAAGCTGAAACAACTCTTCCAGTCTGGTTAAAAAAAGAAAAGTAAAAAGAAAAACAAACCCAAAACCCAAAACCCAAACCTTGCCTCTTCTAAAATGACACAGAAGACCTCTTCAGAGGCAATGCAACACTAACTGGCCGTCTAGATGTTCCAAACTGATTAAGAAATCCCTCCGCTCTGACAGATGTTTACTGACATTTGAGGACTCTCTTTCAGTGAAAAACCATCCTCCGTTGCCTTCCTGCTTTCTACAGCTTGTCAATCTCAGGTGAAGATGAACACATTAATTCACTGCCTTGTTAATTTATTAATGAGTAATGACAGAAAGAGTAGAACTGAATGCTCATAAAATTCGTCTTTCAGTGAAGAACTATCCATGTTTTAAGAGAATACTCTTAACTACCTCTCATTACTAATTTACTCATCATTGTACATTATACTTAAAGATCAACAACACCCAGCAAACTGCTGCATTATTATGGAGGTGAATGTATTGAAGAGGAAAGAATTACATGTACCAGACAATGGTTGGGGCTTTCATCTGTATTGTATTACAAGGAGAGGCGAAACGGCATTAGCATTTGAAAGTAGGATGTAGAATAATTATATTCAATTAACTAAGGACTCCTCGGGCAGCAGCCCAACAGAGAACCGCACATGATGAGACCAGGCAGAAGGGAAGGAAGTAAACTGGTTTGAATTCTGTACTCCCTAGGTGCTAATAAATACAAGTACTCTACCATGGCTGTTAAATATGCAGTTATTTGGAATAAATAGCTGTTTTTTAATTCCAGTAGAAGTGGCATTGTTTACTGCTTTACAATAGCTCTGTAAGGCTCACTGAGGCATGCAGCTGGTACTTGGCTTTATCTGCAGGAAGTGCTGCTGTCCAATATACACATGCAGTCCTGCTAAATACATTATTGTACTTTACATTCTATGGTACTCTGAAGAGAAAGGAGTTTGCATTCATCATCAAGTACTCATGCTTCCTTAAAGCTGCAGTAATAGCAACACATCTTCTTACTAGCAAGCATATTCCACCACAAGCAGGGCAGCTGTGTCTTCCAGAGGATTTTACTTACTAATGTAAGTGAAGCAAACGGTGTTAGTCTCCGAACTGGGCAATAAAGAGGGGAGATGTATTCCCACACAGGATATAGAGAGGGGACACACAGAAAGATAAGCGACTGCTTTCAAGGCACTGCTAGAAAGTACCCAGCCAAAATAGAATTAATATTTTCTTCAGAATTGCTTTCTACTCTATTCTAAAAAAGGGCAAATTTTCTCCCCAGATGCCATGACATTCACTGGGGCGTGTGTGGCTGCGGAGGCTTCCTCCAGCAGAAAACTATAGCTGGCTAGTGGAGAGAAACCTATAGTTGCAACTAGTCAAATGCCAGCTGGGAGCATGTAACTTCTGTAGGATTATATCCTCTAAACATGACTTCTTGATTAAAAATATTGGCATACTTAAAATTGTGTGGAACTTTACAACAGCTGTTGTAAAGACACATTCTAGCAAAACATTTCTGGATGGTCTTATTGACCTTCTTCCATAAGCCTTCATTTTAAACGTGGTCCTTCTAAAGGTGCTATATCTGGGTTAGACCATCTCTTGCTCAGTTCATCAGCCTGTGCTTTTAACTTCAGCTGCAAGAGTGACAACGGTGTCCTTTCTACCTGGTGTCCTTTCTACCTAATGTCCTTTGAGTTCATTGAGAGCACTGTTCTCCGTTTGTTTATATCATGAGTGTAGTCGTATAAAGGGATGGCAATTAGCAGAAGAATTACAACTGATACAGTTTTGACAGTGACATTCTGCACTTTTACTTCCTCCCCTGTTCTTAGGTCTCAAGTATAGGCAGATTTTGTGTGCCCTAGTTTAGATGCCAAGGCTGATGGATAGAATTTCCTGCAAGAAGAGAATCTGCATGGTCTTCTCAGTGTTTTGTTACCTGAGGAGATCAGCAGGGTTCCTGCAAAGATTTTGGCACGCTGTCGTTACTATAAACCTAGCTGCGGCCCAGTGTAAGAAGAATGCTGAAAACAATCTTCTTTGCAAATACTTAGTATTACTATAAATAAATTTTATTCTGGAGTTTTGTCTTAGACAACTACCTCATGAGCCAGTAAATAGTTTGTAATATTTTCTTTTCATGAGAATATTAGGAAAAAAAAATAAAATAGGCTTATGTCCTTTAATGGTTACTTATAATGCAAACTGCAGGCTTGAAGGTGTTCTCTCAAAAGATTGCTTTTCTTGTATACATTAATGGTTTATGCAACGTAAGTGGTGACAGGAGAACTGAAGTAGTGATTTTGATAGAAAGAAATGACTGAAAGATGGGCAGCTGAGGACCGACTGATTTTTTTATCAGAGATTTGAATGCTTTGTTAGTTTCTCTTGTGTTAATGACTGTTTATCCGAAAGCCTGAATTGTCACTTGGGTGCACAGATGGCTTTGTCAGCATTTCAGCAATGCCTTCTGAAGTCAGATCTTGAAGACACCTCTTTGAAATTCTGACAAGTCCAGCAGAATCAAGGAGGAGAAAATTTGAATTCATTTTATCTCTTAAAACACACATATGTGTGGTCAGTGGTGGGGGAAAACAAAGGCCCTAAAGTTTTAAGAAGGCTAATTCATTGAACTTTAGGCATGTTTAGGAGAAAAGGAAGGAAACTTAGAAAAATCTTCACGAAAAGTAAAAGAGAGAAGTACATTACCATCTTAAATAAACCACATTAATCTCCGCATTAATCTTCTCGGACTTTACTCTTAAACTTTGTGTGGCAAAACTACATAAGTGTTATATGAAATTGGATTTTACTATGTTCTATAACATGTTAATGATACATTTATTAGTGGTCTCTATGAAGGCTAGAAGGCAAAAAGATTTTGAAGAGCATTTTTACAGTGGCTGATTTTTTAACTTTCTACTAATCCTCTCTGTGGCAGTTTCAATTAAGATTTTTTTCAAAAGAATTATTCAGAAGATCCAGAAGTCCATACAAGTATTCTATTTAGCTTAAGAGGACTTTTGAGGATGCTTAGGAAGAACAAGGATTAGTGTCTCTTTATGCAACTGAATATCATGTTCTCGAGTGGTTTATTGTTCTGTTTTTCTTTGGTTGTCAAATACTGTAAAACATGAGGCTCTGAATTTCTATTGACATAGGGAATGAATCTGTCTTTCTAAGAGAGATAGATCTCTGATTTTTCAAATTAGCTACATTGGGCTGTCTGTTGTCTTTGCAGGATATCCAAAGTGACATACTCCTTGGCTTCAAGTCAGGAATCTCACGTGAAAAGTTCAAGGCCAGTCAGGTTTGTTTTTCTTCTCAGGCAGGCTTTATGGAAACTAAGGGAATTCTGGCACTGCTGTGGCTGATGGAGAAAAAAAGGGAAGTCACTCTTCACTCCTACCTGGGAAGTTCTCCATCTGAAATGGGGAATCTACTGATTTTAATCTCAGATATGGTCTCCTAAATTTGGGAAGAATCAGCATCACATGCTTATCTAAGTTGCTGCAGTTTGCAGGTGATAGCACTGAAGTTAGATAGGAAGGCATCCACAGTAAGAATGGTATGCAAACTCTTCCTGAAAGCTTTTAATGAGTGGAGAAAGCATGTTTCTGAGGTCTCATGTCTCCGTCCAAATTTAGATCAAGACTTCTTTTGAAGTTATATGTTGGCATTTTTCTGGTGAGAGTATGTCTTTTCTAGACCAGACCACAGCAGCATGTTTACAAAATGCACACCTTGATTTTTGATGAAATAGTTTCTACAGTCAGATTTTGCTTTGTCTTTTTCAACTCTGTGTCTGAAAGCTCTTTATAAATTAGTCCTCCATAGTGAATGCATTCATTTTACCGTATGTTACTATTAAGTAATTTTGGGGAGGTATTTATTTGTTTCTTTGGGTTTTTTTAAATTCCTAATGTACCAAGGGTTTTGTGAATAGCATTTTAAATATTAAAAAATCCTATAAATTTTGCTACTTACTGTAGTTGTATGGTTATTTATTACTTTGTATGAGAGCTTGATTTCATCAATTTGACATTTTATTCCTTTAAACTTCACGGAAACAAGAAGCTGAACCTAGTATTTGTGCACATTATCAGAATTCATAATGCCTTTTTTTCCAATTTTATTTTAATGGTTTTATAGTTCTTTTATATCTGATGGGATAGGAAAAAATAATGAATGGTGTGTTGTTGCATAGAGTGCTCTTGGAAGAATCTGAGGTACAACTGAGATGAGAGTGGAATTTAGAAGAAGGTAGAGTAGGAAACAAGAATTTACAGAGTGCAACACTGCCTTTAAGTTGCAGCTTCCAGAGGCATTATTTTCTCCTATTATCTGTCCTTGGAAAGGTCATTCCAAGAACAGCTTAGAATCTTCTAAGGCAGGTGTGATTGTCCTAGGCTTTTGAATCTGTGGACAATAGTGTAGTCCCAGCTTTTTTTGACATTGTAGAGAGTAGCAGTTGCTTGTTCTACAGAAATTCAAGATATGCAGCTCATATATAGTACATGCAAACTCAAATGTCCTTCTTCCTTAGATTCTAAGGTAATTTAGAATTTTAAATAGGATTACTTCTTCAGAGGAAATTTTTACATTAGTTAGATAACTAACCTGAAAACCAAATATCCAGATCCAGAGGTGAAGTAAACAGCATGTTTGGTGCAGATTCAGAGGTTTTTACATGCACAATATTTAACTTCAAAACTAAATATAGCTGCCTGCAGAAACTTATGTATTTGTCAGTCCTGAGGTAAAATAAGAGTAGTGGTTATTATATGACGTTTAATGGGAATAGAGATTTACCTTCAGTAGAAGAAACCCAACCTCATTCTCCTCTGAGTGATGCCAGAGCAACCATTATCATTTCCATAAAGCTGATCTGGCCTGATTGGTAGATGTGATTCAGCTTTCCACTGCCAGTTTTATGCTAATGGAGTTCCACTGGTTTCATTGTTTCTGCGGTGGTATAAAACTGGAGTAATATGAAGAAAAATTGAGTCTATTGCCCCTGAACGACAACTAATTATACCACCTTTCTTCATAACAGAAATTTTAATTATTTAATATAGACAGTGTAAATAGAGTGGAGCAGTACATATAACCAGTATTACCCTTAAATGAATCTTTGATCTGGCACAAAAAATATGTCTGTGTGGCATGTACGGCAGTTGGTGAGTAACGGGGAAGGGGAATAATGTGCTCTGGAGTAGGACTACAGTACACTTACAGCTAGTTTTTGTCTCTTATGCTTCATAAGAAATATGTGCCTGGTTGCAGTCATGGCTCTCTTCCTGTTTTAGCAAGCTACCAGTATTTCATCTATGGCTCATCCCCTTGCTATGAACTATTCTTGTAGAGAGATCTTATCCACTTTGTCATACTCACCAATGCAGAAAAGAATCTAGAGCTCAAGCATGATATCTCTGAGATATTCTACTATTCTGCACTTACTTGAGCATCTAAATAGGTGTTAATCTGACTTCATATTTCGAACATAAGTCTTTGGAGTCTTCCTTCTGACTACTAAGATATGAAAAAACAGTGTTATTGAGTAACTGGTCATTAGTCCATTTTAGTATATCTGTTACATTGTCATTATGGGCACCAAGATTGAACCAAAGCCATCCAGAGTTAGCAGGGTGAGTTGTTGCTATTCAATAGCTCTTGGCTCTATAGCAAAATGGAAGGTCTGTGAATGAAGAGTAAGGCAGACTCTGCAGTAATGAGTAGTTACCAATGTGTGAAGGTGGGCAGTTCACTCTGAGCCTGCAAGGCTTGCACCCCTGGGCTTGGATTGTCTGTTGTCATCAGCTGACTTTCTTGGACAGCCATCATCTTCCTGGAATGAACAAATGACCTGGGGAACTGAAAGTGCATCTTAGACACTTGAAAGAAATAAGGCGTGTCACCTTTATAAGCCAAATATGGCAGAGGATACATAAAATGCATGGACTGGAGAGTTATATTCACCCCAAAAGGGAAATATCTTTTTAAAATGCCTTTCATTCAAAAGGATAAAGCAATCTTCAGAATATCTATTGTCTTCTCCCCTTTTGCATAGTTTAGTGTAAATTTCATGTTAGGAAGACAGTGGAAAACTCTTAAAATGAGCCCTGAGGATCACAAGGGGAAAATATTCTAGAATGGACCTCTAGGAGTAAAAAGTTCTTTGTTTTTTTTTGTTTTTTCAGTAAATGTATCTTGTGTGCAATTTAGTTTAATTATTTTCCTGTAAAAAAAAAATGGTAACCTTATTCTGAAGATTTTAAATTGTGAATTAAGAGTTCTAGTACATTATTTGGTTAATAGAACCTTGACTTTTAGGTGCAATTGTATAGGACAGGACAAAAAGCAGGGGACATTCCACATTGGATAGTCAAGAGTTTAATCAGTTTGTGAGGACAGAAGGAACTGTGGTCGAGGTAGGGTAAGAGTAATGGGTTTGTTTTTACGAGAGATTCCACAGCTTTCCAGCAGCATACCATCCCACAGACATTATGGACTCAAAGCAGTCAGAATCAGAATTAGATCTTCCTGTTTTCTCAACCTTATCTTTCTGTGCAAGATCAGGTAAAGCAAGTAGATAGAGAGGACATGTAGCTAAAGCTCTTGACTTCTGAACCTCATTATAAATATGCTATTGATACAGCCTTTATAAAATTCAAAATGTATTTGTAATTGTTATCAAAGAAGGAAGTATCATACATCTCTTTTTTTTTCCCAATAACAGTGCGTTACTGATTAGAAATGAAACTTTAGGACTGTTATATTAGGCAATGGCAAACAGTTTGGCCTTTTTTACCACAAAATCAAAGCTGTCAATATTGTCAACCCGTATTTTCAAAACAACTGCAGACACTCCACTATGAACTAGAAAGGACTGCAAAACTCACACATCTGCATCATTTTTTATGCGGGATGGGATATTTATATATATTCATTTGGACAAATCTAGAAGACAGCTAGAGGGGAATGCAACTTGCGAAGCACCTAAGGATAGCAGAAAATGCATGGCATTCAAGAAAACCCATTAAAATTAGTCCATCCTTGTAGCTTATTGGTCAGACCTTGTTGGTGCAATGACATGGCAGATTAGGAAACATGAGAGGGTGATTTGAAAAGCAAGGCATCTGGTATTATTTACATTCATATTTATAATTTCCAAAATCTTATATTTTTATTTTGCAGCAGATCTTTCTATTAGTTATTGGCTCAGGAGAATTTGCCTGGAAGGAAAACAAAACTTTTTGCTTCTGCATTCACAGTTTGAAATGTTGGTATATTGGAAAATGTTTAAATTTGGGATCCAATGTATGATTGAGTCTTTTGGATGTGAGAAAGTAGATTTTCCCTAATCCTGTGGGAAGGGCAGTTCTGACTTCAGACCTGGGTATAACATGTCACTCCTCTGCTTTCTGTTTCCCTGAAATGGATCTTTAGTGTATGTACGACTTATCCTGGTAGCCTTCTACAGAGTACAGCTCTGAAATCATCACTGAACAATTTCACACTGAACTGAAATGATCCTCGTAACATTGTACCAGCCAAAGATTCAGAACATGATACTGCCAGTTTTGCATAAGAGCAATTCCATGGATTCTCCTAGAGATGCTCTTGATCTAGCCTAGTATGAGAAAAAGATAAGATTTTCTCCTTCTCTTCTGTTTGTTTATTTAATGAAAGCAAATATTTGGAGTCGCAGTGATTTCTATTAGACAGTGTTTTGTAAAGCTGCATAATCTATGAGCCTGCTGCTTAAAAAATTGTAATATAAAGAGCTGGATCACCTACATCCGATTTTCATGAGCAGTTGTATGCAACCACACACAAAATTATATATAAAAAAAGCAGGTTTTATTTTCTGAAATTTTCTTATTTTGGAGAGTGAGAACATCTATTCTCTCTTCTTACTTAAGCTTTCTCTGGCTGAGTTTAAAAGCTTTGCTATATAATTCTGCTTCTCCTCTCTGGCTGCTCTGTCCATCACTTATGTCCATTTCTGTCTGACTCCAATACTCCATGGCCCATATGATTTTCCTGTTGGAATGAGTTGTCTCCAATGTTGTCCATTACTCCATGTTGGCACACATATTCCTCTCCAGCCCAGTAATATCCCTTTATGTCTGCCTCTCCTCCTGACCATCCTTATTCACCTCCTTTCTTATTATTCTTATCATTTATCAGCTCTCGTTGTGCGAACAGCTACGGGTGAAGTACTGAAGGGATCAAAGTTTTTTGTAAAAGTAAATATTTAAGCAATTAATTATGCAGATCTTGGATTTATTATGATGCATCATCACTGAGTTTCCCATTGTTTCCCATTTCCATTAGAAGGATGAGAGTATTTTTAAAAAAATATTTAATCTGTTCAGTTAACTAGGCATTAATAAAGAAAATAGAAAGGGAGGACCCCTACACATTTTCATATACGTTATACTCAAGAGGCAATGAATATAAAAACATATGTGTATAGATAATGTAGGTTGTTAGTTCCTCAGTAGCTAGCATGTATCAGCAGTAACTCCTGTGAACTCACCAGGCCACAAACAAATGCCAAGGAAAGCAGTCATGGCCAAAGTAGCTGGGTCAGTCACCACAGCATGGCATCAGAAACGGGCCTCTGCGGAGACAGAGTAGTGACAGCTGGGATCGTGTGAATGAAATGTCTTCAGTTTTCTGTTACTAATTACATGCCTGTTTCTACATAATAGCCCTGATAGGTCACCTGAAAGCTGCCCTGATGTGCTGAGATATGACTAGTCCTTCATGTGTTGGAAACTTCACAAGAGATTAAAATACCTGTTTTAACAGAGGGGAGGGCTGTGCCTCACCCCCTCCAGTGAAGGATGGCAGTAGATGCCAAGGGACTCCTGGCCTCCAGACTGTAAGGAGGCAGGCCAGTGCGGGAGGGTGACCTGGCACTGTTTGCTAGTGAATTCGTAGGATTTTCTTTGAATTTTCAACCACATATCTTCTTGAAAAATAAAAAAAAAAAAAAAAAAAAAAAAATCGAAGGCTTCTTCCTCAAGACATATTCTGGAAGTGTAAAACACATCAGAAGGAATGGTGCTATTTCAACCCTCAGGAAGGGTGCCAAGAGAGATAATCTCATGTATGTGCTGCAAATTACAGGAACAAGTGGAGCCATGGATGCACTGACCCACCCCTACCCAAGCCTCTGTTCCCCATTTTCCTTATACCCTGAACTACCCCATGAATGTCAGTAAAACTAAAATAAACATTATTTTGCTATTTATCTTAAGAAGTTCTTCAAATATATTTGTCAGTTAGGAAGCATTCTCCCCATTATTAATGTAATAGGTCTCTGATGCCACTTGGCAAACAAACCATTACGCAACCTCTAAGACTCTTATATAGCAAAGTCTCAAAAGACATATAAATTTAAGCTTTTCTCAAAGTCTTATGAAGGCTGGGGAGCTTAAACACTCAGGGACATTGAACTGGGAAAGATTTCCTGCACTACTGACTCTGCTTACTCTCCTATTTTGGGCAACCAGGTCATACAAACTCATGAAGGAAGTCAGCAAGCTCCTTATGCATAAATATTTGTATTTTTTGAGCAGTGAGGAAATAATAACTAATGATTCAGTTATCTGTAGGGTAAAAAAATACACCAGTATCAAGTAGTGACTTCTTAATATGATTATATATTCGGAGCACATGGCATTGGCGAATGTATTTGCAGATTATTTATAGAACTGTATATACTTACAGTTTGGATTTGCAACAGTGTGACTAAACTGAAAAATCTCCGCTACTTTTTGGGGTAGACAGAGAATGTGTGAATTTTCATTGATCACATTTATCTTATTCCTTTTTTATACCTAACTTAACATTCTAAAGCACCATGTTTTAAATTAAAACTCAGAAAACCAAAGCAGATTGAAAGAAAGTGCTTCAACAATGTTAATATACTATTCTAAGCAACCCAGCTGAGTACCCCTTTCCCCTAGTATTTCAGATCAATGCCAAAAGTCTCCTCATTTCAAAATGCTGTGTATTATTTTTGTGTTACACTTGCAAAGAAGACGACATAGGTAAGAGTCCCTTTCAGACTTCAGGGTTATAGAAGCAGTTCTCAAACCTGGCATCCCATAAAAGCCCTGCAGATGGAGAGGCACTGTCAGGGCTTCAGACTGCTGTATGTTGATGCTGGAGACAGGCTGGTGGTTTCTAGCAAGTGGATTACTGAGGTCAGATACAACAGTGTCCCAGCTCTTCTGAATGTAATTTTAGTGATGTAATTATATATAAGTACATTAAAATAATAAGATTTTCTGCTGTTCTTTCTTTCAGTTTCAGTATCTTTGATCAATTTTATTAGTATGCTAGTTGGATCTGTGGCAAATTTTCCCATCAGTTTTTATTAATTAGCTGGTTTAAAGTTGCCTGGCATTAGATCCCATGTAGACATGAAGATCCCCTTGTGTTGAGGATCATATTGTTTGCCTTGTTATAGGGAAAAGTTGTCTGTAGTTAAAGGCCATGATAGAAGAATCTATAATAAGAAAATCTGAGGTTCACCCACAAAAAGGAGACATGTAGTGATAGTGAAAAATCAAACCATGCACTTACACTGCTTAACTATTGCACAACTGAAGAGCTCCAAATTGTCAGAATTTTAAGACCATACAAACACACACAAAAATAACCTCAGCTGCTGCTCAAGCTGGCCTTTGCTGTTTGAAACTTGGCCAGCATTGCTCAGAGCTTGCAGTGTTTTTATCCATGAAATGTGTTCTGCACTAATAAATCACAAGGATGTTCCACTCTGTCCTGTCCTGTTCTACCTTTCCTTGGTACTGAGAATTTTGCTCTGCTAATGCCAATAACAAATCATCTTCTTCTTGATAAAGACAATTAAAATAGCATAAAATTACTGCTCAGAAAGAGTGAATATGAAATTGTTATTGCAATGTCTAGAAAAACACCTAAGGAAACTATCCAGCCTCTTTGAACAAAATTTATAGGAGGTTTGAAACAGAAGGGACTTAGCACAGCAATTTTGTTTTCTTCCAGAAAAGCTGAAAATTTTACTTTTTGCATTTTGATATAGAGAAGCTTTGAGGCAGCGAAGTGCTCAAAATGGTGATGACACAGTCATTTTTCCAGCAGAAACACCACTATTTGTAGAATTTAATTGACAGATTCTTCACTTATAAAAGCAGGAGGATACGTTTCTTTCTGTATAGGTCATGCCACAGTGGTTCTGAGATGAGATTGTAAATTAGGGTGCGATTAGTCCATAGAGACAAAGACTCTTTCTCTCATATTGATTGAAAGAAGGGAGACGAAGGCTTCCCAGTCCTGCATTCATCCATCTTTATCCTTTTGCTGTTTAATTTCATGGGATTACTGGGAATTATGTAAGTTTTCACTCCAGTTCCATTACACATGGATCTCTCTTTAAGTGCAAGTTTCTCCTATGTTCCTCTCTACCACAGTGTTAATTTCAAAGCAGTTTTAAAGAAAGCTTGCAGAAGTATCAACTAGTATCCCACTTATTCCATGCTAAATTATTACAAGAACTTTGTTTAGTGGCTGTTAGAGATAAGGTAGAAGAGACAAATCCACTCTAAGATCTCAAATAAAAGTAATATGCTAAGGAGAAGGAATTATTCTCTTACTCTGTCATTATATTTCTAAACATTATAAACATAATAGAGAGTTATTGTCTATTCACTTCCTTCACTGAACAGTGCATCAAAGCAGTATGTTTCCTACTTCATCACTGGAACAGTGTGGTAGAACAACACATAGATCTGACTACCACTTCTTCTACATAATGAAAAAGTTTGAAACTCAGTGCTTTTACATTAAATTTTTGTGCGGACTTTACTGTGAGGTAGGACAATAGAAAATTCATCTGAAAAATTATCAGCAGTCCCCAGAGATAATCATACCTATAGTTCTCATCTGGTGCTTGTTTGAAATACTTGAACATTTATTTACACACAGATTCCATTAATTTTACTTCAAAACACAGACACTTCACAACAAAGACAGGTGTCGAGTTCAAAGAACATAAAAAACAGTATTAATTTTGTTTGGGAAGAAGGACGAAACAAGCTTAAACCAGAATTCCCACATCCTAATAAAAGGGCACTGAAATCTAAATCTAGACTAAATCTAGGCTAAGGTAGGGGATGGATTGCCATGTGATAGCAAAGACACAAGAGATATAGACGTGCTGGAAAACACAGATACGCCTAGAAATGGTCAGATAGGATTCCCATCTGGCCTTCTCCTTCCAAAAAGATGACAGAATCAATAGTCCAACTAAATTGCATCTGCACCAATGCCCACAGCATGAGCAACAAACAGGAGAAGCTGGAAGCCATTGTACAGCAGGAAAACTATGAGGTAGTTGCCATCACAGAAACACAGTGGGATGATTCACACAACTGGAGTGCTGTGTTAGACTCTTCAGAAGGGATAGGCCAGGAAGGAGAGGTGGTGGAGCTGCCGTATGTGTAAGTGTATGTTTTGATTGTCTTTAGCGTAATGATGGTGACAGTGGGGTTGAGTGTTTATGGGTAAGAATCAGGGGGAAGGCCAACAAGGCAGAGATCATGGTGGGAGTCTGTTACAGACCACCCAACCAGAATAAGGAGGTAGATTAAATATTCTATAAGCAGCTGGGAGAAGTCTCACAATCACTACTACTTGTTCATGTGGGGGACTTCAACTTACCAGAAGACTGCTGGAAATAGAGTACAGCAGAGAGGAAACAGTGCAGGAGGTTGCTGGAGTGTGTGGAAGACAACTTCCTGACACAGCTGGTGAGCGAGCCAAGTAGGGAAGGCTCCTTGCTGGATCTGTTGCTCGCAAACAGAGAAGAACTTGTGGGTGATAATAAGGTTGGAGGCCATCTTGGCCACAGTGATCATGAGGTGATAGAGTTTTCAATTCTTGAAGAAGTAAGGAGAGGGGTCAGTATAACTGCCACCTTGGACTTCCGGAAGTTTAGGAGACTGGTTGACAGAGTCTCTTGAGAGGCAGTCCTGAAGGGCAAAGGAGTCCAGAAAGACTGGACATTCTTCAAGAAGGAAGTCTTTCAGGTGCAGGAGCAGGCTGTCCCAGTGGGCCGAAAGACAAGCTGGCAGGAAAGAAGACCAGCCTGGCTGAACAGAGACATTTGGCTGGAACTCAAAAAGAAAAGGAAAGTCTATGACCTGTGGAAGAAGGTTCAAGCCACTCAGGAAGACTTGAAGGATTTTGGGAGGCTGCGCAGGGAGACAATTAGAACTTAATCTATTCACTGCCATAAAAGACAATAAAAAATGTTTCTACAAATACATTAAAAACAAAAATAGTACCAAGGAGAACCTCCATTCTCTACTGTATGCAGTGAGAAACATTGTGACAAAGGATGAGGAAAAGGCTGAGGTACTGAATGCCTTCTTTGCCTCAGTCTTTAATAGTAAGACCAGTCGTTCTCGAAGTGCCCAGCCCCTTGAGCTGGAAGACAGAGACGTGGAGCAGAATGAAGCCTCCATAATCCGTGAGAAAATGGTCAGTGACCTATTGCACCACTTAAACCTGCCCAAGTCTATGGGGCTGGATGGGGTCCATCCCAGGGTCCTGAGGGAGCTGGCAGAAGTGCTCGCCAAGCCCCTTTCCATCTTTTATCACCAGTCCTGGCTAAAGGGAGACATACCACTTGAATGGAGGTTAGCAAATGGCAAATCAAAATGAGAGCATTATCAATTTTAAGGGCTTCAATTATAGTGTTCTTTACTTTGTCAGCTTTGATTTATGACCTTTGATTTATGATCTTTGATTTATGACCTTTGATTATGACCTGCAATACACAAATATGCAGATTGCCCCAGTGCTTAGCAAAGGATAGGATACGATTTTGAAAGTATTGAAAGCTTATGTTCCTGTGGATGGACCAACCCTGAAGTACTGGGGCTCAGAAAAATCTACCAGCTGTGGGTGCATTTAGAAAAAAAACTTTTGTTGTTTGTAAGGTGCCCAGAAGACTAAAGTAGGTTGATGAAACCAAATGAGGCGAAGCCTTTGGCCTTAGGAAATAGTTGCTTCCCTCACAATGAAAATCTCATTGCGTGGATAAAGAACTGCAATCTCATTTCTTAAATGTGACTCATATTAGATACCAAACTCTGCAATGAGTATCTCTTAGATTGCACGAACCTTTACATCTAGCATTGAAGTACAGGAGAGATTGTGATAGACAACATGATTCTCATTGTTTGCTAACATATGCATGCAATACACCATGCTTCAGTGATGTCACCGGTTGGCTGAGGCAAGCCAATCACAGGGACGTGTCCTCTCCAATCCCTAAAATCCCTTTCCCCTGCACCGGAAGAGGAAGGGTTAAAAAGCAGGGATAGGAAAAGGAAGAAGAATTTGTGAGACCTCTGAATGTTTGGAAAACAGAAACAAAGTTTAATAACACTAGAACAAAATATATTATATGCAGGGAAAAACCAGTGCGATATTGGAGGGTTTGTACGGGATGGAGCAGCGAGGGTTATACGCGGATGAGGGAAGGAACGATACCGCGGCAGTGTCAAAGATGGCGCCGGCCACGTGGCGCTCTCTCGTGGAGCGGAACAAAGGAGCCGCGGCTGACACGAACGCCAGGATCCCATGTGCAAACCGTGGGCTGCGCAGTCCTACCGGTCTGGTCGTGCGGGTTGAAGGAAGAAAAGCAGCAAAAGTGGCGGCATTAGCAGCAGGGAAAGGGCAGCCCCGAGGCGCGGCGTCTCCAGCGGCGGGGTCTGTCCCAGGCGGCGCGGGGGTTTCCGCGGCAACCGCTCCACTCCGGCAGCGCTGGGTGCCGTAGCCGCAGGCAGGCAGGCAGGCAAGTTCCTCTGGAAGTTTGAGCTAGGGGGACACAGCCTGTAAGGTCCCCGGAGCCAAACCCTGAGCCTGGAAAGCCCTTTCCCAGAGAGAAGCTGCAAGCCCGCGGCGCCCCTTGGAGTGCAAAGCAGGAAATGTACGGGATGCCGTTGGAGCGCAAAGAGGAGTGTACAGGAAGTCCCGCAGAGTCCCAAGAGCGTGAGGCGAGGGTGATACGTGCCTCTTAAAGGAACAGAAGCGCTCGCGAGAAACTTTTACAACCAATGAGAGGTGCTAAACGTGACATGGGAGGGAATAGTTCAATTGGTCAGTTTAAAACAAACCTTCCAAACAGGAGAAACTGGTTTTTTCTCCCTAACCTGGGACAAGTGAAAACATATGTCTGGACAGTCTTGTCTTGGCTATTGCATGCAGAGTCATGTGAAAAATCTCTGCAATTAACTGGATATTATCAGCTAGGACCATCTTTCTAGTGTGTGGGGTTAGGCCAGGTGAAGAGAGGTACAGCCAGGAAGCAATCGAAGAAGTGGTCCAGACTCCCTGAGGGCAAAAGAGAGGAGGCAAGAAAGGAAATACCAGAGACCGTGGAAAGAGAGACCCAGAATGCCTGTAACAGCTCAGGAAGTCAATGGAAAACGCTGGACTGGGATCAACCATGAAAGAAATGGCCTACCTTGAACGGACAGACTGGGCAGGGTGGAGATTTTTTTAGGTACCTTATTAATTTGTTCCAATGAGCAGGTCTAGGCCTCCCTCTAGTTACAGTTCCCCTGTTCTAATGGAATAGTAAGAAAGTTTCAAAGATCTTATGTTGAGTCAGTTTTAAGGAAAAAGTGCGGGCAGGTCTGTCATAAAGCTCTGGCCAACACAGAGCCGTATCAGAGGAACATGCCAAATTTCCATTTCTGCTTGAGAAGATTGTGCAGAGCCAAAGATATGCTGTTAGCCCTTCGGGCAGAGTCAGTATCTGACTTGGATTTGTTGTTGTGATTAAAGTGGTCCTTATATTGGACTTGTGACAGTATTCTGATGCTGCTGCTAATTCTGATTTCCTTATCTAGTATGTAATCAATGCTTTCATAAGCAACTTCCCTTGAAGCCCCATAGGTAAAAACCCAGGCAAAACACAACAAATCTCCCCCAATGAAGAAATTAAAAAATAGCCAATGAGAATTATGTCAACTGTTAAAAAATATCAATAAGCTGGTTTCGTACAAATGACTTTCCCACAGAATCTCTCAAAACACTTTCCAAACAGGAATAATTCAGGTCTATGTGACCAAGATGAAATAATAAGACTGTTTACAGTTTATAGATAAGGAAACTGAGATATGTACATTTTTCTAAGATAATTTGTAAAAGAGTCAAGAATTTTTGTTAATTTTCCATCTGTTTCTTCATTCAGAGGCCATGGTTATCTCTTTATAGTAGGTAGATAAACACCTTTAAATTACTCTGTTCTCTTTTGTATACTGGTGACCTAAGGGTTATTCAACAATCCAGACAAAAAGTAACCATAATATTGGAACCAAGACAGAAACACACAAGCTCCCCTGGCTACAGAAAGATTCTGTCTCTCAAAACACTTGAAAAGCAACTTCAGAGAGGAGAGAAGCTGCACTAGTTCTCTGCTTAATGGTGAAGCAGTATTTAACAAATGTTGTGTAGCAAATAGTTACTGGAAATACTTGATTACGACTATGCAAGAGTGAACTAAGGAGTGCCTATGTGAATATATCTTAAATGAAAGGCTGTCATGTATACATCACCGTGCATGTGCATGTCCGTATGTGTAAATGTGGGTGTTGTAGTAATTGGACTCCTTCTTGCAAGTTATGATGTGTAAGAGGGAAAAAGCCCAGCTTGACCTTTACAGCTGAGGTTGAATTTTCAGTACAGGTGAAGAGACACTTAACTAATTGTTGTGAACTTCACAAAGGCAATGTCAAGTCACTGACAGATGGTGCATACAACTACTTTCTACAAGTCTTGGTGCCAAAGATTATTCTGCTGCTCATGTATTCTTATTTTTTTATTTTTCTCCTCTCAACATTTTTCCCTTTCTTCGTCTGACTCTGATACTTGGCTAAGACATAGCAAAAGAAATCCCGTACTGTCTACTTGTCATCTTCACTTTCCTTCTTTCGCACTCTTTTGACAAGGAGTGCAGGTATCTTGATGGGTATTTATTACTGTTAGATTATTATTATTGCCAGCTCAAAGCTTGATCAACACTGGCAGTGCCTGAATCTTTCTTTGATCTTCAGATAGTATTTCAGTTAAAGACGGGTTTGGCAATGCCTCTTGGTTTTCCATCAAACTTTAAATCATAGCCTATTCCCCTTTCCCCTCCTACAGTGGAATCTTCCAGGGAAACATAATCTCATTATTATTAATTTTTTTCCAGACCGTTCTCAAGGACTTAGTTCTGGTCATATAACGGCACAGCTCTTGTTTGATGTTGCCTTTTTCAAATGCAATGTTAGACTAGGATAATTCCCATGTGATTTTAAGTAAATTCTTCCCAAGATAGAGTTCCTTTATCTTGTATGTCTTATTTTCTTTATTTTTAAGTATATGCCTCTACATTTAATGGTATTACGACAGATTTTATTTCCTCACGCATAGTTTGCCTGATGACACATACCATTCTGTAGCAGGGATCCCACCTCCCATTTTGAAGAAGGTGGAGCGTGTGTTAAATAAAATAAAGGATGTTAATAGTGACAAAACAATTATTGAAATATCAAATGACATTAATTATTAAAAACAAGAGCAAGAGTTAGTGAGCAAGAGCTAACATTAATCTCAGAAAAAGGAGGCTTGGAGAAAAATTTGTGCTGTTACAGGAAAAGAAGGGAAAAGTAGTTTTTGTTTGGTTTAAAAAGAATTTACTGGATATGTCAGCTGTTGAAAAAAGAAATGAGTTCTTGCCAATCATTTGTAAGAAATTATCTGAGCAACTGGAAATACAGTAGATAAGCACAGACACTGTTTCAATAAAGCCACATGACAGTATCAATGGAAAGTTGTTAGTCAAGATACACTAACTGATGCCAACCCTCCCTGCTGCAAAATCTGGGCAGATTTTTAAGGAAATTGAGTTGGGCTTTTGAGATGTTTATTCAAATCACAATGTGATCCTTGAATTCTGCTAGGTGATGCTACCTTAATCTGCATCCAGCATATTTTGGTACTGTTTTGCAATAATATGTCATACTTAATTTTGAGACGTTTTCAGGTATTTTATATCCAAACTGAGAGAGTGATTTTTGATTTCTTACCAGCAATGGTTTACATTGGGTGCAGATGGAGTTACTTTGTCTTTACAAGTGCTGTCTTCTGTTGCCAGTTAAGACGTTTGTTACTTCCTTTTGTTCGTGTCTGCAGAAATCAGTGGGGGGGTGAGGTGGGGCAGGAGGAGAGTCGGGAGAGCGCAGGGCATAGCTGGACTGACAAATTGACCCCACTGCGACAACTTCTTGTGCTTGGAACAAACGACAGTGTGGCTTTTCATTTAGAGCTCTGTGTTTGACCATCAAGAGCTGGCATTTTTTCCTTCGGCAGCTGATCTGTAGCCTCTGTTAAGGTGGAGTATAACACCTACACAGCATTGCTCAGCCCTTCTTCCCAGTTGCTATCACTGAGACGAGAAAAGGAGTCTGTACACTTGCAGCTGCTAGCTGGTTGACCAAACAATAAAGCAGTTACAATGTAGCAACAGATCATATTTAAACAATGTATTATTATGAAAAACACGTCCAAATTTTTTAAAAAGTCATGCATAATTTTCCTTTTCTTGTATAACTCTACATTTCTTCACACACAAAAAAGGAAGGGGCTGAGAACTGCACTATACAACAGTCCTCAGTACAGGGCAGTCAGTCATTTCTGCCATATCTCAGAATATGCTGGTCCAAAAAACAACTCCTGTTAACTCTGAGACTAATTAACTCACTTGATCACCAACTAGTGATCTCCTTGGAACAACATGTGTCTCCTGACAAAAGCATTTTGGAGGGAAAAAATAACTTAAACCACAGCATCAGCATATCTATTTTTTCACTCAAATTTAACGTTCTCCTAATCTGACATAATATAATTCCTCCAGGCTGCTGCTGAGAAAAAGTTCTCTGCTGTCTTTTCCAGTGTTGGCTCTTAACATCTGAAACCTCAGAAGTATTTTGGTTTCTGGCAAGTCATGGTTTGATGGAAGAGGTAATATCTTGGTTTTGATTTAAAATTGTATTTATAAAAGGGCAAGCTTTCAGGTTCCAGCCCTCCTTTGGGTTTGGAAAAGTGTAAATGTTTAGTTTCATTTTGATCTCTCCACTTCTTAGTTGGTGAAGTGAGGTGTTCAATGTACAGGAGATAGGGACCTTGGAGAAGACGTCTTCTAGGAGTTCTTTTAAGAAGTGCTTATATTGAGCTGTTGAGTGTTTTTTTCCATTTTGCTCTTTTCATAGTCCTATTTTATTTAGATTAATACACTCCTGCGGTAAATTCTAGTTGATTTTCTAAATATCAGTGATTAAGAGACTTACAAGAGTCATACTATGGTTATGTACTTACGGTAATACACTATTTATGTAATTATTTCAGTAACATTATTGTGTTACTTATGTAATTCCTTAAGTGATGCCTTAATGTACTAAGCAAGTAAAAATACACAGTTTTATGACTTCCATATTTCATACATATGCTTTGAAATGCTTCTCATTTATGTACGTAGGGCACAAGCTCAAGAAAGTAGACTTTTGTATTCCAGGAGAGTTATGTAAATAAAATTAACCTCTGGGCAGAGATAAAACGTGTGGCCTGTGTATTGTAAGAACACATTGGGCATATTAAATAAGCCCATGAGCTGGGTCACAGAGAGAAATTTCATCCACACCAAATGATACTTACACAAACTGCACAATGACGTATTAATGACTCCTCGGTTATACAGTTGTTAGTTTCTCTTCTGTTAAGAAAGTGCACTAATTATTGACGTGGTGCTTACTGTACTGTTCTCCGTTTCTCCCTATGTTATGGAGTGCAGGACCAAATGGATTTAATGACAATGAGAAGTGATATATTCTGCCATGTAGTGGAAATGTAGTAGTTCCAAAAAACCAGACCACCGGGTTAGTTTGGGTCACTGCCACACAGTGTCAGGAAGTACACTGTGGAGTAAAAAAAAAGTTAGTCACTCAGACGATGCAGTAGATTCACAGACTGTTGTAACACTGAAAAAATTTCAGGCTTGAATTTTATCCGCTCTCCTTGAGTTCTGGTTTTCAGCTATCAAGTAAAGGTGCTAACTACTTCAGCAATGTATTTGTGCTTCCTTTTGTTTTGTTCATTGCAGACTCTTTCCTTGCCCGTTATATACCCTGAATGTACATCAAGTATTGCTCATGTTAAACAAAGTGAGAGATGGCATATATAATGTGATTATTTTAATGAGCCTGCAAAATCTAGGAAAATTCTGATTGAGCTGCAGCAGGAAACAAAGCAAAATTGCCAACAGCATAAAAAGAAATGCAGGAAATAGCCAGTCAAAGGGAGTATTACAAAATACACTGAAAGAAAACAATAATCGCAGAACACATTTGTCCTGAGAGACAAACATGAGACTGACACAGCCCAGAGATGCTTCCAACAGCACTTTAATCTGAGTCACTTTCCAAACCATTCACTGAGCATGGTCCTAAAAATGAAGTTTAGCTGGGGAATACAGTATGTGTGTGGTCGCTCACGAAGGGAGCGAGCCAGAAGCCACAAACAGAGGAGGAAGCACTTCTTGCCCTACAAGTGATTACATAGAATATTAAAATATGTGTTGTAGCTAGGTCTAGCACAACTGAAACTTTTTATAACCAAGATTTTAAAAAACTCTCGTGGGAAGACCTAACCTGAGATGTTTCAAGGGGATTTGTGTCCAGAAAGCATATCCTCAGCATACTTTGTGGACTGGGACCCCTTCAGATTTGGTCAGTAAAACCGAAGCACCCAGATGACTTACTTAATCACTGACAAACTTTCGTGTAGCCATCTGGTTTTGACAAGATTCTTCACAGAATGATGTAGGACTTGAGCTGATAGTCCTCATATTTTGTCTCTCATACTCTGGATTTGGACTTCCATCTCTGAGCAATTACTTGAATACAATTGCAAGTTGTTTGTAAAGATGAATTCACAGAAAGTTTCTCCTGAGCTGAAAAGGAAGGTCTGTTTCTATATAATTATGACTCAAGAAAGCACTATACAATGACTTTTTACTTAGCCTTTCTCTTTAAATGGCTGTAATAAAACATTTCAGGACTAAGACAAGACAGAATTATTACACCATCTTCTTTATTTCTGGTTGTGAATTTAACGCAGTTTTAAATTAATTAGAATTCTGCATGGCAAGGTTTCAGAGATGTTCCTATGCTTCTAGTTAGCTTCAAAACTAACATGTTGTTGCAAAATACTTAAACTTTTACAGTAAATTAATCAAATAGTGAGATTTACTTACCTGCTTACCTGTCCCTGAGAGGAATTCAGTTTTCTTAACCAGTGGAATTCTCTCAGCAGGAAATTAATCTTTAAACTGCGTAAATGTATAGACAGGTCCAAAATCATAAAGAGTGATTATCTACCAAAGTCTGAAGAGTGAATCTTATCGATACTTCCATAATTCAAATTACCTTTTGAATCTTATGTCACAACTTTATTAATAGCAAAGAGGGAACAAAGGAGCTTTTCTGATTATTCTTAAGACCTTGATTTTTCATGATAACAGAAATGAGATAAAAAATACCATCTGCTTTGTGTCAATGACTTGGCCTTTTTCCCACCATTCCTTCCAAGTGGCTAAATCTCTCTCTCTGCCCTACAAGCGAAACATTTTGAACCAACAGTTTGGTTTGTTTAAAATGTCTTTCCTAGTAACTGACTATATACACATTTTGTCCTCTGCCCAACATGCTTTTGGCTGAGTCAATCCCATTCCAAGGGAAAAAACATTTCAGTGGTCCTGTAGATTGGAAGACCTTTAGTTGTATGAAATGGGGCCTGTCAAGAGTACTGATCACATTTAAAAAGTTTAGAGTAACTCAAACTGCCTAAAAATCAAATTACTTTATCTTTGCTTACAATACAGTATAAAATATAAACTGTATGAGACTGAAAGTGTTTCTCAAAGTTTGGGCCAGTGTTACACTTGCTGTGGCTTCTTAATAATACGTAACATGTCAAAAACTCTTCTTATTTATCATTATCTTTGTTACAAATAAATATTTTTAGTAGACTTCTATGATAATTAACATTATAGTATACAGTACTAGTACCGCATTTCAGAAGTGTTTTGTTTTCTTGTATAAGATGCTACTTACTTTGTATTTTGCTGCTTTTTTAATAAAGCCAAGATTTTGCCTAGTTTTGCTTAGGAATTCGGAAATTTAGTGACTAAATTGGCCTTTATATAATCTCCTGATTCCTGTGGGAGAATTACTCATTGTTTCCACCACAAGGCCATCTTTCTGATGCCAGCTACATTTGTAAAATTAAAATGTTAGTCCAACTCAACACAGCTGCCAAATGATAAAAATATTAGAGTTTTGCATTTGTCAGCCTGTTTTGACTCTTGTATAATCATGCGTATTTTGTTTTTAGATGCAGTTTTATACTGTTAAATTGATTACTTGGCTAATTTTTCCATTTGGATTGCCCAGTTCTTGTTCAGTTCCACATTACTTTCCTTTGAGACTAATTAATCTTCACACAGTGAAGAGTACAAGAAACACAATCAGTCTAGGAAACATGAAAGGTTCTGATAGCATGGAAACTGATGTCAAGGTGCAGTGTTGATATATTTTCGTGAACGTCAACTGAGGTACTATGAGTAGAAAAGGAGAAGTTAAACTTGTAATAGTAACAGAATTCATTATGATTGTAAACAAAACTTCCAAGTAGCTTGAGAACTAAATATTTAATGTCATTTTGTGACAGTAAACCAAGGAGAAATAATACGACATTAGCATTTTAAAAGCTACTCTCCTTTTTCCATGTGTTGACAGAAATTCTTTATGACACAAACCATTAAGTTTTCCCCGGCAGTCCCTTGACATGCTGCTTGCTACTCTAAGGAGTTGCTCTGGGTTGTCTGTATATCAGCAGCCACGTCTGTATTCTGATGTCAACATTGTGACCCCTGGTGGCTTCACACAAGACGGTGCACTGGTACCAAGTTGATCTCTGCCCACCAAAAGGTGTATTGCTGCACCTTCTAATCCTTCATTTCAGGTGTATTTTTGTTGTTGTTATCCTGAGCATCAGACTCACTTTTAGACAAATCAAAACCTCTGTCTTACTCATATACTCTGATCCCCACCGGTCAAAATGTGCATATGTGTTCTTTGTTTACATGAACGCTAAAACTTAGCTTGGCATCACACTCAAACCAGGAACTACACCTACCCTTCACCTTTGTTGGCTAGAAACCAAACACTGATGCCAGTCATGATTTCTGTCAATAAGTGAGCCAAACACTCTTGTTCCACCCAAAAGTGGTAGTTTGCTAAGACACACTGTATGGGCTGCCATAGTCCTTCTAAAGTTATATTAGCTATATCTATAACCTTGCATAAGGTTACGAATTTGATCAGGTGAGGTAAAAAGGACAGTACGGGCTTTTGACTTACTTTTTTGTATTTTGTTTTTTGGTATTTCTGGGCAAGATGAGAATTCTGGTTTATCACTGACTGCAGCAATGACCTAAATTTAAACGAAGTCTTAGAGGGTGCTAAGTCGATGGTCATCACATAACAACACATTACACAGAAGAAGGACATTTGAGAAATAAATAGGACAGGGCTTTAATGAAGCTTAGGTTTGCAGGTCTGGTTTCATCTTATGCTAGACTATGGTAACAGAGGGAGTCAGAGGTAGAGTTACAGCTAAATATTTTCATGAAATTACAGTTTCGCTGGGGATGAGAGGAGCTAATGGACCCCAGTACTGTGGGACTTCTGACTCATTAGCATTATTGCATTAAAATAACTCAGTTCTCCTAAACAATAGATTAAGCCTAAACTTTAAATGTACTCTGCAGCCCACCAGGTAAGGCCAGACCTTGAGTATTGTGTTCAGTTTCGGGCCACTCACTTCAAGAATGACATTGAGGTGCTTGAGCATGTTCAGAGAAGCGCAACAAAGCTGGTGAAGGGTCTGGAGAGCAAGTCTTATGAGGAGCAGCTGAGGGAACTGGGGTTGTTTAGCCTGGAGGAAAGGAGGCTGAGGGAAGACCTTGTTGCTCTCTACAGCTACCTGAGAGGAGGTTGTAGCGAGGTGAGGCTTGGTCGTTTCTCCCATGTGACAAGTGACAGGACGAGAGGAAATGGCCTTAAGTTGCACCAGGGTAGATCTAGGTTAGATAGCAGGAAGAACTTCTTTACAGAAAGGGTTGTGAAGCATTGGAACAGGCTGCCCAGGGAGGTGGTGGAGTTCCCGTCCCTGAAGTGTTTAAAAGCCGTGTAGATGTGGCACTGAGGGACTTGGTTTAAGGACCCTGGCAGTGCAGGGTGAACGGTTGTACTCACTGATCTTAAAAATCTCTTCCAATCAGATGATTCTACTATTCTAAGATTCCTTTACTGTAGGTTGTAGTTTCCTTACATCAAGACCCTAAACTCTGACTTTGAGGTTTACATCACTAATCCTTAAATATAAAAAATAAACATATAAGCATAAATGCTGGCATCTATCCTTGGTTTGGTCTGTACGATTTCTTTAACCTTTTTAGATAACTCAGCCTCATTTTCTTTTCCCATTTTTATCCCTAACCATAATGCAATTCCAAACCAAGTCCAAAGCCTATTCCCTCAGTATGGACTGCCAAGTCCCAGTATCACTTTAGCACAAAATCAGCACTAGAGTTGGACAAGCTCAAACTGTTACAACTTCTACGTCTCAATTGCATGTGTTACGTATCAAAAGTATTGCGTCATTGACATAATTTAATTTTTTCCTAGTTTGTTTTTTGTAAGTAGCAAGTAGAGAATGGATAAAGATTCCAGTTAAAAGAGAATCTTTAACACAAATGATCAACATTCAAAAATTTTCCATTTGAGATATCATAAGACTTTTTTCTGTAAGTGACTACTTATTTTAGGTTAATCAAAAGTAATTTTAGCTAGAACAAAGATAAAATGTACAATTTCAAATTTCTTTAAATTCATATTAAAAAGAACGCAACACTGGAAAGAAGCTGTTTTAAAATCTACTGAAGGGAACTCACTATAAAATTGTTTTTGAAACACTGTTTTAACTAAATTTTCATGATCTAGGTTTTGCAAAAATAATAGGGAAATTTTTCATATCAGAAGCTTTTGGATAGTTGGAGCATAGGTTGCCCCAAGAAATCTGGCCAATAATAGTTTTTTATATTCTCTACATGTTGGGTACATTTGGATACTGGAAACAACTTACAAAATGGCAGATAATGTTTTACAATGCTTTGAAGAACTTAGACTATCAGATGTATGAGTGGTAAGACTTACTTTCTGGTAGAAAGCAGACTGACATACCATACTTCTGAATCAAGCATTCCAATAGAAATAGATTGACAATATTGCAAATCTGTACCTCTAAGTGTTGGCCTGCAGTGAATTTTAAATGCAAAAACCTGTAATGAAAGACCAAACTTCAGTCTTTTTTATATATCTCAATTGCCTATGGCTACTGCTGGAGACAGGAGACAGAGCTACATGGATGTTTGATTTAGAACACTGTGGTCGTTTCCAGATTCACATTACTGTGAATGAAATAAATAGACATCTAATCACTAAATATGATTCTTCTATTGCAAGTGTTACTTGTGGAAAAGTCTGAATTTATTTTGGCAACAGTGCAAAACCTGTAGCCATATACTAGTCATACAGTTTATCTTGACTGTACTTCTGTTGAAAAGTTCAAGTACTCTGTCTACACATTCCTGCCTACATTGGTGCAGAAAACTGAGTATTTTTATTCCCTGTATGTAATGTCATCAGAAACTTGTATCCCTTTTAAAAGCTTATAAAAATAATCAGAAATCTTAATGGCTATTAGTTCCCTCTTGATTGCCATTATTTCGTGAACATGCTGTCCTTAACCTAAGAAGGAAAAGCATGAAGACAGTCCATTAAGTTTGTGTAAAACATTGAAAATAATTTCTGAGCATATTTTTCAATCATTGTACCACTTTTTGACATTTTAAATACTCCCATCATCTTACTTATAATCTGTAAAAGATCTGCAGTGATTGCTGAGTGTATTTAAGGGTCCTTCATATGCTCAGCAAAGATGTGTGGGGATTTCAAAATCAGATTCTTTAAGGTAGCTGCCTAATTCCTCAATATTGAAGTACTGAGCAACGCAGAACCAAAGCTCCCTTGTGGTCTCAGCTGTGATCCTCTGTAAGGACTAAGCATGGTAAGTCCCAAACTTTGGATAACTTTCTTTTTAGCACGAGATATACAAGTGAGGCTGGAAGTTTCCTACAATGGAGACATGCTTTTAATTTTTTCAGAATACAGAAATTGTTAAGGGTTTAACTTAATGATTCCCAAAGGAAAAGCCATGTTGCTCTGACTGAAACACAACAGATTACTATTTCACCACATAATGACAAACAGTCATATGAAACCAGGTTTTCCTCTGCAAAATGTATTTCCACTAGAGAGGAGAACAATATCTACTACAAGAGTGACTTGCCCAACCGGTGGACTCATGTTTAAGTTGAACACTGCTGTTAGGATAGAAAGAAGGAAAACATGGAAAAGATTAAAGGAATATTCTAAGAAAACAATAAGTGTAATATTGCAGTATTGCATAGTTAGCAGTTCCTTCCTGAATGGGTTGCAGCTGCAAGAATCGTTAATCCTCTTTAATTCTTAGCCAATCTCAATGTTACAGAAGCAGTGGGAGTAGAACTGGTGGAATCTAATATGGATATTAATTCTCCTTTTGTAATTTCCTATTTCATTTGTATTCAGTAGACTACTGTTGCATACAAAAGAGGAAATGAGACTTCAACAAGATATAAAACAAACAAGGATGTTAAAAAAAAAGAGATTATCTTGTAAGAATGAAGAACTGCACAATACTCAAGTAATTTTTTATCTTTATTAGAAATGTCTCAGATTTACATCATTTCATGGCAAAGAACTTACTTTCTTTACATATGTTCTTTCCTTGCTGGATCCCAAAATGCCAGAAAACCATCTGCAGAATTTTTCCTCCTTTTTATTCTCCCTACTCTTCTCCAATAAACATAGTATATTTTATATCAACACATACTGCAAATCTACCTTCTCCATCAGTTTACACTTCCTGCTAGGACTCAATATGTATATTCTGTATTTACCAAAATTTAAAAAGCTACTGTGGAATAACTCAAATAAGAATGATTAGTTCTTTGGTCTTTCTTGTAACCTTTTGTGCCTAATGACTACATATCATGTGGTTCATTTGTTTAATTATGTTGAATTCAAACACTTCCTAGGAGTCAGCTCCGGTCTGAGTACTTTTGCCTCATCCAGAGAGTAGCTAGGAGTAGGCAGGCAGAGGAAGAAGAATAAGCCAAGGGAACATCTGATTACTGATGGCTTCACATTTCCTTGTCTTCTTAAAGTATCCAGGATCAGGCAAACAGAAGATATTGGACACAATAATGGTGGTCATCAGGAGATAAATGGACTTTGTGGAGGCCTTGAACTGCTGGCAAGAAGAGAGAGACTGCAGATTTCAGGGACAGGCAAACACACTGTTCCAGAAGCTGGAGATAACAGCTCAGCAGGTGCACCAGCAGGTACTCTGTTTCTCAGCACCATTCTATTTCCGGTGCTTCTGCTCCTAGATCCCAGTAGCTGGAGAGCCAGAAGCAAATCATCCCCTTGGGGGACATAACTGACCCAGAGCCCAAAGTCGCTCGGCTAGAGCTAAATTCCCTGACCCTGTGACACTTACACTAAAGCTAGGGTTGCAGTTAAACAAGATAAGATTTTTCATGCAGAGACATTAGCATTGGGGGATATATGTTGCTGTTACATAAAAATTACATTTCTATAGTGAAAATGGGCTCAAATAATAGGGATCACACGTTGGTTTGCAGGTCTTTATGACATCTAACATCCTACCAGTCCCTTTTCCAAATCCTGCTAATTAAAGGGTGAAGGCTCTCCGTAGGTACAGCAGGCTGGCTAGGTGACCCTAGGCTAGGAAGTAAATAGTGTGGGGTGGCAGTAGTAAGAATGAATCACCACTAGAGTGAATGTTAGGGGCCACAGTGATGAACAGCATTATGCTTTTAGCCCATGTGCAGTTAGTGAGTGGTACCTGCCCTTTAGATCCCTCTTGGGCTGCAGACCACAGGCAGGAGAATGGCCCCAGATTGGCTTTAATGGCAAAGCGTGCAATTGAAGAAGACCCTGGTGCAGCTGGTGTTGTTGGTAATGTTGTCTATGAATCCTCCCCAGTGGCCTTGTCGGGCTTGCAGGCCTGCAGAATGGTAGCACTTGCCACTGGTTTGCAAATAGGAGTCATATCAAGGGATGACTATGCCAGCAACAGTAGAGGAGTTCCTGCTGTGCATTGTTGATCAAGGGTGATCTCTACCACAGTCAGGCTCTTTCTGGACTTACCTAGCTCACAGGTAGGGAGATCAGGGAATGATAAGGCTCCTTGCACAGTGCCACAAACAATGCCTCCTCCTCTGGTAAGGAATACTGGAAACAGACATGCTAATACTTATTGTCAAAGGCCAGCTTTTTAGAAAGGGTTTTGAAAACTTCCCTCCAGTTTGTGTACTTTGCTATTGCTAGCTGATTGTTCAGCCCTGCCTGATCCTAGTAGCAGGAGCTGGTCCTCTGATTGCAAGATCTCCTCTCCACCATGAGAACACTGGTAAGGGCAACTCTTGTCACCTCTCTGTTGAATGGCAACATCAGTGTCATCATTGTGTTGTCCACACTTCTGACAGCAATTTGGTCCAAGTTCTGGAGCTCCAAGACAAGCTGCTCACATCATGTTTCGTGAGGGATGGTCCTATTGCCTGGACATGAGCAGCCAATGTGCACTTGCAGTGCAGAAGGTCAACTGTATCCTGGACTGCATCAAAAGAATCATGGCCGAGGGAGGTTATTCTTTCCCCTCTACTCTGCACTTGGTGAGACCCCACCTGAAGCACTGAATTGAGCTCTGGAGTATTCAGTACAAGAAAGACCTGTTGGAGCGGGTTCAGAGGAGGGCCACAAAAATGATCAGAGGGATAGAGCACCTCTCCTATGAGGAAAGGCTGAGTTGTTTATACTGGAGAAGAGAAGGTTCTGGGGAGACCTTATTGCGGTCTTTCTATAGCTATAGGGGTTTTATAAGAAAGATGGGGGCAGACTTTTCAATATGCCCTGTAGCTATAGGACAAGGGGTGATGGTCTTAAACTAAAAGAAGGGAGATTTAGATTAGATACAAGGAAACATATTTTTTTTTACAATGAGGGTGGTGAAACAGTGGCACAGATTGCCCAGAGAGGTGTTAGAAGCCCCATCCCTGGAAACATTCAAGGTTGGTTGGATGATGCGCTGCGCAACCTGATCTAGTTGAAGAGGTCCCTGCTCGCTGCAGGGGAGTTGGACTAGCTGACTGTTGCCAATTAGACCTGGCTGGTGGCTAAAGCCACACAGTCATTTTATTTCCTCCAGGAGCAGAAAGCAAAACAACTACTAAAGAGTCAAGGCAGGGTGTGAGGGAGGGCTAATTATATCACTTACATGAGCAAAAGACAGACTGGACTAGGGGAAATAAAATCAATTTAATTCAAAACAACAAAACCACAACCAAATCATCAATTAAAGACAGAAAGAGTAAACAAAATGATCTTAAATATACCTTCCCCCCACCCCTCCCTTTTTCACAGGCTTGGCTTTACTACCTCCCTTCCCTCCCATCACTTGGCACCAAAGGAGGGGGAAAACACAGGATGGGGGACACAGTATTTTTTAACCCTCTGCATGAGGTTCCAGCTGCTTGCTTCATGGAACACACTCCTCACAGGTTTCCTCCATCCACGTGGTGTCTCCCCACTGGAGATAGTCCTGCATGAATGCCTCCAGTTCACCTGGGGGGTCTGCTGCCAGGGTCTACTCTCTCAGCGCAGAGCTGACCCGGTGCTGTAACCCAAAGTGACTACATTTTTCAGGAGGTTCTGCCCGTTTCTCTGCCAGGCCCTCTGCAGCCCATCTGCTCCTATGCTGGTCCTCTCTCTCTCTCAGGGCCATGGCCCAACAAGTCATCCCATAAATTAGATATTAGCAGTGTGGGCATAATATACTGTAATGGCTTTGACAAGTGGACCTTTCTCAAGCTCACACAGGTGATAGAGAGATTGATAGGTAATAGAGATAAGTAAGAATTAAAGAAGTTTTACTTTAAATAACCTGAAGAATTATTTGAAAAAGCAGTTGCTTGAGAACAGTTATTATCATGTTTTGAAAGTGTTTGATAGAATATAATATTTTATATCACGGACCCTAGATCCTGAACTGGTATCAACTCCTTTGCTTTAGTTTGAGTTATATCAGTTTCTGTCATATGGAAGAACAGCTTCTTGATATGTATTTGACTGACAAATGAAAGAAGATTTTTACCTTTGTTTCATCCTAACTTTAAAAAGCCGTAATAATTCTACTCTTTGTAACAACCATATGCACAGTTTCAAGGACTGTATCACCACTATTCCACCAAAGCAGATGTTATCGAATTATCAAATGGCAAGATCTTTTCAACGGAGATGTGAAATATTTAGTAAAAAATACAAAAGAGCGTATTTTAATTTGCTCTCAAGGTTCAGCTGAAACACAAACTATCTAATTATATTTGAAATCCCAAAGGCCTCAAAAAAAATTTTCTATTAAAATTTCTCACATATTTTTGCAGACTCATGAGATCTGAACATTTAATTGTTTTGCCTGCCCCAACTTTTGAGTTTTCGCTTTCATTGCTCCCCAAAATGGGGCTGTTTTATTTCACTTAATAATTCTACAGAAAGCGGATAAGTGTGCCTAGGCTAATGGGATCAGTCAGAAAAGTAAAAATGAATGCTACTATGCTAGAAAATGAAGGAATGCAAACAACCAACCAACCCCAAAAATAAATCCAAAAAGAAGATGCTTCTAACTAAGAGCATTTACCTGCATTTTAAAGGCACTCATCTGAAAAAAAAAAAAAAAAGGCAAGCTGGATTTAATAGCCCATGAGTGTCAACAGAACAAATAGACAAATTGGACTACACAGTGACACATTAGAAAGCTGAATGCAAAGAAGTTACAGAATAAAAATTCATTTTTAAGAGCATGGCGTTTAAATTTGAGTGGGTTTAGTAACGGTGAAATCTTCAAAATTTTACATATTGCATATTTTCTGTAACTAAAGTACTCGGGTTTATGCAAAGTATTTTGGAAATTGTGGAACAACTTTTCTCTTTCCTTCATCTACTTAGGATTATCAACCCATGTCAATAACCACTAAACCTTGCCCTCTTCCTCCCATTGCCCTCAGGAGGAGCTCAGCAGGATCATGCATTTTCATAAACATCTTTCTCTCTTTCCTTCTGTAAAAAGGGAAATAAAGAAACCACAATTATTTTGTACCAACTGTAGCAACGCTGAAAATCTTTGTAATCTGAAAGCAATTTCTTCTGTGCTTGAAAAAGGTTAATAGCGACTCCCTGTAGATAACAGCAGTCTAAGAATTGGAGCAGAATATTAAACAGTGGTATCTCTTTGTAGAATATGAAGTTCTTTCTTCAGTCCACAAAGCTGGCTCTACTGTACCTATCACTGGCTGTCTCCCATACAAAACATCTGAAACTGTTGGCATATGCATAGTGTCAAAATGGACTTGCAGTTACAAATGGTGTTATACTTTTCTCATAATGAAGAAAAGAACAAAAATCTCAAGCTGGGGAACACAAAAAGCAAACCCTCAGTTACCCTACCTTGCACATGTGCTGTGTTTTTCCATGATTGCACTCCAGCCATTGCAGGGAACCACCATGTGGTGCCATTCTAAGAATGCAAGTCTTCACCACTGTCTGAACAGATGGTAAACCACCTAACATAAAGACTTTTATTATTTTTTCCTTTTTTTTCTTATTGTTTACCTCTTCACCACTCTCTGTTGAAAGGAAGGTGGTGTGGTAAAGGCACCGAGTAAGGTAAAGTTAGTTTTAAAGACCTCTTGCTGCGTATGCAAGTGTAGAAGTACCGGGCTTGCTAAATTTCTGGAACACCTTCAACTACTTGTCATCAAGGTCTCGCATTAGACCACCTCCGAGTAACTGAGAGGCAAAAGTGGCATCCAGCTGGCTCCAAGAAAATGGTAACAATAGCATGATTTATGTTTCCTTATCTTATATCCCAAATGAAGTCTGATTGAGCCAGGCTTGAGAATCAGTCCTGTTATGGAAGACAACTGTCTCCATGTCTTCTGATACGCCTTTGAAGTGTTTTATGAGTAGATTAAATCTAATGCCAGGCATGTTTACAAAGACAGTGTGATACTGCTAGCTTTGTTGCTGCATGTGAAGATTTGACCTGTTTCACAATGGCCATAATCAATGACTGTAATGCTCCTTTGGAGTTCCCTTTGGTTTTTTTTGTGCATGAATCTGATTGCCCAGCTTATGAGCCTCACTAAGAAAGACTCCTTGCTATGAAAGCTAAGCTATAAGATATCACAACATCATCTACATTTATCAGAACAGAAGAAATTATTATTGGTAGTTTCCTTTCTCCTGTGAGCTCAGCAAAATAAAGTTTATATAAAAAACTGCAGTGTTACCATTTTCTAGGAAGCAGAAAGAAGCGTTGTGTATAACCCGATATAACAGAGAACAAAGTAAATGAGTAATATATTTGTTGTTATTGAGTTCAAATATGGAGTTAATTGCTTTACTAAGACATTCAAACAAATCATAATGAGCAATATATACATCTAACTGTATCTCATGTGTTGCTCATGAAATATTTGAAAGGAGACCTTGAAAATCAAGAATGATTTCTTTCTAAGTAATTGACATGATAAATTTACTATACTACTATTCTTATCCCATGATTTAGTATGAGCACCTCAGAATTCTCTGCATTTTATTATGGTGCAGAGTGTGACTTCATTAAGAGGCTGAATGGTCTTTAAGAGTCTGGAATATTTTTATTTTTTCCCCTTCAAGAAATTTTCCAAGAATTTTTTTTATGATTTGGTTGCTTTCTTCCACCTAGCAGTAGAGATGAGTATTTCTCAGACAAAACTGACAAGGCTCCAAAGAATAGTATTACAAAAGAATGCCCTCAAAGATTGGGAAGGCATTTAAGAAGTGAAAGAAACTTTTGTTTTATCACTACAATAAATTGTATTAAATGGATAGCCCATTGTTTTTAGGAGGCTGGAGATTATCAGTGGGCACAGCTATGTCAAATGAAAGATATCAGATGATACATGGCTAATTAAGAGGTCCAGGGGATGTATTACAGCACTAGGTGTTGTGATTATCCACAAAATTTCATTGTTAGTTCACTCCCTGGCTCTGTTTTGAACCACTCAAACAGGGTCCTTCAAAGATAAATCTCTTCCAGGGGTGACAAGCATCAAAGCAGTATCAACACTGGCTTTCGCACGACTTTTAGCGTTTGGCTTTAGCACCGCTGATCAGTGCTTGACTCTCTTTTATTTAGTGATATAGACATAACAAGACACATAATGCTGCCCAAAGGGAAGTCAGTAATCTTGATTTTCACCTAACCTTGGTGTAAGCCTCACTGTACAAGCTTTCTCCTGCATCTTTTTTATACATACACATACACTTTTAAATGTATGGGTAAGAAGTGGTGTGTAAGTGCTGAATGTTGATTAATTACTATTATTACAAACATTGTAAGGTTGGCTTGCTGGGGGCGTCCAGTGTGAGCGCCCTGATCACAAATAATGAGAGATCAGCAGGAAATGACATTGGCTCCTGTGGAGTGCCATACTGCTGTACAGAAAATGCGTTTTTCCCCCCTCCTAAAAAGCTAATTGCTTTGTGTTATCATTGTTTAACATCCTGTAATTACAGTAGTTGCAAAGAAGGAAAAATAAGTTGTTCCTTTTGGATTGGTGTGTAAGTGTGCGTTTAGAAAGTGCCTAATATGAAACCGTGATGACAGAGGAAAGCAAAAAGGAAACCCAAGGGTGGCATTTTCCCTTCTTAGGGAGTCTGATCTTCCTGTGTGTAAATTAACATCATTAACAGGAGTTGCACCTGCCTATACTGTGAGGAGACCAGCATTCCAACTACGGGATACTGCAGTACAAATGTGATTAATGATTGCAGTGTGACATGACAGCACCTTCACAGCTATTGAACTGAATTTAATTCCAAATGTCAAACAGTAAGAAAGTTTAAGATATGTCTTTGTATTTTACAAAGTTGCAATTCTGAGATCATCTGGAGAAAGACGCAAAAGAGAAAATGAGGAGAGGCTTATAATTGATGCAGTTATAGACACATACAAATGACTTTTCACAGAATCTTTTAATAGAACATAGAATTGCGTTATATGTATTTATTATAACTGTTTTGCCTACTTTGACTCTGCCTGCAGTCAGTTTTGAGTACATCAGTCCGATGCGGAGCTGTTTTGCTTCAGATAGTATCTAGACTGTGACTGTCAGACCAACAGCTGAAGGAGAAAACCATGCAGAAGTTAGGATAATTAGCACTGCTGATCTGTGTCAACTTATCCTAAACCATGATAATCTGTTGATGCAGAGCTCTCAGTGCTAAATTTTGAGTCTGAACAAATTACAGTTAAAATTCTGTTTTAAAAGGACCATTTTGTGAAGTGAGGCTAAGTGAAGAAATAAAGATATGTAAGCTCTCAGAGAAAAGCACTACCAAGAAAACTCTTAAGGCTTGTTACGTATGCCAAAAATACAACCAAATCAGGTAGAAGAGCACATGCTGATGCTAAAGAAAAATTTGTTTTCTTAGAGCAAAGTAGGCGCAGGGTTTTTTTCTGCCAATTGAAAAAAAGATCTCTGTACTTGTCTTTTGTTACTGTGCTCACTTCCCTGTAATTTTAAGTACAGAATTTATTATTGTTAGACCTTGTGTACTTGACATAGAGAGTCTAATCATGAATTAATGGCATGCCTGTAAGCATTTTGCAGGGGAGTATGTATTGAAATTCGCAAATGTGCATTCTCATTACCTCCAGTATTGTACGTTTGTAGGAAACTGTTTATAACACCCCTGCAAAAAACAGCCTACATATTCTATTCCATATTCATTACTGCTTAAGAGTGGCACCAGTGAAGCACTAGTTCTCAAAAAGTGTAAACACAGTATTTCCGTCTTTAGAAGTGTGTGTTAGTATAACTTGGAAGTTTTACTTGTAGAGAAAGACTGTAGAGAACAACCAACTCAGGATGATTTGTCATCCTGACAGCTGCTGTCAATTCGTGAGAATTACGGTGTGCCTACTGCACTCACGAGGAGCAGTGTGTCACTAGAACTAAGCCTGTCCCACTTTGACCTTGTCATGCAGGTAGTCTGTTACTTTCTACAGCAGGGCACGAACCTGGTTAATACTCCAACCAGAAGGAAAATACGCGTGCAATGGCTGGTCTTTTTTTTTTTTCCCCATCTTTTTTCCCTTGAAAGACAGAATATGGATAGCAGATGAGGAATTAGTACAGCTACAAGCTATTAAATTACTTTTACCAGATAATATTAATTCCAGTGTATCCCAAAAGGGAAACCCAGAAGTTTGTGTGACATCTGGGACACCTCAGAAACAATTTTAACAGTTCTTGCTGCATAAGTAGGTAAATTGAAATGTCTATTAAAGTTTTTTAATGGCTTTGTTTGAGTAGGAGAAGATGCTGGAAATTATCTGTTGGTCTTCTTGATTTTGGTAGCAATACCCCGGCACTATGAATGAAAGGTCACGGGAGGTTCCATACAGGTGGCTGTAGGGACACATTCCAGATAAGCCATTCTTACTTTTTCTCTCTTCATTGTGTTTCATTTTGATTCAAGTTTATTTGGTGGGAGACTGGAGAAGGAGGAGGGGGTGCTGGTTAAGGAGACAAGAAGAAACAACATTTTTATACCAAAATCTTTATTAAAATAAATTGCCGCACATTTGCTGCAAATGGAGTTTTCACTCCAGTCCTACAGACTAATTTTTTGTATTATCCCAGACTTTCCTCCCTGCAAACAGTGTTCCTTCTCCCAAGACTTATACACATCATTACCCTCCTATACTGAAACTAGTAACTCATATATTTCATTTTAGCTCCCTTTTTTCTTTCATAAGAAAACAAAGCTTTTCACAAATGCTTCATCCAGTTTTCGTTTAATAGTTATGGTTCCTTCTCCCAGTATTTTTCCGTCATTAAGCTAACTCTACTGTATTGTGCTGCCAGTTTCAATCTTCCTTACATCATGGTTTATTCTGCTTAGTCGTGGTCCATAGAGTGTTTTTTTTCTGGCTGGATTTTTGTCATCAGTTTATCATCACTACGGGCTGCTGTGAGCACATGCTTTGATTACAGAACTGCTTGCTGTTTGCCACATGGCTTCTATGAACATTGTTTCTCAACATTATTTCACTTCAGAAATGAACACTTATTCGACATGCACCCCATTCTCTCATGTTATAAAGGGGGCTTCTTGTACATAGATGATTTACTCAGTGATTCACTGTACCTGTTTCTGTTGCGTTTTCCTCTTGTTAAACTTGTGGAACCACCCTGATAACACTTAAACAGAGTTTTCTGTTATAGGTAATTGATGCATGAAGCGCCATGTTGATGCATAGTGCTGAAATATATATTTAGCTGTGACTTCTGAGAACTGGCCTAAGGAATAAAAGAATTAACATTTATGATACTAAACCCCCAATTCTGAACAGTGCATTCAGAAATTTAATTTGACTCAGTATGTTTACTAAGGAATGTCCTGTGGCTGAAGAGTTACAATCTGAAAATTTAATTTGGAGACGTTGCTAAGGGTATGTTTAATATCTGTCTAACTGCAAAGCTTTCTCCCATAAAAATTGCTTTGATTTTATTAGGCAGATCATGACAATAGCTGAGGTCAGCAGAGACAGAAACTGGATGTCTATGGCAAGAGTGTGATCTAATTCCTTCCCCAAGGAACAGTGGAAATACAGTATGCAGGCTAATCATCTTGATTGGTGCCTTCTTCTGAGCACAAGAGGAATTTTGAAATACTAGGGGCTAGAGGCAAGGAGAGGCAGATGAATAGAAGATAAATGGTCTTTGCATGAGGTCAGGCAATTTTTCCATAGGGGCCTTGTGATCAAATGTTCCTCTGGACATGTTGAATTAATCTCATCCTGAAATAGTACTGAACTAAGGTAAGTAGATGAAATGTATTATGCAAACTCTTCCTTTTACTGTACTCCTTTCTCTTTTTTAAGACATTTTATTTATGAATGAAATGGTATAATATAGATGCGATAGGACTTCTAAGTATAAAGTTCTCTCCCATATATAGAAGTTGAATTAAGCAGAAAGTCTGTCCACAGCTCAAAACTGCACTAATTGCTTTAATTACAAGACAGGAGTACCAAAACAAAAGGGCTACCCAAAGCAAAGCTGTTGTAGACAGCTTAGGAAAGAGGCACTATGGAACCCAAAGGGCAACTATGATCCAAGAAGGTGTAGGTAATAAAGTTATTATCTAAAAGCTGAACACCACTGCTTCTTCTGGCTACACTGGAATAAAAAAAAAGGTGTGACCTGCTCATTCCTTTAAAGGACACTGTCTTTTTGGGAAGTATGTAGACAGCAGATCTGAAATGGATGGAGGCATCCAAGCTCCCGAAGGGGTTGGAAGGCCAGGTCAATACCAGTTACTGAGCAATCTTCATTGCTTATCTGTGGGACACTCCTAGCATGTAGTCTTTTCACCTTTCTGAAGTATTAACTGTCCTGGCAAGCTGTATGGAGAACTGACTCTGGGTTCTCCACTCACGAGAGTCCTTCTGAGCTGTATCAGAGGCGCACAGCAACACTTGTCCTGTCAGTATCAGAGTGTACATAAGTGATGATGACGCACAGCTAGTGTCCACTCACTCTTAGTCAGACACAGACTTGGGCTGATGAGGAAAGTTTGGCTAGCCTGGACATGGAAGTAATGAGAAGACCTGAGCTGCTCAGGATTAGACTTAGGCATGTGGCACAGAAATGGCTAGTCTGAACCCACAGCACAAGCAGAAAGGTAGAGGAGCAGCCAATGGGCATGTGTGAGAGCATATTTTAACTGCCCGGCCTGGTTTGGAAGCTGACTAGCTCAGCTGGCTTGGTGAGAGCCAGAGTACGTGTCACAGTCACTGTATGTTAGCATAGATTCGATCGTTAATGTAGCTACTGCTTCTGCACATGAGCTGAACTGAACCTGGCCTGCCTGAGCGCAGGCAGAATAGAAGTTTCTCTGGCTCCACTTGACTGTTATTAGATCTATTCCTAAACAAGTACATATAAAAAGTGGAAGACAAAGAAGCCTTGAAAGGAGAGCAGGGAAGGAATGAAAAAACCAATAAAAATAAATAACTTGTAAAACAGGAGCTCTCCAATTCTTTAGTTGCCCTTGTCTTTTGTTAGAGATCGCTTTTAACATTTTTGTAAAATGATTTGCATGCAAACTCTAAAAGGCTGGGCTATGTTCATTTGGCGACTTCCATGAGAAATATACTTTGGTTCATTATGAAGTTATGGTGAAAAAGTTTTTTCTTGGAAATTCTCAATTTCCCTTCAGAACCCAGAAGACTCTTTGATAGTGATGATAATGAAAATAATGATTCTTACGGCTTTTGAAAGAAGAAAGTAAGGGAGAAATATTTCTTGAGTCTTGGATAACCATGTCATCCTAAGACAGAGTCTCAACCACCTCTTAAAGTGCTATCAGGCTCAGAATTGGTACTACTGGTAAAAAGGTGTTTTGTGCAATTAAATTTGTGCTATCACACAGCAGTTGGAAAGTAGACAGGTTTGATCACTGATCATTTGGTAAAAGTTCTTTTATTATTCACTTTCTTTCCACTGCCCCTCTGTAGCTGAGTGTGCTGACATACAGTCAGCAGATCCACACTGTTTCACTACATCAGTTCTTAGTGTTAGACTTGACTTCCATATGTCACAGCACAATCCAGCAATTACGCATTGTTATTTATATGTTAAGATGTTGCATTACTTGCTAACACCCACATACTGGAAATAGATATACCTATGAGTACAGTTTAGACTATGTTGTTAATGGCAACCCACATTTTCATCTGGGAGTTTAAGAACCTGGAGATTTCAGAAGTCAATTTCTTGACTCCCTATCTTCTCTATAACAGGCTTTATTTTTCCCATCCTCAGATCTACATCTCTGTCATCAGGCCCTCCTCTTTAAAGAAATTGCTAAAAATTATGCATCTGCAGAGACCATTAGAGTAGACCTCCTCATTTGAAGCTAAGTGTATATCTTCCAGAGTGATTTGATTTTTCTGCTGTATACAGCACGATAGATAACTGTGTGAGTTGGATTTATGAAGCAGCAGTAGCAGCCTGTGTTAAATACTACTCTGCTTCCAGTGGAATGTCAATGTGCTCAGAAAAACAGTAGGTTTACCCTGGCTGCTGCTCCTCTGGTGCCAGCTATTGCTTCCCTCTGTTTTGCTTCTTGCCAGCAGGTAGGAAATCCCTGCACAAACAGTGGAAGACTCTTCTGAAGTTTTTTCTCCTTCCTTTGTCTCCAACTGAGAGGAGGTGTTGCTATCAGGTAGCCAGCCCCTCTACTCATCAGCTGTTGTGGAACAGGAAATAACCACACGGACATTCATATCATAGAACATTAAACAGCTGGGACAATTTCTGAAACAGTAGATTAGTATACGAGTACCAAATAAGCATATTATTATTTTGATTCACAGGAATGCTTTTTGTACTGATTCTGTTTCATTTCTATCTTGAGGTTGTCTGTACAGAAAGCCTTTACAGTAAGTACTTCAGATTCTGAGGCTACACACAATAAAACTGTGACTTAATAGCCATGATTATTATCAGATACCTGTTGGACGTCACACAAAGCTAAATATGTGACAGACAGACCACGGGAATGCTGAACTTTGCTGTACAGTTTATTGCTGTGGAAGAGTTACAGCTTTGCTTTTGGAGAAGACATTTCTTTACTGTTACTTAACCTCAGGCAGTTAAAGTCAAAGTGATGGTGATTCAGAGCAGTTGTTTTAGCTGCCTGGGCTCATTAGAGCTCTTTAGGATTGGTGGTGCAGAGAAAGCTGTTTTTGCAGTGTTTATCTGCAAATGGTCCCTCTCTATTTTGAAGCACATTCCTCAGTTTTAGAGCTCTGCTTTCCATTTAATGTTTTGAGTAGCTTAAAACAGTCAAGGCTGCCGAGGGAAGTGGTTCAGTCACCACCTCTGAAGGTATTTAAAAGATGTAAGGTATTTAAAAGATGTGTAGAAGTGGTGCTTAGGGTCATGGTTTAGTGTTGGGCTTGGCAGTGTTAGGTTTACAGTTGGGCTTGATGATCTTAAGCATCTTTTCCAACCTAAATGATTCTATGATTCTGTGTTTTTATTTTCTTTGTAAAGTAGGCAGGCTGCAACACTAAGGCTAATCTGAAAAACTGAGTATGTGTACATCTTCCTTTCCATACAATCAATGACAAAACTTGGTTTCCTGTCTTGCAGGTAAACCGTCAAGTTAAGAACCATTATATTCTAGTCATGTTATACTAAGTTGCTAAGGGATTCATTGCATGCACTAAAAATCCCACGGTATTGTTTGTTAAAACTAAGAAAACTCATGTCACTAGCATCTGAAAATCTCATTGTTCATTAGGGTGTTGCGGTTGGGTTTCGTTAAAGTTTTTGTAAAAAAAACCTGGTCTGTGCCATCCACTGAAAAGCAATGAAAAAGCTGATTCAACATGGGACTTGTGCATCTGCTTGACAGTAAGCATTCCATAATTCCACTGCCTACAATGAAAGTTTTTAAATGTATTTAAACATCTTTTAAGTGTTTTTCTTGGTGGGACACAGGTTTTAAACTGATATAACTCAAATACCATCAACATAACAATAGCTCTAGACTTACTGAAACAAAATACTTCAGTCTAAAATTGCCTAGACCTCTTAATTGCCCAGACTGTGTTTCTGGTCTTCTTTCCTTCAGTGCAATAAAGTCAGTATGACACTTAGCATAGGACTTCCCCAGTCTTCTCATGACATATTTATAGTGGTTTTGCTTTATTATATCCACTTCCTGACTTTACAAAGTTCAGGTGCTGCCTACTTGTCTTTTCACAAAGAGCTCCAAGGAATTTAATTAACTTATTTAAATGTACTTGTAATCTAGTCTGAAAAAGGTCTCTTCATTGTTGCCAAAATCAGGCAAACAATTAGGCTTTACCCTCCAAGTGGTCACGCTGTTGCAGGTCGTCCTACAGCTGCAGAAACCAGCAGCTTTCACAGGGACATCAATCAGAATAATTCATGCACGCCATATGCTACTTTTGTTCAGAAGTGCAATCATTGGCATGGAGTATTTTGTTTTGTTTCTTTAATGTCAGCTTCCCATTCCCCCATCCCAGCCACCCCACCTCCCCCCAAACCCAAATCCCAGGATGTCTGAAGGCATAATTACCTGTGTGACATTTAAAGAGAAAAAGGTGAAGAGTTATGACATGTGACTGATTCATGGACAACTGTAATATTTCAAATATGTATGTGAGTATTCCAAGTGTGTGACAGTTACATACACTTCTTGAGCTGAATAAAATTCTCAGCTGAATAAAGTTCTCAGTTTTTCATTTATTTTTTAAAATTTATATAGTTATTCAGACTATAACCACATAGTTATGCAACAGTCCTGCAACAACCACTGTAAAAACATTACTTATGAATTTTTACTAATTTTTTAGTAACTAAAATTTTGTAATTTTATTAGTTGCTTATTACAGCAACTCTTTTAATTTGCCTGCAGTGACCAGAGAATAATCTCACAAAAGTTCAGATCTTGTTACAAAAACGTGCAGTCCTGATCAACCACCTGCATAATTAATTTACTGCCATTTGCTTCCTCTGGAGTTGGGGCTGGCTGGAAACTGGGAAGCTGAGCTCCAGAAACATCAGTTTCTTTTCACTGTCTCCATTTTCTTGAAATGAGTCATCGTCTAGTCTCCTTTCACCTGGTAGAGTTCTTATTTTGTCACAAAACCCTGCTCACCGGAGACCTCTGTGAAATTACACCCGTGTGAGATGCATGCAAGGGAAGATGCAGGTTGAGATTTCAGAACCCGGAGAAGTCAGTCTAAGAACTGGTCCATATGTCTGTCCCCACCCCAACTCCAGAGCTGAGATCTTACTCCTGGGTGCTCTATCCTGCTCGGTGGTGTGCTAGCTTCTGCTCTGGAAGGCTGGAAATATTACAAGCCCAGTGGGTGCCTTGACAAAATTTTACAACTACATTGAAGCCAACAAGATTAGGTGTCAGCTCTGATCATAGAATGTGATTACTGGTGTCAGGTTCATGAATGTTTTAAGTACCTTCACCATATCAACCTGAAATTTTGTCAGCTTCATTTCTTAGGCCTTCCTCGCTGAAAAGGGTATCAGAGAGTAAATTAACTAGAGAGAGAAAGAACAGGTATTTGGTTTTTTCTAGTGCAAGTAAAACCTGAAGGGTTACAGTTACGTGCAGCTATGAAAATAAAGATGTACCACGTATGTGTAAAAGAAGTAAGGGATGTATGTTGCCATTCAAAGGAAAACCCACAAGAATAAATTACCTGACCAGCTGTCTTTCCACAGAGGATACCTGATGCATCTGTTCCTCTTTTCTCCCATATCACCTGGCATACCTAATTTGAAAAGCTCCTAGTGAATATCCAAGTGTAGCATTAACAGGTGATCTTCTGATCCTTAAGTGAGAGGTTGGACACGGTTAGAGAGGTCTCTGAAATCGTTATTCTTTCTCTTTTTTTCCATTTTCCTTTAGCTTCCTGTTGGTCAAAGTGTGACCAAAAAAGAACATTTTGCTTTTGAGTTCTTCACAGAGTTCTGCCCAAAGATAATCCCTCTGCCCTTGCTAATCTTTGTAAGATGTCTGGCCTACTAAGACAATGAAGCAAGAGCAGTTGTGCTGGATGCATCTCATGTCAAAGCTTTTAAATCCAAAGCATTTTGCAACACTGATATATAAGAATTCATTGTGAAAATTGTTCTGATAAAGTCCTTTTTCCAATGACCGGGAAAATATGTACAGGGTATGGGTTTCATCTCAGAAGGCTCAGAGTTTATTTCGGTCCCATAACTGGATTAGGAAGAAAAGACTGAAAAGATACTTCACGGAAAAATGTGCTAGATATATGTGGTTAATGTGCTTAAATCCATAACGTGATCTAAGTTTTGGTTTCTGGAGGTTTTTTTGGTTTTTGTTTTTTTAATATGCCTTTTGGAGAACAGAATATAGATATTGCCAAATCCTTTTTTCCTTGCACACTCCGTTGAAAAATTATGTACTTCATTTAATATCAATCAAAACCATTCCTGCATACCTAGGAAACAAGACACATATTTTTAATTTTAATATATGAACAGGTTTTATTTCCATTTGAGGAAAGCCAACAAAGAACAATTATCTGGTTTCCATGACAGCGAACATACTCTTTATTCTTCATCAGCCCGACTCTGAACCTAAATCCGCTCTACGTAAACGAGGTATTTTCAAGAAATAGGTGGACATTTGCTTCTGGTTATGCAACTATTTTAACAGCAGTACAAACCACCTCCAATTTAAGAGGCCAAAGTGAAGATATGATTTCTGAAATAGACTTAAAAAAAGACACAACAGGAGTTACACCATAGTCACAGATGTTAATAGTAAGTATTTAATTAGAGAAAAACCTTGTTCTGTTCTCTGCCTTGTATTAAATGACCCTACATTAACAAAGGTACTGAACTAGTTCTGAATAAACACTACCAGAGAAAATTTCCAAAGAAAATTTCCAAAGAAGTAAGAAAGATATTAGCAGACTGATATGATTTATTTTCTCTAATATGGAACTTTCATTACTTTGCAAAAGTAGTGTCCTAGAGGAGAAAGCTGGGGCAAATTGACTGTGTTCAGAGAAGCCACTGACATTGGCTCCGTGCAAAACTGGAAATGGCACTGTGGCATCCCCAGACAACACCCTCATTACTAAGCAGACCTATTTGCTTAATCAGCTATTAGTTAAATAGAACATTATCTAGTATACCATGCTCCCTTTGTTAGTTTCTTGAGAATCCAGTAAAGTGTGTAGAAGTAATTTGAACCAATGGTTGTATCGCAGTGCTTTACAAATGTGAGTTCTGAAACAAAACAGACCTAACACTGGGAGTTATGGGGACAATGTTCATTGCTACCAAGTTATTTTAACAGTTGAAGCCTTAGGTGAACAGTTCCAAATCTTGTGGAAGCTGAAAAGTAACAGCAAGCATTTCACCACACAGAGTAGCCTTTCTTGCAAGACATGAGACTAGGCCTATCTCACAATGACTATCCAGAAGATTAGATCTAGCCGGGACTAAACCTTAAAAATTGTGACAGAAGTATTTCTCTCCTTATTTCTGCCTACTTTTCAGATCACTTCCAAGCTGTAAAATGTGGCCAATGCTTTGAATTAAAAACCCTGATAAAGTCTTGCTAAAGAACCCTTTATAAAGAGCCAAACCAAAGTTTGGCAGCCAGACTTCACCAATGTTTAGGCTGTTGAGTGCTAGATTTTCAGCTTAACCTCATTTCTATTTTTAATGCAATCTAATGGCTTCATGCTCACTGTAGTTCCATTTCTTGTATAATAAATACATCTGCTAATGTTAATAAATATTGCATTAGGTTACAACAATAAAGGCATCTTAGCAGGCTAATTTGCTCTCTGTTTTCAAATTGATGATTCTTATTAATGTTAATGAAATTGCTAGATGGCATCCAGTGTCAATGGAAGCCTTTACAAATATCACAGCCTGTGGTAGCGTACCACTTCATCATATAAGTATGTAGTTAAATTTAAAAATGCAGCTTGAAGAGCTAATAAATTAGTTATGATATCTGCAAAACTAAAAAGTTTTATGAGCTTCTTGGTTTCTTTGCTGAGCAGTCATCACACAGAATTCACCTTTGTTGGTTTTGTTTCTTCATCATGGTTTTAGCTTTATAAACAGTATGACATTAATCTGCCTCTGGTTGCTAAAGATGAATTTTAGCAATTGTGAAATGCACAAAATAGCCTTCTGTATAATGTATAGCAAGTATATATGTAAGCATTAAAGCATGAGATTTCTTGAAGAATTATATTTAAGTTACTTTTAAATATTTTTTCCTTTTTTTGTTTTTTTTTTTTTAAATTTCTCAGTCTTCTGTCATCCAAATCTGGCATATAAAGTCTATAAATGTCACCAAAGAACTTGAACCCAGGTGAGCAGAAACTGTGACCTGTGGAAGGTAGGTGTTACTGTGGGTCTAAACATCTCCTTTTAATAATTCTTTCCTTCCATATATCCACCTGTAATTTACAGAAGTTCTAACACTTCACAGACAGATCTGGAAATAGCAGTCCCTTACTTTTTGTTGAATTTTTAGATGCCTTCCATTGCAGAAAAAGGAGCATTTAAAAAGATACTTTTACCTATTTTCTGAAATACGTATGGAAATCTCTTAAGTCATGACAAAGATAATATATATAAAATACTAATGAGTTAATAGTCACATTACTGTTTTTCCAGCAATCAAAAATGACAGTCTTTAATTTCTAAATACCTTTTAAAGACATTGTGGCAATTTGAAGGGAAAAAAAACCTGCTCGAAGGCTTTTGTTTTAAACTGACCAATTAGCTATTCCCTTCCATGCTACGATCGCACATCCCATTGGTTGAGAAAGTTTCTCGCGAGTGTACTGTGCCTTTAAGAGCCGCGGGCTCGGGGGTTCTTTTCGGGGCTTTCGTGGCTTTTTGGCTTCTTTCGGGGCTTTTCGCGTCTTTCCGCTCTCCAGACACTCCCGGCTCTGCGCTGGGAGAGGCGCTGCAAAACCTTGCAGCTTCGCTCCGGGAAGAGGCTTCTCCAGACTTGCGGCTACGGCTCCCCAGTGCTGCCGGAGTGGAGCGAGGCTGTGCGCCGGGGCAGCCCCCGCCGCGCCGCCTGGGACAGACTGCATGCGCCGCCCGGAGACCCGCGCCTGGAAGCTGCTCTTTGCCTGCTGCTGTAACGCCGTACCCTCTCTGCCGCCAGCGCTGCCGCTTCTTGCTGCTTCGCTTCTACAAACTGCACGACGAGAACTGGTAGGAACAGCGCTTTGCACGTTGGAGCCCCGCGTTCGTAACAGCCGCGGTTTCCCTTTGTTCACTCCACGAAAGCGCACACGTGGCGACGCCATTTTCGGACTCCGCGTGGCACCGTCCCCCTTTCTCTCTTTTCTCGCGTTTAACCCTCACCTTTCCATCCTGCACAGACTCTCAGATTTTGCATTGGTTTTTCCCTGCATGTTATATATATTGTTCTAGTTTTAATAAAGTTTGTTTCAGTTTTCCAAACGTTCAGAGGTCTCACAAAATCTTTCTTTTCCTTTTCGTATCTCTGCTTTTGAACCCTTTTCTCTCCTGGAGGAGAGGGGTTCAGGGAGAGGAAAGGGCACGTCCTCGCGATTGGCTTGCCTCAGCCGACCGGCGACAGACATTTATCATCTGAGTTTTATAAGTACACAGTGAAATGATTTGACCTGAGAATCTTTGTTCTTTTTCATCTTACTTCCCTGTGAGCTACTATCTGACAGACTCAAGAAACAATCATGCCCTGATATTTGAGTACAATCTCAGAGCTTCAAGCCTCTGAAATGCTTAGCTTGCTTTATGCAGCAATGTGTTAGTTGTATGCCTTATTACTACACACAGTTTAGCGCCTCTTCTTCTATATGTCATCATTTAGTGGTAGGATGAGTCATATTTAAGCATTTATTATTTCACTACAATGTTGATATCTTTCTTTTGGAAAGAGTCCACAGAAGCCTCACAGTCTGCAGGGCTTTGAATTTACTGGGTAATGTGCACTGCCTATTTTTGATGATGAATTCAACTGTATTACAACTAGAAAAAATCAGACTCCAGAGTTGGAAACGACCTACAATATTAGAGTATCACTTTGCCTCTGAACATGAGCCCTACCTGACTCTGTACAGTACCTTATCCAGTATTCCGTCTTGTTTAGTTTTGAAGTTCTACCATTTTCCTTGAAAGCATGTTCCACATGCAAGATAATGAATAGTCATGAGCTATCCCTTATATGTCTTATACTCTTTTCCCAATTTCATCTGAGCTAATACCTTGTAATTACATTTCTCTATACTGTTCTAATTTCACATCCATTTTTGCAGTCTGAGCAATTCTCAGACATGTAGATCTGGGGAATAACTGGCAACTTAGCCCACCAGAGTAGTGAAAAAAAGCTTTTCTTTGGAATTCTTTGGGCCAGAGATTCTTTTTCCATCTGTGGTTAACAGTGGCGAGCATGGTGGGATCTAGTCCACAGCTGAGTTCCTATATAATGCTGCAGTGCAAACCAAAATTACTTAATAGAAGTAAGAAAGGGTAAGAAACACTATTGAAGAGATAGGTGTGTTACATAAGGTAGGAATTTTCCACCAGAACATTTTTTACTTTCCTCTGAGGAAGTTTGATGTTAGTGAGTGGTACTCAACTTACAGTATGCATAGTGGAACTATAGCAGAGGTTTTGTATGTCTTAATGTCATTACTCTGAGCGTTCAGCTGCAGTGCATGAAAGCCTACCCAGTGATGTTTGATTACTGAAACAAAAAAATGGGCATAGAGAATTACCAAAGTTCTAGCCTCTTAATTAAAAATCCTTGAGAATTTTATGTTAAACCAAATCTCTTTCCCAGTTCCTTGATAGTGCTCATAATTTACTCATAAATATAAATTCACTATTCTCATGTTCTGCTTTTTATAAAACTGTAATAGTTGTAATCTATAAGTAGTTGTCCTAGATGTGAACTGCTGAATACATTTGTATTATTATAGTTGATAATTATGCTTTGACTCAGCAGTGACTTAACTTTGAATAACGAATAATAATGAACACACCTATTAAGCATATTTAATGTGCTATTCTTGATGATACTTAAATTTTTTTAAAAAGATCACTATATCTTGTTCATAAATGTATTTCATTCTATTATTTCTGGATAAGATTAAATATTATCCCTATTTGATGTCTGAGAAAATTAGACCATTATTCTTTTTCTATTTTTTTTTTCTTCACTATTCACATCCACAGAAGCATGTAGTTATGGTAACATAGAACTGTTCATATTGCAAAGCTAGATTTACTGCAAAATTTACACAGTAGTTGCAGTGCAACCAGAATCAAACAGTGAATTATAAGATAAAACTTACGGGTAATCTATTCCTCTGTGTATCTTCTTAGGAGCTTATGCAGTGACGACTAAAATGAAATCTGAGCACTTACAAAAAAGTATAGTATCACAAGCAGCAACAGAAACGCACCAGAGTAATCCAGAACCAGGAGGACACAAAGTGAGTCCAGGTATGATTTCCTAATCATATAAAGACGTTCCATTCACTGTCAGTTCTGTCCTTTCCAGTCACAATGTGCTTCAGACTAAAAGGAGTTAGGCACCGGAAAATCCTTCCACAATACTCTCCAAAGAAAAAGAAGAGAAAGATCTAACCTTCTGACAGTGCAGACAATATTGCTCTACAGATAACGAGAGCCTAATGTTTGCTGGTGCCACCCGATGACCCAGCCTCACAGATATACAAATAATAGGATTTGCTGAGTGTAGCAGGTGCTGGCTCCGGGAATCCCTTCCTGTTAAAAGAAGCAAAGTGATCTGTGTCTTTGTCAGATTTTGCGTTTGGTTTAACAGGATTGCAGGTGTGTGGTTTTAGTACCTTTCACAATGTGAAGCACAGATGTTACATCTTCCTTTCACCCCCAGCCTGGTTGGCTGCAGCTACTGCTCCTGCCTGACTTTCTGAATCCCACTGCCCCATATGGGCAGCACAGCCTTCAGCAGCAACCTGGGAATCCCACTGATGCCAGCAGTGGGCATGAGCGTCCCCTGCAAAGGAAGGCTTAACTTTTGGGATGATGCCTGAAGGGCCTGAGGAGAGGAAGATGGGCTTCTTTTGTAACAGAAAGGAGCTGAGAGAGAGAGAGGAAGGATTGGAAAAAGGTGGAAGTCAGGTGTCTTACAGTCACTACATGTGGAATAATTCACTGTCGCTGAGGTGAAAAAATAGTAACATGAGACTTACGTTATCCAAATTCCAAGTGAAACATGAATGAACAAATGAAACACCGCAAACTTTAACACCCTCAGAGAAATTGCCCACATTTGAAAGCCCTGTCTTTTTAACCTCTCTCAGCTGACAGTGGGATATGTCACCATGTCAGACGTATAACCTTTCAAATATGATTCACTCATGAAATACCTTGAAGTCTTTCTCCTTTGGGAACAATTAGAGCAAAAATGGAGCAAAATGTCCTGCAGACACTGGCGGTCTAATAGAAACCATTCAGTAACATCATCAAGGACAGTGTCGCACAGTCCTTGGCCTTTTTCTCTCTTCTCATTCAAACAAGGAGAACGGTACAGGCTCTCACTGCAGTGTAGCATCAGCAAGGCAGCAGCAGAGCAGAGCATCATACCTCTCTGCTACCAGCTATGACTTGGCAGGATACAGGCATGCAGTAAAGCATTTCCTCTTACCAAGTAGATGGCTAAGGTGAAATTATATTTTTGAAAAATATAAAAAGACAGTCTTTGAATATGAACACTTTGTGAATACCTGTCTCATCCTTTATTTCTTCTCCCCTCTCAATGATAAATGAAGGATGGTAGTGCTTTTTCTGCATTAAATATTTTTTAATGTTCAGCTGACTTCTAAAGAAAGCTTTTATTATGAAGATAGCACTTCTGGACAATCATTCATTTTCTTTAAAGCTGAATTTAACTTCATGGCTATCATCTGCTATATTGCTTTTTAAATTTGCTGAACATGCATTAATAATATTTATCTCAAGACCTTTTTTAATTATAATGAATTATTGGTTAAAAATGTTCTAAAAATTATTTTAATTCTGAGTACAAAATGTGCAGTTTGATTTCAGTTTCTGCATGTACACTGCCATCTTAGAATTAACTGGCAGTGTCAGATCAATGATTGTTTTTCTGTGAATTCAGATATAAAGTTCTTACCAGGTTCTACTTGGAGACATGTACATTTATTTTACCTACTTCACCAGAAATACATGTATCACCTGCTGTACTCTGCTCTAATGAATAAGGTGCCAAGAAATTCTTCTGGTTTATCTTATATAAATCTATCTTATATATTCATATCTTTTATATAGATCGCTTATATAAATATAATTATCTTATATATATATGCATGACCCTCTCACAGCTGTTGTCTTAATGGCAAGTATATTCCTTGGTAAAAGGCATGACAGTCAAGCACCTATGTATTCCAGTAATCTCTTGCAACCAGAAAGAGGCTGAAAAGGACAGTATGCAGCTGTGTATGAGTGAAACCAGTGCTCTAATTAAACACGGAAACTAGACTTTACTTTATTCCTCATAACATCCTCCTGTCCATATCTATGAACAAAATCAGGGGCAAATGCAAGGATTATTCTGGGACAACATTTTCAGCAATGTATGAATATCTAGAATTCTATCAAAGTAAAAACACACTTCTGCTGAGTGAAAGGCTACAAATTATAATTAATGTCCTTTATCTTACCACTATAAGTGCATATTGACCACCATCAGTGGTCCACCCTGGCCTCCAATCGGGAGATTTGGAGACACACCATACATAACGCTGTTGTCTCCTTTGAGAGCACGCGTAGAAACAGTCTCGAGGAGAAAAGACAGCGCAGAAAGAACCGTGCCTCGACTATACCACCCAAGGAGACCCTCCGGTGTGCTCTTTGCAACCGGTCTTGCCTATCCCGCATTGGCCTTTTCAGCCATCAATGCGCTTGCAATAAGCGTGGGCAAAGCCCTTCCCAAATCTTCGTCCGCGAAGCCAAGCCATGATGATGATGATAAGTGCAAAGAATATTTTTACAGCTAGAGATATAAAATGGTTCAGTACAGCTACATCACAGTAAAATCTTTTGGATGAAGGACTGACCTCATACAATTTTGTTACTTCTGGGCCCCTCTTGTGATGCTGTTCAAAAAAAGGAGACATTTTCCCTTTCCCATTGAACGGATACAAATTTGAGTTCCAGAACCTTACCTGGGTTATGTGTGTTTAAAATACTTCTTAACCTCTAGTCGCTGTGTTTAATGGATCTACTCAACACTACAGCCACCTGGTTAAACATGATTAACCTCCACAGCTTTCAGGTAGCTGGTGTCTGAGTCAGATACTTCTGATGCATTTAGGAAGATTTGGTTCTTTTTCTCAGGCGGGTGAGTTATTTTCTGTATCCTAAGCAGCAAAATACTGAGAGACGGGAACTGGATTTACAGTCATAATTCTTGAAAACAATGCAGTAGAGAAAGATATACCTTTTTTTTTCAGGTTACTTTGAATTTAGAAGATGGAAAATACCTAATTTATTGATCTGTTGCCTGATTAGGACGTTATGGTTTACTCCATAAATACAAGTGTACATGAAGATTTTTGAAAACCATATTTCTCTGACCTGATAGAGAACAGAATAAAAACTTTTTCCTTTGTCCTAGCTACTAACTCTTATTTATGGGATAACCAAAATATTATGTGTTGGAAGGACAGGAGAGGCTTTACAGGAAAAAATCTATTATGGGAATGCTTGATAATTGAGGCTTCTTCAGATTCCCATATCCCTCCCTGAAATGTTGCTATGAGAAGTCTGCGTGACTTCTTAAGTTGAGAAACTCTGATTTTATGGTGACTTTCTTTCTCTGCAATAAGAACTCTTTTTAAAAAATTTCTCCTTTTACTTTCATTTCTTTCAGTCTGGACCATCCTGAAACTTACGTTGGAATTGCCTATTTACTGCTTCTAGCTCCCTTCCAGTCTGTAATATAAAAAGTAAGAATTAGTAAACACAGAATGTTATAAACATGAAAATATTCCTTCACTGTTGTTCATTAGTCATGCAACAAAAATTACTATTTTGGAGATAAAATTTTCTGAACGTGTGCCTGATTTGGTTCTTCAGCTGTTGAGTCTATTTAATGTTTATCCAGTTTATTATAGCTGTTTGCACACTAGAGATCTTGAATTGTTTTTAAATGGTACCTGGACTTCTTGTAAAGACCTCAGGACAAAAAGAAGATAAAAGATGAATTTCCATCTTAATCCTGTGCTGAGGCTAACAATGTAAAATTGATAGGAATGAGAGAATGGTTGAGGTTGTCAGGGACCTCTGGAGGGAACCTGGTCCAAACCCCTGCTCAAGCAGGGCCACCTAGAGCCAGGTGCCCAGGACCATGTCCAGACAGATTTGAACATCTCCGATGATGAATACTCTCAGCCCCCCGGGCAACCTGTGCCAGTCCTCAGACACTCTCACAGTAAAAAAGTGTTTCCTGATGTTCAGAGGGAACCTCTTGCATTTCAGTCTGTACCCATTACCTCTGGTGTTGTCAATGGGAACCAGTGACAAGGGCCTGGCTCCATCCTCTGCGCATCCTCCCTTCAGGCTTTTATGTACAATGAAGATATCCCCCAGAGACTTCTCCAGGCTGAACAGTCACAGCTCTTACAGCTTTTCCTCATAGAAGGGATGCTTTGGGCCCTTCACCATTTTGGTGGCCGTTTGTTGGACTCTGTCCATTGTGTCCGTGTCTTTGTCATACAGGGAAGCCGAGCACTGGACCAGTAGTCTAGACAGGGCCTCACCAGTGCTGAGTAGAGGGAAAGGATGACCTCCCTTGACCTACTGTCAATGTTTTCCCTAATGCAACCCAGGATACCATTGACCTTTGCAGCAAGGACACATTGCTGGCCCATGTTCAACTTGCTGTCCACCAGAACACCCAGGTCTTTTTCTGCAAAGCTGCTTTCCAGATGGGTGGCCCCCAGCAGGTACTGGTGCCTGGGGCTGTTCCTCCCTAGGTGTAGAACTTTGCATTTCCTGTTGTTGAATTTCATGAGGTTCTTGTCAGCTCGTTAGTCCTACTTGCCAAGATCTCTTTCAAATCTTACTTGCTCTGCTAAGGGGTCAGGTCTTGCTTGTCAAGGTTTGATTGAATTCTTGTTCAGAGGATCTGAATTCTGGCAGCTGACATCGTTTAAAGTCATTCATATTGGCTACATTTTAATAGATCTTTAAAAATACAAATTAACTGAATAGTCAATTTAAATATAGTGGGATTGTCTCAAGAGTGTTGAACTTGATTTAAAAGGAGCAATACAACTAAGTGAAATTCATGACTTCCCAGTGTTTTAAATTAAAAACTCAAAAGCCTGCACTTCCTTTTCTAGTCCTTCTGTTCCATTCAGCACATATTTAAACTTTTCTTTCTTACATGGGTGTCCATTTGACATCCTAATGAATTAAGCCGAACTGGTATCTTTTAACGACAGAAAGCTTGTGGTATTATTTCTAGCATTTAGAATTCTATCACTTGTTCTTTACAGCGGTTGTGTAACCCATGTAGGAGTTGGAAGTCTATGGGTTTCTTGTTCACATGCAGAGAAGACTGGATCAGCCCCTCTGTAGACAGTCATTTGAAAATCTTGAGGCATAGTGATTGTAGCCATGGGCCTTGTGGTCCAACTGCCATCTATTGCTGTGCAGTGTAGCAGTGAGTTCCCATGCCAGCCCGTGCCCCTCAGCCTGCTGAGATAATGAAGCTCACCACAGGAGACAGAGCACAGCTAGGAGGTGGTGGAGTTCATGCTTTCCTTTAAGTAAAAAGTAATATGCCTGTAACTATATCTGTGTACCAAAAATTGTTCTTAAATGTAGTAAACACAAGATTTTGGGGGGTTCTTTCAAAAAATAGTTGCAGATGTGATACGGTTTTGAAGTAAAAGAAAAAGAACCTGTGTTGTGAACTTCTGTGAAGTACAATAATAAGCATTAATGGCAGATTGTTAAAATGCTCCCAGCTGTCACAGAGGTTTCCAGCAAGGAAATGGCGTAGTTATTTTCGCAGTAGAATATACCACAGAAACAAAACACTGAAAGTTTCTTCATGGGAGCTAGTCTGCTGTGGAAAATGCATGTAGAATATCTGGTATAGTGCCAGGCTTGCTAGGCAAGTCTTGCTGGCTATCCAGGAGGGTGGAAGTATGATCTTGCTGAGGCTCGTGTGAGCTCACCCATTAACACCCAGGATAACAATCTCCCTCTCGGTCTTCCCTTTAAAACTGTTGATGATATGACTCTCAGCTTTAACTGGGGTTTACTGTTTCATAAACTATTTATTGCCTTTCCATCATACAAAGCTAAAGCTTCAAATTCACTTATTTGCTTCAGGATGTTAGTTTTTAATAAAATTATTTGTCCTCTGGCTGTTTTGTCATGAATCTTAGAATATAAAAGATAATGACATTCAGATTTTCCTCTAATGACTTCCTCCTATATTAAGGATTTCTTCGAATTCCCTGGTCACACGAAGCACATCAAGACAGCAACAGGATGCTGGTTGCGTAGTAATAGGTTTGCTAACCCTATTCAATTTTTTTCCAGTTTGTTGTATAGCCTATTGAGCACACCAAGGAATAGGTCTTTGAAAAAAGATCAAAAAAACCCAGCAACCTCAGAAGAAAGACTTTAGATGTCATTTAGTTTATTACCCTGGTGGTGCAAAAGTTTTTTACGTAATGTATAAGTAATGCTCCGTACGATCTAACTTTAAATCCCCAAGCACAGTATCCCACATTTCTGTTTTACCGCTGTATGACTTGTAATATCCTCTCCATCTCTTGTCACTCTTGTGGGCCAGTGCTTCATTGCACAAAGAACAATAACCAACAAGGGAAACTCTCCCACTCCCCCAACCCCGTCAACCCGCCAAAGTTACCCAGAAGCATGCTAATTTTTACACAGAACATCTTATACTAGAAGTCAGCTACAATCTAATCAACTTCGCAGAATTAGTAAGAGTATCAAGGTGTACCCTGAGGAAGAGTCACAGTAGTGAGTGTTGTGGTCTGTAGTTTGGGCCATCCTTTCAGAGACGATGGAGCCTTGGAGCAGCACAGGACTCTGCTTCGTCCTGAATCTTGGAGACTCTCTGCAGGTCTCAGTCCTCTCTTGAGGTATGCATCTGCGCATTTCCACAGGTTCTTTACTCCAAGCAGCTGCACGCTCGTCTTGCTCCTCAGCTCCATCCCAGTTCACCCCAGACAATACAGCAGTTTTCCCAGCAGTCTCATCCAAGGCTGCACCCTGGCAGAGCTAACCTTGAACGCTTGCAGGTAAACACATGTGGTGCAGGGGGAAAGTATTTGAGCCTGTTGGTGCACTGGGTGCTAACAGATACTGACTTTAAAAATATCAGAACATGGAGCTGATTTCATTTTCCTGTAAATATAAATAATACAGTCTTGTGTTAACTGATGTTAATGCAAAAGACCCAAGAGAAAAGAACTGGTACAGTTAAGGAAACAAAAATCCGTAGAGAGATATTTAATGGAGATGATGGAATTGTTTATGTCCCGGTGGCTTTTAAGTGCTACACGTGGAACAGAATTTATTCAGAAGCGTAATGTTTGTTGTCTTATAAACCTATTTGCTGTTTTCAGCTGCTGCTTCCACAGTCATAAAACGGGATCAGCACAGTACCAGGACACTCGGTGGTAAAAATCTGACTTGAATAAGGCATCATGTGATCACACTTCTGTAGATCTTGCCAAAGGATGTGGTAAAGAAAACAGGTAAAACAACATCTTGTCTGTCTTTCATTAGTCAGCATAAAACTACCTTGAAGCTTGCTTATGCAAAATTTATCTTCCTGTGAGAATGTATTCTACCCAAGTTGGTTTATAGCACAGCAGGGCTCTGCACTACATGGCTGCAGCACCTTCTGGTCCAGTACTGGGAGTCCAAGAGCTAAAAACATCATGTTCCTAGAGGTGCAGCATTAACCCTTTTGTTAACCATGGACTTGATGCCACTAGAATCACATCCAGGGCTTCTCAGTCAAGCCTGATGTTTACACATATACTTTACCCTGCCTTGAAAGAGATAATGCAGTTACTCTTATGGATATCTGGAATGTATGTAGAACAGAGGTGGAATTTTGTTCTTTCATAGGCTTAGAAAGTGTACTGCCTCTAGTTCAATAGTATGAAATTGCTTTTTAAAGAACGTATTCCTTTCATTCATATAAATATATATATACTTCTTTTTTAAAATAACTGAATTAAGTGTGAGATCTCAAACCCTTAATCTTAAAAGGTGATGAGGGATGATTTCATGCTGGAAACCATGAACCTAACATATCATGCGTGGTCTCCGCAATGATGACTGCATCCAAGTGTAAAAAACTACTTTCTATTCGAGCTTTTCTTACATTTTATGTAGGCTGTGAGCAATGTAGTGTGCAATACTAAAGACACTGTTCAGAGTGGGTGGAAAGCTCTGCTCATAAACTAAGTAGCCTATAAGCTCCTACAGAAGAAGTCAAGGCCCAGAAAAGACCTGTTAATGGCATTTATGTTTCAAACCATAATATGGAGGTATGCAGCCTAATATGGGAAAAGATAAAGGTTTCAGGATCAAGGGACCTCAGTTTTAACATCTGGGAGGGCTATACACAATTCTAAACAATTTTTCAGCACAGACTAGAAACTGAACAGAACTAGAACTGCAATGAAATGATCAGTGCTAATCTCTGCAAGGGGTGAATCTATACCAGACAGTGCATACCAAGAAGCTGTAGAGAGGTGTATGATAAGGACCCAAGACCTCAGGTTGTTTCCTGCTGAGTTGATGACACTCAGCATGGGGATTGCTGTTGTCAAGTGTTAAGGAAGAATTGCATCCTTGAGGCATAAGCCTTTGTATCTCTGCAAAAAGCAGAAAACTGAAAGGAACTCCACATGCACAGGCTTACACATGCTACTTCAATCTTTTACTGGTGTCAGGTGTTAAAGCACACAGGCAGGTTTGTTGTTGCACAGCAAGGTAATTGGATGTAAGCACAAATAGAAATTAAAACAGCCTTATGTGCTAGTGAGTAGGAAGAAAGTAAGTAGGTCCTTACTATAAAAGTTATGAAGGAAATTGCCTTGGTTGAAATTTCTCATAGGTAGAGTGAGGAAGTTGCTCAAAAAAATATCAAAACATTGCACGCTTTTCTTGTATAGTGTGATAAAGGAGATTACCTGTACCTTCCCACTCCACTGGATGCCTTGCTTGTAACTTCCATGGAGGACTGAAGACATATAGATCACAAAAAATGTCTGGTGAAAATAATCAGTTAATTGTTATTTTGCCTGCCTTATATCTGCCTCTCTTCTCATGCTGGTAATGTTGAAAGGACATGAAACACCCTAGTAGCATAACCAAATCACAAAATGAATGTGGAGTCCTACTGATGTACCTTCAGACTTCTTGCACCTTATCTTTATTCGTTTCAACCCACAGCTTTTCTAATCAAATGTTCCCTTCTCCAACAATTAATGTTAAGGACAGGAAAAGTGTATTTAGTATCTGTTGGAGTGAGAGAGAGAGTGGAGACAAGTAGAGCCTGAATAAGTTGCTCTTGCAGGTATTTTCATCTGAAAAATAAAAAGAGCCTTCATTTCTCAGTACTAAAGTTTGCAACCATATCAGATAATCTCTCTTCTCATTCCCTGTCTCATTGGGAACTATGTTTTCAAAAGGCAGCAGTAGCTTCTGATGGAAATTTCTGGCAGTATACAGTGTGATCACAGAGGAGAAGAGTAGAGAGTATCTCAAACAACTAGTAGAAACTGTAGCTGTGGACAAAAGTGCTTCTGAGTGTTTTGTTTTGTTTTGATTTGTTTTGATTTGTTTTGATTTGTTTTGTTTTGTTTTGATTTATTTTGTTTTGTTTTGTTTGTTTTGTTTTGTTTGTTTTGTTTTTTTCTGCTGGATAAGATGTTTGATGGTGGCAGACCTCAAAATTAAAGGATATATCTTCAAGAAAGAGTTTTCCTGAAGAACAGATGTCCTCCTAATTTATTTGCAGGTAGAAATCCATTCCCAAGTCTAAGCTTCCAAGCTCCTGACTTTTTTTTGTATCCCACAGGGAGTCAGATCAAGGAAAGCAGACTCTCGGTGGTTCTGAGGCTCTTCATAATCCAGGGAAATTGGAGAAACTTCTGAAAAAAGAAATGCCCCACTGTTGTAACCACATTCTGCATACAGTCCTTGAGCCAAAAAAAACCCCAAAACCCTTGGCTCACTCTGATTTGTCTGTCTCTCTCCTTTTTCTCTTTTTTTTTTTTTTTTATAAGCATATCATGAAGAATGAGAGAGAAGAATCTTTCTTAAATGCTAGTTTCCTTCAGACCTTTCACACTATATTCAGCACTGCTTCATTTGCATGTTGAATAAACTTTGTCAGCAGTTTCAATTCTATTTATGCTATTTATCTTGCTTTTGGCTAATTAAAGTGAGAAAAGGCAACACTTCAATATAATGAAGGGGTAATAGTTGGTTTAGTTCTGCAGCCACTCAGTTGACCTTAGGTTGCACCAAAGATTTTCAGAGTAGGTTTGAGAAGACTATGTAATAACTGTGCTCAGGAATTACAGCACACATGAGAATTTGCTGGCATTGCTGTCTGGGCCTTTCAGAGGTTGTTTGGTTTTTTTGGTGGTTTTTGTTTGGTTTGTTTTTTTTTTTTTGGTGGATCTGGTCTTGTCTCTCTGAATTTTCTTGCAGCTGAAATGTGCAGTCTTGCAAAGTCCTCATTATGACTTGGAGAGTCATTCAGGAAGCTAGTTTTTGATCTGCAAAGGTTTGGGGCAGGACCAATGCCAAAGTCCACTTACTTTATAATCACTGTGATGATCTTAAAATGCCTGGAGGATAGCTCCTGCTGACTCTGCAAGGTAATCTGACAGAGAAAAACTACACCTAGTATACAATCTGTGGTCAATACAGCATGTGTAAGAGTTGGTGGCAGTGGTGAGGATAGCCACTTTTGGGTGTTTTTGCAGCTTTTCCAGGGTTAATTTATCTCAGGCATGCTCAAAGCTGTAATTGTTCATATATCTTATAGGTTGCATCTCTGTTCCAGGAGAAAGATAGATTTGACCTCTCCAGATCAGAAAACTGCAAACATTATCAGAAACATTCTTGATGTGAGAAAGATCACATAAAATAGAACCAGGTAAGGAATAATTATGTAGTACATAAATGAACTTGAGAAGGTTTGTCCTCTGTCTGCTCTTCCAAAAGCAGCAAGGTACTAACTAGTCTTTAACCTAGGAAGCAAGTCAAGTGTATGGTCAGGTGTGTCAAGACACACGAAGCACTGGCCACCTCAGTGTACTTCATACGAGTGTCTCATTACCTTCTGAAGTCCTTCATGCCTCAGTAATGTCTAGAGCTTGTGTTGTACCGTGTCAGACATAATGGACTTTCACCAAACTTCCGTGGTTTACTGTGATCCTTTCAAAACATAGAGACTATTCCTCCACCACTTATAGGCCACAGTATTTGTTATGTGTAGAGAGATATTGGTAAGTACAGAACAATGGCTTCTTTACAGTGTAGTTTATGCCATAAGTATGCAAAGGAAGCCAAGAGACGCAATGGAGTATCTGCAGAAAAGCAGAGGTTTCTATGGAAGCACAGCAGTTCTCATGCGTAGGAGAGAATATCTGGGAGATGTTGAAAAGCTCTGGAAATATATTCCCCTCCCTTCTGCATAGTGTGGTGGGTGCTGGGTGCTTTCTAAAGTAATTTGCTGAGAATGAAGGTCATCTGGGAGAGAGCAGAGCATGAAAGTAGATGAGATGATTTTGTTAAATGAAGTTGGATGTGATGGGGTGAGGAAGAATACAGACTATTAAACTAAGAACTCCTTTTAATAACACTGAGTGACTTCTGGATAAGGAGCAGTAGTGACAGACCTTAGGGTCCAGTGCTGCTGCCAGCTGGACTACTGTCAATGTACTGCAGTTGTTGAAAACAGAATCTTTCCCAAAACGTGTGAAAAAGTTGATATATATGACAGAACAGAACTGTAATTTGTGTGCTATTGAACTTGTGCAATCCTACAATGGCATGACTAAAACATCTTAAACTGTTTTATTTTGGAAGGCAAGTGTCAATGATGTGTGGGCGACTCAATTCTTCTACGTACACAGCTGTACTGTTTGAAAATTTAGTGTTGCGTGGTAAAAATTTCTGTCCATAAGGAAATTAGAGTAAAAAAAAAAGGTTGAATTTGAAAGATGTGGTAGCTCAGAGTAGCAGCATTTATATTCCAGTGACTTGCAGAAGTCTGTTTGATTACGGAATATGGTGCTGCATTTTTAAAAAACAAAAGCTGCATTCTTACCATAGCAACCTTTTTGCTACATAGATCACATGCTGAAAGGATACATGGCAACTTGCTCAAGAAACTCCCACACATGCCTTGGCAATGTGACACTATGTATTTGTAAAGATTTTGTGGAGATAGTTTAAAGAAACAATTTCCAGCATCTAAATGCATCTGTTGGGTGAGAGAAGAGGAATGGGAGTGTTTTCTATTCTTCCTGTTCGGGGGGGGGGGGGGGGGGGGGGGGGGGGAGGAGCGGGGGGTGGAAAATTGTTGGTATCATAAAAAATGCAAAGACTTGATGACAAACATAGCACTGAATTTTTCTGTTGTGCTGTGTGAAAGTGAATAGTGAAGTAGCAGTTGCCTGATCTACTGGAGTTGATCAAAATCAATAGCACTTTGAAAGTGCTCTAGATTAGACTAACTGTCCTGCATAGACAGTCTTCACAAGTTAAAGAAATTAAAGTCCTCTTCTGGGCATTTAATTCACTTGAATGATTGCAACCCGTTCTCAGAAAGCACCTTCAGACATTTCTGACATGTTCTGAAAACTGAATCAAAATTCCTAGTTGATTTGATGCCCAAGGGCTGTAAGAGGGAATATCCCTTCCCTGAAGCAGATACAATTTGAGAATTCATCCTGATTTTTGGTGTTGAGAACTCCTGGGATCCCACAGAGCCTGTGAAGGCTGATTGGCATGCAGATTTAAGGGAGGATGAGAAGATCTCCTCCTCATGGATTTCCCCACCTGCTGCCCCCACTAAAATGTCAAGGAATCCACCAGGCTGTCCTGCTTTCCGCCCCTGGCAAGCTGGCTGCTTGTTAGCCTTGTGAAAGAATGTAGGCAGGGAAGGGCAGGATAGCAGCTGCTCAGGACATTTCAGGGAGGTCATCCCTGAAAGAAAGCACTAAAGCAACTTTGGAAGTGGTAGTCTGGTGCATCTTCCAAATAAGTTTGTGATAGTGATACATGATACATCTCCCTCTGGTTCAAAAGTTGTTTTGTTTTTGACACTCTGTCAGGGACCAGCTGGTCCACAAGTGCTGGGATCAAAGGATGACAGAGAGGCAGGCAGAGCCACGCCCTCACCAACAAGGACACAGGACCACAGCATCTCAACAAGAAGAGCTGCACAGTTCTGGGACAGTGAGGAGGGGCAGCCAGGGTGCCTGTGGCCACCACATCAGCACCACCAATAAGGCTAGTAGGAGGTCAAGCCAGGGAGCCAAGTTGGCAGACCAGGGTCAGCAGGGTGCAAGGCCGGGAAGTTCGTATCTGCCAGATGGCTCAGGTGAAGAACGAGGACCAAGAGCCTGAGTCTGCACCTCCTCAGCCAAGGAGAAAGAGGTGCTCCATGAGACACCTCACAGCACTTTCTCACAACATAGCTGTTTTCACAGCAATTTCATCCAAGGCTGCGTGGCTGCATGGCTGCATCTTGGTGGAGCCAACCTTGAACACAGGCAGTTAAACCCTGAGGAGCAGCAGGAGTCTTCCCTCCTCATACAGGGACTTGACGTCCTTCAGCACTTTAAAGACCTTCTTCTAACTTAATTTTTAAATTTAAACAGCTCCAACCTCACAGTAATATGATATTTCATGGGTTCTCTTGTATACTCGTATTGATTGCACTGCAGATGATGGAAAACATGCTGCAAATAGCAATGTATCAGGCACGCTAAGAAATTTGATTTCCTTCAAATGCTCAGTTGCCAGTAAGCAGAATAAACATGCATTATAAAACTATATTCTTCTCCTCTCAACAGGACATTGCAACTGCAGAAAGTATTAGAAATGGAAAACTCCTAGCCTTGTCTTGGCTGACTGCCTGGCCTCCAGCACAATGTGCCACCAAAGGAGATCTGTGATTCCCTGCTCCCATTCCTGCTGAGTCTGCTCTCCAGTTCCAAAAATGAAAGTGGCAGCCACACAGTCCTTCTCTGAACCCTTCCCTTCCAAACCTCCTTCCGGCACCACTTACAGAACACCAAGTGGCAGAAAGGGATGTGACAGAGCAGCTGTAGTAAAGGGGAGGCTTTGCATAAGCATGTGAAAGAGCCAAGGCCTTGCTCAACCTTGATCCTCATGCTCTGCTGTTGTGTTAACTCTGTTACCATGTGAGCTTGAGATGCCCATGGTGGCAGATGTGTGCAATGTTGTGAGAACTGAGTGTGAAATGCTGTGAAGTGTTCAGATGGAACATGTTATAAATATAGACAATATCACTTAAGTTATGGGGGAAAAAAGTGCTTAAACTCAAATGAGCTTGGTGGTTCCCAAAGATGAACTCCCATCTTTAAGTCTCCTCTCTCCGCCTCTCTGCTTTTGACCTGCTGTAGTACCAAAATGACCAAGAAAGTAGAAAAGTCAGATTTTGGGACATACTACACTGACAGGTCTGAATTTGTGAGAGTGAAATCAGGTTTCATTTTAATTGGTCAGGAAAAAATGCCCCTCTTTTTTTCCTTTATAAATGTGCTACCTATTATTACTTGACGTTGATTTGTTTAGCTTCGGGTGCTGTGACGAACCAAGGCTGGATTCTGACAGAGAGGTCTAAATGCCGTCTTCCTATAAATCCACGTAGGAGCAGGTGCAGCCCTCATGTTGGTGAGCCAGCCCTTGTTCTGTCTCATCTTGTGCCAAATGACAGGCGTGAGATTGCAAACAGGGCTGCAGACAACAAACAAGCCTTTTCTCTGAGGAGGACTCTAGATCCAGTGGAGTGTCCCCTTTCTGGCCAATGGGACAAGAGGGCTGGGGAGCTTGGGATTAATGCAGGGAGAGAGCTAAGCACCCTTACTGTGATTCATCTGCAAGCCGCTGTTTTGAGTTCAGAGCTGGAAAATAGTAGAGTGAGGACTAATGCTAGAGTTTTGGAGGCTGTCGCTATGCAGAACTGACACAGTTTGCTCAAACACCATTTAAGTGCTGTGCTTCTTGAACACTCTGAATCAGCACTGGGCCCCAGACTGCCCATGTGTAACTAACCTCACTTATTGCAAATACTGTAAATTTTGTGCAGCCCTTGTACACCCAGGTGCAAAGAATTGTTGTTTTGACTCTGTGTGTTTTTTTAACTGGTATGTATCCCTTCTTGCCCTATATGTGCCAGCAGTTACAGAAGAGAGAAGAGAAGCTCTGGCAGATGAGCTACACACCACGCAGAGTGCAACTGCTACTCTTGGATGGCTCCTCCTGGGATCTGGGTGCATTTTCTCTCTACAGATATCTCATCAAGAAGAAGTTGTCACCTCCTTTCCTCATTCCCCCTGGTTCAGACATTGCACAAGATCTTGTGGAAGAGCATTACTTGCCAGTACTACAAAGCTAATATTACGGTCTATGCATAACAAAGCCTCCTGTTTGCACAATCATATATCTGGAAACTTCTGTAAAGTACTGTGTGCTGCGATTCTGCATAAATATGTGGCGACAATACCCAGAAAAATGGCTCAGAATTTGGCAATCCTTTTACAATACTTATAGTCTATTTTTCACTTCATTAGGGAAAAGCAACATTTAGGAGACTCCTATACTCTGTCATCTGAAGCAGAGGAGATAGAATGTAAGGTGGTTTAACTTGCATTGGAAGTAATCCTACATTTTTTTAGTTTTAAATATATACAAGGTGAAGTGGTGTCTCCCTGATAGTCAGTGAGTTGGCTGCTTCAGTCACTTGCCAGTGAGAGGACCACTATCAGTTCTTGAAATTCTGGTGTGTTAGTCTGCAAGAAACTGAAACAAATAAAAGAGTTTTCTGACCAAGGGAGATTTAAAAAATTCTTCTGACCCTGGTATAGATAGAATCCTTTCCTGAGGCTGGAAAAAAGTCTCTGTGAGGAGCTCGCAATTTAAAAGCTCTGAGGCTGAACTCCTCAGACGCAGCTGCTCTTTACAGACTATTTTGTTTCACAGTCTTCACTCTAGCAGGGTTCAAGTTTCATGGCAATTTCAACAAGCCCTTACAAACAGCTGCTGCATTTTAATAGAAAAGACTTCTGGTTTCTGAACCAGCCAAGCAATCCCTCCGAACTACTGACAGAATGGCTAATTTAAAAAAGAAAAAGGAAAAAAAAAAAAGAAGAAGAAGTGGTGTTTCATCATTATCTCATTTTCAGAATATGATTTTTGGGACCAGTCTGAGCTAATTGAACTCCCCTCTTATGACACTGGGATTGACAGTATTTATAGCAACCTAATTTAAGTTTTCATTTCCCCAAATGGATATGCTATTAATACTAAGTTTAAAGAAGTACTTGGATCTCCCAGCAGGCTCAGTTTTCTGGTCTAGAAGGCTATTGTAGGTGCTATTTAGCCAGCTGCTGAAAGACAGCCTTGTGCTCTCAAGAGTTCAGTTGGTGAACTGGCAGTAGTGTTTGCTTTTCTCCTTTCTTACTCAATTTTCTCATGTTAAACTGCTCTGGTATTTCAGTCTGCTGGCATAAATGAATGTGTGCTGTGGAGCTATGGATTTGTGAAGTTAAACGCACTATTTTTAGGTGCTATAATATTTAAATATCCACTTTCTTGGATTTGTTGTGGGTAGCAGGGGAAGTTTTTGCACCTCATGATTATGAGCATCCCCTCACTACCCATCTTCCCTTCTCCACTCCCCAAACCTCTTTAAAAATTTGTTAAGCTTCTTTGATGTAGGTACTGATTTGAGATACCATGTTTACATTCTCATGTTTTTCACTGTACCCAACACTTGCCAGCAGGTAAAACAAATTCTGGTCAATAGGATTCCCTGTCACAGATTGCCGTCAGTTCAGAAGCTGGTCACAGTATTATCATCAGTGCTTTGTAAATGAGTCTTTTCATCTTCCTTATGCCACACCTTGCCATTTCAACAACCAATTACCTTCCTGCTGAGACCAGAGTTTCAGAAAAATAAGTCCTGTTGACATTTGATGATCTCAACTGTAAAACAGGAGATTTTCACAGAATCTTCATGGACTTATAAAAGAACTGTTGATGTGGGAAAACAAAATAATTCTAGATTCTTTAGAATTTTGGGTGCAAAGAGACAGATTTTTATTTTAAAAACATAAATCTTTGCAAGTCTTCAGTTTTACCTGTCCTAAAGCAGCAGTCACGCTGTTTTATTCCATTTTCTTGAGTGCTTCCACATTCACAAAAGAGAGTAAAATTGCCATTGTCAATGATTTAATAGTAGTAAACAAGCTCTTGATACTCTTTAGAAATTTTCCTCTTCACTACCCAGCAAGTGGTCCTTAATTCTGATTCTGTGGCTTTTGACAGAAAAGATGCTGAGTTGTAGCCAAAACAAAACTTTGGGGTTTTGCTTAGGATTTATACCATGACCAGAGGTAAAGGATCAAGATTTATTACTCATTCATGACCTCTGTTGTTTAGATGCTTTTATTGTGGTTCATGAGTAGACTAGAGCTTACACCAGTGCAAGGAGCTTACCTGTGTGGAAGCCATGTTCGTTAGGTCACTCCAGCACCAGCAGATTGCAGTTCTTGGCAGGTGTAGCCACTGAAGTCCCTCATCTGTGGAGAACTGCCTTGTCTTCCCATAAAGACGCAGTTCAGGCCAGAAACACTGCTATCATCTAGGCTAACAAAATCCAGTTATATACTTCATTCATCCCTACGACACTTCCAGTTATTCTTGGGCAGACACAGCTGTATGTTACACACAGAGTCCTGAATTTTTTCTTCCTTTTTTTTTTTTTTTTTTTTTGTGACTGTAATAAGCGTAAACCGTCAGCCTCTGAACAGGACTGTAAAGCAGTAAGGTAAGATTGCATAGGGCTGAGACTCTCTTTCTTTATTCTTGCTTTGTGCTAAGGATGGACAGACCCAATTGTGTGCTTCCTACCCCAGCTGCATGCTCTGAAGATGTGTAAGGCTTACCTCTGTACAGGGACCCTCCATTATTTAGTTGTACTGTCAAAAAAGAAGTCCATTTTATGCTAGAAGATAGTCCACAAAGGAACTTACTGCTAGCATAGCCAGAAATGAATTACTCGAGTGCAATCACAGCCAGAATTACTATTGCCTAGACAAGTTTAGACTGAGGTAGTTATTTGTTTAGGAAGATAGAACAGCATTCAGTAGTAATTATATCTTTTAAAACTGTAATTTTAACTTCTTCTTAAGAAATCAAGTATCTCTGATCTATAACTCTCCAAGTGCAATTTCAGGAAGTGCACTGCTAAGATAAACCTGCTTTGGTTTTGCCCTTTTCCTCTTCCCTCCCTCCTCCTTCACAAAGGTCGCATGCCTGAAAGCACTCATTTACCTTTTCCTTCATTATCTTACATAGGAAGCACAAAGGAAAATGAAGACCTGCATAAGGATTTTGATCCATGTCTCTTCTGGAGCAGACTGTTCAGGAACTCAAAATCCACTGCTCTTCATCCTAAATGGGATTTCCCTAAGCGTAAAAGAAGTTTTTGATTCAATTAATAAAATTTTGAAGGAAACCTGTCTGGGATACCATACTCTGTATTGGTGCCAGACACTAGAGCGGACTGAGTGTTTTCAGATTTATGTGATGCAGGCTGAGGCTGCCTTTGACATTAATGTGTTAGGGGGCAAGAGGCCACAGGAGAAACGAGTGCAGTTGTTCCCTGTTCTGTTTGCCATCACTTGACCTTCACATTAATTCCTGGTTGTAGTCAGCATTGTATCTTGCTCTCTAGCTGCCCAGGTAACATGCTTAACATGAGAAGAGGTAGAGGGCTGCTGTCTACAAGGGAGACTTCGGCTAAGAGTTATTTTGCAATATTTTGCATATTTTCCTTTTAGCGTTATTTCAAGAAAAAGTTCTGCAGCAACTCAAGTACATTTGATTATACCATCTTTACTTTCTCTGTCAGAGAATACAGTAATCAGGGCAGAACTATTTATTTTCATGTCTAATTTCACCTTATTGCTAAGGCTTTGGTTTTTCTTTTCATTTTCTGTTACTGTCCTGTCAGCCATTTACCTCCAGGAATCATTGAATTGACAGGAAGGACAGCTGATCTTTGTTCTTTCCGCAGCTAATGTTGTTAGCAGACAACAGAGATCTTCTGTTTCAAGAAATCGCACAGGAGAATATGTCTCTTCTTTATTTGCTCTAGTACTAAGCAACTCTTCCTTTTGCATTGTTGGTTGTCCTGTATTTGCTTTGGAGAAGAAAGAAATGCACTATCCTCCTTAGCCCTTCCTATCTTCTTCACTTAAATCTCTACTGAAACTTTAAAGACTCAGAAAAACTTCTTAAGATGGATACAGGGTGTCAACTAAAATTCAACCTATTTAAGAGGGTGGGGACTTAGTATCTGCAACAGCATCAGTAGATGGTTCAAATACAGATCATATTCAGTTGTTTGGAGGGTGCAGCCAAAGAGGATGTAGTTGGCTGATCAAACTAGACAATGCTTTTTTGTTTACATTACAGGCAGCAGTTTCACTTATTCACAGAATACATAAAATTACTGGTTTAAACAGAAAAGACTTTAAAGTCTTAGGAGGGTGTGCTGTTGTTTAGGATGCAAACTACTGTCCAAGTATCCACAATATGTGAAGCATCAGGAAATTTGATAGAAGCTAATTCTCCAAGCTCTAAAAAGAAGCTTGTTATTTATGTTCTGGCATACAGATTTAGGAGCTACATGCAGACACTTAGGTGAGCACTTTTAAGGCCAACATGAAGAAATCAATATTTCTCCACAGATTTCCCTACCCAGAAACCTGTAATCGTGTAACTGTGTACAGAGGCTAATATTAAGTCCTGATAACAGCATTAAAACCTTGAAGTTATTTACTGTGTTTAGGAAAATCAAGGCATTTTGTTTATTTATAGACATCTGTTTTCTCTACAGTTATTTTTCACATAGCATCATCCTGTCAATTTTTTTTCTTTTTTTTCCAGCATGTGATGAGTAGAAGCTAGACAGATGTTCAGATTTAATGAACTTAGTCCTTTAGTAAAAACTCTTGAGGAAAAAGAGTCCTAAAAAGGAAACTTGATAACTGATGTGCCAAAGTGCTATTTGCAAGACTTTTATTCCTAATGAAGAGCTAATGCTAACTATCTTTTGGGAGAAGAATTTTGGTCTGTTTTAGTTCTTGCATGTACAAAAGCAACATACATCCCGTGCATTAAAGTAACATGTAATTAATGTCTTCAGAACTGTAGCCTTACACTGCAAAGGAGTCAGTCTTGGACATGAGTGCCAAGAGTGCGCAAGTTGAGGATTAGTCGGAATACCTGTAAATTTTTGCCAGTTTTGCATGTGCGGTGGAATGCATCCCAAAGGTGAAAACATGGTTATAGGATATAAGTGTTTAGGAGGGCACTACTGTGGTGGGCTTTCTTCTCCCCATGAAAACACTAGTTTGGGGTATCTGATAGAGTGGAGATGATGAAGGAGGGCGTAAAAAACTTCAGCTTTGTTGTCAAGCTAAAGACAACTGCACAACTTATTTCCCTTTCAGTACCTAGCCTTCACGTCTTAAGATCTTCAAGGGAGGTAAGTTGAGATATCTTACCATAACAGTGAACATACAAACACTGGAAAATAGAATTGATATCTAATATCACATTATGCTGAGGAGAAATAAAAACATCTGTTAAATGTGGGCTGAGAGCAGAAGGTAGACTTCTTTATGTGTACAGAAGGAAACATTGGTGTGCTTTAAAATTTATGTGTCTAGATTGCTCCAACCTGAAAAGCTGTGTTCTAAGCTAGTGAGAGCCTGAAGCATTCTAGATATTGTGGAGTCCAACTCCTAAGGAATTGGCAATGATTTCTGAGTAGTCCTGTAGTTTATGCATGAAGCATATGTTAGGAGTCTATAGGCAAAAATTCCTTTTCTTCTACACTGCCAACCCCGAGCTGCCTCTGAAAGGTGCCCATCGTTGCAACAGATCAGCTAGGAGATTTAATTAACAAATACCCTGTGGGGACAGCTGAGCTGGACATCTATCTTAGGATTTTCTGCACTTGTAGTGGAACCAGATTTTGTAACTCAGGTAGTGACTTCCATTTACTTCTGTGTTACCAGTAACTGTGGAATAGCTAGCTAATTTTGGGAGAGATTAGTACCTCTGTTGAAGTATATAAACTGCTTTGACTGGGCGTCCTAAAGCAGTGAGGCATGCAAGACTATGCAATTAATCACTCCTCTCTCTCCTCTTGGAAGACTTGGCTAATTCAGGAAAAATTTAACAGTGGAGTAGAAGAGTAAAACTAAGTATTTTTACAAAACTCCTAGGACCTTAGCAGCTGGGGGAAGAGAGGATATACTACTGTACTGCTGGTAGAAGGGCTGTGGCATGGCAGCATCCATGCAAGAGCTGGATCCTCAGCTAGGGTGTGTTGGGCAACCAAGATGGTCCCTCCACTCATGGAACTGCTCATCTGTGAGTCTTTATGAATCATATAGAGGGTCTTGAGTGATGTGTTTGGAGAAAGGTGGAGGGGGCTTTGTTGATGTTGGCTTAGGTTTGTTTTTTTAAAACAATGATACGAGCCTGACTTGTCTGGAATCCTACACTATCTTTCTTGAAGCAGCAGACACATTTCAGTCATCTTTTCTAGACCAGTTTGTGACAACCAAGCTAAAGCCACCTGTCTGAAGTTTGGTAAAAAAGTTAATAGCTACACATGAGCAGAAAGGGTATTGAGGTTTAAAAACATCCATGCCAGGTCCAGTTTGACTGACATTCATCAGTCTGATATCTCCCGTCACACGGTTGTGCCTGTTCATCTGAAAGACTCAATTGTCAGGACCACTCTTTTTGCTCTAACAGCATTATTGAAACTGGCACGTATTTGTAAGGAAAGTCCAGAGATCACGAAAGGGTTCCCAATATTATTCTTGTCTAACAGGCAACACCACTTTTCTTTAGTATGGACTCATCTCTTCCCTTTTCCAGTTTCGTCTGTTGCTGCAAAGGTTTTTGGTTGGGGATCATCTGAATTCCCCAGGGAAGCTTGAAGCTTGTTTGGTCTCTGGCTGTCTTCCCTCAAGGAGAAGCAACTGTGCAAGATTCTAAGGACTGAAGTTGTTGGGCAAGAGCTTCAAAGCAAAGTGAGGAATTGCATAAATTGACAGGAATGAAGGAACAGAAAGAAAATATGAAGATGAAATACGCAGGTAAATTCATTTTAGAAATACATTTTTTTATCTTAATTATTGCAAATGGGTTGTCTCCAATCTTAGATTTTATTTGGCTTTCTTAATTTAGATAGACAGCAATCTTTAAATGCTTATGGTATTTGGTACCATTCCAAGTTAGTTGCCATGGCCAAGGAAGTTGCAGTGGATTTCTTGGCAGACCTCAAGCACTGAAAACAGCATAAAATGAAAAGTGAAAGGGAAACTCCGTGAAGAGCAGCACTAAAATGCAAAGCCTTAGTAAAATGGTTTAGATTTTTTGCCTGATCTGTTACTAGGTTCAAAATGATTAGTTTGGACAAAAGATATCTTGGGCCAAACATGCTATTTCAGTATAGAGTAAAAATAGCACTAATAAAATTGAAAAACTGACATATTGGCCCTTAAAAAAAAAAAAAAAAAAAAAAAAAAGGCTTTGGTCATATGAGAGTTGCGCATTTCGTTGTTTATTCTGTGTGACCCTGACTGACAAAGTTAGGTGTCAAGGATTTGCAGGCAGTGTATCTGAAAGGTTATGTCTTTTTGAAACATGATATGCAAATTCCATGTGCTTAGCAGAGAGCTGCCAAGAGCTTGCTGCTAGAAATGCCAGCAGAGCAGCGGGTTGTCAATGAGGTTTGGGGTCTGGTTTTGATTAAGACCACAAAATTCTGCCAGTTTCTTGTGGCGAACTTGGTCGATGAGTTTCCCCCATGTTTTTAAACTTGTATAGACTTAGACTCCTTTGGGAGAGATTAGGGATAGTCTCACTGCATGCAGTGACACCCAAAACATAAGGCAACTCCAATTTTTGCTAACCTCAAACTTTTGTGCACCTCAAATAAAAGCCAAGGAAGTACTCTGCTGTTACTGAAGTGAAGGAAAACAAATGAATAGTAATGAATAATAAATATGAATAATACATAATCTCCTCCATTAAGTGGAAAAAAAATTGTTCCTTAAGAGGAAAAATTACTCTAAGCTGTACTTAAATTTAAAAGGGGTATTATACAATTGAAAGGCTTTTAAACATTGACATAACTGACAGAGTAAGGTGGTAGCTGTTGCAGGGGCTGAGGAAAATAATGCGGAGCATCTCTGTGCCCTGTGAGCTCTGTTTCCATCTCCTCACTAATAAAATCTGCTGGTATGAGTAGTACTGCCATTTGCTTCCCTTTTCAAAAAAAAATTTTAATGGGTGCCACAAGTGATCTATAGCTAGGCGCAAGTGAATTATAATTGCAAGTTCGTATTATGGGTCTGACCTTATCTACAGATGCTAGGAGTCTACAGTGCCCTGTCTTTCCAACTTAGTCTGCCTAGAAGTAAATATGGATCCACATTGGGTCTGTCGACCAAACTGTGGCGTGGGAAGGGGCACATGCTCTGTAGGGCAAAATGGGTCAAATGTGTTTTGGGGGAAATGATTTTTTTCATCGAGGACAGATTATTTAATGAATAAGTGTTTCCTTCATGATTTAGAAAAAGTGAGAAAGACTTCTGCTGAATTGCCAATGAGTATGTGCCTGAGACATGTCCAATGCAAGCAGAAAATATCATTATCTAATTTGTAGGAAATTGCTAGTCTTATGTGTGCTGCAAAGCAGGGATTGAACCAGCATGTCCAGGATCCTGTGTCCTTAACAGTATATGTAAAACCACTTTATTTTCCATGAATACATTTGAAAGGCTTCTTTTTTTTTTTTTTTGTTTTGTTTTGTTTTGTCTTTGTTCCCATAGAGAAGCAAATCGAACGTTAAAAGATGATGCGGTGCTGAATTTTTTCTCCCTGTCCTCAAGACCTCTGCAATTAGACGGCTTTTCAGCATTCAGAGACTGCAGCAGCAAGATATCAGGGCCTCTGTGCAGTCCCCTAGTGCTGGGGAGCCACAAAAAAGCCACTGCTTTGATTTGCTGTTCCTTGATGGCTGTTATTTGCCAAAACAGTAGTGGATTTGCAGCAATAGTAGTGGACTTCCCTTTTGTCCTCCTGGGAACAAATACACAGAAAAATACTTTCTTTCTTTTGGAAGATGTAATATGTCATGAATACCTAGTGTGCAAACACGTAAATTTTTTACAGGACTTTTAAGAAACTGTTAATGCTAGCCAAGAAGGTGAATTTGCATAGTAAAGAAGGCGTGTTAATTTTACAATAATGACAGGTAAAATTGTGTGTGTGTGTGTGTGTGTCTATAAACTGAAGTTTGGGTGCACCGTTCTCCGTTCACTTCTAGTTATTTTCTGTCTGCTAGTGTCAGGGAATGGCTACTTTCTCTTTGCTTATAATATGGTAAGGCCCACAATTAACCACACTGAGACAGGGTGCCAACTATTTGAAGTTCTAGTACTCACCTCCTGGCATTACCCGTCTTTCTCAGAAGTCAGTGACACCCAGCTGAAAATCCACCAGAAGGATTTCTAGTTAGCAAGTGGGCAGCTGCTGCTAAAGTTAACCCTTTACACCCTGGGGAAACTAGAGAGTCCCTTTGAGAGAGGAGTTCCATTGTAGAGCACTGACAGTAGCTGTGTTAACTCCCAGCAGAGCTGAGAGTGGATGCTGTTGTTTGTTAAGAACTGAATGGACTATTTCACAGAAACCAGTAAATATATTCAGAGATGAAATGCTGTAGCTGCTACAGGTAAAACAGCACTAGGTTTCAGCTTCTGACCAAGAGGTGAAACGCAGTATTTGCTCTTTCTGATCCTGTTTAAACCACTAAGGACTTTGTCTAAAGCCTATTGAAATCTGTTCAAAAGACCGTCATTAATCTACACTGATTCTGTTCCAAAATAATTCTGTGGGGGTTTTTGTTGTTTTAGTTCTAATTTATCACCATTTTAATCTTTCTGTAATCCTAAACGCTATCCATTCCCTGTTATTGGAATACTGGATATTTTTTCTCTGGTTGTCTTTGTGGTATAACTGATAGGAGCTGGCTGAAGTTAGGTGAACGTAACTTTTACATAGTCCAATTAGATCTGAACTTCCTTGGCTGGAGGAAGTGTGAGGTGTTGAACAAAAACATGACTCCAGATCAGCTGATATGCCACTGGTATGTATGCTAGACTTCTATGTTTTGTCACTACTTAAAGAAAACACAAACGACAAGTGTGTGGAATTCCGAAAGAAAGCAGGTCATCAACAGTGATGCAGGAACTTTTTTTTACATAAGGTTTGACAGGAGCACCCATATTTTAAAATAAATCTTAAAACTCTGCATGGACATTTTTCTTCAAATGATAGCGCTCAGGTCTTGCCAGTAATTCAGGGAATATTGGAATAATGCAAATCTGGAAGGAAAGAAAAGTACAACATGTGAATTTATTCCATGTACTTTTTTTAGAGTCTACTATAGATGAAAACAGTGATGTTGCATAAATATTTCAGCAGCAAATCCCCATGTGATTCTTTTTAAGTGACCAGTTAACGCCCAAATGGTTGCATGCTACAAATTGCCTCTGAAACTCTTGAACCTCTTGTAAAAGAAATCACCTAGAGCATTTTACATATTAAATCCTTGCAATGATTTAAGTGAAAAGTAAACAGCAATAACACTGCTGGTTTAGATTTTCCCCTTCATTTAATGAGTATCCAAGTATTCTTCTAGTATTTTAATTTGTGTATCCCCCACAGAAATTCCTCCATTATGCCCCTACGTTAATGCTCTGGGAGTTTAGAGAATCCTGTTTAACTGAGGGGAAATGAAGTTTAAAAAATAATTTTAATAATATAAAATAATTTTTAAATATTTTAGAACTATGGCTCTCAAAAGAGTTTGTGTGCCTCTCAACTTGTATTCTACATATTTCCTCCCAAGACAGTCAAGCCATCCAGTAGAATACTCAGATCTGGATTGACCATCCAAAGCTTCTCAGAAATAATTGGGAAATAATTCATTGTACAAAGATGATGTAGTGGGCCAGCTTGTCTTAGGGGCCAGCTAGGAAGGATGGTTAGAAGACAAAAGCCCGGATACACAAAGACAAGTAGCTAAATTGGGGTGGGCGGAGAAGGTTTAGGCATTTAACAAGAAGCACTTCTCCCTCATTGGGTTCATCACTCCTCTTGGAGTTAAGCTTTTTCTTGTTATGTTTGACTGCCTCTTAAATCACAGTTAAGAGGAGACAACTCGTCTTCTAGTTCATCACTAATAGGACAGAAGGTACTCAAAACCTTCTACAAGAAAATAGCACAAAAATGGTAGTTAATGCCCTTAATCTCTGAGTTTAACAACTCAGTTGTAACCGTTCTGTACATTTTCATGTTTATGCAGTTTTAACCTTGATCAGATTAAGCTTTCCTATAACCACCACTCAAATAGCATATGGTCTAACTTTAACCAGCTTGCTAGGTTTGGCCGATGTGGCATCAATAGTACAGTAAAAAACCAGCTTTAACACTGACTTCTTGTTTCTGATTGCAATACATGGAACAAAAAATACAATAAAATTGTAATCACATCCTTTATTATTAAAGTCAGCACTCTTCAGTAGAACTGTAAGCAGTCATCTCTGTGACCTCATAAGCCAATCTGTTTTCCTAAAGCAACAAAATGGACAGTATGGCACATTCTCTTTGCTGATTCATGTAAATACCTGGATATTGTTACTATGAGAGTATTTCAGATAAAAGTTTCTAACTGCATTACTGAAATCTGGAGTTTAGGCATCAGCTTGTGCTAACATGATCTTCACTCTAAGACTGTAATGGAAAAGTGGCCAAAATAATCTGGTGGGCCTGGGTAGGAGGTGCCTGGTGCCTCTGAGGGTTGCAATAATGCTATAAGAAGCACAAACAGGCAGGCTGGCCAGGTAGTGCCAGCCACAGTCAGGGAGCAGCAGTGTTAATCTACAACCACTTGCCAGGCAGAAGTTTCTGCTCTGATGATTTGCTGGCCAATGGGATAGATTTTGGTAGTGTTCATTCACGGGACATTACCGAGTTCAAACACAGCGCTTGGTCAGGTAAACAGCAATCTCACTGGGTGTTGGCACAGATCAGTGTTTATTTTCCTTATAAAGCCAAAACTGTTGGTAACCTGTTGTGCTGGAGACACTGTAAGCATTTCTGAATGCCAACAAGGCAATGCAGCTATCAGAAAGCAAAAGCAATGAACTTGGTAGGGCAACCTGTGAAATTGCCCATCTCCACTGCTGGCTCTGTATATGAATAGCCTCCAGAGTGCAGAATCATTTGATTATTTCTGGAAAAAAGAAACATTATTTGTTCATTCTGCTACTGAAGAACCTTTAAAGCAATTGTTAAAAAATGCTATAGGCCTTTTCTTTTTTTCTTTTTTTCTTTCCTTTTCTTCTTCCCTTTCCTTTCCCTTTCCTTTCCCTTTCCTTTCCCTTTCCTTTCCCTTTCCTTTCCCTTTCCTTTCCCTTTCCTTTCCCTTTCCTTTCCCTTTCCTTTCCCTTTCCTTTCCCTTTCCTTTCTTTTCTTTTTTCTTTTTTTCTTTCCTGTAAAATGAAGAGGAGGGTAGAAAAAGCCTAGAACTATCTTCACAGGAGGTATTTAACAATTACATTGGGTCTTAAAGTGTTCCTGGCACTTGCATCATGGAGCTGCTTTCCCTCTGGTTTGCTTCCAAATCCCACCAGAAAAAGCTTCATTTTTTTAAAATATTACTCTTACTTGGTAGCGCCTAATGCAAAAGTTCAGACTGTCTCTGACTCCAAAGAGGAAGGAATGAAGTTCCAAGCCACCAGGGCTTCCTCGCAGCAAATAAGACAAGAAAGATGCTGTAGGGAATTATATACTTTGTACTTTCTATGGGGATCTGAGCCCAGCCTTCATGCTTTCTAGGGGAGAGCGTCCTGTCACAGGAAGGTTGAAGCTGATGGCTGGGTAGTTGTTACAGCGTGCACCTGGAAAGGAGCAGGACAAAAAATCTGTGCACCAGTTCTTGCTCTAATAAGTATCTTTATCTTTGAGTCGTCTGAGCATCCACAGAAAATCAGATAGCTGAACCAAACCATCTTGCAGAAATGAAAAATCTTTTTTCCTACAAACATCATTGCTACCCTGCTGTTGGGTTATTTCAAATGTTTTTCCTCAAAAAAATACTAGAACAAAATGACTTCTTTTTTGGCAGAAGCACTGAACCCCAAGTATATTTACAAGTGTGGGTGATGTACACCCATCTCTGAAGGGCAGGAAATAAAATCCCAGGGGAAAAAGTGGTGTTTCCTATAGATTACTTTGGATAGGTAACTTTCACATTCTCAGTGACTTCCCTTCATGGGAGAGTTACCTAGCAGAAATACCAGGGCTGGCAACAGAAATGAATTTATTTGCCATCAAGGTTTTCTGTCAGTCATCTTGCAAATTATTTGGAGCAATAATACACATGCAGCTTCAGGGAAGTTTCTGGCTCTGTTTAACTGAATTAAACAGAGCAGTGGGAAAGTGCTTCTTCATTCACAAGACTAAAATCACCACGTCCTTTGCCAGGCTCCTTTGTGCAGTTGCCTTGTACCCAGCCTTGGTGCTCAGCCTATTTACCATGCGCTCAACTGAACTGAGTCAGAACTTTTCAAATGACTGTGAAAAAACTTGTGAAGCAGTGAGAGGTATGTTAGTCTGCAGCACCTTGCAGGGAAAATAGTGATAGTCAAGGCAAGTGGAACTTCATGTCCCGAATCCTGTGTTAAAATGCCACCAGTTAGTATCTGGCCATTTTGTATGCGCGTAAGAGGCATTTTTACGTAGAAGGTTACAAAAGGCTTCTGCAGCTGACAATGTCTTTTTTACATCCACTAAATGGATCTACTAAGCAAAGATCAAAAGGGGGGAGGGTGAAGACAGCTTTGGAAAAAAGAGAGAGACTTTGGCAATCTGCTTGTCATTTAGAAAAAGCTTAATGTATAAATGTCATGGAAACAAGCTGTTCCTACTGAATATAACCAATACTGTTCTTCATATTTCTTCCTTCTTAATCTTTTTCATGCAGACAAAAAAGAAGGCAAATGTTAAATAGTTAAAAGCAAATATTTTCTATGGCAGCAGTCTAGCTGTCTGGTCTTTTGTTTTTTTTGTTTGTTTGTTTGGTTTTTTTTTGGTCTAGTCGTCTTTGAATATTGTGTGGTACAGCAGGGGATCTTTGAGCAGAAAGATGGCAGGGGAAGTAGATGTTCACATGGGTGAAGTGTGGGCTGCAGACAGATGCCCTCTTACTGCCACCAGAGAGCAGACCATGGAGACATCGTCTGCAGAGATGGCCCGTGTCTTCTCCATGGCAGATGTGGCCACAGCCTCCAAAGGACAATTCAGACCTATCCTTTGACCACTAATAGAGGGGTCATAGGCTTTGCCAGTTGAGAATCAAACCCTCTCTCTGTCCTATTTCTCTCTGAAATTTGTTGCAAAACTTATTTGGAAAGCCTACCCACTACTTGCCCGTCTCCTGTTTCCCTTCTGTTGAAAAAGAATATCTGCTGTTCTGGAAATGCACTTATTTCGTGCTGCTGTATTACAGCAATTGCTTCAAATTGAAAATAAATATAGCTGAATCATTAAATACATTTTATGGGCTGGAGAAAACAGGGTAGCAAGGCAGGAAATATAACCCTGAATATGGGAGTTCTGGAAAAGTAGACCTTTTCTTATGTATAATATGATTCTTTTCATGCATTGATAACTGAAATAAGTATGGCCTGATTTCTTGTCACTGCACTTTCAATACCTTATTGTCATCCTCTATGAGTAGATTGTAACTAAAAAGTCTGAAAGAACATAAACCCTTCCAACTATTCCTGCATTATCTTCCAAACTACCTTGGGAAATCATGGGAAAGCTTCTTCCCTCTGGACCTGCTCAGGGACGATGTGCTGAGCAGCCAGTAAAAGGTGCTACAGCACCTGCTGACCAGGTGATTTCAATGGGCATAGAAATTTTCCAGCACATCTGTGGAAATAGCCTGCCAGTGGTGCCAGCTGAGCTGCCTGAAGGCAATACATTCCTCAGAGGGTCCTGAACCCAGCAGTAGGAGGTGCTTTCAAACCATCCTGAAACCTCAGATAACACAATGTGTTTTATTCACTGTTATCAGCCAAACTGACCAAAAAGTCTGTTTCAAAGGAAGCTAATGAAGCTAGGTGGCTTGCTAGCACATTTCAGCCTTGGGACTTCTGAACTCACGCACTCAGGAGTGAATTTGCAGGTATTTTTTCTCACTGTCATGAAGCACAAATGAGACTCAACTCCATTCAATACAAATATCAAGAAGGGTTAATTGACGTCTCTTCTTGCACCATTTCCCCCCTCTCATTTTTCTGGAAGCAGAATTTAATGTTTAACCACTTAGAAGCTAAGCTCCTAAGTCTCATTGCCCAGCCAGAACACATTATGAACACTTATTCCCCTTGAATCTTGGTAACTGGTGCCAGTGGAGTGCTGTTGTCTTCAATCTCAGAAGTGATCTGATTATTACCACAACGTTACTCAGAGTGTCACAACTACTGGAAACTGCAGGGCAAGTTTAGGAGCAATTCTTAAGACAGATTTCTTTTGGTCCTACATGCATGACAGGTGCACGTGCCGATCATCAGATGTTTCTAACTTCTCCAGCAGGAATCTGGACTCAGCCACTTTGGAGAGGCAGCACACTGCCATACTTCATTTTGCACAAGATATGTGCTACTCAGCACACCATATAGTGTTATTTTTTTTTCCTTTTAAAAGGGCAATTCTGAGTGTGCAAAACTGCTCCCAAGTTATTTTTTTAGCTCTATTTTGGCTTGGGATGACTCAAAACGTCATCTCTTGCAGTTCTTCTGGAGGCTAGGTGCCTGTCTTTTGAAGCAAGAGGCAGAGCACAGGCTTTTTCAGGTTTCCTCCTCATTTCTATTTCAGAGTTTGGAGTTCTTTGTTAAAACCATCTTGTTTTATTTCTGGATGATGAGCAGCCATCATATTTTTGTAATAGTTTGACAACTTCTCCATACAGATAGACAGTATTAAACATAAACCAGGGTGTTCCTATTGCACAGTCTCCGATTTTTCATTGACACCCATGACTTTCAGATCTGGAGTGAGGCTTCACTTAAATCTATTCTAAACTCTGAAGCCTGTAGCTGGTCAATTCACCTACTTGAATGTTTTCGTTTAACACCATTATTATTGCTGGTGCCACATGATGTTTGATAATTTATCTGGACTGGAGATGCTCTTCCGCTCACAGACCTGCTTTGTTGTAACCACGTAGCAGAACCTGTGGCTCCTCTTTAGCCTCAAGATAACTTGGAAATGCAGGTTTGTAAGGCAACAAGAGGTCAGAATAGCTGTAATTTTAAAACAGAACCTTTAACTAAAGCTTGTTGCTTGCTTCATATATAATTCATCCTAGACTCTCCTAAATATTTGAAGATACTGAAGGGTTTAAGTGTACCTGAATGCAAGGTAAGTCAGCATAAAGCGTTGTATACTTCACTCCTCCATCAGATTTGGTAATTTGCCATGTTAGATTGCAACAGGTTCACATTTGTGGTTTATGGTTTTTCTTGCAGTGCAGCAATGTTGCGTATCCTCAGTTATGCCGAAAGGCTTTGTAGTCCTCTGCAGGAGAACACGTTTCATATAAAGGCCTGAAAATTACTGACCTGATAGAGCTTCAGCTGTGTCACTGTAACTAATATACTGCAGCATGGTCACGCTAATTGTGGCAACTGCCTCCACTTTAGCTTTCTCAGAGGGTGTCTACACACCCTAGCCCAGACTATGCTGCACCTGCTCCATCCATGTGCTGTACTGCCCAGCTGCACGCAATTCTTGGCAGGGGGTCAAGTGTCTGCATTAGGCTTGGTGCTATGCTACGCCCTCAGTCTTGAGCAGAGCTGCATAAACTAACACAACTCTCCTCTCCTGTTTATCGTGATCAGATTGCGCATCAGGCTGTTCTTGAGAGATGGGCCTTATTTTCTCAGTGCTGTGCTAACTCACTCCATAGTGAGTGAAAACTGCGGTTTTCTGCAGTGAGTGGAATCCTGTGGTTTCTGGACTAGAGTTGATACGTAGATGGTGAGGCACTCAGGTGGGTCAGAGTCATACCTATGCACACGTGACTGCAAAGTGTCTCCTAAGCCTCCCTTTATTTTTCTCAGTCATGCAGAAGGCAAAGCTCCTTATAGATACTCCTTGCAAGGTCTGTAGAAAACAGGCTAGCAGACATTACAGCTCAGTCTTCTCTGCACTTGTGCTGACAGGTATAGGATCACATTCATAAGTCCTGATTGACAGATGTAGATTAATATTATTTTGTATACATAAAAGTTCCACACACATAAATAGATGGTTCTTCATATGTGCAAGCACCATCTCAGGACTGTACTGATACAGCAGTGCTCTTCCTGGGCTACAGCTGGCTTGTACCTAGGTAGCCAAGAGTGTTGGTGGAGGAAATTCATGACCGTTTCTACCCAAGTACGTAGATATGCTGATGTGGGGATAGGTTTCTGAAAGTGAGACATGGCAGCGTTAGCTCTTTCCTCCTTTCCCCACTTTAAATGGCTGCTTCTCACCACTTAATAATTATTTTGAGAGGGGTGGACTAAAAAAGGCAAAAGGACTTAAAAAAAAAGAAACAATATGAGCAACAAAAACTTGGCAGATGGAGAGAACAGACTTACTAATCAGAAAATCTTCCTTCCATAGGTAAAACGTCCTAAGAATTTTTCATATTTTTTTAATTATGGGAAAACAGCTTTCAGACAATTTTCATTTGTAGTACTCATATGGGTAATAGGTTTTATTCTGAAAATTAGACACCCATATTTAAACCATTTATTCTTCTATACTTAGATATTATTTTCATGTGCAGTGTATCAATTTGAATGTCCACATACGATCCGACATGAAAAGAGTCTTACAAACTGAGTGGAAGTAAAACAGTACGCCTGCTACCTATCTTTGACCTCGCAGGATGACAGTGATTCAGACCCAGTCTGGGGACAAACGTTTTTTAAATAGATCACAAGGAAAGCTATGGGCTTCCAGAAGGCATTTAGAGCTCCTAAGCTGGATGCTTAACTTTCAGACAGTGAAGCTCTTTCCGTATCAGATCCATCTTTATGGAGCAGCAGGAATTGCACGTCTGTCTGGGAAGATCTGCAGGCTTAAGACTGATAAATGATTTGCAGAATTAAGAACTGCGGAGTATTTGCAAGTATAATACACGAATGTATTTTTCTAATCCTGCAAAAACTTAAGTGTAACTAAAACATACTATTTAAATCAATGTACTTAATTTTAAGCATGGTGAATAGGCCTATTTGTGACCTTACATTTCAGTCCTTACAGGCAAGATATCTTTGCTAAGTGTCATTAAACATGCAGGGATTAGCAACAAGACTCCACAGTAACTGAGAAATGGAATCGGAGTCCGGAATGCAGTGAAAAGGAGAACTTCAATAGCAACTGAAACCTGAATTTTCCTATGGGGGAAACTGAAGCAAGAGGTGCATGAAGCTTTTCAGCGGTAACATGGTAAGTATGCCCTATGCTTTAAGAGGATTCCTTGTCATTTGTAAACAATCTTTCAAAGAAAAATCTATATTTAGCTACACAAGCAGTTTCAGAGATTGGTCATAATGCCACTTTTTCCTTTTGGTGAGCTCATATGCTGAACATGGTAAATGAGCCTAAGTTTTGGAAACAAAAAAAGCACGAATGGAATTTGTGGTACTACAAAACTCAAACAAGGAATGGTTAAAAGGGGTTTTGTATCAGGAGTAAGAAAATCAAACCCATACTGCTTTGTGCTCTCCTCAATATCAGTTCGTGTCTGTCTTTTCTTCAGCTGGATTCCAATGTAGTGCTTAAGTGCTTTTCAAAACCATGTATTAGCAGAAAAGTACCATCAGTACCAAAAATGTAGATAATATATTTGTAGTGAGCTTTACAGTAAATTAAGAGATTCAACTGGACTATTCTGTGGTGTCATCATTTGCTGTTTGTTTTAAAAACAAAGAAAGGAATTCAAAAGAATTTGGCATTTTGTTAGAGACTCTCCTAATGGCGACAGTCCTGCTTGCACAGAGCTGCTGCAAGAATTTAGTAGGTTCAGGCTCCTAAGTACAGCTGTGTAAAAGAAATTGAGAAGTCAAAGATGACAGTTGCTCTTTCACGTCAGAATAAACCAGCTTGATACTTATAGCTAGATCTTAATTCAAATTTAAATCTGACAGATTGGCAAGAATTTTCAATGTGGAGCTACAGTTCTTTAAAAACCCAGTTGTACAATCCAGAGGAGAAAAAAAATGTGTCTTACAAATATAAAAAAGATGCTGTAAACAACACAAGAGCTAGTTCAAGCTGAGAGGACAAAAGGAATGTATTCAAGTTACAGCAAGTGTATTTCACATTCAATGACAGGAAAAATAGTCTAAATTAAACAGAAGAAATGTGAGAATGAACAAACAAAAATCTTCAGAAAAAGATTTCTAAAACTTGACTACTAAATTTCATTATTATCAATCACTACTTCTAATCCTGCCAACAGCGTAAAGCAGGTGGCCTCATGACCACTCAAAATCTCATCTAGTTTAGGACTGGCCTAGTACAGTATTACTACTATATAATATCCATCTTTTTTCCTTTGGAAATGAACTTCATAAAAACAAAAGCAGAACTGCAAACACTGTGCATACTGCTTATTATTTCCAGTCACAAAATACCACAGTCTCTAAACAAGGCACTCTGAAGGTGTGCAACTGTCCTGCTCACCTAGGGGGAAAAATACCGCAAAGTCATAATCTTTCTCAAGGACATAAAAGTGTTGGAGGAACTTGACCTTTTTCATAAACAAGCAATGCCTCTGGATGTAACTTATATTAATCAGTTATCTGTTTTGTACTCGCCAGAAAAGCAGACTCTTTATTTTAAATACGCCTGAAGTGGCTGCTGTTTTTCAGATTATGTACTTGGATTGGGGAATTTTGGGTGCTGGGGAGAACAGCTCTTCTGTCTTGTCCAGCACGGCTCTGCCCTGACTTTCTGCACTGCTATCTTTCCTGCTTGTTGCTACCGACCAGAACTCACAATGTCTCATGGAGCAATCAGCATTTCCTTCAACGTGCATGCTAGTTACTTCTAGGCAGATGTAGTATTCCTCGGAAACAGCATCCACGCCTACTTGTTATCCTTAGCTAACATGTCAACCTTGTCTGTAAATGGGTGGAGACTAGTATATTTCATAAATAGCAAGTGCTATCAAATATTTCACAAGGTCAAATAATTTCCTGTTTGTAATTAGGAATTGTGAATGCAAGTTGCATACGCTGAGCATTTAAGCTTACTTGGTTTTGCTAGTCTCTAATATGAACTATGAGAAAAGTCAGCCAGAACTGTTTCACGAACCTGCACACTATGCTTTGTGGTTTCTTTTAAAGAAAGCAAGAGACTGTATTATTTATGCATGAAGTGAAGTACCACAGATACCCCACTGCTGTAACTCCAGTTTACGGCAGTTTTTGAAAATATTGCTAAAAGTGTCTTGCTAAGCTTGACTGCATAGCAGAGATCATGGGGATTACCCAAACATACTGTACATAGACCACTGTGCTGCCATCACGCAGTCGTGTATACTACAACTCTTGTGTGTCAGTCATTCACTCCAGAAACATTGAAGGGAGTGAAGGAAGTAGCAATCTAACACTTTCAAAACCCAAATGGCATTCATGGGAGACCTCCAGCTTGAAAGTGATGCTTCTGTCTGGATGTACTTACCTGGCATAATTATGAGACTCTGAATAAATGAACAGGACTTCACCTGTGCTCTTTGTATGCCACTAGCTTTACAAATAGTCAATTTAAAAGATCTTTGCCATGGGCATTGCATAAATAATTTTATATACATAAGTATATATGTATATATATTATCTATGTGTTTGCGTATGAATGCACGTTAAACAAAACCCCTAAGATTTAAAAACCCCATAGCACACTCCATAACATACTTTCTAGGATAAACTATAGTTTTAATTAATCACTTCAGAAATTGAAGCTGTCAGTGACCTTTTAAAATGACTATACATATACAGCACACTGTTAGATGAGTATTGATTTTTTTCCCCCTCCACTGCAAGCAAAGTTTAGAGAATAATTTTTCATACTAAGAGATAAGTATTAAGCTTCAATTTATTTTCTTAAAAGTTTATAATTAGGCCTTTTGATTGTGAGCTTTTTTTCACATGTTAAGTCCAAGTAACCAAGCAACTGTGCAGAAATTAACCTTTTTATTATATTATATACTGTAGTAGTAAAGTTAGTTTTAAGTGCATGAATAAAAAGTTTGTGAAATTACAGGAGGAACAATCTAATGTAGCAATAATAGGTGCATTCACTGTGCATCTGAGAGGAGGAGGGGGGAAAAAAAGAGTTTTCACTCAGTTTGGCCTAAAATGTGTTCAGGTTTCCAGAATTCTGACATCAGAACCCAGATAACACTGGTTAGAACCATAGGGCTTTACAATAAAAGCTAAAATATTGACCATATGATGGCAAAAAGTCTTTATTTGTGGTTAACTTATTCTCTTCTAGCCACTCTCTGATGAAGTTGGTGGTGCTGTGGAGGATGATCTCCTTCTTCTCGACAAAGATCGTGACCGTTCAGCACTGTAGGCAACATGCTTATCATAATTTTGTATCTGAGCCTCGAGGAAATCCCGCTGTTGCTGGCTGATTGTCTGGCTAATCAGTCCAGGGAGAGCTTGAATGCTACCAATTAAAGTCTCCAGTTTAGTTTCCAGAGTAACAATTCTCTTCTCAAAATCTTCGCTTCTTTCATTTAAGTCAGAAATCATGTCATACATGATGTTTTGAGTCTGAAAGTAGAAAGATGTAAACAAAGGTTTAGAGAGACCTTACAAATATTGTAACAAGCAGCACAGTTCTACAAGGGTTTGTGAATGCTTTTGCTCTTCACAAAGAAAAAGGTATGAATATACTAGTATCTTGTCTTGTGAAATCATTTTCCTTGTAGATTCAAAATAAACTTTCTACTAAATTTGTTGAGCAGAAATGTATTATATTTTGAGTACCACTTCAGACATCAAGGTCTAAATGAATTAGACAGAAGACCAGACCTTTTCTGGAAGTTCAGGTGCTTACAAACGCACCATGCTAATCTTTGTGAACAGCCAGTTGTGTAAGTCACCGAGAGACCGAAGGCTCCAAAGCCTCTTCTCTATTGCAACTGGTTTTAAACACGCTCTTTCTTCTAAGCGGAACACAAATGTTGTTCATTTGCTTTCTCCTTAAACTGATCAGGTTTTCTTGAACTGGCTATAGTAATTGTAATTGGGTGGATTGGTTTTGAAATTTAGTGCAAGGAGTAAAAGCTCAATCATGTGCTTCTGTACTTTGTGTTCCCCAATCTATCTGCCCTGTACAAAAAAGTGTTTAGTTACAGCAAATACTTAGTGTGTACTTTAAAATGCTGCAGTGGTCAGTAAAAACGTACTCTGAAATGTGTTATTTCAGAGAGACTTGGAACTACTTAAAAATAATGACTGAATTTCTCCCTCTGATAGACTGAGACTTCAGATTAGACTTAAACTAGGGTCAAAACAGGATGTAATTGAGTAGACAAACTGGTTGAAGTTTATAAACCATCCAAAAGGAATGAAAATCAATTTAAGTGAATGACTGACTGCCTGAAATATAAAGTACTTCAGTATTAGATGAGTGTTCATAACCCACTTTTCTGCCTCCTGTTTCAAGATGCTAGCATAATCCTGAAAGTGAAGTAGTCTACACTACTTAGACCTTCTTAGTTGCCAGAAGCATTAGACTGAAATGTAGTTTCAGCAACTTGTCAGGTGTTCTCTCAAGCAAAAGGGGAATGAACAATGAAGAGTTTAATCTTTGCTTTGATGCACTTTAAATTGAGGAGGGTTTTGAGGTACATGAAGAGGTGTACAAGAAAACCTGAGGAAAAGCCAATTAATGCCTCTAATGTAGCTTCAAATTAAGATCAAAATAATTGTTAAAATACTGATGTCTACTGTGAAGGCTGGAATGCTATCAGGTCAGCCCTCTAACTCTCTAGTTATTATTTATATTAATCCCAGCAACAACAGACAGTTTACAACTGAATAGTCTCTTTTACCTCACCTCAAATGGCTTAAAAAAGATTAATAAGCCTTATAATATACCGGCAAAGTAGGCAGCTATTATTCATATAAAAAACAAATGCAGACCTAAATTTACTTGTCTGATGTTACTGCTGCACAAGACAACAGGAATAGAAAACCACGACCTCTAATTCCAGTCTGTGTGAGAACCTGTGTGCTATGGTGCCTCATGGCACAGTCCCTAACACCAGATGGGAAATCTCTTTACTACAGAGCACAACATTACTGCAGCCCACTCACAGTTCAGCATTTACCATGACCACTTCAGTCACTTCGGGAGCTCTCAGGATCAGCCTATCAATTGTGAAACCTTTTTTAAATGTACAAAGAAACCATAAACACAGCGCATTCGAAGTTCGGTCAGAGCCATGAGCAAGATGTTTCATTCAGTAGGCATTATCACTAATCACACACAGAGTTTCATTTTCTACAAATAACAAACTTGTTAAAAGTATTTGCACATATAAATGCATAACATATTCACTTACAAACTCTTCATTTTGCAAGGATGAATGTTAAAACAACAGTAATTGACTACTAACCTTTGCCAGGTCCACCAAAGTGTTGGCTTGATCATTCAGTTTCCTTTGTTCCATTTTTACACTTCTTAATCTAAAAAGTAGAAATTTAAGTCAGGTTTTTTTATGTATGGGGTCATACTAGGATTTCTAAAAGCATGCACAAAACTTACAAGGGCAGTAACTGCATGGACAATGTCTTGAGTACTTTGTGTAAAGTCAGAATTGGTCATGTGCTTGCTACAATGAGAAGCATGCTTCTTCAACACCGCAAAAAAGGAAAGAGCAAGGAAATGTGATGTCCTTGGGAATACCATTTGCCATGGTCAAAGTTGAATTCGGAAATAGAGATAACAATTTCTCCAGACTATATGAAAGAAAGCCAAAACATTCCTCAAAGCCTCAGTATCATGACAAGTAGATATAGGAAGAAACATAGAACAACTGTTTTTTCGTCATTATTGTTGTAGCAATCATTGAATCTTCCCATGCCTACGTGACTAGATACAGGTATTAGCCCTGTTCTGTCGGAAATGGATTTGGTTAGCAGGTGTTTGAACCTTATGGAAATACAGTGATAAGTGAGTTCCTCATGACTGCAAAAAGAACTACCATCTGACCAGCAGCTAAATAACCAACATACTTGCCAATACATTTGATTTTCTTACATAGTTAATGAATCTAAATACGATTACAGTTTAAACTTACACTACACATTCCTTATCAATGCTCTTATTTAAACTAGAGCACTGAAAAACTATGACAGCAGCAAGGGTGTATTTTTCTCTTTGATGCCTACCTGTCTGCATTACTATTGGTTATAGACATTCTTCAAAGATATAGGAATGACCTTTCTTATGTGTTCCCTGAAATAAAATCCATGTTTTTCAGATTAACTGCTAGAGGAGTGGTTTGTAGATGTGATTTTCACAAATAAGCCACTTCTCCCTTGAGTCATTTGTTCAACATTTCCCAACAGAGAAATACTTGGACTTCCAATGACTTCTCTAGTGGCTGTTGAAAGCAGGAAATAGCATTTTTCAAAAACAGTGTATCAATTTATAAAAGTGTGATAATAAAGCATGCAGTCTACCACTATGTCAAGGGCCAACCAAGCTAACCATTTGGTTAGCTGTCAAATGAAAGTAATTTTGACAGCATTTTGTGGCAGGTGGGATCTAATGCATACTCTGCCTATTTCTCAGTGACAGTGTTACTTAGCTAGTTTAAAGAAAGCTGCGTTAGAGAGATTCAAAAATCAGGAAGTTCCTGTTGATATCGCTAGTTACTAAGCATTTCCTTTTGTATCTAGGCTAACTGCCATAAGAAAATGAGTTGTGAAGAGTGAAATATCTTTTAAAACACATGAAAATAACTCTTGTTGCAGTAGAGATCAATTGTTCACATTGAATTGACATTCTAGTGGCTTGTACTGGAATGTCATATCACCCCTGGAGGCTTCCTTCAGAGCGCAACATAAACACAGACTACAGGAATGGTACTTTCAGAGGCTATGAGCTGGAGATATTCTAAAGCAAAAAACATGGAGGATTCTCCAAGGCATGGACTTACATCATTACAATCTCAAAACAGAATAATTTCTCAAAGGTAAGCATGTAATGATTTGACTGGAGAATGGTAACTGTAGTGTTTTGGTAAGCATCTCGCAAATAATTTCCAGAGTATGTGTTTTCTGCTTTTCTGAAGATTCATGTGTTTGCTAGTTAGTATTTTGATTTAGAAATTCCAAGAAATCCATTATTATTGTAGCAATACAAGTACCAGCTGACACCAACATGATAATTCCTCATGGTAACCAACCCAATACCTATCACAGACTGTAAAATTGTATCTCTAGGTAATGGCAAGTCTTTAGCTGCAGCAGCCAAATTTAAAGAAAACTGTCAGACTTTTGTTCCTAAATTCATAAAGAAAAAATATGAAACATCTTGATTTTATGAACTTCACTTATCACAGCAAAAAAAAAAAATCATGATTCTGGATCGCATTTCCATGGCAGCAATCAGACCACTAAAGTTCACAAATAAAGACTCTATTTTTTGCATGCAGACAGTGGTAAATTCTGCAAATTTAGAAAGGAACAGCTTATACAACTTACTTCCGAGCTCTATTTTCATTTTGTTGAAATAAAAAGACAAAACAAAAGAAAACAAACTGTAAAATATACTAAAACAACCAAATGAGCACAGTGAGCTCGATTCAGCCGGTGTTAAGTCCTAGAGAGCTCCAATTTTCAATCAGTAAGTGCCTGCGGTGGAGTCTAACTCACTTGCATTCATGATGAAGGAACCTGCAATAGCTTCAAACCTTCCCATTAACTATCACCTGTAGACTTTCTTATTCATACAATACATAAAATGCCTTGTAATAGTATCAATTAGAATAATAATTTCACCTTCATCTTATTTAGTATGCATGAGAAGCAAAAAAGACCCAGACCAGCTGAAAGCAGTTTTAGAGCTGTAACCATGAGTTTGAGACCATTACCATGATCTACTCTGGTTTCGTGCACGGAATTGGCCCTGAAACTTCATTCCTTTTATTTCTGTCTCCAGTGAAATGGTTGGAAACATGAAGGAGGGGGACCAATAAAAACCTAAGAATCCAGAAGATGGAAAAGAGCCATATGCTGCTATGAGTCCCTTGAGAAAAGTTCAATGATGCAAAGGGAGAAAGAAGTAATTTGCACCTATCTAGTCTGCTACAACTAGAAGAAAGCAAACTGCTACAGCAATGCTTTAATCCATGCTACATTCTTTAGCACACTGAGAAAATGATCCCTTTTTTTTTTTTCCTTGTTTAAATAAAGAAGTTTTGGGAATGGGACACAAAGTGCTAAAGGACAGAGGGAAATGCATTATAAAGATAGCTGTTCAAAGTGGCTGGCACATCTGGTAAAAAATGACTGCTGCCACTTTCTTCACCTCACCTGACTAATGAACTTTTAAGGCAGGTGCAGAACAACATTTTACAACCTGTGAAACTCTTCTGGGCTTGAATGATATACAAAGCTGAAGACCGAGCCTACTGTGGTTTTTAGATTCTTCTCTGACTAAGTATGTGTGCACACAGACACACAAAATAAATAGAAAAGTTAAAATGTTAAGGCATAACTTTTGCAATCAAGTCTTCAAGTTCAGCAAAGGTGGCTCAGGACCTGCCATCGTCTATCACAGAACCTCTGACACTCCTCTCCACTTCCCAATCCTTTAAGCTAAGTGGAATGACCAAACTTCGAAAATATACTTTTTATATCCACATAAAAATGACTCGACTTCTGTCATCTTTTTACTCCTTCAAGTATTTCTGCAACAGCACAGTCACATTTATCCCTGCAAGTTTGCTAAATACACTATAATAATCAAGGTTTTTGGAATACTTCATACCTTAAGCTTAGCTACTCATTGCTTTGAAACAATGCTATGAATCACAACAACAACTGTTAGCCTAAATTTACTAATGGGAAATATGATAACCTGGTCTTTCCTTCCTGCCTTTCCTGCAAGGTGACACGGAGATCTTCTTTTCATGATGGATGCTTCCCTCACACCTCCTCATAGGTCTGCTCAGACAGACCCACACTCAAAAGTTATCAAAACATCTGTTTGAAATTAAACTTACTTAATCTACCTACAACTCCACAGTGTATCATGGAAGCTAATTTCATAGGCTGTACACATGGCTTCTTCAGGCTGGATGTGCTCATCGAATAGAGCAGACAAATACTGGCATGGGTCCTGACCATTCCTCAAGAAGACTCTGAGGTTCCTGGGGACAAAGGTCTCTTTTTTGCCTCCCATGTAGCCCAAGGAAGAGTAAATGAATCATTGTGCACTTCTGCTGTCTTTAATGTGTTTTATGACAAGTATGTACTATGAATTTTAGTTAAATATTAATAGTCTGGCAATACCATAATTCAGGTACTTCTGGTTACAGTTCTCAGGCTTGTTTTCAGACTCTGAAGATTTCAGTAAAGGGAAAGAACTCACATGAATCATGTCAGAGGTACTCAAAGGTCATGCAATGACTGCTGGCATATATTCCCATTTTCTAGAATGGATGTTAGGGGTAATAGCTGACATAACAACATTTGATTTTATGCACTGAGAATATATGGTGGAGAGAGCCAACAAACTGCTGTTGAGCTGTACAATGTTGCTTGATGCATACTCTTTTCATTAAACACTACACATATACATATTCATAGACTCTCTTCTAACACATCATTTTGATTTTAAATTATTAAAACTTCTACTACAAATGAAACTTTTTCCATTTTCTTCTGTCTATTGTAGTTTGTATCTTACTACCTGTAAGCAAATACGTAACAACAAAGGATAGTGTCAGTAGTAAAGGGCAAAAAAAAGTCTTAGATAAACAAGAAGCATGAGAAACTTCTAAAAAATATATAAACAAGTTTGGTTTACATCATATTGGACATAGCCAGCCAGCACACTTTTTTATTTTTTTGTAAACAGGTAATAAAGTAAAACCTTATCTTTGTCTGACTGTTAGAGAAAAATCAACCTAGAGAGAAAAGAACCTCAAGAGCAATGTCCCATGAAGGACAGAGAGAGTGGGGAGAGAAGAGACGGAAAGGGGCAGGACAGGACATGGGGACTAAGAGTGACTATGAGAGAGAGGGAAACTGAGAGAAAACACCTGGAGAGAAAAACCAAAGCCAAACAGTACTTACTGATGAATAGCTTGCAGGAATTTGCGCTGATGCTTCCTTACTTTCGCATGGTCTATCTTTTTAACCAGCTTTGTGTTTTTATAAATTAACCATGTTTCCCTGAGTACGTTGGCCGCTGCATTTTTCACCTGTTTAATAAAAGAAAAATACCAGGCTGACAAAAATAGCATTACGTCATGTTTTCTCTTTTCTGTTATAAACTCTTTCTAAAGCACTTAAGACCCTGACTAACTGCTGGAAGTGGGTACATCAAGAAGCTGCAGCACTGCGGGCAGAAAGCAGTAACTTGACCAAGGGGGCTGCTGAGCAATTTTTCTCTTACTTTGATACTGGGTCTAGCTCTCTTTGCATCAGAGAATAATTTGTCCCTCTTTAAAGAGTTAGCACCATTTGTTGTTTATGGGAATATAAATTACAGTGAGGAAATATTAATGCATTATCAGTATGGTAATTAACTAAATGTATTTAATAGGATCATAAAATGTCTCTCTTTCTTGGTCTGTGGTTAGTACCTCTTAATTCTCTTAGCAATTTTCCAGTCCTTTAAATTTCCAGAGCTGTTTGAAAATACTTTCTCCCTTTTTTTTTTTTTAAATTTTTAGTCTTATTTCTTTTTTACCATTCTCCAAGGAGATGAAAAAATATCTTGTCAATTAATGTGGCCAGTGTTACTATTTCATAAGTGCTTTAAACTTTTTTTTAAATGAGGCTTTCCATAAAATGTTAAAGGTAAGAGTACCTACAGTTTCTTCCTAGGTTCTCCAAAATTTTCAAAAATACTTGAAAATAACAGACAAAGAATTTCAATGCAATGCTGATTAATGACAGAATGACTAGGTTGCTTGCAAAGGAAAACTGTCATTATTAATCTTTATTTTCTCTCCCTCCAACTTTGTATCATGCCAGTCGATGCAGCATCAGAGCTAAGTCAATGTCTAAGTAAAGGCACTGCAGGAATGCCATACAGTAGCTCTTCCCAGGAAGAGGTCCCCACCTTGTACTTGCACAAATGTTGGAGAATCTTGGTCCTGACTTCGGTGGAAACACAATCACATTTTAGAGACCTCCTCACATTCTCTACCTAACTCCTTGCTTTTCCACAAGGAATGGCTATCTCCAGCCTGTGAGGAAACCTCTCTGCTATCAGCGTAACCAATAGATCTGTTTGCTTGGTTTGCTTTTCCTGTGCTTTGAGTTTCATGAGTTTGAAGCCACCAAAGCACCCCTTGAATACAGTATTAGACTGATAATTAGATTTATATGAAGGACAGCTGAATAAAATAAACTTTAACAGGCACAAATGAACACAGACACAGAATCTGGCCACTATTCACAAAACCTTTCTCCTTCTGACAATTAGAGCTTAGCTGTCAGATTATATTAGAACAGTGCCTGTGTTAGGAAGGGACAAATTGTTGTCTGTGGTCTAGTATCAACAAGACCTTAAATGACCATAATAGGAGTGTAAATCAACAAGCTCAGATGGGCATCTCAAGTCAGACACTTCTGTACCTCTGTAAGAACTGCCTTCCCACTAACCCTTAGTATTCCCCCACTGTGACTGCTTCGGGGAGATACAGGCTGTTAGTGGTGACCAGCAGAGAAACAAGGAAGTCAGCACAACCAGAGTGGTGTGCTGATGTGTCCTGGGAATACGGTGTGTAAAGACATGTCATAGCTTTCCACAGCAGAGGACCTGTACTAGCACAGCACCACACCGCTGCGCAAAGCTGTGCTGAGGCAGCCAATCTTCTTCCCACTTGGAGCACAGCCACGCTTTCCAGCTCAGGTACTGACATCCCTCTCCACCCATCAGCAAGGACAAGCTCTGCTGTGTTCCTGTTGTAAGAAGCTTCCTCTCCATATTGGCTCTTCTCAATAACAAAGATTAAACAAGTTGAGAGGACTGTGTAGCTCCTACTCATTTTCTTGTTCCCTCCACACTGATCTGTTTTATTTCAATAAAGGATTTCTATTGCCTTATTTGTTGCATTCTTTTGTTTTCCAAGATGCTATTGTAATTTAAGTTCTATTTCACAAGGAAAATTTTAAAATCTTTTTTGTGAATTCTAATGATGCCTAGAGGGTTTTTAAAAATAATCTCTTCTAAAAATATTAGCTATAAATGTTTTTCAAGTCACTTCAGTACTGTGTGCTGCTAAGTGAACCCTGTGTTGAGTACACTAAGCAATCGGAAAGACTGCCATCCTCACAAACTACGTCTTTTTCTTAAGAATGTCCTTCATAGCTTCAGTCATTTTACCTATTTTAGCTACAAAAATGTTATATATTCTTCTTATATGCTGTGTGAAACTGTTATAGTTCAATACAATAGTCTTTAGTTTCCCAGCATTTAACTGTTGGTTAAACCAGTTATCCTCCAGCTGCAAGAACCCTCTATAGAAGACTACTGAAATCCTCAAAATCTGCTGATAACTTGTAGTTGCCCTCAATAGAGAGAGAAGCTCAAGAGATTAGATTCCTCCTCCTTGCAAAATCAGACCCATGAAAAAGTTCAGTAGGAGAATGGAGCAGGAGACTATTTAAAACAAATGCAAAAATAAATTAACACACATTTCTTTTTCAGTTGTGAATATAAATTGTGACTTACTCTTTTAGTTAGCTGGGTATCCATCATGAAATTATGCACATGTTTTTCAGCTTTGGTAAGTTCTAACTTCCTTGCCACCACAGCTACCACCAGTGCAGTGCACCCAGCACCCTGAAAACAATAAAACAAACCCCCAAGATGTTACTACTGCATTTTGCAGAGATTTTAATGGAATTTTCTCCTTTGCTGTAGAAGTATGGCAGGCATCAGATGATTCATCCCTGGTAAATATAGTGAACACGCTACAGCTATTTCAGTTCAGAGTAATAGGAAAAGTCAGTAATTACAGGCTGGTAAACTGTCAAGGCATCAAAATAATTAGTGAACAGCATAATTTAAAAGTTCTGCCTTTTTTTCCTGAAAGGGTTGAAAATTTGAACACTTCCCATTTCTAGTGCATAAACAAAGGAGGTGATCAAAACAATTTTTAAAACCCAGAATATTAGTAAATAAATGCAGAATACCCTGTTCTTAACAATTGTCTCAAGGTTACAGCCATTGCTAAAGAGAAAAATAAGCTTAGATTAATATTTGGCTTACAAAGAAATCTCAAAAGTTTCCTACGATTTTCTGTAGGGCCTAAAAATAACGATAAACTTAATATTTAATCACTTTGGTATACCTCCCTCTTGTTCTCTAAGTCCTTCTACGATCTTTTCCTATAGTATTTCTGCTTATTACCTTTTAAAATAGTGCACACAGACATAAGACCATTTCTCCAAAACATGAATGAGAAAATATCAATTTTCTCATTTGCTCTGTGTATATATATACGCATATGCAGGTACATACTTGGACATGCACGTTCACAACTGGCCAAAGCCAGTAGGTGCCTGTCCCTTTGAAATGACAGTCCCTTTATCAGCATTACAATGTTTTTTTTTGTTGGGGGAGGAAAGGAAAGGAGACTAAAACGAACCAGGTAATGAGAACCACCATCCATTATATACATCTAGAGATATCATTTACTTTACACTATCAATACACTCTGCTGCCTTGGTCTTTTTTTTTTTTCCCCCAACAAATCTTTACAGGTTCGTTTTAAAAAACTAAAAAATCACAAATATATGAGGCTCTGTTTAACTTGCAGATCACCCCAATCTAGTTGTTATTGCACCTGTGTCGGTCACTTTCCAGTATCAAGCATCTCTTGTTCCACAATGAAGCTTACCGCATTTTCATTTGCAGAGTGTTCTTCCACTCTTTCTGTATCTCTTCCAATAATTTACCTTCTAGCCATTCCCCAGCTCGATCACTGCCTTACTCTCTCCAGAAAAATCAAAAATTGGGCTCTAGCTTTCATAGTAAAAATTCCATTAATAAACACATGAAGACTGCAAAATAAACTAACTCATTGGAAACCCTTATTCACATAGTGTCCTCCAAAAAATTAAACTGATCTGCTCTCTCTGCTTACTTACTGACGCACCAGTGAATTCTGTGAAAGTCTCCAATTAATGAATTCTTCATTCCCCTGGTAGATTGTTCCAAGAAATTCATCTGCTCCATCACAAAAATCTAATTCTCTGCAATTAGTTCTCACCTATCAAAGCTTCTATCCCCAACAGCTCTCAGCATTCCCTTGAATGAGCTCCTTGTGATTTTGCTGCATTTTCTGCTTCTCTCCTGCTCGCAATACTAAGCTTTCTAGGTTTTCTGTTCCCTCTCCCTCTGCTCTCCAACCCTGTGCTGATAGAATTTAATGGAAATTTGCTTGAAGTTTAGCTCTCTCCATGATATGACTCAAAATGGGGCTAAATATTCCATTGCTTCTCTATATCCCACTAAGAGTTAAAAAGGAAGAAGACAGCCAATGCAGCTTAAGGCTGAGCACTTCAGAAATGCACCAAGCCTTCTGAGAAAAGGACTAGGCAAGAGATGCTCTACCATGCACCCTCCTTCCCCAGAAATTAGACCTTCGGTCTTCTTCCTGCCAAGGAGGGTAGGAGGGAAGTGCCAATATGCATAAGACTTCTCTGCAAGCAAATAAATAAGTAAGTTACCCCATACAATAGCAAGAACATGAAAGCAAAAGCAGGTATCTTTTTTCCCAATATATCAGGATAACTGGTGCCAGATGTTGATTTAATGACCTAACTTGAGATCCATCTGCTTACAGCAAGAATGTTAAAATGGAATGAGATTATTAATACAGACACAAACCAGCTGTTTATGCCAAGTTACCAGAGAAGAAAAATATTGGATCCCCCTCCCTAGCCACCCCAAAAAGGCTAGAGGAATGGTAACAGACAAAATGAATTTGGTTTGAGCTGAAATTATTCCAGCCTTTGCAATTACCTCATGCTTTTTCAGCATGGAACAGTAGTTATGGGGGCCAAACCCTGTAAATAACAGTAGCTTTATATTTCACATGAAAGACCCTGCCTGCAGCAGCAGAACACTGTCACCGGCAAGCTATGACAAGCAGCTCAATGGTGCATATGCACTGCTATCTTCATTATCGCCAAACCAGCTCACTGCAATGGCAAGGTATCCTAGATTCAGGTTACCTCTCCTGGCTTTGTGGGATATGGCAGGCTCTCAGGATAGGAAAATGAGGTCTTCTAGCATTTCTGCCAAAGAATAAAGTATTATACTATCTGCATGTTTATGTTTTACAGTACCTTGAAAGAAAACACTAATTCTTCAAATGAGTAACAGCTTACAGAAAAAAGACTGAAGTTCCATTTAAAGTACATTATGTTAATTAATATTTTATGTTGCAGTGCTCTGGACTACTATATGGCTCCCCTAAAGATCTCAGCATCCTTAAAAATACTAATAAAGTGAGAATTATTCCAAATTGCAGAAATTAGAGGCAATACAGTTACTGTAAAATGGTGGCATCGTAAGCATCACACTTGCCATGTTTTTGAATATTCTGATTCACATGTAAATCGGTAGCATGAATTAATTGAATTCATTTTCATATGCTCAGGGTTTTTTTGTTCTTATATCAACACTACATAATGCAGCAGCCACTTCTTTATTAAAATGATTTAGGCTAAGTAAAAGCACCATGATAATTATTTCAACTGCAAGAGGGGGGTCCTTTGAGAATAAAACTCTAGAAAGTTTTATATTTGATTCCTGCATTTTCTAATTTCCAAGATAATTCTTTTTACCCCGTTTTGAAGTAAGTAATAAACTAAATAACTCCTTCAAGCTCTTGCTTAACTTTTAGAGGAGTTATATATAATACTAAGGAAATGAAAAAGGCAGGAATGTATCTATTTTCAAGTATCAAGGCAGTAATTAATTCTATTTGGAATTTGCACTCTTCAGTCAGCTCCCTCTCTGCCTCTTGCATTACAGAGTTATTGTACCATATTTTGGCTTGGTAATCAGCCTGATTTTAAGGCCACTTAGGACTTTCAGTATGTCAAAATGTGAGGAAAAAAAGAGTATGAAAAAATATTTATAACATTCCCTCATCAGTCCACTGCAGCTTTAGCCAGATACCCATATCTGAAAGCCATCAACTTCCACCCCATTGAACAGTCAATTCAAGGCACGGCTAAAGTAAAAGATGAAAAGCAAGTGTCAGACTTCAAAGAATTAAAAACCATCAGTTTATGCTAGTTAGTAAATATTCATAATTACATAAGTCAGAACTAAAAGGTGCAACTTAAGACTGTTTTACAAGAAATGGCAAAATGGTCAAAAAATTAATTAATTCTGCTGACTATTAAGATTTTCAGAGATTTCAGGCAAATCTGAAAACCAGACAATTCTCCTTTCGCAGTTTCTGAAATTTGCCGAATTCTTTTTCTATGCAAAAATAAGGTTTTGTATGCATTCACATGAAATGAACCATTAAAGAGTTACAAGCTGTGTTGACAATTTAGACAAAGATGTTAAAAAATTATTGCAACACATACAGTGTAAGCAACTTGGGCAAGCCAAAGTTAGAAGTTTGACATTTGCCTCATTTAATGGAAACAGGTAAAAACAGAATTAATTTGATTTCTCTCAAGTACTCCATGATCAAGAGTTTGCCAGCAACCACCATTTGTAAAAGCTGATCTACCTGAATTTTTCTATTTTCCAGAAAGCATATACATGCTGAACAAACTTATCTACTAAACTGGGAGAAACCCTTAAATATCACAGATTAAAAATGGGCTTAACTAAAATAACATCAGGACTCCACTGATAATCCAAGCAATGCCTATCTCCTATTTGCAAGGATCTGAAAATGAAGCACATGAACCTCATCCTGAATACACAGTATATGTATATTCATACTGAATACACAGTATTTCTTGCTTATTATGAAACAGTGTGTATTAGTCTTCAGTCAAAGCAAGAAGCATGAAAACAAACAAATGACACATCCTCACTCTTTCAGTTGGAAGAAGCAACAAACACTGCACTGCACAGTGGCATCAGATCTCTGATGGTGATGTAAAACTTGCATTTGTGAGCAGTTAATCTTGAAGCATAAGGCTTACAGCCATGTACTCAGGACAGAACTCGCCTTGACTGTCAATCTGTTTAGCTGCTGTCCTGTATGAAAACATTTTTACATATCTGCAAACAACTTTAGGACATTCTTCCTATCATTCTAAACATGCTGCTCCTATTTGGGACAAAGAACAACACCTTAAGTTCAACTGCTCATGCAGGTAAGCTATAGTTCATGAAAGCCATTCTGTGGTACCCTCTTTGATGCCTAGAATCTAAAGTGAGTTGCCCTGATAGAAGTAAGTGTATGTGGGTATTTGACTCTCTTATATACTTAGATACTTGCTAAATGTTAGTAGGCTAATTATTTTCTCAATTACACATGCCTAAATGATGACTGACGTTCCTTAGAAAAATGAATGGAAGAACAGACTATGTCGAGGAAAAAAATAAAAAGTCACAGGCATTGGCTTTTTGACATCAGGCCCACACTATCTGAAAACAGCAAGAGAAGAAAGGTGAAAATCATTGTATTTTGAATTATACTTTAAATTTAGCAACTGAGTAAAATGCTTAGACATGGCCTTCAGAATAAAATAACTATTACTTGGTGTTATCTTTCACTTTACCCTTAGGCATCATAAACTGCAACCTTCCCTATCTGTCTGCACAGTCTCTCCTCTTGGCACTTACTTCTGAATTACTGCAAGCTTCCTTTCATCTGCGTTAACAAAGCAAATTATCTCTTTCTTAGCCATATCAGAGATTGCTGCGATGGTAATTTTCGTCTGTCATTTTTACTATGTTACTCTGCTCTGTGTCCATCTATTCCCTTCTCTATGGCATCACTTATAGAACATTTGCCCTCAGCTGCAGTATTTTATTACTCCAGGTTCTTCCATTTCATGGATCTGAGCTCTAATAAGCCCTTTCAGACAAAATCCTTTGCATTGTCTCTTGACTTAGGAAAAGCTCCATGGAAATACGTACAAATCTAATATATAGTTTTCTTTCCAATTCCTCCCCTTCTATTTTAGAGTCTTACTTACTACAAAGCCTAGCAAAACCATGGAAGGTACTTAATATTCTGGTGTGCCAGGATCACTTGTTATGATCCTACATAATGACTCTTTGTTCCCCATTCTTTTTGCTATTTGGAGATGGTAATTTGGACTATATATTTCTACTGTCTTTATACAGTACTGGTATCCATAGGATCAGTGTTAAGAATCCTGAAGTGCTATAGGAATATAAATAGCAATAAATAAAGATAGCAGGTCTGTATTAACCACTTAAACGGTACACATCATAACACTAGACCTGACTTTGCCTTTTTTTCTCCTTCAGATCCTGCTGGGGTTTGCCGAGATTATGTATCCATATACTTACTATAGGTTATACCAGCTGAGATGCCTTTAGCAGTCTAATCACAGTCCTCTGTCCTTTTCAGTGATGCAGTCCACCCTGAGCTTTTCGCTGCGATCATCAGAAAGACTAGACGAAAGCGGACTAACTTGAAGGTACTACAGAGAATTCTGTTCAACCACAGCAGACACAGCCATGGCAGCTAAAGGGAAAAAGCTAGTGTTGCCCAAAGTACCTGATGAGGGTGAAGGTATGAAGTTTGGATCAAGACCATGTCTTTCCTACAGTTCACAACTGCTAAGACTGAGGGTTCACACTGGTGCAATATACAGTGATTGTAAACCTGCATTTACATTTAACGTTCTGGTAATGGCCCAGTTTCAGAAACAACCAAAGAGAGGTGCTTCCAATTCTTCAACTAAAGGGTTATCTAAGGGAAAGAATGGCTAGCACTGGCTGATAACCTGCACTGAAAACAGCATTTGGTCAGCAGAGAAACACAGCACTCCTCTAAGCAAACGCTTCTGGCACTTCCACTTGGTTCTTTCTCTGGTAAAATTTCAAAATATGTTTTCAAACAACAACAAATTAAGCCATTTCTGCAGCTGCCTGGAGGTCATATATATGCCTGGAGGGTGCTATTGGTGAGAGAGGAAGCAACGTTGTGTATCAGTGTCTCAGCTGAAAGTCCCCTGGCAGCTTTGGTTTACTGGACTGGCAGTGAAGTGCAGTTTTTAGTGCTGTAGTGTCACAAGAATGTCCTGCTATACTTGCCTGTAGCTGAAAGAAGGGAGTTGCCACATTTCTTGCTCACTTCCCTTGAGATCCACTGAGGGAGAGAGAAGGTCCGCTTTGCAGACATATGGTTCTGGTGGGAAATTTAGCTCTGCACCAGAAAAGGCACAACATTCCTCCTGCTGCTCTGCATAAAATGAAAATCCTGTAAGAATTTAAACAGGTATTTTGTTCATTTGGCTCTCTACAAGGTGGACCTACAGGACCACCAGGGGAGGGGAAAAAAAACTAAAAAAAAAAAAAATAATCCTGAAGTAAAAAAAAAACCTTTACAAAACAAGCAATGCAAAAGTTGAGGGAGGAATCCACCCACAAGACAGACAGAGGCTAGGGAAATGCTGGTGTACAAATGTGTTCTTCCATTTGTCATTGTTTACCCGGCGAGATGTGTAACCTTGCAACACTGATACAAAATAGGATGAGTAATAGGACAATAACTATGCCATCTCGGCCAAAAAGGCAACCTAAATTAGTTTTGCATTATTTATACTTTCATATATTCAATATTTGCCTGGTTACTGTTGTCTTCAGTGGAGTTTGTCTGCACCACAGCCAGAACTTTGTTGCAACATTTAAACTTTTAATCTATACAACAGCAGATGAGCAGATTCCTTTATTTCTAATTAGCCCATAAGGTTTTTAGCAATGTTGCAAAAATAAAGATTATGAAGAGCATTAAATGTCATATACAAATATGAAGTTGATTAAATACCCTGAGACACAGTACTGGGTAGTCATAGCAGGGGTGAAGTAAACTCCTTTTATTCAGTAATGCAAGATGAGTACTAGGAAAGACTTCTAGGACAACACAGAAAATGATGATTTACAAAATTAAGACAATCTATCTTCTACAGGGAAATTTATAAATGGTAATAGTGTTAACTCAGAGAAGCTCAAGAACTGAATGCGCCCTGGTGGCTGGGCTCCTGGGAAACCTTCAGTGGTCATAACAGCTAAAAATACCCTGGAGATCATGACAGTTTCAACCAATGTGCAAAAAAACTTTTTCTGAGCAAGGAGGTGAAATCTGATTTCACTAATTGAGCATGCTCAATTAGCAGTCTACAAGTCTGATAGGAAACATTAATATTTCAGGATGATGGCTAGCGATGATGTTTTTGCCCAACACCTGTATTGTAAATACTAAGCTTTCATGAGAATATGTGTAGAAGTACATGAAAATTGCTGTATTAAATCTGAAGTCATTGCAGATGAAATGACTTTTTTGCAAAACTAAGCAGAAGTTTTGCTGTAACAGTCATCTGCTCCAGTCATATCTATGTAAACAAAGTTCTCATGAGACAATCGCTGTTCATTCCAGCCAGTAACTAACTGCCTTTAAACTTACTGAAATGCATCCATAACCCCCAGCTAGATCTAAGCAGGAAAAAGCTCCCCTATCCTCTGACACTTCAAAAACTTCCCTGCTTTACTTGTAGAAGCTCTTCCAAGAGAGGTTTTTTCCTTAATTTTTCCAATTCTAAAAGAGGGTTACACCTTTCAGGAGATTTTGTTTACTCAAATGGAAGTAGAGCCTCTGTCATTCTCTCACACTTCAGATTACTGCCCTAACCACTACTACCTCAGGGACCACTCTCTGGAGCTTCTCAACTCAATTTTGATCATTTATTTTCCTTTACTTCAGTTAGAAATTTCATCCCATGAAGGCACAGGCGTATTATAATCCCAGACTATGTTCCTTACAAAGTTTCCATTTTGGCAATCTGGTGTGCTGGAACAGTGATTGTAGAAGAGGTGAAGAATTTCTAAGCAGCCCAACTTTTAATAGTTTCAACCCTGATATTCAAGCATCATCAACTGTCTTCTCCGTATTACATTTCTGCTTGACACACTGTCCAGTCAGGTTGTATTACATTAGAAGGTACAAACTCAATCTTTTCTGAATCCTGACATCGCTAATATTAATTATTACATTCTCAGAACCAAGCAAATTAAATTCTACCATATATCTGAGACATGGACCCGAGATGTTACCAATTTGCATGAAAAGCTTTTCACATTTTCCTGTATTGTCAGGTAAGTAAATCCTTAGCTGTGTTCTAGAGTTTTGAAATTCTTCTAGTAGTCCTCTTATGCACAAAACTATTCACCACATTGCTGTGAACTTAGTTACTATCAGACACTAGAAATGATAAAAATATTACAGATTCTTACCAATGTGCAAAATGTTCTAGGTAAACCTTTAAATAGCAATACAATCCATTACTATTCTATCGTTATTACAGAAAATTAAGTTGCTTCTATCAGTTCAACCATACCAATCTACCCACAAAGCAGTGTATTGGTCTTAATCATAACTTTTCAGCTCTTTGAGTTTAACTCAAAACACGTCTGTGTTTCTTAAAGAATTACATGTTCTGCAACTCACTACAGAATTAAACCATGTAAACAAAAACTTTCATTAACAACCCCACATTTAGGCATTAATACTCAAAACAGTTTATGACCTTTTGTACATTAACAATAGAAAATTCTACAGAATAATTTTCGTATTTCATTGCTCAAATCTGATTTTTACCTTAAGTCTCCCTTTTTCAGGAATCATCTCAGAAGATCTGCAGCCAACGTTAGCTATGTAGTTAGAATCTACTTTTATTTTCTTTTTATAACAATCTAGTAACTGAAATTTCGAAGATGTTACAGGTCAGATTTTGCCACCAACAAAAATCACATGGTTACAAAGTATACTGCTGTAGGTGCCACATTCCTCTTGTAGATAGTAGTCTGTATTTGTTGGTAAGAGCAGGCTGAATCTGAGATACTGTATGCACAAACATGACAATTTAACGTCAGATGAAGACTCTCTTATTCTCATAGCAGAAACCCCTCATCCTCATCACATTTTTCACGATACATAGGAAGGGAATTGTGATTCTTTTGTACTAAATGCAGACTTCCACAAGGGCATTAAAGGCTGCAGCATGAGAAACTTTAAAATCAGATCTGATTTATTTTTGATTCACCATTTAAAACTAATAAAACCTAGCATCCCTAAGGCCAGATTGTACATATTGATTGTACACATTGCAACTACTCTAATAAGAATTCTTCACCTACACGAGTGGTGTTCAAATCCTGTATTTAAAAGAGGCTACTTAAAAATTTTCCAAATGAAACATTCAATCTAGACCACCTCTAAGACATAAATTTAAGAAAACTTTCCTAATTTATTTGGTTCTTTCACAGGCTTAACGATCTCTTTGGAGTTCTTTTCAATAACAGAAGTGTTTAAGATACACTTTCAGCATTAGCGAGGCAGACACTCTGAAACAACAGGTATTACATTTAACACAATCTTTGTCCAAGCTACAGTTAACCACCCTCCGCACCCTGTGACAGGACAATTGAAACTCATCCATTTTATTGGAGCAGCATAGGTTTGACCTACTAGTTCTGAATGTCTGCTTCTAATTGTTGGCAATGGGCTCTGCAGGAAGAATCTGCATCTTTAGCTTAGCATCACATCATAAATGCACTAGCTCACCACATAATGCTGGATGTAAAAGGAAAAGAGTCCTTCTCAAACCTTGCAACAGATTCTTGTATTTGGAGTCGGAAGAATAGATTGTAATCATTTTGTCTTGCACAGGTACAAAAGCTTACAAAGATCTGTAAAAATCACCCATCTCACAGTCAGTAATTATGGATCTTCCCATATCTTCTCACGCTTGCCCCCTCCTTTTACTTCTACCAATTTCTACTGCCTTTCTTTGAATTTTTGCTAACTTCATTATACTACTCATAAAGGAAGGAAAATTCCACAAACCATTCCAAAGCACTAATTCCAAAAAGCCATTAAGGAGGTTGAAGTGCTGCCTATATAAGCAGTTCCACTTAGCACCAGCAGAAAGTGTTCCACCTACACCTGAGCTCAGCTTGCAGACCACAATCTGAGACATCTGCTTGGGTGTGCACTGACAACCATGGCTGACATCTTCAGTGGGCAGACAAAGCTCTGATGACCTTCAAAGCACTGTGAAGATGCCATAGGTCTACCCATCTCCTCTATATCCTCTTCTGGTAACAGTGACAGCACTCACACTTCTATCTATCCAACATGATCTTGCAGACCTACCTAATGCATACAGAGGGTGGAAGACACATTTGCTGTACAATTTATAGTCCACCTCGCCCATAGTCTACTACCGCTGCCTAGTGAAATCTCATTGAAAACCCACTGATGGTTAATTGAGTTGAGGTACCCAGTTCAGTTTCACCACCCTGTCTGTAACGCGTCTCTGCATTTACCCGTGCTACCAACTCTGTATCGTGCTGTGTCAGTATTATCATTGAAGTTTCACATATGAAAGTGCTTTGCAAGGTCAAAAATTAAGTTGTTCAATACGACAGTACATATTTTGTCACTATTTGCCTTCTTCGTTCACAAGATTCTTTTTTTTTTTTTTTTTTTTGTAAATTTTTCTAATACTTGGATCAGACTTCTTTGCTAGTTTATTCTTACCAATTCTCAAGGCTTTTTTTCTTTTGGTATAATCTGAATAAGGATTTTCCTATTTTCCAGCACTGTGCATTTGCAGGATTTAAAGCATGTCACTTGAACCAGTGCCTCAAGAATGCAGTAGCTGCAGTTTCAGTAAGCACAACTTGGTGCCATCAGCAGACTGTGTAAAGTCTACTTCCCAGGCTGGAACATAATGCAGGGTTCAGCTGGGCAGTCCAATTGCCATCACACAGAAAGCAATTCCCAAGGCAGAAGTGGGAGGACTGCCAGGGCACCTGGGCTCTCCTTTCGCTGGGGTCAAGACACCAAAGGAGCCCTCCAGTTTTGCAAAGTCAGTATTAACCCTTCAGTGGTCTGAGTAACTTCTCTTATGTTCACAAGTATTTCTATTTATTCCCCCTTCCACACTTTTTAACAGGGATCTTATCCAAAAGCAAAAACTCAGTGGTATTTGGTATTGATCATGCTAATCTAACAATGTATTTGCTACTTCAGATGCTAGAGGATTACATTTTCCCTCTTAAAATCACATACATGCTTTCATTTTATTTGTTACGCTCATTCAACTATTTATTATCCTTTTAATTAGACCATCAACCACCCCTATTGAAACAAAAATCAGTAAGTCTGTTCTTTTAGGATCTTATCTTTTCCACATCAAACATTAATTAGTTACTGTAAAAGTTTCAGAAGAGTAGCTGGTTTTAAGAATTGTATTCAAAACCTATAAACTTTTTGGTATTGCTGTTAGATTAGGCTGGCAGATAGTTCATTATTAAGTTCACTGGTTTGTGTTTCATATCTTTCCGATCCTTTATTAAAAAAGAAAAAAAAAGAAAGAAAAGTAATTTCAACATTCAACTTTGTCCCACTGCTCCATAACTTTTTTCTCAAAGATGACATTTGCCAAAGCCATATTGCAGATGTCCTTAAAAATGTAATTAGGGGTCAGGTTTTCGGTACTGATTCACCTATCATCACACACAAGCTACCTGGTTCGTTTTTTGGTTAAGAATGCTTTCTGACTCTGGAGGTATCTATCCCAAACATATTACCAGGAGATTCTGATTGGAGCCTCTCTACTTCCAAAGCAGCTGCAGAATTTTTAATCATAAAAAACAGTTGTGAAAAAGAAATGCCATGTGAGCAATTAATAGTAATTAGAGTAAAAAAAAAAAGAGTATTAATCAGTAATTCATAATGAAATTCCAAAAAGTGCTGAACAATTTGAGTGAACAAAATTATCTGATACCTGTAGCTTCAGGTATTTGCTTCTTATTTCTAAAGTGTCTGACAAGAGAGAAAGCTTTTTAACAGGGTTCTGTCCCCATTCCTGCACATCCCTGTGGCAATATATACTGCTTGTCCTCCTTCTTTCCTAATGAATTTATGATCATGTTTTAATCTCTCTGGCATCAAAATCCAGCTCAGAAAGAAAAGCAAAGCCAAATACCCCAGAAGATGGCAGATTTGAGCTTAGCCAACAGCCTTTAAAAAAGCCTTCTAAGTCATTCCTCTGCTTTCAGCCTGTACCTGCCAACTTCACTGCAGACTCTGTATTTAAGGAAATACAGATTTCGCACCACCAGCAAAATGTACCGGAAGTCTTTCTCAATAAAGGTCAGTGACCTGAAGCTTGTCAGATGTTTAAAAAGAAAAAAAAAAAAAGCATTGGGAAAAAATTCTTAACACTACAAAAATTGCATTGGAGTCTTTGGACCTAAAATGCACTCTTATAAACGAAATTTTTACCAAAACGTCAGCTAAAAAGGAGCAACTATTTGACACCATTTGCTTTTAGCCATAGTCCCAATATACCTGTTTTAACAAAGGTAGATACTGAAGTTGCATTACTTACAATCAACAGCAAAAACTCAGAAACTATTATATACAGTATATATGATGCTCATTCTGCCCTTCTCATTCACGGGAACATTTACACACGAGTTAATGCAAATAGAAGTGGCAGAGTCTGGAGCTTTTTTACTTCTAATATACTGTAGATACACATAAATTTCCCAGACATTATAATACATCACTTTACTCCCTGCCTAGCCTTGACCAAATGGTGCAATACAGAAAAATTGAAACCAGACATAAGGTACAGTTAATAAATATATATCAAATATGCATATACTAACAATTGCTGCATTGTACCAATGGTAAAAAAAAAAAAAAACTATTACAGTGAAACTTGCACTACACAAATCTGCTTAAAGTAATGGAATGCTAGGGATCGTAAGTTATCAGACTTACATGAAATAGAGTAGAAAAATATGTTCAAGCAAAATGCTCTCGATGATGAGCCACGACCACGTTTCATTGTTTGTGAGTAAGTTAATATTAAGAAACTGAAGTCAGAACTGGAAATTCATTATTGGTACTGGTCCAATTACACGTGTCCAAAGATAATTGAGAATATATGATACCTTAACATTTCATGAAAGACTCATTTGAGATTTTGAAGCTGCAAATGATGTCAGGGTAGAATTTGTTTCTCTGTATTTCACTACACAGCTGCCGAATTTTACCTGAAATAGAAGAAAACTCTCCATTTCATTACTAGGAGTGAAAGACCATGGGAATGGTGTGAGTATATATACTCCTCAAGGCAGCAAATAAATATTTCTTTATGACTACCACGTTTTAGGATTAATTGCAGCAGATGTAATCTCATATCCAATTAATAAATTCAAAAACACTCACCATGATTCCCGTGAGTAAACAGACTCCCTTCCCACAGTATGTATTAGGTACCATGTCACCATATCCAATGGACAGGAAAGTTATTGAAATCAACCACATTGCTCCAAGGAAGTTGCTAGTAACGTCCTGTTGATCATGGTACCTGAAAAGAAGAAGAAAATAATTCCTTTATCATGAAAACTTTTGTTAAACTTTTCTGCTGTCAGAAAAAACCCCCCACACATTTAACTGGTCATAAAACCATTCTTGTAATCTACAGTTATTTCCTTTTTAAAAGCAGCTTTAAGGAATTAAATAAAACTCAAATAAAATTACATCAGCAGTGAAGAAACAGAAGGTACAACAATAGCACCAGTAGTAGAGATACTCAGGATGGTTTATAATTCAGTATTCTGTTATTACTATTAAAATAGCAGAATCCTCCTGTTTTTCAACAGAATCTCTTCATCCCCTGCAGGAGCCTGAGACATGAGTCTATAAGAGTTGCTGCGGTTTGAGGCAAATATGAAAATTAGAAAAGGAAGTGAGGGCAAGCAGACAGCAGAGCACATCTCCATCTCCTAGTCCTAAATGCAAGTCTGTGATCGGACATCTAATCATGCACTACCATGTAAATGCTGACTTAGACAATGTAAGATCTTCCCTTTCCTTTAACATGTTTAAGGTAAATAGAAAAGTATGACATTGCATTTCTTGTCATCAAAATACCTTAAACACAGCAAAACATCCCTTCTGTGTTGTCAGCTGTTAAGTGTAATTTCCTGATGAGCCATTTGTTGTCTTAGATTTACTATTCTAGTGGAATACATTCATTTTCTCCTTCAAAGAAAACAGGTTGAAATGAATAATCTAGTTGTCACATGACATGTATACCTAATCAACTGGGAAGCCATAAGGACACATTTTAGGGCTAAAACCTGTTGTCAGCATTCACTTGGGAGAGGGGGGAGTGCCTAATAGCCTAATGCAGGTGGAATTTCACTCCCCAGGCAGAGGAGCTCTGCAACAGAGACTATCTGTGGCAGCCACTGCAGCCTCAAGGTTGCAATAACCACTGCAGCTGCTATGAAGCTTCAGGTTATTTATCTATGCCCTCGGATCCTCAAGGGTATTATTTTAGCCAATCCCTATATCTGTGTCTCACAGTGGGTCACAGAGGGTCATTAGGAAATCAGTTCACAAATCTGCAAGCAGCCTGCTTTCCACAACTGAAATTATTGCTTCTGTTTTCTTCCTTTCTGGACTGAAGTCAGAGCAGGAATACAGAGTGAGCACAAAGGCTCTCCCAGGAAATATCCTATTCTCTCACTTGCAAGATTTTCATTACAAATACTTGCAAAGTGCCTCCTTCAAAGTCCCACTATGTCCCGATGGTTACAACAACCTAAAAACTCTTTGACTGACAGAGACTACAGCAATCACTCCAAACAAGTATGTTCCACGTTTCACCTACTCCTCACTCCTGGTGTCACTGTTGTCTTTCTTACATACTATATACAAGCTTTTGAAGGCTTTTGTTGTGCAACTAGAACAACGCAGTAACATTCCACATCTAGAGCTCTTAAGGATGACAGTGACACAAATAATGATAACCACAAAAGCGACAGGAGTAGTAAAAAAAAAATTACAGCGAACTTGATTTAACCCATGACCACAGATCTCTGCACAACAAAGAGATCTGACATTGCCTTTTTTCCAGACTACACTAAATGTTGTGAATTTTAGTCTCCACTTCACAAACTTAGCAAATAATGGCTGTGAAACATATGGATGCAGGGATAAAGACATACTCATCCCATCCTGGAGGTGAGAAGAAAGCCTACGTATCATGCGAGTCCTAACAGACTATCATGCAAGTGATATGAACTACAGGCTTTGCATGAGCTTCGCGGAAGAGTGCTAAAGTCAAAACACATATTCTAAGGCTAGCCACTCAGTTAAAAACCTATAAATGCTCACATGAATATTTACAATGCATTTTTTTAATGCTAGTCTTCGAGTTTTGAACCTGGCCATTTCTGTACTTCAGTTTTCCTACCAAGATGAAAACGCAAGGCAATGCTTTTGATTCTTTCTACATTTTGTCCAAATAGCTACATCCTTACAAAATCTCAGGCCTGCATGGTGATAATTATAACTGAAAAACAGAATATTCAAATACAACTCAGTAAGTTCCTGAAATAAACATCAGTTCCACACAAAGAACACCAAAACCTCTCTCTTAAGCCTTGAAAAATACAGGGAAAAGATAATGGAGTCTTTATCCATTTAACCTCCTTTACCCATGCCAGGAAACACAAAAGTTGATCTACACATAGAGTATTTGACAAAGGTGACGCAGGGTTCAGTTTTTAAAAGAATAGCAGTAGTTTTTCAAGTTTCACTGGAGACACAAATCTTCATTAGTAAGGTACCCTAGATGAAATATTCATTAAAACCACCTGCATCCATATGTAGTAGCACACTTCAAGGACCTCTCAGAATGTTTTTATCTGGTTGCCTCAGCACTCTCGGATTTCCTACTCTGATTATTTCACCTGGTTGTAATATTAAGGTAATAGTTCAGCAGTCAAATGGTGGACACAATTTAAAAATCATCATCAATACTTACAACTTTACTGTGACTAAGAAAAAAAGGATACTTGCAACCTTTCTATGGAAATCAGCTGCTCAAGCATGGCAAAGCACGCAAATTACAACTTAATCTTTCAGCAAAACCAAAACGCTCTTCTTCTCTCACAACTGTACAGGGAAAGTTGAAGGGAGTGTATTCTCAAGTTAAAAATCTGTAACTAAAATAGAGACCAACTAAAAGGGGAGGGGGAAAGTGTCTCTGTCCTGATAATCCCATCATTTCTACACCAGATTTATAGGAAGGTGGATTGTTTTTTGACTTCCTTTTTTGCAACCTCACTCATGATTTTTGAATCTCTGTGGTTAGTAATCCTGGTACTGCCTATACACTTCTGATTTTCATAAGATTACAGTTGTGTACTTCCAAGTGCTCTGCTATGTCATTAGGCACCACCATGGCTTGGGATTCAAGCCTGAGTGTGCAAAGCCGGGAGAGTCTTTGACTACCCTGCATCCACAGTCATGTAGCAAATTATTACATCTATATCACAACAGGAAAAGCAATTTCTTAAAAAAGTAGGAATTGCAACGTCATTTGTACAGCCATGGGAAAATGAGCATTGGCGGCATTAAAACAGCATGTTTTATTTTTGACTTGCTTTCAGAGTTAACACAGCCCTAATGACTGAACTTGTCCACTTAGGCACAGAGCAGTAAACAGAAAACAGCAGAAGTTATCTCATATTTTTCCATTCCTGAACCCCTCAAGTGTTGCACTCCAGTTACCAGAAGACCTGAGAAAAAGCATTCCCATCACTGTATTTTTCACTTCACTGATTAGACTATCCTCAGCAGAGACAATTGCAATGGACATTAGTGTGAGGAGAAAAGCCATCCATACGAACAGCTGGAGCAGAGGTGTTTTGTTCACTGTCAGTCATCATCAGCCATTACAAACATCTCCTCAATCCAGCTGGACAGTGAAAGATAGCTTTGATATAACACACTCCAGAATTCAACTGCAGTTTTCCTAAACTATCCACTCCCTCTGTGTCTCAGAGGTCTGAAACCTGACAGGAAAATACTGTACCATGAACACCTCGGAAACCCAAAATCTCAGGAAGTAAAGAAAAAGAAGCAAAGATTTCCTTTCAGTGACAAGTTCCACACAAACCAAAATCTAGTCATTACCAGGTGAATTCCAAAAGATAAGGTTTTTGTTATTAACTTTCAGTTTGATAAAGGTTTTTATTTTTTATAAAAATGTATATTTTTAAAATTTGAATCGCTATAAAAATATTTATTTAAATATTTAAAACCCACTATTCTTAGTCGATAAAAACTTGCACTAGAAACACAGTGAGCAACTTGAAGAGCTAGTATTTAATTATGTTAAAACTGCAGCTATAAACAAGTTGATTTTCTACATCACATCCAGGCTAACACAGCAGCAGAATAAAGGGTCATTTAGAAAAGCTGTGTATTCCCTCGAGGCAGGAAAACCCTTGGCTGAAGTCACACAGGCATAAAAATTACCTATCACTTTTTCTCTCCTTCTCTAATAAGGAATGTGCCAGCAGGCAGGCAATGCTGCAGCTGGAACACACTACTCACCAGGCAACTCTCATCCTGTGAAACGCCACTATCCAGTTCTCATCAATCAGCATATATAAGTCCCGAGACTACTCTTATTTAAACAAAAAATAGCTGAGTGGTTAGATTTGTGCAAAAATAGCATGGCTCAATTCCTTCTCAAGCCAAACTGAGTGGTATTTTTACCATTCACCTCAGGAAGACATAAATATATTCGCCAGCTGACAATACTGCAGTGGCTTGGCTTGTCAAAGCAATATTCCAGATTCTTTATCAAACAGCAGTCCTCTGCTTCTGTTTTCACTATCAGTATAATGGTTTTCAGTACTGCTTTCCTTCAGATCTATTTTCAAATTTAATGACACTTCATTTAACTAGTAAAACGTCTGTGTTTTAGCTGCACACAGTTATCACACATTAACACCTTGACATCTAAGACAAATTCATTTTAAAAAGTGATGAATAAGAAGAAATCAAGTATAACATTAAGTTTGACCACTGGCACCTTAATTCACACTTAGCAGCTTCATTTCAATTTATCTTGTCTCCATGGACAGCCTCTGATAACTTTGCCATCTTTGGTTTTGCTTTCTTCAATAAGTCAAGGAAATAATAAAAAAACAGTTGAAAAGATGACCCTTTTTATCATGAAGAAAAAGACCTACTTTTACCATAATCACGAAGAAATTCCTGGCCTACACTACAATGGCAACCCAGGCTGAGTTTAGTCTTGTCAAACATTAAAAACTTTTAGACTGACAACAGCTGGAAACAGACATGGCCCATTAAATCAGAAATCTGTCAAGACTGTTGAGACACTGATTGATCTAACCAGCTATCAGAGCTCTCCCACAGTATCAGGCCATTCTGTTACTAAGCACCTTTCCAGTCATAGATGGTAGGTACTGCCAGCTTATCATCTGTTAATACAGTGACAATAATAGACAGGTCTTTTTTATTTCTTCTCACTTTCTTCTGTTTAAAACAGGAAAAAAAAAAAAAAAGAAAGAAAAACAAAAAGTAAACCAGAACAGCACTTGGAAGGAACAGTGGGGCTGACTCCTAGTCTAAAGAAGTCAATGGAAGAAATTTTACCTGCCTTGATGGATTTAGGGTTGGAAAGGCAGCTTGAAAAGTGCATGTCACTCCTTGGTTTTTTTCTAACTTTTTTTCCCTAACTTTTCTGTGGACGTTCCCCCAATTACTTATGAACATCAGCACTGTCACAAAAAACGCTTCATCAAAGTGCAAAACGCCACAGCAGATATTTGGATTTCATACAGACAGACTCACATCAGTAGCATGTTCTGAACCCAACCAAAAGCAACCAATGTGAGTAAGCTGTCTCAACTGCTTCTACAGGGGTCAAAATGCTCATGATTTCCCTATTAAGAGTATTTGCGGACTATTTGTGGTCAAAAATAAATCCAACAGAGAAATGTTAAGTATCATTATGTAAGTAGCATATGTTAATATGTTACCTAAGATGGATGGAAAAAATAATCTGAAAGAGAACAAGAGGACAGAGCTGAGAGAAAAATCAGCACAAAAACAGAAGGGTGGGATGGCATGTTTTAAGAAATTCTATCATTACTGAATATATATCATATATATTGAATACATATCATTGAATATAAATTGCAGTTTAAATGTAAGTGTGAAGACATAAAATTTTTTAAATCCCTAGCTGTTGTCAGCAATCTACATCTCCATGCCTGGGCAACAGGTAACCTGCCAGTAGAGAAATAAGAACTAACTGCCATTTTTTCAAAGGGTACCAAACTTCTATTTGACCTCCACTGGTGAAGGTTTTCCCTTGTTTTCCTGGAGCTGTAAAGAGCTCATGTCCTGCTAAATCCGTATACCTGTCTGCAGCCATGGTAGATGGAAAGATGTAAGATTTTTCCATCTATCCAAAAGAAGCCTTTCAGCCACAATGATAATCTGAAGATTACAAAATTGCTGAAGTGCCTTTAAAGTACTACTTGTCGCCCCCACCCTTTTCTTTTAACCTGCATTCAATAACTGTGTGTGACTGTTAAGGAGAAACTGTTGAATCAGTTCTACAAGTATTGGGAAATTGTGAAACCTCTACATTTGTGACAGACATCAATCCACCAAATGTAACTGCAGCAAATATAGGGGAGCTCAGTATCAGTATACAAAAAAGTAATGCTGTGAATAAAGTGGTTAAGCACTAGTTCAGAAGCTCTAAGACTATATGAAAACTCTAATGTGCCTTATGAAACTTTTTAGAGAGCTTGTTCAAAGAGCAATTTTTCTTGCCTCAATTAAGAAATACACCCACCACCCCCTAAACCCCACTTTTGAGATTATCCAATATAACTATATGCTTATTCCCACTTTCTTTTCAGCAGTTTCAAGCTGTTTTGTTCCTGCAGTGGTGCAACTGACGTTAAATCTTATCTCACCTGCGGTCAGCAGCAAAGATCCCATCGACTTCAGTGGGACTAGGATTTCTATTCTATTTTTTTTTTCCCCCCAGAATATCCTTTGATCATTCTTTGAAATATTTCCACTTAGTGTTTCCATCCTTATCAATTTCAGAATTCTTACTTTGTCTTTATCTCACATTTCAGATGCCAACAAAGCCTTGCTCTTATGAGTATCATTATATATATCAGGAAAATTGTAACAAAACTGCTAACCTAATCAAACTAAAAAAATGTGAAAATTTATGCTGCTCCTCTTCAACATTTAGAAGCATCAAAATGAACTGAAATGCTTGTTTGGGGATTTAAACTTACGTATAACATATATTTACTTCTAACACACTTGTTGTGACTCAGTGGAATATTGAATAACACTAAAGATCTTGGAAAGCTGTACCCAAAGTCTTAAACCAACCTGTAACTCCTAGAGACCTGAATGACCTCTACATGCAATAGGGATTTTCAAACATATATTCTGACTGCTTTGAAAACCAACCAGGTTCACTGTGTCTAAAGATGGCTCATTTTAATAAAATATGCACAAAGAAATAGAAAAGAAAGTAAGGCCAGTAGGAATAGCTTTCTGTCTCTCAAAAATGAAAGCTGGGACTAACAGTAGCAGCAGTCATGAAGGTTACATGACTGATTTTCTCATTTCAGAAAATTTATATTAATTGTCCTTTGTGTACAATTTTGCTCAGTGTTAATTATTTGGACTAAGGCATTTTATTATATTCAGACAATCTTCTTTCAGATAGATCTAGCTTCCTCACACTATGGAGCAGGCTCAGGGATTCAGCTTTTCCCCATTCTATTGGAATTTATTTACAATTGATGTAATTCCGTCTCCAACAAAAGCAGATGTTTCACAGAGTTGCCTTCAGATTTTGAAACCTCAACTCTCTAGCCTTTCCCAACTCCTCTATACATGTCCAGACTGTGCAGAAAAATTCAGCGTGCTTCATACCACTCAAGTGCCAAGAGGCAAACTCAGGCGCTACTGATTGTTGTTAGCTGCTTGATCAAGAGTAGCAATCAGCACCACAACAGTAAGATCTGGAACAATCTTTATTCATTAACTTTGGTGCACATAATGCAATGCACTCCATAATGCCATGATCATATGTTTCTTTTTAGCCTTCACAGAACCACACTAGTACCCTTTTCAAAGCAAAGTACAGCTCTGCTCCAGGGATGGACAACATAGCACAAAATACTATCATAAAATCTTCTGCCTAATTTTTTGAAAATGAAAAATCTCCTTTTAATTTTTCATAGCTCTCTGACAGACTCCCTGCACGAAGTTAACCATCTTTGTTACAGCTTATCATGATTTTGGTGGTCTTCGCATTCTGAGCTTTCAGCTCCATATTTCATATTTTTCATGATTAACCTCCAACTAAAAGCTCTGACTAAAACCAAATGAACTCAAAGTCCTCTATAACGACATGTATGTTTAAAAATAAATCTCTTAAATTAGACATCCAAAAGTTTCATAACACCAAAGTTCTTTACTTTGCCAAAAATAGCAGCACATCCCAATGCAGCAAAATAGCCCTTTAAATGCATCAGTATTCATACGTGAAGCAACATGGATGGAAAAATTCTTAGGGAACAAGTAACCGATCAGGCTTCCACAAGGCTCAGGCAAAGAGCTGCTGATACCCTTTTTTCACTTCAGCAGCTTAATGACGAGAGCATTCACCATGGGGAGCAAACCTTCTCTAAGTATCTTCTCAAGCACAAAGCTAATTCACATAAACATCTCCATCTCACTGCCCTACCTGCTGGACACAGACTGTGAAAGTACCATGGAATATCTTTTTAAAGCTATTTCAACTTTAAATTGAATTCAAAATGGAGAGAGCATGTCTCTTTAATCTAGTGGAGAGAGATACTGCCTGAAAGGTTTAGGACAGGAGCTGGAGAAGGAAACATATCCATTCCACTCCCTGCCAAACCACTCATCTGAGTAAACAATAACTCTGCTTTCAAAGCAGAATTCAACCAGTAACTCAGAAAGTACTGCAACTGCAAACACACGGACTAATAGCAATAAAGCCCAAAATATTCAAGAGCTGTTCTTTCTGTATATCATCTTTATCAATGAGGTTCAGTAAAAGAAGTTACTATAAATACACAGTTAAAATAATTTTATAATGCATTAATATAAAAGAAGTAAACTGAAGTGACATAAGCAAGCTTGAGGGAAAACTTTTCAGCTCTGCACTGCGTAATCTTATTTTAAAAGATATGTATATGCATGTATATTCCTCTCTGCAGTTGTATTTTTTGTACACAGTATAATTTTTAAAATTTGTCAATACTGTAAGAATGAATCTTATTTTTAAGGTTTGCTTTAATTTTTTGAAGTCTGTAAAAGCATTGGTTAAAGCTATATTATCTTAGAAATATGAATCATTCAAAATCAAAGAGTTTCTTAATGAGCTCTACTGTGACTCATTCATTATATTCACTAGCAACTAATTGCCTTCTAAAATTTTCCCCTATCTTGCATTTTGTATTTTCTCCGGAGACACCCTGTTACTATTTTATACACAAGCACCCCTCAGAAGTAGGAAAGGTTTGGATTTTGTTCTTTTTTTTCAGTTTATATCATCAGAATCAACGGATATCTAAAGAAGCTGAAGTAATTGGCTGAAGAAAAACTTACAGAAATAGAAGTTTTAGAAATTAGAAATAGAATTAGTCATTATGCACTTAAAAAAAAAAAAAAGCCAAAGTCAATTTCACTTTCCTTAGAAATAAAATATCAAAATAACCTACAGATTCATCAAAATGGATGTTTTGGATAACCTGGAAAATAAAGCTGTCTTGGGTAGCACAGCACCTTTCAAGTAACCTTTTTACAAAATCCAGGCAGAATTTTTTTAAACTAACTTTGGATCGGAGTGGAAGCCTGCTGTTAGCAGAAAACATTCCAATGACTGCCTCAGATTTGGGACAATGATCACAACCTGTATCATGAACACCGCTGGAGCCATATGCTTAACTTAAATCAATCTAAACTGTACTCATTACTTGAATATACTTATTTTCCTTTACGTAAAGGAAAGGCTGTATTGAGTTTAGCTTGAAACTAGACAGATTTTACTGAATATTTGTAAAGACAATTCCAAACCCAAAGTCTGTGTACTTCTGTGAGTTAGCTGACAGTTGTGCCAGATTTCACTGTTCAGTTCTTTAGTGTTGTACTGGGGACAGTTAGTACATTTAATGTTATGAAACATAAAGAAGTATAAAAACATATCTTTGCTATATAGCAAATAAAAAAGGAAAGCACTTGTAACAGAAATATTTTCCACTTACATTTTTATGTATGAAACTTCAGCATGAGGTTGTCAACACAAAAAAAAAACCTGTTCTCCCTTTTCAAATTCTGTTCATCAAACCAGTCAGAAGGCTAGGAAAATACTTCAGAGTGAATTTTTGTGATTAATCTAGAGACATTCATTGACTAGGGATTTAGAAAGGTTATCTACACAGAAGAATTCTTGTGTCTCTCTGGTGCCATATGCCTTATAATGGAGTGAGCGCATACACGGATCAGCTATGGGATGGACTTGTGCTACAAGTCTCTCAAGGCATATACATGCAAGTTGAGAGAACACCATAGTTTCAGTCAGGCTATCAGAGATGTAGTACAGCTGTATGTAGTGCTTAACTCTGGTGATGATCATAAAGGAATATCATCCTCATTTGCTTATACAGAACTCTGCAGTGCCAGATTTGAAGACAGATGTATTTCCCAGCTAAACGCACCCAAAAAAGAAAACGCTTAAAGAGACCTTCACCATAGTACGTTAAAAATGCCAGATGAGGTTATGGTTTTCTTTGCTGTTTTAGGCCTTGCCGTGTTGCCACCAAATTCTGTAATACTGGGAGTGTGAGATCGTATGAAGTCTGACTCTTTCACTTGCTGCTCTACTTTGCCATTAAAAAGAGATTAAAATCAGGCTTTTTGGTTTTGCTGATTTTATATTTTCAAGTTTGTTGTTTGCTTTCAGGACAGTGTAACTTTTGTAGGGATCATTCTCATTTCAATGACAATCATTTATCAAAAAAGAAAAGAAGAAAGAAGAAAAATAGACCTTGCAGTATGTTTTCCAAAGACCATAAAGAGCTCTTTCTACTGCCATATTCTTTTTACCAAGACCATTTTGTTGCCTGATATTTTGGCCTTCGTTCTAGACCTTCTGACTTTCCATTGCTATTGATTTCAGTGAAGCACAGAAGAAAGGAATGAAATTCCGTGCTCTGAAGAAACTCGAGCAGGTGACATTTTCAGCAAGAAAGAGCAGTTACATATTGTCACTCTCTGTTGTACTGGAGGGGAGAAGTCCAAATGGAGTGGCAACTGAACTTACCTTTTGCACTATCTACACTTACAGCACGTGTCTTGCAGTCTGCAAGTTTAACATGTTGGGAAAATCCTTTAATAACACAGAAATTATCTAACACCTATTGATTGCTCTATTGGTAATTTCTATGCAAAACATACAGTCAATGTGTGAGGAATCTATGCGACTTTCATACTTAGACTCAACCGGTTATGATTTAGGCAGGCAAGCACGTAATCAGGGGTCATGTTTAACCAAGGATGTACAGGATGGGAACATGTGAATTTGGGTATGCTGTCTGTAACTACACTGGCTTGAGATAAAAACTAGATTTAATTTCAACTGCTACTAATTATTCTTTTTTCAGACTGTGGAATGGTTTATAAAGACTGTCAACATAATTAGTATTAAATTGCAACAAATAGTATGAACAGGAAGATGAAATGCTAAACAAATTTGAAATCTAATTTACAAGTGCTCTCTTAGCCCTTACAATGAGAAAAGTTCACTGATGGGACAAACACAAGGAAGCGTATATGCATGAGCAGGTCTAGTTCTAGCAAGAAGAATGCTGGCCTTAGGGAGCTATCAATTCTCCTCCTTTCACTTGCTTGGCAGAACTGGCCTTCTGCAAGACTTTACATATACATCAAAAACTGAGTCCAGTTTAAAAAAATTATAAAAATCACAAGCATTTGTAGAGCTCCAAATAGGACTGCAGAGCTACTTTTCTGGTATCTTAACAGTTTCAACTGCCCTGCTTCATAAAAAGTATCTGAGATTATAATTAGAAAGCATCAGAAAGGATAACAAAAGGAGACTTTCTTGGTTTTGTTTTTGCCCCTAATTTTAAATGAGTAATGACCACCAGCTTACAGGTCAAAGACAACTTATTACATTAGCAAATGTCCATGACATTAAAGAAAAAAAAATCTTGGATTTCTCTAGATTACAACTTCTGAGTTCAAGGAATTTAGTCCTGAGTCCCCAAAAGGCAAAGAGGACAAAGACTTCCAACTATATGGATTAAAAATTCCTGGAAAATACATGAGATCTACAGCTTTGCTTTTCCATGCCATCCAGATTCAGTCAGCTTTTCCTTTAGGTTCAGCAGTTGGGATTGAAGAGAAGTAGGTGCGGAGCTGCACTACAGCCCCACAGTCTCCTGCAGGGGACGGTCATCAGAAACGGGTAAAGCTAGGTTGGATTTCTACCTGTACAACAATTTTAAACAATATAAAATCATTAGCATGGCGATCGCAGTTTAATAGGAGTTTTTGCTGGAAGTTCAAACCATTTTGTTTTTCAGAATAAAGACACCACCCCAAACAGTAACAGTAAACATAATTCTCTGCATGGAATAGACACAAAGAGCTTAAGTGACTTTGTTCAAGGTCACAACCAAATTCCAGGATGAATTCTCTGTTTCAAGCTTTAACAAACAGGACATCTTCCATATCATTAGATAATGGCATTTTCCACTAAAAATTCTGACTTTTTTCCACTTGAATTTATAAATTCACTTTTGTGAATTTATAAATTATTTGTATACATTTAGCATACTTTCGTTGGTATACTAAAACCTTCAGTTCAATTCCTATACTGCCAACAACACCACTGCCAGCTACCTGAATAACAGCGAAGTATTAGGGTTGATCCTACTGAATCCATGCTAACATTTTAGTCCAAATTTTTATTTTCCTTTGAGAGAAAGTGAACCAATAGAATGTGTGCAGGTCCTGGTGCAGATTCTTGCATCTCCAGCAGACACGAGAATACCAGGCCGCAGCACCTGCTTCTTGGCAGATTATCCATGCAGGATCTCATTTTCCAGAAATCAAGAGAAATCATACTCCTTGCCACTGGAAATACAATCACTGAAGGACAACAGTGTCCTGCTGTGCTACACTGATTGCATCAGCAGGTCTTCTGCCACCTAGCACACAAAGAACAATGAAGGCAACCGATGTGACCCGCTTGCAAGAGGACAGAACTGTTCGAGCAAATACTGCTCGAAAAGCAGTATTATCAAGAATTATCATGCACAACTTTCGTAAAACGCTGCAGGCTTGGAAAAGGAAGACAATCTGCAAGTATCACTGAGAGCTGACAAATGTCTTTGGTGGTAAATTAACTAAATGTAACATATAATTTGCTTGGAAAGAATCGACGGTGAAAGACTGCAATTTAGCACTGAAGTTTAAACTGTCAAGGTTACAATTTTAGAAGCTCATTTGTCTGAAGGTGTATGATGATTTTCTGAAAAGATGAATGATTAAAAACAAAGTCAAAAGGAAAAGACACTGGGCACGAATACTTGATCTGAAATCTCACTGTTCAATTCCAGGCAATGTTGCATCTCTGATTTCAGATTGTGGGAAGCTTTGCAGGTTACGTCATCTACTGCACTCTTTAAAGTAGAAAATAAGAGATCATCTTTAACTCAAGGAATTAGAACATTAAATACCTTCTTCCTGACACCCAGTGAAGAGATAAATTATTTTTATTAACGACTATTACTAACGTAAACTATTTGCAATGTCGTTTCCCACATATGCTACTGCACACCGAGAAATATGCAGTCCAGCCCCTGGACTGACACTAAGGTCAGAAAGGAAAACATTCTGGACAATTATCAGGTCAGGCCAATTAATCTAAGCATCTACATAACTGATAAATTTAGGTTATTAACAATAAAGAATGCAGTGGTCAAAGGAAATGTGACAAAGATTACTTTAATTCCTATTAACTACCAAAAGCAAGCCTGATGCAGAAAATTGATGGCGCACTTGACAAGCACCACCTATCCAAGAGCAAACTCCATGTTCTCCTACCACCAAGCCACAGCAAACCCAGCAGCTGGTGTGCAGTTTTATGAACATATGTTTAAGTTTCCCCCTCAGATGCACCATAGCCAAATACTGAATTCAAAACAAAACCATTGACCCTTCTGGCATGTTTAATTATTAAACACAATACCTTCCATGCTCTTCCATACTCTTCTCTAGAGCTGGACCAAGGGAGCAGCTTCTCCTTTAGATCTCATGTCCTACATCCATCCTATACCTACTAGAAAGATGGCAGCCGTAGAAAACAATCCAAAAAAAGGAGAACTTGCTCAGCCAAAATCCTCAACTCCCCTCAATCAGCATCTAGCTGCAATGGGACTAAGTTATTTCTTCTTGCTTTTACATCAAATTCTTCTGTTTAACACTTACACAGTCAGCTAAGCCTCCAATGTCTTTTGACTCCTTATTGTTTCATTTAAAAAATATTCAGACAGCATAAGACAGCTAATATGCAGCAAACTAAGGGCAGAAAAGCATTACTGGCTCATAGTTCATTTTGCAGGCAAAGACAAGGTACTTCTGCTGTTTTGGTTTTTTTTTTATATTATCTCCTGTGTTTGTGAAAAAGATCATAGACTTTAAAGATAACAATTAAACACTGCTTTAAGTCAGACCTGTTAACACCTAGATAATTCAGCACCAGTTATACAATCATTACCCATTCCTGAACATAGATTTTCATGGCTCAAGCTGACTTGGATTATGGGAGCATGAAATCACCAGGTCACAGGTGGAACCTGCATAGGTTTTGACAGCTGAGCCCCAAGCTTTTAAAGATTTTCAGTCACATCTCTACTTAACATTGCTCCACTACATTACATTACATCTTTCTTGTTACATTACATTACTACTATTTTATTATTTATTTATATTATCTATTACTATATTATTATATTATTATTATGTTTTATTATTTATTATTATTTTATTACATTACTGCATTACATAACACTACATTGCGCCACCAGGCAATGACCACAAGCATATTACTTTGAAACTGTGTCCTTTATGTTGTTGTTGGTCTGCTACTGATCCTAAAGAAGAAACACCCAAGATACAAGGATGAAGTAAAATGGAAGTTCAACTACTCTGCTCAAGCAGCAAGAGATGCATTTGTTTAATTTTCTACACTTGAAGAAGGTGATTCAACATTGATATGCATAAGCTAGCAGTGCCTTCGGTCATAATCATTTAATTTTACTCTAACTAGGAGTAACTATATAACCTGTGTTTGAGAGGGGCAGTCATTAGCTCAAGGATTCAAGAGATAAAACCCAAATGTGAAAAGGTATAAAGTCCTAAAGGAAAAAAATAGAAGGCCAGTCACAGTGGCTGGTCTGGCTGGTGCCAGGCAGGGTCATCCATCCATGCACCAATGCCAGCAGATAGCAAGATGTGGCAACACAGCAGCACAAAGGACTGTCCCTGGGAGCTGTAGAGGCTACACCTTCAGTGCCTAGGTCATGCCTGCCTGGCAAGCAAAGGCTTTTTTGGTGTTTTATGGGGGTAGTGGAGTATCCTGATGTTTAATCTAGCAGTTCTTTAAATTCCAGCTAGCTTTTGGGTGCATTAGTAAGTAATAATTGCTTTTCACTTTCAAGCTGTGCATACCTGGCTTGCAGAGCCTCTGCACCTGCTGAAAATGTCCAAATAATCTGCCCCAAAAAAGGGGTCACAGCATTATAGGCAAGAAAATTAAATAATAGCTGTAGTAAAGGAAACAGCTGGATTGCAGAGATGGCTCTGAAAAGCTACTTTTTAGTATCCTGATCTTATACAATATCCTGATCTTTGAAAGAACATGTTCGTTTGTTCAGCCCACACAACTCTCAATTCCTAGGTTTTTAAAACCCTTCCGCTTTGCACTCCAAAGTTGCCTACAACTCAAAATATTTTTAATGTAGCCTGTCCAATGAGACAAAACAAATGCTAGGTAACTACTCAAGTTTATGATTATTAAGAATACTCTTTAACATGATTATAGCCTGCTTTATTATGTCATCGTAACAAAACAGGCACCGGTGAACAATACATCATTACACTCCTATGACTGGGACATAAACTTGCAGTCCTGGCATGCCCACAATATGAAACCCATTCAGTATATATTAAATGAATAACTTGTTTACACTTTTAGGTGATCATGATTATCACAGAAAATGACATTAACATTAATATTAATAAAGATCTTCTGTCCTACAGTTATTTATTTAATCATTCTGTCATTTCTTATTTAGGTACTACAATATGTTCTATTGTTTCAAAGACAGCATACACTGTTATTTACAGCTATTTTCACCTTGCAAGTATTCTTCTGCAAGTCAAAGTTATTGGTATAATATTTAGTGAATCAATTGAATAAATAAATTTTTAAAAGCAAACAAAAAAAGCCAAAACAGCTGTTTTATTTGTAGTTATTGCCAGACATCTTTCTCCCTTTCTGTTTCTCTCCCACACAAATGTGCACCGAGATATGATATTCTGAGGCAATGATAACATTGCTTTTCATGCACATTGATGCCAGTAACAGTGGTTGCAGATTTTTTCCCTAGCATTGCAAAACCTATTTTCAGACCTGTACACAATTCCTTACAACTGACACTTAAGTTTGTACCCAAGGTTCATCACCACGGCTTGGCATGATTTGTGTTATTACACAGCCAGGATGCAATCATTTTAGCTCTATCCTTTGCCTTGAAGTCAATGCAAGTTCGCTGGCTTCCACATATTTCACATCAGATTCCAAATCCCGCAGCCCCATGGCAGTGACACCATCTATTACTGTTTCTCCTTTTATCTTATTCAGGTAACTGATCCTTTGGGCCATTTCAAGTACTTTTTATCTTCATTGCACCTTTCTAGTTCTCAGGGACTGGCCTCTTTTGATGTCAAGCTTGGCATCAGAAGATGCACTTAAGCACTGCATTACAGCTGCCATAAATGGAAGTACAGCATGGAGACCCCAGTTTAGTGCCAGGCCATTCCACCTCAACCTCATGTACATTTGCAGCATAGTGGTGTGCACAGTGCTCGCACACACATAATAGGAGTACAGCTGACTGACCCTACTAGATGGTGGATTTTAAGGTCCCACAATCAGACTGACTTGGACATAGCTTCCCCTCTGCAAGTGAGCCTCTCACCTCAGCCTTTTCCACTTTGGGCAGCAAGTGTCTGTGGGGAAAACAAGCCAGCTAGCAGGGCATTAGTCCTGCCTGGGCAGAGTTCACAGGACAAGCTCTCAGCACAGTCAGCTTCGATCAAAACTGAACAGATCATCTTAAACTGCTATACCAACATATGACGGCATTCATCTTCATCTGAACATCACCAATTTTCAGAAGTGTTTAGCTTCTTTTTTTCCTTAATAGAAATTATTACTACTGCAATATCATATATATAAGTGTTATTCTTGGATACCACTGTGCTAAGCAGTGTGCAAACAGAACAAAGACAGCCCCTGACTCAGAAGCTGGCATCTTAAATAATCTTATTATCTTATGAGATACTTATCCAATTCACATTGCACTGATAGTTTCGTTTTTCCATTAACATACTTCAATTTCAGTAAACCACTCTCATGGGAAACCTATACAAATTTTGCCAATGGATATTATTTAACACAGAATATGCCTTAAAACTAAATATTGGATATCGCTCTGTTTTAGAGAAAAATAACTGCAAGTAGATTCATGTTCTAATTCAGCAATGTTGTTGATTGATCAGCCTACAAGCTCTGAATTAGTATAACATCACAGTTTTGGGAAGCATGAGTGTAGGTGATAACACACAACAACACTTGCACAGTTAAAAGATTAAGAATGAAAGTCACGTATCACGGCCCTAGCTCCAAACTCATTGTTAGTGATCACTGCGCACCTGAGAACACTGAGATCCCCGGAACACATACACACCCCACTGATAATGATGGAGGGGGAAAGGAGAACAAGCTTCTTTAAAAAACAAATCATAATACATTCCTTCTGATTCAGTTACCAAAAAGCAAACGTCTAAAACATATGTCTAAAACAAATGTTAGAATGTAGGGTATTTTTATAAAAATATTTAAAATAAGTCACTATAAATAAAAGTGAAAAAGGTGTCTGGATTTCAGTCTGGAAATACCATTGAAGCTTTACAGAATTGCTAGTATCAGGAGATGAGAATTCCTGTGTTTTGAGTCAAAATTGGGAAGAGCCTTGTCACTTCCAATGGATTTAGAAAGCAAAATGTCCTTCCCTCTGCCACTTAGTCACTTTTTCTTTGACTAACAATCTTTTTTTTATATATATAAAACCTTTTTAAAAATAAATACGGAGGGTGAATTCCTTGGAATGGAAGGCAAGCGAACAGATGCAACCTTCGGTATGACTCTTCAGGTGAGTTGCATGCAACGAGCGTGCCCATTTCACAGGGGGTCTCATGTCAAGGTTAAGTCTCCTGAAACCCTCCAGCACAAACCCCAGTTTGGTAGTGCCTATTTCCTGCAGCATTAATTTCTTCCAGTCAGCAATAGGGATCAAGTCATGCAGGCAAAGCTGTATCTTCTTCCGCTCCCTCTAAGAGAAGGAAGATGTCATTTCTAAATTTGACACTGATACAATACCTCAATAATTTTCTGGAAGGGCTGGTGATAGGACCTTTCCACTCACTGGGCATTGGTCTGCAGCATGTCAGAAAATTAGGGCTCTCTGTGATTGCTGTTAAACTTTGTTGCAGGTTTAAATATCAAATATTTCCATAGGGGTTATGGGGGTGTGTACATAACTGAGCTGTACTGAAGGAAACACTGTTGGGGATCATTTGAATCAGCAGTTTTAATATGAGGCTTCTTCAGCTCTACATAAGCAAACTAGTAGCAAATTACCTGGTAAAAACACATGTAACCTGTAAATGTGTAAAGCTATGGGACCAACCAGTAGTGAAGATTTGTCTGGCAAGCTGTACTACCCAGCCACACACCTAAGCAGAAGATCTAAGCACAGGCTGGCCACTGATGTGATGCCTCTGCAACACTTATTAACAATTTGCTGCAAATGGCTTACCATCTCAAGAAGAGCCGTAGCAAAAACTGTAGCTGATTTTGAACTCTTCAAGACAAAAAACTACACAATGAAAAAAAATCTAAATGTATTTAGACAACAAATTAAAGGGGGGGGGGGGGGCACAGAAAAGGAAAATGAAGAACAAAGAAAATATTTAAACAGCATCTTCTGGTATTTCTCTCCATATAGCCACTAAGTTCTTTAAACTGTACGATTCCCCACACTCTATCTCTCTCCTGTAATTGACCTTATAGACTTATTAGGACTGAATTCTAAATTTCCAGGAAAAGGAATTCTCTAATGTCTAAAGTCAGAGTTCAGTCCACATATTGCCTGTTTATTAGCACTGAAGTGACAAACTCCTCACTGTGGCCTGATATCCAGATCAAGAAGCAAAAGAAAACCAGTAGTAAAGCCTAAATCCCCATTTCAATTTTTCAAATACATTAAGCTACTCAAGCAACAAATTATATTTTGAAGTGATAAAAAATTGATTTCTGCTTTAGTATGATCGTATTTTCTAAGGACTGCTTCTAAGGTATTACAGCGATTAATTTTGACTCCTTCTGAAGCAAAATATTCTGAATAGTTTAAAGTGTTGGTTAAAATGGGAAGGAAAAAAATTCACTACTGCATTCAAAAATACAAGGACCAGAGGATGTATCTGTGGTTCCAGTAAAAAATAACAATAACAAAAATTCCATAAACTGCTCTCTTATCTGAAAGAACCTGGAGTGTGTACAACCATTCTTGCTGAACAGAAGAAAGATCATTCCCTGAATTAGGTTTTATAGATTCAAGATTGATGGGGGAAAAAAAATAAATAATTTTGTCCTTGAAAGCAGGTAAATACTCCTCTGTAGGTATTCTCATTCTCTTCAGCCTTTTGTGTTTAGAGAAATAGTTTTCACTTTGTTCACCATTCTTATGAGACCTTGGAACTATACATCAGCTTTTCCACTTCATTCTGTTCTCACACAACTGTTGTATGTATAAATCCTTTGTAAATAAAAAGGAATTTAACCTAAAAAAAAGTTTTCCTGCTCTAGTTAGATGACCCTGAAAAACAAATATAAGATTTTTTTGAAGTAAGCAAGGAAATCTTTTCTGTGCTTCTTTTTTAACTGTTTGTCTTTTGTACTCCCTTCCCCCAAGCTGGATCTGCTATTTTCAGACTAGAGAAACATCGAGCCATCTTGCCTTTATAAATTTTTGTGAAGGCATGACTATATCCAGTGAGTGACTGCACCAGTTATTGTTACTTTCCATAAATCCTATAAATCCAAACAAGCTGAAGAATACATTCTTACTTGTATTCCCAAAATTCTTTTCCTAGAATAGACAAACTGCATTGTTCCAAAAGGAAGAAAAATATGAATTTAAAAGAACAGCGATCAAACTCTACCTGCATTAGAATAGGTAATTCTGCTTCCTTCATTAAATGCACATAAACTGTTCTGTCTTCAGGCAGCTAAAAATCACCATTTAGCTATTAATCCTCCTGGATATACCTAGCAAACCATTATTTATTTGGATCAATTGTTCATTTTTTGATCTGTGTTATGTATATCAGACATGCACTGATGTACTTCTGTGACAGACTCCCTTGTTGCCTCCATTGTTTGATAAAACTATGTATCTGATAGCTATTGGTAACATTTGCAATTAAAATGCAACCACTTACATCTGTTTTTATTTAGGAGTTGCTTTGAGATGTAAATATTATGAAAGAGTAACTTAACATTTACGGTTAATCTACTCTGCAAAACCAGGAATTAAGACTAGAAGGCAGAGAATCATTCATTCATAGCACAAATTCAATTCAAGATCTTTGATGACTGTTGTCTTGAATATTTACCAGTTATCTTTTGCCACCATTGGAGAAACCAGACAACAAGGAGCACACTTTAGTTTCAGTGAGCCAAGAGAAGGTAAAGAACTGTGATAAACAGCCAGCACCATCAATACACAAATATTATTTGATCTGTTGACAGGAATTAGACATATTAGCTAGCGGGGAAAAAAAAAAGATACATCATTGCTTCTGAGATTTTTTGGGGCTAAAAAGAGGTTTAAAACTAAATATCCAAGCTTAGCTTCTTTGCTTTTTTTTTTAAACTACTAGAAAGAATCTTCACACTGGCACTGCGGAGACTGCTAAAGGCCATTTCCAGTGGAGTGTGGCCTTGGGATTATACATGCAGTGCACACCCTCAAATAAGGTCCTCAAGACAACCAAAGAAGTCAAACACATGCTGCAGGGAAATTAGATAGCTAAGGAACATCTTTTTCCTGCATGAGTTACAACTGAAAGTCTTGGTGCATCCACCTGCTTGTATCAAATGAATGCTTAACCTGTGCTTAGCAGTCGTCATGCGTGAGCTGCTTACTGGAATCTTTGTGATGGTATCGTATTTCCAAGAATTCAGACAGATATTTATTTATTTGCAGAAAATAAGAATGAGCAGAGAGCAGAAAAAAAGATTTCACCTTCACACACAATGGACTTTTTCCATGGTTTTTGTTTGTTTGATTTTGTTAAAGCAAGGAAAGCATACAGAACAGAAGCTGACGGGAGGAAGAAATGCTGACTAAACAAACTGCTCAGTCTGAACTGAATTCATTGCCAGAAGTTAGAGAGAGGTACAAACAGATCCAAAAATGGTGCCAAAAATGTGCTCTCTGGGGAAGCAGAAAATCCACTTCTGTTCTCAGTTATGCTAAATCCACAGTAACTCCAGCCATGTGATATGAACTGTTCTGGATGTACAACAGTGTAATGTGGGCCCATGTGGCTCATGCTGCCCTAATATATGGGCATGTTATAGCCATGTGCACACTCAGAAGGCAAGGTTCTCTCTTCCCTTGCACAGAAAATATAAAAGATCACGAAGAGCACCTTCCACACAATCTAGAGAAGCTGCACACTTCTCACAGCAGAGACAGGTCTTCTCCAGAAAAGCAAAGCAAATTCGTCAGGCTTTTCAATGACATAATGCTATACATACTAAATTCTTCTTTAATTTTTCCTTTTTTTAACTGCTATAAATAACAGACAACCACGGATAGAGCATGCATACTTTTGTTTAAGTAAGAAAATCAATCTGAGAGACTGCAAAATGTAATCTGCTTACAGGGCTCATAATTCATACATGAAAGTTAACATATTCCTAAGTGTTCTAGATCATGTGCCTCAGAGATGTTATAAACACAAACATCTATTGAGTTAAGACCTAATAAAAAATTTAGATTTTCATTATGAAGCCCACATATGACAGATAGCAATATACTGATGCTGGCAATGAAAAGGCAGATATTAAAACCTATATAATGTACTCTTCCCCTCAAAACAAACATAAAAACCTGAGCAAGAAAAAAGCAAGAGTTTCTGGCATTGTGTATTAAGCACAGAGTTGCTTTTCCCACCTTTTCCTTGCAAACTCCCTCAGCCAGATTACTCTGCAGCCCTAGAAACCCATTTATACTCAGGTGGCTGTCCACCATCATTATCTGTACTGTATTCTGCTCTCATGGATGACCTTAAACTGCAACCCTGGGAAATACCTTGGTCACCAACCCAAAGTGTCACTTGCTATAATTAGCATTCTGGGAGCTAACAATACAGCCATTAAGGCACTGAGAAAGACACGTCCTGCCTTAGTTCAGTGTATATCAAGTGATCAGTCAGATGACCATTAAAGCAGTGAAGTATTTATTGAGATGGTTAACCCGCCTGCCTCAACCCATAACCTGTCTCTGCAGGGTTTGCCTTAGACAGTTGAATAATGACGCTCTTCCATGTTACCTTCCTTGCTATGAAATGCAGTGTTTCCAAGTCTCACTTCCTATTCCCAGGACAGCCTGCAATGAGAAAAATCTGACTCTGAATAGAAAAACAGTCTCAAAAGCAAGCTGTCAGCTTTTGCTGAGCACACACAACTTCACAGCAAGGACACTGCCTACTGCACCTTCCCCCCTCACTGAGGACATGGAATAGCATGAGAATGCTTCATCTCCACTCCAGAATTTTAATATTTTAATCTATTAAGTCTTAACACCATCATCTTGTTCCAATTTGGATGGCCAACCAACTGATTTAATACACTGAAGAAATACTGAAACCACTAGTGCTAAGCTTTGTATAAAACCACTATGTAACACAAATTAAAGAGCCTGGTGCTAGAGTGATGCTGAGAACCGTTTAACACTATCAAATTTCATTCATGTAAATTCCTTCTCACCAGAACAAAGCCACCAGACTGCTGCCTTAATTTCTGCTCAACATATCAAAATTGATTAGGGTTTCATGTATAGTGTCAAGCAAAATAGCAAATACTCCTTGTAATGATAACATTTATTTTTAGGATCAATTTGTACACATCAAATAGTCTATTCCAACAAATAAAGATTCTTTCTACTTAAAACTGAGGAAAAAAATCAACTTAAGAGCAGATGAAAGACGTGCATTTTATTTGTGTAAACTGAATTTTTAACTACTGAGCAAATCAAAGCCATTGAGATCTTGAGAGACATATTCTGAGGACTGTGACCTCTACACAGCACAAAATGGATTCAGCAGAGGTATTTGTTCTTTCCCATGACAAATAGCTATTGTATCTGCCTCCAGCTATACAAAACAGGGTGTTTGGCTTCAGGTGGCAGAATGCTAACAGCATTCCAATGTGTGGGGTTTTGGGGTTTTCTTCTGAGACCTTTTTTTAAAAAATTTACTTCTCAGTGGGCTATGGATCTACAGGTGTTTGGTGGACTAATTAGTAACTGGAATCCAGAGCCAGTACCATACATTTTGTACAATACTTACCTAATTCCTCAAGGGAAAATTTGACAAAACATGCAAAACTGGCTGTGCAATTAGCACAAATGACACCGAGTATCTAATTCCCAAAGCCAAAATATATTCCTTTTAGTGTTTTTGAAGCATAAAAAATGCAAAGGAACATAATTTTAGACTGGACTCCACTGACAGAAGGTAATTTTCCTAGAGACATATTAATCTAATACTCACTGCTATATTTAACTTGCTTTTAGTTGTGTTTCAGTTTTAGAGGATTCAATGGCTATCCAGCTTACTATCCATTACAGTCCCTTCAAGGAGATCAACTGCAAACTAAAATGTGGAAAATCCATTACTAGTTTAGAGGAGAATTGAAGAAAATTCAGCCTTGTTTGCAACCCTGAGTTCACAATACGTGACCAAATAAAAAAAGCTTCTTCCCAGGATCAGGGTGATGTAAAAGTGCCTCAGCTTCTGAATAGAAATAAACAAGCTCATGAAATCAAAACTTTGTGATAGTGTTGTCTTCACTCTCCCTGAATGGCAAATGTTGCTTTTACTACTTTTAGTAGTCTTTGTTGGTTTTAATTTTAGTATTACTTATCCACTCTATATTCTTGTCCTCCATCTTTATATTAACAAATAAATATGTTTGAGAAACATATATCAGACAGTAGTTAGCATTTTTCAGTAATTTTTACTGTGAGAGGCTCAAGTTTTATAAGCTTATTTTGAACTAATAAAAAGTTAATAACACAATGACTATTTAATGCTACTTTTATATAGTAATAATAATAATCAGTCATATGTAAAACAATGACAGCAAGGGATGCTGAAGTTATTCAGAGCCACTTCACAAGTGACAATTTGGGAAATGGCTGAATAGACGCTCAGGAATTCCTGAGCAGTTCTGTTGAAAGAAAACTGGTGGGAACAGAGGTGAAGAATGTGAGACAAAGAGGAGAGGCTTTGCAGAAGTCAATTACATCTGAAACGAGAACACACTTATTAAAACACAACTATTATAGATTGAGCCTATATGAAGGGTTCTCTGTCTGCTCCCACTATGGGGAACATTTTGAAACTAAAATGTGTCACGATTAACATGGCATTTTCAGAACATTCTTAAATGACTAGTCTTGTCAGAACTTGAGGAAACAACATTGACATAAAGCATCTACTGTAACAAACTACGTTACACAATTCTGGCAATTTTAACAACAAAAACTACAATGTCAATGTGATGTCCATACTCGGTTTATAAGACCAGCTACTTTTTTTTCTGTAACAGATTGAGATGTAATGAAAGGAGTAACTTCAAAAAGTAACTTAACCAGAACAGTTCATGTGCAATTTGACTGCTGATTTAAATCAACTAGCTGTCACAAATAACTCTCCTGAACTGCTTCTCAAGTGGGCAGACATGGAAAGGAAGAGGAAAAACAAAATTGTCAACAGCCAGCAGCAGAAATGCCTCAAATATCTTAAAGATCTTCCAGCATAAGTAAGGAAAAATTAATTGCAGGATCTAAGATCTGTCCCAGGCATTAAATCTTTCCCAGATAATCATCTTAATCGTCTCCTTAGCATTAACACATCTCATATTCCTAAGCAATCCTATACAATCAGAGGCTAATTTCTTTTTTGTTAAAGCTGTGTTTGAGAAATTCAATTTCAAGCTGTCAGCACTGATAGTCATTTATTCTGCACCTACACTGAAGTCTGTGGGAGGAGGAGGTTGGAAAATAGCTGAAATGAATGGAAGTCTGCCTCTCAAATGCACTTTTTCAGACTTCTAGAGGAAGAAAAAATGTTATATTACTGCAATTTTTCTGCCTGTTCCCCTTTATTGACCTTGTCAACTCCTCAACAATATTTTGCACTCCCTTTTCTTTCTTTACAGCACAATAAAACTAAAACTGAAAAAACCCCAAACATTTTCCATTGAAATTTTACATGGCTATTTTACCTACCTTACCCGCAATAAATTTAACATACAAACAAAATAAATGAAAGCTGATATCAATGCATAATACTACTCTTGAAGACGTTTTGTGGTATCTGCCCACTGTGTTTTAGCAAACATCCCTAAAGTTGTATGAAAACACTGAAATCAGTGCTACAGTAAACAGTGTGGCACCAACCTCCCTGAAGAAGTCCTTCAGATTAAAAGGCAAAGCATTCCTCACAATCTGTTGCACAGAATACAACCCAGCCAACACTCAAAATATCAAGGACCTGGAAGCTCTATTCCATTAAATATTTAGGTCCTCTGAGTCGAAAACTGAAGAGGCAAAACAAGACAGAAAAACAGAAAGACAGACAGAAAGAACTAAACAAACAAAACAACCTTACCTTTCACAAGCTCGGACAGTCCATGCAGCAATTATCCATAATGAGATACTAAAAACCAACAGTACAGTTCCTGGACATATTGTCATTAGAGTCTTCATAACAAAACGGGTATTGAAGTTTATCTTATTTAATGCTCCAATGCTTCTAGATGAGGCATCAGTGAAAAGTTTGCTATGCAAAAGCATAACTCTGGCAATAAGATATAGTCTTAAGAACATTGGTATAGATAAAATAATATCCACATCAGCTGTTGTTGTGGATGGAGCGTAAGAAAAGGCGAGCCGGGCTGTCCATGTGAATGTATAGTTCCCAGGTATGGGATGTATAGCACACACCAGTATTTCCAAGCAGATAAAGAAAATACGCTCATAAGTCATGGCTATTCTCCAGTCATCTGCTCCATTGTCCACCATGAACAACTGAAATAATAAAATATAAGGTTAACTTTAGTACGTCATTAACAAACCTTGTTATAATTCCATTTCAAAATACTATAGTTTTCAGAGCTGCCAATGACCACTAAAAATAAAATAAATATGCCATTTCAGAAAATGACATTACTATATCACTATGAAGTGAAACATAACTTTGGTTATGACAAAAAGAATCTTTTCATGCACTATTTTTTAAAACTGTACATGAAACTGATTTTTCACATATTATTTACTAAGAATTTCTCACCTTTTCTTGAATTGTCATTTCTGATAAAACAAAATTCTGGACCAATTAAGCCTTGTCCCTTCAAAATCAGCTGCTTACTCTAAGTTCATAAAATTGAGAAAAAAATTAAGAAAGTGTTTTCAGAATGGATATTTAAATTACAAATTCGAAATACTTTGTAAGATGCAATGCTACGCTCTAGAGCATATCCACGTTTCAGCCAGGGTGTTGTTTGTTACAACTTCCACAGAAGCCTTCTTCAAGCTTCAGGCACTAATATAAATCAATGTTGTATGCAAAACTACATGAGAAACTGCACAAAGACTCAAAAAACTATCTCATGGACAAAATCTGAAAAGCAAAGGCTGGCAAATATCAGAGTAGCCCAGGCAGACAGGTGATGTCTATTAGTAGCTGCACAATCAAGGCCGTCAGTTTGTTATCCAGGAACAGAGGTACTAAAATATTTCGCACTGCTTAGTAAATGATGTTCCTGATAATTTCCTAAATAAATACTTAATCAAACAGTATTTGTCACTAGTAGAGAGTAGAGGTATGCAAGAAGTTGCAAATAGGCAACTTTTCAAAAGGGAACATAACCTTTAATGACAAAGAAGATACAATATCAGTGACAGGAGAAGACCTTCTCATCCCTTCAACTATAGTCTGAATCTAAACAAGGCTGTTCGGTAAATAGGTAAGAGGAAACAAAAATACTTTTGCAGCATTCTTAAAATCAGATTATTCAAAAATAAGGAGTAAGAAGAAAAACTACACAATGAATACACTCCTTAATGTAAGAAAAGTATTTTCAGCATGCAACATACTACATACACAGCCAAAACCCCAATTACTCATCTGCACTGCTCTTTGCCCCTCTTTCAAGATGTTAAAAAGAAAAGCCTGATCTCTGTATGTTTTTTAGAGATCGAAAACACACTCTACATCCTCCTCTGAATACCTTCAGTTTGTCTTTCAGAAAATTACTCCAGTCATTTAGTGATAACCACAAATTAACTTTATTGTAGTTGAGCTGATACTAAACGAAATAAAGAAGTTAATCACAGCAAGAAACAACATAAAACAAATTTCTGTATTTGTAGACCTGTTTTTCATCCCTTTATGTTCTTTCCCTCCATGTTACCACATTGTGCGTTGGTGACAAGGTTTTGGTACTAGGGGAGCTGCAGGGGTGGCGGCTGAGAGAAGAGATCAGGGGCTGCTCTTCAGTGGACCCACTGCAGGTCATAGCTGAGCTTATTAGTGAAACTGGCGGTGCTCCAGTGAAAGTGTATTTAAGAAAGGGTAAAACACTGCCCAGGCAGTGATGAGTGAGGCAAAAAAGTGTGAGAAACCACCCTGGAAATGCTAAGGTCAAAGAAGAAGAAGAAGGGGAAGAAGGTGCTACAGGCACTGGAACAGAGATTTCCCTGCTGACCATGGTGAAAGAGGCACTTCCCTGAAGCCCGTGGAGAGGACCATGCTGGAGCAGATACTTGCACTGCAGCCCATGGGGGATGAAACACCAGAGCAAAGTGGCAGTTTCCTGAACGAACTGTCACCTGTGGAGAGACCACACTGGAACAGATTCTCCTTACACGAACTAATGCTCATGGAGGACCCATGCTGGAGCTGGTTTAGCTTTAGCCTGAAGTGCTGCAGACCATGGAGAGAACCCACGCTGGAGCAGGGGAAAAGCTTGAGGAGGAAGAAGCAGCAGAGAGGAACTGTCACGGACAGAGTCCCATTTCCCATCTCCGCTGAGCCACTCATGCGGAAGAAGAAAGAGGAGTTGTGAATGAAGAAGAGATGTTGAGCTGGGATGGGGAGTTAGGGGGGAGCAAGGCATTTTTGATTTTGTCTTTGTTTCTCACCATCCTAATCTACTTTTAACTGACAATAAATTACATTAATTTTCCCCAGGTAGAACCTGTTTTGCCAGAGCGAGTAATTGGTAAGGGATATCACCATCTTTGTCTCAACTCATGCACTTTTTCATCTTATTTTGTCCTGTTTAGGAGGGAGGTTAAGAGAGCAGCTGGGTGAGGGTCTGGCAGCTAGCCAAGGTCAAGCCACCACACATAGTACAGTTCTTACCTCCACTGTTATCCTATTAAAGACAAAGAAACACAGTGCTGAATTAAGCTAAAGAAACACTCAGTTAATTCAATATAGGCACATGAGCACATACACTTCCTTTTACTTGCAGTCATTCTGCAAACTTTGCATGGTAGATATTGATACTGGAAGGCCAATATATGTATGGATGTATATATGCATGCATGTATATATGTATTTATTACCAAATTGGTGACGGTTTGTGCTTAGCAAATGTACTACTTGGTATGTAACGTAAAGTAAGGCTCAAGTGTATTTGATTATTGTGATTAGCCTGTAAATGCTGTCAATCAGATCACAGAAGTGCTATATCAATTACAAAGAGGTCCAGGTATGTACAACACCCAGAATACAGATGAAGAGTAACCAGCTTGAATGAACAAAAGAGGTAGATAATATCAAATCTCTCAAACACTGTATGAGTTTCCAAAGAGAAGAATAAATTAACAACAGTTAAATATTTCAATTCTCAGATACATATATACATATCAAATACATGTCAAACCGGCAGTATTTTAAAATTTCTTTTAAAGAAAAAATATTTTAAATCTTAAAAATCTGCTGGAAAAAAAATCAAAGGTCTTTTGTCCTCCCTCATTATCTACCATCTTCACAGATTTCCAAAAGAATTCTCTATGCTGAAAAGCAATTCAAGAAAAATTATACCTTAAGTACTGATTCAATCTAAGAGAATGGAAGAATGTTGAGTTAAACTTAGGCATTAAAATTTGATCTTACAATTTTCATAGAAGAAAATGTTATTTAATCACTGAGTTTTTTAAAACCTTTAAGATGTCATTATGGAATACTCTTGATACCATATTCACCTGTCAGCAGAAGAAATGCTAACATACTACAAAGAAGGATGTTTCTCTGCAGTGCTATGTGGAATGGGTTATGGTTGCAGACACAGAAGATCCCTATCAGTTTCCCTTGACCTTGTGCCAATTTTTTCTAAAGCAAATAATATTTTAAAGTGGTAGTATCTTCAGCTGACACATAATAAGACTTAGGAGGTTAAAATGTGGCAGGTAGAAAACACCAGAAGCCACCAAGGATCACAGATCCAGTACAAACACATTTCTATTTCATAAAAATACTAACATTTCAAAATTATATTTATGAGGAAGGTTTCCTTACAATTCTGTGTCTCTAAATTCAAACTATGATGAATATCAAACACTACGGGACAAATATGGGCCTCTAAAACAGTCTGCGAATAACAATTAAATTGGGACATAGCTAAATGACACAGAAATTAGTATAGGATTTCAAACTAATTTTCTATACTTGCGATTACACAACCTACATATGCAAGTTTCACTTTTAATTTGGAAGATACAGAGGTATTTGTGCATGCCTACGTGATTGGCTAGGTACATTTCCTATTTGGAGAGCGAGGAAGGTAAAGGAATGTAGAAGGGAAAGAACAGCTGAATAGCACAATTTAAAGGGTGCATATTCACCCTCTTAGCTGCTTTCAGTCAATCCGGTTATAATGACTATGCACTAATTTCAAGATACTACTTCCCATTTGAACGGATGCGAGCAATAAAAAGGGAATGTAATAAAAGAGTGAGCAAACTCCTCCTATAGAATTGAGTCCTGTGCTCCACAGAGAAGGTCAAACCCCAGTCAAGGTCAAAGATGTCATGCCTGTTCATAGCTTTCAAATTTCTTGTAATTATTCAGTGATGAAATCTAATGCAAGTACTTCGTCAGTATTCTGCAACATTCTTGAAATCAAAATTATCATATAGCTACATATCTGCACTCTGTAAGGAAAATTGTCAAGTTATTTTCACCTGAAATTATGTATTTTCAGCATATCACATGTAAACGTAAGACATAAATCAATCTTTAACTCCAAATAAACTCAATATTTGTAATGCCATATAGCAAAAACATTGAAGTAAATACCGTATCATAGGTATTTATATAGGTATCTGTATAGCACGTAGCACTTTGTTAAATTCCTATAACACCAGATCAGAAAAAGAGAAACACATTGGAAGTAGACAGACTGCTCACAATCACAACTTAGATCAGAGACTCCCTGCCGCTACTTAAAACTAAAGGAGAAAGTTACTTTGTAAACCATTAGTATATCAAAACAGAGTCATTGCAGGCTATCAGAGGATGTTGGTGGATGCAAAGAACAAGGAAACTACCCATCTTCTAAAAATGCCTTCACAGTCCAGGTAAAAGAACGAATCTGGAAACTGTATCACTACCTTGCTGTAATACTGAGAGGATACGTTAACACAAGTGTAAATCCAGCAGTGCTAAAGTAGCATCAGCTGTGTGCTTGAAAGCATTCCTTGCAGAAGGGGAATCAACTGTATGCACAAATATATTGTTAAAATGGTTTAACTTAAAAATGCAAATTTAAAATGGTTAAATACTGGCGTCACTATAACCTTTTGAAAGAACTGATGGGACTATGATTCAGAGTAGCAAAATACAGTCTCTGGGGCTGCTGATTAAACAAAATTTTTGACCAGACATTCTTCTATAGTTTAGAGTCCCCAGAATATCATTTACACAACCAAAAAGACTCAGACAGGTACTCAGAGGGCAGAGATACTGCTTTTACCTCACTACTGCAAACAGCCAAGTTATTTTCCCACAACATCCCATGAAGTATAAATGATGTAAAACCATACGGTGGTGGGAGTTAGACATCTCAAGCCTTTAACACAGCTCCCCCTAACTAGGGCATGTAATCAAATGGTCTGTAAGGTATCTAAAGGACCTGCCCTTTATCTTGGAGAGCCTGCAGGAGTTCCTGAAGGCTACTGTATTCCTCATCTGAAATACAACACCACAGAGCAGAGACGTTAGCAGGTTTAAGACATATGGAAAGTCACAAAGCATCAAACACCTTCTGCATGCAAAGCACAGAAGGCAAAGAATATGTTTTTCACAAAATTACATGAGGGCTTGGCTACCTTATATTTTCCAGAATGCTTCCCACATCCAGAGTAAAAACTAAACTTTCTAATAGTTCATTAGAAATTGATCCACAAGGTCTTGTGGATATAGCCATCTACCAAATTAAACATACATTGTTCGTTCAAATGGGGAAGCAAGACTGATGTATCACTTACACATGTATCCATGAATACACACGTACCCACGCACCCCCAGCTATAAAAATGCCCATTTAAACAGAGGATTGCAAAAGTCTGGTACTTAGCTTCAGTGCAAAAATTAATATTTGCACAGTATGTATATTTAAATTTGGAATCTCTGTGCAAAATTAGCTTATCATAGTTATTGATATTTTGCTATAAAAACTGTGTATGTCAATGCATGTAAAGAAAACTCCATGTTAACATGTGCTGGTGGCTAAGCAGGCTCAAAATACTTCTTTCAAAGACTGCATTTAAACCTTACCATCTCAGGATGGGATGTTAAAAGAGATTCAGACCATCTATAGCCTCTGTGACCGTATTTTCAGAAGTGCAGTATCAAAAACTTCACATTAAAACACATGTGAATAATACATCATAGCTACTCTGACAGGCCACATATAACCACAGCCATTGCAAAAAAGAGATATGTGTTAATCAACACTCTTATCAGGTTTGTCAGTGTCTTTTTTTAACTTCCATCCCTCAGATCATTATAAAAAGGACCACAAAAATGATCAGAGGGCTGGGACACCTCTGCTTTGAAGAAAGACTGAGAGTGTTGGAGTTGTTCAGCCTGGAGAAGAGAAGGCTCCAGGGACACCTTACTATGGCCTTTCAGTACTCAAAAGGGGCCTGTAAGAAAGATGGGGACACTCCTGAGCTCAGCCCACAGCAATATGACAAGGGGTGATGGTTTTCAACTAAAAGGGGAAAGATTCAGACTAGATATAAGGAAAAGATTTTCTACAATGAGGGTGGTGAAACACTGGCACGGGTTGTCCAGAGTGACGTGGTAGATGACTCATCTGTGGAAACATTCAAGGTCAGGTTGGATGGGGCTCTGAGCAACCTGATCTAGTTGAAGATGTCCCTTCTCACTGCAGGGGGGTTGGACTAGATGACCTTTAAAGGTCCCTTCCAACCCAAAGCATTCTATGACTCTGAAAAAAACTACCCCAAATACTCTATGAGATTTTTTACATAGGAAGGACATTTATGATCATATAAACTCACATAGGGTTAAATTCTCCCTAAGCACCTGAAGTTAAATACCATCTACCCTTATTTTCCTTCTGTTTTGAGCCATATACTGATGGTATTCCTGTTAGCTTTCCTTTTACCTCTACAAAGATATTCAGAGGCATTGCTCAATATTTTTAAACGGTACTGGCCAGACCTTCAGCTCTATTGTTCATCTCACATAACTACAAAACAGCCTATCTGTCTGACAGCCTACAATGCCAAAAGACCATTACAGCACTCAGCAATTTCTGGGACATATGTAATTTTTTTCATATAGGTCTCTCCATATATATCTATGTTTTTCAGAGACCCAAAGAGGGTGAGATGCTTCTCAAAATGCCATTCTTTCTACTCAGTAACTTTCTATGCAGGTAATAGTGGTAAGAATTGAAAACCAAGGACTACAAAGCGGGGAAAAAAGGGCATCCCAAAATTTTAAGATTTCTTTCCCAATGCTATGGAGAATAAGAAATCGTGACAAAAGCATAGTTATGCATCAAACTCAGAAAGCATCGCAAGCTTATAAATATGTAACAAAATCAAAATGATTAGATAATGAACTTATGATTATTACAGAAAGTGCTTGATTAAAAAAAGATTACTATCAAAATTTTTCACTTTCATTATTAAAAAGATATTTTGCAAGACAATCTCCTAATTTAATTTAGTTTGGACTCTTGGTGGAACAATCACAGCTGAGCTTCCTCAGATCTGTAATCAAGAGGAAGATAATTAGTTATATCAATTTTTATGAACCTTTAAACCAAATCAGAGGTCCAGAAATAAAAGTCCATCACTCAGGATGGACTATGTTCAATTGAGATACTCATTAGACCCACCAGTAAGTGACTGAATTAAACAGACTGAATCAGGAGTTTCTACAAAGCCAATGTCCACAATATGTATTTCTTAATTTTAACAATATTCTTAATTTAACAGCTACTTCATTACACCAAACTTTCAGAACCCACCCTCTCCAGCTGCTTAAAACACAATCAGAATAAGGTCTTTAAGTTACAACATGTAGAAGGCTTCCATCCAGCACCAGCAGTTCCCAAAACCTCTCGTGGCTGGGGTTGACTGTCAAAAACATTCTCCAAGCAGATACAGAAAAGCATGATTTAATAAAGCTCTGAATATTGTTTTAAGTGCAAGAATAATAACAGAGAAGGAATAGTTGAGACAGGTCTTCTGCGTAAATATGTAAAATGGGAAAGTGGGACCAGTTCACTGGAACAGCATTATTCCTGTTTTATACTATTTATTATTCTGTCATTTAAAAAGCAGGGAAGAAACATCAAAGAAAATAAAAGGAATAAGTACGTTACTACATAACAGATGTATCTTTAGCGAATACACTGAGTGACCCAGAGCAATCCAGAAGAGTGGGCTCTACATAATCGACAGAGGTGGAATTAAAAAGATATCTGGTTTTCAACCACAGCTTTTTTCCCCAAGAACCTAAGGACTGGGCAAGGTTATCTGGATGCAGCCAGCCCTTAGGGAACATTTCAGCACCTAACCTAACCTAATCACATCACAACTTGTTCAGAACTCAGCTTCCATCAGCCGCCACTTCACACTCCCCCCTGCTTTTGCTGGCCAGCTCTGGCTTACTCTGTGTGCTAAGAGAGTGCAGCAGGGTATCAGCTATGCGAGCTTTATTACATCTAAAGGGAGAGTTGCAAACAGTGAATGAATTGCTTAGGTTCCCTTTGCACTTTCACAAAAATAAACAAATTATCACACTGAACAAATTACTATGCTAATAAAATAATCCTAAAGCAACAACAAAAAGATCTCTTTTAAAAATTCTTTTAGGTCTGCTACAACTACTACACTGATCTTGGCAGTATGGGCATGGAAATACTGATTTCAATGTTAGGGATGAATTTAGATTTCCACTGAAGCAGCAGTTCCAAAATTTTATACATGAAGGACACAGCATATCTTCCCACAAAATAACTGTGCTATCTTACAGAACTAATTTTTAGAATTTTTTTCTTTTTAAGAAACCTAGTGGGCTGTATTATATTTTTACCTATTTTGAGTACCTCAGAAATAAACTCACTCTGATTCTACAATCTTCTTGCAGAAGCAAAACTCATTGGGGAGTACCATTTACATTTCAGTACTATCTACAGTATTTTGTGTTGTTATTTTTAAATTATCATTTTATAATTCTTCATTTAAGATTTACTTTTCTTCTCTCAGTACTACAAATAATTTGTCCTACAGATCACTGCACAAAGAAATGCCATCTCCCAAAACGGCTGCTACCTGCCACTGTTTCCAATGTGAGAGAAGCCTCACTCTCTTCAGGAATGATCAGCTTCATTACCTCTAGGAAAACTGGAACCAATTTTAAAAAGGATGAATTTTCTGAAGAAATTGGCAATATTTTTGCAAGTGAAGAAAGAAAACAGAAGTTAAAGGAAGAAACACCAAAGCTGAAGCTAGATAAATGAACTCATTCATTCTGCCAAAGGAATACAACAGTGACTCTAAACTTAGGAACTGGTTTTTAATGACTGGTTCCAACACATTGTATGCACAAGAATCGATCTTCTCAGTTCCTTGCTTTGAGTCTTTGATTTTAAACTGGGTATATTTTATTTATCTGACAATGGGTGAATACACGTCAGCACCACAGGAATTATAAAGTCCCTGTAGTGTTTTTACTGTCTCAGAAACACAGTTAAACTGGAAACTTCATTTAAGGATATGTGTAAAATAACTCTAAATACAGAAAAGCAAAATCCAAGTATCGAAGCACTGTCCTAGAGCATAACCACTTAAACAAGGAAAACTAAGAATTGGGCAGCAGAAGTAGATTTGAATTAGATGTACTTGTGTATTTAAAAATCCTAATAAACACAGTCAGGCAATGATACTAAGTGTATAGAGACATTCCTGCAAGAACTGTCTCTGCAATTCTCCCTAGCAAGTAAAACTGGGAGGCAGCAGCACAAAGCAGCTATTTAGTTAGCACCTGCTCCTCCTGAAGGCTGAAGTGGGCTTGTGTCTAAACCATGTAGCAGATAAAGCCATCAAACTACTCTAAAGATTCTGTTAAAATACCTTTAACAAGGGCAACTTTCAACATAAGGTTAAATAAACATAGACAGTAGTTTCTTTACAGGTATTTACCTGTATTTCTTTATCGGTAAAATACTATTTTACTCAATCACTAATTACAACTGCAGCTGCTTCCTCAGGGGAAAAAAAAGAAAAAAAAGGCAAAAACTCACAAAAAAACTCCCAAAAAGCCCAAATCCCATCACACACAGTTATTGTTGCTGCCCCATTAATTATTTGAATGTTACAGCTTCATCAACTCTGTCTAGTTTACAGCAGCTCTCTCAGGTAAAAGATGCTCTGTCCTCAGAGCTACTGGTGGTTATTAAGAAGTCTGCAAACCAAATACACAAAGCCAGCTGGCACTGAGTGCTGTCAACCCTCTTATCTTCCATGGTTTAAACATAAAATTGCTATTCAAACTTTTTTAGGAAGCTTTATTTTCACCACCATTACGCTCAGCGGGACAGTCCATGGCAGCAAAAGTGTGAAGTCTAGCAGGTAACACAGGATGATACCAGCCACAAACATATATATAAAAGTCATAGGTGAAATGCAAGAATTACTAATTTTGGATGAGCTGACATCTCTGATCACAGGCTGGATATAAAAAACCCATTCATCTTTTTTATTTTCCTCCCAAGTGCCAAATAGCAGGGGAAAAGAATGGTCTGCCAACTTACAGCCACACTGCTAAATTCCTCATCTGGTTCAGCTGCATCCCATCCTGTTGGTGGGAGATAGACAAATGCCTATTCATATATGGCTGCACAAAAAGATGGAGAACCAAACATTTTCCTATCTGACAACCAAATCTGGAAAGCAAACTGGCCACACGTACACTTCTGTCAACTGGGGTTTTTTTTACACATTTTGCCCTTAAACTATCTTAAAACTATATGGAAGCCAAACTGGGAATACATCAGGCTCAGCACCGGCCTACTCTACCACATAAAGATTTAGTCATTCTAAACCATCATACTGCAGAAAACACAAAAGAATGCAAGTTATTGATTTCTACTATGAAGCCCAAACCTGAATGAGAAAAAAAGGAGGGGATGAAGCCACTTCACCCAGGACATCATTCAGATAAACACCATGTTCAGTAGTAGCTGTCATGGGGTACCTTTTCAGCTATTTCAGGAATTTGGAGGGACGAGAACCTCTCACGTATTAGCCCATTCCTTATGCAGAGCCCAAGAACAACTCTTGGACAAGTATCCTGCAAATGAATCTACAGTCAAAGGAACCCACTACAATCCATGTGTAGTAGCTGCATGGCCAAAACAGAATTTTACAGCTACTACACAGAGCAGCTCTGTGAGCAAATGAAAAGTGGTTAAAGAGCATCCTTAGCTTATACGTAAATCATTCCTGTTCAAGCATATCCAAGTCTTCTTGAAAAGATATTTTAATAATGACAAAGGTGTTAAGTATCAAATCCTTTGTATATAATGAAGATGCTCTAAATTGAAAGGCTGTAAAAATCCCACTAATTTAGATACTCACAAATACAGGTTCTCCTCTGAAGTAGAAACACACCTCAAATGTACATGACCGGTGTAAAAATGACAACTAATGTTGTATCAAATGCAGTGAGAATACTTTTGATGAAAACTTCATTAAACCCAGAAGTTATCAGTGAACGCTTAGAGGTCATTATTGCTAGTCATATTTATCATTTGCCTCGAGCAGAAAACAACATATTTCGTGCTGTGTAGCCACACCTGAACATTCAGTCTTTCTCCAGTTTCCCAGACTGAAATCAAATTGCTATGCATGCCAATCTTCTGGTTGCAATGGTACAGACCGAATCAAAGCTACTAAGTAATTTTTATTTTTAATCAAAGACATGCCTCGTTCCCTGGCTGCAACAGATCTTATTCTTAAAAGCGTAAGAACCATCACAAAACAAGAAAAACCATTCACCACCTGGCTTGAATCTTTGTTGTGTTAAGAGACTGAAGATGAAGCATTGCTTCATAATGCGTTACTCTAGTGAAACACACCATGGTCAGCGTTCGAGGGTAGGGCAGGTGGGAATGTCTGCATATACCTGAATAACGTTGCAGAAGTTGCACTGCTATGAAAGCTGGAACAAACAATTGTAATAGGAATAAAACACTTCATAAAGATTCCAAACAGTATCTTATTAGGACATACTGTGGAGCACTGCATTCATTTCACGTTGCAGTGTTTGGAACATCCACTAAAAGAGGCGGATAATTCTTGAAAATTATAGGCATAGCTGGATGGCAACAACAGTGTCTTATTTGCATGACAAATGACTGATCTGAATATAAAACCAGAAGATAGGCAAGGCTGATCTTCAAATGTAGTTATAAAGCCTTCCCCAGATTATTTCCACAGCACTTGAACTCTTGGTCTAAGCACTTCCTTTTGTAAAAACATCACTTAAGTGACAGAAAAAAATGTGAGGATTCATACAGGTAATTCCCTTTGACAATGAAATCTGCTCTATAAATACTTGTTATACACATACTTCCTTCTTTACAGACTATCTTACACCTACCCATCAATCCAGAGAACTGATGTGTAACTTCTTTGTGGAAGACACACAGCTACACTCTAAAATACTACAAGCAACAATACTTATTGCAGACTATAGATGCGAAAGCTTCAGAAGGTTCTTACCCACAGGTGACAATAAAATAAGCCCATATATATTTATTTCTCAATTGTTTTTTATTTCAAATACGCTCTTTTACAAGCAAAAACTCTTTCTTTGCCTCTGCTGTCTACTTCAGAATATGCACACTCGGTGTCAAACTAGGTCTCTTCCCGCAGACACATCCTTACCAGCAGCGGTGCTTTTGCAAGGCAAATTAGAGTCACACCTGTGCAGCCTTTTAACTCTCTATTTATGACCCTCACGGCTCCTGCAGTCTTCAGTAACTTTGTGATATGTATTCAATGCAAGTCCAATAAACAGTTCTTCTTGTCAGTCAACACAGAAGCCAGCTCTCCCCATTCATCGGGATAGCTCCACAGTATTAATATGCATAAAAGTTTAGAAGGTGCCACTTTGACAGAGCAGGTTTTTCTAAGTTTCTTCAAAGAAAAAACAACCCAGAGCAAATTATTCTTAAAAAGACTAAGAGTAGTGATTTTAAAATATAAAGATATTTAAGGGCTACCCTTTGGGTTTACTTTATATGGAATTCAAAGGGGTATTTCTATCTGACATGAAAAGGTTTAGTATTTCCTCAAAAGGAACTTAATTCTGAAAGGTCCATCAGTCTTCACCAAAATGAATGAGATAAGGACACACCTTAGACGATGCACACATCCCTCTTCAGAATTCATCCATTCATAGAGTATCTAACATTCACAGCCTTTTGTTTTTAAAATGTCAGTATCGAACTATATTTATTAAGGACCTTTTTCACACAGAATAAAGAGCACAATTTCCAGGACTGTTCAAGAAGGGAAAGCTGGATGAATGAGTAAGTTACAAATGTGTGATTCTCAGCAACTACATTAAAACAGTATTATATAAAATAGTTATGTATGACATTAACTGAACATTTTTGGTTGTCTAGGCCTGGGTTCAGGTACACCAGTTTAAAGTATAAAATGTTCATGTTTTACCTCTCCCTTTACACAAGAATTCTTTCTAAGCTGTAAAACATGACAATCTCTTCTGATGTTCTGACAGCCGTAAGAAGAAATTACTTGATGTTGCTTTCATTAAAATAATGGGACAAGTCAATTTAAGCAACTTCATTACAAATACATTGTAATACATACATATTTCACATATCAGATTTTTTGAATGGAAGTTTTTCTATTGACTTTTTTCACGTAATGTAGTTTATGTCATATATTAAAAAAAAGCAAGAAAAAAGTTACATTAATTTGTGTGTGTGTTTGTGTGTTATCTCTGATGTGCAACTCTTTTCCACAGAACAGAGCTATGGAAACTTCCTCACAAAATTGCTTAGTTTTCTGTGTACTTTACCGTTTCTTTTCAGTCAATAAAAGAAACTTTTTGACCAATATATCCAGCTTACCTGAAAGCTTATTACAAGATCAATTACTGCCTCCTCTCTTAGGGGTAATTTATGTCTTAAAAGGAGCTTCATAGGCTCGCAACAGTAATTCATCCTCTAGTAAGAGAGCAGGACAACTTTCATCATCAAAATCAAGGGTGAAAACAGCTGATTGAAGTTGCATAGAAGCTTCCACACAGCTTTTTAATTCTCCCAAGTCCTAAGCAGCAGCAGTCATTCCTGTTCTGATCTTTGGTCAAAACAGACCACAAATATGTCTTGAATCCAGAATACTACATTTAGTAAATCACATACAAACCAGAACCAGAATCACAGGAGCATTAATCTACACTTGTCAGTCTTGGCACACTTTGACTTAAACTCAGGCAAAGCAGAGCTGCAGTCAAGTACCTGACAAAATTTTCTGAAGTTCCCAGAGAGAGACAGTGAGGCCTATTTTTTAATACAAGTAGAAAAAATGCAGCTTTACCATGTGAACTGCCACCCAAAACTTCCTTAAATTCTACTTTATTTACTAATCTAACAGCAAATTCTGCTAGAAAAATGTGAAACGGAACAAGTCTAGGAACCACAATTTTAACCATGTTCTATGCTGCTGCTTTAATTCTGTAAACCAGTGTTAAGTAACAATCTGTTTATGCATGAACAATCTGTTTATGCATGGATAATTTATACAACAAAAATTATGATAACTGGAACATGCTGTCATCTCAGTTCTTCCCTCATCCACCACTTCAAACTCTCAACTGGAGTACTAGTCAGAGAAATACCTATTCTAGGCTGGGTCAACAATGAATTACATTCTTCCCATTGATCTTTCAAACACAGGACACTTGCTCTGAAGAACTGCTTGGAGATCGAGCAATGCGTATTTCATTATCTACCCAAGCGTGATGTTTGCAACAGCATTATAGGCATGACACCAATGGACCAAAAAGAGCACGCACGGATTCGGGCTTGTCACTGTCCTCAACTGCAACATCGTTACTGCTGTTCACTAGCGTGTTTTTTTTCTAGAAGGTGGAGGGATATCAAGGAAACTTGCTTGTAATTTTTACCCTCTTTTCTGGAAATTATAATGTAAGCGATGAATTATCGTTTAAACCCTGTTGGTTTCATCTGACTTTTATCATAGTCTTAACAATAACTCACATTTACTAAACTTAGCAACAGCTCATGCTTCATTCTTAGAGTTATACAGAATGACTAATACAGCGCGATCCCTGAAAACCTATTAGATGAAAATAATTTAACACTTCCAGTATCTCACAAGACCGCGCTGCATCCGTACAGCTATTCTCGTCTAAATACTGCAGCTGTACCCATCTGGAGACTTTGGTCTGTCAGGCGCAGAGTTCTGAGCAACTTCCCGGGAATTCACAAACACAGCGGCGCTCACTAACAGGTTTTGAACGCGAGGCTGAACACACGCCCGAAGGGGGCACGCCTGCGCAGCGAGGGGCTCGCAGGGCGCCCCGGGCCGCGCCGGGCCGCGCACGGCGCGCGGAGCTGTCTGCGGAGCTGTCTGCGGTGCTGAAAAGGCGGCGACGGAAAACGCCCCCCACCCCTGAGAGACGGAAGGTGCTCAGCTCCTCCACTGCTCGTCGACTGCTGTCTAAGCGGGGGAGACGAAAAAAAAAATTCATTTGTCTCAGGTCGATACACTACTCTGGGCTCGTGGAAAGAATCCCTACAACTCCTTATAAACTTCCCTTCCACCTCGCTTAAAATGCTTATCAGGTCTGTGACAGGCAAACTCTGAGTTTGGTTTAACTGACTGGCCGACTGTTTTCAAAGTAAAACACATGGGCAAGGTCATTTTTAAGGAAAGACTAGAGTCACCTGCTATACTGCTAGGCACTGCCCCTTAGACTTGTTTGCAGTATGGCTGTTCGGACCTCCTACCAATAAATCAAGGTCACAGGCTACTGAAAGGGACAAAAAAGCTGATTTCTGTTTGCTGGCATTTTAGGTCACCAGGAGTTTCTAAACATTAAATCTGCAATCAGTAACAATTATTAAACTGTCAGCTTCTTATTTCCCAACATGTTTTGTTTCATGCTTTGTAGAATAATATGTTTAGGTTGGTTTGCTTCCACCAGAGAATGAAAGATATCACACTGCAAGCAGAATACATTGACCTTCTTCTGCTCTGTAGAACAATTTTTCTTCTTTCAATGAATTCCTGCTTATTTACACTACAACACACTGGTAAAGTCTAAGTATGCTTCAGACAAGAATGAGAAAGGAATCTTCAAACTTGAACAGGACTAAAAAATAGCTGATGCAAACAGTTCTCCAGGACACAACCAATCATCTGTGCGCACGCTTCCACCAACGGGATTCATTCTACTGCACGTAGCAGGATATTTGCTTAAATTAAAGGTGTGTGTGCCTTCAGAAAACAGTCAGCTTTAAAGATTATTTAAAAAACACTACATTGTCGGGGTTATGCAGCATTTTCTTTTGCCTGGAGAAGATTCCATATGATCCTAAGCCAAAGTATTTTTAACCCGCTTCTTGTTTCCAGATGTCAAGTGTAACCTAAATTTACAACTGTAGATGGAGGTATTTTTTTTCTGCATGTTCTTATTTTTTAAAAGTCAAGTGTGTGTACAAGAACAGACTACGCCTAAATTAAAAAGCTATCATGTATCTAATAGCTAAGGGTGGTAAAATGCCCTTTCCCTCTAACAAGCTCCTTGAAAAAGAGAACTTCCTTTTCATTTTCAACATGAATAACAGAGCCCCTTGAAGCTGCAGCTCACTCCAGGCCCTGCCACAACTACTGCAGTTTTTGGTGTCTCTCAGATTAAAGCATAGGGTATTGCTGTTTTACAGGCAGGTATACTTGTGTTCTGTACTGTCAGGCAGCACTGAAAACTACATTAACCTTAATCAAGTTACATGATTGCATAACTCTTTCCATGTAGTCACATACATGAGGAAGTTCTTTAAAACAATAATACAAAAACAAAAAAAAAAGAAAAAAAAAACCCCAACCAAAACAGAACTACAACTTCTATATTTTAAGATTGTTTTTTCTGATCAGCAACGCACTCCCAAGGAAATGAAAATTTGTAACTATCTGAAAAAAAAACCCCACAACTGAGTTTTGGAGTAACTGCTTAGTATAGGCTGATGTATACAGGGACCTACAATTATTTGGTTTTCTTGCATAAAATTTTCCATTTAAACTTTCTAGAAAATGCATAGAGTAATTCAACTGTTTATGGGGAGTTTTTTTCAGCTTTCCTCTTCATGCCTCAAGCACCACTTTTGGGAAAATACACCAGAGAATAAGGTTCCCACATTGCAGCAGTGCCACTTACTTATTTTTATACAGATAAAGAAATCTCTTCATCAGTACTCCAGTAGTTTATAGAGATGATCTTCCACCAGAATACTCATATATTGAGTACAACATCATTAAACAGTTTTCAATGTCTTTGATATTAACACAGAGAAACTGGGTTCTGAGCCAGAAATAGAAGTTTTGCATCTACAAAGACTGCATAACAGGATCCAATTTGGCAAAGAGTCTTCAGTAACAAAACACTTCACTAACATTATCACTAACATTATCCGGGGCGGGGATGAGGGGGGGCTATGGTACCATTTCATGAAAACTACAGCATTCATATGCACAGAAGCAGGATACTATACAATATTTTTTTTATTTTATTTTATTTTTTTTTTACTAACTGGTATCTGTGGAAAAGTCTTCTTTGCCCTTGAAAGCTGTCATTTCAGCTTGTAGCTCAAGGTATCTCTAACTAATGTGAAAAGGCAAAAGCTCGCGTTTATATATGAGTAAGGTAGTTTTCCCTTCAAAACTTTAGAATCTATCTGTAAGTTTCAGTTGAGTTGAATTCCAGATTTTAATTTCTTGGTTAAAAAAATTACTACTGAAATTAGAACTAAGTGTCTTGGACAGAAGCTGTGACAGTATTTGTGAGAGTTATTCTACAGCTTTGACCACTACATTCCTCCTACCTTTAGCTCTATCTTTCTTGACAGTTTTCCTCTGTCACTTTCCTAGTGTCTGTGCAGCATTCCATAAAACAAGTCAAATATAAGACTTCTCCCTCCTTTTAAACATTCTGCTAGAGTACGCTCATATCTGAGACAGTGCAGTGAGGATTACATACCTTGCACAGTGGAGACAATTAACCTTGCCATCAAAAGAAAACGCACAGCATGAAATTTAGTCATTGGGAAATAAAAGATTGTTGCTGTACATCTGCTACAGAAGACGGCAGGCAGTCACTGAAGGACCGTGTTACAACCTCAGGGCTAAGCGATCCTATAGCATAACTGCAGGCAACAATCCCTAGCAGGCAGCGCTTCCTGGCCACTGCGTTTCTCTCCATTCACTAACTTTGCCAGGAGCGCAAGGACTGCTTTTGTGACTGAACCTGCAGTAAGTGCCAAGTACTTCACCACCACTGCGCCCTTAGACAAAGTGCCTGGCACCTCCTGCTACGCCAGCCATGCTCACTGACCCACAGAAGGAAACGTTACCTGGATTTCCCTTGCATGGTACACGATGATGAGCCCGAGCAGGATTATCGTGGAGAGGCTAATAAGGCATTTCAGAGCGAGGGAATACAGCGACTCCTGCAAGAGAAAGACACCGCGGTCCCTCAGCGACCCACGCGCAGGGACCTCCTCCGCCCAACCGCTACCCCCGGCTCCGGGGAAGGCCGCCTCGTCTCACGGTGCCGGGGCAGTGCCGTGGCCGACGGCACCCAGCCACGGGCTGGGGGACAGAGGCTTCTCGGGACGGGGCCGGGACGGAGGACGAGCAGCCCCGCCGCGCTGGGCTCCTGGAGGGGCCGGGGCCGACCCTCCGCGGGGCTGCGCGGCGGTCGGACGGTCTGCCGGGCCAGTACGGGGGTGAGGTGGCAGGTACCTTAGTGTAGGCGCCCCAGGAGAGCTCGGTCTCGATGACCATGACGACGATGCCGAACATGCCGAAGATGAGCGCGTAGTCGCTAAGGCGCTTGCGCTTCTCGAAAAGCGCCCGACGGTGCCCCAGCTTGTAGCCGATGTTCTGGTTCTTCTTCTTGCTGGTCTTGCCCCCGCCGTTGCTGGCGCTGCCTGGCCCGGGACCGGGGCCAGCGGAGCCATAGAGCGCCAGGTTGTTGGAGTTGTTGTGCTCCGGCTTGGACACCACGATCTCTGGGGCGGCGGGGGTGCCGGAGGCGGCGGCGGGGCTGGCGAGTGGCGGTTGCAGCGGCTGCGACTCGGAGTCCAGCTCGTGTAGGTTCCTGCGGGACGAGCTCAGGTTGCTGAGCGGCCGCATGACGCCGCCGTTGTACCTGCAGCTGCTCATGGCTATTTCGGTGAAGGGGTTGCTCTCCCGGCGCTGCTGCTGCTGCTGCTGCTGGTGGTGGTGGTGGGTGCTGCCGCTGCTGACACTGCTGCTGGGGCTGGCTGCCTGCTGCTGCTGTAGGCTATGGCACTGGTGGTACTGGGGATACTGGTGAGGCTGCCTGGACGCGCCGGCATGGCTGGAAGGGGTGAGCTCGCTGACGTTCAGTTGGCTGCCCTGTCGAGAGGAGGCAGCAGAGGAAAGCGGCGAGGAGTGAGTCCGGAAAGCGCCCGAGAGGGGCGAGGAGGCGCGGAGCAGCAGGGGCAGGTTATCCCCCGCGGCTGCCGCAGCAGCCCCGTAGTAGGCGCAGTTGTTGCACTGGAGGCATGGGCTCTGCTGCTGCTGCTGCTGGAGGAGGAGGTTCTGCTTGTCCTGGCCGTGCTGCTGCTGACAGTGCGGCGGCGGCGGCGGCGGCGGGCGCTGCTGCTGCTGCTGCTGCTGCTGCTGCTGCTCGGGGCCGAAGCCCGCCGGGAACTGCCGCGGCGCGTCCATGCCGGCGCCGTTAAAGCTGCAGGCGGACCGGGCGGTGGTGCACCCTGCGCAATGCGTTATGGTCGGCAGGGGAGAGTCCTGCTGCCGCCACGAAGGGCCCATCCCGGCTCCCGTAGAATCCAGCCGCCGCGTCCGATTGGTCGGACGGACCAAAACAATGGGCATCACGTCACCTGAGGGGGGTGGACCGGCCGCTGCGTGAGGCGGCGGGGGGTGGTGCAGGGTCCCCGCGCCGCCCCGCCCCACGCCTCCCCGCTCGGGGATCCCGCCTCCCGCCCGCGCCGCGCCCGCAGGTAAGGGCTGCCCTCACCCCCCGCCCCCGCGGCCGCCCCGCCCGGCGCGGGGAGCCCCGCGCCGCGGAAACCCCGGGGTTCCCGGGGGCGGGGAGCGCGCTCGCTCCCGGGATCGCCCCCGGCAGGAAGGGGCCTCCGCGGCGGGGCTCCGCGGCTCCCCGCCGCTGCTCACATCTGCGTCGTCTCCGGAACATGGGCGCCGCGATCCGGAGCTGTCCAGCGACGTCTCCCGCCCTCCGCCGCCGCCGCCCTGCAAAACACGGCGTCACACTCGCTCCCCTCCGCCGCCCCGGCGGGTCCGCGCCTCCTGCCGGCCGCGTCCCGGCCTGGGGTTGTGCCTGCCGCCGGCTGCCGGCGGGAACGCGGGCTGCCGTGAGGCCGGATTGTGGGAAACCATCCCCGGCACATCTCGGGCCTGTCACGAAGGTGGTGGCGGGGGAGGGGGCGGAGGGGAACGGGACGCGACACTCGTTGTCGGCTGCTCCTACCCTCAGCTGGAGAAGGGAGAGCCAGCCGCCGAGATGTGAGGCCACCACCCGGGACACCGCAGGGGGTGTTTTAGGGGCTGGAGGCGTGCTCCGGCGGGGCGGCAGGAGCCCTACCGTGAAACGGGATCGTGTCACCGAGTAGCTGCGTACCCCTCCGGCTCCGGTTTCCTGGCATGCAGTGCCAGCGCAGTCATCGAGTTGGTCGCCTGCTACCATTTTGCCTCTTCCCTTTCCTTTCCCTCCCATACTCTCACTAAATAATTAATTCTGCAGCTCCCTTTGGCAAAGTAGTGTCTGCACCACGTAAAGTCTCTTTCCTGCATTTATTTAAGGGAAGAAGCGTGAAAACGGTAAGTGATTTGCCTTGTTACAGCAAGACCATTCTTGTCACTTAGGATGAGGTTATAAAAGAGGTGGGGGTTTGGTTTGGTTTTTTTCTTTTCTCCAGTCAGGCAACATTGCTTTTGGGGCTTGAAAAATCAGCTGTAAAATTCGGTAGCGTGGAAGGTTTCCTTACATCTTCTCACTAATGTTAAAGACAAAATTCACCAAATAGGATAGAAGCCTACGTCCTTGTAATTTCTGTCTCACACAACATTCAGTCTCCTTTAAAAGTCTACACCTTGAGTGGCTTGCGTTTTAGAAATATGAGCGAGGCACTGTCATTAACAAAGTTTTTAAATATGCTGTGCTATAAAATTTAAATGACTTAATTCTTAACTTTAATTCTTAAGATGTGCCTTTTAAAGCAAGCACATATTGCACACACACAGATGAACAACACTCATTAATGTAGTAAATATCATGATTGTACAATATAGATAGATTATTCAGATAGTGACCAAAAATTAAAAATCTCTTACTATGTTTACATAGCATAGATTATTTTGGAAAAAGCACCCATAAATAGTATATGTAATATACAGCATCGTAATGCCTTGTGATGATTCACAATTTGTTTAACAACCAAGTTTTGAATAAATATCCACACACGCATTCTTGCATGAATTATAAAGCACTTTCCAAATGCATAATTTTGTGTTTTTAAATTACACTCAAGTATCTTCGAATGTTCTCCATTGCACTCATTTCCCTTGAGCACCAAAGACCAAGACAAAAGACAGTGGGGTTTTTTTTTGAGAATGAACAGGCTGTTTAACACAGTTTCCAATCTTTCATTCTTTGAAGAAAAGACGCTGCTATAATTCCATCTCAGTGGTCCTGTCTTTTCAAACACACATGAATCCCATAGATCTTAGAAAATTAAATCTTAGGGAACCTGTGCTTTTATCATTCTGTAAATAGAAGTCCTGCACGAGCATACTGTCAAAATACATGTTTCATGAGCTAGTTAAAGATTGAGATGGGCCTAGGTTGCATCTTTCCTTTTCTGTTCATGGCATGTCCTTAATGTTTGCTTAAAGATACTTTCTTTTAAATGTTCTCCTTAACAGAAGATAAAGTCCTCAGGACCTAGTTTACTATGAAAGGCTTTTAAAAAAATTTGTAAATCTTGATGTGAAGGAAAAAAAAATTACGTTTTTAAAGTCTTGGTAGACTAAAATATATGATAGCTGTGTTCTATATAGGGAAATGATTTCATTCATTTTTCTAATTAATATGTAAAAGTTACAAGTCCCAGTTTTAATACCTTTACCGCTGCTGTCCTGTTATTTGTAGACATGGCAAGGACAGTGCCCTTACTAGCTTTTAGATACTTCATCTGCTTGCTTGCTTGTTTCATTATGCAAATAAACAAATGAATATTCCCGTGTTTAACACAAGAGGTCATACTATTCACATGGCGTGTTATAAAACTAATCAGCTAGTGCTTCATTTCAGTTCCATTGTGCAGCCTGAGATACTTCATCAAGGTTTCAAGATCTAAAATAAGAATGGCTGAGAGTTTGCATTTGCACAACTAAAAAAGTAAAACCTTCCTCTCTATGACTCTGATGAATGAGCCGGAATAGAAGGATGCTATTTAATCTAACATCCTCCCTTGTAAAATAATCTTAAAGTTCACTTTTCAAAATGAGTGTATTTGTTTTCAGAAATAAAATAATATTCTTCACTTGAAGTGAGTTGTTATAGTCTTTTGTATCACAAATAAGTTAGCACGGACAGCTCAGAACTGCTAAATCGTACTAAACTGGTAGCAGTGAACCCCTGTGAAACAAACATTATCTGTTTGGGTTTGGGGCCTTTGGTTGTTTCCTACCTTTTCATTACATACTAGATGGGACTGTCATAGGTCTTGCTGCTGCTTTGCCAAAGAGGCTGTTTTTACACATACCTGTGTGTGTATATGTGTATGCAAGCATGTGCATGCACACCTTTGTATAAAATCAGAGAGACAACTGCACATCTCATTTGATAATGGTGATGATTGGAAATGTTTGGAAAACAGATTTTTTTCCTAAACTCACTAATTATGAGAACAGGATAAGTACTGTTGAGAAAAACTGTACCAGCGGCAGGACAGGAAGCTCAACAGACACAGGAAAAATTAGATTTCTAAGAGGAAAAACCACTATGAAATATTTGAAATGACAGATAATGGCTAGACATTGAAAAGCTCACGTAACAACATCCAATGGAAATGCAACACCTACAGGCTACGGTAAAATGTATTAGAAAGCTATTTTGCCTGATACCCTATTGCACCCACTCATGCAAGATTCCTGTTAACATCACTGAGAACTCTGCATAAAATGTAGAAGAATAGTAACAAAAAAGAAACAAAAAGAATGGAAAAACAAACAAAAAGCCTGGGAAATTCCGTTCTTTAACAGTAGTTTGAACTCAAAGCATATTCTGCACAGACCTAGATGTTTCTAGAAAGCACTAGCGGAAACAGCCTTTGTCCAGTTAAAAAAAAAAAACCATGCAGGTACACAGCTCAGTGTATACACAGAAGGATGCCGTTCCGTGAAAGTAGTCACATTAATAAAAGCAGAGGTACCTCTGGCAGCAATAGGGTATCACCAGTTCATTCAGAGGTATCCATGCAGCAATAAAAATGCTTTGTGAGACACCACCAAATGACTGCAGTACAGCTGCTAAGACAATGGCATGGAAACTAACCATATGAGCCACATGTATAAATGACCTTTCACATGGCATCTGGGAGGGCTTTTACCCACCAAATGTCTCTGACATTCACCCTGGCTACTTCTGTTGCCCCATAGTTACAGGCATAGTTACATTAACTGGAATGCCACCCCTGCTGGACCTGTGCTTATTTCAAAGACCTTCTGATAATGTTCCACAGAAGTGGGGAAAGGAGAAGAAATACCAAATAATGACTCCGTGCACGTAGTACAGCTACACATTGGAAGGAGGCATGCTTTACTGTATCTGCCTTTGACTTTCTACTTTTCCACTAATCTGCAGATTCTTCTGCTTCTCCAGCATATAAGCATTGAAAATGCAGATTTTCTCTGGTTCAAAACCTTAGTTTATTATCTGGGACATGTAGGATACAAAAGATGAGGACACTGGATTGACAGCTCTAAAACCATAAGCAAAGTTTTCAGAAGTGAGGATGTCTTAATTCATGGGGGTGCTCCTTAAACATCTAGAATTGCTGCATGCCTTTCCTCCACTCAAAGAGCCTTCTTCAAGGGATGGAGTTTTTTCAATCATTTTGCTAACGACTTTTTATTACTATTAAGCATGTTGAAAATATTAAATGGGGAACACAAAACAGTTTAGAAGAGTATTTCTTGCCTTAATTTACTTTTTCATCATTTCTGGGTATTTTTACAGTACTTAAGAGATCATACAAATCTAGCGACTGACTTTCTTGCCACTACTTTTTTCTTAGTATGAAGGGATACTGCCACCTACAGGGATTTCTTAGATAGCTGATTGAGTCAGCATTGGTACTATTTTGCCCAGCCAATACAGGTGCTCAGCAGGTGACTACTATATTATGTTTAATCTGACTACCTTTTATTATTCTCACAAATTGGTGCAGTTTTGTAACAGAACTTTTAACGCAGTACAATTACTGAAATGAGAACATTGTGCAGTATTTCTGTTTCAGCCTATGCAAAAGCACAGTGCGTGGGTGTGAGTGAGCTTGTGTGGGATTATCAAGAGTGAGACCTTACTTTTACCTTTGCAGAATCCAGTATTTGAAAAATTTCGACCCATTGAGTCCAGTGAGACAGTGTTTACAACTTAATATAAGACCATGCCTTGCAAAGTTGGTAGTGCGCAAGCTGAAGACATTAGCAGCACTTTTCCTCTCTGTAACATGTCATTTCTGATTCATGTAGCAATCGCTTCAAAATAATTAAATCAAATTTGCCCATGTTTGAAAAATAAATATTTTTTTCCATTGGTACTTTACCATCAGTGCTTCCATTTTGTCATCAGAATATAGTTACTATAGATTTGCATAGGCATTGTTGTATTTGGAAAATTCATTCCAGGTTACTTAATAACATGATCCCTTATTAGGCTGTAAAATGTGAAAGATAGACTTAGCTTTTATCAGGTAACAAATATGTGGTGTGTGTGAATTGTAGGTTCTTTCAGTCAGTAGCCCTCCCTGTTCAAAACATGTATGTAAGGTTGCTTCTTTGGTTGTCTTTATGGGTAGCTTTTTTACATGTTTCTCCAGTCCTGATGCCCTGAAAGATTCTACAACTTCCACAGCACATTCAAATCTCATGTCACAAAAGTGTGTTTGTTTGTTGCTGTCATCATCATACCTAAAGCCTTTTGGATACATTCGTAACAGACACAAATGTCAATGTACGCTGTAGTCCTGTTTGCATAAATCATATCTCTAACAAGTCTGGAAAATTTATACACTTGCAGAACAAATGGAAGCTGGGAAAAAAATGAGAGCCAGTGTCCAGTTATAAGTTACCTGCAGTCCCTCTTTCCACTTGACATACACTCGATTTTATTTGAGTGGTTGTTTTCTAATTTATGAGTTGGGTGACTCAAGAAATGAGTTTGGGACAAGAGGAATGAGGCAGTCTCTGAGGGAAGAGCATCTCCTTCCTTCCCAGCCAGGTGTGTCTGCATCACCTTCTTTTCTCTACTCCTCCTTCATATTACCCCTTCTTCTTGCCTTTCCCTACTGCAAAGGAAACAGGACACTTCTGGCACCTGAATGCACCTCTAGATCAGGTGGAGAAAGACAGAGAAGAGTTCTGCAGCTCAGCTTTTGTCAAAGTATTTAAGTGATCTGTGCTTCATGATGGCTCTGGATTGATAAGCTCAGTGACTGAGCAACTATTTGAAGTCATATTCTAGAAGGTGCTGGAAAGTTTTATAATATTCTCATTTGATGAAGTACAGTTCTTAATTCTCTACTTTATCCCTTATATTTCCATACTACTCAACCAAAATTAACTGTGTTTTTGAGGAAAGTACTAGGCAGTTTTAATTATCAAAACTAAGTTTAAGGGGGAAGGGCTTAAGACTTTTCATATAGCCCATAAAAACTAATCCCCTTCAGAAAACATTGCGTATAGAATTGAACTTCCTCCCTTCCTTCCTTCCTTCCAGTTGGGTAAAACCCATCTCTGTAACCCAATATATCGGTAGCTCCTGTATTAGCAAAGTGACATTTAAAAAGATATATAACACTGGAGACTGCTTAAGGATAACCAGACTGTTTCTCAAAGGAAAAGCCTTTTTTCAGAATTTTTATTCTGTTTACAACTTTACACATTCAAATTATGTTCTACATTAGAGTAACCCAATACAGAAATGGGAAATATATGGACAGTATGGTTTCTTCTCTCCAGGGCAACGGCAGGAGATTTATATGCACTGTAACTGGAACCAGCAGCCAGTCTGCAAGGGGGGCTGCACCGGAGCCGGCCTGGCCTGCAGTGGAGCGGTAGATCTCCTGTGCAGGGGTTTTCCTGAAGTTTTCCTTTGGTAGGCAAACTCCAGGGGAGCAGAGAGACCAGGCAGGAGCCGGCAGCTCTCGTGAGAGCCACTGACAAAGCCCACGTGTTTCCAGGGCAAGGGTGACAACACCCACACCTGTAAAAGAAGTCCTGGGGGAGCACTGCGGGTGGAGCGTGACATGGCAGGTCACATGGAAGGGTGCATGGGAAGGGCACTGGAAGCTCTTCCTGCTCTGACTGGGGAGTGATGGTTTCCAGCCGGCAGAAGGCCACAGCTTCTCTAAGCGCTGCACCCACCACGACTGATGCAGCCACCCAGATGGAGCCGCAGTGGACACCTGCAGGCACCCGGGCGTCAGGCTGCACGGTGGGCCCTGCTGTGACACCGGTACTGGAGGGCAACAGCAAGCACCGCCGTGGGAGGTGTGCCCAGGCGGAGGAACTCCTCCACCTGGTGACAGAGCTCTGAGAGGAGGTGAGCAGATTGAGGAGCATCAGGGAGTATGAGAAAGAGAGTGATCACTGGAACAACATCCTGCCTTCCCTGGCGCAGGCCCAACAGTCAGATGAGATACATAACACAGAGGACTCCCTTTCACCTCTGCATATATCCCTCGAGTATAGTGACTGGAAGGACAGGGGGCAATGACAGTGAGGTCCTGCCCAGCACAGCAGGCATGTTGCCCCAGCATCAACCCCACCTTCCCAGGTGCCCTTGCATAACAGGTATGAGGCCCTGCAAGTGGAACCAATCTATAACGCGGATGACGATTCCTCTAGCTCAGAGGTGTCACTGAAGTTAAGTCAGCCCAAGCCCTGCATCAAAACCACTTCCACAAAGAAAAAGAGACGGGTCATTGTCACAGGTGACTCCCTTCCGAAGGGAACAGAAGGCCCAATATGCAGAGCTGACCCACTTCTGAGGGAAGTCTGCTGCCTCCCTGGGGCCTGGGCTAAGGATGTGGCAAGAAAGTTCCCGACTCTGGTACGGCCCACAGACTGTTTGTTATCCATTATTGACTTTTCAGGTAGGCAGCGACGAACTCACAATGAGAAGTTCGAGAGCAATCAAGAGGCACCTTGGGATGACACAACTGGTGTTCTCCTCTATCCTTCCAGTTGCAGGGATTAACATGGAAAGAAACAGGAAGACCTACCAGATCAACACTCTGAGCCTGGTGCCACCAGCAGGGCTTTGGGTTTTTTGATCATGGGTCGGTTTACATGACACCAGGCCTGCCGGTGACAGACGGGGTACCCCTGTCTCAAAGGGGGAAAAGGATCTTTGCACAGGAGTTGGTGGGGCTCATCGAAAGAGCTTTACACTAGATCCGAAAGGGGAAAGGGATAAAACCAGGCTCGCTGGAGATAAGCCTGGGAGGGGCACATCGATGTTTGTGGGATGCCGTGCTAGCAAGCTCCTTAGGTCTGCCATAGCACTGGAGGTAGGGGATGGATTGCCAAGTGCTAGCACAGACACAAGGGATACTGATGAGCTAGGGATCATGGTAGCGTCCAGGAATGGTCAGGTAGGAATCAGGCCTCTTCCCCCAAAAAGGTGGTGGGATCAATAGTCCAATTAAATTGCATCTGCACCAATGCCCACAGCATGGGCAACAAACAGGAGGAGCTGGAAGCCATTGTACAGCAGGAAAACTATGAGGTAGTTGCCATCACAGAAACACAGTGGGATGATTCACACAACTGGAGTACTGTGTTGGATGGCTATAGACTCTTCAGAAGGGATAGGCCAGGAAGGAGAGGTGGTGGAGTGGCCCTGTATGTAAGTGAATGTTTTGATTGTCTTGAGCATAATGATGGTGACGATAGTGTTGAGTGTTTATGGGTAAGAACCAGGGGCAAGGTCAACAAAGCAGAGATGATGGTGGGAGTCTGTTACAGACCACCCAACCAGGATGAGGAGGTAGATGAAATATTCCATAAGCCACTGAGAGAAGTCCCACCATCACTACCACTTGTTCTTTTGGGGGAATTCAGCTTACCAGATGTCTGCTGGAAATACCAACAGCGGAGAGGAAACAGTGCGGAAGGTTGCTGGAGTGTGTGGAAGACAACTTCCTGACACAGCTGGTGAGCGAGCCAAGTAGGGAAGGCTCCCTGCAAGACCTGTTATTTGAACAGAGGAGAACCTGTGGGTAATCTGAAGGTTGGAGGCCATCTTGGGCACAGTGATCATAAGATGGTAGAGTGGACTTCCAGGGGGCAGACTTTGGCCTGCTTAGGGGCCTGGCTGACAGAGTCCCTTGAGAGGCAGTTGTGAAGGGCAAAGGAGTCCAGGAAAGCTGGACATCCTTCAAGACGGAAATTCTAAAGGCATGGGAGCAGGCTATCTCAATGTGCCGAAAGACAAGCTGGCAGGAAAGAAAACCGGCCTGGCTGAACAGAGACCTTTGGCTGGGAAGAAAAGTCTACGGCCTATGGAAGAAGGTTCAGGCCACTCAGGAAAACTACAAGGGTTTTGGGAGGCTGTGCAGGGAGACAATTGGAAGGGCCAAAGCCCAACTAGAACTTAATCTAGCAACTGCCATGAAAGACAATAAAAATTGTTTTTATAAATACATTTACAGCTAAGGAGAACCTCCATCCTCTGCTCGATGTCGGGGGAAACAGTGACTCAGGATGAGGAAAAGGCTGAAGTACTGAATGCCGCCTTTGCCTCAGTCTTTAATAGTAAGACCACTTGTTCTCTGAATGCCCAGCCCCTTGAGCTGGAAGACAGAGACCAGGAGTAGAATGAAGGCCCCATAATCCAAGAGGAAATGGTCAGTGACCTATTGCACCACTTAGATGCAGCCAAGTCTATGGGGCCAGATGGGATCCATCCAAGGGTCCTGAGGGAGCTGACAGAAGTGCTTACCAAGCCACTTTCTGTCATATATCAACAGTTCTGGTTAACCAGGGAGGTACCAGTTGACTGGAGGGTAGCAAATGCGATGTCCATTTACAAGAAGGGCCAGAAGGAGGATCCAGGGAACTACAGGCCTGTCAGTCTGACCTTGGAGCTGAAGCAGGTTATGGAGCAGATCACCTTGAGTGCTGTTATGGAGCAGATCACCTTGAGTGCTGTCATGTGGCACATACAGGACAACCAGGCGATCTCAGGCCTATTCATCATGGGTTTATGAAAGGCAGGTCCTGCTTGACTAAACTGATCTCTTTCTATGACAAGGTGTCCTGCACAGTGGATGAGGAAAGAGCTGTGGATGTTGACTACCTATACTTTGGTAAAGATTTTGACACTGATTCCCACAGCATTCTGCTGGTGAAACTGGCTGCTCATGGCTTGGATGAGTGTACACTTCACTGGGTAAGAAACTGGCTGGATGGCCAGGCCGAGAGAGTGGTAGTGAATGGAGAACAATCCAGTTGGCGGTCGATCACAAGTGGTATTCCCCAGGGCTCAGTATTGGGACCTATTCTCTTTAATATCTTTATCAATGCCCTGTATGAAGGGGTCAAGTGCTCCCTCAGTAAATTTGCAGACAACACCAAGTTGATCAGGAATGTTGATCTACTTGAAGGCAGGGAGGCTCTACAGAGACATCTGGACAGGCTGGGTTGATGGGCTGAGGCCAATTGCATGAGATGCAAGGCCAAGTCCTGGGTCCTGCACTTGAGTCACAACAACCCTCTGTAACGCTACAGGCTTGGGAAAGAGTGGCTGGAAAGCTGCCTGGCAGAAAAGGACCTGAGGGTCTTGTTTGGCAGCCAGCTGAATTTGAGCCAGCAGTGTGCCCAGGTGGCCAAGGAGGCCAATGGCACCCTGGCTTGTATCAGAAATAGTGTGGCCAGCAGGAATAGGGAGGTGATTGCCCCCTTTTACTCTGCACTCGTGAGGCCCACCTTTAATACTGTGTGGTTTCAGGCCCCTCACTTCAAGAAGGGCATTGAGGTGCTGGAGCATGTCCAAAGAAGACGAACAAAGCTGATAAAAGGTCTAAGGAACAAGTCCTGTAAGGAGCCACTGAGGTAACTGGCACTGTTTGATCTGGAGACAGGGAGGCTGAGGGGAGACCTTATGACACTGCACAGCTACCTGGGAGGTGGTTGTGGCTTGGTGAGGGCTCTGTTCTTTCAAGTGACAAGCAATGGGATGAGAGGAGATGGCCTTGAGTTGCACCACGGGAGATTTAGGCTGGGTATTAGGAAAAAATTGTTTACAGAAAGGGGTGTGAAGCACTGGAACAGGCTGCCCAGGGAAGTGGTGGAGTCCCCATCCCTGGAGGTATTTGAAAGATGTGTAGTTGTGGTGCCTAGGGACATGGCTTGGAGGTGACCTGGCAGTGTTGTGTTGACAGTTGGACTTGATGATCTTAAAGGTCTCTTCCAACCAAAACAGTTCTGTGATTCTGTGACCAACATTTTAGATTCTTTATCCTTTTGGAAGAACAAAAGCAAGTTTAAAATGGAAAAGATCTTCTAGCTTTAATTATGAAATCTCTGCTGTAACTATTGTAAAGTATGTCCTAGAATTTCTTTCTCAGATTAATTTTCCTAATATTAAAAATGTATCAGTGCTCAGGCTGGTCCAAATATTACTGGTTTTTCTGTCTCACAGAAGCCTATCCTCTGGAGAAGAAAGCCATCTATAGAGCATGGTAGGAATCCATTTTCTCCTTTGCAATCATTACTGCAGAACTAAAAAGGCACATAGGTAAGAGATCTTCCTGTACCCTCTCGGGTAACAATAATACAGATGTCAGACAGATGTCAGCGTTGAGAGTGTCAAACTGTCACATACTACTCAGTAATGCAATTTCTTTTTAAGGATAGAATTCCAGTATTCAGCCGGCATGTCCTCTGAAGGGCGGAGATTCGACATCCACCTGCACCTCCACACGCCTCATTTCTAGGCACCTGATCCCCACTGCAGAGCTCAAGCGTGTGCGTTAGATGGGTTAGCAACCCAGTATGCGAGGCTTGAGCTGGTCAGGACTATGAACTGAGGATAGGGACACGACCTCAAGACCAAAACTCAACCGATGGCTCTCCTATTCAGAAGAATGCTCTCCTGGTGAGGTAGGAGCCTAAGCATTTTCTTTTAAAAACCGTCAGATGTTGGTTTCTCCTCTTAAATATAAGCTAGATGGGTCTGGGTGTTCTCAGTATAAACATAGCAGAAAAGAAAAAGTGATGTTCCTTTCTGTCAGACTGGATGGACTCACACTCCATGTTAGAGAGCAGGTTCTAAATATCAAGCTGTATTGTGGCTGAGGGAGAAAACACCACTCCCTCTCCTTTCAGCTGTCTGCCCATGAAATGTGAGGTGATTCATTGGATTGGGCAGAGTGAGAGTACAAAAGACACATGCACCTAGCCATAAATCGGTTACTCCCTTCAGAGCAGGAACAGGAATACCCCCCTAGGAGAGGAATAGAGACACTTTCACAGTCCCCGCTCCAAGAGTGGTGTGCAAATACCCACTGAACATCCACAGCATCTACCACCGTGGCCTATGGCTGAGCCACAGGAGCCAGTTGGCCATCTCCAGACTTTCTCTTGTTCAGGCCTGTACGACTGCTTCAGCGCAGTAACTGTGTTTGAATGCTTGGGGAAGCACATAGCGCTTGAACCACAGATCTTAAAGCTTCTTTCATAATTGGCCTGAAGTCTTGGAGCTCAAATGGCATTTGCTAGAAATTTTTAACAGTTTCTGAGTGTTCATTCTGACATTCAAGGATTGCATATACTTTACTGTACTCCAGACTGTGGTAGGTTAGTCTTGCACGTGAAATTCAGCATTTCATCTCTCCTGTTAAATATGTTGGAAAAGGAGGATTCACTACAAGCTAATGTCATCGTATTCATTTGTCATTCAGTTAACATGCAGTTGTCAGCCTGAGTAAGTTTTTGTCCTTCCTGTGCACGTGCTCTGTTACTGACAGGGCTGTCGACCCAAGAGGTAAAGCTACATGATCGCTAATTTAAAGTGATTTTAAGTGTCTGCATGTGCTCGTTACTAACCCTGGAGAGCTGCTTCAACTTTTGCAATTTCTCTTTCAACTTCATCAAGTTTTTTTATAATTTATGCTTTATGAGCATGTTTTGCATAACAGAAAAAGAAAAAAAGATTTTATATTTGACATAAAATAGCCACAATTTTATTTATAACATGTGAAATGTGGCATTAATGAAAGAAAAAAAGCCACGTTATGAAAGGTTTGGCTACATTTATTCACAAAAACTGGCTAGACTATTCTTACTCTCATCTACCATCAATTTTCTCTTTAAACTCCTGAAGAAAATTTACCAAATCAGTATTCAATGATACCTAAAAGGAAATACCACAGTTGTCCCTCTGAAATGTTCCTATCTTCTAGACCTAGTGACCAGTTTTACAGAATATAGAAGTTTTTTTTTTTTTACTTTGTTTTTCTTTTTTCTTTGTTTTTTTTCCTTTGGGTTTTTTGGTTTTTTTTTTACTGCCATGAACATGATATCTAATTTACTATTAAATGGAATGACTGCGGAGTAGCGTTAGTCAATGCTACCATGCAAACAAAAGCAATATTAACAAAAGTATGCGAGATTGCAGAACTATGTGCTGTGGCAATTCAGTAAGGGCTAGAAGTAGTTATGATGAGGAATAAAAATAACATACTACTAAATACATTTGCAATGCAAGTAAGAATGTCACCTTTTCACATATCTGGTTGAAACTGCAGTTCCCCCAAAGCTGGATGATCTTTTGGAATTTTTTTCTCCCTGACAGATACGACATTTTCCACATACAAAAAAAAAAGAAAAAGAAAGAAGAAAAAGTGCCTGTTTCCAAGCTGTTATATGGCAGAAGTAAATAATCTGATTTTCTTTTTTTTTTAAAAATAAATCAATAAAGCCCATCTCCGCTTTCTCAAATAATTAACTATTATTCAGCATTCCCTGTTTGTAGCCTTTTCATGCTCCATTCTGTGCACAAATGGATTAGAACAGGAATTTTTTTACTTCTTCTGAGGCTGTTACCTTTAATGTTAAACAAAATAACTCATGGAATGCAGTCATGCCTTTGAAGTCTGGCAGCTAAGACTTGAAGGTGAACTCATCATTTCTGCTCCTGCACAGATGAATACCTATCTATCCAATACAGAAAAGTAACAAAAGGGTGGCACAAGAATGTCTCGGCTCAGAACACCTTGTGCTGTGCTGTGGGACTGGATCCCCCAGGCAAAGCCAGAAGGGATTGACATTCTGTAGTGTCCTGAGTGGCTTAGTTGAACAATAGGACTACTGAATAAAGGAGAGAATCATGTCACCTACTATGAAATTATGTTTTCATTTCTTTTTCTTTAATTAAAATAATTCAACTTTTTTGTAATTACATGTTAAGAGTTTCTGGCTTCATCACAGATGAAAAAGAACTCCTAAATCTGATTTGATGTGAACCTAAACTTCCTAATTACCCTGCTGAAAAATAAATTATTCACAATTTTACTCCTTCTAACTTTGTTCAAGTCTGTTTCAAATGCAATGCTTTAATTTCTACACTCATTATTTACACAGACCAAACGTGTGTGCCAGCAAGTGTTTGCTCACGTCTTTCTACAAAAGTATCTCTTTGCAGATATTTTGTGTATTTTGTAGACATAGTCTGAATGTTTGCTTTTGAAAACTGTCCTAGAAGACAGTGGCGGATGTAATTACAGAATCTAGGTCAGGATGATGAATCTACAGCCAGTGAAATACAGGAAGAGTTAATAAAGAGCCATATGATTATAGATGTAATTTTCTAATGAAATGTAATGGCTTACATTTGCAGAAAGGTGGCTGCTGTACAGTAGGCACAATCTCTGCCAATATGTTTGCATCTACATGAGTACCTGTGTAACTTCAGGGCTACAAGCAGATTGGGAAGTTAGCTGCTAAAGCACTGGAAATGGATGCACAAGTCCCACATTGCAGGGCAGAGTGGCAGTTCTACAAATTATAAGGCAAAACGTGAACTTGCATGAAAATGCCCCCTAGTATATTTATAAACCATTTCTTTGTAATCAGCTAAAAGCCATTCAAGTGGATCAGTATTACTGACTGGTCTCTCATCTGTAATATAAAAGTAACCCATGACAGTGGAGCTAGGAATTAAAATTAGACAGCAGTCACTATGAAGGAATACTGGAACTATAAAGATGAACCATGTGAGGTGGAAAGAATGGTAATGAGGGAGTAAAAAAAGCTGCAATTCCAAAATAGATGTGACAGCAGATGTTTAAAAAATATTATCTGAGACATGGGGATTGAAAAGCGCGACTATAAGAATGAAAGGTGATGTTTTGGCTAGAAATACAATATACATACAAAAGAAATAGTCTAAATTTGATGTGTCACCAGCATGGAATTTCTTAAAATGCAAGAATGTCAATAATTAAATGCTAATGATAAATTGTGAGAACAGATTTTACCCATGTAGAATATAAATAACATTTTGACCTATGTCCTGAGTTGGCTTGATGATGTAAGATACATGCTTTATTAAATTCTACCAATGAGAAGATCTTGTCATCTTGTCATCTTTATAGACTTGATCTAAGTCCTCAGCAGATGGAGGAGATGACTAACATGTCCCTTCTCTCATGCTCAGCCTTTAAAGGCAGATAAGGCCCATGAACACGAGGACTGCCCATCTATGTAATCTATGGGGAGAAGGCGGTGACCAGACTACAATTTTAGGTGAGTATACTATCTCTGATCTCTTTCACGGGCACCCCCTTGCCGTGGGGAAAGAGCTTGCATGCCCTTGCGAAGTTGAGAGCTATGCTGGTGGTGGCATATGCCTCCGGTAGGGTCTCCCAAGCCTGACAGGTCTCAACTGAAGGGTCAGACAAAGTGTGTCCACGGGCAGGATGGGCTCACTAGCCTTCGGGCAACCATCCTAGGAGAAGGACAACTCTAACTCCAAACCCGGGCAGATGGAGCTCGTTTAGCCCTGTAAGGCCATCCATCTAAGAGAAGGATACTCTAACCAAACCTACGACCTGAGGACTTCGCTGTCACCGTCCAAGCTCGCTAGGCCCTGGCAGATGAACCTCAGGTGTAAAGGGTGGGGCCAGTCTCGCGCACGCTGCGCCTCACCTAAAAAATCCACCGCGCAGGCTTGAAGGGTGTACTCACGTTTAAAGCCCTTCCCAAATCTTCGTCTGCGAAGCCAAGCCATGATGATGATGATGATGACTATCTCTGATGGGAGCTAATCAGAGATATGTTAGATGGAGACTGCTAAGGACTTGGCAGCAGATACAGGGATAATCCATCTTCCTTGCTAGTGTTTACAAGGGCAGGAGAACAGGGAATGCGTTCAGAATAACTTTAAATGACATGGGTGACAGAAGCCACATGACCAATGTGGAAAGATCAGTTCATGTGTAGGGAGGGGCAAGCATAGCTCTGCTGCTGGTAGGAGATTCCTTTCAGAGTGTCTCCATCATGCAGTGGGCCTTCAGGGTGGAAGTGCCTGTCGGGTCTCAGCTTTCCCTTGTAGTAAGTAGTTTTGGCCTGATGGCTATGAGATAATAGGCTCTTCTGAGGATTCGTATGTGAAATGCTAGATACAAATCTAAACTGATACCCCAGCCACCTTCTAATCGCTGAGCTTAAACCTCAGACTTACCAAAAGAGTAATTTGTAAAGGTTCACATTTTATGAAAAAATAATCCCATTATAAATTTTGAATATTCCCATTTCTAATATTTTGTTTACTTGTTGTTAGCTTTTCTCATAAGAGGGAGAAGACAGAGGTCCTGTTTGCATTTTCTGTGACATGTATTTTATTATTAGGCCCTTAAAACACTATTGTTACAACATTGTGGAGTACTGATATTTAGAAGACCACTCAAAAAAAAGCTAAGGGAGGAAGACATGTAATATGTTTTTTCCACAAGTATTCTCTATGCCTGGCCAATGGAAATTATCCTTTTTTCATCCTCCTTTAGGACTGATGTGCTGTTCTTGAAAGGGAATGTCCAGTGCAGCACTTCAGAGAAGGCGGCTACCATGTTGTCTTCAAAGTTTCTAAGCCATTCTTGTAATTCTACATCCTATTACTTACATGCACATCTTCGGATGTGACTGCGTACTGAAACTGTTCACGGAGCTACCTGCAATGATGGGTAATATTCCTACCTCAGGTGACTTTGTAAAAGTAAGTTTAAAATTGTTCATTTATTTACACCTTATTTTCCTAAGGTTCCCAGCTTTATATAAGCCAAGCTTATCTACAAAGTCCAAGCAAAGAACTCATAATTAGTAATTACAAGCCCACACTAACACCCTTTATCCTGTTAAGGTGCATGCAACCAAGTTTACATTTCAGGAGACTTATGAATGTTCAGGTTCTTCTAAATGTACATGTAAGAGCAGTGCAGTCAAGGGGACAAAGTCCTTTCTGCTACACCTGTGAAGAATATGACTCAGGCACCCAGCAAATTATGTCAAACTCTTGGAGGTGATGTGCCAGATCTTTTGTAACTTCTTCATTGATGTATGTTGCCAAACTGGCAATTAGATCAGGTGGTTAGCAATTCTGAAAATTAATCCAATTACTGTAATACTAACAGATTTAGTATGCTTCCTTAATTCTAGTACAAGCTGTTATTTTTCAATACTAGGCAGAAGAAGGGTTCAAGTATTCCAGGCCTAAAGAAAATAGTGGCACAGTGCCAGTGCAAGCAAACACAGGTGACTTCCCTGGATGTAAAAACTTCTTCTAAAATAATATAAACAAGACAGTGTCATTCATGAAGTTATGAGGAAAATGGATACTGAATATGTGCTTAGTGAACCATCTGAAAATAAAGTTTTAGGATAATCTGTAGTTTTGATTTAGGATGGCTATTTTTTGTGGTGGCATTCATTCTCTTGTAGCGTTAAAGTAAGACTATTAAATAAATATAGGTCTCATTAAAATTAGATTACTGGAATTATGCTAATTCAGGGAGGAGGGAGATATATGAAAAGAGGCATTAAATATTGAAATCAGACTTACTGGAAAACTTGAAATTACTTTCTCAGTAACAATATGACAGTGGACACAAATAAGACATGCTAGATGAGAAGAACTTTCAAGGAGAAGCCCAGCAAATTTGTGTCTGAAATTTGAAGAACAGTGCACATATTATTCAGTTTTTCAGCTCCTGTAGCAGTCTTGCATTTCTGTTTAAAGAGGTTACAAATATATATTTATTGTGTGAACTTGTTCTTGTATGTGTCCTTGAGTTACATATGAATGAATGAAGCAGGCAAGAAGATTCCAAGCAGAAGACTATCTTTACTTCTTACAGAAAGGAAATCCTCAGTTTAGGTTTATATAGTTGCCTGGCACATTATAGCCTCTTAGGAATCTCCAAAAACAGAATTACCTTAAAACAATTTTGTATAGAAATTTCCTATGCTAAGCAGTCATAAACAGATGTAAAGCTATTTTACTAAAGAGAATCCCTCTCATTTTGACGAACTGAAGGAAAATGAAAGCATAAGGTCACTGATGAATTTTAAGATGTTTAACAACAATAGGCATTTAACTCTGAATAAATGGCTAATAATGAATAAACCTTAATTGACTGCTGGCATTTTTTCCTCACAACTCCTGCTTGTAGGAATAATATTTATTGCCATACTATTTCCAGTCCATCATGGATATAAACATCCATTTTTTTCCAATAGACTAAGTAAAATTAATCTTCTCTGAAAAGGGGAATTTCAGCGTTTTTATAACTTCTGTTAAAAAATCCTTTTGCATTGTCTTATTTTTCTCTGCATACCTGCATTCCCTGAGTATCTCAAGCGTGAACTTTTTAGGAGGTAATTTTTGGCCACTAAATTGCCCATGTCAGCTTTTTCCAGTGGTACAGTTGAGCGCTAAGTACATGACCAAACTGGGATGAAGATGTGTCATAATCCTGATACTTGAGAAAAGATAATGGATCAGTGAAGCACAGAAGACTACTGGCAAAAGAAAAAACTATTAGAAAACAATCCAGATTAGAAACCCAATAATAGCTCACAGTCTTATATTTGAAACTGTATTTTCTTAATTTTAGAAATTAAGTTGAAAAGGTGCTCACTTAAGATAGACAAATATTATGCATCCTGGAACACCCTCTCTCATTTCAATACTTGCCCGTTTTGAATAACTGCTCAGTGGCTTGTGTATTGTACGTTCCTGATTCCAGAAGATTTCCTAGTAGATGGATTCTTTAATCATGGTTTACATTAATTATCTCTCACCTGACTTTAACTTTACAATAATTGTGTAAAATGTTGAACTCTGTTACACTAGAACACAAATTATATAACTCTAAAGCATTTAACCATTGTAACTCCTCACTACTGAATACCCACGTAGCTCCACAGGGCATCACAACCTCTGTGACCAGAACCATGGGTTCAAAACCTGTGCACCGCATCAGCAGTAGTAATAAATGCCATATTTCTCAGCACTATAACATTTCTTTGGTATCTAGCCAATATCATAATTCAGAATACCTACTTGTTGATTACATCTTGAAACCTTACACAACACACTGGAAGAGTTAGTCACTTGAAAAGCAACACATGAACCTGATCTAGCTAGTGGACAACTGCCATCTGAGGGACAACGGTGCTTCACAAAAATGTGATGATGCCCTACAGTACATACGACAGACTCCCAGATCCAAACTGTTTCCAGGTGCACAGTATTCATCACCTCTACCTGCAAAATGGAAGGAAGGATGCAGCAGTGCTATGCCATGTTTCACCTGCTCCACACGTGCCCAAGATGCAGAACAAATAGGGTCACTATCTTCCTCTGCTTGATGAGCTTTAATGTGCACCTCCTTAGCTCAATGCTTTAGCCACTAACCTAGAGATATTTCTGAAATGGACTCTTAATAGAATACGCTTTGAACACTCATTAGTACAGGGACTAGAATCCGGACTTCCAAGTCCCAAATGACTTCCTCAGCCATTAGTCTGTAGAGCTTTGCAATGGCTATTTAATTTTTCTGTTCAACAGTAAGAGTAATTGAGAAAACCTTACCCTATATTCTGGTGATTAGAGAATCTAGCTCAGAGGGATTTACGATTTTATCACACAGTAGAGATCTACAGCATGGTCTCTTACATGCTAGGGGACAGTCCTAGCCCCTGAGGTTATTTAATAAGTGAATTTGTGGGAACAGGTAGCAGACCTTTCGGAAGGGGCAGCAAGGGAAGGAGAGAAACTGTATAGCAAGTTGCAAAAATGCCTTCTGGTATTGGCCATGATGGCGAGAGAGGTAGAAGAAATACTCAAGATCAGTTTGTTCTGGGCAGACATAGACATGAGGTGGGATCTTATCTGATCATTACATGTAAGATTTTAGTCCTAGGCATTGCCATAACCAAGTAACTCTGGAATTTGACTAATAGAAGGGAAAGTATCTGTATGATCAAGTAGCAGGTGTAATGGAGGCCTCAAAGCCTTCAATCCTAATCTTACATTTTTCAACAAGGACCCCATAAAGAAGAGATCCAGGTGGGCAATTTGAGTATCTGTCCCGTATTGATTTCTCAGTAAAAGAGGATATGAGGAAACAAAGGAGGAAGTATTAGCCAGTATTTACCTAGGCATTTGGTGGTTCAGGATGAAATAACTGAATTACTAGCTGCAGAACATATAACCCCTTTCTTAAGACTATGTAGAAATCAGCTGGCAAATGGCCAATATGATGCCAAGGTTCCTGTGAAGGTAAGTGATGCTACAGACCAGTAAACCAGTGCCAGAACTGCAAAACTGTGTAAGAACTATAATAAAAGATAGAAGTAATACACAAATGGATCGATATGATTTTGGGAAAGAATCAAAATTTTTTTGTTCCCCTTCAGGAGGTGCCCTATCTAAAAGTTTGATGGATTTCCTTGAAGAAGTCAATACAATTGTGTTAACAAGGGAGAACCATTTGATACACCTGGATTTTCGAAATCAGTTTAGTGGGACCCTGAAATCAAATTGTCTTTGCAGTAAATAATTATCAGGCTTTTCCCTGCCCCGCTGTATAATTTTTCTTAAGCATTAAAATAGACTGAAATGTGGCAAGGCCACAGCACTAAAATTTACTAAGTCTTTTTTTTTTTACTGAGGCATAACTTCAAGTCACTTTCTCAAGTCATTTCAAACCCATAAATTCTCGGTCTTCTGTCTATATATACACTTTATGATTGTATTTGTAATTACTAAGAGGACTCATAGCAGCCCTAATAATCTTACTGCTCTTTCACCAGGGTCCTACTGGAAATAAATAAGCAAAAATGGCAGCTGAGTATGGACAAACTTTGCATTAAAATATAGCGCATCTTTATTTTGGCTGTTGTGAGGGTGTGAGTCGTACAGCAGGAATGCCCCTGCTGGGTGACTAGTCAGTGGGCAAAGAGAGAGACTCCTTCAGAAAACCATTCAGGGAACTAAATCTTGAAAAAGCTTTTTTGCTGTTATATTAGAGGAGTACTATGCACACGATTGAGTTAGCTGGCTAATCAGAGCAATTAAATTTTAAAGTGAAAAATAAACAGCCTTTTATCAAAAGTGACAGTTTCATCAAGGATGATACACAGAAATGTTTCTCCTCCTCTTTTGTACAGTGTATATTTTTCTCCCTTCTCCAGCCACCTTGTGTGCCTATAGTAGCAATAGCTTGAGTATTATGCATAACTAGCTGCAATTGCAGACTCTTAAAAAGGGTGGGGAGGATAGAGTCCTTGACTCTCATTTCAAGTGCCAGCTGGTCAGTTCTTTTCACACATTTTTCTTCACCTTCTCTAAAGGAATCTTATGCCTAACATTTGTTTGTCATGGGGAGAAAAAAGAAGTTTCAGATTTTAGAATTTTATTCCTTTTCCGTTGTACTCTATCTACCTCCTTCAGTAAATTAGATCTGGGAAGCAGTTTTAGTTGACAATATTGATTTCAATTATGTGAAGAGAGAAGATAAAGAAGGATTATGGAAACAGAAAGAGGAAAAGAGGAACAGTCTTGAGAAATGCTGAGCTTAACAAAAGAGAAGCACCACTGTAATGGAGATATTCAGTTAATGAAAGATATCACAAATCCTCTTTGTATATTCATTTCTCATTTTAATTCTCTGTCTTTCATCTAATGCGAGTAGCATTAGAAATCTGCACTAAAATAATCATGCTTATCTTGTTACCTTGTAAATGTAATCAAAAAAAGGGGGGGAAATTAAGAAATTGAACTTCAACGTTTGCAGCTGTACTATTTATACCCAATCTATAAATATATAGGACGTAGTTTTGTTCTCTCTTTGTTTTATTGTACTCCATCACATGACTAAGCCAAAGACAAAAAAAGATTCATTTTAGATTTAGTTACAGCTTTTGCAGCACTCAGTACTGTGAAAAATACAGCTTTCTACTTCAGAACTACTTCCCATAATATTTGTACTTTGCAGATGAGTTACAAAAGCTTTGATTTTAATTTGGAGGAGAGGGATTGAAAATTACTGAGTAATCAGAGAACTGGATAATACTTCTAGAGCTCTTCTTCATAAATTGAGTTGAGAGCTGGCTCCCACAGTATGGGTTGTTTTTTTATTTATCCTTTAGTATTTATAACCATACCTTATGTTCGTTTGCTTAATTCATTGCTTCCTGCTAAGTGCTTTCCTAAAGAATCTAATATTTCAGTATCTTTTAAACTTTTTTTTTTTTCAGAAATGATTTTAAAATTTGGCTGTCTTATTTCTTCATAGATATACTTGCCATTTTAAAAAGGCCTGAGCTTTCAGGACTTGTAAATGCATGAGTCTGGGCATGGAAAGCAGTCGTTACAATGTCACTGCAGGCTTGAGAAAATCTTGGTCTTACTACCTGCATTATGTAAGTGCAGCTGATGCAAGGAGAAATATGAATCCCTATGTAAAATCCCTTACAGGATTGTGTTTGAGCCTACTTCTTAGTCCTCTGTTTTCTGAAGTATGTAAGCCAAATTCCTCACCTCAAAATCAAATATTCAGTAGGATCAAATGCCTACAAGAGTAAGTGAAAATATATTAATTTCAATAGATGCTGGATCAAACTTCTATGTACAGTAATATTAGCTACTCTACCCTCTTTGTCACATTGAGCGCTCCACGTTGTGAAGCCACACTGGTGTCACAGTGATGAGTATTGCAAAAATCAAACTTTCAGGTAGTGGAACACAACCTTAAGCACTTAGGCTTCCTGTGCATAAGGAAGAGGTGTTTCCAAATAGGATTCACAAGAGGCAGCTAATAGGCACTTCATATGTGGCCTGTTCCCCAGATTAATAAGCTTCAGAGGTGAACACTCTCTCCACTTCAAATTCAGAGCCTGAAATCTCCCCTGAACACGTCAGTATAAAAGCAAGGCAGAAACAGTAACAGCATCTTCCCTCCTACATCATAGTCTTGGGATTAGAAACTCATTTCCTACCTTTTGGAAACCCTCCCAGACTAATATGTTACTACCTGTATCTCTCTCCTTCGAGAGCATTGAATAAAGTCTTTGACGAAGAAAAAGAAGAGAAAAGGAGCATGACTGTACAGCCTATGGGCTCCAGCATATATTGAGGCAGGGGTTCCTGATGTCCAAGACTCTGGTAATTGTTCTATACCAGCCCAGAGCATCAACTCTACCTCCTCTTCCAGCAGTGTTTTGAAGAAAGCCATGTCTATGGTTATAGTTCATGAAAAGTGCAGCCATCTAGATTTTGCACAGTGTATTGTAGGAAAGTCTGCCAGACCACTGCCTCAAAGAGACTGATGTAGTTACACCTAATTTCTGTGTCCAAGTGAGATTATGTGTTAAACGTTCGGCAAAGGTAAGACAATGCTTTACAGTGTAGGAAAACTTTACGAGGCAGAAACTAAGGTGATTGTGGATTAGGTACTGTGGATAGCACTGAACAGATGCCTGAAGATCTCCCAGATGAAAATTAGTCTATGTGAATACTTGTATTTTTATGGTTTTATGGTGAATAAGGAGAAGAGATGGTATAAAAAGCCCTCTTGTCTATCTATGCATCAATACAGCAGCAAAGTACAGCTGCAGTCTTGAGCTCCCTTTAGTTGTTATTCCTTGGTGTGCCTATATTGCTCCAGTGATTCGAGACTGCCTACATTTCCCATGTGACTGGTCCCTAATGAGAAAGAAAAGACAAAATATCCGTGGTTCATTTGAGGTCTCTTATTTGTGATTCATTAGCAAAAGCTTTAGGGTTTTGTAAAAATACCTTTACTGAACTCAGATGAGATGGCTAGCAGCAATGACTCTGTCTTTGCTGCCGTAATATCACTAGGGTTGAATTTTAAGTATTTATGTGTATTTGACTATATTCATCCTTCTAACCACTTTTTTTTTTCTCATGAGAGTCATCTATTAATGCAATAGATACAAATTGAATGAGCAAAACTGTTGACAGTACATTATCTTGAGATAGGAAGCACAAAGTGCTCATCCAGCCAGTTCAGTTATGTCCCACAGCCTTGTTCCCTGCACTTATGGTCTCCAGGTGAGTAGCAGAAGTAAGCAAGCCTAAGTCTGTCTGAACCCATTAGTGTAAAAATACCTGAAGTCTCACTGCTCTCCCAGGCTTCTGTCTTAATCAAGCATCCTCTTCCAGTCACTTGTGGTTCATGGTCTGGAGTTGTCTTTCTGAGTAAGAAGCCTCTTTTTTTTTTTTTTTTTTTTGGGGGGGATGGGGGTGTGGGGAAACAAACCAAAAAGGCTGACAATAATAGCCATAAAAATGCAGCTTGAAACACTTTATTCCAGAACTTGGATTGTGTGTTTTCTCTGCTTAAGGTAAGAGGAGAGCTCAGGGAGAGCTCTGGTCACTGTGGTCAGGTCTGGGCTTAGTAACAGATGGCATCCTCAGACTTTCCTCCTGAAGCTAGGCCACAATTTGTAAAGAGAGCAAAATTCACTGGGCCAGAATGAGTTAAGATTGCCTTGTTTTTTCTTTTGTAAATGATTGCAGTAAATGCACTTAAAATTTTCAGTAAATGAAGAATACGAGCTTGAACACGGTATTAGCAATTACTGAAATCAACTATACATATACCATATATTATCAGCTGTCAAAACCACTTTTTTCCTTTGCTGGTAAAGGAATTGAACCTTATCATCATCACCAAACTGATAAAGTATGTTTCCTGCTTCCTTTTCTGTATAGTTTTTGTGACTTCTACTGTGTAGTCACAGGTGGGCCACTACTACAGGTAAATATGCATAATGATAAGTATGTGGAAGCCAAGAAATTCTTTACTTAATAAAGCTTTAAGAACAGAAAAAAATACATAACAAGTTGGATCATCAGCTGAGTATTTCATTTGTGCGGTGCTTTGCAAGAGACACTGACGGTACAGGTTAATAATGCTGCATAACAAAGGCGAGAAATGCAGGCATTTACAACATGTGGAAGTGTCGCAGTTGTTACAGAAGAGAATCGCACATCAGTGAAGTGATTAGGAAAAGAAATTTTGCTAGACATTAAGTCAGACACTGATTAGGTGCAATTTCTATTTTCTGTATATGTCTTTTACTAAGCAAGGGTATCTTCATTATCTTTCTGTTTATATCTTCTGCATTTTCTGTCATGCCCTAGAGAAGCTCGAAGGGAAGAATCACATTTGTTCTGAGCTATGATTTCTTGTGCTTCTGTGATTTCTCAGTGCTCCTCTCTGCGACAAGTCTCTTAGAGAATTTCTGTCCCCAGCATGCAGCCAGAATAAGCGATATGTGCTGTGAGTGCCCTGACCATGGACCTTCGCCTGGTATTCACACAGAAATACTCCTTTCTTCTCATCCGTGTTCCCCCTCATTTTGTGAAAATGGAAGTGTTGTTACATAATGCTGTAAGAGTGTTGTAATTTTCGTTTTCTCTCTAGCTACACTAGCACAGCCAGGCATCTTTCTGTACTGGGCTAGTCCTATACCACCTTCCAGTAACATCATGGTTTACAGTCAGTGAGCTGCAAAAGCAGCGCTCATGTCTCAAGACTTGTTCCAAGTGCAACACGCAGCCTCAGCACATCAGAAAGCAAAGCTTGGCTACACCAGTATGTGGAGAGTCCACTCCTTCTTCTTCATTTACAGCAAACTCACTGAATAACAGAGCTATGGATAGTCAGGAAGCCATTTTTCAGCCTGAAAAGATCACATTTCTTTTTTCATCATTACTTGAACATACTTAGATATGTTAGTGAGAATGTTATTGTTGAAATCCTGCCTGTCATGTGATCAATCACATTGTGAGCTAAAGCTTGAGAAGGGCTAAACGCTTGAATATATAATTCATCACATCTTGGTATAATCAGTATTCATAGTTCTCATTGATATAAGCTATTGAGTTCAGTACGTTTCATGAATAAGGCTGCATTTGGCCCTAAATATTTGCCTCTAAAAATAAAATCAATTGTAAACAGGTTAAACTCAGTATCATCCAAGCTGTAGACCCCAAGATAGATAAATATTTAAAGACATGATTTATAATTGTGGTCTACTGTTTCCTCTAAACCATTGCAAAGTGATAAAAACGAAACACTTTTGCTACTCCACTAATTATTTGGCACCCTTCTGAAGTGAAAAGGAAACTAAAATGGTTTGGAATTTGATTTTAAAAAACGGGAGAAAAGTGTAAATATTTCCAAATAGACAAATACAGAGCTCAACAACTGTCATTCCTTTACCATTCAACACAATCAGGCTGTGCCTGATCAGAAGTAAAAAGTCTAAACTTCTCCACATAGCAAGCTCCATTCTGCAAGCAGGTAACATCATACCAAGCTTCCAGGACACCCCTGAGATGCTGGGTGCATTTTTTACAATTAGGAGGCAATGTTCTATTTTCTCAGATGCCAGTGTCTTCTGCATTTATATAGCATGGGTCTCAGATTTCATTATTTATTACCCTACCACCATTCACCCTCTCACCTTACTCAGCCATATAAATCACTAAATGTAAGCACACATGAAGCTAGGGAAATCTCCATATTATCTGTTGATAAATAAGTGACATAAGTATTAACAGAAACAGAAGTATTAACATAATTGACAGCCTTATTGTATGACAGCATGGTGGCCATCCTAGTGGGAAGATTCAAATCATTACATATGTACTGCCCGTTAATGACATTCTGAGAAATTTCTCAAATAGGTGAGCTCTAAAACGGTGTCTGATACAACATATAGGTACTACACTCGATTGCTTTTATTAAAAACAAACAAACAAACAACCCCAAACCAAACCACAACCGTTATACATCAAAGTCAAATTTGTTGTAATACATCACATTGGAAGGTCTCATCCAGACAGGACAACTCACTATAGACTTGCTACTGTAAGGTTCTAGGGGATTGTCACATCTTCCGCCACATGACTATAGAAGTGGATTGGGGTTTGCATTTAATATTAGGCCACACTGAATATTCATGTCTCCACACACTCAACTTACCTTCTTCCCCCACCCCTTTTAAATAAGATAACCCCAGCTGGCACTAGATTTGAGAGGGATTTGACACCTGAAGCTTGCTCTGACACTGTTACACAGGCCTTAATTTCTAGAATAGATCCGGTATAGTCCTTGAGCACTCTTGCATTCACGAAAATGCAAGATAAAGAGACTACCACGATGCTTTTACTCACAAATATTTCTTCATCTTCTATGAAATTACCTCATTTAATACAAGTTAAAGAATGCAAAATTCCTTAAGATGATTATTCATATTTAATAATTTTGCAGTGGCTGCCAAGGGCTGGGACAGGTTCTGTTTATTGTTAAAGCTGGTGTTTCATGCAGATAGTGCAGTCTTTCCAGAGGTGATAACTCATAGCAGAGTCTAACCTTCACGCAAGGGCTCATGCTACCTAAGACCCCTGTAACTCAATGAACAAAAGATGTGTGGCATTCTCTACTATCCTTCTAAGAGATGCACTATATTAATTAAACTGAGCAAAAGACTGGAAAACAGACTGTGCATCTAGTCTAGCTCAAGTATGGAACACAATGGAAATATTGCAGTGAGCAGGAGTTTCAGTCAGCTGAAGTTAAGCATCTCTTATTATATTGTGATTTTACTAAGGCCATAAGTGGATAAAGATTCAGGCCAAGGTCTAAGCCATGTTAGACTCATGCTGCTCTTGCAAGTTGCATTCCTTGTGGTTACAGGTTAGACTAGAAGCATAGCAGCCTAGACCTGACAATAGTAGCAAGAAAGGCATCACTCAATTTTGGAGTGAACTGCCCTGATATCTTCCCAGCCAAACAAGGCAACTGTGTAGTTCCAGGGTAGCTGACTGTCTGCATAAGAGAGGTGAAAAGCCTAACATATTTGTTGAAAAATTAATAATAAGATCATGATATTTCTTGTATGATAAATAAAACATTTTAATTTAGGTGCAACAAGAATTTGACACATTTTTGTATTTGGGAAGAGTGGGTGAAAGAAGAAGAAAGGGCAGAAGTATGCAACTTTTTATAAAAAGTCAGTACAAGGTTATCTACAATGCATTTAATTATTTGTCAGTACTAGTTAGTCACAAGTATTTAAATGTTCACATCTGTAGCCCAAATATTTTCAGTACATGTGTTTTTTACAGAATAACTGATGAGAGCTTACAAATTGTTTTCTAAATAAAATCTCAGCCTATTTTAAAAATTCCAGACAGAACCCAGAATGTTTTTCTCCTAAGACCAAAGTTATTGCGATAGTTAGACAAACTTAACAGACCATTTGGGCAACAAAGAAACACTGGAAACAACAAAGCTGGCTTCCTAAGATTATTTCAGACTATCCAGTGAGTCAAAACAAAATGGCTTACAGCTTTGTTTGTTGATTTAAACAGGAAATAGTATGACAAATTCCACAATTCACATTTACTAAAACAGAAGAATTGCCCCTTTCCCCCTAAATGAGAGATACAAGTAATGTTTCTCACTGAAAGAAGAAATCAGGGTTGACAAGTACATGGTTAAGAGAATACTCAGCTTTCAGAAATGGCATACCCAGAACAACAGTGTCTGCCTCTACCCACCTTCTGTACAATCCAGCCTTGCTGTCAAAGCCTCATGGAAATGTTAAGATAACTGTTATGTAATTTTCTATGGATTTGTTTAGTGTGTTTGTGCAATGGGAAACACAGAAATAAGGTATTAGGCATCACTATCTGTATCCTGTATGTATGTGTGGAAGGGATGAATTAAAAAAATGCATTGTTATATATCACTTTCTTGATGAAAAGATTAGTTTTGGTAGAGACAAAAGTCCAGCTTCTAACCTGCATGTATTAACTAGTACTAATCTCTTGTAGTGCTACGCTCTTGAACCACCAGGATAATAATCACAATAGGGCTAGATGGGTACAAACAGTGATTGAGGCTGAGGGCACATTTGACGGCTACAGAAAGATGTCATATGCAGGTAAAATTGAAAACAAAACCTATTTATCCCCTCTATAATCCTTTCCCAGTATTCCTTTACACTGGCAGCTGTGACCAGAAACAGCTATTGCATCTCTTTTCAACGCATCTCGAAGAACTTATCTGTAAAACATAGCTCACAGCTCTCTCTTTCAACCCATTGTTCCTTCTGAAGCAATGTGCAGGCTTATACCACACCTCACTTCTGCAAAGAGACGGGTGGACACAAACTGGGTCCTGAGCCAAGCATGTGCAAGTGAGTTCTGTAACTCCATGGAGGCTGCTTTAAACTGTATCATTTTCAAACCTTCAGTGGCTGAACCATTGAAACTTGTTTGTGGCTTTGCAAATAGAAAAATGACAGCAGAGCAGTCTGGAACTAAGGGAGCCCAGTGCAAACTGACAAGTTTATTTACATTGGCAGAGCATAAATTATACAACTACCAAGAAGGTATGAAAGTTTCCATTAAGATTTCACTACAGGATCAATCTTTAAGGATGAGATGTATTTCTGAATAACCTCTTTCCATTTCCAAAATATTTTTTTTGCTAATAACCCAGTATGTCTTTTTGATCCAGCTCTTTCCTGAAGCACATATAATTGAGTTTTATGTGATACATCTTTGTAGGCTGGATTCATCAGGCTTATATAAAGCTAGCAGAGTGCCAAAGAACAGTCTAGCCAGCACTAGATGGCTTTCTGTCATGGAAAACTGGGATGAAATAGATCTCAAGGTCTCATCTAGCCAATTCCCTTAGGCAATTCCCTTCTGACATTCTGACATTCCTGACACCAGTTCTTCTAACCTAAAATCCACAAGTAAGGGAAAATACATTGCCCTCCCAGAAAATCACCTCTAAGGCTAAAAAATTCCCAGCAGACTTTGTAGATAAACAAAAGACTGTAGATTCAATATTTTATGGAGAGTGTTGGCTGTCTGTCATGACCTTTCCATAAGATTACTACAGAAATACAGTCCAGGTGAGAGCCACCGTAAAATAAATACAGAATTGATTAGAAAAATCATAATCAAAGTAGTTCTTAATGTCTTACCATCAAACTGTAAAAATATGTCAAATGGGTTTTCACATTTATGATCCAAATCCTTGAGTAGACAGTGCTCTTAATAAGTTTATATGTGCATAAAGTGCAAAAGATTACACTCACTTTGGCAGATAGAGAGCATTTTAAATCTTCTTGACAAGTCGTGGAAATAATCCGTGCACAATATTATGGTTTTGTGGGAAGAATCCACTACGGAAGTTCAACTTGAAGAACATCTGTGCAGCAGCTTTGCAGGAAAGATGCTGGGGATGGAATGACTCGCACACCAAAGAGGCTTTACCTCTGGTTAAGGACTAGAATGGATTATTTAGGAAAGATTATAGCATCTCCTAGAAAAAAAAACTTTTGATAGGAAACTTTCAGGCAGAGTTCCTGAGGTTGGAAATGTCCTTCTAGCCATATTCTTTGTTATTCTGTCTGTAAGAGCTGAGCATCCAGCTCCTGCTATCAGCTAGTTGTAGAAAAGCTCTGCACATATTCTTGGCCTAGTGTATATAATGGCTCACCAGCTTAGATCATTAATTTCCTGCTGTGGGCCTCAGCTACACAATGCATGCCATTCTTACCACAGTCAATACTGCTCACTGACCTCACCAGCACCACTATCAAAAGCCTATGTATCCTGATCTACCTTTTGTTTGTCTTCCTGGCACGTTTCTGGGGGGCAGATTCCTTTTCCTGTTTTAAAAAAAAACCTTCCAGTAATGCTCCAGCCATGATTTTTTCATCAGCAGCACTGAGTTAGTGACACAATTTAAAGTTCCATCCACTGGCGCACAAAGGCTGTTATCTCTCCGTAGTCAGTGTGTCAGGACTCTGGTATTATGCCAAGGCCATATGATGCAAATGTGAGCAACATCATGTTGGCATGCCTACTGGAACACAATATGCAGTGCAGCACAATGCCATGTGTCAGCTTTTGTCCTAACGGCAATAACCCCATTGATACCAAATGCATCAATGCATCAGAACAATAGATTTCTCTTTTTTTTTTCTTTTCTGTTTCTAGTTTAGAGTAATAAATGGTTGTGATTTATTTCAGCTATTGTTAGTTCTGGTAATAGAGCTGGACTGATACCCACAGAAAGCAAAGCTGTGTGTTTACCCTTTCTTCTCTCTTGTTGCCACAGAAAAACAGCTTTAGGATGCAATACTTTAAATATGGTGTAGGCAATCTATCTGATGAAAAAACACTTTAATTCTCCTCTGTCCCTGCTATAATCACACAATTATCTTCAATAACATTTCTTCTTTTTTTATTTTCCTTGATATGAAATCATGTAACATTGCTGAGAACAAGTTTGGGTTCTAATTTACAAGAATGATTCATGCTTTGGCTGAGGGAATCACAATCTCAGGCTTATCATCCTCTCTGATTTCCATAGCAATACTACGTAAAGAAATTTCTTCAGTTACTTCTGAATCTTCAACCTCGCTTCTTCAGAAAAACATTAAAAAGGTAAAGAAAACTAAATTCAGACACCTGGAATTGCCCTTCAGCATGGAGATGCCAGGCATATCTGGAGTAATAGATAGCAGAGGACAGATTACCTAAAAAAAAAAAAAAAAAAAAAAAAAGACTGGAACATGATCTCACATGTGCATCCTAAACTGTATATTTTTCCAAAGAGAAATGAAAGTTGACAGATCACTAAATCAAGATGATGGTGTAATAGTAATGACACAACTGCCCATTTATATCTCTAGCTCACTAGGAACTGCTGCTTCCCAAAGAGGAGAACCTGGGCAGCGATCTTGCTACATACCTTCTCCATCCAGGACTATGATAAACCGTATATGTGAAAAGCATGTATATCTAAGAATGAAGAAAAATTTAGAAGTAGTTTGGTTATCATGTGACATGCCAGAATCTATCTCAGTTTGTCCATGTGAGGTTCTAGCTGGTTTCCACTGCAGATTGTTTCAAAGATGTGGTTACTCCAGAGGCACATCCCGCCCCAGGAGTCCTCTAAGACCACTGCATTCTTCTGAAGCAAGAAAAAGCCCACACGTGAAGCAAGTGAGAAGCAGAGAGAAAAACACTTCTCATTGAGGACCTTATGGGCTGAATTTCGAGAACAGGTCAGTTCAGTCTTGCCACATTGCAGAATTGTCTGTGTAGAAGTTCTGACCATAACCACGGAAAGGGAAAAAGAAGAGACATGTACTATACAATCTCCCTCAGGTATAACCTTCTGTACAAGCACAGAATAAAATTCTTGCAATGCACCAGACATTCTTGACCCAGTTTGCTAGTGTACTGCCTAGGTGACAGTTGTAGAAATTTCCTGATGCAGATTAATACTCTGGACAACTACTTATTCAGTAATTCAAAACCAAATCCTGAACCATACACTAGTGTTCTAGACCTCTTGTGACTCTTCTGCAAGCTGCAAAATCTGTGAATGTGTTGGCACACAAAAGTGTGTGCTAATTAATAGATTTATTATTACAACATGGTAGTAATCATTAAATTTTTACATTGTCTTTGATCCAACAGTTGCTGGCAATATTACGATGCACGGTAACTACTTTAAGCTATCATATTATTCTTCTTCTTCTACGCAGGCTTAAAATTTGCGTAGCTGCAAAGCGTTAATTTTGTTCACAGTTGGGGTCTCTGTGCCTTGATGTCTCACTTTATCAGTTTAAAACAATAATTGAAATCTCTTTGCCAAAACTTTTCTTCGTTTATTTTCGACACCTCAGACTTCCTCTTTGTGATGAGCAGGAGACACTATTGCTTTTGGATCATAATGGTTCTCTTAGTCTGGGAAGTGGTGGTGGTAGTGGTGGTGTTTTGTTTTGTTTTGTTTTGTTTTGTTTTGTTTTGTTTTGTTTTGTTTTGTTTTGTTTTGTTTTGTTTTGTTTTGTTTTGTTTTTTGACCAAATCATCATTTCGGTCAGTAGAATATTTTAATTATTTATTTGCATGCATCAGTCAGCAACCAAAGTAGAATTTAAAATGCCAATATACCTTCATAACTCATGAAAGGAATCCTATATAACAACAATTGGCAGTTGCAGCTTTGTTGCATGCAAGCTAAGTGTTTGATCTTTTACTACTGTTATGGAAAATACACCTCCATCCACAGGCCCTCTCCACTGCCAAAATCAGAAGGAACATCCAAGAAAACTGTATGGTCATTTTGCCCTTGACAGAGAGTATCTGTTGTGCTCTTGTCTTGGAGCTATATATTCTTTTAAGAAGACTGAGGCAGGTGGAGCTCCCTGGAGGGAGAGGAAAGAGGTGGCTTTGCCGTTCTACTTGGCTCTTCTCAAGCTGAAGATCCATCTCAGGGAGCAGATGTTCCAGCAACAATAGCATTTGACTGGCAAGAGAACAGAGGGCAGTGAGGCTTATACAGACACTTTTCATTTGTCTTCTGCTAAAATTTGTTCTTTTCTGTTTATTTGAGAAGAGTTACATTTCTAGGTTTTTTTAAATGAAAAATGGAATTTTCTGAGTTTAAAAGCCTTCTTGTCTTCCACTGGGAGTTCACTACAAAGAGAAGAGTTTGGACCCGGTTAGCCTCCCATCCAATTGCCTATGAAGACATATATCTTCGTTCTTGGAAACAGATGGTACTTCCCCACCACTTTACAATTTATATAAAACATGAACATCATACAGTGTTATGATCACCAGCTGATCGAAGCATGGTGTATTGCAGGTACTTGAAACAGGGTCAGTGCATGCTGTGAAATGAAGAGAGTAACAGCAATGAACAAATGATGCATGTAGAAGAAGAAATTGGAGGAGGAATAAAGTCAAGGAACAGGTTTTTATTTTTAGGGTCTATAGAAAAAGGATTTATTTAGGGACTCTGAATTTAGGGTTTTTCCCTTTTATAGTTTTTAAAACAGGAAAGTTCTCTTATTGCACCAAAAACAAATAAGAGTATCTGAATCTTATGAGCCATGATCTACTTACATATCACACATAATTTTGTTCCAAATCTGGTTTGACAAACAACGGCACCTAATTCAAACAAGTTTAAAAATGAAGAACCATAATGGGAAAGATAATAGTGTGACCAAAACCACCAAGTCCGGAATACCTGTCTCTACCAACAGGACAATAGAAATGTTAATTTTACTATCTATAGTTACATTAAAAGAAGCATGAGATAAATGTTTCTGTTTTATTAGAACAAGGCTCATGAAAATAACCTATAGTCAAACTTCCACTAAGAAAAGTGGGAAAACTTATATCTCAGCATTTTGAGACTTGGGTTCAAAACTAAAGTTTTGACTTAATTAATACATGTTACATTTCATGCAACCCACACACTCAGCATGGCCAGCAGGAAAACACCCTATTTTACTTACAATTCCAAATTAATGTCTGTCCCAAATCAGATCACAAAATGTTGATGTTTTCCACAAAGGGCAAAGTTCCAACAAAAATTTCAGTGGGAAAATACTAAAAATATACATATTGTTAAGGACTATTAAAACTTTCCTAGTCCAAGCAAAATAAATTGAATTTTTTTTGTTTGTTCACTTGCTGTTATTGCACGTAGAGAGAAAAATAAGCTTGAAGACCTCAAAATCATTTACTAATTTATCAAAGTCAATATCAGACTAACAGGTTAGAAACAACATCTTTCAGTGTTTCCTAAAATAATTCCATCAAAACGGGATGGCAACCAGAGACATATGCTCACTGAAGCAACTGCTGTAATGGTTTAAGATGTTATTCCCTGTAGTGGGAGATCAGGTCTTAAGCCAGGGCCAGGGGGATGAATTATGCTCTTCCTCCTTCTCAGAGCGAGGTCAGCAATTTGGTTAGATGGATAGAGTTTTCTTTGTTCTAAAGGTATTAATAACACAGGCAAGCTCCTTTCCATCCACCTGTTTTAAGTTCTGGCAAAGAGACAGTAGCAAACCATCCTAGGAAAATAGCTTTTTAATCCACTGCATTTCTGAAGTGAACATCTAAGTGAGGCTTGATAAATTTTTAACTGTTTTAATTCTACCATCTAAATCATGAAAACACAGTGACCTAAAGGAGCTTGTAGGAGCATACTAATGAATCATGCTGCAAACTAATAATTTTTCCTCTCCTTTTCCTCTCATGAGCTGTCTTTTCTTTCTACAGACTGTTGTGAAGCCATACACAAGGTTGTGGGCTCCTTTTATCTTCAGTAAACGATCCAAAGCTTAACTTAACACAAATGCTGAAAGAAGTCACATTAACAACAAATTTGACTTGATAGACCAAACTTTCCAGCACACACACTCCTTTTTTTAGTCAACATGAAACAGTAGATTTGAGATAGTCAAAGGTCTGGACTTGAAAATTAATTAAAGAAGTAACAGCAGTCCTTGACAGCCTAAAGCTAATAATCCATACAGCTACTTTCTGGACTTATTATCCTTCACCTCCTGAAGAGAAATAAGATGTTTAATGTTTGCTAAGGACACAAAGCATTGAGCCACACAACTTGTACCTCATTAAGCTAGTACCAGTATCTCCATGCTACTGTCTTGACCCAACATTTCAAAAAGGGAGAATCAGGGAGCCAAACCCACCTCCCAGCCGCCCCTCACCCTCAGTGCAGCAGAGAATGTGGACAAGGAGTTTTAATCCCTCTTACTTACGGTGTTTAGGTGATACAGCAGAGCAGTGTACAAACAATCACTTCCTATAGAGCACTGGCATGGAGAGTGCCCCAGGTTTATGGAGAGCACACTCTGTACAAGGGGGAAAATTTCAAATTCTAATTTGACACCGATGCTTAAATTTATTTTTTTTTTTTTAATACTAACACCAGGTGTAACTGAACTGGTCATGAATAAAAATCCTAACATGATGTGACAAAAAAAAAAAAAAAAAGGTGGAAAAAGGAGAATGGTGTTACTGGGTACAAGTACTGCAGTGGTATCGCAGCTGACTGTACACAGACCCTGCGGATAAGGTATTTCTTGCTATTCTTCCATAGCTGTGACGACCTGCTGAAACACTTTCGCACAGGTCTTATAGCTAAATGTCCATTTGGAAGCGAAGGAATCTGACTGTTGTCACATTGTCACATCACAACTGTAAACTGTGGGCAAATGAACCTTAAACCGTGGGCACTGAGTGCTGGGTTTGTTTAAAAACAGTGTTGTTGTAAATGAAGATATGCTAGTGGTTCTTTAGAGAAAGGGCATGAAAAAACACAGGTTATTCTTAATGATGAGAGAAACAAATTATATTTTGAAAAGATAGAGGAAAAAACTAGACTGGCCACACAAATTAAAAAGCAAAATCTTCAAGATTAGTTTGTGGTTTATTGACAGTCAGAATTAGATCAACGGAAGCAAATACACATATAAAAAAAAATCTCAAAAATATCTGTATGAAGTTATGCTGTCCTTAGAGCTTCTTTTGAGGCCCCAAATAAGAGAGAATTGTCAAACCCTAGAGGGAAACTTTAGTTTTGAGCAGTTTTAAACATATGTCTATTCTCATGTGGTAGTTTAACATGCTTTATTTTGGCACTCTATTTTTTTTATAATGGTTTTAATTCCAAAAGGGTCCCAAAACACAGACTTCTTTATCTGTGAGAGTCAAGTGATTCAAAAAAATCCTTCTAGTAATCACTAGTCAATTAAAAATAATGGTAACATTTATATTACCTGAATAGCAAAATTCTGCTGAATCTCATTTTATTTTTCTCTATAAATGGCAAAGAGTCCCAGCTGATTTGACATCTGGTTTTATCTAATTAGAGGTTGACCCTAGCTTTGTTTCCTTTTTTTTTTTTTTTTTTTTTTGGTGGAGTTGGGAAACAGTCTGCAAGTAAGAGCAAGAAGTGGATCTGGAAAAGGTCGGCACATCTCCAGCCAGGATAATAATAATACAGGAGTATAGACGTGAATTTTAGCAACAAATACAGGCAAGTCTAGCCTATGCAAAAAGGCTTGATAGGATTTCTTTTGTTTGTTTTTTGTTTTGTACCGGTTGTTTTCATTAACTAGAGCTTTATTTCCGGAATGGTGTAAGATGTGGTGCAGCCCAAGGCCTGACACCACCTGCCAGGCGGCACATCAGCTACCCTGAACACAAATGTGCCTGAAGGCAGCCTGTGCAAAGCAGAGTTTTTCCAAGAGAATTGCATGGCAAGTTGTCAGGTTTTTGTTTGTCTTTTAAAAGCCAACCAAACTTAAACAGCAAAACAGATGAGAGAAAAAGACAGAGTCAAAATTTACAGGAAGATCTCTTGCAGCCACAGTGGAGCTGAAAAAGATGCTAAGAGAGCACACGGTGTTACATCTTGACAGAAAGGCAAAAAACCCCAGAGTTATGATAAATGCTCATCATGCTGTGCATGTTTCTAGCCATGAAGCCCTTCTATTGCTCATCATACTAATTTTATCTTTTCCTCAGTTCAGAAAACTGTTTGTACCCTGAAGAACTACCTATATTTTCACATGTGTTCCCACGTTATCAGCACAGTGGAGCTCCTGTCTTGGGCTACGATAGCTTAGTGCAGCAGCAATACAATAAAAATAATGTTAATATTCTTTACAGACCCTGTAGGATGCAAAGTTTAGGGGTTATCAAGCAGCTAGTGTTACTGTGGGAACTGATTTCTTGGTTAGTCACATGTTCAATGTATTTATCTCACTCTGCACTTACACAAAAACTGTTCAGTAATTTTGTTCCAGAGCTACCTGAGATGCATGGAAAGAAGTGTTCAGTTTATTAGAAATTAATGCACTGCAGTAAGAGAATATTTTTTTTTTCACATTGACACATTAAATTAAACCAAGCTACACTATTCTCTGATGAAAGCTGGATGCACTTGTAATTCCAACAGCTTTAAGCAGTGACAGAGCAATTAAACTTCCAAATTGCAATGGTCCCTGCAAAGCTGCAGAAAGCGTAGTGCCTAGACTGCTGCCTAACTAGCCTACCCTTTGGAAAATTCCCACTGACCCTTATTTCCTATAGAGAGGTCAGAGTCTTCTTAGTGACCAAAAACTCTTACAATTTCCTTTCCATAGTAAAGTAAATTAAAATCACTTCACAAATGACATCAGACAACAATGAAAATTCCAGTAGGTCCAAAATTAATTTTATGTCAGACCACATATACATTCGTCTGAAGATCTGGCAATTCTCTGCAACATGGGAAACAGAAGTCCAGGACTCAACAGTAGCTGGTAGAGACTGCACTTGAACCAGGGTTAAATTTAAGTGTTATGAGTTTCTCTTTCTCTCATAGGTTCTCCCCTCACATTATCTACCCTCTTGGGTTATACCACACAACTGGTGTAAAAGCAGGGGGAAGTGTGATGAAAAGGCCTTGATTTCTCCCCAAACCAAATGCGCTCTTATGTACAAAATCAGTTTTTTCTCCAAAGGGAAAATTGTTATGCAATTTTGGAGAACTAAAAAATGCTTACTTGGGACACTGGTTTTTTTCTTCTTTTATAAATAATAATGATAAATATTTGTGGATACAAGGCAAAAAATGAGCCAGGACTCAGGCTGCATTGTTTTAATTTTTCCAATTCACTAAGAGATCACCAATGTTCATTATTTTTGCAGAAGCCATCCTTCTCCCCTCCACAAACATTTTCTCCTCACTCTTACAATTAGAATAAATAAATGTATTACATATATATACATATATATTTAAAAAATCAGTGTTTCAGACTCCCTGTATGAAAACCAACAATAACCTTTATTATGTTTATACTTCACATATGTCATAGACTTTAGGCATCCTAGAAGAAAACAATCACTGGAAATTTTAATCACCTTGTATTGTTTCAAAATTGTTATAAAACTTGATGCCTATAACATCTTCCATATAAATTTCCTTTTTTAAATACCCCTGCAGGTCTGAAATAATCTGAGGTATACCACAATAAAAAATGCTACTAAAGGGTGGGAATGTGGCCATTGTCAGGTATGCACATGTAAGAAAAACTTATTTGTTTTAACAGCACACTCTCTGCAGAGTGATAAATTGTTGTTACAGAAAAGTAAGAGTCTTGTGTCTCATTAGGTCACATCAGAAGTGATGAAATATGAGGTTCTTAAAGAGCTAATGGCATAACAGCAAATCATCTGTAGGCTACACCTGCTAGTTACTGGGAAACTGATAAGAAGGTGATCCCTTCGGATCTAATTCGACAGTGATACCTAACAAATCAATGACAAGAAAACCCACAAAATGTTATGGAATAGCCAAATATTTGCTGATTCACTGCGGAAGTAGGTGGGCAGAATTTAAACTGATCTCTAGATGATTTTTAACTGCAATATCTAATATAGTCTGGTCTGAAGATTTACAGCATGACAGAGGTTAGAGAACAGAACTTAGCTTCCAGGGCTGATAGCCTTAAACCCTCAGCATTTCTGCATATTCCTGCTTTCCTCTGATACCGTTCTATCCACAGGATATACAGTACCTTTCAAGTATTTTGATTATTACAGCCTTTCATTTAAAAAAGCCCAGAAAATAAGTGAGGTTTGATATTTTTTTCAGATAACTGAAGAAATGCATGTACAAGAAGGCTTGAGGGGAGGGGTGGAGATAAAAAGAACAGAATCACTTCAGCTCAATGGTACCTGAACATAGAGCATCGAGAGGAAAACAGCAGGAAATGATACTTTTATTTCAAGTTCCACTTTCTACTCTTTGAAACTTAGAGACATATGAGGCTAAAGGAGTTTACTAGTGCTCAAAATCAATCCTATTTTAAGCATATGTGACCAGTACAGTGTCTTGCCCTTTAACAAATTGGCAGGACTGCAATTTTCTAATGCTCATAGTATAAAAATCCAGCAAGGGGTGGGGGGGAAATCCTATCTGCCACTAGGCTCCCAGTTCAGTTACAACTGACTACTTCAAATACATAGAGTACACAGAAGATTTTGGCATCATTCTGTTAACATTGTGGCAGATCTCGATAACGACAATGACAATTTCATTGAAGTGCCTAACATAGAATTAGAGAGTGTTATTTTGTATCCAAGTTCTGGGCCATTAGCACACTTGGGAAGGAAGGGAGTACTTTGTTGTACCTGCCATATTACCATAGCTCTTGCTATAAAAAATGAATCATTTTCCCTTAATGAAGGTCAGCACTGATTCTTTACCCAATCCATATCTCACTCCCACTGAGGCTGCCAGAAGAAGCAGAGGCACATTATTCTTGTGTGGGTAAATTTCCAATGATGTGCCTCTCAATGAACATTATTCCCATTTGACATATGACTACCTGCTTGAATGTAGCAATTTTTCCATGTATTTTGGGCAAGAAAAGCAAAATCACAAGTCACAGCAATTTCGAGTCTTGCTTCTTCAGAAAAGAAAGAAAGTGCCATTGGCTCATAGAAAATTTTCCAACACAGCTGCTTTTCCTGGAGCTTTGACAACAGAGCTGTCTCTCTGAATTGAAAACATAGCTGCTTTGGCTGTCAGAAATCTGGTTCAAAAATATAAACTCTTTTGAATAAAATAGGCTTGGACTGCAATACCCTGTGAGCTATTGAAAAAGATGTGGATACAATTGGAATCCATTCTTTCCCAAACGCTCAGAAACCACAGCACCAGTAATTATTTTTCCTCAAATGCTTTTAAGCTCCCTCCAGCCTTTGTTCAGTGATTTGTAGGCTTTGCAGAAAACCAGATGGTGCGTGTTGACCATTGTTTATTTTACCAGCCAATTCTATTCCACTGTTGTTTCATATCCTTTTTCCTTCTTCTTGCATCAGCTCTTTTTTTTTTTTTTTAGGTTATACTTGAATAATTCTTCTGGGCAAGGACAATTTTTGTATTGTGCGTGAACAGTGCCTGACACAGGGTGGTTCTGCCCCTAGTGCAGGTCTCTGGAGGCAGAAGTTAGACACTAAACAATTTGTTACTGCTATATTCTATCCTGGGTCACTTGAGGTGTAACTTCAAGTTTTTTCATCACTGCAATTTTTGCCCAACTAAGAGACTCAGTAGACAGAAAAACACACTTCATTGATGGGTTTCTGGAGAGAGAAGGTGTCTAAGAAGCAATAGAAATAGACTGAATGATGGTTCTTCTTTGGGGACAAAAAATGTGAAAGGGCATGGGCAAAGCATGGAAAACTGTTGATAGTCCTGTCAATTCTACAAGCAGTAAGAAGTGATACAGAGCAACTACATACATGCTCTTCAGTATTTGATTATCTGTAAACCAATAGGTAATGGAGGTCCACTAATCCTTGTCTCTCTGTCCTAGTAAAAATGCTATGACTTGCTCTGAAAGTAGGCTCAAACGAACAGAGAAACTCATCCCAGTTACCTAACTGGAGGCAACTAGAACCTTTGGCTATACAGGCTATTTTGATTTGAAGTGGCCCACCCACAGAAAACAAGGGATAAGAGTTAGGTAATAACACCACAGTTCAGCTTCTAACCAGTAGAAACTAGCACATCTTTTCTGTTTTAAACAGTTTTTCCTAAGTGAATTCTTTCTGAAAATACAAACCATTACTTTTTAAAATTTTCCTGGCTTATTATTCTGCTCTCTTTTACAGCTACTTTTCAATACTATTTAAGAATTGGTACACAGATGAAGAGGATCTGCTTCCTTTTGATTTGTCTTAATGTAACTCATTTACTTAAAAAAACCCCAACCAAACGAAAAACCCCAACACATCAACTTGGATAAGCATTTGCGCTGTATTCACCCACGGGACCCCTCAATCTATAGATCCTCCTTTTCTGCTGTATGGTCGGTTTAGGCAACTACATCACACGACGAATTGTTTTATGGATCAGCTGTTCCATTTGTACATTCTAAATAAAGAAAAAGAACACTTCTGATTTGTTATTTAAAATATTAACTCTTTGTAAACTGGTGGATCAAATGAGCTACATGTGTCTGCCTAGGTTCTTCCTGTAGCATTGCTACTCCGTGAGTGGACTATGAAGTACTTCTGTTCTCTGGCAGTGCAGCCTGGAGATTGTCCCATCCACACATCTGACCTGGCAGCGTGTTGTTACATTGCCCTTTTACCAGGATCCAAGGGAAAAGTTCAAGAGGAATGTGTATCATGTTGTGAAGCGGCAGCCCAACAGTCCAGTAGGTGAGAAATGACAGAAGCAGCTAAAGCAGCAAGAGCTGCCCTGGGAGGAACAAAGCAAAAGGTTACTCTTCTAAGCCAGACCACGTCTGCATGGGTCTACCATCCAGTCAGAACCAAGATTAGATGGTACCTTCTGACATAGGCGCACAAGCAGCCACAGTGCCTCAGGAGAGTGGAAATGGCGGGGGCGGGGGGGGACACGTGGCAAGTCTGACCAAGAGAAACCACTGCAAAAGCAACCCAAGCTGTCACCAGCCAACAGACAAACTCCACTTGAGAGCTGTCTCTTTCCCCATTTTGGAGGGGATTCAGGTATTTAAACTCCTTATTGTTCAGAGCCAGCATAACAAAGCCTCGCTCTCAGTTGCTCACAGACAGGTTTACCAGCAACAGGAAGAGTAATAGAAAGCTTCATTGCTAAATAACTCCAGTAGTTGAAAACTAACCATTATACAAAGTCACTAACGCTGCTTCAACCATGAGAGGCTGAAATGACAGTAATCTATACAGAAGGACTGACTATCAACTAGAGTACAAGCAGGAATACCAACAATTAGATGAAGTTGGAACACACTCTTTAGAAAGACCTCAGAGATCTGTCCAAGCCCAGTGTGACTGTGCACTCACATGCACGGCACTGCTGTCACAACAGCTAGTACAGAGATACTATAGAGCAAATGGATCTCCAGCTGCAGGCTGGGCATTGAAAGGAACGGCTTCAGAAGGAATGAACAAGAACAGTTCCACCAGATAGTATGTTGTAACAACAGTTACAACATGGTAAGAGATGTGTGGTGAAATCTCCTCATGGGTGAAAGAAATACTATTCATGTCGAGCAGTTTGATGAGAGAAGACCACTACCTTCTTTTCTGGTTGTTTTTGAAGAGGCTGATGCAAGAAGCACCCAAAGAGGCTTAAGTAAAGAGTCCAGAGAAGTCTGTAAAGGCTGCATGTTCTTTGACTAATCACGTAACACACTGCAACAAAATATTCAGTTGCTTCCAGGACAATTGCTGAACAGGAACAAAAAATAAAGTTATTTTTGTAAGAGGTGAAGCTATGGCTTTTAAGAATTATGCTGAATAAGTTTTTGTCCATATGACTTCTTGTATATAAAAGTGCATTATTAAACATAGCACTGGGTCACTTTATCTTTTGTTTCAAAATAAATGTCCTTTAACTCTTTTTCTATGAAGGATATAAGGGTAGGATAAGAGGAAACTGAAAAAAATTAACACTAACTCTTTGAAATGGAAATTGCCTAGTAAAAGATTATCAGTGATAACAAATGCTTTGAAGAGTGTGATAATGCATTATGGAAATGGTTTTCAAAATGCTGATGCACAAAAGCCTCTAAAATAGATTTTTATAGCTGTGGCATGTCCAAAAGATCTTGTCTTCCCTTACTGCACTTTCCAAGTGTGCTTACACATGCTAAGGTGGGCAATTTACCTGGTGTTTTAATGAAAAATTAATGATTATTTAAGATCATGCGGGTGACACAGCAGGCATGACTTCTGTAGTAAACAGTAAAAAATTTGTGCTATTTTTCTCTGGACTATGATTTGTAAAAGTTTTAAGTGGTAAAACAAGATTTCTAAAATATCTATACATTTCTGGAGGTTCCAGATTATCCTTGCACGTTAAGGTTTCTGATACCTACTAATTAATCACAGACTGCAGAAAAGTGGGTTCAGTGTGCAGGAAGAATGTGGAGGGGGCTTGTAAGAAAGTTTTTTTCATTTCAAATCATGGTCAGACATCGCAGTCTGACCTCTTTTGTACAAAATATTACCAGTGTGATTTGTTGGTTGTTTTTGGTTTGGTTTTGTTTTGTTTTGTTTTTAATTAGAATGTCTTTCAACGATAGCAAGAAAAGAAAGAAGAAGGTGGCAGTAAAGATTTCTAGTTTATTGAACATTTTTTATGTTTGGAATTGTATTTATATGCACTACACAGTCACATGTGTTAGTTCTGTCTTCAGGATTATGAACTTTTTGACGTTTGCCTAGCCTAGTTTAATTTGTTCTTCCAATTTCAGCAGTGCACTTCTCTAACTGAGCAGCTGCAAAATTAAATCCAGGTGAGATTGAACAGTAACGTCAGGGCTTAGCACAGGTTGCAAGAGTGCTGGGAGCTGCAGAGGCTCCCTGGGGATTCAGCTGGGCAATGCATGCCACCCAGGGCCATCCCACCACCTCAGCCGGGGTGTTTGGGTGCCCTGCCATGCCATGTGCCCTCTGTGCAGCTAGCAGTCACAAACACCCTCTGTGTCTCATGATGACTCTGACGGAGAGCACCAGCTCATTCCCAGCAATGTCAAGATACAGGAGATGCCCCTTTCTCTCACCCACACCATCCCTTGCAGTCTACTCCAGAGTTGTTTTATCTCAGAAATACATACAGAGCAGGAAGAGAGGATCCTTTTAGTAACATAAGGAACAAGTATTAACAGGCTTATCCTCCTACCACAGCTTTTGGGACTGCACCCTTTGTGTGCCTGGAGAGTGGATATCAACCTGAAAGTTCGCAGTGCTGGGTGTCAGCAAGCATGGTCTTCACAGAGGCACTGAAGTTGACACTAGTTTTCACATTCATCACCTGCAGAAAGAGGGAGAGAAGAGCCTACATATGATAAAGAGAGCCCAGCTAGTTCATTTTTTCAGTTCTAATGTGAGTAATAGCAGAGAGAGAGAGAGAGGGTTTGACTAGGGCACACTGTAACAGTGGTAAAGCAGGAGAGAATGACCCAGTAGGGTCAGCTGCGCCCCAGGCTCCCAGACGACAGTCCTTAGCCCTGACATAGCAAGGTGAAGCTCCCTCAGAGCCAGATCCCAATCTTACAGGGAGATCCTACGGTAAAGGGAGGGGATTATTTGCAGTTATATGGGGGCCATGGAGGAAAAGGAAGTGGGGAGAGAGGGGATCACCACTTTCCCTTTATAGGTTCGGTCCACAACAGGCACATGGTTCTTAGTGAAAGAGAGTTGCACAGAAATAACCTTTTCACCAATTTCTACTGATCTCTTAAAACAACCACTCTAAAACCATGCTATTTCAAAATTCTAAAACTAGGAAATTCCTCAGTGAAATCTGCCATGGTCCAGATGCACAACAGGTGTAGGGGAGACAATGAATATATGCACCAGTCCCCTCCCAAAAAAACCTCACCTCCTTACCCAAACTACTGTATTCTGTACTTCCAGTGCTGAACTCCCCCATTCAAACCTGCAGGAAGTAGCTACTTCATCCTAAATTGAGGGAGTTCTGGTATTCATCATGTGTTCACCTCAAGATTTTTTTGATCTAAAGGAATGTGTAACCCACTGCTTAGCATGTTAGAGGGTCCCCTTCTGTGTCTTACCCAGAGGAAGTACCAGGTTTTAGTCACTGATTATGGAAAGTAGTTGATGGAAGTAGCCCAGAAATTCCTGATTTTCCCATATGCCACCCACGTTAAACTTAAAAGGAAACAAACAAATAAAACAAAACAAAACCCAGACTTTTTGAATAGGTGCTGTGTGTACCTGACACTTCAAATAACTCATATGTGAGTGCAAAGTTAAATGGCAGCTTAAACAAACATTTAGTTTTTCTAAACCATATCGTAACTAAATGTCAGCTCTGTGTTTGTAAAACAGAGCGGTGATCAGCTTGCATCCAGATGGAACTTCTGAGTCTGTGAAAATTTCAGCTGGTGATTTCAGTTTGTGTTAATTACAGAAATGAAGGATTCAAGCTGTTTCATGTCTAGACAAGTTGGTTGCTTTTGAATTAATAAAAATAACTTCCCCAGTCAGGAAATAGATGCAGGGATGGAATGGGGTGTTTTCTTAAATATCACACGAATGGTTCTCTACAAAATCACCCTATAGGAATAGTGATGAGAAGTTTAACTGATTCCAAGAGGCAGCTATTACCTACGTTTTATGAAACTGGGACCATCTACAACAATGTGGGGCTAGCCTCTAAAATCTAGAAAGTTATTTTTCTTGGCTTAAAAATATTTCACCTTCCAAAAGGCTAAATATAAATACCTCCAGAAAGCAATAACTTTAGCAGGCTTTGAATGAGCCACCAGAAGATGTTTGATTGTCACTATGTCACTTTTTCAGTCATCTAACACTCCTTCCTTTAAATCCTTAAGACTGTCTTCCCTGATATGTGACTCATTTGTGCACTGTACCATGAACATTTTCTTAATTAGAAAGAAAAGACTGCAATTTCTATTATTCCTATTAAATTAAGTATAGAGGCTATTCTTTGACACATACAATGAATGAACCCATTTTGGATAAACAAACAACTTTTCCTGAATTTATTACTTACTTCTACTGTATTATCACAGTTGGTTTCTCAGCATTTCTGTTACAGAAAGTTTTTGTTTGTTGTTACTTTCTGTAAGTTCACCTTGCTCTGTTCTATTCTCTCAGGCACAATGATAGAGTGAGTGAAAGGTTTCGTCATCTCTTCCCCACAAGGAAAGTCTTGCTTTGCCCTTGATCTCTAGAGGATGCCAGTTTAGGAGATTTAGACTGACTATTGATGAGTATCTTCATCTTCCTGTGAAACTGCAGTGGGTGTCACCCAAAACCTAGAAGTCCATTCTGAAGGAGGAAAGCCAAAGGAAAATCTGAAGTTATCCCTTGCTTATTTCTGGCTAAAAAACAGCACAGAAGCAAACAAAACAAGTAAAATCCTGGAATCATTTAGAAATTAATATTTGAACAACCAGCCAAATTACTGCTCCAAGGTCTGAAGTGTCTTTGCTCCTACCAAAATTAAATCCCACCTTTGCAAAGTAATTCCCAGTGCTAAAATTCCCTCTTTTAAAATATTCTTTCATTGGTAGCCTTTTTTTCTCACAGTCAATATTTTTATTTTAATCTATTTCAGAAATTTATTATCAAAGATTCATTTATGTATCTACAGAAACACTTTATCTATCTTAAGGAGGTTCTCTTCATCAGGGATATTCTCTTTCCATCTTAAACTCTCATGCAATCTCTTTATTTATATTCTGATAAAGAAGCCAGTAACAAGAAAATATACATTAAAACTGAAAAAGCTTACTTCAACACAACATCTTTCATTATGACTTTATTGCACTTTCATTAGGCCAAGTGAAAGGTCCCGCACCTGGGCCCAGGCAATTCTCAGCATCAGTGCGGCCTGGGGAGTGGATGGATGGATTGAGTGCAGAGAAGGACTTGGGGATAATTTTATAGATATAGATAGAGATATATAGATAAGGAAGGTGGAGAGAGAATTATTACAAAGGCCTGTAGAGAAAGGACAAGGGGCAAAGGTTTTAAACTGAAAGAAGGTAGAATTAGATTGGATATAAGAGTATCCTTTTTATGATGAAGGTGGTGAGACAGTGGAACAGATTGCCAAAGAAGCTGTGCTTGTACCCTGGAAGTGTTCAAGGTCAGGTTGGGTGGGGTATTGTGCAACCTGATCTAATGAATGATGACCAAGCCCTTGGCAGGAAGGTTGGACTAAATGATCTTTAAAGGTTCCTTTCAACCCAAACCATTCTGTGGTTCTGTGGTTCTATGACTTCTGATGACAGATTTAATTTGTACAACAGTATATCGGTTTTCTTGACGACCACTCTGCATGAGTAGTCAAAGAGTTAAGAGCCAGGTTTGTGCATCTCGTTCAGCATTCATTCACTCTCCAACCCTGTATTTCCTCTCCCCTTGTACTTCCACTCCTTCTGTGTTATCTTGGAAGACCTTCTATTCCAAAACTGTCTCACACGTCATTTCTTCTCTGCAACGCTGTCATTTTGCTGGACTTTCATTCCAGTCCTGAGTTCACTGATTTTTTCCTGGTAGCCTTGACCACTTGCAATACTTCTTCCCTGCTCCGGTAAATCTCTGTCCCACAAAGTTCCCACTCACAAGTCCAGTTTGGGGAATGAGAAATCAGGAGCTGTTCAGCCTTTATGAATGCATACACTGTTTATATGCTCAAAGTGAAATGTCTTGCTGGGCTTGACAACTACAGTCAGTACCATGGAGATTTACACCCATCTTCCATGGAAACGACAAACAGCTTAGAAGCGTTTTTTCACGTTTAAATAATCTAATAAGAAACTCTGAGTTAGTTTTAAAGTTATTTCATTAACCGTTTTGGGTACTACAGACTAGCAGCTAAGAACAATGCTTTCAACCAACTGCCTGAGGAGGAGGATTACTAGAGATAATGACCATCTAAAGGCTTTCAGATGCGTTGAATTCTGCAGTCCTACATGAAGACAAGAACTTTTCCCTCCTTTTTAGCAAATATTTGAAATACAGTAAGTCTTCATTGAACTTTCTTACTTACAAGGTGATTATTTTTTCCTGATTTGTTTTTCATTCACCCAAAATGGGCTGCATGTTAAACAACATAAAATAGATAGTGGATGCTTAAACTGCAGCAATACTAATTGTGATATGAAAAAAGGTTCAAGACTTATAAGTCCTTCATTTTTCTGTTTCCATGGCAAATAATGACATCTTAGTCTGCCTTTAAATGACATATCAGAAAAGAAATTACATCTTCTTTCAGCGTTTCTACAATAAACTGATGAATTCTCAAGAGGAAATACAACCTTAATAGATATGTAAGTGATTGTTACAGAGGACCCGGTTCCTCAGTAATTTCTACCTAAAGGCATTTGCAACACCATTTTTTCTCTATTAGCAATTGTTGACTTTTTAATGAGATCATTGTTGCAGTCTCCGGTGTTACTATTTCAGTTTGTCTCCCATTATAAGCTCAGTAGGTCTCAGCTCAGCCTGCGATAAACAAACAAACAAACAAACAAACAAACAAACGAAACAAAATAACACAAACCAACACAACACAAAACAAAACAAAATGGAAAAATCCATACGGAACCAAACCTATCAATAATCCCATTAAAAATATCAAATACAAATTCTGATCTGAGGGGGGAGCCAGCAGGCACAGTTTCACATTTTCACTTAATGCTGAAATAAATACTAACATGTCCCTAAATTTATTACATTTAAACCTCCCACGCCTGGGGGTTTCCTTTGCAGAAATAGAGGCAGTTCATCTCAAGTATTCTGGGGGCATCCCCTCCAGCCTGCAGTAGAGGAGTGCCAGTCTTAGGAACATCCCTGCTGATCTTCCTCAGTAAGAAGGAATAAGGACACAGACACATCAGCGTTGTAGGCCAGATGGGGAGCGTGTTTTTGAAGAGAATTTCCCAATCACCTCCACATGTATTGATTCATGCCATGGAGCAGGCTCAGACCATAAAAGGTATATTCATTCTGGATGACACTGGGGAGGTAAATGCTCTCCAGGAACCTGCCTAATGCACTCCAACCCCTAATGGGCATTCAGATCAGAGGACCAGAGTAGTGCTTCTTTGAAAATACCCTACCCTACCTCCAAAAAACTCAAGAGTGCTAACATCAGTAGTGTAGCACTGACCTTGTCAGCTCTTGACCGGTCACACTGCTTATGCGTATAGACACAGCTGAAGTGTAACCTGAAAAGAGACAACTGCAACTCTGATGGTGTAGCTACATCAGTGAGAAACTTTTCCTTGACCTTAAGCAATTTCCTATTCCTCTTGAAAGTACTCTGAAATTTTAAAAACTGACTCGTTAACAGAGCTTCCTTATGGGAGGAAAAGTCATCTTGCAGCTACCCAGTTAGCAATAACACTGAAGGATGGAAAGGTCACAGGAAATTAATGTTTTCACTAGCACAACTCAGAGCACTGTTTTGCCCAAACCACAAGGGAAAAGGGAGGAAGGGCAGGATAAATCGACCGTGAATATGTTTGGACTGGAGCTCAGAAGGACTTGGAACTCATAAAAGAGTCAGAAGTCGAAAGCATCCTAAAGGTTGCTCTTATCACTATTTCTAGGCAATTCAAAGATGGAGCTTGATCATATTTTTAAAGGGATTGTATGAAACACCTAGCTATGAATACAGCAAATTACTCTGTGACCCAGTAAATCTCTTTCACTCTAATTTTCTCCTAAGCTCTCCAGACAGAGATGTACTATGGGTGTGATTATCAGCAGGGATGAGGACTTGTTCCCACCCAGACCCTGTGTTACCCCTGCCTTAGTACATGAGGATCAGCACAGTTCCTTCTCATAAAGCACTCCTTTGAAGCCTGGAAGAGAAGGAGGACAAGACAGCCTAAGCAGACTGATAGGACAGCACTGTTTTTCACATCGTTCTCTCTCCTCCCTGAGAATTACTAAGACAATAGTGGATGCTTACGTTAAAAGCTTCTCTAGTTTTTATGGAATTTTTCCAACTAAACCATGGTATTTTAGCAGCACATAGATACAGAAGATTACAAGGATATCAATCCTAATATAAGAGAATACTTTTCAGGTAAAAAGAACTTCTAGTGAATATGGCAAGAAACAAAGCAATACTGCTGTGCTTGCAGGTAAAAATGCATGTATCCATTGATGGTGAAGGGTTATAAAGATAGATGAAACTGTCTGGTAATTCACAATTTCCCGCTTTATTCAAAGAGCTGAAAAATGCTTCATAAAAAGAAAAAGCCTACATTATTTCCGTGTTTTAAATGTGGAGACAAATGAGATGAGCATACTCCTTAAAGCTTATTACAGAATTAGTACTGTCCTACTCTGCAGATAGCAGTACGGTTCCCCTGGGGTATGGAGATATACATTTAAGATCATCTTCTACCATGCCATTATGTTTGTTCTGCAAATTCCAGTCATGATAACGACTTGGATTTATGCTGAAATACCAGTTTCTTTTACTTTAATTGCCTCAAGGACATGTCTCTCTTTTTTCCAAGATTAAGAGTGGTCTTAAAAAAAAAAAAGTTTATATTAACACTACATGAATATGACAATATGCCAACTCATTTGTATAAATGCCTAACAGACTCAATATTTAGACTCCAGACACAGTGACAGAGAATCTCTTACTGACAAACATACCTGGACATTGCGAAAGGACAGAAAAGGACAAGTGGATGAGAAGCGGAAAAAAAGAAGATGTCTCTTCAGACTTGAATAAATTAGATTTATTCTAATCAACACTAGCTTCTGCTAATAGCACCATCCATTTAATTGAAGCTGACTTACAGACTGGTGCTGTATTCATCATTTACACCTGGAAATAAACAGGGAAGACAAGCTACAAAACAAAACTCTAGGGAAATTTTATCTTATTATCTGTCAGTACAAGTGCAGAGGAGTATCAAGTGATTTTGGTTTCAGGATGGCCTCAAGTTCTATTATGACATGCTCTCACTGTTTAGGGCTTCCAAGGAGGCACTCCTTTCTCCATCCAGAGAAAGACCCTGAATACTCACCTTAACAAAGAGTGTATAGATAACCACTTCACTTTTGACATCAGGCGTTTGAAGAACACAGCTCTAAGGAGCAGATAAATCTTCCCAGTTGTATTCAGATTTTTCCTTATTAAGAAGACTATAAAAAATTAATTTCAGACTCATTTCCTTAATCATTCAGAAATTACTTCTTAGAGATGTTCTCCAATAGCCTCCCCTCAAAGAAAACTTTGAAAGCTTAAGGACAGAGGCAGAGTTATTGTCCTCCCTCCTTTTCTGCAACTGACACTTCAATGAAATAAGCTTAACTATTGTGAGAAATACTGGGCATACAGAGCTGGAGTTGTGGAGACTACTGCAGAAGACTTACTGAAATCAACAACCTAGTGCTCCTGTGAATGTCTGAAACCTATCTTGAAAATAGTCTACATGTAGAGAGAGAGCGGTCAGAAAATACCAGTGATACTGCTTTCTGAAACTTGTCAGCCCTGATAATGATCGCTTTATGAAATGATCACCAGTGTGACAATAAATAATTTTGTTTGGTTTTCTTTCAGGGATGGTAGTATAAAATTATACAAATATTATATCAGAGCTGATGTTTTTTTATTTGTGACAGTAGTGCCTCCTGCACGCCAAGACCTGAAGTCAAAAAATCTGATAATTGTCTCAGTGCAGTGTATTGCTCTTTCCCCTACATTGAGTGGGTTTTGCACTCCTTCAGATTGTTTCCCTTTCAACTACACCTCACTTACATGTCATCATTAAGTTGCATAGGTATCTTTCAACTTCTTTGCCAAGCCTGACACTCCATTCAGCCAACATGCTAGATAAAATAGGATTCTGAACCTACGGAAAATCTTTTGGCATACCTCTGCCATTGCTGAGCATAACAAAAAGTTAGAGGATATCATGCTTGCAATGGAAGAGGGATGTTTTGGCAGAAGGAGACTTGGAAAATAAGTAACTGAGTGAGACAGAAAAAAGGAGTACATGTAAAAGAGTTCAAAATTCATCAGACAGATGTGAACGCTAGAAAGCTAGAAACAAACAGGACTTGAGGATCACTCACTGGACAAGAAGCGCAGGGAAAATAAATCCTCCAAAAAGAGATTTGTAGTAAAGTCAGTAGGTTCTAAGGGGGGCGTCTGGGATTCCATGAGGTCAGTGAACGTTTTGTCACTGAGATCAGAATTTTCATGTCCAGAGGCTTGGCACTGCTCTCAAGAGTGCCTGATTTTACAGTAATGGAATATCCTTGTTAGAGAAAAGATCAGACTATTGCATTTGTCAGAGCCAGGAGCAGCAAGAATGTCTCTGGAGAAAGTGTTAAAAGTACTTTTAAATGGCAGAGGTTTAGTCTTAAATATTCACCATAATTTTAATTTACATCAGATGTAGCGCTTAATGTTTATTTACATCCAGCAGTTAGCCATCCCATTGGTTTTGGTACCAGATAGCACATTTTCAAGGCTTTAAAAACTGCCAGGAATTGCAATAGGAGGAAGCTCTTTAGTTTCCAGCTCACCTCTACTCTACAGGAAAAAAGTCCTTGGCTTCCCACTTGGAGAAGCACCCAAGTTGTTATAATAAATATGGATTTACAAATTCTGGATGAATTTTATCAATGCAGAGTAAATTAATGGTATTTAAGGGCTTCTCTTTTCTCATCTCTTTTTAGTTTTAAGGATCTCTATCCAGACAAGAAGTTATCCTATCACTGACTCAACAGGATTTCGATGTCCTTAATTCTTCCTAGAAGATGCAAGATTTGAAAACAAGTTTTATTTTGATGAGGGGTCTGCTACACAGGACATCTGTCATGCGTACCTACAAGGTGGTTGCAGACACATCTATTGTGTCTAGAGAATGATCTAGCAGCACTGCACACTTGGTTATAATATTATATATGTTAGTATTTCCTACACTAAACTAGTTTTGCAGCTTTAGGCACTCAGGCTTCCATCTGATCCCCGTTCAAGGCTCTCCTTTGGAGGTAACATGAGCACCCAGAGACCAGCGCTGCTCCCAGCCAGAGCAGAGCGATGCAGAAGGGTGAACAGGACTATGTCCTCACATGGACATTCATCTGCACTGCCCAAGCCCGAGGATGTGTGCCATGTTCTCAACCAATTTGTTGTAGGCTGCTCAGCCAGACTGCAGTAGAGCAGGGCACTGGGTCTGAACACCACTTGGATGTCACATCATAATGAGTAGCACTTTAGGTTATTATTAAAACTGGGGGAAAATGAACCTAAATACCATTACCATATACTCCAGTGAAGGCAAAGTGTAGCTCCAAATACTTGTCTGAAAATTTACACTGTACGGCACATCCAGTGCAGTTTGTAAAAATCATCTATATCTGAATTATTTCTAACTAAAGGAGAGTTTATAACTTTTGACAGCTTCTGTCCAAAATTAGAAGATTTCCATTTTAGAAAGATAAAAGTACCTGTGGTTTTGTATTCAACAAAATAAAATAGCACTTTTCAATGTCTCTTACAATGTTAATAGAGCGAAAAGACACTGACACAGGGCTCTATCTGTCAGCTGCTTTCCAAATGTTTTACAGATGAATGGAAACATAAATGGATGAGGAAGAATGAAGCAAAGCAAAAGCAGGTACATGACCGTATGAGATGCAGGTGTCCAGGTGTTGGCAGTGGAGGTATTTAAGATAGAGTTAAACACCAGACAGAGAGAAAGGAGAAAATAAGAAAGGGAGAAAAGAAAATTAAGTACAAACCAGCAGCATGAACACACCAGGGCCTGAGAATGAGGGGCAGGAGGAGGTGCCCCATGACAGAGCAGGTGTCCACACTGTAGCCCATGGAGGTGAGCCTATGCTGTAGCAGTTCATGAAGGATGGTATCCCAAGGGAAGGATCCATGGTGGAGCAGGGGAACAGTGTGAGGAGTAAGGATTGGCAGAAAGGAGCTGTTATGGAAAGGCCACAACCCCCATTCCCCATTCCCTACACTGGCTGGTGGGGAAAATAGGTAAAGAAGTGAAGTTGAGCTTGGAAAAGGGGTTGAGGGAAGATGATTTAATTTTTAACTTTGATTCTCACCATCCTACTCTGCTTTTAATTTGCAATAAATTAAATTATTTTTCTGCACGTTGACAATAATGCCCAAGACAGTAACTGGTAAGTGATCTCCTCACCTTCACCTATGCACTTTCTCATCCTATTTTCTCTCCCTGCCTGCCTGTGGTGCGGTAGTGGGAGAGCGACTGGGTGGGAGCGTAGCTGCATGCCAAGGCTGACCCACCACAATGACTTACTGAAGGTAGCAAAGCCAAGAACAGAAAACAGCTCTCTGGCTTCCCAGTATGTTGTTGTTAGCCAGCTCTCTAACCTTGCCCTGGATATAGCTGCAGGAAGAGGACCTGATTGATACAGAATCACACAGCAAACATCAACAAGCCAGAAGTGTAGCAAATAAGTGCTCTTAGGCTGTGACTAATTCCCAACCCTGGGCAGCCCTACAAATTTCAAAAGAAGCATTGCATTGGCACAGTATGGCTGGGGCTTAATAGTCCTTTCAGCTGATTTCAGTAAGTGCTTTTGTCACTAGCTAGGTCAGAAAAATTTCATGCAAACAGCATTTGCAGAGTGTGAAGAAGTCATATGAAAATAACATTATGTTATTTTTACACTAGGATTTATCACAGCCAGTTCACTCTAAAGACTTAGCTGTTGTAGAAGGCAAGCCTTACACAAGAAAGTAGGGGAAAAGCAAAAATACCTTAAAAAAGTTTTTCTATGGAAATTCTTACGTGCCTTCTAAACCACTGCCATGTAATCATCTCTGACTTAAGATACAGAAAATTTTAAATTTTATGACAAGCAGCTGAAAACCAGTTTCTATCTGGATCAGAAAAGGCAGCAAATAAACCTCAGTCAAAGTATAGTTGTGTATTTAAAGGAACTGTAATGGCATTTCACTAATGTACCTACAGTAAGTTCTTTCGTGGAAGAAACCATCATATTTATACTGGATTTTGGAAGAATTCTAATTTATATTGGAAAATGTCCCACTTATAATGGAAAAAACTTTTTTTTTTCCTTTTTGGCTCTTTGATCGATATGAACTGCCCATTAAGACAGAACATGCACATATCTCCTGTGGCACAGAACTGCAAACAGTCAATGACCGTATCAACTGTCTTACTTGTTTTAACGTTTTCCTGCGAGCAAAGGCAAAGCCAGTAAGTCTGCCAAGCAAGTTGTCAGGCATTTATTCTAAACATCCCATAATTTCAGGATCCGTTTGTTTAGAATGTGTGCTGTGCCCTACTATGAGGGCACAAAAGAGTAAACATTTTTTCCTGGTGCAGAAGTGGTAGCAGCTTACCCCATGACAGAAAATAATGCAAAAAAGTATATTTGTGTATTAAAGTTCACATTTACAAGGCAAAGCCAAAGTGGTCAACTGTTTCAGTACTTTTGCCTCCTGCACCTCTGCCTGTATTTCAACACTTTCAAGGCTGCTTACAAAAATGATAAGATGTGTTCAGTGGTAGTAACACCTGAGAAGAGAATAGAACTTCTGCACAAGTTTTCCTTTCCCCAAATAAAAATGACCAGTTAAATTTTTATTGAGGTATTTCCATAACAATCACTTGCAATGCAAGGTTATTACCAGCAATATTCTTGGTCAAGTTAGCATCACAGAATTATGCTGTGCTTTGTATCACACTGTACTACACCAACAAAAATTAAAAGATATTAATATGTTTCTGTGAATGTATACTGGGACACGCAATCAGGACACGTAATCACTCTCACAAATTCAATATTCTAATATGAATTCTCAGCAGACTAAGAAACGCAAATATAATCTCAAAGCTTTAATCTTGTTTGAATCCTCAGGGTGCAGAAAGTCTGTGAATTTACACTGGTAAGTAAGAGCTGTGAATTAGAACAGGCCATAGAAAAGAGGAAACAGAATAAAAATAAGTTTGGTCATGATAAGCTGATGCTGAATCTACGAGCCAGAGTGCATACCCAAGAATTAGAGAAGAGAATAATGTTGGAGTATATGCTAGTGAGATGGAAAATTTCTAAGATCAATGTGATAAATATTTTACAGTAAAAGCATAAGGAAAGGCATAGACATTGAACTCTGTAAGTAATCCAGCGATGACAATATCATCTGGTTTTGAATTTAAACAAACAATATTCATTGCCCAAAGTCCTCGAGCAAGAAAATATATGTTGCTCTTTCTATTGTATTCATAACAGTTCCTAACAGGTGATGGTTCATTCTTGCTCTTCACAAGCCAAATTGAGATGTGGGGTGTGTGGAAATAAGACTTTCAAAGTTCCTGGTTTTGCTCTTTTGAGTAAAACACAAGTCACGTGGGGGAATACAAAATAAAGTTTCCATCTGCCACTCGTATTTCATCAGGTTGTACTGTGAATTCAGTTGTGACACTATCCCCAAGTACAGCTATAATATAATGCACTCTATTCATAATTTTAAAGTTAAGCAATACATTTCTAAGGCTTGAGTGGTGATGTTGATCCAGTAAAGCACCAGACTATCTTTTTCACTTGTGTTGAACAGCACCCCACAATCTAGGTAGCCCTGCTCATTTCAACATGGAGCAGAAACACAGATTTGGAAAAGGAAAGACTTGCATTCTCAACTAAAGCATGGTCAAATTAAGTGAACTCTATGTTTCTCTAAGCCCAAAATAATTTCTCAACTTACCTGTTGTGTCTCTTTATCAGCTCAGAGGGGTCCTGTTCTGACACTTACTCTTCCAGTTCTTGGCATCAGTGAGACTGCCCCTGAAGCACTCTTGCTCCTAGAATGTGGTGAACGACCATAGGCTGTGATCTCCTCTACCACTTACAGTCTTCTTTCTTGCCTGTGTCTGTGTCACTGCAAGAGTTCCTTGTGGAAGGGAGTGCAAGAGAGGCAAGACCTATGGGTTTATTTCCACACTCTCCATTTTCAGCTGAGGCACTGTCCTGTCACTTCAAGTTGTACTCCCTTAAGGTGGATAAAGCAGCAGGTGAAGAAGAAAATTATCTTTTGTACACAAGGCTTGAAGTTCAAGTCTTCCAAGACATGAAATAATGACTTTCAGAGTCAGTCAACTTCTGCTGCTGAGTGGAATTAGCTAAAAATCAGAGGGGAATGTCTGGGCTTACAGGCTAGATACCTGACAGAAAAGAAGCTTACTGAAGAGCAGGGGGCTGGCTACAGAAACGTTTGCATGACTGACAGTCTGAAGTGCCATTTTCCTTTTGATTCCTTGTCTTTCTTCTGCACAGTGAAGGGGACACCTGGATACAAAAATAATACACAGCTAGTTGTCTTCACACCCTCAAGAGATGATGTCTATTTCCCTTTTAACCCAGCTCCAACAAACAGGCATTTCTATGTACAGTTTTGCTGTGCTCCCTGCTTCTATATTTTAGGATTTCTCTTGTATTCTACATGTCACAAAACATACTGGGTTTTTAATTATTTCGGTTTTACAAAAGAACAGGTCATTTAACTACAAGACTTTTGCTTCTAGATAAAACTGTATCTTGCTTTTGGGTAATCCTGTATTTCTGACCCTTTTACTGGAGAAAGGTCAAATAAAAGACACTGTGACCCTGAATAAGAGTACTATTCAGTAAGGGATGCTTTTTATCATTCTGTGTCACCCTTCTCACATTAAATGTTCTCACAGATTTTACTGGGGAGGCTTAATCAATGGAAATACTCAATGGGCAGTGTGAGCTATGCAGAGTCTGGCCATAAATAGTTATCTAAAGGAAAATGTTGGCTTGAGGTCCAGAGGTCAGTCTGCCATTGACTGATCAAGCAGAAACACAATCTTCTCTTAACTATAGCTAAGAAGTAGGCAGGATGACAAGGAAAATATATCACCTTTTGTTTCTTAGAAAAATCAGTTAGTTCTTGATTTCCTCACCAAGTAAACAATACAGATTGTTCTGGATTTTGCTGACATTCGTAATATCCCCGTTCCCTTTAAAGTGCTTTGTATGAAGTCAAAGCATGTCAGTGTTGTACAAGGTGGATTGCCATTACTTTTCAGATAAGACAACAGTCAACTTCCTGGTGGGAAAAAAAAAACCCAACAAACTGTTAACAGAATACTGCTTAAAGACTCTGTGTTTCAGTAAGCCACATAGACTTTTTTTACTTTTAATGATCACAGGTTTTATTTCACACAGTAATTTATAGATTCATTTCTCCTTGACATTAGTCAATTTTCTGTATGTTTTTAGAACAACAAATTTTGTGTCATCTCTGTGAGTATGGTCTTTCCAGTATGATAGTCGATCACTGATGTTATAAGATCGGTCTCATCTAACTTTTTATGTAGATTTGCTTTTTCCTTGATTGCATCAAATTACTGTCCTTTGGAAGAGTACTGGACACTCAGAACACGCTCAGTTTCATGTCTCAGCACACGTATTTATTATGGCCTGCCGCTGTTAAGCAATTAATAGCATGATGTAATTTTGAGGGGAGATGTATATCACAAGTGGGCATAGAAGATGCAAGTGCAAATAAGGAATAAATTATCTGTTTTATATCTCATGATTCAGCTTAAAGAGCTATATAAAGAAAATGCAAATATACTTAGGAATAAGTATTAGGAATATATAATTCTCCAGGTACAATTATTGGCAAAGAATAGCTTGATGTTTTAGTCAAGAACCTCTAGTTCTGACAGGACTGGAGGGACTATGATGTAAAAATGTTAATCAGAGGATAGACCAAATAAGAAATCTGGCGAAAAAGATACCTAAGGAAGAATCCCAAATTATTTTAGAGATGTACTTGGTTTAACTCCCTTGAAATTACATTGCCAAATAATGAACTGTTTTTATTGTAAATGCTTTTGACTTCACAATTCTTTGTAGGCAAAAGAGCTAATTTTGAAGTATTTTTTAACTGCCATTCTACTTTTCCAATTTATATGGTGAGTGATGCACAGAAGGCAAAGTAAAAGAATTGAAACTAAAGTGGTAGGCTAACAGGAGCAAATATTACACTAAAGGGAATCTAATAAAAAGAATGAAAGAAATGGGCAGAGAAAGAAACAGATAGCTTGAAGAACTACCCAGTTTTCTATGCAAAAGCCACACAATCAGACTGCTTCAGAGAGCAGTTTGTCTAACCTGTCCATCTACATAAAGACAACAACATCTACAGTTAGAAAGCAACTTCTGCTATGAAATGAAAGTCCTTCTTTGCAGATTATGTTAATATATTCCTGTCCTTTCCACAGAGGATTTAGGGAACCGTCACTGTTCCGTACACAACAGCTGTTGTTCCCCAAGCGGTGTTGACCAAATATATTCTTCTGGCTGCTCTCTTCATGACTCTCTGCAGGGTTGGGTTTTTTTTTCTTGAAAAAGAAGCACATCCTACAACTGAATTTGGGTAGCCCCAAATAGAGCAGTACTGTTATTTCTCCTCCTTCCTTATAATCCCTCCAGTAAAGTACCACAGAGATGTATTTGCCTTCTTAAGGCTGGGGTCGTGTTACTGACTTGCATGTTTGTCTGCCTTACAAGTCTGCCCTACAAACATTCGCTGATCAGCGTCTGAAATCACTAATGGCAATATCCAGTTAAACAAGGCCTGGGAGAGGTGACCAAAAGTACCTCAAACCCATTCAATATGATGCCAAACCATGACAATCACGCAGAGAATAACTGGTTTCTAACCCATTAAGTTTAGAAAAAATCTGTTACATTACTGTAGAGGTCCTTGCTGGGCACTCTTTGACTCAGTATGATGGCAGAGCAAGTCACATCTTGCTTCACCTTCTTCCTCAGTAAGCCAGCTGATTTGACAAAGAAGAAAATCATATTAACCAAACTATCAGAACTTAAAAATATTCATGCTGGCTTTTGGAGGTTGTTGACTTTTTAAAGCAGCTAATTGAATTTATTTATCACATGATTTACACCCCAGGATTTAATAAATTGAATTAACTTTTTTTATCAGATCTTTTCAAGGATCAGTTAAGTTGACTAGTCAGTACTTTTCTAGTTGCTCCTTGTTAAAAGACTAAATGGTATGTTGCCATTATCCTGAAACTTACTAGGGAACTAATTGTTATATTAGTTACCTAACCAGTGAAAGAAAATAATAAATCTTCCACAGTTAGTGAGTACACTTTCCATTGCCTGTAATGAACAGAGAAATGAAATGCTGCAGGATTGTGGTTTTCATTGGTGGGGAGTATTTTACTGTTGATAGATAATACAGATCTCTCATTTAATAATGGACTGCTTATGCATCTCAGTTACCATAGCCATTAAACATTAAAAAGCATACAGAATCCTGAAAAAAAGAAAATGAACTCATCATTGTCTATGTGTAAATACTCACACATATAGGACAGGTAAACAGAAAATATCAAGCTGATAAAATACAGTTTTCCACTTTCTACTCAGCAAGTTTCAATGGACAAACTACATGCCTTCCCCATGAGTGCCAGGAAAAACTGTCTCCCCCCATCCAGTGCTGCTCAGCTGCAAGCCTGCTTTGGATTATCTGTGAGTCCCACACCACCTGCCTCCCTTCCAGTCTATGAGGCTGCTGCGCTGCTTTCCTCTGGCTTTACCAGCTGCAGCAGCTGGGCAAGGACAAGGGGAACACTACAGCAGTCAGCGTGTTAAATACCAGGGGTTTTGGTAAGAAGCCTCCTGGAAACAGTGAGTTAACAGCAGAGCACCTCAAAATCTGACCCTTTCTCCTTTGTCTCCAATCTTTGCTGATACTTTTCCATTCTGAAAGTGCAGTTTTTGAAAAATTGGTTGTGAAACACTTTATCAGCAGATTGTGGGAATTTCTACCTCTGGGAATTTGACAAAGAGCTGTATTTTCTCTTCTATTGCTGGAGTCTCAAACTTTGCTATTATTAACTGCTGTTAACCTAACTTTAGACCATCTAATCCGTTTTTATGTCCTTCTCAGTTATTATGTTGTGGTATATTTTTTCGTCTCAGTCTTCTTTCTCACTTAATTCTGCATTGCACTGAACTTTCTTTAAGAGCTTCCTTTTCACCTGTGCTAGTTTGCATTTGGTTTGGGGCTTATTCGCATTTCTTTGTTTTATGTCTAAGTACGTTGACTAATTATTACTTTGTATCTTGCATTTAAGTTGTCAACATTTTTTACCAAATGTCTTTCTTTCCTGTGCTTAACTCAGGAATATCTTTGTGTTAATAATAAAAGTGTACAAAGGAACTGTTTAACCTGTGGTTTCTATGGAACTATATGCAGACAGAAACTCTAAGTTAATTAACAATGCAAAGTCTTGTATTTTAAGTAAATGTAGCTAAGCTAATACATCTAAACTATGCCAGATATGTAAAGGAGAAAGGAAGCTTATCAAAATACATTTGTATTGAAAATCATTGATTAAGAGGGGAAATAAAGAATTAAACTGGTTGTTCATAGGCACTATTTTGTAATAAAAGAGATAGAAGAAATTTTCATGAACTGGTTAAATAAACTGAAATAAGATTTTTTTTTTTTTCTAATCCTGCTGCAGAGGTGACATTTTCAGAGGTCGTGTACTCCTGTAGCAAAATATTCTTTGCAGTTAACCCATGATGCTGATCACACTTTAAGTGTTTAATTGCTCTAATATAAACTTCCACATCTTTAAAAGTTAGGATTTTTTTCCCCAGAAAAGTAAATAAAAATAGATCACCTTGGCAGTAATGTTACGTTTCTACTGAACTGTCCGTACAAAGATAGCACTTCCTTCTGGCCTATCAGATGTGTTTACGAAGGAAAGAATCTGAAAATGTGGCATAAATAGTACACATTAAATTAGCTTAATGATACAAGTAGATGCTTGACAGCTTTGAAAATGAAAATAGTGTTCCTCTCAACCCATACATCAATATATTTAGGTTTCCTTTGCTGACAAAATAATTACAGCACAAGGTATTCCCCTCTCTTATTGTATAGGGAACTGTCGACAGCCCTTGTGAAAGCTAATTTACTGCCTAAAAGAAGAATATTTTCTTGGATGTGTAGGGGAGTGCTGATATATTTATTCATTTACCCACAGTATGCCATCATAAGAATTGGATTATGGCTACAAGTGCAAGGTTTTGTAGCAACAATGCTCTGAGAAACCATTAGTTTTTCCTGCTCCTTCCCAAATGTTTTTTGCCCCCATTGTCAGACTAGTAGATTGCCTTCCAGTGAACCCTGGCTGTCCCTGAGGAATGAAACCCAGGAAGTCACCCCATCCTCCCAGTGCCTCCCAGTTACCCTCCAAACCAGTAGTCTGCACAACCTGCATTTCCAGAAACTGCCTGAAAATATGCCAAAACTTCCTACTGCATAGCCCAAATCATCACCATGCTATATTGCACTCAGTTCCCTTGAGCTCTCATTCAAAATGCTTTCTTCTCGCCAACCCCAAGTCAGCGTTTCTTTCTTTATGAAAAACACACAGCACCTGTAACTGATGGCCGCTGTGCAAAAAGCATTGCCATGATTATCTTTCCATAGAGTGAGAGTATGCACCAAGGTACAGTTTTGGCAATGTCTGATATATATCTAAACAAAGATCAGTGTTGGGTTGAATCAGGTAGGGAATACGTAGATTGCAAACAAATGCTGAATCATACTGCATAAGCTGAAAAGGCAATCTTGAAGTCCAAAAAGAAACATATATGCCCAAAGTGAGTGTGGAAAAATATATCTGGCTTCATGAACAGTCTTCTTGGAAGTCCTGAGCAGAGATTGCAGGCCATTCTTGACCACATTATAGACTTTAGCAGAATAATGGTAGTGCAGCTAGAAAAGAATCGAGTCCTAAGAGGCCTCACTAATTAGGATTTTAAGTACTTGGCAGGAGGAGTACACAGAGTAGCCTGGTTTTAATCCAAAAGGCTATGCATTAATTGGAAAAAATAAATTGGCTCGCATTGCCAAGGGAAAAGATAGAAGGGCATAGTTCCTCAGCTAGAAACACATGTAGACTGCAAGCCAGTTTTCTTTTGGTAATGGGTATTTTGATAGCATTTGTCTTTAGCCACCAACCTCTATACCAATGAAGAGAAGAGGGACCTGAATTGTAATTGTATTCTGTCCCAAGTCATTCCTGTTGCAGAAGTCAAGTCCCTGCACTGCTTCTGCAGCAAATATTTCTGTCTCCCACCAGAGGCTGGAACTTAGGAAGATTACAAAATTATTAAAAAGCTAATGTGAAGAGCAAGAGACAGATTATTTTCAACTAGAAAATCTCACCAACTACCGTCATCCCTCCATTATTGATCCAAACAGTGGAGAATTTTGATGATGACATACTGTCATCAAAGCATGCAGCCATCAGTTCCAGGATCAGCAGTAGCTACAGCAGATCTGGGAGCAACAGCACATTGCTGAAGAGCACCCAGCCCTTGTCAGCTCCAAAAAAAAGAGTGAGATGTCAGAGGCCAGGCAACACAAGGGATTTCTGGCACTGGAGAAATCCCTACCATTTCATCCACAGTCCCTGGAACATTATTGCTCTTTGCTAACCTCAAAGTTCATCAGAAAGTGCTCCTGTGATACATCTACTGTGGGCACTGACAGTGAGAGTCATAAGTACCAGGCATTATATGGGGCCACAGGGTGAAAATGTGCCCTAGTGCTAGTGAAAGCATAGTGTAGGAGGGCACACAGCAGAAACAATGAGGATGCTCTTGGCAGTGGCCACATTGTGGCTGGGATTTTTAACAAGAGGTTGTCTCCCAGTTCTGCTAGCCTTAGTGAGGCAATCACTGGAACTGACAGAATGAAGCAGTAGGACATGGCCAGGGTCAGGATATAATTGTCCATCAAAATTCTTATTTAGGATTAGTGAAAATTTTGAGAAAATTCTTATGAATGTAATAAATCTACCAAAGCAGGTATCAAAAGGCAGAAATAAATTTATTAAAAAAACAAAAAAACAGGAAAAAATAAGTTCTATACATATTGCTGTGTTCTAATTTAACCTATCAGAGAAAACAGCAGAGGTTTATTCATAAATGAGTGAAAACTTCTCTGTTCAGTGATGAAAAGAGATGAAAAGAAGCAAACGAAATAGTCAACTAATCAAAGAAAGGTAAAATACTGAAAACATTACCCTGTAAAGTCTGATATGAAGAAATTTAATGTGACTGTCCAAATCTAGTAACATTTCTCCCAAAAGGAGACATGAATAGAGAGGAAAGCACGGTTAAGCCACATATTGCAGGAGGCATAACTAGACTTTGTCCTATTGAAGGCAAAGACACATGGGAGAATAGACTGGAAAAAATTGGAACTGTTTAATTAGAGAAAGGAGCCAGAATGGATGTAAAAGTCATGAATGACTGAGTCAAGACAAAGTCAAGTATATTACACAATAGATAAAAATAAATTTTTTCCTGCATTTCAGTCGACATTTGGGACTACAGGCCACAAGACCTGTAGCAAACTCAAAAAGCCAACACGGGGTGAGACTCAGAAAGTCTTTACAATGTGCTAGTTAGAACATCCATGGGGTTCCTTTGCAAACCAAATGGAGCAGATTCGAACCCCTATTTTTCAAGACAAGTGGTTATTCCACTAACTATCCATTGAGTAATTTCTGGTAATTTCCCACGAAACACTGGTAGTAGCTGCTATCAAAAACAATACTAGATTTGTTGAATTGTTCATCTAATCCAGAATGGCAATTGTATTCCGATGTAAGCATAACCCTGTTTATGTCCTGCTCTTTGCTGCCTGCTGCTCTAGTGTTTTTCAGGAACTCACGACCCTCAGCTCTTTTTTCAATTGCCTCCTTTTTGTTTTTAATTGGATTTGGTGGCTTGAGGTATTTTGAAAAAAAGGCAACAGCTGATAAATGCTGTTCTAAAACCAGTACTCACAAACATGTAATGATGTACCAAAGCCAAAGGCGTTGCAGTATTTCTGTCCACTGCATGTCTTCAAAGTTGAAATGTAACAAAGTAGCAATTTTTTTTAAAAAAAAAAAGGTGGGGGCCGGTGGGCGGGGTGAGAGAAAGATAATATGGAATCATGGACACAAATCAAAAAATACTCGATATACAGGCTATAAATTGAGCCAGCAGCTATATGGAAAAACTGCTTCCTGGTCCCAGAAAACTTTAAACATTTCCCGTTCTGCATCAGCAAGATGTCAGTGGTTTTCCTGAGGAAAAAAGAGAACTGGAAACAAACATGCAAATAACAGCAGCAGAAGAGAGGAACTGAGATCAGAACAAGTAATTGCTGCTTAGTGACAACACTTACCCAAGATATTTCTTTGTGTTCATTCACCTGTATGCTCTGTCTTCCGCTCGGTGCCTGGAGGAAGAGCAGCTTCACCACTAGGCTTGTTCTGGATTAGGTAATTCTTGATACTCCCGGTTGAAGCTGTTCCTCTGTGTCAGTATGTATTTCATTTACAAGGCAGCTGGGGATGGGAATTCCCATGTGTCCTAATATGGCTTAGAGAGAAAGTTGGTCTCAGATACTCTCCTTCAAATTCAAAAATACGTGCAAAATCAGGAACTTGTGTACTTATCTGCAGATGTAAAGTATAACAATATGACATCATAGCCCGTGTCTAATACCAAATGTGGCTACCATTTATCCACTCTGCTTCTAGACTGTACTTCATGAAAAGATGCTACAGACCCAATCTTCCTGTCATGCTACTCTCTGCTGGGTCTTATCAAAAAAGCAGGGGCCAGGACAGGGTTACCTCTTTAAGTCCCCTCCGTTGCTCTTCTTCAAAACTGCTACCGTGTCTTTGCAGACACTTGCTCATCTGTTCTCACAGGTTCCCAGAAACAGAGATTCTGGTCACCCTCACCAATCTATCTAGCATTCCTTCAGGTTGTCAACAGAAGAATTTTCTTACCACCTAATCTGAATGGTCCTTGCCACAGATTTCATCCCATTACCTCTTGTCCCAGCAGGAAGAACATATAAGAGTCATTGCTTCTGCAGCTGTCTATACCTTCAGAATGACCATGTCCTCTCAGTTGCTGCATTTCATTCAACTCTTCCTCAGAGCTCATGTTTGCTAGAGAGGTCATCATCACCAATGCACTTCTCGTGGCCTGGATCTCTGCTGTCTGTACCTTCCCCAACCTATCAACGCCTTTCTTTAAGCACCGTACCTAAAACTGGAAAGAGCAGTGCCAGGGAAACCTTGCAGTGCAGTACGGTACCACGTGCCTCTTACTCCAGTTTCTCCGTCATCTTATAAGGCCTATGAGGCAGGAGGTTGCTACAGGATCTGAATCCCAACAATGACCTTTCCCTAGACATAACCCCTTTGCACTGCAGCCAAGAGGGTGACAAAAGTAAAGAGAGAATATTTGTAGTCAGATCCTTGCCTCTGAACTTTACTGGAAGGAAATAAAAAGTACAAGACAGATGGTGACAGATAACATATTCTGAAAGCAACTGTCAGCACAATAAGAGTGTGTCAAGAGATGGGAGAGAGTAGGAGTCTGAAATGTACCAACTCCTACACAGACTCCCAGCTCAATCCCACCAGCACAGCTGTAGAAGAAGAACAGACCAGAAAACTCAGCCATTTTAAAGACCAGCCATCCTCTTAGCAGAGGCAGTGCTGCCATGAGGCACTGTGCCAAGAAAGCCATCAGCCTGGCAGGATCTTTCATGTTCATTTAACAAACACATTCTGTGCCACTTGCACTGCCTGCTGCCCAGAGGTTAATCAAGAAAAGAAGGATGGACAGATGGGAACACAACTCCCAGGATATCATGTGGAGGCAAGGTTAGGTCCAGTGGCAAAAGGGCATGAGACCGAAATCACAATTACAGCCAGAAGGCTGTTCAAAAGATGGAGCAGCAGGGAGAAACATTGCTGTCAGCATTGTTCCACCACATGCCCCTGCCTGCTTTCCACACACATCTCGGCAGGTCTCATATCCTTATTTCTTTTCTCAGCTGAAGGTTGACAGCTGAAGCAAAAGAAAACCTCCGGCAACTGAACTGTAGATCCTGAATTGCTTTGGTGGAGAAACAGTATTATGGGTAAATTACTTTTCAGGAGGAAAAAAAAAAAAAAAAAAGAATTAGGAGGACATGGATAATTTTTTACTGAAAAAGTAAGTACCCAGTACATGCTGTGACATCAGACTGAAATACCCACAGCTCTTGAGCCGATGACTCTATTCAAAACAGACAGCAGTACAAGAAAAGCATCTGTGAATATCAGCCAATGTTTATCACCTGATAGAAACCTTTGGTTATACTTTGAATCCAAGAAAGGAAACTGTAAACAAACACTTCTTATTACTCCACCTTTTTATGTGCTTCTCAATAAGAGAACAGGAAACACAAATGATGACTTTTCAATAAGGGTCTAAGGCATTACATTAATACAACTTTTCAATATGGCTGTAGTTACATGCCATGGAAATGACCATCAGTAAAGGTACTTGAACAGCAACAACCAAGAACAACATTCAGATTGCATCAGCCATTTCACCTAAGAGCAGCCATACCTCCTCCTCCACCACTTTCCAAGCCCACTTTGTTGAATCCCAGAGTTACAACTTAGGTTTCACTAAATTACTAGTTCCTCTTAATAGCAATTTCTGTTCTTTGAGTAAGACGTTTACTGCCAGTCCAGCAAAGCTTCTAAGCGTGTCATCAGTCTAAATTGTTAAGCCAGCCTGCTTAATTACATACTTCAATCGATTGAGCTTTAATTTTTCTGTGCTGTTCAGAATATTAAGGACATTCTCATTAGGACTCCACCACAAATTTGGGATTACCAGATACTCCTTTTGATCAACTAAGAATCAACCAGGAAAATAATATGCTTCTATATAACTCATGTTAGAGTTTTATAGTTTGTGTTGGAGACTCAGATTAAGCAGGAACAGCACAGTCCTGACTCCTTTACATATCTTTACTTAAGGTTCTTGTTTGTATTTCCAAGTATCGCTGACCTCAAAATAATAATTTTTAAATGGCTTTGTATTTAAAAAAATAAAACTAATCCTGCAGTGATCCATTCTGCATTTTTCATTGTCTTACTTACTGTGCATAATCCTGTATTAGCTGAGTCAGAACTGGAAAACAAAGTGAGGTTCATACTTCAAAAAAGAGGAAAAGGGAAAAGCTTTTCGAAGGGAACTGTAAAAATAGCAGGTAATTCCACTGCAGCCCATTTGTAAAATAAAAATATACAATGTATTTGGCTCTCTTTTCTACAACAAATACCATCCTTGTGCCCCTGAGCAGTTACTGCCCTGGAGGAAGGACACACAAGAACACATCCCCATGCCCACACTCCTGCACCGCAGAGCATTATTACTGAACTTGTAAAGACTCAGAGGCTAAATCACTTAATACAATTGTGCCCCTAATCTGAGTGTGATTTCAGCAGGAACAAAATAGCAGAAGATAGAATAATAAACAACACACTTCCAGTATCTCCTATCACCCTATGAAACGATCAGTGTAATCTGAAAATCCCCTTCCTTCAGGTCAATGTCAACATACAGTTTAGCTAACAAAGTTCAGCAGTAAGTCAAATAATTACAGACACAACTAAGCTAATGAAATCATGCTTCAGGATGCTCAGAATGGAATGTGCACCTTTTATGTTGAGCTGTGAGGAGTTACTATACACAAAAATATCCAGACTTCTCTTTAAGGAAGTCATTGCTACTCATATTTCCTCCTTGTAACTATATCTAGCATAGGCGGTGGACCTTCTAAATGTTTCTAATAGTCTCACCAACAACATCAATCATTACAGAATAGGTCAGGGCATCTAACAGTTTTCTTACTCAGCTTGCACATGCTGTCTGCTGTGTTCTCACTGGACTGGGTAAGGTGATCAGCAGAACTTTAATCCGTACATAAATTTTCTAGTTATATTTATAGTCTCATGAGGAATGAGGTGTACATTAGAGAAATTTGCCAAGAACTAAACAACCCTAAACCAGAGAAACATAGATTCCTTATCAACTCAAAGCATGCATAATAATCACAAATTTCAAAATGGATAATGGGCTTAGAAATGAATTTCAAATTAGGTCTGATAACAAGAGCACTTATTAAAGATTATAAATAGTTTTGTTATTATTGTAAAAATTTTTGAAGGTCAGAAAGCAATCTGTTTTCAGATCATTTAGGGGCTGCCAAAAAATTACTTTGTCTCTAAATTAATGATACATTCAGACAATCAAAAAATTGTTGTCATTACAGCTTCAATCTAAGACTGACATCACTTTTATTCACAGATAGCTCTAATAGCTATCTTCATAGCTAATTTTATCCAAAGAACATGAGGAAAAAAACCTTCCAGATTTGTTTCATTCCACTAGCAGCTGTCTCACTGCAGTTATCATGTGGATCACAACCACAGGGTAGATCTCAGATTATCTTAGGTAACTCTCACACGGTTCTGCTGAAGAAGGGAAGAGTCAGGTATGAGGGCTGTGGTGGGACTACAGAATTAAGTAAAGCCGTGCCAACAGCAAGGGGACTATGTGGAAGAGGCAGAAGGATCAGTCGCTGTGTTAATCCTTCCTTATTGCTCTGCTGAAGACACATGTGGACTGAAGAGAACTTCACTGCTCAGGCTATGGCAGCCTCACCTGAGTACATAGCTCTTCTCAACACATTGCCAGTGCCCATCTCAATATTTAATCTCAGTCTCTCAAATTGTTTCTTAGATCTCAAGTAGATGAAAATTAGTCATCAAAATCCAGAGCCACTTACAATCTAAGAAAGATTCCAATTTTAGTGGACTTTGTCCCTATACAGCATTCATTATTTTGTTCACATCACATGGTCCTTGTCCTCCATTAGCATTCCAGAGTTTAGGAGCATTGCATTTTGGTTAAGCAAAACTTTATCCATGTGATCTGCTGACAAACTCAGATACAGCAATATCTTCTTTCCATCACAAGTGCAAAGGAAATTTGAGTTGAAAGACAAAAGAGGTAAACACAAAAAGACTTTGGGAAGGATTTAAGACCCTTGATATCTATGCAAATCTGACATGGAGAACACTCTGATATCCAATTTACCATTGTTCAGAAAGGAGCATTGCTAGTATGTGTAGCCGTCACGCATATATGTAAGAATAAGCAGCTGAACCTTCCCTCTCCAACAGATTTTCCCTACCAAAGTGCCATGTTTGCATGCTTTATAATAGAGATGTCTGACTGCCCTTCATGGCATTTCAGCTTTCTGGTAACCTGATGATGCACCCATATGTTGGGCATGTAGTAACTATGCTATGCCATCTTGACAAAACTGCAACAGAAATTCTGGAACACAAGGAATTATTAGACCTTAGGGAGAAAAAAATGTTTCCTTTGCCTTCAGGCTTAATATCTAGAGGCATCAGTTTTCATTAGTAAACTAAAAATTTAGCATGGGTAGAGTTCAAGTCTCCTTATATTTAAAGAGCATTTGAATTAAGATGTTAAGATAAATCTGTTCCCCCTCTTTCCTTCAATGGTGTTTATGAAGCCTTCCTGTCTGTATGCAGGTGTTGTCATCAATGGTTATATCAAAGACCTTTTTGAGTTTAATATTTGCAAGCTATTCCCTTTTTTGTTTTGTTAGCAACATCTTTTGTACATATCAATTACTGCAGACCTCTGCCAACATGTGTTAATATCCAAGCGCAGTATCTTTCAAAGGGAAATGTCAAAGATTGAACTCAAATGAAGCATGACATTTCTGTATGCATATTCCATGTATAACAAAGAGTTCTTTTTACCTCCTAGAAGGTTCAAATAAGGAAAAATATAATATTTAAAGAAAAAGCCCAAACAAAAAGTTCACTTTATTTTTTTATATAATAGATAGGTCTCCAAATCATCTTTCCAGAGGTAAAAACCCTTACCTTTCAAGATACACATGCTTTACTTGCCAAGTGCTAACAGAGAAGGGTCAGGAAAATAATAAAATATATCTCCTCCTTCTGCTCTTTTGCTTTTCCTGACTGCAAGCTTGGACAAAATGCTTTAATAAGCTCTTCTGCTTCTCCTAGACGATGTTCACTGCTTTAGACTAATTTGTTCTTGTTGGCAATTTTCTACACACTTGTCAGGAAGCAGTAGGGGCAGGCTGCTCTGCAAGGGAAGGTGAACCAGGACTGAGCGTCACAAGGACAGCACAGGCAGCAGCCACTGAGGGTACAGGTCCACCACATCTGAATGATGAGAGTGATGTGGGGCCAGGATGGTGACCCAGGAGGCCAAGGGACCTGTGTCTGCCACACCAGCCCCAGTGATGAAGCAGGTCAGAGTCACAGCAGCATGTGACTAGTCACAGCAGCATGTGACTAGTCACAGTGTCTCTGTAACGTAGCTTGGACAGAGACCAAGGGCAAGAGCTCACCTCGAACGAAGAGCCCAAGAGAAGGGAAGGTGAGATCCCTGGCCAGGGCTTCTCACAGCCTCACAGCTGCCCTGTTGGAACAGGCTCCCTTCCTAGGTAGCTGAACCTTCTGTAGCAGGGAGAGTCTGTTGATATACTCAGCTCTGATGCTATGGTAAGGGAGAGGAAGTCACCAGGACTACTTTTGAAGGATGTTTAAAGAAAGCCATGACAATCAACATGATTATTTGCAGACTTGAGTTTGCTGTATGAAGAATTTGCAGTTTCATTGAAAACATTTTGGTGACCTGCAAGATGAAGAACACTGATAAGCACCAGTCTCAAGAGGGTTTTGGATTGAGTGTTTTGTTCTTTCTTGCAGTCTTCTCAATGGCTGTGTTATACCCCTACAGAACTATCTGCAGTTTCTCTGAATTCACAAAAAAAAAAAAACAACCCAACCCACCCCCCAAAAAAAACCCAAAACAAAACCCAACACCTCCCACCCCCCAAAAAAACCCCAACCCCCCACTAAGAACAATTGAAAATTATAGATAAGTTAGATCTACAACAACGTAAATACTCTTAAGAGAAATGTCCTTGAGATTCACTCAAGTGAACATGCCCTCTCCTTGGCTGTTTTTCTCCTCTGGAGACTGTTACTAGTACTGTATTTGAGGGGAAAAAGATGGAAAAGACAACAGTTGACTCTAGATTTAAGAGTTATGAAAAAATAGGTGTTTGAAGAGACAAAGAATGACCTATCATGAGAAAAGGGGACAGAAACACAAACATTATTTTGCTGTAATGCTGTGCTTAGACTTACAGACCAGTAGAACTATCATTCTGATGAGTTAGAAGCAGCCATGAAAGTCAATAACCCTGATGAATTTGTCAGTGCAGGAAAAATGATCAGCATGGCCATTCTGGTGTAACTAGTGAGATGGCAATGGTTAGACATAACATTCAGATGTGTGCCCTACTAAAACTGAAAAACTACAGAGCCAGGGATTGGTTTGGAACTACTCTGGATATCACAGTAATTTGATATACTTCATCAGTCAGTTTTCTGGTGTTAACAAGTCCCTGGATGATTTAACCAAGCATAACATAGACATTGCTTCTTGGCTTGATTTTATAGCACAACCAGTATTAATTGTCAGTGTATTTTCTTAATATTTATAACCTTGCCTTGATTTCTTAATAATACACAGCATTAGCAGTGAAATTTTTATGTTCCCTGGTTCCCAGCAGGACTCAGAACTAGTCCCACTAGCCATTTCCTAGCATGCTGAAAGAGAAGCTGTGACTAAACTGAAAATACAGAAGCTCAAAAGTTCTGCCTTCCAATCTTTGGGCATCCTGTAAGTAGAAAATAAAGAGTAATTCTCAGGCATTGGTCTAGAACCTTCATTTAATATTGTATTGCATATATACAATTGAATAGAGTGTAGAAGAATCTGAATCATATTACAAAATTTAATAAAGAATCACATTATTGTTATAATGATAGCTCAGGATACCTCTAAGATATATATTTATACTTATCAAATTTCTCATATGTCTTATTTAAGATCCTGAGGTTTATGTGAAATGGAGTATTAATGACCAGCATTCATTCTTTTTAGAGCAATTTTCTGGTCACTCTTTAAGAAGTTTAATAATTAGAAAGAGACTTTACTCCCTTGGCTTTGTTTTGTGTCAACAAAGCAGCAGGTCAAAGAAGGTGATCCTGCCACTCTATTCCACTCTGGGGAGACCTCCCCTGGAGTCCTGTTTCCAGCTTTGGAGTCCTCAGCACAAGGCAAGACATGGACCTGTTGAAGGAGTCTAGAGGAGGGCCACAAAAATGAGGACAGGCTGAAAGAGTTGGGGATGTTCAGCCTGGTGAAGAGAAGGCTCTGGGGAGATCTTATTGCCCCTTTCCAGTACTTAAAGGAGGCTTATAAGAAAAATGAGAACAATCTTTTTAGCAAGGCCTGTTGCAACAGGACAAGGGGTGATGGTTTTAAACTAAAAGAGGGGAGATTTAGACTGGATAGAAGGAAGAAATATTTTATGATCGGGGTGGTGAAACACTGGAACTTGTTGCTCAGAGAGGTGGTAGAAGCCCCAACCGTGGAAATATTCAAGGGCAGGTTGGATGGGGCTCTGGGCGACCTGCTCTAGTTGCAGATGTCCCTGTTCACTGCAGGGGGGGTTGGACAAATGACTTTTAAGGGCCCTTCCAACCCCAACTGTTCTATAATCCTACATTCTTTTTAACTGACAGATATTTGATGAAACATCATTTTGTAGATTAGAATTTGCATTTGTTTTCTACTGAGCTTTACTTTCCCTGTTCAGATGACTTTAATAAATTCCACTCTTGCTAATTGATTTTGAGGGCTGCCTATTTTCAGAGGATGCAAAGTGTGACCAATAGAGTAGAGCTTTAGTGAGCAGAAAGACCGTATTGCAATCAGAATAGCAGTGAAATGTTGGACCATCAATACGGCCTAATGCCATTTTTAAAGGCCGTTTGACTTTGATATTGTATCCAGAGTCGTATTAAACTGTATTATCTGCACAATGAATCATATTTGTTGTTCCACGTTCCAGTATGTTTACAAGCCAAACATCAATATTGCAAACACTGAAACATACATACAAATGCATTGACTTTATGTAATATGTTAGTAGGATCATTTTAGAAAAAAATCCCTTATAAGCATGAAATGAAAGAGCAGGTGTAAATGGGCCTTAGGCCAGAAACCAGAACAGTGGTACTAGGCATCACTGCCCGTTCTGTGTCAAAACAGCACTATCCATGGTGTGTTCCCTCATTGGGAGGCAAAGGCAGAGCTCTCTTCCCCTTACCTGGCCCCACTACCCAGCATGCAGGCAAGTGGTAGACGTGACTCCATGGCACCTGCCACACCATCACAGACAGAAGCACAACCTACACCCCCAAACACACTCAGGGAATTATCTGTTCCCACAGCTCCTTGGGAACAACTAAAATGTCAAGAGTCACCTATGAAAGGTGTCAGGTGAGGTCTTGTGTCCCTAGAGGACAGGGTACAAGCAACAGAGATACTGCACGCTAGTTTTTGAAGGCTCTGTCTACTCGCAGTCAGTTCTGGGACAGACTATCCCCAGCTTTGTACTTGGCAGGCTCTCTTAAAGATACGCAGAATTAGGCAAGCACACAACTGTACTACTATGACCCAAAGCCCCATTTATGTTTCTTATGTGCTATTCCCAATATTTAATCCACAAATAGTATTCAGGATAATTGATTTATTTTGTCTGCTGTTGGAGTACTATTTCTTAATGTAGATTTTGTCTTTGACCAGCATTTATTTCTCACGTCTCTTCTCTCATGACAATTTCATCCTTTGGTCTTTTGAGCTCCACCTCTGTACACTTGTGTCAAGGAGTTTTGCAGCTGCAGCATATCAATAACCTCACAGAGGATGCTGCATGACTTATTCACATCTATTGCTGCAAATCAAGGACGAAGAACTGAACTGGCTGATAAAAGCAATTGCAATTTTCCATTCCTGCTGCACAAGCAAACCAAGCAAATGGGTTATCGTCCAATGAAAGTACTCACAGAATCACAGAACCATCTGGTTGGAAGAGATGTTTAAGATCACTGAGTCCAACTGTTCACTCTGCACTGCCAGGGTCCCTAAACCATGTTCCTCAGCACCACATCCACACATCTTTTAAACACCTCCAGGGATGGGAACTCCACCATCATCCTGGGCAGTCTGTTCCAATGCTTAATGACCCTCTGTGTAAAGAAATTTTTCCTGATATCAAACCTAAATTTCCCATTCAAATTAAGTGGTGACTTCTAAAATAGAAATAAATATGAATGCACTGATCTGCTTAGAACAAAAATAGAGCAGGAAAAATTCAGTAGCTCATCACTGTATGCACAGTTTGCACAGTTCAATATTTGAACTTACTACTTTCACTGCTAAAATAAAATATACGTTGAATTAACAATAAAAACAATGGGTCAAATCTTACATTCCTGATAGCAATATTTCATCTGCACAAAGGCTTCTGAACAGCCTGAAACCAAGTTACAGCATCTGTATTTCTAATGTGCTATTCAAATGTAAATAATAATGAATTCCGTGGGTATTGAAGAACTCTGATCAGAAGATCCTGACATAATCAGTAAGACATCAAACAAACCTTTAAAAAGAGGTTGTTTATGTGTTCTGTCTTCATTTGCCTTGTTCCAGACTATCAAAAACACCTCTCTTCTCCCCCCATCTTTTTTTCACTTATAAATCCTTTAAATTTTAATCTTTAAAGAGAAATAGCAAAGGCTGGAGATGTACATTAATGAACAACTGATATTGTTTCTAAGTACCATACGGACAGATATGTTCTCTCCGAGAACCTGGCCAGCTGCAAATTAGTTACCACATTACATTTTCATACCAAAACATTCTCAATCATAAAAAATAACCGTTTCAATTTTAATGCCTGTCACCCCTGAGAGTCCCAAATTGTCAATTTACATTCTCAGGACTGTAAATTCAAGCAATCATGCATTCACTGCTGCTATTCGCTCTTGACTGGGTAGGAGCACGAAAACAATGCTGAAAGAGTCTGCATTTTTTTAAAAATTAGGAAGTAAATTTTGTAGATGGCATTTGTATACAAATTGCTATGCATGAACTCCTGAGGGTGCTTTATGAAAAAAATTAACTTAGATTAAGCAGAATAAGGGTTACTTCTAAAGGAACTGACATGGTCATTTACAAAACTAAATCACAAATATCTTCCTATCCTATCCACTGCACCTAACTTCCACGTTAAGTAAACTCAAGCAGCACTACATATAGAATCATAGAATCGTCTGGTTGGAAGAGACCAGGAGGTCATTGAGTCCACCTGTTCTCCCTGCATTGCCAGGGTCCCTAAACCATGTCCCTCAGCACCACATCCACACGTTTTTTAAACACTTCCAGGGATGGGGACTCCACCACCTCCCTGGGCAACCTGTTCCAATGCTTCATAACCCTCTCTGTAAAGTTTTTCTTCCTGATATCTAACCTAGATCTCCCCTGGTGCAACTTAAGGCCACTTCCTCTCATCCTGTCTCTTGTCACATGGAAGAAGAGACCAATCCCTACCTCTGTATGACCTCCTTTCAGGTAGTTGTAGAGAGCAAGAAGGTCTCCCCTCAACCTCCTTTTCTCCAAGCTAAACAACACAAGTTCCCTCAGCTGCTCCTCATAAGACTTGCTCTCCAGACCCTTCACCAGCTTTGTTGCCCTTCTCTGAACACGCTTAAGCACCTCAACATCCTTCTTGTAGTGAGGAGCCCAAAACTGGACACAGTACTCAAGGTGTGGCCTCACCAGTGCAGAGTACAGGGGGACAATCACTTCCCTCCTCCTGCTGGCCACACTACTGCTGATACAAGCCAGGATGCTGTTGGCCTTCTTGGCCACCTGGGCACACCGATGGCTCATATTCAGTTGGCTGTCGACCAACACCCCCAGGTCCTTTTCCACTGGGCAGCTTTCCAGCCACTCCTCTGCCAGCCCGTAGCATTGCAGGGGGTTCTTGTGCTCCAGGTGAAGGACCTGGCACTTGGCCTTATTGAACATCATACTACTGGCCTCAGTCCATCGATCCAGCCTGTCCAGATCCCTCTGTAGAGCCCCCTGACCTTCAAGCAGATCAACACACCCATGCAACTTGGTGTCATCTGCAAACTTACTGAGAGTGCACTCGATCCCCTCATCCAGATCATTGATAAAGATGTTAAAGAGGACAGACCCTAATACTGAGCCCTGGGGAACACCACTGGTGACTGGCCACCAACTGGATTTGACTCCATTCACCACCACTTTCTAGGCCCAACCATCCAAATAGTTTTTTATCCAGCAGAGACTATACTCATCCAAGCCATAGGCAGCCAGTTTCTCCAGGAGAACGCTGTGGGAAACAGTGTCAAAGGCCTTACTAAAGTCCAAGTAGACAACATCTACGGCTCTTCCCTCATCTACTAAGCGGGTCACCTTGTCATAAAAGGAGATCTGATTAGTCAAACAGGACCTGCCCTTCATAAACCCGTGCTGACTGGACCTGATCACCTGGTTGTCTTGTACATGGCGAGTGATGGCACTCAAGATGAGCTGCTCCATGACTTTCCCTGGCACCAAGGTCAGACTGACAGGCCTGTAGTTCCCTGGGTCCTCCTTCCAGCCCTTCCTGTAGATGAGCATTACATTGGCTAACCTCCAGTCAGTTGGTACCTTCCCTGTTAGCCAGGACTCTTGGTAGATCATGGAAAGTGTCTTGGCGAGCACGGTGCACAAAACTGTTTGTACGTGCAGCCTTCACTGTTCACATTCCAATTTGTTCATTTGGGAAAAACTGGTCTATACCAAATGGAATTTTGGTATGAAAGTTTGCTATATTAGAGATGCACACACAGATCCACACACACATGTATGCAAAAAAATTGTTAGCAAATGAACCAAGCTTGGAAGGTTTAACTAATTGCAATGAAAACATCATCAAATTCACAAGCCTGCTTCCTCCTCCAAGAACCTGTGTTAACAAAGCTGTGGAAGGTCTTGATAAGCAAAAAAGGAATGGCACCAATTGGTGTTTGCACTATGTTTTGTGACATTAAAAAAATATTTTCTCCACTTGTAAAATATGTTTAATTTACAGCAATAGCTCTGCTCCGTTCAGCACACTCAATTGTGGATGCGTTTTTACCCTTCTGTCCTCAAAATTTGGTGCTGTGAAAAATATATTCTAAAATGAAACAATTTTTTAACTTTCAGAATTTAATTAAGCATGCTTTTTTGTGTGCCGTGTGATACATTATGATGTTACCAGAATATAATGCATTATTTATAAACCACTCATTTACATCATATTTATAAATGTGCAGGAAAAGAGGGTGGTTCTATCACTTAGCTTTTAATGTGCTTAGTGAGCCATTTTCCCCTAATGCATCACTTATCACCACTGCATCAAATTATATTAGTATAATTTCAGTATATCGTTGGATCAGTTCTGTTTCTCGTTGGCATTGTACAAAAAGTTTGAAATATTGATAGCTGTGTTTTTATCTTTTGTATATTACAGATAAACTATGCATTTACCTCAGCAAGATTTCAATGACTGTTCTTGTATTTATCTTCTTCTAGTTGCACCATAGGTAGCACCAGTGACCACTGACCCTTTTGTTACAGTTTCTGCCCTGAGGTAAGACTCTGGCCGTTGCTTCTAGACCGTGAGAGACCTATAGGTCCTTTTTGAAATTCACACGTTTTACAAAATAACTATTCAAATTCTGGTCATCTATGCGTGCAGCAAACAAAACAGATTTCTTCAGACAGTGCTTCTGCCTGACTGCCCACATGGTGAACACAAGTCCACTTCAATAAGAAAAACAACATTTCTAATTAACTCCACTTTCAGAAAACTATACCAGGAAAATGGAATTTACTTAACTACATACAAGAATATGTAATTGCATGAGTATTTGTGCTGCCATCATGAAAGACTTGTCAAAGTTAGGCATTATCCACACAGAAGTTTTAGATGATAATTTGCACTCATGCAATGGAGCTAATGCTTAGTAGTGTGAGTATAAATAATAATAGATATTAACAGTGACCCTAAAGGCTTGCAAATTGTTATTTACTTGTTATAGAGGATGGTGTCCTCAGAACAGTATCAATTAGTGGAGTGAAAGCATAAGACAGCTATTAATTAACTTGGTAGGGACAGAACACTTTTGTAACCCTCGTGTGGAAAGGAAGGAATTAAGAAGGTAAGTAGTGTCATTTATGGTTAATAGCCTTTTTCATGTCCCACAGAGTACCAGTACTGCCTTCCCACAGTGCAACAGAGGGGTACAACTAAGGACTGTCATTTATGCTTAACAGCCTTTTTCATGTCCCACAGTGCACCAGTGCTGCCTTCCCATAGTGCAGCAGAGGGGGAAAACTAAGGACGGTTTGTAACACATGCAGTGCGAGCTGTTTTGCATCAGGATCACAGTAACTTAGAAGACTCCCAGTCATTAATTCTGTAACATACAGGTCATTCAAACTAAGCTCCATGCATAAAACATGGGAATTCGGCTTACCATCCTCATCAGGGTTTCAGTGTGACAATTTATGTGAAGAAGAATTATTAAACATAGGTAAATGCCTTGTATTTTGACCCCTGGTAATCTCCTCATTAGTACAACCAGAAGAACAGAAATTAATATTCAACTGCATTTGTCAACAGTACTGCACATAATAACCAAGTTCAGGCCTGCTATGACATGGATTAGTTCAATTCTACTTTCTTCAGAAATCCTTATTATTTTGAATAACCTTAGCATGGATTAGTGGACAAGAGACAGAATCAAACCAGCAATCTGTGGAATTTCTATTTTTCACACAGTTTGATATACATGATCTTTTTGATACTTATGTTTTATATAGTCAAAGAAAAATCATCATTTGATGAGAATATGTAATGCCACTATACATTATCAAATTTGCTTTGATTTGCTCTGGATGTTATCTGCTGAAAATTAGTGAGCCTTTCAGTGGAACAGCAGGACAGTATGCTGTAGGTCTGTTTCAAGAAGTCAGTTAGTTAGGCTATCAGATAGATATAAGGTATTGGAAATCTACACTGAATTTAGTACTTTATCAATGCCAGTTAATAAAATCTACAGTTTTATAAATAATTTTAAAGGCTATTGCAGGAATTTTCTGTTTGTACACACATTACCGGAAGAAAGAGAATTTAAGTACTTGGAGAAGCTGAATGCTCTGTTACTAGTTGAACGTTCCCCACAAAGAAAATTACTGTAGGGTTTTTGAGTTTTCTCCCCCAGACATCACACTGTTTGCACACTGTCTTTGTCAGAGTTGGGCCTCTGGGACATGGTAGGACAGTGACTGAACATTTTCCCAGGAAAAAGTAAGGAAGATGTATGTTGCCTTATAATTAAATATTAAATCCAACATAATTTAAAGACAATATCTTTCTAGACTATCTGAGGAAAGATCTTTTTTACATATTTAGAAACAGCCATTGGCAGAAGCAGAGGGGTGGTTTCCTGTTACTGGTCCTCTTTAATCCTGTTCCTTTTTCTTTCTTCTTTTTCAGAAGGCGAGTGTAGTTTTAAGTGAAAACTAACCATCAGATTTTCTTTCTCACTCTTACCGTAAAAAGTTCTTTTTGTAGCAATATATCAAACATAAATACCGGTGAAAACAAAACAACTGTACAACTACAAGAAAAAGGTCTCTCTTGCCCTGCCAAGAAGAACATTTGTGAAGAACATTTGATTGCTGGCCATGCACCCACCATTTCCATCATTTTATGTCCACTTTTGCACCATAGCAGTAGCAAAGCATTTTTCCCACTTAAAAATAAATGATACTTCAAGTCTCTCCTTTGTTCAGACACATGTGGTTCTTCCCTCCAGCTCCTCCTGAATTTTGCTAGATCTTGATTCATTTCCAGTTAAAGCCTAAAAATTTCAGTTATACAATAAAACTTTAAAGAGACTCTCTGAGAGCAAAATTCACATTACAATAGGTGGAGCAAGGGTCAGCAAGGACTATTGTTGCAATTCTTTCGGCAAACTTAGAGAAGCACCGTGGCCTATGCCAGCGAGCAGGAACCTTCTTCCAAGTCGCTCCCATCCATATAAATCTGAAATAACTTCAGCCAAGAGTCACAGCAGTTCATCTCAAAGCAAAGTAATGAGTGTTGATGCTACTGCAACCTCACGTATTGATTGTGTATCAGCAGCAGAAGACGTCCTTTCATGTATTTTCTTCACATATCAAACTTCACAGTAAACGCATAACTTTTCACCTGCAACAGTTGTTAATTAAGCTCAAGGAAGACATGTATTTCATTTTTGAGGAAAGAAAATCATGTGTCCAGGCGAATTTTTCAATATGGTTAAACTTTACAAATTTTAGAGTTCAATCAGTGATTAAGATGGACAGCTGATTTCTCACAGAAACTGGAAACCAGTCAGATTTTATTACACATGTCAAAATACTTCACAAAGCTATCATGCAGACAATGGACCACAGAACAGTGGGAGAGGATTTTCTTTTCGTTAAAAAAGGATTCACTTCCAGTTGTAGGCAGTTGACTCAGTAACATATATTTACTCTGCTCTTGTAGACTGATACTTATTGCATATCCTTATTGTGGCAGTTTGAGGAAAAAACCCTGCTTGAAAGTTTTGTTTTAAACTGACCAATTGGACTATTCCCTTCCATGTTACATTTTAGCACCTCATTGGCTGTAAAAGTTTCTCGCGAGCGTCTGTCCCTTTAAGAGGCGCGTACTGCGGACTTGCTCGTGGTTGCTCTTTTGCGGCTCTCTGCGCTTTTTGCTCTCCGGGACCTCTGGGACACTTCTGGCTTTGCACTCTGAGGGGCGCTGCAAACTTGCAGTTTCTCTCCGGGAAGACTCGCAGCTTGGCTCCAGGGACCTTACAGGCTGTCTCTCCTCGGCCCGGATACTGCCCGCCTGCCTGCTTGAGGCTACGGCTCCCCCACGCTGCCGGAGTGGAGCGGAGCTGTGTGCCGGGGAAGCCCCCCTGCGCCACCTGGGACAGACTGCTCTGGCCGCTGGAGATGCCGCGCCCCGGGGCTGCCTCCTCCCTGCCACCAGCACCACCGTTTTTCCCTGCTTTGCTTCCTTTAATTCACGCGACCAGACTGGTAGGAACAGCATAGCTCGCAGTTTGCACATGAAATCCCGGCGTTCATAAGAGCCGCGGCTACTTTGTTTACTCCACGAGAGCGTCCATGTGGCTGGTGCCATTTTGGACTCTGCGCGGTACCGTCCCCTTTCTCTCTCACTCGCGTTTAACCCTCGTTTCTCCATCCTGTACAAACCCTCCAATTGCATTAGTTTTTCCCTGCATATTATATATTTTGTTCTAGTTTTATTAAACTTTGTTTCAGTTTTCCAAACGTTCAGAGGTCTCACAAAATCTTTCTTCCTTTTCCTATCTCCATTTTTTAACACTTTCTTTTCCGGTCAGGGGAGAGGGGGGTTTTAGAGATAGGAGAGGACACGTCCCTGCGATTGGCTTGCCTCAGCCAACCAGTGACACTTATATATCCAACAAGTTTGAAGAGTGATTACTTTATTGCAGCATACAACTATACAAGTCATATGTAATATATGAGCCTCCATAAATGCTTCAGCAGCCAGGACAGTCTTTACAAAACGAAATACAGAATAAGTCCTACTAAAGCAAGAACCTCTATTTTGTTGTAGATAGTATCTTCATTACCAGGGAACCATCACAAATGCTGGCAGGATACAGAAGTATACTTATACTTGATCCAAATATATTTGGGAAAAACTAAATGAACAAGATTCTTATTCTGCTGTGTTCAAAGAGGTATTAAATTCTTATTAATGTTAAAGTACAAGGACATGAAAAGAAGACACAGAATGTCTTTCAGAAGCTTCAGTTTTATAATCTGTCAATCAAGTGTCAGTCTATTGAAGTGCAGACTTTGTTCCATCAATAGATACAGCTCTGCTGATCAGTTGCTTTATACCTGTGTGTACTTGGGTTAACAGTGTGTCAGTTGGCCCAGATCACTCAAAAAGAAGATGCAAATTTATCCCCCTTGTGGCTAATATAAGGTGTGTTACACTGAAGTTAATTGCTTGCAAATCATTTGTTTTCCCTTAAAGTTTCCTTTAGGATACAAATAAGAAACTAGACTCCAGTAAAAAGCACGGGTGTCATATTAATTCTGGTTAGGTCTGATGTATCTCTTCTCTTAATGGCTGAATTTTCCTGTGTCCTAGGAAACCCTCTATTAAAATGAAGCTTTTCTTTAGAGAGTTACAGAATTATTTACCAAAAAAATTTCAAAAGTTTGAATAGTTAGAAACACATATTCAAAAAGTGGTATCATTTTGATTAGTAATTATCTCAATTTGTGGCCTGCTCTGTACTGATCTCTGGAACTCAAGATACTCTCCCATACGCAGGAGGGAAATTTTTTCAGAGATGTGATGTATTAGGTGGCTAGTAAAACAGAGTTCAGAAGATCACAAGACACAGTGTACCCCAGTCAGCAAGCCTTGTACCTGTGAGAGGTGCACATTTGGAAGGCAGCATCACTTCAGGACAAAGTTGTGTCTAGGGAGTATCTGCAAAAGAGGTGTTTCCTGGGTGGGTACATTGACAAAAGTGGAAAAAATTCTGTGTATTACACAGTTAATAGAGTTTTACTTCGTAATAAACCAGGCTCAATCTTTGTTCAAAATACTGCACATATGTGCTGCAGTTCAGAACTAGTGATATTTATAACCATCCACAGGAAATCACATCGGAACAATCTATACTGGTTCACAACATTATTACTTTATACTTCTAATTTTGGGGGAAATGCAGGCAAGCACCTGCACATTTTCTTCTGTACTGCCCCAGTGATGAGAGAATATACATCAATGAGAGAACATATATTTTACTAAGCTCCCACCTTACTCTACCTAGTCCCCTCTTCTGATTTTCTCACAGGCCAGAATACATGTAGAAAATTGCTGTTTTGTATCCACCAAGTGGTAGGATGTGGTAAATTTGCTTGGGAAGACCCAATGCACCTCAACTGACTTCAAGTTCCCAGCTGAGCTAGGGTACAATCTTCTACTGCAAAGTGCCATGTCATCTTTCCCCTTTCAAACTCCTCGTCGTTAGTCATAAGTGGAAAATACAACACAGATGACCTCAGTAATCTCCATAGCACCTCAAATGAAAACCAGGCTGAAGCCTGAACTCTGTCACAGTAGTGATATAAAAAATATTTATTCAATGCTCCAATTAGCTAACTGCATTTTTAAATAGCAGCAACACAAGGACAACTTATCAATTCATCAAACTTATGTTTAATGCATAACCAAATGTACCATGAAGCAAGACAAACACACTCATAATGAACACACAGATTAATGAACCAAACTCACATAACTTTTCTTGGCTGAATTATTTCTTACTCAAGAAGTAATCTTAACGATGTAAATGTGCCTTTTATTAAGTAAAATATTATTCACCATGTCTAGAGGTAGGAAGATCTGGTCCTCAAGTAAAATATTTACTCATGCATGCGTTTATGGTAATAAAAATCTTAGGTTCTCACCTAGACTTTGGACATCCATTATATGAATTTAAAAACTCTTATATTTATAAAATACAGTACAATAAAGAGAATTAACACTTCACAAATTTCTCAGCCTTAGCCATCGCCCATATAAAAGAAAAGTAGAAGCATCTTGCAAACTCTTAACATAACTGATGCTTCCAGGATAGTTATATGCAAACACGTAACACAGATGAGGAACAATTTCATCGGAAAAAACATTTATTTGAAAAGCATTGCTTATTTTAAACCTACAAAATTCTACTTGATAAGGAATACTTACCATACTAGCAAAAATAGAAATTACCATACTGACAAAAATAGAAAACTAAACAAACCAGTTGCACATCAGAGTAACAGTTAGTGACCTCACTCAGCTTATTAGCATGTAGCCAACACCCAGAATTTAAGTTTCTGCAAATTTTTCTCCAAATACTAGCAGTAAGATAGAAAAGTCCTAGTCATTGACCAGACAGGCAGAGAAATATTTTCGGCAAGAAGTCAGCCTTTGTCTTACAGGCTTAATTTCTCTCTAATTAAGTCATTGACAATTTTGTCAGCACCTGATGAATAGCTGGAGCAGCAGCCCTCACCTCAATAGAGGTACCACCCTTATCCCCAAAAGAAGACATCTTGAAAAGCCATTGTGATTAAGAGAGAGTTACACTGGAGATAAATGTTTCGTCCTCATGTGGAACTAAAACGCTGCAACCTTTGTATTGCTTTTGTTACTCCCTGATGCAGAGAGAAACCCCTCATAACATCTGTTCTCAGGAGGTGGTCACAGGAGGTCCTGAATGGGCATCGTATGACCACCTGGCTTCCATTGCCACTGCTTGAGACCCTCCATCATAAACATGTAATCCCCACTCTTCTACTCCAATGACCACCAGTTTTCAAACCACTTATTTTCTCACAGATGCCTACAGGCTGATGGAAAAGTTTGATTTCTCTTTGTATTATGCAGGTTGCTTTTCATAACTTAGAATAGATCCACAAGTAAATAGGCAAGGCTTAAAAGGGGGAAATGCAAACAGAGTGCAGCCACCTTCCTAATAATCTTCAATAAAGTATTCTACTGGGATGTTTTTCAGCCTACAAACCCTTTCCACGTAGAATATAATTAAAAAGAGAAGCCTCATAACCGTCCAAACATTTTGTTTATAGGCCATATCCAGAAAATGCTGCAGCTTTGGCAGAGGAGCAAGTAGAAAGACTTTAATGGAGAAACATTCACGGAGAGCAGACACTTTTCTGAATTGGACATTTGCCTTCTGGAAATTTCTTCTCTGTCATAGTCATTGTGATGCAGTAAACCCTAACAAAAGTGGTGTTCTCAGCAAGGATTAATTTGAATAACTTTTTATGTCAGCAGTTTTCCATTATAGTGTACTAACTAGCAATAGCAATGGTTGAAAAATACACAATGCTTGGAATACAGTTTCAAATACTCGAGCCTCTCAGCACCTTAGTTCTCTCTCTTACAGTCATGTGTGTATATATTTATATGTGTATATATACGTGTATAAAGAATCCCTCCAATATCCTTTAAAAGTAAACTGTAGCTTTTAGCACTGGTAATGATAAACTTGCACTTTCTGGATCTGTTTCTGCTACCTTATAACTTTCTGGTAATCTAATCAACCTCTTTAAACAGACCCTCATCAAGCTCTCCCACAGGTAATGTCCAGCACAAGAAGGAAAAAATTAAGGCTGAACAAAATTTCATTAGTAGGAAAGAATTTCAGTGAAACATCTGTGGCAAAAAATATTAGAACCATGTTCAATAAAATAGTTAATTCTGTCAATTGCTCCATATTAGGCAGCTTTGAGGAAACAAAAATTCGAAGCAGTAATTGATTAAAATTAATTCTGAAATTCACTTCAATATTACTTTTAAAATACAACATTTCAAAAGGCATCAATATTTTTTTCCTTCTTCTCCCAAGCTTCTGCAGCTTCCAGGATACCAAAACTATGTCAGTTATTCACACCGTTCAAGACACCTGCTGTGTCATTCATGAAAGCATACATGACTTGTGAACATCTTGCATACATTAACTATGATGTACTAACGAACTCAGAATTCCTATCTAGTTGAACACCTATAAAGAACACATTAATAAACCAAATAAACAAAAACAAACCTTGAAAGAACTGTTTTTGTAGGGAATAGAAAGGAAAGCTAAACTTTAATCTTCTGAGCTCTTGCTTTAACTTGCAGAAGAAATCTTGCTGCAGAACTAAGTGTTATAATAAGAATTTAGGTTGTATTAAATGAAAGCACTTTAAGATCCAGATTAAACACAATTTGATTGAACTTATGCCCCATTTGCTCTTGTGTATGACAAGCTCCTAGACACAGTTAGAGTCTGTACTATATCTGCCATCCAAAATTCAGGAACAGATAAATCTGCAAGTCATACGTCACCAGTAGCTTTCTCAAAAAATGAAAGCTTAATTCCAAGGAAGTACTTTAAGTACATTTATTCTTTCAAACCCAGGGAAAAGCTGAGGAGGGATATAACCTTGTGAAAGTCAAATAACAAACTGAAAGATTTTAAGAAAAATTATGCTTAACATCCCTACTCAAACATAAATTCCATGTCACCTACTGTATAAGCTGTTTTCCATTCATAATGCTTAAATCTGTGTAGCACTGAATACCTGCTGTGAGAATTGCAAAACCACTTCTGAGAAGGTGATAAGATATTCCAAGTCAGCAGTAGTAAGAACATACTGCTGTGCATAATGGGCCCCAAGAGCAACGAAAAGAAAGCTTCTTCATAGGGTACACTCTAACTGCTTCCTCCTAAAAGTGTCTGGTTTACGTCTCTAAGTATATTAAAGTACAATTACAGTTACGGATGCATGAAAACCCCTTAGCTGAAGCTGCAGGAGCAGCCGTATTATATAGCCAATTACCATACACAGTACCTCTGGGAACACACACAAAGTATTTAATAACTTTAAAACCTTTCACATAGTTGTGTCCTTGCAAGCAACAATTTTATATTGACATTGGATTTCACCCCTCAAGCTATTGATATTTTTCTCATCTGGACAGAAAGCAACCGTAGTTGGCAATCCATAGGCTATCACAATTGGCTACAAATCCTTCCTTCCCACTTCCAATGCACAAAAGAGTGTACTGCTGCTGGTTAGCCTACCCTATCAAGCAAGGGCCTGGCATGACTGTCCATGACCCTTACACTCATTCTCTTTAGTTCATGCCGGGCAGAGTGCAGTTTACATTAATGACTAAAATACTACAAATTTCTGTGTAGAGGTGTTTGAGCATATGGCTAGTTCTACAATATTAGGTTATTTCAGTTAGAGTAGCAGCTGACAATTCCTTTTGGAGGGACTGTCCTGCCAAGCATGGTGTGAAAAAGAAAACAGAAGACAAGTCTTACTGCAAGTATTTTATAGTGTAAGTTTCTTAAAAGTCATAATTGATCTAAACCTCTTGGCTTTTCACCTGCCTTCCCATGATTGTTTGAATGGATTTAATTTGCTATTTCATGCCAGAATATGTGCATCTTAAGATGTCCAGGATGAACTTTATAAGAAATACACTATATTTTCCAGATATTATTCCTATTTATGTAAGACAGCAAAACAAAACAGAACAAAACAAAACAGAACAAAACAGAAACCATGATTATATAGAGAAGTCATTAAATTAAGCCCATGAGACTAGACTAATAATCATCTGACTCTCTCAATTTTTTTACTTTTATGAAGGCAGGATGGGTAAGAGTTGCTTTTCAGTGAAAGATGAAGATTGCTTAACAAGAGGCATATTCAGTTGTATTCGTGTTCTTATTTGACACTTATGTGCAAGGGGAAGTAACAGTATGACATCATGACAGTTGTTGTTTAAATATGCACTGTCATAATCCTGCTAGAGGGTGTATCAAAGCGGACTTTAAAGAATAGTTGAAAATTACACAATAGAGTTTTGGGAGCATTTTAACAGATTATACGAGCAATTTAGTCCAGCTGCTGCCATTACTTCTGAAATTTTACAGTCATTATGGAGACCTGTGGATGTCAGTTCCTCAAGACCAAGGAGAAGACTAAAGAAAAGATTAGTCAAGTGTTGGGAAAAGAAGCTGATTTATTTCAAAAGAGCAAAATGTATATCAGGTATGCATATTTTTATTCCACAGTAATGGCAGCTCACATTTTACATTGAAAAGTTTGCACAAGAAGCGGGGAAAAATTAATAATTCAATTTTTAACTCAGTCCGAACTGTGTATTTTGTTTGTCAGGGATTGCTTGTTTTTCTTTAGGATTTCATTTTTACTGAAAGAGAAAGTTGTAACTGGGACTATTGCTAGGAATTACTACTATTTGGAAAAATCTATTTTCCATTCTTCAGAAGTGTATAGTTAAAATAGGAATAATTCAAATTAGGCATAATATTCAACATTAATATTTTTCTTAACCACTTGCCATTACATCTTGTCTCAACTAATAGTAAATTCATTATCATTTAGAACTTCTTTAAAAGATAAGAAGCTAAAGCTCAACACTACTTAGCAGTGTGGTTAGGAAAAAACACTCCTCCCTGGCAGAAGTCAAAAGCCATTCATATGATACAGGTCACTATTCTCAATAATTACAACAAGCATTACATTATTTGCTTTTTAAAAGCACTTTCCTTACAGAGTCTGTCTTTAAAAAGGAGCATTCACCACATTCTAATGCTTTATATTGGTAATATTTCTTGTATTTCATATAATTACATTATGCAAAGGATTTTTAAAACCCCCTTCTCTCACGAAGAGCCTACATCTTCCTGAGGTTATATACAAAATACACATAGGTGTTGCTGACTCACTTAGCCTCTATCCAACGGACCAAGACATGGTAAATTGAAAGAACTGAAGACTGAACCAATGTCTCTACCATTGCTCTGAATTCAAAACAAGGGATAGGAAGATACAAAAAATAATCTAAAATGGGAAAACACATCAGTCATCAAATTAGACAAAAGCAATCTTGGACCTGTGTCACAGACTGCCCAGCAGCTTGCTACATTTTAGAAGAGAGTGCTAGTAATTAGGACACCAACTAGAAAACATGTCACCAACCACTTTGATATGAAGAATGAGGGAGAAATTTCACCTCAAACCAAATGGTTCTTAGAGGGACATTTTGTATCAGTTAAATTCTGTCAAGAAATATGTAAGAGCTCTGTGACTGAATTTTGGATTAAAACTGTGGAGCAGGAGTTGAAACCCGGAGCCGCCACAGCCTGGAGCAAAGGGGAACTCCTTGGAGGTCTCCAACAAGTATGTCAGTTCCTCAGGCAGAGGATGAGTTCAGTCTGGCTCTTCCTGAATGACTGGTTATTCCAGGATGAGAAAAAATAGCACACTGGGCCCTTCGTGCCCCTTCACTCAAAGCAGAACAGGGGAACTCTATCAATCTCACATATGTTTGCAGACTGGAAAGCATTTCCCACACAGAACTACTTCTAGATGAATGATCTTGTTAAAAGTTAATTTCTACTAATTAGAAAGCCTCTGTACTTCTCTGGCTTTAAACCAGTTTTTCTGGAGAACTCTAAAAATTAACTTGCCTGTATTGCCCATCTCCTTCTCTTTTGCAGGCAGTATGAAAACTAGTCTTTAACATCTAACATTCTGAGATCATGCCTTGCTCTCATAACAAAAAAAAAAAAAAAAAGGGAAATAGCTTGAAGCAGCCAGCTCCTTCATCGCGAAGCAATCTACACTCATACAAACAGCAGAACCACTTCGAGTATTCAGTTGACAGTGATTCCCCTTTTTTCAGGAAAACTGCAAACTATGCAGCTTTTGGCCTGATGATGCATATTGGAAGGTTAGCTGTAAAGTTGACTTTATATAGTTTCTTTTTTCACTTCCGATTTGTATACGCAGTTTAGACAACCCTGCTCATTAATTAGGTGTTAGAGCAAAGGAGTGACTGGTTAGAGGCTACAGATCAGACTCATGGTCTTATCTAATTATAGGCATCTGAAACTGGGGCATCTCATCTAAACTGGTTGAGTGGGCTCCTTCCATAATCCATAAAGTAGCCATCCTCAAAAGGGAACATATTGCACCATCCTGTTCCACAACCTGATTCCTCTCTTGGAAGACGTATTTTACTCCACTGATCGCAGAAGGAGGTTTGGTCTCTAATTTTACGTTGTTACAATTAGATGATAGGAATCCTATTTAGTCTTTTAAGAAAATAGAGAAAATTGCTGTCATATTTGTTGCCAGTCAGTGAGAAACCAGTTTTCTGAACAGGCAAGTTTTGAAAATGAGACTGTCCTTTTAAGTACACAGAAATCATGCTTTCAGTTAATATGAATAGTTCTGTCAACAGAACTATGCATTCTTATGTCAGATCTTCCATCCCTCCATTTGAACCAGAGAGAGCAAGGTATTACTGAGGATTTCAGCCATAACAGAACAGCTTCACAATAAAATAGTACTATAAAAAAATAAATAAATGCTAATTTAAAATCTCCGTTGGGTGCATTTCCAAAGCTGGTGCTCATGGGTGAACTGGTATTCATGAATCCAGAAACTGGAAAATTATATTAAATTCACTGAGCATCCAAACTCAACCCTGAATACAGAATTGCTAAATTCCTGGTTGAGACGCTATGGCACTTACCACTTCAGTATTTGAAGTGCTTGAAATTGCTCAAGTTCCTCAACACAAGCAACAAAATGGAATTCACACCACCATGAGCACACACACTCAGGATGCCTCCTGCCTCAAGAAGCTCTAATACGAAGGACAACTGAGAGACTAGGCAAAAAATACTAAGACCACATAGTAAGCAGATATGTGGTTTCCACACAACAGCAGCTAATCTGTTGCCACAACATCTGCAAACACTTGAATGAATGAGAGTGTCTGACAGATGAGAATGAAGCGTGGTTGCAGACACTTGCAGAGAGCTGCTCCCAAATGCAAGTAAACACATGAGCAAAAGTGCAGTTCTTGTCTTGAAATAAATCTCACAAATTAATAGAACTTCTAAGAAGGTCAGTTCAGAAGCAGGGTTCAATTTCTTAATACCAAATAATAGACAAAAGGTAAGCAATGGAACTTGAGTGCTTTGGAAGTGAAGACAATGCATTTACGATTAACATTATAGAGAAACACCTCACAAAGTTGAAGAAAGAAACTTGATCTTAACGCATTTGGCACTACTACAGAGTATTTCTTAAAGCCAGAGAAAAGTCTATTGCTGAGAAAAATGGTAAGCTGATGGCCTAGGTAAGGATTTCAGCTGTGTGTCTGCATGAGAAAATGTATTCTGTAGAAAATTCTTCAACACATACACCTTGGATGTCAATACCTGAACAGCGATAAAAGGAAAGCAACTGCAAAAAGATTAAGCAGAGAATGCTGCGGTTAGGTCGCACGTCATCAGTATGATGTCTCAGTGACACACTGTACAGAGCAAGAAATGCAGGAGGAGATGGCAATTTGAGGAGCGAGTCAATAGTGGCAAAGCATCAAGAGAGAAGTACAGCTAGTTATCAAGGAAGGTAGAAGAAGAGGAGTTGGCAGAACAAATGCCTAAGGCAACACTAACCACACTGTGAGACTGCAACAGATCAGGAGCACAGGTGTAGGAACCCAGAGACAAAACAGAGCCCACAAGAGAAGACAAGGTTGCAAGCAGGCAGGGTGAAACTTTTGGGATGGGGACAGACACCCCAAAAGATAAAGAGGAGCAAGAAATTCATAGAATCTTCAAGAATATCAATGGAACAAGACAACATGTAGAGAGCTGAGAGGAGATGAGAAAGCATAAAAGGGAGAAGTCTAGACATCATGGAAAGACCATGGTGATAGCCCTCAACTCAAAATGGTGAGAGGGCACCAGTTATGAACAAAGTGAGGAGGCAGGACTTCGCACAATACGTCAGAAATGAAACCTCATAGGTGATCATGAGAGCTGAATTGGGGTTGCAGGCCACATGAACAGGATAAAGGTATAGCTCGAGACAAGGGATTCAACACTGAAACTCACTGTGGAGAAGGGCTGGAAGCTGCCAGAGAACACAAACTGCTTCGCATATTGGTGACACAGAACAAAATTCTCCACAAAGCGTGCTTCCCTGACAAGTTTTGAAGACAGACAATACCAACAGCTTCAAAGAGGGACTGGACAAATTCTACATCATAAAAGATACTAACAGGAAAAGGCAGGATGCACTTTTCTCAACATTATAGGACGGTACTCCTCCAGTCACATACTTGAAATATCTGGTCTAAAGCTTGAGAAGAAAATTTTAACCAAATACAATTAAAACACAAAATGTTGCTATAGGCTCTACAGAATATTTTTCTGCCAACTTAACTCTAGAGACTGACTGGATTATTAGTTTCTAAAATTTTTTGAGGAACAAATAACTATAGCCTGAGGTTGAAAGTGGCATGAGAAATAGAGACCTCAGTAACAGAGCTTTAGCAAGGAATCAACCAGTGCTATAAAACATCATGCAGTCTAGGCTGAAACCAGAGAAGTTACTTAGACAATAAGTTAAATCATTCATTTTTTAATTGTTTTACATAATTTCTAGCAAAAAGGGATGTGTTTCATCTGTTTAATTATTACTATATTTAATCACATACACAACCTTGCAAAACAATTGCTGGTATAAATATTAGTCTTAGCTGATTCACCTCTTTTGTCCATGAAGCGACTGAGGATGAGGGAGATATATGTTCTGGTTTCTGTGCAACTGCATCAGTATGACTTTCAAGGAACATTAAGTCTGTTCTTGCACACTTCTCAGGGACAATTCCAGAAAAAGAAATCACACACACGACTTCTGAAGAAACATTCATCTCTCCTCTGACAGCGAAGAACAGGTACTGCCCTTTGACATGGAGATAGGATAACCACTTCACCTATTGAAGACAGGGAAAATTAAGAAAGGAGTAAAGCTAAGGGACAATACTAATAAAGATAGAGCCTGAGAGTCTTACTCTAGGATGTCTTTACAAAGCAGTAGAAAGCCTTCCTTATACAAATTACTACAGTGCTTAGAGGCACCTTAAACCCACTCTGTTAACCCCACAGTTCTCTGTGGTTTTAGTTCTGTGTTTGCACAGATTTTCTTCAAAGTGTTCAGTCTAAGTGGAAAACAAAGAAAAACTGACATATGGAAACACAGGACTGAAGAGAAACAGAGTGGGGAGGGGGTTATTGCTAAGCAATTAATTAAGCAGTTAATTATCCAAAGTGCAAACCTAAGCATGCGTTTGATCTAGTCTTTTACTCAAGCACGTGTCATCCACATCTTTTGCATAGAGGCTTAAGTATTTCAGGGCCAGGGCTTTGGTACATGCAATGGAAGTATGAAATCTCAAAGTCATTCAATGCCTTCACCACTGCTCTCCATCAGGTTTACAGTGAAGAAAATACAAAATAGAAGAGTATATCTGATGAGCCAGTGTTTGCAACAAAAATAATACTAAAAAAGTGGCACAAATTCAAAGTAGTTTGGTAGTCATTAACAAGTATTCCTTGCAACACAACATCCGATCTCTGTATTCCAAATCCATTATATCCACTTTTTACCTCTTATTTATACATGAGCGCTCTTCACAACTACTGTGTTGCTGTGTTGGATCCAGCCTGAAGTTGATGAATTTTCACTTCCTTTCACATCAGGAAGGACAGAAGGAGTCAAGGGAAGGACAAATGGGGATATATACTCCATAAATCACTATGGGAAAAGGGACTGTACTATCAAAATTTAAATTAGTCCATCTCGAAACTTTGGGAACTTTAATTCATTAAGAAGAAACTACCACAGGAGAAAATATTGATGCAGTTGTGATTAGGCAGCAATCTAAGATTTATTAATAATGAGGGGTAGATCAAAGTGTGAATTTTTAGTGGTACTTAATCTCTAACCAATCCAAAATCAACAAAGTGACTCAGTCAAATATGTTACAATCAAAATGGCGACTTAGTTACAGATTCAATGATGGCAAAATTCACACTAACTTACTGCAGGATATCCTTAATATATATACGTGTGTGTGCATATGCATAGAGACAACCACGAACACACACAGAGACAGAGTTATTTGGATCCAGTGAAATATCTACCCATCCACACTCATGTTACAGAGGTGGACAAAAGAGAGGCCAGTCTATAGTTAAAATTTCCTTCCCGAGTTTAGAGCAAATGCTCACAATGCTCCAGCAATCTCAGCAGACAATAACTGAGTCTCGAGAAGTCTGACTTCGTCCTGGCCTTTTGTGCAGTCTGTACCTGAGAGGTGTCCTGACCCAGGGGAGATGCTGGACTCAGACCGCTGCGGTCCAGGAGAGCTCAAAGGGTCTCACTTTAGAATCGTTATTTTTGGGGTCTGAGATGATTGACTTCTGTCAGATATTTTCCCACTCCAGCTCACCTCAGATGTCAAAATATTCTGGTATTTTCTGCCAGTTGCACAGGCCCAGAACTTGTTGATTCCAGATGTTTGGTGTCGCCTTCCTGTTGGCCTTGACTCAAGTACGGATGTTCCAGGTTGTCATGACCCAAGTACAGATGTACCAGGCTATCAGGTGGTGACTGTCTCCCAGGTGATAGGGAGAGCAGTACAAGGCTGGAAAAGTGAGGCCAGCGCACCAGGGAAGTGCCTTGGAGTTCTGTTTTGCAGTCTTTTGCAATCTGTGCCTGACTTACCCTGGGCTGCTTTGTGGCCTAGGAAGCCATGGTCGAGAGACGAGAGAAATTGCTTTAGGTCTTGGGTGGGCTTCGAGTGGCAGGGGGACCATACCGTCACAGAAACATGTAATTTAAACCTTAAAAATCTAATAAATAAAGCTTAAGTTTTCCTATTCAATTTCTTTCTACAACTAAGTGGTTTAAATTAAAGCCTACAGGAGAAAGAAATACCAGTATCAAAACTTTAAAAAGCAAGAAGGAACATTTAACATTGTCAAGTGTTTACAGTTGAGTCTGTTATCTCCATAACTGCAAGAATGTTTGTTGCTTTACTTCTTACCTTTTGAATGTGTTACATATCTGTACATACCTGTGCTATTTCTACAGTTATTGTGGTAATGCTTTTTGTTCTCCTGTTTTTTCATGGCCTCTGGCTCCCCAGCACCCCCAGAACAGCAAGCTTCACTCAGTAATACTTAACTGATAATGTTCACATCAACACTTGTGAAGACCTTTCCTAGTCAAGTTACTCGAATTTCTAAACCTGAATCTGGAATAGATATAAAACCTGAAGTGAAAGCAATAGCAGAAACAGAAATACAAAGCTCAAAACTGGGGCCTTACTAAAGAAGCAATAAGCTTTTCTTCTGAGGTGATGAAACAGTCTAAAAAAGTGTGTGCTCTGGGGATTTACATGTTTTGAAGAAGTTCTTCAGAGCTCTTGTATTCACACAGTGGTCATGATGTTCCCCTTCCTGGACTGCAAACAGATAAAATTTTTTGAGAAACCAAGGTGCAAGAAATGACCGATATATCAACGTGTACCCAAGACTGCACCAGGAACTGAGCCAAAAGTTTACCTAGACGTGGCCATGGAAAATGCTCCAAGACCCAGGAGCTTGAAGAGAAAACTGTCATGTTTTAAATCATAGTGGGCCCAAAACATCACAGCTGGTAAAGTAAACAGCTGTAACCA